>OX336389.2:682709795-687509795 GCA_946902985.2 Meconema thalassinum | reverse complement strand
CATTTCCTGCAATAAATTTAGTGCTTGGATGATAAGTCTCATCCCTACAAACCAAATTTGCTTTGTTTGATGAAATGTATTTTTCAAATGATTTCTCATCAATTTTTAAGTTCTTCTTGCAAAGGAAACATGGTTCTTACACGCGAAGAAGCTGCAAGAGCTGTAGCCTTGATTGAAGATGGAAGAAGCATGCGATACATTGCAAGACAGTTAAATGTCAATGTTTCGACCATCCAAAGGACATACCAACGGTATAGAGAACTTGGAACATACTCCAGGAGGCATGGATAAGGCCGCAGAAGGGCAACATCAGACAGAGACGACCAGTATCTGCGACTCCAAGTTCTGAGGGACCGACACACCACAGTTGTAGAAGTAAGAAATCGGCTTCAGCAGGCGACAGGTGTGAATGTCAGGGAGAGGGCAGTAAGGAGAAGATTAAAAGGTGTAGAAATCTTCTCCAGAAGACCTGCTACCGGCCCCAGATTGGAACCTCAACATCGCAGGGCACGTCTTCACTTCGCTCGCCTCCATCAGCAATGGATACAACAGCAATGGCAAGCCGTTCTCTTCACAGACGAGTAGTGATTCGGTCTCAGATCGCCTGACGGAACAGAAAGAGTGTGGAGGAGAGTTGGAGAAAGGTTTTCTCCTGTAACTTTTTCCTCCAGGACTGCATTCGACGGGGGTTCTGTTATGGCCTGGGCCGGGGTCTGTATGGATGCCAGGACTGAACTTGACGTAATTGAGAATGGGACTCTCACAGCTCACCGGTACATCATGGAAGTCCTTGAAAACCATGTTGGACCATTTGTTCCATTTGTCGGGGATGAATTTCGCCTGATGCACGACAACGCACGAGCACACACTGCCCGATGTGTCCAGCAGTACCTGTGGTTGGAATCTACTCACTGGACTGGCCAGCTAGGAGCCCTGACCTCAATCCAATTGAACATGTTTGGGATATGTTGGCCAGAAATGTTCGGCAATGTGCTCCTGAGACTCTCCAGCAACTTCGGGTGATGCTGCATGAGGAGTGGGAACGCATCCCACAAGAAAGCATTTCAGAAATCATCACAAGTATGGCAGAGAGGTTACGCGATGTGATTCGTGCTAGGGGTGGGAATACCCATGTTTAAGTGTTCAGTTCTTGTGTCAGTACACAAAGGAATGGATGAATTCTGTAATGATAAATTTTGGAACTCAGATTAACATTTTTAAACGACTTTGTAATTTACTCAAAATTTAAGACATTTTCACTGTTTTTTCTTATTCTAGAAAATTAAAGAGATTTTTTATTTGAAGCATTTTTTGTATGTGAAGTGGTTTTCAAATGTTTAGAAAACAATTAATTATGAATAATTTATGTTCGACGATGTCGAAATGTAAACATTATGTGTCGGAAAACTGTATCATAATGAGGCTCATTATAACACTAATTTTCATTATGAAACAGTTTCTCCCACCAATCAGAACTCAAGAAACAGTTGTGTGGCCAATTAGATAAGGATACCTCCGCGCATGCGCTCAAAATCCAACATATTTCTGTGTTGTCAAGCAAAGTGAATGTCTCTGCTTCCGGAGTGCCTTGACCACGCATGCGCTCTGTTCAGTCACCAAAGCCAGCGCACCTTGTTCACTAATAACGGAATTAACTGAATCCCACAGATATTTATGAATATTCATGTTAAAACATATAATAAAGTTATAATTATCGTCGAACATAAACAGTCGTATGCAACTCGCCTATAATGGTAATTAAGACACTCGTATGGAAATTATAAAACTCGCATACGCTCGTTTTATAAAGATACTCGTGTCTTAATTATAGACATTATAGGCTCGTTGCATAATGTACTATTTTACATAAGAATAATTTCAATGAATACTCAATTTTTTATTCTGTTACCAAAACAATGGATTACAAAATGTTCTATTAAGTGCTGGAAAGTGAATGTTCTCCTATTGTCTCTATCGACAGATTTTCATTGACTGAAACTGTGTTCAATATCAGAACAGGTAACGGGACATGTTTGAATTTCACAATGCCTGCTGGGGTTAAATCCAACGATAACTTTACACTTAAATCTCCACACAAAATGGCAGCAACCATTCCCATTGTTTCATATCCAGGGTTCTTTGAAGTAAAGTGTTAATCTTCATTTTTGCCACATCTGCAACTTTACCTGTACCACGATTTAAATTGTTATTTAAATATGGATCTTTAACTTGTTTCTATATTATTGACAGGACTGCCAATTAACTATAATTTAATACTTTCTAGACGAAATATGGACTATACTGATTTTAATGACTAAGAATATGGAACATATGTGCTAAACTTCCAAATGAAAATAAAAATCCACAGCCTGCTTCCAGTCGACCGACCGGGTCAGGAATGGAATGAATGAAGCCCCCATCTAGCGGCGAGGATATGAACGGTGCCGGCTGTAGAAGCCTGTCGCACTCCCCTGGGGCAATGATTAAATGAACAACAGATGAAATGAAATGATAGTGGAGAGTGTTGCTGGAATGAAATTTGTGACAGGGAAAACAGGAGTACCGTACCCGGAGAAAAACCTGTCTGCCTCCGCTTTGTCCAACACAAATCTCACATGGAGTGACTGGGATTTGAACCACGGACCCAGCGGTGAGAGGCCGGCGTGTTGCCACCTAAGCCACGGAGATTCCTGCTAAACTTGCAAATATTGAAAATAAATACTCTACTTCTCAACTCCACATACCATGATTTGTAAAGATAATATAAAAGATAATTAAGTCTAGCTTCCTAAATAGATATGTATTTACATAGAAATCCGTTCCCTGCTTATTACAAACATGTTTTGATCTTTAATGATTAAGAAACAGCATTCAAGGGGACAGCAACTGAGGCTTGATGCATTTTTCTCAGCCTTCTAACTAAGAATAATATGAAGTGATTTTTGCAACTTATGTGGTTTGTACACTAACTTTACATTATACAGTACAATTTTAAGTGTCATTTTATTATCAATGTTATTCATTATAGTGTTTGAAGCCATTCTTCAGTGTTGCCTTAGTAAACAAAAGTTTGATGCTTTTCAGTCGACCAACAAGATTGTACCCAAATGAGATGGGTTATTCCCTAATCCTGAAAATTATTACATGAGATTAATAAATACACTTGGATGACCAGTTTCGATCGTCAAGCGATCATCATCAGATCCATTACACAGAGGCTATAAAATCTATGTCTGAAAATATGGGTGAAAATATTTACAATATATACACTTATTTAGTTGCAGTATTAGATGGGGGCTTCATTCATTCCATTCCTGACCCGGTCGGAGACTGGAAGCAGGCTGTGGATTTTCATTTTCATTAGTTGAGATAATGCAACTCATCAATATTTGTAAGTTGTGGTCAATGTGATGTTTTATTGAGATACTGGAAGTGGTGATTGACCTCTGGAATTCGCTTGTTTGGAGTGAATATGTGGTTGTTGTAAATGGTAGCGCCGGATAAGTAAGTAAGTAATTTGGTATTACAGGAAAAGGGCTATGAAAAGTGCTGATATCGTAGCCAGGGGATGCACCCAGAGCCCCCCAAAAGGGAAGGTGAGGAAGCACAGTGACTGACTGCTGATGCCATGTATCCAATGTGCATGTTCCTTGCAATAACTTAATGTAGCCAGGGGATGCCATGGTCATGTGAGCTCTTTGCTAGCTGCTTTGTAGTTTAATAAACTAGACTCGGAGGAAAATGTCCAGTGCGGTCAAGTTGTCAAACAAATAAGGGAGTCCATTCTCCCTAACAAGTGCAGCTCACTTTAACCAAACTCACTACTGTGTAGATCAATAGAGAACCCTCTATGATTGCTATGGGGAGCTGTAGCAAGTTCAAATCCCACCACTGACAGTGGCCATTTTAAGTCCCGAGGCACCTATACAAATCCATGACCTTAATATTTATAGTTTCACACAGAAACTCTGGTTATCACACCCAAGTGCACAGGGCTAATGACTATACAACAGGAATGTTTAATTACCTCTTATGCATCCTCGTCGTCATTGTTATGATTGCTGAGCTGCCTCTGGAGCTCTTTCTCCCTCTTGGACTCCAGGTACCTCTTCCTCTTTAGCTGTCTCTGGCGCTTTAGCTGTCTCTGGCGCTTTAGCTGTCTCTTGCGCTTTTGCTCCCTCTTCAACTTTAGGTATCTCTTCCTCTTCAGCTGCTCCTTCCACTTTTTCTCCATGGAAGACATGACCATGTGATGGAAATGGGCGTTTACAAGATCGATACATGCAAAGCAGAAAAGGGATTTTTCGCTTGGTATCAACTGCAAATGGAAAACATGTATAATTAGGGTCCTGTTTTTCCCAAACATGCCTGGTTTTTCTTCAGATTTTTAGAAGCAGTATTAACTTAATATTGATTTTTAGAAGCAGTGTCTTTATTTAAACTTTTATGGTGTCTTGGAAAGGCAGGGATGATTTCCAGGCAAATCATAATTATCTGTTTCTGCAAACCCAATTATAGTGCTGCATTGGTTTTTGTGGGTTTCTACAGTGGTACGTTTTGAGGATACAACCAACCTCTGGGCTGACTACATAACAGAGGCTAATAATTTCCTAACACCGAAGATGTTGCCATTAAATGTTATAAATTAGCGACAACTCGAGATTGCAAAAAGTAACAAAATATGTTGAAAATCAAACGATTCCAAAGATAACAAAATTGAACTACATAGTGTGTAAAATGCTTGCTAGATGCATTTTCTATGCAACTAATTTCTTGTTTGGAAGTTTTAGCTTCTCATTTGTGGCACATGCTCATGTGAGTTGTGGTACAATGTGGTATGAGCACATGCTATTCTGTAAACCCCAGTAGTGGCTTTTGTTAATTCTCTTGGCGGTGCCAGCAAATTCAAAATTTGCAATCAAATCGTTCAAACATTGCAAGTATAGAGCCCTTAAACAAATCCTTATCGGCATCCGAACGACTGTTATCCGCTGCCACACTACTGTTATCCGCGTCCGCCCTGCATCCGCAAGACTGTTATCCGCATCCGCATGACTTTTATCCAAATCCGCTGATATTTCAATAATATTTTTAATTTATTAGATAAAGTATAAAGTGTTAAACCAACACATTTAGACATTTGAGGAGAAAGTCGTTCCCCTGTGCCATGTTTAAAATGAATGTTATACAGCCAGAATTGCAACCCTTTTCAGTTCGGACTGTCAATTATGCTTAATGACTTAATTTGAATGAGATTAGCTTAAACCATCATCTTACATTTGTTATGGAAGAAATATAACGGAAAATTATGATATGTCATACATATTCGGGTCCTAGTAATGATATTCAACAATTTAGGATGCTAGAACTACTTTTTATTTACACATAATACATATACATATCGCACATTAAGTTAATAACTAAAACTTTTTGTTTTGTAGGCTATATACGATTTGGTGCAGAATCTTCTAGTTTATTATTTCACAGGAATGCACGTGTGCCGCAGTAAGTTTGATGTGCCTGGTTTGTGTCCTGATTATGAATACACGTTTTTACAAGTAAAACATCCTACTATATAGTTCACCTTTTCGTTTCTATTGAAAACGTAACCAAATGTCTGCCATATCGTTGACTTGAGCTTTGATTCACGCACTGTAGAATATTCGCCTTAATTTATTTTAGTAGATAGGTTATCCATGTTGGTGGAATGATGTTCAAACTCCCGGTCGCGGTAACAATCACTAAGTGAACTTCTCTTTACGCATGGAGAAAGGGATTGACATTTGGCCGGAAATTCCAAGTCAGTCATCATCCTTCTGCCTCTTGATCCATCCAAGTTCGCATAGTTGATGTCAGAACTCCCTCTGTTGCAATATCACAGCCCACGTGTTTCAGTGCCAAGTTGGAAATAAATCTACAGATCTTCCAGGATAGCTTAGACTGTGAAGTATAGCTGACTTGAGGAATGTTAATGATGTCACCACGATGAACTAACAAGCTTATTGACAGCATTATATCTCGTACGTGTAGTAATAAGGCAGTGAGAATTGTTGAGATGCCAAGACAAACATACGGTACTTAATAAAATGTACTTGAAAGCATGTGGGTAAAATAATCTTCTCGTGTACAAGTACAAAACGTGCCTGAATATTTCGTACGCAATATAGGAGTATTCCTCTTCATGAAGCTGTAGATTGGCATATCAAATATGTGGTATTATCGTAAGTTCCACATTGTATTCTAAAAACTATCCGCAAATTTACTCCAAACATTATCCGCAGCGTATCCGCTATCCGCACAGCCATGAAAATTACATCCGCGGATATCCGCATCCGCGCAGGGCTTTAAATATGGACAGTGCATAGTTTATGCTATAAGTTTCATGAAACCAGAGTATTCAACTGTGTGACTGTACAAGACGCGCAATACAACTTTGTCACAATTTCAGCCACCACCGTCAAATAAACAGATGAAATAAAATGAACAAGATTCCGTACCGTCAAGACTACCTTATATACAGATATAAACTTGGTAAGGATATTTGTCACAACCGACATCATTTAATGATGCTATTCTTAAACAGATGCAATGTCACCAGAAAACTTAACAAACCTGAGAATCTTTATTTGCGTTCTGTATTGCCAACTTAAACCAACTAAACAAAGCAAAACTTACTGCACAAAGTCCAGATTGTTACAGTATAAATAGAGAAATAATTTTCCTGCCACCAATATGAGTGTGAGAAAGTCTTTGAATGTCTTAAAAGAAAGAACTAAAACCATCTTGTATAATATATTTAATAGTCGCCATATATAGTGACAAATCATTAAATTGGCAACCCTGGAGCTACGTACTCTGCATTGTGATGCCATGTTGTACTCTAGTGGTTGAAATATAAATCACTTCAAGCAGTTTTAATTTTCTCCTACTACATGCTGCACTCTAGTGAATGCGACACACGGCTGTTGGCTCTACCTCAGCCCAACACAACACATGCAAATCCAAGCCAAACCAGCCTTTAGTACCGAGTCTTATTTTCGGAGGTGGTGCCCGTGAGATCTGGCACACTCATTCAGAAAAGCACCGCCAAATCGCATATAAGTTCGCAAGCTCATTCAAATGAATGCTGAATAAGATATGCGTGCTATTTCCTTGCAATTTAAATTTAATACAAACTGTTATTGAGAGGGCATTTTGGCACTACCCAATATTCTTACCAAAGGTAAGGAAGTATCAGCCAGCAGAGAGCATTGCATCCCTGAACAACTCAGCTGTGTTCACAGCCTTGCTCGCCTTGCTGTGTTTCTTATGTGTATACAGCCACTTGATAATTTGGCCAACCCCATGATGTAGGGTTAGCTTGAAAGTCCCAGGTTCAATTCCTGACTGTGTCTTGTATTTTAGAACTGGCATGAGGATTGGAACAGCCTCATGAGGACAGTGAGCCTAGTCAAGAAAGCCAAAGGGACATGTTGCACTGACCATGTGTCAGCCTGCAATTGGTAACCCATATGGCTGAGGAACTGCAGTAAACTTACTGTATTTATGTAGTTTCCTCTTGTCGGCATAGATGGAGGTAGAGCGGTCGGGTTTCGGTGCTGAAACAGAACACAGGGTTTCTGTCTCATGTGTGACATGCTCTAGATTGTTCACACGAAAACAATTCTCATATTCAAACAAATTTATTTTCCTTTGTCTCCGCGCTAAAACCACCGACTCGGTTGATAACTTAATCTTTAGCGGCATTGTGAAGGTAAAAAACGACGCAACTAGAAGAGGAGCAAGATAGAGAGCGGGAACTCACTCGGTTGGCCTTTGTTACGCCGCCAGTAAGTAGGGGTCAACAATATCACTCTACAAAACTCTGGTGTTTTGATTGATATGAGAATTTCTTTCGTGGGAACAATGGACAAGTAAAATGTCCTCGGTGCCGGTATCTGGTGTGTATAGGGTGACCAGCCGGACACGTCCTTTCTCCATGCTTGTCCTCTGTCGGGCAGGCATTTATTATTTGCTATTAAATGTCCGGCTTTTTGCACATTGTATTCTTAGTCATTCAGTATCCTATTGTTTTCTCTGTTGCAAAGTTATTTTTGTTCACTTCCTCTATCTCAGTCTATATTCTGGATACCCCTATCAGACTTTGCGTCATTTACTCACTTAATAATAAGTCATATCTTAAGTTAGAGCTGTCTGAGGGGCCTGTATCCAAAGTGGTGACACCGCCCGACGTGATATGAACGTGCTCGGTCGAGGCCGGGGAATTCTCGGCGGGAATTCACCAGTCAAGTAATGCTGGCTGCGGTATTACGTAGTTTTGTTTTTGTGCTAGTTGGATTCAGACCTTCTGAGTGATTGGAGTGTTGTTTGAATAATATCAGTATGTCTTCACTCATAAGTGGCGAGGCACAAAAGAGGAAATGTAAGTTCTCGGAGAAATTGGAACAGAAGTACCCGTGTTTTAGAGAGGGACGTAATGAAAGTGAGGCGAAATGTTATATTTGTGACTGTTATGTAACTGTTGGAAACAAAGGTGCAGGTGATCTCGAGAGACATATTGCTAGTGAAAGCAATAGAAAAACAATTAGAAGCAGTTCTTCTAGCAGTAATATTGATTAATTTTCCCCGATTAAACATTCCCCACTAGACAGGAAAGTTTGGGCAACAGAGGCAACATTGGCATATCACACTATTTCTCACCATCAGTCGTATAGGTCTATGGACTGCACATCAAAAATGGATGAAGTGGTGTTTGCAGATTCTGAGATTGCTAACAAAATATCATGCGCTAGAACCAAAACTGAAGCTATCATAAATAACGTAATCGCCCTTTATTCCATTGACATTATCACTAAAACATTGAATACCAGTATTCCTTTGTTCGGAGTAGGTACTGATGCTGACAACAATGGGGCTTTGAAACTTTTTCCTATTGTTATACAATATTTTGACTATAAAGAAAATGGTATTCAAACTAAAGTCTTAGAACTGAAAACATGTCCTAATGAAACTTCAGAGACATTATCCAATTATGTTCCCGAGACTTTTAAGAAGCATAATATTTCTGCTAAATGCATTGCTTTTAGTGGAGACAATGTAAATGTAAATTTTGGAGAGGTTAATCGTAGAGAAGGAAAAAACGTATTTTCAGCACTTAAAAGTAAATTAAATGAACATATAATCGGGGTTGGATGCCCAGCACATGTACTGCATAATTGTTTGCAACAAGGTGCTGATGTACTGCCAGTTGATGAAGAGAGTATAATTTTAAAAGTCTTCAATTATTTCCATATCTATACAATTTGCACTGAACAACTCAAAGAATTCTGCAAGTTTGTTGAAATAAATTATGAACAGCTTTTGTGTCACAGCAAAACAATGTGGTTAAGTTTGTTTCCTGCAGTAGAAAGAATGCTAAAACTGTTTGCAGCTCCAAAGCCGTACTTTCTTTCTCAGCCTTCAAATTCTGATCCTGCTATAATTAGGTCCTTTTTTGAAAACGAGTTTTCTGAGCTTTACCTGTGGTTTGTTCATTCCACTATGCACATTTTTGACAGCAAAATTTCATACATTGAAAAAGAAACGCTCTCTATAGCAGAAGTTTGTGATATATTAGGTTCAGCTCTGGCCACATTGAATGATAGGATGGAAAATAAATTCATACCTCTTAAAGTCAAAAAGTCTCTGAAATCCCTCACTGAAAATGGCTTTGAATTTCATATGTAGAACATGTTTTTTTTTTTTATGAAACGTGCATTCAATACCTATTAAAGTGGTGTAACCCTATGATGGAATAATTTAAATGTTTCCAATGGATGAAGCTTCATAGTATGAAAGACATTAAGTTTGAAGATGATCTTCCTTGTCTCGAGTATTTGCAATCTAAAGGTGTGGAGATAGACGATTCTAAACTTTTTGACCAATTTTGGAATGTTCAGAATTACACTAGGAGTTCCGAAATTGATAGACATACAACATTAGATAAGCAGTGGTGTGAGTTTTTCAAATATAGCCCTGACATTGAAACATTTAGTGAGCTGCTTAAAATTTGTCAGTTTTATTTCGCTATTCCAGGTTGCAATGCAACCGTTGAAAGAGTATTTTCCCTGATTAATACACAGTGGTCAGAAGAAAGAAACCATTTGCTGACCAAGTCGGTTAAGGGTATTATAATAGTGAAGTACAACTTTAAAAACATGTCATGTGAAGAGTGTTACAATTATTTATTACAAGAAAATAACTCATCTTTGCTGTCGAAAGTGGGTGCAGTCGATAAGTATCAGCATAAAATAGCTACAACTTCAACATCTTCATCAACATAACAAATATAAGGTATGTAATACTAAATTTTGCATGTAAATATTAAAATTAGAACATTTTTATGAAAAGTCCTCCTTTTATTAAGAGTCTGTCCTCCATTTGAAAATTTAGAGTTGGTCACCCTAGGTGTGTACTGTTGAACAGTAGTTTTATCATTCAGTTGCTTTCGATTAGCCATGTAGAACACAAAAAGGAAAAGTTATACACTACATGAGAAAGTAAAATTCATACGAGAAGTGGACGCTAATCCGCACAAAACAAAAACTGAAATTGCTTCAGACTTAGGGATTGCTTATACCACGCTATGTACAGTCATCAGTAACAAAATATTATTTTGGATGAGTTTTTAAAACTGGGTTCGAAATCAGCAAAGTGCAGCCGATAGATTTAGCTAAAATGATGAGTATTACTGCTGATTTCAAGGATGGTTGCAAGGATTTAAAGATCGTCATGGAATCACAGAGAGAACAATTTGCAGTGACTCAAAAGCTGTGGACGACATCATGGTGCAACACTGGAAAGAAGAGGTTCTGCCGGGTATCATAAGCGATTACCAGCCTACAAACATCTACAATCGTGATGAGACCGGCTTATTCTACAGTCTCCTTTCTAATAAAACATTAGCTGAAAAAGGTGACTCTTGCCATCGAGGGAAGAAAAGAAAAATTCGCGTAACAGTTCTTCTTGCCACCAATGCAGATGGATCGGACAAACTTACTCCACTTGTGATAAGAAAATCAAAGAATCCAAGGTGTTTTAAGGGTGTGAAAATAAAACCTACTGAATATGAATCCAACAGAAATTCTTGGATGACTATGCTTCTAATGGAACAGTGGTTGAAAAAGCTGGACATTAAAATGAAAAAGAAACAGAAGAGGATCCTTCTTCTTATGGATAGATGTATAGCACATCTATCTGTTCTGGAGAATGTCCGAGTGGAACTTTTCCCTCCTAACTGTACCAGTGTTCTACAACCACTTAATTTGGGCATCATTGCAAATTTCAAAGTGCATTATAAAAGAACGCTGGTTCAACATTTATTAACACTGAGTGATGCAGGAAATGAAACTCTCTCCTTAATTTACTACAAGCTATGGACTTTATTTCGGCTGCCTGGAAGCAGCAACTGTTTCCGCAAAACTGGTGTCTTACTGGAAGGGGCTGTCTCTAATGATGATTATGGGGACGGAATTATGTCTGACAATGAGCTAACGCTACCGGAGTGTGCAGATTTCGATACTTTTGTGCATTTCGATGATAATCTGGCTGTATGTGGGGAATAACAGGATGAAGAGATTATTGGTGATGTATGATGATGGACCAGCTACGAGCGATAGTGACAGTGATGGAGATAACGACTTGAATCTTGAAACACCTCAACTAAGTGAAGTGTTAAGTGCAATCGATGTTACATCAGTGTGAAAAGTTGTAGTGAAAATGCTTTGAATTCATAACTAAAGTTTGCAAAAGGACGTTTATACACTTAATGCATGAAAAGTGAAGCAAGCCAAATTATCTGACTTCTTTATGGCTGGACCAAGTGCAAAATATACAGTACTATATTTTCTGTCTTAATGTATGTAGTGTTTGCTAGGATCTAAGCATGTAGGTCTGTTCCATTGGGTTTCCAGTAAATATGTCATGTGTTGTGTAAGTCTGATTTCTAAGTAATACTGAGTTACAAGTAGTTTTTTCTCCTCCCCTTCATGTACGTATAAGTCAGGTTCAACTGTATACGGTATATTTATTTTTACTTGAATAAGTCACAATTCCAAAACAGGTATGTTCGGTGTTGGCCCTTTTATTTTAAGTTACCACTAGGGCCTGTATTTTTAATTGTTTAAATAGCTTAAAGTAAATTTTAAATTTATCTTTACTCCCTTCAGAATATTAAAAAAATATTTTATTAGTAAGATGCAACCTGTACATAAAAACAAAAATGTTAATAATCTACAGTACCTACAGTCTCCATGGCTAGCCAGTATATAGCCTACACTTCATCAGAAAGTCAAAGAAGCAATAGCTTAATCAAAACAATGTACAGTTGAAAAAATTACAAGTACAAGCAATGCAGCAAAGATGGTTGGGTCCAACACTTCCGAAATCAGGCACTTTAAACTTGCTGCACATAATTTTAATACTGGAAGGAAGGCCGGGGTAAAGATGACCATTAGAATGCTTTGTTTCCTTGCAAGCACTATGTTTATATGCTGATATTCGTGCTCCATGACTTGATTCAGTTACCTTCGAAATACCTCCGTACTGATTTTTTAACTGTTTTCCTCGATTGGCAAGATTAACCTTTAAGGATAGCAAAGGTTCATTTTGACTCTTTATTATTGTTATTATTATTTTTATTATCATCATCATCATCATCATCATCATTCTTCTTCTTTTGTTTCACCCTCTTTGGGGTGCGTTGAATCAATCATTTCTCTGTGTATTGTTATTTCCTTAGTGCCCAGTATCTCTTCATTCTTTCTGATCTTCTTTTCCTCTCTTCTTCCGAGATGATGGGTTCGGATGTTGGTGTGGATAGGTCTTGGAACCTTTAGTAATTATGTTAGCTTTTCGATTGAGTAGGGAATTTTCTGTAATTTTTAAGTCTACTAGGTCTTTTTCAGTTTCTTTAAACCATGTGGGTTTTGATTTGCGGTTAAGGAAGAAATCATCATCATTATTATTATTATGTGCAAATGGACCCAGATGGATCACGCAGTACTTTTATGATTCGCCTTTCTGATCTTCCATATAGCCCTCATTCTCTCTCCTTGGGCCATCTTCCTTTCCTCAGTCCACTTGGTTCCTGGTCTCTTTGGAGCATCATTTTCTGGTGTTACATTTCATCCATTTACCCTACATCGGAACAGGTTCCTGTTCATCATTACTATTATTATTATTATTATATGGAATTTAAGTGTATTCTGGCCTTTATTATTAAATATCTTGCTATCAATAGCAATGTAGAGAGTAATAATGCATATTTTGAAGTTAACTGCAATTGACAATAAGTACAGTTCATCGCTCTAATATTACTTGGTGAGCACTAGAATGTGAGAGCAATCTCGATTGAGACTTCAGACTTGCCTACGGCAACATGAGCAAAAGAAATGCTATACTCTGAAGTAATGAGAAGATGGTACTGGAAAAGCAGCAGATGGAACCAGATGGGAACTATTAGATGGTTCTTCCCTACTACCAGGTAAATGATCTGCACAAAATATTTGCAATACGCAACTCAGAAGACCACAAATTATTTTTAAGTACCGGTATAGCACTTTCAGCTTGATCATATATGAAGAAATTAAGATGCACCGATAAAGAAGCACAGCATGAGAAAGTAGGTTGGTGGTTCTGATATGTATGTTAGAGGTGCACTAGGCCTTTGTGACATGCCATTGAAACGTGCTTGCTCAGACAACTTTTAGGAATTCTATGTCAAGAGACAGAATCGAAGAAAAAGTTGCAAGATGACAAGTTTGTGTTTGTGTCATCCATATGGGACATATTTATACAGAACTCTCAAAGTTGTTTCAATTCCAGAGAAAATGTGACATGTGATGAGCGGCCCTACCCAACAAAATCTAGGTGTAGATTTTTTCAATATATGCCTGAAAAGCCAGATAAATTTGGAATCAAGTACTGGTTACTCGCTGATGTCAAAACCAAGTATTCCCTAGCTGGGGAAAGGTGGAACCAGGCCTGACAAGAGGGAGGGGCTAACGGGGCTGTAGCCCCAGGGCCCGGACATGCTGAGTGGAAAAGCCCAGGATAGACAAATTTGAAATGTTCTGATAGTCCTGTTTTGAATGTATCTGAATCTAGAAAATATAGCCTACTACAAATTATTATAAAGAGAACATAAGTAATGTATTATGTTTATATCTCCTCAACCAGAGAAATAGCAACTGTGGATACTTTCTAAATTATCTTTACCAAGTCCAAATTATAGTTCATGAGGTTGTGAAAGATGCTCAACTTGTTCTTGTGATAAAGAGGGAGTAAACTTTTCCACCAGATAAAACCGGAACGACTGAAGACAATTATTAAAATAAAATAAACAAATTTAAAAATTCCACAGAGTTTTAAGGGGTCTTTTTAAACAGAAGGAATACTTGTAATTGAAGCTAGGAATAAGAAGGCCCTAAGTTAGATACCATTCTGGCATTTTCCTGGAGAAGAAGTGGAAAACCATGGAGGGACCCATACTCTCTCCATGGCCCTGGGTGGAACTAAAGCACAAAGTCAATCTGTTTCTGAATTTGTAGTTCTAAGCCTTATGGAACCATATTTCAAGGAAGGACTAAATGTTACCTGCGACAACTCTTTAACACCTCTGTCCTTATCAGAGAAGCTGAGCAAGGTTGGTACAATGAGAAAATATCGTAGGGAAGTTCTCTCTTCAGCCAAGAACAAGAGAGCTGTATGATACCACAATTTACAAGAATTAGGTCACACTTTCCCTTATAAGTACAAAAGGAACAACGATGTCCTTATTTCAAGCTCAGCTGGCTGCGTGGCTCAGCGGGTACCGTTCTCGCTTGCTGATCCCAAGGTTGCGGGATCGAATACTGGCGCAGTCAGCTGGTGTTTGAGGGCGCGCAAATGCGAGGGAGCCGTGTCAGTAGATTTACTGGCACGTTAAAGATCCCCTTCGGGGCAAGATTCCGGCACCCCGGAGTCTCTAAAAGCCGCAGTAGTTAAAAGGGACGTAAAACAAATAACATTATTATTATTATTTCAAGCCATCTTCTCTCCAATGAGAAGCTATAGCAATAAGAATAATAGCTAGACGTATGATTGAGAAATTGTATAATAATAATAATATCGTATGGCCTCGGTGCCGGGTGAAAGCTTTGTTGTTTGATACCCAGAGGGTAGCTTGCATGTCGAATTTCGTTGTTCCTTGAAGCACTACGAAAGCAAGGAGGTTAGATATCTAAGCCCCTTGAACACTATAGCGCTTTCTAGTAGAGAAATGAGGAACTTTGTGTTGGCGGAAACTCCCGAGATTAATTTTGCAATTATGAACACGGCCTACTGAATTCAAATGGGCTCTTTGACATGCCAACATCGTATGACATGCGTGTCGTAAATTTTTGCTGCCTTTCAAAAATCACTTACCACGGCCAGGAGTGAACCTGCAAGCTTGGGGTTAGTAGACCGACATGTTAACCACTCACCCACCGTGGCAAGCTAGAAATTGCATGAAATTGCGGCAAAAAGAGGCCTCAAGATCTCTTGTGAGGAAGCTGAATACATTGAATACAAACATGGCAACAAGAAGTATTTGGAAACAAGGTTTGGAAAAATCAAATGAACAGACAAATTGAAATATAATGGTGAATGGATTCTACCTAATGGCTTTGATAAGGAAGGAAATAAAGTCAGAGCTCGAAAGGTGGAGACTGCATATAGAGTAATGCAAAATAGGTATAACAAAAAAGTGATATCCTTCAGAGCAAAGCTAAGACATTACACCACAGTGAGTAAACCTGCAGAATTCCACAGTCCAGAATGCCTTATTCTCAACATAAAAATGGGTAATAGAGGTGTTAGAATAGAAAGAACGAAGAATTCTAAGAAATCTATTCGGGCCAGAAAAGAGAGCAGAGGGCTTATGGAGGAAAAGTAGAAATAGTGACTTGTACAGCCAGGTGGAGAAACTTATGGATACAATGCGTAAAAGAAGGGTGACATTTTATGGACACCTCACAAGGATGAACAACAGTAGGTTAACCAAAAGGATATTCATTTACATTCCCAAGTTGAAGTCCTTAAGAAACCAGAAAGGATTTCTAAGAAGTTGGAATTAATCCAGAAAATATAGCCTACCAAACAGAACAGGGTTTTGAGGGAAGGTTGATAAATTCAAAGGGCTTCAGTGAGTTAGCCGTGGGCGTTACGGCATGACTGTTGGCAGTCGCTCACATCCGGGAGGCGAGGAGGTTCGAATCCCCCCGCCGGCAACCTTGAAGATGGTCTTCTGTGGTTTCCCATCTTCCTTCCAGGCAAATGCCGGGGTTGGTCCCTAACTATAGGCCACAGCCGATACCTTCCAACTCCTCGTCCTTACCTTCCAACTTCCCTCCCCAACGGTACTTGTAGCTCACCCATTGGGTGTCCGTCTCGAAGCAGCTACAACACTGGCGAGCCGAACATGTCCTCGGACACTCCCGGCACTAAAAGCCATACGCTAAAAAAAAAAAAAAAAAAAAAAAAAAAAAGGGCAAACATAGCTCAAAAACCAAGGCTATCTGGTCTAAAGACTGAAGGAGAAGACTTAGCGACCATAGTAAGAAATTCTGGGAGGAGAAATAGATATTGGCAAGTCGGCGGATTGCTTACCATGGTCCGCAGTAGTCCAAAACCGACAGAAGAGAGAGAATAACAAAAATAATAATATTGGTTTTACGTCCCTTTTAACTACAGTACTGCAACTTTTGAAGACGTCTGTGTGGTTGAATTCTTCCCCTAAGGCAATCTTTAACGTACCAGTCTATCTACTGATACGGCTCCCTTGCACTTTCGCACCCTCAAATGCCAACTGACAGTGCCAGGATTCGATCCAGCAACCTTCAGGACAGTGGGTGAAAACGTTACCACACAGCCAGTCAATGTGAAGATAGAGAAACTACTCTGTTCTAAAACAAAACTTATTTTGTAGTTAAATTAAATGGCTTACAAATACTCCACTTGAGCTGGAACCAGGAGGTAGCCTCTTCATGTTCTATCAGCAATAAACTCTTGGATACTGACCCTCCCACATTGGAAGTAGAGATGGGGAAAGCATTATTCCTGCCCCCAGTCCATATACTGTACCAGTGTTCACAGTAAGTATACAGCAAGGTTGTAAATTTGAGGCAGACCCACTCCTCTTTCTTTTTGTGACCCAAGCCTGTTTTCCGTCATTCTTTGAGAATCATTTTCCTACGAGCATAGGGGAACGGTGTGACAACACTTGTGGGACCCACCTGTGCTAGAAAGAAAGGATGGGGATATGAACACTAACACCCCCATCCTTTCCATTAATTAATTACAGTGGTGTAAAACTACACTGACCGGCACGAAAAATGCAACACTTCAATTTCTTATAAAAACTGAAATTTATTTCAAATTTATGACACTTTTATAACACTAATCTACTATATGATGATGAAATATTGTAGTACGGTCCCATGTAGGTGACTAACAATGAAAAAAAAAGATGATTATACACAAATTTAAAAATTAAGCCAGTGATGCACACTTCAAGGAAAGAGCGCTAAAAGAGCAGGAAATTTTGAGTAAGGTCCTAAAGGTCCTCACTTCTGTTTTGATTTTATACACTTCACACATTACTTCACAGACCTCGGAGACCTCTGTTCGCATCTTTAAAAGCGTGTTTTGCCACCTCTTATACCAATGACGGCATTCAACCTTTCAGGGATACTCCTGATTAATGCTGTAATGTCCTGTTGAGGAATCATCTCCCATTCTTCCAGGAGGACATTCCGTAGGTCCTTTAGGGTCTCTGGATAGTACTGACGGGCTCTTCTCCCCAGCCGGTCCCAAACGTGCTCAAGAGGATTCAAATCAGGGCTTCGAGCAGGCCAAGCCATAGCATGAATGCCTGCTTCACCCAAGAACTTTCTTAACATGTGGGCGTGCATTGTTTTGCATTAGTGTGAAATCATCACCAATAAATGGAGCGAAAGGCACAACATGCTCCAGAAGGATTTCCTCCACATACCGATGTGCAGTGAGGCTCCCATTCTCCACGAAGACCAAATCCGTCCTTGCAGCCATACTGATTCCTGCTCACACCATCACACAACCACCCTGAAATGGCGTCCTGGATGAGAATGTGCAATGGGAATACCTTTCCTCTGGCCTTCTACAGACCCTCTCTCTTCCGTCAGGTGATCGGAGGCCAAACCGCGACTCATCGGCGAACAACACTTGTTCCCATTGTTGTACTGTCCGGCCATGATGTTCCCTTGCAAAACGTAGTCGAGCTGTGCGATGTTCTCTGGTAGGTTCTGGGTCTGTAACTGGTCTTCTGGATTGAAGATTGGCTTCTTCCAATCTTCTTCGGACAGTTCTCTCACTAGCATCGACCCCTCGAACTTGGTGGAGTCGATTTCATGCTTCATTGGCGGTGGAGTGACGGTCGAGAAGAACTTGAAGTTGTAAGACGCGGACATCTCTCTTCGATTTTGTTCTTCTTGGGCCTGATCCTGGTCTCCTTGCAAAGCCTCCAGTTTCCCTGTACCTTCGTACAGTTCTGGAAATCGTGGAAGCTGTAATCCTCAACACTTCTGCAATGTAATGCATGCTGCGACCATCTTCCACCAAAGCAACAACTTTTGCCGCTTGTTCAGGGCTTAAGGGCATGTTTGCTCCAGAAAGCTAATTACGACAATCACAAAAAGATCCCACGAACACATGTGATTGAAAAGGGAATAATTGAAAGTACAACACTAAGCGCTATAAGAGCGGGAACACATTATTGGGTTACATCCAGTGATGTGTTTTCCAGGTTGCGCGGGAAAAATCAATTGAGGCTAATGCAATCAACACTTCATTGTTTACTTGCAAAGCAACACCAATAACATACCCCGTCTAAAAAAATAGGTTAAAGTGCTTCAATTTGATTAAATAGATAAATTACACAATAATTTCACATCATTTATTGGGTGTTGCGTTCTTCGTGCCGGTCAGTGTATTTGAAATCACTAAATACAGTACAGGCCCACTGGACTGATACAAGTCTTGGAAACTGACTTGTGCATATCAACGATACTTTTCAGTGCCTTAAATCAGAAGTGACTTTCTTGGCAGAGCTGGGAATTGAACCCAGGCCGGCCTCTGGGCTGAGGGCATACAATATTAGTAAATACAGAGTGTACTTATTATTACTTCCCAGAATCACCCGGGCATTTCAGGTGACCGATATAGTGATACAACAAAATGCATTAGATAGATGAATTTCAACCATCTGAAACTGAAGAAAACCTACCAGTTATACGGCTTACATCTACAAACATATCTCAGCGTACAGCTCGACTACTCTGTGGGTATATATTAAATGCCTCTGAACACATCCTGTAGCAATCCATACCCAAGTCCCAGGATTGAAACCTGGCTGCCAGATGGCCATGGCCTGTTGGTTAGGTTTTCCAGCACTGTGTTGTAATTTCCATTTTGAGTGGGGGTATACTTAAAAATTATATGGAATAAGTTAGGTTTCAAACACCAACCCCCATCCTTTCTACTGTAATCAGTCCACAATAATTAATCCCATGCCATTTTTTCAGGTAGAGATTTATAATCCCTGCCTAATCTAATTGGGTAGAAATAAGTGTTCACCAACTGAAAAGTTACGTATCACTTGATTTTGATAGGCATACAAGTAACTACTACTCCATTAATCATCATAACAGTCTTAGAGTGGCACCCCGTAATATGGCTGCAATTTCTAGTTGTTGTAATTATTATTATTACTGTCTCAGGGTCCAAATTTGCCCTAACCCAGAGCCTACATACTTCTCGGGTCATCCCTGGATCTGGGACAGAGGCCAAAGTGACACGTGAGTTATGAGAGCCCTACATAAGACATCACAGAAATGTGCCGTCATCCCCTACCGGTGCAGCATAATTGCTACTATGTGCAAGTTTTAGGATTGAATCTTCAGTTGGCATTTGAGGTTGTTCAAATGCAAGAGGCCCACGTCAGTAGATTTACCTACCAGTAAACAGGCATCTCAAAAACCAATTGTTACCAATTATTAGGGAGTGGATGTTGTTGAATTGTCATTTTCTTTTCACATGAAATGATTTGAGGTAGTCCACCCTACTATAGCAAGAGGTAAGAGCTGATAACTTGTTATTTCATCCTTTTTTTTACAATTCTATGGCATTACTTACTAATTTCATGAATTTTTAGATTATTTTAATGAATTATATTTTTCATACACTTAAAGATGTTAAATATTGTTCATGGCCAAGTAAACAGTAACTTTAGTGGACTGCTGATCCTTCTCCAAACTACTGAAATCAGCCGAAACACCTTTTGTAATGATGAATGATAATTGTGGAATGGTGTGGTTTCCTCCTCTGCTGTTTATAACCCACCCTTTTTACAGTAGATCACGACTTAGCCTACATAGTGAAATTCCAGTTGTGTTGGCCATTATACGCATCAATTATGGGACAAATAGAATATTACCATCCCCGCGCATACTGTACTAGTCGTCAATAATCTTCATCCAGACCAATGGTTTTTGCCTAGACTAGGTACCACGTTAAATTAACGGCCGAGGAGACCCGATGCTCTGACCACGCGTCACCCCAATATCTGCAGGCCAAATGGCTGGACAGCGGCCGCTTGGTAGGCCTAGGCCCTTAATGGGCTGTAGTGCCAGGGGTTATTATTTTATTATAATTAGGTGCCACGTTAGTCGTATATACACCCCTGATTTTTGTCACGCACAATGGGAGCACAAGTGCATCAATTATCTTTATCCAGACCAATCATTTTGTCAATTAATGCTCTTTCACATAATTACAAGGTGTATCTGTATCGCACATGTTGGTAACAGTAACGTGACGCCAATGTGTGCACATGGGTAACAGTTGAAGAGACCTCACGTGGCTGACAAACATGACTGCCGTTGTTGAATGAGCAAGTGTAGAATCCAGGATCAGCACTTCACTACAATTACTAAGTAAGCTGATGATGGTAAGTGAATAAGAAAAGGGTTCGTGTTTTGCTAGTTTTGTTAATTCTTTGGCAAACGCATCTAATGGATAACATTTAATGAATAATATCAAATTTCAATCTGAATTAATTAAAATTTAATAATAAATTGAATTAGGTTGTTCTTTTCTATCTGGAAAGTTTGTTTCTATATGAAGTATGAAGAAAAAAGGTTCTAAAAATATATAATATTTAACATAAAATTCATGTTATGTCTTTTCTCTACAAATTAAAGCAATTACACAACGATCAGATTTTTCCCTGCTGAAAGAAATGCATTTTGTAGACTTAATGGCTTTGGTCCTTCATTCAAGAAATCCAGCACATTGATGAGCTAGCAAAGTAGGCCGACACAACGTAGGAGCACCTAATTTCCACAGCAGCTAATATGGAACAATGAAAACTGAGCTGGTTTTGGGTGCAATAAGGTTCGAGAGGGGAGAGTGAGAATGACCGAGCAAGACTGTGATTGATTTATTTATTTCAAGGGAGGATATAGTCCCTGGCCTGTTGTCATCTCTTGATGAATGCAGTATCTGTTGGCACAGGCTAGAGTAAAATGTGCCTATTCACTGATGTCTCGGTCTCGTACATGGCTGTGATTGTGTGGAAGCTACTGAGGTATGAGGGATGCTGAGTACTGGCATTCAGGACACAACCAGTGCCAGTGGATGCTGTGTTAAGGTTACTCATAGTCATAGGATCAGTGTGTTTGTTCTGACTCAGTGAGGAAAGTAATGGTAAACTACCTCACTCCTCACCTTGCCTAGTATGCCTCAATATAGTGCTGCCTTGCCTTTTTGTGCTTTCTACCAGGGGCGGCCAGTGAGGTTGTGCCGGTATGCCATGGCACCACCAATGTGCCCTCTCAATAACAGTTTATATTCAACCCAAGCTTCAAGGAAATGGCAAGCATATCTTATTGTGCATTCAATTGAACGAGCGCGCGAACTGACATACGCTCTGGCGGCACTTTTCTGAATGAGTGAGCCAGGCCACACGGGCTCCACCTCCGAAAATAAGACTCAGCACCAATAAAGGTTAGTTTGGCTTGGCTTTGTATGTGTTGGGTTGGGCCATAGATTACCCTAGGTAGAGCCAACAGCCGCATGGCGCATTCACCAGAGTGCAGCATCCAAGTGCAAGCTAGAATTGCTTGAAGTGATTTATATTTCAACCACCATATGGCAGCACAATGCAGAGGACACAGCTCCAGGGTTCCCAATTTAATGCTTCTATATCTGGCGACTGTTAAATATATACAAGATGCTTTTAGTTCTTTCTTGTTAGACATTTAGCGACTTTTTCACACTCATATTTATAATGTAACAATCCGCACTTTTTGCATTAAGTTTTGGTTTGTTTGGTTGGTTTAAGTTGGCGACACGGTTACGCCTACCAGTACGCAGATACTAATTCTCGGTTTTGTTAACTTTTCTGGAGGCATTGCAAGGGTTTAATAGTAGCGTCGTAAAATTATTTTTGTGTTTAATTATATCGAGTGCAGCGGATATCTTTACCAAGTTTAGCCTTTATCTGCATGTAAGGTAGTCTTGACGGTACGGCATCCTGTTCATTTTATTTTACCTGTTTATTTTGCGGTGGCTGCTGAAATTGTTTCAAAGTTGTATTGCAGGTCTTGTACACTTACACAGTTAAATACTGTGATTCTGAAACTTAGTCCCATAGCATAAAATATGCAGTGTGTATACTAGCAACATTTAAACGATTTGATTGCAAATTTTCAATTTGCTGGCACCACCAAGATAATTATTACCATCCACTACTGCTTTCTACCCCCATAACCTATAATAAAATAAATTTATTGCAAGTAGGGCTATTGCCCCAGTGGCAAATATATACATGTAAATACACAAAATAGTTAAATCATAATGAATGTGATGGACATAACACCACTCAGTAATATACGGTACTCACTACCCAAAACAATTCAATTAGCCTATCTGTACAGTACGGTATCTTACAGACAGCCTATATACCCCTCACTTTTACAATTCGTTGACCTCATTAACTGTTCTTATTTTGCCATCGCCTGACCTTTTCTTTGAATTGATACACATTTTCTGTTATGGGGCTGACGATGTCTTCTGGTAAACTGTTCCACTCTTTCTCACCCCTCCCTTTTTGAAGATCCGACCAGCCTCTGGGCTGACTTCACCTGTACATGGCAGCGAAATAAAATAATGCATCCAAACAAAGCTGTACATTTCTGGGGAACACAACAATAACGCAATGCTTTCCATTAAATTGAATGAGTGTTTTTGTTCTTCCCATCAACATGGGTTCTTGTAGCTTACAAAATGTGAGGTTTTCTCTCTGCTCTCATGAAGTTTAACTTGAAATTGAGTAATTTGAGAGACCATTTTTCACCTCATGGCGTACTGACTAGCATTCTTGGCGGTCACTACTGAGGACTGAGTTCCATTCCTGGTTCTGTTAAGAAATTTAATTCTGGTCTGAGACTGAGGACTGGAATTAGGCGGAACTGAGATGAGGTGGGTTCGATTCCTACCATCCTAGAAGTTGTTTTATAAGGTTTACTACCCTACTACCGGGTGAGTTAGCCGTGGTCGTTACGGTGTGGCTGCAGGCAGTCGCTCACATCCGGGAGGCGAGGAGGTTCGAATACCCCCGCCGGCAACCTTGAAGATGGTTTTCTGTGGTTTCCCTTCTTCCTTCCAGGCAAATGCCGGGGTTGGTCCCTAACTATAGGCCACAGCCGCTACCTTCCAATTCCTCGTCATTACATTAACACTGTTCTCGGTAGTTGAATATTTTAGCGTATAGGAGTGATGGAATCTATAACTATATTTTACTTTTTAAATTTAATTTTAATACCTAGCTGTATGTTGTTGTATTTATAGAATTAAGTTTTCATATTATGATAATAGAGTGAGGTGTAAATAGTTGTGCAATAAGATTGTATCTATTAAGATTTGCTATTATAATAAGTTATAAATAGTTATAATCTTAGTAATATATACCTGTTAGTTCTTTTATTTTATGCATGTAAATTCTGACGTGTCCTATATCAAAAATGTAATGAATGCATGTATTTGATCAAATGGAATTAATAAAAATCTATCTATCTAACTTTTCTCCCCAGACAATACTCCACACGCGACGGTACTTGTAGCTCACCCAATGGTTGTCCGTATAGAAGCAGCTACAAAACTCTGGCCGAACATGTCCTCGGACACTCCCGGCACTAAAACCCTTTCTCCTAACAAAACGCTAAACAAACTACCCTACTCCACAGGGGCGTAAAACACGGGTAGGGCAGGGGGGCATTTACCCCCTCAAGTTTTAGGTGCAAGACAAAAATAAAAGTAGCCTACTGTAAGATAACCCGAAACTATTCTATAAATGATTTAATACTACGTTACGCGGAAAATCGGAAAAGCCTTCTTGCCTTGCTTAGTTGTCTTTTCTTTATTCTATCGAACAAACAGTCTGTTTTCCCCCGTTTTCCGCCGAGGCGCTTTGAGCTTTGTACCCTTACCACAATTCAAAAATGTGCATTATTTCTGACTGCCGGTTTAAAACTAAGACAGTGTTCGGGTCATTTGCTAGACGTTTCCAAAAAACTGTTTATGTTTTGTATTTATATTCCGATTATATTTTGTATTCTAATTAGAAATAATGAATAAAATCATCTTTTTTTTTTAAATATAGCGTTAGGCCTACGTTACCGTGTTATTTCAAGTTTTAAAACCTTAAACTAAAAACAAAACACATTCCCTGGTAGATAGGTGACCGTAGTTTATAAATTTGACACCCCCCCTACATTTGCGAGGAGTTTTACTCCCCGGCTACTCCAGACAAATGTCAGTATGGTACCTAAATTATATCCATGGCCACCTCCTACCCAAATACTAACCTTTTATTACAAGTACTCACACTACTACATACATCACAATATCACAGGTTATCAGGCACATTCTACACTCACTCAAGTACACGGGGATAAATGGCCATGTTTTGCAAAATCCCTATATGAATCAACAAGACATATTTTCCAGAACATTCAAGGAGACAGCAGTTGAGGAGTTTTTTTAAACTACCGTAGTTATTTATAAATATTTATAAATGCTTACTCTTCGCATACCATACGATATATATTTTAAAGTTTGATTGATCATCTTAAGTGATTCATTAATTATTATTATTATTATTATCATATACAATTGTGGACAGAATCCTCAAATGCCATTTTAATTTTAATCTCAACTTAACTTATGTCTCGAGTACCACATCAAATTGGACACTTGAATACCGTAGTAGCCATACTTAACACTTACGTAGGGAAAAGCTGCTCTCAGTTTTGTCACAAGACTTAGGTCTTCTTCTTCAAGCTTGTCAAATTTAAACAACCATAGTTCTCTTCGCTTGCAGATCATACATCTCAATCTCCCTGCCATCATAAATTATAAACTTAGCAGCAAAGCCTGGCGTACTTCACCTCGCGTGGGACCAAGAATGGAACTGAGGCTACAATATCGCCAATAATGGTGACAAGGACTCGCTTGTCAAAGGACGCCGCTGACAATAGGTCCAGTGTATCCAGCCCGCAACTGTGTTGTCTCTTCCGTTCGCCAACACAACTCCCAAAGTACTGTCAGCTTGTGGAGCGTACGGTAATTTGGCGACCAAGGTGCCAACAGTACCCGCAGGATTCAAAAGTTATTAGAAAATTAGATAAATCATAAAGACGTTTAAATTATTAAATTTCTTAAATTCAAATGAACATTACTTTCGACCGTGTAATGCCGTCTATTTTTTATTTATTTTTTTGCATTACCGATACGGCATGTTTAATGACACAGAAAAACGTTGACGAATTCCATGCTATACTGTATTTAATATTCTTCCTTTCTGACTAAAGTCGAATTTTAACTTGTCTGACGTAACAACCAGCTCGGGCGGACCATTGCGAACCACTGGGGAAAATCTCCTCGTCCTCGTGTCGCGACAGACGCGACTGTGCGAATGGCAAATAAGAGTGGGGGGGCTCATGCCTCAAAAGACGCATGCATTGCAATAATCTTGGAACCGTCGCGACAAGTCGGACGGATGTTTACACAATTGATGGCTCACACCTAATTAGCCAACTACTGTACATTTAATGATTGTTGCTTTACGGGCTGGAACATCTGCCACCAGTGTGGAGATATTCTTGTACCGTATCGTAGTTTGTCTGATAACCTGTGTTCCTGTGGTGACCATAGGACTAGTAGTGAGTTTATTAGGGTTATCGATGGGGTGGGAGCCCTGGAGTGTCGACCCCATTGTGTTAGGGTAGCGCGGTTGCCTCTCACCCGGAGGCCACGGGTTCGAATCTCAGTTCCGTCAGAAACTGACGTGAGGGCTGGAACGGGATGCACTCAGCCACGTGAGACAATTGAGTAGCTGTCTGACAGTGAGGCAGCGTCCCGGTCACGAAAACCAAGATTAACGGCCTGGATTAGATGTGGGAAACCACGGAAAACTACTTCCAGGATGGCTTAGGTGGGAATCGAATCCACCTCTTCTCAGTTTTGTCTCACGAGGCTGAGTGTACCCCGTTCCAGCCCTCAGACCAGAATTACATTTCTTGGCAGAGCCGGCAATCGAACCCGGGCCTCCGCGTTGACAACCAAGAGCGCTAGCTGACCACGCGTCACCCGTAATCAGCAGGCCAAAAGGCTGAGCAGTGCGCAGCGGTCGCTTGGTAGGCCTGCGCTGTAGTGCTACGTTTTTTTTAGGAGCCCTGGAACTGAAATTAGGTACCATCCCGGGATTTTCCTAGAGGGAGGGGAGTTGACCGCTGAAAGCAGCGGGATTCGAACCACCGATCTTGCTGTAGGTCCTCATTGCAGTCGTGGTGTACGATTTAGCACGCATAGCTACGCCGCGGAGTGAGATATTCCGCTCAGATAATAATATTTTAGTGAACTAAAGGAGATAAAAAGTGAGCTTTCCATTTTAAACACGTTGCACCAGGTGCGCGTATTCCCTGGATGCAAGGTAAGCATTGCATACCCAAGGGAAAGAATGACACGTACAATAATTATTACTTTGGTTGACGTGATTTTCCAGTCTTTTGGGGCAATAGTTTAAATGTACCACTTCGTGATTTTTGATGTCTGCTGCGAGTTCCGTTCACAGTCGCTTCTAGTAGCACGATAGCGTGACATGCCATCTTTTGGTATTCCTTGGTACTACAGGGCGAGTTGAAAGCATGGAGGAAAGAAAGGAAGGAGATGCCTTCGCTGCGCTGCCTAGCGCAAGCTGCTGAAGCCGAACGGCTCGCCCACTTTGGTTGCAAGAAAATGGCTGTCCCTATGCTTAAAGCCGTAAACCACTCCAACTAGTAATGGATTTTAGTGACATAAAACTGCAATGACAAGTCAAGATTTTTTCTTGGCTAGGCAGAACACACTCTGTACATCACGGTACTTGGCACAAATAAGTTGCGTTATCGTTTTAAAAGCCAATTTAAATATAAATATGAGAGCACCTTTGCGAGGCTAGTTTTGTAAGGAAGACGCGGCAAAACGTAATAATACGCTGAAACACTGATTAAATTGAATACAGGTGTCTGAAGATGCGAGTCATACCAAAGAAGGAACATATTGGGAATTAATGATGCCCAACTAATTACGGTAGGCTATTTACACCAAATTGAGTTTTATGTACTTATTGGTGTTGAGGCATTCATCAGTTTTTAGGCCTAATTTCGAGCACAGCCACTTTCACTCATTGGTCGTACACATTTTGATATTCAAGAATACGAACCTCAAAATTAATAAACAGAACAATTAAAAAAGGACGCATATTTGCACAAAAATACGATATAGGCTATACGTTTCGGTACCATACGGTATTTTCTTTGTGGGGGGTAGAAACTTGACGATTAGCCTCGAATTGATTAATTACGTAGGCCTACCGTAATTATTGACCGACAGCCGTTTGATAATTTGGGATTGCCAGAGAAATGATTTTTATATTTTTGGTATATAGGGTAGGCCTACACATGCTGAGATTAGAATTGAAGAGTTTTTTTTTGTAATAACTTATCAATACTGTTATTACGTTTCCAAAGTTGCATAACCGGAGCGCGGTAAAAACCAGGGCCAAAATAAGGTTTAGCCATGCACAATGCCTCATGCAAGTCACAGAACACCGAATACGAGTTAAGGTTACGCCCACTTTGGTTGCAGCGCTTGGCTTCACTCAAACGAGCTCAGGGCATCTCCTCTTCTTCTTTCCTCCATGGTTGAAAGCATGGGAAGCAAATCTGAAGTTACATACCTACGGCCTGAAAGAAGAATCGGTCAGTTTGTGAAGATAGTGTGTTTACTTGCCCATTATAACTGAAAAAGGTGTCCTAGTGTTTGTGAAAAACATTTTTTTATATATTGTGTTTAAATGTGTGCAGGGACGGTTCTAGGCGTAGTGCCACCGTGCCATGGCACTGCCCTCTAAGAGAAAATAAATTATGCATAGTTCTGAAAGAATAATTTCCAACGCCTACGTTTAATAACGATATCTAATTAGTTTCAAATTACTTTGTAGTTAAAATATTCCGTCCTTAAAGTATGATCATTGATTCCATCTTCGCCCCAGTGATATCTTGAGCCGCGGTCTATACGGCACAGTTGACGCATGCGCAGTTCAATATACGATCTTTTCCGTAGCCTCTCTCGTCACTCGCTATGAGGAAATATGCTGGTCTCCGTGCCGAATCGAGTTTGGCTCAAAGCGGTACTGAAAGTGAAGTGCAATGCTATCTGGCGGTCATTACGAGGTACTGGGCCAGCGACATGCCTGTCACGAGCTGTCACAAAGGGAGGAAGGGAAGAGGGTGTGGGCCGATGGCCTGATTGGCTGGAAGTAATTTGACTCATTGGGTATTGGTGGGGTGAGGCGTTGGTTGACACAAATTGACAACCAATCGCTCTCACACAAAGAGCATTAATTCTAGATTTCTCTGAAAGGGGGCTCTGCGTCCAACAGTGAAATTTAAACTTGCCGTAATAAATAGTGAAAATAATATGTATGTATTTATTAATTCCTTATTTGGTAAAGTGAATAACTAAGCGAATGAATAAAAGAGAAAGAAAAGTAAGATCATGACTGCCGTAGGCCTACATGTTAAAGCTTCACGGATTACTCTCGGTAGCTAAATATTTATGGTTGATAAACCATCTGCAACTGTCAGTTCAGGTCTAGTCTATTTTCAGTTTGTTGTTAACGGTTCGTGGTTATTTTTGGTGAGTCAAGGTATTAAAGAGTCAAACATTGAGTTTGAGTGAATGGTTGAGTGCTGAAAAAGTTTCTTTTATATACCGGTATTTTAATATATTTTCTTATCGTATATATTATATTCGGTAGGTCCCGATGTGAAATGTTGACTATCAAGATTAGTGTAGGCCCTATATATACATCGGAAAATGAACCCTGCTCTGATATAATGTTAAGAAAATACCAATATTTTCATATATTTTACTTGGCACTAACTTACCCCTTGTGTTGGACTGGAGCCGCCTCTGAATGTGTGTGTATTATACTGTGGTAGGTCGTATTTTCTATATATAGTTCCGTTCAATGATATGATGTACAATACAAGGGGGTAGGGTGTGCAGTGGACGTTTCTGTTTATACTAGTAGCCGTGAGAAATCTGTAAAAATATGGAGTCGGAACTTGAGTCTAGAGATGGCAGTGACAGTGACTGCATAATTTGTGATCTGCGGCAAGTTAGCTTTCTTCTCGATCATTCGAGGAAAAAAAATTATATTATTAGGAGGTAGTCCGACTCCTCAATTAAATATTAACACAAAAGTGAAAGCTTGTATTCGGCATTTTAATTTAAATCTATACACCAATAACACATGGCTGTGTGGTTGCGCTTCTGTTAACAAATTATATTGTTGGCCTTGTCTTCTTTTCTCGAACGAAAAGAGCTTTTGGAATCACGGGGGATACAGTGATATGAATAACATACACAAAGCTTTAAGAAAGCACAGTCTTTCTCAAAGTCATCTGCAAGCCGTAATTATGGAAAAGACCTTTGGAAAATTCAGGATTGTCCATTTGATAGACGAACAAAAGAAAATAAGTGACCAGCAACATAACGAACGAGTTCGTAAAAACAGAGATATTATGAAACGTTTCATTGATGTTGTTTGTTTCCTCGGCAAGAGCAAGCTTTCAGGGGCCATAATGAAAGTGCAGATTCCTAAAATAGAGGAAATTACGTTGAACTGCTAAATCTAGTTAGCAAATATGATGCATTATTGCATAACCATTTAGAGAACTCTAATGTATCCAGTGGCTTATCAAATTTAATTCAGAACGATCTAATAGAATCTGTTTCTAATGTGTTACTTGCATACATCAAACAAGAAATTTGTACAGCCAGTTTTGTTTCCATAGTACTGGATGAAGCCACGGATGTAAGCAATTTTTCCCAGCTCTCTTGTGTAATTCGTTACGCCGGACCCGATGGTATCTCTAGAGAACGATTTATGGGGTTTATAAATGTTTCCGAGGATCGGTCAGCGACAGCTCTTCTAGACATTGTTTGCCAGGTAGTTGATGAGTACAGTTGTGTGGAAAAGTTAGTTGCACAAAGCTATGATGGTGCAGCCGTTTTTGCAGGCCATTTGAATGGACTTCAGGCAAAAGTTAGAACATTGTATCCTAATGCCATCTTTGTCCATTGTTTCGCCCACAAATTAAACCTGGTGTTATCTCAGGCAACCTCAAGTATCAGAGACTGCATCAAACAAGCGTTGTTTTTTCTTACTTTAAATGGATTATCTTCATTTTTCTCGAAATCGACGAAAAGAAATCATGCATTAGATGAGGAAATTAGGAAGAGGCTGCCCAGAGTGTCAGCTACGCGCTGGAACTACAATTCACGCTTGGTTGGAACCGTCTCCGAATATCGCGATCAGCTTATTTCACTATTCGAGAGAATGAAAAATGGGTTCACGAAGCCTTAATTGCTGCCCGTGGATTTTCAGTGTCATTAAAGGATTTTCGCTTTAATTTTATACTCGCCGTATTTTCAAGCATATTCCCTCTGACTGACGTGTTATTTTCCATCATGTAATAGAAGTCCCACGATATTGGTTATTGTATTCGTAAAGTAGGAGAACTCAAAATTGAATTTGCAGAAAAAAGGGGTCAATTCGAAGAATATTGGGAGAAGACAGTACAAGAGGTAAAGGGCATCTGTGACCCAGATAGTAAGAGACCAAGATTGCACGATGAGCTCGATTCTAAGACATCTCATAAACGTCTGTTTTATGAAATTATAGACACGGTTGTACAACAGCTCAACGATAGGTTTGACAGTTTAGATTCCCTACGATTCTTGGAACTCATCAATCCTGTTAATTCGGACGAGAATAAACGAGTGTTCCCAGAAATTGCTTTCGAGTCCCTTAAAGAGAGTTATCCCAATGTATTTGACTTTCTTGCTCTTCGATCACAGCTAATGGCTACGTACACTTCTGGTGACTTACGAGAGAAAAATGTTAGTGAACAGCTACTTTTCCTTAAATCTCATCATCTCCACGAAGCGTATGGAGAGGTAGTGCGACTCTGTGAACTTATCTTAGCGATTCCCGCAACAAGTGCTTCTGTAGAAAGAAGTTTTTCTGCGATTAAACGAATAAAGAATTATGCTCGCAATACGCAAGGCCAGGATAGACTTAAAGGTTTATCATTGATATCAATTGAGAAAGATTTACTTCAAAAATTGCCAAACTTCTACAACCAGGTCATCAATGATTTTGCGAAGAAACCTAGAAGGATTGAGCTTCACTTCAAGTAGATTAAATTCCAGGTAACACATTGCTGCTATATTATTATTATTATTAGTAGTAGTAGTAGTAGTAGTAATTATGATTGTCGTATGGTCGTGGTATAATTGTTGCAGTAATTTATTCTGAATGCTAACAGTTTAAGAAAAGCCCAAACGAGGAGCAAACACAATTCAACTGCCGGTACTACAGTATGTCTCATATTGTATACCATTGCTTACCCTAAGTAAAATCCCACCACACGCCACTGCGTTGCACCTACGTTTTGACTGTAGCAAGAGCCCCTACAAAGCGTTCACTGACATTCACAATAACAGGTGCGTCCAGATCAATGAGAACAGAGAAGAATAGAGAGGGCAAGCTGTAGCAAGTGCCAATGCGGCGCGTGAAGCGGCGAGAAGGAAGTCGCTCCCCGCACCACTGCGAGATCAAACGGCGAGTGCAAGCCACATTCTGCATAGTCTGCGATCAAGTTCATGTGTTATTTTCCGTATTAACTTTATTGCCACAACTAACTGCTTCAAGCCATTGGGTTTGAAGAGAAATATATATGTTTAATGCAGCCAATGACCAAAGCAATTACAAGTATATACAATGTATGTATATTATACATATAACAATGAAGTAAATACTATTGTACATTTTAACACTAATTTAGTCGCTACGGAGTTGTGTTAGTGATATACGTCTCTGGTGACACAAAAGTGCATGATATCGATCACACTGTTTATCGCACTGTTCACATATTCACGACACTTTGTCCGGAGTATGGAACGCCTTTTTCTTGCAAATGCGATGGTGGAACCCGTGTACTGCATATCGCGTCAGCTTGTGGCGCAGATCTTAGTCCACAGCTTTCCAGTCTGTAGACGTCATTGCTTCGGTCGAATAGAAATACAGCCATATCTCTTTTTTCTTGTTCTGTAGTTCTACCATTAGTTCCTGATATGCCTTTGTGGATGGTAGGGGCATTTTCTGTCTTAATTGCTCTATGAATAATTGCTCGTATGTTAGTCTGGAGTGGGTGAATTTCGATAGGCTACACATAATAGTATCTTAAGATATGTCCCTTTGATCTGCTCGATGTTTTTAAGATTTGATTTGAAGATATGTTCATATTAATTGTAGTCCGTAAGTCACTATGGGAATTATTTTGGTGTTGAAGATTAATCTCATGTAATTTATTTCAGGATTAGGGCATTGGGTACATTCGTGTTGACCGACTGAAAGGAAAAGAACCAAACTTTTGTTGAAGTTTTTCATGGCAGTGGATACAGAAAGTCTGCGCAGTAGCGGGATGTCGTTGCTCTATTTCTGATGTGCTTAGTAAAGGTCGTACCGGTAGTCTGTAGTGTCATTCCGAGATAGTTCAATTCCTTAGCTATTTCGATTGGCTCCTGGGTTGGCGTGAAGAACAGTTGCTCCCTGACAGTTACTTTCCCTCCCTTCCTAAATATCATTTGAACTGTATTTTGCTCATTAATCTCTAGCTTATTCTTCTCTGCCCATAACATTATGCGATACATACATTCCTGTAGTACCTCCAGGTTTGTTGCGGCTAGTGCCGTGTCGTCTGCGTAAGCGTAGAATGTGATCTGCTCCTTCAGATTTCCGAAACACTCGTTGACATCTGACGTTGCAAGATTGAACAGTAGGGGGCTCGCTGGATCACCCTGCAGAATTCCATTGGTCTGTCGTATCGGGGTCGAAGTTTGGATGTTGTCTTTGATGATGAGCTCATTTAGTTGCAGTGTCTTATCCATGATGGTCGTTAGATAGTTGTCTTCTCCGATCATACGTTTCAGCTTGTCAATGATTATCTGGCGGTCAAGTAGGTCGAAGGCCTTCTTATAGCCGATGAATATGACGTGTAGTGTCCCTCTGTGATGCCTGAGTGCTTCCTTTATATCATCCATTAAGTTACTTATTGCGTGAAGTGTCGATCTGCCTCTCCTAGAGCCAAATTGTTGTTCCGGTATTTGTCCGATTGTTTCCTTTTCGAATCTCGTAGACAGGATTTTGGTGAAAACCTTGAACAGTGCGTTCTCCAACGCAATTCCTCTGTAGGAGTCCGGGTGGTCTGGGCAACCTTTACGATGATAATGATAATAGTTGTTTTAAGGGGCCTAACATCTAGGTTATCGGACCCTAATGGTCTGGGTGATAGCGAAAATGTCAATGAAGTGGAAACCAAAACGAAAATTAAGTGAGAAGGAAAATACTTACAAAAAGGAACTCAGATTGAAACTACTCACAAAATGGAGAGCGGTAATACTTACAAAAGGGAATTTAGAACGAAAATACTCACAAAAGGAATAGATTGAAAAATACGCACAAAATGTACGTTAAGTTCAAAATACGTACAAAATGCAATGTACAGTCGAAATACTTACAAAATGCAAGTGAAATTCAAAACACTTACAAAATGCAAATGAGATTGAAAATACGTACAAAATGCAATTGAGGTTCAAAATACTTAAAAAATGCAATTGAAATTGAAAATGCACAATGCAATTTAGATTGAAAAATGTGCATTTTAGATTTCAAATAATCACGAAGTGCAATTGATATTCAAAATACTTACAAAATGCAATTGAAATTGAAAATGCTTACAAAATGTAATTTAGATTCAAAATACTCACAAAATGAAATTGAGAATCAAAATACTTGCAAAATGCACACCCTACAAAATGCAATTTAGATTGAAAATACTTGCAAAAAGCGGTTTAGGTTGAAAATACAAAATGCAATTGAAATTCGAAATACTCACAAAAGTCCCATCCCCTATATTGAAAGACTTACTAAAAAGCAATTTAGATTGTAAATCCTTACAAAATGCAATTGAGGTTGAAAACACTCACAAAATGCAATTTAGATCGAAAAGACTTACAAAATGCAACGGAGATTGAAAACACCTACAAAAAGGAGTGTAGATGCAAAAAAATCGCTAAATGGAATTTAGATACACGGGGAGCCAATTAACAAAAACAGTGCGGGAATCTTAAAGAGAAAAGGAAATATAATGAGAAGAAAACAAGAGGTCTGACCCCTCGAAGAAGGAGGGATCAGGAAAGATGAGGCAAGGGCCAATTAAGGCGGGAAAGTGCAAGACTCCCTAGGCCTCGGATACCCTAATACCGTTGAGGTCGGAAAAGAACAAGAGTTGACCAAGGGAGGTCGACAGGAAAGAAGACTGAGAGGAGCCCGGCACAAGTAAGTGGAAGCAATGCCGGACTCAGCTGGGGTCCCGTGGTCGCCAACCCACGTTCCACTAGATGTGAGCCACTGGAGGAGGCTACCTTTACCTTTGTACAATAGTTTTAGCGTTGCGGTTCTCCAGTTGCTCGATACTTTGCCTATTTCTAGGCACTTGTTGAATAAGGCTGTCCATAATTTCCCAAGGTGTGGCAGGGCTTCTTTCAGATGCTCATTGAAGATTTCGTCTGTACCGGCAGCTTTATGGTCTTTCAGTTCCATAACCGTATTTGTTACCACCTCTGTTGAAATGCGAGGGAAGTCTGTATTCCGAGTTGCGTAGGTTGCCCTTGTATTTGATTGCCTGTTATAGATCTGTTGAAAGTGTGAGTGCCATGTTTCCATTGTGATAGTTTGGGAGAACTTCGGTGTCCTAGGTTTCAGTGCCGCGAAGTGGTTTTCTGAAGCCTTCTCTAATAATCTCTTCCCTTCTTCCTCTACCCAGTCTGCTCTCTTCTCCTTAAGTATGTTTTTTTAAGTGCGTCTATGATTGCTGTAGGTACATAAGAAATCAAAGCCTGAAGCTCTAAGTGATGTATTTTCCATTTAGTAAAATGCCTGAATTAGCATTCCATGGATATTAGGGAGTAGAGTAGTAGACCCTACATATATTCGTGAAATGAAATGTAGTCAACATAAATTACGCATCTGTCTACAGTACATGCTTTCGCCTTTCAAGAATAGTTATGCTGCTTTAAACAACGACTTTGTCAGTTGTTTCTCAGGCAGTCTTTAACAAGTTCTATAATTAAATCGAAATGCCTTTGAGGTTTTGTTTATTTCTTACAAAAACTCAGCATATATTTGATGTACCTTTTGTATTTGTTCTCGTGTTCATTAATTATTTTCAATTTGATAAATTACCCTAATATCCCAAAATACTTGATAAAATCGACAAAAAGGAAATTAATTTTTGTGGCACACAGAAATTGCATTTTAAACATATTTTGAATGGTATTCTCATCATATGTAAGTCATCTTAAAGGCATCGATGGTCGAAATAAATCACATGTGACCACGAACTGTCCCTTTTGATAGTCTACTGGCCCTTAAAGAGTACGAGCTTGTTAGGCTATTCAGCTTACAAACATATTTTCGACATCTCTAATTATGATATAACTTAATACGGAGATATTTCTCAGCCACAGCTCTGATTAACCAATTAAAATGGTTGTCGTCAAGTTCAAGAAAATGATCCTGGTTGAAGAGATTTCTCCGACCCACACATGAGTTGATCACTTGGTGCACCAGCATTGACTTTCCGTTCGGTTTAGTTATTAAAAATTAAACATGAGTTCTTCCCCTGATTGAATAGCTTTTCGTCTATGCAGCACTGGCACGTTAACATACGCCACTCAACACAGGCCACACAGGAATTTGTCAATCACTACAGCGAATTGCAGAATACACAGTGAGTTAACACGGCGGGAAATGGCCAGACTTGGCTTGGCGATAACTTAGGAGAGTCTCCTTTGCCCTCTCTATCATTCTCTGTTCTCGTTGGTCCACATCGCAAGGAAGCGGGTTCGATTTCCGCCAATCATGGTCAGGGTCGTACTATAATTCCATTTCTCTTCAATAATAATATAAACATTGTTAGTCAGCTGACTGGCAGATACAGTAAATATAGTAAAGGCACTTCTTTGATATTAGATAACTTTGATATGACTGTAAAAGTAGGCTTATTAAAATATACCGGTAGTCTAGTTGTAAGTTTTAATTTATGTCTGAATTTACTGCTGTTAGTTAGTTTGCTAGTCATTGGGACGCAACAGCGAGGTCATCTGCCCGAATTTACTGCTGTATAGGATAACAACAACCTAGGCCTAATTCCAAGTGATGTATTTTTAGAAGCTGTTAAGAGTGTAGAGAATCCTTTTGTAAGCTGCATTTTAAAACATACTGGTTTGCACAGTAGGCCCAGGCTTAAATATAGATATATTTCTTCCTCAGTTTTTAACTGATGACCTGGATTTAAGGCCACATAGCACATAGGCTTATAGCCTGCAGCAATCTTCCTCTTTTCATTATTATTAGCCTATTAAGTGCCAATTTCATAAAATCTCTATACTACTAGTATGTCTAATTCAAAAACTGATTGTGTACTAAATTAACCCAACTCGTAGATCCTTTTGAGTTTACTGACGATTTTTAAATCAGAAATCTGATAACTTATTTACAAAGAAAAGTTGGCCAAGTAGGCCTAATTCACTTCAGAAATGTCATCTAAAGAGAATGCCAGGACGCCCAAGGTAACCCTCCACAGCTGCCGTTGGCCTAAGCTCAAGATCCTCAGCTAAAATATCTGTATTTTTTTCTGAGAATTTTCAAATTTATGTTAGAATAACTAGAAATATTATCTTGAGCGTATGCCTATAAACATAGTTCCAAATTGCACTTACATTCATTTCCTCTGAATTCTGGCTTGTAGTAGGCACTGCGCTGACACCGTGTTCATCAATAGAAAATCTCTACTCAGTATGGTCACTGTGGGCGCTGGGATTCAAACCTAGATTCTGGTGGAGCTCCTGGTGCGTGACTAAATCTACTTGGCTACGCTGCTGCTGTGTCTTACCTTGGAAAAGGGAGTGACTGCACGTGCACATAAACTGATGACTTTTGTCTTTTACGGTGTTATTATTCCTTGCCGGCGGAAGATGTATGAATAAGTACAACTTATCAGCTGTGTGACGCAATCTGCTTTTCGGAGATATCGGTACAGTCTACATTGCATGCCGATCGCAGTAGCGTAGCCAGGATTTTAGTTTGGAAGGGCCCCATTAGGTCCTCATCTATTACTGTCGGAGTTCATGTATTTTAGCCTATTTTCATTTATGAAAAAAAAGGCTTATGAGATCACCCTTTGTCCACGTGTGTGCGTGTCCCCCGCCCCTCCCTTAATAAAATCTAAACGGCCGGAGCGATTTCAATGAATCTCGGTAAGCACATACTACTACTTCGACCGTGCCTTTCAAATGTTGATACGTTTCACCAATTCAACACGCGGGCCCCGCAAAATATTTCACTGGCATTCTATATCTCCGCAACGGTAACATATATCACTCTGAAATGTTGTACAGTGATAAAGGGTACTACTACAAGTTTACCGATGCGGCTTTTTAAAACCTGATAAGTACCAAACGTACATGGTGGCCAAGCGAAGTTGAAACATTTTCATGGATATTTCACGCGATTTAACCATCCGAGCGCAGTGAAACGGTAAATGTTTATACAAATTCTAATTAATTCCATAACCTCAAGAAGGCGGCCGTGCGAAATTTTAAAATTAAGTTTTTATTTCGTGTGTCCTAATCATGCGATCGAATTGAAAGTTTGAATAATGAACCTACGTAATAATTTTCATGTAATGGTACATAACTGTAGGGCCAACATATATAACAATCCAACATGGCGACCATCCGAAATATTTAGACGGTTCTCAATATCTACGAATCTATTGCAGCAATCAAACTGAAATTTTGTATGCTGAGAGGCTATTAATATAAGTTCACCTATTGGACTTTCAATGACCTGGTGAGCACAATACCATTATGGCGGCCAAGCGAAGTTAAAACAGTTTAATGGAATTGACTTGCGATTTAATTATCCGAGCGCAGTGAAACTTGGTACGGTAAATGTTCATACAAATTCTACTGCCATATAATTAAATTAAATTGTTTCATAACCACAAGATGGCGGCAGTGCGACATTTTAAAATTGATTTTTTATTTCTTGTGTCCTAATCATGCGATTGAAGTGATCGTTTGAATAATGAACCTACGCAATAATCTTAATCTAATGGTGCATAACTCTATGGCCTACATAGAGAGCAATCCAATATGGAGTTCCTTTCCATAGGCAGGAGTTTCTTTTTATAAAGAAGACCAATAGGATATATGAAAACAGGCTATATAGTTATCCACGGAACTACTTATTCTGATTATAAGTAGGCTACTTTAGGTTTCATTTTTAGGTTAGGACAAAAATCTTCAGTCTGTTCATGTCTGTCTGAATTCCGGTCTTCGTTGCTTTGTTTTGAGGCAGCTCACAGCTGTGTGAGTGCCTATATTTGTCTCTGTCGCTCAGATTTTCAATTATCAGTTATTATGGCATATTCACACGTTTCAGGTCAGAATGTTCTTTGCATTAATGCCGCACTATGTATTGGTGATTTTTAAATAGTTTATTTACCAGAAATGGTTTTAGTCAGTTGAATGAATAATGATGATGAAGTGTTGGTGAAGACACAGGGTGTCTAGTAAACTATTAAACTATTAAGTTATTTTGCTTAAGTTGGATACACACGTTACCTGAGTACACTGAACGCTATTTAAAGGTCCATAAACTGAACAACTATACCGTGAGGAATAAATAATTGTGTGAAGTTTTAATAATCAAACATAGGATTTTGTACAACTAAACAAATCTCATAATTCCCCCTGAACTTAAATAAGATAATAAATACTAAAAATAATATATTTTCTGGACCGAATGTTAACACTTAGTTATTGCAAAACCATTTTAGATACATTTTGATACACTTTCACATGAATAGTCGACAACCAATTGATGATGTTATAACTGTAGCACTCACATCAGATTGGTAGCAATAGGAGTCGATGTAATTGTTTAATTACCATCGCATTTGCAGGCTTTCCTATATTTTCCTACTTTCTTAACACTTTGAAACTTAGACTATTTGTTACAAACAGTAACAAATCGAGTACGCAGGCAGTGCCAATTGCACAACCATAGGAGTGCCGAATTATTGTATGCATTTGTATTGTATTAGCATAGCTCTTTTCTTTTATTCAGCAACGTTGTGCACATAGCTTGATTTTCTTTGTAATAAACGCGTCTAGTTTATTAAATAATGATATTTAGGACTAGCTAAACCCGTAATTTAAAGATAAATGTTAGAGATGGCACCATCATAGCGTAGAATAAATTTTCCCCTTGCTATTAAATGTAAATGTTCTAGTATTTGTAAACAAGTAAATGTCTTGCTTTGCAGTCGATTCTTTTGATGTCTGATCCTCCCGTAGTCCTTTTCGATGTAATTACTTAGGGCTGATCTTACGTGCCACTCTCTTAGCTTGTTCGCTCTTAGTCGAATTTTGTATTAGGACCATGAGAGTAATTTAGATCTTGTTTAAGACTTTTTTTTTATATTTTCTTTCAGGGCAGAATAGTATCGGACTAGCCGTTTGCAACTCTCATGCTAGGCTAGGGATCTATTCTGAATACAAATTTATTCGTGATTTTAACATAAGACTGACCTCTCTTTCTTGCTTAGTTTTGTTATCGATGCATTCCTCTGAGCTGGTTAAAGATCGAACCTCACCAATTCCCGATACCCCCGAGTGCAGACCTTTGTGCATTACCAGCTTATGAATGTGTCGTCCCCTATACTTGTGTGTTAACTGGAAGAGGGTCTTGGAAGGGTCATTTGAAACCGGTGGCACCCCGAAACCTTCGGCCAGCGGGCACACTATATAATGAAACGGGGGCCTACATTTTCTCCACCTACAATAAAAACTATTCATAACTTACCGAAGATGTATCCAGTTTTGCCTTCTTTATGACAAAGCGGGGTCGATCTTCAAAACACTCGCTAATATGACAAAAAGAAGAAAGAAAAGAGAAACTATCAAACAACTCTCGACTCTTCCCCAATACTACCGCTTACAAACTGTATCTCTCCTCTCGCTCACACACACAACTACCGTGAATCCCGACAGTGGCGACAATTAACCACGCTACGCCAGTATTGTAGCCTGGGACATTTTAGCACTGCTATTTCCAGGAAAAGGAAATTAAAAGTTGACAAGAGAGTGTAAGCTGACAAGCTATAACTGGCCCCCTCCAGAGAGGTCTCTTGCTAATTGGCAATCTCCTAATTTCTTCGTAAACTTTTGTCATCGTCACCTGGTTGTATCCCTAGTACTGAGGCTCCTACTGTTCTTGGAAAATCCCCCGTACATTCTTTGTCAACGCATTTACTGTATTTAACATTTCGTTGTAGGTTCTAAATTTGTTCGAGCCGTAAGAAAATATGATGGATTATGCCCACCCCAATTTCTGAATTTATTTTTTTGGGGGCCCGGCCCCTCTGCCCCCCCCCCCCCCCCTCTGGCTACGCCACTGTGTCGATGAATCATTGTGGCATGAACTTTGCGTTTAGACACTTGGGTATTTCAAAAATGTGTTATTTGAATAATTTTAAGGCATGCATACGCTTAACGGAAGAGCAGTCAGTAGCGTAGCCAGGATCGGCCGATTGGGGGGGGGGGGTATAGATACTCGAGGTCAAATTGTACAAGCATTTCGTGCCGCGGCGTAGCCGCGCTCGTCAAACGTGCGCCATGGCTGTGAGGGCAGCTGCAGTAAGTACGGATATTCATTCATTCATTCATTCGTTTATTTGCAATTGGGGGTGTGTCCCCCGGTGGCAAATTAGATATACATAACAAATAAATAATTGTACATAACAATTCACTATCAATTAAACTGGAGTATTTACACAAACAGTCAGTCTTTTCTTAAACACACCTATATGTTTGGGAAAAGGCTCTAAGACTGCGGCAGGTAGAGAGTTCCAATTATCAATGGCACGGTTTACAAAAGAATATTTACCATAATTTGTTCGCTGTGGTCGGCCCTTAACTTTGAAAGGATGATCGCTCCTACCCATGTAAGTAGGCTTTTCCATACTTTTGCTAAGCTCACCTCATGCTGGTTGATTTGTATACGTGTTGTACATAGCGCAGAGTCTAGATTTCATCCTCCTAGCCTCAAGTGATTCCCACCCAAGTTTCTTTAACATACGGCTCACACTGCTCCTGGGATTAAAGTCATCATCATCATCATCATCATCATCATCTTGCACAGTTTCCAGCCACTGGCCGGGTCTGTTTGGAACACAAGCCTCTCCAACGTCTTCTGTCTTCCCACCATCTCTCAGCTTCCACCCTTGTCCAGTCTTCTCCTCTCTTCTTCACGCTTTCTTCCACCCCCTTCAGCCACCTGTCTCTCGGTCTTCCTCCCGGTCTCTTTCCTTCCCACTTCGTCTCGTGTACTCTCCTGGGTATCCTCTTCTCCTCCATTCGCTTTACATCTCCATACCATCTAAGTCTAGATTTCTCTATACCATCCTGTGATGGTTCCTCCTTCATTAATTCTCTGGTCCTCTCATTTCTTATTCTGTCCATCTTTGTAGCTCCAATACTGCTTCTCAAGAACCTCATCTCACTGGCCTGTATTTTGCTCTTCTCCCTTCCTTTCATAACCCAGGTCCCCGAGGCATACGTCAGGATAGGGACATAGTACGTCCGATATATGATCTTTTTGCTGTTCTGAGGGACATCCTTGCTCCATAACATGCTTCTCACACTCCTCCAAAATGCTTCTGCCTGCCTCCCCCGCTCATTTATTTCTCTATCGTTTCTTCCATTATCTTGTATCAGGCTTCCCAGATACTTGAAACTCTCCACTTTCTTCAGCTGTTCCCCACCAATTGTTATTCCCGTTGTGGTTCTTTCCTTCTTCCTTGTTGTGATCACCATCTCACTCTTATTTATGCTAAATTTCATCCCATATCCTTGTATTATTCCTTCCCACACGTCCAACTGTTCCTGTACCTCCTCCTCCTCCTCCTTGTTTCCCCAAATCATCAAATCATCTGCAAACACCATTGCTTTCATCTTTCCTTCCCCAATTACTTGTGCCACTCTGGTCATGATGTCATCCATCATAACAATGAAAAGTAACGGTGACAGTGCACTTCCTTGTTTCAGGCCGTTTCTCTGTTCCAACCAGTCCGATCTCTCTCCTCCCACATTCACACAGCTCACGCTTCCCTTGTACTTCTCCTTTATCCTCTTTATAGTCCATTTCTCTACTCCTCTATCCTCCAGGGACTTCCATACTTTGTTTCTGCATACACTGTCATATGCTTTCTCAATGTCCAGGAAGGCCATCAGTAGATCTGTTCCATACTCATAGTGCTGTTCTTGTAACTGCCTTACAGCAAAAATCAAATCCACTGTGGACCTTCCTGCTCTGAAGCCATGCTGTTCTTCCCTCATCCCTCCTTCTATCCTTGTCCTAATTCTCCTTTCCAAAACTTTCTCGAAGATCTTTGCACAATGACTCATCAGTGTTATTCCCCGATAGTTTCTGCAATCTGTTCTACTACCTTTCTTGAAGATCGGGACAATTATTCCTTTTTTCCAGTCCTCTGGGGTCTCCCTTTCCTTCCATGCTGTCCTCATCACTCGGTACAGCCATTGTATCCCCACCTCTCCTGCTGCTCTCACCATCTCCACACTCAACTCATCCACACCCGGTGCCTTCCCTCCTTTCATCTTTTTCACTGCATCTTCCACTTCTTTCCATGTTAAGTCCTTTTCTGTTTGCAGTTCATCTTCCTCTTCCCCGATTTCTTCCTCCTCACCATCATTTCCATTTGGGTTCAGAAGCTCTTCAAAATATTCTTTCCACATTTTCTTCAGTTCTTCCCTATTTTCTATCTCTTGTCCCCTTTTGTTCACCATTCTAACATAATCCGTAGGATCCTTCCGCCTCTTATTTTTTACCATCCCATACAGGACCTTTTTTGTACCTTCACTATCCTCCTTCATCATCTTTGTCCACTCTTCCATCCACTTTCTTCTTTCCTCAGCCACTACTCTCTTTGCCTCCTTCTTTCTTTCCTGGTACTCTTCCCTTGTCTCTACCGTCCTATTTTGATACCACCTCCTAAAGGCTCTATTCTTTTCCCTTACTATATCTCTTGTCTTCTCATTCCACCATGGTGTTTCCTTCCACCTGTTCTTACTACTTGTCCTCCCACATACTGCTTCTGCTGCACCTACTAGTGTCTTCTTAAATCTAGCCCATTCCTCTTCCACCCCTCTTTCTTCATCTGTTGGAATTCCTTCCTTTACCATTTTGAGGTACTCGACCCTTCTATCCCCTTCTTTCAGTTTCCATATCCTTATACGTCTTTCCTGGTTCTCAGTCCCTTTCTTCTCCTTACTCCCTCTCAGGTTCATTACCAGCAATCGATGGTCGCTATCCAGGTTCTCCGATGGTATAACCTTGATGTCCGTGATGTTCTTATTTAGTTCTTTCTCATACAGTATATAGTCGACCAGCGACTTCCTGGTCAACTCATCACTGTACCATGTGATTGTGTGGCTCTCTCTTTTCTTAAACCAGGAGTTCCCAACTAGCAGGCTGTTCCTTTGGCAGAAGTCCAACAGTCTCTTTCCTTCCTCATTTCTTCCGCCCCAACCCTCTGGTCCTAGAACACTCTCATAACCTTGTCTTTCTCTTCCTACATGGGCATTCAGATCCCCCATAACAATCATATTTCTTCCTACCAGCTGCTTCTGCAATTCCTCTTCAAACTCCTCCTTCTCTTCAGAGGCTCAGCCTACTTATGGAGCATACACTTGCACTAATTCTACGGTCCCTCCCCTCAGTGCTACTTTCACTTTCATCATCCTATCACTTATTCTCCTCACTTCTTCTTTTAAACCATCTCGTACTACTACTCCCACTCCATTCCTATTTCCCTCTTCATTCCCACTCCAGTACAGTCTATAGCCTTTTCTCAGTTCTCTCCTTCCTTCCCCTTTCCACTTTGTTTCTGCCAATCTCAATAAATCCAACTTCCTTCTTTCCATCATATCCACTATCTCCTCCACCTTCCCCGTCAGCGTTCTTATGTTTAAAGTTCCAAATCTTAGTCCGTGTGTACAGCCGTGTCGTCGTCTATTACATCCATCATGTCCGAGGCTCGTCCCATTCTTGAAAGCATTTGGTTTCATCCACTACTGGCTTGCTGGGCCTATCGTAGCTTCACCAGAGCCCCGTTAGCCGTCACTTTTCAGGGTTCCTGTAGGACCTTCACAGCTACCGTAACGGTCCCGGGGCACACGAAGTCCCCACTGTACTTCTCCCCTACAGGCGATCCCCTACTTTGTGCCGTTGCCCGTCTCCCACGACGTGGACGAGGGGTTGGACTTATGGGAGACGGGATTAAAGTCACTGAGCACAAATCTAGCGGCCTTTCTTTGTACCATTTCCAACTCATTTATGAGCCCTACTGGATATGGATCCCAAACCGCCGAGGCGTATTCCAGAATAGGTCTTACAAGTGACAAATATCCTAATTCTTTAGCAGAGGTACTACTTCCTTTTAATACCCTCATTACAAAGTGCAGGGATTTGTAAGCTTTAGAAACTACACATCCTATATGACTACTCCATTTCATATCATTTCTTACGTGAACGCCCAAATATTTGCAAGAATCTTCTTCTACAAGTATTTCCAGCCAATGTTATATTGAAAATCTTGCCTTCGCACTTTCCCTATTTTTATTAGACTACATTTTCTTGTGTTTATTTTCATTTTATTTTCAATCGCCCACGTATAGACCAGGTTCAGGTCATCTTGAAGTACTGCATTGTCTTGTTAGTCATGTATCTTTCGATATATTACACAATCATCCGCAAACAATCGACAGTCACTGCGAATCCCATTTGGTAAGTCATTTATAAACGCCCAAAAATAACAAAGTTCCGATTATGCAGCCCTGAGGGATACCCGACGTTATGGTAATTTCATCCGAGAATCGGCCTTCAATTTTCACTTTCTGGGAACGACCCGTCAAAAATTCTTGGATCCATAAAATTACTCTTCTATCAATCTTCGTCGAAGCTAATTTATGGAGTAGCATGCCATGCGGCACGACATCAAATGCCTTCGCAAAATCTATAACTACGGCGTCGACTGAAACTCCATCGTCTAACTATTCGCTAATATCTTGAATAAGTGATAGCATCTGACTCTCGCATGAGTAACCTTTCCGAAATCCATGTTGCCTATCATTAAACCATGATAATGTTTCCCACTGTTCCCTCAAGTAGTCGCAAATGAAATGCTCCATCTGTTTACAAACGATGGACGTAAGACTAACCGGCCTGTAGTTGCCCAATTCAAGTCTGATCCCTCCCTTAAATATTGGGACTACAGTAGTTCTTTTCCAGTCATCCGGGATTTGCACATTGTTTATGGACACATTAAACATCACCTCCAAGTATCGTGCCACGGCCCTACCTCCTAGTTTAAGTACTTCACTAACAATATTATCAGGACCCTTCGATATATTGTAACGTAATTTTTGTATTAGCTTTACAATTGCTGACTGGTGTATTTGGAGAAGTGGATCCCCAGAATCACCGTTAAGGTCAAACACACAGCTATTGGATTTATTGAACCATAAAAGACATTTAATTCATTAGCAATGGCCTGCTTCTCAGTAATTAATTTCCCGTCACCGGACATTATCATCGACAAATTATTTGAATTTCCCTTTCTTCTCCTAACATAACTGTAAATTTTTTCCACCCATCGCCTCCCGAACCAAGTAAACCTTGCATATAATTGTCATGAACAGCCCTCTTTTTTAAGACGAGCTCTCTTGATAAGGACTTAAATTTCAACATATACTTGTCACTATCATGTCTTTTATTGTATAATTCCCTAATTTTCCGTTTAAGACTCCTGATTTCCCGTGTGTAATACTCAGGATCTGGGTTTTGTTTCAGTAATTTAAATGGAACAAATTTATCAATAGCGCTATTTAACATTTTCAAAACGTTAGTCCACAGGATATTAATGTGATTTCCTTCCGATGCCCATCCAACAAATATCTCATTCAAATACCCCTGAAATTTGCCCTGATCCGCCCTGCGATACTGGAATATGATCTTATTTTCTACATCAGAGTCTAATTTTGTAATGCCACCGTATCTAATATTTAATTCAACCCCAGAATGGTCACTAATTCCTGGTACTTTCAGACAGTTAACATACAACTCTACAGGCCTTACGAGATCATCATGTAAGGTATTATTGCTTCTTGTTGGGAAGTCAACTACTTGGGAAAATCCCCCCTCCCTTGAGAATTTGTTTGCAACGCTCTGAGCTTGACCACAGCTAGTTGACTCACCAGACCAGTCTACTTTGGTGAGGTTTAAATCTCCGGCAATTATTATGCTCTTTTTCATAGCATTACCCGTACAAGTTTTATCATACAGTGTGTCGAGAAGCGAAAAGTTATCTTTCGGTGCTCTATGCGCCCCTATCACCTGGAGAGGGAATTTATTCCCTTTATCCCAAATTTGTACACACAACATTTCATGATCCCTATCAGCCCACTTTAAGAAACTAGCTATATTTTTGCGCACACAAATAAATAGCCCACCACCTCGCTTCCCCCGATCCCTTCTGTACATTTCGTAGGTCCCTTGAATTATTTCATTACTATTTATATCCTCATATAACCAAGATTCAGTAGCAATGACAATGTCCGGAGAATACGTCTCTACAAGATTCCAATATTCAATTAATTTATTTCCTAAACTCTGATAATTAACCTGCAGTAATCTTAGAGTCTTACCTCCGCATCAAATATCCCGAAGTAGCTCCTTCTGTTCCCGTCAGCTGGCAACCTCTGGACCTGCTCCTCCTCTCAATGGCCGGCACGAACCGATGACCCTGTCATGAAGGCTCCCTAGGTAGAAAGCGCCCCGTCGATTTAAATGCAGCCCGTCTCGGGCGAAGTCCCGGCCACCTATCCAGCAGTCAGCATCTACGTACACTAATCCCAGTTGTGCACAAACCCAGTCCATGCGGTCATTTACAGTCTTAACTCGCCTTAACGGAACATCTCCCCGACGAACAATGCCACTCATTATAATTTTTTGCATTTCTAAACTTGCTTTTAGCTTTTCTGCCTAGTTCATAGAGCTCCCCCATGACGTAATCAGCTGTAGCCCTCTTCTTCAAATCGTTCGTCCCAACATGGAGCAACAACACTTTAAACTTTGTCACAGTCCTCTACATTTGCTTCTTCCACTTGTCGGGCAAGCTGGTCAATTTTAATCCCCGGATAACATCGCACTTTCGCACCTGATTTCCTCGAGATTCGCACTCCATCGTATCATAGAATCACCCATTATGATAACGTCATCCTCAGTTTGCTCCTGCACGCCCTCTTCCACACTGATCCCAGTAGAAAGCCGTTCAGTCACATCCTCTGATTTACGAAGCTTTGTTCTAAGTTCCTGTATTATTTGATCCCGTGCTTTGATTTGCACCCTCAAACAGTCCGGCGTATCACATACTTTACAAAACCAATTCCCGACATCACAATCCTCCTTCCTGACCTTAATACAGCCGAAGTGAAACCATTTCTCACATAGTCCACACTGAACACCGTTCTTCAATGTTTTACTGCACGTCGAACACTTTAATGATGCCACTTCAACTCCACCAATAACTAACAACGCAGCTATCACTAGGGCTATAAACCACAAGTTACTAGGCCCCGTACGCACACACAAACACCGGAAATCCCGACTACCCTTCGCATACCACAGTCCGATCCTCGCGCGATAAAGCTCCAGAGAACAACCCATTTCAGCACACCTGAGAGCTCGGGAAAAACACGACCTTTCACTTTGACTTTCACTTCGAATCCCGGTGCTGACAGCGGTTATCCTGAGTGTGTTTTTTTCCGGGTTTTTCCACACTCCCTACAGGAAATTGCCGGAATTGTGTCTTACTTCAAGTCCCGGAGCGTCTGCCCCATCCCTGTCCCTCACACATTTACACACATTACTACAATCATAGCAGCAATTCAACTTCAACAGTTCGTTTCCCGGTCGATGCATGTGAGATTTTCGAAGTGAAATGCCATGTCCTGTGGTTCGGATTCCACGTAAAAAGGAGGTCCCGTGGCTCATAATCACAAGATTCACGGTCACGTAAAACTACAATCTTCCTTCCTTCCTTTCAACTTCAACACACACCCAACTTTACGGGGCTGATGACCAATATGTCTCAGCCCCTCAAATGAATTAACAATTTCTCAATGAGATATTATTACAGAAGAAAATTTTCATGTATTTTGCTCCATAAGTTTTCGAGTAATGCAGTATGCAATATGCACAAAAGACAACAACAACAAAAACAGCTCTGTAAACAGTGAAGTTAATTTTTGACTGAAATGGTAATTCTAGAAAATTCCTGTTCCCCTCACAGGAACAAAATAAACATTTACGGAAGTCTCAGCAAAAGTAGGTATGTCCTCTCACGGTGAATCATGTTGATTTATGAGTTATACAATAGACTACTAATTTTTATGTTTATTCAGTTTTTTCAATAAGATCCTGTGCTTTATGTTGCAGTTAGCCCTGAAAGCCTAAAATACCATTTTCGAAGATTTTTGTCGCCTACTAAGTCCCTTTTACCTTACAAATGCTATTTGCAGTCGGAAAAAAGGTTCAGTTGCTTACACTACACATGCGACAAATTTCACTCATTCGTATCCGGGAGATAACCGTAATTAGGGAAATTGTTGGACACACAGTACACTGTATTAACGTTATATGAAACAACTCTGCTGACAGCATTCTCATGCTCAAGAAGTTAATAACGATCCCACAAATAGTGTCAATATACCCATAGAATTTTCTAAGTCCTTATTAAATCGCGTTATTTTTAATAAAAACTACACACATCAAAAAAAAGTTTTGCATCACCTCGGTTCCCAGATCTCCGGCATATAGACGTTGACTGTGTATATTGTATCCAAGATACAGTCCCTTTGACTGTTCATAGATGTCACTAAAACTGCTCAAAGATGTAAACAACCATGCATGAGCAGGGCCTATTAGACGGAGGGGGTACGACAGCCGATCAGTTCCAGTCATTCCACCAGGACGAAGGTACGCTGCTCATGTTGTCTGTAGTTCTACCATGCCTAGAAGGTCAATACCGCAGTTCGATCGCGTCCGCATTGTTACTTTGTGTCAAGAAGGGCTCTCAACAAGGGAAGTTTCCAGGCGTCTCAGAGTGAACCAAAGCGATGTTGTTCGGACATGGAGGAGGTACAGAGATACAGGAACTGTCGATGACAGGCCTCGCTCAGGCCGCCCAAGGGCTACTACTGTAGTGGATGACCGCTACTTACGGATTGCCGCTCGGAGGAACCCTGACAGCAATGCCACCATGTTGAATAATGCGTTTCGTTCAGCCACAGGACGTCGTGTTTCAACTCAAACTGTGCGCAATAGGCTGCATGATGCGCAACTTCACTCCCGACGTCCATGGCGAGGTCCAGCTTTGCAACCCCGACACCATGCAGCGCGGTACAGATGGGCCCAACAACATGCTGAATGGACCCCACGGAATTGGCATCACGTTCTCTTCACCGATGAGTGTCGCATATGCCTTCAACCAGACAATCGTCGGAGACGTGTTTGGAGGCACCCTGGTCAGGCTGAACGTCTTAGACACACTGTCCAGCGAGTGCAGCAAGGTGGTGGTTCCCTGATGTTTTGGGGTGGCATTATGTGGGGCCGACGTACGCCACTGGTGGTCATGGAAGGCTCCGAAACGGCTTTACGATACCTGAATGACATCCTCCGACCCATAGTGCAACCATATCGGCAGAATATTGGAGAAGCATTTGTCTTCATGGACGACAATTCTCGACCTCATCGTGCACATCTTGTGAATGCGTTCCTTCAAGATAACGACATCGCTCGACTACAGTGGCCAGCATGTTCGCCAGACATGAACCCTATCGAACATGCCTGGGATATGTTGAAAAGGGCTGTTTATGGACGTCTTGACCCACCAACCACTCTGAGAGATTTACGCCGAATTGTCGTTGAGGAGTGGGACAATTTGGACCAACAGTGTCTTGATGAACTTGTGGATAGTATGCCACGGCGAATACAGGCATGCATCAATGCAAGAGGACGTGCTACTGGGTATTAGAGGTAGTGGTGTGTACTGCAATCTGGACCACAAATGCTGAAAGTCTAGCTGTATGATGGTACAACATGCAATGTGTGGGTCTCATGAGCAATAAAACGAGCTGAAATGTTGTTTGTGTTGATCTCTATTCCCTTTGTATTTAACGGTTCCGGAACTCTTGGAACCGAGGTGATGCAAAACTTTTTTTGATGTGTGTAGATTAATTTACATATAACTTATCTCCCGCCAAGAAAAGAAAAAAAGCTAATATTGTCCCGCTATGTGGGATTCAAAATTATTTGGCGCTAGCCTCAGTTTGAAATAAGCTATATTTCGCGGGGGGGGGGGGGGCAGTTAGATTGGCAAAGCTGGGAGGCTGGAGTTGTATTACCACAGTATAAAATTCACAGTCACGAAGCTCGCTGCGTTACCAAATTTCATCCTTTTGGTAGATGGAGCGATACTAGCGCTCGCGACAGCCAGCAAGCTGGCAACTGCCTTGAGCGCGTTATTCGCGTAACTGATGATTTCACTTTTGTATGGATTTTATGAATTTTACTCACCTGAGTGATTATTTCCCTTGTAAACATAAGTCATGTCAAATCACAATGTTGATATACCGGTACTGTAACACTTTTAATTCATGGGAACATTAAAAAAAAGCTCTGTTTTTATTAGTTCAGTCCTCTACAAGTATCTCTAGGTACAGTTGTATGACGATTTAATGAGTCTTTCGTAGAATTAATAGCCCATACTAGTTATAAATTAATGTATTTGTTTCAATGATAGTCGCGGGCATCTTGACATACTGTAGTATAAAACAGATTCCCCGATTCTTGGATGTAACGCGTAATCTCGAGAACCACTGGATGGATTTTGATGCAGTTTTCACCATTCTGTAAAGGATTTCTCGTGAAAGGTTTCTGTAGAAAAACATTCATTTGTGACCACAGTAAGCCGAGCAGTAACGATTTCAGTGAATCAAAACCTGCCGTCCATGCGTTATTTCAGTTTACTCTGGATAAGCCGTTAAAAATATCTATATAGGCCTACTATGAGTGTAAGAATTGGTCAGCATGAAAAGTTTAATACATCACCCACTATAAGTGATTTTACGTTTTCATTTCTGCCAACAATCTCCAGTGGAAATATAAATTACTAGCTCCGGAGCGAGTCTATCACCCTAGCATCGGTCAGCATAATTTTTTGAGTCGTGTCGAGTTAAGACTTCAGAGAAGAGTATATGTGTTTGGAGTTTCGCTCTTCACCTCGGCTTTTCTGAATTGCGTCTGGGACCTGCCGTCCGTACGCCTTTCAAGCTTACGCTGGGTTAACCGTTAAAGATACCGGGCGAAGCCGGGGTGGGTTACTAGTATGGGCATAATTGTAAATAGCTATGCTATATCAAATTCTTAACTATATCAAAAGCTAGTTCTTCCGTAAAATTGAGTAACATTATAATTAATTAAAAAAATATCCGTGTGATTTGTGAAACGAAATGTATAAAAAGATCTTAAAGTATATAATAGAATATAATAGAATATAATACAATGTCAATTTTACAAATAATTTCAGCAATAACAATATTGTGTACCGTACCTTCACAGCAGTCATGTGGGAGACCAGGCATTTCATAAGAGAATTAACAAACAGTGTACCACATCTAAGTTTGTGAGCATTATCCTGACTACATAAATTGGTTTACTTCAAAATATTCGAGAAAAAGTTTATATTATTGTACAAAGTAGTGTACATTTTTATTTATTAAATCAACTCTCTGACTATTTGAAAGCCATTTTCTACACCTGAAAATTAAAATAACGGAACGTGTTTGAGATGACATCATTTACGTTTAATTTTCTTAATTTTCAAAATGCATTGGTATTATTTATATTTGAATTGCAGCCAATGGCCATAGCAGGGCATTTCAATTGAACGCCGTGGGCTCCCCAATTTCAATTAGTTCCAACTTTGGCTACCAGACGCTACTGACACCCAGTGGCGAACGCTGGAACTTGATAGAGCGTTTCTAACCAAATAACCTACAAATTTTAGGTATACCCTACCATAGTAGTGGTAGGTTCTTTAACATGCCATAAATCTATGACATGGGCCCGCCGGTTTCAATTCTCCACCAAAGGAAGGCATAGACTACTGAAGGATTTAACGCTCTTAAAAATACGACTTTGGCCGGGTTTGAACCCGTGATCTTGGGCATAGCAGGCTACCGACTACGAAGCCATGCATAGATATCCTACCGAGACATGCTTCTGATTTATAACCGAATGGCTGCGTAGCACATTGGTAACGTTCTCGCCTGCTGTGCTCAAGGTTGCAAGATCTAATCCTGGCGCAGTCAGCTGGCATTTGAGGGTGCGTAAATGCAAGGGAGCCGTGTCTGTAGATTTACTGGCACGTTAAAGATCCCCTTCGGGGCAAAATTCCGCACCCCGGCGTCTCTACAAGCCGCAGTAGTTAAAAGGGACGTGAAACCAATAACATTAGTAGTGATTTAAAGACCTAGTTCCGTTGTTTGTTTGAAAAGTTTTATAATATTTGCCTAGAATCCATAGCTCAAGTCTTACCTTTTAGGGTCCTTTTGAAACTCGGGTGTCTTCTTATTGCTATTTGAACAGTCTACATTAATAGAATGACCTTCCAGTCGGTCAACATGAATACACCCAATTAGATTGGGCGAGGAGCAACAATTATTTTCCCTGTGTAATTCATAATACAATAATTATGTATACACTTAATAAAACGATTCTCACACAACCCCCTCCCCTCCCTTTATGCGAGAAATGTTTTAATAAATGTAGCCTATAAACAATTCATGCATTTTTATTTCAGGCACTAGGAGATAAATTGTCACTCCCCGCCAAATCTAATTGGGTACCATATCGTACCGTACCGACTGAAAAGCGATCCTATAGGTTACTTAGCAACACTTTATTTTTATTTAGCGTATGGCTTTTAGTGCCGGGACTGTCCGAGGACATGTTCGACTTGCCAGAGGCTGTAGCTGCTTCAAGCCGACACCCATGAGGAAGCTACAAGTTCCATTCAATTTCAAGTAGTTCCGACTTTCACTACCAGATGTCACTAACATCTAGTGGTGATCGTTGGAACTTTGATAGAGCGTTTCAACGAAATCTAACCTAGAAATTTAGCTTCACACAAGTTTAGTTAGTGGATCTTTTACATGCCATAAATCTATGACATGGGACCGCCGGCTTTACTTCCCCTCCGAAGGAAGGAGGCATACTGAAGGATTTTAACGCTCTTAAAAATCCGACGACATCGACCGGGTTTGAACCTGCGGTCTTGGGCACAGCAGTTCAGCATGCTACCAACTACGCCACCGAAGCAGCTACTCAGCAACACTGAAATGTGGCTTTTAATATTTGATCTGTTGATTGCACTGCACATCTCCTCTTGTAAAACAAATGATTAAAGATAGTGTATAACTGTTACACAATGCTAACATACAGTAAATCCAACAACAATAACATTCACCTACACAGCGCAGTCTGCACATGCTTGCTGGCTGCGTAAGACGCGCGACGCACACCGCTAGAAAATATGAGCCAAGCTTCGCGACTGTGTAGATAGCCTATACTGTGGTTATACGTTGTCATGAAGACGTGTCTAGCCTCAACTGTGGAGTCGGACCGAAAGGCGGCAACAGTACATCACCAAGTAGCCGGCGCGGTGGTGAAACAGACACAAATCACAACCAAGCCGATTTTCCAATGGGGGGGGGGGGGGTTCTAACCCCCAGAACCCCCCCCCCCTTGACTACGCCTCTGAGAGCAGTGTACTATCACTAGAGACGGGAATTTGCCTATTTGCCTATTTTATTCCTGTGTTTAAAAACGTAGGCTTTCGAGATATAAATCCGTTTTAGTTCTTTTAGGCTAGATTTCGTTGGTTTTATTGTGCCTATAAATGCCTATTTCAGGAGCTTGTGCCTATTTGGAATATAATTGCCTATTTGATGCCCTTTGACTGAATTTTAAAGTGCATTATATTGCTGCTGGTGTGCTCGACAGAATTATATTCTCATGTCTCGATACAGTATGTGTTTACCCCACGAACAAGAATGGGAATTCTCGGAATTCACCAGAAATAGCGCCTGGGATCTCGATATTAAGCCTCCAAACTTAACAACCCTTCGTTTTGTATTTCCTTTTTCTTTTTATTGAAAATTTACCCGTTAGTTTGTGTGTGAATTAATATCATAAACTTTATGCTGATTGAATTACAAAAGAACTAACTTAGTGCCATGTTTTCGCGTTTTTTCAATCTCGATATTAAGCCTCCAAAGTTAAAAACTCTTCGTTTCAGGTATCGTCCCCTTCAAAAGCCGCGTTAGGTTGGCGCTGCAACCTAACTGTGAATTAATATACAGTATCCTGTACGCGCCTGAGTGTTGAATGGGCAGGCAGTTAAAAGCAGCCAGGAGGGATGCGATCTAGCTGGCAGTTAAAATGCCGCAGCGATCACAGTGGGTTGTTGCTGTAACCTATCTTGTGTTGAATGGACAGGCAGTTTAAAGCAGCCAGGAGGGATGCGATCCAGCTGGCAGTGAAAATGCCGCGGCGATCACAGTGCGTTGGTGCTGTAACCTATCTTGTGTTGAACGGACAGGCAGTTTAAAGCAGCCAGGAGGGATGCGATCCAGCTGGGAGTGAAAATGCAGCCGCGATCAGTGCGTTGGTGCTGTAACCTATCTTGTGTTGAATGGACAGGCAGTTTAAAGCAGCCAGGAGGGATGCGATCCAGCTGGGAGTGAAATTGCGGCGGCGATCAGTGCGTTGGTGCTGTAACCTATCTTGTGTTGAATGGACAGGCAGTTTAAAGCAGCCAGGAGGGATGCGATCCAGCTGGGAGTGAAAATGCAGCGGTGATCAGTGCGTTGGTGCTGTAACCTATCGTGTGTTGAATGGACAGGCAGTGATGTAACCTATCATGTGTTGAATGGGCAGGCAGTTTAAAGCAGCTTGGAGGGATGCGATCTAGCTGGCAATGGGTGTAGCATGGCCTCTTACCAAGATAGATGTAAACTTGGTGGTCCCGTCTCGAGCTACTGTTGCTATGGAGATGGCCGGCCTTGCTATTACTTCATCAGTTTATTTTCTGCTTTTATTAGCCTTTGCTTGAGTGCAAAAGGGCCGAAATCAGAAGAATGAGAAAGACTATCGATAATTCATGTAGCCAGCCGTTACTTCTGGGTCCTAAACTATGTGTATACAAAATTTGGTTGGGATTGGTGGAACGGTGTAGATTTGTATACGGAACAAATCCACCCACCCACCCACATACATACATACATACATACATACCTACATACATACATACATACAGACTTTCACTTTTATATATACGATAATTATTTTATTAAATTATAAGTTGCTTATTGTTAATTCTTTTTATAGTAATTAAATATGTTATTAAATTAAAACAAATTTTTTCATGCCTATTTTGTTGCCTATTTTACACGTTAGTGCCTATTTCCATGCCTATTTTGGCTATTTTAAGAGCCTATATGCCTGCCTATTTTAACTGTTTTTAGTGCCTATAATTCTCGTCTCTAAAACACTGTAGAATTAATGTTAATAGTATAATTAATATATTAGAAGCAGAAGAGCACGCCATCTCCTAATTGATGCGGAGTATAGGTACATTCCTTCCCTTTTGCCCCACACAAGCATTGACCCCCGATAGACACTTGTAAACATTAGACAGCGCACACACCTCAAAACGACAACGACACGTCAGATGTGTACAATTATCGGCAGTTAGCTCTGCACTTCCCCATCCCACGCCCCCGGTAAGCTACTGCAGCATAAAGCATTTGTCACGCACAGCGTGTCTGTGTCTGATTGTGAGAACCTACTGTCAAGCGCGAAGTTTTCATCTGGTTCCCCGCGCCGCTCTACACCCGTCTCCTGCCGCTGAGCTCTAAAGCTCAAGTGCACAACTAGACGCCGCAATCTTTAATATATTTGTTATCACTAGACCAATGCTTTAACACGGCAATAGCTCAATTATGCATAAGACATCTCCACATAGTATAAAACGAAGTCCACGATTCTTGGATGTAACGAGTAATCTCTAGAATCACTGGATGGATTTTGATGCGGTTTTCACAATTCTGTAAATGATTTCTCGAGGAAGGTTTCTGTAGAAACCAAAGGAAGCCGAGCAGTAACAATTTCAGTGAATCGAGTCGGAGAAAAAAATGCCATCCGTGCGCCTTTTAAGCTTAGGCTGTGTAAGCCGTTATAGATACCGGGTGAAGCTGGGGCGGGTTGCTATTAAAATATAATTAGTAGTGTGGTAAGGGGGGAGCTGCGACACTTCTTTTTGAACCCTCCTCGTATCGGCCCCGAACTTGATATCTCGCTAACCAAACATGGGATTAGAACATACAGGGTGTCCTAGCACTCGTAGTGACGCCCCCTACTTTCCTATAGCCTCTTTATTTGATTAAAAGACCAAAACTAAAAGGTCATTCGCGAGTAGTGGGGTAGTGTTGGTTTTCTCAAGTCGCACTCGTGCTTGAATATGTATGCCTATGATGGGAAAGGGTTAGGTGGTGGGGGAGGAGTAGGGTCGAGTGAGGGGTCGTTTAGATGGTATTTTTTCCGCTCTAGGTGATGGTGAGGTTATTTTTTAAAATGGATGGAATTTGAAAAGGCCATTTGGGGTAAACGTGTGTTTTTTTTTGACATTATGGCGATGAATGTTTTTGTTTGTACGCCTGCGCACTTGGGGATTTTGTAAAAGAGCGGGCTTTTTAAATGATGATTTATAAATGAGTGTTTTTAATATGTATTTAAAGAAACCCAAAAAAAACTAATAAGTCATCGGCTTTTTTACTATCTCGCTAACCAATAATCGGATTTAAACCTATGAGGTGTCGTAGGACTCGTGGTGAACTCTCCTTTTCTATGGACGGGGTATATTCACCCAAAAATAAAAACGTGGTAACGGGGGGAGCTGCTACATTTAGGAAGTTGTGAGCCCCCGCGACCTTGGAATGGAAGGAGCCATGCTAGGAGGGCGTGCTTGGATTCGTTTTTTTCGTCTCGTCGTGCTCTTTACGGGAATGTAGGTGTCGAAAAGGTGAACCTAGGGTTTTGGGTCTAAAAATGTGTTTTTCACATTTTTGCCGATTTTTGGAAAACGGGCCATGCTAGGAGGGCGTGCTTGGATTCGTTTTATTCGTCTCGTCGTGCTCTTTACGGGAATGTAGGTGTCGAAAAGGTGAACCTAGGGTTTTGGGTCTAAAAATGTGTTTTTCACATTTTTGCCGATTTTTGGAAAACGGACCATGCTAGGAGGGCGTGCTTGGATTCGTTTTTTTCGTCTCGTCATGCTCTTTACGGGAATGTAGGTGTCGAAAAGGTGAACCTAGGGTTTTGGGTCTAAAAATGCGTTTTTCACATTTTTGCCGATTTTTGGTAAACGGAAAACGTGATGATGACGTGTGTGATAGTATTTTTTCGTCTCAATGTTCTCTTTACGGACATGTAGGTACGGAAAAGGTAAAAAGCTGGAAACATGGTTTTGATGTAAAAATGGGTTTTTGTGATTTTCCCTCATATTGCGAAAACTGAAAACGTGAGGATGACGTGTGTGATAGTATGTTTTCGTCTCATTGTCCTCTTTACGGAGATGTAGGTATGGAATAGGTAAAAAGCTGGAAACATGGTTTTTAGTCAGATATGGGTTTTTGTGATTTTCCCTCATATTGTGAAAACCGAAAACGTGAGAATGACGTGTGTGATAGTATTTTTTTCGTCTCTTTATTCTCTTTACGGGAATATAGATATGAAAAAGGTAAAATGCTGGAAACATGGTTTTCTTATGGAAAAGGTGTTTTTTTGTTCATTTTCGCGTTATTTGGAAAACGAATGAGGCGATTTTTATGATGGGCATGTCGATGTATTTATGTCGTTGTTCTGTTTACGGGAATGTAGGTATGAAAAAAAAGCTGAAATCATGGTTTCCGTCATTTTTTTCGAGATCGTTGAGGAAAACGGGAAAAAGTAGGAAACCAGATTTGAAGTCACGTTATGTTATACGCTATGATGTTGGTAAAACACTTATGCATTATTATTATTATTTGTCATGGCTGGTCAGGGCTCACACGCAGAGAGAGAACTTGCTTGATGAAATGAGAATTGAAAGCATTGAGGCTGACCCACAGCGAGCCAGACAAGACGTCTTATCATTGTACGTGCCTCGCAGCAGAGAGAGATAAGAGGCAGGTGTGATTATACAGTGTGCGGATTTATACTGTGTATGTCATAGCCTAGGTTCATTATGGACTCATCATGCAACGCAAAGTTTGAAACGATGAGTGGGTATATAACATTATGATAAAAGATTGGCAAGGGCTTGAACAAAGCGGTTATTGGACATGTAATAAACAAAAGGGTGGGAATAATGAAAGGTCATATGATACATTTTTTGGAAATTTATTTTTTTCTAAATAATTAAATAGGGTTTTATTACAAAAAATTATGTTTATTGACCCATGAATTATACGTGGAAGGAAAACCTAACCACTTTACAAAATATTTTGCACCTTTGACTTTAATTACTCGTTCAATGAGATAATCGTTGGGATATAATGTTTTTTGCACTTCTTCATAATAGAATCGTCCCTGAATGGGTTGACCGCTCTGATCTTCTAACAGATACGTCACTGGTTGACCTAGCTTGACTTGGCGAATTTTAAAAATTTCTGTCGACCATTGTGGAGTATACGATTTTGAAAACACACTTCTATGTTTACTAATGCGAACAAAATCTCCAATTTTAAGGCGATGTCGCCTTGGGTCTACCCTTTTTATAGGGTTAAACAGTCTATTGAGTCTGGGTAGGTTCTTGGTGACGAGGCGAGGTTTCATGCCGATGGTGGAATGAATGGTGTTGTTGTAGCGAGACACAAGTTGAGGTAACCAGTCTATCCATCGATAGGAACCATGTATTGTAAACTCTTTCCACAAATAACTTTTTAATGTTCGATTGAAGCGTTCAACTACACTAGCTTTGAGATTGCTATAGGTGGTAAAATGGTGAATATCCTTAGATTTGAGAAAACTGGAGAAATCCTTGTTGAAAAATTCTTTCCCCTGGTCGGTTTGTAACAAGTGAGGTTGACGTTTTGATTGTTCAATAATATGTTGAAAGGCCTTTGTGACTAAGACACCAGTTTTATTTTTTACTGGTTGAACAAAAGCCATTTTGGAATAGACATCAATGACGGTCAACATATAGCGTACACCGTCGTTAACGTTAGAATAAGGTATCATTTCAACCAGGTCTGCCTGCCAAAGTTCATCGATTCCTTTGGAAATGACACGACGACGTTCATAAATGCGTCGGGCTGGTTTATGCAATTCATGAGCAATGCCGACTTTGATGGGGGATGGCTTATAAGATAATTTTAGCATCTCGGAGTTGTTGTTCAATGTGGGCGATTTCCGCCTCATGTCCAGTGTGACCAGCTTGTTTTGATGCATGAAGCAAGTATAAGCGCTCTACTAACTGATTGGGATTATTCCAAAAGGTTATATCTAGGTAGGGTTTTAATTTCTTAAACCTTACACCAGAGGCAGAGTGATGTTTTTGCTTACCAAAGATGTTTGCAACGATGGCTTTATATTTTTGGGATATATTGGCATTGACCTGCTCAGAGGATTTATAGTTTCTTTTGTGAGCGTTGGTGTCTAATAAAATGGATTTATATTTAGCAAGGTCCTCGGACGTAAAATCTTGTGTCGAGGGAGTGCGAGAAAATAGCAGCTTTAACAGACCTGGTGTTAATTTATAGTTGATCTTTTTAATGACAGCTTTCGTACTAGCAAATTTAATGGATGAATCCCCAATTTTAAAACTATCATTCTCATAGCGAACACCATACGTGGTATCTGTCTTTCCAATAAATAGAAGGGTCAGATACGGTTCCAGGGTTGCCCCATAATGTTTGATTAAAATGTTTTTGAGTTGAGCTTTATTTTGAGGGGTTGCCAAGACTTGTGAAAACGGAGACGATGTGGAGGAAGACGGTGTTGCCGCTATGACGGAAGATTTTTGTTTTGTTTTTAGAAACTGTTGAAGGGGTGACGATTTCTTTTTTCTTTCAGGACTAAATACGCTTTCGCTTTCACTTTCACTTTGTTCATGTTTTTCTTCTTCTTCTTCCTGTTCTTGATGTTCTTGTTCACTAACATTAGAGGAGGAGGAGGGGGAGGATTTTACCTGTCGTGTGGAATCTGTTTGAGTAAATTTTGAACTTGTTAAGGGTTTGGTTTGAGAGGTAGCAGCAGTAGCAGCAAAAGCATTAGGTTTGAACCTCATGGAATCAACCGATGATGGAGCGTGTTTTATCATGGGTAAAGGATTGACGTTTTTTAAACGTTGCAATTCACGAAATTTATGTCGAATCGTATTTCGTGCCTCAATAATACGCTGCATGATTTGAACATGTTTCTTGTACCCTATGGCGTTCGCCATGGTGAAGGTAAAGACACACTAACAGGAAATGTCCAACCCTAGGTCTTTTTAAACAGAAATAAAATGATCAAAACCCAAGCAATAACGTCCCTCACATCGTTCACTCTGTTTATTTTTGACCAAACAGGCATGGGGATGATGGTTCCAACACGAAGCACACAATTGCGTGAAAGCTGTAAAGGACATACCTGGATTCACATGATCTTGAAAAATATGATAGAGATTTCTAGAGTCTTGGCGGAAGAGAACGATGAGATTGGCATTGTCACGAATCAACTGTTTGGGGATTTTGGAATAGGTCTGAGCCAGATAAAAACAATCCACTTGTTGATGGCGTCCCATACTAAAATACTCTTGAATAATGGCCTGTCGTTGAGAGGCAATATCATCAAAAATTATAATGGAATCTGGTTGAATGCGGTCTGGTTGAATAACATCTTGAGGTGAGGTGAATGTAAAATAGCCCATGGCTTCTTTATTTAACGAAGACATAATTTGTTCCAGATACACGTACAGAGGCTGGTACAAGGATTTGGCAAAAATATAAATATTTTGAAATCTTAGGCCATGAGGCGCGGTAATAATGTTCAGCAAAACATTGGTCTTTCCACAACCCGAAGGCCCTACCATAATACATCGAACGGTAGATGGGAATAGGGTGCCATGACGTTTAGGTTCGCACACGGTCAGTGATAGCTCTGAAACCAAATCAGAGGCGGGCAAAGCATGGGGTTGTTTCATTAATTCCATTGTGTCGACGACTGAGTTATTTTCATGTGTGTATAAGGTTTATATATATAGGCAAGTGGTGAATAGGATAGGTTAGTTAACGTCTATCACCATGGACGTGTTTGGGCGAGCTCGTGTAACCATGGCCACGGCCGCCTCTTTGTCAAAACAGTCACGAGAGGTGGCAACAAAAAGCTATGTCGATCGCAAAGTGCAAAGTGTCTATCACATGGCCCCGAGACTAACCGCTGAGGGCTATTCAGCCAATCATCATCGTATTATTGATGTGCAAGAACCTCGAGACGAAAATGATGTCTGCACGAAACGTTATGTGACCTATCAAATGAAAAGGCTTTATAAATTTGTCCCATCTGTATTTTAGTGTACCTGTCAAATCAAAAACTGGACAATGACAGAAACCATTCCCCACCACCACTGGTGAATGATGATCTTACCTATATGCTTGCTTCCGGTTTAAGTCGTTATCGACTGCATTATGATGGTGTAATTCATATTAAATATGCCATGCCTGATGAGAAACATTTAAAAATACAACTAAACGGTGATAGAGTGTTGGCCCACAACCATCAAAGAGTAAATTTTGGAGATGAATTATCCTTTCATCTTATGCTTACGTTTGAGGAAAAGGATGCTGGGAAAACGGTGAATGATTTTCCGCTTTATATAGAATTGGAATATACTGCTATGAAATAAGGTTCTCTACGTTAGTTGTTATCGAATGTTTGCTGTGAAAGGTTCACCAAGTAGCAGCATGGTGAAAAAAAGATATGCTATGAACATGAAAAAACAAATCTCAAAAAGAGGTAAAAGCCAGGTCGGAAACCAAGTCGATCTGCCTCACACCCAGTGTTAAAACTTAACAAAACTAAAAAAATCTGAAAAGAGTGGCTATCGAAAAAGCTTTACAAGCGGTGCGATTGTCTACAGCTCCGAAATCGCAGCATTATGTATCGATAAAAAGAAAAGGAAGAAAGCAAAAACGTGGGCGAGTCATTCCTGTTGCTAAGCGTGGGGGTTTTTTGCCGGCTTTATTTGCAGGGTTGGCAGCTTTGGGGTCCCTTTTGGGTGGTGCCAGTGCTGTAGCGAAAACCATAAAAGCCGTCGAGCAAGGCAAGCTACAACTCAAAGAAAGCGAGCGACACAATAAAACGTTAGAAGCCATTGCGATGGGAGCTAGAAATGGCAATCCTTTAAAGCCAGTCTTTTATCCACAAGGTAGTGGCCTACCGTCTAAGAAAAAAAAATGTCCATCATCGATAAGCGCTTAAGGCAACTGCCTCGTCATGCCATGACCCATGAAGAAGTGGAAAGCTATGCCAAACAACTAAAGATTTCTCATTTTCGAGGTGTATTTATGCGAAATGAATTACCCAAAGCACCGTGGAAAGAAGAACGAGCCATGATGAATTTAGATGATGATGCAGGCCCAGGAACCCATTTTGTAGCCTATGTGAAACAAGGTTCCACAGTATGGTACTTTGACAGTTATGGAAATTTACCACCCCCGATCGAGTTGCTACGTTATTTGGGAAACCGGGTAAAGATATTCTATAATGTGAATCGTCAACAAACCTTTGACAGTCAAGAGTGTGGCCGTTTGAGTTCACATTTTTTATATAAGAGGTTGCGTTAAACCAACAGTTTCATCATTATGAATGTCAACGCCAAGACCTTTACCGTGCACAGTCGCGGGCCTGAAGTGTCCCTGGATTTTCCCCCCCATTGAATTGCAACCAGAACAATCCTATGTGCTAGGATTAATTTCTTTGGAAAGTTACAACAGAATTTACAATATTCAACTGGATATTAATGACAAATTTTATTATGATGATTATATGTTGAGACTACCCCCTGGAGGTTATACCATAGACGATGTGCATGAGGCCATTCGCGTGTCGATGATAAAATAATTTGGTGTCAAACCATTTGCGGATTGGACACACAAATTTGAACTTACAGCCAATACAATAACTCATCGCTGTCGTATTTTCTCTACGTTTAACATTGACTTTGAAACACAAGTTCATTCTATTGGTCCTTTATTAGGATTTAAACCAAGAGTGTTGGCAGCTCACCATCCCCATGAATCAGATTATCCAGTGAAATTCATCGAGGACCATCACATTTCTGTAACTTGCAATATTATTAGAGACGCATTTACGAATCAAGAACAAAGCCATTCCCTGTATGATTTTATTGTCACCTCTCCTTGCGGCTATATTATTCGTGAAAACCCTTCAGTGGTTCTATATCATCCTGTGTGTGTCAGTGATATTAGTAATATTACCTTACGCTTAGTGAATAGAAACCAACAGCTGATTGCTTTGGACGCCAACACCCCTGTGACCTACAAGTTGGTTTTAAATACGCTATGAAATTTATCTATAAAGCAACAACAACGTCTACGAGGTCGGTTAGTTGCCCGCCGTGTATGAAACGGTTGACACGAGTAAACCGACAACGCTTACAACGCATTGGTTATACGCTACACCCCAATCATGAACAAAGAGCTGTTGCAAGTGTTAAATCCCATACAAGTGGAAGATGGCGTCTTGCGCATTGATATGCATTCCTATCAACCTCAAGCAACAGGACTGAATAACAATGACGAGATTCAATTCATCATTAACAATCAAGATATTTTTACTCTACCTCATGAAAGTGTCCTTCAAATTGAGGGTAAATTGATGAAAGCAGATGGCAGCACACCCACAACGTCTGCGTTGGCGAATCATGGTTTGGCTTTTCTGTTTTCTGAAGTACGTTATGTGATAAATGATATTGTCATAGATATGACTCGAAATGTGGGCATGACTAGTCTTATGAAATTATATCCATCCTATAGCGAGGAGGAAAGTAAAACGCTTTCTATGGCAGGATGGTGTCCCAACAGTAGCAATAACTGGCTAGTTCATACCGATGGCACTTTTACAGGCTTCCTACCCTTAAAATTACTCCTTGGCTTTGCCGAAGATCACAAGCGTATTATTTTAAACGCAAGACAAAGTTTATATCTGGTGAGAGACCGCAGTGATTAGAATGCGCTGAAAGGAGCCTCTGACCAAGTGATAGACTCAAAAATTCAACTGCTTCGATTACTATGGAAAGTGCCCCATGTGACGCTATCGGATCGTAAAAAGCTAAGCATGTTAAATTTAGTGCAGAAAGATAAAGCCTTGCCTATCGCCTTTCGAAGTTGGTGTCTGCACGAATACCCCTTGCTACCTACCACAGACACTCATAGTTGGAGTGTCAAATCAGCTCGCTCTACCGAGAGACCCCTCTATGTTATTATTGGTTTTCAAACCAATAGAAAATACTAACAAAGCAAAGATGTCACCTTGTTTGATCACATTCACTTGAGAAATATACGACTATTTTTAAATAATGTTTGCTTTCCCTATGAGGGGTTGGAACTCAATTTTTCAAAAATAAGTTGTCTTATTATATCTTATTATGAAAAACAGGATTGTCCTATGTTGTCGCCACAAGGGTTTAAAGCAAAAGCACCACTGATTGTTTTCGACTGTTCGTATCTAGAAGAATCTATGAAAATCACCACCATTGATTTAAGGGTAGATTTTGAAACACAAGAAAATGTCCCAGACCATACCAGTGCCTACTGTTTGATTATTCATGCTAGACAAGTGAAATATCATCCTTTGTCCAATTATGTCACCAGCATGTAAGCCATCTGTGGTCGAGTGAAAAAAAAAGATCATCATTCATAGGATTAATGATAAGCGTCTGCATGCACAGTATCTGTTGTGCTCTGGCACTGTGCGCACATACAACAACAACAAACATCATGTGTCCCTCAATAAGCAACAGCAACAACAACAATGTGACAGACAAACCATGGAATTTAAAATGTGAATTTAATCGTTTGAAAACTTTTGAAACATGGACAGTTCCCTTTATGGATTGTGGAGAATTGGCTGCGAGCGGATTTTATTACTTAAAACGTGGGGATGTGGTCAAGTGTATTTTTTGCAACATTGAAATTGGAAACTGGGAAATAGGGGATCAACCCTTTAGCGATCATCAGCGATGGAGTCCATCCTGCCCTTACCTCAATCGCTATGATGTGGGCAATATTCCATGGAGTTTGAATTATCCTGTTATTGTACCAGACCCTGCAAAACTAGGAGATACCTGTGGACCGTATGTGCAAACTATTCATTTGAATGCTGTTCCAAATTAAGCCAACAAACTTTTGTAATAAAAGTGTAAGTGTTTTTTTTTTGTTATGAATAAAACCTCAAAAAATATTTAGCTGTTGTTCAATTCATTTGTTTCTTTTTTTTTCCTAAAGTCCTTTGACTTTGCCATGTTAAACCATGGCATGGGTTAGTTGTTGATTAGACGTCAATGAGGTAACAAGTAAAAATTAAAAAAGCATGATGCGTACACTCATCGTGGATTGTCAGGGGTTTAAAATTGCAGACAACAAATTTATATTTAAGGAAGTCACTTTTATCGATTGTAGTACGTTTTGGATGTCTAACCCTATTCATTTGGTGTTTAAACCTCCCCATGCTTTCGCGTTGCTTAGTAAAAAGATAAAAACAGAGCCAATGGATTGAAAATCATTTGCAGTTAGCATGGAACAAGGGTGATATTTCTTACAAGTATCTTGACATCGTCATGAAAGCCCATTTGTCCTCGGCCAATGTCTTATTTGTTAAAGGGAGTGAAAAACGCCAGTGGCTTCAACCATTTCTACCCTCTCACTGTCAATGTATTGACCTTTTAGATCTGGGCTGTCCATCCCTGCAAACGCTCATGGACACTTGTCCTTGCGACAATATTCAGAATAAAGCCTTAGCGCATGCATGGCAATTGTTTCATTGGCTCACCACGAGTGCATGTTGGGAGTTGTTCAATAAAATTAAAACTGAAAGTGTATCGTCCAATGATAGCAATGAGACGTGCACACGTGAAGTGATAACATCGACGTTATAGACATGGACGCCACTACAATCGACAAGGCTATTGGAAAGTTCTTTGTGTGCAAGAAAAAACTGATTAGCTTTACACAACATGAATTATTAGCACTACCTAAATCATTTCTTTTTTATGTTGCTGCCAACGCTGTCAAAGAAATTTGGGAAAAGGCGCCTGCCGAGTGGACTATCGACTCTGTATTGCGTGAACTACAACCATGCAGTAATTTTTCCCATCACAAGCAATTAACCATGGCAAAAATACCTTCCATTCGACAGTGTGCCACATGCCAATTAATGAAATTATATCATGGTCATAAAACTCAGTGTAAAGACATTGTTTCATCATCCCATGGCTGTCATGCGGAAAACAACCACCACCTACCATGCTCGTCAGCAGCCGCCGACAAACAACAACAACAAGAACAACAAAAAGAACAACAAAAAAGTGTTTTTCACCGATTGAAACCTCTATGTCCCAGGTGTACTGGCCGTGGAATTATTGATAACATCATTAAAAACTTACCATTCGAAGCTCACTTACCTGCTTACAGCTTTTGCGGCCCTGGTACTCGTCTTCAAGATCGTTTGAGGAGAGGGGATATGGGAATCAATGCTTTGGATCATGCATGCCTTAATCACGATCAAGCCTATGAAAACAGTGATCCCACACTAAGACGCATTGCCGACAAAGTCTTGTTAAGCATTGCCAAGCAACGATTAACAGCTTCAGATGCCAGTCTAGCAGAACGAATGGCAGCATTTATAGTGATTGGTGCTATGAAGAGCAAATTACTTTTATCTAGATATGGACTTGAACGTAATGAATTTATTTAAAAAAAATGTATAGTATCACTGTTATCATGACAAAAAATAAATAAAAAGACAAGAGTCCATGTTGTGTTTTTTTTCATTATTATTATTCACTCATAGTTTCATCATTATAATTATAAATAAAATGAATAAAATGTTATAAATGACGAACAATAAAAAAGGGACAGCAGTGCATTGTTATAAAAAATTACTAATTGTAGTAAATCTATTTTTCAATCACAAACAATAAAAAAAGGACAACAGCCCATCATCTTAACTAATAGTTTCATGATTATTATAAAAAATTATATATACATGGTAATTGTACTAAACCTATTTTTTAAATCACAAACAATCAAAAAAAAAGGACAAAAGTCCATCATTATTCATCAGCTTCAAATGCCAGTCTAGCAGAACGAATGACAGCATGAAATCTTTATCTACTCTAGAACCAGGTTTTTGTTAAACGCTTATTATTGAATGAAATAACATGTTACTAGAATTTGATCATTATAAATTATAATCATTATAATAATAATAAATGCTATTTTAAATCACAAACAATAAAAAAGGACAAAAGTCCATTATTTTAACTAATAGTTTCATCATTATTATAAAAAATTATATACATGGTAATTGTACTAAACCTATAAACAAAAAAATTCTACCATTAAGCATAAGTTTTGAAAATTTATTTTTATTATTATTTATCATGGTAAACGTTGAGCAACAATTAATAAACGTCAAACTATTGAGCACCAAAAATAATTATTTTATTTTATTATAGTTATTAAAGAGTAGGGCATGAATAAACAAATAGTCACGGCTAGCGTACAATGATTATTCGTTTTCAATTTTTACAAAACGAACCATGCATCGATTATTTGTTTCACCCTCATAAATTAAATAGACAGGGTGAATACTGGAATTGACATCTTCCATGACATTATCAGTTAGGTTATTAAATCGTGTGGGAAGAAATGTCTCAAAGTCTTGACAAATGCAAAGAGCTCGTTCACCAAATTTGGTTTTCAGTTTTTGAATTTTATGTATGCGAAAGGGTGTTTGCGTAGGCAATTCACTCATTTTCTTGCGTGCAAAGCCACAATCTTGACCAATGGCGTTCAAGGCGTCCATGGTTGTCTATAATTAAAGAAAAGAGTGTTACTTTCTAACACTCTCGTTCTTATATTACATCAACAACAACAACAATAACTTTGTCTGTACATCAAAGTGTGTTGTTTTTTTTAAAGCCTGAGTGTTTATGACCTAAAGTTGTAGATAGATAGTATTGAATAAATTAACAAAAATATCATAATAATGTTTGTATCATTTTCAGTCAAAACATACATTTGGAAATTATTATTTAATAGGAAATGTTTTATCAAAATTAAGTGTGAATCATTTTCAAGATCTCTCTTGGAGGTAAATGCATGTCTCTGTTGTGAATGGGAATTAGCCAATCATTCCCTTGTCGAATGACTTGTATTCGTTTGCTCTGTTGTTGTGCAAATTCACACTGCATTCTGTTAAATAAATAGTATCAACAGATACTAAGAGCAAACATGTGAATACTATTGGTAACCTATAAAAGGCAAAGTTAACACGCTATGCATTTAATAACCATGTCTACATCCAACAAAACAAAATTCAAAACTACAAATTTAAACCAGTGTGTATGTGTTCATCAACGTGAATAAACGATAAACTAAAACAAACAAAAAATAGCCAAATGTATTCTAAACGTCAAGTATGCACCTGAAGGCCGAATGTAAACACACAAAAAAAAACGTAATCATGACATGATGTTTGTTTCTAACAAATCTCATTCTATGAGGCGAATATTGATTGATAGGTAAGCTAAGACAAAGTTGGCGAAATGCTTGTTGTCGATACGAAGTGATTGGTTCCTCAGTAGGAAATTTATAAAAATGAAAACAAAACATTTGAGAGGTTATTGGAAAATAAACATTAAACAGGGGTTTTGTACATATTGTACACCAGAAATCTGCAAAATGATCCTCGTCAGCTAATTTAACAATCACTTGATTCATGGTTAAACCGTACCATGCTTTATGAATCACTTGCGTGGATACATTATTTTCAAAGCCAAAATTTAGCATACAGGATTTACAAAAGTGATGCCCTGGGTCATGAAACAAATCATCATCATTATCATTACGATTAATGAAGCTGTCATAAAACGTGGTATCAATGCGTACTTTCGTGTTTCTATATTCTGAAGGATAGGCCACACGTTGAGGATTATGAGACATCATCGTGGCATATTCATTGAACGTGGTGTGTTTTGTGACGATAAAACCATCTTCACCGTGGCTCATGATTGAATCTGAAAAGTAGTTGTTGCCGTTTACTAAGTGAATAAATAAAAAAAATACAATGTACTATATACACTGTCTGTCCCCTAAGTCAATGGCAAAAATAAAATAAAAAATAAGAAAAACACAAATAAATAACCATCTGTCTGTTGACTTCTTTAGCTGTAGGCGGCAAACATAACATGCAACAGGTTAAAAAAAAACAATTTCTGTTCAGATATTGGACTGGTGTTGTTTTCAAATATATCACCACTCATAACTGTAGCCATAAAGTGAGAGATTGTGCACAGTAAAAGGAGCAGATTATTATTATTATTCTTTTGTTCTTGCATGAGACCTACTAAGCCACACCCTAGTGTGGCCTATTAAGCCGCATGCCTACTGAGAGTGAATGGTCACTTTGCTGAAACATGAGGCCTACTAAGCTACAACAATAGTGAGGGTGGCTACTTGTTTTTTTTCTTACCTAACCTAAAGAAGTCAACATGTTTTTAATCTAGCCTGTGCACAGTGAACCATGCAAACGTTGATGCATGGCTCTCTTTATGTGTTGACAGGCAAATAGCACTTGACATACAGTTTATATACAACTATTTACAGGCATTCACACATCCATGCATACACCCATGCACACAGGTTAAAAAACAAAAATTATATGATACACTACAATTTTTTTATTTTTATTCCTAGGCTCAAGATGGCATCTCGCATTTGATAGCAACCAAACCAAACACTTGCCGTGTTGTACAACAACAATAGCTACAACCATTACTGGTTGTAACCAAATGGGACGCTTGTCATCATATCCTGACACCACTGTCTCTTGTCGTCTAACAAAGCGAGTGTTTGTTTTCGCTGCTTCATTAAGAATAAATCATGATTTTTTGAGAGAATCCTAAACTGACTATGTGCCATGGCTGTGTGGGTCTGAAGGACATGTAAATAATCATCCACACAGAGTCGTTTAACCACATGCTGGCTAATCCCTTTGGCTCGCATAGATTCGCATCGATCCACCTGTCGAAAACTATACATTTTCGGAGCGAGACCTACAAACTCAGTCATCATGGTGTCTGAACACTCATCTTTCATTAAACCAATTTCTTTTTTGTTCAGACGGGGGATATCGAACACGTTCTTCTCACTAAACGACGACGTGTCAAACCATTTTGGGTTTTGTTTCATAACGACATACGGATCACAGTCACGGATATGGTAAATAAAACTATCCGTGTCTGTATATAACAAGGAAATGGTACCAAATCGCTGTATTGCAAAACCATAATGGAATTTATACATGTGCAATTTTGAAAAATATAAAATGACTTGGCCTAAATAGATAGGCTTATTCATGACCACTTTAGTTTTGGCAAGTTCAATAGTCAGTAGATCATGATCAATAATGTTTAAAGATTTGAAATTTGGTTTTGCAATATATTTTTGAGCTCCCCATCTGCCATGCCATGTATTGATCAACTTAATGTCCCTATACTGCCGTACATTTTCCAAACTCTTGCCATAGATACAATTATTCATTAGTTTAAAAAAGTTTATTTGAAATGGCTGAGTGGCACTTTGTCTGTGACTGGTATTTAAATCCATGTATGGTTTCAACCACGGTTTCTGACAAAAATAAATACCTCTATGGATTTTTTTCAGGGTTAAGCCCTGGGCTAAACATTCTACCAGCATGTCAATATGCAACACATAGTGATTTTTATCATACAAGGTACCCATCAATTTCTTATGATTGCCCTTACTCTCGGGCGGCACCATTTTCTCTATGCAAAAGGGGAAATCACCATGTCGCTGTCTGAGATGGGGGGATAAGCTGTCAACGTCAAGAACATACCCTACGTCCTGTTGCTTGCTAGCGCTATGCACATTAAAATCTTTAATTTCATCCTCAGACAGCCAGACAAAGTTTCTGTACGGCAGTGGTCGACTCATAGCGTGACCGTATAAATTGTTTACGTCGAAATACATTAGGTAGGATTCTGGTTCTTCGGGACAATAATCAGGCATGTAATGATTATTTGCCTTGGCATGTCGCTGATTGAGCGATACGAATCCCCCACGAATCCCTTTTTCCATCATGAGTACCATATCGGGATCCGTCAGTAAATCAAGCTCAATGTGGGTAAATTTGAGGGCGGCGTCCCAACTTAACCCTGGACTGGTATAGTAGTGGGCGGGGTCAAGGCCATAAATCGTGTGACATAGCTGACGAAACGTTTCAAAAACGTCGGTCAACAATAACACGTCTAATTTTAAGTAGTGCATAGCATACTGGCCCATGGTTTCTATGCCAAACACTCGCCAAACATGCTGTGCGTGGGCATAGTCTTCTTCACTAATGGTGCTTTGAGTTAATTGAGAAAAGAATTTTTCTCTTGGCGGCAAAGTCGTTTCTTCAAGCACCTCGTAACTTCCCGCATAATCATAAGGAAAATGGCCTCTACGAACACACAATTTAAATTGATTTGTATCCGTAAAGTGGGAATGGGTATGTTTCAACTCATCTTCGCTTAAGCCTTTCACAAGACTATCCAGCGAACTAGACATAAAATAAATGAGTCGAGAAAGCGAATGCTCATGCTTCCTTTTCTCCATGAAAGTGAGGTAAAGCTCTCATGGTTCTTAGCCAAAATGCTGAATTTGCTCTTATCTACATGAGCAAATTGTTTTACAATGAAGTGAAGGTCATACCGGGAGAAATTGTGTAAGAAGACAGGGAGGAAGCGAGGTGTAGAGTACTTCAAATTGCATTCGTTATGGGCAGCACCTCTAAAATGCCCTGTCCTGTGGCAGTGGTCTCTTACTTTTTTTTCTCCGCCTAAGATTGGCTTTTCACATATGTGGCAGGTGGTGGCTTGTTCATATTCTCTTTGCTGTACGTCATTCATCTGAATTGGTACAGGGTTGTTCAAAATAGTTTCTACTTTGCCTGCTAAAGCCGCCATTTGATCAACAAACCACTGCGCACAATCCTGACCTTTATGACTTACATACTCACATTGTGAATTATCATAGTGACAGACAACATAATAGGCTACAGCAAAAGGCTCATGTTTCTGCACTGGATAGGTTGAGCTTGTATGGGGGCTTGGTTCACATCCCTGAATGGGAACAGTAAGGGCCTCAAAATCAGCGTAAACAGTAAATGGTACCATGTCTTGTTTATTAGTGGCCTTAAATTTTAAGACTGCGTCATTCCCTTCGGGCAAGACTAGCTTTACTGCCGTCTGCCCTTCACAGTCTTCCGTATGTCGTTTCAAAAGTTCATCAGTTCCAAAATACTGAAGGCAGCGCTCACAAATGTGTTTTGCACACTTATGGTTAGACACTTGGCTGCTCGCCAATTTACTTAAATTCTTTATCCAACAATAATGGCTTTTATCCCCATCAGACAGGAAAAGCAGGTGAATGTGATGTTGCTTTACCTGTTTGGTGGCATACAAGGGGCCCACAATATTGTATCCGTCGATGCCATACACCATAAAGGAGAAATTTGGATTATCTTTCTCAAATAAATGAATTTTATCTAGAGGCATGGGAAATGAAACACGCTCGAGATTGAGAGTTTGTTTCATGTGGTTAAACACATCTTTGTACTGACCTGGTCTATCACTACGTGTGTTTTCACAGGGTTGCAGACAGCTAACTATACTCCACAAAAAGCAGTAATCGTCTTTATTGCATATGTTGATCACTGCCTTTCTGGAAGCGATAAAGCTCGGTGTGGCAATATAGCTACTTCCTGCATTCAATGGATTGTATTTACAAATATTGATTTGCAAATAGGCAATGCTATCGAGGGCCAAGCCACTGGGACCCTGTTGCAACTTATCAAATTTAGTGATAAGCGCTTGAATAGCTTTCTCCTGATACCACGTTTCCAAATTATCGGCTATCAGTACTTTCTCCATTTTTGTACAAAGGTTGAAGGTGTGTTTCTCTTCAACATTATTTTTATCAACGTAAATGCACATAGTAATTCGAAATTTATTTTTAAAGCCTAATGCAATCTTAAGCCTTGTTCACATTCACTCAAAAAAAATGGGAAAACATAATTCCACAAAATCTTTAGGCGACAGACAGTGATTCGCATTGTAAATTCGGCCAGAGCAAACTCGCGTTTTGAAACATTTGGCCAAAGGCTGCCACACTAACACTTCACTCTCTGATATAGACATGATTATAAAATGGACAAATAAACGTGCAACCCTTACCTTAAAATAGGTTAATCCAAAATCTGCAATTCCAAACGACCACACTTATCGCTTTTTACTGACTGGCACACAATCACGCTCACAGGTACACAATGGTTGTAGCAATTGGCCCCAGCAGGAAATGATCATCAACAAGGTTGCTGTAGTTTTAGTATCACCGACAAGGTTTCTCTTGTTTTTTTTTGTTTCCAACGATTTATCTGAAAAAACAAACCAATACAATCCGTTATTATTCATGGTTATATACATTAAACATGTGCATTCATTCATTCATTCATCCATTCATTCATTCATTCATAAAAATTGCTAAAAACGAAAGGTTTCAAGTGTGCACACATAGATAAGTCACTCAGTCAAAAAGTAACAAGGTCATTTACAAAGAAAAGAATTAATCTACTGTATATTCATAGCTCACCTTTTTTTAAAATATCGAAAGCGTCAAGGTAGTTAAAACCTATTCACTCCATACACGTCTTTATTCTGAAACAATAATAAATACACGCCATAAGTTTATAAATTTCCGTGAAATAAATGGCATACATTTAACAACAACAACAAAAAAATAATGGAACAACATGTACTCACCATATAATGAATTATAATATTTTCAGCAAATGTGCTTTTTGCCGCCACTGTCACTGTCACTGTCACTGCCTCTCTGTCAGCTTTCCCAGACTTAATGACGTTTTTTTAAAATCTGCAACAAACAATATCCCCAAAAAAATACCATCAGTCACTAACTTACTTTTCACGCATACACAAAATAACAATAAAACCAATCATGTCATAATTAACAATAATGAACCTACCTTAGTACAAGTATGGCCGCGGTTCACGTTTTTTTTTTACAAAGAGCATAAGGCACTTGCACCCGTCACCTTCAAAGATGATCACAAGAATGATGAGTCTCTCTTACCCTCAGAACATATATGTCTCCTCAACAACATGCAAAGTTAACACATTACTTTTTTTTTGTTCCTACGGGTAGGATATCATGGAGCGCACAAGTCAGACTGATTCTCACAAGCTTTTGCAAACTCTGCATGAGTGTGCGTGGGAATGCAATGATCAGCTTTTCGACAGAGCTGTATGTCCTTCATCGCGATATCGAGTAACACGTCTGGGTCAGATAACAGCCACCTGCATGCGAACAAATGGCTGTTATCTCTCTCTGCTGCGAGGCACCTACGATGATAAGACGTCTTGTCTGGCTCGCTGTGGGTCAGCCTCAATGCTTTCAATTCTCATTTCATCAAGCAAGTTCTCTCTCTGCGTGTGAGCCCTGACCAGCCATGACAAATAATAATAATAATGCATAAGTGTTTTACCAACATAGTAGCGCATAACATAACGTGACTCCAAATCTGGTTTCTTACTTTTTCCCGTTTTCCTCAACGATCTCGAAAAAAATGACGGAAACCATGATTTCAGCTTTTTTTTCCATACCTTCATTCCCGTAAACAGAACAACGACACAAATACATCGACATGCCCATCATAAAAATCGCCTCATTCGTTTTCCAAATAACGCGAAAATGAACAAAAAAAACACGTTTTCCATAAGAAAACCATGTTTCCAGCTTTTTACCTTTTTCATATCTATATTCCCGTAAAGAGAATAAAGAGACGAAAAAAATACCATCACACACGTCATTCTCACGTTTTCGGTTTTCACAATATGAGGGAAAATCACAAAAACCCATATCTGACTAAAAACCATGTTTCCAGCTTTTTACCTATTCCATACCTACATCTCCGTAAAGAGGACAATGAGACGAAAACATACTATCACACACGTCATCCTCACGTTTTCAGTTTTCGCAATATGAGGGAAAATCACAAAAACCCATTTTTACATCAAAACCATGTTTCCAGCTTTTTACCTTTTCCGTACCTACATGTCCGTAAAGAGAACATTGAGACGAAAAAATACTATCACACACGTCATCATCACGTTTTCCGTTTTCCAAAAATCGGCAAAAATGTGAAAAACGCATTTTTAGACCCAAAACCCTAGGTTCACCTTTTCGACACCTACATTCCCGTAAAGAGCACGACGAGACGAAAAAAACGAATCCAAGCACGCCCTCCTAGCATGGCCCGTTTTCCAAAAATCGGCAAAAATGTGAAAAACACATTTTTAGACCCAAAACCCTAGGTTCACCTTTTCGACACCTACATTCCCGTAAAGAGTACGACGAGACGAAAAAAACGAATCCAAGCACGCCCTCCTAGCATGGCCCGTTTTCCAAAAATCGGCAAAAATGTGAAAAACACATGTTTAGACCCAAAACCCTAGGTTCACCTTTTCGACACCTACATTCCCGTAAAGAGCACGACGAGACGAAAAAAAACGAATCCAAGCACGCCCTCCTAGCATGGCTCCTTCCATTCCAAGGTCGCGGGGGCTCACAACTTACTAAATGTAGCAGTTCCTCCCCTTACCACGTTTTTATTTTGGGGTGAATATACCCCGTCCATAGAAAAGGAGAGTTCACCACGAGTCCTACGACACCTCATAGGTTTAAATCCGATTATTGGTTAGCGAGATAGTAAAAAAGCCGATGACCTATTAGATTTTTTGGGTTTCTTTAAATACATATTAAAAACACTCATTTATAAATCAGCATTTAAAAAGCCCGCTCTTTTACAAAATCCCCAAGTGCGCAGGCGTACAAACAAAAATATTCATCGCCATAATGTCAAAAAAACACACGTTTACCCCAAATGGCCTTTCCAAATTCCATCCATTTTAAAAAATAACCTCACCATCACCTAGAGCGGAAAAAATACCATCTAAACGACCCCTCACTCGACCCTACTCCTCCCCCACCACCTAACCCTTTCCCAACATAGGCATACATATTCAAGCACGAGCGCGACTTGAGAAAACCAACACTACCCCACTACTCGCGAATGACCTTTTAGTTTTGGTCTTTTAATCAAATAAAGAGGCTATAGGAAAGTAGGGGGCGTCACTACGAGTGCTAGGACACCCTGTATGTTCTAATCCCATGTTTGGTTAGCGAGATATCAAGTTCGGGGCCGATACGAGGAGGGTTCAAAAAGAAGTGTCGCATCTCCCCCCTTACCACACTACTATAATTTGCTAGCATTTCTACCCGACGTTGCTCGGGTTCCAATAAGGTAAAGAGATCTTTAATTTTCACGCTTCATCACATTGGGGAAAATCATTGCAGAAGTCAAATTTATGACGTGTATTATCTTCCGACGTGTGCCCTTGAATTAATTTGCATTTTTCGGCTTCGTGACTGTGTGGATAGGTCGATTTCCTTTGATTCGAAAGGATCCGGCTCGTGGGTTTTAAACCTTGTACTGTCATTTTCTCTTGCTTGAGGACTGTTTGACTTCCTCGTCACGGCAGGCAGGGCGATAGGCTTGCAGCAGGTCTTTCCGATGTTCACACGCCGTTGTTATTATTTATATGGTTCATTTTCTGAACAAAATTCTCTCAATATTGGATAAGCAGGGTATGACGGGCATTTTTCCGCAGTTTAAAATGAAGTTGAACATTTAATTAAAATCTGTCCAGGGCAGCAAAACAATTGTAGAGTCCGCAATCACTTCCTTTCCTTAAAGGGACTAGCTGCGTGGCGCAGCCTGCTGTGCCCAAGATGTCAGTAGATTTACTGGCACGTTAAAAATCCCCTTCTGGGAAAAAATCCGGCACCCTGGCGTCTCTAAAAGCCGCAGTAGTAAAAAGGGATGAAAAACCAATAACATTATTATTTCCTCAAAGATATACTGGCTTTGGTGGCACACGGGCTCCTGACCCACGCCGTTCATCAGTACATCACGACATTTCAAGTTGAAATAGATGCGATATATACAGTACATGTGTCCCAATTCTTATTTTTGTCCCTTTTTTCCTTTTTGCCAGCCTGCGTTGGCGTGGCTACCGGCTCACATACGGGTACAGACATGAATAAGTGTGTTGTCTTTTTATTGTAAGCCCATTAATTGTCTATGATATAATATATACATTCCAATCATATTTCTGGGGGAAGATGACCGCCCCTTAAAGCAACAACAACAACTATCATATTTCATCATAATAACAAGAGACAAAATGCAGGTAAAATATATTTAACTGAAGCTGGCTGCATGGCTCAAGAAATACCAATAGCCATTTTTATTTTCCTTTTTTAAAATTGACGTGCTGGCTGGTAGTGTACATATCTTAAAAATTTATGTATATACTGTAGTTATCTTCCTTACTGATTTTGAGCAGAACAATGCACACGGTTCAAGTTAAGGAAATCACACGGGTGTTAGCCAAACAAGGCCCGACAGCCCTAGCCGCAGCTAAGCTAACTCCTGTCACCAGTCTCCCGAGCGCTAATTTTGCTACTCCGTACAACACAAGCCCATCAACGACGGGTATGAATAGCTGGTGTAGAGGGAGGTGATATTGTAGACCCCTCCGAAATGCCCCTAAGCTCCTAGAAAAATGATGCTTTATAAAAATAGTGTTTTTTGGTTTTGTTTCAACCTTTGATTGTATGAAGTCATCAGTTACTACCAGATAGCGTTGTAAATAGGGGTGGATTTCTATGACCTACAAGTGTATGAAATATGGATGCATTTATGAGCTATAAAATTCAATATATAACACTTTTATAACGATTGCTACAGGCTGCAATTAATGTAGAGTTAAAATAGTTTTATTTTTCGAAATCCTTAACCTCAACTATAATGCTGAATAGTTCACGAAATTAATTCATTAAGGTTACACTGTATACTCCTAGGCAAGGACGGGCTCTGTGAAAGACAGAGACTCTACAGTTACTTGCTTTCATACCTGATCTAGTCTTGTTGCAATTTATAACCACATGCATCTGAAGGTTGTTGAACGAGAATCATCTCCTGTTGTCGCTGAGTATCGTCTTGTAGTGAGAAAAACATTTTTTGACATCACGTGATGTAATGGGAGCGTACTTGAATAGTGTTAAATCACCTGGAGAAGATGCCTGAAAATCTGCTGATGAAGGGTTTACAATACAATACAATACAAAACTCTTTATTTCCAGAACCTGCATCATACAGAATTGGACACGTCACACAACATAGGCTACTCACAGTTAAATTTACATATTTACAACTTTTTTTTACATAATTAAACATGTCTCTTTAAAATTCACTTAAAGAATACAACACTTTCTGGGCTAGGTATATCTTGAGAGACTTTCTGAACCCAGTTCCAGTCAAAGATTTTAAGTGGTTTGGAAGCTTATTGTGGTATATAGCTCCTTTTTTGAAAGGATCCTTTTCTGCATATTGTTTATTTACCCTCTTTTGAAAATAGTCATTCTGCCCTCTGGTTTCATGATTGTGGACATTGTTGATTGTGACAACTTTATGTTGATTTTCCCTTACAAGCAAGATAACTTTGAAAATATACAATGAAAATATTGTTAAAATATTATGCTTCTTAAATGCAACTCTGCATGATTCTCTCGATTTCAACCCAAACAAGTATCGTATCACTCGTTTCTGCAGTTTAAATATTCTCTCCATATTCAGATTTGCTGCCCCACCCCATATCTCAATACCGTATGATATCTGTGAATGTATTAATCCATGGTAGACTGTTAATTGGTATTCGCTGCTTAAACATATTGAAATTCTCTTTAAAACGAAGGAGTTTTTGTTAATTTTTTTACAGATTTAATTTATATGCTCATCCCATGATAATTTATGATCTATTGTAATACCCAAAAACTTTGCTGAGGCTACCTGTTGAATATCATCAGATCCACAGTAAAGATTTCGATCTACTTCTAAATTAGTTCCCTTATGCTTGTTAAATATTACAAAGTTGGTTTTTGAAGGGTTTACACTTAACATTATCTCATTAAAATATTGATTGACAAGATCAATACTATTTTGAGTTTCTTGAAGAGTAATTGTTTCATTACAGTTCCAGTTCAAAATTGAGGTATCGTCTGCATACGAAACAATGAAACTATGTTTTGACTGTGGTACATCATTTACATAGAGAATAAAAAGGAGGGGACCAAGGATTGAACCTTGAGGTACACCTTTTTTAACTAAACCAGGAGTGGATTGGAACTTGGAGATATTTTCACCATTCTTAAAAGGAATTTCTGTAAATTGCCATCTATTATTCAAATATGATGTTAACAGTTCCAATGCTACTCCCCTTATACCATAAGCATCTACCTTATCCAATAATAATTGATGGTCTACTGTATCAAATGCTTTTGTAAAATATATGAAAACCCCAACAGCACATTTATTATCATTAAGAGAAGCAAGCAGAGTTTCATATAAATTCTGCAATGGCATTTATAGTTGTTAAGCCCTTCCTGAAACCAAACTGATTCTTATTTATTAACTCATTCTTATCAATAAACTCAATTACTCTATGGTAAATCACATACTCTAAAATTTTACAAAATGTAGAGATAAGGGTGATCGGTCTGTAGTTACCTAGTTGATGTCTGTCACCCTTTTTAAAGATTGGTTTAAAAACGGACAGCTTTAGTATATCTGGGAAGATGCCCTTTAAGAGACACATATTTATCAGTTCTGTAAGAATGACTAGGATTGGACCGTAGAACTGTTTCAACAACTAGGGTGAAATTTCATCCCAACCATGACTATGTTTATTTTTTAATTTTCTGACTATCGTACTTATTTCATCTTTGGTAGTTGGTTTCAGGAAGATTGACTTATTACATGTGATTTGCTTTATACTGCTATTACCACATTTATTTTCTACAACATTATGATCATTACATTTTGCTCTAATACTGTTTACATTCACACTGTTCCTAACGGGTGGCTGAATGAAATAATCATTGAATGCTTTTACTACTTGTAAAGGTGCATTAACAACATTGTTATTGATTTTTATCGAAATATTTTCCCATGTGTTGCTTTTATTAAGACCTGAAATATCTTTAGCTATTTGCCATACTTCTTTGGCAAAGTTGTTAGAATTTGTTATTCTATTTTCATATTCTTGTGCTTTAATTTTTTTATTTCTTCATAATATTCTACTTTAAATTTTTTATAGTTATCTTTATAAAGCTTCAATTCTGTTTGCTTGTAGCTATCGAAAGCATCAATCATGTTTTGTTTTTTCCTATGGCACAGAACAGACAGTTTTGTTGTTTTAGTGCTCTGGTGATTCCTATTTATTCTTTTAACTAATGGGCAGGATAAATTAAGACACACGTTAAAAATAGAACAGATTCTTTTTTTCAGGCAGCATTTACATCCCTAACATTCCTCACTTCCCCCCAATCAACATTACCAAGTTCTTCTGTGAGTTTCATTACATTATTATTAGATACATTTCGAGTGTACTTCCATGTAGACTGATTTAATTGAGATTCATGAGGAAATGCAATTTTTAATTCCTGGCCACGATGGTCAGATACAAAATTTTCCACAACAGTGCAATTACTTAATTCGTTTCCACAAAGAATATCATTTATTCCACGGAGGTAAAAATTCCGCTAATTCTTTTTCAGTACATTTTCTAATTTTCTTCCCATCCTAGATGCTACTGTTCCTTTTACATGCTTTAATTCCTGTTCAATGCACTTTACAGCATCGAATGCATTGCTCAATTCTGCACCTGAAACTTTCAGATGCGTGATTGCTCCAGATAAAGAATTGAAATTGGACTTTATGTAAGCCAGGTCTGCTTTCAATTTAGTGCTTGAAAATAAGGTTTTATGGAGGACGATTTTGAAGGATCAAAAGAAATTACGATATTCTCCACATCATCTAAATTGTTGCAATAGTACACTGCGGCATCAAGCCAAAACCCTAACACGTTATAACTGGCTGGGGAGGTAGGGGCAATGAAGTTGCTTCTCCTTGAAATGCCTGAACGCGAAGTAGAGCTTTGACAAACACTTTCATACAGTTGATATTAATTTATCTATTTCAGGGTAGCTACTTCTAACTTCTTCAGCTAACCTATGCAAAGCATGTGCAAGATATGTCACATGTATCATTTTTGGGTATTGCATTTTAAGTCTCTTGGCTGCCTTCAGTTACAAATAGAAAAATGTGCTCTCTCCTTGCCCCGTTCGCCCACAATAGATTCATTGAATTGTCGAAGAGGACAGCTATGGAGGAATGATTTGTTTTCTCTAGCACTACACATGTCAGGAAGTACGTATCTCCAGGCAGGTCTTCTTTCAGCGTGCTAACAACCACATTTGCTATATCTCTCCCATCCACATCTGTAGTCTCGTCTGTTGAAACCCATATCTTACTGTCTCCCAAGCCACGCCTTGTTTTAGCCAACATAATTATCTTCGTAACAATGTGCCAGATTGTCCTTCCTGAGAGTAGATTCGTTGAAAACAGGATGCTTTGTATATTTTTTAAGAAACTGTCTGATGCTTCGGTTGTTAAGTTTCGTAGGAATATTAGACGAAACCGTCATCTTGCAGAGATCTTGCGAATATTGTGAACACTGTGAACTTGATGTTGGGGTTTTAAATAGCAGCCGTTGCCTATTTTCAAGTGCAGAATGTCTAGTTGCACAATTATCATGTTTCACAGTATTACAGTGTTTGTCGGCAGTAACTTTTATCTCACACAATTTACAGAATAATATCACTCCATCCGTACTGAGTATGTATTCACCGAACTCGCGAACAAAACCGCAACTTCTCATTAACTGAGACTTTCGTTGTAGGCATTTTGAAAGCAACTGGATGACTGAAGTTCCCTCAATAACCAAAGTCAATCAATGTTTTGAAGGAGGAAGAGGGAAGGGTGAATTAGAGAGATAGGAACCGTGGTGGGAAGATGCAAGGGCCCTCTCCATCCAGCTCTCGGACGTCACGCTCGAGTCAAGCGGCCAATATTGCACAGAGTCCGAGCAGTAATTCCACCGAGCTAGTTGCTGAAAGTGGCACCATAAATAATGTAGCTAATGTTTGTACATATTAATGATGCCGAATTGTGCTATTTATGGATGTACGAATACCAACAGGAAGTCAAAAGGTAAATTACGGAAATTAAATATTATTCATTCACCAAGAATGAAAATTTGTGTAAACAGTGGATTTGTGCATGCAAGCGAAAATATAGGCTATAATTAAAATGAAGAATGTGACGATTTTCGCAGAGTATTTTGCACCAAGTAGCTTTAAAATTGCATTACGCTACAAACTGCTTGAATACTCACCAACTTAATTTGAGAAATCTTATCAAAGATGCTTTGCCTACTTTAAATATTACCAAGAATGCAATAGGAACCATATAAAATTTGCAGAGGAAGCAAATGATTGAAAAAAGAAGCAACAGGAATATTGCAGCTTAGGCTTTCACGGCCGGCGTTCATAATTAAGTACAAGTTTTTCGGACTTGTAGACCGTGGTCCAGACAGGATATCTCCCGACGTTTCACCGGAAACTGCGTCTGGCATTTTCAAGGGCTCCGCTCCTTTCCTTGGTCAGCAGTGGAATGAGGAAGTGGCCATTCTCATGCCATTCATTCCAGCAGTTTTGACGCCAATCCATAGCAAACAGACAATCATTATACTGAGGGTAAATTTGATCATTACTCATCATTAGGGCTAGGATTTCGATGACTTTGCATTTTTTTCGTAAGCCCAATTCATTAATGAGTTTTATATAAATGTGTTTCAGAGTAAGAGACGCTGAACTAATCATATTTGATAGGTTATTTTTTGCATTTTTCTAGGATATTTCATTTTTAGGGGGGTTTATTGCATTTATATGTATTTTTAATACTTATTGGGGTTTGTTGCATTTAACTGTATATGCATTTGAAGTACTTCTTGGGTGTACTTTACTTTTTTTTACGTTTTCAAGGGTATTCATGTATACCCCGGCCCTTATTATTCTTTCTTCTACAGGATTGGGGATGGGATGCGATTAATTTATGTGGCGGATAGTTGTTAATGCCGGATGCCCTTCCTGACACCAACCTTGTGAGAGGAGATGAATGGAGTTGGAAGGACGTGGCCGTGGTCTATTAGAAGGTTTGAGTTGATCTGAAAATGGGAAATCGTGGAAAACCATTTCAAGGACGGCCAACGGTAGGGTTCGGACCCATTTGTCTATTGAGTCCGGAGCAACCTGGACCCATGGCCTTGCAGAGCTACCGCGCCCGGTTTCATCTATTCAAGAGGGACATTTTTGGTTTTAAATTTCATTTCTTAATAAGTTATTTACTTTGCTTTGTTAGTTCTTGACTTTCGGTAAGTTCATTAAATAAACGTGTTCTTTTCCAAACTGCACTGTTTTATTCTACGTGATTTTGAATTTATATGCAGAAACCAGATATCAGAGTAAAATGTTTGTAATTTTAAGGGCATTTTATAAATTTGACTGGGGATTCTTTTTAGATTTTAGGTCATACCTGCATTTTTTAAAGTGCATTTTTCATTGTTTTATTGGGCATTAAAATCCTAGACCTACGCATGGTACACCTCTTTCGGGTTAGTACAAATTTTAAGCCAAAAATTGAAAATGTTCAGAAGAACGCTTACTTGATTTGCAGAGATGGCGTGGGAAGAGGGGCTATGAGGCAAGGCGAGGCTCTCAACTGCCAGTGTAATGTGGGTTGAGCGGTGAAAAGCGCTAGCAACATTGTGGTGTGTATATAAACACTCCATCCTCGAAGAAGTCAATTAGAAGGCATAGCCTCAGACCGGAAGGAAGGAATGCTCTGTTTACTGAATGTTAAGAGGAACCTGCGGCGTGCGGGAGCTGGGGGGGGGACCACGAGGAGGGGTCATTTGGGTTGTCGGCCTAATAACCGAAGTTTCTGTGATGACTCTAGCAGTATTTGTAGCTGTATTAGGGACAGGGATGGAGTAGATTTGCTGGGACTTGAAATAAGCTACTATCCCGGCATTTGTTGAAGGGAAAAAAAGGCTGTAAGGTAAGCTTCAAGGTACCTCTGATGGGGTCAAAAATTCATTTCATCTAGTTCTTCATTCTTAATCATAGTTTTGGGTCTGTAGAACACGAATATGAAAGTTAAAATCAATTTGAAGCAAAAATAGGGTCTCATCTTGCGTGTTAAGTATAGCCATATGCAAGAATACCACATACCTCTTACTGCAGAGTTCTTTTTCTCTGTTTCTAAACCGCAAACTAAGATATTTCTAAATAAACACAATTATTTCAGTAGACTATTAACACTACATTTTGTTGCCATTGCCAACTTCCGATTGAGCTTTGGTTGTTCTTCAAAAGCGCAGTAAATACTTCTGCTTTCTTTGTATCTCACAAGCGTGCTAAAGAGTTTTCTTTACTTTCTTGATAGTGATATTCTAGTAATATGGGGAGATACGACGTGTTTGGCGAAAGAAAGTGTACTGGAAATTACCATACTCACAGGAAAAGACAAGCAGGTAATAATGGAAATCCTAGAGTGCGGCGTGCAGTAAGTGTACTTCCATGAACTGCCAATTGTGGTGTAGAATACCTAATCATTTGTTTATTGGGACAGAACGACTTATGTTAGGACTTTGTGATGCCGTTATGACATTATTTAATGATGGAAATGTAGGTAGCGGAAAGGTGTAACATATTAGACGTAAAATCTGGATTGAACACAACCACCATCCGGAAGGGTTTGGACCAGTTACGTACCTGTAAAGGTGGTCCAACAAATGGCAAAGAAGGCAAGACATGTGAAGAAATATGAGGGAAAGCAGAAGGATGATGAACAGAATGCAGATCACAGAGTTGGAATGTTATAACGTTAGAAAACCTTGGGAAAAACTTTAATTCAAATGTTCTCATTTCCACATTATTTTTTTTTGGTATTTTGGTACACACTAGTGGAAGACTATCAAACCTAAAACTAGGAAACTTCAAACCGGTGTACAGGTGTCTCGAAGAGTAATAATACGTAGGCAGTAGGCTATTTAGTATTTTGTCGTAGTAATATATTTGTTGTGATTTTCATGATTATTTTTATGTTCGGTCGCCTCCGTAGCGTAGCGGTCAGCATTGTTAGCTGCCGCCCCGGAGGTCGTGGGTTCGATTCCCGGCTCTGCCACGAAATGTGAAAAGTGGTATGAGGACTGGAACGGGGTCTACTCAGCCTCGGGTGTTCCAAATGAGTAGAGGGGGTTCGATTCCCACCTCAGCCATCCTCGAAGTGGTTTTCCGTGGTTTCCCACTTCGTCTTCGGGCAAATGCCGGGATGGTACCTTCTTCAAGGCCACGGCCGCCTCCTTCCCTCTTCCTTGCCTATCCATCCTGACCATCCATTACCTTACCTCATGAGGTCCCTGTTCGCTTTGCAGGTGAGGCCGCCTGGGCGAGGTGCCAATCACACCTCACCAGTTGTATCCACTCCGATTAGATGTTCCCAGCTCTAGGACACTGCCCGTAGAGGCGGTAGTGGTGAGTTCCCTCGCTGAGTCCGTGGGTTCCACCAACCTGGAGGGTAAACGACTAAGAAAGAAAGAAAGAAAGATTTTTATGTTCACAAAAATGCATATAAAATAAAACCCACCTTTTCTTTTCTAGAAATATTTAAAAGTGTGTAAATAACCCATATAATTTTTCCAGGTGTATATGAGTATATATGTGTTATTCCTCGCCCAATTCAATTGGACACATTAACGTGTTGACTGACTGAAAAGCAATTATTTTACTAAATTATGCCTGAAAAAATGGCTTCTAAAATGTCTATAGATGTTATACAGATAAAGATATGGAAACATACATTTTAAAGTGATGTAGTGGCTAGCATTCTTGGCTGTCACTCTGGAGGTCCGGGCTCGAATCCTGGCTCTGCCAAGAAATTTAATTCTGGTGTGAGGGCTGGAATGGGGTACACTCAGCCTCGTTAAGCAAAACTGAGAAGCGGTGGGTTCGATTCCTACCTCAGCCATCCTGGAAGTAGTTTTCCGTGGTTTCCCACTTCTACTCCAGGCAAGTGTCAATCCTCACCTGAATTACAAATACACACACTAATACAGCCATCACAATAACACAGGTTATCAGACAAATTCCACACGCGACCAAGTACACGGGGCTACATGACCACGATGTCGCAATGCCCCTGACAGAATCAACAACAACAACGCTCTTCATGTTAGTGCAGATGCGTGTGTTATTGTCTCGTGTAGGCTATGCACAATTACCTGTTAACTGTGTGTAAGCCTATTTATACGGCCAGTGGTTCGTCTGAAAGGCACCGTGCGCGGCACTCTAGCGGAGTGCAGCTGTACTAAACTGGTGAGGCGAGGCGAGAGTAGGCCTACGTCATATACCAGTGCATAAACACAGGTGAATTATTGTAAAAACATGCAGAATCAGAGAAAGAGAACAGGAAATAATAACTGGTGTGTTGTTGGGTGTTTCAATCAGAACGGAAATACCACATTTGTTGTAACATTTTACAAATTTCCAGTGCGCAAACATGAAGAGGAACTTAGAAAGCCCTGGATACGAGCGGTAAATCGCAAGAAGTTAAGTTCATCACCGATTTTTAAAATTTTTGCCACCTGAGCGGGCCTGTTTCATAAAACTGACTGATAATATTAGCTAATAATACTAGTACTCATTTTTTTTTCGTAGTCGTTTACCCTCCAGGTTGGTGGAACCCACGGACTCAGCGAGGGAACTCACCACTACCGCCTCTACGGGCAGTGTCCTAGGGCTGGGAACATCTAATCGGAGTGGATACAACTGGTGAGGTGTGATTGGCACCTCGCCCAGGCGGTCTCACCTGCAAAGCGAACAGGGGCCTCATGAGGGAAGGTAATGGATGGTCAGGATGGATAGGCAAGGAAGGAGGAGGCCGGGGCCTTGAAGAAGGTACCATCCCGGCATTTTCCCGAAGACGAAGTGGGAAACCACGGAAAACCACTTCGAGGATGGCTGAGGTGGGAATCGAACCCCCTCTACTCATTTGGAACACCCGAGGCTGAGAAGACCCGGTTCCATTCCTCATACCACTTTTCAAATTTCGTGGCAGAGCCGGGAATCGAACCCAGGACCTGCGGGGCGGTAGCTAACCATGCTGACCGCTACGCTACGGATAGTACTCATAATAATTTTTATTAGTTAGCCAAATTCTGTTTCATAAAGCATCATGAGGACTGATAAAATTTATACTCATATTATTAGTGGGCTCAGTCTTCGTATCAGTATTTAAATGATATTATACTTTAATATGAAACATTGTAACTAGTCGATAATACTGGTATTATGCTTGTGCACAATAGCTATTCAGATATTAATCCACATTGCGGTAATGCAGTTATCAATATAATATATTGTACCCATGTGAGTAATCTCGATGGAAAATATGCTTCTGCCTCCAGCTAGCGTCAGGACTCGGACGTGTACCGTCTCCCCATTGAGCAGTTGCATATTTTGGATTTGAGGCTAAAAGGTATCAACTCTACAATGATAAGGCACAACTCTATTCTAAAACTTTAATTCAGTAATAAAATTCATGGCTTCAAACCAACAAAACAATCCCCACAAGCATAAACCAAAATCAAACAAAAATTACTTCCACAATCCACTGATATGAACATAATATTATCACAATAAAATCATATAACACAAACCTTTACCCTTATATGAACTTCACACAGTCCTCTAGTGCACTGATGCACATACAACTTCAGAAACAAACTGTACTTTAATTCTTCTGTCATCCAATGTGACTTCATTAATCCTACAAAATTATTTATTCCTTAAACCTTGTCTTAATTTGACAATAATGTGTATCGTGTGTGTGTTTTGATCTTTCTCTTCCCACCAAATGCTTTACATGCATTAGCATATTCTGGTGTTGCACAGCAGTCTACATGCAACTCCATAATTATGTAAGCTACCCCTACACTTCCTCTATTTATATAGTTCCACTGCATGCCGTCTGTGATTTCATCTTAAAAACGTTAATTATTGCTGTGTCGGATGGTACAATTAAACTACCCTTGCGTGCGTAGCCTGTGGCATCCAGTAACCAACTTCTGAAAAAGATGTCAGTGACAGTAAAAATGCAACGTCTAACCATTCGTTAGATAGCTAAAATCATGAACCATCAGGGTGATCTATAATTATCAATGTGTTCTTAAACCACATGACTTCATTACTCAATATAACAATGTTTCATCTTATGTCATTAACAGGGTCTAAAATCTGTTCTTTTCAAACTTTCCTTTACGGTTCGCTTGACCGTCCCGACCCTCTTCTGAGCGGCCTGTACACAATAGCAGTGGAGTGAGGTCCTACAGTGCCTCAACCCTCGTTTCATGCCATATGTCTTACCTCCCCTAAGCAGTATAAGATTTTAACAGACAAATACCGTGGTCTTAGTGACACACATATCCCAATGGATTTAAACTGAATATTATGCAAACAGGTGCTGGATGAGCTTAACATTTACTCCTACCCTGAGGATAATAATAATTGGCACCAACTAGGCCCATTTCAACATGAAGGCACGAGATTCATAAAACATTGGTCTATTAGGTAACCGGTATCTTTAATAAATACTGCGGTCAGCCCATGCTGCCGTTCTAGGATTCGCTTCAACGAGCCGAATCACTCAACAATAAGTTCTCGGGGAATCAGATAGAGTGCAGAGGTGTCCATTGTTTTCCTCCCACCTATCACGGGATTCGAACCCGGAACATTCCATATCCATCATCAGAGTTAGGGTCCATTTCACTAAATACACTCTGGCACAAAGCACATCTCCCATTATGCCCACGGCATACGAGATTTCATACGAAGAATAGATTACCTGGTCCCTTACCTAATGCTATGATCTGCGTCCTATAATTACCAAGAGAAATCTATCAATTACTCTATAAGCTTTTCACATAAGCTGCAAATTCAATTCACTAAAAGCTCTTCCATTTCCTGGCATAATTATATTCCCATTAATACAATATATTCTGATATAAAACTCTTTTCTTAATCCCGTAACGTAATCTTACTGTATAATCTTACTGCATAGATCGATAAGTCTTGCCCTTTAGCGTAAATATTTCTTGTTTACAACATTTTGCCTGATGCGTTCATTCATACCTTTATATTCATTATTATTATTATTATTATTATTATTATTCTCACTGACATAAATTACCAAAATCTGACACAACTAATCATCTTGAAAATCGAACAACCATGTTCGTGACATTTACATAACTGCTTTGCCATTTTTAATTAATAGTGGTAACGATTTATCCACTCATTGATGCAAAAACATCTCAAATCTATTAAAATCAACACAATAATGATTAAACTTGGAGAGTCTATCTCCTACTCTGATTCTTACTGGCATCTTTATAACTCTGAAATCACATTACATGCAGTGGCCTATACCTCTACTTAAACATAATTTGTGGGGTACTTACATATCGGCTCATCATGGTGGTTCCAACCACTCATATCCTTCCGGGTCGCCTGCCATATGCAGATTTAGTGCGACATTTGCATCTTGAATACACACATCTTATGATACATTTCTTCCGTTAACCACACGACACTTGGCATTTCTATAAAGAAGCTATTGCTTCCAAAACACATGACACTTTATAACACTTTTTAAACCGTTAATTTAAAAGACATTTCACATATGATTTATACATAACACACGTCACTCTGTACACTTTTCATTGGTTGAAATTCCCTAGCAAAGATATCAAAATTGCAGGTGTCGACGGCATCTCCCGTGCTCCTACCAACTCCTGATTGAAAGTCTGGTTCAATTGCCCTCGGAATTCACCAACAGTTTATCCATACACCTACGGTAAGCTTCCTGATTTGCATAAATATGCTTACTTCCGTCCTGAGCGTTGCTATTTGGTATTCTTAAGACATTACCAAATGCTTCGTAAGGTTTCTCCCAGCGCATTCCAGCGTAATTAGACATGTATGATCAGTCAATATTTTATACATTGCGCTTAACACTGTACATAACTTTACACAGATTATTATTTACAATAGTTCTGCAACTTATCTCACACGTTGCTTCCTAAGTGAACACACCATTGTTCGTACTGCTGACAAAAACTGTGTAGCGACGACTGTTTGCGACTCTCTGTGACAAACTGTGTCCAACTGGGTAAACTGCGTAAGACTGAGTTAAGACTGGCTACAACACTGGCTTGAGACTGGCTTAAGACTGGCTTAAGACTGGCTACAACACTGGCTGCTCTGCCATGGGTCGACCCCCTTATATTGGATTCACACGAAAAGTAGAGCTAAATTTTCCCGCGCTATCTCGACTCCTCTCCCAGCATGATTCTGGTCTCGAAACCATGCTCATCGGGTTCCTTTTTCTTCACTGATCCCAGAACTATCTGCGTGCTGAAGAATCGCTCGGCCAATTAATTAATATTAATTCCTTTCTCCCTAGCGTGGGGACGCTATCTCACTGGGAATCCCTGGCAACCTCGTTAAACCCCGCCGCGAACAACCATAGTCTCTGTTCTTCCGCACTTCATTAAATATGCGTCAATTTCGCAGATTAAAGGCTCTAAAATTAGCCTCCTGGCTAAAGATTCACCTGTGTGCCACTCTCATGTCATTGCGTTACTCCAATCACGAGTAATCAATGATTTTCCTTGGGATCGCTCCCCACTCTTATTCGTCCTATTCTCAGTCGGGGAAAAACTGGGTCATTATTCAAGCCCCCAACCTCTTCCAGACGACATAACGAGGTCAGCAAGATTGACGTGGCTCCAAGGGGCACCTCCCACAATTCTGGGCCAATTAGTAAAACGTCAAACTCTGCACTAACTGTGCTCCAAGTCCAGTATAGCCTACTCCAAGTAGTCTAATAATGCTGTATTCCGCTCAATTTCCCTGCATTATTTTAATAAATAATGTCATTATCAACTGAAATCACACCAGTGGTTAAATATACACTTTTCTCTAGGGGTTTTTACACGGAAACTCCCTCAACAGACCTCGGGTTCGTTCCCTGGTGGAACCTTTATACTGAGATCACAGTCTCTGAGATCCACGTTCGATATCAGTCAGCATAACCCCCTCGGGTTCAATATATCGATGTGTTTATACGGGAACTGGGCAAGTCTTCATGAACTACTGCTGTACACATTCCCTTTACTCGCAAGTAGGCCTATTCATAAGGCATTTAAAACTCAATTGCACGCAGGAACAGTATCGAAAAAGGCAAAATATTAATGGAGCTTAATTCCGTAATGCAGTATTATTGCTACCGTACGCGAAATTACTTTCGTGGTGAAAATAGCTGTGGTGGTAGCGTGTTTGCCTGTGAGTCTGGAGGTCCTCAGTTCGAATCCCGGTCGGGATAGACATTTTTGCTACCAGATTATCGATTTAAACAATATTTATCATATCAATATGACTCATTTTAACAGAATCCACATGAAATTACGTGTTGGTCTGTGAATCAAGAGGTCCGGGAACTGGGCAAGCCTTTCATGAGCTACTGCTGTGCATATTGCCTTTACTTGCATGTAGGCCTATTTATAAGGAATTTAAGGTTATGAGCGGTGTCGCGTCTATTAATCTAGTAAGTTGATCCATATCATATTCTTTATTTAAGCTACTGCTGGTGGAAGCTACAAAACCTCTAATAAAATGAGTTCCGTATTATAAACTATCTGTAAAACACTCCATTTTACAATAGATTAGTAGCCTATTTGTGCCAATAATATTATAAAATACCGGTGTATCAACAATTTCACGTCAGGTTTCTTCTCAAAAGTTATAAGTCTACAGGTTTAATATATGTTTCTCAAATTACTGTAACACAATCTTATTTGGCTAAATAAAAATTCAGTTCATGGTATTCTCACAAATAATATAAATTATTAGATTAAGCACACTTGTGGAATGAAGGCTAATTATATTAGACTATGCTAATGGTCTTCCTTGTTTATGAAACAGTTAGGTATTATTCTTATAAACCTTCACTAATATTTTGGAGTCATGAACTAAAAACTAATAGTCTATTATTAGCTCATAAGTTTATGAAACAGAAGTCTAATAATAATATTAGTTCATATTATTATTGTGTTGCTAATAACATTAGTGTAAGAGCTTTATGAAACAGACCCGAAGCTGGGCTGTTTTTTAGATAAATAAATATTAAAATAAATATTCCATGTAGTAATTACGCTTTAGCCCTGATGGAACACCTTGGGTTATTATATTTTTTTTATTTTTTTTATTTAGTCAATTTACCCTCTAGGTTGGTGGTTCCCACGGACTCAGCGAGGAAACTCACCACTACCGCCTCTATGGGCAGTGTCCTGGAGCTTGGAACATCTGGTCGGGAGGAATACAACTGGGGAGGTGTGATCAGCACTTCGCCCAGGCGACCTCACCTGCAAAGCGAACAGGGGCCTCATGAGGGATGGGAAGGGATGGAAGATTGGGATGGATAGGCTAGGAGGAGGGAAGGAGGCGGCCATGGCCTTACAGTAGGTACCATCCCGGCATTTGCCCGAAGACGAAGTGGGAAACCACGGAGAACCACTTCGAGGATGGGTGAGGTGGGAATCGAACCCCCTCTACTCATTTGGACCACCCGAGGCTGAGTAGACCCCGTTCCAGTCCTCATACCACTTTTCAAATTTCGTGGCAGAGCCGGGAATCGAACACAGGACCTCCGGGGCGGCAGCTAACCATGCTGACCGCTACGCTACGGAGGCGACTAACACCTTGAGTACCATCCCGAAACTCAAGTATTTGCAGCAAACATTTTATTGGTAATAGATGATCGGGACACCCGAAACCCCAGCGTTTCTACCCACTTTATTCCCCGCTGTGTGCAAAAAGACAGCTACTCCACAAGCTTCCGAGAGGTTTGATAGAATGACGAAACGAAGAAAATTAGTTGAATGTTCGTAAGTGTTGGAAAGTGTGTGCGTAAGTCACTCCAATGTTGCTGTGCAGACAGAAAAAAAGTGACATTGTTAGTGGAAATTTTGAATTTTCGTGCACAGTTTACGACAGAGGAGTGTGTTTGGAGTCCATCGCACAACTGTGTTACGTATTTTCTCCACCACTGTGATGCTTCTAGCTTCTGCAATGTCAAATTTCGTGTTCTAGGCCAGTAGGGAAAGTATAGATGAAACTATGCCTGCAGTGTTTAAGAATAAATACCCGAAATGTAGGGTAGTTTTCGATTGTATGGAAATTAAAGTTGAACAACCTCCTACGGTAGATCGCTGAGTATTTCTCTATTCCAATTACAAGGGAACATACACTGTGATTTTTTTTTGTCGGCATCACACCCAGTGGCATGATTAGTATTGCGTCCAAATGTTATGGTGGGAGATCGAGTGACGCGTTTATCACAAACGACAGTGGGTTGTTGACATTATTAGAACCAGGTGATGAAATCATTGCTGACGAAGGATTTCCTGGAATAGCAATAAGCCTTTCCAACAGAGGAGTGATTGTCGTAACCCTCCTTTTCTTCATGATGGGAAGCTGACAGCTGACGAGGTCAGAAAGACGCGCAGTGTTGCAAGTGTTCCGCATTCATGCTGAAAAGTGTATTCAGTGAATTAAAATATAAAATATTTTACAGAAGCTTTCAATAGAACTTCTGCCACTGCCTCATATTGACGACATTGTTCATATGTGTTGCGTTCTGACCAATTTGCAGTCCCCTGTTATCCAAGAAGATAATCAAAACTGAAGTGAAATAGAATACCTTGGCAATAACTAAATATTTTGATTGACAATACGACAAACATTTAATTTTAACACGTAACACGTATTGTAATAAACCGTTATAACCAAAATACCGTACTGAATGCACATTCCTAACAAGTATTCTGTCATTTTAACATGTTTAACCTAGAAAAGTACAAAATACAAACGCATAATGATACAGTGAATATTTGTCAGATAAGCAGGGGCTTTTAGATCAATGATCATAAGCTAGCCTGTAACAAGTTTGGGTAGATAATACATAAAATAAAATTGTTCTGTTTTAAGAATACAGTCACGAATATATCTAGAGTCCTTCTCTACGGTTACACACAGTTGATGCTTCTTACTGTATATACAGGGTGAGGCACTTAAACTGTTTTTCGGAATATTTGGAGAAATACAAATTGGATTTTAAAAAGTTACAATAAAAGTTGTTCACCTCAAAGAGGGAGATCCAATAACATAAAGGGCCCCCTGCACCACCCTCGGGGGCGGGAGGGGAAGTGACTTTGAAATCTTAAATAGGAACCCCTATATTTTATTGCAGATTTGGATTCTCCATGTAAAAATATGTAACTTTTGTATGAAATTTTTTTTTCGTTTCTTGATAGATGGCACTGTAATCGGTAAAAATTTAAATGAGTTGAAAATTGTTGAAAAATGGAAATATCTCAAAAAATTACATACCAGATTAGGAAAATCAAAGTAAATTTATTGATATTTTTAAAAATGCTATCATGTTAGATCGTCAATTCTCCCGCAATTCATCCTTAGACTACTTTTAGCGTAACCCAGGAACAGCAACGTGGGCATTGTAGTAATTTGTTCCCTTCATGGCCTTCAGGGTGCTTGATTTTGGTGATTCCCCTTGCCTCTCACCATCTCGGGGTGCTTGGTTACTGTGAGTCCCCTTGCCTCTCACCATCTCAGGGTGCTTGATTACTGTGAGGCCCCTTGCCTCTCACTATCTCTGGGAGCTTGGTTACGAGGAGATTGCCGATTACAACGCCATCTATCCAGGGGCGGATCCAGACACTGATCTTTGGTGGTGGTGGGGGGGGGGGGAGGGGGCGGTCATGATATATGTCCTCAAAATGGAGGAGGGGGAATACACCATAATTAGATATGCAAATTTAAAAATTAACAATAAACATCTAATTATTTGCGCATACTGTAACCAAAATGTGTATTTGTTTCGAAATGTGAAATTTTTCGTCATTTTCCTACTTTCTATGTGGTCACTAAACAATATTTAGTTTGCTCATACTTACCCCCAGAGACTTGCTCCAATTTTTACGGCGGAAATATATTTTTAGGCGGAGTTTACTGACACGGGGAACGCGCGCATTGAAATACTGTGATCGTAGTGAGGCCCCTTCGGAACTTACCCTCCCCCCCCCCCCCTCTCCTTTCCTCATTTTTACATACAATATAATAAGCAATAACAATATCGTAACAATATCAATAAGAAAAGGAAATTATATGTTATTATATAAAGACCTTATTTCAATAGTGGTACAACTCCACTTTTAAAATGAAGAGTGTTATCCTCTTTTTCATGTTCATACAAGTCAGTTTTCTCTTATTTCAAAAATGGTAATGCTAGCAGCATGTCTGTTCATAACACAATTATTTTGTTAGTGTTTAGTAAAGGAAGCAATTTATTTCAAACAAACTCTGAATATTTAGTTAGTACAAAAACACACAATAAAATAAATAAATTACATCAAAGACATATTTTGTCATCCTTGGATAAGTGGCCTTGAATAACGGAAGGATCGCATTCTTCGCCTGTTTCAACATCCACTGTTTAACTCTGCCCTTAAGATGTGTCAAAGGAAGTATTTGCACACATCAGTAAGTCACTGTTTAACTTAGTGTCTCTGACATTGTCTTAATGTGTAGTTTCCAGTTTCACTCAGGATATTGTGGAAGATATACCTTCAAAATGCCTCCTAGAACTCAGTTTACGGAGTTCGAGATTACTATGATTTTGAGTGCTATTTGTTTCTTCAAGTTAGAGGGCGAGAAAATTGGCGATAAGCGATATCCGGTGCTTCGGCGAGTTGCTGATTGTCTTGAAGTGTCCCTTCGCTTGGTTAAAAAAGGTGAATGATGAGAATGTGAGGGATGAAAATCCAGGACCAGCCAAGAGAAATAGATTATCGGCAGGGCGACCGTCGATTCACATTGACCAATTTACAATTGGAGTTATACGTAGATCTATTCAAGCCTGCGGGAGGTTCATATGGGCCAAGGTCTCTTATATACCTGGGTATTTCCCCTCTCGCATACCTACGTCTCTGTGTTCGTCGTACAAATGTGACTGTATGTGGCCAAGTCTAGTCTCCCTAATGTGGTGTATGTTACTGTATTCAGGATAATCTTCAACTATTAAGGACCTGGTTTTGATTCTAGCCACGCATAAGCTAATAGCATGGGGTTGTTTATTTTAGCTAGGTGTATCTCGATTGCTTCCTTTATGTCAAGCGCTCTGCCTTTCGGTTCGTGATGAATTATTTTTAAGTCGGTTTCAATGTTAGTGAAACTGTGCTCTGCGTCGCACATGTGTTCGCATACGGCCGTGCGTCCCGTATTTTATCGCATTTCTGTGTTCATTGTAACGTGTATCCATTCTTCTCCCACTCTGCCCGATGTAATTTGCTTGACACCTGTATCTTGGCATGTAATGGAATACACCCCTGACTTCGAGTACGGGTCTCGTTTTATATAGATCACCGTACTGAACTCGAATTCTAAATGATTCAGGATGGACAGGATGCTATTTAGGACGTTTTGGTGAAATTTGGAGAAGATTGCGATATTTTTGGAGGAATTACGACATTTTTAAAATTTTAATACGAGAGGAAGCTTCAGATTGTGTTTGACAACAACAAAATGGCGAGCGAAGCCGCTCTTGGGCAATGCTGCGTAGTATTTTCGCTAGGCTGCCCATAGCAACTTGTAGAGTTCGAAGAGAAATGCGTTGATTGGCTAATCCAATTGCCAGAATCAGTGAGGGTAGGAGAAATGAGCGCGCTTGATGAGAAGCTTCGTCGATTTATAAACTGCCATTTATTAAAGAAGAGAGAATCTGCACATTTAAAACTATTGGGAAAGGATCTAAATTAAAAGGATTTATGATAGTCACCCAGAGATGGAATTTGGATAATCCTGTAAGAAGATATAAGTAATGATTGGTTTGCCGCTTCTTTTCATAACGCGCCATTCGATTGGTTTTGAGGTGCGAGGTGACGCTCTGCCGATCGAGGTCTTTTGTGCTGAGGTGACGAGCGGAACGGACCTGCGACAATTGAGTTCCTGAAATTAGCGTGCGCGAGATAGGGGTCTCACGCGAACATAGTTTGTCGGCGAGGAAGGCGGTCCCGTCGGTCAGAAGTTAACATGAGAAGTCCGGTGAAGATGTGGGAAACAGAATATCGTCGTAATATCAGTTCTCGTGTGAAACTAGTATTGAAAGTTTGACTAAACTAAAGAGAACCATCGTGTGCACATTACGTGAAAGTTTCAAGACGAAAGTCGAAAGAATAAGATAGTTTTCTTTGTTGAAAGCACTTTCGTTATATAAGCACGTTTCGCTTGGTGCGTGTCAGCTATACAGGCGAGAAGGGAAGGCCCGTTATCTGCCTGTGCTAACATTTGTATGACAGCAGCACTCATTTATAGCAAGTCTCTGTTTAGTGACAAGCTTTTTATCGAAATGTTCGACATGCAAGCGTTAAGGGGAACAGTTAACATTGTGTTTAACGCAGTAGTGATCATGTTTTAAGCCAAGTTATGCGCAGGGAACGTGATGTTACACTGTCGGACTGGGATACCGGGCAACCGAAATTAATCTTAAAATTATAAGATGTGGTGTAACGATTACAAGGCTACATTCCAACGTTGCCAGATGGATCTTGATTACCGCGTCATGGCTAGATATTATCAGACCCGAAGCGAAGCAGTCCATTATACTTCGAGACTGGGGGACTCTTGCGGTTCCGCTGATCGAGGCGAGCTCCGTGTTCGAAGCCAGCCAGGGAGATTGACGATCGGGGATCAGGGTTCGAGTCGTGACAAGGCAGTCTTCCGAAGAAAGAGGATGAAGATCAGTAAGTGTGGAATTGCTGGTGTCGTCAGTAATTCCCTCCATACTTCTTCTACAAGATGTCATCGCAAGGTAGAAAAAGATATCCTCATTAGTAGCTATTGTTGGTTCTTATTGTAGTTAGTCGTAGAATAGAATATCAGAGAGCATGGCACCATTTCAACGCTAAATTATTTTGTTGTGTGTGAAATAGTTTAAGCCCAGGAATTATTTTTCAGCGTTGGACATTTAAATATTAATTTTCTTTTAGTGAGATTTTCGGATAGTAATATTTGGATTTTTGACTTATAGGTTTTGAGATTTAAGCTCATTTTATTAATAATTTCGTTTATCGAAGTTCTTTCGATCTACGTATCTTTGGGAATTTTATTGCACTTTATTGAATTTTATTGCATTTAATTGTATTTTTTAGAATTTAATTGTAGTTTATTGAACATTATTGAACATTATTGGAATATTATTGGATCTTTATTGGATATTATTCAATATTTTAGAAAATGGTATTACTTTACCCAAGCAACTTAGACTTTGAAAAGAATATTTATTTGGAAATGAATTATTATTTGGACATTTCCAAGACTTTATAGTTATCTTCGAGTCTGACTTCGCTCAAGTAATTATTTAATCAAACATTTTGAATTGGTGGAAGGATGAAACATTATTTGGACATTCCACTTTAGCCAGTTATAACTAATAATAATTTATCTGTGGATAAATTATTTTATTTTATTTGAGAGATCTTATCTGCTCGGACAAATTACCACATTTGAGTATTCTACGAAATTTTACAACACTCTTGGAGATTGTTATTGACTGTAATTGCATTAACGCAATATTTTGGAAAGACCAGAGAGAAGTAACGAATGTTTATATTTATTAAATGTTAACAACAATTATTTGAAATCTAAAGTAACTTATACTAGTAAACCATTACGTCATCACTGTTTAATAGAGTCGATTATTATGTATTTTCACAACATCTGAAAGAGCTATACGCTGTAATTATTATAAGTAAATATATTATGAAAGCAAGGCATTATATGCAATTTAAATAAGTTGTTATGGCAGAATACTGTATTAAGAGATTGAAGTGAAGAATTATAGCAGCTATATCTATTTAATATCAAGCTGAGGAAAATGTTATACGGAATTTACCTATGTAATTGAGAGAAGTCGTTGTTTAAGTATTCTGTGGATATTTGTTCAGTCTATTAGAGAGGGGAAGGTCATTATACGCGTTGTGAGCGTTTATTTGGAAATTATAAGTAAATATATTACAGTAAAGAATTAAGTAAGACCTTAGTTGTCCAGTATTATTGTAAAACGACTCTCAGTTGAATTGATTAGTTCTATTGGCGGAAAATATTTGGGAAACGGATTGAAAGTGAAAATGTTGTTAATTATTATTAAGATATTATCAAGGATAAGACATTAATTATATAAGCTTAACTTAACCGTTCGGCGATGTATGTATGCCCAATTATGAAACGAAACATCTTTATTATGATGATAGCGATATGAAATTGTAACAGTGACACTTTATTTAAGAGCATAAAAATTTGGGATTGTCAGTAGTTAACCAGAGGAGGAAGGCTGGATGATTGAGAATCATCACGAATTATGTAAATAACATAAGACATTTGTAAACAATATTTAAATATAATACTATTAATAACTAGGAGAATTTAACGATATAATAAAGTTAACTGAATAACTTTCTTAATAAATATCTGATCCTAAAACAATAATAATAATATGGTTTATTATTTGGATTAAAATGATTAATAATTATTTCTAATAATTAATAAACATTTAAATAACGAACATTTTAAAAACTAATTAATAATTTGGAAATATTAATAGTCTTTAATTAAATTATTTAATAATAATTTCTACCATTAATCATTAAATAATTTTGGGAACCATAGTTGACAATTAAACGAAAGTTTAATATACTTTAATGTTTTTAAACGTTTAAAGCATAAATTGGAGTGACGTTTAAAGAACGTGACGACGTTCTTTAAATACAGTAAGGTTGTTTACTGTTGTGTAAAGGTGATCTTATGGAAGATTAGGATAAAATTAATTTCTATTAATTTTACCAATGGATGACATTGGAATAGTAAGTAGAAATGTCATGGGAAGACATTGGATGTATTAAAACCGATTTTTGTTCATATATTACTAAGGAACAAGAGTAAAATTTAAGAGCTGTTGTGCAAACAGCTGATTGATAATTCGTTTATTTAATTTTATTTAAGAAGTGGAGTACTTCTAACGTCCATGGGACGATGATTTAATTTCATAATCTTATTATAGGAATTTTCGCAGAATCATTTGCGGATTACATGTAATTGTTATAGGAATATTTGTTAATTCAATTTTATTTATTATCACTTCGTTAATAAATTTATTTGTTAGTTTTGTAACTGCGTTTTGATGATTTATTTAAGTTATGAAGGAGGATTATGTTTTGGTGCATTTGAGGTTTTATTGAACCACTAATTTCGCCCACTTAACCGAGAATAGTTAGTATCTCGAGCTCTTCGTTTATTTTATTGTTATACCCATTTTGCTTTACCAAAACATGATCTTAGAAAGTGTGCACTCCCCATTTAGCTATTGTTGGTAGGATTTCCAGGTTTTTGAGCCGGGGACCTCGAGATTCTGCAATCCAGCTGATCTTCGGATACGACAAGCAGCTCAAATGGTTTAAACGGGTACAGTACTATTGTGCAGATGCTTTCCGGTTGTGTTATTCGTTGTAAATGCTATTTTTATGCCTTGTTTTTTGAACAGATTGGTGATTTTGTATGTATTCGCGTTCACATAATTAAAACGCGCGAATTGTTTCTCATTATTATCCGGCTTTTGAATCGTTTTATTTTTATGTCTGGCTACAATTTGATCTATTTTGCTGGACGGAAAATTATTTTCCTTTGCTATTTGCTTGATTATTCTGATTTCCTTATTGTAATGGTCTTTTGACATGGGTATGTTTAAAGCCCTGTGCACCATTGAATTGAACCCCGCTAATTTATGCTTACTGGGGTGATTGGACTGATTGCCAATTTCATGCGAAGTTTGTGTTAGTTTTCGTAATATGGAGTATGAAAGTTCATTATCTTTACGTTCGATAGTTATGTCGAGATAATTTATTTTTCGATCGGTTTCGGATTCCTTAGTGAATTTGATAGAGTGGTGTAGGCTATTAATGGTTTGGAGAATTGTTTCTTCGCTTGTTAATTCAGTGTCGTAGATGCAAATTACATCATCCATGTTACTATTCCCTTTGTCGTGGTCTTTTCTAGGAACGCATTTTCTAGTGTGCTAATGAAGATGTCGGCGATTAGCCCGCTTAGTGGTGCCCCGTGGCTGGGCCCTTTGTTTGTGTGTATAGTTTATTATCAAATTGAATCACGTTTTGGTTGAGTACGACCCTCAGTAATCTCACGACCTCTTCAGTTTCTTTTGCCGAGTTGTTGGACTTTAGGTTGTTTTCGATAATATTGATTACTTCATTAATTGGAATGTTGGTGTACATGTTAGTTATATCGAAGGATACTAGCCTGCAAGCTAGGTTTTATTTGTAACATGTTTAATGCAGTTACTAGTTCCGTTGTGTTCTTTACAGTTTTTTTTCATTGGAAAGGCGGTGTTTTAAAATATTAAGTAATTCTTTACTGATTTTGTAATTTGGCGCGTTCCTGCAATTAACAATTGGTCTAATTGGGCACTCCTCTTTGTGTATTTTTGGTAGTCCCCTCAAGGACGGTACTTTCGGATTCATATTTATTAATTATGATTTTTTTGGCTTTGGTCAATAGGTATTATGTATTCTGTTTCTTTTAACGTACTTTATATTTGGTTTTGGAATTTGTTGGTAGGGACTTTTCGTAGTTCCTTGATTTCATCGTTGTTCAGAAATTCGATTGTTTTATCGATGTATTCTGTTTTGTTCAGAATTACTGTGATGTTCCCCGTATCTTCTATCGTGATGACTAGGTCTTCTTCTTTAATTTTTGTTTCAATGACTTTACCTCTTTGAGTTGCCTGTTGCCGTGAGTGTTGTTGCTTTCGCTCTCTCGTCTGAGGATATTGTTTGGCCTCGTTGGTGGCTAAATGTTTGGTTATTTCCCTATCTTGTGCTGAAGCTTGTGACTGGCTATCTCAATTACTGCGATTAATTGTTTAATATTGAGGTTCGTGTGTGAGTCCGTGCAATTGTATTTCAATCCTTTGTCTAACATATTCATTTCTTGTGTTGTGATTGCTCATACCCGTAAATAAACTCTGTTGGGCGCCACTCATTACTATAATGAGAAAATGTAGAATACACAAGACAGTATTCCCGGGTAGCAGGACAATAAGCTTGTTTTTACAGCAATTCACTTTACCCTCCCCTTTCCTATAATCAGATGACTTAAAAATAACGGTAAAAAATAATCTCAGCACAATGTGATTGCAAGATAACTTTATAATGCTTTATAAATTGAACTACTCTTACTTATCGGAAAGCGCCGTACATTACTCTCTATCATAGTGAACCTTGTCTTACTTGTACTTTGGGCATTATATTCCTATATGTGCTCTTTATTTCCATCCACATACGTATTTTTGCGGGCGCCTTTACATATAACTCCAAGTTTACGAAAACTTTTCCGTAATGTAACAGAATGTGAATCCTTCCTGGGGTTTAATTCTATTCACGACTATATAAAGCAGCTGGTTGTATTTTTTTTATCAATATGCATCAATTCAATGCCGAACAACCAACTAATAATCTTTTCTCAAAGCATCAATCTCCCTTCTCACTGCCACCTAGATCCGTATTGGTTTCAAACCCATTACAAGTTCTGCATTCTGTCGTGTCGCTTCTAGTCCATTTTATAACATATGACACAAGGCCACTAGACAACCGCCTAAGTACTACATCCACACTATATATCTGGGCACTTTCCGATTATAAAAACATAAACTATAACTATACCCTATACATACACAATAATAAACAATGATGAGGAGTGTCTGTGCATATCTATGATCTGTCACAGTGTGGAAAAAGTTACGTTCATTCTGTTATTTATTCTGCTGTGGAAGTTGAATTCATTGTTATTCGTCTGTTGTTCATTGGGTTAATTTGGGTACAATCGTGTTGACCGACTGGAATGCATCAAACTTTTCGCATCCTACTTATCTTAATTGCCTGTATCAACATACAAAATTTCAGTTTGATTGCTGAGATAGATTCGTGGATATTGTGTCTGTCTGTTAGGTAGTCAGCCCGAAGGCTGGTTGGATCCTCAAAAAGTACCGCCGTTACGTTATATGAGTAGATACCCACAAAAACCCAAGGCAGCGCTATTTTGAGGCGTTCTAGGCAAGAAGAGGAGTGAGGTATTGAGAACCGTGTAAATATTTCGGTTGGTCGCCATGTTGGATTTTTATACAGGGCGCCCGATATTGTTCTCCGCAGTGGGTACGTGCAGCTGTGAGTGGTTGAGTCATGAGTTTTAGTTGGCTGCACTGTGTCCTTCAAAGCGGGACTTCCCCGTGTGAGCTGTCGATGTGCATCGCGATAAGCGCGCAAGCCTGCAGGTCTTCAGCGTGTATTACAGTCAGCGAGCGTTCGGATAGATTATTATTGGAAGAGTGCAACAGTATACAGGCGGTAATGTTTACTGCTGAAGAGAGAGTTTTTTTTTTTGGTGGAATACGTTTTTCGCGAAGGCGATCGGTTTGCAGAAAATGTAAAATTAAGATTTCAGGCGCGGTGTCCTAATTCAAAGTGTCCAAACCGTGATACCATTCGGGATTTGGTAAGTAACTTTCGTGTGACTGGCTCAGTTCACGATGTACCGGGAACAGGCAGGCCTACGCTTTTAACAGACGAAAAACTTGATGAAATCTCCGATATAATGCTGCGAAGCCCAAGTAAATCAACACGAAAATTAGCTCAACAAACGGGAATCTCCAAGTCGACAGCACATAAAGCTGTAAGAGACAAGCTTCAGTTGTTCCCTTATAGAGGGCGATGTATGGAAGATAGACATATGCTCTCGCGGACTTTTTTGTAGAACTTTTCATGCTGAACAATTCTTACACTCATAGTATTTAGACATTTTTAACGGTTTACCCAGCGTAAGCTTACAAAGCGCTCGGACGCCAGGTTTTATTTATCGACTATTCCACTAAAATCGTTACTGCTCGGCTTCCTTTAATCATAAATAAATTATTTTCTACAGAAATCATACTCGATATATCCTTTACAGAATGGTGAAAACCGCATCAAAATCTATCCAGTGGTTCTTGAGTTTACCAGTAACATCCAAGAAACGGGGACTTTGTTTTATACTTTTTTTTTTTAGCGTATGGCTTTTAGTGCCGGGAGTGTCCGAGGACATGTTCGGCTCGCCAGATTTGTAGCTGCTTCGAGACGGACACCCAATGGGTGAGCTACAAGTACCGTTGGGGAGGGAAGGAGGGAAGTTGGAATGTAAGAACGAGGAGTTGGAAGGTAGCGGCTGAGGCCTATAGTTAGGGACCAACCCCGGCATTTGCCTGGAAGGAAGATGGGAAACCACAGAAGACCATCTTCAAGGTTGCCGGCGAGGGGATTCGAACCTCCTCGCCTCCCGGATGTGAGCGACTGCCAGCAGTCATGCCGTAACCACCACGGCTAACTCACCCGGTTGTTTTATACTAAGTAGAGATGATGCAAGCGGCAGTCGTGCTACCAACGTAACTGCTGTAGCTAGCTCCCGCAAACGCATGTAGGAGCTGCGGAGAATATTCCCGGACTCACTGTATATGTAGGCCATAAAGTTATGTAATATTACATGAAGATTATTGTGTAGGTGTATTATTCAAACTTCAATCGCATGATTAGGACACAAGAAATCAAAACGAGATTTTAAAATTTCGCACAACCGCCATCTTGTGGTTATCAAAACAATTGAAATAAATTAGATGTCAGTGGATTAAAATTTGTGTAAGCATTTACCGTACGAAGTTTTACTGCGCTCGAATAGTTAAATCGCGAGAAAGGTCCAATTGAATATTTGAAATTCACGTCGCCGCCATGTTGTATTTGTACTCACCAGATAATTGGACGTCCCATTAGTGAACTTATGTTCATGGCCTTTATCAACATACAAAATTTCAGTTTGATTGCAGTCATAGATTAGTAGATATTGAGTACCGTCTAAATATTTCAGATGGTCGCCATGTTGGATTCTTATATATGTAGGCCATAGAGTTATGTACTATTAGATAACGATTATTGCGTTGGTTCATAATTCAAACATTGACTTCGATCGCATGCTTAAGACACAAGAAATAAGAAAATAATTTTAAAATTTTACACAGCCGCCATCTTGAGGTTATGAAAACAAATGAACGAAATTAGAAGTCAGTGCATTATAATTCATATAAACATTTGCTGTACCATGTTTCACTGCGCTCGGATGGTTAAAACGTGTGAAAAGTCTATTTAAATATTTCAACTTCGCTTGGCCGCCATGATCCTTTTGTATGTAACAGGTTTTTGTAAGTTACATAGGTAAACTTCTAGTGGTGCCCTTTATTACCGTACAAAATTTCATAGTGATATCAGTAGTAGTTTGGGAGATACAGGTTGCCAGCGAAATATTTCGTACAGCCGCCATGTTGGATTGGTAAGACGTATTAAAATTTGAAGGGCACGGTTGGGGTCGGACAAAATAATACTACTGTACGTCCTTACTGAGTTTCATTGAAATCGCTCCAGCGTATTTTATTAGGGGCGGACACACACACACACATACGCACACACATTCACACACAGACAAAAGGTGATCTCATAAGCCTTTTTTTTTTCATAAATGAAAATAGGCTAACAAAAATATAACAAAGGGATCGTATAATTTAGTTGGAAACATCTGGGGTCTGACAGACAGCATGATACCAGTTACGTTACCGAACTACATGATACCAGTTGAGACCTGTACAGCTGATAAGTGGAATACCTTTGACTTTGGGCTACTTGAAATTACAGTGCTGATTATCAACTATCACATTCGTGATACTGACTGACGAAATACTCGAAGCTGCATATAATTATCATCTTCCAAGGGAAAATGTAGGCAGAGAGCTTCACAACGCGCTCTTAAATACAGTTTATCCACCCACATGATAGCGCCACCCTTGCTCTCATACCAGCCAATCACATTTAAATCGAATGATGCCTAGTTCAAATGTACCGTTTGAAAGTCATTGTTACCCCACCGATCTCAGTTTTTCTATGAATTACTAAGTTCAGATTTCCCTGTTGTAACTTGGGAGACCTCTATTAATAATTTCCAAATGGGTGTCTAGCTGGGCTTCTTACTGTCACAAAGCCATGTAGAATATGGAATTAATTTTCCTATCAGGCACAAACCTTGCGATATATTCCAGATTGTAATTCAATAATGGTGAGCCTCCGTGGCTTAGGCGGCAGCACGCCGGCCTCTCACCGCTGGGTCCGTGGTTCAAATCCCGGTCACTCCATGTGAGATCTGTGCTGGACAAAACGGAGGTAGACAGGTTTTTCTCCGGGTACTCCGGTTTTCCCTGTCAAAATTTCATTCCAGCAACACTCACCACTATCATTTCATTTCATCTGTCATTCATTTAATCATTGCCCCAGAGGAGTGCGTCAGGCCTCGGCAGCCGGCACAATTCATATCCTCGCCGCTAGATGGGGGCTTCATTCATTCCATTCCTGACCCGGTCGGAGACTGGAAGCAGGCTGTGGATTTTCATTTCAATTCAATAATGATGAGATAATACATATGATGACATTATGTAATGATACACACACTGGACACTTGAATAAAATATATTTACAAAGTCCAGATCTGAGGGTTCGACCCTTTGCAGCCTGGAAAGTTACATTACCGGCAGCTATAGCTCTGCACTTGCCCATCCCTCTCTCCTGCATGCTACTGCATCGTAAAACATTTGACACGCTACGCGGCACTGGCTTAGACTAGTGATGTACGAGGGAACATGCTATTGTCGAGTGCATCAATGTTCTCACTTATCAGACAGGGAAGTATTACTCTTTCGTGAATTGATTGCCGGCGGTCGAGATGGTAACTATTCTCTGTTTACTTGTCTCACACGTCACTCTGCTTCGTTGACAGGGACAGTTGCTCGAGAAGGATATGACTCAGCTCCAGTAGCTTCAGGCGCTAAAGTCAGCCGGCCGGCCGCTCATGGCAGGCTCTGCTTATAGCATTGAGAGAGAGTTAAAATCTACGTTTTAAATATGTCAATAGCTGAAATTAAACAAAACTTCACTTTCAAATCACGTAAATACCTTCAATAGCACTTATTAAACTTTTCAAATGAGATTTCATTGATAATAACATTTTGTATAATTGAAACTGAGAAGCAATTTTCCCATAAGGCAAGGCCTTTTTTTTCACCGATTTTACTTCAGAAATTAAAAATCAATGTGAATATCAATAGTGATGAAAAGTTACATGGCTGTAAAGGGTATTTGTTTAAGAATGCTTCTATAGAGATGAATCTTGCTTTTCTCCTGTGTGTTTCTATAAAAGTAGCAGTTTTTAATGCCCTACATTTTCAGTCGTAATGCCTCTGCCGTAGAAGTTCGCTACTTAGCCGCAAGAGCGCAGGCGTAATGGGTCGGTAAGGCAGAGTAACGAGTGATTTCTAGCGCTGAGATCAAGACTTACAGCTGATGTATTGTGTTCGTTGAATAGGATTCTACTGTGTTTACTTCCGTTTTTTAAACGAACTGTTAGTAGCTTAATCTTCTGTATACAGTGTTATTAATTCAAAGAGTTTAAGTATAATGTATTGTGAAACTTTTTTATCATACCTTATTAATTAAAAGTACAGGGTCCTTCTTTTCTTTATCCATCTAGCAAGTTAGTTAGTTAGTTGTTGTTTCAAGGGGCGGAAATACGTGGTCATCTGCCCCTGTCCATCTAGCAACATAGCAGCGCTGTATCTCTCGGCAATAATGGGTCACCCGGCTATGCATGCATTTTGCCCCAGCGCTGCTATGTCGTTAGACCGAAAAAAGGACCCTGTATAAAAATCAGATCTATTGTGATTTAACATTATTGTCCTACAATAATACTCTGGTAGTTTCTTATATTTTAACTAATTCTGAACATACAGTATAAGACAAGCGTAGCACTAAAAATATTAGAAAACGCATGACGAGAAAGAGCTACTCACGGAAAGGAGTGACATCATAGCGGCGAGAACTGTATTTTTAAGGGTACCGGTACCGTAATGTACGAGATCGGTGAATCAGGGACATACTGCATTTATTACCTTGATGAAGCGTAATATAAGTCAAAACTATACAACGTCAATGTGCTGGAAAATGAGAGACGTTCCCGGAGTACTGAAAGTTTCATTGGTTCGGCCGGTCGGCTCGAAAATGCAACATCAGTAGTCGCGTGGATTACAATCGTAGGCCAATTTTTAGTGAGTATTTAATTATTTCTTTTTTTGTTTTGTTTTGAAATTTTAATTTTTGATTTTATAAGAAGGATGGAGTGCGATAAATATACTAATCGTAGACAAATTCCATAGAGGAAAGTACCGGAAGGAGATGCCTTCGCTGCGCTGGCTAGTGCAATATAATATTAATAAACTCAACCTGCAACAGAATTGCATAGATGCAACTTGCATCAGTTCAGCTTCAATTGATATTGTAACTTTCAAGTAGGCTATTGTAAATAATAGGCCTACTATATTTTTATGCTTCCTGGTGTGTTCTGTTTTGACGATTCGTACCACCATAGGCACTACACGCCATTATCAGGAAAAACTCCGAAATAACCATGCACAATGCTCTGCCGCATACAAGTCACAGAATACTAGGCTACGCCCACTTAGGACTTGGCGCTTGGCTTCACTGACACGAGCTCTGGGCAACTCCTCTCTTTCTTTCCTCCATGACAAATACATGAAATACCAAATATTTTGACACAACATGAAAAACTTATCTAATTTTAACTTTTGAAAGAAATTTGGCAATTTCCCGTATTGAGTAAGAACATGAAATATTTGCGAACAGATGAGAATTTTTCTACAATTAAGTGTTCCTTAATATATTCAGTTTCCCAATTCTATACTATGCTATTCCTATACAAGTAATCCCACGCTGTTCAAGCATGGGCACCTGCAGGATTTCTTTCCGGGGGGAGGGGAAAGCTGTATTTTTAATTTCTTTACCTACCTGTCACTAGCTGATGGTGATACGTACCTCCTCACCGCAATTTCCCTTCATTTCTTACTCACTTCGTGCTATTCATTATTTGGCTGCTCTAAAACCGTTGGGTACATATCTTTATGTTCGCATCTGCGCTGACTTCCACGGCCTCCTATTTTAAATTTCACTGCCTGGTGTATTTGAGGAGGCCATGGTCAGCTACAAGGTATTCTCTGCGTCCCACGCGCTCTGTTCAGTACATAAAACTGGCGATATCTCGACATATTGAACCCTTCAGAATAGCAGTGTTTTATGCAAGAATCTTGATCAAGGGGTCGCGCTCAGTTCATAGTGTGATGTTTACGTCCGCCAAACAACGTGCTTTACTGAGGCAAGGGTCATAGGATTAAAACTATAATTAAGAAAGTAAGGAGACAAGACGTAAGATAATAACATGATTTAATAACTAATTGTGCATAAAAGAAAATAAACAAACAATAATAAAAATATATCCTCCCTGAATTTTTCCCTGACAGGAATATCCAACACTTTGAGGAGTCAGACGGATCTCCCCCTTTATAATAAAATTGTGGATCCAAGTTCCACTACCTTGCATTTGAGTTTTATGTGCGCGTGATGACTAACTACGAGAAAATGAGTACTTGGATGACCGTTCGTTTACAACGGGTTAACAGCCACGGTGCTCACGAACAGTCATCACGTAAATCAACGTTTATGGGTATGGGCATGACATTAATAAAAACCCTTAAAAACTCTAATGCTGACACACACACTACAAATCTATTATTTACAGGAATCTCTCTGAGATCCTCATTAGCGCGATGACGCACTTAACAACATGAGCTACCAACTGGCCAATTGCTCAATACACAAGGAAAGACAGCATTGCACATGACTCACGGGTCACTGAAATGAAAATAAACCTGGAATAAACCAACAACAACAAAAGCCTGACCGGCTAAGATTACTTTATATGAACAAAACTGCACGTTAAGGTAACGCTTCGGAGATTATCGTGATTTGTAGGCAACTCCCATTTATTTCAACAAATTTTTACCATTGATCAGTTCTTATCTGTAATTCAAGTAATTAGAGAGCCAACGAGCACTCCTCGCTAATGACCCATGCTTTGCACGTTCAGACAACCTTGTGAAACATCTCCCCCTTTCCTCAAATACTTGTCGAGTCCCACTCCAGTGTATATAAATAGCTGACCAGCTGTTCCGTTAGCTCACGGAATCAACAGCAACAAAAATCTCATCCAACTCAACATATGGTCAGACATAATCACATACCCACAATTGCCCTCGCAAGGATACAATATGGACCGGGTACCAAGCTGACAGAAATCAGTCTCAGCTGAAATTCCCGCTTGTAATACCACAAAAAATACACACATACACACATCTGGGACCGATATGACGCTTTTCACACAGGTCTGCTGAATAGGTACTCGCAAACATTTAACACAATATTTAAAACCTACGATAGAGCTGATTACTCTTCGTCACAAATTACATTGCTCCATTCGGCAATAGTAACACTGAATCTGATCAATAATAAATCTTAAACAATTTTAATTACCCTCCAATCTACTGTATAATTACATTAATTCAGTCCTACTTCTGAAACACAACAGATCTCCGAGAGACGTTTTTAACCGCATTGCGTAACATATGCAAACACGGCCGTTCACATAGCTACGTTAGTTAACACATCACAAAAACAAGAACCTTCCACTAACAACATTCGTGCGAGCTGCTTCCATATAAAAGTGTGTCAGACCAAAACTAAATATACTACGTTAATCACACAAGCAATGTATTTACAAAAATATGTCCCATAAACCATAAGTTAATTTATCAAATAATAAATAATATTATTTTGTACTCATCTCTCTTGTAGTCACCCGTCAAAGAACGTCAGCTGCCATTTCCCAACTGAATGGTTCTATCTCATCTCAGCCATCTGGACGGAGTGTTGAGAATTCCAAACTTCCTCTGTAGTCGTCGATGTCATCTCTGGCGCAGCTTCAAAAATTAGATTATTATACACTTGATATCTGACTACTAAATTCGCTGTTCAGGTACTACTTTCCCTGTCACAGTTCGTTGGCGAATTATCGACGATACTGCCCCTACAAATATAGTACTGTGACTATCTATCACTGAATTTAACACTTTACAATAATACCTGTGTTCTCATGACACGCAAAGTAATAACTGACTACGTCCGTAGACGCACACAAGTAATAGACAATGTCCTTCGACACACCAAATAATAATAGTCCACCTGTGTCCACGACACACAAAATAATAGTCTTACGCCCTTCGACGCACACAAGTAATGTCAGCCTGTGTCCACGACACACAAAATAATAATCTTGTGCCTTCGACACACCAAATAATAATCTACCTGTGTCCACGACACACAACATAATAGTCAATGTCTTGGCTCTTCATACCACTTATAAAAGAACTGGCCCTAGGTCTCGATGGGGGGGGGGGGGGAATTTATGTAAAAATATCTCGAAATAATTGTGGTACAGGAATGAAATAGATATCACTGAACTCGTAACATTGCACAGGTCAAGAATATGCCCATTAATCCTAGAATCGATCGTAGAGATTTTGTCTAGGCGATTTCCCGCGTGAATGCTAGCCAAGCGTACCCACGCTAGACCTGCCGCGTTAACTAGGCATTCTTCTCTCATTGGTTCTCACATTTTCTGTAATTTGGCGGTTTTTAGCAGATCTTGGCGTCGTAGGAGTGTCTAACATGCTCATCAGCCACTCACATTACTGCATCATATTTCTTCTAGGCGCGAATATCACAATGAACATACCAGCAGCATGTCTCACTGCGCGTCGCGTCTATTTGGGGCGGCCCACACCTGTCCTTCTGACACATCGCTAGGCTATTTCCTTTCACAGCTAAAGTATTTAGCCTATTGTCAATCTGCTTCAGGTATGTCCCCGCTGTCTCCAACCAATGCTTGAAATTTCCTCATCTCCGTCTGGCTACTTTCATGATGCTGGTTGAAATATTTATTAATTGGAGAAATAAAACATAGAATCATTTATCCAACAGAGGATAAAGGGTTCAATATATTTATGAATATTATTTTATGTTCGAACATAAAATAGTTATAATTATCGTCGAACATAAACAGTCGTATGCAACTCGCCTATAATGGTAATTAAGATACTCGTATGGTAAAATGATAAAACTTGCTTTGCTCGTCTTACAGACATACTCGTGTCTTAATTATTGCCATTATAGGCTCGTTTCATAATGTACTAATATTGCATGAATGGGAGGAGTTTTTTTAATTTTGTGAATCATCGTCATAATGTTCATTTCTTAAGATCAAGTAAATAAAATTCAAGCAGTTCATTAAAATTGTAATGTTAATTTCTAAATAACTGGCGATATTTTCAAATAATCCCAAATTACTAAGTTAAATAAAACTGTGGAATTATCCCTAAATCTAAATCAGTTAACTATCAGCAACTTCAATTTATGAAATTAGCTGTTCTGACAATGGACAGTCGAAATATTCTCGGGATTTCAAGAGGGGCTCACGGCCCCTTCTTGCCCCCCTGCGTGTGCCCACGAGTTCAAGCGTAGTTCCGCAAATAGTCGCGTGGAATAAGTTACAGTTGACTATTTGGTACACCACTGATACGCTATATAGTGGCCATTGATGTAATACAATTACGAGTGTCTTAATTACCATTATAGGCGAGTTGCATACGACTGTTTATGGTCGACGATAATTATTATAACTATTTTATGTTCGAACATAAATATTCATAAATATCTGTCGAGATTTCGCCAGTTTTATGTACCGAACAGAGCGCATGGGACGCAGAGAATGCCTTGTATTTGACCATGGCCTCCTCGATTACCCCACTATGCAGGGAAATTTAAATTAGAAGGCCTTGGAACTCAGCGCAGGTGCGATGCTATCCTTATCTAATTGGTCAAACAACTTGTTTCTTGAGCTGTGATTGGTGGGAGAAACTGTTTCATAATGAAAAATAGTGTTATAATGACCATCATTGTGATACAGTTTTCTGACATACAATAGTCGGGGTCGAACATAAAATATATGTAATATGTAATATAAAATCTAGTGTATTATGTTCTCAGATATAAAACAAATGAACCTGGATTACAATAGTAATCTACGCTACCAAAGGAGGGTTAGTATGGAACTCTTGAGAAATCTGACGATTGCTGTTCAGAAAAGACGCGCTCGTTTTAAACAATGGTTTACTGAACAATTACTACCAGACCTCAGTCCATATTCAGTTATTATGGGCAATGCGAGCATTCTCTCAGTGCAAATTAACAAAGCTCCGACCTCGAATAACAGAAAGGCTTACATTGTCGCGTGGCTGTCTTCTAATGATATTCCCCACAACCCAACACAAACCAGTGTGGAGTTGTACTTCACAAATCCGCGCATTGTACGTACGAAATTGATGAAATAGCAAGACAACGCGGACACAGGTCTGACGAGAAGGAGGGGCAATGGGACTACAGCCCTGGGGCCCGAGCGTACAGAAGGGCCCGAAAGAGAAAATCACGGCTTCTTAATTGCATTTCAATAAGTCCAAAGAAAAATCTTGCATAATATTGAAATACGAATTCGTCTGAATTTTGAAAATAAGCAAAACGTTACGTTTGAATTCTCACCAAGCAAACTCTTGAAAGGCAAATTGAGTAAACTTTAAAACAATGGTGATTCTTGAGCCGTTGTAGAGCGAAAACGTTGGGTCCAATTTCAGTTATTTCTAAAGAACTGTTATTTACCTAGGTACTGTACCCGTTCGTCCTGGGGATGCGATGACCCATCTGCTATAACATCGCATTCCTGGAGTTCCAGGACAGAGCGGAGTTAAATGAACCTCTAGTCAAATAAGGAATGTGTCGGAAATTCAGCTGAGTTATCGAAAAAGCAGTGGGTATCACGAGACAAAGTATCTCTAGGGTCGTTACGGGCTTAAGTTTAATAGAAATAATGCAAATATAAATGGGCGCCATCAACTGAATTCCTAGCAAACCACTTCCTTTCCGGATAAGCCTTATTCAAGACAAGGAAAGAAAAGGGAACATCACACCATCATCAGATCACAACTAAGATAAAAACAAATTTATTTTACTTTGATAGTCAGACAGACATTTTAAATATAACTCCTACCTGAGAGTATGGTCGAATGCCAACGTTAAATTGTCATTGTCCAAAAATCGAACCATCTCTTTTCTAATCCAAAATTATTTCATCCACATAACAAGAAAAATCTCTAAAGTTCTCTTGGGTTCTCAGGATCACTGTAGCACTATGTCTTTCGTCACTGACATTTGTGAAACCTGAGACCTAATTTCTCTTTAATTTAACATCATCAATGTGGATTTGAAAAAGTTATTAATCTGTCTAAACATACACATATTATAATCACATATATTTAAATATCAAGTATTTTATGGCTTGCATGGCATAATTTAACTGTTGAACATGTTAGTCAAATGCTCCTAAACATTGAATAATTAATTTACACTATTTACATTGTCATTAACAATCTCTTATCTGTGAATTACAGAAAATTCATGGCTCATTGGTCATCGTTATCGTCATCATCAAAATTAAATATTTCTCACATTAATTCTCACTTCAAAATTCTACATATTCCTGTCAGAATCATTAATTCATTACCATTACATCATTTAAATTCTCAACTCAAGTTGCAATTCCTCAAATTATATCTCAATTAAATTTATTTAATTCCATATAAATTCATTAATCATCAGCTTCTTTAATTAATTATCACCTTCTAATTCAGTTATTCATCATCATTACAATCGTCTATTAATTTATTTCAATCAGTTTAATTTATCCAATCTTTAATTCATCCATCTATTTAATTCATTGATTTATTTCAAAATTTAATTTATCAAATTATTTAAATTTCAATCTTCTGGTTATTTAGATTTTTATTATTTCATCTAGTCATTCTCATTTTTATTTCATTAGGTCAGATCGTTAATATGCTTAAATCTCAGATTATTATTTCATTAATTATTATTTTCAGAAAATCTTGTATTATCAACTTTATTTATTTGTTTAATTTCCTAACAAATTGTTTAATATGGTTTATAGAACGTTGTCTTACAGTTTTATCACTTCCAAGTTATATCTCGTATTTAATTTTCATGCCAAAAAATATTATTGTCTTCACGACATCACGTTGGATCTAACTATCCACAACGACATTACATTTCCTCAATACTTCAAATATCACATTTGAATACAATAATTACTCCACAAAACTCCATAAATATTCAGCACATACAGCATGAATCTCAACAATTACGCTAGACTGGGTACGACGACCTCATGTCTGCCTCAAAATACATTAGCAACATTGCTACTATCACTTGGCAACTTCCACAAAATGCCTATCACAAACTTCACTTAACCATGTAGCATGATCTACAAAATATATATAACTGGCTTCAAATTATCAACGCACACAATCTCCAATAACTGTAATTACTCTGATCACATCTAGACAACTTCTTAAACAATTGGAAAAAAAATATTACCTCAGTAATTTAAGATCTGCTTTCAAATAGCATAAATTCTCTTACAATTTTCATAACTCACATCACAGAAAAACACCAATGTGCTATAATCTCATATCAAAATCTGCAATACTGATCTGCCTTAAAATAAATCTGACCATTAATGATTCATCTTACTAGATTCAATTACTTTAAATCCTTCTCAAAGGTATCAAACACAATTATAAAACTCATCAAAAGCATCAGCTATAACAGCTGTTAAACTGAAATTACTCTCAAAAGAGTATAGCAACAAAATATTGGATTGGCAAACAAGAATTACTAGACGTAATCCTGCTGACATTTATCGTTACTTTATTTAACAAAATTTCGACTGATATGTGACTAGTAGTTCCTTGTTTGATTCACTTACAATCTCATGTACACTCGGATGATAAAAATGAGTCCCTCAATGGCGAGTAAGATGTGTAACCACCGTACAGTCGTATAAATACGAAATACCTCGCCCCGTCGTCTAAGATGATAGTGCCCTGAACGATGGGTAAGATGAGTAGCCACCATACAATCGTATAAATACGAAAGACCCCATCTCGTAGACTATATGAGTGAATGTACCAGATAGGAATCAACAAGTTTCTAGTTGTCATATAAAAGCGATGTTCATTCACTAAAGTGAATAACTTCTTAATATCTCCAAACAATCCAATGGAAAAAATCCCTACTGATGAATAATACACACTCGCTAGTATGCAATGAACTGACGAAGTAATTTTAGATAATCAATTGCAGATCACGAGTTCGAAATACTCGTTACACAAAAAAAAACTATTCATGAAAAATATCCTTGCTGGAAAAATGTCTAAAAGACCAAACATCTGCTTAATAAAGCCAACCAATGGTGAGAATTTCGTATAATGATGTCTGCCATATCATATGGTCACTCCATATTCTAGCAAATTCGAAGTATATAAAGTCAAACCATGTCTAAATAATCGTATCACTCCTATTAGAAAAATATACATGTGTGCCCAGTATTCATGAAAATAATCGTATCAGGTAGTTATAACTCTTACAGTACCTTTCATAATCAGCTGTTATTAAATTTCCAAGATCGTCGATTTTCCCTACATAATGAATTTCTCGAAAGATCGGCGTGAATATCATTCCATCCATGAAATGACGATTGCCTTCGAAATCCCAAGTGAATCAGCTGGTGGACCTCCTCTCTTCAGGAATCGAATCCATCGCTCTGCGGTGCCATCTTGTCTCTATCTGCGTCTACTCTGACATGTTGAACTTCGGATTACCCATAGCGGATATTGTCCAACTCCTCTCGAAAAAGTTCATGGAAACAGCGGACCCCCTATTCCTCTTCTAATATACGCCACTGTTCCATTAAATGTTCAGTTTGAGTATTGAAAGATCAATCTCCAACAACTGCTAAGTCTCACTTTCGTAAAATAAAATTTTACATGAGAGTGTCCAAGTTTACGAAACACCATGTAGTTGTCTGTATTTGATAATTCATGAAACTGCATAAGAAATAAATTTCATTAATGCACGATCTAATGTTCATCAGTGCCTATGCTTACGACATTCCGCTTGCTTGAAATTGTTAAAGTAACTTTGAATGCGTTACGGAAAAGCATAGTCATAATGTTATTCATAAAAGCTGTGTTCAAACTGCGTTGAAATGTAGCTTGTAATAAAGTCTCCAACTACTTGCAGTGCTGTTCTAACATATCCCGGCCGTCTGTGATTGCTTGCTCGGCAATTCCCCCTGGATCAATGACCTGCTTGGCGTTCGCTGCTCGGCGATGCTGAAACTGTCGCCTACACTCTGCCGTGACAGTTTCGGTATGCTACGCGACCTTCACCGTGCGTCTGGCTTGCGCTATAGAGCTCGATCCTACTTGCTCGACTGACAGAGCTCCACTGAATGTGCTGGCACTGTCTTCTCACTTATCTGCCTGGCGCAGACACGTGGTGTTCACCCCCACCACAGTGCTCTCGCGTCACGATTTTAGCCTCGAACCCTCATCATCTCGGCTGTTCCGTTATAAAATAACTTAAGGGTTATCTGACTTCTTTAAAATTATTTCCACATATAATGCATGTTATATATCCTCTTCTAAGATGTTTAATTACCATATTCCATACATATCTTAATAAAGCTTCACATTTCTATCCATAATTCCATCTTCTAACAGATGTCAGTGCCTCCTTGATCCTAGACCTCCTACGTCATCTTGACATTCTTCTTGACTCGATCGGTGCGCTATCTTTTCCTAACTCTTCCCAAAACCTCAACTACGGCTTAATGTCTGCTGGCGTAGCCGATAGCCTAAACTAGGTATCGGGTACATCTCTCCCGTACATCTCCTTTTTTTTTTATCAGGATTGAGAAAAAAAATACACTCTCTGGCATTCTATATATAATACATGTACACGATAGCTCTACAATTCCCTTACTCAGCATGATGGTATTTTCTAATGCTAGCTGCATTAAAAGTTCCTACAACTTCATCAGTATCCATTCTGACAATCTTGTAGCTATTATTCTGGTATGTTTGTTCAATACGGAACGGACCAGCGTACAATGGAGCAAATTTATGGTAGATCTTCAGCTGAAGGTTCGAAGTGACTGGCTTCCTAATCAGCACCTCATCATTTTCTTGAAATGGCTCGTGGAACCTCCTTCCTGCCTGTCTCCTGGCTCTCTTCTCCGCCTGTCTTCTGAGCCTCTCTCCTGCCATCTCGACTCTTCTTTCTTGTGTGGGTTGAGGATCTACTGGTGCCCTCACGACTCGGTCCCATGGTCTATCCGGTTTCAATCCATGATGAAGCATGGACGGAATCTGTCCTGTGCTTTCATGTACTGTGGAATTCAAGCATTGGCTAATGATGGGTATCACTTCCATCCATCTATGGTGTTGCCTTGACACATATAAGCGACACATCTTACTGATCTCAGGCATAATTCTTTCGGCTGGATTTCCCTCTGGATACCGTACAGAATTAAACACATGCCTTATTCCTAAACGTTCCATAGCAGTAGAAAATTCCATACTAGTAAATTGCGATCCATGGTCACTCAACAAAACTTCAGGTTTCCCCATGCTCGGAATAACTGTTTTCTCAAGTCTGTTTATCACGTACTTGGATGTAGCTTTCTGTATAGGGCATAGAGATACGTATTTCGAAAATACGTCAACTGTTACCAAAACGAACTGATTTCCTTTCGTCGAACGAGGAATCGGACCGAAAATGTCCGTCGCGAAAAGTTCTCTTGGCTTGCTGGGTAATATTGATCTAGGAACTTCTTTCATTAACTTAGATGAGTATTTACTTCGCTGACAACTGTCACAGGTCTTTATGACGTCGCGAATCGTTTGTCCCATTTGTCTCCAAACGAAAGTTTCTTGAGCGAGAGCCAAAGTCTTGTCTACACCTACATGAGCTGCAGTTCGGTGTATCATCCAATTAACTGGTTTGACAAGCTTGGGTGGGATCACTACTCTAAGTTTAGTATGATCCTGGTCGATATATTGGCATATAACACCTCCCATAATATGATATTTTCTAGCCTCTATCTCAGTTCTTTGAAAATCCGGATCAGCGTTGTCCATCCTGCGTGTCAAAAAACGGTAAATTCTTCGCAAAGGTGCATATCTCTTCTGAGTTTGCGCTAACAACTTCAACTTTTCTAGAGTACCATTATCCTCTTGAATCAAATTTATGTGGTTGACAATTACTTCCTCACAAGGGTTTCTGCTCAACACATCTGCTAACAGATTTAACTTCCCAGGTCTATGTACAACAGTTGGGTTAAATTGCTGTAAGAACAGAGCCCATCTGGTGATGCGGTCACTCGCTAAGTCTGTCTTCATAATAAATTGGAGGGCTTTATGATCTGTGATCACTGTTATGTCATGTCCAAACAACACCTTCTTCCACGTTTTAAGAGCATGAACCACTGCTAATGCCTCTAACTCAGTTGCATAGTAATTCTTCTCACAATTCCTAAGCTTGCGACTGGTGTAAGCTAAATACCTATGTTTCTTGTCATCATCCAATTGATATAGGATCCCACTAATACCTATTTTGGATGCGTCTGTCTCTACAAAAAATCTTCTTGTAAAATCAGGGTACTCAAGCTTGATATTTTGGATCAACATGTTCTTGGCCGCTAAAAACGCTTGATTGCATCTATCGTCCCATTTCCATCGATTTCCCTTTCTTAGTAAATCCTGCAGAGGTGCCATCGTCTCAGTATATTCAGGACAATGTGTTGAAAAGAACTGACACATGCCTAAAAACTGCCGTACCTCTTTAATCTTTCGTGGGGTTGGAAACTCTGAAATTGCCATGATCTTCTTTGGATTGGGCCTATAACCATCTCCATCGATTCTATGTCCAAGAAATTCAATTTCTTCATGAATGAACTGACATTTATCGAAATTCACCTTGAAGTTCGTCCTCCTAAGATCTTCAAAAAGCCTTTGAAGGTGCCTGATATGTTCTTCCGCTGTCTCAGACGCTATAATCAGGTCATCAATATAGCTTACCACATGCTCCTTAACTGCATCTGACAAATTTTCATCTAGTGCTCGGATCATCACCGGACCACTATTTTTCACTCCAAAAGGTAACCTATTGAATACATATGTTTTATGGTCAAACAAGAACCCTGTGTATTGATTGCAGTCTTCTGCTAGCTCAACATGATAATAAGAACTAGTCAGATCGATTGTCGAAAAGAAACTCTTTCCTCTGAATCTGCGTAACAATTCACGAATAACAGGTGGTCTGTCATGTTCAGGAAGAACTCTTTCATTAAGGGCTCTAGCATCTAGACATATCCTCAGCTTACCATTAGGTTTCTTGACAACAGCTAAAGGATTCAAATAAGCAGTTGGCATTTTCTTAATTATTCCATCTTTCTCCATGTCGCTTATCATTATGCTAACTTCCTCCTTCCATTTATCCGGAATGGGATATAAATTTTTATGGTATGGTTTGTCATCCATCAACTTGATGCTGTAGGTAAAATTTTCTATGAGACCTGGTTTGTCATTGAATATGTCCTCATATTCTGAAATTACTTGATCAAACTGCCCCTTAATTTCTGGATTTATTTTACTTGTCATGCCAGTTTTATCTTCTATAGACCTTTCAACGCTGCATACAATCTCATCCAATATATCCTCTCTAAAGAATGTCATCTCCGATTCCTGATTTTCCATGATCCCTTCTTGAAAGTACATGCGCCTACTCTGCATATCTATGATCAGGCCACTCTTACTTAAGAAATCCACTCCTAGGATCATGTCAAAATGTAGTTGACCCACTACTAGGAACATCTGTTCAAAACTTCTGGTTCCAATCCCAACATCTAAAAGTACCTGACTTTTACATTTCATACTCCTGTCTGGGATCACCCCTTGAATTTTGCTAACAACAGTTGGCAACATTGTAATTTCTCCTAATAATTTCAATTCATCCAGGCAACCTATGGATATCAAGCTCACCATAGCCCCCGTGTCTACAAGTGTCTTTATTTCTTTTCCCATGACTTCCACACTAATAACTGGCAATTCATGTCTATTTTCCCGATGTACTATGTCTTCCTCCTCGATTAAATCCTCGTCCTTGACCTGATACGTTTCCACAATGATGATCGATTCCCAATGATTAGCATTTTTCTCTAGAGTTAATTTGACGTTTTTTTTCCTTCGCCACTCGTGCTTGCTCGATTGACATCTCTCACTGTCTCCTCGAGTGGTGCACTAGGCTGTCTATCTTCTTGCCTCGACCTCTCATGTCCACGATTATCTCGTCTGTCGTTAGGATCGTTTCTTCGGCCATCCTGCCTGTCGTTCCCATTATACTGTTGACTTTGGCTCCAGTTATTTCTGCCCCGATATCTATTGTTATATCGATTCCTGTCTTGATATCTGGAATTCTGGTTATAATTCCTATATCGGCTATCTCTTGCTTCTTGATCGTATGGCCTCTCATATGGTCCTCTATATCGATCATTTCCTCGAGCGTTACGGATGTTTCCTCGATTCCCTTCGTTCCGTCGGTTTTCCCAGGAATCTCTTCTGTCCGTTTGAGCTGCATTGTCTACGACTACCGCATTCACTTCTTGCGTCTTTCTATTGTCGTTTCTGGTATTTCTAGGCGTAACTTGAGCGCTTGTATAGTCCAATCGCCGTAAAATGTCGTCATAATGCTCACGTGTATTGGCTCCCGACGCTATTAGTGATCGCTGTACCTCAATCGGTAACTGTCTCGCTATAGCTTGCAAAAGCTCTTCTTCTGGCAATGGAGGAATCAGAAACTGTAATTTAGCCAGCTGTGACGTGAAATAATTGGCATAATGCGTCGGATGTGACGTAGAATAGCGCTTTGAGTACATTTCCGCTCTTACGTTAAGTTGATCCTCGGCACTCCAAAATCTCCTCAAGAAAGCTATTGCAAATTGCTCCATGTTCGCAAAATTGCTTCTGAACGCTCTAAACCAAGTAAGCGCAGACCCATCTAAGGCGCGTTCGACTATCCTTAGCTCTCTTTCTTTGGCTACCCTATGTTCCGCCATGTAGTCTCGAATATCTCGCAGAAATTCGACTGGTGTGACTCCTGTATTTCCCGAAAACTTTCTCGGCTTGTCATCCAGGTTTCTAATAATGGTGACTGGACCTGAGTATCGTTCGCTTGGACCCAACGTACTCCTCTTCGAACTTGGATTATCCTGAGGGGTTGAACTGGCCCTTTCGAATGTCACATTCGGTTGCATTTGACGGTCTTCTCCCATGCTAGCTTCTTGATTACTCATACTGCGGTCTATCGCTGTCTGATTTATCAATGTTTCCCCTGATGTTATATTCTGACTGGTGAAACTGTTAAACATGGATTCTAGTTTAGTTATCCTGTCTTCTGCTAATTTCTTCACCTGAGTCTTCAATTCATCTAGCGACGTAACATCCTGCGTTTTGTTACTCTCGTCTAAATCGTTTTTCAACTTGTCAATTTTGCCTTCGCACGTATTCTTTACTAACGCGACTTGTTCCTTTAACAGATCAACATCTGTTCTAAATAGAGTTGAATCTATCTTCATCGTTTCCTTGTTCTCCGTATACCTCGCTTCTAAGTTTGCCATACCTGCGATTAATTTTTCATCTAACCCTTCACGTTTCTCTTTTGCTTCGGCATCGACCTCACTATACCGTTCTTCCACGATTGCACCGACTCTATTTTTGAATAAAGCTAAGTTTTCATTAACCTTTTGCTCTATATCGTCGTCTATCTTCCTAATATCTTTCTGCAATTGATTTTCTAATGATTTTAAATTAGAATTAACCTCTCCTAAGACTTCCTCTTTAATGGTCCCAATTACTGTCTTTAAATCTTTAATCTCATTTCCTAGATTCGTTTCTAGACCTTTAATTTTAGTCTCGAAAGATACTTCGGTAGACCACTCTTGAATTTTGCCTACATCTGCCACTAAACCATCGATGTCGAATCTCAACTTCGATACATCTGATTTAATGTCTTTCTGTATGGACATAACGTCTGTTCTTAAAGTAAAAATATTTTCTTCTCCTCTACTTTCTAATTCAATAATATTTTTTCTTAACATTTGAACATTTTCCTCTCCTTTCATGTTTACTGCAATTATGTCTAATTGTAAAGTCTTCAGCATTTCATTATTCTTTAAAGTTAAACTATTCTCTAATCTAGTTAACTTGTTTTCTAATTCAGTGTTAGTTTCTTCACTACGAGCTTGTAATTTCTCTTCCAACGATTTGAAATTATCCTCACTATTTGATTGTAATTTTTCTTCCAATGACTTAAAATTGTCTTCACTATTTGACTGTAGTTTTTCTTCCAATGACTTAAAATTGTCTTTCAAGTTGACTTCAGTATTTGACTGTAGCCTAGTCTCTAATAACATCAACTCATCTTTGCTATTTGACTGTAACCTAGTCTCTAATGACTTTAAATTATCTTCACTAGTTGACTGTAATAATTTTACATTAGCTTCGTTACTAATCTGTAATGATTTTAAATTTTCATCAGTACTAGTTTGTAATGCTTGCACATTTTCTTTGCATTTAGCTTCTAATCTAGCTTCTGAATTATTAATTTGTTCTTTAACTTCCGTTTCCATCTTAGAAATAGTTTCTGCAATACCAGACATACCCGTCTGTAACTCTCCTAACACCTTAGCTAAATCTTCTGGCAACATAATTATATTTTCAATATACGTTTTATACAGAGACGTTAGACAACAACACATCACAATGTCTCAATTCCTGCATTCACTTGGGTATAGGAAAAATGTCTTATAACTAACATGATATAATTCTAATACGATTAACATGAACACTGGAATGGGCACACAAGTACATTGTCTGACTAAGTTTAATAAATTTTGTAACACACTTAAATGAACTTGAGATCTATCTCTCAGCAATCTAAATCTGATGTGATTCCATAGAATAAACAAAATCGAAGCCCCACTAGTTGGATAAAGCCAATTCTCCCTCTCTCTCTGTACCCGTTCGTCCTGGGGATGCGATGACCCATCTGCTATAACATCGCATTCCTGGAGTTCCAGGACAGAGCGGAGTTAAATGAACCTCTAGTCAAATAAGGAATGTGTCGGAAATTCAGCTGAGTTATCGAAAAAGCAGTGGGTATCACGAGACAAAGTATCTCTAGGGTCGTTACGGGCTTAAGTTTAATAGAAATAATGCAAATATAAATGGGCGCCATCAACTGAATTCCTAGCAAACCACTTCCTTTCCGGATAAGCCTTACTCAAGACAAGGAAAGAAAAGGGAACATCACACCATCATCAGATCACAACTAAGATAAAAACAAATTTATTTTACTTTGATAGTCAGACAGACATTTTAAATATAACTCCTACCTGAGAGTATGGTCGAATGCCAACGTTAAATTGTCATTGTCCAAAAATCGAACCATCTCTTTTCTAATCCAAAATTATTTTATCCACATAACAAGAAAAATCTCTAAAGTTCTCTTGGGTTCTCAGGATCACTGTAGCACTATGTCTTTCGTCACTGACATTTGTGAAACCTGAGACCTAATTTCTCTTTAATTTAACATCATCAATGTGGATTTGAAAAAGTTATTAATCTGTCTAAACATACACATATTATAATCACATATATTTAAATATCAAGTATTTTATGGCTTGCATGGCATAATTTAACTGTTGAACATGTTAGTCAAATGCTCCTAAACATTGAATAATTAATTTACACTATTTACATTGTCATTAACAATCTCTTATCTGTGAATTACAGAAAATTCATGGCTCATTGGACATCGTTATCGTCATCATCAAAATTAAATATTTCTCACATTAATTCTCACTTCAAAATTCTACATATTCCTGTCAGAATCATTAATTCATTACCATTACATCATTTAAATTCTCAACTCAAGTTGCAATTCCTCAAATTATATCTCAATTAAATTTATTTAATTCCATATAAATTCATTAATCATCAGCTTCTTTAATTAATTATCACCTTCTAATTCAGTTATTCATCATCATTACAATCGTCTATTAATTTATTTCAATCAGTTTAATTTATCCAATCTTTAATTCATCCATCTATTTAATTCATTGATTTATTTCAAAATTTAATTTATTAAATTATTTAAATTTCAATCTTCTGGTTATTTAGATTTTTATTATTTCATCTAGTCATTCTGATTTTTATTTCATTAGGTCAGATCGTTAATATGCTTAAATCTCAGATTATTATTTCATTAATTATTATTTTCAGAAAATCTTGTATTATCAACTTTATTTATTTGTTTAATTTCCTAACAAATTGTTTAATATGGTTTATAGAACGTTGTCTTACAGTTTTATCACTTCCAAGTTATATCTCGTATTTAATTTTCATGCCAAAAAATATTATTGTCTTCACGACATCACGTTGGATCTAACTATCCACAACGACATTACATTTCCTCAATACTTCAAATATCACATTTGAATACAATAATTACTCCACAAAACTCCATAAATATTCAGCACATACAGCATGAATCTCAACAATTACGCTAGACTGGGTACGACGACCTCATGTCTGCCTCAAAATACATTAGCAACATTGCTACTATCACTTGGCAACTTCCACAAAATGCCTATCACAAACTTCACTTAACCATGTTGCATGATCTACAAAATATATATAACTGGCTTCAAATTATCAACGCACACAATCTCCAATAACTGTAATTACTCTGATCACATCTAGACAACTTCTTAAACAATTGGAAAAATATATTACCTCAGTAATTTAAGATCTGCTTTCAAATAGCATAAATTCTCTTACAATTTTCATAACTCACATCACAGAAAAACACCAATGTGCTATAATCTCATATCAAAATCTGCAATACTGATCTGCCTTAAAATAAATCTGACCATTAATGATTCATCTTACTAGATTCAATTACTTTAAATCCTTCTCAAAGGTATCAAACACAATTATAAAACTCATCAAAAGCATCAGCTATAACAGCTGTTAAACTGAAATTACTCTCAAAAGAGTATAGCAACAAAATATTGGATTGGCAAACAAGAATTACTAGACGTAATCCTGCTGACATTTATCGTTACTTTATTTAACAAAATTTCGACTGATATGTGACTAGTAGTTCCTTGTTTGATTCACTTACAATCTCATGTACACTCGGATGATAAAAATGAGTCCCTCAATGGCGAGTAAGATGTGTAACCACCGTACAGTCGTATAAATACGAAAGACCTCGCCCCGTCGTCTAAGATGATAGTGCCCTGAACGATGGGTAAGATGAGTAGCCACCATACAATCGTATAAATACGAAAGACCCCATCTCGTAGACTATATGAGTGGATGTACCAGATAGGAATCAACAAGTTTCTAGTTGTCATATAAAAGCGATGTTCATTCACTAAAGTGAATAACTTCTTAATATCACCAAACAATCCAATGGAAAAAATCCCTACTGATGAATAATACACACTCGCTAGTATGCAATGAACTGACGAAGTAATTTTAGATAATCAATTGCAGATCACGAGTTCGAAATACTCGTTACACAAAAAAAAACTATTCATGAAAAATATCCTTGCTGGAAAAATGTCTAAAAGACCAAACATCTGCTTAATAAAGCCAACCAATGGTGAGAATTTCGTATAATGATGCCTGCCATATCATATGGTCACTCCATATTCTGGCAAATTCGAAGTATATAAAGTCAAACCATGTCTAAATAATCGTATCACTCCTATTAGAAAAATATACATGTGTGCCCAGTATTCATGAAAATAATCGTATCAGGTAGTTATAACTCTTACAGTACCTTTCATAATCAGCTGTTATTAAATTTCCAAGATCGTCGATTTTCCCTACATAATGAATTTCAAGAAAGATCGGCGTGAATATCATTCCATCCATGAAATGACGATTGCCTTCGAAATCCCAAGTGAATCTGCTGGTGGACCTCCTCTCGTCAGGAATCGAATCCATCGCTCTGCGGTGCCATCTTGTCTCTATCTGCGTCTACTCTGACATGTTGAACTTCGGATTACCCATAGCGGATATTGTCCAACTCCTCTCGAAAAAGTTCATGGAAACAGCGGACCCCCTATTCCTCTTCTAAGTTACGCCACTGTTCCATTAAATGTTCAGTTTGAGTATTGAAAGATCAATCTCCAACAACTGCTAAGTCTCACTTTCGTAAAATAAAATTTTACATGAGAGTGTCCAAGTTTACGAAACACCCTGTAGTTGTCTGTATTTGATAATTCATGAAACTGCATAAGAAATAAATTTCATTAATGCACGATCTAATGTTCATCAGTGCCTATGCTTACGACATTCCGCTTGCTTGAAATTGTTAAAGTAACTTTGAATGCGTTACGGAAAAGCATAGTCATAATGTTATTCATAAAAGCTGTGTTCAAACTGCGTTGAAATGTAGCTTGTAATAAAGTCTCCAACTACTTGCAGTGCTGTTCTAACATATCCCGGCCGTCTGTGATTGCTTGCTCGGCAATTCCCCCTGGATCAATGACCTGCTTGGCGTTCGCTGCTCGGCGATGCTGAAACTGTCGCCTACACTCTGCCGTGACAGTTTCGGTATGCTACGCGACCTTCACCGTGCGTCTGGCTTGCGCTATAGAGCTCGATCCTACTTGCTCGACTGACAGAGCTCCACTGAATGTGCTGGCACTGTCTTCTCACTTATCTGCCTGGCGCAGACACGTGGTGTTCACCCCCACCACAGTGCTCTCGCGTCACGATTTTAGCCTCGAACCCTCATCATCTCGGCTGTTCCGTTATAAAATAACTTAAGGGTTATCTGACTTCTTTAAAATTATTTCCACATATAATGCATGTTATATATCCTCTTCTAAGATGTTTAATTACCATATTCCATACATATCTTAATAAAGCTTCACATTTCTATCCATAATTCCATCTTCTTACAGATGTCAGTGCCTCCTTGATCCTAGACCTCCTACGTCATCTTGACATTCTTCTTGACTCGATCGGTGCGCTATCTTTTCCTAACTCTTCCCAAAACCTCAACTACGGCTTAATGTCTGCTGGCGTAGCCGATAGCCTAAACTAGGTATCGGGTACATCTCTCCCGTACATCTCCTTTTTTTATCAGGATTGAGAAAAAAAATACACTCTCTGGCATTCTATATATAATACATGTACACGATAGCTCTACAATTCCCTTACTCAGCATGATGGTATTTTCTAATGCTAGCTGCATTAAAAGTTCCTACAACTTCATCAGTATCCATTCTGACAATCTTGTAGCTATTATTCTGGTATGTTTGTTCAATACGGAGCGGACCAGCGTACAATGGAGCAAATTTATGGTAGATCTTCAGCTGAAGGTTCGAAGTGACTGGCTTCCTAATCAGCACCTCATCATTTTCTTGAAATGGCTCGTGGAACCTCCTTCCTGCCTGTCTCCTGGCTCTCTTCTCCGCCTGTCTTCTGAGCCTCTCTCCTGCCATCTCGACTCTTCTTTCTTGTGTGGGTTGAGGATCTACTGGTGCCCTCACGACTCGGTCCCATGGTCTATCCGGTTTCAATCCATGATGAAGCATGGACGGAATCTGTCCTGAGCTTTCATGTACTGTGGAATTCAAGCATTGGCTAATGATGGGTATCACTTCCATCCATCTATGGTGTTGCCTTGACACATATAAGCGACACATCTTACTGATCTCAGGCATAATTCTTTCGGCTGGATTTCCCTCTGGATACCGTACAGAATTAAACACATGCCTTATTCCTAAACGTTCCATAGCAGTAGAAAATTCCATACTAGTAAATTGCGATCCATGGTCACTCAACAAAACTTCAGGTTTCCCCATGCTCGGAATAACTGTTTTCTCAAGTCTGTTTATCACGTACTTGGATGTAGCTTTCTGTATAGGGCATAGAGATACGTATTTCGAAAATACGTCAACTGTTACCAAAACGAACTGATTTCCTTTCGTCGAACGAGGAATCGGACCGAAAATGTCCGTCGCGAAAAGTTCTCTTGGCTTGCTGGGTAATATTGATCTAGGAACTTCTTTCATTAACTTAGATGAGTATTTACTTCGCTGACAACTGTCACAGGTCTTTATGACGTCGCGAATCGTTTGTCCCATTTGTCTCCAAACGAAAGTTTCTTGAGCGAGAGCCAAAGTCTTGTCTACACCTACATGAGCTGCAGTTCGGTGTATCATCCAATTAACTGGTTTGACAAGCTTGGGTGGGATCACTACTCTAAGTTTAGTATGATCCTGGTCGATATATTGGCATATAACACCTCCCATAATATGATATTTTCTAGCCTCTATCTCAGTTCTTTGAAAATCCGGATCAGCGTTGTCCATCCTGCGTGTCAAAAAACGGTAAATTCTTCGCAAAGGTGCATATCTCTTCTGAGTTTGCGCTAACAACTTCAACTTTTCTAGAGTACCATTATCCTCTTGAATCAAATTTATGTGGTTAACAATTACTTCCTCACAAGGGTTTCTGCTCAACACATCTGCTAACAGATTTAACTTCCCAGGTCTATGTACAACAGTTGGGTTAAATTGCTGTAAGAACAGAGCCCATCTGGTGATGCGGTCACTCGCTAAGTCTGTCTTCATAATAAATTGGAGGGCTTTATGATCTGTGATCACTGTTATGTCATGTCCAAACAACACCTTCTTCCACGTTTTAAGAGCATGAACCACTGCCAATGCCTCTAACTCAGTTGCATAGTAATTCTTCTCACAATTCCTAAGCTTGCGACTGGTGAAAGCTAAATACCTATGTTTCTTGTCATCATCCAATTGATATAGGATCCCACTAATACCTATTTTGGATGCGTCTGTCTCTACAAAAAATCTTCTTGTAAAATCAGGGTACTCAAGCTTGATATTTTGGATCAACATGTTCTTGGCCGCTAAAAACGCTTGATTGCATCTATCGTCCCATTTCCATCGATTTCCCTTTCTTAGTAAATCCTGCAGAGGTGCCATCGTCTCAGTATATTCAGGACAATGTGTTGAAAAGAACTGACACATGCCTAAAAACTGCCGTACCTCTTTAATCTTTCGTGGGGTTGGAAACTCTGAAATTGCCATGATCTTCTTTGGATTGGGCCTATAACCATCTCCATCGATTCTATGTCCAAGAAATTCAATTTCTTCATGAAAGAACTGACATTTATCGAAATTCACCTTGAAGTTCGTCCTCCTAAGATCTTCAAAAAGCCTTTGAAGGTGCCTGATATGTTCTTCCGCTGTCTCAGACGCTATAATCAGGTCATCAATATAGCTTACCACATGCTCCTTAACTGCATCTGACAAATTTTCATCTAGTGCTCGGATCATCACCGGACCACTATTTTTCACTCCAAAAGGTAACCTATTGAATACATATGTTTTATGGTCAAACAAGAACCCTGTGTATTGTTTGCAGTCTTCTGCTAGCTCAACATGATAATAAGAACTAGTCAGATCGATTGTCGAAAAGAAACTCTTTCCTCTGAATCTGCGTAACAATTCACGAATAACAGGTGGTCTGTCATGTTCAGGAAGAACTCTTTCATTAAGGGCTCTAGCATCTAGACATATCCTCAGCTTACCATTAGGTTTCTTGACAACAGCTAAAGGATTCAAATAAGCAGTTGGCATTTTCTTAATTATTCCATCTTTCTCCATGTCGCTTATCATTATGCTAACTTCCTCCTTCCATTTATCCGGAATGGGATATAAATTTTTATGGTATGGTTTGTCATCCATCAACTTGATGCTGTAGGTAAAATTTTCTATGAGACCTGGTTTGTCATTGAATATGTCCTCATATTCTGAAATTACTTGATCAAACTGCCCCTTAATTTCTGGATTTATTTTACTTGTCATGCCAGTTTTATCTTCTATAGACCTTTCAACGCTGCATACAATCTCATCCAATATATCCTCTCTAAAGAATGTCATCTCCGATTCCTGATTTTCCATGATCCCTTCTTGAAAGTACATGCGCCTACTCTGCATATCTATGATCAGGCCACTCTTACTTAAGAAATCCACTCCTAGGATCATGTCAAAATGTAGTTGACCCACTACTAGGAACATCTGTTCAAAACTTCTGGTTCCAATCCCAACATCTAAAAGTACCTGACTTTTACATTTCATACTCCTGTCTGGGATCACCCCTTGAATTTTGCTAACAACAGTTGGCAACATTGTAATTTCTCCTAATAATTTCAATTCATCCAGGCAACCTATGGATATCAAGCTCACCATAGCCCCCGTGTCTACAAGTGTCTTTATTTCTTTTCCCATGACTTCCACACTAATAACTGGCAATTCATGTCTATTTTCCCGATGTACTATGTCTTCCTCCTCGATTAAATCCTCGTCCTTGACCTGATACGTTTCCACAATGATGATCGATTCCCAATGATTAGCATTTTTCTCTAGAGTTAATTTGACGTTTTTTTTCCTTCGCCACTCGTGCTTGCTCGATTGACATCTCTCACTGTCTCCTCGAGTGGTGCACTAGGCTGTCTATCTTCTTGCCTCGACCTCTCATGTCCACGATTATCTCGTCTGTCGTTAGGATCGTTTCTTCGGCCATCCTGCCTGTCGTTCCCATTATACTGTTGACTTTGGCTCCAGTTATTTCTGCCCCGATATCTATTGTTATATCGATTCCTGTCTTGATATCTGGAATTCTGGTTATAATTCCTATATCGGCTATCTCTTGCTTCTTGATCGTATGGCCTCTCATATGGTCCTCTATATCGATCATTTCCTCGAGCGTTACGGATGTTTCCTCGATTCCCTTCGTTCCGTCGGTTTTCCCAGGAATCTCTTCTGTCCGTTTGAGCTGCATTGTCTACGACTACCGCATTCACTTCTTGCGTCTTTCTATTGTCGTTTCTGGTATTTCTAGGCGTAACTTGAGCGCTTGTATAGTCCAATCGCCGTAAAATGTCGTCATAATGCTCACGTGTATTGGCTCCCGACGCTATTAGTGATCGCTGTACCTCAATCGGTAACTGTCTCGCTATAGCTTGCAAAAGCTCTTCTTCTGGCAATGGAGGAATCAGAAACTGTAATTTAGCCAGCTGTGACGTGAAATAATTGGCATAATGCGTCGGATGTGACGTAGAATAGCGCTTTGAGTACATTTCCGCTCTTACGTTAAGTTGATCCTCGGCACTCCAAAATCTCCTCAAGAAAGCTATTGCAAATTGCTCCATGTTCGCAAAATTGCTTCTGAACGCTCTAAACCAAGTAAGCGCAGACCCATCTAAGGCGCGTTCGACTATCCTTAGCTCTCTTTCTTTGGCTACCCTATGTTCCGCCATGTAGTCTCGAATATCTCGCAGAAATTCGACTGGTGTGACTCCTGTATTTCCCGAAAACTTTCTCGGCTTGTCATCCAGGTTTCTAATAATGGTGACTGGACCTGAGTATCGTTCGCTTGGACCCAACGTACTCCTCTTCGAACTTGGATTATCCTGAGGGGTTGAACTGGCCCTTTCGAATGTCACATTCGGTTGCATTTGACGGTCTTCTCCCATGCTAGCTTCTTGATTACTCATACTGCGGTCTATCGCTGTCTGATTTATCAATGTTTCCCCTGATGTTATATTCTGACTGGTGAAACTGTTAAACATGGATTCTAGTTTAGTTATCCTGTCTTCTGCTAATTTCTTCACCTGAGTCTTCAATTCATCTAGCGACGTAACATCCTGCGTTTTGTTACTCTCGTCTAAATCGTTTTTCAACTTGTCAATTTTGCCTTCGCACGTATTCTTTACTAACGCGACTTGTTCCTTTAACAGATCAACATCTGTTCTAAATAGAGTTGAATCTATCTTCATCGTTTCCTTGTTCTCCGTATACCTCGCTTCTAAGTTTGCCATACCTGCGATTAATTTTTCATCTAACCCTTCACGTTTCTCTTTTGCTTCGGCATCGACCTCACTATACCGTTCTTCCACGATTGCACCGACTCTATTTTTGAATAAAGCTAAGTTTTCATTAACCTTTTGCTCTATATCGTCGTCTATCTTCCTAATATCTTTCTGCAATTGATTTTCTAATGATTTTAAATTAGAATTAACCTCTCCTAAGACTTCCTCTTTAATGGTCCCAATTGAAAAATGAAAATCCACAGCCTGCTTCCAGTCTCCGACCGGGTCAGGAATGGAATGAATGAAGCCCCCATCTAGCGGCGAGGATATGAACTGTGCCGGCTGCCGAGGCCTGACGCACTCCTCAGGGGCAATGATTAAATGCATGACAGACGAAATGAAATGATAGTGGAGAGTGTTGCTGGAATGAAATTTTGACAGGGAAAACCGGAGCACCCGGAGAAAAACCTGTCTGCCTCCGTTTTGTCCAGCACAGATCTCACATGGAGTGACCGGGATTTGAACCACGGACCCAGCGGTGAGAGGCCAGCGTGCTGCCGCCTAAGCCACGGAGACTTCTTAATGGTCCCAATTACTGTCTTTAAATCTTTAATCTCATTTCCTAGATTCGTTTCTAGACCTTTAATTTTAGTCTCGAAAGATACTTCGGTAGACCACTCTTGAATTTTGCCTACATCTGCCACTAAACCATCGATGTCGAATCTCAACTTCGATACATCTGATTTAATGTCTTTCTGTATGGACATAACGTCTGTTCTTAAAGTAAAAATATTTTCTTCTCCTCTACTTTCTAATTCAATAATATTTTTTCTTAACATTTGAACATTTTCCTCTCCTTTCATGTTTACTGCAATTATGTCTAATTGTAAAGTCTTCAGCATTTCATTATTCTTTAAAGTTAAACTATTCTCTAATCTAGTTAACTTGTTTTCTAATTCAGTGTTAGTTTCTTCACTACGAGCTTGTAATTTCTCTTCCAACGATTTGAAATTATCCTCACTATTTGATTGTAATTTTTCTTCCAATGACTTAAAATTGTCTTCACTATTTGACTGTAGTTTTTCTTCCAATGACTTAAAATTGTCTTCAAGTTGACTTCAGTATTTGACTGTAGCCTAGTCTCTAATAACATCAACTCATCTTTGCTATTTGACTGTAACCTAGTCTCTAATGACTTTAAATTATCTTCACTAGTTGACTGTAATAATTTTACATTAGCTTCGTTACTAATCTGTAATGATTTTAAATTTTCATCAGTACTAGTTTGTAATGCTTGCACATTTTCTTTGCATTTAGCTTCTAATCTAGCTTCTGAATTATTAATTTGTTCTTTAACTTCCGATTCCATCTTAGAAATAGTTTCTGCAATACCAGACATACCCGTCTGTATCTCTCCTATCACCTTAGCTAAATCTTCTGGCAACATAATTATATTTTCAATATACGTTTTATACAGAGACGTTAGACAACAACACATCACAATGTCTCAATTCCTGCATTCACTTGGGTATAGGAAAAATGTCTTATAACTAACATGATATAATTCTAATACGATTAACATGAACACTGGAATGGGCACACAAGTACATTGTCTGACTAAGTTTAATAAATTTTGTAACACACTTAAATGAACTTGAGATCTATCTCTCAGCAATCTAAATCTGATGTGATTCCATAGAATAAACAAAATCGAAGCCCCACTAGTTGGATAAAGCCAATTCTCCCTCTCTCTCTGTACCCGTTCGTCCTGGGGATGCGATGACCCATCTGCTATAACATCGCATTCCTGGAGTTCCAGGACAGAGCGGAGTTAAATGAACCTCTAGTCAAATAAGGAATGTGTCGGAAATTCAGCTGAGTTATCGAAAAAGCAGTGGGTATCACGAGACAAAGTATCTCTAGGGTCGTTACGGGCTTAAGTTTAATAGAAATAATGCAAATATAAATGGGCGCCATCAACTGAATTCCTAGCAAACCACTTCCTTTCCGGATAAGCCTTACTCAAGACAAGGAAAGAAAAGGGAACATCACACCATCATCAGATCACAACTAAGATAAAAACAAATTTATTTTACTTTGATAGTCAGACAGACATTTTAAATATAACTCCTACCTGAGAGTATGGTCGAATGCCAACGTTAAATTGTCATTGTCCAAAAATCGAACCATCTCTTTTCTAATCCAAAATTATTTCATCCACATAACAAGAAAAATCTCTAAAGTTCTCTTGGGTTCTCAGGATCACTGTAGCACTATGTCTTTCGTCACTGACATTTGTGAAACCTGAGACCTAATTTCTCTTTAATTTAACATCATCAATGTGGATTTGAAAAAGTTATTAATCTGTCTAAACATACACATATTATAATCACATATATTTAAATATCAAGTATTTTATGGCTTGCATGGCATAATTTAACTGTTGAACATGTTAGTCAAATGCTCCTAAACATTGAATAATTAATTTACACTATTTACATTGTCATTAACAATCTCTTATCTGTGAATTACAGAAAATTCATGGCTCATTGGTCATCGTTATCGTCATCATCAAAATTAAATATTTCTCACATTAATTCTCACTTCAAAATTCTACATATTCCTGTCAGAATCATTAATTCATTACCATTACATCATTTAAATTCTCAACTCAAGTTGCAATTCCTCAAATTATATCTCAATTAAATTTATTTAATTCCATATAAATTCATTAATCATCAGCTTCTTTAATTAATTATCACCTTCTAATTCAGTTATTCATCATCATTACAATCGTCTATTAATTTATTTCAATCAGTTTAATTTATCCAATCTTTAATTCATCCATCTATTTAATTCATTGATTTATTTCAAAATTTAATTTATCAAATTATTTAAATTTCAATCTTCTGGTTATTTAGATTTTTATTATTTCATCTAGTCATTCTGATTTTTATTTCATTAGGTCAGATCGTTAATATGCTTAAATCTCAGATTATTATTTCATTAATTATTATTTTCAGAAAATCTTGTATTATCAACTTTATTTATTTGTTTAATTTCCTAACAAATTGTTTAATATGGTTTATAGAACGTTGTCTTACAGTTTTATCACTTCCAAGTTATATCTCGTATTTAATTTTCATGCCAAAAAATATTATTGTCTTCACGACATCACGTTGGATCTAACTATCCACAACGACATTACATTTCCTCAATACTTCAAATATCACATTTGAATACAATAATTACTCCACAAAACTCCATAAATATTCAGCACATACAGCATGAATCTCAATAATTACGCTAGACTGGGTACGACGACCTCATGTCTGCCTCAAAATACATTAGCAACATTGCTACTATCACTTGGCAACTTCCACAAAATGCCTATCACAAACTTCACTTAACCATGTTGCATGATCTACAAAATATATATAACTGGCTTCAAATTATCAACGCACACAATCTCCAATAACTGTAATTACTCTGATCACATCTAGACAACTTCTTAAACAATTGGAAAAAATATATTACCTCAGTAATTTAAGATCTGCTTTCAAATAGCATAAATTCTCTTACAATTTTCATAACTCACATCACAGAAAAACACCAATGTGCTATAATCTCATATCAAAATCTGCAATACTGATCTGCCTTAAAATAAATCTGACCATTAATGATTCATCTTACTAGATTCAATTACTTTAAATCCTTCTCAAAGGTATCAAACACAATTATAAAACTCATCAAAAGCATCAGCTATAACAGCTGTTAAACTGAAATTACTCTCAAAAGAGTATAGCAACAAAATATTGGATTGGCAAACAAGAATTACTAGACGTAATCCTGCTGACATTTATCGTTACTTTATTTAACAAAATTTCGACTGATATGTGACTAGTAGTTCCTTGTTTGATTCACTTACAATCTCATGTACACTCGGATGATAAAAATGAGTCCCTCAATGGCGAGTAAGATGTGTAACCACCGTACAGTCGTATAAATACGAAGGACCTCGCCCCGTCGTCTAAGATGATAGTGCCCTGAACGATGGGTAAGATGAGTAGCCACCATACAATCGTATAAATACGAAAGACCCAATCTCGTAGACTATATGAGTGAATGTACCAGATAGGAATCAACAAGTTTCTAGTTGTCATATAAAAGCGATGTTCATTCACTAAAGTGAATAACTTCTTAATATCTCCAAACAATCCAATGGAAAAAATCCCTACTGATGAATAATACACACTCGCTAGTATGCAATGAACTGACGAAGTAATTTTAGATAATCAATTGCAGATCACGAGTTCGAAATACTCGTTACACAAAAAAAACTATTCATGAAAAATATCCTTGCTGGAAAAATGTCTAAAAGACCAAACATCTGCTTAATAAAGCCAACCAATGGTGAGAATTTCGTATAATGATGCCTGCCATATCATATGGTCACTCCATATTCTAGCAAATTCGAAGTATATAAAGTCAAACCATGTCTAAATAATCGTATCACTCCTATTAGAAAAATATACATGTGTGCCCAGTATTCATGAAAATAATCGTATCAGGTAGTTATAACTCTTACAGTACCTTTCATAATCAGCTGTTATTAAATTTCCAAGATCGTCGATTTTCCCTACATAATGAATTTCTCGAAAGATCGGCGTGAATATCATTCCATCCATGAAATGACGATTGCCTTCGAAATCCCAAGTGAATCAGCTGGTGGACCTCCTCTCGTCAGGAATCGAATCCATCGCTCTGCGGTGCCATCTTGTCTCTATCTGCGTCTACTCTGACATTTTGAACTTCGGATTACCCATAGCGGATATTGTCCAACTCCTCTCGAAAAAGTTCATGGAAACAGCGGACTCCCTATTCCTCTTCTAAGTTACGCCACTGTTCCATTAAATGTTCAGTTTGAGTATTGAAAGATCAATCTCCAACAACTGCTAAGTCTCACTTTCGTAAAATAAAATTTTACATGAGAGTGTCCAAGTTTACGAAACACCTTGTAGTTGTCTGTATTTGATAATTCATGAAACTGCATAAGAAATAAATTTCATTAATGCACGATCTAATGTTCATCAGTGCCTATGCTTACGACATTCCGCTTGCTTGAAATTGTTAAAGTAACTTTGAATGCGTTACGGAAAAGCATAGTCATAATGTTATTCATAAAAGCTGTGTTCAAACTGCGTTGAAATGTAGCTTGTAATAAAGTCTCCAACTACTTGCAGTGCTGTTCTAACATATCCCGGCCGTCTGTGATTGCTTGCTCGGCAATTCCCCCTGGATCAATGACCTGCTTGGCGTTCGCTGCTCGGCGATGCTGAAACTGTCGCCTACACTCTGCCGTGACAGTTTCGGTATGCTACGCGACCTTCACCGTGCGTCTGGCTTGCGCTATAGAGCTCGATCCTACTTGCTCGACTGACAGAGCTCCACTGAATGTGCTGGCACTGTCTTCTCACTTATCTGCCTGGCGCAGACACGTGGTGTTCACCCCCCACCACAGTGCTCTCGCGTCACGATTTTAGCCTCGAACCCTCATCATCTCGGCTGTTCCGTTATAAAATAACTTAAGGGTTATCTGACTTCTTTAAAATTATTTCCACATATAATGCATGTTATATATCCTCTTCTAAGATGTTTAATTACCATATTCCATACATATCTTAATAAAGCTTCACATTTCTATCCATAATTCCATCTTCTTACAGATGTCAGTGCCTCCTTGATCCTAGACCTCCTACGTCATCTTGACATTCTTCTTGACTCGATCGGTGCGCTATCTTTTCCTAACTCTTCCCAAAACCTCAACTACGGCTTAATGTCTGCTGGCGTAGCCGATAGCCTAAACTAGGTATCGGGTACATCTCTCCCGTACATCTCCCTTTTTTATCAGAATTGAGAAAAAAAATACACTCTCTGGCATTCTATATATAATACATGTACACGATAGCTCTACAATTCCCTTACTCAGCATGATGGTATTTTCTAATGCTAGCTGCATTAAAAGTTCCTACAACTTCATCAGTATCCATTCTGACAATCTTGTACCTATTATTCTGGTATGTTTGTTCAATACGGAGCGGACCAGCGTACAACGGAGCAAATTTATGGTAGATCTTCAGCTGAAGGTTCGAAGTGACTGGCTTCCTAATCAGCACCTCATCATTTTCTTGAAATGGCTCGTGGAACCTCCTTCCTGCCTGTCTCCTGGCTCTCTTCTCCGCCTGTCTTCTGAGCCTCTCTCCTGCCATCTCGACTCTTCTTTCTTGTGTGGGTTGAGGATCTACTGGTGCCCTCACGACTCGGTCCCATGGTCTATCCGGTTTCAATCCATGATGAAGCATGGACGGAATCTGTCCTGTGCTTTCATGTACTGTGGAATTCAAGCATTGGCTAATGATGGGTATCACTTCCATCCATCTATGGTGTTGCCTTGACACATATAAGCGACACATCTTACTGATCTCAGGCATAATTCTTTCGGCTGGATTTCCCTCTGGATACCGTACAGAATTAAACACATGCCTTATTCCTAAACGTTCCATAGCAGTAGAAAATTCCATACTAGTAAATTGCGATCCATGGTCACTCAACAAAACTTCAGGTTTCCCCATGCTCGGAATAACTGTTTTCTCAAGTCTGTTTATCACGTACTTGGATGTAGCTTTCTGTATAGGGCATAGAGATACGTATTTCGAAAATACGTCAACTGTTACCAAAACGAACTGATTTCCTTTCGTCGAACGAGGAATCGGACCGAAAATGTCCGTCGCGAAAAGTTCTCTTGGCTTGCTGGGTAATATTGATCTAGGAACTTCTTTCATTAACTTAGATGAGTATTTACTTCGCTGACAACTGTCACAGGTCTTTATGACGTCGCGAATCGTTTGTCCCATTTGTCTCCAAACGAAAGTTTCTTGAGCGAGAGCCAAAGTCTTGTCTACACCTACATGAGCTGCAGTTCGGTGTATCATCCAATTAACTGGTTTGACAAGCTTGGGTGGGATCACTACTCTAAGTTTAGTATGATCCTGGTCGATATATTGGCATATAACACCTCCCATAATATGATATTTTCTAGCCTCTATCTCAGTTCTTTGAAAATCCGGATCAGCGTTGTCCATCCTGCGTGTCAAAAAACGGTAAATTCTTCGCAAAGGTGCATATCTCTTCTGAGTTTGCGCTAACAACTTCAACTTTTCTAGAGTACCATTATCCTCTTGAATCAAATTTATGTGGTTGACAATTACTTCCTCACAAGGGTTTCTGCTCAACACATCTGCTAACAGATTTAACTTCCCAGGTCTATGTACAACAGTTGGGTTAAATTGCTGTAAGAACAGAGCCCATCTGATGATGCGGTCACTCGCTAAGTCTGTCTTCATAATAAATTGGAGGGCTTTATGATCTGTGATCACTGTTATGTCATGTCCAAACAACACCTTCTTCCACGTTTTAAGAGCATGAACCACTGCTAATGCCTCTAACTCAGTTGCATAGTAATTCTTCTCACAATTCCTAAGCTTGCGACTGGTGAAAGCTAAATACCTATGTTTCTTGTCATCATCCAATTGATATAGGATCCCACTAATACCTATTTTGGATGCGTCTGTCTCTACAAAAAATCTTCTTGTAAAATCAGGGTACTCAAGCTTGATATTTTGGATCAACATGTTCTTGGCCGCTAAAAACGCTTGATTGCATCTATCGTCCCATTTCCATCGATTTCCCTTTCTTAGTAAATCCTGCAGAGGTGCCATCGTCTCAGTATATTCAGGACAATGTGTTGAAAAGAACTGACACATGCCTAAAAACTGCCGTACCTCTTTAATCTTTCGTGGGGTTGGAAACTCTGAAATTGCCATGATCTTCTTTGGATTGGGCCTATAACCATCTCCATCGATTCTATGTCCAAGAAATTCAATTTCTTCATGAAAGAACTGACATTTATCGAAATTCACCTTGAAGTTCGTCCTCCTAAGATCTTCAAAAAGCCTTTGAAGGTGCCTGATATGTTCTTCCGCTGTCTCAGACGCTATAATCAGGTCATCAATATAGCTTACCACATGCTCCTTAACTGCATCTGACAAATTTTCATCTAGTGCTCGGATCATCACCGGACCACTATTTTTCACTCCAAAAGGTAACCTATTGAATACATATGTTTTATGGTCAAACAAGAACCCTGTGTATTGTTTGCAGTCTTCTGCTAGCTCAACATGATAATAAGAACTAGTCAGATCGATTGTCGAAAAGAAACTCTTTCCTCTGAATCTGCGTAACAATTCACGAATAACAGGTGGTCTGTCATGTTCAGGAAGAACTCTTTCATAAGGGCTCTAGCATCTAGACATATCCTCAGCTTACCATTAGGTTTCTTGACAACAGCTAAAGGATTCAAATAAGCAGTTGGCATTTTCTTAATTATTCCATCTTTCTCCATGTCGCTTATCATTATGCTAACTTCCTCCTTCCATTTATCCGGAATGGGATATAAATTTTTATGGTATGGTTTGTCATCCATCAACTTGATGCTGTAGGTAAAATTTTCTATGAGACCTGGTTTGTCATTGAATATGTCCTCATATTCTGAAATTACTTGATCAAACTGCCCCTTAATTTCTGGATTTATTTTACTTGTCATGCCAGTTTTATCTTCTATAGACCTTTCAACGCTGCATACAATCTCATCCAATATATCCTCTCTAAAGAATGTCATCTCCGATTCCTGATTTTCCATGATCCCTTCTTGAAAGTACATGCGCCTACTCTGCATATCTATGATCAGGCCACTCTTACTTAAGAAATCCACTCCTAGGATCATGTCAAAATGTAGTTGACCCACTACTAGAAACATCTGTTCAAAACTTCTGGTTCCAATCCCAACATCTAAAAGTACCTGACTTTTACATTTCATACTCCTGTCTGGGATCACCCCTTGAATTTTGCTAACAACAGTTGGCAACATTGTAATTTCTCCTAATGATTTCAATTCATCCAGGCAACCTATGGATATCAAGCTCACCATAGCCCCCGTGTCTACAAGTGTCTTTATTTCTTTTCCCATGACTTCCACACTAATAACTGGCAATTCATGTCTATTTTCCCGATGTACTATGTCTTCCTCCTCGATTAAATCCTCGTCCTTGACCTGATACGTTTCCACAATGATGATCGATTCCCAATGATTAGCATTTTTCTCTAGAGTTAATTTGACGTTTTTTTTCCTTCGCCACTCGTGCTTGCTCGATTGACATCTCTCACTGTCTCCTCGAGTGGTGCACTAGGCTGTCTATCTTCTTGCCTCGACCTCTCATGTCCACGATTATCTCGTCTGTCGTTAGGATCGTTTCTTCGGCCATCCTGCCTGTCGTTCCCATTATACTGTTGACTTTGGCTCCAGTTATTTCTGCCCCGATATCTATTGTTATATCGATTCCTGTCTTGATATCTGGAATTCTGGTTATAATTCCTATATCGGCTATCTCTTGCTTCTTGATCGTATGGCCTCTCATATGGTCCTCTATATCGATCATTTCCTCGAGCGATACGGATGTTTCCTCGATTCCCTTCGTTCCGTCGGTTTTCCCAGGAATCTCTTCTGTCCGTTTGAGCTGCATTGTCTACGACTACCGCATTCACTTCTTGCGTCTTTCTATTGTCGTTTCTGGTATTTCTAGGCGTAACTTGAGCGCTTGTATAGTCCAATCGCCGTAAAATGTCGTCATAATGCTCAAGTGTATTGGCTCCCGACGCTATTAGTGATCGCTGTACCTCAATCGGTAACTGTCTCGCTATAGCTTGCAAAAGCTCTTCTTCTGGCAATGGAGGAATCAGAAACTGTAATTTAGCCAGCTGTGACGTGAAATAATTGGCATAATGCGTCGGATGTGACGTAGAATAGCGCTTTGAGTACATTTCCGCTCTTACGTTAAGTTGATCCTCGGCACTCCAAAATCTCCTCAAGAAAGCTATTGCAAATTGCTCCATGTTCGCAAAATTGCTTCTGAACGCTCTAAACCAAGTAAGCGCAGACCCATCTAAGGCGCGTTCGACTATCCTTAGCTCTCTTTCTTTGGCTACCCTATGTTCCGCCATGTAGTCTCGAATATCTCGCAGAAATTCGACTGGTGTGACTCCTGTATTTCCCGAAAACTTTCTCGGCTTGTCATCCAGGTTTCTAATAATGGTGACTGGACCTGAGTATCGTTCGCTTGGACCCAACGTACTCCTCTTCGAACTTGGATTATCCTGAGGGGTTGAACTGGCCCTTTCGAATGTCACATTCGGTTGCATTTGACGGTCTTCTCCCATGCTAGCTTCTTGATTACTCATACTGCGGTCTATCGCTGTCTGATTTATCAATGTTTCCCCTGATGTTATATTCTGACTGGTGAAACTGTTAAACATGGATTCTAGTTTAGTTATCCTGTCTTCTGCTAATTTCTTCACCTGAGTCTTCAATTCATCTAGCAACGTAACATCCTGCGTTTTCTTACTCTCGTCTAAATCGTTTTTCAACTTGTCAATTTTGCCTTCGCACGTATTCTTTACTAACGCGACTTGTTCCTTTAACAGATCAACATCTGTTCTAAATAGAGTTGAATCTATCTTCATCGTTTCCTTGTTCTCCGTATACCTCGCTTCTAAGTTTGCCATACCTGCGATTAATTTTTCATCTAACCCTTCACGTTTCTCTTTTGCTTCGGCATCGACCTCACTATACCGTTCTTCCACGATTGCACCGACTCTATTTTTGAATAAAGCTAAGTTTTCATTAACCTTTTGCTCTATATCGTCGTCTATCTTCCTAATATCTTTCTGCAATTGATTTTCTAATGATTTTAAATTAGAATTAACCTCTCCTAAGACTTCCTCTTTAATGGTCCCAATTACTGTCTTTAAATCTTTAATCTCATTTCCTAGATTCGTTTCTAGACCTTTAATTTTAGTCTCGAAAGATACTTCGGTAGACCACTCTTGAATTTTGCCTACATCTGCCACTAAACCATCGATGTCGAATCTCAACTTCGATACATCTGATTTAATGTCTTTCTGTATGGACATAACGTCTGTTCTTAAAGTAAAAATATTTTCTTCTCCTCTACTTTCTAATTCAATAATATTTTTTCTTAACATTTGAACATTTTCCTCTCCTTTCGTGTTTACTGCAATTATGTCTAATTGTAAAGTCTTCAGCATTTCATTATTCTTTAAAGTTAAACTATTCTCTAATCTAGTTAACTTGTTTTCTAATTCAGTGTTAGTTTCTTCACTACGAGCTTGTAATTTCTCTTCCAACGATTTGAAATTATCCTCACTATTTGATTGTAATTTTTCTTCCAATGACTTAAAATTGTCTTCACTATTTGACTGTAGTTTTTCTTCCAATGACTTAAAATTGTCTTTCAAGTTGACTTCAGTATTTGACTGTAGCCTAGTCTCTAATAACATCAACTCATCTTTGCTATTTGACTGTAACCTAGTCTCTAATGACTTTAAATTATCTTCACTAGTTGACTGTAATAATTTTACATTAGCTTCGTTACTAATCTGTAATGATTTTAAATTTTCATCAGTACTAGTTTGTAATGCTTGCACATTTTCTTTGCATTTAGCTTCTAATCTAGCTTCTGAATTATTAATTTGTTCTTTAACTTCCGTTTCCATCTTAGAAATAGTTTCTGCAATACCAGACATACCCGTCTGTAACTCTCCTAACACCTTAGCTAAATCTTCTGGCAACATAATTATATTTTCAATATACGTTTTATACAGAGACGTTAGACAACAACACATCACAATGTCTCAATTCCTGCATTCACTTGGGTATAGGAAAAATGTCTTATAACTAACATGATATAATTCTAATACGATTAACATGAACACTGGAATGGGCACACAAGTACATTGTCTGACTAAGTTTAATAAATTTTGTAACACACTTAAATGAACTTGAGATCTATCTCTCAGCAATCTAAATCTGATGTGATTCCATAGAATAAACAAAACCGAAGCCCCACTAGTTGGATAAAGCCAATTCTCCCTCTCTCTCTGTACCCGTTCGTCCTGGGGATGCGATGACCCATCTGCTATAACATCGCATTCCTGGAGTTCCAGGACAGAGCGGAGTTAAATGAACCTCTAGTCAAATAAGGAATGTGTCGGAAATTCAGCTGAGTTATCGAAAAAGCAGTGGGTATCACGAGACAAAGTATCTCTAGGGTCGTTACGGGCTTAAGTTTAATAGAAATAATGCAAATATAAATGGGCGCCATCAACTGAATTCCTAGCAAACCACTTCCTTTCCGGATAAGCCTTACTCAAGACAAGGAAAGAAAAGGGAACATCACACCATCATCAGATCACAACTAAGATAAAAACAAATTTATTTTACTTTGATAGTCAGACAGACATTTTAAATATAACTCCTACCTGAGAGTATGGTCGAATGCCAACGTTAAATTGTCATTGTCCAAAAATCGAACCATCTCTTTTCTAATCCAAAATTATTTCATCCACATAACAAGAAAAATCTCTAAAGTTCTCTTGGGTTCTCAGGATCACTGTAGCACTATGTCTTTCGTCACTGACATTTGTGAAACCTGAGACCTAATTTCTCTTTAATTTAACATCATCAATGTGGATTTGAAAAAGTTATTAATCTGTCTAAACATACACATATTATAATCACATATATTTAAATATCAAGTATTTTATGGCTTGCATGGCATAATTTAACTGTTGAACATGTTAGTCAAATGCTCCTAAACATTGAATAATTAATTTACACTATTTACATTGTCATTAACAATCTCTTATCTGTGAATTACAGAAAATTCATGGCTCATTGGTCATCGTTATCGTCATCATCAAAATTAAATATTTCTCACATTAATTCTCACTTCAAAATTCTACATATTCCTGTCAGAATCATTAATTCATTACCATTACATCATTTAAATTCTCAACTCAAGTTGCAATTCCTCAAATTATATCTCAATTAAATTTATTTAATTCCATATAAATTCATTAATCATCAGCTTCTTTAATTAATTATCACCTTCTAATTCAGTTATTCATCATCATTACAATCGTCTATTAATTTATTTCAATCAGTTTAATTTATCCAATCTTTAATTCATCCATCTATTTAATTCATTGATTTATTTCAAAATTTAATTTATCAAATTATTTAAATTTCAATCTTCTGGTTATTTAGATTTTTATTATTTCATCTAGTCATTCTGATTTTTATTTCATTAGGTCAGATCGTTAATATGCTTAAATCTCAGATTATTATTTCATTAATTATTATTTTCAGAAAATCTTGTATTATCAACTTTATTTATTTGTTTAATTTCCTAACAAATTGTTTAATATGGTTTATAGAACGTTGTCTTACAGTTTTATCACTTCCAAGTTATATCTCGTATTTAATTTTCATGCCAAAAAATATTATTGTCTTCACGACATCACGTTGGATCTAACTATCCACAACGACATTACATTTCCTCAATACTTCAAATATCACATTTGAATACAATAATTACTCCACAAAACTCCATAAATATTCAGCACATACAGCATGAATCTCAACAATTACGCTAGACTGGGTACGACGACCTCATGTCTGCCTCAAAATACATTAGCAACATTGCTACTATCACTTGGCAACTTCCACAAAATGCCTATCACAAACTTCACTTAACCATGTAGCATGATCTACAAAATATATATAACTGGCTTCAAATTATCAACGCACACAATCTCCAATAACTGTAATTACTCTGATCACATCTAGACAACTTCTTAAACAATTGGAAAAAATATATTACCTCAGTAATTTAAGATCTGCTTTCAAATAGCATAAATTCTCTTACAATTTTCATAACTCACATCACAGAAAAACACCAATGTGCTATAATCTCATATCAAAATCTGCAATACTGATCTGCCTTAAAATAAATCTGACCATTAATGATTCATCTTACTAGATTCAATTAATTTAAATCCTTCTCAAAGGTATCAAACACAATTATAAAACTCATCAAAAGCATCAGCTATAACAGCTGTTAAACTGAAATTACTCTCAAAAGAGTATAGCAACAAAATATTGGATTGGCAAACAAGAATTACTAGACGTAATCCTGCTGACATTTATCGTTACTTTATTTAACAAAATTTCGACTGATATGTGACTAGTAGTTCCTTGTTTGATTCACTTACAATCTCATGTACACTCGGATGATAAAAATGAGTCCCTCAATGGCGAGTAAGATGTGTAACCACCGTACAGTCGTATAAATACGAAATACCTCGCCCCGTCGTCTAAGATGATAGTGCCCTGAACGATGGGTAAGATGAGTAGCCACCATACAATCGTATAAATACGAAAGACCCCATCTCGTAGACTATATGAGTGAATGTACCAGATAGGAATCAACAAGTTTCTAGTTGTCATATAAAAGCGATGTTCATTCACTAAAGTGAATAACTTCTTAATATCTCCAAACAATCCAATGGAAAAAATCCCTACTGATGAATAATACACACTCGCTAGTATGCAATGAACTGACGAAGTAATTTTAGATAATCAATTGCAGATCACGAGTTCGAAATACTCGTTACACAAAAAAAAACTATTCATGAAAAATATCCTTGCTGGAAAAATGTCTAAAAGACTAAACATCTGCTTAATAAAGCCAACCAATGGTGAGAATTTCGTATAATGATGCCTGCCATATCATATGGTCACTCCATATTCTAGCAAATTCGAAGTATATAAAGTCAAACCATGTCTAAATAATCGTATCACTCCTATTAGAAAAATATACATGTGTGCCCAGTATTCATGAAAATAATCGTATCAGGTAGTTATAACTCTTACAGTACCTTTCATAATCAGCTGTTATTAAATTTCCAAGATCGTCGATTTTCCCTACATAATGAATTTCTCGAAAGATCGGCGTGAATATCATTCCATCCATGAAATGACGATTGCCTTCGAAATCCCAAGTGAATCAGCTGGTGGACCTCCTCTCGTCAGGAATCGAATCCATCGCTCTGCGGTGCCATCTTGTCTCTATCTGCGTCTACTCTGACATGTTGAACTTCGGATTACCCATAGCGGATATTGTCCAACTCCTCTCGAAAAAGTTCATGGAAACAGCGGACCCCCTATTCCTCTTCTAAGTTACGCCACTGTTCCATTAAATGTTCAGTTTGAGTATTGAAAGATCAATCTCCAACAACTGCTAAGTCTCACTTTCGTAAAATAAAATTTTACATGAGAGTGTCCAAGTTTACGAAACACCCTGTAGTTGTCTGTATTTGATAATTCATGAAACTGCATAAGAAATAAATTTCATTAATGCACGATCTAATGTTCATCAGTGCCTATGCTTACGACATTCCGCTTGCTTGAAATTGTTAAAGTAACTTTGAATGCGTTACGGAAAAGCATAGTCATAATGTTATTCATAAAAGCTGTGTTCAAACTGCGTTGAAATGTAGCTTGTAATAAAGTCTCCAACTACTTGCAGTGCTGTTCTAACATATCCCGGCCGTCTGTGATTGCTTGCTCGGCAATTCCCCCTGGATCAATGACCTGCTTGGCGTTCGCTGCTCGGCGATGCTGAAACTGTCGCCTACACTCTGCCGTGACAGTTTCGGTATGCTACGCGACCTTCACCGTGCGTCTGGCTTGCGCTATAGAGCTCGATCCTACTTGCTCGACTGACAGAGCTCCACTGAATGTGCTGGCACTGTCTTCTCACTTATCTGCCTGGCGCAGACACGTGGTGTTCACCCCCACCACAGTGCTCTCGCGTCACGATTTTAGCCTCGAACCCTCATCATCTCGGCTGTTCCGTTATAAAATAACTTAAGGGTTATCTGACTTCTTTAAAATTATTTCCACATATAATGCATGTTATATATCCTCTTCTAAGATGTTTAATTACCATATTCCATACATATCTTAATAAAGCTTCACATTTCTATCCATAATTCCATCTTCTTACAGATGTCAGTGCCTCCTTGATCCTAGACCTCCTACGTCATCTTGACATTCTTCTTGACTCGATCGGTGCGCTATCTTTTCCTAACTCTTCCCAAAACCTCAACTACGGCTTAATGTCTGCTGGCGTAGCCGATAGCCTAAACTAGGTATCGGGTACATCTCTCCCGTACATCTCCTTTTTTTATCAGGATTGAGAAAAAAATACACTCTCTGGCATTCTATATATAATACATGTACACGATAGCTCTACAATTCCCTTGCTCAGCATGATGGTATTTTCTAATGCTAGCTGCATTAAAAGTTCCTACAACTTCATCAGTATCCATTCTGACAATCTTGTAGCTATTATTCTGGTATGTTTGTTCAATACGGAGCGGACCAGCGTACAATGGAGCAAATTTATGGTAGATCTTCAGCTGAAGGTTCGAAGTGACTGGCTTCCTAATCAGCACCTCATCATTTTCTTGAAATGGCTCGTGGAACCTCCTTCCTGCCTGTCTCCTGGCTCTCTTCTCCGCCTGTCTTCTGAGCCTCTCTCCTGCCATCTCGACTCTTCTTTCTTGTGTGGGTTGAGGATCTACTGGTGCCCTCACGACTCGGTCCCATGGTCTATCCGGTTTCAATCCATGATGAAGCATGGACGGAATCTGTCCTGTGCTTTCATGTACTGTGGAATTCAAGCATTGGCTAATGATGGGTATCACTTCCATCCATCTATGGTGTTGCCTTGACACATATAAGCGACACATCTTACTGATCTCAGGCATAATTCTTTCGGCTGGATTTCCCTCTGGATACCGTACAGAATTAAACACATGCCTTATTCCTAAACGTTCCATAGCAGTAGAAAATTCCATACTAGTAAATTGCGATCCATGGTCACTCAACAAAACTTCAGGTTTCCCCATGCTCGGAATAACTGTTTTCTCAAGTCTGTTTATCACGTACTTGGATGTAGCTTTCTGTATAGGGCATAGAGATACGTATTTCGAAAATACGTCAACTGTTACCAAAACGAACTGATTTCCTTTCGTCGAACGAGGAATCGGACCGAAAATGTCCGTCGCGAAAAGTTCTCTTGGCTTGCTGGGTAATATTGATCTAGGAACTTCTTTCATTAACTTAGATGAGTATTTACTTCGCTGACAACTGTCACAGGTCTTTATGACGTCGCGAATCGTTTGTCCCATTTGTCTCCAAACGAAAGTTTCTTGAGCGAGAGCCAAAGTCTTGTCTACACCTACATGAGCTGCAGTTCGGTGTATCATCCAATTAACTGGTTTGACAAGCTTGGGTGGGATCACTACTCTAAGTTTAGTATGATCCTGGTCGATATATTGGCATATAACACCTCCCATAATATGATATTTTCTAGCCTCTATCTCAGTTCTTTGAAAATCCGGATCAGCGTTGTCCATCCTGCGTGTCAAAAAACGGTAAATTCTTCGCAAAGGTGCATATCTCTTCTGAGTTTGCGCTAACAACTTCAACTTTTCTAGAGTACCATTATCCTCTTGAATCAAATTTATGTGGTTGACAATTACTTCCTCACAAGGGTTTCTGCTCAACACATCTGCTAACAGATTTAACTTCCCAGGTCTATGTACAACAGTTGGGTTAAATTGCTGTAAGAACAGAGCCCATCTGGTGATGCGGTCACTCGCTAAGTCTGTCTTCATAATAAATTGGAGGGCTTTATGATCTGTGATCACTGTTATGTCATGTCCAAACAACACCTTCTTCCACGTTTTAAGAGCATGAACCACTGCTAATGCCTCTAACTCAGTTGCATAGTAATTCTTCTCACAATTCCTAAGCTTGCGACTGGTGAAAGCTAAATACCTATGTTTCTTGTCATCATCCAATTGATATAGGATCCCACTAATACCTATTTTGGATGCGTCTGTCTCTACAAAAAATCTTCTTGTAAAATCAGGGTACTCAAGCTTGATATTTTGGATCAACATGTTCTTGGCCGCTAAAAACGCTTGATTGCATCTATCGTCCCATTTCCATCGATTTCCCTTTCTTAGTAAATCCTGCAGAGGTGCCATCGTCTCAGTATATTCAGGACAATGTGTTGAAAAGAACTGACACATGCCTAAAAACTGCCGTACCTCTTTAATCTTTCGTGGGGTTGGAAACTCTGAAATTGCCATGATCTTCTTTGGATTGGGCCTATAACCATCTCCATCGATTCTATGTCCAAGAAATTCAATTTCTTCATGAAAGAACTGACATTTATCGAAATTCACCTTGAAGTTCGTCCTCTAAGATCTTCAAAAAGCCTTTGAAGGTGCCTGATATGTTCTTCCGCTGTCTCAGACGCTATAATCAGGTCATCAATATAGCTTACCACATGCTCCTTAACTGCATCTGACAAATTTTCATCTAGTGCTCGGATCATCACCGGACCACTATTTTTCACTCCAAAAGGTAACCTATTGAATACATATGTTTTATGGTCAAACAAGAACCCTGTGTATTGTTTGCAGTCTTCTGCTAGCTCAACATGATAATAAGAACTAGTCAGATCGATTGTCGAAAAGAAACTCTTTCCTCTGAATCTGCGTAACAATTCACGAATAACAGGTGGTCTGTCATGTTCAGGAAGAACTCTTTCATTAAGGGCTCTAGCATCTAGACATATCCTCAGCTTACCATTAGGTTTCTTGACAACAGCTAAAGGATTCAAATAAGCAGTTGGCATTTTCTTAATTATTCCATCTTTCTCCATGTCGCTTATCATTATGCTAACTTCCTCCTTCCATTTATCCGGAATGGGATATAAATTTTTATGGTATGGTTTGTCATCCATCAACTTGATGCTGTAGGTAAAATTTTCTATGAGACCTGGTTTGTCATTGAATATGTCCTCATATTCTGAAATTACTTGATCAAACTGCCCCTTAATTTCTGGATTTATTTTACTTGTCATGCCAGTTTTATCTTCTATAGACCTTTCAACGCTGCATACAATCTCATCCAATATATCCTCTCTAAAGAATGTCATCTCCGATTCCTGATTTTCCATGATCCCTTCTTGAAAGTACATGCGCCTACTCTGCATATCTATGATCAGGCCACTCTTACTTAAGAAATCCACTCCTAGGATCATGTCAAAATGTAGTTGACCCACTACTAGGAACATCTGTTCAAAACTTCTGGTTCCAATCCCAACATCTAAAAGTACCTGACTTTTACATTTCATACTCCTGTCTGGGATCACCCCTTGAATTTTGCTAACAACAGTTGGCAACATTGTAATTTCTCCTAATAATTTCAATTCATCCAGGCAACCTATGGATATCAAGCTCACCATAGCCCCCGTGTCTACAAGTGTCTTTATTTCTTTTCCCATGACTTCCACACTAATAACTGGCAATTCATGTCTATTTTCCCGATGTACTATGTCTTCCTCCTCGATTAAATCCTCGTCCTTGACCTGATACGTTTCCACAATGATGATCGATTCCCAATGATTAGCATTTTTCTCTAGAGTTAATTTGACGTTTTTTTCCCTTCGCCACTCGTGCTTGCTCGATTGACATCTCTCACTGTCTCCTCGAGTGGTGCACTAGGCTGTCTATCTTCTTGCCTCGACCTCTCATGTCCACGATTATCTCGTCTGTCGTTAGGATCGTTTCTTCGGCCATCCTACCTGTCGTTCCCATTATACTGTTGACTTTGGCTCCAGTTATTTCTGCCCCGATATCTATTGTTATATCGATTCCTGTCTTGATATCTGGAATTCTGGTTATAATTCCTATATCGGCTATCTCTTGCTTCTTGATCGTATGGCCTCTCATATGGTCCTCTATATCGATCATTTCCTCGAGCGTTACGGATGTTTCCTCGATTCCCTTCGTTCCGTCGGTTTTCCCAGGAATCTCTTCTGTCCGTTTGAGCTGCATTGTCTACGACTACCGCATTCACTTCTTGCGTCTTTCTATTGTCGTTTCTGGTATTTCTAGGCGTAACTTGAGCGCTTGTATAGTCCAATCGCCGTAAAATGTCGTCATAATGCTCAAGTGTATTGGCTCCCGACGCTATTAGTGATCGCTGTACCTCAATCGGTAACTGTCTCGCTATAGCTTGCAAAAGCTCTTCTTCTGGCAATGGAGGAATCAGAAACTGTAATTTAGCCAGCTGTGACGTGAAATAATTGGCATAATGCGTCGGATGTGACGTAGAATAGCGCTTTGAGTACATTTCCGCTCTTACGTTAAGTTGATCCTCGGCACTCCAAAATCTCCTCAAGAAAGCTATTGCAAATTGCTCCATGTTCGCAAAATTGCTTCTGAACGCTCTAAACCAAGTAAGCGCAGACCCATCTAAGGCGCGTTCGACTATCCTTAGCTCTCTTTCTTTGGCTACCCTATGTTCCGCCATGTAGTCTCGAATATCTCGCAGAAATTCGACTGGTGTGACTCCTGTATTTCCCGAAAACTTTCTCGGCTTGTCATCCAGGTTTCTAATAATGGTGACTGGACCTGAGTATCGTTCGCTTGGACCCAACGTACTCCTCTTTGAACTTGGATTATCCTGAGGGGTTGAACTGGCCCTTTCGAATGTCACATTCGGTTGCATTTGACGGTCTTCTCCCATGCTAGCTTCTTGATTACTCATACTGCGGTCTATCGCTGTCTGATTTATCAATGTTTCCCCTGATGTTATATTCTGACTGGTGAAACTGTTAAACATGGATTCTAGTTTAGTTATCCTGTCTTCTGCTAATTTCTTCACCTGAGTCTTCAATTCATCTAGTGACGTAACATCCTGCGTTTTGTTACTCTCGTCTAAATCGTTTTTCAACTTGTCAATTTTGCCTTCGCACGTATTCTTTACTAACGCGACTTGTTCCTTTAACAGATCAACATCTGTTCTAAATAGAGTTGAATCTATCTTCATCGTTTCCTTGTTCTCCGTATACCTCGCTTCTAAGTTTGCCATACCTGCGATTAATTTTTCATCTAACCCTTCACGTTTCTCTTTTGCTTCGGCATCGACCTCACTATACCGTTCTTCCACGATTGCACCGACTCTATTTTTGAATAAAGCTAAGTTTTCATTAACCTTTTGCTCTATATCGTCGTCTATCTTCCTAATATCTTTCTGCAATTGATTTTCTAATGATTTTAAATTAGAATTAACCTCTCCTAAGACTTCCTCTTTAATGGTCCCAATTACTGTCTTTAAATCTTTAATCTCATTTCCTAGATTCGTTTCTAGACCTTTAATTTTAGTCTCGAAAGATACTTCGGTAGACCACTCTTGAATTTTGCCTACATCTGCCACTAAACCATCGATGTCGAATCTCAACTTCGATACATCTGATTTAATGTCTTTCTGTATGGACATAACGTCTGTTCTTAAAGTAAAAATATTTTCTTCTCCTCTACTTTCTAATTCAATAATATTTTTTCTTAACATTTGAACATTTTCCTCTCCTTTCATGTTTACTGCAATTATGTCTAATTGTAAAGTCTTCAGCATTTCATTATTCTTTAAAGTTAAACTATTCTCTAATCTAGTTAACTTGTTTTCTAATTCAGTGTTAGTTTCTTCACTACGAGCTTGTAATTTCTCTTCCAACGATTTGAAATTATCCTCACTATTTGATTGTAATTTTTCTTCCAATGACTTAAAATTGTCTTCACTATTTGACTGTAGTTTTTCTTCCAATGACTTAAAATTGTCTTTCAAGTTGACTTCAGTATTTGACTGTAGCCTAGTCTCTAATAACATCAACTCATCTTTGCTATTTGACTGTAACCTAGTCTCTAATGACTTTAAATTATCTTCACTAGTTGACTGTAATAATTTTACATTAGCTTCGTTACTAATCTGTAATGATTTTAAATTTTCATCAGTACTAGTTTGTAATGCTTGCACATTTTCTTTGCGTTTAGCTTCTAATCTAGCTTCTGAATTATTAATTTGTTCTTTAACTTCCGTTTCCATCTTAGAAATAGTTTCTGCAATACCAGACATACCCGTCTGTAACTCTCCTAACACCTTAGCTAAATCTTCTGGCAACATAATTATATTTTCAATATACGTTTTATACAGAGACGTTAGACAACAACACATCACAATGTCTCAATTCCTGCATTCACTTGGGTATAGGAAAAATGTCTTATAACTAACATGATATAATTCTAATACGATTAACATGAACACTGGAATGGGCACACAAGTACATTGTCTGACTAAGTTTAATAAATTTTGTAACACACTTAAATGAACTTGAGATCTATCTCTCAGCAATCTAAATCTGATGTGATTCCATAGAATAAACAAAATCGAAGCCCCACTAGTTGGATAAAGCCAATTCTCCCTCTCTCTCTGTACCCGTTCGTCCTGGGGATGCGATGACCCATCTGCTATAACATCGCATTCCTGGAGTTCCAGGACAGAGCGGAGTTAAATGAACCTCTAGTCAAATAAGGAATGTGTCGGAAATTCAGCTGAGTTATCGAAAAAGCAGTGGGTATCACGAGACAAAGTATCTCTAGGGTCGTTACGGGCTTAAGTTTAATAGAAATAATGCAAATATAAATGGGCGCCATCAACTGAATTCCTAGCAAACCACTTCCTTTCCGGATAAGCCTTACTCAAGACAAGGAAAGAAAAGGGAACATCACACCATCATCAGATCACAACTAAGATAAAAACAAATTTATTTTACTTTGATAGTCAGACAGACATTTTAAATATAACTCCTACCTGAGAGTATGGTCGAATGCCAACGTTAAATTGTCATTGTCCAAAAATCGAACCATCTCTTTTCTAATCCAAAATTATTTCATCCACATAACAAGAAAAATCTCTAAAGTTCTCTTGGGTTCTCAGGATCACTGTAGCACTATGTCTTTCGTCACTGACATTTGTGAAACCTGAGACCTAATTTCTCTTTAATTTAACATCATCAATGTGGATTTGAAAAAGTTATTAATCTGTCTAAACATACACATATTATAATCACATATATTTAAATATCAAGTATTTTATGGCTTGCATGGCATAATTTAACTGTTGAACATGTTAGTCAAATGCTCCTAAACATTGAATAATTAATTTACACTATTTACATTGTCATTAACAATCTCTTATCTGTGAATTACAGAAAATTCATGGCTCATTGGTCATCGTTATCGTCATCATCAAAATTAAATATTTCTCACATTAATTCTCACTTCAAAATTCTACATATTCCTGTCAGAATCATTAATTCATTACCATTACATCATTTAAATTCTCAACTCAAGTTGCAATTCCTCAAATTATATCTCAATTAAATTTATTTAATTCCATATAAATTCATTAATCATCAGCTTCTTTAATTAATTATCACCTTCTAATTCAGTTATTCATCATCATTACAATCGTCTATTAATTTATTTCAATCAGTTTAATTTATCCAATCTTTAATTCATCCATCTATTTAATTCATTGATTTATTTCAAAATTTAATTTATCAAATTATTTAAATTTCAATCTTCTGGTTATTTAGATTTTTATTATTTCATCTAGTCATTCTGATTTTTATTTCATTAGGTCAGATCGTTAATATGCTTAAATCTCAGATTATTATTTCATTAATTATTATTTTCAGAAAATCTTGTATTATCAACTTTATTTATTTGTTTAATTTCCTAACAAATTGTTTAATATGGTTTATAGAACATTGTCTTACAGTTTTATCACTTCCAAGTTATATCTCGTATTTAATTTTCATGCCAAAAAATATTATTGTCTTCACGACATCACGTTGGATCTAACTATCCACAACGACATTACATTTCCTCAATACTTCAAATATCACATTTGAATACAATAATTACTCCACAAAACTCCATAAATATTCAGCACATACAGCATGAATCTCAACAATTACGCTAGACTGGGTACGACGACCTCATGTCTGCCTCAAAATACATTAGCAACATTGCTACTATCACTTGGCAACTTCCACAAAATGCCTATCACAAACTTCACTTAACCATGTTGCATGATCTACAAAATATATATAACTGGCTTCAAATTATCAACGCACACAATCTCCAATAACTGTAATTACTCTGATCACATCTAGACAACTTCTTAAACAATTGGAAAAAATATATTACCTCAGTAATTTAAGATCTGCTTTCAAATAGCATAAATTCTCTTACAATTTTCATAACTCACATCACAGAAAAACATCAATGTGCTATAATCTCATATCAAAATCTGCAATACTGATCTGCCTTAAAATAAATCTGACCATTAATGATTCATCTTACTAGATTCAATTACTTTAAATCCTTCTCAAAGGTATCAAACACAATTATAAAACTCATCAAAAGCATCAGCTATAACAGCTGTTAAACTGAAATTACTCTCAAAAGTGTATAGCAACAAAATATTGGATTGGCAAACAAGAATTACTAGACGTAATCCTGCTGACATTTATCGTTACTTTATTTAACAAAATTTCGACTGATATGTGACCAGTAGTTCCTTGTTTGATTCACTTACAATCTCATGTACACTCGGATGATAAAAATGAGTCCCTCAATGGCGAGTAAGATGTGTAACCACCGTACAGTCGTATAAATACGAAATACCTCGCCCCGTCGTCTAAGATGATAGTGCCCTGAACGATGGGTAAGATGAGTAGCCACCATACAATCGTATAAATACGAAAGACCCCATCTCGTAGACTATATGAGTGAATGTACCAGATAGGAATCAACAAGTTTCTAGTTGTCATATAAAAGCGATGTTCATTCACTAAAGTGAATAACTTCTTAATATCTCCAAACAATCCAATGGAAAAAATCCCTACTGATGAATAATACGCACTCGCTAGTATGCAATGAACTGACGAAGTAATTTTAGATAATCAATTGCAGATCACGAGTTCGAAATACTCGTTACACAAAAAAAACTATTCATGAATTGCTGGAAAAATGTCTAAAAGACCAAACATCTGCTTAATAAAGCCAACCAATGGTGAATTCGAAGTATATAAAGTCAAACCATGTCTAAATAATCGTATCACTCCTATTAGAAAAATATACATGTGTGCCCAGTATTCATGAAAATAATCGTATCAGGTAGTTATAACTCTTACAGTACCTTTCATAATCAGCTGTTATTAAATTTCCAAGATCGTCGATTTTCCCTACATAATGAATTTCTCGAAAGATCGGCGTGAATATCATTCCATCCATGAAATGACGATTGCCTTCGAAATCCCAAGTGAATCAGCTGGTGGACCTCCTCTCGTCAGGAATCGAATCCATCGCTCTGCGGTGCCATCTTGTCTCTATCTGCGTCTACTCTGACATGTTGAACTTCGGATTACCCATAGCGGATATTGTCCAACTCCTCTCGAAAAAGTTCATGGAAACAGCGGACTCCCTATTCCTCTTCTAAGTTACGCCACTGTTCCATTAAATGTTCAGTTTGAGTATTGAAAGATCAATCTCCAACAACTGCTAAGTCTCACTTTCGTAAAATAAAATTTTACATGAGAGTGTCCAAGTTTACGAAACACCCTGTAGTTGTCTGTATTTGATAATTCATGAAACTGCATAAGAAATAAATTTCATTAATGCACGATCTAATGTTCATCAGTGCCTATGCTTACGACATTCCGCTTGCTTGAAATTGTTAAAGTAACTTTGAATGCGTTACGGAAAAGCATAGTCATAATGTTATTCATAAAAGCTGTGTTCAAACTGCGTTGAAATGTAGCTTGTAATAAAGTCTCCAACTACTTGCAGTGCTGTTCTAACATATCCCGGCCGTCTGTGATTGCTTGCTCGGCAAGTCCCCCTGGATCAATGACCTGCTTGGCGTTCGCTGCTCGGCGATGCTGAAACTGTCGCCTACACTCTGCCGTGACAGTTTCGGTATGCTACGCGACCTTCACCGTGCGTCTGGCTTGCGCTATAGAGCTCGATCCTACTTGCTCGACTGGCAGAGCTCCACTGAATGTGCTGGCACTGTCTTCTCACTTATCTGCCTGGCGCAGACACGTGGTGTTCACCCCCACCACAGTGCTCTCGCGTCACGATTTTAGCCTCGAACCCTCATCGTCTCGGCTGTTCCGTTATAAAATAACTTAAGGGTTATCTGACTTCTTTAAAATTATTTCCACATATAATGCATGTTATATATCCTCTTCTAAGATGTTTAATTACCATATTCCATACATATCTTAATAAAGCTTCACATTTCTATCCATAATTCCATCTTCTTACAGATGTCAGTGCCTCCTTGATCCTAGACCTCCTACGTCATCTTGACATTCTTCTTGACTCGATCGGTGCGCTATCTTTTCCTAACTCTTCCCAAAACCTCAACTACGGCTTAATGTCTGCTGGCGTAGCCGATAGCCTAAACTAGGTATCGGGTACAGTACATAGTCTATTGGCAGCAGGTGAAATCTCAAGCGTTACAATGCTAAAGGCAACTTGGAAAATGTAGGCACGCTACGAAATTTAAAAGTACAAAATGCACGATTGAAATAAAATGAGATTATGTCCTGGCAAAATGCCTGGTTGGTGAAAAATCAATAAATTGAATAGCTTCCCTTTCCCAAATAATTTCACATAACCAAATATTGACATTTTAATTTATTTTAAGAATAAATATGAATATTAGGATTTCACGGAAAGAACTCAAATGTGGGGCGGCAGTCATTACCGTGGGGCCCATGATCGCTCTCTACCGTCGTGGCCCTGCGTGGACATCGTGTAGTTTTGGTACAACCCAATTGTGGACACACGTGAAATCTTATGTTGCAAGAAAAAAAAACGTTCCGAATAGCAGACGTTGAGAGAATTACGGACGAGGCGACGATTGACAGCATCACAACATGCGCTTGGGCAGGTTGCGTAAGTCATGCAGAGAGACTGAGGGAAGAAAACTGAGAAGTCGGCTGAGTGCTCAGGTTGAATGCCGACTGACTTGCATCATAGTAATTAGCAACCCTGCGGGAAGAGTAGTCTGGCGACATCGCAGTGAGTGTCTCTGTCTCTTTATGTGCAAAACGCTCTCTCTCTCTCACCTGCCACCGTACGTGCTCTCTCTGTAGCATGGTCGGTAATGCAGATTACGAGAGAATAGCGCTCACCTCTCAGGTGGCCATTTCTGGAATTAAAAGGCGATTCACGACCCAAGTTTCGCTCCCTCTTAACAAGAGCCACTGTGACGCTTATCTGCGCTTCTAAGACAGGTAGCGCGCGCAATGCTGTTTGACGTATGTACAGACTGCACTCTGACATCACTGAGTCATCCGCTTCACCCCGCGGGGCTCCTGCTGCAACAATCAACAAACGTTGGCAGAGCCACGCTCAGCAGCAATCAAATCTTAAATTGGTAATATTCGTCACGATCTCCGCGCCGCGTCGTTCCACGCCACTCTCCTACCGTTGAGCTCTCAAGGTCAAGTGTGCAGCTTGTCGCCGGGATCTGTACACACATTGGAACTGTGATGCGACATCAATGTCAGGTCATGTGATATTCTCAGAACAGCAAGTTGGTATTACGATGTCAGGAGTAGGGTACATATAGCGCAATTGGGTTACTGTGGAATTTGAGGCTTCCTGTTAACCCCCTCACCCTTTTGTATTACATAAATAATTCGCAGCCTAGTTTTATTTTAACGGTGTCTTCTACATACGAAATATCATGTCAATCACTGCAGTAGTTTTGATCCCAACCCCATAACAAACAAGCAGAAATTAAACAGAGGGTACATTTTGTCACTATACACCCATCTGGGATAAATACAAAGTTTGAGCCAAAAAATTCCAAATGTTCAGACAGAAAGCTTACCGTACTTTATTACCAGAGATAATAATTATGTTATTGGTTTTTAGGTCCCCTTTAAATTCTCTGGCTTTTAGAGACGCCGGGGTGCCGGAATTTTTTCCCGAAGGGGATCTTTAATGTGCCTGTAAATCTACTGACACGGCTCCCTCGCATTTGCGCACCTTCGAATGCCAGCCAGCTGACTGTGCCAGGATACGAATCTACAACCTTGGGCCCAGCAAACGAGAACGTTACGGCTGACGAGCCATGCAGCCAGTCTTTTAATAGAGAAATAGAGAAGATAACACTGAAGATGTTAAGGAAATTAATTGATTTTTAAATATTTATAAATAAAGTGGTGTAGTGGCACTAGCATTCTTGGCTGTTATCGTGGAGGATTAGATTCGATTCCCGGCTCTGCCAAGAAATTTAAGTCTCGTGAAGAATAGCTGATAATAGAAGGGTTCGATTCCTACCGCAGCCATCCTAGAAGTGGTTTTCCGTGGTTTCCCATTTCTACTCCAGGCGAATGCCGGTGTGGTTCCTAAATTAAGACCACGGTCGTCTTCTGCTCAAATCCTAGTCCCGATTACAAATGCACATACTAGTACAGCCATCCAAATAAGACAGGTTATCAGACAGATTCCTCACACTCACACACATACCTAACTGTACGATGACCTTGATGTCGCAAAACCCCTAAATAATCATCATTCAGTCAGCCCCCACCCCCAGGGGCTCACATCTAGTGGGACGTAGGTTGGCGACCACGGGACCCCAGCTGAGTCCGGTATTCCTTCCACCTACTTGTGCCGAGCTCCTTTCCGTCTTTTTTCCTGTCGACCTCCGTTGGTCAACTCTTGTTCTTTTTCGACCCCGACGGTATTAGGGTATCCGAGGTCTAGGGAGTCTTTCACTTTACCGCCTTAATTGGCCCTTGTCTCATCTTTCCTGATCCCTCCTTCTTCGAGGGGTCAGACCTCTTGTTTTCTTTCAATTATATTTCCTTTTCTCTTTAAGATTCCAGCACTGTTTTTTGTAAATTGGCTCCCCGTGTATCTAAATTCCCTTTAGCGTTCTTTTTTTTTTCATCTACACTCCATTGTGTAGGTATTTTCAATCTACTTTGCATTTTGTGAGTTTTTTCGATCTAAATTACATTTTGCGAGTGTTTTCAACCTCAATTGCACTTTGTAAAGATTGACAATCTAAATTGCTTTTTGGTCAGTCTCTCAATATAGGGTCTGGGACTTTAGTGAGTATTTTGAATTTCAATTGCATTTTGTAAGTATTTTCAACCTAAACCGCATTTTGCAAGTATTTTCAATCTAAATTGCATTTTGTATGGTGGGCATTTTGCAAGTATTTTGAATCGCAATTGCATTTTGTGGGTATTTTAAATCTAAATTACATTTTGTAAGTATTTTCAATCTAAATTGCATTTTGTAAGTATTGTCAGTCCAAATGAGTGGTTTGAATCTACCGTATATTTTGTAAGCATTTTCAATTTCAATTGCATTTTGTAAGCATTTTGAATTTCAATTGCACTTTGTGGGTATTTTGGATCTGAAATGTGCGTTTTTCAATCTGAATTGCATTGTGTATTTTCAATTTCAATTGCATTTTGTAAGTATTTTGAACCTCAAGTGCATTTTGTACGTATTTTCAATCGCATTTGCATTTTGTAAGTATTTTGAATTTCAATTGCATTTTGTAAGTATTTCGACTCTACATTGCATTTTGTACGTATTTTGAACCTAACCTACATTTTGTGCGTATTTTTCAATCTATTCCTTTTGTGAGTATTTTCGTTCTAAATTCCCTTTTGTAAGTATTACCGCTCTCCATTCTGTGAGTAGTTTCAATTTGAGTTCCTTTTTGTAAGTATTTTCCGTCTCACTTACTTTTCGTTCTGGTTTCCATTTCATTGTCATTTTCAGTAGCACCCAGACCATTAGGGACCCATAACCTAGATGTTAGGCCCCTTAAAACAACAATTATCATCATCATCATCATCATCATCATCATCATCATCATTCAGTCAAGAACGCGACGCGGTTACGTTACGAGGTTCAGTTTCATGTCTGGACGTGATTTTAGGCAGAGGCTTTAGTAAGGTACTGTACACGCTTTGAACCTGTGTCGTCATCATCATCATCATCATCTTCAACAACAACAACAACAACAACAACGACATATTTATTTCAAGTCCCTAAAAGACTTTTCAATTATCGTAATCATTTGATAAAATAATCATTAAAAATATATGATGTCTTGGAAAGTCTTCAGAGGTCTTCTGAAGTGTTGAATTGGATGGAACTTTTATCGTGTTCAGGATTATTATTACGGAGGAATTCTGTCTACGTAGAATTAAGTTGGTAGTGTTGTAATTTATTATATTAGTTCCTCTTGCTTGTTTCAGGTGAGTGGACCAAACTTCTGACTGACCCTCGTGACTTGCGAAGGTATGTACTGTACCCGAATTCATGTAATTACCAACCATTATCCGATGATGTATTGTAGATGATCGCGAAGGATGTTGATCCCCAGCTAGAAAAACCAACTGTACCTTGCTGGCTGGCGATCACTGAACTCGTCGTACACATGTTTATTAAAATGCGAATGTACTACAGTATGATCTAACTACATTGGATTCACATCTAACTACAAAAGGAGAGTGAGGTTCTTAGAATCTCGAGGTGTGACGGGTGTGGAATGGGGTTGGGCGCCTATAGAATATTCATAGTACACTCGTTACTCGCGCTATGAAATGATAACTTCGTAGATTCTATAAAAATGGAGCAAGCAAACTAAATAGTGCATGACAATTTATTATACTAGGAACAAATACATTAAAAATGATCCTCCTAAAATTGTTGAAATGAAAACGAATACAAATTTATTATTAATAATAATAATAATTGAAAAATAAATAAATTAACTAACCGTGAATTTGGTTTATGAATTCCTATTAAGGAGTTTCAATTAAATAAAAACTTATTCCGATAGCTTCTTCTAATCGATACATTGTTCATAAGATAATACATATTAGTAACAGCTAACTTTGCTACGCTGCAAATAAAATGGCAATCAATTCTCATTTTACAGTTACATCTTTTACTCTATAGGCCTACAATACTAACTCCTTGATCCTATTCTGACTTGTATTAATAATAGTTATGGCTAATCATAATAAAATATTTGTCAATCTAATTACACCTTTTAACATTCTTTGAAGTGAAGCCATCCTCTAAATCATTGGTTCTTAACCGGTGTTCCGCGGGAGAGAATGGTCCACCAGCACGCATAAAAAGTGGCCAATAAATGGACACTTCAAAATCGCTGTGCGTTAAACAAGAATCGTCCGAATGTAACCACGGTGATGTCTTAACAAATTTTGAATTGAAATATCTGTAAAAATAAGTGTTATTAGAAGATGATACAATGTTAAATCGTGAAAATTAAACTTTCACCATCATTAAACCACCAGAAAGTCACAGGGCAACAACCATTAATTAAAATTATTATGGTTATTATTGGTTTTGTTCGATGAAACAACCCCTACTTGAATTGAATACAACTGTCGTGTTGTCTGCCTGTATAGCCGTTGCGCAGTGCTATTTGCCGCTACCGTTCATGCCCCTCTCCCTCCGCCAAGACTTATCGAATCCAATGAAATTGGCCATAAAGATGGTGAATGCTGTTAAAAGTAGTGCGTTAAACACTCGTATTTTCAAAAATGTTGTGTGCAGCATTAGACTCTGAGCACAAGACACTAATTTTTCATACTGAGGTTCGTTGGCTGTAAAAATGCAAATGTTGGCATGCCTATATGAGTTGAGAGAAGAGCTAAAAGGTTTTTTTATTGGGCAAATATGCAGCATTTCTTGGAACAATCGAGTGAAGCAACTTTTGTGATGCAACTCGCATATCTAGTAGATGCTTTTGGCCATTTGAACCGGCTGAACTTACAACTTCAAGGTTCTGGAAACGGAAAGTTTGAATATGTTGGCAATCTATTTGTATTTGAGGACAAACTTCGTGCGGTTTTTGTTTTGTTTGTAAAATTGATCTCTGGATAGCCAAATTTGAAGAGAAAAACTTTCGTTCTTTCCAGACTTTGAAAACCTTGCTGACGACGGGTACTACGCCACTGTTACAGGCAAGGTACAACACCACGTACTCAGTCACTTAGACACTATTAAGGATGAATTTGCTCGTTATTTCCCTGAATATGGTATCAGTGAGACTCACACTATAAAAAAAAACTGATTAGAAATCCTTTCATTGTCAAGCCTAAGGATCTCCCTGATTATATTCAAGACGAGGTTATTGAACTTCAAAATGGCAGTAACTTCAAGGACTTGTATTAATCAGGTGTAAACGTAGAAGAGTTGTGGTGCAAAAAAGCTATATCTTACCCAAACATTCGGCAAGCAGCTTTGCGGTATCTCATGGTGGTTTTGGAAACATTTTTGTGTGAGCAGGGATTCTCGTCTTTATTGTTGATTAAAAACAAACAAAGAAATCGCGGCTATGTGCAAGCAGTGATTTGAGGTTAGCTCTGAGCAAGATAATTCCTCAGCTTGTCAAAGAAAGTCATGCACAAATGGCACACTGAGGAAACCATTGAGATAAAATTATTTTCCAATGTCCTTTTCAAACAAAGCTGTTGTAAATAATTTGTAATTAAGTTGTACTGTACACTAAATAGTAATAATAAATAATGTGTCCGGTCCGTGGCCTAGCGCTAGTCTTTGGCCCAAAGTGCCCCGGGTTCGATTCCCGGCCGAGCCATCAGGGATTTTAATCTCCTGGGGTTAATTCCCGTGGCTCGGGGACTGGATATTTCTGCCGTCTTCATCATCACTTAATCCTCATTACGGTGTGCAGTTCGCCCACGGGCGTCAACTAGAAAGACCTTCACTCGGCCTCTCCGGAAGCCACACGATCATTATTATTATTATTATAAATAATGCGTTCTAAAATCTGTTTTGCTTAATCATCTTTGGATATTCTAATGGCGAAGGCGCTGAAAAAGGGTTTCAACTGATGAGATGTATCCGGGGGGGGGGGGGGGGGGAGGCCCGTACCTGATTCAGTTTCAGGCTGAGTGGTCTGCAGACTCCTACGGGTTCAGAACCACTGCTCTAAATAGTCCTTTCTATTTCTTTCTTTGATATCATATCACTCACATTCACATCTGGTAGGTATACTTCTTGTCTAATTCAAATAACTTCTGAACAAGCAATAAAGCTAATTCTCGTTAAACATTGTCAAAATCCTGATACATAATTCATAACAATAATATTTCAAACACATACTTCCTTGATCTATACATGTTAATTTTACAGTTGCATTACAGTACAATAACATAACCTTCTTATCAGCTGTTTCTTTCGTATTTCGTCTTGTTACATTCTCAAGTTATTAATAATATGAATTCACCATACATAAGTCTTACATGGCTTTTCTAACAAAGTACAAATTTCCTTCTCATCAACTATACAACTTCTTTCAACAATAATGTCCTCGTCGACTCCTGAACATTTAATATACTCGCATAAACTTGTCGTGATCAATAAACGATTAAACCTGGAAATTTCTTCACATACTGGAAGACCAAACTAACAATTCTGTCTACAAAACTCTTGTGCTTTCAACGATATTATCAAACTTCAACATCAGCTGTTCTCACTAGTCAGCTTTACCGTAACAATTCTTTCATAGCAACATCATAATGACGTGCTTTACATTCTTCTCTACTGAAACATATGCCTTGATATTAAAACAATCGTTAATCTTGAAACTCTGTCTGGCAACATTATATACAATAAAAATACAATCTCGTCTCGCCTCTCAGATCTTTCTTAAATGTAGAAGTTACAACTACTTCTTTCTTTACATTATCAAATTGTTAATATTAACTCATTGTTAATATTGTTATAACATTAGAATTGTCAATATCTTGGATTGCCTCTTTAAACAATCATATGCACGAATAATACTTCGTCATCGCTCTATTAAATTATCTCTCTAGTTAACAGTTTGGTTCATAGCCAAATCATGATGAAGTCTAATATGATTTCTCAAATCTAATATCAATCCTATTTAGTCTATCTAAATAGATCTAATTTCGATATCGAATAACACTATATTCGGGTAAAAATATCTGAACTTTGTCGATAGAATTTCCCAAAAATTACGAATAATATCTAATCATAAAAATTACGACGCTAGAAAATTCTAAAATACAACTTGTCGATAACAATTACGTAATTAATCTAATCTGAAAGTTCTAAATAAATTAATTTGTAATGGGAGTCTAAGATAAATAGATCTTTCCTAGAATATGGTTATGGTCAAATAAATATCAACTAATATCATCAATTTACTGAAATATAATGTCGTTCCTCTACCTTCTGCCTGTTGAAAATCTGCATTGCCAAACCTGGTGGAATTTCGGTCGTCTCGAACTGGCATCTTCTTCCTGGGTTGAAAATCAATTCGTCATCTTCTTCCTAGGTGTGATGCCATGTAGTCGGTTGACCTGGATCTGCATTTTCCCAATATTGGATGGTACTCGTTCAAAACACGTCTCACTTCCGTTCTAGATAGAACTGTCGATAACATTCTTCAAACGTCTGCTTTCTAGAATTTCTTATAGAATGGATCTCTTTATAGTATTCGTTGGTAAGATATTTAATTGAATTTCCAAGTTGGTGAAGAATATCAATGAAATTTATTGTGAGATTCCGTTTGTGTGGACCGTGGTGTAGTTGTACGGTTCCACATCTTGCTAGGTGACTCGTCCGTATTTATGTTATGTCACTCCAGTGATTCTCATCTTATCTTCGGTTAAGTTTCCCTTTCATGTATTTAGTACTCCGTCACGCTCTTCTCTGAAGTTTGAATAAGCAATGTCCTCGTGGATTTCATGTAATAATTCATATTTGCCATCGTTGTACTGTTTGTAGATATCGAGTGGTTATTTTGGATATCATTTCGATGAATAAATTTGCGTGGATGGTTTTTGAATAACCCTTCTTAATAATTTTGGTCTATTTCGATGCTTGATAATTTTCAACAAATATTGTTGTAATGTTGAATTCTGTGGACTAATAATGTAGTTATTCGTTGCGTAGGTTTATCTCATAGAATTTTCGTTCAATACAATTGCAATATATGCGTGGAGACTCGTTGAAACTATTCGAAGTCCTTTTCTTATGTAGAATTGCATTCACCGTTGATGGACTCTAATATGATCGTCGATGCCTCGGTCCTTGCCGTTAAAATATTCGTATACTGGCGTGCTTCTTCTGGGTGGAACTAACACGTTCGTCCTTCTCAAAGACTTTCGAAATGCAGCCCCGAGGGTCGCTCTCAGATTTCCCTCCTTTCCACGATGATAGAGTCCTTTCGTGAATATTGGCCGTCAGAACTCATGTGTCCCTTCCAATATTAATTCTGCTGAAATAATGCTTCTTCTCAAAATTCCGTTGAAATGAAAGTAAATAATTTCCATTCCCATACAATTTAATGTCATTACATCTCTTCTAAGTTGTGTACAGTAATTACAGAGATCTAATTACTTTTATCGGATTCTAATTATTTGATTGTTTGCAGGTAGTCATGTGATCTCGGCTCGCGCCAATATACCGCACGTGTCACGAAGCGTGTCAGGTCGCGCTTCCGTCCTCCAACCCTCTCAGTTTTTTAAGAATTCGGCAAGTCCTTTGGCGTGTCGAACTTGTTTTTAAACCGATCATATTTTTGTGCTAGTAAACTCACTGGCGAGATTTGTGTCATTTCCACAGCTCTCTAATTTTAATACAATGCATGGTCTGCGATCGATATTTCCTCTTTCTCTTTTCAATGATATGAGTTTCCTTGTCTGGCAAGAAGTGGGTTTCATACTTGCAGTAAAGTTGGTTGCCTATAGTACCTTTAAATCCAAACATAAAATAAACGTAAATGTCCGTTTGACTCCCGGCTTGTGACATGCTACTGAGCTCACAAAATACGGGCTCAGTACATACAGTGTTTCCGTAAGAACTGTCAAGTCCGCTAGACAAGTCACGTTAGATTTTAGAGATTACTAGCCCTTCGTACCCGTTTGCGTTCTAAGAAATGTGTAGAAAGGAAGACCCCTGGGAAGGGGCACAAACATAAACATTAAACAACTGATGAGAGAAATAAACTGCCAACCAGTGCGCAAATTCTAAAATAAGTTTTTTAGAAATATGTGTTGTCTTTCGGCCTTCTTAGCCATGCGGACACCTTCGATATAATTTATTTTTACTTGTATTTTGTATCTTGGTATGATGAGGACAGATTATTGTAATGTAGGCCTATTATATCATATAAATTGAACGGGCTTGCAATTGAAGACAACACACACATCCATTCCCGTGGCCGGATTCGAACCGGTAGCCGAGCTCGAGTTCAATTTCATGACCAACTCTTTACCGCTGACCCACGCCAGTTGCCAGAAAGAAAGAAAGTAAGAAGATACAGATTGTGTCAGACATATTTTCCATCATATACTGTATATTATTAGCTGTAGGCCTATATGTTCACATTAATATTTCCTCACTCCACGATGGATGTGAAGTCATTGATAGACTACTTATGACTTCTTATTACATGCTTCATTGAGACCAATGCATTGGAACTGGGATATGGCATCCGTGACAGGACTTTCTGTTGTAACTCTTCAGTCGGTCAACACGGTCAATTTGCGGGATACAATGTACATAATATATAAATAATAAGTAAATAACACTCTTTGAAAAAATACATGTGTTGTTTATTATCACTATTATAATGGGGCTATTTTAGGATTATGCGTTTTGATTTTCAAGCGGTCATCATGAGATCCTGGCCAGATCTTCGGTCCATGAATGATGGGACTGGATTGAAGGTTGTACCTTTCCGAAGACGTGTAGATAATAGAGCAGGATACAGCATGAGTGCAGTCACTTCTGGTAATAGTCTGATAAGACCATTTCGTATTTCGTGCTCAGAACAGGACTAATGCACAACTGTCCAACAGACTCGTCTGTTTGAGTAGTGTCACGATCAGGGACGTTGTATGAGAGATATTTAATCAGGTGCCTACATTTGGAAGCAAAATGCTCCAAATTATGCCAGTTAGTTTGATTACTCAAAATCAATCCAGGTTGGTCGAAATTTTGATGGATTTGATACTACCACTAGTAGCGCAGTGGCTCTTTACCTTCCTTAGGGGTGAAGGGCATTTCAAGGCTACAAATAACAATGTTTTAGGATGACTAGAGCAATTAAAGAAATTTTCTTGTAGAAAATAACAGTGGCAGCACGGTGAGTCTTCACAGGCGATGTGCGAGGTAAATCTTTATACAAGGCTTAACATACCTAGGTATTGACATCTAATTTTATTCAATTGTTTTGGCTAACTCAATATGGCGGCTGTGCGAAATTTCAAAATTATTATATTTCATTTCTCGTATCCTAATTAAGTGATCGCAATGAAAGTTTGTACGAGTATAATGCACCAACACAATAATCTGGATGTATTGGTACATAACTGTATGGTCTACATATTGAGCCCGAATAGCTCATGCTGGTGATAGCTTGTACACGAACCATGGAATTTATAATGTTCAAGAATTATGAACGCACCCACAGATGTATGCCACTACATCAGATGTTCTTTTGACTTCATTAAGAAGCTATGGAAGATTACCCTACATGATCAAAGAAGTTTTCTTTGATGTGCAATCTGAATTTATAATAAGAAGTCATTCAGCTTAATTAGCCACATTTTCATGGACTGATAATATTTATTTATGGTTTACAACCGAAGGTATAACACCGCAGACACGCGGAAGGAATGAACTTAGACGCTAAATGACTAGGAAGTGATAGAACTGAGCACACCTACTTCCGTGAAGGAACGACTCTAATCCGTGCTTGCATGGCGAGCAGACGTTAAATTGTGAAGGTCCAAGGTGACCGAGTCTTAGTATCATCGATATTCAAATCTGTGAAGTGAATACGACTGAAAGTATTGATTATAGCACGAAGTGTGCTGATGACGCGAAAAGTCCTTCCAAGATCTTGAATTTTGTTATATTTCCACTCAGTGAAGTGATAGATCACATCGTTGCAGCATGTTTAATGGCTGACCAGTGTGACAAGTAATTTGTGTACCAGTAATACACGAGTGGAGAATCTGATCGAAATATTCAACAGTTCCAGTGAAATATTTACGCGCCGTGCAAAGGCCGAATGTTAAACGGATAAGATTGAGCTGATACACTTAGATAAGATATCTAAAGCATGTGAAGTTGTTAGCTTCAGTGGAAAGACACGTGCACTGATCTCTATACATGGATGGCTGGTAGCTAAGGCAGCAGTAAGCCGAATAGACGATGACAGGAGGTATAGCAAGATGGCAGCGAGCGCATGGTGCAATATTGCTCGTAGACCACGTGGTCCGTAGAGCGCTCTTGTCTTATTCGGTGACGCCATGCCCAGTGGCCAGGCCTCTTGATTGTAGTTCCACGAGTGTTCTGTGTTGTGTTAATGCAAAAGAAGTAGTAGTGTATTTTGCGAATTTAGGTTCGATGTATAGTAGTATACTTGTAAATTACAAGATTCAATTTCAATGTGTACTATGTGTTCATGTGAATTCTGAATGAGGTTTCAACATGCCGCAGTGTTCAGCATATATATGTACAAACAGAACCAAACAGCAGAAAGAGAAATCGTTTCATCGGTGAGTTTTATACTATAATAAAAATTAATATTTCGAGGGTAGTGTTTTGAGTTTTATTATATTTCGCATATTCTGGGAGGAAAATGGCAAATTCATTTTTGTAGGTTTCCTTTCTCGAGACCCGAACTTCTAAGATCATGGATTAGGAGTATCAAGCGGGAGAATTGGGAACCTTTGAAAACAGCTGTTCTCTGTTAACTTTTATGTGGAGCTGTGGAGTGAAATTGGTTTGGCTTAAAGTGCAGTTTGGCCTAGATCTACTTCCCTTTATTATTAAGTTTATTGTGCTGCTAGCGTGATTAAAAGCTGTATGTAGAGTGCTGGGATTAGTAATTAAGCCCTGTAATCCTTCTCCCCCCCCCCCCTCCACCATGTCTTTCCGATTTCGCACCCTGATAATTATATAGGCTACCGGTATATTTATTTTTGTGTAATTTTTACTGAGGCAATTAAGCTGCTGGTTATGTGATATATTGACAAGGTCTGAATATTTGCTGGTTTCATAAATACGTACAATTTGCTTAAATGATGTTTTCATTTTATAAATTAAACTGCGCGTTATTTCATGGAAACAGAAATTCATTACCAAGAACCGATTACGATATGTCGAGTGTATAGTGAGCTACGTTTATAGGTACATCATTTGAAGAATGCATAATTTCGTGGCATATATATTTATTCAATTTACAAGAAAGTTTCCAGAAATTGTTTTTCACTCGTTACTCTGTTACTGATCGCTAATTGCGTGTACTCAGCACCTAAGTTGATATTTGTCAGCCGTTATTATACATTCATTTTTATTGCTATTCCGGAGATTTACTGACCTCGGAATGACGTGTCAGTGATCCCAATGCCCTTATGCTATGAGTGAACATATCTCTATATTTTTATTTGTTCCAAAGCACCATTAATTACGATTTAAAATTGACTAGATTATCATTGCTTCCCCATAAGGATGGCTCGAGAATGGGCACACCAACATGGCGGACCGCGCGCTCAACCTGGCGTACTTTCTCGTGCAGCGGAGAGCTGCCATCAGCGATCCATGTATAGAGATCAGTGGACACGTGTTTAGTGTCAAAGCTAGTTTCTGTGATTTTAAGACGACAAGGCCATTTTTGAATATAGTCTGCTGGCTAGAAAGTGTAAAAGCTGTGAATTTAAATACGCTAGAAGCAGTGTCTACTATTCTACAAATTTCTACGACTCTACAAGATGCCTTCATTTAACCATGTGCTGAGGCATAATAGTCCTATATTCAAGAAGAAGATGACTATGGCTTAAATATCCAAATGGGAGGAATGCCGAACACCTGAGCCACACCACGACTATGGAGAACCACCAGTGGATAACCATGCTTATGGCCAAGCAGAGAAGATATTTGTGGATTGCCTGGACGAAAGGCAAAATCCTCAATCCTCGTGTCTGGATAATAATCTGCAATAACTGTGAGTCATGATTTCCTAATCTATTTCTGTACGGTGGATGGTCATGGGTGGGGGGAGCGTGATGGCGCAGTGGCTTAGCTGCTCGTCTTTCACCCGGACGGCTGGGGGTTCGAATCCCGGTGACAGCGGGGTGGAATTTCCACCTGAAAAATCACGTGGCGTCAGGAAGGGCATCCGGCTTTAAATCCCCGGCCAAAACCAAACTGAGCATGGATGGCTCCGGCGACCCCATTTAATTGGGAAAAGCCGAAGAAAGTCGGATGGTCATGGATGGATTAGTATGTAGCATCCGTAACTCATTGTCAGTCATCAAGGTAGGATTCTTTCATTCTTTTGACCACCTTTTTAAGGTGATTTTCACGCTTCTAAATACTTTCTTTTGCATTTCGTTACCTGACACTGAGTTAGTCACCTGATTGTGTGCGTTTATACGGTGCAATATTGTTCTTGAAAGGTAATTCCGCATGCCGGAATATCAATTTAGTCATTTGTGACAGGGGCATATTTTTAATTCAGCTCCAACTGATTATTTGTCAAGTTTTTGAAGTCCCCATTTTTCTATTATTTTGTACGCCACTGACGTCTTTTTATTTAACATTATGGCATATCGTTTAGGCATGGAAAGGATCCAGCCCAATTGTTATTGTAATGTACATTTTTAAAGAGTGAGCAGTTTGCCACCAGAATTTAGGCAATTCACATCGCTGTACATGAGTCAAGTAATGTTTTGAACTTACTCATAAAATTTTCTGTTACACGATATTCGTATCATATCGATTATTTCCACCTAAGATTAAGGTGTGAAACCAGTATTTATTCTCATTTCAACGTGTTTTGTACGCAGCACCCATTTGCTGTGAGCTTCAGTGGTGCTACACAATGTCAAAGCCTTTCAAAGGGAGAGAGATATCTTTCCGCTACGTCTATTTGGGTTTTAGAAGCCAAACATATCATTTTTATTGTAATTTATTCGTCTTTAATGACATAATAACCTTTCTTACATGTGTATAATCTTATAGAGTGAATGCTAAGAACACTCAGCTTACATTTATTGTGAATTTAATGTATTTTAAATATCAGTGAAAGACATTTCTTTGAGAACTCACTGACACGCTATAATGCGGAGTGCAGGGCGCTGGGAGCATAATGACAGGTGCATGCCCAGTCCACGCCGATGACATTGCCCAAGGTTATTTACGATCTCTCTTGTGAGACAATTGACTAACGACTTCATTTTCATTTTTATTTCTAGACCTTGCTAGGAATGGTCTTACGGGCCATGCTTTGTTTATGTTCATGCTATTGACCTTGATTAAGTATCGATTTTTGTAAAGTTGTTCTGGTACAGGTGTACTAATAAGTAATGCTAAATATTTAATATACTCGCAGGTATTTGTGAGCGATCCCCAATATGTTTTGTCATGATTTATATTTAATTTGAGTAACCATTTGATAGGTTGGACCCTTAAGGCTATTATGTATTCTCACTTGTAAGTGAATGATTATTTACCGTGTTTTAATACACGTCATCGGGTTGGTAACCATGTTTATTAGAGAATGCCGGCCAAATCTATGTTACAGAACAAGTTTGACCGAGGAGGAAAAGGTATGGTCTCTTTCGAGTACCGATTGTGTTATTGTTAACGTGCGAGCCACATATTCTTTGTTGAAGTGTATCACGTGTTGGTAGCACACTTTTGCGAAGCCTTGCATTTGGTCAACTATCTTAATAATAATGGACTCATAAATCTACGGCATTAAACTTAGGACTAAATCATGAACCATCAATTTATTTCCTAAACCTACGATGCTAAATAATACAGTTAAACTTTAATCGTTGTTAAATCTTGATCTTGTTTCTTTAGTCGAGCAGACCAATGCATTGCGCTTTCGTTCGTTCTTACTAGTAAGCTTAGTCGCTAACACTGATAGACTTTTGACAGAGATCGCACGAACCCAAAGTTCAGAACTCGTGGGTCGTGACCCGATCAGGGGAATGCTGTTCTTGCACAGTTTGATTCTCAAGTTTAAATACACTGATAGATGACGGTGGACAACAAACAGTTGTTCATCTGTTGCAGGCAGGAATAATAAGATGATTATTGTGTGTACAACTTATTAATTTACTGATATGTTTTCCCACTGTTACCCTACTGTCTCTTGTAATATAATATCTTTGTTGTTGTATATAATTGTACCATTGTACTGTAAATGATGACTGACAATCACTAGTTTTTGTTTAGTTTGTTTATCACGGACGCCTATTGCCCTTGATCAGCTTAAAGCAGGCTTAGTTCAAATTAATTAGAGCATAAATGTAAATATGGGATGGTACCAGTCCTTTAACTTTGTTGTCATGTTTGACATGTTTTGATGACATGATGCCTTCTTCCTAGAAGCATCATCTTGTTTTCTTGTATAACTATTTTTCTTGCGGTACCATTTCCCCAGCTTTGCTTTGTTTTGCTGTATTTAGGACCTGTCGAGGGGATTCAACGTTAACTTTAGGAGTTGTTTATTTTTTCTTTGCTTATTAGCTACGGAATAGCCGTTTTACCAACCCCTCCGACCGTAGGACAGGGGTTTGACATTTCAAATAAACAAACAATGAGTATGTCTTAAGTCTGGATTTAATTATTTATTGGTTTGACCTTTTGGGGGTGCTTTTTCTTTGGGTGTCTATGACAATCACTGTGATGGGAACCTGATCCTTAGAGAAGCAGAGTCTTGTGCCGGCTAGTCCCATAAGAAGTGCATTCCGATCCTCTCCGGCAATGTGTCTCGAGGTAGAGGTCATCTGGGAGGCCACGTTACGGTTGGTGGTAACCAGATAACCTCGTCCAACGGGCACAATATAGAATAATCCAACATGACGCCCATACGATATATTTCACCGGTTCTCAATATATACGAACCTATTACAGCAATCAAACTGAAATTTAGTATGCCCATAGTGGCTATTAAAATAAGTTCACGTATTTGACATTCTATAACCTGATAAGCACAAAACCAACATGGTGACCATGCGAACTTTAAATATTTACTTGAGATTTTCTCGCGACCTAATCATCTGAGCGCAGTGAACCTTGGCACGGTAAATCTTTATACAAGACTTAAAATACTGGCATCTAGTTTAAATTATTTTCGCGAACTTCAAAATGGCGACTGCTTGAATTGTTAACATCAATTTTTTAGTTCTGGTGTCCCAATCAAGCAATCAAAATGAAAGTTTGTACAATAAACTACCACTATAATCTTCACCTGCTGGCCTAGATATACTGTAAAATATTCCAAAATGGCGGCCATGTGAAATATTTCACCGTTTCAAAATATGTTCAAACCTATTACAGCAATCAAATCAAATGTGTATGATGATAGAGGGCTGTTAATTAAGTACATTATGTGACTTTAAAAAACTTCATAATCACAAAAAGTACATGGCTACCATGCGATTTTCAAATATTTAAAATGACATTTCTTGTGACCTAATCATCCAAAGACAGTGAAACTAGGAACAGCGAATCTCTATGTGGAGCTTACCATATTTGCAGGTAATGTTGTTTAATTGGTTTCAAACATTCAAGATGGCGTCAGTTCGAAATTAATATACAGTATATTATTACTATTGGCATTCTGCCCAAAGGCAGGCCCTCGCCTCCGAAGAGGCTATCCTTAGCCGGAGATTACGTACGGTAGGGTGGCCAGGGTCTTTCCGCTCCTCCTTTCTTTGGCAACAGCGTGTAGTCTCACTGAACCGGCATGCCATCCAAGGTCCAACCACGCCCAATGCTGCTTAACCGCGGAGTTCTCATGGGATCCAGTGTTTCAACATGGCCAGGCCGTCGGCTATACAGTATATATACACTAATGTCCAAAAGTTAAGCATGATCACTAAACGAGGCCATACCGCCTGATAGGAATGTCAGACGGATTGCTGAACAAACGGAGGCTGAATCACACACCATGTCACTCAACTTGTCAAAAAAAAAAAAACAGTGTCAGAAAGGTTCTACAGTCATAGCTAAGGTACACCTTCGACAACATCTAACAAAACTTGGAAATGTCTTCCACAACAAAATATGCTGTTGATAGGGTGTATGGTCACCCCAAACGGCCACACATGCTTCGCATCGGCGTGGCATGCTCTCTACTAGATGGTCCAAGAGCTCCGTGTCAGTCGATCCCATTCCTCCGAAAGGGCAATGCGAAGGTCTTGGAGGGTCCTTGGTGGGGGCTGACGGGATGCAATTCACCTCCCCCAATGCATCCCAGGCATGTTCTATAGGATTCAGATCCACAGACAACGCCGGCCAGTCCAAGCGATGAATGTCTTCCCCAGCAAGAAATTCATCCATCAGAGCAGCGCGTTACAGTCGGGCATTATAGTCCATTAAGAGGAAGTCTGGACCAACCGCACCTCTGAAGAGTCGAACATGTGGTCTCAGTACCTCATCCCTGTATCTCCGAGCGTTCACAGTGTTCCTCGGACCACCCATAAAGATATGCGGGTCCGTACGGCCATTCAACATGATGCCGCCCCACACCATGACACCACCACCACCATACTGGTCCCGTTCCACGATGTTCCTGTGGTTGTATCGGCTACCCGGTTCTCTCCAGATTAATGTGCGACGGGAATCGTTCTGCAAACTGAAGCGGGATTCATCTGTACAGAGCACGTGCCTCCATTCATTCGTGGTCCAGTTTCGACGTTGACGGCTGCACAGTAAACGGGCCTGTCTCTGTGCTGGAGTGAGCGGGACGCACACCGCTGGATGGCCGTCTGGCAAACAGCCCTGCTGTTCTGAGCCTCCGGTACACAGTTTGCCGGGAAACGGCAACCCCTGAGACGGCTGCAAACTCTGCCGACAATTGTCTTGCAGGTGCACTCCGACTTCGTCGGGTGGTTAAGGCCAGATATCGGTCCTGCTGTGGGGTGGTTACTCTTGGTCGACCTGGTACTGACCTACGACTAACATCTCCTGTGTCTCGAAATCGTCTCCAAAGCCTGGAAATGACACTTGTGGCACATTCAAGGATACGGCGACTTCGGCCTGTGTCTGGCCTGCTTCCAGGCGGCCGTGTATTGTACCCTGCAAAATGGCGTCGTTATGCCATTATGTTGTCACGTTCACCACGAGGCTACACTCCGCACACTGTAACAGGGCAAACACGACTGAGAGAATATGGGGCGCAGACACTGGCTGGGTTTACCTTGCGGTTACGCCGCTAGTCAAAGCATGGAATACTCCTTTCCTAAACAGGGCGAACACGTAAGGTTGGTAGGTGCATATGTCGTGCTATTTGCGGTCTATTTCCTGTTGCACTGCTTATTCGTAACTTATGCTTAACTTTTGGACACTAGTGTATATGCATACTACCAACCTTTAATTTCAATACACCCAACAATTGACAACTAACTTCCTGTAGATATGGTGTAATACCATATGGAGCAATTGGAGGGAGATTCCAATTAACACCATAGGGAAGATGAAGTAGATATAGGAAAAGGTTTGGAAGTGAAAGTAAAAGAATGGTTACAAGGGACGTACCCAAACAACAATAACAGTTTATTTTTATGAATCGGATAACAAACAAATATATGTAGAAGAAATAGGCTACATCTGAAGGATTTGTAAAATCCCAAAGCCCTGTAGCTTGAGGGAAGGGGTGGCCCGTGGCCCATTTACAATAGTTGACGATATTAGTAAATATGATCAAACTTGAACGTTTTGGAAAGAAAACGATTGTTGTGCTCGTACATTAAAAACTAAATTTCCCACAAGAAAAAGTACTAATAAGAGATTTAGATAAGTTAGACACAGTCTTGATTACGAAAGACCAGTAATCACGATGCATAAGCTGATAACGACCCTAGGGAGGACGTTACCTGAGCGAGCTATACCAACGATAAGCAGTCTAAAGAGATCTGTGAAAAACTGAAGTAATTGATAGAAAAAACTTTGATAAGAGCACAACAAGTCGTTATTCAAGTTTAAGTGGCGCATCTCAAATTGCTGCCAAACGTGAAGATCAAGGAAAAGGTAATAATATCGATTAGCTTCGAAAATAATTAGGCATATATTTTAACCTTAAGTGAGTACAAATATTACAAGATTCAAACAGGGCGGCAGTGGCTAAAACATTTAAAACTGTGCCACGCATATAAAAATAAGCAATTCAAATGCTGTGAGGTTAATATGCAAAATCCGTTTAGAAACTACAATAAGTAAGCATAATTTACTAGATAAGGAGTCTTGAGACTCGTGCACAGTAGTGCTAGTATAAATAGTTGGTCTTAGACCAAAGATTAACTCGAGTAATTCATTTGTTTAAAGATTTACAATATTTGCATAGATTCGATTAAATGAGCAAGCATAGGACAAATTAAGGTGCCTCATTCGACACGCAAAGACCAAATTAGAGTTAAGATAGAACAGTCTAAGTTGATCCTGACAGCTTGCTGTCAACATTTGAAATACCATTGAAAAATGGAGAACTCATAAAAAGAGGCCGTTAGTGTAAGAGAATAATGAAATTGGGCCTACAGTAGATGGCAAGAGAATGCTAAGATTGGATGTGGAGCAAGGTGGCTCCAGAATGATACAGTGGCAAGAGAATGATGAGACTGGCCCTAGACGGTACCAGGATGAAACAATGCCAAGAGAGCAAGAGAATAATGAGACTAGCCCTAGACGGTACCAGGATGTAATGAGATATATAAAGTTACATTAAATATAAAGCGCTTTAGCTTTGAGTACGTTCCAACTTATATAAATTCAAAGTTTGGTGAGGACAGCATTTAGCTAGAACCTCAGAATTACACGAAAAAAAAAGATTATTTAAATTTACAAGTTAAAATGGGAAGAAAAGGAAAGTTGGGATTTTTTCACTGACTGTTCATGCATGTATTCCTTCGCAACACAGTAACCGGCTTTTGCGAACCAAACTGTTTTCAGGCACGAAGCACTTGAAAGATTTTAGCGTAGGAGCATAATTTCGAAGTTGAGAGAAGTCACTATTTACTGTCATGAAATATTTTCCTTTGGAGAGGCTGTATATTGCGATTTTATTTCAGTTTTAAGCATTGATGTAATTTCTAGAAAGTCTTCTTTTATTAGAAAAGTTAACCAATTAAACCGTTAGAAGCGGAAACAGGTGAATTTCATTGTGACATCACAGACTTTAAATTTGAAGAGGATGCTTCGAGAACTATCTAGATGGTTCTTGGATTTGATGGAGTTTAGTGCAAATCCCACGAAGGCCCCATTTATTGGCATTTGACAGAGTTTATGGAAATTCCCACGTTGCGCCGAGACACAAGTTGCAATATCTCATTGACATGAATTCCCTCGGAGGAAATTGATAATTAAAACAACAAGTTGATGCTTTGACATTTCAAATAGAATGTAGCACTTGTTGACTGGTGACTAGCCGGCTAGTTAAAATTTCAATAGCTGCGTGATAAGAGTGTTGAAACAGCTTCATAGCTGGATTAAACAGCGTTTTACTTATCTTTCACATGATGTGTTGGCAGCGGGCAGTTGCTGTAGTGTTCACTACATACGGATCACAAAGTGTCAGGTGAGGCAACTGACATTCGAAGAGCTGTCTGATCCAGCTGCTGGTTGCACTAAGAAGACTGACAAGCGAGAGAGTTCCACACCAGTGAACCGAGTGAGGCGAGGGGCTAGGGGACGGGTGACTTAAGGCACAGGGATACACACATATGAAAAAGTAAATCACTTAGATACACAATTTTCTTATCTTGTGGCAGAGTCCACAACGTAAAGAAAAGGGGTAGATTGCCATCTGTAGCTGGTGAGCAGATGTCATAGACATTCTTCAGTAGCCATTGGCAAAGAGTTCACATGCTAACCGCCAGGAACCACTGAGTGCAGCAATTTGTCGTATGAAGCGTTGCAGGGTGAAGCCCGACGCTACTGCTAAACAGGGGAGAGGGGGGAGGCATCTCGATTTCTGGAACATACTGAGGAAAACATAAGCAAATGCACAACAATAGAGCTAAATGCAAAGAAATCTCTGTTGGTGGTTTTCTCGAAATAAAAGATAAGAAACGCGGAAAAAATTAAAGAAGACCCCATACGGGTGCAAATTTACAATTAGCGTATATTCACAGAATATACCACCATAGTTATGGTTTAGTAAGCCAAGGAATAGTATAACATTTGTAAACATGTCAGGTTTTTGTGTTTGTGTTCATTCAGATGCAATATTACGCCAAAAGAATGTTGTCTAATTAAACAAGAGTTACCTGAACAGGTATGTTTGTGTACCTCATTAATGACTGAAGGTCTATCCGATGCACCGCTGTTGTCCCTTGTTGTGTTGTGATGTCCACAGTGTATCTCAAGCATTGCTCATATACAGTACATACTAGTTGGTTCCTGCAGTTCAGTTCTTTAGTGACAGTTGACAGTGTGTACATCGTTATTATGGCTCCAAGAGTGCAGATATCCATAGAAAAACGTGCTGCAATTGTAGCACTGAGACAGGCAGGTTTATCAATTCGCCAAATTGCGAAACAATGTAGTGTGTCCATAGGGGGAGTGCAATCTACATTTCACCGTCAGACGACAACAGGTAGCAATAACGACAGACCACGACCAGGACAACCTTGTAAAACAACGAAAAGTGACGATAAATTCATCCGAATTACTAGTAAGAGAAATAGGTTCAAAGCGCCACAAATTCGCAGAGAATTGGCAATCATGAATAAGAAACTGGTATCCGTTGCAACAGTAAAAAGGAGACTAAGTGAAGCCGGCTTGAAAGGATGTGTGGCAGCAAGGAAACCTCTTCTGAAGCCCATAAATAAAAAGAGGAAATTTGAATGGGATAGATAACATCGTAATTGGGCACCTGAAGAGTGGAAGAATGTGTTATTCACAGATGAATCGAAGTTCGAGATGTTTGGAACCAAATGGAGGATATTTGTTGGTCGATATGAAGGAGACAGGGTGGACCAGCAGTGCGTTCTACCTATAGTTAAACGCGGTGGAGGTTCTGTTATGGTTTGGGGGTGTTTTGGAGGCGATAGAGTTGGAGACATTGTAAAAATTGAAGGATGTATGGACCAGAAGCACTACGACCGCATACTTCAGTATCATACAATACCAAGTGGATTGTGCTTAATAGGGAAAGGGTTCATATTACAACAGGATAATGACCCAAAACATCGGTCGGCTTATTCTACGAAGTACATTGCAGCAAAGAAAAAGCAGAAAGTACTGAAAGATATGGTCTGGCCGTCCCAAAGCCCCGATTGTAATCCCATTGAAATGGTCTGAGATGAAGTGGACAGACGTATCAGGGAAGTTCATATATCCAGCAAGGAACATTTCTGGAACGTTGTTACAGATGTGTGGAATCACATAGACTCACAATACCTACAAAACCTGATTGGCTGCATGCCTCGAGTTTGTGAGACAGTCATTACATCCAAGGGAGATACTTTGATGAAAGTAAAATCTAACTAATCTGTATGTATTACATTTGTGTAAGTGTGTATAATTATATATTTGTAGAAATAAAGTTTGTTTTGTGTTCATATCTGAAATACTATACAACAGTCTTGGTGTATTGGCTGGCTGCGTGGCTCAGCGGTATTGTTTTGCTGTGGCCAAGGTTGCAGGATCGAATCCTGGCACAGTCAGCTGGCATTTAAGGGTGCGCAAATGCGAGGGAGCCGAGTCAGTACATTTACTGGCACGTTAAAGATCCCCTTCGGGGCGAAATTCCGGAACCCCTGCGTCTCTAAAAGCCACAGTAGTTACAAGGGACGTAAAACAAATAACATTATTAATCTTGGTGTATTGAAATTAATGAGCTGCAGTGTAGGCTATATATATAATATTTATTTTATTAATGCAGCCAATGGCCATGTACTTTTCTTTTCAGGACGGGTCAGGGAAGGGATATTGGAAGGATTTCGGCCGTGGACCTGTTGAAAGGAACCGTCCCGGCATTTACCTGTTGGTGAAAATGGGAAACCACGAAAACCATTTTCAGGACGGCCGAGGTGGGACTCGAACCCACACTCTCCCGATGACAGCGATGCAAGAGGTAGCGCGTTAGCGCTCTCGGCCACCGCGGCCGCTAGTGTAGCTTACATATACCGTATACTATTCAAGCGATTTAAGAGAAGCTTCGTATTATGAACTATTATAATAATCATCATCTAATGACCCTGAATTATATAGCTTACTTATAAAAGCCGAGCTTATGACATCTTAAAATTAACTCCTGTGACTCGTTACAGAAAATTGCTATCTCGCGGGAGGAGTTACAATTACCGATACTGAACGTTACATATTGTAGCACATAATTTCTCATTGTAGTGGTGGTGGAGGAGGAGATTGTTTTAAGGGGTGGAACACCAAGGTCACCTACCCCCAATTTTCTATGCAGTGATCATAAATTATGGATTATACGCATGTTCATTTCTGAAAAGGAACTTATTTTACTGTGTTCTGTTGAACCTGTCTCGCGGTAACCAGTGCTGTATTCGCGGATAAGCCTCATCGTATACATTTCTGCACATATTTTCCAGTGCTGGAGGTGTGTTGATCTGAGTTATCTTGAGTAGTGATGAAAGGTTTGTTTTAAGCCAAGGTAAGCACTAGGACCATAGCTTTCCTTAAACATTACTTTTATGTTATTATCTGAAATGACTACAACGTATGGATATTTCGTTTCGAGTTTGAAATTGTTTCTTAATAAGTTACTTAATCACAATGCAGTTCATGTTCCAATATCCATTTAGTACATGACAAAGAAAATATTTTTACTAGGTGGGAGAGTAATTAAATGGAAAGGATCAGTGGAATCTCTACATAGTATAAAACAAAATCCCCGATTCTTGGATGTAACGGGTAATCTCGAGAACCACTGAATGGATTTTGATGCGATTTTCACCATTCTGCAAAGGATTTCTCGAGGAAGTTTTCTGTGGAAAAACATTCATTTATGACCAAAGTAAGCCGAGCAGTAACGATTTCAGTAAATCGAGTCGAAGAAGAACCTGCCGTGCGCCTTTTAAGCGTACGCTGGGTAAAACGTTAAAAATATGTATACACTATGAGTATAAGAATTTTTCAACATGAAAAGTTCTCCGAAAATGTCCGCGAGAGCATATCTCTATCTTTAATACATTGCCTACTATCAGTGTTTCTACGTTTTCATTTCTTACAACAATCTCCATTCAGTGAACATTTAGATTACCAGCTTCGGAGCGAGCCTATCACCCCAGCTTCAAACTGTTGAGTCGTGTCGGGTTGAGACTTCAGAGAAGAGTGTGTTTGGATTATCGCTGTTCACCTCGGCTTTCCTGAATTGTGTCTGGGATCTGCTGTCCGTGCGCCTTTTAAGCTTACACAGGGTAAACCGTTAAAGATACCGGGCGAAACCGGGATGGGTTGCTAGTATATGAATAAAGGCTATTTAGTTCTGGAAGGAACTACTTGATTGTGATGCAATTGCGGTTGCCAATTGAAGCCAGGTGGTGGCCAGAGAGTGTGGCGGATGTTGAGCATTACACACCTAGCAGTGTGGTTGTGAATTAAGTATTCCCTTGTCTTTACTCATTAGTTGGTCTCATGCATACGAGAGCTTCAACCTCCACAACGCCAAAGAACTCCGAGATCCATGTTAAATATCTAATCTCTTTTACTAAATTCAGGAGCTTTGGGCATCCCCGTGTAGTTGTAAATAATGGTGTGATATTGAGGGGGACCCATGGAGAGACAATTCTGGGATGTAAATACTTTCCTTCCACCCACACGTGACTGTACTCTGTTCCAACCCGTTGGCCAGTATGTCAGAGTCGGGTACAGAGACAGAGCTGCGTGGATGGGAGTGACTGGACCGTACGGCTATAGCAACTCGTTTGATATCATGTGGGAGCTATACATCGGTCTGCCGCCTCGTGGTATAACAGCTAGCTCCACTTTTGGACCAAGATGAGTTGCAGATTGATCCTCACAGAAAAGCAATCTTCCTTCCTTTGGTGTAAGAACCAGACCGTTTCACAAAACAAACAATCGGAAGGTGAAGTGACCTACCTGTCATGCATTTGGTGGAAGAACGTGGAGTGCTTCAGGATCTGCACAAGATATATCTGCTATGATAATAAGTAGGGCCCGGATTTTGATGAAAAGTCATCTTTTTTCTGAGTACACGGAGACGATGCTTAGTGGTAATTAAGTTGTATTCTACAATAAATATGTTAGATATATGGGGGGTTTAAAAGTCATCAATATGCATTTTTCCTACATTTTCCAGAATCAAGTCATTTTCTAACATTTAGGTGCATTTTAGGAAATTTTTCGTGTGTTATACGTTTATAGGTCTTTTTTTTAAATTGAATATGGTTAAATGCTCATTTTAAAGTTATGTTTTTAGTATCTGTATTTCTAAACATGTCAGTGTTAACATTCTTGGACTAACCCATACACTGTAGTTCTGCAGTGCTCATCTGTTTTCATTACCCGTTTCTTATCTACGCAGCTGATTTAATTTTTCTTGACGATGCATTTATGTTTTAGGATATAAAACATTCATTTTGGTTCCGTATTGATATGCTAATAACGTTTCACTTTGTAACTTAGTAGAAATGAAAATGGCGTAGGCTATTGTTAATCTATTGATTAATAGTTTAGTAGTAATACACTAATTTTACTAAGAATGTTTGTTATTAGAACTATTATTTGTACAAGAAAATCATGAAATTTGTCATTTGTAGGATTTTTAATGATCATTCTTTGGTCAATTTTTTAAAAATGAGGTCATTTTAAAAGAATTTTAGGGGCATTTTATAAGTCATTTCTTGATAATTTTAAGGTCATCAACATCCGGGCCCTATTTTAATAAGAATGTTCAACTGAATATTTTACATGGAAGAATATATGATTGTGGATATTTATTACTTGATTTCTTGATTCTTCTTTAAACTTCGCCTTTTATTTAATTAGACAGTTCAGCATGTAATGGTGGTTGTTGTCGTTGTTTCATTTGTGGGGCCTGTACATCGTGGTTATTTAACCTCGTGTACTTGGGTGTGTGGATAATATTATCTGAAAACCTGTGTAATTGTGGAGTCCATAGTAGTGTGTGTATTTGTAATTCAGGTGAGGAGATGGAAGAAGGCCTCACGTTAGGAACCATTCCGGCATTTGTCTGAATAGGAAGTGGTAAACCATGGAAAACCACTTCCAGGATGGCTAAGGTGGGAATCAAACCCGCCTCTCCTCAGTTGTGCTTACGGGGTTGAGTGTACCCCGTTACAGCCCTCAAACCAGAATTAAATTTCTTGGCACAGACGGGACTCAAAGCCGCTCTGGAGTGATAGCCAAAAATGCTAGCCACTACACCATAACTAAAAATAAAATAATGATTTCGGTGAAAGAATCAGGCAGCTCCAACGACTAAAATATTCATGTACATGTAGTCTAATTTTAGTGTGATATACTGTACAGTATTTATACTTTCAACTTAGGAAAGAATACTCACACCAGTTCTGTCAATGGTTCAAATTTATGGTAAATGAAAACAAAATTGCATGTTTTATTTACACTTCTTTGATTATCTCAAAATGAAGTAGAACGGAGCTGCCTGGTTCTTTCACCAAGCCCTTCGCTTGTTGGCTGCAATTCGTGAGGACTGGGTTAGTTTCCAGTTGCTGCCAAGAACTCCAATTTTGGTCTGAAATACACAAAGCCTCATGAGTTTGATTCCCACCTCAGCCATCCTAGAAGTGATTTTTCATGGTTTCCCACTTCTACTCCAGATGATGTCTTAACTTATGGCCACTTTCGCCTCCTTCCCAATCCTAACCTCAATAAGAATACACACACTATTATGGACACCACAATAACACAGATTATCATGCAACTTCCACATACACACGCTCTCAAGTAGACGGGGCTGTTGACCACGATGATCAAGAAAAACGATTCTCCCGGTGACCTCCACTACCACACTGTCGCTCAGATTGAGTCTGTAACTTACAATTAGAGCACTTTATTATACAAGCATGACATCTCACGCAATTACTAATGAACCGTTACGGTTCTCTGCTGCACTGAATCAGATAACGCCTCTAATAACAACGCTGCATTATCAAGTCACAAAACTAACGAATTTCTTCAGTGAGCCAATAAACTTAGAGCCCTGCGCGGATAAACAAAACGTAATCCGCATCCGCCCCGCATCCGCACGACCGTTATCCGCATCTGCATCCGTTGACATTGCAACAATATTTTTAATTTATTACAGTAGATAAAGCATAACGTATCAAAGCAAAACATTTAGACATTTGAGGAGAAATTCGTTCCCCAGGCTATGTGTGAATCGTAAGACAATGTTGACAGAGTTTTGTCCCTCTGAGTAACGGCCTGTGAAACAGTAGGCGGCTAATTATAACACCCACTTAGTCGTCGGATATACCCATGCAGGCAAGCGCAGGTATAAAGGACCATTTTTTTTTTTATTTTTTTTTTGCATAAGTCAACTTAATTGAGGCTATTTCCATGACTGGCTTCTCTCACTTCACTATTATTCTCATACAATCCAAGCGAAAGCAAATAGGGAAATGACAAGAAACGCGAAAGACGCTGATCTTAGCAAACACTAACATTATTTAAAAAAAATCCAGTTCAACATTGTATTCTAAAAACTATCCGCCAATTTACTCTAAATATTATCCGCAGCTTATCCGCTATTCGCACAGTCATGCAAACTAGATCCGCATGGTGATTTATTTTCGGATATCCGCGGATATCCACATCCGCGCAGGGCTTTATATACTGTAGTTTCTCCACATGGATATTTTAAGTATGCTGCTTAATTACAAGGTGCTGATGTCTCAAAGTCTGTTTTTAATCACTTGTTCTCCCAGCTCAGCTTCGCCCACGGACTCTGCGAGGGATCATTCCTCTACTGCCGCAAGGACGGTGTCTGGAAGCTGAACACACTTTGTTTGCAGATACAACTGGGGATGGCGACAGGCCGATCGCCAAGGCGACCGCTAACTTGGTTCTAATTAAGGAAGGGTCTGCGAATGGATTTTGGAAGGAAGTCGGCCCCACCTGTTTAAAAGAAACTGTCCCAGCATTTGCCTGCTGGTGAAACCACGAAAACCATTTTCAGGACTACTTAGGTGGAAATCGAACCCACGCTCTCCAGATGTGAGCGAGCACAAGCTGGCGCGTTATCGATCTTGGCCACCGTGGCCGATCTCAAAGAACATACCTGTTGAAACTTCGATCCGAACATTAAATTTTATATCACAGAAGACTTCAAGTAAATTGATTATGTAATTCTTAAGAAATACCCGTAGATATCCGCACGGATGATGGTTGTGGATTCGCAATGTGGACCAACAACTAGCTGTGTTTGTAACGCTTCCTTGAGGAGACACATGTTCTTCTATAAGGCTGTTAACCTATAATTAGAACCAAAGTATTGAAACATAATAATAATAATAATAATTTCTTTTTCGGTGTCGTTTTACCCTCCAGGGTTGGCTTTTCCCATGGACTAAGCGAGGGATCCCACCTCTACCGCCACTAAGGGCAGTGTCCTGGAGCTTGAGACTCTGAGTCGGGGGATACAACGTGGGAGTGTGACTAGCACTTCGCCCAGGCGGCCTCACCTGCAAAGCGAACAGGGGCCTTATTAGGAGGATGGGAAGTGTGGGAGGGATAGACAAGAAACAGGGAAGGAGGCGGCCGTGGCCTTACGTTAGGTACTGTGACAGTATTTTGTAGCTGAGATTTACGTATTTATAGCAACAGCGCGCGGAGCCGCTGAGGTCATGATCTTAGGTCGTAGTGTTTTGTTTCAAGCAGCTGGAAAGGCTGACAAATGACGATAGAAATATCACGTGATGCGCCGAGCAGCGATCGGAACCTCGGTCAAGGCCAAATTACGTAATCTTGACAAGTGACATTCGGCTAACAGCATTGTGGTAGGCAGATCTTATACGCTGCCGAAGTCGACGTCACTTCCGCTCCGTTGCAATACAACATGGCTCCCTTGTAACTTGCATCCTCTTGGAGCCGTCATTATTTCCTATTTGTATCGTATAAAACTGTACATGCATTGATGTCCAGAGGCAAGAAACCATAGAAAAGTGTATATTCCACAGTAATTTAACATAGTTGTCCAATAAAGTTGTAAAATATTGCGTACGAAATGCACATTACGTCTTAGAGCATATATCGTAGAGATGTGGTCTACGATATTTAACTTAAATTAACTGAAAACATGAAAATATAACATTTCTGGATCTTGTGAATCACGTCCCGTATGAATGATCAATACTACGGAAAATAAAGTACCGTAGGCCCTACCAATAAGTGACTAATAAAATGAACTTGATGTATAGGCCTATCAATGCATAAGGGAACAGTTTAAAATATTTTGCATGAGAGTTTAGGCCAAATTTCATCAACGGCTTTAGAAGAAACAAAGACTGCTTTTCAATACAATTTGTGTGTTTACCACAATGCCGCGTTTGTTTGAAAACTAATCAAATTAACAAGCCCAACCTGTGTGCTCACTAACAGGTTAGAGAAGTCTACAATTAAGACCTATCGTCCTACCTCATTCTAAATAATGGGGCACTTTTCCTTGGCTATCTCTCTGACAGCCTTACTAATGAAGAGGTGGCCATATTATACCTTAGGTTTGAGTTAAGCAATGAATTTAATGAGGTAGGCCTATACTAACAAAAACATTATCTGGAAAATATTTATGCTACCCACCCCTTCATGATTAAAATTTATTACTTGAGAAACAGAACTAAATACAATCAGCCTACATTCCTGTTAGGGGCTAATGGCCTCAATAACCACCAACACCGCCTACCTGCCATTTGGTACCATATTACATAATAGTAGGAATAAAAGGGCGATTCTGGCGCAGGGGCCAATGCGCAAGATGGCCGCCACGCGCAACCAGCTCTATGTTATTCTTATGGAGGGGTCAGTCAGAGCTGGCGCAGTGGCTAATGGGCAATATGGCCGCCACGCCCTGAGACCGTGTGTGACGTCACAGAGAGAGGTCGGCCGTAAAGTTGCTAAATGGAATATTTATTATTATTATTATTATTATTAGGTAATAATTGATTGATCATGTACAATCAAAAGCAGCCTTATATTGTCCACTTCTTGGTGTAGTGGCTTGCATTCTTGGATGTTACTGCAAAGGCCTGGGTTCGATTCCTGGCTCTGCCAAGAAATTTAATTTCTGGTCTCGCGAGTGGAACGGGGTACACTCAGCCTTGTGAGGCAAAACTGACAGGAGCTAGAGTTTCGTTTCATACCTCAGCCATTCTGCCTAACCAAACTTCACCTAACCTAACCTAACCTAACCAAACCAAACCTAACCTAACCTAACTTAACCTAACCTAACTTAACCTAACTTCAAAGTCAGAGCAAAAAAGTAAGCGCAAATGAGAGAGCACAAATAATAAACTTAGTTATAACCTAACCTAACCTAACCTAACTTCAAAGTCAGAGCAAAAAAAAAAAAAAAGAGCAATTGAGAGAGCACAAATAATAAACTTAGTTATAACCTAACCTAACCCACAGAAACCTCATTTAAAGATTTTACATTTTACATTTTAACATTTTAGATTTTTGATTATTTATTTTACATTTTTTAGATTTTACATTTTTGAATTTTTTGTATTTTAAATTTTAGTTTTTTTTTAGATTTTACTCATAATTCACCACAACCTGTGATAAAATTATATACCGGTACCAGTACTTCCTGATATCCATTAAAGATGTTTGGTATAAACATTGCAGTTAAATATTAAGCCTCAATATTTTGAATAGCAATATAGTTTTATTATAACTCACAATAAATATACAATACTGTAGCATTCCATAACTTTATTGAACTAGCCTAATTTTACTGTCCAATGTTTGAAAAATTGTCCAGATAAGTAATGCACAAGAAAGTGACTAAGTACACACATAGATTATTATATTTCCACTTTTATTGATAACTTTGTAGCACCACTGACTTCTTCACTAATACTTCATGCTGAAACGATTAAAATATTTTCTACCAATCTTGATATAATGCCATGGTAGCCTGGTTCACCACTATCCTCATTACCTTATTTCTTCACACCACTGACTTTTTCACCAAAACTTCCCTGACAATCACAACAAGACTTGCCACTCTATCACTTCAGAAGTAAGCAGTATTTATTGGCTTGAATAATGTCACTGTACGGTACAGTACATACTGTATCTTTGTTGCAGGGTGTAGGCCTAGGCTACTGGTACATGATAATTGTTTTCTGAAAGTGCAAAAAATAAAATATTTAGGCAGAAATTTTCAGTCTGGGATAGGCCTAATTGTTATTTGGAACACAATTTACTGCTTAAATAAATTAAGTAAAAAATCACCACTCGGAAAAGTAGTAGGAGAAAATGTATTGCTGTTAGTGAATCAGCTGTAAGGTTATGTAGGTTGTCGTTTATAATACTTATAGTAGACTACAAACCATATTTAATTACAGCTACACTCTCCACATGAACCAAAAACCCCTTTATGTGACATATAAGTCCTAAATATCTCTCTATAATAGATATACTGTATCCACTAAATGATGTTATAAATAAATATTTATAATTTGTAGTAGCCTACCCGCCATGCAATTCTTGCCGCAGGAGTGAGGTCAACTTTATTCATAAAATCTCGCAAAATTCTTGTTCTTTATCCATAAAATTTCACTTCTATTTTGTAGCTCCAACACTGTAGATGATCTTCACGGGAGGCGTTTGCCTTATTTCTCTCATATTACACCTTTTCCCCCACAAAATTCAAGACACTGCGCAGCGTTAATGCAGTTTCCTAGGTATAAAAAACCTAGCAACCAGTTGTTTGGGTCCAATGTGGCTGCGCCCATGCTGTTGCTAGGCGCGTCACTTAGGCAGCGTATTGTAACCTCGCCACAAGCTTATCAAAGTTGTGCACGGAGCGCGGTACTTAACAACGAACGTGATTGTGTCCTGAAATACTTTCAGTGTGTTTGAACAAACGTATGGTACAGTAAAACTTCGTTTAACCGTCACTCTTTAACCCGTCAGTTTCCGTTAACCGTCATAGCTGTAATAGCATAATAATACTGTAATAACAAAGCGCTTTAAGGTGCAGTGACGTGTTCGCTTTGTTTACTTACTCTATTTTATTGGGAAGTGAGTGTATCTGCCCACCATAGTGTTCAAACCATGACGAAAAACACACTATTAGCCACTCAGAGGCTGAAACAATGCTCTCCAAGTGTATAGAATGGTTTGAAAGTCAAAAAGAGGCCAATGCAACGCAGACACTACTGCTCCGAAAAATTCGAAATATTGCCCCGGTGAATGCTTGAGCATCAAAGAGGCAGAAGAAAATGACTATTTTCAAGCTACATGAACTATTTCACCTGTAAGTTTGTATTACTGTACATTATTTTGCCACATTTGTAGCTACTGTCCGGATGTTTTTATCATGTAATGAATAGTTTTATTTGCTATTACAATCGTGTTTAATTTCTTTTCGTTCCGAAATATATTACATTACTGTGAGATATCTCTCTATAATTATAATTGATTGAGGTCATGTTTTGGAGGAATAATACATTGTTTCTGTTATCCGTCTATTCGCTCAACCGTCACGACCACGGTCCCAACGATGACGGTTAATCGAATTTTTACTGTATGTCGAGTCGACACTTAAGGAAATTTCTTCAGAGTCGTGTATACAGTTTTGAACTTGTAATATGTCAGCGAATGAATTATAATACAATAGTGTGAGCAGAAGACTTCATAAATTTTCAAGTGTTAGTCAAGGTTAATATGATACGTCTACTTCGAATTATGTAATTATTACTACGCGGTACAACGGACTTGTACGTGAACATTGCATGCATATTGTGCATAATTGAAATTTTTGAATTGAACATTGAAATATTTAGTGCTTTGTGGAAGTACTTAATGGCATTTGAATACTTCTTCTACGTCAAGATGTTATATAAATCGATGTCGAGAGGAACATTTTTGTTTTCTACTGAATCTGTAGCCATGGAGGCTTAGATATGAACACAAGAACATGATACGCAAAGTAGTGCAATGATTTCATGAGGTGATAGTGATGCCTATTACTACTGCTTCTACCAGGGATGTTTCCAGAACGATCCTTGAAAGTTCTCAACATGTGATCTGAGTTATTCAAAATCATGAAGGAGACGTGGACAAGCCACTGCAACACTTAAGAATCATTATACTTCTACAAAAATGAGATCGTCTATCAAGAGAGATGCAGTCCACGATCGTATTGTACGAGATCCAAGATGTACTGGATTTGGTGTACAATTCCCAGGCCGAGAAGAATAGTTCGCAGGGACTTTCCGGGTTCGAGACCAGGCTGTAGGAACCTGTATACTGTGTTGCAGTATGAACATTATTCTCGAACTATCAATATTTCCAAACTGAAGTTTGTAAATTACTTTTATTACTTCATGATACAGTATTTTCTTGAGTGGTATTGTAATTAAGATTTCTTGTAAAAACTATGCAAGCTGTAGAACCAAAGGAAGGAAGGAAGATTGTAGTTTTACGTGACCGTGAATCTTGTGATTATGAGCCACGGGACCTCCTTTTTACGTGGAATCCGAACCACAGGACATGGCATTTCACTTCGAAAATCTCACATGCATTGACCGGGAATCGAACCCGGACCGCCTTGGTGAGAGGCATACAGCTAGACCGCTGAGCCACCACGCCCCTAAGCTGTAGAACCATAATGAAGTATAGCTGAAAGTGAAGTAACGAATGGTTAAAATATCCATACACGAAATATTAGTTGGAGTTTCAGTCAGCATTTTGATCACTATGTGAGTGATAGATATTCAGCGGATTTAGGGTGTATTTGAATTGAAGTACAGTGTGATGTACAAGTTTATATGAGCTCAGTATAGCTGAAGTTTATACGATTCTTTTGGTGTATTAAACACATGAGTAAGGTATATTGGTGTACTTGGAGTACAATATAATGTCTGGTGAGACATCAGCGTCGTGTATTAAGTGAATGTTCGTGCAATTTGATGCAAGATATGTCTGTAGTGGTGACAGAGTCTATTTCAAGCTCAGTATTAATGAAGTTTAAGGTGATCATGGTTTATTAATGAGAATTTCGAAATATCAAAGCCAATCAAGTTATGCTAAATGATCTTTATTATAGTATGTCATGATTTTGAGTACTACGTTTAACTGGACTTAATTATTTGGTTGAATTATACCTGATATGGAATTATGAAATTATATGACAATTTATTGAGTCGAATGGATGATGAACATCGTGTTTAAGGATGAAACATTTTTGAAAGATCGTGTAAATATACAGTATATTCTTTTTTGTGTGTAAATAATTAAGGGCAATGTTGATATGTATTTTGGTGAAATGTTATCGCAACTATGGAACGATTATGATATCGTTATTTCCGGGTTTCAGACCGGGCTGGAGCAACCTGTATACTGTGTTCCAGTATAATATTCGGATGAGACATGGGCATTTAATCTAACATACGCAAGCATCGAGAATAGGTATTTTTGATACTTATAAATACTTCGGTACTTTTAATCAAGCGTTGTCTTAAGATTAACAGACGCACTCTATTTCGTGTTTAATACTTGCGGTCTCAGAACATTGCAGATGCACTTAGCATTTTTGATAGTAATTTTGTTAGATTTATGGAATGTGAAGTTTGATTATTCTTTTGGAGTAGGGAATTTTTCTCTTGGGAAGGATCGTTAATCTTACTGGTTCCTAAGGAATCAATAGTCGCTAACTCGAGTCGTTACCTAGATTCATGGCGTAGGTCCAGTTCGGTCATCGTGACTTCACTTGAGGGGATTATTTCTATTTTCGACGGATAGATTTCGACTTCCAGTTGTGCTACCACGTGTACTTTGGTACATGTAGATTATTGTTAAATTTAATAAGGATTGATATCCTTGAATTTTGATTCAGTATTATGAGTTTTCTGAGTGGTATATATTAACATGAAAATTTATTGAAGAACATTAACTCTTTTTGATACCGATCGCAGGGCTTAATTTTAAGTGGAGGCGTATACTTACGTGACTTCGAGTTCAATTCTGCGAGGCAAGATTTTTGTAGTCCAGTGGAATATATTGACCACCCACATTTAAATTGATTATAATGCATTGCTGTTATACAACGAAATATTTTCGATATACACAACTGAATACAACCAGATACTAGTAAATGAATTTATTAATCACCATGAGGGTGATATAGGGGTAATAAACGTCCGTGAACGTAAAAAGAAATATATATATTGAAGTACTCAGTGAAGTACATTAGTTTTTGTGATGCCAATGTCAGCAAAATGGATAAAACAGGTTATAAGGAATATTCTTCGTAAAGTTGATGCTATTAGCCAATGTTATTAAGCAATCGTCGATGTCATGTATGACTATAATATTATTACAGTATCTCAGTTGAATTGTGATAGATTAAAGATGTTCAGGGAAGAACATAGTTCTCAATGCATTTATTACTTTTGATTTGTATTTGAATTGGTAATTCCAGTCATGGATAAAATTTAGGAAAGCCTCAAAAATTTGCTCTTGTCTTCCCCATCTAATTATCCCTGCGACTGTGTCCAATTAAGAGTATTTAAACAAGTATAAGAAGGGATGCTTTATGAAACAGAAATAATACAGAATGATTATAAAAATAAAAGTAATACTGAGTAATTATTGAAATTTTTGGAATATTGGATTAACAATTATACGTATTTTTAGCTTAATTGCTTGGTTGATCAACCAGATAATGTCTTGATTTGCTAAAGCAATTAATGATTTATGACAATGCGACATGGAGCTCACAGAAATATGAAATCAATGGCGTTCACACTTGAGAGTTTAATAATTTGTTGTATATATGTATAAAAGAGTAATATTCGTCTGCGTAATTAATATTTTAATCTTGTAAGGACCATGATGCTGATCGTTTAGGGTTTTACTTTTGTTGTTGTTAATCTTGTTGTCAGAATAGGGTTTAATGCAGTCCAGTCCATGGGGACTTATTGCTGCATTATGTTGCATATTTTTCATATGAATTTAGATGAACATATTTATTTTTGTGTCCATTCACGGACGTTTTTGACTGACCTTTAGTTAGTTTGTTTCTTGAATAAATTTGTTAATTTCTTTTAGTCGTGCGGTGTGATGTTTAATAGAGGCATTAAGAGGTCGCATTAAGAGGGCCATAGCTAGTTATTTCTAGAGTTCTCCACACTCCTGAAATGATTAATTTCATGATTCTCGTGTTCTATGAGCAGTTTCCTGTGATGCTTTGGTTTTACTTAATGCCACCTCTGTTAGGAATTACTTGCACCCTGGTAGGTTTTTTCTGAGGATTAACACTACCTAAGGGAAGATGATAAGAGAGAAAAGGAGACAGGTTTCGGCATAGAGACAAGTATTGGTAGATAGGATGAGAATCCACCACAAAAATGTAAGTAAATTAATATATAGAAGGAAATTTCGCGCGCCAAACCCAGGAAGAACCTAACTTTAGTGGGGACCCGCACAAGGCAAGCGGAGGGCGCAGCATGAATAGAGGTTGCCTGCAAGCACTTGGGAAGTGCACATTCCCTCTCGAGCCAATATTCCAGTACTATGGGGACGGGTGGTAGTCTGGCAAGACAAAGTATGCAAAAGGATAACGATGTAATAACTTTACCTTCAGAAGGGTTAGATTTTATTAAGCATTTAAAAATGCTGGAAAGATTTGAATTGGGAGTGATAATTTTATTTCTGGGCACTGTTGGATCTCTGGCAAACCAATCGAATGCTCCCAGAGAGTAAAGAAAAAAGGTGATTTTAAGGATTTTAGCGTTATTATTATTATTTTTAGCGAAAATCTCACACGAATACCAATTGTTGCACTTAAGGAAAACTAAGCTTTTACCCAGCAAGATGCCGAATAAAAGTTTAGAAAAGAGATATTTTTTTATATTATTTCTCTCCTATTTTTAGTTTATTTTGGTATTATTGGTTTGAATAGTTTACCCCTTTTTGTCAGTGATGTTTTCATTTAATTTAGGATTTTTTTAAATGTTGTACGAGTATAGGTTATAATTGCTGGATGATCTTCTAAGAAGACCTCAAACCTAACTCAAACAAAACTTAAATTTTGAAAACAAACCATAAGTCAGAGAGAAAATCTCTACAAGTAGGAAGCTTGCGGAGCTAGCTGTACTTGCCTTAATGGCTTGTTAGAACTGGCTATGGAAACGAAGATAAACTTTAAAATCGTTGTTACTTGAAGTTTTAGTTTAACTGCAACAAGTAGTAAAGACTTTATTGTTTGAAGAATTATACGTTTTAGTAAAGAGGGCTTAAGCTTAGAGGAAGAATCAGGGACGAGAAGGTCCTGCCTAATCGTGATTCTAGCGAGAAAAATAAAGTGAAAAATAGAAACAATTTATTTAACAAATAAATATAAAAAATTGAAAATTAACAATACTTAGGTTGGGATTTAATTTGTGTTAAGAGTAACAATTGTTTATAAAATGCCAAGGTCTCAGACCCAATAATAAGAGGTTTACAATGAACAATATTAAATATAGTACAAATTTCGAACTTGATAAAGCACAAAAATCTTACAAAGATTTTTAAAAAGTGTGCATTCGATTAAGAAATTTGAATTTTGTAAAGATAATTGTAAAGCAATTGTAACTTTGAAAGTTTGATGGGTATGACTCAAGCACTTTTAGAATGCCCTTATGGCAATCGAAAAGGCTATAAACAAATGCATTAGATTCCTGATTGTAACAGGACAAGAAGAAAAAGTTACAAGCGGAAATCACCGCTATTTTTAAATAGAAATTACTAGAGGTGATACAAAAAAGAAATTGCACAGGTTGTATTAACGAATCCTGGATTACAATTAGTTAACTCCTTTATAATTAGAAAAATTCCATTCCCTAATTTTAGAAGGGAAAGATACATATTAAAATGTGGACTAGCCACAGTGTATACAGAATGAATATATTGTAAATCCGACAAAATGGGACTGAGACTCTATGGGCTAATCCTCGTAGAAAAAGAAATAACCCAATAGTTAAATTTAATTTCGTTAGTAAAGGTATTTGGGAAAGGGAAATAGGAACTTTAGGAAAAAGTCCTGGCCAGATTTATTTTCTCTCAACCGAACGCGGCGCGGAAGATATTTGGCACACGCAATTTTGAAGCACTTATAGTTTTTGATAAGTTGAAAAACTTCACTATCGTAGTGTATGTAGGTTTGTAGAACAAGAGAAAATTATTGCAGTTATGAAGAACACTTAGTGTGATATGAGCTTGAATCAGTTTATTGCGTTGGAAAGTTTATGGGTTGCAGTTAAATGATGCAGAAAAGTTCCCACGGTGGAAAGCAAATCAGGTGTTGACCAGCAGTTAATGTAACATGAATTCCTCGGTGAGGGAAGGTATTCCTATATTTTGGCGTGGAATATACTACTGTAGATTGCTTCAATAATAGGAAGATTGGTTGGCATAGAAAGTTCTGGAGTTATGACTACACCAGCTCTAACCCCCCTTTACCCTTTTGATAGACCAAGGCAATAATAATAATAATAATGGGATTAGCATATCAAAAATATAATTTAGAACACACAGAAACTGCCCTAATTTAAGTGACTCGGTAGGCCAGCTGAGTTCACAGCAAAAAAAAACCTAGGAGTGAATGTTCCTATTTTCGTGATATTCTAGAACACCCTGATTTAATTTAGGATAAGAGATCAGGCGGGACGAACCTAATGTCAAGACCAGCTTGTTGAGAGGAAGGCCTGATGCGTACCCAGAAAGGCCGACAATTTTAATCTTGCCACACATGGTGAAGGAAACAGGAATAATCTTCCTACTGAATGCCAGCATTAAATAAAAAACAACATCCAAATGTCAAAGTATAATAAAAATCTAGAAATGATACAATTAAATTACAACTAAAACCCTTAACCGTTTAACCTAAAATTTAAAAGGCAATACAGAATTTACAAGCCCTTCCAAAATATTACATACTAATATACTAAATAAAAATGTCAGTCTGCATCTAGCTTAAATAATGGTCCACCGACACATGGCCTTAAAATCACATTACCAAAATGTTTTGCAGTCAAAGTTTGTATTCATTAAAGAAAAGTTTCTTTCAGTTGCCCCTTGTATTAAGTTAAGATTGTACCACCTGGTGTCTTCCAGTCCTCCGAGGAAACTGCACTATGAGTTCCCCGGAGGCAATTGCTTGTGAGTCTAGTTGTCAGCAAAGTTCTTCACACACTGACGCTCCAGTCACTAGCTGCTACCCTCAAGTCTAACGCACCCCCACCACACTACTTCAGTCATACCAACTTGACTAGTGGTGCAAACGTGCCAAAACAAAGCCAGAGTCCAAGGTTTACAATTGGTACCTCGAATATCACCCCACACAGTTAGTGCGTAGAACTTCCCAGGAGTTGAGATGTTTCACAAGGTTCTTGCAAAATATTTTTTTAGAACAAGGGTTTGGCCAAATGTAGCTGACAGGGAGTGTTCACATCTCCAATGTTCATAGATACAAAGCTTGATATATCTCCCTCGACAAGTTTCCATTAGTGATAATACTTTAAGTGGCAGGACACACAAAGGGTAGAATTCCTGGCAGAAAAGGGCTTGGCGAACCCACTTCACCAACAGATCATAGTCAGGTGCAGGAACAAGGGCGAAAGGAATTCCCAGAATAGGCTTGGTGTACGCTCCCATGATAGTTTGTCCGGTCACACCTGGAGTTCTTACTGCGTCTCGAAGATAAAGATGTATATGTACTGATTTACAAAATCGGTACAATGACGACGGTTAAATGGGGCAAGAGAGGTCCCGCGGTGGAAAGCTAAGTTTTATAGACAGTGGTTAGTTTAACAGGAATCCCACGGTATGGGAAGGTATTCCTATTTAATTTGTACATGAAGTACTAAATTTTCATGTTTTAAAGTCAGCTTAGATAGCTAGAGCATGACAAGAAAAATCCCTCGAAGACGGTTATTGCACAATAGTTGCAATCTCACACACTGTCTATAAATTTAAATTTAAAAGCATTTAGCTCTTTAAAAACCATACAAATATGTTTAAAAACATTGAATGTTTGTACTTATCTTTATTTTAATGTAGAACAGGCGATGGTTCCTAGTGACGGTTGGTTTAAAATGCAGACATGGCGTCCGGTTTAAAAGTCTCAGGAGGACAGGAGACTGGCCCGTGGGAGGGCTTTGAACTGTACTCGACGGCCGAACTATGATAAGTGAGAACGAGCGATACCTCACACGACAGAGGAGGTAAACGAGGGGGTAGGGGAGGGAAACAAAAGAGTTTATACAAGCACAGGAAACATTATAACACCAAAATTTCTTGTACAAGTAAAACTTCTTCGTGGAGTAGTTAGCTGGCGACGAACACGACGCCTGGTGGAGTGTTGAGGAAGTCCTCTTGACCTGAGGAGATTGAAGAACTTCAGAGGGTAGCTGTAAGATGCTGCTAGGTTGGTTCCTTACAAGATGCACCTCTAGAACAAACTTATACAAACCATAAGCAAGTGCACGGGGAATATAGAATGTAAGGGTTCGTTTTTGGTGTCTGCGGGAAGGGAAATTAAATAAATTAATTAATATAGAAAAACAAAGAGCAGCAAGAGCTAACTCTGACTGACCGTGTATTTCGAGAAATACACCATACTGGGGGGCGGCGCCAGACACCAGCAGAGAGAAAAAACACGATGTTAAAGATTGAAAAGAAGAGTAGCACTGAGAGAAAGGGGGCTTATAATATACAAGCACAGGAAACATTATAACACCAAAATTTCTTGTACAAGTAAAACTTCTTCGTGGAGTAGTTAGCTGGCGACGAACACGACGCCTGGTGGAGTGTTGAGGAAGTTCTCTTGACCTGAGGAGATTGAAGAACTTCAGAGGGTAGCTGTAAGATGCTGCTAGGTTGGTTCCTTACAAGATGCACCTCTAGAACAAACTTATACAAACCATAAGCAAGTGCACGGGGAAAATAGAATGTAAGGGTTAAGACTTTAGGTGAAGTCCGTGGCGTAGCCGGGGCGGGGGGTGGTTACTGGGGGTTAGAAACCCCCCCTCATTCGAAAATCGGCATGATTGTGATTTGTGTCTGTTTCACTTGGTGATGTACAGTTGTCGCTTTTCAGCCCGGCTCCACATTTGAGGCTACACACGTCTTCATGACAACGTATGACCACACTCTATCTGCACAGTCGCGAAGCTTGGCTCATTTTATCTACCGCGGCGCGGTGCGCGACACAATGCTCTCACACAGCCAGCAAGCATGTGCCGACTGCGCTGTGTTGGTGTAGCCTATGCTATTGTTGCTGGATTTACTGTATGTTAGCATTGTGTAACAACCCTAGCGATACCATGCTATTTTTAAAACCACGGGCTACCAACGGAGGGCGGCTATTTTGTGACCACCATCCTTTTTTGTGATTTGCATTATCCTTTAATCTACATATCTTGTATTTTGAACCTTAAATGCACCTTAAATTGCAAAAATATAACTTAATTAACAACAGTTGCAAACAAAATCATGAAAAAAGAAGTTCAGAAAGCAAATTATTCACTGATCCTATACTCTTCGCCATCTTTAACACACGTGGAACATACGACTGTTCTTTACTGTGTTTTCCGCATGTGTACCTCTTGCAACCAGAACACATTATGGTAGTTTTGTTATTTTTGATGTATTTCTGCCATTACCACAGTGCACAGTATGACGAGGCACACGAACTACCAATGGAGGGGGGTATCCGTGCCCACCAAAAGAAAATTATTAATATCTTATACAAGAATTAACATTTAGAAAAAGTAAATGTGTGGTTAGGTAACTGGTTTCAAAATAGACAATAACTTTCTATACAGTAGACTAAGTGTAGGAAAGGAATACCATGAATAAACCGTAAAATATGGAAATGGTGGGCACGAAATACACCCCTTCCGTTTGTATTGCTAGGGTTTTACTAGAGGAGATGTGCAGTTCAATAAACAGATCAAATATTAGAAGCAATATTTCAGTGTTGCTAAGTAACCTATATGATCCCTTTTCAGTCGGTCAACACGAGTGTACGGCAGGGCCGCCGAGAGGATTTGAGGGCCCCTACGCAATGTTTTGCTCGCCCCTTCCCCTTGAAATACTTTTAATTATTACTATCCACTACTAGCTATTCTGGAAAGGCAATGTCGTTATGATAAAAGCATCCGACGCACAGTCACAATTAAAAAAACAAATATTGTTTCATAGAAAACACCTTAGCATTTAGCCTATTTTATGAAATATATTTTGCAAAGTGCGCAAAACGATTTTGGATTGTTTAGTAATTTTCATACAGTTAACGTGTATTGGGAAATAGTTTTCACTTTAATTACCAGTACGTACTAGAAAATGAGTAGCATTTTAAAACTCCACATTAGTTTGATAGCAGATTCAACACTAAATGTATAGCACATTATTCATAAACAGTAAACAGTAAACTACAAAAGATAGAAACACAGTTCCAACGTTCCTGGAAAGAGAATAGTTCAATTTTCACTTTCTTTATGCATTCAATACGAGCACCATCAGTTACACGACAAATATCAAAACGGAGGCTCATTTCTTGCCACACACGAATCAGCTCGTCTCTAGTTATCGAATTCACAGCTTCAACAATTCGATGTCGCAGACTTTCAACAGTGTCAGGGATAGGGGGGATAAGATTACGGTCTTTTACGTAACCCCACAGATAAATATCACACGGAGTGAGGTCTGGAGACTGTAACCTTCCCAAGTTACAAAGAGACTGAACCCGTGGTCTGGGGAGTTACGGATTTTATTAATGTGATGTGTATATTTTTATTTGAGGTCCTTTTATGTCTTATAATTATTTATCAGAATGTATATTATGACGTGCTTGATTTACAAGTAATTTGTTTAGCGTATACATATTGTAATTTGAGCAGGACCCAAATCTAGGGAAGTTGAATATTTTAACATTGGGCTGATGTTAAAATAATGAAACAGGAAAGTGTACGCGAACGAGGGAATTGTCTTTTTGGTGAAGCCAGGTTTTTCCCGTGGGCCGAGTGTGGCGGGGTGAGTGGCCGCGCTGAAGAGATATGACAACCCTGTACTGATGTTGAGTCCAGAATTTGTCAAGGAGAGGGATGTTCGCTATTGTGAGATTTTGTATCAGGCGTTGGGGTTGGTTGGAGTCCGTGGATCAACCCAGGTAAACCAGTGAGTGTAGAGGGGGATGATGACGGGTACTTAGGATTTTGTGGAAGCTAGTGACGACACTCAATTTTCAGACCGCGTGGAGTGCGGTGGTTCTCAATTTTCATACCGCGAGTGGAGCGGCTCTCAATTTTCTGATTCCGTGTGGGAAGGAACTCAATTTTAGGACCGCGTGTGGAGCGGGTCTCAATTTTCAGATTCCGTGTGGGACGGAACTCAAGTTAGAACTCCGGGCGGGAGTAGACTTATTCTTCGGGACTCCATGGGAGTAGGACTTGTCTTTTTGGTTTTGTGTGTTGAGGGAGAGACATTACAGTATTACACCAATCGTGTTGATACAATAACGAAGTTGCTGGCTATAAGTTCTTTATTGAATGATGAGCATAGCCTTAAGTATATCGCCAAGATTACTTAATTCGAACAGCACGAATTATTGAAATCTGATATCTGTACCTCTGTATTTCAACTATAGCGGCAAATTAGTCGTACAGGAATGCTGGTCAAATATGCTAAGCATTATTAAATTCACGAGCGGAGTAAATGCGACGATCCAAAACGGGTTCCAAGCATTGGTCTGATACTAGATCCACGACGCAAATTAAATCGTTGGATGCTGGTTACAAAAGTAACAAAGGTAATAGTAATCATAAACGTAGAAATGGCGTGTGAATCAAATTAATTGTGCTGCGAGTATTAGGACTAATTCTTTTGGGAGCAATAACCCCAAAATTAGTAGAAAAAGGTCACCACTGCTGAAGCCAACATCTGTAAGTACCGGTCAACTCTATTCCCTGAGAGTCATCTATATCATGTCATATGTGTATCTGTGTCAATACGATAGGGAGTGTTATTATTCTGTACGAGAAGGATCCTGCGAAATGTGTGTTTTATGTCTGGTATAACAATATATTATCGATTTTACCAGAAGCTGAAGGGTTTTATTTATTAGGGCACTTAGGGGTAGTTAGGTGTGAATGTCTATTGCTGTTGGTATTATCGTACAGGTGTTTAACCCCCACGCACCCCGTACATATAGAAGTATTGAGAGGCTGGTTATTACAAGACATGGGAGGCCACCGGCAATGAAGTTGATCTCCTGCTCCTCCTCTTCCAATTCAACGTCCTGGAATGGTGCCATTCAGGTAACTTCGGATGTGAAATAACCCGTTTTGAAGCATGCCTAGATAGGTTACTCCTGTCACAGTTTTCTCCATGAAGAAGAAAGGTCCATAAACATTCTTTGCAGATATGACACGGAAGACGTTAATCTTCGCTGAATCTCGTGCAAGTTCAATAATTGCCATAGGATTTTCACTTGCCCAAATTCTAACGTTATGGTAATTAATTGTACCGGAAATATGAAAGTGGATTCATCAGAAAAAAATAATCATTCACATTTTATGCTTTTGTCTGTCCAGGAACGTTGGAATTAAGGTTCTACCTTTTGTAGTTTGGAGGAAATAAATGTTTGAAATCTGTTCCTTCTTTTTGAATAACCCTGTATTTTCTTGACTTCATTGATGCGAAGTGATCAATTAATTGGTTGGTTGGTTCCTTAGTTTGGGGGCCGCGACAACGCGGTCATGTAGCCCCGTGTACTTTGGGTGTGTGTAGAATCTGTCTGACAACCGGTGTTAATTTTGATGACTGTATTAGTGTGTGCTATTTGTTTTTAATTCAAGTAAGGACTGCAGACGACAATTTCAAGTAGTTCCTAATTTCGCAACCAAATGCTATCGTCCACCACACCTAGCTGTGAACTTGGCTACTACTAGATGCCATCGCAACCAGCGTCTGGTCACAAACGTAGGAACTTAAGAGCATTAATCAAACATAACCTACAAATTTTGCTTCACACAAGTGTAGTTAATGGAGGTTTTTTTACATGCCATATATATTGAACCCTTTACCCTATGTTGGTTAAACGATTCTACTTTTTATTTCTTCAATTAATAAATATTTCAACCAGCATCATGAAAGTAGCCAGACAGTGATGAGGAAATCTCAAGCATTTGTTGGAGACAGTAGGGACATACCTGCATCAGTTTAACAAAAGGCTAAGTACTTGAGCTATGAAAAGAAATAGCAGAGCGATGTATCACAGGGACAGGTGTGGCTACCTCAATTTTAGAAGCGACGCGCGGTGAGACATGGTTCTGGTATGTTCATTGTGATATTCGCGCCTAGAAGAAATATGATGCAGTAACGTGAATGGCTGATGAAGAAAATAGACACTCCCAAGACGCCAAGATCTACTAGAAACCGCCAAATTACAAGAAATGGAGAACCAATGAGAAGAGAATGCCTACTTGCGCGCCAACTCTGGCTGGGGTACGCGGTGGCTAGCATTCACGCGGGAAATCGCCTAGACAAAATCTCTACGATCGATTCTAGGATTAATGGGCATATTCTTGACCTGTGCAATATTACGAGTTCAGTGATATCTATTTCATTCCTGTATCACAATTACTTCGATAAATTTTTACATAAAATCCCCCTCCATCTAGACCCAAGGGCCAGTTCATTTATAAGTGTGTCGAAGAGCCAAGACATTGACTTTCATTCCGTGTGTCTAGGAGACATGACTTTTATTCCGTGTGTTGAGGACACACTATTATTATTCTGTGCGTCTACAGAGATTGACTTTTCATTCCGTGTGTCTAGGAGACATGACTTTTATTCCGTGTGTCGAGAACACAGGACTATTATTCTGTGCGTCTACAGACATTGACTTTTATTCTGTGTGTTGAGGACACAAGAGATGACTTTCATTCCGTGTGTCTAGGAGACATGATTATTATTCTGTGCGTCTACGAACGTAGACTTGTATTTTTGTGTCGAGGACACAGGATATTCATTGTAAAGTGGTAAAATCAGTGATAGATAGTCATTGTACTATAGTTATAGGGACTGTAGCGTCGAGAATTCGCCAACGAACAGTGACAGGGAATTTAGTACCTGAACAAGCGAATTTAGTAGTCAGGCATAATGTGTATAATAACCTAATTTTTGTATCAGCGCAAGGATGACATCGATGAATGCAGAGGAAGTGTGGAAGTCTCAACAGTCCGTCCAGATGGCTGCTATGAGATAGAGAACCATCAAGTTGGGGTATGGCATCTGATGTTTTTTGACGGGTGACTACAACACGAGATGAGTACAAATAATATTTTATTATTTATTAAATTAGCTTATGGTTTATGGGACATATTTTTGTAAATACTTTGCTTGTGTGATTTAATGTAGTATATTTTGTTTGATCTGGCACACTTTTGTTTGGAAGCAGCTCGCACAATTGTAGTTAATGGAAGGTTCTTTTCTTTGTGTTGTGTTAACTAACGTATCTATGTGAACGGCCGTGTTCGCCTAGGTTACGAAGTGCGGTTAAAAACGTCTCTCGGAGATATGTCGTGTTTCAGAAGTAGGACTGAATTAATCTAATTATATAGTAGATTGGAGGGTAATTAAATGTTATTGAAAATTATTATTGATCAGATTCAGTGTGATTATTGCCTTTGGAGCAATGTAATTTGTGACGAAGAGTACTCAGCTCTATCGTAGGTTTTAAATATTGTGTTAAATGTTTGCGAGCTTTAATTCAGCAGACCCATGTGAAAAGGCGTTATGTCAGTCCCAGATGTGTGTACTGTGAGTATATTGTTGTGGTATTACAAGCGGGAACTTCAGCAGAGACTGATTTCTGTCAGCTTGGTACCAGATTCAGATTGCATCCTTGCGAGGACAATTATGGATATGTGATTATTGTCTGACCATATGTTGAGTGGGAGGAGATGTTAGCGGCTGTTGATTCCTTGAGATAACAGTTCCGCTGGTCGGCTATTTATATACACTGGATGGGGGACATGACTGGTATTGTGGAAAGGGGCGAGTTGTTGTCACAAGGGCTGACTGAGTTTCGCAAGCAGAGCTCATTAAAGTGGAGTGCAAGTCTGGCTCCCAATTACTTCAAAATAAATATAAATGTGAGAAACTGATCAATGGTAAAATTGTTTAAATAAATGGGAGTTGCCTACGAAACACGATTACCTTCGAAGCGTTTCATTAACATGCAGTTTTGTTAATATAAAGTAATCTTAACCACTCAGGTTGTTTGTTGTTGTTGGTTTATTCTTTGTTTATTTTTCATGTCAGTGACCCGTGAGTCACGTGCGGCGCTGTGTTTCCTTGTTGTTGAGTATCTGGCCACTGTGGCGGCTCATTGGATTAAGTGTGTCACCACACTAATAAGGGTCTCAGAGAGATGCCTGTAAATAGTAGAGTTGTAATATGTGTGTCAGAGTTAGATTTAAGGATTTTTATTAATGTTATGCCCATAGCCATAAAAGTTGATTTTACGAGATGATTGTTCGTGAGCACCGTGGCTGTTAACCCGTTGTGAACGAATGATTATCCAAGTACTCATTTCTCGTAGATAGTCACCACGCGAACATAAATTCATATGCAAGATAGTGGAACTTGGGTCCACATTTTATTAGAAAAGGGGAGATCTGTCTGACTCCTCAAAGTGATAAATATTCCTGTCAGGGGAAATTCAGGGAGGATTTGTTTATTTTTGTTTGTTTTATTCTTTTACGCACAAATTAGTTATTAAATCTTGTTATTATCTTACGTTTTGTCTCCTTTCTTTCTTAGTTATAGTTTTCATCCTATAACCCTTGCCTCAGAAAAGCACGTAGTTTGGCGGAAGTAAACACCACACTATGAACTGAACGCGACCCCTTGATCTAAGATTCTTGCATAAAACACTGCTATTCTGAAGGGTTCATAGGTGAAAACTGGCGGCCAACGGTGGGGCTATTCACTGTGGTGTAACGGGGAGATTACACATGTCAATATTGGCGCGTTTGAGTAAAACTGGCATGCCGCAAGTGCAGGCAGATATGACAGTATTTAATCACCGGGAAGTGATATTTTATTAAAAGTAGTTGAGGCGAAGTGGATACCGCCAAATGTGTGAAAGATAAATTAAAATCAGGAGTTTGCAAAGTAAAATACGGTTCACGTTGTTGTCTTTTAAATTAAAGTTAAAATTAAGATGTGATACCGGGCGCCCAATGATAAAGTTAAAACTAGATTTGTGTAGAAAGTCAAACTCATGGAAATATTAGGAGGCTGTAGCCTAAAATGACAATTAATACTTTGTTAATTAGTCAGTGTTAATATCAGATCAGGATAACTGTTTAATGACTAAATATGTGCTTGGGGTTAAAATTAAATTGAGTAAAACTAGAACTACTCAGAGATGCAATCAACTAATGGGATTAAAGGTAAAAATAAATGAACTGAGTAGAATAAAGAAATTAAATGTGCATTGGATTTATGTGCGTGTCAAAGGGCATTGGCGTAGGCCATTTCCCATATGTCTCATATATATTGTAAAACATGGCAACGGTGGCGCAGATCCAGGAGATCATTGAAAGTGCGGCAAGGAGAACTCAGGAATTGTTGGATACTAAATTAGCAGAACAAAGTGAATCGCTGAACACGAAGTTATCCGAACAAATAAACACTAAATTATCAGAACAGAGTCAATCTATAAACACTAGTATGTTGGAGCAAAGTGAAGCGTTGAATACAAAATTATCTGAACAAATAAATACGAAAATGTTAGAACAAAGTGAATCGCTAAATACTAAACTGTTAGAACAAAGTGAATCATTGCGGACACAGTTAAATAACAGTAGAATTGAGCAAAAGGAATATCAGGCGGAACAAGCTAGGTTATTAAAGAGTGAAATTAATGACACTATAAATTCACAGTTAGAGGCGCAAAATAATAAAAACACGAACCAATTAGCTTCGTTAACCGCAGAGATGAAAGAGCACACAAACCAACAGATGGTATTACTGGCCCTTGATGTAAGCAAAAATAATGAGAAACAATTAGAGCAGATTAAACAAATGGAGAGTATTTTCGATAAAAAACTTAGCATTCTCGATGAAACGGTGTTAGCTAAATTAGAGCAGATTGAAATAGCATGCACAATGAATACAAGCGAGGTCAAAATAGCCCAAGATAAGTTGGAAGGACGATTTAAGGAGATGGAGAAAAGTGGCAGGGTCATTCAACAACAAATATCAGCAGTAGATGAGAACATATCAGGCATAATTAAAGATATGGACCGTCTAGAGATAAAATCAGCGGAACAGTGGAAAAGCTTAGAAACGGAACAAGAACAATTTAAGAGTACATTAGACGAAAGGCTGAGCCAGATAGAAAATAATCAGGATGAAAGTAAGAGCCAAATTTAAGAAAAAATAAGCACGATTAAAGAACAGATCAGGAAAGATTGGAAGAAAATGAATATTGATTCTAGAGAGGAAAGATCCACCATTATTAAAACAGTAGGCGAAAACCACACGCGTATTCAAGCTTTGGAGCAAGAGGTAAAAAATAGACTTAAAGAACAGACAGACAGGATCATTAAAGCCGAACTTCGCTCATTAGAACAATCATCTATATTTAAAACGGGAGTATTGAAAGACAAGCAGGATGACTCACATAGTCCCCAACCCAGCATAGCAGGAAGTCAGAATCAAGCAGAGAGCCCATTAACAACAAACACGGAAGGATTTCGTAAGAACGTAGATAGAAGCTCAACACCACAGGACGGTCATCAGCCCACACAACTTATTCAAGTAATTCGCTCAAATGACTACAAACCGCAGAAATACACCGAAAATTCAGGGGTAACACCTAAGGCCTTTATCAAAGAGATTGAAGACCATTTTAATGACACTGGAGTACCTGAAGCACGCAGATTGAGAATGGTGGAGAGATTTTTATCAGGGAATGTTCTCACCTGGTTTTTAAGTTTCAAATACACATTTGGAACCATGTCAGACTTTAATTTAGCGTTTCTGCGCAAAGACTGGTCTCCCGCCATACAACAGAGTTTAAGAATGGAGCTTTACTCTAGAAAATACCAAACTACCCAGCAGACAAAATACTCAGATTTCTTTAACATGCAAATGCTAAAATTTCGCGATCTGGATTACCCATTAAACGAATCAGATTTGGTGATGACAATAGCAAGGCAAATGCCAGTTAATGTACAGCAAGTGCTAGTAGCGGCAAACGTCAGTACGGCCCTACATGCAGAGCAGATATTACGGCAAATAGATGAGACCACATCTCATAGTCATTTTAGAGGAGGAAGACAACTGGAATTAGTCAACACTACAGAGGTCGTAAAGACAAAACAGGGAAATACTAAAACGCAGGGTACTAATACGAGCACCTCCACACCTAGGCGAAACCAGGAAGAAGGGGAAAACAGACCATATCAGCGTAACGAAAATTACTACAACAATAGATACCAGAGCAACAATAGATACCAACAGAGAGGATATCAACAATGGCGTGATAATCGAAGGAATGACAGGCCTTATGGAAGATACGGTGATTATAATGCCAATCAACGATGGAAAGGAAGGAGAGATCAAAATCAAGGAGATCAACGTAACTATCGAGATGACTGGGATGATAGGCGCGCTCAATCACAAAATTACTTAGAGGAGTTACACGCTAATCAAGGTGGAGAACTAGGAAGATGGGAAAAGGCCATTGGGAACAGAAAGAACCCAGATACACATACTGAGGAAGCTGGAAGTCTACTGAGACAAGAGGAATATCATGGACATGAGCGACAGAAGGATGATGGGAGTCGAAATGGAGCTAAAAAAAAATGTTAATTTTGGATCAAGGAGACAGTCTCAAAACACAACAGTCGGAAGTTGAAGATGGATGGATAGTAGCGAACATACAAGAATGGATTGCTTTACCAGAAGATTGCCTGGAGGAGACGGTGAAACCACGGAACGATGAAATTAGGCAATTACCCATTATTTACGCAAGGATTGGTGGAATTAATATAAGATGTTTTTTGGATACAGGGTCACAGATCAGTCTAGTATCGGAGGCCTTGGTTCGAGAGTTGGGACGGACTCAGAATATTCCTGTAATTCCGGTACCACAGCTCAAAGTGAGGGGTGTTATTCCTGAACGCACCGTTACTTGTAAACGTCAGGCATACTTAGAGCTGAACATATTGGAACATACTTTTGGGCAAACATTCATTATCATGGCAAAGATGAATTTCAATATAATTCTTGGTGCAAATTTCATTTGTGACTATCAAGCAGTGATAGATTTACACAAGAATACAGTCAGTTTTAGAGAATATGACCAGCTGAAAAACGTGGGATTGCATATGGATGAAATCACTACCGGAAGAGATGTAAATTCTTGGGCATTGGAAGCAATATCAGAAGAGACGGAAGAGGAGGTACGAAAGGCGGAAGATAACATCGTAGAAGGGGCTGTTATGGAACTAGATGAGGAGATAGAATCCCAGGAGATATGGTCTTTATTAACAGAAGGAAGTAACAGCGATGCACAATTTGAAGAGTTACTACAGGAGCGGCTCAATGACATTCAACTTGGGGGTGAACACAGAAAACAGTTGGAAAAGATTCTAAGGAAGCACAAAACAGTATTTGATACAGTACCTGGGAAAATTTTAAATTTCAAGTACTCTATGCAAGTCGAGGACTGGTCACCTTTCAAAAGCAGATTGTACCCAATTCCTGAAAAGTATCGTGGTCAAGTTAAAATCATTATAGATGAGATGTTAGAAGCTGGAGTGATAAGGAAGACACCTACACCTTATCTAAATGCGATTTTGGCAGTCACAAAACCAAATGGATCTATTAGACTTTGTTTAGATGCCAGAAATCTCAACATGAGACTCATTTTTCCTGAGTATGACAGAGCGCCAATTATCAGAGACGTATTAAAAGGCTTTAAAAACAAGAGCATTTATTCATCAGTCGATCTGACGAGCTCGTTCCATCATCTTGAATTGGATGAGAAGTCACAGCTTCTAACTGGCTTCTTATTCGATAACCAGACATATTGTTTCGTCAGAATGCCTTTTGGGGTCAAAACAGCGGGCTGTGCTTTAATCCGAGCACTGGACCGGAACCTAACCGAGGAAGTAAAGGAGATGACGGTGCGATACATTGACGACATTCTGTTGGCATCCGACAACATTGAAACTCACATGGAAAATTTAGATAAAGTATTGGGCAACTTGAAAGCATCGAATTTCAAAGTAAACCTGAAGAAATCGCATTTCTTCAAGAGCGAGATCTTATATTTGGGTCACGTCATTGACAAGGAGGGAGTGATGCCAAATCCAGCCAAGATCGAAGCGATAAAGAATTTCCCTACACCAACGAGAGTCAAGCACATTCGGGCTTTCTTAGGCGTAACGGGATTCTTTAAAGAAAACTGTCCAGGTTATACGGAGACTGTAGCTCCAATGCAAGAAATGTTAAAGAAAAATAACAAATGGTCATGGAACGCGGAATGTGAGAAGGCATTCCAAGCAACAAAACAGCTATTGGAAAACTGCATTAAATTAGGATATCCAGATTTCAAGCTCAAATTCATAATCCAAGCGGATGCTTCACTAATTGGGATAGGTGCTATGCTCTACCAAGAGGATCCAGCGAACCTGCAGCACAAAACATATTTGGCATTTGTCAGCCGAATATTGCGTAAGCACGAGCGCAACTATACTGTAACCGAGCTAGAATTGTTGGCCATCCTTCATGCGCTCCAACAATGGAAACGAATAATCTATGGTTACCCTATTGTTGTCAGAACTGACCACAAGGCACTAACATTCTTGTTTAAGACGTCAATGGCAAGCGAACGTGTGACACGTTGGTCTATATACATTCAGCAGTTCAGCATTGAAATTGAACATTGTCCAGGGAAGATGAACGTGATACCGGATGCACTCAGCAGGAACCCAGAGCCTGATAACGAAGAAACAGCGATGGTACAACACTTGGAGTTAACACCGAAGGACCGGGAATTCTTGGAGGAGTTACGTGAGATACAGCGAGAACAGGAAGCGGAACCATGGATGATGCTATTAATTAAATACTTCAAAAAGCAACTACCTACAGGAACACCTGCATTTCGAGAAGCGAAAGCCAAAGAAGGAAGATATGTTTATGTCAACAATTTGCTGCACAAATGGGTAGATAATGACCACACCAAGTTACGCATATTAGTACCTGCATCGTTACAACGAGGATTGACATGGCATACGCACGAAAGTTACGGTCACGTGGGCTTAGACAAGTGCGAAGCGACAATAGGAGAGACATTTACATGGCCACGTATGAGAACAACAATATGTGACGTCATTACAACTTGTGACCCGTGTCAGAGAACAAAGCCAAATAATTATTTACTGAGGCAATATCCTAGACCATTGCTGCCTCAGAAACCATGTGAGCTGCTGGCGATGGACTGTCTTGGTCCAATTCCGAAGGGAAGGAGAGGTTGCCGTCATTTGCTAGTGTGCATTGATGTATTCTCTAAGTTTGTAGTACTATGCCCTATTCAGAAAACAACATCGAAGCAGGTACTCAGTCGCATTCGTAATAGAGTTATTCCAACCCTTGGAATACCAGAGTTTATATTATCAGATCACGGCAGTTATTTCACAAGCGCCGAATTCAAGAAAGGAATGGAAGACATGGGTATAAAACATGTTTTAAGCAGTATCCGACATGCCCAAGCTAATCCAAGCGAGAGAGTAATTAAATCTGTAACTGCATATTTGAGAATCTTCATTCCGAACGAACACCACAAATGGGTCGATAAAATTAAGGACGTAGAGACATGCATGAATTCTATCAGGCACGAGTCAACAGGACAAATCCCTATGGTCCTACACAAGAACGAGTATCCAGTAAGAACGTGGAAAAGCATCATTAACTGTCCACAAGATCCCATGATAGCACCAGACCTGAGAATTGAAAGAACGAGAGCATACATGAGGAAACAAGCAGACCGCAGATTACGGCGAGTAAGAAATAAGAGATTCCACGGTGATCTTGAAGTCAACCAGCTCGTTTTGGTAAAACGACCTGCTACATCGGACCAGAAAAGAAAATCTTTAGTAAGTTCTGCGAAAAATTCATAGGACCCTATTCTATCGTAAGAAACCTTGGAAATAATGCTTACAGAGTGAAAGAATTGAGCACAGGAACAATGTCAGTTTACAACGCTGCCAACCTAAAGAAATATCGTCGAAGTGAACCATGGTAGCACCGAAATAATGACGCTGTTTGAATATACGGACGTCCTACTATCAACAAAGTCAACGGGGAGCAGTTGAGTACGGCACGTGATGAAGGAGGAAGTAGACTTGTTGTTGACAAACATTAACGAGGCAAGTAAGGTGTTGCCGCAGGCATCGAGCGTCACGCAAGATTGGAAGGGGAAAAGACAAGCAGGAAATGAAAACGAGTAAATGCCATTGAAGACAGGAGCGCCTAGATCAAGTAAGAAAAAGGGGTGATTCTGGAAATAAAACAAATTGGCCTACGGAAGTATTGTAAAATTGTCGACTTTATTCCTAAGTTCGAAATTTTGTGAGTGGGAGAGTTGTGAACCCTTTACCCTATGTTGGTTAAACGATTCTACTTTTTATTTCTTCAATTAATAAATATTTCAACCAGCATCATGAAAGTAGCCAGACAGTGATGAGGAAATCTCAAGCATTTGTTGGAGACAGTAGGGACATACCTGCATCAGTTTAACAAAAGGCTAAGTACTTGAGCTATGAAAAGAAATAGCAGAGCGATGTATCACAGGGACAGGTGTGGCTACCTCAATTTTAGAAGCGACGCGCGGTGAGACATGGTTCTGGTATGTTCATTGTGATATTCGCGCCTAGAAGAAATATGATGCAGTAACGTGAATGGCTGATGAAGAAAATAGACACTCCCAAGACGCCAAGATCTACTAGAAACCGCCAAATTACAAGAAATGGAGAACCAATGAGAAGAGAATGCCTACTTGCGCGCCAACTCTGGCTGGGGTACGCGGTGGCTAGCATTCACGCGGGAAATCGCCTAGACAAAATCTCTACGATCGATTCTAGGATTAATGGGCATATTCTTGACCTGTGCAATATTACGAGTTCAGTGATATCTATTTCATTCCTGTATCACAATTACTTCGATAAATTTTTACATAAAATCCCCCTCCATCTAGACCCAAGGGCCAGTTCATTTATAAGTGTGTCGAAGAGCCAAGACATTGACTTTCATTCCGTGTGTCTAGGAGACATGACTTTTATTCCGTGTGTTGAGGACACACTATTATTATTCTGTGCGTCTACAGAGATTGACTTTTCATTCCGTGTGTCTAGGAGACATGACTTTTATTCCGTGTGTCGAGAACACAGGACTATTATTCTGTGCGTCTACAGACATTGACTTTTATTCTGTGTGTTGAGGACACAAGAGATGACTTTCATTCCGTGTGTCTAGGAGACATGATTATTATTCTGTGCGTCTACGAACGTAGACTTGTATTTTTGTGTCGAGGACACAGGATATTCATTGTAAAGTGGTAAAATCAGTGATAGATAGTCATTGTACTATAGTTATAGGGACTGTAGCGTCGAGAATTCGCCAACGAACAGTGACAGGGAATTTAGTACCTGAACAAGCGAATTTAGTAGTCAGGCATAATGTGTATAATAACCTAATTTTTGTATCAGCGCAAGGATGACATCGATGAATGCAGAGGAAGTGTGGAAGTCTCAACAGTCCGTCCAGATGGCTGCTATGAGATAGAGAACCATCAAGTTGGGGAATGGCATCTGATGTTTTTTGACGGGTGACTACAACACGAGATGAGTACAAATAATATTTTATTATTTATTAAATTAGCTTATGGTTTATGGGACATATTTTTGTAAATACTTTGCTTGTGTGATTTAATGTAGTATATTTTGTTTGATCTGGCACACTTTTGTTTGGAAGCAGCTCGCACAATTGTAGTTAATGGAAGGTTCTTTTCTTTGTGTTGTGTTAACTAACGTATCTATGTGAACGGCCGTGTTCGCCTAGGTTACGAAGTGCGGTTAAAACGTCTCTCGGAGATATGTCGTGTTTCAGAAGTAGGACTGAATTAATCTAATTATATAGTAGATTGGAGGGTAATTAAATGTTATTGAAAATTATTATTGATCAGATTCAGTGTGATTATTGCCTTTGGAGCAATGTAATTTGTGACGAAGAGTACTCAGCTCTATCGTAGGTTTTAAATATTGTGTTAAATGTTTGCGAGCTTTAATTCAGCAGACCCATGTGAAAAGGCGTTATGTCAGTCCCAGATGTGTGTACTGTGAGTATATTGTTGTGGTATTACAAGCGGGAACTTCAGCAGAGACTGATTTCTGTCAGCTTGGTACCAGATTCAGATTGCATCCTTGCGAGGACAATTATGGATATGTGATTATTGTCTGACCATATGTTGAGTGGGAGGAGATGTTAGCGGCTGTTGATTCCTTGAGATAACAGTTCCGCTGGTCGGCTATTTATATACACTGGATGGGGGACATGACTGGTATTGTGGAAAGGGGTGAGTTGTTGTCACAAGGGCTGACTGAGTTTCGCAAGCAGAGCTCATTAAAGTGGAGTGCAAGTCTGGCTCCCAATTACTTCAAAATAAATATAAATGTGAGAAACTGATCAATGGTAAAATTGTTTAAATAAATGGGAGTTGCCTACGAAACACGATTACCTTCGAAGCGTTTCATTAACATGCAGTTTTGTTAATATAAAGTAATCTTAACCACTCAGGTTGTTTGTTGTTGTTGGTTTATTCTTTGTTTATTTTTCATGTCAGTGACCCGTGAGTCACGTGCGGCGCTGTGTTTCCTTGTTGTTGAGTATCTGGCCACTGTGGCGGCTCATTGGGTTAAGTGTGTCACCACACTAATAAGGGTCTCAGAGAGATGCCTGTAAATAGTAGAGTTGTAATATGTGTGTCAGAGTTAGATTTAAGGATTTTTATTAATGTTATGCCCATAGCCATAAAAGTTGATTTTACGAGATGATTGTTCGTGAGCACCGTGGCTGTTAACCCGTTGTGAACGAATGATTATCCAAGTACTCATTTCTCGTAGATAGTCACCACGCGAACATAAATTCATATGCAAGATAGTGGAACTTGGGTCCACATTTTATTAGAAAAGGGGAGATCTGTCTGACTCCTCAAAGTGATAAATATTCCTGTCAGGGGAAATTCAGGGAGGATTTGTTTATTTTTGTTTGTTTTATTCTTTTACGCACAAATTAGTTATTAAATCTTGTTATTATCTTACGTTTTGTCTCCTTTCTTTCTTAGTTATAGTTTTCATCCTATAACCCTTGCCTCAGAAAAGCACGTAGTTTGGCGGACGTAAACACCACACTATGAACTGAACGCGACCCCTTGATCTAAGATTCTTGCATAAAACACTGCTATTCTGAAGGGTTCAATATATATATATATATATATATATATATCAGGGTCCGCCGGCTTTACTTCCTCTCCGAAGGAAGGCATACTGTGGGATTTTAACGCTCTTAAAACAATCCGACGTCTTCGGCCGGGTTTGAACCCGCAACCTTGGGCATAGAAGCTCAGCATGCTACTATCTACGCCACCGAAGCCGTCGTGATCAATTAGATACTTCATAATTTAAAAACCTAGTAAGACGCTCTCTAGGGAAAGCAGGCCTTTGTTGCTCAGTCTTTATATAGTTATAGTTATTGTTGTTTTATGGGGTGGAGCAGCGAGGCACATTGTTGATTTGAATAAATGATTTATTTCTTTCATTTTGCTGAAAGATTTTTCAGCATCAGTAACTGTCACAGCAATTGGGCAGGATATTCGAATCGCTATACAAATATTTGGAAATAAACTGTCCAGTTTTAATTCTCAAAGATTGTTTAAGAGTTTTGGAGGTTTCGTGGGTCTGGCCCTAAATTAGATGCTTATATTGATTTTGAATTTTCAGTTCATGAATAATCTCTCTGTTAACATCTTCATAATATTTTTCATGCAAAAAAACATCCATATTTTCAAGATCATGTTCTTCAATGTTTGGATACTGCCATAAACGCTTAAATATGCAATTTACCTTTTCCACCACAATGAAACGAATCGCAAGTCCACAAACAATGGAATTAATCACCCTATAAAACACATTTCCTCTGAGCTCCCGTTCTTCATTAGTTTCCCCTTCACTCTCTCGAAATTATAGATCTAGGAAGATTTTTTTTCACTCTCATCTTAGGAAGTTGTGTTTCTGCAGGAAGATTATTTGATAATGAAGTGGCCACTAGTTTTGCTTCATTTTCTCTAAGAAGTGATCCCATTTATCACGCTGTTGTTTCAACTCCTGGATTAGTTCGCTAATGTTATTAGCCTCCATATCAAGAGTTGCATCACGAGCTTGTAGAAATTTGTTGTGATTATTAATTGCTGGGAGAATTTAAAACCAGATGATTGCCATCAAAGTGCATTTAAATGGTTCAAGGTAGGCCTATAGTTTTATTCCCATCAATTCCGTTTTACACTCAGCTGAGAGATTTCAATTCTTGCATTCATCAATATAGCATTATTTTGTCACTAGAACGTATTTCAAGAACTGGCAGCTTATTATACAGCTTACGCCAAGAACAATCGTTTTGCCAGCGTGCGTTAGTAACTAAACCTGACTTATGGACGGGTTGCGACCAAGTAATTGCAAGGAGAATAATATATTGATTGATTTGTATCACTCCATACTAACCAGTCTCTACGGGTAGTTTTGAAAATAAAACTGTTCTCAGGAAGGCTCTTGTTCCGTCATTTGGAAGGTTATTATGCATTGTAGGTGGACCTCTTCGATCAATAACACTTACACTTTTCCTACCATTAAAAATAAATGTAATTAAATAAAACTATTTTCGCAAGAAAATATACAGAATCTCTATCTAACGGCCCCTCATCAGTCACGGACCCCTATGCATTTGCCCACCTTGCCCCCCCCCCCCTTCTCGACGGCCCTAGTGTATGGTACCCAATTAGATTGGACGGGGAGAGACAATTTATCTCCTAGTGCTTGAAATAAAATTACATGCATCGTTTATACACTTAATGAAACACTTCTCACATAAAGGGGGGGGGGGGGGAGGGTTGTATGCGAAACGTTTTATTAAATGTATAAATTATTATTCTATTATGAATTACACAGGGAAATTAATTGTTAGTCATAGCCCATAGCCCAATCTAATTGGGTGTATTTTTTGGGTGCTTTTTTGTGTGCAATATTTTATTATGATTGGTAAAAATCTTTAAAGAATACCAATTGTTGCACTTAAAGCAGGCTAAACCTTTACCCAGCAGGGTGCCGACTAAAAGTTTAGAACGGAGGAAAACCATGACCTAACTTAAACTAAAATAAAATTTTGAACAGTAAAACACAAGTCAGAGAGAGAGTCTCTATAAGTATGAAGCTGGCAGAGCGAGCTATACTTGCCTTAATGATTTACTAGAATTAGCTGTGACAGCTAAGAGAAACTTTGCAAATGTTGTTGGAAGTTTTGTTTTTAAATGCAACAAGTGATTTAGAATGTAGTAAACCTATTCTTCACTGATTGTCCTTTTCTTTGAATAGGGGATAATTTTAGGAGAAAAATTAGGGAAGGGAAGGTCCTTCCTAACGGTTTTTCTAGCAAGAGAGATAGAAACAAAATAACAAATAATCTAATTTAGAACAATTAACATTATTTTTGATCTTTGATATTATTTTGGGCGTAAGAACAACTTTTTCTTTGTTTAGTTTTATAAACTTTAAAGGTCTCAGACCTAGTAAAAGGAAAGTTCACTATGAACAATGTTAAATTAGTTCCAGGTTTGAAACCTGTTACAAGCACTTAACCCGTACAAAGGTTTTGAAATGTGCATGCAATAGGAAGTTTAAAGCATATAATAATAATAATGATAAATAAAATACAACTGAGATTAATATTACGTAGTATTTGTTTGTTTTAAGACCAAATACTTAGAAAATGCCCCTTTTTTAAGCGGAAGGGCTGTGAATTCCTGAACAAGCAAGATAAGAAAAAAAAAAGGATTAATTGGAGGTTTCTATAACCTCTGTTATTGACGCAGAATTGAACATGTGTTACATTCAAATAGGGCAGGTCACCTTTGTGAAACCTGGATTAAACAATTAGGTAATTATTTAAAAATTAGAAAATTAGAGTTTCCTGATTACAACAGGAAAAAAATACGTTTTAAGACGTGGATTATAACCACGGTTATTCTTACGGAGTGAATAAGTTGTAAATAGAACAAGATTGGGAGGGCGCCTATGTTTTGGCGAGGCCTCATAAAAATAGAACCAGATAATTAAATTAACCTAAATTTGTTAGTAAAAGGTATTTGGGGAAAAGGAGATAGGGATTTATAGTTCTGGCTAATTTTTATTGCTCTCAATCGTACGCGGCGCGGTGGATAGTTGAACGGGCACTGTTTGTAGCATTAAAGTTTGTTGATAGATTGTAAATTTTCACTATTGCGGTAGAATGAGTTCATTATGTTACACTTGACGGGTTTTAGCAGTATGTAGTCTTGAGATGCAGTTTATGAATTCGCTGAGTTTGACTTGAATAGGTTTATTGCGTTAGAGAGTTCTTGGATTGCAGTTAATAGTTCTGTTTCACTGAAAGTTTAGGAAATTTTGACAGTATTAAGTATAGTCATCACGGTTGATAGTTTATTTTGAACGAAAAGCCTCAGAACTGTATGACAGTTTGAATGGGCAAGTAGACATCCCACGAAGGTAGATAAGTTAAGTTTTAGACATCTGTTAATTTTACATGGATCCCTAGTTGTGGGAAAGTATTCCCTTACTTAGCTCAAGAAATGCTAGATTTTATGACGAGTAGAAAGCCTGGTTGGCCAAGAAAGGCGATTCCCACGGGGGACATATATTGCACAATTTTTGTGAAATCCCAACACTGCCTATAATTCTCTTTAAAAGTATTAAATTCAGATTAAAACCCTTTAAAAGTTGGTTAAAATCACTGTACTTATCTTTCCATTGTAGAGCAGGCGATGGTTCCTTGTAACCGTTATACTAAAAATCAGACATGGTGTCGATTTTAAAATTGCCTCATGAAGACGGGAGGCTGGCCTCTAAGAGAGAGCACCGAACTGTTCACTCGAAGTTCGAACTAGAAGTGGGGCTAGGAATAGAGCACACGAGAGAGCCCGAAAGACGAAGGAAGACTGGGGAAGAACAAATGAACAGAAAAACCAGGGTAGGAAACATATAAGCAAAATAGACTCTTTACATAGAATAATTTTCTTCGTGGAGTAGGGCCTTCAGGGAGATGAAGGGAGATGATAGCTGGCGACGAAGACGACGCCTGCTGGACCGGAGTGTAAGTCCCCTTGACCTTGATAAATCCGAAGAACTTCGGCGGGTTGCCGCGTGGTGAGCCAGTGAAGTTTTCACGGAATAAGCAACTAAAACAAACTCAAGAACACAATAAATGCCTGATTGAAGGAAAAAGAAGATACAAAGGGATCACTGTTGGTGTCTGAGAGAAGAGAAGGAAAGAATAAACGAAAAAAAAAGAAAGAAAGAAAGAAAGAAAGCAAAGAGCAGCAATTGCCAACTCTAACTAACCGTGTATTCCAAAGAATACAACACCCAGCCAAAGTCGTCGGATTTTTAAGCAGATTAAAATCCTTCAGTATGCCTTCCATTGGAGGGTAAGTGAAGTCGGTGGGTCCATGCCATAGAATTATGGCATGTAAAAGAACCTACCACTACAATGTTAGTGTGTAGCCAAAATTTGTAGGCTATATGGTTAGAAACGCTCTATCAAGTTCCAACGTTCGCCGCTGGGTGTCAGTGACAGTGGCGTCTGGTGGCCAAAGTTGGAATTACTTGAAATTGAAATTGGGGAGCCTATGGGCGTTCAATTAAAATGCCCTGCTATGGCCATTGGCTGCAATTCAATTATAAATAATATCAATGCATTTTGAAAAATAAGACATAAATAAACGTAAATGATGTCGTCTCAAACACATGCCGATATTTTCGGGTGTAGAAAATGGCTTTCAAATCGTCAGAGAGTAGATTTAATGATTACAAATGTAGACTATTTTGTACAATAATACAAACTTATTCTCGAATAATTTTGAAGCAAGCCAATTTATGCCGTCAGGATAATGCTCACAAACTTAGATGTGGTACACTCTACACTGTTTGTTAATTCTCTTATGAAATACCTGGTCTCCCACATGACTGCTGTGAAGATGCGGTACACAATTGTTATTGCTGAAATTATTGGTAAAATTGGCATTGTAATATATTGTCAAATAAAGGAATGAATGGTTTCAAAACCACAGAAAAAATACGAAGTACTTACAATTGAGCCATTTAAGACCTTAAATCTTTTTATACTTTCCATTTCACACATCACACCGGTATTTTTACTAATTAATTATAATGTTACTCAATTTTACGGAAGAATTAGCTTTTGATATGGTTAAGAATTTGATATAGCGTAGCTATTTACAATTATACCCATACTAGCAACCCTGCTTCGCTCGGTATCTTCAACAGTTTACCCAGCGTAAGACTGAAAGGCGCATGGACGGCAGGTCCCAGATGCAATTCAGAAAAGCCGAGGTGAACAGCGGAACTCCAAACACATATACTCTTCTCTGAAGTCTTAACTCGGCACGGCTCGAGAGTTGATGCTGGCCGAAGCTGGGCTCGCTATCTCGTAAACTAGCTCCAAAGCTAGTAATTTAAATTTCCACTGAATGGAGATTGTTGGAAGAAATGAAAACGTAAAAACTCTTATAGTGGGCGATGTATTAAAGATAGAGATATGCTGTCGTGGACCTATTTATAGAACTTTTCATGCTGACCAATTATTGCACTCATAGTAGGCCTATATAGATATTTTTAACGGTTTACCCAGCGTAAGCGTAAAAGGCGCACGGACGGCAGGTTTTTCTTCGACTCGATTCACTGAAATCGTTACTGCTCAGCTTCCTTTGGTCACTAATGAATGTTTTTTCTACAGAAACCTTCCTCGAGAAATCCTTCACAGAATGGTGAAAACCGCATCAAAATCCATCCAGTGGTTCTCGAGATCACCCGTTACATCCAAGAAATGGGGACTCTGTTTTATACTTCAGTATGTCGAGATGCCCGCGACTATCATTGAAACAAATACATGAATTTATAACTAGTATGGGCTATTAATTCTACGTAAGACTCATTAAATACGTCGTACAACTGTACCTAGGGATACTTGTAGAGGACTGAACTAATAAACACAGAGCATTCTTTTATGTTCCTATGAATTAAAAGTGTACAGTAGGGCCTATATCAACATTTAACATGACTTAAGCTGCGTTTATACTAGCGAAACTCCCTCGTGCGAAATAATGTCACGAGGGAATAGCCCTAGTGTAGACGTGCCCCCACCCCTGAGTAATTGCGGGGTGAGGGCCCTCGCTGCGAGCCGGTGCTCAGTCGGTTTTTGTCCGCGCATCGCTTAGTGTAAACGTGGTCGCCATAGTTGCGGGAGGGATGAATCAAGAACAGTGCTTTGAGTTCTACCAAAATATAGTTTTATGTGAAATCTAAAAAACAAAAACTATTTTAATCACAATAAAGGGGAAGATAAGTGGAAGCAATGCCGGACTCAGCTGGGGTCCCGTAGTCGCCAACCCACGTCCAACCAGTTGTGAGCCCCTTGGAGTTTAATTGTATCATCAATGGTTTCCTGTACCATTTCTCTCGTGAGGTTGTTTTCATATTGGTTTCTTCCAAGGAATAATTGTTTGCTCCACCATCGTCGAAGACGGCGATTTTTCTTCTTCCCTTTCTTGATCAAAAATGCCATTGACATGACGGAAAACGTGGCTTCAGCTGCTGGAGGGACAAAACAAGATGCCATGTTGGCCGCGAAACCAGAACTGAAGGCGGCTCGATTGCGTTCTGTCTTGGGTAGTGCGAAATTTCACTCGAAGCGAGTAACTTTCGCCTGAGTGACTTTCGCGAGGGAGATTCGCTAGTGTAAACGCAGCATTATGTTTACAATGGAAATAATCACACAGGTGAGTTAAAATTCATAAAAAAAAACACAAAAGTGAAATCATCAGTCCCGCGAATAACGCGCTCAAGGCAGATGCCGCGAGTGCTAGTGTCGCTCCATCAACCAAGAGGATGCAATTTCGTAACGCAGCGATTTTCATCACTGTACATGTGTATTTTAGACAGTGGTAATACAAGTCTGTCCTCCCAGGGTTACCAATCTAACTTTTCCCCCCGCGAAATATAGCTTATTTCAAACTGAGGCTAGTGTCAAATAATTTTGAATCCCACCAGCGGGACAATATTAGCTTCTTTTTCTTTTCTTGGCGGGAGAGCAGTTATATGTACATTAATCGAGTTTTAATTAAAAATAACACGTTTTAATAAGGACTTAGAAAATTCTATGGGTACATTAACACTATTTGTGGGATCGTTATTAACTTCTTGAGCATGAGATCGCCGTCAGCCGAGTTGCTTCATATAACATTAATATACTGTATGTCCCGCAATTCCCCGAATTCTGGTTATCTCCCAGTTACGAATGAGTGAAATTTGTCGCATGTGTAGTGTAAGCAACTGACCCTTTTCCGGCTGCATGTAGCATTTGTAAGGTAAGAAGGACATGGTTGGTGGTGTATTCTTTGGAATACACGGTAAGACAGAGTAAGCTTTTGCTTCTCTTTGCTTTAGTTCATCCCTTTCTTTCTTTCGCAAACACCAACAGTGATCTCCTGATTTCTCTTTGTTGGTATATGTCTCTCATACTACCTGTAAGTCTGTTCTAGATATATATCTTCCATGACCCACCTAGCGTCATCTAGCAGCGAATCTCTGAAGTTAATCAATTCTTCCCTGTACAAGAGGACTTCCTTATCAACTTAGCCACCAGATCTCGTCGCTATCGCCAGCTATCATCTCCGTGATCAAGAGAACTTCGTCTACTTTTTCACCCTCCAGGCTGCGCTAGTGATGCCTACTATCAACTCTTTGAAGACCATTTCATCAAGAGATATTAACATTTCAATGTTGGCTATTCTTATATGTATTCCTTTTGTCTCCTACCCCCACTCTTCTTACCTTCCCTGGTCCCTCCGCGCTCCGTTGAGCGGATCTCACTTGTACGTCGGAAGTCAATCCAGTCAGTTGGAGCTTAACTAAAGCTCGCCTCCTCACCTCAAGAGGCTAACTTTTAAATTCGACGCCATGTTCGAATTTTAGAACCAACCGTCAACAGCAACATCGCCTTCTTCATGAAGCAAAGATAAGTACCTACTTCATGTTTTAACCTCATTCTCATCGCTTTTAAAGGGCTCAATGCTTTTATTTGGATTTTATAGACAGTGAAAGTTGCTATGTGATAATAAATGCTTTCAAGAGATCTTCTTGATCAAACTCAAACTATTAAGTCTAACTTTCAAAATGAAAGATTTTCTGAGATGCTATCTCACATCGAGGGATATTTTCAAAATACCCACTGTCTATATGATCTAGTTTTCCGCCGAGGGATTCTCTACCCAATTTAAACAACTCATCATTGCTCTGGAACCTTCCAGGACCTACACTCTATCTACCAGTTATACTGTAATGTGTTTTCCACTCACATATGGGAATTCTTTTTCAAACTAAGGAATCTTCCTTATGAACTGCTAATCAATATCTAATTTTTCTTCCTCCGTTGGGATTTTTCTGGTGCATTCAACTATAACCTACAAGTTTCTCAAGCAATAGACTCTCGCAAATCTAGTGTAACTAGTTATTTTCCACCATTGCAATAACTTTCTTTGCTATCAACGTTTTGTGCTACTACAGTGAATTCTTCAACTATATCAACAGACTATAGTGAAAACAGTGCCTGTTCAACTTTTCACCGCGTCGCGCTCGTCCGAGTACAATAAATACGGCCATGAACACTTTTCCACAATCCCATTTGATCTTTCTCAACTCCTTTACTAACAAACTAAAATAATAAAATTGTTACTTTAGGTCTTTTTTCAATGAGGTGTCACTCTACATAAGTGCCCTCCCTTATTTGCTCCATGTATAACGAATTAATTTCTGTAAAACTTCGTGTCTAGTACACGCCTTAAATTATATTGTTTCTCCCTTCTAATGAGGGAATCCAATTCTTTCAACTCATAAGTGAGTTATCTCTAGGTTTCACGAAAGGAAAACTCGCCCCATTCTTCTCGTGATCCCTACTTAAACATAGGAGTTCTAGAAACTTCCTTTCAATTGTTCTCTTCAGGTTTCACAATAAGTGACCTGCCCTATTTGTATAATCTCCTATGTATAATCATTAAGCGTAGTTCTGTATTAATACAAGAAGTTATAGAAACTTCTATTTCATTTCTTCCTGTTTTTTTGTTGTTACTTTCGAAGTTGTTCATATTTCTAAGATACTTATCTAGAAATCCTTAAAGTACACACCTTGTACTTGATTTATTGTTTAACTTTAATTACGTCAGTTATCTTTAAATTTTTCATTTATTTATCTTAGCCATTTCAAAATCTTACGAAGATTTTGAAGCATATAAAAGGTTTAAAACCAAAAGAATTATCAATTTCCCGGCGCAAGCTTTAGATGTTTTCGGAGGTCTGCGACCCCAATTGTTTATAAAAATCAAAATTAGATATTTGTTACAAAAACTACTTCCTTTTACATTGTTAAATAAATTAAAGATTTGTTCTTTGCTTTATCATTTCTCTAACATAACGGTTAGGCAAGATCCTGTCTTCCTTGACTCTTCCTATTTAATAAAAATAAATCTATTGATAGGGTTTTCACCACTTATTGCATTTGAGCAAGAACTCTTTGTTAGTAACTTAGTAAAGTCTCTCTTAGCTTTAATAGCTAATTCTAACTGGCCAGTAAGGCAAGCATAGCTCGCTACGCCAGCTTCCTGCTTGTGGAGATTCTCTCTAACACTTATGGTTGGTTTTTCAAAATATAAGTGTTTCTCACTGTCTAAACTTTTAGTCGGCGCCTTGCTGGGTAAAAGCTTAGTCATTTCTAAATGCAACTATTGTTACACTTACCAAAATTATTCCCAAGGATATAATTGCTTTATCCCTATCCTTCTTGGAAGCATTTGGTCGCTCTTTAGAAATTCTACAATTTCAAAAACTAAAATATCAAAGCTGATTCAAATTATTTGCACTCTTCAAATTACTTGTTTAGAAACAAACTCCTTTGAACAGATGCACAATAAATCTGTTACTCTTTGTCTTGCCAGACCACCACCCTTCCCCATAGTAGGCATATTTATGCTTGAGAGGGAATACGCTACAGCAACTTTCTTGCGAACAGCCCAAGTTCCAGCTGCGTTTCCCGTTAGCTTCGCCCAGGTCCCTACCCACTTTAGGTATCGGAGAGCGGATTTGCAGTGGCAGCTGCTTTTGAGTATACTTAAAGTTAAAATTATAACTTCTGTTGGACTCTCGTCCTGTTTCTCCATTATTTTTCTCCAGTCCGAAACCCATTTATTTTTCTTCATCATCTTCCCTTGTGGGTTAGGTTATTCCCAAGCTAATAATCTACCCAGTTGGTGACAAAAATCTTCGAAAATGATATTTTAGGCGTTCAGGGCTAATTGCAACATAAAGCATAGGACCTTGTTGAAAATACTGAATAAAAATGAGTAGCCTATTGTATAACTCATAAATCAACATGATACATCGTGAGAGGACATGCCCACTTTTGCTGAGCCTTCTGTAAATGTGTTCTCTTATTGAGAGATACGCAGTCTTCATGTTGGTAGCACAGATAGATTCGAGTTTATTTTGTTCCTGTCTGGGGAGCAGGAATGTTTTAGATTTACTAGGCTACTTCAATCAAAAATAAACTTAATTTTTAAAGAAGTGTTTTTTTTGGTCTTTTCTTTCTTTCTTTCTTTTATGCATATTGTATTACTCGAAAACTTCTGGACCAAAATACCTGAAACTTCTCTTGTGTAATAATATCTTATTGAGAAATGGAAATACTTGTAGAGTTGTTGTTGATTCATTTGAGAGGCTTGATACATCTTGGTCATCAGCCCCGTATAGTTGGGTGTGTGTTGACGTTATCTGGCAACCTGTATTGCTGTGATGACTGTAGTAATGTGTGTAAATGTATCAGGGACAGGGATGGGGTAGACGCTCCGAGATTTAGTTAAGACACTATCCCGGCAATTTCCTGTAGGGTGTGTGAAAAAAAAACGGGGGAAAACCACACCCAGGATAAGCACCGTCAGCACCGGGACTCGAACCTACGATATCCGCACTAACTGCAGCTGCCCTCGTGGCCATAGGGGCGTGGTGGCTCAGCGGTCTAGCTGTATGCCTCTCACCAAGGCGGTCCGGGTTCGATTCCCGGTCATTGCATGTGAGATTTTCGAAGTAAAATGCCATGTCCTGTGGTTCGGATTCCACGTAAAAAGGAGGTCCCGTGGCTCATGATCTCGAGATTAACGGTCACGTTAAACTACAAGCTACCTTTACCTCGTGGCCATGGTGCACGTTTGACGAGCGCGGCTACGCCGCGGGACGAATTGCTTGTATAATTTGGCTTCGAGTAACTATATCCCACCATTGGTCGATCCTGGCTACGCTACTGGGTAAAGTACTGTAGCCTATCTCGTATCCCGTGAACATGGTTGGGTACAGAACAAAACATCGCATTTTCTTAGTGGAAACTTATCTTCTCAAGAAGAAGTCTTACAGTAAATGTGTTTGTAGGTTTCAGCGCCGTACGATTTTTCTTGTGGGGGAACCTCAAATAAAATATATACAGAAACAATCCGCGTACTCTGGAGGCTCTCGAGAACGAAATAACTGCACTGATACGAAATATCAGTGAGGATGAATTATAGCGAGTGTACCAAAACTTCCTACGTTGGTGCAACGTGTGTTTAGAAAATGAAGGACAGCATTTCCAGCAGCTACTCTGAAATTCATGTAAGTAATTATGATTATTAAATATGTAAATGTGTTAAACTAGTTGGGCGCTACGCTGCTACTAGCGCCAGTGCCTTGTTCGAATCGCTGAAATTCACAGTGGCCCGCCACCACACGGCGCCTGCGAGGTTCCGTTATACAGAGAAGGCCCTCACTGTAGAATTTTCCTCATAAGTGGAGTGTCTGCGACTATGAGAGGCAAATGGATAACACCGTTTCCGGTATTCTATCATAAATATGAGCGAGGTGGAAGATAGCAGGTAGACTAATAAGTAGGCTATGTTATGTATGCCTGTTCATGAAGCACCGTATTCCAATGGGTGCGACCTCAGGTACACAGTGAGAAGGTGGCTGGTTCGAATTCGCTTATGATGGTGTTTTTTTCACTCCCGCGCCAGCAACAGTGGGCTAACAAAACATGCGACTGCTTTGAAGTGTTGCCTATTAACAATCAAAAGATAACTTTTCTGCCGTTCTTCATATTATATTTGTGACCAATTAGATTTGGCGGGGAACTTAAAACCTCTGCCTGAAAAAATACATGTGTTAATGGACTATTACACTGGCGGGAAGATCAAGGAACTCCCCACTCCCCAGTGTAATAGTGCATAATACTCACTTCAGGTAGAGTTGCATGTTTCCCGCTAAATCCAATTGAGCACAATTACCTGTTGACCGACTGAAAAGTTATCATTTGATCGTACTTAGAGCTACCAGAATAACACAGGGTATCATATTTTTGTATTGAAGCATTACTGTAGAAGCCATTTTTCAGTGTTGCCTAGTTCTATTAAAGAAAGCTTTCCAGTCGGTCAACCCGAATTGTGCCCAATTGCATTAGGCGGGAAACAAGTATTTATACACCCTAACCTTTTTGTACATAAAAGCATGTTATTTTGCGATAAATATCTTATGTAATATTTCATTAAAGTTAGGGTGTATATACAGGGTCTCCCAGGTAAAGTCAGACCGTCAGGTGGCGTTTTCACTCTCCGCTACGGCAGCTGCCCCAGCCGAGCTTATGTCGCGGCCTCGGCCGGGCTTATGTCGCACATTTACAATCTTACTTACAGTTCTTACTTAAACTGAGCTACCGTAGATTATTCAAGCGTACGAAAGAATACCGTGTTACCCAATAACAATTTCAACGCCAAAACAAAAGTTCACGTTGTTGTCATTAAATGCCGCCAGTTCCTCTTACAGGCTGTATTGATACTTTGTTATTTCAGTCTGAATCGCAAGCCACTAACTAAACTTTCATCAATGAGGGAATGAAGTGTCAGCACAAAGATAAGAAGGTAACATAAACAACAGCTTCCTGCAAGATTTAATTAAAGAACCACAGATGTTTTTATTTCTTGAGAGTCTAGATGATCTCACGTCACCAGTTACATGGCAGAACTTACTTGCGCCAGCCAGAATGTGGTTAACAGACACAATGCCTGTATAACCCAGGAAGGACGACACTTCCAGCATCTTTTATAAGGTACGATTTCATATAAGATTGTATACGCGCGACACAAGCTCGGCTGGGGCAGCAGCCGTAGCAGAGAGTGAAAACACCGCCTGACGGTTTGACTTTACCTGGGAGACCCTGTAGACTTGTTTCCTGCCTAATGTAATTGGGCACAATTAGTGTTGACCGACTGCAAAGCTTTCTTTAATAATTTTACACCCATGAAAGTACATCGGGCTAGTGATCAACATGCCGAAGGCCCTAAATCAGAGGTGGCCAAACAGCACTCCGGGCGCGCTGGCACTCTGGCTGCACTCCAGCGTGCTTCTGGCGCGGACGCCCTTGCAGTGCTGGTGGGGGAAGTCTATGTCTGTCTCTTTCTCGCTCGCTTTTTCGTCTTACTCTCTCCCGTACTGCCTTTGTTGATGTTCAAACAGTCGCGGTGTGGTGTCCCTTATATTGAAAGAGTTTCCTACCAGATTGCTAGAACTTGCAAAACTTCAACCTGTTTTTGATTTGTTTGTCAAGCCATTTTCAGTAACTGAGGTTTCGCATGTGTTTCAAATGGAGCTTAGCCTACATATTTGCAATGTAGCACTAGACTTAAGGATATTTTTAGCTCTGTGAAAAATTTGCCCTATTTCTACTCAAAATTACCGCAGCAAGAATATCCAAAATTGCAAAGGTGTTATCAATGTTTGGAGCAACGTATGTCTGTGAAACGTTTTTCTCTGCATTGAAACCAACAAAATAACGGCATCGCGCTCTGATGTCTGACGGTAACCTGCGAAACAGCCTCCGGTTGATTGTCTCACAAGCAATCGTACCGAACATTGAGCATTATTGTAAATATTAAATCCAATTAAAAACAAGGAAAATAAAAATGTGACCAAAATTGCATTGTCATAAAATATGAGTCCCATGATACCTTATCAATATTTCTGATTGTTTTAATTCTGGCCAACTCGTGGCGTAGCGGCTAGCATTCTTGGATGTTGCCCTGGAGGTCCGGGTTTGAATCCCGGCACTGCCAAGAAGTTTAATTCTGGTCTGAGGGCTGGAACTGGGTACACTCAGCCTCATAAGGCAAAACTGAGAAGAGGTGGGTTCGGTTCCCATCTCAGCCATCTTTTATGTAGTTTTCCGTGGTTTCCCAGATCTACTCCAGGCAAATGCTGGGATGGCTCCTAAATTAAGGTCACGGCCGCCTCCTTCCCAGTCCTAACCTGGATTGCAATACACACTAATACAGCCACCACAATTACACAGTTTATCAGACAAATTCTATACACACACCCAAGTAGACGGGGCTACATGACCACGATGTCGCAAAGCCACTACATCAATGCCATCAAGTGCCGGTACGCGGAGAAACACGCGAACAAAATGTAGATGTTTCGGACAACCAACACATTGGAAGAACAGTTTTTTTGTTTGTTTGTTTGTTTGTTTGTTTACATTACGTCCGGTGCGAAGGCGATCCCAACTTGACTCGGTTTAACGCACCGGCAGCCAGGAGAGGCAGCCCAGCCAAGAGAGGCAGAAACCAGACTGCCGGAGTGTGGCGCAGTGCCAGAGGCACACCAAGCGTGCAAAGACTGGCCGCCCCTACCCTAAATGAAGCAATAGTAAACTATTTTTTTCTTAAACTTCTTTGTATATGATGTACCCTATCCGCCACTAACCACTACTACTAATTTAATATCAGATTCTTCCCTCATTCGAGGGCTGCCACTAGGAGAAAATGTTCTTTTTGTTCTTGTGTTTTAATACGTTCAAAATGTCTCATGACTGGCTGCATGGCTCAGCGGTAATGTTCTCTCCTGCTGTTCCCAAGGTTGCAGGATCGAATCCTAGTGCTGTCGGTTGGCATTTGATGGTGCGCAAGTATGAAGGGTTCGTGTCAGTAGATTTACTGGCACGATAATGATCCCTTTCGGGGCAAAATCCGGCACCCCGGCATCTCTAATAGCCACAGCAGTTAAAAGTGACTTAATAGTAGGCTACATTATGCAACAAGCCTATAATGGCAATAATTAAGACACGAGTTTTATAATTTCCATACGAGTGCCTTAATTACCATTATAGGTGAGTTGCATACGACTGTTTATGTTCGACGATAATTATAACTTAATTTTATGTTCGAACATAAATATTCATAAATATCTGTCTAGATTCCGCCAGTTTCGTTCACTGAACTGGGACGCAGAGAATACCTTGTATTCGACCACGGCCTCCTCGAATACCCCACTATGACACTAGCCTCGCAGTGAAATTTAAAATAGGAGGCCATGGAAGTCAGTGCTGGTGCGATTCTATCCTCAATAATTGGTCAAACAGCTGTATCGTAATGAAAATCTTGAGCTCTGATTGGTGGAGAACCTGTATCATATGAAACTTGATCTATCATGAGCCTCTTTAAGATTTAGTTTTCTGGCATATAATATTTATATTTCGACATGGTCGAACATAAAACCAATAACATTATTATTATTATTATTATTATTATTATTATTATTACCGACAGGAGTAGCTAGGCTCATTAACGCGCAACGCTAGGCCAAGGAGCCAAACTATCTGCAGACTCGGTAGACGTAGGTTTGAGCCCTACGTCGGCCATCCTTGAAAGGGTTTTCCATGGTTTCCCCATTTTCAACTCCAGGCGAATGCTGGGACGGTACCTTCTGACTGGCAACGGCCACTTCCTTCCATATCCTTGCCCAGTTTCATTCATCTTCATTAATTCCATGTCTCATTAACTCCTATCATGAGGCTAACGTCAGGAAGGGCATCCGGTCGTGAAAACCACCCGCCACATTGCCTTTCATCGCATCTCTTCCCCAACCCCGTTGAAAACGGGATTATTATTAAAATGACTCATAAACAAGAAAGGAACAAACCATTTATGAAAAGCAATAGCCATAATATCTGGCCTATATTTGTGCTATTGACCGCGTGCCATACAGGTGGTTACGTAAAATGGCTACATAACCCTTGGGAGCGGTTAGGATACTTTTCCCTGTAGTGCCCCACAGTTGGTTCGTAAATGGTTCTCTTTTCGATATCGACCCCCTCGGGTTGGCCACTCTGAGACCCACTGGCAGTGGAGAAAAAGTTTTGGAAAACTAAACCCAGTTAATTTTGGGTAACATTGCCTCCGGCTCGGATGCCAACGTACACGTACGGTGCAGTAGGTTTTATTCACCCTGTACTACTGTATTACGATGGTAAACCTTTGTTTGAAAACAGCCGATTGTTATGACCCGCCAACTGATATGTTGGAAGTGAAACGGACCACTTGTTCTTTGACACACGTATGTAACCAGATGGTGGCTTCCGGCACTCGCGCCGCCACTTCCGGTAGCACTAAGTGAGCGGGACGGGATGGGACCGAGGTGTAAAAATACACATCAAGTAGTGGAAGATGGGCGGCGCGACTGAGGACCATACGGCGTGCTTGACAGTTGGGAGGAGAGCTTATAAACCCTTGGGCGAGCTCAGCTTTGCTTCAGCTTACTTTTGTCATTGGTCAACTCTTGTTCTCATCCCTACCCTGACGCGACGGTATCCGAGGCCTATGGTGTCTTCCTTTTTCCCGCCGTAATTGGCCCTTGTCCTTTCCTGCTTGATACCCTCACTTTTCGAGGGTTATTTTACGGTATCCCCTGCCTGTTGCAAGAGTCCCTAATAAAGGGACAGGTGCACACTAAGCGGTCTACACCCTCAAGGGCTAGCGAGTTGGTACCTCATGGGATTCCCTACTGGGTCCGTTTTTTTTCTCCTTTACCATTGACTTAATGATGGGCCCTTTCTTCTTTCTCTTACATATCGCCCCTTCATTGCTCTTTCTTCCAAGTCCTTCACTTCTCATTTTTTCGAGATTTGGTGGCAACTCTATTCTTCCAAATAGCCTAGCTTCCAATTTTGTAAAAAAGGAAAAATTACTTACGAGAGCTACACGAGCGAAAATGTTGTGTATGTGTGTGGCCCCTACCAATCCTCAAACGACGAAACCAAATTGAATAAATTTTGACACAAATGTAGCACTAGTAAAGGACACCTCAATATATCACCGCCATCTTAACGAAGACAAAATGGTGACCACCAGAACGTTCAATCCCTAAGTCAAACATAGATTAAACTAATCATCGGAACACTACGAGGCCTACATTTTGTAAGAACAAACTATATGATGGGAAGTGTTACAGGCCCAAAGTACAAGGTCATCAGCTATATATTTTCAAGATGGTGACCGTGCTAAACATTCAAATATTATTAAAGCAATGCTCACAATACTTGGTATACAGATACCTATAAATGGTCATATTCTGTTTAGATATCAGTTATTTGCATAAATAATTCATCAGCATGTTCATACAACAGTGGGAAGGATGCAAATGCATGAACTTCCGATGTCATAAGTAGGGCCCAGAAGTTCATGCATTTGCATGTTTTTTCTTAGGAGTTAATAATGTATTCGTATGCATTATGGATTTTTCTGTTATTTGAACTTGATTTTTTGGTGCACATTTGCGTGATTTCAAGTTTTTTAATTTCGTGAAATTGATCAATGTATAATATTTCAATATTTTAGTGGCATATTTTAACAATTTTAAGGCTTCTTATTTTATTACCTTTTCATCTGGATCATATTGGCAGTGATGGAGCAAATCACCGCGTGGAGAAGAGTAATGCTGATGTGATGATGTCATGCAGTGAATCCCCTGCTGCATTATCCTTCCCTGCTTTGGCTGGCCACTGGCAGTAGTGCTGTAATTTGTAACGGTGATGTGAACTCGATGTGAACTGGTTGCGTGCCAGACATTATACTGCCCGCCATCAAATGCCTGCACTCTAATTTATTAAGTTACGCGTATACAATTTGTTAATGGTCTTTTAAATGCCGAAAGTAAGGCCAACTTCGAGTGGTAGATTAACTAATTTACAGAAAGCGTTTTCAAGTGACTTAATATCTACGGATAAGAGGATGCTGTTCTGTACAGCGTGTGAAAATATGAAGGGAGTGAGTAGTTCAGCACATGAATACAGCGAAACATACGGATAATTTAACCAGAAAACTCGCAAATAATGAACCTGTTCAAAAGCAACTAGGGTGTTTAGAAAGTAGGGTAACAGCATTTTCTAATGACTTCTGTCAAGCATTTCTAGCTGCTGATATCCCCTTGTGGAAACTTAATAATCTCACATTACAATGTTTTCTTGCCAAATACAACAAACAATATGGTGTGCCTGAACAAAGTACATTGCGCAAGAATTGTTTACAATAACGTAATCTCAAATTTACAGAATGAACTAGTGGATCAATTCGTGTGGTTGTCTGTTGATGCAATCAATGATTGTGAGGGCTGTTTTATTGCTAACTAGCAACCCACCCCGGCTTCGCCCGGAAACTGAAGCATCATTTATATAATTTATGAAGGAATCATAATTCGTAGCAGAATTCTCTTTATCCGGTCACAAACCATGAACATTTCTTCCCTGTGTCATAGGAACTTTGGGGATAACTCTCTTTATCTTTGTGAATTCTTTCTGAATGGAGATTGTTGGAAGAAATGAAAACGTAAAAACACTTATAGTGGGTGATGTATTGAAGATGCTGTCACGGACTTTTTTGTAGAACTTTTCATGCTGAACAATTCTTACACTCATTGTATACATATATTTTAACGGTTTGCCCAGCGTAAGCTTAAAAAGCGCACGGATGCAAGGTTTTTTCGACTTCGCCCGGGATCAGTTATGAAGAAAGCTTGTAGTTTTACGTGATCGTTAATCTCGCGATCATGAGCCACGGGACCTCCTTTTTACGTGAATCCCAACCACAGGACATGGCATTTCACTTCGAAAATCTCACATATATTGACCGGGAATCGAGCCTTGTCTACCTTGGTGAGAGGCATACAGCTTGACCGCTGCACCACCACGCCTTCGGGAACAGTTATGAATGCAAGGTGATAGGCTACCGTACTTTTAACCGAAGTCTTATAAGATTTCCTTGTATACGACATTAGTCGTTTTCCTTCCAGCAGTGAACACGAAAGCTAGCTCGTAAACTGTCGCCTCAGTAATTGAATGGAGATTGTTGGAAGAAATGAAAACGTAAAAACACTTATAGTGGGCGTTGTATTGAAGATAGAGATATATGCTCTCGCGGACTTTTTGTAGAACTTTTCATGCTGAACAATTCTTAAACTCATAGTATGTAGATATTTTTAACTGTTTGCCCAGCGTAAGCTTAAAAAGCGCACGGACGCCAGGTTTTCTTCGAATTTTTCACTGAAATTGTTACTGCTTGGCTTCCTTTGATCATAAATGAATAATTTTCTAGACACCTTCCTCGAGATATTTTCTACAGAATGGTGAAAACCGCATCAAAATCCATGCAGTGGTTCTCGAGATTACCCGTGACATCCAAAAATCGGGGACTTTGTTTTATACTAAGTAGAGATAGAGATATACTAACTTGTCGGTGTCTTAAATATGGAACAAAATACGATACATTATCTTCTTAATGTGTGAATTACTGGCCTCTACAATGTACTGTATCTGTGACCCAGTGTGTGTTGAACTCCTTGACATTAGTTTGGTCATCTGGTATCAAATACGACCGGCTACTTTCTTTTTGTTGCAGATGCAGGCAAAGGTAGTGTTCCCAACTTAATTCATATAATTTGCTTAGCACATGCCCTTCATCGCATTGCCGAGACAGTACGCAATTATTCCCCATTGGTAGATCGATTTGTGTCCTCTGCAAAGATTTTTTTCTTAAATCTCCTTCGAGAGTACATTTGTTCAGATCATCAGCACCTAATATCCCGCTTCCTTGAGCGCCAGTGTTAACTCGTTGGGGAACGTGACTGGGTGCGCATCGTAATATGCTCAGTACATAGAATTAGTCTAAAAAGATTGTTAATTCATTGGACTCGAATGATGCTGCATCAATGGAAACAGTTCAATATATTATGTCAGGCATAGAATTGGAAGATAATCTTGTATTCATATCTGCCCATTTTCCTCTCTTACCAAGAGCCATAACGTTACTGGAAGCTATAGGATCTCCCTTAAATGAATCACTTACTGTTGTTCTGAGTTCTGTTCCTGGAAGTATAGAAAGTGAATTATGTAATTTCAAAAAATCCTCGTTATAAACAGATCTGCGAAGTTCAAGATATTCTCGAAGGAGAACCGTCTGTCACGCCAAGAGACTCGCCTCTCTCTGTGGAGCAGTTAACATCGTCTAAATATGCCCCAATAACCTCCTCTGAAATTTTTCACGTAACAAAAGTGTTTTGCGAGACAACAGACGGCGTTTTTCAATTGAAAATTTGTGCAAAGTAATGGTTGTAAACTAAAATTATCAGTCAACATTGGCAGTGGGACAACTACGGCTTCAACCTTAAGGGAATATTGTAAATTTATTAATTCAATACTTACTCGTCTATTCTACTGCCAAGGGACATAAATTCTTTCAATATATTGGTGCATATTTATGGTCATATTTTCAGGTTTCTAAGAGCATATGTGCATGCATAGTTCCTTGATTTCTAGGTCATGATCTTCAAAGTCCTCGTTTGAACAGAACAGATAATATCATCCACCAAAGTTGGTTATTGATCGTTACATGTAAGTTGCAATCTTTTACAAACAACACAGGGCACCGTAAACGTTTATCTGTGACAACACAGGAACAGAGACTAAACATAAACATTTTGTTGCATACCCCTTGACTGCAGCACATGTTGATGGCATTGAGTCGGCGAGTTTGGCCAGATGCTCTCCACTCTTCGTCCTGAAAAAAATCCTTCGCTTTCGTGTTTTTTTAAATCCAAACACGTCCGTTCTATGGGCGTAAGATCTGGACTTTGGCTAGGTCCATCCATCTTCTTTAGGGTTGCCTTGACATGTGCAGAGGTGTGTTTGGGGGGGTTGTTAACATAGGCCTCCTGACATAGGCACGTACGTGTTGTATTCCTTTGTGCATGATGTACCATTTGCTCTTCCAGAATCCCACTGTACTTGATTCAGTCCACGGCCCATTTAACGTAGACCAGAGGACAAACAGCACTATGTGAGAGAATCCTGGCGCAGTCAGTTGGCATTTGAGGGCGCGCAAATGCGAGGGAGCCGTGTCAGTAGATCTACTGGCACGTTAAAGATTCCCTTCGGAGCAAAATTCCGACATTCCGGCGTCTCTTAAAGCCTCAGTAGTTAAAGGTGAAGTAAAACCAATTACATTATTATACTATTATTGTTATTATTCTTCTTCTTCTTATTATTATTATTATAATTATCATTTACTATGTGAGAAACAACCCCGCCAGCGGTGACCGGCCTTAATGTGCTACAGTGCTGCAGCACACAGTGTTTTCGTGGAATGATATATTTCGGGCATTTAGGATTACAGGATTACCAACAATAATTTCATGGAGTTTGTTTTGTATGCACAACCGATCTGAGTGCTGATAGCCTCAGAGCCCTCTGTTAGCTGTGCTACAGTACTCGCTTTATAATCATGTTATGGTCGAAAGCCGGTAATGCAGATTGTTTCCTTATTCTTAATCTGACGCACGAGCAGAAACTTAAAGCTCGTCTTTTTTGTGTTGTTTGCTGCATGTATCCAGGGGTGAACGTTAAATAACTTTGTGTGTTGCATTGCTTGTAGATCCTCTTCGATCTGCGCCTGAGCTAGGAGGCATGAAAATACAAAAATCCCGTGTAATATAATAGGTGACCAAAGCTAGATTGCCTTTTAAAATCTTTGCAATTACCAATTAACTTGCCTTGGTTTTCATCTATCATTAAATGTATGAAATTAGTTTGGAGGCTAGGTCGACTATTTTTGCAAATGGTATGTTAGATGGCTCTCCTGATATTATCTATTCGCTTTATTCAAATATTAAGGATTTCTAAACAACTGAGAAGGTTATTATTCTGTAGAAGCTAGTAGCGTGTGAATTGTGTACGAACAAAGGAGAGCTTGATTGGGTGTTTCTTGGATTTAAAGGAGTCATCATCTTCTAAGACCGTTTGGTACAAGAAGCTTATTGTCTTCGAATGTATTTGAAAGATGTAGAGTTTCTAGGGGCTTGGGACATATTGCTCATCAGTCCCGTGTAGTTGGGATGTGAGTTGAACTTGTTTGATAACCTGTATTTATGTGATGACCTGTAGTAGTGTGTGTAACGGTGTTAGGGACAAGGATTGATCCCTTTTAAGGAAATGGAACAACTGGACATCACTTTTCTTGTCGCAGCATAAGACAACAGTAAAGGTTGGCAGGGAGGTGTTTCACTTCTCTCCTAGTTTTCCGAGCTTCCATTGCTTCTTCCTGAACGGTTCTCTTCTCGTCTTTTTGGGCGCCCTTGTCTCCGTGTTCCTTGAGGGTTCCAGTCCAGCGCGGATATCTCATGAGGCTTCCTTGGCGTGAGGCCATTTGGTCACGAATTGCTCTCCTACAGTTCTTCATTTGATATTGTATCTGGCCACATTACATATATGATACGCCTCAGACATCGATTAATGAAAGCCTGTAGCTTGTTTATTATCCCCTAAATGGACCAAGGCAAAATTATTTTGTTTCTAATACACATTGTACAGTAGTTTTTGATAGACAGTACTTTTTATTAGTGCTTTCCCCACGTTTTTCCACATTCACTCCCCAGGCAAATGCCGGGATAGTACCTTACTTCAAGTCCCGGGGCGCCTACTTCATCCCTGTCCCTGATACAATTAGACACAGCAACACAGGTTATCATCAAGCCTCCGTGGCTTAGGCGGCAGCACGCCGGCCTCTCACCGCTGGGTCCGTGGTTCAAATCCCGGTCACTCCATGTGAGATCTGTGCTGAACAAAACGGAGGCAGACAGGTTTTTCTCCGGGTACTCCGGTTTTCCCTGTCAAAAATGTAATTCCAGCAACACTCTCCACTATCATTTCATTTCATCTGTCATTCATTTAATCATTGCCCGAGAGGAGTGCGTCAGGCCTCGGCAGCCGGCACAGTCCATATCCTCGCCGCTAGCTGGGGGCTTCATTCATTCCATTCCTGACCCGGTCGGAGACTGGAAGCAGGCTGTGGATTTTCAATACAGGTTATCAGTTCCACAAACACCCAACTACACGGGGCTTATGACAAAGATGTCCCAAGCCCCTCAAATGAATTAACAACAACAAACATTAGTGAAAAGCATTTCGCGAAGTTAATTATAAAAAGGGTTAATTAAAATTACGATTCTCCATATAAAATAAAGCTCTGAACTGCGTATTGAAAACAGAAACAAACTACACTGCAAGACAGTTTATATATTTACCTAACTGGATTCTATAACATATTTTAAAATTAAGCACTCTTTATATAATAATATGTGATCATGATTTTTTAAAAGCATTGCATATTGACTTATTTATATCGGCCGAGTCTGAGTGCTGGTAGTTCAGCCGGTCTCCGTCAGATGCCGCAGCGTCGCAAGTCCTATCCATTGATCTGGTCCAACGAGCTTTAAAGATACTAGCATAACGAATAGAACGATACTAGTAATGTTTAAGCTCGTTGATCTGGTCCTATCCTTGAAGCAGGTGATAGTGAAGGCACAAGTCAGAGACGAAGGAGTCTTGTTGTGTTCACGGCTTCAACTCATGCAAGGAGCAAGGAAGTGGTGAGAACAGCACATGCCCAGGTCCAATCAGTTGCTTCAGTACAACTGGCAGTGGACAGTGTCACTTGCCGTTGTCATAGTTGTTGTGGTAGAACATTCAATTGCACGTTATATCTTATGACGTGCTACATGTTTAATTATACCGTACTATGCTTTTTGTTTTTGAATAAGCGTGGTTGTGGCTGTGTAGCGAGTCCGGATGGACTTAGTGACGAATATGGTGTCATTTAATTCAAATGCCCATCCTCCTTGAAAAATTTTAAGTTACTCCAAAGGAGGCTATAAAATTTAAAAAAGTAAGTGGAAGAAAAATGAGATATAGGAATCTTTGACACCAATCACAATGTGTACTACCAGATTCAAGGACAGCTTCGTATTACAAGAAGACTATTTGTCTATTTGCAGTATGGATCCCAAAAGGAATTAAAACCGAACTGGTACAGAGATGTGATGACTTTTGGGAGAGTATTTTCCCATTGCTTGACCAGTTTTACAAACATTGCATCCATCCCAAAATTATAGACCCAATTTCTGATCTTCTGTAAATATTACGTTTATATTTCATTGAGTACTAGCTGATGTGCTCGGCGTGGTCCGAGTGGTGTGTTATATGTTATAGAAAGATGCATGTCAATAATTATTAAGCAGTGAATATTCACCTCGCTTGAACTGTGTCTAGAACATAGTTCTCCTTGCCTCTGATGCTACTTAAGACAACATTAATTCTTTCTAAACCTGGTTGTACAGTACACGACAGGGGCGCCGAATCCATGGTCGAGGTCTAGCGACCGCTAGACCTGACGAGGGGGTGGGTCTCCCGGTCCCCTTGGGGGGTGGGTTCCGTTTGGGGGTTACGGATAGAGGAGGAAAGGGAAGGAGATGGAAAAGAGGAAAGGAAAGAAGGGAGAGAGAAAAGAAGGGGAGAACTGTGCGAAATAAGCTGTAAAAACTTAATTATTGGGGTAGGGGTCCGGTTTAACAAGGGGGGGGGGGTCCCACAGAACGAGAGGGGTGGGTGTCTGCTAGACCTGAAAAAAAAAGATTCGGCGCCACTGGTACACGACAATAGTGTAAATAAATACTGAGTATACACAATTCATTGAGGCGGTGGTCTCACAATTACTTTCCCGATAGTATTTATTTTTGATGTACTGGGGTGATTAGGACATCGTATGACAGTGTTCACATAATTTCGGTCATGGATTTCTATATAAATCACTATTATTATTAATAATATTATTATGTAGCTACCTTCTTGAAAGGAAATAATATTTCAAATTATTCAATGTTTGTGAGATAAAGTGAGCATTTTGAGGTCGAATATGTTTTCGCTCTTCATACCCTCTTAAATGGCGTGGATGAGGAATTACTTAATCCTGTACATAGCTCAGTGTGTATTAAAAGGGCATATCAAGAAACTACCGTATATTGCTGTAAAATAATTTACGAGCATATATGAGGATCCAACCAGCCTTCGGGCTGTCTACCTAACAGACAGACAAGCTCTCCCTCGTCACACTCAAGTAAGTTAAATAACGTATAATCTCCTAATATATACCTAGACATTATGAACATTGAACTATTTATGTTCGGAAATAATGTCGGGAATGATGTTTTTGTTTCCAAATTTCCAAATTCCTAAATATATTAATTTTATTTCTGGACTTTAAAATGCAATCGGGGCACTCAGGTAACTCAGGTAATTGTAACGTGGGCTAATTAGAACATTATCCAATAAATGTTGTTAGTCATCTTCTTCATTTCATTTCCCGGTTCCAGTGATCTGGGTCGGGGCGTGAATCAAGGACCTCCATCCGGGGCCTCGACTCACACACTATCATATTTAGGCTATTTGTATGATGGGTTCACCACACCCAAAGATTTTGTTAGTCATCATAAATTAATAATAATATTATTGGGTTTACGTCCCTTTTACCTACTGAGGCTTTTAGAGACGCAGGGATGCCGGAATTTTGCCCCGAGGGGGATCTTTAACGTGCCAGTAAATCTACTGACGCGGCTTCCTTGCGTTTGCGCACCCTCAAATGCCAAATGACTGCGCCAGGATTCGATCCTGCAACCTTGGGAACAGCAGGCGAGAACGTTGCCGCTGAGCCACGCAGCCAGTCAATCATCATAACTAAAGGAGTACTTAATATAAATATGTGTAAATAGAAAAATTCATGTTGAACAAACTGAGTCAATGTATGTCAATGCAAAAGTGTCACAAGTTACTTTTGGTCAAAATTAGGGGGATATGAATTGCAAATGCGAATAAGTATAAAATCCGTAATACCAAATACTGACAAACGATATTTGACATGCAGATTCAGGAAAACCTTCAGACATAATTCAACATCAATTGTGTTTCCTATTTCCCTACATATGAGCCGTTGAGAGCCCAAGTGGTGCAACTACTCTCGGAATCGCAGGAATGTACAGTGAGAGCCTTCCCTATAGCACGGGAACTCAAAGTCGCCGCGTGACGGACGGGCCACTGAGTGCAGCATCGTGTCGAGCAAGACACTGGTGCTAGCAGCAGCGTAGCGCCCAAGTAGTTCAACACATTTACACTTTTTAACGTATTTAATAATCATGTTTACTTACATGAATTTCAGAGTAGTTGTTGGAAATTCTGTCCTTCATTTTCAAAACACACGTTACGCCAACGTAGAAAGTTTTGGTACACTCACTGTAATTCATCCTCACTGATATTTTGTATCGGTGCGGTTATTTCGTTCTCGAGAGCCTCCAGAGTACGCGGATTGTTTCTGTATACCTTTTGTTTGAGGTTCTCCCACAAGTAAAAATCGCAAGGCACTGAAACGTACGAACACATTTACTGAAAGACTTCTTCTTGAGAAGATAAGTTGTCACTAGGAAAATTCGATGGTTTGTTCAACACCTTACCATGTTCATGGGATACGAGACAGACCACAGTACTAAACCACAAGTCTTAACTCTCTGAACTTTGATATCTTGCCGATATGATATCGGATTATTGGTAAGAATAATTAAATACAAGTTTTTCGGGCTTGTAGGCCGTGGTCCAGACAGGATATCTCCCGACGTTTCACCGGAAACTGCGTCCGGCATTATCAAGGGTTCCGCTCCTTTCCTTGGTCAGCAGTGGAATGAGGAAGAGGCTTGAAATAATGGGTAACGACTAGTAGTGGAGTATTGTTGTTTGAATATTCAAACAATTCCTCATTCCACTGCTGACCAAGGAAAGGAGCGGAACCCTTGATAATGCCGGACGCAGTTTCCGGTGAAACGTCGGGAGATATCCTGTCTGGACCACGGCCTACAAGCCCGAAAAACTTGTATTTAATTATGAACGCCGGCCGTGAAAGCCTAAGCTGTTATATTGGTGAGAAGTTCACTGATATGTATGGACGGTGGGTAGTTGCGTTTAGATGACAAAAGGAGATTTTTATGTAAGTTATTTAACAATTAATCAAATACAAGAACATGGCAAGAAACAAATAAATACCTCGTACAAGTGTTAACAGTTTACGTTTCTTAATTTTATTTGAAGTATTCAATGGGCCTGTCATCATTTTAGAGTAATTGCTGAGCAGAATGTTTGATGCGATTGCAATTATTGCCACAGATACACGTATCTTCGACGTGACGCATAACTGTGTCAGAAAACACTTCATCCAATAAGTCACTATCTATTCTTACTGACTAATTAGTAAGCCCATATCAATGACTCATGTGTATCTGTTTTACTTATACTGCTTAAAATAATGCCAACGAAGATATGAGAAAAGTAGCTAGCGTAGGTCATGATCGATCGAAATTATTACATTGACGAGGATTGCCAGCAGTGGCGTAACTAGTGTTTGCTTCTGGAGGGGGATGAGCTGAGTCAAAATTACGTCAAGGACATAATCAAAGCAAGTATTTGATCCTGAAGTTTTAAAACCTCCTACCTACACTTTTTAAATGTTTTATTTCCTTAGAATTTGATACGTTGTATTTGCACTTATCAATGTACTAGCAGTAATGCCCGGCTTCGCCCGGTGGATTTATTTGTTTTATGGATGATAATGAATACTACTACAGAACTGGAGCGCTCAAGGATAAGGATCGGAAAGCACCAACGCTTATTGCAGCTGATAACCTCAGTATACTGCACCAACACCATCGCCCTTACACAGAGGCATACTATTGCCATGATGATAACTGTTTTAAGGAGCGTAAGAAATTTTTTCTCCGCCAATGGTATCCTTACCTTGACGCGGTGGTGGAGCTTGCATGGTCAAATGATCCTGAGAGCTATGCTGGTGGTAGCGTAGCTACTGGTAGGGTCTCCCAAGCCGGACAGGTTGAAGGTGATGATCCAGACTAAAAGGGATACTCTGGCCCACCAGGTTGTGGGGTTGGACGTTGTTTTCTTAGTTTTTAAGATAATGTTGTTGTAAGATTTAAATATGTATTGCTGATAAAGAAACCATTGAGGCTTGAAACGTGTGCATAACTATAATTGCTTTGTTGCAATGAATATTGACTGGCGGATTTTGTTATTGTTAATACCGTATAGGTCAATATGGCAATTATTCATAAACCAGTATGGTTAACCCCTTTGCTTTACATTCAAATTCCTCATATTTGGAAGAAAATAAATAAATTATGAACTTAGAGTAGGGGAGTGGTGATGGTTCTGCCCCACTTGACGTGGCTGTGCCCAACAAACCAACATGGCCGCCGCGCGAAGTTGAAACATTTAAATAGACTTTTCTCTCGAACCCATGCTCTGAGTTTCACGAATGAGGTGTCGTAGGACTTAAGGTGACGCCCCCCTTTGCTATGGGCCACTCGTTATATATATTTTTTTAATTGAAAATTTTTGTTTTTGAAAGTAGGCGATAGTTTAAAACCAAACATGATAGAACGTTGTGCCATGGTTCAAACGAATGGTCTTTATGTCCTTTATATTCTATAATAAAACTTTTTATTTTTTATGTTTTTTTGAAAACAGTCCAATTTTGAAATTCCTATATTTTGGAAACTAGGAATTTTACAAATAAGTTTGTTTGACGTAAATGAAAGGTCCCTACCCCCTCTACTCTCAAAATAAATTTCAAGTCTCTAGGATAAAAATACAAAAATAGTAGTGTGGTAAGGCGAGTTCTGCCCCACCCCCTACTTTCATATAAACTTTGCCGATATCTCCCGAACGCATGGTCGGATTTTAACGAACGAGGTGTTGTTGGCGTTGGGATGACGTCCTCTTGGCTGAGAAAGTGTGCTGGTATTTTTTTTTTTTTTTTTTTTGAAAATGTTTGTTTGTTGGATTGGCGCTATTTTGGAAACAGTGAATTTTGGAAAAACGTTTGTTTGACGTTAATGAAAGGTGGGTATTCCCTCTAGGTGGACAGCAAGTTTCAAGGGTGTAGGAGGAAAAAATGATAGCCTACTTTCTCGCGAACATTGACGATAATTCGCGAACGCCTGATTGGATTTTAACAAATGAGGTGTTGTTGGACTCGAGCTGACGTCCTCTTTCCTATAGACCACGTATTATATTTTCAAATTTTTCTTTGAAAATTTTTGTTTTTAAAAGTAGACTATAGCTTGAAAACCAAACTTGATAGAACGTTGCTCTATAGTTCAAACAATTGGTCTCTATGACCTTTATTTTCTATAATAAAACTTTTTTATTTTTTGTGATTTTTTGAAAACACTTAAATTTTGAATTTTAACTATTTTGGAAACTAACAGGTTTACAAATAAGTTTGTTTGACATAAATGAAAGATCCCTACCCCCTTTACCATGAAAATAAATATCAAGTCTCTAGGACAAGAACTATGCATTTTAAATTTTTTTTTAAGTTTTTTTTAATAAAAGAGTGTTTGTAGACAGAGAGCCGGTAGCGCTGGGCGTGCGTTCCAACGAGGCTATGACTGGCCATGGTGAATACAGGAAATGGCTATTTCGACGGGGCGATGTATGGCAAAACGAGGGGTCGCTTTTCGATATTTTCCTATGACAGATGAATGAAGGCGAATATTTCGAAAATCCCTTATGGCGATCTTTAAAACATGTGGGTAGATTATTGGCTGAGGAATAACCTAACCACCAAGGGAAGATTATAAAGAAAAGGGAGTGGGTTTCGGACTGGAGAAAGAGGATGGAGAAATAGGAGGAGAGTCCCCCAAAAGTTATAAATTTAACTTTAAATGCACGCAAAGGCGGTTGCCACTGCAAATCCGCTCTCTGATACATAAAGTGGGTAAGGACCTGGGCAAAGCTGACGGGAAACGCAGCTAGGACTTGAATTTGAATTTGAATTTGAATTTATTGTTTCTCTTATACAGGCCACTGAGGCAACAAAGCCTCTTTATGCAGCTCTCTTCATTCAGAGGGCGGTTAAATACAATATAATAAATGAAGAAAGAAAAATCTTAACCTATACATACAGTTGACAATAGAAGTTCTTGTTATTACATCCGTTCACCTTGAACATGATAATTGTATAGCTGATAGATTACAATGAAGGGAGTGTTTTATCGCTCTGATAGGAAGTCCTGAATACTGGTGCAATTTATATTTATTCCAGAGAATACTAGCTGAAATACGGAATGAACCTTTGCATTTTTCGGTTCTGTGATGAGGTATCTGGAGCATTTGTGCAGTGTGTCTATTCGCACGGTTATGCACTGATTGCATGGGAGTTAGTGTGCTGTAAATATAAGACGGAATTTTGAATTTTAGAATTTTTATCACAGTCAGAGCCATGGCATACTGTCTTCGTTCCTTTAACTTTAGCCATCCAATCTGGACGTAAAATGGAGTTATATGGGACTCTCTTGGTACATTGAGAACAAACCGCAAGCAAGCATTTTGCATTCTTTGCAATTTTGTATTGAGGACCTCTCCCACATCATGGTAAATTATAGATCCATGGTCAAATATTGGTAATATCAAACTCTGTATCAGTATCTTTCGTACATTTTGAGGCAAATAGAAGCAAGTTCGCCAAATTTCAGAATCATGTTTGTGTGATCCTGCCACGATAATCGAGAGTCGAAAATAACTCCCAGATTTCTTACTGCTGACTGGTACGGAACTGTTTGGGATGCAAGCTGTAAAGGTAGTACTGGGTCAGGTAGGTAACTGAGTAATTTGGTATAGCCGATGATGATCGGTTGCGTTTTTTCGAAGTTAAGTATTAGATTATGATCGAGTGCGTACTAAGATAGGCTTTGAATGTCACTGTTAATTAGAGCTACCTTCAAATGAATGGATTTCAGATCCGTGTGTAGATATAGCTGAAGGTCATCTGCGTACATATGATGTTGACAGAATTTAAGGACAGATGGAAGATCATTTATATACACGGAGAACAGGAGTGGACCAAGGACCGAACCCTGCGGCACACCTATTGTTACTTCACACCATTCTGAAACATTGTCATCTGCTAGGACTACTCTCTGACATCTGCCTGTTAGGTAAGACCTAAACCAGTTCGTTACTGACTTTGAAAGGCCTAGATTTCTTAATTTAACTAGTAGGATCTCATGGTGAACTCTGTCAAAGGCTTTGCTGAAATCTAATAGAGATAATATAGTTATTTCCTTCCGGTCCATTGCTAGACGAATGTCGTCTGTGACTTTGATAAGGGCTTTCAGAGTACTATGTTTTGATTTATATCCAGATTGGTTCGGGTTTAGGATATTGTTGGAATTTATATATTCATAAAACTGATCAAAAACAATCCGTTCTAACGCTTTCCCAATTGCACACAATATACTTATTGGTCTAAAGTCACTGCAGTTTAAGGCGTTCGTGAATTTTGGTATTGCTTTGATGTTGGCTTTTTTTCCATTGTGTCGGATAAATACCCATTTGCAGGCTATAGTTAAATATATGCAATAAAACTGGCATGAGGAGGTCCATATTCCTTTTCAATAGCGTAATAGATATATGATCTGGTCCTATGGCTTTTGAAGTTATCCTAAATATGGCTAAATGAATGTCCTCTGGATATATATAGCCAAAATGAAATTCTTCCCGTCGGTCAGTAAATTTTCCCCTGTAGTTAGCAACAGTGGACAAAACTCTATTGCTGTCTACAACGGTTGATACGTTTAAATAATGCTTATTAAGCTCATCAGCGCTCATTGTTGGGTTATTGCTTTTGTGTCTGGATTTTCCAACACCGAGAGTTTTTATAGCTCTCCACAAAGCCGAAGAGTTTTTAGCTGAATTAATTAGCGAATAAGTGTAACGTATCTTTGTATTACGAATAACTTGCTGGGTTCTGTTGCGTAAGCTTTTGTATTCTACAATGTCCTCGGGTTTCTGTGTTCTGTTGCACTTCTTCCTGGCTCTATTTCGAGATCTTATTAGATCTTTTATTTCTGTGTTGATCCAGGCAGCTGGTGCGTGCCTCACGTTAGCTGAGCGCACTGGGGCATGGCGATCATATAAATCAATTAAAAATGTGTTGAATGTTTCGACCTTCTCATCTATAGTTTGCTGCTCGAGAACAGTGTGCCATGGAACTGAGATGGCATCAGCCTTAAACCTTTCATAATTAAACCTGCTGAAGTCTAGAAATGTTTGAATACTGGGCTTATATTTTGGAGTTGACAGGGTATATACTGCGTATAAGAGATCATGTGCTGAGAAGCCAGAAGCAGCTGTTTGGCCAAACTCAATCACGTGCTCATTGCAGTTGGATGCTATTAGATCCAGAGTAGAAGAGGAGGTTGCAGTGTGATGTGTATCTTGATACGGGAGCCACGACAGATTGCAAGTATTTAGAGTTTCTACTATGTTTTCCGTTTCAAATGTAGCCGACCCAAAATGGGCATTGAAATCACCGGCTAATATTACATATTTATAACTAAAAATGTGTGAAAGCATGTCCTTTAATAGTAGTTCCATAAAACCGACTTTGGGTGCTCTATAAACTCAAATAAATAATACTTTAGTATCTTTCAGGCAAATCTCTACGAATAGGTACTCAGGTCTGAAATTCTCATTATTTGGGGATTTGCAGATAACCCGGCACTTAATGTGCTGTCGAACATACACTGCTACTCCACCTCCTTCTCTACGTTGTCTGTCATTGCGGTAGATATTATATCCTGGCAAGGTTACAGATGAATCAGTAATGGACTTATTGAACCATGTTTCACTAACAGCGATTACATCAATACCGGAGTTAACAAATGTGTATTCAAATTCTGCGAAATGTTCTAGCATTTTAAGTGACTGCGTGTTCAGGTGAGTTACTTTAAAATCATTGGGTAATCTATCAGCTATATCACAAAGATAGGCATGCGTATCATACTCATTGGTACTAATATCCATGCAAAAGATAATTGAAAGTTATTGTAAAATTGTTAAACAAGAAATATCAAAAATTACAAAATCTAAAACTTAAGCTATTTTCTAAATATTAATCAATAATATCGGCTTGTATTTTGGCTAGACACTGTAGTTAAAGTTCCACCAGTAACCATATTACATGTTTGTGCTTACACTTGTAACTTTGATCAGTTGAGCCCCCTCACACTGGCATTTATGAGGGTCCTTTACGTACGAGGAGCAGGAAACTTTTTCTTCAAAAAGTCCAATTCTCGGAGTGTTTTCACACGATGCCTCGTGTCATCAATGCGGATCAGAACAACGCCATCTGCAGTCCAGACACCGTGTAACCCAAAGTGGCTTACTGCTTGTTTTACAATATCAGTCCGGGTTTTCGTCAGATCTTCTCTTACAGTTATGCCGGTATTCCTTAAGTATTTCTTCGACCTGAAGAGTGCTGCTCGATCTGCATAGGACACGAACCGCACTATTATTGGCCGCTTCTTTCCAGCATCCCGGAGTCCTACACGATGAGATCGGTCTATTCTTTGGGGATCGATTGTCACATTCAACTTGGCAGCAACATCCATTACACACCTGTTGGTGTCCTCGCCTGGAGTTTCTGGAATACCAAAAATTCTCAAGTTATTTCGACGCTGGTACTGCTCAAGTTCATCAGTGCGGTCATTCAGTTGCAGCTCAAGTTGATTTATAGTGTCGTCTCGCCTGGCAAGTTCCTGTCTGAGTTCATTGATGACCTGGGTGTTAAAATCTATTGTTTCTTTTAGTTTATCAATCACCTTATTAGCAACTCGATCCACGAGCTCCTCGATTAGGTTCGTATTACTCAGCAGGCTTAAAATGTCAGCTGAGTCTCGGCGCACATCCTGCGTAGCTTGGTTGTGGTCCGCTGAAGAAAAAGTAGTGCCACTGTCCTTCCAGTTTCTTTTTGAGCCGTCAGCTTCGCTAGCATTGCGACAACCCCCACCCTGACAGCGATCCACGGTCTTCAATTGTTCTCCCGAGCTGCTACCTGCTCCGTTCCTCTCTAGGGCGCTAGGGTCGTCTGCTTTCACTTGCTTGCGCTGTCCACCCTTCGTTTGTTCACGAACTCCGCGCTCCTCACTGCGGTTAACTGCCTTCTTTTGTTTGTCTTTGCCCGTCATTTTGTAGTTTTCAACTCTAAACTCTCACACACTTTAATACTTGTTTATAAAAATAACAGCAATATTTCAACTTACTGCGTTTATCACCGAACGTTCTGCTGTTGATTTACTTCTCACTGATCACTCTTGCAATGCACTGCTTCTACTTTGTCACCTTCTAAAAGCAATTCTGGCTAGGAACTATCACTCACGTTTATACCGCCATATGGTTGCGTGGGAGACGGTTTGCAAGAGAATGGCTTTAGCGTATTCCCTCTCAAGCATGTATATGCTTACTATGGGGAAGGGTAATGGTCTGGCAAGACAAAGAGTAACAGACTTATTGTATGTCTGTTCAAAGGAATTAGTTTTTGAACAAATGATTCGAAGAATGCCAATAATTTGAATCGGTTTCGATATTTCCAGTTTTCGAAGTTGTAGAGTTCCTGAAAAACGACCAAGTGCTTCCAAGAAGGATAGTGATAAAAGAAATATACCCTAGGGAATAATTTTGGTAAGTGAACCAATAGTTGCATTTGGAAATGGCTAAGCTTTTACCCAGCAAGTAGCCGACTAAAAGTTTAGGCAAAGAGAAACACTTATCTTTTGGAAAACCAACCATAAGGTTTTTGGAGAGGATCTCCACAAGCAGGAAGCTGGCGTAGCGAGCTGTACTTGCCTTACTGGCCATTTAGAATTAGCTATTAAAGCTAAGAGAGACTTTACCAAGATAACCACTAAGAGTTCTTGCTCAAATGCAACAAGTGGTGAAAGCCCTATCAATAGAATAATGGCATTAAGTGGGACATGAACCTAGGAAGAGTTAGGAAAGCCAGGATCTTGCCTAACTGTTATACTAGAAAAATGAAAAAGCGAAAAGGAACTATTAATTTATTTAACAATTCAAAAGAATTTGATGAATTTAACAAATATATAGTAGTTTTTTGCCAAGTATATAATTTAGACTTTATAACAAATGGGGTCACAGACCTCCGAAAAAACATCTAAAGTTTGCGCCAGGCAATTAACAATTCATTAGGTTTCAAACCTTTATAAAATCCTCGCAAGAATTTGAAATAGCGAAGATAAAATACAAAATTTAAAGACAATTAAAGTGATTAAAGTTTGACAATAAATCTAGTACAAGGTGTGTACTTCTAGAAATTTCTGAGAAAATATTCTAGAAAGAGTAACAACTTTGAAAATAAACAATAACGAAAACAGGAAGAATAAAATAGAAGTTCCTAACTTCTTATATTGAAGCTGAATTACTTTTAGTGATTACACAAATGGGGCAGGTCACTTACTGTGAAACCTGAAGAGAAAGTCAAAAGGAAGGTTCTAGACCTCCTATGTTTAAGTAGGAATCACGAGACAAATGGGGCAAGTTTCCCTTTTTTGAAACCTAGAAATAACTCACTTATGAGTTGAAAGAATTGTATTCCCTAATTATAAGGGAGAAACAAGATAATTAGAAACGTGTACAAAACACGTAGTTATACAGAAATTAATTAATTACATGTGAGCAAAAGTGGGAGGGCACGTCTTTAGAGTGACACCTCATTGAAAAAGACCTAAAGTAACAATTTTATTATGGTTTGTTAGTAAGGGGTTTAGGAAAGATCAACTGGGATGGAAGGTAAATGTTCATGGCCATATTTATAATAATCGGACGATCGCGACGCGGAAGAAATACTGAAAGACCACTGTTTTTCACTATAGTCTGTTGAAATGGATGAAAAGTTCACTGTAGTAGCGCAAAAGGTTATGGCAAGGAAAGTTATTGCAATGATGGAAAGTAACTAGTTGCACTAGGTAGGCGAAAGTCTATTGCTTGAGAAGGTTGAGGATTATCATTAAATACGCCAGAGAAAATTCCAACGGAGGAAGGAACATTAGCTATTGAGCAGTAATTTATAAGGAAGATTCCTCATTTATAAATAGTATTCCCACAAGTGAGTGGAAAATACAAGACGGCACGGCACGACTTGTAGATAGAGTGCAGATTCTGGAAGGTTCCAGAACGATCCTAATAGAAGAATAGGGCCAAAGTTATTCCAGCGGTGGAACGAGCTTAATATTTTATAGACAGTGGGTATTCAATAATATCCCACGTTGTGAGAAGATCTCTCATTTAATAAGCATCAGAAATGCAGCTTTTACAAAGATTGGCTTAGACAGACAAAGCTCAATATGGAAAATCCCGCGAAGGATGATTATTGCCACAAATAAGTAATCTCACACTGCCTATAAATGATTATTAAAAGCATGTAGATATTAAAACTGATGAAGATGAGATTAAAACCTGAAGTCTGTACTTATCTTTACTGCATGGCGATGGTGAAGTTCCCTTTGACGAATAAACTTAAAGTTCCAACATGGCGTGGAATCTAAAGAATGCCTCTTGAGTTCAGGAGGCTGGCTCTAGTTGAGCCTTGACTGACTAAGTCGAGGGCCGACGTGCAAGTGAGGCCCACTCAGCGAAGCGCAGAGGGACCAGGAAAGGGAAAAGAGTGGGGGTAGGAGACAAAAGGAATACATATCAGAATAGACAACCTTGAAAAAATAAATGTTTTTTCTTGATGAATGGTCTTCAAAGAGTTGATAGCAGACGATACTAGCGCAGCATGGTGGGTGAAAAAGTAGACGAAGTTCTCTTGATCACGGAGATGATAGCTGGCGATGGCGACGAGATCTGGTGGCCAGATGGATAAGGAAGTCCTCTTGCACCGGGAAGAATTGAGGAACTTCAAAGATTCGCTGCTAGATGACGCTAGGTGAGTCCTGGAAGATATATGTCTAGAACAGACTCACAAGTAACATAAGAGACATGACCACCAAAGAGAAACTAGAAGATCACTGTTGGTGTTTGAGAAAAAGGAAGGAATGAACAAGCAAAGAGCATTAAAAATACTCTATCTTACCGTGTATTCCAAAAATACACCAACATGTTAGTAAACGGGTCGTGGGTAACATGACAAATGATAATAATGGTATGAGGCGAATAAAAGCGGGAAATGTTTTGATAGTTGTCATTAAGAACTTCAAGAAGAAGATGAAGAACTTGCATTTGTATGTATGTATGTATGTATGTCTGACTGGCGGCCAGAACGGAAATAATATCTTATTGAGGCATGGCTAGTCGGCTAACAGAATGGAATGTCAGTCAAGCTGACAACACTGCTGTCATATGAGAACATGTTGGAACCATGTGGCTACTCTGTAAAAAGGTGATGACGGCTAGCCAGGCGAGCCGAGCAACAGCAGGCAGGGCCCCGCAGAGAGGAAAGGGGGAGAGAGGGGATAGGGTGAACACAAAGAGAGAACAGGAAATCACGTGACCACTGCAGAGTAGTGAGGGGGCGGGGCCAGAGAGCCGGGGGAGAGGTGAGGGGAGGATGGAGAACCCATGACAGCCAATAGCTGAACGAGTTGTATGTCAACATGGAGTGAAGGAGTGAGACGCGGGTGTGGAGTGAGAAAGAGAAACATGTATGGACATGCACGAAGCGTGGAGCGCCGTACACAGAGCTCTCGTACAACACGATTCAATAAAATAAATAAATAAATAAGAAAGTGCACAGGTTCATACAACATGTAATTTATTGATCCAAGAATTAAACGTAGAATTAAATCCTAACCATTTGACATATATTTTATTTCCTTTTTGTTTCAACACTTTTTCCACAAGATAATGTTTAGGAAACGCTGTTTTCTGAATTTCATGGAGATAAAATCTACCATTTATGGGTTGATGGTTGAGGTCTTGGAGTAAATAGGTGACTGGACTGTCCAAGTTGACTTGACGAATTCGAAATAGTTCAGTCCCCCTCTGAGGCGTGTAGCGCTTATTGAAGGCAGACTTAAATTTGCTCACACGAACAAAATCCCCAATTTTCAGTCGGTGACGTTTAGGATCTGCTGTATTTATGGGGTTAAACAGTTTATCCAGCCGCTGAATATTTTTGGTCACGAGACGTGGCTTGGTCCCAATGGTTCTATGTTTGGTGTCATTGTAACGTGACACTAGCTTTGGTAACACGTCCAACCAGCGATAACTGCCCTGAGCAGTAAACGCTTTCCACATATGGGTTTTCAATGTTCGGTTAAACCGCTCGACCACGCTGGCTTTGAGATTGCTGTACGTGGAGTAATTGTGAATATCCTTAGATTTGAGAAAACTGGAGAAATCCTTGTTGAAAAATTCTTTCCCCTGGTCAATTTGTAGCAACTGTGGTTGACGTTTGGAGTGTTGAATAATATGTTGAAAGGTCTTGGTAACTAGTGGACCAGACTTGCAACGCACAGGTTCAACACAGGCCATTTTGGAATAAACATCAATGACGGTCAACATTTAGCGTACACCGTCGTTAACGCCAGCATAGGGTATCATTTCAACCCAGTCAGTCTGCCCAAGTTCATCCACACCTCGTGAAATCACCTTGAGCCGCGGATAGTGACGTCTAGCTGGGCGATGCAACTCATGAGCAATACCCATTTTAATGGGTGAGGGCTTAAACAATAATTTTGGCATTTCGAAGTTCTTGTTCAATTTCTTGAATTTCCCAATCGTGACCGGTATGGCCAGCTTGACGTGAAGCATGCAACAACTCTAGCAGCTGGACGAGCTTATTGGGATTGTGCCAGTAGGTAACATCCACAAGGAGTTTTAATGGTTTAAATGTCACTCCCGAAGCGGACGCTTTACAACGAGTACTTTGACTGGTGGGACACATTTTTGCAATGATGGTCTTATATTTTTGAGATATATTGGCTTTCACTTGTTGAGCTGGATCATACTGTCTTTTGTGGGCATAGATGTCTAATAAAATGGATTCATATTTGCTAAGGTCCTCTGACGTATAATCATGGAATGAGTGTGTTCGAGAAAAGAGCAGCTTTAACAGTCCTGGCGTTAATTTATAGTTGATGTATTTAATGACAGCTTTAGTACGAGCAAATTTAATGGATGAATCTCAAATTTTAAAACTATCATCCTCATAGCGAACACCATACGTGGTATCTGTGTTTCCAATAAATAGATCAATGAGATAGGGTTCTAGTGTTGATCCATAATATTTTATTTACATGTTTTTCAGTTGAGCTTTATTTTGAGGGGTGGCCAAGACTTGTGAAAACGGAGACGATCTGGAAGGGCAAGGTGATTCGACCATGGCCAAGGATTTCTTTTTTCTCAAAAGCTCTGCAAGGGGTGAGGACTTTTTTTGAGACGTAAACTCTTGTTCCTCCTCATCCTCAACTTCGCTAACACTAGTCAAATCTTCCTGTTCCTGTTCCTCTTCCTCTTCCTCAGGATCCTCGTGCAGCGTCAGCGTGGATTGTGAAACAGTGGGTAGCATTTCAGATGGCTTGAAAGAGGGTTTTAACATGGCTTTTAGCGGAGGTGCTAAATGTTGTTGAATAAACAAAGCATGATCTGCACGTGATCGTTTCAATTGACGAAATTTTGGCGAATAGTATTTTTTGCTCTAATAATATGCTTTTTCAATTGACTCTGTGCTAACGTCATGGTGTCTCGAAAAATGACTTGAGAGGGAATGAGACAGTGCCTTAAATAGCAATAAAATGATCAAACCCTAAGCGATACCGTCCTTGGTTGAGTTTCTCTTTGTTTGTCAATCACTAAACAGGCATGACGTTGAGTGTTCCAGCACTTGCCACACAATTCAGTAAACATTTGAAAGGTCATATCCGGATTCACATGTTCATTATACATGTGACGACTGTTCCTCTCGTCCTGGCGAAATAAAACAATGACATTGGCATTGTCACGAATCAACTGTTTGGACATTTTAGAATATGTTTGTCCAAGATAGAAGCAATCGATATGTTTGTGTCGACCCATGCTGAAATAGCTTTGAATGATGCCTTGACGTTCAGTGGATACATCATCGAAAATCATGAGTGAATCAGGTGAAATCCGGTGAAATAACATTTTCTTGCGTGGAAAATGTGAAATAACCCATATTCTCTTTTTGTAATCCAGACATGACTTGATCCAGAAACACGTAGAGGTGTTGGTAGAGAGATTTTGCAAAAATATAAATATTTTGAAAACGCAGACCATTGGGCGCTGTGATGAGTGTTAGCAAAAGATTGGTCTTTCCACAGCCGGAAGGTCCCACAATGATACAGCGAATGGAAGATGGAAACAGTAAACCATGGCGTTGTTCACGTGATGTGGGACAGAGATGGGAAACCATGTCCCCCACTGGGATTGACTCTTGCTGCTTAATAATCTTCATATCAACTAAGGCTTAGACAGGCTAGCAGGCTGTCTATATACAGGACACCGAGCCTTGTCATAGAAACAGTAGACTCGTACTACAGGTTGACGAAGGATGTCTTTGGACGTGCGTTGATGGCCCAAGCTAGGTCTGTCCCCATACATGATCCTAAGCAAGAAACAGATCCTGCTAATAAACACTATGTGGATAGGTCTGTAGTGCCACGCACAAAACAGGGAGATTATGACTTTAAGGGAAAGCGGTTAACCCATGTCAAACATCCTCAAGTGTCTACAGACGTTACTACGAAAAAGTATGTGGATAACAAAGTGTATGAGTTTTATGACAAAGTGCCTCAGCTTAAGGTGAATGGCTATAGCGCTAATCAACATCGGATTATTCACGTGGAAGACCCACAAGACGAAGACGATGTCTGTACCAAGTGTTACGTGACCTATGAAATGAAAAGGCTTTATAAATTTATCCCATCTGTATTTTTAGTGTATCTGACAAATGAAAAACCTGTGAATGAATGAAACCATATAGCGCTAGTTCATGACTAGCACTTGACCTATGTGCTTCGGGTTAAAGCCACTATCGATTACACTATGATGGAACCATTCACATCAAATACGCCATACCTGATGATAACCATTTACAAATAAAGATAAATGGTCAAAGGATGTTGGTCCATAACCATGAAAAGGTCAATGCAGGTGACGAATTATCCTTTCATCTCATGTTGACATGGGATGAAAAGCAAGCGGGAAAAACCATAAGCGATTTCCCAATTTATGTGGAATTGGAATATACAGCCATGAAATAACAATCTGACGTTAGTTGTGACTTAAACTTTCTTGTGAAAGGTTGTTGGTGATTATCATAATGGTGAAACAAAGTTATGTGGTGAGAAAGACTAAAAAAAGACTTTGTCCTTGGCAAAGCCTGGGCTTAAGACATTCGTGGACAAGCCTTTGCGAAAGAAAAATAGTAATGTATTGACCATAAGGAAAGCTCTTCGAGCGGCACAGAGACATGTTATTCCAAAACGTCAGCGACAGGGTTCAAAACAAGGGCGAGTGATTTCCGTCCCCAAACGAGCGGGATATTTACCTGCATTATTTGCCGGTCTGGCTGCTCTGGGTTCACTTTTGGGCGGTGCCAGTGCGGTGGCGAAAACCATTAAAGCCACACAGCAGGGCAAGCAACAACTAAAATAAAGTCAGCGAAACAATGAAACGATGGAAGCGATTGCTATGGGGGCTATAAATGCCAATTTAAAGCCAGCCTTTTATCAAGAAGGATTTAGGATTTCACCATTTCGAAATATTAAAAAAAATAACCTCAGCCATAGCAAGACATGCCCTGACGCATCAACAAGTGGAAAGCTATGCTAAACAACTAATGCTTTCCCATTTTCGAGGTGTGTTTATGCGAAACCAATACCCCCACGACCCTGGAAACAGGAATGTGCTGTTGTCAATTTGGATGATCACCGAGGACCAGGAACGCATTATGTAGCTTATATCAAATAGGGATCCACCGTATGGTAATTTGACAGTTTTGGGAATTTGCCTCCGCCCATGGAACTAGTGACCTATTTTGGAAACAGGATCAGGATATATTATAATGTGAAAGGTGAGCAAACGTTTAACAGCCAACAGTGTGGACGTTTGTGTTTAATTTTTTATGTAAGACTCAGCATATCCAAAAACGTCAACAGTATGTCGGCAGAAATTAAGACGTTTACACTGCATGGACGTGGACCCGAAGTCAGCCTAGACTTTTACCCGCCTATCGAATTGAGTGAAAGACCTTATGGTTTGGGACTTGTTTCTCTTGAAGCGTACAATCGAATATACAACATACGTGAAAATGTGAACAACAAGTTTTACTATGATGATTCTGTGCTCACCCTGAACTCTGGTGGATACACGATCGATGATATTTATGAACACATTTATGTGATGTTGATCAATGAATATGGTTTAGAGTCATTTCTCGATGGATCGCGCAAGTTTGAACTTGTAGGAAATACCAACACTCATTGCTGCAATATTTTCTCTACATTCAACATTGACATTAAAACACACCCCGATTCCATTGGCCCATTACTAGGATTTACACCACGCGTGTTAGAGCCCAACAAAAAACATGAATCAGACCATGAAGTGAAATTCATTGAGGACCATCATGTGTCGGTGACGTGTAATATTATTAGCCACGTGTACACCAATCAAGAACCATCGCATTCGCTTTATGACTTTATAGTGACATCGCCCAATGGCTATATTATTCGTGTAAACCCTCCAGTGGTGCTTTTTCATTCTGTGGCTGTCGATGGTATTAGAAATATAACATTAAGACTGAACAATAGAGATCAACAACTCATTGATCTAGATTCTACCACACCAGTGACTTACAAGTTGGTGCTAAAGCCACTATGAAGTTTGTGTATAAATCAACAACACCGTCTAGGAATGGTGTTAGTTGCTTGCCACGTGAATACACGTTAACATCTAAGGACAAGCAGATTTTACAGCATTTGGGTTACCACGTCAACCCTGATGATGAATTATATCCTAGAGGTAGCGAACCGCATCGAGGAGCAACCAGGAGTGGTAAGAATTGATCTCCATTCCTATCAAGCTCAAACACCTGGACTCAATAACAATGATGAAACTCAATTTGCTATCAACAACCAAGATATTTACACCCTACCGCAAGATTGAAGGTAGGCTCCCCAAAGCCGATGGCTCTACACCCACCACATCCAAGTTGGCCAACCATGGTTTGGCCTTTCTCTTTTCTGAGGTGCGGTATGTCATTAACGATATCGTGGTGGATAGCACTCGAAATGTGGGTATTTCCAGTGTCATGAAACTATATCCCTCTTACAGTGAGGAAGAAGGTAAAACACTTTGCATGGCGGGTTGGTGCCCTGACTCGACCATTGACTGGATGGTACACACCGATGGCACCTTTACTGGATATTTACCTCTTAAACTGATTTTAGGCTTTGCCGAAGATCACCAGCGCATTGTGGTCAACGCAATGCAAGTGCTTTATCTGGTGAGAGACAGGTGTGATAATAATGCACTCAAGGGAGCCGACAATACACCCATAGATTCAAAAATTCAACTACAACGCTTGCTATGGAAAGTGCCCCATGTGACCCTTGACGATAGCAAAAACTGGACATACTCAAGATGGTAAAGGGAGATATACCTCTACCCATGGAATTTAGAAGCTGGGCACTCCATGAATACACGCTATTGCCCACTACCAACACACACAGTTGGTCTGTAAAAACAGCTCACTATACAGAGAGACCTCTCTACATGATCGTGGGTTCTCAAACAAATCGCAAGTATCAACAAACCAAAGATGCCACGCAATTTGATCACTTGCAATTGAGAAATGCACGTCTTTTCCTCAACGGAGCTGTGTTTCCCTATGAAGGACTGGATTTGGATTTTTCAAAAAAATAAGTTTGGCCCCCTGTACGACTTGTTTTCTAAATTTCGATGCTCGTATTATCAAAAAGAGAACGGCCCCATGCTGCTACCTCAAGCGTTTAAGGCAAGGGCACCACTGATTGTCTTTGACTGCCTGGAAGAGTCTGTCAAGCCATCCAATATTGACATTCGACTAGATTTTCAAACGCATGACAATGTACCAGCCAATACGACGGCCTACTGTTTGATTATTCATCACAAACAGGTCAACTATTATCCACTGTCCAACCAAGTGACGAGTGTATAAATAACAGGTCAACCCACGTCAAGCCGCTCAGTCATGTCTTGCTTTAAAGCGACAAGAGAATTCACATCCATGAATTTAAACTTTGAGGAACAACGTTTCAAGACTTTTGCAACATGGCCAGTGCCTTTCATAAACCCTCAAGCCTTAGCAGCCGCTGGATTCTACTATTTAAAAACAAGAGATGAAGTGAAATGTGCCTTTTGTCCCATCATCATAGACCAATGGCAAGAGAGCGATGAACCCATGCAGGAACATCAGCGCTGGTCACCTGCCTGACCCTACCTGTGCAGAATGGAGGTGGGAAATATACCCTGTCATTCAAGCTATCCCTCACTCTTGCCTCTGAGTGATGAAAAAGAAACCAAGTTACGATACGTGTGGACTGTATGGTAACCATGGTGCTTCGGTGAGCAGCTCACCATCAAAAACGCCTAGTTTAGAGACATTGGGACATCATCGGTGTTATGGACGTTACAAACACAAGAGACTATATTGTTGTATCAGTTGGTATCGTCCTTATCCCAAAATGACAAAAGCCTGTAAGACGTGTTATGATAATAAAATGATGTAATTCTTAAATTCTTATTTTTTCATGTCCCCCTGTCCCACCCTAGCCTCAATTTCTTTTTTCAAATTAGCATGGCTGGTAAGTCCATGTCATGGGTAGATTTTAGTGGTCAATGGTCAGTCATTCGTCAGTTGAACTCGGTCCAGGCAAGCGTCAACATATTGCGCACACTCATTGTGGATTGCCAAGGGTTTAAAATTGGTGCCAACAAATTTATATTTAAACACGTGGCCATTATCGATTGTACCACGTTTTGGATATCGCAACCTACGCATTTGCTATTTAAACCGCCCCATGCTTTTGATTTGTTGTGTGAAAAAGACCGTAAACAAACCCAGTGGATTGAAAATCAAAGGCAACTAGACTGGAATGAAGGAACCATTTCCTATAAATATTTGGACGTGGTCATGAAAGCACACTTGTCCTCGGCCAATGTGGTATTTGTGAAAGGTAATGAAAAACGTGAACGGTTGCAACCATTTTTAGCGTCTTACTGTCAATGTATCGACCTCATGGACTTGGGCTGCCCCTCCCTACAAACGCTGATGGATACTTGTACCTGTGGCAACATCACCCACACAGCCCTAGCACATGGGTGGCATCTCTTTCATTGGTTAACCACCCATGCCTGCTGGGAGTTGTTAAATAAAATTATAAATCATGATTTACCTGTGAATGACGCCAGTGAGATTTCTACAAGCGACGTGTAAACATCTACAACACGTGATACCATGGAGAAAGGCAATGCTACTGACAAAGCCATCGGAAAGTTCTTTGTGTGCAAAAAGAAACTGGACAGTTTTACCAAAGAGGAACTCTTAGCGCTGCCCAAGTCGTTCATTCATTATGTGGCCGCCAACGCGGTGAAAGAAATCTGGCAACATGTACCAAAATCATGGACTCAAGACCCTGTGTTGAGTGAATTGCAACCCTGTACGGATTACGATCACCATAAGCAAGTGGCCATGGCAAAAATACCCTCTATGCGTCAGTGCGCGACTTGTCAGCTAGTGAAACTGTATCACGGTCATAAAAGTCCGTGTAAAGACTTTGTTGAATTATTCAACGTGTGTCATGGCGAGAAAAAGCAACAACAACAACAAACACAAACATCGTCCACAGAGGAGGAGGAAAACCAAACCTTTTCACCATCGATGGAAAAGGATATGCCAGACCTGTACTGGCAATGGCGTCATTGACAAAGTGATTCAATACTTACCTTTCGAAATCCATCTTCCAGGTTATCGTTTTTGAGGCCCTGGAACTCATCTTGAAAAACGTTTGCAGCGTGGTGATGTACCCATTAATCTTTTGGATCAAGCATGCAAAGAACATGACCTATCTTATCGCCATAGTCATCCTGGTTTAAGACATGTGGCAGATAAATTGTTATTGAAAAAAGCTAAACAACGTTTCACATCCTGTGATGCCTCAGTGGGAGAGAGGATGGCAGCCCTGATTGTCATGAGTGCTATGAAAGGAAAGTTGATGATGCGTGGACACGAACATTAAGGAATTGAGGATTAGGGAATTGGGATGTGTTTGTATTCTATTTTCATTTGTCAATCCCTATGGTTATGAAATAAAAAACAAAGGTTTACCAGAGCACGATGTTTTTGGTAATTTTAAAAAATCATGATGTTGATGAGCTGATTTTTCATTTTCACATTTTCACACATTGTCATTTGCCAATTTGCAATTTACAGTTTTTAAAAATGTCTGTTTAAAGTTTTGCGTTTTTGATGATATGGATTCTCTATTTTGTTGATGACACGTTTTAAAAATGTCTGTTTTATGTTTTTGAATTTTTATATTTCATACATGAGTATTTCCAGTTTATAAAATGACTGTTTTACGTTTTTTGAATTTTGGTGTTATCGAAACATGGATTTTCCGTTTTGCAGTTTTCACATTTTTCCATTTGGTGTCTGTCAAAAGTTGAGATTTGTCAATGATGTTGATGCGAGTGTTTGACCATGATGATGATGATGATGCAGTGAGTTTATGTGTGTTTGGAGAAACGTAGAGGTCTACGCCTAGTGTAGGTAAGACTGTTTTACAAAAATAATGTCTATTGACCGCTACATTTTAAAGAAAAACAAAACTATTGACAAAACAAAATGACTATATAAGTGGAAATTACCCCTTCCCCACTCATCCTACCTCACCGTGTTTGCTCTGGTGATACATACACACTAGCTTTCTCTCTACTCATACATTCACACATGTCTGTGGGAACAAACACAACCACTTTATTTATCCCCAAAAGCACATTCTCGACATGCACACTCATCCCAAAATAACTTTTTTTTAAGTTTACCATTTACGATTTACATTACAAAAAAAATATTAAAGTTACAAAAAATATATTACTTATTTTATATTTACAAAAACTACAACTTTGTACAGCTTTAAAAGAATCAAACTATATACCATTTTCCAATTCCCAACTCTGTTAAATTTAAAATAAAAAATAAAAATAAGGATGCATAGAACTTTTAAAAGAGCAAAAGGTCCAAGTGGGTTGTCACTATTTACAAAATCTACTATTTACAATGACAAAAATATATTTACAAAATACTATATCTACAAGTTACAAAAAAGCCATGTCCCTAAACGAACAAACAGAAAAATCACACCTCCTCCTCCCTGCTGTCATAACCCCAGGGCAGGCTGGTGATCAAGTCATCAGCCCACACACGTTTGTTATCCATGGAGGCGAGGGTGCGTTTTCTCTGTTCCACAAGACACAAATGTTGGTTGCTGGATTGTATCCTGCACTGTGTATGGGCCATAGCTTTGCCAGTGCGTAAAACCGCTAAGTAATCGTCTACACGTAGCGATTTTACCACTGCCCTACCTACACCTTATGCTCTTTTGGCTTCCTTTCAGTTTAGTGTTCGATAAGCATACATTTTCGAGGCCAAACCTACGAATTCCGTCATAATGAAATCACCGCATTCATCTTTTAAAACGCCCATTTCCTTCTTGTTTTTATAGGCAGCTGAAACACGTTGTCAGCGCTATAGGAAGAGGTGTCGAACCAGTCACTGTGCTGCCTCATGACGTCATAGGGGTTGCAGTGGCGAATGTGGTAAATGAATGAGTCCGTATATACAAAAGAGAGACGTCCTCAAAATGGCGTTTGGCAAACTCATAGTGGAATCGATTCATGACCAATTTAGAAAAGTCTAAAATGACTTGGCCCAAGTAAATGGGCTTATCCATGGTCACACTTGTCCTACTCATTTCAATAGTGGCCAAATCCTCATCGATAATTTTGATCGATTTGAAATTTGGCTTGGCAATGTACCGCCGGGCACCCCACTGCCCCTGCCAGACATTCACCAATTTAATGTCGCGGTATTTGCGGACATTCTCCATGGACTTGGCATAGATGTAATTGTTCATTAATTTTAAAAAATTAATTTCAAACTGCTGTGTTGTCATTTGTCGGTGCTCTGTGTTGAGTTTCATGTATGGCTTGAGCCATGGTTTTTCGGCAAAGGAAATACCCCTATGGATTTTCTTTTACACTAAGCCTTGGGCTAGAAATTGCACCAACAGTTGGATATGTAACACATACCGATTTTTGCTGTAAAGTGTGTGCACATGAGTTTTTCAATTTTCACTTTACTGTCAGGGGGAACCATTTGCTCAAGGCTGAATGGGAAATCAGCATGTTCATCATACAAGGATGAGGGATATTCAATATCCACTTCTAACACATATCCACGACCTGTTTCTTGGCTAGCCATGTTCACATCAAATTCAGACACTTGTTTCTTTGTCAGCCAAGCAAACTTCCCATAGGGCAAAGGCTGACTCATGGCGTAGCCGTACAAATTATTCACGTCATAGTACATTAAGTACGATTCTGGTTTGTCTGGTGAATAATTAGGCATGTAGACGTTCTTCGCTTCGGCATGGCGCTGGTTAAGCGACACAAAGCCACCGCGAATGCCCTTTTCAAAGAATAGAACCATGTCTACATCAGTGAGTAAATCCAATTCCACTTGAGTGTATTTTAAAGCGGCATGAAACGAGAGCCCAGGACTCGTATAATAGTGAGCCGGGTCAAGACCATAAATGTGCTGACACAACTCACGAAATTTTTCAAACACATCGGTGAGCGGCAATACATCCATCTTTAGGTAATGCATAGCATATTCACCTAGCGTCTTGGTATCAAACACTCGCCAAACTTTACATGCATGTGCATAGTCTTCATCGGAAAACGTACTGCGTGTTAGTTTCGAGTAAAATTTATTTTGTGGTGGGAGTTTTCTTTGCTTTAACACGTCCCAGCTGTTGCAAAAATCATATGGGAATATACCTTTCCGAATGCACAATTGAAATTGCTTAGGATCATTAAAATGCATTCTGGTATTTTAATTCCTCTTCATGCAAGCCATTCACAGGACTGTCTAACGAGGATGCCATAAACTTAAAGGAATCCAAAAATCGAATGCTAAAGTTGCTCAACCGCCATGTCAGGGCTGTAAAACGCTCATGGTTTTGGGGGATAATGGTAAACGAGCCCTTGTTGACATGACCCAATTCACGAATCAAAAGCTGAATGTCATAATTCGCCAGATTGTGGAAAAAGACATTGATGAAACGAGGAGCTGAAAAGTTCAAATTGCATTTACTATGCGCAACTCCACGAAACTCTCCCGTAAAGTGCGAGTGATCACGAACGGTGTCTTCAGCACTGATCAGTGGCTTTTGGCAAATATGACATGTCGTGGCATGCTCATACAGCTGCTGCTGTTCTGGAGATAGGTTCATGGGTACTGGGTGGTCCAGTAATCCCTGTACATGGTCGGCCAAGTTTACAAGTTCATCCAAGAACCATCTGGCGCAATCTGGCCCCTCACGGTATTTGTAAACGGATTGTGTGGGGTCATAGGCACACACCACATTAAATCCTATGGCAAAAGTTTCATGTTTTTGAATGGATGTGGTTGAGCTAATGGTGGGATCTGGTTCACATCCCGCCATGGGTGTGGTAAGAGCTTCAAAATCTGCATACACCACATAGGGAACAGTGTCACGCTTATGAATGTCCTTAAACTTTAACATAGCTTTGTCCCCTTGTGGCAATATCAATCTCACCGCTTCCTGAGAAACACAATCTACCCTATGACGTTCCAAAAGTGTAGGGGTTGTAAAATATTGCAAGCAACTATCACAAATATGATTTCACGCACATGTTTGGACATCTGACTGCTTAGCAATCTACTCAGGCTTTTAATTATGCAATAGTGATTCACTTCTCCGTAAGACAGATATAAAAGGTGAATGTGGTGTCGTTTCGGTTCCTTTGTGACATAAAGAGGACCCACAATCTCATTACCATCTAGGCAATACACCATGAACCAAAAGTCCTGGTTGTCTTGTTCAAACCTATGGATTTCCGTTAAGTCCATAGGGAACGATACTCTAGTTAAATTTAATGTTTGTTTTAATTCATCAAACATGGCCTTGTTCTTTGCTGGTCTGTTAACATGACGATCTTGAGCTGGCTGCAAATACGCAGCCACAACCCACAGAAAACATTCATTGTCTTTATTTCCAATATTCACCACAGCCTTTTTCAAAGCTATTGCTGGTGGTGTTTTAATATAGCTAGACCCAGCATTCAACGGGTTGAAATGACAAATGTTGATTTGCAGGTAATGGATTTTGTCTAACGCTAAACCACTTGGTCCTTGTTGCAGTTTATCAAATTTTGATAGCAAGGCTTTCACCACATGGCTTTGGTACCACTCGTTCAGATTATTGGTATCAAAAGCATTTTACTACCAATATAAAATCATTTTATGCTCACCGTCCTTGTTTTTATATATGAAATCGCACACGAATTGCGTATTGACCTTTAAAGCCATATGCAACCTTTGCGCTGTACAAATTTGTTCTTTAAACATTTCAAAACAAAATTCCATAAAGTCTTTTGGGATTAAACTCTCCCTAACATAAACCACGCGGCCAGAGCAGGCACGTGACTTGAAACAGGACTCAAGGGGCTCCCAAGTTAAGCTATCGCTAGCAGTGGCAAAAGACATGATTTTTATAAAAGAAAACATCTCACCCAAGTTTTTAGCCGTAGACTATCTGGTAAACAATGGTCCCAAACACACACGTTCTCAACAGCAGTTGTCAGTCTCACACTCTAAGAAAAGAAAAAAATAAACCATCATGAGTATATCCAATCCAAATAGCACCTTGCATAAACAAAAATAAATAAATAAATAAATAAGTAAAATAAAATATAAAAAAACAGGTTTTATATATATCATTTTAAAAAATCTTACCTTGCTTTGTAAAAAGCCCTGCGTTTGCCTTCTCCTAGGTTCGAGTGGAATGAGGTTTCTGACTCCCACAACAGGTATGCAGATTATCTAAAACAAACAACATAAAAACAATCCATCAATCAAATGGTAAACCAATAATAATTTAATCATTCATTAGCATAAAAATAAACTAAACAGTGTTAATCTCTCACTTACCTCAAATATATAATGTATCCGATATAGTAACCAACTGGGGTTGAGCACACGAATGCAATTAGTTTTATAGACATACGACACAGCCTATGTTAACACTGTAACGTTTGAAACAGTAATGACTGACTGTGTGTCATAACATGATCATCGCTCTAATACCCCCTGCCCTCCTCTCCTCGCCCAGCCCCTCGCCCTGTGTCCCTCTTACCACAGCTGTTAACATCGCTCTTGCCCTGAAATTGGCTATGGCAATGGTAGGGGGAGGAGTTATACTCGCTTAGTGCATTATTTCTCTGACGTCGCACAGTGTGTCAAATCCCATATCTAGGTGGAAAAAATTCACTGTCATAAATGAAAGGGAAATCTGGCTCATTCGATAGAGAAGAAACCATATGGTTTTCGATCTTCCTTTCCGCTCTCTGGTGCGTAGGAGGGAGGTTATAGGTGCTGAAACGTCTTCCTGGCAGTTGTCAGGTCATTTGATAGGAGGTGTCGGAGTGAACCGAACGTTGTGACTCTAGTGACTTCAACGAGGTGTTGTCTTCTGTGACTCATGGAATAGTGAAAAGAGGTATGTGTTCTTACTTTTATGCGTAATACAAGCTTCTGCACTAAAAAAATATTTACTTTATGAGTGCCTCATAGTGCCACTTTACTTTAAACGTCATTCGATAGGAAATTTAATGTAGATTCAGGATCTGTAGTGGTTTGGTCGCGCACGAATGTGCATGATGGTTTATTTTCTTATTTTCAGTGACTATGTGGGCATTACCGCGAGAAGAATTTTTCAACGCGTGGCGGTCGTGTCGTAAATAGTACAGACGTCATATTTCAATATGTTATGAATAAATTTGATCCTACAACTCATCCTGACACTCAGGTGCAGGAGCTAAGAAACAAAATTAAGTTGATATCCCATAATATTAACAAAAATGGGAGAGTGCAGGAAGAACAATGCCATGTACAAAGGTAATCTACCTATGGGAGCTATTGAGTTACTTAATGACCCCCAAACAACTTTGACATCAAATGATGAAGACCAGTATAGCAATGACTACTATGCTCTGGACTCTACAGAAGAATCAGGTGACGAATGAACATTAGACATTTTGTTATTATTAAGGGGAGTGAGTTTAATGAGAACATTACTTGACAAATGGACGTTTTCTTTTTATTTGTAATAGGAGAAATAGGCCTAATATTCAATATTTATGTTGTCTTTATTTCCATGCTTTTCTAGAGAAATAATATTGTTTTCGTGTGTGAAGTGTGTTTACTAAAAGTACATCATTAACAGGACTGTAAAATGACATTTTGTTGTAAAGAAATTGTTTGTATGATTTTGACGAATATTTTTTATTTTTAGAAAATAAATGTTATTTTTTGTGCATATTTCGTTGGTCTATGTTTAATAACAATTTAATATCGTTTTTAATCTGGATGATTTTAAATACAGTGACTTCGTCTATTCCCTCAAATAACGTGTAACAAGAATACTTGACTGAAAGTCTTATTGTTATTCATATTTTATCCAGTTTTAAATAGTATGTTTACCACTGTCATAAACTATCATATACACATCCAAATCGTGATTTTAATACCAAAAATGGATGATTCTTGTGTTGCTTTCGGTCATTTTTTACACCTCACCTTACTACTCACCCCTATATATTTACCCCCGAATGTCGTACACTTTAGAGGATACCAGAAATGAATTCAGCGACCTCGAAAACGGTATATTGCCAACTTTTAATAGAATCCCAGTACTATTAACGAAGTTATTAATTTTTTCCACCTAGAATTGGGATTCGACACACTGAGCGTCGTTGCGATATTGTTCGACCTTCAACTCACCTCTACGTCACTGTAATTTTCCCTTGGCCTGTTGTCCCGTCCGCTTACATTCCTGAATCGCGATAACATGTTACATCCTGTCACCCAGCCAGCCAGGCTCCAAGCAGACCTCTCGAGCTGATATTCTGTTTTTCTTTCTTGGCTGCCAGTCAGACAGAGAAAAACAAGTTCTGTTGTTGTCGACTATAAAAAGCCTTGCTCTTTTATTCGTCTCATAGCATTATGAATTTGTCAGGTTACTGGTCAGTGTTTACCAACATGTTTAAAGATCACCATGAGGGATTTTCGAAATATTCGCCTTTATTCATGTGTCATAGGAAAATACCGAAAAGCGACCCCTCGTTTTGCCATACGTCGAAATAGCCATTTCCTGTATTCACCATGGCCAGGCATAGCCTCGTTGGAACACACGCCCAGCGCTACCGGCTCTCTGTCTTCAAACACTCTTTTATTTAAAGAAAATAAAACATTTTAAATGCATAGTTCTTGTCTTAGAGACTTGACATTTGTTTTCATGGTAGAGGGGATAGGGATCTTTCATTTATGTCAAACAAACTTATTTGTAAACTTGTTAGTTTCCAAAATAGTAAAAATTCAAAATTTAAGTGTTTTCAAAAAATCTCAAAAAATAAAAGAAATTATTATAAAAAATAAAGGTCATAAAGACCATTTGTTTGAACTATAAAAGAACGTTCTATCAAGTTTGGTTTTCAAACTATAGTCTACTTTTAAAAACAAATATTTTCAAAGAAAAATTTGAAAATATAATACGTGGTCTATAGGAAAGAGGACGTCAGCTCGAGTCCAACGACACCTCATTTGTTAAAATCCAATCAGGCGTTCGCGAATTATCGTCAATGTTCGCGAGAAAGTAAGCTATCATTTTTTTCCTCCTACACCCTTGAAACTTGCTGTCCGCCTAGAGGGCATACCCACCTTTCATTAACGTCAAACAAACGTTTTTCCAAAATTCACTGTTTCCAAAATAGCGCCAATCCAAAAAACAAACATTTTCAAAAAAAAAAACCAGCACACATTCTCAGCAAAGAGTACGTCATCCCAATGCCAACAACACCTCGTTCGTTAAAATCCGACCATGCGTTCGGGAGATATCGGCAAAGTTTATATGAAAGTAGGAGGTGGGGCAGAATTCTCCTTACCACACTACTCTTTTTGTATTTTTATCCTAGAGACTTTAAATTTATTTTGAGAGTAGAGGGAGTAGGGACCTTTCATTTATGTCAAACAAACTTATTTGTAAAATTCCTAGTTTCCAAAATATAGGAATTTAAAAATTGGACTGTTTTCAAAAAAACATAAAAAATAAGAAAGTTTTATTATAGAATATAAAGGACATTAAGACCATTCGTTTGAACCATGGCACAACGTTCTATCATGTTTGGTTTTTAAACTATCGCCTACTTTCAAAAACAAAATTTTTCAATTAAAATATATATATATATATATATATATATATATATATATAACGAGTGGCCCATAGCAAAGGGGACGTCACCTTAAGTCCTACGACACCTCATTCGTGAAACTCCAAGCATGGGTTCGAGAGAAAAGTCTATTTAAATGTTTCAACTTCGCGCGGCGGCCATGTTGGTTTGTTGGGCACAGCCACGTCAAGTGGGGCAGAACCATCATCACTCCCCTACTACTTAGAGGCCTAACTATTGCTTCACCAATGTCACACATTTCTGAAACTAAAGCTGGGAAAGCGGTCTCTGAATGTTAAGGAAGAATGAATAACCCGCATATGGCAACTCACATTCCCAATTATGTCTGTAGAGGGAGAGCGCTCATTTTTAGCCCACAAAGTAATTCTGAATGATAAATGGCATACATTTTCCTCCCATTTTTTGACCTATTATGATGTCAACTAGGCTATAGTACAATAATTCGCAATATGCAAACAAACTGAATTTATAGCGACAAAATATAATTTTGTTGTGATTTGGAATGTTTTATGTGCATCTTAGGTCTGTTATTTGGGAATATATAACACAAATATAAGGATTTTTTGTACAGATAAGTGCATCAAGTAGGCCTATTTGGGGTGCGAGGTGGCGCAGCGGTTAAGCTGTTTGCCTCTTACCTCGGTGGACCCGGTCAATGCATGTGAGATTTTCGAAGTGAAATGCCATGTACTGTGGTTTGCATTCGACTTAAAAAAGAGGTCCCGTGGCTCATGATCGCAAGATTAACGGTCAACTAAAACTTCACGCTGCCTGCTGCTGCTCCATGTTTTTCTGACGCCTATAACATGTTTCTTGTGCCCAAATATCCGTCGTCGGTAAAGAAGACATAATTATGTCACTTGCTGTTAGGTCTCGGGTTGTTTTGCCGCGTCCGGAGTTGCTTCGCTGCCGGCATTTTGCCATCGTTTCAGTCTGCGGAATTAACCACAGTCGTAGCAGAATGGCTGGCATAGGGAATGCAGAAACAGCTCCATCCAGGCACAAGCAGCATACTCCATGCATTTTACATCGCCTAGGCGATACTGACTGACAGAGAGTAGGCCTACTACTACTAACCCGAGACACTACAGCTAACAGCAATAATTTATATGTATTACAAATATTTAAGTGAAAGTTTACGAAACAAAAAGACACATCTTGTTCTTCAGTTCAGCGTGACCTCTCTCGACATTTTGGTGTTATGGTGTCAATCAAACAGTTGCTGCAGAGACACGGGTTTGTAAACCAGCTGAATGTGAAATATTACCAACTGCGCGTCGTATAACGTGGAGTACTTTAGTAGCTCAAATTAGCTCTCAAGCTGCTCGGAAATCTGCCCTAAGTACCTAATCAGAAGTTTCCACTTTCCCACGACCATACAAGGTTAAAGATAGATCGCGGAAGCTATTTGCCATGCCTGTGCCCCAGTTCACAGGTTGTTTGACAATGACGGTATATAAAGCCGACAGCCAGGTGGTTTGGTTTCAACAAGTACCTTCAAAATAGCCTCTATTATGAATTATGTCCGATGATACAAAATAATGACCCTGGTCCTGAGATAACCACCTACTTGCACGAGATTGGGCATTACTTATACGAGAGCGGCACTAGATGGTGTTACATTTCAGAACGAGGGAAGCAAGCACGTGACCTGGCTTTCTTCTACACAGTATAGGCCCTAGATTAAGCAAACCAACTAGTATTCAACCCTCATAGGATTGCAATATTTTGGTATATTCATCTATGTAATGTGAAAGTTAATTGAAAATAATCCGATACAAGTCCTGACTGTCTTCCATACAAGTGCCAAAACTGCTGTAAGAAGAGCGAAAAGTTGAACTTTATATGTGCTGGGCTCCCTTATATTATTTTCGTCTGTAGAAATACTTTACAGATCCAATTCAATTCCTTTTCTTCAAGATTCAGTCCTGCGTGTAGGATTTTCAACATTGTCACGTCTGGTGGTTTGGATTTCACGTGAAACGGAGTTCGCGTAGCTTATGGTAGCGAGATTAACTGTAACGTAAAATACAAGCTTCCTTTCTTTCTTTCTTTCTTTCTTTCTTTCTTTCCTTCCTTCTTTCTTTCTTTCTTTCTTTCTTTCTTTCTTTCTTTCTTTCGGTGTATTTGCCACCTTCACGAATGATATGGATCTTCAGACGTTGTGAAGTCGTCAAGCTATAAACACATACAGTGTAGACGTAGAACTTGCTCACTTAAATTACGGCTGAAATCGAAACTGATGTCAGTGCTGCTCGCCAATCATAGAACTCATGGCTTTTTTTCAATTCCTCTTCACCTTTACCTTCACCTCCCTCCCCCATAAACCAAATCGTTGCTTCTCCTAGCAGGGTAAATGCGAGATTCATGTGGACGTTTTTCGTGCTTGATGCACCACAGACAGAGGCCTCTCCAATGGCTGCCTACAGAGTGTGGGACTCTGGAAATGTGCGATACGTCTGCCGTGGCAGTCGTTACAACCAGGTCTTCAGCATAGGTCAGACTGCTTACTTGGTTTCCACCTAATTGAATCCCACCCAGAAATCCATGCCCTACGGCAAATGGTTCACATGAAAAGTAAACAGTAGTGGTGAAAGATTACAGCCTTGCCTCACTCTTGTAACAACATTAAACCAAGAACTCATCCTACAATCAACTCCCACTGCAGCCTGATTATCAACATTAATAATTTGGAATGCCTGTAGCAGCCTTTTCTCGATACTATAATTCCTCAGGCTGCGCAGCACCTTTTCCCTTGGTACTCTATCGCACGCCTTCTCTAGACTACAATACAGAAACACAAATGTCTATTCCATTCCTAACATTTTTCAATAACTTGGCGCGTACTATAAAATTTATACTGGCATCATCGTTGTGGTCTAAAGCCACACTGGTTTTCATCCATCTTACTCTTGGCCATTCATAGAACTTTTCTTTCTACAATGCCTGCGAAAAATGCCAGCAAGCATTTGCGTGGGACAGGACATATGACTTTTGAGCACATGCGTGTTACAGAATGCTCACTACGACACAGCTTAGCCTAGATGAAATGATGACCGGTAATTATTGTGCTAACGCATCATGTCTTGTAGAACTAAGCAACTAAAAAAATATACCAACCCTTGCCATATGAACACGCTTGGCAGATTAGTGTTAAAGATCTACAACTTTTCCTGAATGATACATACGATTGAAAATGTCTTGGCGTAAACCTGGTCTTCAAAATCCTGCTGGTTTAGAAGTTTGAGATTTGCGAGAGATTTCTTAATAAATGAATGCTTTTGTCGCCCACTATAGTGCCCACAATGACCTAATCTATCTCGGTCAGTAGTTCTGAAAGCAGGTTATGAGTAATGAACTATAACCACATCCATTCCTCGTTCTGTCACGCTACACCATTAGGTATCTATGATGGATAATTCCATCCTCGCTGACTGGCTAATAACGGAAGAAAAGGTCATGGATGTTATGTATGAAGACAGACTTGTACCGAAATGTCTAGAAGCAGATCAGAAGGAAATGGAGGTTATGTTTGCAGGATGATTAGTAAGACAGAGAAGGAAGTGCAGACTATGTTTGCAGACTGACTAGTAACCCAAGAGAAGGACGTGGATGCAATGTATGCAGACAAGAGAGGGACGTGGAGGTTATGTCTGCTTACTGACTAGCAACACAAGAGAAAGACGTGGAGGTTATGTTTGCAGACCAACTAGTAACCCAAGAGAAGGGTGTGGAGGCTATGTTTGTAGACCAACTAGTAACCCAAGAGAAGGACGTGGAGGCTTTGCTTGCAGATCGACTAGTAACCCAAGGGAAGGACGTGGAAGCTATGTTTGCAGACAGACTAGTAACCCAAGGGAAGGACGTGGAAGCTATGTTTGTAGACCCACTAGTAACCCAATGGAAGGACGTGGAAGCTATGTTTGCAGACCGACTAGTAACCCAAGAAAAGGACGTGGAGGCTATTTTTGCGGACCGACTAGTAACCCAAGGGAAAGACGTGGAAGCTATGTTTGCAGACCGACTAGTAACCCAAGAAAAGGACGTGGAGGCTATTCTTGCGGACCGACTAGTAACCCAAGGGAAGGACGTGGAAGCTATGTTTGCAGACCGACTAGTAACCCAAGAGAAGGACGCGGAAGCTATGTTTGCAGACCGACTAGTAACCCAAAAGAAGGACGTGGAAGCTATGTATGCAAACCGACTAGTAACCCAAGAGAAGGACGTGGAGACAATATTTGTAGAATGACTAGTAACCCAAGGGAAGGACGTGGAAGCTATGTTTGCAGAGCGACTACTAACCCAAGATAAGGACGTAGAAACTATGTTTGCAGACCGACTAGTAACCCAAGGGAAGGACGTGGAAGCTATGTTTGTAGACCCACTAGTAACCCAAGGGAAGGACGTTGAAGCTATGTTTGCAGACCGACTAGTAACCCAAGAAAAGGACGTGGAGGCTATTTTTGCGGACCGACTAGTAACCCAAGAGAAGGACATGGAAGCTATGTTTGCAGAATGACTAGTAACCCAAGAGAAGGACATGGAGACTATGTTTGCAGACCGACTAGTAACCCAAAGAGAAGGACGTGCAAGGCACGTTTGCAGACCGACTAGTAACCCTAGGGAAGGACGTGGAGGCAATATTTGCAGACCGACTAGTAACCCAAGGGTAGGACCTGGAAGCTATGTTTGCAGACTGACTAGTGACCCAAGCGAAGGACGTGGAAGGTATGTTTGCAGACCGACTAGTAACCGTAGGGAAGGACTTGGAGGCTATGTTTGCAGACCGACTAGTAACCCAAGGGAAGGACGTGGAAGCTATGTTTGTAGACCCACTAGTAACCCAAGGGAAGGACGTGGAAGCTATGTTTCCAGACCGACTAGTAACCAAAGAGAAGGACGTGGGAGCTATGTTTGCAGACCGACTAGCAACACAAGAGAGGGACGTGGAGGTTATGTCTGCTTACTGACTAGCAACACAAGAGAAAGACGTGGAGGTTATGTTTGCAGACCAACTAGTAACCCAAGAGAAGGGTGTGGAGGCTATGTTTGTAGACCAACTAGTAACCCAAGAGAAGGACGTGGAGGCTTTGCTTGCAGATCGACTAGTAACCCAAGGGAAGGACGTGGAAGCTATGTTTGCAGACAGACTAGTAACCCAAGGGAAGGACGTGGAAGCTATGTTTGTAGACCCACTAGTAACCCAATGGAAGGACGTGGAAGCTATGTTTGCAGACCGACTAGTAACCCAAGAAAAGGACGTGGAGGCTATTTTTGCGGACCGACTAGTAACCCAAGGGAAAGACGTGGAAGCTATGTTTGCAGACCGACTAGTAACCCAAGAAAAGGACGTGGAGGCTATTCTTGCGGACCGACTAGTAACCCAAGGGAAGGACGTGGAAGCTATGTTTGCAGACCGACTAGTAACCCAAGAGAAGGACGCGGAAGCTATGTTTGCAGACCGACTAGTAACCCAAAAGAAGGACGTGGAAGCTATGTATGCAAACCGACTAGTAACCCAAGAGAAGGACGTGGAGACAATATTTGTAGAATGACTAGTAACCCAAGGGAAGGACGTGGAAGCTATGTTTGCAGAGCGACTACTAACCCAAGATAAGGACGTAGAAACTATGTTTGCAGACCGACTAGTAACCCAAGGGAAGGACGTGGAAGCTATGTTTGTAGACCCACTAGTAACCCAAGGGAAGGACGTTGAAGCTATGTTTGCAGACCGACTAGTAACCCAAGAAAAGGACGTGGAGGCTATTTTTGCGGACCGACTAGTAACCCAAGAGAAGGACATGGAAGCTATGTTTGCAGACTGACTAGTAACCCAAGAGAAGGACATGGAGACTATGTTTGCAGACCGACTAGTAACCCAAAGAGAAGGACGTGCAAGGCACGTTTGCAGACCGACTAGTAACCCTAGGGAAGGACGTGGAGGCTATATTTGCAGACCGACTAGTAACCCAAGGGTAGGACCTGGAAGCTATGTTTGCAGACTGACTAGTAACCCAAGCGAAGGACGTGGAAGGTATGTTTGCAGACCGACTAGTAACCGTAGGGAAGGACTTGGAGGCTATGTTTGCAGACCGACTAGTAACCCAAGGGAAGGACGTGGAAGCTATGTTTGTAGACCCACTAGTAACCCAAGGGAAGGACGTGGAAGCTATGTTTCCAGACCGACTAGTAACCAAAGAGAAGGACGTGGGAGCTATGTTTGCAGACCGACTAGGAACCCAAGAGAAGGACGTGGAGGGTATATTTGCAGACCGACTAGTAACCTAAGAGAAGGACGTGAAGACTATGTTTGCAGACTGACTGGTAACCCAAGAGAAGGACGTGGAGGCTATGTTTGCTGACTGACTAGTAACCTAAGAGAAGGACGTGGAGACTATGTTTGCAGACCGACTAGTAACCCAAGAGAAGAACGTAGAAGCTATATTTGCAGACCGACTAGTAACTCAAGAGAAGGGCGTGGAGACAATGTTTGCAGACCGACTGGTAACCCAAGGGAAGGACGTGGAAGCTATGTTTGCAGACCAACTATTAACCCCTGAGAAGGACGTAGAAGCCATGTTTGCAGACTGACTAGTAACCCAAGGGAAGGACGTAGAAGCTATGTTTGCAGACTGACTAGTAACCCAATAGAAGGACGTGGAGACTATGTTTGCAGACCGACTAGTAACCCAAGAGAAGGACGTGGAGGCTATGTTTGCAGACCGACTAGTAACGAAAGGGAAGGACGTGGAGGCTATGTTTGCAGACCGTCTAGTAACCCAAGAGAAGGACGTGGAAGCTATGTTTGCATGTAACCCAAGGGAAGGACGTGGAAGCTATGTTTGCAGACCGACTAATAACCCAAGAGAAGGACGTGGAGACTATGTTTGCAGACCGACTAGTAACCCAAGAGTAGGACGTGGTGGCTATGTCTGCAGACCATCTAGTAACCCCAGAGAAGGACGTAGAAGCTATGTTTGCAGACCGACTAGTAACCCAAGGGAAGGACGTAGAAGCTATGTTTGCAGACTGACTAATAACCCAAGAGAAGGACGTGGAGACTATGTTGCAGACCGACTACTAACCTAAGAGAACGACGTGGAGGCTATGTTTGCAGACCGACTAGTAACCCAAGGGAAGGACGTGGAGGCTATGTTTGCAGACCGTCTAGTAACCCAAGAGAAGGATGTGGAGGTTATGTTTGCAGACCGACTAGTAACCCAAGGGGAGGACGTAGAAGCTATGTTTGCAGACTGACTAGTAACACAAGAGAAGGACTTGGAAGCTATGTTTGTAGACCCACTAGTAACCCAAGGGAAGGACGTGGAAGCTATGTTTTCAGACCGACTAGTAAACCAAGAGAAGGACGTGGAGACTATGTTTGCGGACCGACTAGTAACCCAAGAGAAGGACGTGGAAGCTATGTTTGCAGACCGACTAGTAACCCAAGGGAAGGGCGTGGAAGCTATGTTTTCAGACCGACTAGTACCCCAAGAGAAGGACGTGGAGACTATGTTTGCAGACCGACTAGTAACCCAAGAGAAGAACGTAGAAGCTATATTTGTAGACCGACTAGTAACTCAAGAGAAGGACATGGAAGCTATGTTTGTAAGTAACCCAAGAGAAGGACGTGGAAGCTATGTTTGCAGACCGACTAGTAACCCAAAAGAAGGATGTGGAAGCTATGTATGCAAACTGACTAGTAACCCAAGAGAAGGACGCGAGACAATATTTGCAGAATGACTAGTAACCCAAGAGAAGGACGTGGAAGCTATGTTTGCAGACCGACTAGTAACCCAAGAGAAGGACGTAGAGACTATGTTTGCAGACCGACTAGTAACCCAAGGGAAGGACGTGGAAGCTATGTTTGTAGACCCACTAGTAACCCGAGGGAAGGACGTTGAAGCCATGTTTGCAGACTGACTAGTAACCCAATAGAAGGACGTGGAGACTATGTTTGCAGACCGACTAGTAACCAAAGAGAAGGACGTGGAGGCTATGTTTGCAGACCGACTAATAACCCAAGGGAAGGACGTGGAGGCTATGTTTGCAGACCGTCTAGTAACCCAAGAGAAGGACGTGGAAGCTATGTTTGCATGTAACCCAAGGGAAGGACGTGGAAGCTATGTTTGCAGACCGACTAGTAACCCAAGAGAAGGACGTGGAGACTATGTTTGCAGACCGACTAGTAACCCAAGAGTAGGACGTGGTGGCTATGTCTGCAGACCATCTAGTAACCCCAGAGAAGGACGTAGAAGCTATGTTTGCAGACCGACTAGTAACCCAAGGGAAGGACGTAGAAGCTATGTTTGCAGACTGACTAATAACCCAAGAGAAGGACGTGGAGACTATGTTGCAGACCGACTAGTAACCTAAGAGAAGGACGTGGAGGCTATGTTTGCAGACCGACTAGTAACCCAAGGGAAGGACGTGGAGGCTATGTTTGCAGACCGTCTAGTAACCCAAGAGAAGGATGTGGAGGTTATGTTTGCAGACCGACTAGTAACCCAAGGGGAGGACGTAGAAGCCATGTTTGCAGACTGACTAGTAACACAAGAGAAGGACGTGGAAGCTATGTTTGTAGACCCACTAGTAACCCAAGGGAAGGACGTGGAAGCTATGTTTTCAGACCGACTAGTAACCCAAGAGAAGGACGTGGAGACTATGTTTGCGGACCGACTAGTAACCCAAGAGAAGGACGTTGAAGCTATGTTTGCAGACCGACTAGTAACCCAAGGGAAGGGCGTGGAAGCTATGTTTTCAGACCGACTAGTACCCCAAGAGAAGGACGTGGAGACTATGTTTGCAGACCGACTAGTAACCCAAGAGAAGAACGTAGAAGCTATATTTGTAGACCGACTAGTAACTCAAGAGAAGGACATGGAAGCTATGTTTGCAAGTAACCCAAGAGAAGGACGTGGAAGCTATGTTTGCAGACCGACTAGTAACCCAAAAGAAGGATGTGGAAGCTATGTATGCAAACTGACTAGTAACCCAAGAGAAGGACGCGAGACAATATTTGCAGAATGACTAGTAACCCAAGAGAAGGACGTGGAAGCTATGTTTGCAGACCGACTAGTAACCCAAGAGAAGGACGTAGAGACTATGTTTGCAGACCGACTAGTAACCCAAGGGAAGGACGTGAAAGCTATGTTTGTAGACCCACTAGCAACACAAGGGAAGGACGTTGAAGCCATGTTTGCAGACCGACTAGTAACCCAAGAAAAGGACGTGGAGGCTATTTTTGCGGACCGACTAGTAACCCAAGGGAAGGACATGGAAGCTATGTTTGCAGACTGACTAGTAACCCAAGAGAAGGACATGGAGACTATGTTTGCAGACCGACTAGTAACCCAAAGAGAAGGACGCGGAAGGTATGTTTGCAGACCGACTAGTAACCCTAGGGAAGGACGTGGAGGCTATATTTGCAGACCGACTAGTAACCCAAGGGTAGGACCTGGAAGCTATTTTTGCAGACTGACTAGTAACCCAAGCGAAGGACGTGGAAGGTATGTTTGCAGACCGACTAGTAACCGTAGGGAAGGACGTGGAGGCTATGTTTGCAGACCGACTAGTAACCCAAGGGAAGGACGTGGAAGCTACGTTTGCAGACCGACTAGTAACCAAAGAGGAGGACGTGGGAGCTATGTTTGCAGACCGACTAGTAACCCAAGAGAAGGACGTGGATGCTATATTTGCAGACCGACTAGTAACCTAAGAGAAGGACGTGAAGACTATGTTTGCAGACTGACTGGTAACCCAAGAGAAGGACGTGGAGGCTATGTTTGCTGACTGACTAGTAACCTAAGAGAAGGACGTGGAGACTATGTTTGCAGACCGACTAGTAACCCAAGAGAAGAACGTAGAAGCTATATTTGCAGACCGACTAGTAACTCAAGAGAAGGTCGTGGAGACTATGCTTGCAGACCGACTAGTAACCGAAGGGAAGGACGTGGAAGCTATGTTTGCAGACCAACTAGTAACCCCTGAGAACGACGTAGAAGCTGTGTGTGCAGACCGACTAGTAACCCAAGGGATGGACGTAGAAGCTATGTTTGCAGACTGACTAGTAACCCAATAGAAGGACGTGGAGACTATGTTTGCAGACCGACTAGTAACCCAAGAGAAGGACGTGGAGGCTATGTTTGCAGACCGACTAGTAACCCAAGGGAAGAACGTGGAGGCTATGTTTGCAGACCGTCTAGTAACCCAAGAGAAGGATGTGGAAGCTATGTTTGCATGTAACCCAAGGGAAGGACGTGGAAGCTATGTTTGCAGACCGACTAGTAACCCAAGAGAAGGACGTGGAGACTATGTTTGCAGACCGACTAGTAACCCAAGAGAAGGACGTGGTGGCTATGTCTGCAGACCGTCTAGTAACCCCAGAGAAGGACGTAGAAGCTATGTTTGCAGACCGACTAGTAACCCAAGGGAAGGACGTAGAAGCTATGTTTGCAGACTGACTAATAACCCAAGAGAAGGACGTGGAGACTAAGTTGCAGACCGACTAGTAACCCAAGAGAAGGATGTGGAGGCTATGTTTGCAGACCGACTAGTAACCCAAGGGAAGGACGAGGAGGCTATGTTTGCAGACCGTCTTGTAACCCAAGAGAAGGATGTGGAGGCTATGTTTGCAGACCGACTAGTAACCCAAGGGAAGGACGTAGAAGCTATGTTTGCAGACTGACTAGTAACCCAAGAGAAGGACGTGGAAGCTATGTTCGTAGCCCCACTAGTAACCCAAGGGAAGGACGTGGGAGCTATGATTTCAGACCGACTAGTAACCCAAGAGAAGGACGTGGAGACTATGTTTGCAGACCGACTAGTAACCCAAGATAAGAACGTGGAAGCTATGTTTGCAGACCGACTAGTTACCCAAGGGAAGGACGTGGAAGCTATGTTTTCAGACCGACTAGTACCCCAAGAGAAGGACGTGGAGACTATGTTTGCAGACCGACTAGTAACCCAAGAGAACGACGTGGAGGCTATGTTTGCGGACCGACTAGTTACCCTAGGGAAGGACGTGGAAGCTATGTTTGCAGATAGACTAGTAACCAAAGGGAAGGACGTGGAAGCTATGTTTGTAGACCCACTAGTAACCCAAGGGAAGGACGTGGAAGCTATCTTTTCAGACCGACTAGTAACCCAAGAAAAGGACGTGGAGGCTATATTTGCGGACCGACTAGTAACCCAAGAGAAGGACGTGGAAGCTATGTTTGCAGACCGACTAGTAACCCAAAAAGGACGTGGAAGCTATGTATGCAAACCGACTAGTAACCCAAGAGAAGGACGCGATACAATATTTGCAGAATGACTAGTTACCCAAGAGAAGGACGTGGAAGCTATGTTTGCAGACCGACTAGTAACTCAAGAGAAGGACGTAGAGACTATGTTTGCAGACCGACTAGTAACCCAAGGGAAGGACGTGGAAGCTATGTTTGTAGACCCACTAGTAACCCAAGGGAAGGACGTTGAAGCTATGTTTGCAGACCGACTAGTAACCCAAGAAAAGGACGTGGAGGCTATTTTTGCGGACCGACTATTAACCCAAGAGATGGACATGGAAGCTATGTTTGCAGACTGACTAGTAACCCAAGAGAAGGACATGGAGACTATGTTTGCAGACCGACTAGTAACCCAAAGAGAAGGACGTGGAAGGTATGTTTGCAGACCGACTAGTAACCGTAGGGAAGGACGTGGAGGCTATGTTTGCAGACCGACTAGTAACCCAAGGGAAGGACATGGAAGCTATGTTTGTAGACCCACTAGTAACCCAAGGGAAGGACGTGGAAGCTATGTTTGCAGACCGACTAGTAACCAAAGAGAAGGACGTGGGAGCTATGTTTGCAGACCGACTAGTAACCCAAGAGATGGACGTGGAGGCTATATTTGCAGACGAACTAGTAACCTAAGAGAAGGACATGAAGACTACGTTTGCAGACTGACTGGTAACCCAAGAGAAGGACATGGAGGCTATGTTTGCAGACTGACTAGTAACCTAAGAGAAGGACGTGGAGACTAAGTTTGCAGACCGACTAGTAACCCAAGAGAAGAACGTAGAAGCTATATTTGTAGACCGACTAGTAACTCAAGAGAAGGACGTGGAGACTATGTTTGCAGACCGACTAGTAACCCAAGGGAAGGACGTGGAAGCTATGTTTGCAGACCAACTAGTAACCCCAGAGAAGGACGTAGAAGCTATGTTTGCAGACCGACTAGTAACCCAAGGGAAGGACGTAGAAGCTATGTTTGCAGACTGACTAGTAACCCAAGAGAAGGACGTGGAGACTATTTTTGCAGACCGACTAGTAACCCAAGAGAAGGACGTGGAGGGTATGTTTGCAGACCGACAAGTAACCCAAGGGAAGGACGTGGAGGCTATGTTTGCAGACCGTCTAGTAACCCAAGAGAAGGATGTGGAAGCTATGTTTGCAAGTAACCCAAGGGAAGGACGTGGATGCTATGTTTGCAGACCGACTAGTAACCCAAGAGAAGGACGTGGAGGCTATGTTTGCAGACCGACTAGTAACCCAAGAGAAGGACGTGGAGACTATGTTTGCAGACCGACTAGTAACCCCAGAGAAGGACGTAGAAGCTATGTTTGCAGACCGACTAGTAACCCAAGGAAGGACGTAGAAGCTATGTTTGCAGACTGACTAGTAACCCAAGAGAAGGACGTGGAGACTATGTTTGCAGACCGACTAGTAACCCAACAGAAGGACGTGGAGGCTATGTTTGCAGACCGACTAGTAACCCAAGGGAAGGACGAGGAGGCTATGTTTTCAGACCGTCTAGTAACCCAAGAGAAGGACGTGAAAGCTATGTTTGCAAGTAACCCAAGGGAAGGACGTTGAGGCTATATTTGCAGACCGACTAGTAACCCAAGAGTAGGACGTGGAGGCTATGTTTGCAGACCGACTAGTATCCCAAGTGAAGGACGTGGAGGCTATGTTTGCAGACCGTCTAGTAACCCAAGAGAAGGACGTGGAAGCTATGTTTGCAAGTAACCCAAGGGAAGGACGTTGAGGCTATGTTTGCAGACCGACTAGTAACCCAAGAGAAGGACGTGTAGGCTATGTTTGCAGACCGACTAGTAACCCAAGAGAAGGACGTTGAGGCCATGTTTGCAGACCGACTAGTAACCCAAGAGAAGGACGTGGAGGCTATGTTTGCAGACCGACTAGTAACCCAAGAGAAGGACGTTGAGGCCATGTTTGCAGACCGACTAGTAACCCAAGAGAAGGACGTTGAGGCCATGTTTGCAGACCGACTAGTAACCCAAGAGAAGGACGTGGAGGCTATGTTTGCGGACCGACTAGTAACCCAAGAGAAGGACGTGGAGACTATGGGCTAGTAAGACAGGGAAGGAAGTGGATGAAGGCATGCGGCTGTGAGAGAGCCAAGTGCGTGCGGCGCGGCGCGGCGTGCCTCCCTGTGTGGGCGCTAGCTGGTTGGCACCCGCCTGGGACCATTCATTGACTTCTCGTGGCCCCTCGTGAATGGAGAAAGTGACAGACTCGAGCGCAAGGCCACTCGATTTCTTGTAATCTTTCACGTGCCCTATCCTCTCCTTCAAGGTGGGAATTGAAATGAAATGGGGTAGAAATTCTGATTAGTACCTTAGGAAACATCATTCATTGAAATTGGAGAAACTTAAAGCAGATAAATTATATGAAAGCAAACAAATAATCACTGAGAATTGAAATTGCAACAGCATGAAGGGGTTAGAATTTAAATTTCAACAGCATGAAGGGGTGGGGCTGTAGGACCGAGGTGTGACAGTGATGCTATGATTACACTTCACAGTGTTCATGGCTTGACAAAAGTTAGTAGCCCACTACAGGCTGCTAAACGTTACTGAACGCCGGAGCCAGTAGCCACTTCCAGTGTAAATGTGCCTTGCGCTTGCTGCTTGTACCACTGTCCAATCGCTCATCTTCCACACATGCTTAAGGCTAAATGTCCCGACACTTTGGTAAGAAAATATTTCAACAGATGGCAGCACAAGCGAAGCTGAATTTACTTATTTTCTTATTTATCGAAGGGGAGCTCCGATCTGCGATCTGAAAACTGCTATGTACTCCGTCTAGTACCAGAATTGATATTAATTCATTGCTCACTTTCTAATTTGAAAAACAGAAAAGTTGCTGTTTGTTTTTCAAATATATGATTAAAATTCGAAAAAAAGCGGGTAATACGAAAGTTGAGTTTTGCTCACTGATTCCAATGCCGTACCGAAAACCTAAATAGGTTGAATAGAATCGTCGGGATCACTTTGGGAAGTTTGTGAATAAAAGTGTTACTCTATTTGCAATAAAAGGCGCGGCAGTAGAACAAGGTCTTGTAGAGCGAGGTGGGGAAGGGGAGGGGAGTGGAGCTCCAGTGATTTGAGAGAGCGATGACCTTACCTGGCGATATCGAATTCCCGAGCATCTAGTGCAATGTTGCGATTGACTGTGCTGGTTAGTTCTGAATTATTGTCAAGGTCTGGATATTTATGAGTGATCCTTTGATCTCTTTAATTTCTTTTTTTAAATTTATGTTACCTGCAACAGTTATTTTTAATGCCCGTTAGGTGTTCTATTTTCGGCACTTTTTTTCGGACAGTATTTATGGTAGAATAGATACATGTACATATAGGCAGACTACGACTGGTGGAGAGCATTACGGTCATCACGTGGAGTTATTTTTTCATTTTTGTTGAAAAATGGAGCCGTCACCAAAACCGATTCAAGGGCGTTCCACTAAATCCCAGGGGAGATTGCGACTAAGTACCATGAAAAGGAAGCCAGGCCCTAAAAAAACTAAAAAAAAAAAACTAAAAAAACACCGCCTCTAAGTTACACACCCGTAAGTTTTTTTTTCCTAGTTTATATTTGAAATTATATATTTCTTTACGCTTGCATTAAAGAATCTGTAATGCACTGAGCAGTTATAACTTCATCTATATTTTACCTGTAGCCTACTAAACGTCACCCCGCAATCTGCAGGCTACATGGCTAAACAGCGCAGCGGTTGCTTGGTAGGCCTAGGCCCTTCATGGGCTGTCGCGCGACGGGTGTAGTTTATTTTTACTTCTAATACATAAGTGTAGGAGTACAAGATCACGAACTATTCAGTGTCAACTTTTTTCAGAGAACCAAGTTCGACTTCAAATGAAAACAATGCGTTGTGTGGAAAAATAAAGGCGTAGCGATTGTGAAAATGGAAAATTGGTTTCCGGAAATACCGGATTGAGATCCATAAAGACTGCAAACAGTACTTTTGAACTACCAGCGGGCAACGTGAAGACAAACAGCTAACTGCAACCAAATTAATGCGTTCTTGCTTGCAGCCCCTAATTGCAAAAAGTTCCAGGCTAGTATCAAACACTACCAGCAATGCTGCCGAAAATTATATGTCCCTTGTTGCAAAATTCACGGGGGGTAAGCAGATCAATTGAGGGAAACGAGGTTCCTTCACTCATTGAACAAAAGCTGCCGGGCTGGGCTTTCAGTTTGGGCCATCCTGGCCCTATAAAACAATGGGATCAGTTTAGAAAAAAAAAACTGCCACAATAGTGAAGGGCACTGCACTCAGCAGAAAGAGAAGAAGAGCAGCTTGCCGAAAATGCACATTTGCGTCGTGAGAAGGGAATAGAATGTCTCGACAACAGTCTAATGAAATGAAACGTACTGTCTCACGTGATTATGGAAACCGACCAATGCAGTTGGATTTCGATGAGGTACTGTTGAGAGAGTTTAGTGATGAGAAGATCAAGCAACTAACGCTTAGTGATGGCCATATACAAAAAGTGGAAAAGTAAACAAGGGGTCAAAGGGAAAACGAAAAGTGGCACGCAGCTAGAATTGACAGACTTACGGCATCCAATTTTAGAAATGTATGCAAGAGGAAGCCTACTTCGAAATGGGCTGCAGTAGCAAAATACATTCTGTACGGCGAATTCCACTCAAAAGCAATGCAGTATGACTGTGATAATGAGCGAATTGCAAAACGAAATTTAGAGGAGAAATCGGTAGAAAAGTCGAAGAATGTGGTCTTTTCATACATAAAACTTATGGGTTCTTAGGTGCCTCCCCAGACGGATTAATAGGACGACGCTATAGTCCGAAGTCTACAGTCCTTATTCTGCAAGGAATATGACCATACTGGAAGCCTGCAAAAAGCTAAAGCGATTTTGTTTGGCAGAATGTAAACGAAAAAGATGGCATAGAGAATATCAAGAACAGTGCCATTCAGAAGAGAACAGATTGATAACTCTCTAACACTCACATTATTTTTATTTCCAAATCCAGGGCCAGTTGGAAATAACACAGCGGGAAATATGTTATTTTGTGGTATGGATGCCTAAGGACATTCTCATAGAAACAATAAAGAGGGACGAAAAGTTCTCGAGACAAAACATGCGTATGCAACTCACATTCTGCTACGAGAAAATCTTGTTTCCTGAGATCATTGATCCCAGGATGACCAGATTAATGGATATAAGAGAACCTGGGGTGAATTAAAATACTGAGTGTGTGTGTTTAAATCATGAAACGTTATCTTTGATATGGACAAAATTGAAGCATTGATTTCAAGAACAGGAAATGATTAGGTATAATACTCTTTTTTGTTTCTGGTACGCAGTACTAGTGCCTGTGCTAACAATAGGCAGATGAGAATATCTTAGGAACTTGAATTCTATATATGCACAATTGCACATAATAATTTTGCTCTTGGTATGCATTTTCATAATTTGTTTAGTGTAATAAAATAGCCTACATAAATGAACTTTTATTATTACTTCCATGAAAATTGAAGTAAGATATAGTGATTGACCTCACGGAGTCGTTTCAGATCTCGTGAAAAGAAAGGGGAATTAGAGTCAAAAGAACCAAAGACCCATACGAATCACCAAAATGTATGTATGTAGGTATATGTGCGTGAGCACTTTCCCTCTTATAAATCGATGCTCCATTGATTTGAATTTTTACGGTTTGTGGTCTTGTTTGTTATGTCTAGAAGACGATACCTAGAGTTGGACGTCCGCATCGGATGGTTTTCAGAATGGATATTCCCAATAAACCTGAACACGAACATATCTTGTCCATCTTTTTTTTCTAAAATATCAAGAACGTGCTAACTACAAACCAGTCATATCATTCTATACATTATTCAATTTTGCATCGAGTAAAACCAGTCGCTGCTCTGTGCGGTAAGGATTATGCCATACAAAGCATTACTAATGTCAGAACAATACGTTTTTTGTTCGGGAGTTTATCCACAAATAACTCTAAAACAGTTACCTAAATTGGCATCCAGCGCTGTCAGCATCTATCCTGAGTGTGTTTTCACCGGTTATTCCACACTCCCTCCAGGTAAATGACGAGATAGTACAGTACGTGAAGTCTCAGGGCATGTGCCCCATCCCTGACTCTAATACAGTTTCACACATAATCAACTACACATGACTGATGATAATAATAATAATAATAATAATAATAATAATAATAATAATAACAATAACGTTATTGGTTTTACGTCTCTTTTAACTACTGCGGCTTTTAGAGACGCCGGGGTGCCGGAATTTTGCCCAAAAGGGGATCTTTAACGTGCCAGTAAATCTAATGACACGGCTCCCTCGCATTCACGCACCCTCAAATGCCAACTGGCTGTACCAGGATTCGATCCTGCAACCTTGGGCATAGTAAGCGAGAACGTTACCCCTGAGCCACGCAGCCAGCCAAAGGTACTGATGACCAAGATGTCCCAAGCCCCTACAGGCCTACAATGTATTATTATCAATAAGAACGACAACAAGAATGTTTGGGGAAGTAAGAACTGTATCTGTACAAACACATTGTGTCAACGTTAAGCGTGACACTACTACAGTATAATTTTAATGCTCAGAAATTGTTCCACGCCTAGGCACTTGTACATGTAACTTGCCGAACTATAATATGTTTGACAAGAGGAAGTCAACTCCTGCCTGTCGTCAAATCGTTCCATTCTCACTCGGCCCTGTCAGCGTGTTCATCATTTTCCTTGCGCAAGAGATCTTGTGAAGCCACGCCACTACCCCTCCCACCCTTTTCTAAACAATAATTCACAAACTAATGCGGTCGATTCCATTCACCCGATTTTAATTCTGAAAAATGCATTGGAATCAGGAAATAAATCTCCGTTTTCGTATTACCAGGTTTTCTTCATATTTTAAGCAGAAATATAAAAAAACTGTTAGTAACTCTTTTGTTTTTTACTTTTTGGAAAATGAATCGAATTAATATCAATTCAATTGCAGTCTAGTATACATAGTGGTTTTCAGATCGCAAATACGAGCTTTCGTTCAAGAGAAAACTGAAAAAAGAAATTGTCTCACTTTGGTGCTGCTACGTGGTGTCAGAATTACAAACTAAAAAACGGGACATTTAGCCTTAACGTACCGTACTAGATTAGACAAGTCCTTGGCAGCAAGGTTCGGAACTCAGGTTGTGCCATTTTAGTCTGAGCGTCTCTATGCGATGTTGTTATTATTCCGCAGCCTATGAAACAAACTCCACCTCTCAGATTCACTTGGACAAGACCATCAAGTTCAATTATAGGAATCTACTAAACAATACTCAATTGAAAGCGAATATCATGCACTTGGCTACCATTTGGGAGCTTAGTACTTTCATCTGTCTTTGTTACACTGTTGCAACCATGAACACGTAAAACACCTCAAGTGGCAAGATTCTGCAACAAAATGGGACGTTTCATATAATGTGGAAAAGTGTGAGCGTGTCATGGCAATGAAAGAGCTAAGGCCCGGAGATCTGGTGGGCCTTTCAATAGTTGTAATGCCATGGATAGCTTAACTGGATATGCGGGCATTGTCCTGCTGCACCTCACTGCGCATACCCCACCGCGCAAAAGAAAGAACAGCAAAGAAGCAACTTGAACAGTCGTCAAAGAAAGGGTGCGAGGGAATTACATTCTTTTTGATGGCACACTGTTTTGTGACTGAAATATGCAGGTTCTACCTTTTAAGTTATTGGTTTTACGTTCCTTTAACCTACTGAGGCATCTAGACACGCAGTGATACCAGACTTTTGCCTCGAAGGGGATCATTAACGTGCCAGTAAATCTACTGACACGGCTCCCTCGCATTTTCGCACCCTCAAATGCAAACAGACAGCGCCAGGAGCAGAAATTGTCATCCAAGCGCTTTTGTTGAAATCTCCGAGTGGATTTTCACTCAAAGCATTCTGCAAGGACGAAAACAAATTTATACCGAGTGATGCTATACAGTACTTGTTGAATGTGAAGAGTGTTGTAAGACATCTCAGATAATTTCGTGCCACCTTTGAAGGTGATCAAATTATTATTAGAAGAACACAACACAAGTTGCAGGCTCCTTTGCTGAATATTGTGGTACAATCTCTTCAACTGTTTCGCTGTAGCTCGTCATTTCACTGGCGGTTCTTCAGCCTGACCATTAGAGCGATACCAACCCGCCTAACCTCCATCATATGTTGAATCTTTTGCAACGAGCCTGTGCCAGAAGAGATGAGTTCGATTCCCACTCCAGCTATCTTAGATGTGGATTCCCACCTCGGTTATCCTAGATGCGGTATTCCGTTGTTTCCCCTTCTACTCCAGGCAAATGCCTAATGTGAGGCCACGGCCAATTCCTTCTCAATCCTAGCCCCAATTACAAATACACCCTAAGCACAGCCAGTGCCTTGTGGATTGGGGAATGACGTGTTACTGTATCCTCTCTCTCTCCTCGTGTGTGCAGGCGGTGCCGCACCGCGCCGCGTTGAAAAGTATGAGTGGTGCAAAGCTTGTAACTAACGTTACCAGGTGCGCACTCCATTCCAACTCTTCACAGCAGCGTTTCTCAACTCTTCGGAGATGCGAGATTCGAATTCCAGTACTGGCCGTAGCCTCTCGGAATAGGGCTTTGCTTGAGTTTTTCCCCATATTAACACCAGGAAAAATCTGTGATATATATTTTTTTCGTGTGGCCTCGTGAGAGTTCGAGTGCAGGTCCTTCTAGTCGACGCCCGTGGGCGACCTGCGCGTCGGAATGAGAGATGACATGAATGGATGAAAGTGGACAAAGATGTGGAAGGAAACGGCCGTGACCTGTCAGAAGGTACCATCCCAGCGTTTGCTTTGTGTTGAAAATGGGAAACCACGGCAAACCACTTCAAGGACAGCCGAACCCACGCGTCTACCGAGGTAGCAGAGAGCTTGGCCCCATGACATAACGCTGCGCTTTCGTGAGCGTAGCCCCCGCTTTCGGTGATATAATAATAATAATAATAATAATAGTGTTAATATGGGTGTAACGTCTATTGTTCCAGAGACACTCTAGTTCCAGAACCTCGCTCTTCAGAGGGAATTTTAACGTTGCGTTGTTGATACATTTAGAGGCTTTGCGACATCGTGGTCATGTAGCCCCGTGTACTTGGGTATGTGTGTAATTTATCTGATAACCTGAGTTATTGTAATTGCTAAAATAGGTTGTGTATTTGTAATTGTTGGCTAAGATTGGGAAGGAGGCGACCGTGGCCTCAAGTTAGGCACCATCCCGCCATTTGTCTAAAGTAGAAGAGGAGAAACAACAGAAAATCACATCTAGGATGGCTGAGGCCGTAATCGAGTTCACCTCTTCTCAGTTTGGCCTCACGAGGCTGAGTGTACCCGTTTGAGTCCTCAGACCAGAGTTAAACTTCTTGGTAGTGCTGGGAATAAAACCCGGACCTCAGGGGCGACAACCAAAAATGCTAGTCACTGCACCACAGGGTGGTCTAAGGGAAGTTTAACGACGCAACCATTGGTTGGTCATCCATGTGTATTAAGCATTTAAAGAAGTATGCTGTATTTCGCTGCATTCAACAGAAGGACAAATGCATAATGGAATAAACAGTGACCACCTTGACGAGTGAGAAACTACTCATCATTGATGATGGTTTTACATTTTACTACCAAGACACTATCTAATACAATGGACATATTTGATTACACAGCATTTTGTTGAAAGCTGTTCATAGACTACCTATGAATGTGACTGCTTGCAGGACGTCAACTCATCTCGAACGTTGCAAGTTAGTAGTTAAGCAAATTATGGGGATCCTCTGAATATAAGCTAAGCAAGTATCTCACCAATGATTCCATGCATAATGCACGACTCATTTATCAACAACATGGTCGTGAAAATCAGTTCTGGAATGTGATTGGGGCAGGCAATGTACCTTTCGCCATTGTAAATTAAGATGTCTCAGCTGGTTCTCGCTGCCTCATGACGTAGAAATGAGAAGATTACGTTGGTCAAAACAATAAGGACACCATCCATAAAATAACTTTTGCCACTTGCCTGAAATGTATTGGTAATGCGCTATTTTCGTAATTATTAATACAACCTACAGAGAATAAGCAGGCGTTTAGTAAAGACACATGGATTTTGGTTGAAAAATACGAAGCTTATTGGCAATTTTTAAGTACCGTATGGTACAAAAATTAACACTCGTATGCACGGAAACCCCCATCCTAAGAGAAAACGGGGCACGTACACATTTGAAATTTGGCATATCAATAAACCTCATAAAGACCTACCAAACGTGTAGTGTAAAATAATTGAGGAAAAATGTGAGGATGAGTGAGAGAGTGATACATTTCTCTTGAATTTCTCAGGAAAAGTCCCAATTTTTTATGGTCTTTTTAAAATTTTATGTTTGGCACCAGCGCTCAAATGTTATCACAGCCTACTTGATACACGTCTGTTTAGGCGGGAAATTATGTTTGGGAACAGCTGATTGGTTTGTTCTCTGAGCAGCTTGTGATATTTTTTAGGATAAGATTGTACATCGTACTCTCCTGGTTAACGTGCGGCTCGTCTTTGAAACCTAGCTGGGCGGATATGTTTACATTCCATGGCCGCGGAGCATCAAGGCATTCACAGTGTTGTCAACTGTCCATCACCTTAGCACCAACTTACTCGGTCTCCACGGCAAGCAGTAGCGAGACTGCAACAGTGCAACACAGGAGACTGTAAAGTGAGCTGGTAGATAGGGCTGGCGTCAACACCTGGTCTGCACTCCACGTGGATAGATGGACGAAGCATACTATTGGTCAGTAGCGAACAATGCTTATTGTCGGCGCGTGCTACTGCTTAACGTTTGAGTCGCCGCTCGTTAACCAGGAAAGTGAGGCTACTTTTTTGTTTTATACTGCTGAAGTACAGTCATTGGCAAATACAGTGTGGTCCATCCGCCCCTTATTATTTAGTTTTATGAAACCCAACTAACATCGCATTTCTCCCGATGGTCGATATTGCTCTGCGCTCTGACTGTGTGACAGCAAAGTAATTGGGTCATGGGTCTAGCAAAGAAAAACCGACCTTAAACTTTTCCCCGCCAAGTACTATGGCCCATTCTACTAACATATGACATACTGCTCCTTGAAATAACACACATACACGTAATACGATCGAATTAATAGCTTACGCCACGTGATCTGTAATAGTAGAAAGTTAAATCAACGCCATAAACCATGATTTAAGTCTTTGACATGGACTTAAACGTTTGAGGTGGGACGGCTACAGTAACTACAGCACGTTTAGCGTGCGGTATTTGCCATGTGTTGGTGGCTGAGAGGGTTAAAGCCTGACCTACGTGGTGGGCGCGCGCGGGTAGGATGCTGCCTTACGACGTATTTTTGGGAAGAGTACGTTGAATTTTGATGATTTATAAAGAGAATGCGATCGAATTGGTACGTTATGCCACGTGACCTGTAATGGCAGAAAATTAAAAAACTGGCATGAATATTAACATAACATATCGAAGTGTTGCTCCGGAGGTCCGGGTTCGATTCCCAGCTCTGCCAAGAAATGTAATACTTGTCTGAGGGCTGAAATTGGGTACACGTAGCCTCGTGAAGCAAATATGAGAAGAAGTGGGTTCGATTCCCACCTCAGCCACCCTGGAAATGGTTTTCCGTGGTTTCCCACTTCTACTCCGGCCAAATTCTGGGACGTATTCTATCTTAAGGCCACGGCCGCCTCCTTCCAATCCTTAATTGCAAATACACACATCATTACAAGCCCGCAATAACTCAGGTTATCAGACAAATTCTACACACACACCCAAGTAAACGGGGCTAAATGACCGCGATGTTCTAGCCCGTCAAATGAAACAAAACAACAACGTATCGAAGGATATTATGATCGCCAGTGCTTGCATCGAAGTATACGTATCCCTGAGAAATTCCCATGGTATTATTAGCATACTTCCGATTTTTGCAAAAAATGAAAGTAGACTTATGAGATCTACACAGGGCAAAAAATTGTGTGTCTGTCTGTGTGTGTGTGACTGTGTGTATCGTGTGAGTGTGTGTAATCTGAATGTCTGCCCCCCCTCCCCCCTATCAATTCGAACACAGTGAAACCGAATTCAACGAAATTTGGTACAGAGGTAGAACTAGCAAAGGGCACCTCAGTGTCATGGTTTATATCGCCGCCATCTTGACGGAAACGTAATGGCGGCCACCCAAATGTTCAAAGCTTAAATCAAATTACGAATAACCTAATAATCTGATCTCTACCAAATTTTGCAACAACATACCTTTATGTGGGAAGCATATTTTGACCAAACTACAAGATCATCAGCCAAACAGTTTGCATATGGCAGCCATGTATGTGTGCAAATCAATTCCCCCTATCAATTCAAACACGGTGAAACCGAATTGAACGGAATTTGGTACAGAGGTAGCACTAGCGTAGAACACCTCAGTGTCATGTTTTATATCGCCGCCATCTTGACGGAAACGTAATGGTGGCCACTCAAATGTCCAAAGCTTAAATCAAATTACGACTAACTTAATCATCCGATCTCTACCAAATTTTGCAACAACATATATGTATATGGTGAGCGTCTTTTGACTAAACTACAAGATAATCGGCCCAATAGTTTGCAGATGGCGGCCATGTATGTGAGAAAATCGATTCTCCCTATCAATTCAAACACGGTGAAACCGAATTGAACGATATTTGGTTCAGAGGTAGCACTAGCAAAGGACACCTCAGTGTCATGTTTTATTTCGCCTCCATCTTGACGAAAACGTAATGGCGGCCTCCCAAATGTTAAAAGCTTAAATAAATTACGACCAACCTAATAATCTGATCTCTACCAAATTTTGCAACACATACCTTTATGTGGGAAGCATATTTTGACCAAACTACAAGATCATCCGCCCAACAGTTTGCATATGGCGGCAATGTATGTGTGCAAACCAATTCCCCCTATCAATTCAAACACGGTGAGACCGAATTGAACGAATTTGGTACAGAGGTAGCACTAGCGTAGAACACCTCAGTGTCATGTTTTATATCGCCGACATCTTGACGGAAACGTAATGGTGGCCACCCAAATGTCCAAACCTTAAATCAAATTACGACTAACTTAATCATCCGATCTCTACCAAATTTTGCAACAACATATACTTGTATGGCGAGCGTCGTTTGACTGAACTACAAGGTCATGAGCCCATTAGTTTGCAGATGGTGGGCATGTATGTGTGCAAATTGATCCCCCCTATGAATTCAAACACGGTGAAACCGAATTGAACGAAATTTGGTACAGAGGTAGCACTAGCAAAGGGCACTCTAGTGTCATGTTTTATATCGCCGCCATCTTGGCGAAAACGTAATGGCGGCCATCCTAATGTTAAAATCTTGAATCAAATTACGACCAAACTAATAATCTGATCTCGACCAAATTTTGCAACAACATACCTTTGTGTATAGAGAATCTTTTGACCACACTACAAGGTCATCAGGTCTATAATGTGCGGATAGCGGTCATGCATGTGTGCAAAACGATTCCCCCTATCTTTTCAAACACGGTGAAACCGAATGGAACGAAGTTTGGTACAGAGGTCACTAGCAAAGGCCACCTCAGTGTAATGTTTTATATCGCCGCCATCTTGACGGAAACGGAATGGCGGCCACCCAAATGTTAAAAGCTTAAATCAAATGACGACCAACCAAATCATTTGATCTCTACCAAATTTTTCAACAACATACCTTTTTGTGGGAAGCATCTTTTGACTGAACTACAAGGTCATCAGCCCAATAGTTTGCAGATAGCGGCCATGTAAGTGTGCAAATCGATTCCCCATATCAATTCAAACACGGTGAAACCGAATTGAATGATTTTTTTTTACAGAGGTAGCACTAGCAAAGGGCACATCATATTCATGTATAATATCCGTATAGCACGTTGTATTTCAAGAAGCTACTACAACCAACATTCAATTATACACCTTGAAAAGGACAAAGAGTTATAACAATACCTATGCATTTAGGAAAAAAGTAGGCTATACGTTCTTTACCGAACATCTTGTTTTGTTATTAAATTTTAACAAAAAGTCTTAGCATATCTTTAGGCCCGTATCACTCGACACTCGCTGGCAAGGAAGCTGCTGTGATCGCTGGTTCAAAATCCTGTATGATTCTGTTCTCTTCGTCAGTACACCTGCTTGTATTACCGAAGTGTATAACACGCTAGCATTTTGTACGCTAAGTTGTATGAAATTAAAACATGGCGAAGGGTTGTCGTTTGAGGGTATTATTTGCAGTTCTTTCGCCTTATTAACGCAAAGTGGTCGCGAAACTTGCTTTAAATAAATTAGAAAACATGCCAGGTACTGAATGAATGCATTCCAATCAATATTTAAGATCTAACTGCAATGAAAATGAAAATCCACAGCCTGCTTCCAGTCTCCGACCGGGTCAGGAATGGAATGAATGAAGCCCCCATCTAGCGGCGAGGATATGGACTGTGCCGGCTGCCGAGGCCTGACGCACTCCTCTGGGGCAATGATTAAATGAATGACAGATGAAATGAAATGATAGTGGAGAGTGTTGCTGGAATGAAATTTTGACAGGGAAAACCGGAGTACCCGGAGAAAAACCAGTCTGCCTCCGTTTTGTCCAGCACAGATCTCACATGGAGTGACCGGGATTTGAACCACGGACCCAGCGGTGAGAGGCCGGCGTGCTGCCGCCTAAGCCACGGAGGCTTATCTAACTGTAATAATTGAATATTTTACCATACGCGTTGATAAGAAGCGCAACAAAAACCTGCAGTGTGTGTTGGAAATGTGTGCAAGTGTCATTGCGCCCGCTCGCTCTTTCGAAGATCCCGGGTTCAAGACTATCCAACGGCAGATTTTTTAAATTCTTTTAACTATTTTATTGTACCCTCCCTACCTCGTACAGCAAGATTTCAACTTGGTTTTTTCACATTATCTACGAATACGATAAGGAAAGTTATTTTCTTGTCTCATTTAAATGGTTATTTTCCCTAAATACTGCTCAAAACCATGGATGGATACTATTCGTTATAATTTTTTTGTCGATTTTACCCTCCAGGTTGGGTTTTCCCACGGACTCAGCGAGGGATCCCATCATTACCGTCTCTACGGGCAGTGTCCTGGAGCTTGAAACATCTCGTCTGGGGGATACAACTGGGGAGGTGAGATCAGCAACTCGCCCAGGCGGCCTCGCCTGCAAAGCGAACAGGGTCCTCTTGAGCGATGGGAAGGGAGGGGATGATCGGGAGGGATAGGCAAGGAAGAGGGAAGGAGGCGGCCGTGGCCGTACGGTAGGTAACATCCCGGCATTTGCCCGAAGGCGAAGTGGGAAACCACGGAAAACCACTTTGAGGATGGCTGAGGTGGGAATCGAACCCCGTCTCCTCATTTGGACCACCCGAGGCTGAGAAGACCCCATCCCAGTCCTCATAACACTTTTCAAATTTCGTGGCAGAGCCGGGAATCGAACCCAGGACGTCCGGGGTGGCAGCTAATCACGCTGATTACTACGCAACGGAGGCGACTCTATTCGTGATAATTAGAATTTTAATAGTTCAATATTTATAATAATATGACACGTTCTGTAATTACTGCCTTGCTGCGAGGCTTAGCGGTAACGTTCTCGCTTGCTGTGCCCAAGGTTGCAGGTTCGTATCCTGGCGCAGTCATCTGGCATTCGAGGGTGCGCAAATGCGAGGGAGCCGTGTCAGTAGATTAACTGGCACGTTGAAGATCCCTTCGGAGCTAAATTCCGGCACCCCGGCGTATCTAAAAGCCAGAGCAGTTAAAAAGGGACGTAAAACCAATAATGTTATAATTATCTGTATTTACTGTATGTTTGGGGCAGATGACCTCGTAGTTCCGCCCCTTAAAACCTCACTAACTAACTATTACTGTAAGTGTATAGCAAGCGCTTTTCGCACAGAAGCCGTTGAAATAAATCATAATTTCGGTCTGATGTATTTATTCGTGAGCCTACCCACATAACAAATCTATTTGTTATGTGGGTCGTCTGAGTGAGTCGGAGTTTTCCTTTAAACAAAGGTGGTCAAAATGTCGAACACTTGCTATCTTGAATATACAGGATACCTTGCTTTCGTTCTACAGATCATTATGTCGTCGTCCAATCTGGCTGCGTACCATCGGATAAGTACGGTCCTTTTGAGGACCAAATAAAAAATCACTCTTTGGAACAGATAGATTTGCGTCCATAATACGTCCACAATAAGCGACATTAAGCACAAAAAAGTACTAGTTCAAGGTTCGAACCTACTACAATGCGACTTCGTTGACGCTACTCGAGCAATTCTTGATTTAGCCACCATAGCTACCGAGAACCATGGTGTATTGCTGGCACGTATTGGATCTATTCGGGGGAGGTAATTGAAAGAACACTGCCACTAATGATTTCTACTATATTCGCGAGGATGTACTCAACGGTAAATTTGTACAATGGACGTAAATGAGCAGGTACTAATGTTTTTAGGATGACTGTGATATAGGCGTTAGTTGGGTTGCCTTCCTCCAAAAGAAATAAGGGGCTGGTGGACCACACTGTATAATGGCTTTCTGTTCGTAACTATATCACGTGTACTTCCGCATCACACAATACTTCGACGTGGACTGTACTGTTCTGCGCAGTGGTGTCGTTAAGTGCTCAAGTCTGGAATTCCATTACGTCAGACCGGCGGTGACAAATGTGAAGCGAGAGGGCGAGAGAGCGACTGTGTATAGGCTCAACCGCGAGCTTCAAGGCAATCGTCTAGAACAAATGTCCGGCTAGTAGAGGTGTTAAAAATCTAGTTTATCATCAAATTAAATCGCAGTACCTCTACTTAAATTTACGATGTTGTGGTGTAGAAACTAGTGCACATACCTGCAAGTAAGGGGCAGCTCACCTCGATGTTCTGCCCCTTAAAAAGACAATTACCCCTACCAGCTCCACTAGCATGGTGGCAATTGGAACTAAGATTGGGAATGAGGTGGCCGTGCCCTTGAGGTGAATACCATCCCGGCATTTGCCTGGAGTAGAAAGAGGAAGCCGCGAAGTACTAAGTTATTACTAGGGTGACTGAAGTGGAATTCGAACCCATTTTTTCTCAGTTGCTCCCGTTCCAACACTCAGACCAGAATTTGAACTCTTGGCACAGCCGGGAATTGAAAAGGTAGAAAGATAATATTCCAGAATCCTTCGCGAAACAATCACTCAGTTTCCTCTCACATAAATTAAATTGTTTTTATCAAATAAAAGGTACACAAGCTGAGATGCACAGAAGCAACTCATGTGTAAATGCTAATTTATTTCTGAAACTATTCCGTTGACACAATTTAGTTCCTTAAATAAGTCACACAAAAAGAATACAGTGTATAGAATACACCTCGGAGTGCGCGGGCCGCCAGTTGGGCACCGCTGTCCTGTGGAATTCAATGGTGTTTGTCTTGAAAATGACGGACCACCTTCACTTCGTGTGCGAGGAAGACGGAGTCTCTCTCTCTCTCTCTCTCTCCTTTGATTCATGTTTTTATTATAGTGTTTTTGTCACGGACTATTTTCGTTCCAAGAAGAAAGATAATGGGTGTAGTGGCGAAACCTTAAACTGCAAACCCATTTAAGTATCATGACATCTTCACCAAGCGCTCTTAATATTCAGCGTTGCCCTACTACTTGTACGAAAATAAAAAGGGAAATTGCTCTGAAAGCTGAATATATTTGCATAATAAGTTTAACAATTCATGCAGATGAGTCCTCTTGTGTTGTGGAATCTCATTACCATACACAAATGTGTACATAATGCGCATGCGTGTGCCTGCCTGCTCTCTCCTCATTTGTATTCAAGCATGCAAGTTTGAGTCCGAGTACTTCCAGTTTATTCACTCATTTGTGATTCCCTCTGTCAGGAATGTTTGATCCTTGGACAATAAATCAACCCTATGAAGCAGGGGTCTACAGCGTCACGGGTCGCATACACGCGCGGAAAGAGAAGATACACATTTCACATACATTTCACTGCACACTTCTCATTATTATTATTTTTATTACATATGCAGGGTATGTCAATGCTGAATTGAACTGAATTTAGTTCTTAATTGCTTCTATTTCGTTTAAATTATGGCAGTTAATTAATTTACATTATAAATGAATTTTTAAATTCACTCTATTTTCTTTCTTTCTTTCTTTCTTTCTTTCTTTCTTTCGTTCTTTCTTTCTTTCTTTCTTTCTTTCTTTCTAGTTTCACTCCTTAAAACAACAACAACTTTTCTTTCTTCTAAAAATGTGCGACTTCTGTTCTATTATTACGTCCAGGAAATATGATAGTATAGCTACTTTTTAGCCTATTTTCATCATATGAAATGGAGGCTTATGAGATCACCTTTTGTCCGTGTATGTGTCTGCTTACTGTCTGTGTCTCGTTCATGCAGAAGTGCAGCTGTTGTTCCATTCCACATCTGACAAAGTTTATTTGTGTTGCCGCTCGTCTCTGAATGTCTCTTCTTCTCCTAGATACTGACGACTAGATACTCTTTATGCTGCATGGATTACATTGGTACTGTTGTGAAGGATGATGTGAGTGGGCGTTCAGGGATCTATCGGTGCACGGGGGCTTGCGATACACTGTTTGTCTTCAACTGCCATCTGTCGAGTGGATTTGTTGAATATCCAGGAAGGAAAACTGTCAGTCTTCCACTTTTTTTGATAACTCACGTTAATATTCAAACGCGACATAATTTCTTCGAGTAGGAGTAAAGATTCAAGGAGAAATAATCTCAACTCTGAGATTTGCTGATGACATTGTCATCTTAGCCGACACACCTGAGGATTTGAATGAATTTTTAAATGGTATGGACTCCGTCTTGAGGAACGAATTCATGATGAAATTCAATAAATGAAAAACAAAAGTAAGGGAATGCATCCGAAAGGAATCGGAAACTCCTATTGACATCCAATGGGCAGCTGAAAAGCTATGGGAAGTAGAGGACTTATGCTACTTATGAAGCAAAGCAACCAGTGATGGACGAAGCAAAGCGAATATAAAAAGTAGGTTAGCTCAGGCAAGAAGAGCATTTCTACTGAGAATAAATCTGTTGACATCAAATATAGATTTAGGAATTAGGAAGTAATTTTTGAAATCCTTTGTCTGGAACGTGGTGTTCTATGCAAGTGAAATTGTGAACTGGATATTGAAATGAGCCCAACTCATATATTCCGGAAATGTATTCAGTTTGTCACGTCCATTAGTCCATATAAATAGGGAATGGTCAACATAGTGGAGCTGATTTTCCCCCATTTTAAGAGAGCTGTCTATACAGACTTTATCAGCTACCACCAGACCCCCAATGGAGCTTCTTCAAGTTGTTCGAACATTAAACCTATGAACATTTATGGAACTGGAAATTGCACCACCATGCACAGCTGAAACTGAACGCGCAGGACGAGTGTTTGGCTGTAATACAATGATAACACTTTCAGATCCCTCTGACCTCAAGTGTGGACAAAAATCAATACAGTATGTGTCCACCACGAGCTGCAATATAGTGCTGAATTCCTCAAGGCATGGAGTCATATGGCCCTAGATCACTTCCTGAGGGAATTGTAGTCCATGCTTGCGTCACTGCATGGGTGAGTTGTTCCAGAGTTGTTGGTTACTGAGGAAGGGTTGCCACTTGTTGACATATCATGTCCCATACACGCTGAATAAGGCTGAGGTCTCGGGATATGGTGGGCCAATGTAAGGTTGTGATGGCGAGAGCTTCCCTGAAATTGCGTGCAGTGTGAACATGGGCATTGTTCTGCTGAAACGTCATACTTGCAATGTTTGTCATCATTGAGTATCCTGTGAATATACTGGCGAGCAGTCGTATTGCCTCCAACAATCACCAATTGTGATTGCACATTAATAGCTTTCTAGACCATAATGCCCAGTGTTGGCCCTGCGTGCCTATCGACAATGAGGTCTGGTGGCCCCACTCCCCAGTATGTCGACGCACATGATTTTGGCGATCACTGTGGACAAGGAATGATGCCTCTGTTGCTTGAATTTGTGCTGCTGTTGCGCGAGGGTCCATCCTGGCCATCCGAATGATGCAGCGATCCTCCCTCACAGTTGTCCGACGAGTTGGCCCTATGCCGGCTCTGCAAGTGTCCACTGCTGTCACATCCGTTGTACCGTAGATGCCTGAAGGACGTTTTGCCCTGAACTTTTCCATACGGGTGATCGCATCAAGCACAAGCTTGGTACAGATTAACTACAATGAGACTGGCTATTAAACTGAAATGAGGAGCGGGATATCGGGGTAGCAAATGCATCACCAAAATAAATAAATTTAGGTTAATAAGTTTATTACTAATGAAATGGACATTAAAATGTGATATGTTAACAAAGAGGAAGGGTGGTGTATTCTTTGAATACACGGTACCTGAGATATAATGTCTACTGCTCCTTGCATGTTCATTTCTTCCTTCCTCTTTGCCAAACACCAACAGTGATCTTCTGTTTTCTCCTTGATGGGCAAATCTCTTACGTCTTCATAAGTATGTTTCAGATATATAACTTCTGTGACCCACCTAGCGTCATCTAGTAGCGAACCTCTGAAGCTACTCAATTCCTCATCGTGCAAGAGGACCTACATATCCATCTGGCACCCAGATCTTGTTACTATCGCCAGCTATTTTCTCCTTGAGCAAGAGGACTACGTCTACTGTTTCACTCACCATGCTGCGCTAATATCGCCTACTATCAATTCTTAGAAGACCATCCATCAAGAAGAAAATTTATTTTTGATAAGTTGGTTATGCTGATATGTATACCTTTTGTTTCCTACCCCCACTCTCTCCCCTTCCTAGGACCTTCCGTGCTTCGTTGAGCAAGTCTCACTTCTTAGTCGGCAGTTGAAGCAATCAGTTAAGGCTCAACCAGAGCTAGCCTCCTGACCTAACGAGGCATTTTTTAAATTCCACGCCATGTTGGAACTCTAGGCATCAGTGAGGAACTTCACTTCGACATGCAACAAAGATAAGTACCTTCTTCAAGTTTTAACCTCGTCTTCATGGTTTTAACTTCCACGTGTTTTTAATGATACTTTTATAGACAGTGTGAAAGTATTTATTTTGGGGCAATAATCATTCTTCGTGGGATTTGCCATGTTGAGCTTTCGCTTGTATAAGCCGACTTTACCATTGTAACGTAATCTTGATTACGGTACAAATTATTATTATTATTATTATTATTTTTAAAGTCATTGTGTAATTATTATTATTATTATTATTATTATTATTATTATTATTGAAATATCAAAGTTATATCGTTTTATTCACCCATTAATATCAAGGGAGGGGCCATACCATATTCACGTCATTACCATAGTCATATATAATATTGTCAAGTGCTTAGATTAAGAAACAGGGTTTTTATAGAGGTCTAGGGCTGTTTTATTAGTTAAATTGTAAAGACAGGACGGGCATGGTTGGAAGAAGTTACGGACGGTGAAGCAACATATTGCAAGAAAATGTATTTCTGGAACGAAGCCACGCTGACTGGAGACAAGGGCTTGGAGAAAGATTTCGGCGGAATATATATAGATGCGCAACGAGAGGAATAGCGGGTTCTGAGTGGAATATTTGAAGTACGCGGGCCTGTATTCCCGCTCGGAGAAGTTTTAGCGTCGCTTGAGGACTGAGAAATGCTTTGCTATAATTGGTCTGATGGGTCGCGGGCAAATTTATGCCGCGAAACATCGGGACCATTCAGAGTGTATAAAAGCCCAGCGCGACTTCAGCACTGGCTATTCTATAGATTCTATTCTGTCATTCACATATTCGATCACGCACTCACTCACTGACTTTGTGAGTCGTAGACTCTGCCAGTCCCTCAGTAAGATGGGACTTAGTGAATTCAATTAGCCTGGTTTGTTCAAATTTGCTTACCATGGTGATCAAACTCAGAAACAAGCAGCAGCAGCAGCAACAACAACAACAACAACGAGAAGAAGAAAACATATGTTTTCTAAGGTCAATAAACGTGTGTTGGCGTAAGATCTCAAATTAGACTGCAAGCAGACCAACGAGATGGACTTTGAACCACAAGGCACCAGGTATGTGGACCGAGTTATTATCAACACAGAAGATCAGCGCTAGCGAGAAGACAGTCAATATTGCCCCGCAATTAGGGAATATTAATGCACATATTGTACACAGCTCGAAACCTCAGATCAAATATTAATAATTTTGTTGTAAATAAACCAGTATTAGTTAAAATGTCTTGTTCATTGGGAGTTGAATATATAGGATAGTTGGAATGCAAAGAGTATCTCATAGAGCAAGTTTATTGCCCTACGCTCCGATGATAGATCTTGGCTCAAGGAAGGGAGCGGCCGTGGCTAAATAAAATGTTAATGTGTTATCTTTACGATAACTGGCGCCCAGTAAATCTAAATTAATAAAGTGTATGTCGTCTGTCTAGACAGGCCAATGCTAAATAAGAACGATGAGGTGGTTTTAAGGAGTCTTGAGTGTAATATCTGTAGAAACGTTATAAATGATCGCCCAACTTGTAGAGCGATATCCAACGACAAAGGTAGCCGTTACAAATGGCACAACCAATGTGGGGCTACGAAATATCGTACTGAAGTGAATGGATATTATGTATAAATCCAGTTTATTTCAAGTATGTTAAAGTTTAAAGTTGTTTTCATGTACGATATAAACGAGTACTCTTTGCATTCATTCCGAGTTTTTCAATAAAGAGGCATATATCAAGTTAGGGAACTACGGTTATAAATTAGGAGTGTTCTTTTGATGAGTTGTTTTTTGGGTAATGAGTAACAGGGATAATTTGGGGAATATACATTTGAGAAACCGTAGTATTATAAGATCAGTTAAAATGTCAAAATTAGATGTGCAGGGTACCAATGATGAGATGTCAAAAGTAAGCGAAAATCAGGAAACTGAGGAAAATAAACAAGACGGGGCTACAACCATCCAGAGTAATGAGGGGGAGAATCCTTCCTGGCTTCGAAACCTGACGATGCTCATAACTGAACAGAGTAAGAAGTTAGAGGAACAGAGTAAGAAATTTGACGTGCGTAGCGATCAACTAGAAAAAGCAATAGATCTTAAGTTCTCTGAGCAGAGTAAGAAGCTAGATGAACAAGGTAAGAGGTTTGATGAAGCCACAGAGAACTTCAATAGACAAATTAAAGAAGTAGGCCGAGAATTTCACAATAAGTTAGAAAACAGGATTAGTGAGGTGGAGGAATCATGGTCACTTAAGGTTGATGCCAGAATGCAACAAGTGTCGGAGCGAGTTGACAAAATTGACGAGGAAGTGAAAATTAAATGTAGTAAGGTTAGGGTTGACTTAGAAGGAGAAGTCAACAGTATGAAGGTCAAGTGTGATAATAATATTGCTAAAATAGGTAATTTAGAAAATAAACTAGAGAGCGATAATCAAGAAATTAGGGAAGAGGTTAACAGTAAATTTAACAGTATCAGTGAAGAAGTAGCGAGTAAAACAGATAAAATGGAGGAGAAATTGCAGAGATGTCAGAAGCAAATAGCAACAAATAGCGGTAATGTACAAATAGGAAATTTAAGTAGATTTCTAACTAAAGAGGCAGATTTGCCAGTATTCACAGGCAAGGCATATAACCCAATGGAATTCTTAAAAACAGTAGAAAAGAAGTTCGCTAAAGATTTAGAAGAGGGGATCGTTCAATGGGAACAAGTACTTGAGATGCTAGATAAATCTTTTGTTAGGGATTCAAGGTCATGGTTCAGTGTGTATAAATGCCAGATGACTAGTTTTAGAAAATTTAAAGAGAAGTTCATAGCCAAGTACTGGAATGAAAATGTGCAAGAAAGAGAAAGATGTAACATTATTTTTGGGAAGTACCAAAGGAGAGATGGTGTTTCGTACACAGAGTATTTCTTAGCGCATGTACTTATATGCCAGAATTTAGAAGGTTTAGAGACTGAATCACAGGTAATTAAAACATTATTAAGGCATTTTCCTGATATAATTAAAGAAGCATTCTTCATGCAGAATATTACTACTATTGACGGGTTCGAGAAGCTATTGGAAAACTTTGACTCTCTTGAAAATAGTAGGACCGAACGCAAGCCAATAAGTATAGGAGATAATTTCGGGCAGGGTGAGAGAGAGAGGGGAAGAGAACAAGGCAGGAATGCGAATTACAAATGACGCCCAACAATGGGACGATACTCCTAAAGCCCTTGTAGCCGTTACAAATGGCGCCCTCCAGTTAAGTCCACTTTCATTGTCACAGCTGTAGGTAGTAGGTCTCAGAAAATATCTAAGCAAGTCGCAGTTCCAATTACCATTAGTGAGTTAGTTAAATTTCAGCCCTGTTTGGCAGTTCCAAATTTAGTATATCCGGTGATTCTCGGTGCGGAATGGTTATCATTATATCAAGTTAAATTAGATTTTCATTTTGGCAGGATATGTTTATTTTGGCAGGATAAAGAAGTTCAGGTTACGTATAAGGTGTCTAAGACTGACAAACAGATGAAAGTGTGTATGTTTGAGGAAGAAAGCAACGTGGTTGTGAGTGATGAGTTTCCTGAAGTAAATGAGGTAGACCGCGGAGATGCTAGTGAGAGCAAAGTTTTTAAGGTGTGTCAGGTTGCAATGGAGTCTGAACTTGAGAGTAGGATCCATGATGCATTGTCACAGTGTAAGCTGGATGATGAGCAAGGTCATCAGTTACATGAGGTATTAATAAAATATAAGGAAATTTTCAGCTCAAAACCCGGAGCAACACACTTATATGAGCATAGTTTTGTCGTTAAAGACACAAGTAGTTTCGTAGGGCCTAGGTATCCTGTCGCAACTAAATATATGAAAGCCGTCGAAGAACAGATAGAATTAATGTTGGAAAACGACATAATTGAGCCTTCAGCTAGCCATTGTTTAAATCCATTAGTTGTAGTAGCCAAGAAAGACAATTCAGTGAGACTGTGCATAGACGGCAGAATGTTAAATACTAGAGTCGAAAGCGACCAGCTGAGAACTGAAGCAGTGGAGGATTTAGTTCAACGTTTTCAGGGGCGGAAGTGGTTCTCAACAGTAGATTTTAGTAGTAGTTGCTCAACGTTAGTGAGGAAATTAGGTAGGACACTAGGTAGTTATTTCAGGTATGTATTGTTGACTCATGTGACGTTATTCAGGCTAGTCAAGTGTTTTGTTGAGAGGTAGGAAGTACATGGAAGTTTGTAGCAACGATTGTTACATAAGCCGTTGCCATCTTGTGCATTGGAAGGGAAAATGTCAAAGTTGTTTTTATTGTTTACTGGACCTTATGTCGTTTCGAAGAGGATAGGAAAGAATGCCTACTTATTAAAAGATCAGGAAAATTGTGTCATTGGTACATATAACATTTTCAATCTGAGGAAATATCATAGAAAAGAGCAAGTTCTGCAAGAAGGGCAGACTGCCGTGTGTTTATAATTAGAGTCGTGTCGTGGCTCTAAGGAATTGGTGGAAGTGAGATAAATCACTTGTGTTGCGTGAAAAAGAAGCAATATATATTGTGTTCTGTTATTGTAAGGGACTACAAGAACAAATGTAGCATGTAAATCCTGTATGACTGCACAGGACAATCAGAATGTTTATGTAACATTGCAAGAAGAGTGCAGATCAATCAAGGAAAATGAAAAGGGTATAATCATTATGTATGTAATTTGAAGGGTCATATATGTATATTCAGTGTATTTCCTGTTAAGTTTTAAAGGGAAGATTTGTGATTTCATCATTCATTACATTCTTTATGAAACCATGGGGACGTTTTGTAACGTAATCTTGATTACTGTACAAATTATTATTATTATTATTATTATTATTATTATTTTTAAAGTCATTGTGTAATTATTATTATTATTATTATTATTATTATTATTGAAATATCAAAGTTATATCGTTTTATTCACCCATTAATATCAAGGGAGGGGCCATACCATATTCACGTCATTACCATAGTCATATATAATATTGTCAAGTGCTTAGATTAAGAAACAGGGTTTTTATAGAGGTCTAGGGCTGTTTTATTAGTTAAATTGTAAAGACAGGACGGGCATGGTTGGAAGAAGTTACGGACGGTGAAGCAACATATTGCAAGAAAATGTATTTCTGGAACGAAGCCACGCTGACTGGAGACAAGGGCTTGGAGAAAGATTTCGGCGGAATATATATAGATGCGCAACGAGAGGAATAGCGGGTTCTGAGTGGAATATTTGAAGTACGCGGGCCTGTATTCCCGCTCGGAGAAGTTTTAGCGTCGCTTGAGGACTGAGAAATGCTTTGCTATAATTGGTCTGATGGGTCGCGGGCAAATTTATGCCGCGAAACATCGGGACCATTCAGAGTGTATAAAAGCCCAGCGCGACTTCAGCACTGGCTATTCTATAGATTCTATTCTGTCATTCACATATTCGATCACGCACTCACTCACTGACTTTGTGAGTCGTAGACTCTGCCAGTCCCTCAGTAAGATGGGACTTAGTGAATTCAATTAGCCTGGTTTGTTCAAATTTGCTTACCATGGTGATCAAACTCAGAAACAAGCAGCAGCAGCAGCAACAACAACAACAACAACGAGAAGAAGAAAACATATGTTTTCTAAGGTCAATAAACGTGTGTTGGCGTAAGATCTCAAATTAGACTGCAAGCAGACCAACGAGATGGACTTTGAACCACAAGGCACCAGGTATGTGGACCGAGTTATTATCAACACAGAAGATCAGCGCTAGCGAGAAGACAGTCAATATTGCCCCGCAATTAGGGAATATTAATGCACATATTGTACACAGCTCGAAACCTCAGATCAAATGTTAATAATTTTGTTGTAAATAAACCAGTAATAGTTAAAATGTCTTGTTCATTGGGAGTTGAATATATAGGATAGTTGGAATGCAAAGAGTATCTCATAGAGCAAGTTTATTGCCCTACGCTCCGATGATAGATCTTGGCTCAAGGAAGGGAGCGGCCGTGGCTAAATAAAATGTTAATGTGTTATCTTTACGATAACTGGCGCCCAGTAAATCTAAATTAATAAAGTGTATGTCGTCTGTCTAGACAGGCCAATGCTAAATAAGAACGATGAGGTGGTTTTAAGGAGTCTTGAGTGTAATATCTGTAGAAACGTTATAAATGATCGCCCAACTTGTAGAGCGATATCCAACGACAAAGGTAGCCGTTACACCATAAAGAGCTTTTATTAAGCTATTCAAATGAGAAATCCTCTCACTACGTGGGATATTATCTAATTACCCGCTGTCTATAATTCAACAAGCTAGTTCCTCCGCTGGATTTACATTAGCCCCATTTTACTGCTAAGATTGTTCTGGAACCTTCCAGATTCTGTACTCAATCTACAAGTCCTGCCGTCATGTATTTCTCACGTACCTGTGAGAATTCTATTTAAAATTGAATTATCTTATTTCTAAATTACTACATAGTGAAGTTTCGTCCACCGCGGGAATTTTCTATAGTGCATTTAATTGTAATTTACAACTTTCTCAAGAAATAGACTCTCACTTATCTAGTGAAACCAGTTATTTTCATCATTGCAATAACTTTCTTTTCCATAAACTTTGTGTCTTCACAGTGAACTTTTCATATATTTCAATGAACTATAGTGAAAACCAGTGCTTGCTCAACTTTTCTACCGCGTCGCGATCGTCCGCTTATATTCAAATAAGGCCATGAACATTTTCCTTAATTCCCATTTCTCTTTCCTAAACCTCTTACTAACAATCTGCAATAAACTTTTAATCTAGGTCTGTTCCAATAAGGTGTCATTCCAAGAAGTGCCCTTCCATTTTGTTGGTTTATCATTAAGTATCTCTGTATAATTACGTGTCTAGCACACGTTTCAAACTTCCATTGTTCCTCCCTTCAAAAGCAGGGAAAACAATTCTCTCAACTCTTGAGTGAGTTATTTTTTTGGTCTTGCTAAATGAAAACTGCCTCATTTAACTTGCGAGTCTTATTTAAAGTATAGGAGGTCTAGAACCTTTCTTTTGATTAACTTTTCAGGTTCACAGTAAGTGACCTGCTCTCTTTGTATAATTCTCATAAAGTAATTCTGTTTAAATATAAGAAGTTGTAGGAACTTCCTTTTTATTCTTTATGTTTTCCATTTTGTTATCTTCGAAGTTGTTAGTCTCGTTAGAATGTTCTTTCAGAGGTTTCTTATAGTACATTGCTTGTACTCCTGTAAATGTTAAAACTTTAATTATTCCATTTTGCCTATTTATTAAATCTTACCAAGATTTTAATACAAGGTTTAAAAACCTTAAAAATTGTCATTTGCCTGGAGCAATTTCTGAACGTTGTTGGAGGTCTGCGACCCCAAATTGTTAACTACATAGAACATATTTATTTGTTAAAGTTACGCTTCTTTGAATTGTTAAATAAATTAAATATTTGTTTTTGGATTCTCACTTTTCCAATACAACGGTTAAGCAAGGTCCTGTACTCCTTGGCTCTCCCTACTCGATGCCCTTAAATCTATTGATAGGGATTTCACCACTCGTTGCATTTGAGCAAAAACTCTTAGTGGTAATCTTGTCAAAGCTTCTCTTAGCTTTAATAGCTAATTCTAATTGGCCAGTAAGGCAAGTAAAGCTCGCTACGCCAGCTACCTGCTTGTGGAGATCCTCTCCGAAAACTTATGGTCAATTTCCCAAAAGATAAGTGTTTCTTTTTTGTCTAAGCTTTTAGCCGGCCTCTCGCTGAGTAAGGGCTTAGCCATTTCTAAATGCAACCATTGGGTCACTTACCAAAATTACTTCCCAAGTTATAATTTTTTCGTCACTCCCCTTCCTTGAAGCACTTGGTCGCTCTTTTCAGGAATTCTATAACTTCAAAAAATTGAAAATACCAAGCTTGATTAATTATTGGCATTCTTCGAATCGTTTCGAAAAAACTAATTTCTTTGAGAAGACATACAATAAATCGTTTGCTCTCGGTCTTGCCGGACCATTACCCTTCCACATAATACTTTTATACATGCTTGGGAGGAAACATACTAAAGCCTCTCTCTTGCAAATCGCCCAAGTCCCAGCTGCGGTTCCCGTTGGCCTCGACCAAGCTCGTACCTATTTTAGATATCAGGAGGTTAAGTTTCTGTGGCAATCGCCTTTAAGTGTGTTTAAAGTGAAGCTTATTAATTTTTTGGGGCTCTCCTCCTATTTTTCTATCCTTTTTCTTCAGTCCGAAACCCATTTCCTTTTCTTAATCATCTTCCCTTGGTGGGTGGGTTATTCCCTAGCCTATAATCTACCCAAAGATTGGTACCAGAAACCAGGGAGAGTCCTTTTTTCAGTTTTTCTATTTGGCAATATTCTGCAAATTATTAATATTTACTTTGAATTTTTCAGCTATAATTACATCGTGCAAAGCCTGTGAAAGGGAACGAGACCACTCCTGTCTTCTTTGGTGGGTCCCGTGCTTTCTACCCATTCGCTGCTGCCAGCTTGACAGCATTTCCAAGGTTCCACAGTATCGTGAGTTACATTTCAATCTATTTTTTATAACATGGCTCCTACTGAGAAGGATAAAGATGAAAAACTTACTTCTAAACGAGCATCCTACAAAGGACAAATTACCCGTTTCAGAAAGTACATAAAAGAGCTAGATCCCTCAGAAGCTCAATTAGACTTGTTAAAACATCGCGTACGAGATTATGAACGGTCTTACGAAAATTATTGTAACATCCAAACTGAAATAGAAACTTGCATGCTCAATCAAACCGAAGATCGAGTTGAAGTAGAAAACCAATATTACGAAGGCATAGGTTCTGCTTTCAAAATAATACGCCAACTCGAAGAGGAGCAGAAAAAGGACGCTTCTGTTCTTGGTTCCCTTCACGAACCACAAACTTCTTTCCGTGAGGGTACTCACAAGCCCAAACCAATTTTACCGAAAATTGATTTGCCCCATTTTTCTGGAGATGAATCCGCTTGGGATTCTTTTTATGAATTATTTTGCTCCCTTGTTCACGACAATGAAGACATTCAAGTCATTTACAAGTTTCAGTATTTGAGATCTATCCTTCGAGGTCAAGCTTTGCAGTTGGTCGAAGCACTTCCTCTTCGTGCCGAAAATTATTCCATTGCCTTTAACTTATTAAAGGATAGATATGGAAATTTACGGTTACGCATTCAACGACACATAAGGGCTCTATTCAATCTACCTGCGTCACAGCATAATGACGTCACTAGTCTGCGCACTCTAGTTGACACTACACAGCTTCACGTAAAGGCTTTGTCCCAATTAGATCAACCTACTAATTATTGGGATACTTTCCTAATACATTTAGTGGTTTCTAAAGTTGATACTGCTACCCTCAAAGCTTGGGAAATCGAACTTTCTAAAGAAGACGACTATACTTACGAGCATTTAGTCACCTTCATAAACGCTAGATGCCAACTTTTAACCGCGCTAGCTAATCAGAGCGAACCTTCATCTCCTAGTTCCAAATTTGAATTAATGTCCATCAAACCCAAAAGCGAACGCTCAGCGTTTAATACCCAAAAATCAGGGTTCAGCTCATCCAAATTCAAATCAAACACTACTGGTTACCCAACTAGGTCTAGTGAACGTCGTGTTGCTAGCTCTATTGTTTTAAATACGCAAAGCGAACCTCGCAAAAGTTTAAACGAACATGTAAAGTGCATACTTTGTAAAGATTCCCATGCCCTATACTTATGTAAATCCTTTAAAGAAATGTCAGTCGACGACAGACGAAAACTAGTTGCTCAAAATAAACATTGTTTCAACTGTCTAGCGCCCACGCATTCTGCTTCTAATTGTAAGTCCACAAGACTTTGTTACCATTGTGAAAAGGCTCATCATACTTTGCTACATCGTCATGATCAGGCAAGGTCATCAACAGCATCCACTTCTCCTAAAAATGATAGTGTTAACAGTTCTAATGCTTCATCACACATTCAAAATGCTAAGTCCATTCGCAGTGCTCAAGTATTGTTGTCTACTGTTCAAATTGAAGTTCAGGATAACTTTGGCAACTGGGTCCGTGCACGCGGCCTTCTAGATTCAGCTGCAACTCATGATTTTGTGTCTAATTCCTTGATTAGAAAACTAGGCCTACCCGTAAACCCCACTTCTATCAATGTGTCGGGTATCAACAGCTCAAAATCGCAAGCTTTACAATTTTCAAAACTAACCATAAGAGATATTTGTCATAGAAACAACTTTTTTAAACTTAATTGTCTAATTCTCAATAGCATTGGAGAAGACACTCCTAGTCACTCGGTTGATATTTCAGGGTTAAACATTCCCTCGCATTTAAGGTTAGCCGATCCTTCGTTTAACATACAAAATCCCATTGACATACTCTTTAGTGCCAATGTCTTTTGGAACTGCCTTCGGAAACAGGTTCGCAAGCTATCCTCAAACGTGGTCGCTAGAGACACTAATTTTGGATGGATTGTCACAGGGCAACTTCCCCATTATTCACCCCAACCTGCATCGCAATGTTACTTCTCCAATACTGATCTGGAACAGTTTTGGAGGCTTGAAAATGTTGATTCTCCTAATGTAACTTCTTCAGAAAATGAATTCTGTGAGCAACTTTTTTTGAACACGACCACTCGTTCTTCTGATGGCCGGTTCATTGTTCAAATGCCAAGATTACACAATCCCCCCAAACTTATTAACTCTCAACCTAAAGCTCGAAAAGCTCTCTTTGCTATCGAGAGCAAATTCAAAAAGGAACCCCTTGTCAAAAAGCAGTACACTGAGTTCATGGATGAGTATGAAAGCTTAGATCATATGGAGGTTGTTAACAAATCCGATGATGAATTGCACCCCCCAATCGAAACGGTTTATTTAAATCATCATCCTGTGTGGAAAAACCCTCTTGTAAAAGATAAAATCCGAGTTGTTTTCAATGGTTCATCACCCGACGTTAATGGCAACAGCCTTAATGACACTCTTTATTCTGGTCCTGCTATTCAATCAGATTTATCTGCTATACTTTTAAACTTTCGATTATTTCCCATAGCTGTCATAGCCGATATAAAACAGATGTACCGTCAAGTGTTAATTCAACCAGAACAACGAGATCTTCAAAGAATCTTGTGGCGTGATGAAATCAATAAGCCCATTAAGGTATTTCGCTTGAAAACGGTTACTTATGGCTTAAAACCCTCTGCTTTCCTTGCTATCCGATCCCTACACTTGCTAGCCTCACAAGATGGTCATTTATTTAACCCCAAAGCCTCTGAAGCACTAACTACGTCATTCTATGTTGACGATTACTTGCAGTCCTTCTCTACTTTGGAGGAAGCTTCTTTTGTGTCTTTAGAACTTCAAGCATTACTAAGGAATGGAGGTTTCCCACTTCATAAGTGGAACTCCAACTCCCCTGAGTTTCTCGCGCAATTTCCCATCGAAGACGTAGATCCCTCTTCTGTCGAAATTTGTGGAAACTCCGAATGTATAAAAACTTTAGGAGTTCATTGGTGCACTAGCACTGACACTCTTATCTATAAAGTTACGCTCGCAGAAGAGCTTCCTAATACAAAAAGACAAATCCTTTCTGAAATTGCAAAAATTTTTGATCCGCTTCAATTTCTTGCCCCAGTTATCGTTATAGCCAAACTCTTCATGCAAGAGCTGTGGTCGCTTAAATGTGAATGGGATGACACTGTCCCTCTATCTTTTCTGAATCGTTGGCTCTCGTTTCGCAGCAATTTGCTGGATCTTTCCCTTATTGAAATTCCCAGGAATTTAATCAGCTCTCATTCTAATGCATTCTTTTTCCTCCATGTGTTCGCGGACAGTTCCGAAAAAGCTTACGGTTGCTGTGCATATTTAGTTTACCATGATTCATTCTATGGATCTTTAGTTTCCAACCTTGTTTGCGCCAAATCGAAGGTCGCTCCTCTTAAAACTATCACTTTGCCTAGGCTCGAACTGTGCGCTGCACTCATGGCTGCAGAACTTGTCAAGAAATTACGGGAAGTATTGAAAGTCGAATTCTCGCAAATCTATCTCTGGAGCGATTCCATGATCACCCTTTCTTGGATCGCTAAAAACCCCTCTCACTGGCAAACATTTGTCGCAAACAGGGTTTCCAAAATTCAAACTCTTTCTTCTGGATGTCAATGGAAGCATGTTCCCAGTGCGGATAATCCAGCCGACATTATCTCTCGTGGTTGTTTACCCTCTCAATTGGCAGCTTCCCAATTGTACTGGCATGGGCCCTCGTGGTTAATCAAAGACTCTTCTTCATGGCCTGCTAAACCTCCAGCTACAAACTCCAACTTGCCTGACGCTAAAGTACCTCTGTCTATTGCCTGGTGTCTGGTTTCTAATGCTTCTTATCCTTTGTTGTCACGCTATTCTTCCTTTCATAAATTAATACGAATTATCGCCTATCTCCTTAGATGGAAATATTTTGTGGTTGACCAACCTCTTCTCCCCAAACCACACCTTACCAATCATGAATTGAATCTCGCCACCATTAAAGTTTTACAACTGACACAGCAAGAAGCCTTTTCTTCTGAGTTGTCTTTGCTTTCTTCTAAAAGAGATCTTCCCAAATCCAGCCGTCTTCGTGCTTTAGCCCCGTTCCTTGATGACCATGGGTTACTCAGGGTAGGTGGAAGGCTCTCGCAATCTTTACTCTCTGAGGACAAAAAGCATCCCGTTATTTTGCCTTCCAAACATCACGTTACTTCTTTAATTATACGTGACTTTCATTATCGTAATCTGCATGTTGGTACACGCCCTCTGCTTTGCCTTTTAAGGGAAAAGTACTGGATTATAAATGGAATTCATGAAGTTTCTTCTGTAATTCATAAGTGCATTCCTTGCTTTAAAGCGAAACCTAAAATCAATACTCAATTAATGAGCGATCTGCCCTCTTTTCGCTCTTCTCCTATACGCCCATTTGCTTTAACTGGTGTGGACTATATGGGTCCGTTTCAATATCAACGAAATTCTCCTGAAGCTAAACGCCAATTGTTTGGTAAGCTTTATGTTTCTCTCTTTGTTTGCATGGTTACAGGCGCAATCCACTTGGAACTAGTAACGAATGCTTCTACTTCTTATTTTCTATCAGCTGTCTCTCGCTTCACTGCTAGGCGTGGTGTGCCTTCAGAGATGTTCTCTGATAACGCTTCCACTTTTCAGGGCGCAGCTTCCCTGTGGAAGAAAGCTCTTACTTCCTCTCCTGCCATGGAACAAATTTCTAATTTTTCCTACTCAAAGGGTTTCAAATGGCGCTTTATACCTCCTTACGCTCCTCATCACGGTGGTAGGTGGGAATCTTGCGTAAAGCTTACTAAACGTCATTTAAGAAAAGTCTTAGGTAATCGAATTCTGACTTACGAAGAATTCAATTCACTGTCTGTTCTGATTGAAGGTGTTGTTAATTCTCGACCTTTAAATCCGCTGTCCAATGACCCTGATGACCTGCTTCCACTTACACCTGGTCATTTCCTTATAGGCACTTCTCTTTCTGCTCCTCCTCCTCTTCCCAATTCTTACAGGGATTCTAATCTACCTATCGCTTGGCGGAAACTTGAAGCCCTCCGTAATTCTTTTTGGAAAAGGTGGAACTTGGAATATTTAACTTCCTTACAACGGAGAGAGAAGTGGTTTCTTTCCAGTCCCGACATTAAGGTGGGGGACTTGGTCTTGGTTAGGGATGTCTCACCCCCCCCCTAGTATGGATTTCTGGTAGGGTGACCGAGTGTTATCCTGGGAGAGATGGGAGAGTCAGGGTGGCCAGAATCTTGACCACTAATGGACCAATCACAAGACCACTGTCTTTGATCGCTCCGCTGCCATTAAATGTGTAACTGCTTATTTGCTCTCTGTTGGTGTATTCCCCCCCAGTATGGTGTATTCTTTGAATACACGGTACCTGAGATATAATGTCTACTGCTCCTTGCATGTTCATTTCTTCCTTCCTCTTTGCCAAACACCAACAGTGATCTTCTGTTTTCTCCTTGATGGGCAAATCTCTTACGTCTTCATAAGTATGTTTCAGATATATAACTTCTGTGACCCACCTAGCGTCATCTAGTAGCGAACCTCTGAAGCTACTCAATTCCTCATCGTGCAAGAGGACCTACATATCCATCTGGCACCCAGATCTTGTTACTATCGCCAGCTATTTTCTCCTTGAGCAAGAGGACTACGTCTACTGTTTCACTCACCATGCTGCGCTAATATCGCCTACTATCAATTCTTAGAAGACCATCCATCAAGAAGAAAATTTATTTTTGATAAGTTGGTTATGCTGATATGTATACCTTTTGTTTCCTACCCCCACTCTCTCCCCTTCCTAGGACCTTCCGTGCTTCGTTGAGCAAGTCTCACTTCTTAGTCGGCAGTTGAAGCAATCAGTTAAGGCTCAACCAGAGCTAGCCTCCTGACCTAACGAGGCATTTTTTAAATTCCACGCCATGTTGGAACTCTAGGCATCAGTGAGGAACTTCACTTCGACATGCAACAAAGATAAGTACCTTCTTCAAGTTTTAACCTCATCTTCATGGTTTTAACTTCCACGTGTTTTAATGATACTTTTATAGACAGTGTGAAAGTATTTATTTTGGGGCAATAATCATTCTTCGTGGGATTTGCCATGTTGAGCTTTCGCTTGTATAAGCCGACTTTACCATAAAGAGCTTTTATTAAGCTATTCAAATGAGAAATCCTCTCACTACGTGGGATATTATCTAATTACCCGCTGTCTATAATTCAACAAGCTAGTTCCTCCGCTGGATTTACATTAGCCCCATTTTACTGCTAAGATTGTTCTGGAACCTTCCAGATTCTGTACTCAATCTACAAGTCCTGCCGTCATGTATTTCTCACGTACCTGTGAGAATTCTATTTAAAATTGAATTATCTTATTTCTAAATTACTACATAGTGAAGTTTCGTCCACCGCGGGAATTTTCTATAGTGCATTTAATTGTAATTTACAACTTTCTCAAGAAATAGACTCTCACTTATCTAGTGAAACCAGTTATTTTCATCATTGCAATAACTTTCTTTTCCATAAACTTTGTGTCTTCACAGTGAACTTTTCATATATTTCAATGAACTATAGTGAAAACCAGTGCTTGCTCAACTTTTCTACCGCGTCGCGATCGTCCGCTTATATTCAAATAAGGCCATGAACATTTTCCTTAATTCCCATTTCTCTTTCCTAAACCTCTTACTAACAATCTGCAATAAACTTTTAATCTAGGTCTGTTCCAATAAGGTGTCATTCCAAGAAGTGCCCTTCCATTTTGTTGGTTTATCATTAAGTATCTCTGTATAATTACGTGTCTAGCACACGTTTCAAACGTCCATTGTTCCTCCCTTCAAAAGCAGGGAAAACAATTCTCTCAACTCTTGAGTGAGTTATTTTTTTGGTCTCGCTAAATGAAAACTGCCTCATTTAACTTGCGAGTCTTATTTAAAGTATAGGAGGTCTAGAACCTTTCTTTTGATTAACTTTTCAGGTTCACAGTAAGTGACCTGCTCTCTTTGTATAATTCTCATAAAGTAATTCTGTTTAAATATAAGAAGTTGTAGGAACTTCCTTTTTATTCTTTATGTTTTCCATTTTGTTATCTTCGAAGTTGTTAGTCTCGTTAGAATGTTCTTTCAGAGGTTTCTTATAGTACATTGCTTGTACTCCTGTAAATGTTAAAACTTTAATTATTCCATTTTGCCTATTTATTAAATCTTACCAAGATTTTAATACAAGGTTTAAAAACCTTAAAAATTGTCATTTGCCTGGAGCAATTTCTGAACGTTGTTGGAGGTCTGCGACCCCAAATTGTTAACTACATAGAACATATTTATTTGTTAAAGTTACGCTTCTTTGAATTGTTAAATAAATTAAATATTTGTTTTTGGATTCTCACTTTTCCAATACAACGGTTAAGCAAGGTCCTGTACTCCTTGGCTCTCCCTACTCGATGCCCTTAAATCTATTGATAGGGATTTCACCACTCGTTGCATTTGAGCAAAAACTATTAGTGGTAATCTTGTCAAAGCTTCTCTTAGCTTTAATAGCTAATTCTAATTGGCCAGTAAGGCAAGTAAAGCTCGCTACGCCAGCTACCTGCTTGTGGAGATCCTCTCCGAAAACTTATGGTCAATTTCCCAAAAGATAAGTGTTTCTTTTTTGTCTAAGCTTTTAGCCGGCCTCTCGCTGAGTAAGGGCTTAGCCATTTCTAAATGCAACCATTGGGTCACTTACCAAAATTACTTCCCAAGTTATAATTTTTTCGTCACTCCCCTTCCTTGAAGCACTTGGTCGCTCTTTTCAGGAATTCTATAACTTCAAAAAATTGAAAATACCAAGCTTGATTAATTATTGGCATTCTTCGAATCGTTTCGAAAAAACTAATTTCTTTGAGAAGACATACAATAAATCGTTTGCTCTCGGTCTTGCCGGACCATTACCCTTCCACATAATACTTTTATACATGCTTGGGAGGAAACATACTAAAGCCTCTCTCTTGCAAATCGCCCAAGTCCCAGCTGCGGTTCCCGTTGGCCTCGACCAAGCTCGTACCTATTTTAGATATCAGGAGGTTAAGTTTCTGTGGCAATCGCCTTTAAGTGTGTTTAAAGTGAAGCTTATTAATTTTTTGGGGCTCTCCTCCTATTTTTCTATCCTTTTTCTTCAGTCCGAAACCCATTTCCTTTTCTTAATCATCTTCCCTTGGTGGGTGGGTTATTCCCTAGCCTATAATCTACCCAAAGGGTCTAGAGTAGAAGTTAGTTATTGAGGTTTTGTGGGGCGGAACTACGAGGTCATCTGCCCTTATAAGCAATTACAGTAACTGACTTCGAAGCAACAAGAAATGGTTTAACCATGAATATTGCAAACTCTAAGATTGCTGGTATAAGTTAATTTAAAAGTTTCTGCAGGCATTGACTTGACATACAAACAAGAAAAATCACTCAACTTTTTTGTTGAATATGCGGTGCAGCTTTAGAAGCGAAGAGATCCAGCTCCATAAAATAGCTAGCTGAAAGAGCGTCTCCCAGTGAGGTCAGTAGAATCTCTGGAGAGTTAGCATTGAGTTAATGCTCGGACGAAATGGGGCAGCCGTGGCTCCATAGACGTCGGTTGAGTTGCGGTAAGGAAGCAGTAGCTTCATTAAAGATCATGGTGGCGTTAGAAAGAAGCAGTGAAGAACTCTTCTCAGTTGATAGTGTTGGTGTGAGTGACACCTTCGAAGTAGAACTCCATGTGCAGTAGAACATGAATAATTCTTGGTGCAGAAGAGAGACGCTGACACCTCACTATTGCAAGGTATGTGAGTTCGTAAAACAGGAGAAAGTTATTGCGGTTATGAAGAACACTTAGTAGAATTTGAACGTAATCAGTTTATTGCGTTGGAGAGTTTATAGGTTGCAGTAGAATAATTCGGTCAAGTTCCCACGGTGGAAAGCAAATTAGGTGTTGACCAGCAGTTTAGGTAACGTAAATTCCTCAGTGAGGAAAAGTGTTCCCATAATCAAGTGGAAAATACTGAATTGCTAGAATAGTAGAAAGATTGGTTGCCATAGAAAGTTCTAGAGTTGTGATAACTGTTAAATGGGGTAACTGACATCCCACGGAGGAAAGAAGCTAAATTTTATAGACAGCGGGTAATTTGAATTAAATCCCTCGTAGTGGGAAAGTATTCTCAGTTATGTAGTACAAGAAGTACAGATTTCCATGGTTTAAAGCCAGCTTAGATAGCTAAAGCATGACAAGAAAAATCCCTCGAAGGCGAATATTGCATAATAGTCAGCAATTCCACACACTGCCTATAAAATTGAATTAAAAACCATTAAAACAGTTTAAAAATCTTTAGAGATTGGTACTTAGCTTTTTACATGTTTGAAGAAAGTAGATGATCCTGGCGACCGTTAGCTTGCATTCACAACATGGCGTAGATTTACAAATGTCTCATATCGACAGGAGACAAGCCTGTGGTAGGCTCCAAACTGTACGTTTGACGACTGACGCAAAAGTGAGAGCGGCTCAACGAAGCACGAAGGGACCAAGGAGGCGGAAAAGGGTGGGGGTAATAGATAATAGAATATACCTCATGGTATACAACATAAGAAAAATAAAATTCTTATAAAGAACATAGAATACTTCTTAGAGCGGTGTCTTCAAGGAGATGTTAGCTGGCGACAACGACGAAGCCTGGTGGTTTGATTGGTAAGGAAGTCCTCTTGAGCATGGAGATATGGAGGAACTTCAGAGGTTAGCTGCCAGATGCCGCTAGGTTGTCCATAGAAGATATATATCTAGAAGAGACTTATAAAAAACATAAGCAAGGGCACGGAGACAAAATAAAACGTAAGGAATCACTGTTGGTGTCTGCGAATAGGGAAAAAGAAATTAAATGAAACAAATAGATCAAAGAGCAGCAAAAGCTAACTCTGACTGACCGTGTATTCCAAAGAATACACCAGCCTCCTAATTGACGCCCGTGGGCGACCCGCGCGTCGTAATGAGGATGAGGTTATGATGAAGACGGCACATACACCCAGTCCCCGAGCCACGGGAATTAACCTCAAGAGATTAACATCCCAATGGCCCGGTCAGGAATCGAACCCGGGACACGGAGGACCAAAGCCTAGCGCGCTAACCATTTAGCCACGGAGCCGGACATTTCACGTGATAAAACGTGTAATGAAACGTGTAGATGGAGTAGTGGAGACAAAGTTGGAGCAAGAAAGCGCGTTGTGGGGCGATATCTTTTCAGATTGTGTGGATATAATCTGTGAACTTCCTGTGTTCCGAAATGTGTGCTACTCAGAGGATCAAAATAATAATCCACTACAGCCCTTGAAGTGCCTAGGCCTACCAAGCGACCGCTGCCCAGTCATTTGGCCTGCAGATATTGGGGTGACGCGTGGTCAGCGCATCGGGTCCCCTCGGCCGTTAATCTTGGTTTTCGTGACCGGGGCGCTGTCTCACTGTCAGACAGCTACTCAATTGTCCTCACGAGGCTGATTGCACCCCGTTCCAGCCCTCACGTCAGTTTCTAAAATCCCTAACGGATTCGGGAATCGAACCCGGGGCCTCCGGATGAGAGGCAGGCTCGCTACTCCAACACCACAGGGCCGGCGCTCAGAGGATCATCTGTTACTATTTATTTATTTATCGTATGGCGTATACATGACCTACAGATCTATATTTACACTATTTACATAGTTAATCGCTTGATCTGTTACTATATTTCCCTAGGATAGTGTTTCATTACATTAAATGCCGGTTCATTTTCCGGTCGAAAGAAATGTCCAGGGAACTGAGATCCAGATCGTCTTTAAAATCAGCGAGAAAAATAATGAAAGTCTCTTCTGTTTAGAGGTAAGTTAAGCTCTTCTCTTCTTCGAAATTTATTTTAGTGTGTTCTGGATAGTATTTTAATATGTTCTGAAGATTTGTGTCTGTTATTCACAACTTGCTTAGTATTTAGTGCAATACTTCTTTTAATAAACAACTAGCAACCCACCCCGGCTTCGCCCGGGAACAGTTATGAATGTGCAAGGAATTCCTGTCAGGCGTAATTTAAGAATGGCGAGGTGCATGAGACACAAAACCCCCTTCCGTCCAAACTAAAGACATTTATATTGGGCGAAGTATCGAAGATAGAGATATGCTCTCGCGGACTTTTTTGGAGAATTTTTCATGCTGAACAATTCTTACACTCATAGAATATTGATATTTTTAACGGTTTGCCCAGCGTAAGCTTAAAAATCGCACGGACGCCAGTTTCTATTTTGGACCTTTTCACTGAAATCTGAAATCGTTACTGCTTGGCTCCCTTTGATCATAAATAAATTATTTTCCACAGAAATCTTCCTCGAGATTACTTTTACAGAATGGTGAAAGCCGCATCAAAATCCATCCAGTGGTTCTCGAGATTACCCGTGACATCAAAGAATCGGGGACTTCGTTTTATACTAAGTAGAGACGAGCCAGACAGGAACGCGGACGCCAAGTTACGCTAGTACCACCTAGCGGCGGAAACGGTCAACTACCGGAGTTCCTTCACTTATTCCTCTATTCGCCCTGGTAATGTCTTACAATATTATTCTATACATTTTATACATGATTTATTTGATTATAATCAGCAAATAGTTAAGTGATTATCGCTATTCGGAGGTTGGGAAAAATGAAACAACCAATGACAGCAAATGACAGTACGTGAGAAACCTTGTAGGCCTATGTGCTTGATACGTTGTATTTGCACCTATCAATGTGCAAAGCCATGGGGAGGGGAGTGACTCCCCTAATCACCCCCCGTAGTTTCACCTCTGACAGTCCGTAGACTACACAGATCAATTATCCTAGCTCTCTCAAACTGCGAAAATTTCTGATAACGTAGCCTGTTCATCTCTGTCATCGAGGGGCGTGGTGGCGCAGCGGTCAAGCTGTATGCCTCTCACCAAGGCGGACCGAGTTCGATGTGAAATGCCATGTCCTGTGGTTCGGATTCCACGTAAAACGGAGTTCCCGTGGCTTATGATCGCGAGATTAACGGTCACGTTAAACTACAAGCTTCCTTTTTCTCTGTCATCGAGGCATGCTTGACGGGAAACACTTCACAGTCCACTATGCTACACTAAGGTCCGTATACTGGAGGTGGTTTCTCCCTGACCAATCCCGTGGAGACACCTGGAAATGTTATCGATTACTGTATATACCTACTGTACATGGCGTCGTTCCATATCATGGAAATAAACACAAACGGGCGATTACTTCATGGTGTTGCAATTTTCATTTTCATGAGTGTATTTGAAGAAGGTAAAACTCAAGGAAAATGTAGTATGCTAAACAAATCATCAGATTAAATATGTCAATTCTTTCCCCCCTGAACATCTTATTAAAATCAAAGCATATCAATGTCTTGTCTTTCCCAGCCCTTCATCATTTAGGCCTATCGTAAACATGATGGGGTCACCCACGTACTGCAGTAGCTGACATAATTTATCGCGACTGGACTATTCAGAGAATCCCACGGGCTTAGTGGCTAACATCCTTAGCTGTCACCGTGGAGGCCCGGGTTCGATTCCCGGCTCTGGCAAGAAATTTAATTCTGGTCTGAGGGCTGTAACGGGGTATACTCAACCTCGTGAGGCAAAACTGAGAAGAGGTGGGTTCGATTCCTACCTCAGGCATCCTGGAAATGGTATTCCGTGGTTTCCCACTTCTACTCCAGGCAAATGCTGGGATAGTACCTAACTTAAGACCACGGCCGCTTCTCGCCCAAATCCTACCTCAATTATAAATACACACACTAGTATAGACATTACAGTGATACAGGTTATCAGCAAATTCTACACACACTCAAGTACATAGGGCTACATGACCACGATGTCGCAAAGCCCATAAAGAATCATCAACAACAGAATCCCATGACCACAACTCTATGCTCGATTGCGTACTAATAGCGGGGTTTTACTGTGTGTTATTTATTTAATCTTGCACCAGTGATGGCTGTAGCCTAATATTAGTTTTGGATTACTGTCAGTAAACCTGGCAGTGGCATCTAGTAAATGAAGAACGTGGCAACATCGAGCTGAGTCTACGGGCAGACAGTCTAATGACATGCCAGGTGTTGTTTGGTGATTGACACCAAGAAGCGTCTGCGTGCTGCAACTCCGACTCTATTAATTCATCAAAAATAAAATCCTATAAATAAGTTCCACCCGGAGCTCGACAGCTGTTTGCCCTTCGCTCTTTCGTGTTCAACTCCTTCCAAACTTTCTCCGTGGTGACACCGAGTTGCTCTCAAACACTTCTCCCTGAGAAAGTCGGTATTCATATTCTTTAGAGCTGATATAAACCAGTAAGTCTACAATAACTAAGTGATTGAGTTGTATTAAATATAAAAAGAAGAACCCAGTTATTAGATATCAATTCAGAGATATTGTTCAAATAAATGACTTAGTGCACTGTTTTATTAGAGAACACTTATTGTTGTTGCTCAATGAATTATTAAAATTGATCATATACCAGCCCCTGAATAAAGGGGGGGGGGGCTCCTCGACAGTGAGTGGAACAGTCCAGGTATAAGCTTAAACTGTTCGATTGTTGCCAGAATGGAAAGGCCTTGATAATCTAAGGGGAATGGAGACTGGGAGTTGTTAGAGAGTTATTGTTGATTAATTGTACTCAGTGCAGGCAGCGGGAGAAGACAGCTGAACGAAAACGGACCACGCATGGCTCAAACAGCTAAGTGCACAATCCACAATAACACGACCATTTAATAACAATCACATACTGTAATCACACTAAGCATGCAAACTTGAAGGTCGATCACCACTATCAGTATCTCAACAAAACATCACATACCTCGACTAGTTGTGCTAGACTAATCACTGCTGCATCTAAATAAGTGTAGCCTATATATTGTAAATGCCAGCCCCGTGGTGTTGGTGTAGCGTGCCTGCCTCTCACCCGGAGGCCCCGGGTTCGATTCCTGGCTCCGTCAGGGATTTTTAGAAACTGACGTGAGGGCTGGAACGGGGTGCACTCAGCCTCGTGAGGTCAATTGAGTAGCAGCCTGACAGTGAGGCAGCGCCCCGATCACAAAAACCAAGATTAACGACCGAGAGGACCCGATGTGCTGATCACGCGTCACCCCAATATGTAAATGAAAATCCACAGCCTTCTTCCAGTCTCCGACCGGGTCAGGAATGGAATGAATGAAGCCCCCATCCAGCGGCGAGGATATGAAATGTGCCGGCTGCCGAAGCCTGTCGCACTCCTCTGGGGCAATGATTAAATGAATGACAGATTTTTTTAGCGTATGGCTTTTAGTGCCGGGAGTGTCCGAGGACATGTTCGGCTCGCCAGTTTTGTAGCTGCTTCGAGACGGACACCCAATGGGTGAGCTACAAGTACCGTTGGGGAGGGAAGTTGGAATGTAAGGACGAGGAGTTGGAAGGTAGCGGCTGTGGCCTATAGTTAGGGACCAACCCCGGCATTTGCCTGGAAGGAAGATGGGAAACCACAGAAGACCATCTTCAAGGTTGCTGGCGGGGGGATTCGAACCACCTCGCCTCCCGGATGTGAGCGACTGCCAGCAGTCATGCCGTAACGACCACGGCTAACTCACCCGGTAATTACAGATGAAATGATAGTGGAGAGTGTTGCTGGAATGAAATGTTGACAGGGAAAAACCGGAGTACCCGGAGAAAAACCTGTCTGCCTCCGTTTTGTCCAGCACAGATCTCACATGGAGTGACCGGGATTTGAACCACGGACCCAGCGGTGAGGCCGGCTTGCTGCCGCCTAAGCCACGGAGGCTCCTTCACCCCAATATATGCAGGCCAAATGACTGGGCAGCGGTCGCTTGGTAGGCCTAGGCCCTTCCGGGTTGTAAAAAGAAGGAAGATTGTAGTTTTACGTGACCGTGAATCTTGTGATTATGAGCCACGGGACCTCCTTTTTACGTGGAATCCGAACCACAGGACATGGCATTTCACTTCGAAAATCTCACATGCATTGACCGGGAATCGAACCCGGACCGCCTTGGTGAGAGGCATACAGCTAGACCGCTGAGCCACCACGCCCACGGGTTGTAGTGCCAGAGGTTATTTATATATATATATATATATTTGTAAATATCATAACCCATACGTGTAGACATAGACATAACGGATCTGATGATGATCGCTTGACGATCGAAACTGGTCATCCAAGTGTTTTTATTAATCTCATGTTATTTTTTTCAGGATTAGGGAACGACACATTACAATTGGGTACAATCGTGTTGACCGACTGAAAAACATTAAATTTCGATTACTAATGCAACACTAAAAAATGACTTCTAACATGATAATGTACATGGTTATCTCTGGAATCTGCCTGATAACCTGTGTCATTGTGATGGCTGTAATAATGCGTATTGTATTTGTAATTGGGACTAGGACTTGGGTAGAAGGCAACTGATGTCGCTAACCGTAAATCTTTCCTTGATTATTCAGTTTGCTTTCTCGTAGAGTATCTCCGTGTAGCTTGGCTCAGGCATCATTTATATGACACACGTCAATGGTAATATAGCCTACTAGCAATCATACCCGGCTGCGCAAAAAATATATACATTCCCCATTCTGCTCTGATCTTAGAAATGTCACACGGAAATGAGATGAAATATAGCCTAACATAATGGGTTTTCCAGCTCATCGACCGGTCGATCGAGATAGTTTCGTGACTGAGGTAATCTCGAGTGCCTGATATTCGATCAAGTTGATATCTTTATGGAAGATGAGCTAGTGTGTTTGGGGGAGTGAGGGGATGATTTCTGGAAATATTCTGGAGAAATATAGCCCTACAACAAACGTGGTGAAATGATTAATCCCACTTGTTTTAACTTTCTTGTATGAAAAGGGCGTGATAGAACATCGGCCAAGGTGCTTACTTCCATCAAGATGTACTACAGTAGATCAGTTCTCGGTTAATGTACCGTATGCGTCAAGCCTCGGCAGCCGGCACAGTTCATATCCTCGCCGCTAGATGGGGGTTTCATTCATTCCATTCCTGACCCGGTCGGAGACTGGAAGCAGGCTGTGGATTTTCTTATGTGGGATTTCCGAGGTGAGGTGTTTTGATGTACTAGAGGAGCGCATCAAAATATTTCACCTTCATCCGAATCGTGAAACTTGCTTCCGAACTGGCATAGGTCTATATAGTGTTTGTTTGAGTCCTCAGTCTTTTAACTGATTTGATGCAGCTCTGAATTCCTCACTGTCCTGAGCGAATCGTTTCATCTCTACATAGCTGCCACACCTTACATCCGAGGTAATCTGTTTTATATATTATAACCTTGGTCTACCCGTACAGTGTTTGTCCTCGACCCTTCCTTCCATAACTAAGCTTGCTATTCCTGGGTGTCTTAGAGTGTGTCCTACCAACCTATCTCTTCTCCTCATTAACAATCGCCATAAACATCTCTCCTCTCCCAATCGTCCTAATACCTCTTCATTTGTTACTCTATCTACCCATCTGATCTTCATCGTTTTTCTGTAAGACCGACTAGACTATCCTCTTTTCTGCGGCGCCAACAGTTCAAGTTTCACTTGCATAGAGTGCCACGCTCTAGAGAAAGGATTTCAAAAATTACCTCCTAATAGGCCTAGGCCTACCTGAATCTAGCCTATATTTGATGTCAACAGATTTATTTTCAGTAGAAATGCCCTTTTTGCCTGAGCTAACCTACTTTTTATATTCTCTTTGCTTCGTCCATCACTGGTTGTTTTGCTTCATAAGTAGCAGAAGTCCCCTACTTCCCTTAGCTTTTCACCTGCCAATTTGATGTCAATAGGAGTTTCTGATTTCTTTCGGCTGCATTCCAATATTTTTGTTTTACATTTATTGATTTTCATCATGAATTCGTTCCTCAAGACGGAGTCCATACCATTCAAAAATTCATTGAAATCCTCAGGTGTGTCGGTTAAGATGACAATGTCATCAGCAAATCTCAGAGTTGAAATTATTTCTCCCTGAATCTTTACTCCTACTCGACGACATTATGTCGCGTTTGAATATTAAAGTGTGTTATCAGAAAAGAGTTTGTCATTTTCTGGAGTTGCATAGTGACTTGCATGTCAATGATACCGTCCAGTACCTCAAATCAGAATTAACTTTCTTGGCATAGGTGGGAATCAAACCTGGGCGTGCAGGGTTGTAGCCAACAGTGCTAACCACTGCAAATTTAGACGTATACTCAGGCTGCGTTCTTGCTCCCCATAATTCTGCTGCTCAGTCGAGCCCAACTAATAGTGAGGGTTTGGTATGGACTCCCTTTCTCTCGACAGATGTCCCTCGTGATTTAAAGGTATTTGAAGTACTGTGGCTGTCTTGGAGAGTCAAACTTAAGAGACAACTTCCGTTTAAAGCCACTGCTAGGGGAGAAACACTTGTATAATGCTTAGCATCAATCGCATGCCGCTCTCTTTGGCGACCACTGGGGATGAGTTGGCTGTCACGACTAATACAAAATAAGGGGTAGAAATACAGTCAGTGACAGTGGACTGGAGACCACATCCACTCTATCCTGCACTGTTTAGGAAGTTAGTAATGTCGTACTTTGTGTAATAGTTTCTCCTCTTTCTTTCAGGTGAGTGGTCCAAACTGCTGGCTGATTGTCGTGATTCACTAGGAAGGTAAGAGATTAGTCGAACACTCGTGGCTAACAGATGAGTGACCTCTATTCAAGAGAGGGGAATCCAGGGAGTGTCCCATAGCTACAGACTGGTAAAAATCGCGAGTTGTTTTGCCTCTAAACTGGATTCTACAGCACTCTGTGTTCATTGGCTGCAGCCACAGTGGATTACTTGTGGCAGGGTTGTAATATTATTTGCTCTTTCTCTTCTAGAATATTTATCGTTGAATTGCAGTCCTCCAGGGTGGGTCAAGCAAATTGTGACCAAATGCAGCCTATAGCTTGTCACCAAATGAAACTGTGAATTCTTCCTGTCCCTATCTCGTGGCGTAATGAGACTAATTGCCATCGCAGTGGTCCAAGTTAATACCCAGCTCTCCCAAGAAATGTAATTCTAGTCTGATGGCTGGAGCGGGGTTCATTCAGACTCATGAGTCAGAACTGCGAAGAGGTGGGTTCAATTACTAGCTCAGCCATCCTAGAAGTGATTTCCCACTTCTACGCAAGGCCTAAATAAAGGCCACGGCCCGGCCAAGTCCTAACCCCGAGTTAAAAAATACGCAAACTACTACAGAGGAATGATGGTTCAGTGGTAAAGCTGCTTGCCTATTACCAAGGTGGACTGGGTTCAATTCCCGGTTAATGCAAGTGAGATTTCCCAAGTGAAATGTCACGTCCTGTTGTTTGGATTCCACTTGAAAAGGAGGTTCATTATCGCGGGATTAATGGTCACGATAAACCACAAGCTTCCATCCTTTTGCACGCTAGTACAGTCATCACAATGACACAACTTATCAGACAGATTACATCCACGTAAACAGGGCTACATGACTAGGGCTCGGATTTTTAGGTAAATACATATTTTTTATGTAAATACATATTTTAAACATTTTGCCTATAAATACATAAATTCCTACTTTTCACTTATTAGCACATAAAAAGATATAATATTTACATTTTTAAATCATTCAGTTTATTGAGTATTTGTTCTGTGTTACTTCAACGGGGAAGAACCTGTGAGCTAACTTATCTTCATGCAGAGCGTATGTCAGCTTGCAGCTGTGTTTTTCTTACCTTGTCGCCCCGTCCCACTCACTGTGGAAGCCGGGGATTTCCTTGTCCATGGCCATATTGCACCACGTGCTAGAGCTGCCTGGAACCAGTGTCATTCACATACAGTTCATTTCTCACACTGTGATGTGTAAGGCCTCAAGTAAAAGCAACTACAAGTTATCGTCTGCAGCAGTATGTTGCAGAATTTAAGGACAATTTTACTTCTGATGGGGGCGTTCAGTTCTGCCAACCATGTGGGAAAGCAATCAAGGCTGAACAGCGATCTCAAGTTACACCACACCTCGAGGGCAAGAAACATATTGCCGCAGTTTCACGCCTTCAGAAGAAGTGTGTCGCGATAATCGTCGGTCATTTTTGACGGACAACCTGAAGATGTATCTCGTTGTGTGTTGTAATTCTTCAGCAGTCAGTGAGGCATAGCAAAAATTGCATTCGTGAATACTGCATATTGTTTATATTGTCATTAATAGACTAAATTATAATTAAATATTTTTACTTTTTGTCACATATATTAGTACAGTATATTTAATACATAAAAAATAAATATTTTCCCGATGTTTAGCATCTAAAAATCCGAGCCCTATACATGATAAGCTCGTGGTTGTGCCCACAGCAGGTGGGCAGTGAACACCCCCGCAGCGCGTGCTTCAGTGTGTTGTGCATCCCCATCCGCCCTCCTCTCTGCTCCTTGAAACTCGACGCCCGCCTGCAGTAATTGGTGGTGGCTCGGGGCACTGAACTGTCCAATAACAAAGCATCTTCTTGCGGATTAGTATGCGAGTAGCGGAAACCAAGGACAGAGGAGGAAGAAGAAGGAGGATCCGAAGAGAAGCTTCACTTTGTTTCACTAGTTGTTGTTGTTATTTCATTTGAAGGACTTGGACATCGTGGTCATTTATCCCAGTGTGCTTGGGTGTATTGTATGATAACCTGTGTTATTGTGGTATCTGTATTTGCAATTCATGTGAGGATTCGGAAGGAGGTGGCCGTGGCATTAAGTCAGGAACCATCCCGGCATTTGCCAGGAGTAGAAATGGGAAACCACGAAAAACTACGTCTATGATGGCTGAGCTGGGAAACGAACCCACGTCTTTTCGGATTTGCTCACGAGGCTGAGTGTACCCCGTTCCAGACCTCAGACCAGAATTAAGTTTCTTGGCAGAGCCGGGAATGCAACCCGGGCCTCCGGGGTGACAACCGCTACACCCTGAGATGGACCTTCCACTAGTCATACTGTAATACTGTGGCAAAGGTCACACTGACGGAGTGTGCTGCTTCCTAGTGAGATGGATCAGCGTGCTGCAATGTGATCTCGGTCGATCTACTCTTACCTGACTGGTTTGTTTCTTTGCTGGTTGTTATGAATGTAGAGGGGGAAGCAAGGAAGGAAAGAAGCTTGTAGTTTTACGTGACTTTTAATATCGTGATCATGTGCCACGAGACATCCATTTTTACGTGCAATCCGAAACACAGGACGTGATATCTCACTTTGAAAATTTCACATGCATTGGCCGGGAATCGAACCGGCTAGCTGCTTGACCACTGCACCATCACCCTGCCAGAGGGGGAAGTCCGCACACTGTTTTAGGACGACTTGCGTATTGTTGTGACTTCCGTCAAATAAACTGGGATATAGTTTGACGACCTGGGCCTCTATTTTGACCTTACTCAACCACTGAATTGAGACAGTTAATTCAATGTTTTATTTATGAAAACATGTTTGAGATAAATGTGGTCTTTGATGGAACTTTCAGGAGTGTCATGGCAAAGAATGTTATTGTTACGGCTGTGAGTTCATTTCATCGCTCGCCGCATGAGTCACAACTGCCCCAGGGCTGGGCTGCTCTTCCTCAGTGTATTGCGTGCACCTTATGCAACAGGACTACTAGGACAAAGGGATGGTCCAGAATATTCGTGACTCAGCCAGTGAAGGAAGCCTCGAGAAGCCGTGAACCCTGGATGGGTCTAGAAGCATTTATTGAGTCACCGGCCTGCTATATAAGAGCGACCTCTCAACCAGTGTGCGTTGTGTTTTTATGAGCTAGTGCGAGCGTTTATCCTGAGCGACAGAAGTGTGGTGACTTGCGAAACCCCTAGTGAAGCTGATTCTCTTGACAGCGAAGAAGTGAGAAGCCTACAGAGGAACTGTGTCTTGAACGAGTGTGTTTTTCCAGTGCGACAGAAGTGATTGTGGTGCATTGTGAAACAGTGTGTAGTACGGTGACAGGCTGAGTGCAGATATTTCCAGCCAACGCATGGGGCCACCTCATTACGAGGGATTAACTTCTGTGGTTTACTGACAAGTGAAAGGGGAAGTGTTCTCGCCGTGAGGAAACTGGAGTAAGGTAATAATTGCTTCTATTTACTGATGAGTGCTGTATCTTTCTGGCCGCAATAAAGTTAATTATTTCATTAAAAGGAACAATCTGTGTTGTGCTTCAACCCACCGTAATCCAGTTAACAAAAAGTGCCACTAGGGGGTTGGCACGTAACATTATTTTAGGCATTGCTCACATGTATTCGTTATGTACAAGCCATTTCCTTTGCTGTAGTACCACACTGTAATTACGCACTAAACTGGCCAACTACTACTGCAGTTTTAGCTGGTGAGCTTCATCTGCTCTGTGTTACAATGGATGCCACTTTTCTCCAAATGATCACATATGTTCATATCGTCACTGTGCCTACAAAATACGCTGTATGACAATGCAATTTACTTTCATTCTGCGCCCTAAAGGGAAAGCCTCCGTGGCTTAGGCGGCAGCACGCCGGTCTCTCACCGCTGGGTCTGTGGTTCAAATCTCGGTCAGTCCATGTGAGATCTGTGCTGGACAAAACGGAGGCTGACAGGTTTTTCTCCGGGTACTCCGGTTTTCCCTGTCAAAATTTCATTCCAGCAACACTCTCCACTATCCTTTCATTTCATCTGTCATTCATTTAATCATTGCCCCAGAGGAGTGCGTCAGGCCTCGGCAGCCGGCACAGTTCATATCCTCGCCACTAGATGGGGGCTTCATTCATTCCATTCCTGACCCGGTCGGAGACTGGAAGCAGGCTGTGGATTTTCATTTTCTGCGCCCTAAAGCTGGTCATGCCTCCCAGCTCTACGAGGATATACAGTCCGACCGAACAGTTTACTCCGGGTGATTTTTCGCTCTGCATGAACATAGGAAAATGAACCTTGCGACAGTGTTATCCACATCGGGCTGGCGGCTTGACTGTTTTTAAGATAGTCACATAGCGCAGCGACGACATATTTATTGGTAGAGGAGATTTGCAGTACGTCATTGTGGTAAAACCACGCAGTTTGGTGCGCATTGCCAACACTAACACCTGGGATGTATTCCACAATAAACCCAACTATTCGCAAAACATGATACTACATAGATGAGGTACAAAACTGTTGAAAATATAACAGATAGGCCTATAACCGAATATGACCTCCGGAGTTCTCACACTGTCTGCAGGGAAATGTACAGTAGCACAAGTGTGGTGGGTTTCGGCGTAAAAATAAAAACGAACTTGAATCTAGTTTTATGAACGAGACATCGTTTATTAGTGTTGTTTAGTCGCATTCTAACCTTGCACGAGCCTAGAAATAAAAACAAACCCCATAGTGCGGTTGCTACGTATTCCGAACAATCATTCAATTGGAAACTGGTCCGCAGACTACAGCAGACTTGCCGTGTGATTCTGTCAACCACGTTTCAAACACCACCAGATTCTTCATTGTAATGATAGCCTACTAAAACGTAAGTATGAGAAAATAAACTACAATAGTAAGGAAATTGCAGGTTTCTGCATGAACTTCGTACTTAAACGCTCAAACCCAATTAACGTCTTTATACTAGGATTAAGCTAGAGCTACAAGATTTAAACCAACTAACAATTGATCAAAGATAGAATAATCACTCCAGTGCACAAATTGGAAGCGAAAAGTCGTCGAATACACCACCACTTCACTTGCAAGAAGCTCCCGTAAACAAGGTGTCAACTGAAGCACGAAGGGTTGTGTCCTGATTGCGGTCACTTTCATTTTAGGGAAGAACTATAAACATTCCAGCGTCCAGATTGCGATCACTTTTCTTGGGAGACGGGTCCTTGGTTCTTGGTTCATCCCGACTGACTCGTACCATCCGTAAGTTTTGTGGATAACAAGGGGAAACATATTTCACTACCTAACCAAAGAATACTGTTCAGTGTTCCGCTGAGCACACCCCATAAAACTACGCTTAAAAAATCAAGTCCCCTCCCAATCTGACGGCTCCTCGTAAAGCAATGATTATAACATTTTCAGTCTTAAGAATGGAAACGTTTCAGGATCAGAATCAACGACCTTCACTTTCAACAAAATTGTTGTAACGGGAAATTTTATACTTACAAGGTATAATTTTTAATTTCTGCCCCTCCTCTCCCATTTGAGGCACGAGATATCTATTTTTATAATAGGTACTGTATATCGTGAAAAACATTCTGTTCATTACCTCGAAAAATCTGTCTTTGGTGACCGTCACCGCGGAGGCCTAGGTTTGATTCCCGGCTCTGCCAAGAAATTTAATTCTGCTCTGAGGAACGGGATACCCCGCGGAGGCCTAGGTTCGATTCCCGGCTCTGCCAAGAAATGAAATTCTGCTCTGAGGAACGGGATGCACTCAGCCTCGTGAAGCAAAACTGTGAAGAGGTAACACAAGGGAGTTACACCGGACCGGTCTCCCAAGAAAAGTGATCGCAATCTGGACGCTGGAATGTTTATAGCTCTTCCCTAAAATGAAAGTGACCGCAATCTGGACTACTAATGAGGTGAACGCAATCTGGAATGACCGCAATCAGGAAGACACCGCACGAAGTGCCGTCTGAAGTGTGACGTCATCGTATCGGCGTACGCATGTGGGTGTATTCATCGCTTTACTGTTTTCGAAAGATATCTTGTTACCTGAATTCAATTTTCGGGTAGCCTATACTTGATTTCAGGACTTTTGTCCATTAGCTACAGTGCTGTGCAATAGGTCGTGGTGAACGAGCAATGGATTTGCTAAGAAAAATAATTGTTTTGCTTGGTATGGGAGAAAAGCGACACGTATCGCCATATTTATGACATACTTTATTCTCTTGTGTATTTCATCACAATGTGAAAGGTCGATCTTGTTTCGTCTCCCTTTGAGCCTGTAGACGCAGTCGTAAGCTTGGATGATTTAGCCGCCCAATTTCGTTAGGTAGATGATGCTCCTGTTTCACTCCTGCAATATACAGCCTATAGGTTCTGTCCAAATAATTAATGTCAGTATTTTTGGTTAAATACTTCGTCAAACCTGGCTATGTTTTATGGTTCTGTGATTTATGATCACGAGTTTAAGAGCGACACAAACTACATGCTTGCCTTTTAGGGTGGAAACTGCGAAATCACATGGGTGCGGTCCAAACAAGAGCCTAGCTACGTCTACCACACTCCCGCCAATCTCGTGAGTGTTCACGTGAGATGAGTTTGTTGTTATCCTACAATACGAACGCATCAACGACGGGTACGCTGAGCATATGTCATGAAGGAAAAATACTCGGAGATTTCCTAAAAATATGGATATTTTTGTAAGATCTGTAAACACTGGAATGTGAGGAGAGGTCTTATGGCACATATCGATACCTGAAGGAATACCCTGCGGAAGTCACGCTGCACTGCTGGGTGGTCTTCCATCTTATGGCTTCCTCTGTCCGCCCCTGCACGCTCACCAGGGCTATCATCAGACTAAGGTCCTCCAGTTTAGTTCTGGTGCCTCATTATGCTTCACACCAACTCTGGCCAACCTACTGTGAAATGAAAGGTACTGGCTTCGCCGATAAAATGAGACGAAAGTTATCTTTGCGGCTACTTGGAAAACAAAATATTTCTCTTTATACCTTGCCGACTGCTGTAGCTACACTCGCTAAGACACAGTGAGAGGCCATGAGCCAGGCTATCTCCGGACTCGATAGAAGAGTACTTGCGAACCCCACCCTCGGCCATCCTGGAAATGGTTTTCATTGGTTTCTCATATTCAACTCCCCCAGGGACTCACATCTAGTGGGACGTGGGTTGGCGACTACGGGACCCCAGCTGAGTCTGACATTGCTTCCACTTACTTGTGCCGGGCTCCTCTCCGTCTTCTTTCCTGTCGACCTCCCTTGGTCAATTCTTGTTCTTTTCCGACCCCGACGGTATTAGGGTATCCAAGGCCTAGAGAGTCTTTCACTTTCCCGCCTTAATTGGCCCTTGTGTCATATTTCCTGATCCCTCCCTCTGCGAGGGATCAGACCTCTTGTTTTCTTTTCATTATATTTCCTTTTCTCTTTAAGATTCCCGCACTGTTTTTGTTAATTGGCTCCCCGTGTATCTAAATTCCCTTTAGGGATTTTTTTTTGCATCTACACACCATTTTGTAAGTCTTTTCGATCTAAATTGCATTTTGCGAGTGTTTTCAACCTCAATTGCATTTCGTAAGGATTGACAATCTAAATTGCTTTTTAGTAAGTCTTTCAATATAGGGCCTGGGACTTTTGTGAGTATTTTGAATTTCAATTGCCTTTTGTAAGTATTTTCAACCTAAACCGCTCTTTGCAAGTATTTTCAATCGAAATTGCATTTTGTTTGGTGGGCATTTTGCAAGTATTTTGATTCTCAATTGCATTTTGTGGGTATTTTGAATCTAAAATACATTTTGTAAGTATTTTCAAGCTAAATTGCATTTTGTAAGTATTGTCCATCCAATTGAGTACCGTAGTTTGAATCTACCATACATTTTGTAAGCATTTTCAATTTCAATTGCATTTTGTAAGCATTTTGAATTTCAATTGCACTTTTGTGAGTAGCCTATTTTGGATATGAAATGCGCGTTCTTTCAATCTTAATTGCATTGTGTATTTTCAATCTCATTTGCTTTTGTAAGCATTTGAATTGTAATTGCATTTTGTAAGTATTTCGACTCTACATTGCATTTTGTACGTATTTTGAACCTAAACTACATTTTGTGCGTATTTTCCAATCTATTCCTTTTGTGAGTTTTTTCCTTCTAAATTCCCTTTTGTAAATATTACCGCTCTCCATTTTGTGAGTCGTTTCAATCTGAGTTATTTTTGTAAGTCTTTTCAGTCTCACTTAATTTTCGTTCTGGTTTCCATTTTATTGCCATTTCCGCTATCACCCAGACCATTAGGAGCCGATAACCTAGATGTTAGGCCCCTTAAAACAACAATTATAATCATCATCATCATTTTCAACTCCAGGCGAATGTTGGGATGGTACCTTCTAATAAGCCACGGCTGCTTCCTTCCAACTCCTTCAATTCCTCTCCATTCATTTAAGCTCTCCTGAGGTTGACGCTAGGAAAGGCATCCGGCCATGAAACCACCCGACACATACCGTGTGTCTCTCCTAAGCGTCGTCAGGCCCCTTTTCCGGTATTTATGAAGATATTTTAAATGCTTTTATGATGTATAAGGTCTGTTCAACGACTACGTCATGCGATGTCTATTTTGAAGAACATTTATGTTCGTCATTTGACACAAAATGTTGTTTGAAGTATTAATTTTATTAATTTATTAATTAATTAAGGTAATAGAATTTGCAATCAACTTTTATGAAATATAATACAGTACCTCAATTTAGTATCCATTTAAATTCACACTCCTCTGACCATCGCTTGCTCAACATTTTGGTGTATTCCTTCCCCGTTGGTATTAGATTTTCCTAGACAGAGGGAATTGTCATATTTTCACCTTGCCTGACTTTTCTCTCATCTCGCCTGATGCTTTCATTCTTTGACGAATCTTCTTCTGTCATTTCTTCTTCTTCTTCTTCTTCTTCTTCCAGTGAATAGTGGCTCATATAGACTCACGATATCCCGTGCTCAACATTACCTACCTCCACATAGTGCACTTAGAGTAACGCTAAATTGTCTACCCCGCGGCGTAGCCGTGCTCGTAAATCGTGCACCACGGCTGTATGGACAGCTGCAGAAAGTCCGGAGAGATCGCATGTTCGAATTCTGGCACTGACAGAATCTATCCTGAGTGTGCCTTTTCCATGGGATAGTACCTTATTTCATGTTCCGGGGTGCCTACCCCTTCCCTATCCCTAATACAGTTACACACACTACTACAGTCATCACTGAAATAGGCCTATAGGTTATCAGATAAGTTCACACACCCAACTACACGGGGCTGATGACCAAGGTGCTCAAGCCCCTTAAGTGAATTAACAATTAACAATCTAAATGGTCTAAATGCCCACAAGGAATCACGACGGATGAATTAGTGATCTAGGAGATTGGATGGCCGGGTCCGATTTTGCTTTTTCCAGTACCGCTTTCAATTTTCTGTACCATCCTAAAAACCAGAGTCAAGTAACTTAGGAGTTACGCCGTTTAAAATGTCTCCACCACAAAAACATCTATCCACCCGTACGCTCTGATGACGATTGTGTAAACAGTGAATATTTATCGAAATTTGATGTTTTTCAGTCGACCAAAACGATTATACCCAATTGTAATAGGTGTTGCCCTTATCCTGAAAACAAAAATACAAGAGATTAATATAGTACACACACTTGGATGACCAGTTTCGGTAGTCAAGCGCTCATCATCAGATGGTTTACACTTAGGCTATTTACCCTACTGTAGGCCTATATTTACAAGTATGGGTGATGGAGTTTACAATATATAGGCTACACTTATTTAGTTGCAGTATTAGTTTAACTCGCTGCTTGTATACATACGAGGACTATTCCAAAACTAAGGTCTGGTTAAAGAAAACATCCAAAATCAAAATTGTTTCCAAAACGATTGTTTTATTGACATTCCTTACGTCTTTCTCTTTTTTTCTACATACTTTCCATACTTATTTACACATTTGTCACATCGTTCCACAAGCTTTTGAATACCTAAGTCGTAGAACACGGCCGCCTGCGAAGCTAACCAGTCTTTAACAGCTTCTTTCACTTCATCATCAGTGTCGAAGCGCTTGCCGCCAAGAAACAGGTGGAAATCACTTGGCGCCAAGTCCGGACTGTACGGTGGGTGGTCCATATGTTCCCATCCAAATTTCTTGATTAGAGTTTGCGTGTCATTCTCAGTATGGGGTCTGGCATTGTCATGCAACAACACCACTCCAGACGACAAAAGACCACGTCGCTTATCCTGGATTGCACGTCGAAGTTTAGTCAGGGTAGCGCAGTAGGCGGCTTTATTGATCGTTGTCCCTGAAATAGTGAATCGTCGATCTTCACGAATTTTGTCGTCAACCGCATGAACCAACTCGTCTGAAATCACTGATGGTCTGCCAGAGCGAGGTTCATCGTGCACATTTTCCCGTCCTTCATTAAAGGCTCGCACCCACTTGCGCACTTTACTGTCACTCATTATGTTAGGACCGTACACTTCAGTAATCTGCCGATGAATTTCTGCCGCAGAAATGTTTCTTGCAGACAGAAACCTTATCACTGCCCTTACTTCACAATCGGTGGGCTGATTAACTGTGAACTGACACTATCAACAGCACACAGCAAAAGTAACAACGCTACTGGCGGCTTTTGCCGCGCAAGGCATGCCAGGAGTCAGCGCGCATGCGTGTTTTGCCCTTGGCGCCGCTTTCAAATATTTACGGCGAATCGGACCTTAATTTTGGAATTACCCTCGCAGATGTGATAGCCTAAGTGTAAGGGATCTGATGATGATGATCGCTTGACGATCGAAACTGGTTATCCAAGTGTCGTCTATTTATTGATCTCATGTATTTCTTTCTGGATTGGGGAAAACCCCACCATTACAATTGGGTACAATCGTGTTGGCCGACTGAAAAATATCACATTTCGATGACTAAGGCAAGACTGAATAATGGCTTCCAACACGATCAGAGAATATTTACATAATGGTGTAGATTGATCCATGCCTATTCTGAGAAAACCAAGGGTAGGAAGTTCAAATGAGTCATTTTTACTATTGGGCTTTAAATTAATTGATTAATGCTGTTATTTTCTAACCATACGTTATGTTTACTGTTTGCCCCCAATTGAGAGCTATCTCTTCGGACTAGACTTGTCTACCATCGCATCGGTATAACAGAGATGTTAGACGTGGTGGGTGGGCTGAAGGCTTGCGTGTCCGCTAAGCCCGGGTCAAGGACAGACGTGATCGCACCTTGTGTTGTCTGTTTCATATTATGCAATTGAGCGTGTCTTATTCAGCCCCTTCTTCAATTTCCGTGCATACTAGGGGAAAGAGAGCTTCCGGGCCAGGGGCCATTGCAAGCTTTCCGGATTGGGCTCTGTGGGGCATTCTTCACAGCCCGTGCTCGAGAGAACAATGAAGAACATGTGTACTCGAGAAAGACGTTGTGGTTAACTCATTGTAGGGGCTTAGGACATCTTGATCATCAGCCCTGTGTACTTGGGTGTGTGTTGAATTTGTCTGATAATCTGTTTTTCTGTGGTTTGACTGTAATATCTGTATTGAGGACAGGGATGAAGTAGGTACCCCGAGACTTGACACAAGGTACTATCCCAACATTTCCCTGGGGGGATTGTGAGGAAATCCAGAGAGAATGACACTCAGGATGGCCGCTGTCAGCGCTGGGATTCGAACATTGGTGTACGATTTAACGCGCACAGGGGGTGCTCGACAAAGATTTATGATCTACGTATTATTTCTATTGGTGATGTTTCCTTGATTGTACTGTACGCGATTACTTAAAGCTCTCAGGGTGCGTCCCAAAGTTCCTTGATTCGATCTCAGGCGTGGCCAAGAGATTCAGCTATGGTCTGACGGTTGGGACAGGGTAAATTTAGCCTCGTGAGGCAAGTGGTATCGATTTCCAGCCCAGTGATGTTCCGTGGTTTTCCCATTACTACACCAAGTAATTGCCTGGATGGCTGAAAACTTAAGGCCACGGCGCTTCCTTCCCATCCCTAGCCTCCAATAGGCTACATATACAAACAGTACTATTGACACCACAATAGACAAACGATATCAACTATGTCAACAGCTTACTTAAAGCTTCATTTCTGTACACAGTAACACCCCAATGAACACAAACGCGTGTAATAAGAAGATTATTGATATTGTTTCATGTAGGGGATTGAGACATCGTGCTTATCGGCCGTCAGTACTTCAGTGTATTTCAAGTCTTTCTGATGATAAAGGATATAATTTATAAGTATTAAAATTGAAAACTATTTTTATGCATAATAGCACATTATTCAACGAGCCTATGATGGCAATAATTAAGACACGAGTATGTTTATGAAACGAGCGAAGCGAGTTTTATAATTTCCATACGAGTGTCATAATTACCATTATAGGCGAGTTGCATACGACTGTTTATGTTCGACGATAATTATAACTATTTTATGTTCGAACATAAATATTCATAAACATCTGTCGAGATTTCGCCAGTTTCATGTACTGAACAGAGCGCATGGGACGCAGAGAATACCTTGCATTTGACCATGGCCTCCTCAAATGACACTAGCCACGCAGTGAAATTTTAAAATAGGAGGCCTAGGAAGTCAGTGCATATGCGATGATATCCTTACCTAATTGGTCACACAACTGTCTCTTGAGTTCTGATTGGTGGGAGAAACTGTTTCATAATGAAATATAGTGTTATAATGACGCTCATTATGGTACAGTTTTATGACATATAATATTTACATTTCGACATCGTCGAACATAAGAATATATTTTTAAACTTTTGTTTAAAGGCCCAGTAACACACAAGCTTAGTGCTCACCGGCTCACCTTCCAAAGTGGCGGCAACTAGGCGCATCATTTTGAGTTCCTCGTTCTTTACGAAAACGAATTTGTACTTTCCTTTATTAAGTGTCTTTCTTTTCTTTTTTGGCCATGGGAGCGAAAGGATTTTTCTTTCAGTATCATCCAGTTCTTCCATCAAGAGATTTGTTGTTGCTTTCTGATGAAACTCGAGTTAGCAGAAGTTTCTTCAAGTGCTATCCTTTAATAGATTTTGAAGAATCTTCTTCGTTCGTTTACAAGCAATCTAAATCTTGCATAGCAAATCACCGCAAGGGATCACAAGTAACGCAACATATTTTGTTGTGGCAGCAAGTATGTCGTTGTTACTTCACATTCGACTTCCTAAACTTGCTGTTAACCCTGCGGCGTAGCCGTGCTCTTTAAAATGTGCACCACGGCCGCGTGGGCAGCTGCAGCAAGTCCGGAGATCAGAGGTTTGAATCCCGGCGCTGACAGTGGCTATCCTGAGTGTGTTTTTTCCCCCGGAGTTTCCACACTAGCTCAAGGCAAATGACGGGTTAGTATCTAGCTTCGGGGTGCCTACCTCATCGCTGTCCCCAATACAGTTCCACACTACTACAGTCATCACATAAATACAGGTTAGGCAAGTTCATCACTTATCCAACTACATGGGACTGATAACCAAGATGTCCCAAGCCCCTAAAATGAATAAGGTTATCAACAACAAAGCTATATGGAAGTAAGTAAATCATTTACAGTAGTTGTTTCGTTTAGGGGCATGGACATCTTGGTCATCAGTCCTAAGTACCTGAGTGTTTGTTGAATCAGATAACTTGTGTTATTGTGGTGTATGTATAAGAGATTGGGGCTAGGAATGTGAAGAAAGTGACCATGACTTTATTAGGAAATACGTTCGGGGAAAACACTTCTTCGGTGGCTGATTTGAGAATCTTCTCAGTTTTGCCTCATTAGACTGAATGTATCCCAGTCCAAACCTCAGACCAAATAAAATTCTTGACGGAACCCGGACATCCGGGATGACAGTCAGGAATGCTAGCCACTACCCCACGAGGCAGTCAGATAATTGAATAAACTAACTTATATAATTTGACATCAAACCCGACGCCATAGAATCGAGCATAATAAGGGATATAAAAACATATGTGGCAGATGACCTCGATGTTCCATTCCTATAAACAACAATCGCCACTATCTGACACCTGACTATACTTAATAATTAATGCTATAATTGCAGTGACGAAATTTTCGTCGTGGGTTTGAGTCCTAAGGTCTATTATCCACCTCGTGGCATATTAACTAGCATTCTTGCCTCTCAACGCGGTGGTCAGGATTAAATTCCCAGCTCTGCCAAGATATCCCATTCAGGTCTGAGGGCTGGAACGGTTCTCGCTCAGCTTCGTGAGGCAAAACTGAGAAGACATTAGTTTGATTCTCACCTCAGTGGTTACCAGAAAAAAGCCACACTAAACCCCGAAATGTATTGAACCCTACGGAAGTTTACAGACACAGTATCAACAGCAACAAAATTATATTTTTGATAAATGTAATTATTAATAGGCTATATTTCGTTTTATGGGTTATTTAAAATAATATTTACATAAGTTCATAAGAAATAACCATGAATTAAAATGAATCTCAATACAGCTTACGCCACGGTTTTGTCCGGTCAACTTCGGTTGCGCAGTCATACAGAGGACAGTCGGTGAGCCTCAGGCATGTGCAATTGATATGTGAGTTGCTTTTCGCACAACTGAAAACTCACTCATGAGTTGCCAAAACCTGTGGCGTAAACTGTACCTTTTGTTGTGTCTTTTGAGGGGCTTGGACATGTTCTTGGGTGTGTGTAGAATTTGTCTGATGACATGTGGCATTGTGGTGTCTGTAGTAGTGTGTGTTTTGAGCCACATTTCGAAACGTATTCGGACCCGAATGAAACACTTGGGGCGAATAATTTGCCGGAACAAGAATCGCGCACGCACTAACAATTAATCCACGTATGCATTTAACTTATATACATTTATTACAGTACTATACACACAACTATATACACAACATATTGACATTACTTCGTTATTGCGCTGCGAGGAGCTGCGGCTTGTGCGTGCTGTCAGTAAGGCACGGCTTAGCAGAGTGTGTCCCAAAGACCAGGTAGAGGGCTGGGGGTGGACAATAGAATGACACTGTGTTGACAAGCATCACCATCACCACGTTGTCACGTCTTGTTCCCTCCCATAACACTGTTCACTTACTGTCTCCAACATACCGCCCACCTAAATGTACTACATTTAAACACAAATATGAATGATGGGCACACCAAAAGTTCACTGAGAAAACAACACTAACACAAAAGAAAATTACACAACAAAAATATATACAGTCACAAGAGCACACGTCACGGTGCAGGTAGGGGGCACAGTTTCTGGATTGGTCTCTTCTGAGTTCCGTTGCTGGTACGGACGATGGCTACTCGGACCAATCCATCCTTGCCGGATATCACGTCTTCGACCACTGCAAGCCTCCATGCTGTGGGTGGGAGATTGTCCTCCTATACAAGGACGATGATGCCGGGCTGAATGTTCACCTCCTTGTTAATCCATTTGGATCTTTGTTGTAGACTGTTGAGGTAGTCCTTTGACCACCTGCTCCAAAAGTCCTGCTGCATTTTCTGCAGATGCTGCCACCTGGATAGACGGTTGGAGGCTACCTCTGTCAGATTTGGTTCAGGGATGGACATCGATGGGGAGCCGATTAGGAAATGACCGGGACTGAGATAAGAGGGATCATAGGGATTGTCAGAAAGACGAGAGATAGGCCTAGAATTAAGACAAGCTTCTATTTGGCAAGCTAACGTCTGTAGTTCGTCGTATGCCAAGCAGGTGTTGCCAACCACCCTTCTCATATGATGTTTCATTGGCTTAACCCCAGCTTCCCAGAGGCCACCGAAATGAGGGGCATCCGGAGGAATGAAATGCCACGTGAATCCTTCTTTACTACCAAACTCTTGAAGTTCTTCCACGCAGTGTTCGGATTTGAAGAGGCGGTGCAATTCGTTCAACTCATTTCGCGCTCCCACGAAGTTTGTTGCATTGTCCGAGTAGAGGTTAAGACACTTTCCCCTCCTCGCGGTAAAGCGTCGCAGAGCTGCAATGAAGGCTTCTGAGGTGAGATCGCGAACTACTTCCAGATGTATTGCCTTAGTGCAGAGGCATACGAATACTGCAATGTAACACTTCACCTTCACCTTGCTTCTTGTTGATCCTTGCTTTATAAACATTGGCCCAGAAAAATCCACTCCAGAGTTCATAAATGGGCGCGCTGCTGTCACCCGAGGAGCTGGTAGTTGACCCATTAGTTGCTCCGAAGCAGATGCCTTCTACCTAAAGCAACGTAAACACTTGTGGATTAGCGGCCGTACTGTTTGCATGGCGTTTACAATCCAATATTTTTGCCGTAGAGAGGCGATCAGCAATTGTTCACCAGCATGTAATAAGCGTAGGTGTTCAGATTCCATGATCAATTTTGTCAAGTTGTGTTTAGGGGGAGGAATGATCTGATGACGTTCACCGAAAGGCATTGGACAATTTTCTAATCTTCCGCCCACCCTGAGGAGGTCTTCTCCGTCGAGGAATGGGTTGAGACTTCTCAACATACTTTTGGTCGCTACACTTGATATACCTTTCAGCTCTTCCACCTCCGCCATGTAGCTGAACCGCTGCGCTTGTTTGATGCACACCTTCAAGGCTCCTTCAAGTTCCATAGGCGTCAATGGACCAGTTCGCTTGGTGCTTGGATTCCTTGTATTGTGGGCAAACCTAATGCAGTAGGCACTGACCTTCTGCATTCGGCGAAGTGACGAGAAGCGACGGGAAATATCTTCTTGCTCCTCATGAGTCACCATGCATTGCGTCTCTCGTTTCTCGGGAATTTCATCAATCTCCAGAGAGTTGTAGGTTGAACAAGGCCATGAAGATTGTTGTTTGTTCAATGAGACATTGTTATACGATTTGCAAGATGCGTCGGAAACAACTCGCGTCCTGGTTGTGGTGCTACTTTCCTTTCCAACCGCATGGTGTGGAAGATAGAAAGAAGGCTCGTTCGTGGGAGGTCGGTCCACCGCAAGCTGCATATCATTCAGGCGTTCGTATTCGTCCATGAAATCGACGTATTCTTGCTGTAATTCATGGCTCTTCTGTAACCTTCGCTCGATCTGAAGTAACCTTTTCTCTGCATTGTTACGCGATCTACCAAGTGGCTTGCACTGCTGACGAACAGGCAACCTTACAATGAATCTTCCAGACTTGTCACGTTTTGTGTTGCGCTGAAAATGGTCTTCACAATATCGTTCTTCTTTGGTGAGTGGCATAATCGTTGGAAGCTCTCCTATTTCCCAGAATTTCTCGATTTGACGGTGTAGATCGTCGCCATCCCTCAGGAAGAATGATGGCCTTGATTGAAGACTACTCCTCTGGGACTCGGAGTATATAGAGCCAGTGAAAATCCAGCCTAGCTGCGTGTTCTTCATTACAGGCAGGTCGCTGTGTAACTTGAACGTTCCCTCGGCCAGGAGTTCCATGAAGAGTTCCGCGCCAATTAACATATCGATGTTGCCTGGTATGTTGAATTGCGGGTCGGCTAGTTGTATACCGGTTGGTATTTTCCAACTTCTGCAATTGATATAGGCTCCAGGCATTTCCCCTGTGATCCTAGGAAGTACTGAGCATGTAATAGTAGCCTTGTAATTGGTAACGTTAGAATAGAATTCAACATCGACGCTGTGATCCGAATTTACAGTCGTATTGCTTATCCCTCTAAAAGGCATTGGATTTCTACGTCGTTTCAGTCTTAGGCGTTGCGCCATCGCCTCCGATATGAAGTTAGACTGCGATCCACTGTCAAGTAGAACTCGGCATTGTTGTAGTTCACCATTGTCCCTCACTTTCACCAAGGCAGTGGACAGCAGGACCTGTGCTTGTGAGCGAAATTTTAAAGAACGGTAAGAGCCTGATTGTTGCAATTCATTGTTGTCATCAGTTCTTCTATTGGGTGGTTCTTGTGATCCAGACCCCGGTTCACGCCTCGCGTCTCTTCCGCTATTCCTTGTGACGTTCGGATTGGGTGCAACAGGGTGTGATGTTTCCTGCCACAACTCTTGCAATAGCCTGCAATGCATTGTTGGACATTGTGCGGCCGAAAGCAATTGAAGCACAATCCTTTACTCTTAACAAATGCATAGCGTTGCTCAACACTGCGATTAATGAATGGCTGACATTTATGAAGGGCATGCTGGGATTCACAAAATGGGCATGCACTGATGTTAGATACAGACACATTTGAATAGGGTGACTTGGGTGAGATGGTCTTAGAATGACTTGCCTTTTGAACTGTAGTGGTCAATTTTGCGTCACGGCTGGATATAGCTAATTCTAATGCCTGACATCTGCCTTCCAGAAAAGATTGCAATTCGGATAATTCTTGGAAGTCCTGTCTTTTAGCATTAATCTCGTATTCCTTTCTAGTTAAAGGATCTTGTTTATCCAGTACTAGCTGCGATAGGAGAATCTCTTCTAGCGGTGTTTTTAACTTCAGAGCCTTAATGGCATTCAGATTAGATATTAACTGGTTATTTAGGTGCCTAATATCGGCTGCCGAGTCCTTGCTGCAAGATGGTAATAATAATAGCTGCCTGATATGCTTAGTGGCTATTAAGCGGTTATTAGTATATCTACTACAAATCAGTTCCCATGCTACGTCAAAGTTTTCATTTGATATCGGCAGGTTGCTTATCAATTCTAAAGGCTACCCTTTTAAGGCTGATAACAGATAATGCAATTTCTGTACATTAGGAATATCTGAATTTCGTGTTATTAACCCATTAAAGGTGTCTCTGAATGCTATCCATGAGCTATAATCTCCGGTGAAAATAGGGATGTTGATCACTGGAACTCTGACGTTACTTATTAGGCACCCTGTGCTATTGTCACTAAGGGATCGGGTGTTTCCAGTGCTTCTCTCAACTAATTTAGTCAATGCTGCTTCTAAGTCAAAGTATTGTATTCACGATCTGCTGCATGACTATCATCATCATCATCGTCATGAAGCTCTAATTTGCTTTGCGGTTCTTCGTACCTATTTCTAATTGCACTAAGCTCATTTAATCGAAGCCGTACGGTAGTTACATCAGTTCCTTGGCGTGCTTGACATTTCTCAAGAAATTTACTTGTTCGAGTTAAGCTTGCTTTAACTATCGCTCTCTGTTTAACTAGTAATTTCTTTTCATTGGGTTCCTTGGCGAGGAAAGGGTAGAGTGAGAATGGAAATACAGTAAGGAATTCGGAACTGTTTGAAGTAGCCTCACCTGTATTGTCTTCGCCGCTGCCTGTGTCTGGTCTCCCGCTGGGCTGGGCTTCAGGCGATAGGATTGCCTTGCTGTCGCTACCTGGGTCCCCTCCTGTGTCACCGATGGTACGGCCTTGCTGCTGATCTTGCCTGTTTAGATGCAGTAATAGCATTCACGAATCCGTAGAAGTTATATTCACACACGTAATATCCATGCATGCGCATAAACGTAATACAGTATATCATCCGGCCCGGAGGACCAATGTTTCGAGCCACGTTTCGAAACGTATTCGGACCCGAATGAAACACTTGGGGCGAATAATTTGCCGGAACAAGAATCGCGTGCGCACAAACAATTAATCCACGTATGCATTTAACTTATATACATTTATTACAGTACTATACACACAACTATATACACAACATATTGACATTACTTCGTTATTGCGCTGCGAGGAGCTGCGGCTTGTGCGTGCTGCCAGTAAGGCACGGCTTAGCAGAGTGTGTCCCAAAGACCAGGTAGAGGGCTGGGGGTGGACAATAGAATGACACTGTGTTGACAAGCATCACCATCACCACGTTGTCACGTCTTGTTCCCTCCCATAACACTGTTCACTTACTGTCTCCAACAGTGTGTATTTGTAATTCAGATGAGGATTGGCAAAGATGCAGCCGTGTCCTTAAGTTAGGAACCATCCCGACATTTTCGTGAAGTAGAAGTGGGAAACCACAGAAAACCACTTCCAGGATGGCTGAGTTGGGAATCGAACCCGCCTCTTCTCAGTTTTGACTCACGAGGCTGAGTGTACCCCGTTCCAGCCCTTCTACCAGAATTAGATTTCTTTGCAGAGCTGGGAATCGAACCCGGTCTTCCACGGTGAGAGTCAAGAATGCTAGCCACTACGCAACGAGGCAGACGGAGGAATATACAGTAACAGTCACCACCGTGGTCTACCAGCAAATATAGTGGATTTCCGCATAGACAGCCCAAATTCTATTCCGGTCACAGCCGTGGATGTTTCTTACCGTTGCACGGGGGTTGGAACCTGGTGGAGTGCACACGTGACGACAACTGAGAATGGATGGCTTTGGATATCATCTCAGCCATCCTAGGAGTGGTTGTCCAAGGGCTCCACTTCAACTCCCGGCAAATGTCAAGATGGTACTTAACTTAGCCTCCAGCCCGAACCTGGCTCCCAATAACAAGTACCGTACTCACACATTCGCAGTTACCAGTACATTGCAGTTTATCAGACAGATGCAAGCACACCAATCTGATGTTCTCGATGTCGCAAACCCTTAAGTACAACAACAACGAACATAACGTTAATTAATCCGACGGAAAGACATCCTGTTTGTTCACTCTCTAGAATTGCCGCGCACCAGCGGAACTAGCATCCAGTGTCGAAGGTATTTATTCCTGCAATATAACTTACCTTCCCTCAAAGGAAGCAATATCTGCAACCAGGTGAGAAAGATTTAGAACAGCGGGCCCGCGTGGTTATAAACCTTAATCGTGGCTAATAAATTAAGGCATTTCTCAAGGATATCAGCAAAATGCTCTGTTGTCTGAGTAACATACCAGTTGTCAGTCACTAAAACAACTGCAACAAATACCTGACCACCTCATAGCGTAGTGAATAGCATTCTTGCCTTGTCGTCTTGAGGTTCGAGTCCTACTCCTGGCATTGCCAAGAAATGTAATTCTCGTCTGAAGACTGGAACGGGGTACACTTAACCTCGTGAGGCAGAACTGAGGAGAGGCGAGTTTGAATCCCACATCAGCCATCTTAGAAGTGGTTGTCCTTGGTTTCCCACTTCTGCTCCAGGCAAATGGTGTTATGGTTCCTAATTTCAGGTCACGGCCACCTCCTTCCCAACCTCAGCCTAAATTAAATATACACACACTGCTACAGACGTGACAATAACACAGATTATCAGACAAACCCAAGTATACGGGCTCAATGACTACGATGGCGCAAATCCCCAAAATGAATGAACAACGAACTATATACTCAACAAATTCATGTCACACATATTGTATGTTCATTCCTTATTATTCCCTTTTCAGCGAGGTTGGAGAGGAAATGAGATGCGATGCCGGGTGGTTTTACGGTCGGATGCCCTTCCTCACGCCACCCTCATGATAGGAGTTATTCGGATATAAATTGAATGAAAGTTAAACTAGGCAGGAAGTTGGAAGGAAGCGGCCGTGGCCTCTTAGGAGGTTGTCATTTGTAGCTCTTCAGTCGGTCAACACGATTATGCCCAATGAATGGGCGGGGTACAAGATATAAACATAAATAAAAATACACTCCTGGAAAACTATTACATGTATTAGTTGGTTGTCACTCAGGGACGTATATAAGGGGGGGGGGGGGCGAAAATTTTGTCACATATATCATTTGTTTATGAATTAAAACATTAAAAACCAATATAATCATGTACTATTGTTACTAAGCGACGTATGGCAACGTTGCAAAGCAAGGCGAAGGTAGAGCGATGTAAACAGTGTGACAATCAGTTTGCTCTGATCTTATGTGTAACAACATAACCTGTTATTACTCTCCAGTGCCTTCGCTCTTTTGAACGAACCAGGAACAGCAACAAGTGCCCTTGAAGCGTGTGACAAAAGTTTTTTACCTAACTTTTCCTACCCTTATCAAACTTTTGGCAAATTTGCCTCCCTCTGTAGCTACTGGTACCACCGAACGGAGTTTGAGTTGGTTGAAAACATACTTAAGAAATTCTACTTCTGAAAACAGACTCAATGGTATAGTATTGTTATCTATTCACAGAGACATACATCTCACTGAAGATGAAGTTATGAACCGATTTGGCAATGCTTCAAGAAACCTTGACTTATATTATAGTGTGAGTTGTAAATCAAAACAGTAACATTAATTTTTCCGTGTAAATACTATCAGGTGAACAAGATGATTGTATTAATAACAAGAAGTTCCGTGAAGAACTATACAGCCTACTTTTCATGCCAATGATTATTCTACAGAATATGAACCTAACCAGAATTATGACGAAATTAAGTTGGTAATATCGAAATATCTAATTAGTTCAAAATATACCTGGTATAATGTAGCCTAATAGAGCACTACAGTTGGCAGCCCTGGTGACTGAATATATTCTTAGTTCCTTCTCTTAAGGTACAGAATACAAAATTTGGTTGAAGTCCAATGGACGTTACATGCAGTTAGACACTGGATCTATCAGCACGCGTAAAAGCATGTTGCCAACAATACCATGCGTGTGCTGGTCAGAAATAATCTGAAATATTATGATATCTTGTTGTGCCAATTTTGGATGAAATCCATTTGTTAGTATAGAAGTTACATGTATTTTAAAATTTGACATATCAGCAGGCATAGAACCATGTTGGCAGCACTGCCTTGTATTAACTACTCCAAATTAATCTAGAATGTCAGGTGCTATACGTGTGCAAAGTATAGAGTTGTTGGCTTCCATACTTTCTGATATATTGATATTAGGGTTAAAAATATAGACAGCATTTATTTACAGTTGGCAGCCCTGATTGATCTTAACAATACTTATAGTCATATCTGTTATGGTACACATAGCACATACGAAATTTGGTTGAAATCCAACTGATAGTATAGAAGTTACATGTATTTAAAAATTGGTACTATCAGCAGGCTTATAATCATGTTGGTAGAACTGACGTATATAAGTTACTCCAAATTAATCTAAAATGTCAGAATATGCGTGTGCATAGTTTAAAGCTGTTGGCTTGCATACTTTCTGATATATTGGTATTTGGATTTAAAAAAATAGAGAGAGAGCAATTATTAACAGTTGGCAGCCCTGGTGGCTCTTAAGAATACGCTCAGTCATACCTGTTTACGTACAGATATTACATACAAAATTTGGTTGAAATCCAATTGATAGTGTAGAAGTTATATGCATTTAAACATTGGACCTATCAGAAGGCTTAAAATTATTTTGGCAACACTGTCATAGTTGGCCTCCTGGGAATTAAACTGAAATAGTCTTATCTACATGTGTGCCAATTTTGGAATAGCTCCCATGCATACCTTGCAAGATATCCAACATGGAGCTCAAATTTCTAGTGCGTTTTTTCAGCAGTTGGTAGCACTGACATCATTTTCAAATATGGACGTGAGATATTCCGGTGCGAGTTTCAACCAAGCAAGCAAGGTGAACAGACGTGCAGTGAAGTGTAAGGAAGAATGGGAATCGCTATTCAGCAGTACCGGGCGGTCATCGGCCGCTGGCAGGCTAGAGTGAAGTGCGATTTCAGTGTCGGGAAGGTGATAGTGGGCAACGTCACTGAACAGATGGGGGTTTTGGCGATGGGGATGGTAGCGCTGGTTGTGGCGACGCTACTATTAATTGGAGGAGTGGAGTCAAACCCAGGGCCTGGTCAGCTGGGATGGCAAGAAATGGAAAAAATAAGGGAAATTGTAAAGGAAGTGTCACAAAATGACCAGGTCCGGGACATTCTTCGTGAGCAATGTAAGGAATTCAAGGAGATGAAGACATGTATAAGAGAAGAGATGGGAATAGTGACAGAAAGGCTGGCCGAGAATAGTAGAGAGATAAAAGACCTGAGAGAAAAGGTGAAGATATTAGAGGTGGAGGTAAATGAATTAAGGAAGACCAAGCTGGATGAGAGAAAGAAAAACGTCTTCATTTACGGAATAAAGGAAGATGCCAAGGAAAGCACCGAGGATCTAACATCCAAGGTGCTCCGAGTGATTAGTGAAGGCATGCGGATAAACATTGGAGTCTCAGAGATTGACAATGTGACCAGGATAGGGCGAGGAAGGGGCACGAGGCCCGTGAAAGTGTCATTAGTTTCTTCGCTGATGGCTCACAGAATTCTGGCGAACACAAGGAACTTGAAAGGGGAGAGGATATGGATAAGGAGAGAAATGAGTAAAGAAGAGGCAAGCGAGCAACGGACCTTGCAGTTTCATTTAAGGAAGGGAAGGAGCTCTGGTCTCAAGGCTTATGTAAAAGGTAATAGACTGGCGGTTAGCGGCAACAACTGGGATCGGATTTGGACAGTGGCACAACTCCAGGATATGGAGAAGCAACAACAACAGGAGACAGTTAGACCTAGCAACCAGGTGGAAGCAGTTGTCGGGTCAGAGGAAAGTGCGGTGATGAGTCAACAGAGAGCAGCGACCTCCAAGTCCAACACGGAAGTGGCGCGAGCAGGAACGACTAACGTCAGCGCCAGGATCACCGGACAAGTGCGTGGTTTGCAGAAAGGTGAGACTGGCAAACAACGAGTTACTAGTCTAAAAGAACTTTGGGGCAAGAAAACCTTGGCAGAGCAGTTTAATGTGGAGAAGGAGGTCATTTCTTCTCCAGGTGGTAGTATACTAGAGTTAGAGAAAGCTAGAGTTACTAGAAGTAAAGCTACCGCCAGCGAGGAGGGTAGGGGTAAAAAATAACTAAACTGGAATATTGCTAGCGTAAATATAGAGGGTTTTTTAAATAAGAGAGGCAACGATGTAGTTTTGACCCTAATAGAAGATATGCAGATTGTAGGATTTGTTGAGAGTTGGCTCCCTGTAGGTTGCGAGGTTAAATTAGATGGCTTCAATATATATACAAAACCTAAGATTAGGAAAGCTCGCACCGGTAGGTTCCCAGGGGGTATTGTTGTTTTAATTAAAGAAGAGGTGAGGGAATTATCAGAATTTATTAGTTCAGAACTGGAAGAGGTAGTGTGGGTAAAAGCAGATATTAGGGGGAGGGGGAAAGGAACGGTATGTTTCGGCTTTGTCTACAACCCTCCGGAGAATTCCCCGTATGCAAGAGAAAGCTTTTTCGATGAGTTAGCTATTGAAATAAACAGAATTCAAAATATATATGAAGAGGCAGAGATTGTGCTGTTAGGGGACTTCAATGCGAGGGTTGCAGACAGAAAGCCCCTTTACAGCAAGGGGGTTGCCGAGGCCGTATGTGGTGATAGGCACAGCAAAGACAAGGAATGTAACAAGAACGGAGAAAAGATTTTGGAACTATGTGGTGCAGAAGAGCTATATATATTAAATGGTGTCTGTGTGGGGGATGAAGAAGGTAACCTGACTTATATAACAGAGATTGGAGGAAGTGTAATAGATTTAGCAATATGTTCCAGAGGAGCACTAGCCCTAATTAAGAGGTTCACTGTTGAAGAATGGGGGAAATCACACCATCTACCAATTGTCGTCAACATGCAGGGAGCGGTGACAAAATCAAAAGGGAACCCACAAGTTAAAGCTATAGAGAGAAAAGTGAATAGATTCAGATGGAGGGAGGAAAACTGCAGAGAGTTCCAGAACTACTTCCAGGGAGAAAATTTTGAGCTGATAAAGGTAGGAATAAGTTTAATGATCAGTAATGATGAAATTGAAGGGGTAATACGTATGATTGAGAATGCAATTATGATGGCAGGGCGGAAAATGCGCGTGAAGGCTAGGGGAAAATTAGGGAGAATTAAAGGATGGTACGATGAATCTTGTAGAAGGAAGAAAACCGAAGTTATTAGGGCACTGAAGTTATACAAGAGAGGAGGGGATGATACGATGAGAGTAGAATTTTGTCGTCTAAGGAAAGAATATAGGGAACTGCTCAGTAAAATGAAAGATGAATGGCAGGGTAAGGAAGCAACAGCACTAAATAAGGATTCTAAAGCTAACGACTGTAGCAAAGTGTGGAGCAGGATAAAGTCTTACTGTAGGGGGAGCAGAAGTGGTGGGGGGAGCTCTATAAGTGATGAAATATGGATTGCATATTATGAGAATCTGTTAAATGCTGAAGATAATTGGAGGAAGAGGGATGAGTTTGGCGTCCCGAGGGGGCTGGGGGTCACTCTGCCTATGCTGGACCAAGTCATATCGATAGAGGAAATTAAGGAAGTAATGACAAAAAGTAAAGGAGGGAAGTCAGGTGCTATTTCGGGGATAACAAATGAATTTTGGCAAGAGTTGAGTAGCAATAGGTTCATGATGGACAGCTTGGTAAAAATCTTTAACAAAATCTTTGACGGAGGTAGATTTCCAAGGGCGTGGCAGGAGGGGATAATTTGTCCAATATATAAGAGGCGTGGGGACAAACTAGACCCAGGCAACTATAGAGGCATAACTTTGCTTGATAATTTGAGCAAAATGTACACCGGGGTCTTATCCAAGCGTTTAATAGCATGGGCAGAGGGCTGTTCGGTGTTCTCGAGACTCCAGACAGGGTTCAGAAAAGGAATGAGGACCAGTGACAATATAATGGTGGTTAAAACGGTGATGGACAAGTACATAAGAAGGAAAAGAGGTAAGCTGTATATCACAGCTATTGATTTGGAGAAGGCGTTTGATTCAGTGAGCAGGGGAGCTGTCATGGCTAAACTGGGAAAAATCGGGGTGTCACATAAAATGATACGAGCAATTGAGAATGTGTATTCCGAAGTGAAATGTGCAATTAAAACTAAAGATGATGTAATTGTAGGAGAGATAACGTCTAATATAGGTCTAAAACAGGGATGCAAATTATCCCCGGTGCTTTTTTTGCTATTTATCAACGATATTTTCGAGTCAAAGGGCTTTGAGCAACGGTCCAACCCTTGCTTGGACAATTATGATATCCCGGGCCTAGCTTTCGCTGATGACATCCTTCTGCTTGCTCTAACACCCTATAATATGCAATATAGTATTGACGAGATTGTGAGATACTGTGAGGACTGGAACTTAAAAATTAACCCGAGTAAGACCAAAGTTATGGTCTGCAAAAAGGGAGTTAAACTGGCTAAGAATGAAAAGTGGGTCATGTATGGGTCTCAGTTAGAGACGGTGAAAAAACTTGAGTATCTAGGGATGATAATGGCGAGTAATGGTAAATGGACCGAACAAATTAAAAGGGCAAAATCGAAAGGGCTAGCGGCATTGGCGAATGTTAAAGTGTTAGAGCGTAGGTTACCGAATCTTGACTACAAAGTGTATAAGAATGTGTTCAACGCACTCATCGTTTCAAGAGCACTCTATGGAGTGGAAGTATGGGGTTTAGAGGAAGGAACGAAAACCCTGGACAGTATTGTAAGTAGGTTTGCCAAGATAATTTTGGGGCTACCTAGTTGCACGGCGAATTGTGGAGCGAGAATGTTGTGTGAGGATGTAAGCATTAGACAACATATCATAAAAAGGGTCATAAAGTCTTGGATTCGTTTCAAAGCAGGTGGAGGGGGGGAAATGCTTAAGGTAGCCTACCTGCACCAAATGAAGCATCAGCAAGAGGGCTACTGGGTGGACGGGGTAAGAAGTGTACTGGAAAGATTAGGAATGGGCTATCTATGGGATAGGGACTTACAAAGAGAGGAAGGTAGGGTGTGTAAAAAAGTGTGCAGAAGGGTTAATGACGTAGAGTTGCAGGTGCTAAGGGAAGAGTGCACCAGTAGGAGAACCTTAACGGAGTTCTGCGAAATAAGGAACTTTATGAGCATAAAGCCTCAATGCCTAATGAAAAGAGAAATGAGAGGGATAATTTGGTGGTTAATGGGGGTGTATAAGAACAAAGCGTTGAGAGAAGTAGGAAAAGAGGACATTTGCCTGTTTTGTGGGAAGGTTATGGGTGCGGCGCACCTGATCAGGGAATGCAAGGAAATTAAAATGATAAGAGCAAGGTTTGTAGACAAAGCAGATATAAACAGAATAGAAAATGAAAATGAGTATCACACTTTAATTAAATTACTAAAAAGGGAATGGGGGAAAGCAGGTCAATTAGCAAAATATTTTAATACCATCAGGGCAATGTGGAATAAGAAAGCGTCGGATGAGATTCAGAACAAAGATGCATGTAAATTAAGCATTCAAGTACAGGAGATGGCTTCCTAAGCTATAAATCTTGTTAAAGCCTAGGAGAGCCTATCTGTACATATTGCTGTCTGTAGATTTTTTCTGTAAATTTATGTTATCTATGTGTTTATTGTCTGTAGGTCACGATATGACTCTCTGAGTTAAAGTGACAATTAACAAGTAGACTTGGTTTAAATAAATAAATAAATAAATAAAAGATATTCCGATGCACATCTTTACTCATACTAAATTTGGTTTTGATTGCTGCAGCCGTTTAGGAGTTGATAGGGGGGGGGGTACACACACACACACACACACACAGCCAGACAGACAGACAGACAGACACACATTTTCCCGGATCGATCTCATAAGTCTACTTTTTCCTCATTTTTGCAAAATGTGAAAAGTTGGCTAAAAAGTATCATAAAAAGGCCTTAGTTGTGTTTTACATCAACCAAACATCACAACAAATTGGTTGAAAAAGTGATGCCAGATAGCCTTAAAACTCATCATTTTGCACCAAATTATACAAAAGTTTCCCGGGGAGAACCCCGAACCCCCTATTCTTTGGGGCTATACCATGCCCCTTAACCCCCGGTTGGGCACCCCCCGAAATAAAACTCTATATACGTCCCTGAATGTCACTATTAAATGAGACAACTAACTATCTAATACATGTTTCTTTTACACGAGTGAATTTTTGATGTGTAACATCTTTCCGCTCGGTTGCTGGATAGTTTTGTGGGAGTGATTTTGAAAATTGGAGACGGAAGTGGATCGGAACGATCGACCTGGCAGTGGTGGATCGAACGGAAGTATGCACTGCCCGCTCGATCGACGGAACGGAAGTGTACTAGCTGGCAGTGGTGGGAAACGGAAGTATGCACTGCCCGCTCGATCAATCGAACGGAAGTGTACTAGCTGGCAGTGGTGGAAAACGGATGTATGCACTGCCCGCTCGATCGATCGAACGGAAGTGTACTAGCTGGCAGTGGTGGAAAACGGAAGTATGCACTGCCCGCTCGATCGATCGATCCAGCGGACAGTGGTAAGACCCAGCTGGCAGCGGTACGAGAAACAATGAGCGCGCGGTGTCGGAAATTGATACCATAACTCATGCGAACTCTGGTATCAAGTGATTGAAACAAATGACATGGTACATGTTCGAAGTCTTCGTATCAGTATTTAAATGGTAAAATGCCTTAATATCAAACATTGTAAGTAGTCGGCATTGCCGGTATTATGTTTCTGCACAATGGCTATTCAAATATTAACCCACATAACGGTAATGCAGTCATCAATATAATATAATATAATCGTTGTGGTTATACGAGAATTTAGCAAGCCTTCATGAACTATTACTGAATACATTCTCTTTACTCACAAGAGGGCCTATTCATAAGGCATTTTAAACTCAATTTCACGCAGGAACATTATCGAAACAAGCAAAATATAAATGAAACTTAATTCCGTAATGCAGTATTATTGGAACGTGGAAATAAGTCACCATCTTGTGCACAAAATTTGCGTAGTCGAAATAGCCGTGGGGTTAGTGCTTATGACTGTGAATCTAGAGATCTTGGGTTCGAATCCCGGTCGGGAAAGATATTTTTGCTACCAGATTATCATTTAAACGATATTTATCATATCTATATGACTCATTTTAACAGAATCCATATGAAATTACGTGTTGGTCTGTGAATGAAGAGGACCTGTTTATAAGGAATTTAAGGTTATGAGCGGTGTCACGTCTATTAATCTAGTTGATCCATATCGTATTCTTTATTTAGGCTAGTGCTGGTGGAAGCTACAAATCATCTAATAAAATGTGTTCCGTATTATAAACTGTCGCCTCCGTAGCGTAGCGGTCAGCATGGTTAGCTGCCGCCCCGGAGGTCCTGGGTTCGATTCCCGGCTCTGCCACGAAATATGAAAAGTGGTATGAGGACTGGAACGGGGTCTACTCAGCCTCGCGTGTTCCAAATGAGTAGAGGGGGTTCGATTCCCACCTCCGCCATCCTCGAAGTGGTTTTCCGTGGTTTCCCACTTCGTCTTCGAGCAAATGCCGGGATGGTACTGTCCCCGAATTACCTACCGTCAGCTTGTTGATATTCCTCGTTGGTAGGTGGATTGCAGAACCTGAAAACCCCGACTAAAAAAAACCCAGATTCCACTCAACAAGAGACGGGGATAATGGGGCACAAGGATTACCTACCTGAGGTAACGTCAAGAAAAACCATAGCAACAAAAGAAAAATCTAGCTCTGAAGAACCCAAGAATGAGAAAAACATAATCTCTAAAGCGTGGAATTATACTGAAATGCCTGCGATGGTTTCCTTAACGTGACCTCCTATCGCATCTATAAAATACCACTCTAAAAGAATTAAAATAAAATTCTTCAAAATTTATTCACAAAGTCAAAATAGCAGAATGTGCTATCAAAAAAGTTACAAGAAATGAAAAACAATTACAGCTTCAACCGGAAGCTCAAATCACAGTGACCTGAATACAACTTCTAGTCATCACTAGACACACTGCATTCTCCATAAAAAATTAACACTATTTAAGATAATACCCTACTATGGCAAAAGCAATGCCTCAAAAGCCTTATTAAAATTAATTCCACGTGTGAGTAGGTCATTATTAATCCTACAATTAGAACTATAATTTATGTACAAAATCTACATTGGAAAATATATCTATACACAATGGCACACTCCAAGTGTGTTTCCTTTTATTTCGCAAGCCTCAGTTTATCATTCTTCCATTAGAATAAGATCATTAGTTTCCTTTAACTGATTCGAAAATATTTAAATTGGTCCTTTGTCAACCAGATGACAAAGCTTAATAGAGGTAATCTATCACTTTAATAATTATTGCATTCACCAAAATAACTGATCGGGATAACTGAAAAACCCTCGTCAGCATGGTGATTAAAACCAGAATATTAAGGTTGACATCATTTAATACATGTTTTAATGTTTTACTTTGCAGTTAGCATGCTTCTAAGCAACAACAAAATGCTTGTAGTACAACGCTGAATTAGACTTGAAAATAAGTCAACTTATATTTGACTACACAATCACAATTATCATGGGTTAGTTTCCATGAAATACCTTAATGTTTATTTCATTCTTTTACTGCCTTCACGCGGCTCTATTCTTATACAAATGTACTCCCCTGAGTACTCTATTCAGAATTAATTTATTATAATCATACATATTTTAACGTAACTGGATCACCTTCATTGCTTAATGACGAATTTCATTCTCGGCTGATAATTGTTGTTACTACATCGTTGTTTAAATTTATACATAGTTTACATTAGTTTTCAATGATGTTGGTTGGATTTTCTCAATAATAAAATATCCTTTTAGAATTAATACCTATGCTATGAGAGATTGCAATAGCATCGACTCTCCTTAATCAGAATGTATTTATACATTTATTAAATTTGGGATATACGCTGCTTAAAAAAGTGAATGATGTTTCAGAGATATATTAAAGTCAAATGACGATAATCAAAAACACTGATAAATTCCTTCGACCAAGGATCTCAACTATGCCTTCACGCGAGAGGCTAACATGAAACAAGTTAAATACAAATAAAGAGAAAGTTGATCAAGCCAATGTTCGGTACACCCCTGCACGGATGAATTCGAGAAACAAAGTAATGCCTCTACACCACCGGACATGGTAATCATAACAATTAGCACAATTGTCTGGTTAGAAAACATTACCAGCCTCTGTCCTTCACCAACACAAAGAATGGTTACAAATAAAAGCGAGAAATCAAACTCCTCTATAAAAGTATAAAATAAACTTCACAAAACTCAAAACTTGCTATCAAAATCAGTCTTCTATTCATAATCCAAACACTCGGATGTATAAAGTACGAAAATGCAGTAGGAAAATGTAGCTCAACAAAAACACAGTCTAACGATGCGAAGAATGTCACAAATTGACATAATAAAGAGCTCACCACGTTGATAAACTACACTGAATCACAAAATGACTATCGATGTCCTCTTCACTACCCTAAGAAAGCTTCATGAAATATTACTGAATTTAAGATGAAATCTACTTAAACATACTTAATTACAAACTGAAAATGGGTTGCACTTCTTATGGAAGTCTAAAACCTGTGGAATGTGAAATCAGTCATGATTAAAAACGTCAAGCCTGAATTCCACAGTCCGACATACTACTCAAAAACATAAACATGTTAAAAAAATGGCGTAAATTAACATTGAAATATCTACACTTAGCTACGAGAGATGAAGTTGTGTAGGCTGTACCTTGTTGATCGATGAATTTCCAAGAGCGAGCATTGATATTCACTGCATATCACACCTTCCCCATATGTAGCTGTAACTAGCATTCCCCAGGTCGTCGGGAATCGAACCAGGGTATACCTTCTCCAAACCGCACGTTCTTCCCGGTTCAGAAGGCTATTACCCATCCTGGGTAAATAGTCAGGAATTGCTACTTCACGTCTCCAACATCTTCCATCGTTTCTCTGTAGGATCGCATTCTTCATATCGGGCCGAAATATTAATGAACGAAAGACGAATGACTGCCCATGCGAATAGCATTCATGATTTCTAATGAGGTAGACACAAGTGGTCACACAATCAGAATCAGTCATCACTGGGGCCATGGCGATAGTTCATTGAAATGTTCGATACAATGCCGGTCTAGTAGCGTTCATGTTGCTGCGTTATTTAGCCTGCCATTATAAAAGAAATGAACAGCACTAAAATGATTCCTCTTGACATCTTGATTAAGAATATGTCTGTTCGCGATGAGGAATAGTGTCTAGAGTTCAATACCATTGCTGTGCACTAGGCATCAACGCAATGAAAACAGAGACTGCTTTCAGAACCAAAGTTCGCTGTGTTGACAAGCAGCTTGCTGTATTGAAATATTACAGTTTCTAATACTGCTTTACCCTTGTAGCGGTATAGCTTGCATCTCGTGAAAACGAACATAGTCCTTCGACACTGGCTCTGCATATACTTTGAAGTGTTGGACATAAACCTCGCGTCACATTACAATCACGAAACGCGTTCACAAGCTTCACGATGAGACATGCTCTCAAGCACTCCGAAATGTTATCTGCCCACAGCTGACTGTGTGTCCATCCACCTGGCCTCACGCCACCCCCACTCAGGCGTGACAGTAATCGAACTGCTTTCTCATTGGTGGATATAAATCATAATTTATAATATCTCCAACAGATACTAAACCTGTATTAATAACAAAATATACATTATGCTCTGTTCCAGAGTCTCGTATAATGTTGCAAATCTTGCATGTTATTCTCTTTCTTCTTATTGCTGATAAAAATTTAGTCCTAGTGATCGATCAATAAACTGGGTCGATGGTCGCCATGTTGTAATCATATGCACCTATCTTCGTGCGTGCACGTCGATCCTCGGCAAGTACCGTAATCGAGCGGCCGACTCCAGCTTCGGTTAGCAACTCGTGGATCGCGCCGATCTTCAACATATACTTCAAACTGCACTATACATCATAACAATATGAGTATAATGGTACAGTACCTTCTTCAAGGGGGGACGATAGCCTAGATGTAAGGCCCCTTAAAACAACAATTATCATCATCATCATCATCCTTCTTCAAGGCCACGGCCACCTCCTTCCCTCTTCCTTGCCTATCCATCCTGTCCATCCATTACCTTCCCTCATGAGGCCCCTGTTCGCTTTGCAGGTGAGGCCGCCTGGGCGAGGTGCCAATCACACCTCACCAGTTATATCCACTCCGATTAGATGTTCCCAGCTCTAGGACACTGCCCGTCGAGGCGGTAGTGGTGAGTTCCCTCGCTGAGTCCGTGGGTTCCACCAACCTGGAGGGTAAAGGACTAAGAAAAAGAAGAAGAAGAAACATTATAAACTGCAATATCTGTAAAACACTCCCTTTTACAATAGATTAATATTTGTGCCAATGAAAAATGAAAATCCACAGCCTGCTTCCAGTCTCCGACCGGGTCAGGAATGGAATGAATGAAGCCCCCATCTAGTGGCGAGGATATGAACTGTGCCGGCTGCCGAGGCCTGACGCACTCCTCTGGGGCAATGATTAAATGAATGACAGATGAAATGAAATGATAGTGGAGAGTGTTGCTGGAATGAAATTTTTGACAGGGAAAACCGGAGTACCCGGAGAAAAACCTGTCTGCCTCCGTTTTGTCCAGCACTGATCTCACATGGAGTGACCGGGATTTGAACCACGGACCCAGCGGTGAGAGGCCGGCGTGCTGCCGCCTAAGCCACGGAGGCTTATTTGTGCCAATAATAGTATAAAATACCGATGTATCAACAATTTCACGTGAGGTTTCTTCTATGTCAGATGTTACACACCATATGCGACTACTGTAAGGCTCGTAATTTTTTTAATATTTATATCTTGTACCCCGCCCATTCATTGGGCATAGTCATGTTGACAGACTGAAGAGCTACAAATGACAAATTTGTGTAAGCAACACTGAAAGATTGGCGTCAAATCTCTACATCTCGTAGGAGATGCCGTCCCGAGACGGTAAACCATTTCAAGTCTGCCTCGTTGCGTAGTGGCTAGCTTTCTTGGCTGTCACCACGGAGGCCCGGGTTCTATTCCCGGCTCTGCCAAGAAATTTAATTTGTTCTGAGGGCTGGAATGGGGTACACTCAGCCTCGTGAGGCAAAACTGAAAAGAGGCGGGTTCGATTCCTACCTCAACCATCCTGGAAGTGGTTTTCCGTGGTTTCCCACTTCTACTCCACATAAATGCCGGAATACTGTACCCAAAAATACCTACCATCAGCTTGTTGGAATCCCTCGGTGGTAACCGGATCGTAGAACCTGAAAACCCCGGCTAGAAACCCCCCAGATTCTACCAACAAGTGACGTAAAGAAAAACCATAGCAACAAGGAAAAATAGCTCAAAAGAACACGAAATCTACGTGAAAACGTAATCTCTGGAGCGTGGAAAACTCCGAAATACCCGCAATGGTTTCCTTAACGTGGCCTCATATCACGTCTATAAAACATCACACTTAAAGAAATAAAAGGAAACTATCCAAAATTTATTCAGAAAGCAGAATATAGCAGAAAAATGCTATATCACACAAGAAACAAAAAAAAAACAATTCAACTTCAAATGGAAGTTGATATCTTCGTCACGTGAAAGCATTTCACAGTCATCACTGATGAACTTGCATTTCACTATATTAGACAAATAGATCAATGTCATAATAATCCATGACACTAACATTAATCCTACTGGATCATTATAATAAAATATTCCACATTTAGGTAGGCTCTTCTGTGTCTACATGTTCAATAAACCCTTTTATACAAAAATTTATAAATATGTACAGTGAATGTGGCACACTCCCAGTGTGTCTGTATTTCCTTTCGCACGTATCCAGATTCAACAACCTCCTATTAGTGTTATATTCTTAAGGCATTTCATAAGTGTTAATTGTTTAAATTGGGCCTCTCCGACAAAGCAATGAAGCTAAGTGGAGGTGAACATTACCTCAATATCAACTGTAATTTTCAGAATGGACTGACTTAGGATAACTGTAAAAACCCTCTGTCAGCAATGCATTTAATTCCAGGATAAGGATTATGAATATCCTCCAACAAATAGTTTGATCTTTCATGCCATGAACTGCATTATTCTACACAACAGAGATAAGCCTTTAAATTCCGCTCAATTCAATCTGTAAACCAGTAAAGTCGCACCTGACTTCAAAGTACCAGTCATCATAGACTACATTCCATGGAAAACCACATAATATTCGCTTGAATATAAATTTCATTACTTATGCCTCCATACGGCTCTATCATTATACACTTGTACTCCCCTAAGCACTGATTTCAACAATTTATATGTCTTTAGAATAGACAATTGCACTTAATTGTCACCCTCACAGGTGAACGACGAATTTCATGACTATAATTCATTTTCGGCTTATTATTATTATCATCATTATACTCTGTGAGCTGCCTGAATAGGATTGACATTTGGCCGGAAGTTCCACGTCAGTCATCACCTCTCTGCCTATTAACCAATCCATGTTCGCATAGTTGATGTCATAATACTCTGCGTTGCAATATTGCAGCCCACGTGCGTCAGTACCTGGTTAGCTTTGTCACTGGCTTGTACAGTGTGATCGCTTGTTATTCTAACTGTTTGACAACCTTGTTCCCTGACCACATGGCGAGGCGAGAACTGTCAATCCTATTCTGGCAGCTCACAGAGTATGCATTTGGCTATCGTTGCTAGAATTTATACAAAATCATTACATATATTTCCAATTATATAGATTGGTTTCTCTCAATAATTCAATAATTCCCATGGATTAAACACCTATGCTTTCAAAAAACATAATTACAGTCATAATTCCTTCATCAAACGTACTTCCACGGTAATCAAATTTGGGATATACGCTGATTAAAAAATGAATGTTGTTTCAGAATCTTCGTAAGTCAACTGACTAGTATTAATAACGATTATCAATTCCATCTAACATGGATCTCAAATAAGCCTTCACAAACGTGGCTATTGTATGGACTCTGGTGTGTCCTATATGGGGTTGCGTTAGAGGGTGTGTTGTGTAGAAGGGTACTAAGGCAGGTTTGAGCAAGTGTACAATGTGTGGTGTGAGAATGAGCTGTCTAAAGGCGTAGACGGGGCTCGAGGAAGATCTTCCAGCTATTCTGGATGATTGTATACCTCGGGGGTGAGGTAACAGTGTAAGGGTTGCTTAATAACTAATAATCTGAGGTAATGCAGCGCTACTCAGCTTACAGATAGCGTGCAATGGCTAGAGAGGGCTGAAGCAAACACGCTGATGCGAGCTCTGTGGCGATGCGCCAAGTGACTGTTCAGATAATTCCTTTAAACAATCAATACTGGAGATTCCTACTTGGGTAAGATTTACGGAGTAGGATCTTATCAAATAGTTAAATAAGTAGCAAGACCAATGAGGTAGAGACTAATGGCTTTTAATGCGTACTTCCAAAGCGAAGCTCAATTACTGTTCAAAGCAGTATTAATGACTCTGATATCTGACAATACAAGTGCAAGGTGTAAAATAAAGGGGTAAAATGTGGGGATGTTTGGGAATAGATACTCGCGGATACACTCACCCAGATGGCAGCCCGACGTGAAGTCATCCTTCAAAGGTTTGGCACTACAAGGCTAGTTTGTGGTCTGCAGCGTGTGCAGAATTGCACATTCCGATTGGGTCGGTACACCTATAGGGGTCGTATGAGTTCATGTGCGAGGTTACTTGGGTTTGCTGAGGTTATAGGAGTTCAAATGAACATGTAGCTGTGACTGTATGTGGAATTGGGGCTTGAAATCTTGTAGCTGTATTTAGATGTATTTAGATGTTGATGTAAATAATAGGGCGAGGGTAGTGTATCGCCTACGGATACAACACTATCATGAATCAAAAATCTATATTTATATCGACGAAGAAAAAGTTTATCCAGCCAAAGTTCAGTACACCTGGGTAGGTTTTTGCTAATAATTAACCTTACCCACCAGGGAAGATGAAGAGAGAAGTAAAGGGAAGTGGGTTTCGGACAGAGGGACAAGTGTGGATAATAGGACGAAAGTCCAACATCAAATACAAATAATTTTTAGAAAAGAGTGTCACCGCAAAGCCCGTGAAATCACCAAAGTGAGTGGGGACCTGAACATAGCTAACAGGAAACGCAGCTAGAGCTTGGGCTATTTGCGGGCGAGAGGAGGTGCTACCTTCCCTTCCAAGCCAAAATTCGGCTACTATGGGGAAGGGTGGTGGTCTGGCAAAGAAAGAAATGATGAGTTTCCTATGTATCTTTCCAAAGGAGTTTGTTTTAAACAAATATTTTGAAGAATACAAATAGTTTGAATTGGCCGTGATGTTTTAATTCTTGAAATTGTAGAATTTCTAAAAAGCGACCGAATGTTTCCAAGAAGGATAGGAATGAAGCAATTATACCCTTGGGAATAATTTTGGTAAGAGCACCAATAGTTGCATTTAGGAATGGCTAAGTTTTACCCAGCAAAGCGCCTACTAAAAGTTTAGACAATGAGAAAAACTTAAATTTGGAAAACCAACCATAAGTTGTAGAGAAAATCTCAACAAGCAGGAAGCTGGCGGAGCGAGCTATGCTTGCCTTCCTGGCCAGTTAGAATTAGCTATCAAAGCTAAGAGAGGCTTTAATAAGTTTGTGACTAAGAGTTCTTGCTCAAATGCGACAAAAAGTGGAACCGTTATTAATTTTATTTGTGAGGTTTTTAAAGTTAAGCCCATAGGAAGAGTAAGGGAAGACAGGATCTTGCCTAATAGTTATTTTATAGAAAATGATAAAGCAAAGAGATAAATTTGGATTTATTTAACAATGCAAAAGTGTAATCAATTTGACACAAATGTAATTTGATTTTATAAACCATTGGGGTCGCAGACCTCCTAAAATCATTTAAAGCTTGCACTAGGCAATTGACAATTTTTTGGTTTGGAACCTTTTATAAGCACTAAAATCTTCGTAAGATTTTGAAATGGTGCTAAGATTAATAAATAGAAAATTTTAAGATAATTAACGTAATTAAAGTTAAATAATAAATCAAGTACAATTTAAGGATTTCTAGATAGGCATCTTAGAAATATGAACAAATAACAACTTCGAAAGTAACAACAAAAAACAGGTCGAAATGAAATAGAAGTTTCTATAACTTCTTATATTAATACAGAATTACTTTTAGAGTTTATACAAATAGGGCAGGTCACTTATTGTGAAACCTGAAGAGAAAAATTAAAAGGAAGTTTCTAGAACTTCTATATTTAAACAGGATCACGAGGAAAAAATGGGGCCAGTTACCCTTTCGTGAAACCTGGATTAAAGAGATTAATGAAAGGTTTAGTACTTAGACAATAACCAATGCTTGTGCTAGCAAGAAAAGAAAATAGATTAATAAGCAGTTTCTAACTGCTGATATTTATACATGGTGAATGAGTTGTAAGTGGAGAAAGTTGGGAGGGCGCCTATGGTTTGGCGAGGCCTCGTTGCAAAATACATAAATTTAAAGATTAACCTAATTTGTTAGTAAAGAGTGGTTGAGGAAGAGGAAATAGGAACTTTGTGGAGAAAGTTCTTGGCCTATATTATTTATTTCGGACGAGTGCGACGCGGATGAGAAATCGAACGAGCACTGTTTCACTATAGTCTATTGACGTGGATGAAAAGTTCACTATTGTAGCACAGAAAGTTTATAGCAAGGAAAGTTATTTCAATGGTGAAAAATAAGTAGTTGCACTAGATTTGCGAGAGTCTATTGCGTTGAAAATTTGTAGGTTATAGTTGAATACAGCAGACAAAGTCCCACGAAGGAAGAAAAATTAGATGTGTGAGTGGAAAATACTAGAAGGTTTAACTTGTAGATGAATTGTTTGGCATGGAAAATTCCAGAACAATCATAACTGTTGAAATTGGCAGAAAAAGTCCAGCGGTGGAACAAGCTAAGTTTTCTACAGACAGTGGGTAATTTAACGATGTCCCACGTTGTGAGAAATTATCTCAGATAATATGCATAAGAAATGCTGCTTCATTTTAAGATTAGCTTAGATAGACAAAGCCCAACATCGAAAATCCCGCGAAGATGGTTATTGCCCCACATTTAGCAATTTCACACTGTCTGTAAAATGATGGTTAAAAGCATGTAGCTATTTAAAAGCAATTAAAATGAGTTGAAGAACGTTGAAGTAGTACTTAGCTCATTTCTGATGAACGGTGATTCTCTAGTTGACCGTTAGTTACGATCTGGACATGGCGTCCAATTTCAAAGTTTGTCTCTCGAGGAGAGGAGACGAGCTCTAGGTAAGCTCCGACTGGAAATCTTGACGACTGTAGCACAAGTGAGGCCAGCTCAACGAAGCGCGGAGAGACCAGGGAAGGGAAAAGAGTGGGGATAGGAGACAAAGGAATATACATAAGAAAAACCAACATTGTAAAAATTAAGTCTCTTGATGAAATGGTCTTCAAAGAGTTGATAGCAGGCGTCACTAGCGAAGCCTGGTGGATGAAAAAGTAGACGAAGTCCTCTTGATCACGGAGATGATAGCGGGCGATAGCGACGAGATCTGGTGGCTAGATTGGTAAGGAAGTCCTCTTCTACATTGAAAAATTGAGGAACTTCAGAGATTCGCTGCTAGGTGACGCTAGGTGGGTCATGGAAGATGTATATCTAGAACAGACTCACAGGTAGTATAAGCAAAGTATACCAACAAAGAGAAACCAGGAGATCACTGTTGGTGTTTGCGAAAAAAAAGGAAGTAATGAAATAAAGCAAAGAGAAGCAAAAGCTTACTCTGTCATACCGTGTATTCCAAAGAATACACCAACACCCTTGCTCAAATGAATTTTAGAAAACGAGTCAAGTTCCTACACCACCGATCATGGTAATCATAGCAGTTAGCGCAATTGACCGGTTAGAAAACCATAGTAGTCTCTATCCTTCAAAAGCACTGAGAATGGTCCCTAGCAGAAGCGAAGGATTAAAGTTCTCTATAACAAAGCTTCAAAAAGCCTATAACTTGCTATAAAAATCAGCATTAAGTAAATCACTCGAATGTCGAACTTTTCTGAAGTTCAGTGATACATGTAGCTCAAACCTGAGTCTACAGAAGCGAAAAATGTCAAAGATAGACATATGTAAGTGTTCACCACACTACTAAACACGTATAATCACCGTCGTTTCCTCCGGATTCCTCTTCACTACACTAAAGAAGCTTCAATTAAATTTAACTAGAATTTACTATTAATATTACTGAATCAAACTACAAATACAAAATGAAAATGGTTGCACTCCTCATGGGAATCAAAACCCTTATAGAGCATAAGACCAGTCATGATTTAAACGTCATGCCTAGAAATTATACTTCGACATGCTACTCAAAATATACACATGAAATAATGGCAGCAAAACTAACATTGAATTGTCTACACTCTACTACGATAAACTGGACTGGTTTGGCTGTACCTTGTTGAATTCTGAAGATCAAAAGAAGGCACTGATTTGCCCTTCACAACATGTCTTCCCTCAAATGTAGCAATTGCCTGGACTCGCCTGGTCGATGGGGATCGAACCTCGGAACTCCTGTCTCCAATCCACTGGTTCCCTCTGGTTAACAGGATATGATACATCATGGACGAACGGTCAGCTATCCTTCCATCAGGATTCCAACTCCATCCAGACCAATGTCTGTCCCACCGTAGCGTCGTGATATTCATATCGAACCGAAATGTTATTAATCACCCACGCATTACTGCCACTAAGAACTAGCATTCTCGGCACTAATCAGCTGTGCACTGGTGGCCCCGTAGTAAGCGTAAAGCGTTACCGGTTTTCACTGAAATGTTCGATGCTCTGCAGGCCCAGCAGTATTCATGTTAACGTGTTTAACCTGCCATAGTGATCAAAATTGAATGCATTAGAACTGTTCTTCTCGACATCTTGTCAAATAATGTGTCGTATATAAACGAGGAGTAATGTTCAGAGTTCATGAGTTAATACTGCATTGAAGACATTATATATCAGTATGCATAGCATTCCTTTAAACAAAAGGTTCACTGTCGTAAATTGCAGCTTGTTATATAGTGCTAAAGTTCCGTACAGTGTTCATAATGAATACTACATAGTTGAATTTCATACCTGAAAATGAGCGTATGACTTGCTTGTAAAAATGAATACAAGTTCCATTCTTGTGTGTGTGGCTTATCAATTCCACATAGTGTATGAAAAATGTCAGAGTTCTTCGTCACTGGACTCTGTTAAATTACCAAGTGTCGTGCACTGTCGCGTCGAACTTACACTTTCGAAACGCGTTAAATATCTCTCCAGGAGATGCGTCTTCATCAGAGACTAGATATAATCTGCTTACCGCTGTGCGCATAGGGTTTCAAGACGACTTCAATACCCCCACCACACTGCTAGACTGGATCGAACGTCCATATCATTTATGAATGCAGTTCATGACTTATATGTTTCACAAAGGTAATCAACATGAAAATATATCAAAATATACTGTATATCATGCTGTGTTAATTCATCATCCACAATGCTGCAGAGCATGTATATTATTCTCATTTCTTCTTATACATCATAAAATGGTGTCCTGGCGGTCGATCAATAAACTGGTCAATACTCGTCCTGTGCTTGTTACGTCACAGTCCGATCCCAGCCTCGGGTCTCCCCGCTGTGAATCGGAAAATGCCGTAATCTCCAATCATGTGTTGCGCTCACCTCGCCTAGCGACCGCGAGTCATGCTGAACTCCAAAACAAACATCGCGCTAAAATATTTGTCATATGGATATGAGAATAACGGTACAGTACCTAATTTAAGGCCATGGCCGCTTCCTACCCTAATCCTACCTCCATTACAAATTCAAATACTAGTACAGACGCCATAGTGACACTGGCTATCAGACAAATTCTACACACACCCAAGTACAGGGTATACATGACCAGGATGTCGCAAAACCCCTAAAGAAACAACAACAATAAAACCATTTCAAGGACGACTGACGGTGGGTCTCGTAACGAGTCAGCAGATAGCTTGTCCCCACGGCCTAGCGCTGTGCCTTAGTGAGCGTAGCTATTGCTGTCGGTCATCATCATCAACTTCCGTTTTCCAGCTTGGGCCGGGTCGGAGAAAATATCACACCCCTCCACATTACTCTGTCTGTACACCATCCTTTCTCAATGTCTGAACTCCACTCCAGGTTCCATTCTCTCCACTGTTTAACACCAAATCCATCCACCGTACTCTTACTCGTCCTCTCTTTCCAATCATCCGTCTCTCCATCACTTGTTTCGGCATTCATCATCATTTCCACATGTCCATACCATCTCAATCTGTTCTGCTCCTGCTTATCAGTCAGCTTCTGTACATTCACTCCCTTTAAAATATCTTCGTTTGTCACTCTATCTCTCCTAGTCTTCTGTACCATACTCCTCAGGAATTTATCATTTCGGCTGCCTGTATTCTACTTTCTCTCTCCTCGTCATCGGCCAAGATTCTGCTCCATGCGTCATTATTGGTAAGTAATAGTGATCTCCATATCCAATCTTGCACTTTCCATCAATTCACTTCCTAAATATTTGAAGTGCTATACTACTTCCAGATCCACATCTCCAATTTTAACAATCCCTTTTCCTTCTTTCTTTCCTCTTGTCATTACCATTGTCTTACTTTTCTCTACACTAATTTTCATTTCCCATATCTCAATATTTTCCTTCAGTACATCCAGCTGTTCTTGGACCACATTCTCATACTCTCCCCAAATTAGGACATCATCAGCAAAAGGGAATATGTTCATTCTTGTACCTGTATATGCTTGCTTTTTTGCCTTTCGTATATTATCCATCACCAGTATAAATAGCAATGGTGAGAGTACACTCCCTTGTTTCAATTCATGTTCAATTTCAAAGCATCCTGTTTTATCTACTTGTGTCTTGACACAGCTGCAACAATTACTGTACCGTACATCGCCTTTATCATTTGTATTATTTCTTCTCTAATACTTTTTTGTTTTAGGTTTTCCCAAGCTCTGTGTCTAGGGACACTAACATATGCCTTTTTTCTAAGTCAATGAAGGTCATTATCGTGTCTTTTCCATATTCCCAGTGTTTTCCCATAGTTTGTCTTACAACAAAAATAGGTTCCACTGTTGATCTTCCCCTTACGAACCCAAACTGTTCCTCTTGAATTGGGTTTTCAACCATTTTTCGAATTCGTTCCTCTAGTACTCTTTCCATGATCTTAGCAGCATGAGAGATTATAGTAATTCTTCGGTAGTTTTCACATACCTTCTTGTCCCCTTTCTTGAATATGCTGTATGCATATGGATAGAAAATATTCACAAGTCAAAATACGAGAAAAAAAAGAGACTGCTTTGGCTTATTGTTAAAAATTCAATAAAGAGCTGTTCTCTTACTCATAAGTGGTTAAAATTAACTGCGTTACAGTTTAATAATATATGTATCCCGCGTACCCTGCTTGGCTCAACGGTAATGGTCTCGGCTGCTGTTCCCAAGGTTGCAGGATCGAATCCTGGTGCAGTCACTTGGAATTTGAGGGGGCGCAAATGCGAGGAAACCGTGTCAGTTACGTGCCTCACTGGCACGTAAAAGATCCCCTTCAGGGCAAAATCCCTGCACTCCGGCGTCTATAAAAGCAGCAGTCGTTTAGCAGGACGTACAACCAACCAATTACATTATTATTATTATTATTATTATTATTATTATTATTATAAAATTAATCGTCACTAGTTACAAGTAACGTGTTACTCTCCAACCATGCGAAATAAATAAACAAGGTAAAGTATGTGTTCCATCCTCAAAACATCTCGTGATACTGGTGTAAAACGTAAAACGGCAAAATTATTTTGGTACATATCAATCAGATCCTACCCCAATTGACCATGCCACGACACCCTCATCTAGTTCCTGGATGGAATCTTCGCAGAGTGAGGTGCTTCATTGTGACGATTATTATTATTATCATCATCATCTTGCATGTTCCTCTCGCGTTCGTATTTTCCAGCCGAGTTCGTGTGCGATTGTCCTGCGGTTTGCATACCCCTGTGTGTTATGTGTTCCGCACTGCACAAATGTTAGGCTGGTTGCGTCGGGGTAGTGGTTTGTTCATGGTAAAAAGTAAAGTCTTTGGTTCGGCCAACAAAAACATAAATGAAGTAACACGGCTGACATCATGAAAGAATTTTGAACCACAAGCCTCTCCAACGTGGAGATACACAATTAGCATAACCTATAGCTTTATAAGTTTACTTTGCAATGACTCTGTGGCACATACTTCCTCAACACAGTTCACAATCGAGAATTCACAGAGTGAAAGTTTTCGTCGCACTGTCACGCATCTCCCTTAATCCACAGGCTATGAGCTGGGTGACAGTCACTCTTAGTTATTCATGCTCCTCAGATGCCTTATCGTGTTTTGTCTATCTATCTATCTATCTATCTATCTACCTATCAATCAATCTGTCTATCTAACCATCAGGTTTGTCACACACTTGTCTGGCGAATTGGATGCCTTTATGGCCATTTCTTCTTCATGAATTTCCTTGGTTTAATCAAGAATTAAAGAGAGAATTTTACCTATTAACGAAAATGTAATTTATTTAGAAATGTAATTTTGTTAATGATTAATCGGGATGAAAATGTATCACAGTTTAATTGCAGTAATAATTATTTTTATTTAAATAATCAGCATCCCAACTCGATCTGTTGTTGAGTAGGGATCTGTTATGTCTGTATTCGTAATTACGTGGGAATGGGATTGGAAGGTACCTCGGGACTTGATATCGGGTACCATCCCAGTATTTGGCTAAAGCTAGTGTGAAAATCCACTCTCAGAATGGTTGCTGCAAGTGCGGATCCCAGTAGATCAGTTCCCCAATCAGTCATTATTACCGTCTGAAATGCGCTCCGGGTGACAAATTCTAGTTGCGAAATTTACTGATGCTGCGCCTTGCACCCAGCTACAGATGTTATTCGATACACGATGCAAGGCGCCTGATGGCCGCTATCATCCTTACCGTGTGTAACGATGCATGGATCATAACGGCGGAAGTTCAGTATTATCTACTTATCTCCATTTATCGTCTTCCTGTGTTCTGCAGAGCTCAGACCGTAAGTACTGGGGAAATATACAGTTGAACGCAATGAAAGTGTACAGTGGAAGGCAAATTAATTAACTAGGAAGATTTCTTCTATCAATGTGAGAGCACGTTTCCATGCTTAGATGAAGTGAACCAAATAATGTCAAATTTCATCTTCTTAGGTTCACACACTAAAGAATGTTTTACTTGTACTAGTAATACTACAATAACTCAGGTTATAGGTCAGGGCTGTACGGAGGGTGGTCAAACACGTCCCAGCCAAATTCCTGTAGGAGGTTTTTCGTCACATTTGCAGTGTGTGGTCGTGCGTTGTCGTGAAGAAAAACAACACCTTTTGACAGCAACCCTCGGCACTTATTCTGTATTGCGCGGCGCAATTTCCTAAGTGTCTCGCAGTAAGCATCTGCGTTGATTGTTTGACCACGCGGTAAGAAATCAATGAGTAAGATGCCTTTCCAGTCCCAGAACACTGTGCACATCATTTTCCGAGGTGTCAAGATTTGTTTCGGCTTAACCTTTGCTGGGGACAGGGGCGCACCCAGCGGGGGGCTTTGGGGGCTTAAGCCCCCCCTAAAATCTGGGAACACTTTAAAAACATTGATGATATCTTTCACGAAAATTGATTGCTGAACGGGCTCCAGAATGCTTAGTGTTGGAACGTTGAAACATTTTGCGATTATCTACTGGTTTAAAACAGAATTATGTTAGGCCTATATTTATGCAACACTTGAGTGATAATAATATATATTGTAAACACAACACGATCGGATATTTCCGGCCGTTGTCGTAACTATGCTCGGAGCAAGATGCACGTGGGACAGCGGTGAAAATTTCTCTCCCCAAGGTATTGTGCTGTGCTCTGTGTCAGGCGTCAAGTCAGTAGTGGTGTTTGTAAAAGTTGATTGTTGTTGTGTTTGTATTTTCTATTGGCTATTGGTGTTCGTAGTGTGTCCAATTGGACTATAAGTAATGGGAGACAAAAGAAAGTCAATCATGAAAAACTACTTTAAACCGTTAAAAATCAATAAATATGATGTGGTTAGTGTTAGTGAATGTGGCAATCCTTCAACGAGTAAGGAACTGTTAACAAGGCCTGCAAGCATAGAAAAACAGCCAAGTTGTTCGTCAGAGGAGGGCTCAGAGGCAAATGTGAGCAGGCCTAAGGCCGATGTAAGTAAACATAACATGGATTTGGGCATTGGTTTATTTAAAAACAAAGTGTTGACGGACAATGAAAAGTTCAAAGTTTTAAATGACAAATGGGTTCCTCAGAGCAACTTTAACTTTCCTTTTAGATCACATGGGAACCAACAACGAAAATTTTCGTTTTCATGGCCTAAGAAATATACCTGGCTTTCGTATTCTGGAATTGAAGACTCTGCATACTGTGTCCATTGTATGCTTTTTTCGAAAAAAGAAGTAGGTAAGAGTAACGCTCAACATACTGGACAACTTGTTGAAGAAGGTTTTTGTAACTGGAAAAAGCACTAGAAAAGTTTGAAAAACATGCAAACTCGCAGTACCATAAAGACTCATGTGTAAGCGCAGCTAACTTTAAAAGAGTTATGGACTGCCGAATGAAACCGATTGACAAATCTCTTGATAAAGGAAAAGACGTCCAAGCCCAAAATAATGTGAAAAGAATAATTCCAATAATAGAAACTATAATTTTGTGTGGCAGGCAAAATATCGCCCTTAGGGGCCATAGAGATTATGGTCAGTTTCAAATCGACAGCAAACCATTTGAAAATGAGGGGAACTTTAGAGCTTTGCTCAGAGCTAGAATTGAAGCAGGTGACAACAATTTGAATGATCACTTTGGGACATGTGGCAAAAATGCGACCTATATAAGTTGGAATTTTCAAAATCAAGTCATCGATGCTTGTAACCAAATAATAACTGAAAAAATAGCAAGTAAAGTAAAAGAAGCTAAGTTTTTTGGTGTTCTCGCGGATGAAACATCTGATATTTCAACTGTTGAACAGTTTTCTTTGTGTTTACGTTATGTAACGCCAAATACTTTAAATGGTTATGAAATATGTGAGCAATTTTTGAAGTTCATGCCTCTAACCTCTACTACGGGTAGCGTATTGGCAAAAACATTGATTAAAGGTCTTGAAGACAGTACTATAGACATAACTAACCTACGTGGCCAGGGGTACGATGGGGCGGCTGCCATGGGTGCAAAGCTTAAAGGGGCTCAAGCGTGCATCCAAGAAGCTCACCCCACAGCAATATACGTGCATTGCGCTTCTCATAGTCTTAACCTGGCATTGTCGACCGCGTCTGAGGTTGTATCAATCAGGAACTGCTTTGGAATAGTGGAGAAATTGTGGGATTTTTTAACACTCCTAAAAGACAAGCAGTTTTAAAACAGTGCATTGAATCTGAGGTAAATCTTGAAACCAACAAGAAAAAACTCCTGCAGCTTTGTCCAACGAGATGGGTACAAAGCACGATGCTATTTTTTGTTATGAAAGAACTGCTGCAACCTCTTGAAGTAGCGTTAGAGGAGATTAAAAGCTGGAATGATAGGGAATCTTCTTCAGGAGCTCTAATACTACTAAACTCCTTAAGTCAAGGTGAATTTATAATTTCTCTCAAGGCATCAGAAAAACTGCTAGGTTACACAGTAAACCTAAGCAAAAAGTTTCAGGGAACTGATTTAGATTTATCGTCTGCAATTACACACGCTGAAACTGTGATTGAAAGCTTAAAATCTCTAAGAAAAAATGCAGATCAAGAATTTCACTCGTTGTTTGAAGAAGCTTCCAAAATTGCTAGTAACTGCGGTTCAATAATTTCGATGCCTCGAACTGTTGGAATACAACTGAACAGAAGCAACATTCCAGCAGAAACTCCAGAATTATACTACAAAAGATCTGTTTTCATCCCTTGGATTGACTCTTTCATTATTTCATTGGAATCTCGATTCATGAAGCATAAAGACTTATTAAAGAGTTTTGAGTGCTTACTGCCATCAGCCAATGCATCACATACGCATAAAGGAACCTTCCAAGAAAAAATGCAAATTGATTTCTTACAGCTGTGTATTTTTTATAAGAATGACATAATTGAAAGTGGAGAAAACAACAAAGGCCTGCTTATGGCTGAGTTTGAACTGTGGCACAAGAGCTTCAAGACCCACGCTAATATCCCTAAAAACGCAATCGATGTGTTGAATCTATGTGACAAGGACTTGTTTCCTAATATCCACACATTGTTGAGAATTTTGTGTACCATCCCTGTGACTACAAGCACTGCTGAGCGGTCATTTTCTACACTACGTCGGCTGAAAACATATCTTAGGAATACCATGGGTGCAGACAGGCTGACTGGACTAGCAGCACTGAATATTCACCGGGAAATTGAAGTCACCAGTACAGAGGTAGTTAACTTTTTGAAAAAAATTGCTAGGCGGCTGGATTTTGTTTTGTGAAATTTTAGTTTCCGCTTTATTCGAACAACGTTGATGTTAGTTCATTAATACATGATTTGTATTCAACTATTTGTTTAAACTTGCATTCAGCATGTGTGATTAAGTTCAACTTGAAATTCTAGAAATGTTTAAGATTTTTTATTATAATGTTGTTTATTAAGGAAAATTAAAATGACATATATTTTCACGTACAGAACATAAAATATTTGTTACAATCCATAACACTATGGTATACAATTACATCTCGTAAATTTTAAAATGTAATATTTAGTTCCAATTAAATTTACATACCGTATTCAAAATCAAAATGTTATTATTAATTTCCTAAAACCTATACTAGTTCTTGGTATAAACAAATCAAAACTTAGTAAATGATTGCAGATAATCGATGTTACAGATCAGTCTGACGATCCTGGTAGCTGGATATATAGTTATGATAATAGTGAGTAGAGCAATCCAGTCGTTATCACTCTGATCGTGATCAAAAGTTAATTCTTGATAAAAATCATGCAGTTCCTTTTTATTACTTGTATAACCTTAGCTCAATGGTACTGTAACTAAAATTTGTATAAAACCAATGCACATTTTGTTTAAATAATCTCCAGTCCAATAGCATCTTTTGTATTGGTTTTAACAGAACATTCTACAGTATGCTTGATCTTATAGAATATATTTTTATGCATATGATCTCAAATATTCATATTTACATACATGGCTAATAATAAACACATTCTCTTTCCATCGCTGAAATCATGTTATTGAGGAAAGCCCCCTCCAAACCAAAAGTCTGGGTGCGCCCCTGGCTGGGGATGAAGTGTGCCTCCATTCCATTGATTGCCGCTTACTTTCAGGGGTGTCGTAAGAAACCCAAGTTTCATCTCCTGTGACTATCTGTGTCAGAAATTCTTCGCCGCCTTCATTGTAACGGGTCAAAAACTGAAGTGCACTACCCATCCGTTATGTTTTGTGTTGCTCCGTAAGAATCTTCGGTACCCAACGTCGGCAAAGTTTATGAAAGTTCATTTTTTCGGTAACAATTTCATGAATTAGTGATCGTGAGATTTGGGGAAATTCCATAGCGAGGGCACTAATTGTAAACCTGCGGTTTTCCCGGATCTTGTCGTCAATTGCGTGAACCAGTTCTTCTGTAACCAAAGATGGACGCCCACTTCGTTCTTCATCGTGCACTTCACTACGTCCTTCATTGAAATGTCGGACCCATCTTCTCACCATTGAATCACTCATCGCATTTTGTCCATACACTTCGCAAATTTGCCGATAAATTGGTTTCACTTTCCTAGCATTCAGAAAACGAATCACAGATCTGATTTCACAAGCGGCGGGATTTTCAATCAACACCGACATTGTACGAGTAAACATGCACAACAACGCGTACGTGGCTGACAGCGCTCTCCAAATGGCGCACGTTTCTTCTCCTTGATACAGAGCGTCTACCGCGCATATGCGGAACTGCGCTGCAGTGGAACGTACAACTACACACATCAAAAAAAGTTTTGCATCACCTCGGTTCCCAGATCTCCGGCATATAGACGTTGACTGTGTATATTGTATCAAAGATACAGTCCCTTTGACTGTTCATAGATGTCACTAAAACTGCTCAAAGATGTAAACAACCATGCATGAGCAGGGCCTATTAGACGGAGGGGGTACGACAGCCGATCAGTTCCAGTCATTCCACCAGGACGAAGGTACGCTGCTCATGTTGTCTGTAGTTCTACCATGCCTAGAAGGTCAATACCGCAGTTCGATCGCGTCCGCATTGTTACTTTGTGTCAAGAAGGGCTCTCAACAAGGGAAGTTTCCAGGCGTCTCAGAGTGAACCAAAGCGATGTTGTTCGGACATGGAGGAGGTACAGAGATACAGGAACTGTCGATGACAGGCCTCGCTCAGGCCGCCCAAGGGCTACTACTGTAGTGAATGACCGCTACTTACGGATTGCCGCTCGGAGGAACCCTGACAGCAATGCCACCATGTTGAATAATGCGTTTCGTTCAGCCACAGGACGTCGTGTTTCAACTCAAACTGTGCGCAATAGGCTGCATGATGCGCAACTTCACTCCCGACGTCCATGGCGAGGTCCAGCTTTGCAATCCCGACACCATGCAGCGCGGTACAGATGGGCCCAACAACATGCTGAATGGACCCCACGGAATTGGCATCACGTTCTCTTCACCGATGAGTGTCGCATATGCCTTCAACCAGACAATCGTCGGAGACGTGTTTGGAGGCACCCTGGTCAGGCTGAACGTCTTAGACACACTGTCCAGCGAGTGCAGCAAGGTGGTGGTTCCCTGATGTTTTGGGGTGGCATTATGTGGGGCCGACGTACGCCACTGGTGGTCATGGAAGGCTCCGAAACGGCTTTACGATACCTGAATGACATCCTCCGACCCATAGTGCACCCATATCGGCAGAATATTGGAGAGGCATTTGTCTTCATGGACGACAATTCTCGACCTCATCGTGCACATCTTGTGAATGCGTTCCTTCAAGATAACGACATCGCTCGACTACAGTGGCCAGCATGTTCGCCAGACATGAACCCTATCGAACATGCCTGGGATATGTTGAAAAGGGCTGTTTATGGACGTCTTGACCCACCAACCACTCTGAGAGATTTACGCCGAATTGTCGTTGAGGAGTGGGACAATTTGGACCAACAGTGTCTTGATGAACTTGTGGATAGTATGCCACGACGAATACAGGCATGCATCAATGCAAGAGGACGTGCTACTGGGTATTCGAGGTAGTGGTGTGTACTGCAATCTGGACCACAAATGCTGAAAGTCTAGCTGTATGATGGTACAACATGCAATGTGTGGGTCTCATGAGCAATAAAACGAGCTGAAATGTTGTTTGTGTTGATCTCTATTCCCTTTGTATTTAAAGGTTCCGGAACTCTTGGAACCGAGGTGATGCAAAACTTTTTTTGATGTGTGTAGTTGAAGACACAGGCGGCACACGTCTATCAAGAAGGTATACAAAAACTCGTGCCACGCTACGACAAATGCCTGCAACATTTCGGCAGTTATGTGGAAAAGTAGTTTAAGGGTTGTAGAATTTTGTGCAATAAATAATTTTTCTGTATCTGTACACAATTTAATGTTATTACCAAACGGAACTTACTTTCAGGACGTACTTCGTATTTCTCGTTTGTAAGAATGAGGAATGGTTTACATCCTGGGGATCACAGAAGGCTTTAACTTGACATGTGCGGCGACATGAGTCTGTTTTTTTCCTTTAAATCGACACTGTCGACAATGCTGAGAAAAAAGGAGTTCCGGTATTTTCGGAACTTGAGATTCTCACTCAATGAAGGGACATGACCTTGAGTGCGCTTGGTGGGGTAACGATACCGGCCGTACGGCAGCTTAAGGTACCGATCGGAACTCGAACAAATTTGCCCAGCTCTAATTGATACCATAACATCACAAGTTATTAACCAAATTCTACACTCAACCAAATAAATGGGGCTGATAACTACGATATCGAAGCCCCGAAATAGAACAACAAATACAATATCTTAGAAGTCAAATTTTGCACATCCATGCTTTTTCATGGGATTGTTGATATTGCCATTGATTGCACTCATCGCGTCTGACTTAATAAGCGATGCTGGGCTATTTCTCTTATTTGTAAAATAAAGTGATGGTTTTTGGCCATATTGTTCATGCAGCTAGAAGAAAGCAAATACTGTACAACATTCTGTTTCGTGATGATATACAGACACGTCAAAAAACATTTCTGGAAGGTTCTGCATGAACCGCAAGGAGTAGTATCAAAGACATAAAAAGGACACATTTATTGCCATTTGAGACTGCTTTGCCTTTGCACCTCTCACCCCGAAGTCGTTAAACGATCACTTCCTAGGTCTACCTATGCTTCTCTTGCCCTCTATAGTCGAGTTCAATATCCTCCTAGATAACCATTCTCATTACATGACCCCAGCATCTGAGTCGGCTCATTCGAACAACCTCATCTAACATGTTCATTCCCAATTTACAAGTACCCTCCTGCCATTTGTCCCATCTATTTATCCAGTTATCGTTCGTGCCACCCTCACATCCAGTGTATGTATAAGATATCCCGAATCCACCCAGCTCTCGCTTCCATATAGCAAGGTCGGTCTAAATACTGAGCGATGTATGGAGAGTTTTGTCGATATACTACTTTCTTGCAGAATACAGTAGATCGCAAATGAGAACTCACTGCATTGGCTTGCCTACACCTTAAATCTTTCATTACACAACTATCTTGAGAGAATTCACAGCCCAAGTAGACTACTTGAAATGGTCCACCTGCTCCAATTTATGAGCCTCGACTCCGGTGTATAACTTCTCGCGTTAAAGCGTCATTGGGACTTGGCCAAAGCTGTTTGTCTTTACCACGAGTGCGCTCATCTTTGTTTAAGCTGCTGTAGACAGTGCTGAAAACAAAACAAAAATCCACCTGGTGTAAGTGAAAGTGGATTCAGATGGTGGGGATGAGAGATCACCTTATAGGATGATGAACTCGGCTATAGAGGGTAAGAGAACAGAGGTAGTCCTAGGAAGTAATTTTCCTCGTGATGGTCTAAGTAGCTTTCGGATTATGGGCTACACTGTGATAAAATATTGGGTAATATTCAAACTCGTAACTCAATATCTAAACGTTGTAACCATTTTTAGCAAACAACCATAACAACGAAAATTTTAAGAAAACAAAATGGGGTTATTAGGTAACTGTTCAAAGCTGCCACCGTTGCTCAACATGGATCCAGGGTATCCAGCATTGGAAATTGAGTGTTCGAAGTCAACACAATATGGCACTTTCTACATAAGTTACAATGAGTGAAACACTAAAAGGAAATGTGTACACGATTATTAAGTTCGACATACCGGTTCAATACAACGTAAGCAAGAGATGTTCATGTTTAACAAATTAACATTCGTATCATCCATAATTTTGAGCAAATGATCTCGATGTTTTTCCCCTAAAATAACAATCACCACTACCTCCACGCTAGCAAAATTACATGCATAAATATTTAACTACATTATTATCTGTTTATTCTGACTATACCCGTATATATCGCATCTTTCTATGACGAGTATCAGGAGTTCATTTTGGGAAAAACCATTTCCTTGCATGACATCCATAATTTATTTCCGTGCCAGATTGCCTATTGTTATTATTAATATTATTATTGTTATTATTAACTATTATAGAAGTAGTTATCAAGTATTCCGTTCAGCAGTCGATTCAATAACGCACGTAATATTAAAATATAATTTTAGAAATATGCCCACGCACCATATAACTTAGTTTGATTCATTTATGATTTAATTTTAAGTATTTATATTTAAAGAATGTACTGTCATATTTCGTTCACCGTACAGGTTTATTTTCTCAACATTCTCTTCGATATGTGGAATAGACACGAAGTGACGAGTTGGTGAATTCATGACCGAAAAAAATAAACATATGCGCGTTGTATAATTAATGAAAAGTAAGATATTGGTTTATGCATCTGTATGTTTAGATTGCAGTATTCGAAGGAAATATGAGCGCTATCTACATTTTTGACAGGCCACGCCAACTCAGGCGATTCGCGAGCACCGGCTGGCACTAGCAAACGCACCTGTGCTCTTTTGTTTTGCCAGTGACAGGAGAGGAACGTGTAGTGGCAGCGCTTAGCGAGGCGACAGTTGTGTTGTTGTTGTTGTTGTTTGGTGAATGGGGCTGGGCAAATCAGCGCGCGTCAGGCGGCATACCGGTATGAAAACGAATAATAATAATAAGAATAATGAATGAAAATCCACAGCCTGCTTCCAGTCTCCGACCGGGTCAGGAATGGAATGAATGAAGCCCCCATCTAGCGGCGAGGATATGAACTGTGCCGGCTGCCGAGGCCTGACGCACTCCTCTGGGGCAATGATTAAATGAATGACAGATGAAATGAAATGATAGTGGAGAGTGTTGCTGGAATGAAATTATGACAGGGAAAACCGGAGTACCCGGAGAAAAACCTGTCTGCCTCCGTTCTGTCCAGCACAGATCTCACATGGAGTGACCGGGATTTGAACCACGGACCCAGCGGTGAGAGGCTGGCGTGCTGCCGCCTAAGCCACGGAGGCTTAATAATAATAAGAATAATAATAATGCCAATTTTGTGTACAGACAGAAATAATAGTTTTATTGCGCTTCTGATTTTGCACTAATTTTCAAAATTCTTTGTTTATCTTTGGCATCGCTTTGAAGCCACTCATTTTCCGATATTTGGAACAATCGTTTTGGTGGTTGCCATCCGAAGTATAGTTTCCAAGGAAGCATCAGACAAACTTGACCTTGTTTTTGTTTTGTTAATAGCCTATTCATAATTTAAAACATTTGTTCACAAACGAACGTTGTTCCGAACATAGCACCAAATCTCAGGGCAAGGACATGAATCTTCGGGAATTCTTTTTCCTCAGCGCCTTTATAAAATGAAATCAAATCACCATTGTAATGGTAATTGCGGTCTGTCAAAATTGAATCGTACTGTAGTTTTATCAGCTCAACTTGGAGACTTGATGGGGCATCCTCTGGGCCCACCGAAAATGGCGTTATAAAAATCATGAGCGCCGGTATTACTTGTTTTATTTCATCAAACCTATCTTCAAATTCTTTATGCAATGACTGTAACGCTTTTGTGTACTCACTGATGTGTTCATAAATACTTACATTCAAGGATTTTATACAGGGAAAATTGCCCCAATTTCCTTCTTGAAACTGACTTTTAAAAAGCACACGCTGTAATTTGAAACTTTCAATACGGTCACACATAGTACTGATTAATTTATGTTTGCCTTGCAACGAGATATTTAAATCATTTACTGTAAATACCCCGTGTTGTCTTTCATGAAAGCAAGGTCAGCGATCCATTGGTCATCGTCCAAGTCTGACTATGGACAAAGAGGGGTGGGAGGGAAAAGCACCGGTGCCGCTTTGAGCAGCACCGGAGCGCGCAAGCACAAAGTGCTCGCGTTGGCGTGGCCTGTTTTATGAGGAGAACTACACCAGAAAATATTATACCAGAACGTGTCAGTCGTAGTAACGTTTTTATACCAAGCTTCATTGAGATCGAATCCATGACGAGTTTGAGAAATTCTTCTCTGAGTAGGTTACACAGAGATCGGGATCTTTAATTGGCAAGTTAGAAGAATTTATATGTTTAGAAATTGAGGTGCACATGATCTGTAATATTTGTAAAGGAAGCAAGAGATGTATACACGTGTAGGTTTGTGTTATAGGAGTGGTTTACGGTGCTGGATTTACCAGTGAGCCGGTCGTTCAGTGAGGGGTTAGATTGGTGAATTCATGTATGAGAAGTTGATATGTGCGCGATCTATATTTTATACAAATTACGATATAGGTGTTTGCATCTGTAGGTTTAGACTAGGCTATAGTATTGGTCCATCATGCCAAGTTTCACAGAGATTAGGTCATTCCGTGGCGAGTCAGAGGTATTCATCTCTGAAAAGTCTATAGGCTAGTTTGTGGTAAGTAAGCAATGGGTTTGTAAACCTGTAGACTTAGATTGTATTTATGGTTCATTGTGTGAGAGTTCATGATCGGATCATTCAGGGACGAGTGGATGAAATCATGTCTTAAGGAATAATGGAAAATAAGATATAGGTTTAGATACTGTACCTGGAGGGTTAGGCTGTACTAAGGTTTGGTCCACTATACCAAATTTCACATCGGTTCATTCCTTGACATCTGAAGGGAAGTCATATATCAGGAATTGACATGTGCATAATCTATAATTTATTATATGTAATCAATGAGATCCATAGCCTATACCAGTAGATAAATATTATAGTAATGGTTCATTATACAAAGTTTCAATTCGATCGCTGTTCAGTATACAAACAATAAAATCATATTTTTAGAAATATTGTAAGCCTCCGTGGCTTAGGCAGCAGCACGCCGGCCTCTCACCGCTGGGTCCGTGGTTCAAATCCCGGTCACTCCATGTGAGATTTGTGCTGGACAAAGCGGAGGCAGACAGATTTTTCTCCGGGTACTCCGGTTTTCCCTGTCACAATTTCATTCCAGCAACACTCTCCATTGTCATTTCATTTCATCTGTCATTCATTTCATCATTGCCCCTGGGGAGTGCGACAGGCTTCGGCAGCCGGCACAGTTCATATCCTCACCGCTAGATGGGGCTTCATTCATTCCATTCCCTGACCCGGTCAGTCGACTGGAAGCAGGCTGTGGGTTTTCATTTTCATGTTAGAAATATTGTACTGCCGCCATTTTATTTTTCAGAACAATTGCATTACACTAGACGCCAATGTACCGTATTTAACTCTAAATGAAGACTTACTGTGCCAAGTTTCACTGGATGATTAAGTCGTCAGAAAAGCCCATTTAAATATTTGAACTTTGTGTGGCCGCCATGTTGGTTTCTTTCTTATAAGTTTTTTTTTGTTATTGTTGTCGTCTCCACTTTGGGGCATCGTGGCTACTTAATCCCCGTGTACTTGGGTGTCTGTTTATTAGGAAATTCTAGAGAAGTCTTGTACACGAGTTTGTCTGATTTTCTGCATTATTATGGTGTGTGTATTTGTAATTAAGGCGGGGATTGATATGGAGGCGGACATGACCTTAAGTTAGGAACCATCCCGGCATTTGCCTGGAGAAGAAGTGAAAAACCACTTCTAGGATGGCTGAGGGGGGAATCGAACCCGCCTCTTCCCAGTTTTGCCTCTCGAGGCTGAGTGTACTCAGTTCCAGCCCTCAGCCCAGAATTAAATATCTTGGCAGAGTCGGGAATGTAACCCGGGACCTCCTTTGCAACTGACAAGAATTTTAGCTGTTACACCGCGGGTGGTCTGCAGGTTTTGAAAATCACATTAGAAAGTATAAATATTAGGCATTGTGAGCTTACTATAGTAGCTTCTATCACCATACAAAACATCAGGTTGATTGCTGGAATTGTTTCGGAGATTTTGAATACAGGTGAAATGTTTCGCTGGACTGGCAAGTTGGATTGGTGACACTTGTTGCTATTTAAAAGATACAGTCGTGTCGGACGGGGTAGTTGTAGACGCCGATTATTACCTGATTGCACATGCGCACGCAATGAATTTCGTATGCGGGTGAGTCCATGTACTGAGAGGGGAGGAACGTTCACTTCGCTATGCTCGGCGACAGCGTTGATGGCCCGTGAGTGTCGGCTGCGCAATAGCGCGGTCACTTCTCAGCCAATCAGCGGCAGTCACACTCAGTCGTTCATAGCTGTAAGAACCTTTAAGCGACAAGCAGACGCAGGGACTCCATTGTGCGATGTTGCCACAGCGCTTGCCTGTGGTGATATGGGTCTACGGAGTGTGAAGAGAATTATTCGTGCAGCGAAGTTATGAGTACAGGCAAGTGGAATTGTGTACTTTAGATCGCCAGGTGAAAATCATATGGTACTGAAGAGAGTCACTGGAATTGACGACTATGATCAGGATGTTTTACGCCGTAAGGTATTCGAGTTTTATGATAGACGCGAGTTCCGTACAGCAAAGAAGTTCGTTCATGTAATGCATGAAGCCACTGGTTTTAACGGGAGCACTCGGTCTATGCAGGGAATGTTAAAACGCGAGGGTTTCAAGTATGTAAAGTGTAACGACGGCAGGAAATTATTATAGTCGTGATAACTATTAGAATTTTAATAGTTGTTGTTGGTTATTTAGGGGCTGCTACAGTAACTGTAGCCTACATACAGGTATATATAGTAAGAGCTTTTCTCACATAAGCCATTTAAAGAAAAATTCTGCCAGTTCTGAGCAACCAGACACGTATGGCAAGTTTATTTTATTTGTATTTGTTTTGGTTTTTAGTATGTATACGGGGTTGCTCGCCAAAAAAAGCTGCAGCGCTGTCTCTCAATTCACTTCCTTGAACTGAGAGATGTTGCAATAACACTTCATTTCTTGACCTTTGTTGTGTGTAGGGCCGGGGGAAGCGAGGACGGTTTATCGTGAGACACCCGCTAGTGTAAATGTATATTGTACAAAATGAAATAGCATGTGTTGTTATCTCCAGTGTTTTGCCATTTTAAAGAGGTGGATTACCACCGGCTTCTCACTCCTCAGCCACAGAATTGATTCCCGAGAGCTCAATGTGGGATCTGTGCTGGACAAAGCGGACGGTGGACAGTACTCCGGCTCACCAATGGCATATTATTCCATAATTGCACCTTTATCATACTTGTCATTTCATACTTCAATAATCTCTGCACCTTTGCGGGTTTCTGTGATTGTTGTCGTAGTGTAGCTGTATTAAGGACAGCTGTATTACAGTATAATGTACTGGCCACAATACCATCCTTAAAAATGTTACGTGCCACCCCCCTAGTGGCACTTTTGTTAACTGGATTACGGTGGGTACAAAGCACAACACCAATTACTGCTTAAAGAAATAATTAACTTTATTGTGGCCAGAAAGATACACTACTCATCAGCAAATACCAGCAATTAGGACCTTACTCCAGTTTCCTCACGTCTCTTCCTTATGGAGCGCTCTTGCCTCCTTTCACTTGTCAACAGACCACAGTTAATCCTCTGCTAATGAGTCCGGTCCCGTACGCTAGCTGGAAATAGCTGCACTAAGTCTGTCACTGTACTACACACTGTTTCACAATGCACCACAATCACCTCTGTCGCTCGGTGAAATCACACTCGCTCAAAACACAGGCAGTCCCCTGTAAGCTCCTCCCTCCCTTCGCTGTCAAGAGAATCGGCTCCACTAGGGGTTTCGCAAGTCACCACACTTCTGTCGCTCAGGATAATCGCTCGCACTAGCTCGTAAAACACAACAACTCCCACTGCTTGACAGGTCGCACTTATATAGCAGGCCGGTGACTCAATAAATGCTTCTAGATCCATCCAGGGTTCACGGCTTCCCGAGGTTTCCATCACTGGCTCAGTCACGAATATTCTGGACCATCCCTTTGTCCTAGTAGCCCTGTTGCATAAGGCGTACGCAATACACGAGGCAGGGCACAGCCCAGCCCTGGGGCAGTTGTGACTCATGCGGCAAGCGATGACACAAACTCACAGCCGTAACAATAAGATGAACTTTCGTATTTTAAATATGTTCGTTTTTTTTTCAAAGTTGCCTCCGTAGCGTACCGGTCAGCGTGGGTAGCTACCGCCCCGGTGGTCCTGGGTTCGATTCCCGGCTCTGCCACGAAATTTGAAAAGTGGTATGAGGACTGGAACGGGGTCTACCCAGCCTCGGGAGGTCCAAATGAGTAGAGGGGGTTCGATTCCCACCTCAGCCATCCTCGAAGTGGTTTTCCGTGGTTTCTCGCTTCGTCTTCGGGCAAATGCTGGGATGGTACTGTACCCGTATCCACATGGTCTTACCTGTTGATATCCGAAGGAAAACCTGGATCGTAGACTCTGGAAGTACCCGGCTGAAATAACCCCCAAAATTCTACCAACAAGGATCAACCAGGGATAAGGACACCTCAATATAAAAGAATGCGATAAGAAAATGCCAGTGGTGAAAAAACAAATAAGAAAAACTAGCTCAAAGTGAACTCGCAAACTCTTAAAATTAATCTCGGGCGTTAGGCTAAGCATTGGCAAAAGTTGCCCACTGGTTCTCCTAGCACATTCTGTTTCTAATATAAATCACCAAATCATTATAGAATTAAAATTAAATAACCAGTTTATTAACTGAAAACGAAGAATTGTGGATCTACATCCACTAAACAAAAATGTAGCATATCCACTGTAGCATATCATAAAATAAATATGCAAGTTGCCTTAAATCTGTCTAGAATATACTGCATGAAATTGCAGTATTAAGTCATGTTCAAATCGTGAACGTGTTATGCACGAGTAACTATATCACAAGTTATTTTACACAAATAGCCTAAAAGTTTGTTATAATACATTATTCACAAAGATATACAATTTAATTCGTTTGCCGAATTTCGCCATTATTTTCTATCATTCCATTAACAAGTATTTTAAACATGTCTTATTGTCATAATTTGTCTTATTCGACGATCAATTAAGGTTATCGAATGAATAGTTTTTTTTTCTTTCAATAATCCAATTATCTCAAATTAATATTCCAATTATCACTCCAATATTTTACAAATTATTTTATGTTTTTCAGATCATAGCTTCACACTAAATATATGTGTTATATTGGCAATCAAATCTAGGTGAATTGTTTTATGCACATATGATATTTTAAATGGTGGGTTTATTTAACTACTAGATTTCTAGTAACGATGTTCGTGACCATATCTCACGTTTATTTATACTTCATTATAACATAATTCAGCGATAGCTCAATAGCTCGCACAATACTCAAAATTCGTAACAAATACGGCAATCTCTCCACATATGAGATTCCTAATATTCACCTTAAATTATTTCTGACCATCCATTGATGTCGAAATATACTTCAAAAATACTTCATTAACACAGCTGTTATATTATCCAATACGTAAAGTAGCTCTCAATAGCCGTTAATAATCTTCCACACCTTCTCAAAATCCATAATCTTTTCATACAAACACCTAAATATATCATGGTTCATAATTGACACAAGTATCGAAGTGTTAATCTAGAGCCTCCGTGGCATAGGCGGCAGCACACCGGCCTCTCACCGCTGGATACGTGGTTCAAATCCCGATCACTCCATGTGAGATCTGTGCTGGACAAAACGGAGGCAGACAGGTTTTTCTCCGGGTACTCCGGGTTTCCCTGTCAAAATTTCATTCCAGCAACACTCTCCACTATCATTTCATTCCATCTATCATTCATGTAATCATTGCCCCAGAGGAGTGCGTCAGGCCTCGGCAGCCGGCACAGTTCATATCCTCGCCGCTAGAAGGGGGCTTCATTCATTCCATTCCTGACCCGGTCGGAGACTGGAAGCAGGCTGTGGATTTTCATTTTCATCGAAGTGTTAATCTATTTCCATAAAAACTGTAATAATAATTATGTAATTACATGATCGAATCAATACATTCGTAAATTCCCAAAATGTAATTCTGTTTTATGACGGAATATATTTTATACAAAACTTGAGCTTCATATCTCATTTATATTTCATTTCATCATAATCTCAATATTTACAAATATATCTCACAAGATATTATAAATTTATTACTGTTTAAGAATTGATTCAGTATCGCATAAACAAATTCAAAAATGGGTCCTCCCTTTAAGAAATTCGTATGAGTCTACACCATGGAAAAATGCCTAGTATGAGTAAGATACAAATAATCCATTAGAATCACACGGAATCAAAACAGGAGTATTCCAAAAAAGAATTATGAAAGTCGATAACTGAACGAACTGTATCTCAATAAAAATATCTATACTCAAAACGTGATTCAAGAATTGGCTATAATTGCCTAATTCAAAAACTGCAATTGTTCACTTCAAATATGATGCTAGACTTCAATGTCTATTACTAGCTTGACGAAAAAATATACAGTAATCTAAAATGAAATGTTGTATGAACTGTCGAAAATATTCTGTTTCCTTGCTCAGTATGAAACAGAATTAATGCAGAAAAATGTTCATATATTCGTGGTAGGACATCTTCTTCCTATATCCTATACTTATATAATGATATCGTAGTCTTGGTCCTAAATTCTTCTTGAAATATGCTTCTTCTCAACTAATTATAATGCTCAGAATTATTGCCAAAATTAGAAAAGTAATGCTGTAAAAATAACACTACATTAAAGATTAACTACTGAAATGACTATGTAGGTGCATCCTTATTAGGATCAAAACCTAAAATAGACCATCGAACAGAAATGAGAAAGACGTCAGATCTAATTCTCAAATCCATTTTCAAACTACTGAATAAAATTGGTGAAAAAAGGACATTCTATAGATATGACATAATTCATACCGTCTACAGATAAAAAGATTTCCAGCTACTTTTAGTCGTCTTGATGAACGTATAATGTATGTTGGAACATACATCCCTTGTAGAGATCGAACCCTCATCCATAGCGTTGAGTAGTTGAAGTATTGGTCGGGACTGCTCGTACTCGAACCCAACACCCCTCCACTCGAAACAGCTATCCGGAACACAATGTTCATCATACGGAAACTGACTAAGCTCCATTTGTAGAAAAGAGAAAGATGCCACTTCTTCTCTTACTTGAAGATCCATATCGTAGAGGTAATTATCTCAGTGTCATTATATAGACTGCCTACAGTCTCCTTTTAAATAGCCTTCTGCTAATGAATTCCATTATTCAGCATTGATCATTTCCATATGTTCAACTCTGCTTGTGTGCTGCATTCCTATTCAGTGCCTAGTAATTCATTGCTTTCCTCGTATTAAACTGGTACATTATTCCTTTTATTGCAGTGTTAATATCCATGTTGTAATGTCGAATGACCACTGGATAATTACAAGTCTTTTCATGATAGCAATAGTGCTACAGAACAATCCATGCGGAACACGAAGTTCACTCGTGTCACTTCCATTTCGCACCAAGTCCATACACTGGTTTAGCGATCGTCCCAAGTGTATCTCGCCCGTGTCTTGCTAGAAAGCAAAGACGTACTGTACCGTCCCGTACTGTCACAGATCGTAATAAGTAAAAGTGACACTCGAGATAGTTGCTTTGGCCGAGCCAACAAGCAAGTCTGTAAGCAAGTAATCAAGTGTCTCTCTCCGAACCGTGCTACTTCCAGCTGGACTAATCCTACCCATAATACAATTCTGTCCGGTCGATATATGAATCGAGGTTGGCATATCATAATTGCGATAAACATCTGATATCATAATATGAGTGTTAATAATTCCATAAATGTCTTCAAATCATTCCTTTTTATGTTTCAATGTACTTCCATATCGTCGATCCCTTCAGTAATCTCTGTAATGGTTTATAATAGTATGTATCAATGCCATGCTTCTAAGGCAGCCATCTTGTAGACTAACTGTACTCTCCAAATCATATGTTCTGAGATGCGTTTCAGCGTCGCCCATCCATTTCCCTAACCAAGCGTCAGCTTGCTATTACTCTTGTCTGCAAGTTGGAATGTTGTCATAAAAATACCAAATATGTTTCTTAAACATGTCAGTGTTCCATAACTATACAAAATACTAGCACAGTACTGCCCCCGAAAATTGAATTATGTGGGATGAAAATGAGATTATTTTTGAAGCCCATGATATAATTTAACATGGCAATATAGATGCTGAAACTTGACACAAACCAGTCGTGTTAGAGTGTTGAGCAAGGAGGGAGATTCCATCACGTGATGTGTTGCGCAATAGAATATTCTAGAAGCTTGGAAATGACCTAGCAACAGTGGATTTATCACGGAATATGTTTAATTATTGTTATAAAATATATCTTTGGATATGAGCTCACAGCCAATAAGGAGAGGTCTTAGTGAAGACGGGATTACCTTCAACTAAATTATATGGAGAATTGTAACATTTAGGCCCAAAGAAAGTTATTTTATGAATTGGTAATAAGAAGAAAATTATAAGATAAGTAGGGGAGTAGTAGGGGTTTAAACCCACCCAGCGTTGCTCGGGCGGCGTCCATGTTAAAACATTAATATCTGGCGACCCATGGTCGGATTTTAACAAATGAGGTGTCGTTGGACTCGGGCTGACAGGGGCTTTGCTTTGGACCACTCGTTATATTTTTAATTTTTTTTGAAATTTTTTGTTTTCGAAAGTTGGTGATAGTTTGAAAACCAAACATGGTAGAATATTGTGCCATGGTTCAAACGAAAGGTCTCTATGTCCTTTATTTTCTGTAATAAAATTTTATTATGTTTTATGTTTTTTTGAAAACACTCGAATTTTGAAAATCCTATATTTTGGAAACTAGGAATTCTACAAAAAAATGTTTGGCATCAATGAAAGGTCCCTATGCCCTCTACCCGCGAAATAAATTTTAAGTCTCTAGAATAAAAACCTGACAGTAGTGGGATGATGACAGCTGCTGAAGCCCTGCGACCTTGGAATGGAAGGAGTCATGTTAGGAGGGCGTGCTTGGATTCGTTTTTTTCGTCTCGTCGTGCTCTTTACGGGTATGTAGGTGTCGAAAAGGTGAAAAGCTGGAAACGCGGTTTTTTGGGGTAAAAACGTGATTTTAGACTATTTGTTATATTTCGCGAACCAATCATGCTAGAGGCGTGTACGAGGGGTCCAAGGACTCGGGCTAACGGGGGCTTTGCTAAGGACCACTCGCTATAATTTAAAAAAAAAATGGAAACTCGATTTTGGGGTAAAAAATTGTTTTTTGCGATTTTTGCCGATATCTCACGAACCAATAAGCCTAGAGACTTGTATGAAGTGTTATTTTTTCGCCGTGTTGTCCTCTTGCCGAGGATGTTCGTGTTGAGCAGGAATGGAAAACCATTTTGAGATAAAACCGTGATTTTAGACTTTTTGCTCTATCTCGCAAACCAATAACCCTAGAGACGTGTTCGAAGTGTCCTATGACTCGGGCTAACGCCCCCTTTTTGAAACTATTTTTGAAATTTTGACAAAGGGCCTAACGACACTTTTGTTGAAAAAATAATAATTTTCTCTTTACCTGTTTACAATGTTCATGAAGCGTGGTGGTTGAGAGAGACGATCCCCCAAAACCATGAGCGTTTTACAGCCCTGACATAGAGGTTGAGCGACTTTAGCATTCGATTTTTGGATTCCTTTAAGTTTATGGCATTCTCGCTAGACAGCCTTGTGAATGGTTTGAATGAGGAGGAATTAAAAATACTAGAATGCATTCTAATAATCCTGAGCAATTTCAATTGTGCATTCGGAAAGGTATATTCCCGTATGATTTCTGCAACAGCTGGGACGTGTTAAAGCAAAGAAAACTCCCACCACAAGAGAAATTTTACTCGAAACTAACACGCAGTACCGTTTCCGATAAAGACTATGCACATGCATGTCAAGTTTGGCGAGTGTTTGGCATGAACACGCTAAGTGAATATGCTATGCATTACCTACAACTGGATGTATTGCTGCTCACTGATATGTTTGAAAAATTCCGTGAGTTGTGTCAACACATTTACGGTCTTGACCCAGGTCACTAGTATACGAGTCCTGGGCTCTCGTTCGATGCCGCTTTGAAATACACTCAAGTGGAATTGGATTTACTCACTGATGTAAACATGGTTCTATTTTTTGAAAAGGGCATTCGTGGCGGCTTTGTGTCGCTTAACCAACGCCATGCCGAAGCGAACAATGTCTACATGCCTGATTGTTCACCAGATAAACCAGAATTGTGCTTAATGTACTATGACGCGAATAATTTGTACGGTTACGCCATGAGCCAGCTTTTGCCCTATTGGAAGTTTGCTTGGCTGACAGACAAACAAGTGTCAGAATTTGATGTGAACATGGCTAGCCAAGAAACAGGCCGTGGATATGTGCTAGAAGTGGATATTGAATATCCCTCATTCTGCCTTGAGTAAATGGTTCCCCCTGACAGTAAAGTGAAAATTGAAAAATTCATGGGCACACTTTACAACAAAAATCGGTATGTGCTACATATCCAAATGTTAGTGCAATGCCTCGCCCAAGGCTTGGTGTTGTAGAAAATCCACGGGGGTAGTTCTTTTGCTCAAAAAGCATGGTTTGAGCCATACATGCGACTCAACACAGAGCACTGACAAATGGCAACACAACAGTTTGAAATTATTTTTTAAAATTAATGAACAACTGCATCTATGGCAAGTCCATGGAGAATGTCCGCAAATACCGTGACATTAAATTGGTCAATGTCTGGGAGGGGCGGTGGGGTGCCCGGCGGTACATTGCCAAGCCAAATTTTAAATCGATCAACATTATTGATGAGGATTTGGCTACTATTGAATTGAGTAAGACCAGCGTGACCATGGATAAGCCTATTTACATGGGTCAAGTCATTTTAGACTTTTCCAAATCGGTCATGTATCGATTCCACTATGAGTTTGCCAAACGCCATTTTGAGGACGTCTCTCTTTTGTATATGGATACGGACTCATTCATTTACCATATTCGCCACTGCAACCCCTATGACGTTATGAGGCAGCATAGTGACTGGTTCGACACCTCTTTGTATAGCGCTGACAACGTGTTTCAGCTGCCCATAAAAAACAAGAAGGTAATGGGTGTTTTAAAAGATGAATGCGGTGATTCCATTATGACGGAATTCGTAGGTTTGGCCTCAAAATGTATGCTTACCGCACACTCGACTGTAAGGAAGCCAAAAGAGCAAAAGGTGTAGGTAGGGCAGTGGTAAAATCGCTACGTGTTGATGACTATCTAGCGGTTTTACGCACTGGCAAAGCTATGTCTCATACACAGTGCAGGATACAATCCAGCAACCATCATTTGTATCTTGTAAAACAGAGAAAACGCACCCTCGCCTCCATGGATAACAAACGTGTGTGGGCTGATGACCTGCTCACCAGCCTGTCCTGGGGTTATGATCGCTAGGAGGAGGAGGTGTGATTTCACTGTTTAATCGTTTAGGGACATGGCTTTTTGTACTCGTAGATTTAGTATTTTGTAATTTTTTTTTGTCATTGTAAATAGTAGATTTTGTAAATAGTGGCAACCCACGTGGACCTTTGCTCTTTAAAAAGTTCTATGCAACCTTTTTTTTAAATTTTTGATTGCTAAATAGTTTGATTTTTTAAGCTGTACAAAAGTGTTATTTTTTTAAATATTTTATGAGTAATAGTATTTTTTAGTAACTTTAATTATTTTTTGTAATGGTGAAATATTAAATTTAAAATGAAAAGTTCTTTTGGGATGAGTGTGCATGTCGAGAATGTGCTTTTTGGAATAAATAAAGTGGTTGTGTTTGTTCCCAAAGACAGGTGTGAATGTATGAGTAGAGAGAGAAAGCTGGTGTGTATGTATGACCAGGGCAAACACGGTGAGGTAGGGTGGGTGGGGAGGGGGGAAATTTTAACTTATATACTCATTTTGTTTTCAATAATTTTGTTTTCTTTGAAAAGTGGCAGATAATAGACATTATTTTTGTAAAAACAGTCTTACCTGCAGTAGTCGTAGACCTCGACGTTTCCACAGTCCCATAAACTCACTGCAGCATTGCCATGGTCAAGCATTTGCATCAACGTCATTGTCAAATCTCAACTTTCGACATACACCAAATGGAAAAATTTGAAAACAGCAAAATGGAAAATCCACGTTTCAATATCGACAAAATTTAAAAAACGTAAAACTGTTATTTTAAAAACTGGAAATGGCCATGTGTGAAATTTGAAAATTCAAAAAATTTCAAGCGGGCATTGTTTAAAAAGTGACATCAACAAAAATGGAAAAATCCATATCATCAAAAACGCAAAACTTAAAACGAACGTTTTCAAAAAACTAAATTGCAAATTGGCAAAATGGCAGTGAGTAAAATGTGAAAATGAGAATTCAGCCATCAACATCATGATTTTTAAAAATAATAAAAACGCATCGTGCTCTGGTAAACCTTGGTTTTTATTTCATAGTCATAGTGAATTGACAAAAGAAAAATAGAATACAAACAAATCCCAATTCCTCACTCCTCAATTCATCAATGTTTATGTCCATGCATCATCAACTTTCCTTTCATCGCACTCATGACAATCAGGGCAGCCATCCTTTCACCCACTGAGGCATCACAGGATGTGAAACGTTGTTTAGCTTTTTTCAATAACAATTTATCTGCCACATGTCTTAAACCAGGATGACTATGGCGATAAGAAAGGTCATGTTCTTTGCATGCTTGATCCAAAAGATTAATGGGTACATCACCACGCTGCAAACGTTTTTCAAGATGAGTTCCAGGGCCACAAAAACGATAACCTGGAAGATGGATTTCGAAAGGTAGGTATTGAATCACTTTGTCAATGACGCCATTGCCAGTACAGGTCTGGCATATCCTTTTCCATCGAAGGTGAAAAGGTTTGGTCTTCCTCCTCCTCTGTGGACGATGTTTGTGTTTGTTGTTGTTGTTGTTGATTTTTCTCGCCATGACACTCGTGGAATGAATCAACAAAGTCTTTATACGGACTTTTATGACCGTGATACTGTTTCACTAGCTGGCAAGTCGCGCACTGACGCATAGACGGTATTTTTGCCAAGGCCACTTGCTTATGGTGATCGTAATCCGTACAGGGTTGCAATTCACTCAACACAGGGTCTTGAGTCCATGATTTTGGTACATGTTGCCAGATTTCTTTCACCGCGTTGGCGGCCACATAATAAATGAACGACTTGGGGAGCGCCAAGAGTTCCTCTTTGGTAAAACTGTCTAGTTTCTTTTTGCACACAATGAACTTGCCAATGGCTTTGTCCGTAGCATTGCCTTTCTCCATGGTATCACGTGTTGTAGATGTTTACACTTCGCTTGTAGAAATCTCACTGGCGTCATTCACAGGTAAATCTTGAGTTATAATTTTGTTCAACAACTCCCAGCAGGCATGGGTGGTTAACCAATGAAAGAGATGCCACGCATGAGATAGGGCTGTATGGGTAATGTTGCCACAGGAACAAGTATTCATGAGCGTTTGCAGGGAGGGGCAGCCCAACTCCATGAGGTCGATACATTGACAGTAAAACGCCAAAAATGGTTGCAACCATTGACGTTTTTCATTACCTTTCACAAATACCACATTGGCCGAGGACAAGTGTGCTTTCATGACCACGTCCAAATATTTATAGGAAATGGTTCCTTGATTCCAGTCTAGTTGCCTTTGATTTTCAATCAACTGGGTTTGTTTACGGTCTTTTTCACACAACAAATCAAAAGCATTGGGCGGTTTAAATAGCAAATGCTTAGCTTGCAATATCCAAAACGTGGTACAATCGATAATGACCACTTGTTTAAATATAAATTTGTTGTCACCAATTTTAAACCCTTGGCAATCCACAATGAGTGTGCGCAACATGTTGACGCTTGCCTGGACCAAGTTCAACTGACGACTCACTGACGATCGACCACTAAGGTGTGATCATGACATGGGCTTACCTGCCATGCTAGTTTCAAAAAGAAAAAAAATGAGGTTAGGATAGAACAGGGGGACATGCAAAAATAAGAATTTAAGAATTACATCATTTTATTATCATAAAACGTCTTATAGGCTTTTGTCATTTTGGGATAAGGACGATACCAACTGATACAACAATATAGTCTCTTGTGTTTGTAACGTCCATAACACCGATGATGTCCCAATGTCTCTAAACTAGGCGTTTTTGATGGTGAGCTGCTCACCGAAGCACCATGGACACCATATGGTCCACACGTATCGTAACTTGTTTTTTCATCACCCAGAGACACAAGTGAGGGATAGCTTGAATAACAGGGTATATATCCCACTTCCATTCTGCACAGGTAGGGGCAGGCGGGTAACCAGCGTTGATGTTCCTGCATGGGTTCATCGCCCTCCTGCCATTGGTCTATGCTGATGGGACAAAAGGCACATTTCACTTCATCTCTTGTTTTTAAATAGTAGAATCCAGCAGCCGACAAGGCTTGAGGGTTTATGAAAGGCACTGGCCATGTTGAAAAAGTCTTGATACGTTGTTCCTCAGAGTTTAAATTCATGGATGTGACGTCTCTTGAGGCTTTAAAGCAATACATGACTGAGCGGCTTGACGTGGGTTGACCTATTGTTTATACACTCGTCACTAGATTGGACAGTGGATAATAGTTGACTTGTTTGTGATGAATAATCAAACAGTAGGCCGTGGTATTGGCTGGTACATTGTCATGCGTTTCAAAATCTAGTCGAATGTCGATATTGGATGGCTTGACAGACTCTTCCAGGTAAGAACAGTCAAAGACAATCAGTGGTGCTCTTGCCTTAAACGCTTGGGGTAGCGGCATAGGGCCGTTCTCTTTTTGATAATACGAGCATCGAAATTTAGATAACAAGTCGTACAGGGGGCCAAACTTATTTTTTGAAAAATCCAAATCCAGTCCTTCATAGGGAAACACAGCACCGTTGAGGAAAAGACGTGCATTTCTCAATTGCAGGTGATCAAATTGCGTGGCATCTTTGGTTTTTTGATACTTGCGATTCGTTTGAAAACCCACGATCAGGTAGAGAGGTCTCTCTGTATAGCGGGCTGTTTTTACAGACCAACTGTGTGTGTTAGTGGTGGGTAATAGCGGGTACTCATGGAGTGCCAAGCTTCTAAATTTCATGGGTAGAGGCATATCTCTCTTTACCATATTGAGTATGTCCAGTTTTTTGCTATCGTCAAGGGTCACATGGGGCACTTTGCACAGCAAGCGTTGTAGTTGAATTTCTGAATCTAAGGGGGCATTGTCACCTCCCTTGAGTGAATTATTATCATTCTTGTCTCTCACCAGATAAAGCTCTTGCCTTGTGTTGACCACAATGCGCTGGTGATCGTCGGCAAAGCCTAAATCAGTTTAAGAGGTAAATAACCAGTAAAGGTGCCATCGGTGTGTACCATCCAGTCATTGGTCGAGTCAGGGCACCAACCCGCCATGCAAAGTGTTTTACCTTCTTCCTCACTATAAGAGGGATATAGTTTCATGACACTGGAAATACCCACATTTCGAGTACTATCCACCACGATATCGTTAATGACATACCACACTTCAGAAAACAGAAAGGCCAAAACATGGTTGGCCAACTTGGATGTGGTGGGTGTAGAGCCATCGGCTTTGGTGAGTCCAACACACGTGGTTTAAATCCTAGTAATGGGCCAATGGAATCGGGGTGTGTTTTAAAGTCAATGTTGAAGGTAGAGAAAATACTGCAGCGATGAGTGTTGGTATTTCCTACAAGTTCAAACTTGCGAGTTCCATCGAGAAATGACTTTAAACCATATTCATTGATCAACACCACATAAATGTGTTCATAAATGTCATCGATCGTGTATCCACCAGAGTTCAGGGTGAGCACAGAATCATCATAGTAAAACTTGTTGTTCACATTTTCACGTATGTTGTATATTCGATTGTACGTTTCAAGAGAAACAAGTCCCAATCCATAGGGTTTTTCACTCAATTCGATCGGCGGGTAAAAGTCTAGGCTAACGTCGGGTCCACGTCCATGCAGTGTACGTTTTACCTTCTGCCGACATACTGGTGGCGTTTTTGCTTATGCTGTGTCTTATATGAAAAAAAAAACACTATCGTCCACACTGTTGGCTGTTAAACGTTTGCTCACGTTTCACATTGTAATATATCTTGATCCTGTTTCCAAAATAGGTCACTAGTTCCATGGGCGGGGGCAAATTCCCAAAACTGTCAAATTACCATACAATGGATCCCTCTTTGACATAAGCTACATAATGCGTTCCTGGTCCTCGGTGATCATCCAAATTGACAACAGCACATTCCTGTTTCCAGGGTCTTGGGGGTAATTGGTTTCGCATAAACACACCTCGAAAATGAGAAAGCTTTAGTTGTTTAGCATAGCTTTCCATTTGTTGATGCGTCAGGGCATGTCTTGCTATGGCTGAGTTTTTTTTAAATATTTCGAAATGGTGAAATCCCAAATCCTTGTTGATAAAAGGCTGGCTTTAAATTGGTATTTCTAGCCCCCATAGCAATGGCTTCCATCGTTTCATTGTGTCGCTGACTTTATTTGAGTTGTTGCTTGCCCTGCTGCGCGGCTTTAATGGTTTTCGCCACTGCACTGGCACCGCCCAAAGGTGAACCCAGAGCAGCCAGACCGGCAAATAAAGCAGGTAAAAATCCCGCTCGTTTGGGGACGGGAATCACTCGCCCTTGTTTTGAACCCTGTCACTGACGTTTTCGAATAACACTTCTCTGTGCTGCTTGAAGGGCTTTCCTTATGATCAATACACTATTTTTTATTTTTTTCTTTCGCAAGGGCTTGTCCACGAATGTCTTAAGCCCAGGCTTTGCCCAGGACAAAGTTCTTTTTTTAGTCTCTCTCACCACATACCTTTGTTTCACCATGATGATGACCAACAACCTTTCACAAGAAAGTTTAAGTCACAACTAACGTCGGATTGTTATTTCATGGCTGTATATTCCAATTCCACATAAATTGGGAAATCGTTTATGGTTTTTCCCGCTTGCTTTTCATCCCATGTCAACATGAGATGAAAGGATAATTCGCCATCTGCATTGACCATTTCATGGTTATGGACCAACTTCCTATGACCATTTATCTGTATTTGTAAATGGTTCTCATCAGGTATGGCATTTGATGTGAATGGTTCCATTATAATGCAATCGATAGTGGTTTAAACCCGAAGCTAGCACATAGATCAAGTGCTGGTCACGAGCTAGCGGTATATGGTTTCTGTCATTCAAAGGTTTTTCATTTGTCAGATACACTAAAAATACGGATGGCATAAATTTATAAAGCCTTTTCATTTCATAGGTCACGTAACGCTTGGTACAGACATCGTCTTCATCTTGCGGGTCTTCCACGTGAATAATCCGATGGTGATTAGCGCTATAGCCATTCACTGTAAGCTGGGGCACGTTGTCATAAAACTCATACACTTTGTTATCCACATAATTTTTGTAGTAACGTCTGTAGACACTTGAGGATGTTTTACATGGGTTAACCGCTTTCCCTTAAAGTCATAATCTCCCTGTTTTGTGCGTGGCACTACAGACCTATCCACATAGTGTTTATTAGCAGGATCTGTTTCTTGTTTAGGATCATGTATGGGGACAGTTCTAGCTTTGGCCATCAACGCACGTCCAAAGACATCCATCGTCAACCTGCAGTATGAGTCGACTGTTTCTATGACAAGGCTCGGTGTCCTGTATATAGACACCCTGCTAGTCTGACTAAGCCTTAGTTGAAATGAAGATTATTAAGCAGCAAGAGTCATTCCCCGTGGGGGACATGGTCTCCCATCTCTGTCCCACATCACGTGAACAACGCCATGTTTCACTGTTTCCATCTTCCATTCGCTGCATCATTGTGGGACCTTCCGGCTGTGGAAAGACCAATCTTTTGCTAACGCTCATCACAGCGCCCTATGGTCTCCGTTTTAAAAATATTTATATTTTTGCAAAATCTCTCTACCAACCCCTCTACGTGTATCTGGATCAAGTCATGTCTGGATTACAAAAAGAGAGTATGGGTTATTTCACATTTTCCATGCAAGAAAATGTGATTTCACCGGATGAGGTAAAGCCCGATTCACTCATGATTTTCGATGATGTATCCACTGAACGTCAAGGCATCATTCAAAGCTATTTCAGCATGGGTCGACACAAACATATCGATTGCTTCTATCTTGGACAAACGTATTCTAAAATGTCTAAACCGTTGATTCGTGACAATGCCAATGTCATTGTTTTATTTCGCCAGGACGAGAGGAACAGTCGTCACATTTATAATGAACATGTGAATCCGGATATGACCTTTCAAATGTTTACAGAATGGTGTGCCAAGTGCTGGAACACTCAACGTCATGCCTGTTTAGTGATTGACAAACAAAGTGAACTCAACCAAGGACGGTATCACTTGGGTTTGATCATTTTATTGCTATTTAAGGCCCTGTCTCATTCCCCGTCAAGTCATTTGTCAAGACACCATGGCGTTAGCAGAGAGTCAATTGAAAAAGCATATTATTAGAGCAAAAAATACTATTAGCCAAACGTTTCGTCAATTGAAACGATCACGTGCCGATCATGCTTTGTTTATTCAACAACATTTAGCACCTCCGCTAAAAGCCATGTTGAAACCCACTTTCAAGCCATCTGAAACGCTACTCACCGTTTCACAAGCCACGCAGACGCTGCACGAGGACCTTGAGGAACAGGAAGAGGAACGGGAACAAGAAGATTTGACTAGTGTTAGCGAGGTTGAGGATGAGGAGGAATAAGTATTTACGCCTCAAAAAAAGGCCGCACCCCTTGCAGATTTTTTGAGAAAAAAGAAATCCTTGGCCATGATCGAAACACCTTGCCCTTCCAGGGCGTCTCCGTTTTCACAACTCCTGTCCACCCCTCAACATAAAGCTCAACTGAAAACCATTTTAATAAAATATTATGGATCAACATTGGAACCCTATTTCACCGATCTATTTATTGGAAACACAGATACCACGTATGGTGTTCGCTATGAGGATGATAGTTTTAAATTGGCGATTCATCCATTATATTTGCTCGTACTAAAGCTGTCAATAAAAACATCAACTATAAATTAACCCCAGGACTGTTAAAGCTGCTCTTTTCTCGGACCCCCTCTTCCCATGATTATACGTCAGAGGATCTTGACAAATATAAATCCATTTTATTGGATACCCATGCCCACAAAAGACAGTATGATCCCGCACAACAAGTGAATGCCAATATATCTCAAAAATATAAAACCATCATTGCAAAAATGTTTCCCACCAGTCAAAGTGGTCGTCGTAAAGTGTCCACTTCGGGAGTGACATTTAAACCATTAAAACCCCTTGTGGATGTTACCTACTGGCACAATCCCAATAAGCTCGTCCAGCGGCTACAGTTGTTGCATGCGACACGTCAAGCTGGCCATACCGGTCACGATTGGGAAATTCAAGAAATTGAACAAGAACTTCGAAATGCCAAAATTATTGTTTAAGCCCTCACCCATTAAAATGGGTGTTGCTCACGAGTTGCATCGCCCAGCTAGGCGTCACTATCCACGGCTTAAGGTGATTTCACGAGGTGTGGATGAACTTTGGCAGGCTGGCTTGGTTGAAATGATACCCTATGCTTGCGTTAACGACGGTGTACGCTATATGTTGACCGTCATTGATGTCTATTCCAAAATGGCCTTTGTTGTACCTGTGCGTCGCAAGTCTGGTCCACTAGTTACCAAGGCCTTTCAACATATTATTCAACACTCCAAACGCCAACCTCAGTTACTACAAACTGACCAGGGGAAAGAATTTTTCAACAAGGATTTCTCCAGTTTTCTCAAATCTAAGGATATTCACCATTACACCACGTACAGCAATCTCGAAGCCAGCGTGGTCGAGCGGTTTAACCGTACATTGAAAACCCATATGTGGAAAGCGTTTACAGCTCAGGGCACGTATCGCTGGTTGGACATGTTACCAGAGCTAGTATCACGTTATAATGACACCAAACATAGAACGATTGGGACCAAGCCACGCCTCGTGACCAAAAATATTCAGCGATTGGATAAACTGTTTAACCCCATAAAAACAGCAGATCTTAAACGTCACCGACTGAAAATTGGGGATTTTGTTCGTGTGAGCAAATTTAAGTCTGCCTTCAATAAGGGCTACACACCTCCGTGGGGGACTGAACTATTTCGAATTCGCCAAGTCAACTTGGACACTCCAGTCACCTATTTACTCCAAGACCTCAACCATCAACCCATAAAAGTAAGATTTACCTCCATGAACTTCAGAAAACAGCATTTCCTAAGCATTATCTTGTGGAAAAAGTGTTGAAACAAAAAGGAAATAAACTATATGTCAAATGGTTAGTATTTAACTCTACGTTTAATTCTTGGATCAATAAATTACATGTTGTGTAAACCTGTGCACTGTTTATTTATTCACACATGTTGTACACCTCCTATAGCTCTGTGTGTACAGTCCTCAACTCCACATATTTCTTTCTCTTTCCACCTGTGTTCTCTCATACATTGCCCCTCCCCCTTTCCCCCTTCACCTCCCACCACTGCTGATCGCAGCTCTCGCCTATCTATTGGTTGTGACATCATTCCCACAAGTTGCATCATACTTTTTTTTACTGATTCAGCGATTCCCACGCTTTGAACATTCTGTTATCGGGCACGTGGACAGCCTACGTGCAAGGTGAACACGTGTGATTGATCATATTACACGCCAAATTACATTTTGTCACGTACGAATCAAAACAGGATGTGACTTGTTAACAGTTATCGTGCACGTGGGCAGCCAACGTCTAAGGTGAACACCTGTGCCAGGTCAAATTTCACGTCAACTTGTATTTTGTCACGTACGAAGCAAACAGGATGTAACTTGTTTTGCGTACATGTCATCCCACAAGTGTTCACATGCATTTCGCTCTTCCCTGCCACCACGATTGTCAGATTATTTAACCGTGAAGCGTCTTTGTCATTTTCCATTGCACCTGTTGTCAAGTCAGATCAGCGCATTCCAATAAGCTCAAATGACATTCACCTCCTGCTCGTCTGCTCCTCTGCAAGTTTGCTTTCTGTACTCGCTTCGACCAACATAGAACCAAGTTCTCATCACAGTTTACACGTTAAAGATCATCTTCGGGGGTAAAATATCGGAAAAAACGGACCATCGCTCTGTCATAAACCGACCTGCCGAAATATCGATTGTTCTATTAAGCATGGTCATTGTGGTTAGCGACAGGTTCGTTGAAACACACACACCCAGCAGTATCGTCTCTCTCAACCACCACGCTTCATGAATATTTTAAAAATGTAAATAATTTTTTTCAACAAAAGTGTCGTTAGGCCCTTTGTCAAAATTTCAAACATAGTTTCAAAACGGGGGCGTTAGCCCGAGTCCTAGGACACCGCGTACACGTCTCTAGCGTTATTGGTTTGCGAGATTGAGCAAAAAGTCTAAAATCACGGTTTTACCTCAACATGGTTTTTCATTCCTGCTCAACACGAACATCCTCGGGAAGAGGACAGCGCGACGAAAAAAATGGCACCTCGTACACGTCTCTAAGCTTAGTGGTTCGTGAGAAATCAGCAAAAATCACAAAAAAAAACACGTGTTTACCCCAAAAACGAGTTTCCAAATTGTTTTAAAAAATACAACGAGCGGTCCATAGCAAAGAGGACATCATCCCGAGTCCTTGGACCCCTCGTACACGCCTCTGGCATAATTGGTTCGCGAGATATAACAAAAAGTATAAAATCACGGTTTTACCCCAAAGAAACCGTGTTCCCGGCATTTCACCTTTTCGACACCTACATTCCCGTAAAGAGCGCAACGAGACGAAAAAACGAATCCATGCACGCCCTCCTATCATGACTCCTTCCATTCCAAGGTCGCAGGGGCTCACAACTTGCTAAGTGAGACAGCTCTCTCGCCATCACATTACTTACAAAACACAAATTTTTGCCCTAGAGACTTGAAATTTATTTTGGGGTAGAGGGCGTAGGGACCTTTCATTTATGTCAAACATTTTTTTTGTAGAATTCCTAGTTTTCAAAATATAGGATTTTCAAAATTCGAGTGTTTTCAAAAAAACATAAAAAGTAAAAAAGTTTCATTATAGAAAATAAAGGTCATAAAGGCCATTCGTTTGAGCCATGGCACAAGGTTCTATAATGTTTGGTTTTCAAACTATCACCTACTTGGAAAACAAAAATGTTCAATATTTTTTTTGAAAAATATTACGAGTGGTCCATAGCAAAGAGAACGTCAGCCCGAGTCCAACGACACCTCATTTGTAAAAATCCGACCATGGGTTCGCCAGATATTAATGATTTAACATGGACGCCGCCCGAGCAACGCCGGGTGGGTTTAAACTCCTAGTACCCCCCTACTAAGAACATATTACAGATACTTTTAAAATCGCCGAAAGGTCGAAATATGACGTAATAAGCATGTTTCTAGTGCGCGCTAAATTTCGGGGGGGGGGGGGTGGAGGTCAGAAATGGCGGCTAGAACTGTTGTCTTGGAGGGGAGACGCCAAGCAACAGGGCTCTTGTACCTACGAAGTTTGAAGTGTGCAGACGTCTATTCCGGGAGAGTTGTAGTCCCGAAGGTCTTAGCCGAGTCCGGTGTTTCGATGACTCGTGGAGACAGTGCAATTGAGGCTAGATAGTGGAGATCGCCCGTGCTTTCATTTTAGGTAAAGTTGAGAAGAGACTTCAAACTGCAATAACTGACTATTGTTTGTGAATAGAACACATCTTTTAGTACAGATTATAGTTCCGAACGCATAGAAGTATTATACAAATTTTCTGCCATTTTAGAAGAGAAGAATGAAAGTGACGGATTCAATAGCCGCAAAGCATTTTAGTTACAACCAGACTGCAGTGAATATAGATTCACTTTAGGAAGTTCACGTGAGTAACAGTGATTGACATTAACATTGAAGCAATATATTGTTACACCAGCATTATGGCTGTGTATATTCAGCAAGTGGAAATATTATCCATGAGACATAATATGTTTGAGATGATGAACTAAGAACTTCTATGCGCCAGGGATACTTTTGAAGCAGAGTAATGGATTGAACAATGGAGCTTCGATAACGAGATTACTCTTGATTGTCAAAGCATGAAGTGTACATGAAACGTTGTGTGCACCAACATCTCACACATTAGCGTTATTCATGAACTTTGAACATAACATCTGCAAGCTAGATAAATATTTCATAGTACACCTTTATGAATATTTTATCAACGAGTGAGGTCCAAAACTTCCATTACGAATTTATTTGTGAATGTGAAGCTGAACCTACAACATTACTCGATAATATAATGAAACTCTATCAAGACGGAGAAAGAAGATATAAGAAGAAAGTCAAGATGCCAGGGAGGGACCCGGCAACAAAGAAGATCGATGAACGGGAGGTTGCTGTTCGATCCCAGATGGAGCTTGATGTTTTCCGGAGAGGAATTCCTTCCTTTTCCGAGGTCGTTGGTTCGAGGGGACGGATTAGGGTCCAGCCTAGTTTCTTGGAGAAGGAAACAACTGAGTATTTCCTAATACTTAACCAGAACTTCGAGAAATCATCAGTCAAGTTAGCAGTGATTATTTATATGTAGTTAGAGCTTTATACTGACATTCCAGAGCAAAACCTTTATCCATATTTTGATATATATTTGTATTTCATGTATGTAACAACATTCTAATTCTACAAAATCATGTGAGGTGATCGTTTTTCGTCATTTTCACATCGCTATACTACGATCCAGTTTCTAAACTGAGATAGTTAAATTCGTTTAAGGAAGTAGTTTTCCAGTAATTTTTATTGAAGATCAGTAATTTTAATTTTCAACGTTTCTCAATTCATTTTGAATTCAGGATTCAGACATTTTGTCTGGGATGCCAATTAAATTCCTTTGAGTAATTTAATTTGGGTATCTTAATTGTTAAGAAGAAACATCAAGAGAAGAAGAAATAACGTGTGATATATTGTTGTAATATCACAAATCATTATGAACTTTACGTCGATCTGACAAGAAACATTCGTCATGATTTCGATGGGAAGTCATATACTCATATACATTCTTTGTATAGAATGGACACACATTCCGAATTTGACAATCGTTAATTTATTAGAGAAAGCTAAGATCTTTCGTCTATTTAAATATTATAAGAGATATATCTTCATGGAAGATTCTTTCATCCGACGGTAGGGAATTCAAAGCTAGTTCAATCCCGTCGAGATTGATTTTTATCGGACACATAAATAACATTTGTGGTTATTTATACACAATGCGTAATGTCACGTCATATTGTGGACGTGATATTGCAGGACTTGTAACTTTGAAACCAGATGAGTACGGTGAAACATTAATGTATTTTTAATAAATGTATATGTAACCTTTAGTCGATTTCCAAGTAACATTTTAAAAGTAAACTCATGGAGGTCTTACACGTTATGTCTAAGGTCATTAGTATGAACGGAGGGAACGTTTAATAACAGACGTAGCTGTTTGAGATGCCAGCGGTTGATTGTAGCAACGCTGATGAGTATGCCAATTTTATGTAAATGCTAGTTTTGTGGAAGAGAAGATGGTAACAATAATTTTGTGTAATAGATTGTTTAACAAGTAGTGAAGGAGATTTTATTTCCGTATACAAGGGTATACGAGGATTTTTAAAGAAATGTTGTGTAATTGCGAGGTGTGTTTCCACAGTAAGTGAAGTCGTTGCAAGGCAAGACTATTTTATTAAGCATTTGGCATTATGGCACAGTACTCGAGTTATGAAGAACTCTAATGTATAAATACACGATTTAGATGTGGAGATAGTAGAAGAATGATCGGCAATTGAAATGGGAAAATGGATATTAACGTCTGTTATTTATACTAATTATTAAAATATTATTAAACACGATTTGAGTAAATACGTGGGTTTTGTCTTTGCTGGTTGAACACATTAGACTGAATTCGACTACAAACCTGATATGACAATTTGCAGTAGTATTTTGAAAGTGAAGGAGATCTTTGAAGGGTCTTGAGAATGTGTGGAAGGATATAAATTAGGATCAGAGCTAAAGCTCATATATATTGATATAACGAATTTATATCGTTATGATAGCCAACGCTATTAATATTAACGCAAATTATACTGTAAATAAGTTTCCAATAATTATTTAATCAAGGATATGCTATATTAGGAATAATAATTTATTATATGTTTTTGAATTGTACTCTATGTAAGGGATGATATTTTTGGAATGAATGTTTTCACGATGTTATGTGTGTATGGACAACTCCGTTGGTCGCGTACAATGCGAGGGAATGCATGATTGGTATGTTAAAATTTGAGTGTATTTGATAGTGAATTGTATGAGTTATAGCAAGTTTTATAAACAGAAAATGTAAGTTTGAGTCAGTGATACTGTTCACGCCAGCAGCGTGTTCGCAGCGAACGCAAGGGAGATGTGTATATCCCGTTATAAATTCAAGGCCAGTATATTTCATAAAATGGAAAGAGTTGTTAGTTATGTCAAAAGTTTATGAATGGAAACAGGTTTACGTCTGATTGTAAGTGTATCAATCTATGAATGGGTCGACTGACCAGATGTGCAATTCACGGTGCGTGCCGGTCTTAATAGCTTCCGTAAGAACGCTAGGCACGCCGGAATTTTTGTTAAACGTTTTATTACTTATAATAAGCTTAGGCCGTTCAAAATTTATTTCTGTATAACTGACAGTATAATAACTTCAGTAGAGTGTGTGTTGTTAGAGAAGAGTGTGTGTGGATGTATTAATTAATGGATTAATAAAGGAATGGTTATTATTTGTTTAAACTTTAGATTTAGTTTACATTTTTAAATAAATTTACTTAGCGCGTTTTCTATATCGCCTTTCGAGTGATTTATTTTAAATATTAAAGGGCAATGGTATTGTGGATCCCCTTTCAGGATTGAGCTAAGTCCCCTTATAAGACCCCGTGGATAAAGGTAGGTGTTCATCTGAGCCCAGTGTATTTTTGTTGTATAGCCATAATATCATTGTAGAATACTGTGTAAATTCCCGAAGACCTTGTTGGATCGATTTCTGATGGAATTTTTAGCCAGGGCCTTTTAGACATTAGCAATCCAGCTTGGCTATGGATTTCCGACAGGCAACTTCCCGAATTTACGGGTACTGTACCTGCTGTAAGACCACGGCCGCCTCCTTCCCTCTTCCTTGCCTATCCCTCCTAATCTTCCTCCCCCAGGGCTCACATCTAGTGGGACGTGGGTTGGCGACCACGGGACCCCAGCTGAGTCCTGCATTGCTTCCACTTACTTGTGCCGGGCTCCTCTCCGTCTTCTTTCCTGTCGATCTCCCTTGGTCAACTCTTGTTCTTTTCCGACCCCGACGGTATTAGGGTATCCGAGGCCTAGGGAGGCTTTCACTTTCCCGCCTTAATTGGCATTTGTCTCATCTTTTCTGATCCCTCCTTCTTCGAGGGGCCAGACCTCTTGTTTTCTTTTCATTATATTTCCTTTTCTCTTTAAGATTCCCGCACTGTTTTTGTTAATTGGCTCTCCGTGTATCTAAATTCCATTTAGCGATTTTTTTTGATCTACACTCTATTTTGTAGGTGTATTCAATTTCCGTTGCATTTTGTAAGTCTTTTCGATCTAAATTGCATTTTGTGAGTGTTTTCAACCTCAATTGCATTTTGTAAGGATTGACAATCTGAATTGCTTTTTAGTACCGTTAAGTATATCAATATAGGGTCTGGGACTTTTGTGAGTATTTTGAATTTCAATTGCATTTTGTGTTTTTAACCTAAACCGCTTTTTGCAAGTATTTTCAATCTAAATTGCATTTTGTACGGCGCGCATTTTGCAAGTATTTTGATTCTCAATTGCATTTTGTAGGTATTTTAAATCTAAATTACATTTTGTAAGTATTTTCAATCTAAATTGCATTTTGTAAGTATCCTCCATCCAATTGAGTACCGTAGTTTGAATCTACCATACATTTTGTAAGCATTTTCAATTTCAATTGCATTTTGTAATTCTTTTGAATATCAATTGCACTTTGTGATTTTTTGGAACCTGAAATGCACATTTTTCAATCTAAATTGCATTGTGTATTTTCAATTTCAATTACATTTTTAAGCATTTAGAACCTCAATTGCATTTTGTTCGTATTTTCAATCTCATTTGCATTTTGTAAGTATTTTGAATTTCAGTTGCATTTTGTAAGTATTTCGACTGTACATTGCATTTTGTACGTATTTTGAACTTAATCTGCATTTTGTGCGTATTTTTCAATCTATTCCTTTTGTGAGTATTTTCGTTCTAAATTCACTTTTGTAAGTATTACCGCTCTCCATTTTGTGAGTAGTTTCAATCTGAGTTCCTTTTTGTAAGTATTTTCCTTCCACTTAATTTTCGTTCTGGTTTCCACTTCATTGACATTTTCGCTATCACCCAGACCATTAGGGGCCGATAGCCTAGATGTTAGGCCCCTTAAAACAACAATTATCATCATCATCATCTAATCTTCCTCTCTCTTCCCTCATGAGGCCCCTGTTCGCTTTGCAGGTGAGGCCACCTGGGCGCGGTACTGGTCACACCTCCCCAGTTGTATCCACTCCAATCAGATGTTCCCAGCTCTAGGACACTGCCCGTAGAGGCGGTTGAGGTGAGTTCCGTCGCTGAGTCCGTGAGAGCCACCAACCTGGAGGGTAAATTCGATTATTTTTTTTCAAACAAATTCTTAAGTATATGCTACATTAATTCAAACTAATACTATTTAAACGATGCTCAGTAAAATAATGAAAAAAATGACATCGGTAGGGAAAAAGGGCTGCCGAAGGTGAGAATCGAATCTGCTATCTCAAAGTCCAGAGACAGCAATGCTGACCACTACACCACGCTGACAAGATGTGCTCTTATCTATATTACAAGTTGTATACTAACAACCGATAACAACAATTAATGTTTCAAATATTAGTACGTTATTTATTAACGAAAAATAGTATTTTCAGCATTGGGCGTTCATTGCTTTTGTAGCTGTATTAAATAGAGGACCGCAAGTCATCTGAAGTACTCATACGGTAAGCATTTATCGGCCATTGTGGAGCGTTACCCTGCTAGTAAAACTTTGTCAGCCTCTCTGAGCGGTCGGCAGTTTACATTCCCATTAAACAATTTTTATGTCGCTGGTAGTACTGTTAGCCTTTCAAGATACGAGTGCCGGCGGTCAAGGAGGGAAATATGTTTTGTTTACTTGTATCACGGTGCCAGCCTGCTTGGTTGGCAGGTACAGTCGTGCGGGTAGGATATGACTCAGCTCCAGTAGCCTCAGCCATCGTTTTAATTTCCTAGGTGACATATGCACATGTTACGCTTAGCTGTGCTGTTGCAAAATAATTAGAAACGCATCATTCTTTATTCGTCATTATTATTAACTTTTCCCATTCACAATTCACATTATAACTTCTGTCTAACACAAGTAGTGCCCGCAATGCAGCTTGTCTTAGACGCAGACTGCACTCCCTTCAATCCCAACAAACGTTGGCGCAACCTAGTTCAGCGGCACTCGTGTAACTTGAAAGGCTAGTAGTATCACCTGCTGATGGTCGAACAGTTTATTCCACTTGTACGTTACCTACACCTTTCCCAGGAGATGATAGATATGTCGAGCTTCACAACTCCCTCACCGGCAAATCAAGAGTTGATCAGGCGTTCAGTTCACGTCAAGAAGCACTGTTGTGCAGTGATACGAGTATGTAGCGTGACTCCCTACTGCAGTGCGCCGGGAATATCCCAACATCTTCGGAACAGTTTGAGAGCCCTGTTCTTACTTCATGGTTTACGGTCTGTATTATTGCTGTATTTATCAAAAGAAAGAAAAGAAAAAGAAATAGGCAAGCTTATGGTAGCTAATGTAGCGTTAAATCACGCGATCATAAACCACAGGGTCTCTTTTTTATTGGTGGAATTAGAACCACTGGACGTGAGTTTTCTTCAGAAACCTCACTCGCATTAACCAAGTGTAAGGTACCGGAATGGAAAGGATTCGTATCATTGCTCTATTTGTGATCTTCATTAATTTGTCCAAAATGATGGTACAGGAGAAGACGTCTTAGACGTGTCGGTGTTTTTCGTGGCATATTTCCTGATCGTTGTATAACCTACCTTCGTAGCTGAGTGCGTAAGGCATATTTTATGCGTGAATTGAGTGAATGCACCGTTAGGAAATCCTGGTTTCGAATCTCGGCACTGTGTGTGGTTTCTCCTAGGTGCTTCCACACCCACTCCAGAAAATACAGGAATTATTCCATACTGCAATTTCTGGGGCACATACCTTATATCATAAAAAATAGTACTGTAGAAATCAACCCATTCTACACTTTCTTGTATTTTTGTCCCAGGTAAACTACGAAGGTTTTTTTTCCACCATCTGTGATTCCGCAATACGTATCGAGACTCTGGATCCCGACGTTTTGGGTTCGATTCCCGGCTCTGCCAAAATAAATTAAATCAGCTCTGAGGGTTGGAACGGGGTACACTCAGCCTCGTGAGGCTCATCTGTCCTGGAAGTTTTTTTCTGTAGTTTCCTCCACTTCTATTCCAGGCAAATGCTAGGATGGTTCCTAAATTAAGGTCACGGCCGAATCCTTCCAAAATCCTAGTCTCAATTGCAAATGCATACAGTAGTACAGCCATCACAATGGCAAAGACGGATTTCACATACCAAAATACACGGGGTTAAATTACTGCAATGACGCAAAGCCTCGAAGTGAATCAACAACAATAACAACAACAACGAAGAAGTTCGTTATCCCTAAATGAAACATAAAAATTATAGAAGTCCCACTCCCTTTAGTTAATTCATGTAAAAAAAATAGGTTAGTAGATGTGATTACCACTCAATTTCATTGGAAATATTCGTATTGACCGACTGAAAAGCAATTATTTTCCTTTCTTGTTGTTGTTCTGTTTGATTTGATTTCGTGGTCATTTATCCCCAAGTACTTGGACGTGCGTGTGTAATGTTGTCTGATGACCTGTGGCAGGGGCGGCTCCTGATTAAAATTTCAGGGTGGGACAGATGATACTATTGATGTTTCATATTTAATATTGTTTTATATTTGGCATTTATTGTTGCCAATATTGCCATTATCATAATTCCACACCACACATTTGAAACATTGAAATAGTTCATGCATTAAAAACTATTAACGTGGCTCCTTATTTGTAAATTGATTCTCTCCTGCGCTTGGATAAAGCAAATTTATCTATCAGCTTGGTTGATGAGGTAATATTTTTTAAATTTCTAACTTAGTGTTCAGAGCTATAGAAGAAAATAGATTTGTTAATAACAATTCTACTATCATTTTCCTATGTTGCACACAATCGACATAGACTATTAAATAACTACACTAGTGTCCAAACGTTAAGCATAAGTTACGAATAAGCAGGGCAACGGAAATAGACCGCACGACATATGCACCTACCAACCTCACGTGTTCGCTCTGTATAGAAAAGGAGTATTCCCTGCTTTGACTAGCGGCGAAACCGCAAGGTAAACACAGCCAGTGCCTGCACTCCATATTCCCTCAGTCGTGTTTGCCCCATTATAGTGTGCGGAGTGTAGCCTCCTTGTGAACGTGACAACATAATGGCACAACGACGCCATTTGGACCCCGTTTTGCAGGGTAAAATACTCGTAGCCTGGAAGCAGGCCAGACACAGACCGAAGTCGCCGTATCCTTGAATGTGCCACAATGTGTCATTTCCAGGCTTTGGATACTATTTCGAGACACAGGAGATGTTAGTCGTAGGCCAGTACCAGGTCGACCGAGAGTAACCACCCCACAGCAGGACCGATATCTGGCCTTAACCGCCCGACGTAATCTGAGTGCACCTGCAAGACAATTGTCGGTGGATCTTGTAGCCGTCTCAAGGGTTGCCGTTTCCCGGCAAACGTGTACCGGAGGCTCAGAACAGCAGGGCTGTTTGCCAGACGTCCAGTGGTGTGAGTCCCGCTCACTCCAGCACAGAGACGGGCCCGTTTACTGTGGAGCCGTCAACATAGAAACTGGACCATGAATGAATGGAGGCATGTGCTCGTCACAGTTGAATCCCGCTTCAGTTTGCAGAACGATTCCCGTAGCACATTAATCTGGAGAGAACCGGATAGCCGATACAACCACAGGAACATCGTGGAACAGGACCAGTATGGTGTTGATGGTGCCATGTTGTGGGGTGGCATCATGTTGAATGGCGGTACGGACCTGCACATCTTCGTGGTTAGTCCGAGGAACACTGTGAACACTCGGAGATACAGGGATGAGGTACTGAGACCACATGTTCGACTCTTCAGAGGTGCGGTTGGTCCGGACTTCCTCTTAATGGACGAAAATGTCCGACCGCACCGCGCTTCTCTGGTGGATGAATTTCTGGCTTGGGAAGACATTCATCGCATGGACTGTCCAGCGGGGTCTTTGGACCTGAATCCTATAGAACATGCCTGGGATGCATTGGGGAGGCGAATTGCATCCCGTCAGCCTCCACCAAGGACCCTCCAAGACCTTCGCATTGCCCTTTCAGAGGAATGGGATTGACTACCACAAGAGCTCTTGGACCACCTGATAGAGAGCATGCTACGTCGCTGCGAAGCATGTAAGGCCGGTAGGGGTAACCATACACCCTATTAACAGCATATTTTGTTGTGGAAGATATTGCCAAGTTTTGTTAGTTGTTGTAAAAGTTGTACTTTAGCTATCAGAACCATTCTGACACTGTTTTTTTTTTGGTTTTTTTTGACAAGTTGTGTGACATACAGTGAGTGTAAAAGGCATACGTACGAACTCGCATATTTTAGAAAATAATGAATTTCTCATACGTTTAGGTAGGTTTATGGTTTTAAAGCTAATCATTCATGTAGTTTTCAAATACCCTTATTCATTCCATAAACAATATGAAAGCAAAACATTGTCATAAACTTTTAAGAAACTAAGAAACAAATAATATCTCTTTTGGGACAAAAAAAAGTGTTCGTACGACCCCTGATTTCTGTACATTTCTCCATCAGTCCGTGGAAATCAATATTTTGTGGGATTGCCCTTGGCGGCTATGACAGCTTGGATGCCATTGGGCATTGATTTTGCTAAATCAGCACAGTAGGAAAGGGGTATTTTCTTCTATTCCTCCTTGAGAGCATTTTGTAAACCTCTCTTGTTGGAAATGCGTCTAGACCTAATTTTTGTTCCCAGGTTCAATTTGGGGTCAAGGGAGGGGTTTCCAAGCGTTTTGGGAGTGTTGTACAACATCCAGAGCTGGGTATCTATAGCTTTGTGTTTGGAATCATTGTCCTGTTGAAAAGGATAATCACTTCCCAGTCCTATTTTATCAACACTGGTAGGTACGTTTTGCTTCAAAATATTGATGTACACTCGATGGTCCATCTTGCCTTCAATGAAATGAAGATTTTCCACTCCCTTAGCGCTCATACACTCCCACACCATCACTGAACCACTCCCATGTTTCACAGCAGGGACCAAGGACCGCTGCTGTAGCTCGGCGTTCTGTTGCCGCCACACTTGGAGGCTCCCGTCTGACCCGAAGATGTTGTACTAGCTCTCATTAATCCAGCCAGTCCTGTTGAAGACCTCCGGTGCTCCGTGACAAAGCGTAACCGTTTCAGACTATTAACCTTGCTCACATAGAACTTCATACGTCCCCGACGCCCGTGGAAGTCCATTTGACGAAGGGTGTTACGCACTGGCGACTCACTCACACTATATTAGCACCTCGCCGTTCCAGCTCAGCAGAAATTTTCGAGGCACTGCATCGCGGATTTTTCTTCACTTCTCGGACAATGAATCGCCTGTGTGCCTGGGTCAGGGCCTAGGCACGTCCAGTTCTAGGCTTGTTATTGTAGCATTATGTCTCGGGAAAGCGGTCGATGATCGACTGTGCGGTTGACTTAGGCCTCCCAACTGCTTATGCGATCCTTTTCAGGAACCATGTCTTGTTGTGAAAGCGGATGATGACTTTTCGTTCGTCGCTGGGAGTAGTTTCCGTGTGATTGCACTCGAACGGTGTCCTGTCAATATCTGAGTCGAACTGTGCGAATGGGACACGTCCGAGCCACAGCAGCATGCACAACGTCATTAGCAGGGAGTGCGGAGGGCTGATTTGACTCGCGAAAACGGGGTCATACGAATACCTTTTGCGGGTCCTCAAACGGAAATGTTTTGTTTGTCATTTTGTTTTCGCGGTTATGACATTGTTCTTTTTCATATTGTTTATGGAATGAATAAATGTATTTAAATTTGTACTATATGAATGATTTGTTTTCAATCCATAAACCGACCTAAACGTATGAAAAATTAATTATCTTCTAAAATATGCGGTGTCGTACAAATACTTTTTACACTGATTGTATGGTGTGTGATTCAGCTTTCGTTTGTTCAGCAATCAGTCTGACATTCCTATCAGGCGGAATTGCCTCGTTTAGTGATTATGCTTAACGTTTGGACACTAGTGTACGTACCGTGCCACAAAAGTTTAAAAAAAAAACATTTATACAGTAGAAATTAACTTCATCCACAGAACTCACTTGTACCATACTTGGAACACCAGACAACTGGAAATGTATAAATATATTTTGTCTAATGTCAGCAAGCTGCGAACAATGGCTGAATACCTGTTTAAGGGCTTGGGGTGGACCCTTCTTCCGTAATTTAGTTTGACAGAGACAGAAGCAGGAAGTGAAATGGAGAGATCTTCTATTTCGCTTCAAAGCAACGCTATGGGCCTATTCTGCAGGCCCTTGAAGAGAGAGAAAAATTCCTTCATAACACAGAAGAATTCGCATGCAAGACAGTGCTATGTCCACTGTTTCCTCACCCGACCTATCAAGCCATATACTTTACATGGGAGTTTCTGTGGAGCGGCCCTCGCTATGACGATACACTGTACGAGACTGTCAGGATCTTAAGCTAGGGATGAATTAAGTATACTGAATTTTCTTTTTTAGAGATTCTAGAAGGATAAAACGCTTATTTTAAGTTGAGTATCTGCAATTTAAAGTAATTTTAGAATACATTAATTAAAAAACTTCTCTGCAATACTGCCTAACGGCCCTGGGTGGGCAGGGCCCATTCGCCCCTGACCTGTGACATGGTGTTGTCTCTAGTAGTGTGTGTATTTGTAATGCAGGTGAGGATTGGGCCGTGGCCTTTGGTTATGAACCATCCTTATATTTGCCTAGATTACAAGTAGGAAACCGCCGGCCCCGGTTTCCATTCCCGGCTCCGTGGGGGATTTCACGAGGTTTGTTTGCTTAGCAGTGGGAAACCACGGAAAACCACTTCCAGGATGGCGAGGGTGAGAATCGGACCTACGGTACTGTACCTCTACTCAGTTTTGGCTCACGAAGCTGAGTGTACCCCGTTCCAACCTCAGACCAGAATTAAATATCTTCGCAGAGCCGTGAATCGAACCTCCCGGGTGACAGCCAGCAATGCTAGCCGCTACACCTCGATCAATTATTTTCCTAAATGAAGCTGAAGCAGCAGAAACAACAACAACGTAGGAATATAAATTGTGTTCTGTTAATGCTACCTAGAGGATCAAATTTAATCTTCTGCCAACCCTAGCTCCAACCAGATTTTGTGTCTCCCCACCACCTTCCCCTTCGACAAATCTCGATTAATAATTTTAAAATCTGAGTGATAAATACCAAATATGTGTTAATCCTGCAAATTTTGTCATATTAAATGTCAATCTCTCCATTTTCGTCCTGATGCTATCAACTGGTGAGACGTGAGTGACCACCATGGGATTTGGAACTGAGTTTGGCATTGCTTTCACTTGCTCCACCAACCAGTCTTAAAAGTTTCATATTTCGTACCCTACGTGTTGTTCTCTTGTGACACTACATCATTAAACTCCCTAAAGCACGCTGTTCCAGCCGAGCTGCTCGCTTGGGAGCAGCTGAGTACTCGCCGCCTTGCGTGAGTAAACCTGCAATATGCAATATCGGAAAAGGGTAGAGAAAATATTCAAATTCTTATTTTACGGTTCCCTCAACCTTTTTCGGCCTTTGCCACTCTCATTTTCATAACCGAGGATGTTGACAACGTGTTTGGAAGAATCCCGAAAGCCTTTGCAATTTCAGATTTTTTTCTTCATTCCCTTTTCCACTTCTTTAACCTCCGCTATTTTCTCCGCCAAAGTCAAAGTTTTGTATGGAACCCGAGGCTTTGATGACGACATCCTAGTTCTGTACACACACTTTAAAACACAGGCAAAACCAAACGTCGTAACAACAACCACAAGTCTAATGAGACCACTCAGCACGCACTACCAGACAGGTGTAAGGGATGACACTGTTATGAGTTGTGAGATGTGGAGCGTTGCAAAACAATGGGAGGGGAAGGGGTTGGGCATTGACCTAGGAAAGAGCGTCGCAGGCGTGTTGTTAGTTATGTAGGCAAAACCACCGACTAGGGGCAGAATGCCAATGATACGTGGTTTTTCAGGAATTCCTGACTCATCTATTTGGCTTCCGATCGGCTTTTTACACGTAAAAACTTCGAATTATCCAAAATATAATTCGAATTAACCACGATTTTTTTTAGCATTGATTGTATATAAAATGCTAGGGACCAAGAGAAAAATTCGAATTAAAGAAGATTTCGAATTATAGAAGTTCGAATTAGCCACGTTCCACTGTACAGCTCTGCTGTAGGGACTGCCGTTACTAAGCGGTGGATACATCAAGACTGGCAGGAAGTGCATGGACTTGTACTATGACCTTCGCCCAGTGACGTATTGGCTATCACCCCCAGTCCCTCTCCAACCGTGCTCTGAGCGTTACTGCTGAGTACTTGCTTGTACGCATACTCAAACTCGTGGATTTGGAACAGCCTGCCCTAACGATAGGCCATCTTTCATTCTCAACTTTTATCTCCCATGTGGACTACTGTAGCTGCGTTGCGCAGCGGTAACGTTCTTGCTTGCTGTACCAATGGTTGCGGGATCAAATCTTGGCACATTCATTTGGCATTTGAGGGTTCTAATATATGAGGGAGCTATATCAGTAGATCCCCTCAGGGCACCACGGCGGCGTCTCTAAACGTCGCAGTAGTTCATGGGGAAGTAAAACGCGTAACATTATTAACATTTCTCGACCAGTCCCTACCGTGGGGATGATCATTGAGTTGTGAAGGATAAATACATTCAAACATCAGGCTAATCTCTATAGTCTGACGATGATAATTGTTGTTTCAAGGGGCCTAACATCTAGGTTATCGGCCCCTAATGGTTTGGATGATAGTGAAAGACGAAATGAGAATGAAAACTATAACTGATACCAACTACAAACTTACATACTAGAAGAAGAAATGGTAAACAAATAAAGGATAATGCAAATAAAGGACAGGAAGAAAAGAAATGCCCTCAACTCTCGAAGAATGAGGATTGAGGGACTTGGAAGGAAGGAGAGCCATGAAAGGCAGGTAGGAAAGGGAAAGAGGAGAGGGCCCGCCCCAAGATCAGGATAAATAGGGGACAAAACGGGCCCAGCTCAGGAATCCCTCGGGGTCGCCAACTCCCAAACTCACCAGCCGTGAGCCCTTGAGGGTGTAGCACTATCCAGGGTGCACCAGAAATGGTGGGGCTACATACACCCTGCCTCATTGAGGGCCTTGTGCAGAAGGCAGGAGATAACATGAAAAGAAAAAGAAGGATGATGATTGTTGTTTTAAGGGGCCTAACATCTAGGTTATCGGCCCCTAATGGTCTGGGTGATGGCGACAATGACAATGAAATGGAAACCAGAACGAAAATTAAGTGAGACGGAAATTACTTACAAAAAGGAATTCAGATTGAAACTACTCACAAAATGGAGAGCGGTAATTCTTACAAAAGGGAATTTAAAACGAAAATACTCACAAAAGGAATAGATTGAAAAATACGCACAAAATGTAAGCTAGGTTCAAAATACGTACAAAATGCAATGTAGAGTCGAAATACTTACAAAATGCAATTGAAATTCAAAATGCAAATGAGATCGAAAATACGTACAAAATGCACTTGAGGTTCAAAATACTTACAAAATGCAATTGAAATTGAAAATACACAATGCAATTTAGATTGAAAAAGGCCGGTTCAGATTCAAGATACTCACAAAGTGCAATTAAAATTCAAAATACTTACAAAATGCAATTGAAATTGAAAATGCTTACAAATTCTACGGTAGATTCAAACTACTCATTTGGATTGGCAATACTTACAAAATGCAATTTAGATTCAAAATACCCACAAAATTCAATTGAGAATCAAAATACTTGCAAAATGCCCACCGTACAAAATGCAATTTAGATTTAAAATTCTTGCGAAATGCGGTTTAGGTTGAAAATACTTACAAAATGCAATTGAAATTCAAAATACTCACTAAAATGTCCTGCTCCTACATTGAAAGACTTATTAAAAAGCAATATAGATTGACAATCTTTACAAAAGGCAATTGAGGTTGAAAACACTCGCGAAATGCAATTTAGATCGAAAAAAACTTACAAAATGCAACGTAGATTAAAAAAATACCTACAGAATGTAGTGTAGATGCAGAATAAAGCGCTAAAGGGAATTGAGATACACGGGGAGCCAATTAGGCCCTAACAAAAACAGTGCGGGAATCTTAAAGAGAGAAGGAAATAGAATGAAAAGAAAACAAGAGGTCTGACCCCTCGAAGAAGGAGGGATCAGGAAAGATGAGACAAGGGCCAATTAAGGCGGGAAAGTGAAAGACTCCCTAGGCCTCGGATACCCTAATACCGTTGGGGTCGGAAGAGAACAAGAGTTGACCAAGAGGGGTCGACAGGAAAGAAGACTGATAGGAACACAAGTAAGTGGAAGAAATGTCGGACTCAGCTGGGGTCCTGTGGTCGCCAACCCACGTCCCACAAGATGTGAGCTCCTGGGGGTCTCTATAGTCTAAATAAAATACGTTTGCTATGTCAACACCCGGCTACAACTTTGTATTTCATCCGGATGAGGTGACCAAGTAATACCATTTGGTTTACAGTTTTGTCGGTTTGTTACCGTATGGCGTCAAAACTACTGGAGTGAATGGCATGAACAGTCCGTCTCGTTGTGTAGTGGTTAGCACTGTTGGCTGTCACCGTGGAGGCCCGGATTCCACTCTTGGCTCAGCCTCGTGAGGCAAAACTAACAAGAGAAGGGTTTGATTCCCACCTCAGCCGTCCTGGTTTCCCTCTTCTATTCAAGGCGAATACCTGGGTGGTTCCTAAATTAAGGCCATGGTCGTCTCCTTCCTAGTCCTCATCTGAATTACGAATACATACACTAGTACTTTATCATTAATGTAATTACTGCAACACACTAATACAGCCATCACAATAACACAGGCTATCAGAAAAATTACACACACACACGGCTACATGACCACGATGTCGCAAAGCCCCTCAATGAATCAACAACAACAATCGTATGTAAGTAGAAGGCACCCCTAAAATGAAATTAGCCTACAACATTATTTATGTACTAAGGGATGAAGGGGTTAAGAGGAAGCCTCAAATTCCTCCAGCAAGGAACTCCACGATCTGTGTCCATCACTTGACATGACAAGGCCAGTGTAAGAAGTGCTTGGTGACTCACTGTTACCACTAATGTGACAATATCACGAGGTGAGAGGAATACCTTTCTGACATGAATGTCTCAACACAGTTCTAATGCATGTGTATCAATCAATCAAGCAAGCATTTAAGAAGTGGCACGATAACCATCATTCATTTCGCACGACCCGTGAAGTGAGTCCATACAGTATGTACGCTACTTCGATCATGAGTAGGGATGATTGATTCTATTTCATGTTTATTGCTCTCTAATTCCACTAGTATTTCTTGACATCCAGATAGTGTATTGTACTTCACTAATAGTGATTAAGGGCGCAAGGATGTCCTCCAAATATTTCTATTTTTCCTGTCATAGGACTTTCTTTCCTTCGGTAACGCGGATATGATCCAAAAGTTGTCATGAACTGACTTACCTTGCCCGATGAACTAACGGCGGGTAATGAAGGCTAGTCAGTCATAAAATAAACCCATCAGTCAATCATAATCGTGTTTATAGCTTCGTCCTCAACGACCTATGATGTTGTTCCACTCCTCTAAAATGAAAGAAATGATAATAATTATAGTAATAATTTAATGCTGAAATTCAATCTCCAGGTCAGGCTATACATGGCAGGTAAACCCTGATAGATGCAATGTTTTACTTCCTCTCGGATGGCTGTAGACAGGGACTGGGATGCCGCTAGACAAGTGTGAGCTTCTTGCCTTCCCTCCCCTTCGCCCCTCTGCCCTCTCCGCTGCACTCAGCACTCAGCACCGCTCGCTTGGCCACCTAGCCTGCCAAGAAGCCAGTGTTCCGGGGCACGTGAAAGCGGCAGGTTGAATGTGAGATTGCGCGGCTAGGCCCGGCCTAGCGACTGTGCGTGTGCTGTGTGGGACGTCAATTGTTTGTGGAGGGAAAGTGTTTTCAGTGATTAAGCAATTTTGTTTTCGTGACAAAAATCGGTGTTTATCTACAACGAATAATAGGCAGGTAAAGTAAAAGTGCTTTTTTGTGTTCACAACACTAGTTACAAGCTCATAACATTTGTAGCAGCATTGTGCTTCTCGTCTGTCAGTGGAATAATGAGTAACTCTCATTGTGGTCAATATTTTGCAGTTATTGCTTCATACAAGGGTTTGAGTCTTTGTGGTCGCCAGCCCCGCATACTTGGGTGTATGACGAACTGTGTTAATGTAATGTGTGTACTTGTATTTGAGACTAGGACTGTGAAGGAAGTGGCCGTGGCATTAAATTAGATACCATACCAGCCATCGTTGGCCTGGAGTTGAAGCGAGAGAACCACTTCGAATGAGCGTCATTCCCATTTCTGTATTCACCCGTCTTTTCGGTGCAGAGTGGACCTAATTTCAACCCTCATACCAGTATATAAATCTTCCATGGCAGTTTTGAATTCTGGGTCGTCGGTAAAATATTTCGAATATAGTGATCAGAAGAATAATAAGCTGGTTTTTATTTTTGCATAACGTCTACTTTAATTATGATTTAATCCATAATCTTTACGTGCATGGTGAAAATAACTCGGATTGCGAAGTAATTACCTGTCTGTTGTTAGGATACCGTTTTCGCCGGATAGGTAACCATTACCGAGCCGCAGCATTTGAACTGCTGCGTTGAAGATAGTATTACAGTATATAATTCAATTAGTCTACGGTCGAAGCTTGCATTAAAATATACGGTAATAAAAGAGAGTAACCAATGCCTCATTACTTCTTTACTATCTTACTACGCATGTAGCGCCTGGGGTGTATGAGGTCCATGGAAGTTTTCTTGTGCAACCAAACTGATGTGCCCTACACTTTATTTACGAAAATATCCAGTTTTAATAAGAGTGGCATTGAAGATACTGTAGCAGCTATGTAACATTTGTACTTTCAAGTTGCTGTCTAGGGTTAGAATGAAAGGTCTGAATAACGGTTTGGCTCTTTACCTGGATGAGCTACAGTGTGGATGTTTACTGCGTACTTTAAGACCAGTGATGGCTAAATGTTTCGAACAATGTAGCGAAGAGGGTTGTGTTTTTATAAAAGGTAACTTCTGCTACCCGTCTAGAAATACTGGGTGTTTAATAAAAGTGTGCTATATTTTAAGAGGTGAAGTATGCATCAAAACATTAATAAAATGTCTTAATAAATATGGGTCCTACAGCGCCTACTTTCTGACATAGGTGTTCAGTGCGATCTTCATTCATTGCAATGCATGGAGCACCAATAACAACGGCTCTGCACAGCCATATTTATGTTTCCACTAGCAGAGGTAGGCTATCCGTTCTTCGAACGGTCCTCTGAATTAATAGCCATACGTTATCCATTGGGATGGTTAGGGGCTTGTTATTCCTTCATCAGTTTACCACAGCGAATTTAGATTCCTGGGAATGTCAGAGGCACTGTTAAATTTAGGGTCTTAAAATGTGGAGGCAGGAAGTGAACGGCCTGTCAACAGCTCGCCGTGTTATCTGGAATTACTGTCTATTCCAATACTGCTAACTATTAGGGCCGTTGCCCAAACCGGTGAGGTGTTCTGCCTGTTGCGAGTGAGTGAGTGGGTGACCGACCAGTGTATTTGGTTCTGTTACTACGCACGGACTGGTAACCCCCCACATCTCTCCTCATCGTCCGCGATCCACATTTCTCTCAGGTTCACAGAGCTTGGACTTGAGCAGTACTTTCTATCACTCATCTTATCGTTCTTCCAGTGTATCCTTCATGCAAGTAATTTGTCAGCCATCAGCTTGTGCAGGCTGTCAGTGTCTACTGTACACATTACGCAACGAATCAAGTTACAGTGAAAGGTGGTGAAATATCTTTCATATCTCGCAGCTCCATTGTGCGTGTGACACTCTTCACCGAGTCCCAATATGAAGTATGGACGAATGATGGTAGTGAGAGCTGATGATGACAATAGTTACTTAAATGAAAATAGTCTTAAGGGAATATCTCAGAAACTGTTGATTTTAGGTCCTTAGAAAGTGGTTTTTGGGTTCCACGTGGACTCCGAATTTTGTTTCTCACATTGAGGGGCTAAAAATGAGCTTTGTCTCGTCCTTTTAGGACTATTTCAGCATGTATTTTAAGGGTGTAGCTCCTCATTTATGAGAGGTATGGAGAAAGGTTACATCAATGATTAGTGTCGTGCCTCTGATGGGTATCTGCACCAAATTTTACGTCAAACCACCCAGCCGTTTTCGAGTTAAAAGCGTATGTACACAGACATACAGATAGAAACATTTTGTTGTTTGCGCGCAATGGTCATAAAACAGTCTGAAACGTAAACACCAAGTCCTTCCCCTATTCCATTCATTTCATTTTTCTCGTTAACACCTTTCCTGAGGTTAACGTCAGGAAGGACATCTGGCCGTAAATCCATTGACACGTTTAAACTCATCCCCGACCACTTAGAAACGAGAATAATGTGGGGGAGAAATACATTGGTAGAATAACAGGCGTAGTAGAATCTTAAAACATTCCTCTATTCACCTAGCCTATTCTAAACGTTTGCGTCCGTGGCCATTCTTCAAATGCAATGTTACGGGGAAAGAAAATATTACAGGGTTCATCTGGGTGAATTTAATGATTGAATTATTTAAATGAAAATACACACTCGCTGATGCAGATCGTTCCAAACAAAGGTGCATATTTTTCTATGAAAATGTCCTAAATTTAGGGATTATCTTTGAACATTCCTTTTGTTGTTGCTTGTTATTAGGAATAAAAATAAATGTTAAAAAGGGACGTGGAGAATACCAATGGGGTGGCATCAAACCTCACCACAGCGTTCGTCTGATGGAATGTTTCTCGTTAGAAGTACTTTATACGCCAAGGACTATTCCCACATAGTCTCACCCTCTTCCGTCCCACTCCCAATCTGAGGTCTCCATACAATTTGCTAAATACCATAACATTTCTTCATTTATTAGAATATTTAAGAACGTGTTTCTTATGCGAAAATCGTGATTTAGGGTGATATCTTCAAAATCGGACGTATCCTGTGTCTTGCCAGTTTCGCCGATTAACACAGTCATCCTATTCTTTCTAGAGTAGCATTCTTGGTTGTTGCCACAGAGGTCCGTGTTTTATTCCCGGTTCTGCCAAGTAATTTAATTCTGGTCTGAGGGCTGGATGCTCGAGGAAAATTCTGCGCTGGCACCTAAATTAAGGCCATGGCTGTTTTCTACCCAAATCCTAGTCCCAATTTAAAAATACACACACGCTCAAGTACACGGAGCTACATGGCCAGTGTTCTCTCAGCCTTTATTAGACCTGAAACCGGCAACTTCGTTATGGAGAATTCTTCGTCCGGTGACTGTAAAATAATCAGATTTTAGTTCTGCATTGTTTTTGTATTAGCAAACTTTACGCGATAAGGGGTCAAATATTTTGTCTTAGTGCTATCCAAAGTCTGTAGATAAATGCTACTTAAATAACGACTGCCGGCAGACTAAGAATGGAGCTTGACACGTAAGAAGTAGGAATAATTAATGTTTTTGTCTTGTTTTCATAAGTTCCAGTAAACAATGTATGCTACGTGTGGAGTAGTCAACGTATTCCCCAGAATACAACGGTTATTATGATTATTTACACGTTTTACGGAAAACGAATAACATTGAAGTCACTCCTTCGATTCCATTCTTGAAAGAAAGAAGGAAAAATAAACACACGGAATCGCTATAGATTTTACGGAGATTTGAGCAGTGAACACGTCACCAAGTGCTCGGAAAGTTCACACTAATATCCATGCAGTCACGGAGCTTGAAAATAATCGTCGTATAGTTTCGCACGCTACACCTATACATCCTGAATTCAATATTATGTTGGCTCTGTGTATTGTTCTTATTCTTGTCGGCATGACGGAGCAAATAATTCTAATAATGTAATCATTCACGTCTAACACTTCAATATAATGGGTTCTGCGCGTAAGTGATCCGATTAATCTCGCAATCGTGAGCCACTGGACCTCCATTATTACGTGGAATCCGAATCACATGACGTGGTATTTGACTTCGAAAATCTCACATGCATTGACATCGGACAATAATACAGCTGGCTAAGAGATTCAAATGTACAGGTTCAGTGAACAATAAAAATAGACGTAAATGTCGTGATTTCCTTACTGATGCTAAATTAACCAGAGTAACCGGAAACTTCATAAGGAGATGCCGGTAATGTTTGGCAGCGGATGGGGAACATTTTCAGCATCTACTGTAAGCATGGTGAGTAAAAATGCATGATACTGATTTTCAGCGCCGTATTCTGCCGTCTGTACGCGCGCGCGGCAGCCGGGAAACGAGCTGTCACTGGCGGAGCGCGTGAGCGAGAATGTCCTTGCCAAGCAAAAATAAAAACCCTGTATATCGCGATCGACTCTATGTCCCAATCTGCTATACGGGCATTGTCGGCAGATATAAATTATACCTCAATACTTTCGTATTTGTCTGTTCACTTTTCAATCATAATGCTTATGCTATTCGTGGTACCTTCTCATTTACGATGCGTTTTCAGCTCGTGACTTTGTCGAAGTTTCATCGCTTTAAATCGCAAGCACCACAATAGATGTTTATTACTTGGAGGTTATGCGTGCTTGTACGGATTCTTTACCTCTTTCGGTTCACTAGTCGCGTATGTGTAAGTCTCAGCTGAAATCCTTGGTGGTGCCATGTTTCGACACGTGTTCTGTCCGCAGACACCTGTCGCTGAAGGCCAACACGTAATGCACTCTGCTGATGGATGCCCATAAGTGTATCATATTTAGATCACTTTGTGCCGCGACTCGTTTATCACGAAGGATTCTAGTTGGCAAATACATCTCGTAGGAAGTACTGAATTCCCTACATACTTCGTTTCTGACGGTATCTTTACCTTGAACAAGTTGTTGAAGGCTGCGAAGCCTGTGTTGGTGTCTGTCGATGCTTTGTGAGTATTTCATGGTAATTTTCCCAGGATCTAATAAATGCATACGGCTCATTTTCAGTATCACATTTATGATTTTTTGAAGAATAATCTATAAACATATAGGATATTTCCCTTCACACACAAAAAGTAGGTATTCTGAGAAACTGCCGCAGTGGTTTCTAATATAGGCCTACACGATGAATCTATCGACCGTGTATTAACATGCATGGCAATTGGGTCAGGCTACCTCCAGACGAGTGGGTTCGAGTCCCGCCGTTGGCCGCCCTTGAAACGGTTTTCCGTAATTTCCCATTTTAATTCCAGGCACATTTCGGGACTCTACTTTCCAAATCCCTCCCCATGTCATTCAATTCTCGTAGGAGGCAACCGTCAGAAAGAGTATCCAGCCGTAAATACCGTTCGTCACATAGAGATTCATTTTGCCGCATTCCCGACCCTGGAGAAATAGGGTTAATAATGGATGGAAGTACATACACTTTCAGGATGAATCTCAGATGTGTGTTCATAAAAGCTTATTTTCACAAGAAGGTCAGCTCTGGTATGAAATAATAGACTAATAATAATGACATGCACCCCCATAGAGGCCTGGTGCACGTATTTCGAGTTGACGGCCTGCGCGACGTGATGAGGATGAAATAAACGATGGAGACGACACAAACACCCAGTCCCCGAGCTTGGAGAATTAATCATTGGAGATTAAAATCCCCACGGCCCGGCTTGGAATAGAACCCGAGACTCTTTCGAATGAAGCCCAGCATGTTAACCACTTAGCCACGGAACCAGACAGCTCTGGTATAGGAAGACTATATCGGATTATAGTTGATGAAGAGCTTGGTTCTTTTTCTTCTCTTCGACGTAATGTAGACGTAAAAGCATGATCAAGAATAATGAGAGATTAGCAAGATGCAGCTCGATGGTCTTAGAATGAGCTTGTTACTAGGCTACTCCTCCCGTTCAGAGTGTTATAAAGCGTACTCCTTACCTTTCCCCAAGCATAATGTATTATTTAGTATTCTATTGTTTCAATAATTAGTGTCTGGGGACATCGTGACCCTCAATCTCATTACTTGTGTGTGTGAATTCCGTCTGAATGAGAGTATGTTATGGTGTAGTCTGTAATTGCTGCTGGGATGAGGAGTCAGTGAAAACCAATTCTATTATTGCTGCGAGTGGCATTTAAACCCACCTATGTTTCTAGTTACCTTCTTGAGGCTGAGTGAAATATACTGCGTTCCAACCCTCACGTCATGCTTAAAAATAAAATCCCTCATGCAAGAGCCGGGCCGAGCAGGTTCTACGCCATGCACCAGAGAGCTGGGGTCAGATTATACAAAAAAATCAGGTATTTGTTACAAATATTACAAGGTACCATGCTATAGCCTATATCCTGTTAATTCTCAGTAATTAAAGTGATCATCAATTTATTGAATTTACAACGGTACTTCAGTTGTCATATTTTACTGATTTCCGGCAAAAGTGTTGGGCCTCAGTTCCTTCCTGCTAATGACCAACACTTGACCTAGTTAATCTCTCAAACAAAATATTTAGAAGAGAATCTCGTCCTGTCCCCCGTATTTATATTACAGGGGAGTGGGGGCAATGTGTCTTGCTCTATAATTTGAGGGAACGGGAAGTGTATTGCGAAGCGCCTATAAATTACCTCTTCTTCCCCAGTAGTAGGTCTGCTATCACTTAGGCATTTACCATGTTATGTGTACTAAGCTATTTGAACTCCGTCGGCTTGTGTTGGCTCAGTCAGTTAGCTGAGATCGTCGGATTGATCGTGCTCAGGTCGATGGCTTTTAACGTGCCACTTCCACGTGGCTATGCCAAAGTATCACTAACTGAACTGGTAAGTTGATCACTGATCAGTTTCTTTTCGGTCCTCCTCTTGCAACAGCGTCAGGCAGGTTCCCATTTGGCATCACGAGACAGGGAGACCACCGTGCCAGACCATACTAGGACGTTTAAAGTCTTGGCAGGGCCGGGGATGTATTATCAGTAGCTTTTCAGTCGGCCATAACTGACAAACTGAAAAGCTTATAATAATAGGTTACTGAGGCAACACTGAAACATGGCTTTTAATAATTCAATAAGGCCGGGAATTGAACTCGGGACCTCAGGGATGGGAGCCAACAGCATATGAGGCCGTCTAACTCGTAATAGGCCTATATAATTCCTGTTGGCTGTAAAGTTTCTCGTTTAAACTCGCTGTCGGGTTTTGGCAAAATTGCGCTCATTCTTTTTTTGGGTGACTGTCCATCCCCTACAGTCACCTGGCTTGGTGAGAACACTCATGCATTTCGTGTTTAAATTATGCATTGGCAAGCTACAGAATATTATCATTATATTCATATGGTTAACTTCCTACTGGGAACAGTTTAGGGCATAAATGCGATACGGTATGTATATTTTTGAAAGTGAGGGTAACGACATAGGCCTATCCCAGGAGGATGAAATAGTTTGCTGAACTTGGCGAAGAGCAAAGAAATACGCTGGGGCTAGGATGAAAGAGGCTAAGATATCAAGCCTAATTTTAGTATGGTGCTCATGTACAGTGCGATTTTCCTGACTACCAACCTGTGCTAATTGAAATCAAGCTCTGCTTTGCTAGGCGAAACCCTACCGTTCAACTATGAAACACAGGGAGCTTAAACCCAACCCTTAAGTTAGTACAGTATAGGGCTGTAGAACTGGGCGTAAGTAACATATACTGTATATCATTGGTGACGAGGCCAAAACTTGTATTCATTTGCTTCGCGGAAGTGTTCTGTAGGAACGAGTCAGTTGCGGAACGCAAGCTGTGGCTTCCTCACCGACGAGGTATAAAGTCACTGTGAAGAGTTACAATTCTGCGCTAACTAGCAAGACTGTCGTCCATTACTTGTACTGTAATTGCAACTTGTGTTTCCTACGAGTGTTTGTTACCACTGTTACGCTGTGTTGCCGTTTTGATAGCGAGAATATTGTTATACTCTTGAATGCACAAAACAACGAAGGTCCCTCATAAATATTTGATTATGTCATAAACGTCCTGTCCTGGAGTGCCTGCGGGCAGGGTCTGGTAGGGAAATACGAACCACAAGATACAAATCTCGATAATTTGTTTATGTTTGTAGTTGAATCTCTGCAGCTGGGACCAAAAGCAAAGAATAATTATATGCTCCAACCTCCTGGGGGTTTTATTTACCCACGCCCATCACTGTTCTACCAAAGTTGCTTACGAGACTGTTGATATTCAAATACAACGACGTACCTGTATTTGTACCCGGGAGGTCAGATGTTCACTAAGGATAGAAATTTCTGAAGCCATTTTTAGCCTACTTTTCACATTTTGCAAAAATGTGGAAAAAGTAGTCTTATGAGATCGGGCAAATGTCTGGCTGGCTGTGTGTGTGTCCCTATCAACTCCTAAACGGCTGCAGCAATCGAAACAAAATTTGGTAGGAGTAAAGATCTATACCCGAATATCTCACGGCCATATTTGAAAATGACCTCAGGGCTACCAACTGCTGAAAAATCGCAATTGAAATTTGAGCTCCATGTTTGATATCATGGAAGGTATGAATGGGAGCTATTCCAAAATTGGCACGCGTATAGATAATAATAATGCAGTTTAATTTCCAGGAGGCCATACATGGCAGTGTTGCCAAAATGATTATAAGTCTGCTGATAGGTCCAGATTTTAAGTGCATATAACTTCTACACTATCAATTGGATTTCAACCAAATTTTGCATGTAATATGTGTACATAAACAGATATGACTGAGCGTATTCTTATGAGCCACCAGGGCTGCCAACTGTTAATAATTACTCTCGCTCTCTTCTTTTATCCAAATAATATATCAGCATGCATGCAAGCTGACAGCTTTAAACTATGCACACGTATAGTACCTGACATGTTTGATTAATTTTGGAGTAACTTACATACTTCAGTTCTACCAACATGATTCTAAGCCTGCTGATAGGGCCAATTTTTAAATACATGTAACTTCTATACTATCAGTAGGATTTCAACCAAATTTCGTATGTGCTATGTGTAACATATCAGATATGACTATAAGTATTCTTCAGTGCAATCAGGGCTGCCAACTGTTAATAAATGCTGTCTATATTTTTTTAACCTAATATCAATATATCAGGAAGTATGGAAGCCAACAGCCCTATACTTTGCACACGTATAGCACCTGACATTCTAGATTAATTTGGAATAATTAATATAAGTCAGTGCTGCCAACATGATTCTATGCCTGCAGATAGGTCCAATTTTAAAATGCATGTAACTCCTATACTAACAAATGGATTTCATCCAAAATTGGCACAACAAGATATCATAATATTTCCGATTATTTATAACCAGCACACGCATGACATTGTTGCCAACATGCTTTTACGCGTGCTGATAGATCCAATGTCTATCTGCATGTAACGTCCATTGGACTTCAACCAATTTTTTTATTCTGTACATTAAGAGAAGGAACTAAGAATATATTCAGTCACCAGGGCTGCCAACTGTAATGCTCTATTGGGCTAGGCTACATTATACGAGGTATATTTCGAACTAATTAGACATTTCGATATTACCAACTTAATTTCGTCATTATTCTAGGTAGGTTCATATACCGTAGATTAATCATTGGCATGAAACTTAATTTTAAGAAAAGTTGGCTCTTTAGTTCGTCACGGAACTTCTTGTTCATTGTTGCCTTCGTAAAAAAAATGTTTCTTAGTCGGTCAACACGGTCTTCAACCCGCCTTTCTTTTTCTCTCTCTCGAGAAGTGTATAAAATTGTGTAATTAATCCATGTGATTTCCCCCCCCCCCCCAATTTAATTGGGCACATTAATTGACTGACTAAAGAGCAATTCTTTCTCTGCGGGGCTATTGCTGTAAAATTTCAAGATGTTGGTTAAGATGTGGAGAATTCACAGGGGAATTTGGGTGGATGACATTGTTTCCTTGTAAAGGCTTCCCTCGGCCTGAGACCCCTTGCCCTTCCTGACGTCGTGCCGCGACATTTTAACATGGATACGTTTTTGGGCTGAGACTCGAGTGGACGGTTTTGCGTCGATACAGTTCCGTCACTTAGTTCCCACTGGTTGCAGCGTGCGCGATCACCATACACAAGTCAGGCGCGCTACTTATACCATTATAGGGAGAGCAAGATTAAAAGATAACCTACCCATTATTCTGTTTTGGTTATGCGATACCATAACTTTCATTTATTATTTAAGATTAAATTTCCACTCCAGTCTCTGAGATTCGAATACAGGCCATATGAGTGAAAGGCAAACAGTCTTACCACTGCATCATCACCCCTCCACTGCTTGTAATCTGTGATTCTGTGGGGTCTCGCCTGATTCGCGCGAGGTTGCCGGATCGCATTCCGGTGCAGTCGTTGTCATTTGAGGGTGTTTAACTTATATGAGAGACCGTGTCAGTAGATTTACTGGCACATTAAAGATCACCTTCAGGGCAAAATTCTGGCACCCCGGCGTCTCCAAGAGCATAAGTTGTTAAAAGGGAGGTTAACCCCCATAACAGCAGTAGCCTACTGTAGATAATAATAATAGTATGTTATTGCCATTACAAGTTATTCAGTCATAGTTCTGCGCCAACTAGCAAGACTCGGGTCCTGCGTTCTAAATTCTGTACACCCAATTTTTGTCTGTAATTGCAGTTTAGGAATCAATAAATTTTCGTGTGGCAACCGTTTCACAATGTGCTTGAAGGCTTCTTTGCGGGCTTCAGCGGGCTTGTTATTATTTCAATAATAGTAATACTAATAACAACAAACAAAAAAAAAGGTCAGAGTAGCCACTGGAGAGGTCTTACGAGTTCACGTCCATGGTAATATGCGCGTCATGATCAGTGTGACATATATTATGAGTAAACCACGAACACTATCCCAAAACCCGGTTCGGATAGCTTAAGCTTCCCGCCAGGTGGAAAATAATAATGATAGTAATAGAGCTTTAACGCACCATTTCAGCTGCTGTGGCTAGAGACAGTGGTGCCCAATCCCCAACGTTTAAGTAAATCTGCTGACCTGGTGTTGTAACATTTAACACGCATAGTCTACATTTAATTTGTGACTCGTTTGCCTTTCAGCGTCCAGTCTGCAAGCCTGTGTTTGCGAGCAAGTCGTCTCCATGGTTCTCTATTAGCAATTCGCTCTGTGCCTCTCATTCAAAATCATTAAACGCTGAAACTACCATCGCCTCGTAGGTCTACCTCTACTTTTTTATTCCTGTACAGCCAAACCCATTAACCTCTTAGGTTAGGTAATCTCTCCTCCCCCATTTTCTTCACATGATCCCCACCATCAGAGTCGGCTCAAACGAACAGCTTCATCTAGCGCCTTCATTTCCAACTAAGCCTTCATCTCTCCATTACGAGTACCTTCCTGCCATTGCACCTATATATTTGTCCTAGCAATCATTCGTGCTACCCTCATTTCAGTTACTTCCAGCTTATGTATGAGATATCCTGAGTCCACCCAGCTCTCACTTCCATACGGCAAGGTCGGTCTAAATACTGACCGATGTAGGGAGAGTTTCATTGCTACGGTTACTGCTTTCTTGCAGAATACAGTAGATCGCAACTGAGAACTCACTGCATTGACTTTTCTGCGCCTCTACTCCATTTTCTTTATACTACCATTCTGAGAGAGCATATAGCCTAGCTACTTAAAATCGTCCATCTGTTCCAATTTGGTTCCTTCTACCTGACATTTTATTTTATTGCGTTTCTTTTCTACCGACATAATGTTCATTTTTGAGACGATGGGTTTCATACCATATTCCCTACTTTTCTTTTTCAAGTTCTAGCATGTTAACTTAAAAGTATGCTTTCAAGGGGTCTTTCTACCAGGTTATCAGCGTAAGCCAGACTGCTTACCTATTTTCCATGTAATTGAATCTCACTTTGCCAGTTTGTGCCCTTCAGCAAATGATCCATGTATAGAATAAACAATATTGGTGAAAGGCCTTGCCTCACTCCTGTAACAACTTGAAATCAAAAACTCATCCTATCATCAACTCTCACTGCAACCTGATTATCGTCATATATACTTTTGATTGCCTGGAACAGCCTTCCCTCGATATCACAATCTCTCAAGATGCTCGTCATCTTTTCCTTTGGTACTCATCATATGCCTTCCGTAGATCTACAAAGCACAATTGTCTATTCCTCTCGTAGTATTTATCAGTAACTCGGCGCATATTAAAACTTTGATCCCGACAGCGACATCCTCATTGTGGCTAATTGTAAAGCCACACTGGTTTTAGTCCATCTTACTCTCGGCCAATGATCGAACTTTCCTTTCTACAATGCCTGCGTACATTTTGCCCGATACACTTTCAAACAAATGCATCTATGACTTTTGCAATCTTTCCTGTTACCTCGCGTAATATATTGGGGCGATTGCTGCTTCTTCCCAATCAGGGCACCTTCCTATATCCCATGCTAATTCGATTATCCTATGCAACCACTTAAGCCCTGCTGTCCCACTATACTTGAAAATTTCTGGCTGAATTCATCTCCCCCTGCCGCTTTGTGACATTGTAGTGTATGTACCATCCTTTCTAATTCCTCAACCGTGATCCTATTCCCGTCCTCATTCTCCTGCATTATCACAAAATCTGCCACATTGCCAGATATGTCTCAACTTACATTTAGCAAGTTTTCAAAGTATTCCCAGTGCTCCCTAGGCATCTACAATGATTTTCACTGAATTATCCAAAACACTATTCATTTCTCTTTTACCACCATTTCGAAAAGAAAAAAAGGCTCTCCCTGCCGCTTGACCTAACTTTTCTAATTTTGCTCCAAATTCCTCCCATGATTTTCTTTTGGTTGGTTCTGTTCCTTTCCACTACATAAAGCCGACTTCACTAAGCCATTCCACCAAGGTGTGCGCTACTTCCTATATGTACACACTGTTGTCCTAAGACATACTTTTGCTACTTCTAGTACTACACCCCTGACCACTCTGTTTCAATGCCCTGCATTTCACATTTAAAAATACCTTAAATACCATTGGACCGAGCCCGTATTCTCAGTGTCCAACGTTGATAAGTATTAAACACTAATATGTGCGATCTCCACTACAACGCAACTGATGCAAGAAGTTGTGGATACCACTTGAGAGCAACTGGCAGGTATACTTTGCTTGCGTATCTGCCAAACGTGAGGTCGCCCCTCAGAAATTGTGTCGACTTGGCCTGAGGGGGCACCTATGCTATGGATCTCATTTTTCAGCATCAAATACACTCTTTTTTTTTCACTCCTCCAGCCAGTCTTATGTGCGGTCGTAAACAGTGCTTGGAATTAACTCCTATTAAGGTTTTGCAAGGAGAAGCATCGCCTTGAGCAAGGCAGGTGGGTCATGCTGACCAGTACCCTGCAGGCAAGGGGTGTTCAAACCGTCTATCCGATTGTAAGTCTGCTTACTAATCCTATCTGCAGCTTAGAGGAGCTTATTCTGTATCTCTGCGATTGGCAAGTTTTTAAGAGTCTAAGAATGACAATTACTTCCTACAAAGAAATATCCTGGATTCCTCTATGGGCATTTCAGAGTCATGAAAACCTCACAAATTTCTATCTATAGTAGTTACAGTAGGTGGTTAAACTACGCGGGAAGTAGGTATACCATATAAATCAGCAATTTAGTATACTGAAGTGACGGCCAACTCGTACCCAGGCGATATTCTTTCATCCCCGTAATGCTACCGCTCAGTCCCGTCTGACTATTTTCTATTAATGAGGGTACGGTGTCGGCTTCCTTTCTCTCAGCAACAGATGTCCGTCGTGTATACTTATAATTATTGTCATGGGGAGATAAACTTAAGAGAGACAAATTCCGCTTCAAGCACTATACTCTCATAACTGGCCGAGAAATACTTGTACAAAGTTAAGGATCACTTGCATGTTGATTTGTTGGAAACTGTCTGGAACTCGGTTGACCGTCACGACAAAACATGCCAAGTTATAATCGAAATGAATGACTTCTATTTATTAATCTCATTTACCATTTTGTTCAGGTTTAGGGAAAAACCCTTTGCTATTGGGTTCAATCGTATTGACCGACTGAAAAGCACTAATTTAAATTACTAAGTCAACACTGAATGGCTTCCAACGTGATAGTCGAATCAAATCTTCAGGAACCGGTATGCTTCAACTTGCTGTTGGTTATTGTTGTACTGTCAAATTGTGCAGTGTGTTACATACAAAACATCAGTCTATTTATCGTGGCTGGTAATGTTCCTTTAATGTATGTATTTCACTGAGGAACTTTAAAAGGTTGCGGAATCAAAACCTGTGTATTTTTTCGGATACAAGGCCTCAAGATCTTGCCGGGTCATGGTCTGATAAGGTTGATAAACTAGACACAAGAAGTATGCTTTCATCTCAACGGTATGCAAGTAATTGGGTAATCCTAATTCACTCAAAAAGCCAATTGGAAGGTCTTCCTCTTATCTTGGCTGAATGCGTGGCTCAGTGGTAACGTTCTCGCTTGCTGTTGCCAAGGTAGCAGAATCGAATCCAGGCTGGCATTTGAGGGTGCGCAAATGCAAGGGAACCGTGTCAGTTGTTTACTGGCACGTTAAGGATCCCCTTCGGGGCAAAATTCCGGCTTCTCGGCGTCTCCGAAAGCCGCAGTACTTAAAGGGGATGTAAAACAACTAACAATATTATTATCCTCTTATCTCTTCTTGCGTGTACAATGACCGGCGTAGCACGTTTGGGTCGAATTTTCTGGGGTTGTTAAGGTTCAGGTTGGCTCTGCTCCAGTTGACGATGTGCTTACAAACAAAGTTCGCCTCGCTGCATAGTGGCTAGCACTCTTGGCTGTCACCGCGGAGGCCTGGGATCGATTTCCGACTCTGCCAAGAAATTTAATTCTAGTGTGTGGGCTGGACCGTGACCACCGGCACAGAAGGCCATAGCGATCGCTGTGACGTCACGGCCCGTCGACTCATTCTTCACAGTCACCTGAACTCAAAGACCGTCACACCACTTGATATAGTGTTAATAATAATGTTATTGGTTTTACGTCCCTTTTAACTACCCTGGCTTTTAGAGACGCCGGAGTGCCGGAATTTTGCCCCGAAGGGGATCTTGAACGTGCCAGTAAATGTACTGACACCTTGGGCTCAACAAGCGAGAACGTTACCCCTGATCCACCCTGCCAGACGATATAGTGTTACTACCGTACTATTCTGTAAGATCTTTCAACAACTGTAGAAGGAACGAGTACCTGTACAGCACTTACAACTGTCTGAAACCTTTTCGATTATGGATAGCATTCGCTAAGGCTCATCGTAGAGGACTATTTTTGACATATTTGGAAACGGAATAATCTATTATGAACTTACGTGCGTCCGAAGAGATTAATTCTAACAGTAGAACTGGTCTGATTAAAACGCCGCCTTTTATTTATTACTTAATAAAAGCAATTCGAATATGTTATATACTTCTCAGCGTGATGGTTGGAATATCGGCAGTCGGATATATACTTATAAATGTGAAAGTTGTTAATTTTCTTCGTTTTTGTCTACTTAAAAAAATGGCTAGTGAAAATATTTTAAATCAGTACGGCTGGACCGCCGGCCCCGTGGTGTAGGGGTAGCGCGCCTGCCTCTCACCCGGAGGCCCCGGGTTCGATCCCCGGCTCCGTCAGGGATTTTAAAACTGACGTGAGGGTTGGAACGGGGTGCACTCAGCCTCGTGAGGACAATTGAGTAGCTGTCTGACAGTGAGACAGTGCCCCGGTCACGAAAACCAAGATTAACGGCCGAGGGGACCCGACGCGCTGACCACGCGTCACCCCAAAATCTGCAGGCCAATTGGCTGGGCAGCGGTCGCTTGGTAGGCCTAGGCCCTTCAAGGGCTGTAGTGCCACGGGGTTAGTTTAGTACGGCTGGACCGGGGTACACTCACCTCGTGAGAAAAAACTGAGAAGAGGCAGGGCGGGTTCGATTCCTAGCTCAGCCATTCTGGAAGTGGTTGTCCGTGGTTTCCTATATCAACTATAGGCAAATACCGCGTTGGCACCTAACTGAAGGCCACGGCAGCTTCATACCTCAAATTCTCCACACACCCAAGTACACGGGGCTAAATGACCACGATGTCGCCAAGTCCCTAAAGAATCATAAACAGCTTACACATTACTAATAGCTTGGCGTCACTTTTTTAGCGTATGGCTTTTAGTGGCGGGAGTGTCCGAGGACATGTTCGGCTCGCCAGTTTTGTAGCTGCTTCTATGGGTGAGCTACATGTACCGTCGCGTGTGGAGTGTTGTCTAGGGAGTAAAGTGCGCATGTAACGACGAGGAGTTGGAAGGTAGTGGCTGTGGCCTATATTTAGGGACCAACCCCGGCTGCCGGAAGATGGGAAACCACAGAAGACCATCTTCAAGGTTGCCGGCGGGGGGGGGGATTCGAACCTCCTCGCCTCCCGGATGTAAGCGACTGCCTGCAGCCACGCCGTAACGACCACGGCTAACTCACCCGGTTGGTGTCATTGAAATTATGTTTATCAGAAACGATTCTTTCACAGGCAAATTACTTCATCGTTTTTCTAATTTTCTTTTATCATTTTATTATTCCTCCAGTGGGTTTTACTTACATTTTCCGTGTGATTAATAGGTTTGCAAATAAGTTTATTTACATGAATTCAAATAATTTTACTGTTGATATGTCGTTGGTCTTTAATTCCGTAAAGTGAATCCTCGATGATAGGTGTTTCGGAAATAGTGTTAAGGTGGACGTTATCAGCTGGTCGGAAGTCCACGTTGGATACAGGTTTGTCTTGTCAGCACAAATGAGTTGGTTCCACTGACCTACTTTCAACCTGCTACTTCCTCAAACTTATCTGCCTGCTAATCTGAACAGTGACCCAAACCGTAAAACTGTAAACAGTGAACTTCTCACTTATGCTTCTGAAGTTGGGCTGCACTCACTCTTGACTCCTAGACATTTCAACGGAAGAGTGCCTCCGATCAGATCATGATAGCCCATATCAACTCGGTGACACTATGCAAACCTTCACCTCGATTCAAATTTCAAACAAACAAATCCAACAAAGAATTGGCGCCATTAGATCAACACTGAAATGAGCACGGAGACGTTTGGTTTTTAAATCACTAATGGCATGTTGAAAAACAATCGATGAAAGTTTATTTAATTACGGGTATATTTTCGCTGTTTTCAGCTAACTGACATTTAATATGACTTGCTATTGGTAAATTTAGTGTTCAAAATAACTAAGCGCCCCCTGTGTCCCCGACCCCCTATATTTTTGGAAATTACATATCGCCCAGCAAATTAATACACCTACGCCAGTTTTTCATGCTGATCAATACAGCAGTTTAGAGAGGAATCTTAGTCAGACAGTTTTGGCCCTCTCCCAACTCTATCCCCCGTCTTCAAATATTTTTTGTGCGTAATGAAGTCATTTTGCGCCTTTTGTACTGTACATGTTGAGTTCCCGTAACAAAATTTCAAGTACTGAACATCGTGAAAGCTAATTGTATAAATTTATCGGACAAATGTTTCGTGAAACTTATTGTATAAATTTTTCAGGCAAATGATTCATGAATAAATTGATGTAGCCTGCACTCCTGTGCTTCTTAAAATCGAAAAGTTAAAACACATTTTCCCTTAGTAAAACTCGTTTAAATATACTTAAAATAAAAGGTCCCATGTGACCCCGAACCCCCAATATTTTTGGAAATGATATAATAGAGCCTGTCCAATGGCCAGAAAAACAACTCACCTGTCCCAAAACTTTGATGATGATTGGAGTAGCCAGTTGGATGCCAGTGAAATGACAAACATGCAGATATGTTATCTAGGTAGCCTATATATAGAGCTAATTGAATCAATAAAACATCGGGGATATTGCCGCCAAGCTTTGGAGTGAGATATGAAATTTCAATATTTATTGTGAGAATTGCAAATTCTTATATTGCTTACCTTAGATGTGACACGGAGTTTTCGGTGACATCGATGAGGCACAGGCACCGCCTGACCTAGCGTGGGAAGTTTTGTAGGAACTGGGTCGTACTTACTGATACTCGAGTACATGTGCTTGTTAGTGGTACTGGTTCTGTCAAGGGCAGCTGCAGTAAAAATAGACTCGACTTAGGGGGGGGGGGGGGGCGTGGTGGCGCAGCGGTCAAGCTGTTGGCCTCTCACCAAGGTGGACCAGATTCGACTCCCGGCCAATGAATGTGAGATTTTCGATGTGAAATGCCATGTCCTGTGGTTCGGATTCCACTTGAAAAGGAGGTCCCGTGGTTCATAATTACACGGTTAATGGTCACGTAATACTACAAGCTTCGTTTTAGACTCTACTTTAATTGCTTCTTGTAAACAAAATCTGCTACTGCGCAAAACGAGTTGTAACACATTCTTGTTCACTGGGATTGAGTTTTTGTCAGAAATGGTAAAATGATCTATTATGGTCATTTTTCAGTGTTGCCTTCGTAATCGAAATTTAATGTTTTTTAGTCGGTTAACACGATTGTACCCAATTGTAATAGGTGGTTCCCTAATCCGGAAAAACATCGTACATGAGAATAACAAATACACTTGGACGACCAGTTTTGATCGTCGAGCGATCATCATCAGATCCATTACACTTAGCCTAATAAATCTATGTCTTCAAGTATGGGTGATGGTATTTGCAATATGTCAACTTATTTAGTTTTATCTGATGTTGATCCCTTGACGATCAAAACTGATCGTCCGAGTGTATTTATTAATCTCATGAATTTGTTTTCAGGTTTGCGGTACTACCCATTACAATTGGGTACAATCGTGTTCGACTGAGAAACATTACATTTCAATATAATCTGTTTTGCATTAGAAATGCATTCCCAACTCCAGCGAATAATTGAGTTATGTTGCCATTTTGAAAGGTCCAGCGCTGACTATAGATAATATTTTCCCTTTGATCGGTCGTGTTTGTTGAGTAAGCCATGAGACCGTAATCGAGATTTTAATCCCAATTTCCTTCATTGTGGTCAGGCACGATAGCCGCATACATCTCCGCTACCTGTGCGCTTTCATGATTTAAAGAATATGGCACTGTAGAAAATGACATTTTTCTCATTTTCTGCAACACGTTTTCAGTAACAATGTTGAGATTTTCTCTTTCTATATAAAACCTGTATGCATCTTCATCTCATCTTCCTGACGTCAACCTCATTGGAGGAGTTAATGAGAGATGAAATGCATAAAACTGGGCAAGGAGATGGAAGGAAGTGGCCGTGGCCTACTAGAGGGCACCGTCCTGACATTTGCCTGGAGTTGAAATGGGAGACCGTGGAAAACCATTTCAAAGATGGACGAAGGTGGGGTTCGAACTCACGTCAACCGAGGCCGCAGATAGCTAGGCCCTGTAGCCTATCGCGCTACGGATTGGCGAGTGTAGCTTCTCCTGTCGGTTATACAAACATTTGTATACAACCTCTGTCCAGTAAGTTCGGTGCACGGGTCCATATTACGAACGGATTGTTGGCTTACCTGAAACAGCAGTTACTATCCTTCGAAGTAATCCCCGTGGATGGTTATGTACTTCTGAGAACAGCTGCACAAGTCCTGGAAACTCCAGGCATAGTCTTCTTTAGGGATAGCCTTCAGTTGGGTCGTCACATTGAGTTGGATGTCCGAAAACCTCTGATCCTTCAGGGCTTTCCGGCGACCCTAGACCCCACCACTCCATACTTTGACGCTTGCCTTCGGTTTCGTACCTCAGGCACCAGATCTCGCCGCCCGTGACGGTGGTTTTCTGGACCATTCCACTCCACGGAACATTCACACTTCTCACCACCGCCCGTCGGTCAGGTGTGCATGGCAGGTTTCATAAATGGACCCTTCTCTCTCGCTTTCAATTCAGAGTTTTGACGACCTAACTGAAGGCTATCCCTAAAGAAGACTATGCCAGGAGTTTCTAGGACTTGTACAGCCGTTCTCAGAAGTGCATAACCATCCACGGGGATTACTTCGAAGGCCAGTAACTGCTGTTTCAGGTAAGCCAACAATCCGTTCGTAATATAGCCCCATTCACCGAACTTTTCGGACAGAGGTTATAACTTCAGCTATTATTTTAACGTAGTGATATTAGCCTACTTTTGTAATTAGATAATATTCAATTTGACGGAAATGCAGTTACAAATTATATTCATTCATTTCTAAACATAGGAGTGCGTCAGGCCTCGGCAGCCGGCACAGTTCATATCCTCGCCGCTAGATGGGGGCTTCATTCATTCCATTCCTGACCCGGTCGGAGACTGGAAGCAGGCTGTGGATTTTCATTCATTTCATTTCTAAACATATTATTCATTACATTATAATTTTCTTTTACACTAGTAACACGTTAATATTGAACTACTGTATGCCAGTTTACCAAATGCGGATTTGCAGCTATTAGGGCGTGTTATATGAAGTACAAGCCATCAATATGATAATCGGCGAGTTAGGAAGTCTGACACGTCTAGGAATTGCACCTCGAGAGCCCGATGCTTTTACCAACTGAGCAGACACTTTCTCTCTGTCTGACGAGGATACAATTTGTTTGACGCAAGAAACATTCAAGCAATTTACATAATTTGCAAGTATACATGAAGGGTCCACGGGAAGAAGGGGGAATGCCACTCAAAATGTAAAATTGAGATATGAGCGCGATCTGGTAGGCCTCTTTGCGTCGTATTGAAGGCACACTTGTGTCTGGCTAAGAACAATGAGGGTCGTGAGAAAATGACGTTTCAAGTTGACGCGTATATACGGTATAAGTAATGAAACTTTAAAACTAGTTTCATGAACATTTTACATTATTTGACATTCCCACTTCCCCTGGACCCTTCAAATACTATCTGCGAATCGTACGCAGAAAATGTAGACTAGCAGCGGCTAGCATTCTTGGCTGTCGCCCCTGAGGTCCGAGTTCGACTTCCGGCTCTGCCAGGAAATTTAATTCTGGTGTGAGGACAGGAAGGGGATACACTCAGCCTCGTGAGGCAAAACTGAGAAGAGGTGTATTCGATTTCCACTTCATCTATTTTGGAAGTGGTTTTCCGTGGTTTCCCACTTCTATTCCAGACAAATGTCGAGTTAGTTCCTAACTTCAGGCTACGGCCGCCTATTTTCCAATCCTCACTGTAATTACAAATACATACACTAATAATGTCAGCACAATGACACAGGCTATCAGACAAAAATCCCTATCTCACCCAATGACCACGATGTGTAAGCCCTCTAATGAAAAGACAACAGGAAACTGTTAAGTCAGTAGTAATTGGTATAAAGTTGCCATGTGCTAAATTAGAACAAATCCCACTGATATATTCGACATTCACGATCAATGAATGGGAGAATTTCCAAGTGAAATACCACGTCCTGTGTTTCGAATTTCACGTAAAAGTGGGTGGCACATGATCGCGGTCACGCCTATACCAACTTCCTTTTCCAATCGACTACTCGCTAGTGGGCGGAAACATAAGCAATATAATGCAGGAATGCATACGCCATGCACTTCCGGGATATGTGCTGTAAAAAGAACAATATTCAGAGCCACGCACATGAAAACTTCGTACTTATTTTTACGGTTTAGACCAGCCATGCCAGGAATAGGCAGTCTACATAATATTCGCCAAACTCCAGTTGATGCCGGTTGCGTGACTCCAGCGGGAGGTGGTGTACTGTGTACTTTAGATCCATGTAGATCGCGGACGGTCAGGAGAAACACGGGGGTTCCTAGTCCGTGAGTACTAACAGAACCAAATATATTTGTTGGTCAGTTAATACGCACGTTACACTACTTTTATATTTGAAACCAATACACTTTTAATATTTAATTGTTTTTGTTGGACTTGATCATGCACACTAATATCAGACCGGCACATTTCATGGAGGGGCACAGCAAGAAAATATGTCACTATTCGCCACCAAGAGGTGAAATCATTAGTCGTGGATATGTTGTGTTATTTATTTTTTGGGACTTGGGGTATCTTGGTCATCACCTCCGTGTATGTGTGTTTTTAATTGTATGATAAGCGGTGTGTCTAAGATGACTGTAGGAGAGTGTGTAACTGCAATTATTAGGGTTTAGGATGGGGTAGGTGCTCCGGGACTTGAAGTAAAGTACTATCCCGGCATTTGCCTGGAGGGAGTGTGGGAAACAACACTAAAGTTACCCACTGTCAGCGCCGGAAATGGAATATCCGATCTTCGGACATGCTGCAGCATCCCGTCATGGTCGTGGTGAGCGATTTAATGCGCACGGCTTCTCGCTGGGTGGTAGTAGAGACCTTTGTTCATAGTTACTTCATTTAAGGGCTTGGGATGTCTGTGGGTACACTACACAGATAGTGCTGACGTTGGATTGGACGGTATTGGAGTGTCGACCCAGCAAAATGACAAACTATTTTACATATAGCTTATATACACCGGTGACGGTGGCCGAGAGCGTTAACGTACTAACTCGTGCCTCGCTGGCATCGGGAGGGTGTGGGTTCAAGTCCTACCTCAGTCATCCTGAAAATTGTTTCAACCACCAGGCAAATGCCGAGGTGGTTCCTTTCAACGGTCCACGACCAACTTCCTTCCAAAATCCCTTCCTTAATTAGACCGAAATTAGCGTTTGCCTGGGCGCTCGACCTGTCACCATCCCTAGTTGTGTCTGCTGACAAAGCGTGCTAAGCTCCCAGGCACCGTCCTTGCTACGGTAGAGGAATTATCCCTCGCAAAGTCCGTGGGTGAAGCCGACCTGGGACGATAAGCGATTTATAAAAATGATATACCCCGCGGCGTAGCCAGGTGGATTCAATCGTTCCCCATGAGCATGACGGCGAGCTGCAGCAATTCGGCAGATCCTAGGCTCTAATACTGGGGCTGACATTGCTATCCTGAGTGTGTTTTTTGCCTCCAGACATATTATGTCGGGATAGTACCTTATTTCAAGTCACTTACCTTATCCCCAAGCCTAATAATTTCGGCTACTGTGGTTTCAACAGAAACACAGGTTATCAGAAAATTGAACACACGCAAAAGTACTCAGGGCAGATGACCAACAAAGTTCCAAGTCTCTAACACGAATGAACAGCAGAACACACGAAGGTACTAACAAACTGGCCGAAGTTATTATGGTAGTAATTTTAAGCAGTGACTGCTGTTAATCGTATATTCTAATTGTAACTCTTTGTATTAAATATATTGTTACATAATGGGGTAGATGGAAACAGAGGTTTATTAATATTTATACAACATCGAGGAAAAGAAGGGACCAACTTATTTCGCGAAGAAAACTGGACTAGTGGACTCTATAATTTAATATCAACACAATTTAAAATTTCGTGCATTTTCATACTGATAAGTGCAAATACAACGTACCAAATGCTAATGAAATCATACTCAAGAAAAGTATGGATAGGAGGTTTTGAAACTTCGGGACTTTCATTTGTTATGTCTCATTATATCCGAGCACTAATCCCCCTCCAGTTGCAAACATTAGTTACGCAACTGGATTCGTGTGTATATTCCTTCCCCAGTCATTCTTGAATCGATCACCTCGTGTTGTAGTGGCTAGCATTCCTCCCTGATATCCGGCTTGAATTCAATTGTGGTCTGAGAGATTGAACAGGGTACACTTAGCCTGATGAGGTAAAACTGAAAAGAGGTGGGTTCAATTCCCACCTCAGCCATTCTAGAAGTGGGTTTCTGTGGTTTTCCATATCTGGCAAATGCCGTGGTAACCTTAACTTATGGAACGTCACCCGCTTTTCGATCTTCAGCTCAATCACAAATATAGGCAGCGCAATAACACAGGGTTATACACACCGCAGTACGCATGGCTAAATGTAACAACATGCTGTACTGTAGGTGCTTGTGAAGGCGCAGCTTGGCCGGAAGGCGGGCAGCCCAGTTTGTGCGGTAGGAAGGTCGCTGAGCCAGACGCAGGTGAACACCTGTAACATCTCACCGCATGGCGCATGGCCCTCGTCCTCGTGCCAGCTGAGCACAACTGGTCCTGCAAGGCTGCAACCTATCATGTCACTTCACTGCGGTATGCCGCGCGGCTACATCTCTACTTTCCGGGCCTGATAACGTTAGTATTTACGGCCGTATGCTCTTCCTGACGACAGCCTCATCAGAATTATTAATGAGGTAAAGTCGTGACGACTAACGAAGTCCCAGGTGGTTTCAAACGATTCGGCATGCCATTGATCCTAAGTCTTATACAAGTGTTTCTCGATCACGAGGGGGGTGGTTTTGTGAGGGTTTGGGGCTGTGAGTGGAGGTTGTCCCTTAAGTTTCTCTCTCCATGACAATACGCATGACTGCCAAATTTTACGATTTTTCCGTAAAATTTACGGAAAGGCAGTGTGTTTTGCGGTTTTACGGCTGAGCTATATTATTTTACGGAAGATCTTATTTTTTAAAATTCGCGCCAGAACAAGCTTTCGCATGCCGCCGATACATGCTGTGTGACCAGCGCACATTCGATATATCGCTCTGAACTATATTCACCAGATCATTAACTACAGTATTCGACTAGTCGATCGATATCCATTTGTTTGTGTTGAATGAAAGATCTGGGGTAACCGTTTGCTTGTTCTATAATGTGTTGATTAGTTCGATAACCTTTACCGTTCTGTATAAAAAATAGTTATTTTCTTCAACACGAATTACAAAGCGTAGGTCGTGTTGTAGTTACGGAATAACATGTGGATTATCAGGGTGTCTACCGGTACTGAAAAGTAGCTAATTTTTGTCTGGATATTTGGAGGTAACGAAAATTCGCCGAGTTCGGTTTAAATCATTTAAACTCGCGCCGCTAGGCTCACAGATTACGTTGAGCAAGTTTCACGCAAGCGGCGCCGATTGCGTAAGCTACTGTATATTTCCCCGTGCCCGCCCTCAAGGAAATGCATACTGAGGATACCTTGAGTGGTATACATCGGTTCAACGTATGTTTTCGGCATCAACAAGAGTTTTTAGTTTCGTGTGAAATATTTGTCTGTATTATTAGGAAACCTGACTTCGCGACACGTTTATTCGCGAAAACTTTCGAAACTCAACAGGAACCTCTCATTTCTGTTATTGACCTCTACATTTGGAGACTATCTCAAATATAAGTCCAGAAATAACGCGAAATAATGTAATGTCGCAATCTTGCGAAATGATATCGTTTCGAAAAAAATCGCGAAAAGGCTTCGAAATACATTTATTTTAAACATCTATCCGTCTCGTAAATTTGTGACATCCAGTGTGGTTAATTCAAAATTCCGTTATATGTCGATTTTTCCTTCGAACTTTGGTTCCATTGGAACCGGTATGGCGAAAACCTGTATAATTCGTGATTTGAATTCGAAAGGAAATTTGCCGTCTTGTATTATTCGTACAATACTCTCAGAATCTTTCGTAAAATTCGATACCTTCTTCGAACGTTCATCCTCCAGAATCACATCCTCAAGACGGCTGGCTGACCGTACGGGGGAATCTGGTCAAACGGACCGAGATCGATGCCAGTTGCGTAAAATTATAAAACTCGTGCCCGATCGTGATCTTGTGATAACGAGAACTGCGGGAATCCTGTCAAAGTTGATTGGGTACCCATCACGAAACGTTCCGAAATCTACTCTCCACTTTTCCCATGACCGTATAGCCTACTTAAAAGCGTAAATTTGCGACATCCAGTATGGTTCATTCGAAATTCCGTTATACAGTATGTCGATTTTTCTTCGAACTTAGGTTCCATCGGAACCCGTTATCTCGAAAACTTGTATAATTCGTGATTCGAATTCGAATGAAAATGTGCCCTCTTGTATTATTCGTGCAATTCTCTCAGAATAATTCGTAAAATTCGATTCCTTCTTCGAACGTTCATCCTCCAGAATCACATCCACAAGACGGCCGGCTGACAGCACTACTAGCTTGCGGGAATCTGGTCAAACGGACCGAGATCGACGCCAGTTGCGTAAGATCATAAAACCCGTGCACGATCGCGAACTTGTGATGACGAGGACTGGAGGAATCCTGTCAAAGGTGATTGGGCACCCATCACGAAACATTCCGAGATCTACTCGCCACTTTTCCCATGACCGTATACTTAAAAGCGTACGGGAAGCGAGACGTGCATCAATCCACTTAGAAATCACTACGTAGCATAGCGATACTCATTTCTCCTCGTGATACACCGTGAACTCCCATCTACAGTATAGGGACAGCGGGAATCACGGCGCTTACCATACAACATGTCCATAGCTGCTCGTGAATTTTTACCATGCCCAACCTCGAGCTGCCCCCACCATTCTGCCAAGACAGATAGGCAGACAATCGTTGAACGGACGGGTGTGGCTCTGATTGCATATTATCGCGTTCGCAGTGTCCAACGCAAGGTCAGCGTGAATCTCGAGAGCAGCAGCGATTGCGATACATCGCGATGTTTCTCCGCATTCGATGACGAAGACAACTGGATTCTTGTCAAACGAACAGCAAGCGGCGCCGGTTGCGTAATGATGCTACATTTTCCCGTGCCCGATCTCAAGGAAAATGGAAATCTCGTCGAACGATTAAGAGTGACACCGATTGTGTAAGTCGCGATTTTTCTCCGTGTTCTATCGTGAAAACTATAGGATCTCGTCAAACGGCCAAGACCAGCGCCGATCATGTATCATCTCGATATTTCTCCGTACTTGACTGCCGAAGACAGAATGTGAACGAATTTTAATCTCAGAAGAACAGGACACAGTTCATGTCATCGAACTCCAATGGCACTATGGAAGCCATTTCTATTTTGAAGACCAGAAGTTCTGAAGCATGTTATACACACACATATTCTATTGACTTTCTGAAGAAAGCAAAGCAAGCCACAACTTTAGCTCTTAAATGAGACCCTTATTATGTCATCGGTTACTTTAGTGTTTTACATTAATGCTGCTGAACTCGTAATTTTCGGAAGTGAAGAAAATACATGCATTTTGTCATGTCAAATGAATATCTGGAGTCTATTTCTGGTCCCTGTTATGTCAGCACCTTCTCTCCAGACGTTTTGCAGGAAGCTAAAACAGCTACAGCTATGAATTTAAAGGTGCAAGTAATTTCCAGTGAGTGATAAGTGTATTACCTAGGAATGTTATTTCAAGGAAGTCTTGTTATATAAGTATCTCTGCTCCAAACCAAAATTCACCACACTTGCTTAAAACTTGAGGGCCATGCTCGTCTACAAATAATTGGCGTATGATGTAAGTAGATAAGATTTCATTTAAATAGCCTGTTTAAAGTATGAATTACTGTATTTTGTAGCCCAGGAGGATTATGGTTTCAAGCCGAGGTTTGTCGAAATTTGTTAGATTTTTCGGTGCGCGCGAGTTTTACTGAAAGTCCTTTTTGAAAGTTGGCAGGTATGCAATAGTTATACAGCCACAGTACTGGTACATTTAAATACATTTAAATCACGAGGGACATCTGTTGTTGAGCGAATCCTCATTACTAGTTGGGCGGGACTTAACGGTTGGATTGTGGGGATGAAAGAACTTCACCTGGGTATGCGTTGGCCGCCACGGCTGTATTAAATGAATGAAACTGCTCAAAATATAACCAAATCATCTACATATTATTTCAGTAGTATAGATCCCTCCTACGGCGCTCAAAAGTGGCCGATCGTTACAAATGAGCATTCAAATGAAAGAGAATAGACATTAGCAGTGACGAATTGCACTCTAATTTCACAAGTATCTATAATCTCTTTAAAAAATGTACGAAGTGTGCGATTTGTATATACTGTTGCTGTAGGAAATTTCGCTCCAAAATTGCTGTTCACTTCATATTTTGGCCGCTGTGGTGCCTGTTTCATGTCATTTTAACATTCGGAGGTCTTTCCTTTATCATTTTGCATGGATTTCAGAAACAGTAAATCAAAGGAATGAGTACTAAAATCGTATATTTCATAAATATCGAATAACCGGTGAGTGATAGCCTTTTTAAGTTAAGGAACGTAGAACTTCGAATTCTAACTGAAATGTAAATAGTATTCTACAGTAGGCTATAATCATTTGGTTGAATTAAAAACATAACCTTTCTCCTTGAGTATCTCATTATACACCTATTGGGGAAAGTGTGGTTTATGAACATGCGAGATCTCTCGCACGGATCCGCTAGTAGTCTATTACTTTATATCACTAAACTGAGCAATATAAAAAAGCATAAAAATTGCCAAATTACGGTATGCATTTATATGCAAAACAAAATTGTTTTAAACGAGGTCAGGGACCCTTCATTTATACTTATTTTTCATATTTCGGGCTAAATAAGTTAAGAAAAATATGACTTTTCGTTAACTTCCGAACCTGAGTAGACATTATGAAATCTCTCGGTTGAACGGAGCGCTCTGGTCTGACGAGTCAACTACAGTATTTTTTTCCCCCCCTCTGATTTGGATCATTGAACGACAGCTTGTACAATTTGAGATCCTTCTTTTAATCGTGGTCCTTTCTTTTGGGCCAATTTACTCCCATTTCATGCGGCCCAAAAGCAGCTGACGTAGCTTGCCTCGCAATTCAGTTGTCCTTATTATAATTTCTGGTGTTGGTCAATTGGGGTGTAAATCTTAATTCTTATTTGTTCCCCTGCCTCTTTCATCCTATAACAATTAATTATTTTCCCATCAACCAAAAGCTGAGCTATAGCAACATGTCGGGGTGAGGTAGCACAGTGGTCTAGCCCTACGCACACTAGGTTCGGAGCCTGGTTAGTATATGGATTATTTTCGAATTAATGTCGAGTCATATCCAGTTGATTCGATTGGGTTTTGCAACTTGTAGCGAAAGCCACGTAAATCCTTTTGCAGCTTTTACCAGCTCTCGTGGCGCCACCTTCTCAATCAAATGCAATGAGAGCGGTACGGCTCGATTTAGCTCTTCTTTCAGGGCTAGCCTTACTTGTTTGACAAGGTTGCCTTACATCATCTGTCCACTTATCAGCCTCGTCACCTCCACTCACTCTGACGCGACTCACGGTATGCAGGCCGACATGTAACTATGAGGAGTTAGGGTTGGGATAGCTCACGGGCGTATGCCTAGAGGAAGTGTAAACTCGAGGCTAGCTATATGTCGTAAACTACCTGCCAGGTTTTGCGGCAAAATACTAATGTAATTGTCGTCTGTTCACGCGTACCCAGAACTTAAGGTGCGGTCAAACAGGGGGATTTTGATCAGACTTTGCATGTTTATTTTGTGACATTAGAAACGTCGCACGTTCGCCTTGAAATTATTTTTCCAACTATATATATATTTAGCTTATGAAGACAGATCGATCCGTTTGGGATTTGGTGATTCGCTGACATTGAGATAAATGGTAAACTGTTAGTTTATGGTTAAATTAGATAATTATGAAGGCTTTAGGCTATCAGGTCGTGTAGTGCACATATAGTGCAATCCGTCTCGGTGGAACCCGTTATCTTCAACTTTGTTCGCCAGTGCTCTTGAGGGACACTTCAATTCTCACTTGGCAATGGTACATCTATAACACCGACCTGCGCCAGCCTGTCGGTGTGGGCTACCTATACATTCCAAAGCTTTAAGCAGGTTCGAGTCCCATTCGGGTCAGTCATTTAATTTATTTATGTTCGTTACACGACCCAATAACTTAGCGTTTTTATTTTGGTCGTGAACATTCCATTCTTGGAATGTGTGTTAAATTTAACATTCATTTTTCTTATAAATATAAAGACCTCGATCGATAGAGCGATACATGTTGTTGCATCCAGTAGAGCGGTTGCCTCACGAACTGGATCACTGTTCATCACACCAGTCAGATAGTTTTCCTTCTAATTTGGTTTCTCTTGTTCCTTATCACACTATTGTCATGCCGGACCACTTTTCAGGCAGTCGAGGAGCACATGTTGCAGTCTTCTGTAGTAATTACTAACACTTGAAATAGTGTTTAGCACAATGGAAATGTTTACAGTGTGGACTTATTTTCAAACAGGTTTATGAGAAGAATGTACAGCAAGAGTGAATGTGAACAGTGTTAATGGAAAGCTAGAACAGTGTTAGTGAGTGTTATGGTAATGAGTGGGTGGTGGAAGCTACCGGTGTTTCGGAAGACCTCCAAGTCTCCGCCTTCTTCTTCTGGATCGACCAACAACAGGTAGGTGCAAGAATGTCTTAACCTATGACTACATTTCCTGTGTTTTTCTGAATTCTTCATCAAAGGGGTTGTTATAAGCGAACATAATGTCTGTGTGTACACACTCTCATCAATAAAATTAAGCATATACCAGATTCTGTTGTGTTGCTATGGAACCGATATCATATACAGTAGTTTAATATGAAACTCAGAATAGTAAATACAATTCTAGCTTACTTTGGACCCAATATGAAGAGAAACTCTGAATGCGTGACTAAACTAAAGTAACTTAATTAAGCAACCTCCTCAGTTAGAGCGTCACAAATTTCAATGCAGTCACATGCGTCAATACAGTGTTGGTCCTCCGCGAACTCGGATACATGTGTGCTCAATACCAAATATTTTTTGTAGTGTGGCCTTCTGCGAGACCGAGTGCAGGTCTTTCTGGTCGACACCCGTGGGCGACCTGCGCGCCGGGATGAGAGTTGGAATGATGAAGATAATGAAACTGGGCAAGGATATGGAAGGAAGCGGCCGTGGCCTATCGGAAGGTACCTTCCCAGAATTTGCCTGGTGTTGAAAATGGAAAACCACGGAAAACCATTTCAAGGACGGCCGACGGTGGGGCTCGAACCCACGCGTCTACCGAGTCAGCAGAGAGCTTGGCCCCATGCCCTAACGCTGCGCTTTAGCGAGCGTAGCCACTGCTGTCGCTAGTACCAAATCATTGAGCATTTCTTGAGGAAACTCCCCCACTTCTCAATGGCAGTGACTTTTAAGGCCTGAATCGTTAGTGGTGGATGATAACGGTCAAGAGTCGTGTGTCGAATGTTCCTAGGCAAGGTTGCCTTGTTTAAAACAATGTAGGCTATTTACTATTCAACCATAAATGAAACATTAACTGTAAAAATGCTTTCTTTAATGAGTGTAACATGTAGTTAGCGCAGTTACGAAGGCTTCCGAATGTCTTGTTAGCATTAAAATCTAGTTTTAGGCTAACAAGAAGCTCAGAAATGCATTTTACTTAACCAGAATGTGATTTTTCTTTTTATCTGGATAATTGATCCAAGTTGCACTTTTGTTCAGTAAACGTTGTATCCATGCCAGGCCACACTAACTGAATTTGAACTTCCCTTGCAGGTTTTCTTTTGTTTGTCGAGTAATTCTTTTAGGCGCTTTGTGACATAGTGGTCAAGTAGCCCCGTGTGCTTGGGTGTGTGTCATTAATACTAATTTTCTTAATGCAGCCAATGGCCATTTATTTTATTTTCAGGACGGGTGAGGGAAGGAATTTTGAAAGGAAATCGGCCACGGATCTATTGAAAGGAACTGGCCGCATTTTCCTGGTGGTGAAAATGGGAAACCACCAACCATTTTCAGGGCGGCCGAGGTGGGATTTGACCCTACGCTCTTCGAGGTAGCACGTCAGCGCTCTCGGCCACCGCGGCCGGTGGGTGATGGCTGTTATTGCGTGTATTTTTTAACTGGGGCTAGGATTTGGCCTCAATTATTTACCTTCCTAGCATTTGCCTGGAGTAGAAGTGAGAGGCCATGGAAAACCACTTCTCGGATGTCTGAACTGAACCCACCTCTTTCTCCACTAGCAAAGGAGCTCCGTTCAATCCCAGCGTTGGCTCAGAGTTTGCATAGAAATGATAATAATAATGTTATGGGTTTTACATCCCTTTTAACTACTGCAGCTTTTATATTAGAGACGCCAGAGTGTCGGAATTTTGCCACGGGGGGATCTTTAACGTGCCAGTAAATCTGTACACGGTTCCCTCACATTTGCGCACCGTCAAATGCAAACTGACTGCGCCGGGATTCGATCCCGCTAGCTTGGGGCAAGAACGTTACTGCTGAGCCGCGCAGCCAGTCACATTGTATAGAGGGCCACCTTCCTATGCATCCCTCCTTCAGCGGAATCTGTCTATAACGGTACATACAATACCTTATACCCACTGCACACAGGTTTCCACTCAACACGGGGTTAAATATGACCATTAGTGTATATATTTCAGTAAGATATTCAGTATTACTCGATAACACTTCAAGTGTATGTACTAAACTTCGTTAGTCATGCCAAAAGTCTTAACCACTTACTGTTTTCAATCGACACAAGAAAATATATTGTGGTTCGTAATACATTGTTGCTTTTGAACGTATACGTAAGCGCATACGGCAGTATTAAAGGTGCCTGGACGTCTTCAATAGACCATGTACCGCTTAGTTGAATGGCTTTTTAGTCCACGCGTGGCGAAGATAGTTCCACGGTCTTTAATAGTTGTAGATCTTCCTGTATTCAATAACATACATTCTTATCTAGATTTGCCAACGTCACATAAATAAACATGGCACTGACCTCAGAAAGAACGTAGGAACAAAAGGGGGAGAAAGGGAAAAATCAGTTCCGTCCAGTTAACACCCGGGTTAGTCGACCATAACTGGTGCCAGAGTGAACACGAAACTGCTTGAAGTTCCAGTTAGGGAGACAACCGGATAAGTATCAGCCTGAATTATTACAGTATAACCATAGTTGATTTTGTATAACCATATAATCACCCCAAACAGACAAATTCCGGATTTTTATCACCATTTTAGAAGTTCACCTAACATTAGATATACTACATTTAGCATACATCGACAGTTGCATTACCAACACTGCAACGAAATAATTGTACATATTGTATATATTTTTCACCTGTATTCTCAAACATAGGTGTTATAGCCTAAGTGTAATGGATCTGATGATGATCGCTTGACGATCGAAACTGGTCATCCTAGTGTATTTATTGATCTCATGTAATTTATTTCAGGATTAGGGCATAACCCAGCTCTATTTGGGTACATTCGTGTTGACCGACTGAAAAGCACCAAACTTTTGTTTACTTAGGCAACACTGAAAAAATGGCTTCAAACCTCACAACAATTTGTACAAGTTTTCATGCTCGATGATTCTTCGGGCTGTTCTTCAAGTAAACTTTAACCACTCCTTGTAGAGTGACCCCGTTATATTGTAGATACTTCTAATTCCTGACATCACTGCAAAGGTTCTTGTGTAGACCCGCCATTGGGACTTGGACAAAGCAAGAGTGCGCTTAATCTCGGTTTGAGGGACTGTGTAAATGTCGAGAAGAGAAGCAAATCAAGTTCACCCTTTAACTTCCCTATATCTAATATATGAACAAAATATAAGCCTTATGAAATTTACATAATTTTTATGATCGAGGATGAGTTGTCTGGCGTGTAGAGCGAGCGGTGTTATGGGTTATTTACTAACATGAATGCATTACGGTACTCGATGTAGCACGAGAGATGTAGTGCGGTCTACGAGTATCCTTCTTTCTTTTTCTTTCTTTCTTTCTTTCTTTCTTTCTTTCTTTCATTGACAAGATCTTTCAAGTAGTTTTTTATTCTTTTATATTAATTTAAGGGTAAGTACTGGATGAAGTAGCCTTATGTTCTATTGAGAAGTGGCTTAAAGCCAACTATTTCGTCTTGTATTAATAGGGAAATCAGTTCAGTCCCCGATTTCTACGATGAGAGTCTCAGGGTCATGCTTAATTATGAACCTCCTGAGGCAATCCACTGCTGCTCTCTTAACCGGTCCTCTGCACAGAGCAAGCGGACTAGATGCTACCCAAGATGACTCAGAGGAATAGGACTATCCCATATGTACACTTCATCATCACATTTACACATCGGTGTGCATGGCTAAAAAGCTTGAGGGGAGGGGGGTCCGAATAATCTTTGCTCCATTTAGGAGTTTGGGACCTCGACCATCAACCCCATGTTCTTGGGTGTGTATCTAATGTGTCTGGTTGCTGTGTGTGTAACGGTGTTCAGTAGGTCTAAGGTTAGGGTAGATGCTCCGGGACTTGAAATATGGTGGTATTTTCCTGGAGAGGGTGTGAAAGGACCCAGGGAGAAACTATACTCAGGATGAGAGAATACGGGGTCAAGCCTTGTCATTTATGTTTGAAATGCTATAAGTTATATATCGGCCAATGGGAATTAGTTAATATTTAACACATAACGAATCCTTAGGATCTTTGCATCAAGTATGTGAATAAGTAAATATCGTTATTTTCAAATAAATAGCCTATGGGCAATTCCATGAAAAGTGAGCCAACAAGTAATTTTTGAAACTTTTTTTAATTAAATTTGTTTTATTGATATTTGGACTCATAAATATATACTCGTTCACATGGCATAAGCGATTAAAAAAAATATTTGCAGTGTTTTTCACCTACGTTGTTACATACACATGCTGGTTGATATAGGACTGATTTTTAAAAGATCTTTGTTTGTTTGTAAAAAAAACAAACAATAAAAACAGTTGGCAGCCTGGGAAACATGTGAATATAGTCTACAACGTTATATGAACTTCTGATACTACTTTCATTGAAGTAAGTATAGGATTTAATGTGTTATTAATATTTTTTGTAAGGCATTGCAGCTTGTAACACCCGTAACAAAATACATGTAAACGTTTAATTATCAACCAGGTGAAATGTTTGTTTACAAAAACCTTTTGTGAAAGTGAGGTTATGTTCTTTTCAAACATCAAGATTATAAATTTGAGGTGTTAAAAGTTTATTACACCTGAAATTTGGTGTTACGGGTGTTACAATATAACAATGAAACACCCGTAACACGAACTAAAATATTTTTCTTTGCTCACAACTAAGCTATTTGTATATTTTAACAGGTAGGTACTCATCATTGTTAAGTAATTGGTCATAAACAATTAAAAAATCCAGTTTTTATGTTTAAATTGGAACTTCTTTGCTAGTTCTCATGGCAAAGGAGCTATGGATGGAATTGGTGGCACGGTCAAAAGAAATGTCTGGACAGCTGTAAAATCAAGGAAAGTTTTAATTGATAACACCAAACCCGTAGTGCTACCACCCTTTCATTAAAACTACAGAACAGGAGACCAAGTCGTCGTAACTTTCAACAAGGTATATTACTGAAAATATAGTATTTATGATTGACAAACCTTTCTCGGAGATGTTGGGAGTCGTTTCACTTTCTCAATTGCCACTGCTGCACCGGAATAATTCCTTTTAATTGATTATTTACGAAAATAATGCTTTTAGCATTGTCTTCATTTCACTATGGACGCCATCTTGGACACTACGTCATACGTCATGTGACACCAAAAAAAAACGAACATCTGAGTACGTTACCAACATGTCCAATACACAATTCACCATATGACGCGTAAAGTTTGAATTTGTTACAAATTTCCACTAAGTTAAGCACTGTCTTGCGGAAAATTACTGCTAGTACCACAAGCAAGGGGTTCTGGGGCGTAAGCCCCAGGTTAGGTTTGTTTTTGTATGTAAAACATTAATAAGATAGAATTTATGTCCGCTACTAGGTTAGGTACTGCCTGGTCGAAAATTACTGCTAGTACCACAAGCAAGGGGGTCTGGGGCGTAAGCCCCAGGTTAGGTCTGTTTTTGTATGTAAAACATTATAAATACATAAATAAACACTGACAATTGGCGCAATTTTTCATTATATTACTTTATCGACGCTCTTTTGTTTACTCGTTCTATACCCGATGTGAAATAGTACCAAATGCGTGGGGTTGGCATTCCTGACTTAGTAAGCAAGATGGCTACTTCATTTCTGCTATATAAGTCGTGTATCTATTTGGGATGGCTGGGTGGGTTTATGGCAGCGGACGAGTCAACATCTATTATTTTAACATCTCCGGATACCATTACTAAAGATACTTCGGCAAATTTCATTACCTAAATTTTTTTATACCTTTGGTCTCCTGTTCTGTAGTGCTACCAAATGTGTACCTTTCTTGAACAAGAGATGGGGGAAAGTCGTCCCCATACCAGGAGTTCAAAGTTGCCACCATTTTCGCCCTAATGATGATCAAGATCTTCTAATTTCTAAAACTGCAACTTCCTTGATGAAGAGAGTTCCAATTTTCTTAAACTTACGGTAGATGAAGCTCTAGGAGCCAAGAGGCGTCTGAAATTTATCGAGGTCGGTAGGCGTCTGAAATTTAACGAGGTCGGTAGGCGTCTGAAATTTAACGAGGTCTACACAGACTCGGAACTGTCCGACTGTGAAAATGACGACCCTCCCCGACAAGAAATTTCCTGCATTTCTGAGGACATAAAAGTAAAAGACTTTGTCGTGCTGGTATATGAGGGAGAGTATTTCCCAGGACAAACTGGTTAAACTGGACAGTGACATCCTCTGTTTAAGGTACAGTGTATGATGAAGTCAGTACCAAATTGGAAATGGCCTTCACCTCCTGATGAAATGTTTTATTCAAGGGAAGAAATTCTTAAGAAAATTGAGTGTAGTTAAGTTATTCCTGTATCAAATCGTGGAGTTTTTAAAGTGGTAGAACCCCTTTTAGAGGAAAGGTGGAAGAACATTGAGTAAAAGAATGTCGAAGTATCATACTAAGTTATGAACTCTTTGTGTTTACTGTATACACTTTATTGTTCTGCAAAATGTTGTGCAATATTTATTACCAAGAAGTGTGTTATCCAAGTAGCCTACTAGAGAATATTCTGTGTTTCAATCCAATTCTTTAAAAATGATTGAACTCTGTACAACTTTATCAATAGGTTTTAAGGTCTCTTTTTAACTGTAAGTCTATAAAAAAAGAGACAATTGGGTATTTTTTGTATTAACATTGTGTTGTTTGAGTAAAAGTGTAATAATTTACAAAAAAAAAGTTCATTTAAACCTCTATATATCCCTCACAACCTTTTGCTAGTGTTAGTATATGCATTTCATCTACCAAAATGTGTTAAATTAATATAAAACACGTACATAAACTGTAGATTGTTGTACTACGTAACACCCGTAACAATGTTCGTAACACCCGTAACACTACGGTTTAATTTACTGAATGAGATGCAAAACATTTAAAAACATAGAAACTGCACTATGGTTTAGTCTGTACTTTTAATACACAACAAAATAATGTAAATATAAATTTTGCTCTACAACATTCACAGAGTTTGTGGTATTAACACATGTCCATCAGACACCATGTCCATTTTCTGTAACACCCGTAACACCTCTTTTTAATTTTTTCCTGCATTTATGAAAGGACAAAAACCAGTTTTGATTGTATCTAATTGATTGGAATTTTATGGTAAAAATTTTAGTTTTGTTATATTTAGTTAAAAACTTTCAGTTTAGTAAAGAAAGTACAATTTAAGTGTCCGAATGTAACACCCGTAACCATGGAATCGCCCCTATGTTGGTGTTTTTCATCAGGAGAAGGATAAGAAGAACTAAGGCGACATGGATAAATGAAAAGTGAAAGAAAAATAGAAGGGCTTGAGAAAGGGATAGGAATTTCAACATGTGTAACAGAGTGAAGGAGATGACTCTTACCATCCGGGGAAAAAAAGTCGTGAAAGGCATTGGTAGTGACAACAAAATTTTGTGGACAAGGAAGATCACATGAACGTGTGAAAGAGCTACATCACAAATCTCTCCTCAGATGACTGCTCAGTGTCTGACAACTGGTGTGTCGCCAGAAATTCTCTCAGAAAGACTGAGAAGAGTCTTATGTCAAGGATAATCTGGCAAAGTATTTGGATCAGACGAAGTAAACTTGTTCAAACTGGAAGACATGTTGATATCTTTGAATGTGTTCAATCGTTAAAACACCTGGAACATCTCTGCATGCCTTCACCAGGCTACCGAAGATACAGAATGCTACTACCGGTAGGCTACTGCATTAACAGAACCTTAATCAATCATGTGAAATAGACTTAGCTTAAGAAAAACACTCTCGATTATGGTGAAAATGAAACGACATAGAAAAATCAATGAAACTCAGTTCAGGATTGGAAGCAGTTTTGCCTTGTTTTCAACCCAAGACTTAATAATTGACTAACAAGGCTATTCTCTTTGCTAGCATTATTGATATCGAAAAGCTGTACGCAATGTAAACCACAATATTCTCGAGCCCTTCCAAGTGAGCGAAGCTGACAGGAGTCTCCTTCTGTGGTCTAGGCTAGGGGTAGCCTACGTATTGACTCTCCTGACCCAATGGTCCTGGATTAGACTCCCGACTCCGTCAAGGAATTCAAATTGGGTCTGAGGACTGTAACGATGTTCACTCAGCCATGAGAGGACAAATGAGAAAAGATGGGTTCGATTCCCACCCTGACCATCTTATATGTTATGTTTCATTGTTGCCCCACTTCTACTCCAAGTAAATGCCATGATGGTACCGAACTCAAGGCCACGACCTTTCCAGTTTTAGTGCCCAACCTTGTATCGACAACACACTAACAAAGTTTATTAGACAGATTACACACACATGTTCAAACACACGATCCCCCCCAGGGGCTCACAACTTGTAGGACGTGGGTTGGTGACCACGGGAACCCAGCTGAGTCCGGTATTGCTTTCAGTTACTTGTGCCGGCCTCTTTTCTGTTATCTTTCCCTTGGTCAACACTTGTTCTCTTCTGACCCCGACGGTATTAGGGTATCCGAGGCCTAGGGAGTATTTTAGTTTCCCGCCTTAATTGGCCCTTGTCTCATCTTTCCTGATCCCATCATTCTTTCATTCTTTTTTCTTTTCGTATCTACTGCCTTATGCACAAGGCCCTAAGGGAGGCAGGGTGTGTGTAGTCCAACCACTTGTTGCACCCTAGATAGTGCTATACCCTCAAGGGCTCATGGCTGGTGAGTTTGGGAGTTGGCGACCCCCAAGGATTCCTGAGCGGGGTCCGTTTTTCTTTACCATTTCCACTAACTTTGGGGACGGAACCTCCTCTCCTTTTTCCTATCGGCCTTTCATGGCTCTCCTTCCCTCCAAGTCCCTCAAATTTCATTCTTCGTGGATTGAGGGCATTCTTTTCCTCCTGTCCATTATCTCTCTTTCTTTTTATTCACTCATTTCTTCTTCTAGTATGTAAGTTAGTTGTTAAGTCCTTAGTTAGGTTTCATGTCATCATCTTTCATTTTCATTATCACCCAAACCATTAGGGGCCGATAACCTAGATGTTAGGCCCCTTAAAACAACAATTATCATCATCATCATCATATCAAATACACGAGGCTAATGACCAAGCACGAGTGGATGTACTATATGTAAAAGTTCTCAAGTATAAATTGACCAGTTCGCGGGATGTTGAATAGTTATAGTAGTTGGTGTTGATTCATTTCGGAACTTAGGACATCTTGTCATAGAACACATCGAGGTGTAGATGCTTGTATTTTTGGCTGTCAACCCTGAGGTCCAGGTTAGAATCTCAGCTCTGCCGGAAAGTTAATTGTGATCTGAGTGCTGGAATGGGGCACACTCAGCCTTACGAGGCAGAACTGAGGTGATAATTCCCACTTTAGCCATCCTGGAAGTGGTTTACCTTGTTTTCTTACTTTTATTCCAGGAAAATGCCATGGTGGTAACAAACACAAAGCCACGGTTGCCTCCTTCCTAATCCTAGTCTCAAATAAAACATATTGAAGAGCTAGAATTCATTTTCTGTGTTGCCTAAGTAAGTAGGCTTATTAACAAAAATGTTTGTAAAGCGTGAAACGTTTTGTAAGAACTTACGTAACTTACAACAATTCATGTGTTATAGAAATAGCAGCGCAACCTAATTTAAGCCAAAGTGATTGTTATTGATTCTTTAGGTGCTCTGCGACATCGTGGTCATGTAACCCCGTGCACTTGGGTGTGGGTATGGGTAGAAGTTCTCTGATAACCTGTGTCACTGACATTTGTCTGCATTAGTTGTTGGTGATGATGATAATTGCTGTTTTAAGGGGCCTAACATCTAGGTTATGGTCCCAATCTGCATTAGTCTGTGTACATGTAATCGAGATAGGATTTGGGTAGGAAGTGGCCGTGGCCTTACGATAGGTACCATCCCGACATTTGCCTGGAGTAGACGTGGGAAACCACGGAAAACCACTTCCAGAATGGTGGAGGGGAATCGAACCCGCTTCTTCTCAGCTTTGCCTCACGAGGCTGAGTATACCCCTTTCCAGCCCTCAGGCCAGAATGAAATTTCGTGACAGAGCAGAGAATCTAATCGGGGCCTCCGCAGTGACGGCGGGTAGCCACTACGCAACTTGGTGGAAAAGCCTATGTGGCCAGGATCTGATAATGTTCGACTGCATACGAAACATGTCATCCAATAAATTCCTCCCCCCCCCCCCCCCACCCACCCACCCATTTGTTAGAGAAGTGTGTTAATAAGTGTATAAATAATAATTCGTGTGGTATTTTTCAGGTATGAAGGTGCTTAAGTAATTCTTATTCCCCGCCCTCTTATTGGCCACAATTCGTGTTGACCGTTATGGTGATTGAAGCCATCTTTCAGTGTTGCCTTAGTAAACAAAAGTTTGATGCTTTTCAGTCGGGTCAACACGATTGTACCCAATTGAGATGGGTTATTCCCAGATCCTGTTTTTTTTTTACATGAGATTAATAAATACACTTGGATGACCAGTTTCGATCATCAAGCCATCAGATCCATTACACTTAGGCTCAACCAGATAAGTAGCCTGTACAATACAATCTGAAAGGACCATTTACAACAACCACATATTCACTCCAAACAAGCAAATTTCAGAGGTCAATCACCGCTTCCATTATCTCAACCATAGCGTATAGAAGAGAAAGTGACGCGACTTGTGGAGTTTGTATGGTCCAGCCGCTAGGTGACTCTAGCGTCGGCTAGCGCTGAGTGAGGACGGTATCAATACAAGCATTTAATGTTACTTTTCAGTAACTGAATGTTATCAGCTTACACTACGTTGTATTAGACAAGATGATCCAAATATAAAATTCTCCGCACTGAGTATATACAACGCTAACGTCCGTTGTGTTAATTATGAAACATCAGATTGCGTCATAGGTTCATATAATAAGGAAATAAAACATTCTGACGGGGGTCAAAATGTAACTGAATGTGTGAAAATCGTAAAGCTACAGACCATTCACTACTGCACAAATAAAGTAAATATAATATAATACAGTATAATGACAAACTCACCCATATAACTTATAGCTCTCAGTTGTCCGAAGCTTTGGACAGCTTACGCGATGATTTTCCAGACTTAGAAGTTGACTGCTCTTTCCTAATTTCTTTCGTACGAAAGAAAAAGCGCACTTCATGAAATGAAAAAAGAGTTTTCCTATAAGGTCCAGTTTATGTTCCATACACCATCAAAAAATCACGGCCCTAAAACAATCTCATCAATGCTGTCCTAACACTCATAAAATATATCAACCCACAAATTTGAAAGGGAAGATAATTCCATTTCAACGACTACTTCGACCTGTAAAAGAATGTTGAAGACACTGTCAGACGGTTGAGTTAGGTAACTAAGGGCATTTATTGTGCCAAAGTCCTTTATATTAGTGAAAGTTGCAGCTGTTGTGTCTGACGGCCTTTTCACTTTGAAGGGTTGTTGCACACTTCACACAGCTGATCCCTTTCCTTAGTTGCTTGACAATATACCCGGCTAGATAGTGTGGGACTGCACCAGGCTTCAAACTCCATCTCTTTCTCGCCATTTCGACTGTCTTTCCTTCTATAATGAAAGTGTCCGTTTTTATAAGGAAATTATCGGAGCAATGTTTTTCACATAGCCTGCATATGACTTACTTGACAATTTAACGTCTTTCCTCGGAATGGCCTTAGTCCATTTAAATAAATCATCTTCGGCTTTTGGAGGTCTAAAAACGTGCCTACCTGTTGCAGATGACTTGTCGTATCCAGATCGGCACCCGGGAACAAAACAACACGGCATATTCACTTACACAGCTTAGTTTGACGAATCTTACCAGGTTATAATTCACTCGACAGCACAAACGTAAAGAAATAAGTGTAAAGGCTTACAAATACTAAACACACCAGTGTCATAACGTATGTATTATTTCACTATCGCTTCTTGATGGCATACACTTTTCAACACCAAGAAATAAGGACTAAACACGGCAGCATTTCCATGTTTTCAAACTCGCGAGCGCTTAGAAAGTGTCTCCAGCCAGCCACAACCAACCACTGCGCAGTCTACCGGCGGGCGCAGCAACTACCCATACTAAAGTTACGGCAAACTCGGGAGTCGGCACACTTTCTCTTCTAAACGCTATGTCTCAACTAATACTGCAACTAAATAAGCGCATATATTGTAAATATTTTCACCCTTACTTTCGTACATAAATTTCATAGCCTAAGTGTAGTGGATCTGATGATGATCGCTTGGCGATCGAAACGGGTCATCCAAGTGTATTTATTAATCTCGTGTATTTCATTTTTCAGGATTAGGGAATAACACATCTTATTTGGGTACAAACGTGTTGACCGACTGAAGAGCATCAAACTTTTGTCGTGTTGACCGACTGAAAATCATTTCTGTTAATCAATGAAAAATACACACAATTTTCCAGGCATCACAATAACACAGGTTAAACACAAGTGATCGCGATGTCGCAAGCCCCTAAATGAAGCATCAGCTTGACCATTGGATGTGTGATGAATAGCGCCTGGATTTTTAGGCTTTATAAATGCCATATTCAGCGGAAGCCGTGAGCTAGACATGTGATGTGAAACACGTCAATAATTCACCCGCCTTGCACTGTCACTCACAAGAAATAGAAACTTCTGATCATGTTTTCTTGCTTTTCATAGGATGCGTAGAGCATCTGTCAGCACAAGTCTTGGTGTGGTTGTTTTCTCTAGCATTATCTGTAGAGTCTAGTTAACGTACCACAACATACAATACATGGACATCTGACAAGGAGTTGAAAGTTGTTTTATTATTTGAGGGGCTTGGTTGGACACCGTGGTAATTTAGCACCGTGTTCTTGAGTGTGTGTGCCCTTTTGTCTGATAACCTTTGCGATGGTGATAGCTGAATTAGTGTGTGTATTTGTAATTCCGGTGAGGATTGGAAAGGATGCGGCTGTGGCCGCCATCCCAGCATTCGCCTGGAGTAGAAGTGGGGAAGCCACGAAAAACCGCTTCCAGGATGGTTGTGGTGGGAATCGAACCCCGCTCTTGTCAGTTTTGTCTCACGAGGCTTAGTGTACCCCGTTCCAGCCCTCATATCAGGATTAAATTTATTGGCAGAGTCGGGAATCGGACCCGGATCTCCGGGATGACAGCCAAGAATGCTAGTCGCTACACTTACATTGAAAGTGGAACACATGGTACAAAGTACATCTGATTGGAAATGAGCGGTCCTTCTGAATGAAAATTACTGGTAACCTAGCAGTGGCGACCGGTGACAATTTAACTGGTAGTGCCAATAATAATAATAATAATAATAATAATCGTAATAATGTTTTGTATTTTATATAAGGTATACTTACCTACACCGCGTAGTGCAGGCCGTTAATGACAATAACATCCAAGACGGCTGCTGCCCAGCTCAAAGCTTACACAGGAAAGGGAGGAGGTGTCATGTGGTCAGCACAACGCTTCCCTCAGCCGCATTTCTTGTTTTCCTGACAGGTGCCGCTACTCACTGTAGCTCCTTAATTGCCATTATGACGCTCGGCCAACGCCGTTCCAGACCTCCTGGCCAGTACTGGGAATCCAACCCAGTCCTCCTGAGCGAGGAGCTAAAACGTTGCTCTGAGATCACGGCTGTGGTCATACAAAGTCTACCAAACCTATTTAGTTATGGGTATGCACTTACATAACGGCGATCGGCTGGTGGTTTCATGTCAACAACTTTACAATGTTATTTATTTTTGACTGTTAGATATTTTTTTAGGGAAAGAAAAGGTATACACTTGGTTTCAAACAGCGATATTTGACATGGCTGTTAATAAAAGCAGTTAATTTAAATCAATGATCACCCACCTCAGAGTGTTCACGCCCAATGTAGCTTAACTGTGCGTGAGGTAATATTTAATTGAAAGTTTTAGCAGCAACATGGTAATTTAAGTGAAATATGAAATAGAGACAGAGATATAGGTTACTTGATATAGGAGGAGTTGCGCTGTTACGAGAAACACCTATAGTAGATTTGGCGTCGGTCCTCAATTTAAATTGCAATATAAAAAGCCTCACGTTACAGTAGTGTATATTGTTGCATGAAATTAGTCGAGTTTTTGTGGTGATGGCGGTGGTCCAAAATTGCAGGGAATTGAGAGTGTAGCTGTAAGAATATTTGAATGAGTGTATTGCAATGCAAGGGGGCTGCGTGGCGCAGTCGGTAGAGACGCTGAGCTTCTAACTGAAAGGGAGTGGGTTCGATCCCCACCCAGGTAGTGGATTTTAGAAACAAAACTACCACTTTCGGAAACGTAAATAGCCCTGGGGTTCACTCAGCCTACACCAGAAATGAGTACCCGGGTAATTTCTGGGAGCAAAGACGGCCGGGCATGAAGCTGACAACTCCATCCCATCTAGTGCCGAAGTCACAAAAAGTGGAAGCCTCTACCTTCCACTACTCCCAGGGCCTCCATGGCCTGTATGGAGTTGGCTTTGCTTTGCTTTTGTATTGCAATGCGGGGTGTATCATTCCGCTCCCCTGCTCTGGCGACAAGCCTGGCCTGTCAAACGTAAGCCCTGTGTTATCGCGACCCTCTCCCCTATACGAACGCAAGGTTGCCCGCGCACTCCACATTGAAGGCAATGCTGCCGAGCTCTGTGACTGTCACGCGAGAGCGGACCGTTGCGCCTGCGAGGTTCTTAATGAAGTTTACTCTACTCTTGTACTTTTCTAAGCATTATAATAGATATTTTAAGAATAAGTAACTATTCTCAGTTTATTTTCATGATACTGGGAGTGACATGTCACCGTGTCACTACCCCTGAAGTCTCCACTGGTATTTAATCCATTACATATCCAGCTTTTAGGGTCTATGAATATACGGATAATTTCTATGATTATATCTACTGTACATAAAATGGTAATCACTGCAGTTTGAACGCCACAATATAGCGATACATTTGATTACCAGGCGTGTCATGCCTTGCCCACACATTCTGAACGAAGCATACCTTCGTTCTGTGCATGAAGGTAAACCTCGCATGTTTACATGGAACGCGAAAGAGGTCAGATGTTTGTGGTGCTGAGAAAGCTGGTAAGTTTGCGTTACTAAAGGGGCAAATTTTAGCGTGATATCCGCAAAATTGTGATTTGCAGAATGAATTGCAGTCATTCTGCTATGTAAAGTATCGCTGGTCGCTTTCGTGAGTATGGTACAATAGAGAACAAAGAGAAGCACACTGTAGTTCCAGACACATATCCACTGCACCAGACGAGCGATGGAATCGCCATCAAATGGGGAAGAATCTTGTGTTCAGCTCACCAAAACTTACAATGGAAGCAAAAAATGTCTTGGTTAAAGCCTGCCCAGAAATCGCAAGGAGAGTCATTCGTAGACGTACGTCAGTAAGAAGAGCAAACGTCTCAGATTCCAGTTTGCCAAAGATCACGCTAATACTGTAAATCCTTTGACTATTGGAAACGAGTCATATTTCCCGAGAAAGTACAGTAAATTCAATGTGTTTGCATTGGACTGGAAGGTCAGTGTCCACGGCAAGCAAACCCGGAGCAGGCACGACGTCGGGATTGTATGGCGGCTTCGGGAGGGGGGGAATTCCATTTCATATATGCGCATTTGGACATTTTCACGTTGTACTAGGAAAACGACCTGGAACAAAGTTCCCATAAGGTATTCTTGGGGGTACTATATCATTGCCTCTCATGTATTCGATACCCCTACAGAGTCCACATACAATTATCGGCACGTAGCTCTGCACTTCCCCATCCCACTCCTCTGGTATACTACTGCAGCGTAAAACATTTGCCACGCTGAGTGTGTCTGTGTCTGTGAGAACCTACTGTCAGGCGCGTCAATGTTCTCATGTATTCGGCCCGCTCCCCGCACCGCTCTACACCCTGCTCATACCGCTGAGCTCTCAAGATCAATCGCACATCTGAACGCCGATATCTGTACATCAATGTTATTGCAAATTTGTGGGGTATGTTACAAGAAAACATCCCACTTCTAACCGAATTGCCCTTCAAACAGAATGGGATAACATTTAGCCCTCTTATTGTGAAAGATTGGAGAGCCTCCGTGGCTTAGGCGGCAGCACGCCGGCCTCTCACCGCTGGGTCCGTGGTTCAAATCCCGGTCACTCCATGTGAGATCTGTGCTGGACAAAACGGAGGCAGACAGGTTTTTCTCCGGGTACTCCGGTTTTCCCTGTCAAAATTTCATTCCAGCAACACTCTCCACTATCATTTCATTTCATCTGTCATTCATTTCATCATTGCCCCAGAGGAGTGCGACAGGCTTCGGCAGCCGGCACAGTTCATATCCTCGCCGCTAGTTGGGGGCTTCATTCATTCCATTCCTGACCCGGTCGGAGACTGGAAGCCGGCTGTGGATTTTCATTTTATTGTGAAAGATTGGTGCGATGTATTCCAGATAGGCTTATCAAGATGTAAAAAAAAAGAGGCAGTTGTCACCCTGGGTACTATCTACACATGTCCTTCGACAACAGACTGTACTATTTTCATTGAGGCTGATACTTGATAGGAATGTGTATTTAGTTATTGGTTTACATAGTTATATTATTTTGTGTGGATATTTGCTTTTGGATCTATTGTGTGATGATTGTAAATACACTCAATTGTCTTATCTAAAAAACTTCTATCAACCTCTAGGTGTACCACATTCAGTGTGAGACCTTCCTCGCCTGTTTTTGGCACATTTGGCTAAATATAGTCTAGCGTTGCCATCTGTGGTGAAAGTGGGATCATTACCATTCCACTGGCGAATCAAACAATGTTTGGATGATACGGTTTCTGGCATATGCTTGCGCTTAACCGTGCATTTCTAAAGAAGCTCTACGCAAAATAATGCAGTGTTCAAATTCAAATTTTGGCACATTGCATCAGCCCGCCAATCGCTCTTAATAGCTACATTGTTAGCTCACTCTCTTTGTTGGCTTCACGGGACGGCCATTGTTCCGCACCAACCAATGAAATAAAATTGTCATCTATTTTCACTGATTGTTATTACGAGTATCTTAACAAGTAAGTTTCAAAATGGCACATTTAGCCTATTTTAAAGGTTTAAAAATCTGATTTTTTTAATAGCATGCGGTACTTACTCAATTTAGGTTTAAAAAGATTCACCTACTGTAGGCTATATAGCTTCGGATAGTTTAAACATTGCAGTTAGCAACGAGCAACATTGTTAAAACCTAAGAATCCGGGCCCTAGTGATGAATTTGTGTGATAATCTGTGGTTGTGTGTAATTGTTAGGGTCTAGTAGTGGGATATGTACCATAGCTGTATTTGCCTGGATGGAGTGTGGAAAGGCCCGGATAAAGCCACACTCAGGATGGCCGCTACAAGCTCCCCGTGCATCGCTGAATTCTTGAAGTTGGTAAGCGTTATTCTGGTTGTCTTGGGAAAAGCAACAGAGGATGGTGGTGTGACCCGAGAAGCAGTAGGTGGGTGTTCACCGTTTCCAGCTCGCTGCAGCATTGTGCTGTAGGTATCAGGGCGGAACTGCTCAGAGTCAACGATCTTTTAGACAAGTGTGAACACTTCTTTCAAAGAGTAAACAGTAAGAGTTCTGGAGGAGTCAGTGCATGTGCGCCTTACGCAATTTGGGGCGCACGAATTTCTGGGAGTTCAACGCACGTGTCGACGAGTAACTATACAGTAATTCATGGACATAACAAAATAGAAAGTAGGATGGATGAGGTGGAAGTCGAATCCATCCGTTCTCAATTCTGCCTCATGGGGTTTGAGTGTACCCCGTTACAGCCCTGAGCCCAGAATTATTAAGATGTCTCATAACTAATGCCATTTTTTTAAAGATTGGTGCTTTATAAGATATATTTTTTTTAATGGTTCGCCAATGCTATTTATAGGAGGCCATGACTAGAATTGTGTATGTTGCGAGAATGTATCAGTCGTCAGCTGTTGTTGATACACAATAACATTATGGAACTTACAAAGTACGAGGTTAGGGTCCTTGTAAAGCACTACTGTAAACTACTGTAGTTTACAAAGCTGCTACCGTGGCTCGAAGAATATGTGAAGTGGAAGGCGATGGTGGCGTTAGCGATCTTGTAGCAGAACCATGGTTCCAACGTTTCAACACTGGAAAAGAAAACGCTACAGATTTCCAGCGTTCTGGAAGACCTAATATATGGGTTATTGAGAATACACCGAGAGTTTTAGAAGAAAATTCGCAAAGAAGTACTCGTAGGCTGTCTGAAGAACTTGGTGCATCAAAAGATAAAATACGTCGCCAGATTAAGATACTTGGAAAATCAAACAAAAGCTGTAGATCTGTACCTCATGAATTGACCCCTGAACAGGTTCAACGTAGAGTGGATATCTGTCGTCAGCTGATCGGTAACCCCATGTGATGAAAAATGGGTCTATTACCGCAACATTGGTGTCTCGAAACAGTGACTCAGTCCCTGTCAACCTGCCCAAGTCATCGTTAAAAAGGATCGGTTCGGCCCCAAGTGATGTGTATTTGGTGGAATTTTGAAGAAGTGATTCATTGGGAGTTTATTCCAAACGGGCGTGCAGTCAATGCGGATCTTTATTCTCAACAACTGGAACGAGTTCATGAAATTTTGAGACGGAGATACGATTATTAGTTAACCGAAATAGAGTTCTCTTGTAGCAGGACAATGCGAGACCTCATACTGCACGAACAACCGTGGCAAAAATTCAGGAATTGGGAGGAGTCAAACTGCTACCACATACCGTATACAGTCCTGATCATGCGCCTTCAGATTACCATCTTTTTCGATCCATGGCCCATTTCTTGCTTGGAAGAAATTTCGAAAACCTTGAAGCTGTGGAAGTGGGCCTCACCGAATTCTTCGCAACAAAAGCCAGAGACTGGTACCGTCCCGGGGAAAAACCTAGCTGAAAGATGGATCAATACCACGGAATATGATGGTGTCTACTTGGAAGAATAGTTCGATTTCTTGTCAGAAAACTTTCCAAATAAAATTTTATTTAAAAAACTGCATTACTTATGAGACATCCCCTTTATATTTCTTAGCAGCCAAGAATGCTAGTCACTACGCCATGAGGTGGACAACACTAATGTACTGCTAGGGCGAAGTATTATGCATGTCAAAATAAGACAGGAGAAGAAGAAAGAAGTGTGGGCAGGCAGCAATCCAGGCGTGCACGTGGCTCCTTAAACGATGACCGTTACGTTAGTTAAATAGGATTATGGTACCGGTAGTAGAATGTGTAAATAAGAAAATAGCACTTTTCACCATTTTCGACTGCAGCCAATTTTCCCAGATACAATCTTTACCAATCATTTACCTGTTAACATTTTTACAAATTGTTTCTTCGATGATCTTGTAATTGTATTATAACAAAAAGTTATAGGCTGTATTTCATCTCATGGACTGGAAGACAGGGGACTTCGAGAGGTCAGACTTGGCGGCTGTTCCAATCATATATTTCAAGGCACAGGATAGGCTATATTTATCCAAAACTATTAAGAAGTTTGGGGCATATGAGACTGTTAATTAATGTGAACAATAAAGGAACAACTGATATGGCGTCCGATGGGTCTAAAAATAAGTTATAGACTCTATGAAGAAAATACTGTTTTGGCTACAACTAAACACACATTCTTTCCATGTGAAACTATGTATTTAATCCTCAGCAATTTACCCACTTAATTTATACTATATTTTTCTCCTATATTCTAGGAAAATCAGGGTACTATCTAAATTCTGTTTTATACGAAGAGATTGCCTTAGAGACTGTATTGGGTTTCGGAGGGTCCAAATTGTCTAACGGGGATTGGTGTGGTGTAAATGGCTGTTCCGATGATAATGAGAGTTTGTAAATTGTTATATTATATTTCAGGATACATTGTGGACCTTCATTTAGGAAACTATTGGAGGTCCGAAGTACAGAGCAGTTACTTATTCTGAATACGGTACCAAATTAATAGCCTAAATATGTTGTGTGATACGAGTTGTTCATGAAACATATACCAATAGTTTTGTCATTGGGGCTTCTTTTTAATCCCACATTATATTTACACGCTAAATTTAATCCAGGGCCGATAACAATATTATCATCATAAATTTATATAATTTATTTTCTTTCGATGTTTTTGAAACTTCGTAATTAGTTTAATGAAGGCAATTTGTTACGGCAATTCTTTTTTGTTGCAATTTTTTTAGTTCTTTTAGGGATGTGTCATTTTTAAAGCAATTTTTAGGTCATATTGAGCTTTTTAGTAGTCCTACGGAAAACAGTGGCATTACTTTCACACTTCAATTAGTTGCAATTAGTTGTTTAGTTTTTACTGTTTGTCAACGTAGAAGCTGTCAAATTTCCAGCTAAGCCTTAGAATAACCTCCGCCCCTATTTTTCAAGGAATGTGCATAATGGACTCGTCTACACTACTCCCAGGGAAATTGCTGTTTCCAGGTAGACCGGCATTGTTCTTCAGTTGACCGGAAGGTTTTCCACATGAATTCCTAGTAAGCTCAAATCATAGCCGGTGTTGATTATCTGAGATATTTAGCTGACTACTAATCTTGATAGTAAGATACCCAAATTTAAAGAAAGTCTCAAGTGTTAAATTAAAGGGATTTGTTTCACAATATGGATAAAATCTTGTTTTCACTGGCGGAAAAATATTACTCTGCATGGTCTGTGATGTGCGAGTGACTGCTGAAAATAAGTTTACTATCAAAGAAATTTCATGAGGTATTTTATAAAACTGAACTTTTATAAAAGTTTTGCAAAGTAATCATCACACCATTTCACTACATAAAATATGTTATCATAGTTCAACCAAATGGATGAAGGACAGTTCCTTGTTCACTTAAGGGGGGACCCTACTGAGTTTTTTTTGTTTTTGCCCAAAAACTGCTAGGAAACGAAAATGAGTTTTTGTCAGAAGTTGGTAGTCCAGACATCAGAGCACATGTGGATACTAGTTTTTTTTTTATCTGCGGACATTTTTTAATGTCTTGCGGAGCCATTTAAATTTTGCGTGCATGGCACTTGAATCGGTCACACCCACATTTCCTGTGCTCATGTTAGACATACCCTGGTATTTTCGTATTTTTATGTTTTAAATCTCTGGCAAAAGCTCAGATAATGAACAGAATACATAAGTGCTGCCATCTCTCGGTGTTGATAGTGAACCAGACGCATATTTCATATTGGAAACTATTAGTTTTTTTGTTTTTTTAGTTTTCCTTTACTTTACTGTTGGAAACTTGATTGATTTGAGATGTTATGTGAATTCATATTTATTATTTAAAAGCCTATAGTAACTGGAAAAGATCGCTTTCTTTGAATTGAGTTCAAATTAAGTAACTACGTGCTTGCGGGGTACAGGAAGCACATGGTTGGTAAAGAACTGTTATTGTTTTGAAATTGCTTCGTGATTTTATAACTTGCAGTAGCCTAACTTATTTGATTTGTGGTTATTTTATTGGTTTTGTGGTGTGAAGTGTGTAAAATGCACTCCATTCATAGTCGTTGAAAGAAGCCTACTAGTAGGAAATCAAAAAAGAGTGAACGGTTATAGTGTAAATATTAGGAAGCGATGGGGTGACGAATCTATTGCTGAAGTTGTTGATAGTGAATCAAAACCTAAACATTCTTTTCCACAAAATCAAGAGTAGACATGGCAATGCTGTAGGTGTGTTTAATATGGGTGCACTTGCTACTCAGAAACTGAAAATGTCCCTTTTAGGCAGAGAAATAAGTGATAGTGTACATAAAATAAGCAGAGACATAGACAAGGTGCGAGAAAAGAAGAGCTTAGCTAGGACCAAACATGACATAAAAACTGTTTGGAAAAAGATGAAACTGGCAAAAACCAAGGCAGAAGAAAGAAACAAGTACAAGGAAGGGGATATATGTATGGTGCTGGCAAGTTCTGAGGCAGGTATGTTCACTTGAAACGTGTCTGCTTACTAAAATGACTTTTTCTCGAAAGTGTATTTTTTTAGTGTTGAAAATGCTCCATACGCATCAGTTTTGATCAAAATGACTTGAAATTTAAAATACACATACAGTTTCATAGTATTCATAATTTGTAGTATTCATTTTGAAAATGGTTGGTAAATTTTTGAAATATGATGTGCCAGGCCATGTTGGAGTTTTTTGTAAGTTTTATACGATGTACCAAAAATACCTTTATAACATAGAAGTACTAACCAGACTATAAAAATAATACTACAATTTATTAATTAGTCCTTCTTCACTATAATGAAAAAGTTTTGAGATGGGAAATGTAAAATTGTTGCTCCTGGGACATTTTAAAATTCAACAATTTTCCCTTTTTAAATGGTCATATTTTCAAAACTAACCACTCAATCAGGTTACAATTTTGGGAAATTCTTTATGTTACTCACAACAACTCAATCCTAGAATTTCATGTGAATTGGATGGTAATTACAAAACATAGAAAACTCAGTAGGGTTCCCCCTTAACCGTATTACGGTAGTTGAGATTCTGTAGTGGCAATACCGGTATATAAGATAAACTGACAGTCAACGTCTATTGGTTAAACCATGGGTCACTCACGTGACGAGAAAGATATTTATACGAGTCAAATCCTGGTGAACGAGCTGCATTACAAGGACTTGAAAAATTTCATTAATATTTAATTATTAATAATTATGATGAAATGAAAGATGACGTTCCAAACAACCACTGCCCCAGCAAATAAATTGAAAGATACGAAGTCAAAAAAGTCCGCATTAGGCGTGAATCAATCCCTGGTCCTCTCTTACTACAGTCGAGCGCTCACTCATTCCGACAGCTAAACATTTGCTTGGTGCGTTTGGTTACATGTATCTACCGGTAAAGATAAAGTGCTTATTTACACTCGCTTGAAATTTACGGATTATAATAAAATTATTATAACATAAAATGCACCACCATTCGCGTCTTTTTTCAGCCTTTTTGACTATTTAAATCTTCTTTGTATCCTGAAATGTGTGTCCATTATGTACAGCACTATTTTTACCTACACTTTCTATCTTTTATTTATGTTTTTACATATTCTATACCATTTATTACGTAACATTTCATGCATTTCACACTCTGATATAAGCATCTTTGTTGAGGTAATATTCCAGCTGTTATGATCCGCCATTTTGGTTCGAATCTTTTATCAAAGTTGGCATGAATCTCATACATTTCATAAAAGACTAGCAGTAGTGTCCGGCTCCACCCGGTGGATTTATGTTTTAAGGATGATAATGTATACTACTTCAGAACTGGCATATTATACATTAACTAACAGAAAAAATCAAATGTAAAAATATAACTTTTTGTGGTGGTAGTGGGAGTGATACGTAGTACGGTATAATGGACGTAACCTTCACGTCATTTTCCCGTAATGATAATGATAATAATGAATAGGGAAACGGCTATTTACTAACTACAGTACTGACACAATATATGTAATTTACAAACGAATTGACAAATATGTTTAGAAAGAGGAGTAAGTGAAATAAAAACACTGGTTAGGGCCTATATCTCATTGGCTGTTAGAAAAGTAGTGACCAATAGTGTCGTCTGTTGTCACATAGCGCTGTAGGAAAATAATCAGAGCACTTTGGAAAACTTTGGCTGTCCCGAGCTCCTGAGGTAACAACAGTGGATAAGGATCGGAATAAATGAAAGTAAATTTGAAAGCACCAACGCTTATTGCAGCTGATCTACACCTCAATGTACTGCACCGACATCATCGCACTTATACAGAGGCATAATATTTTCATGATGATAACTGTTTTCAGGGGCCTAAGAAATCTTTTTGTACTAATTCCTCCCCATGACTGCAATTTATAAGCAGCGCAAGATGCAACTATTTTCGCAATTCTGCTCCAGAACAAGGGTAGGGGCGGCGTGATGCAGCCCGCTTTGTCAGTCAACAATAGACTTATTAAGATATTCTTACAGTTACACTACTACGTACATGAATGGTTCTAGGGCCTTAAAACGTGTTTCTCAAGTTCCTTTTGTCTGTTATTCTAAATATAGAGAATGGAGAGTATCAAATGGACATTGTTACCAGCAGGGTTTCAAACGGTATGTAAAATTCGTTGTAATTAGGTGCAACGGTTTAGATTTGTGCCAAAGGGCTTAAATGCAGGGAAGGGAGTGGTCTGTCCGAAATTTCAAGTCTACATTGTTACTCGTCGGGTTCCAAGGGGTAAATACATAAAGTTTGGTTCAGATCGGTGAAACGGTGTAGATTTGTGCCAAGGGGCCTAAATGCAGGAAATGGAGTGGCCTGTCCGAAATTTCATGTAGACAGTGTTACTCGCAGAGTTCCAAAGGGCAAGTATACAAATTTTGGTTCAGATAGGTGAAACGGTGTGGATTTGTGCCAAAGGGCCTAAATGCAGGGAATGGAGTGGTCTGTCCGAAATTTCATGTAGACAGTGTTACTCGCAGGGTTCCAAAGAGTAAGTATACAAATTGTGGTTCAGATCGATGAAACGGTATAGATTTTTGCAAAAGGGCCTAAATGCAGGGAATGGAGTGGTCTGTCCGAAATTTAAAGTAGACAGTGTTACTCGCCGGTTTCCAAAGGGTAAGTATAAAAATTTGGTTCTGATCGGTGAAACGGTGTAGATTTGTATAAATAACAGACAAACGGACAAAACAACATTGAGTTTTATGTATATAGATTTACACATGCTAGTGCAACAATCACAATAACGCAGGTTATCACAAAAATTCTACACACCCATGTACACGGGGCAACATGACCACGATGTCTAAGCCCAGCAATGAAATATTAACTGTGGATACGATAGCATAGAGAATACTACAGTCCAATAAATCCTTGAGCAACACTGAAAAATGGCTTCAAATACCATATTCTATCCCCATTTACACATGCTAGTGAAACAATCACAATAATGCAGGTTATCACAAACATTCTACGCACACACCCATGTACACGGGGCAACATGACCACGATGTCTAAGCCCCGCAAATGAAATAACAACTGTCTACACATGAAAATTGCAAAATGGTGAAGGAGAATGTAGGAATGTTTGCCACTATGATTCTCTGACAGGATAGCATTACATTACATTTTGCTAATATGCTGATTTACTGTGCATACGATAGCATAGAGAATACTACAGTCCAATAAATCCTTGAGCAACATTGAAAATTGGCTTCAAATACCATATTCTATCTCCTATTTACACATGCTAGTGCAACAATCACAATAACGCAGGTTATCACAAAAATTCTACACACACACCCATGCACACGGGGCAACATGACCACGATGTCTAAGCCCCGCAAATGAAATAACAACTGTCTACACATGAAAATTGCAAAATGGTAAAGGAGAATGTAGGAATGTTTGCCACTATGATTCTCTGACAGGATAGCATTACATTACATTTTACTAATATGCTTATTAACTGCGCATACGATAGCATACAGAATACTACAGTCCAATACAATCCTTGGTTAGCAATCGGTCAGTTTTCCAATGTGTCGTTTAGTAGCAAATTTTACCGGACTATCATGATACAGAGTAAATCGTTGTTGCCTAGTGACAACCTGTCCATCAATGGTGCGGCGTTGAATATCATGATACAGTGCTTGCCGTTGTCGCCTAGCGACAATATGTCCGTCAAGTTATTAGATCGGTGAAACGGTGTAGATTTGTGAAAAAGGGCCTAAATGCAGGGAATGGAGTGGTCTGTCTGAAATTTAAAGTAGACAGTGTTACCCGCTGGGTTCCAAAGGGTAAGTATACAAATTTTGGTTCAGATCGGTGAAACGGTGTGGATTTGTACAAATAACAGACCAACCAACATTGAGTTTTATATATAGAGATTTACACATGCTAGTGCAACAATCACAATAACGCAGGTTATCACAACAATTCTACACACACACCCTTGTACACGGGGCAACATGACCACGATGTCTAAGCCCCGCGAATGAACTACTGTCTACACATGTAAACTGCAAAATGGTGAAAGGAGAATGTAGGAATGTTTGCCACTATTTTCCTCTGACAGGATAGCATTACATTACAATTTGCTAATATGCTGATTTACTGTGCATACGATAGCAAATTTTACCGGACTATCATGATACAGAGTAAATTGTTGTTGCCTAGTGACAACCTGTCCATCAATGGTGTGGCGTTGAATATCATGATACAGTGTTAGTCGTTGCCGCCTAGCGACAATATGTCCGTCAAGTTATTATATCCGTGAAACGGTGTAGATTTGTGCAAAAGGGCCTAAATGCGGGGAATGGAGTGGTCTGTCCGAAATTGAACATAGCCTGATTCAAGAGGAATAGTTTAGGCTATCATATACAAAAATAATTTTTCGAATCCGACTAGTAGTTCCGGAGATTAGCGCGTTTAAACACATAAACACACAAACTCTTCAGCTTTATTATATTAGTATAGATTTGCCCATTACACTGCCATATATCTTATAAAAGTTCTGTCATCAAAGATCTTTGACAAACTTCTTTGATAGTGTAATACCGGCCTAACAACACATATCGCGAGAGAAACTCAAACGCAGTCTGCAGCGACTTGAAGGCAAGGCTAACAGTAGCCTACAGCAGATGCTTTCGGGGCAAACTCATTCAGTATTTTCACCATTTTGTGAGAAATTATTCAGAGCATTTTTATGCGCCGATATTCCTATTAACGAGTTGAATCATCCAAAGCTGCGTACCTTCTTTGAAGAGGTGATGGGGAAACTAATTCCAGATCCCGGAACGTTGATATGAGACTACACAAGTCAGCTGCTACGACAAAATGTTGCAAGATATGAGGTAGGGTTGGAGAAGAAGAATATGGGTATCCATTGATGAGACAACAGACTCTTTAGGTCGATACATCGCGAACTTGATTGTTGGAATTCTGGAAGCAGGGAGACCTAGTGAACATATCCTACTCCACTGTGAGCAGTTGGAAAAAGTTAACTACTCAATAAAAAGCAGATATTTTGACCAATCATTGAGAGTAATGTGGCCCGACGGCGTTCGGAAAGACAATGCGTTGCTGTTCTCAACGGACGCAACACCCTACATGGTGAAAGCTAGTAATTCTTTAAGTGCATGTACATGTGACTTGCTTAGTGGATGCGTTACATCGAGTTGCGGAGGATGTACGTGTTCATTTCTTCTGAAGTTAATACATTGATTTGAAGGGTGAAGCAAGTATTCTGGAAAGTCCCCTCTGGTCATTTTTAGCCTATTTTCATGTATGAAAAAAAAAAAAAAAAGCTTATGAGATCACCTTTTGTCCGTGTGTGTATGTGTGTGCGTCCGTGTGTGTGTGTGTCCCTAATAACACAAGCTTCAGACAGACATTCCATTGCCCTTTCACTTGTTTTGATAATATGGGGAACGTAGATCCAGAGTTGCAGTTATTCTTGGCAGCAATTTAACATTGTGATGAAAGTTATTGAATCTTTCGACAACACTGAGACTGCATCAATCAAACCAGTGCAAGAGTTGTTGGCTAACAAAAACAAATTGCATATGTACTTTCCTCAATTTTGGGTTCCTTCCCGATGCCATAACGACTCGGGAAAAATACCAGCTACAAGTTGTGGATAAAGTAGTGAATGATCTGAACCGTACATGTATTAAAGTGGGCGAGGCAGTATCAGTGAAATGAAGAAGTTGCAAGAAAAGAACAGCGGGTGCAAAACATCGTGTTCAATTGGCAAGGCTTTGTCGGGTGAAATATTTTCTCTCACTGACTGTGAATTATACCAAGGAGACATTGCCTACTTTCAGTATGTTCCAATTGTTTCTTTTGAAGTAAGAGAGTTTTTCCACATACCGGTATAACTTAAGTCGATATTAGGGGACAATAGGCAATATTTTTTTCTATTTGATAATCTCTGCCAAGTATTAATTGTTCATTGTAATTCAAATTTGTTTTGAAAATATACTCCGTGTCTTCAATAGAAACACTAGGTAAAATTATATTCTCTTAATATTGTGTTAAATTGTGTGTACAGTACTGTATTTCAAACGGATAATTGAAACTTGCGTAATTTTATTCACCTTTTTTGTAACAATATAGGGTGTTCAATGTGATAAATTAACATATGTTACAAAGCCGGACGTTTGTTTTAGACGATTGACCTTGACGCTTGCGGGTGAGCCTGTACTCAGTCACTCTCTAGCCTTCTCGCTTCACAATTGTCACCACCGGTTTGATGTAATGAAATTCCAGACTTGAGCATGTGGTGGCACCACCGTGCAGAAAGGTACAGTCACACGTCGAAGTATTGTGTGACGCGGAAGTACACGTCACATAGTTACGAACAGAACACCATTATATTTGCCAATGACTGTACTAAATCAGTAGTGTGCGATAGTTTTGTCAATCATCGGACCGCATGGGGCAGCTGACAACAGTACAGGTACTGTAGTAACTCGCCTCCAGGCTTCCATTGGGATTTTTCACTCTTCTAAAACAAACGTCCGGCCTGTACTGGTCATTTTTAGCCTATTTTCATATATGAAAAAAATAGGCTTATGAGATCACCTTTTGTCCGCGCGCGCGTGTGTGTGTGTGTGTGTGTGCGTCCGTGTGTGTGTGTCCCTAATAACTTCTAAACAGCTGGAGCGATTTCAATGAAAGTCGGTAAGGTCGTAGTACTATTTCGGCCGACCCCGACCGTGCCCTTCAAATTTTATTAGGTCTCACCAATCCAACTTGGTGGCTGTGCGAAATATTTCACCGGCATTCTATATCTCCAAAACTATTACTCATATATCACCCTGAAATGTTGTAAGGTAATAAAGGGCACTACTAGACGTTCACCTATGTGACTTTCAGAAACCTGTTAACTACAAAACGATAATGGTGGCAAAGCGAATTTGAAACATTTAAATAAACTTCTCTCGCGGATTTAACCATCCGAACGCAGTGAAATTTGGTGCAACAAATGACTATTCAAATTCCAATGCACTGACATCTAATTTAGTTAAATTGTTTACATAACCTCAAGATGGCGGCTGTGCAAAATTTTCAAATTAAGTTTCTATTTCTTGTGTTCTAATCATGCGATCAAAATCAACGTTTGGATAATGAACGTACACAATAATCCTCATCTATTAGTACATAACTCTATGGCCTACATATAATAAAATATTAAAATCCAACATCGCGACCATCCGAAATATTCAGTCGGTTCTCAGTATCTATTAATCTATGACAGCAATCAAACTGACATTTTGTATGTGTACAAAGGCTATAAACATAAGTTCACCTATGGGACGTTCAATAACCTGACGAGCATAAATTTAACATGTTGGCGACGGGCAATTTAAATATTAAAATCGACGTTTCTCGCGATTTAACCTTCCGAGCTCAGTGAAACATGGTGCGGTATATGCTTATATAAATTTTAATCCACTGGCATCTAATTCATTTAAAAGTATTTTCATAACCTCAAAATGGCGGTTGAGCGAAATTTTAAAATCTCGATTTTGTTTCTTATGTCCTAATCCTGCGATTGAAATTTGAATAAAACACCTACACAATAATCTTCATGTAATAGTACATAACTCTAAGGCCTATATATACAAATCCAACATGGTGACCATCCGAAATATTTAGTCGGTTCTCAATATCTACGAATCTATTACAGCAATCAAACTGAAAATTTGTATGTTGATAAGAGGCAATTAATATAAGTAAGATATATGAAAATAGGCTGTTTAGTTCTTCTTGGAACTACTTGTTTATATTTTTGGGTGATTTTTTAAATATTTCAAAGTCATTTGGGTCATGTTTTAAATATTTTAAAGTCATAAGTATGTTTTTAAAATTTTGCTTTTATTAGCAACCTATAGATCATGAAATACCTTGCCCTAGTTATAAGGGTGTTTCAGAGTACAAATGAGTGTAAGAGGGTACACATACAAGTATTGTGAACATAGGAACCATTGGTTCGGCGTTGCACAGGCTCCATAGGCAATCGAGCGTGCAATCATTCCTTAAGAATTCTAGTTGATGAGTTTTGAGATGGAAATGATGTGTGAAGATAGGCTATATTAGTTCTTCACAGAACTATTTTTTAAAATTACTGACTAAAGTATAAAAGTAGATCATTAATGCATTGATTTTTATTAGGCTTTCTTTGCTGCGTCACAATCTCAAGACGAGAATCATATTGTTACGTGCCACCCCCTAGTGGCACCTTTGTTAACTGGATTACGGTGGGTAGGAAGCACAACACCAATTACTGCTTAAAGAAATAATTAACTTTATTGCGGCCAGAAGGATACAGCACTCTTCAGTAAATACAGGCAATTATTACCTTACTCCAGTTTCCTTACGGCGAGAACACTTCCCCTTTCACTTGTCAACAGACCACAGTTAATCCTTTTCGCTAATGAGTCCGGTCCCGTACGCTAGCTGGAAATAGCTGCACCCAGCCTGTCACCGTACTACACACTGTTTCACAATGTAGCACAATCTCTTCTGTCGCACTGGAAATAAACACACTCGCTCAAGACACAGTTCCTCTGTAGGAGTCTCACTTCCCCGCTCCACTAGGGGTTTCGCAAGTCACCACACTTCTGTCGCTCAGGATAATCGCTCACACTAGCTCGTATAACACAACAACAACTGCTTGACAGGTCGCACTTATATAGCAGGCCGGTGACTCAATAAATGCTTCTAGATCCATCCAGGGTTCACGGCTTCTCGAGGTTTCCATCGCTGGTCCAGTCACGAATATTCTGGACTATCCCTTTGTCCTAGTAGCCCTGTTGCATAAGGCGCACGCAATACAGGAGGCAGGGCACAGCCCAGCCCTGGGGCAGTTGTGACTCATGCGGCGAGTGATGACACAAACTCACAGCCGTAACACCACCCCCTTCCTAAAAAGGCTGATCGTCCCGATCAATCATTGGTCCGTCTGTGTCCCTCCGTAGGCTGCCAGGCGATCTCGATGCACGATCTTCATCTTCGCCCTCGGGCTCCGCTGGATCCTGTAGACGACATCGTTGATCCGTTTCACGACTCGGTACGAGCCCTCCCAGGACTTCTGCAGTTTGGGTGACAGGCCTTTCTTCCGTAATGGGTTGAAGAGCCAGACCAGGTCGTCCTCGTGGAATCCTCCGGCATCCGTCTGCTGGTCGTATCTTGTCTTCATTCGGTCGGTCTCGATCCGCAGTTTCCTCCTCGCGAACGCGTGCACGTCCTCCAGTTGGTCGACCAGTTCTTGACAATACTGGCTTACCGGGATCGGATCATTCCCAGGTCGGCCGAAGGCAAGATCGACAGGTAGACGGAGCTCCCTCCCAAACATGGCCCGGGCTGGTGTGCACCCGGTGGCTTCATGCACGGCGGCGCGGTAGGCCAGGAGAAATAGTGGAAGATGCTTGTCCCAATCCCTCTGGTGCTCGCTGAAAACTATTCGGAGATGGTTCTCGATGGTGCGATTGAATCGCTCTACCATCCCGTCGGACTGAGGGTGTAGCGGCGTTGTCCTTGTCTTCCGGATTCCCAGCAGCTGGCATAGGTTCTGGAACACCTGCGACTCGAAGTTCCTCCCTTGGTCGGAGTGCAGCTCCAGGGGTACTCCGTACCGGCTGACGAATTCCTTCACCAGGGTCTCTACGATCGTCGCGGCTTCTTGGTTAGGTAGCGCATACGCCTCCGGCCATTTGGTAAAGTAGTCGCTGACGACTAATATGTAGAGGTTCCCTGCCTCGCTTAATGGGAATGGCCCAACAACATCGATGGCCACTCTCTCCATGGGGCCGCCCACGTTGTAGGTCTTCAGTGGACCCCGTCGTCTTCGTCCTGGGCCCTTGCTGGCTGCGCAATCGTGGCACCTCGCGCAGTGGTTCTCCACGTCTGTTCGGCATCCGATCCAGTAGAACCGCTCTCTCAGCTTCTCCAGGGTCTTCTTTATCCCTAGGTGTCCACCAGATGATCCTCCATGAACTTCCTTCAGGACTTCCTCCATGAACTTCCTTCAGGACTTCCTCCGTCATAGCCTTTGGAACGACGACTTGTTCCCGATATGTCTTCCCGTCGGTGCTCTCCCAGGCGCGGCAGATGAGGCCATCCCTTACAATCAGCGAGTCCCACTGCGCCCAGTAGGACTTAAACTTTGGGCTGCAGTCACTCACAATGTTCCACCCGGGTCTGGGGACACAGGCCCCCTTCCATTCGGCTATCAGTCCCAGGTCATCATCTTCTGCTTGTGCCCGCGTGAAAGATTCGCGGCTCCAGCTCCCTTGAAGTTCCACGGTAGTCCTTCGGCAGTGTATCCCGGCGTTCTCCTCCCTTCGGGCACAGGAGGTGCAGTCTTCGGGGCACGGTCTTCGTGACAGGGCGTCGGCGTTAGAATGCAGCTGGCCTTTCCTGTGCTGAATCTCAAAGTTTTACTGTTGAAGCCTCTCTAACCACCGCGCGAGTTGACCCTCGGGCTGCTTGAAGTTCAGGAGCCACCGCAGGGATGCATGGTCGGTCCTGATGAGAAATTCTTGCCCGTACAGGTACTTGTGGAAGTGTTCAATGGTCTTCACGATGGCGAGCAGCTCCTTCCTGCTGACGCAGTAGTTCCTTTCTGGCTTTGACAAGGCCTTGCTGAAGTAGGCCACTACTCTCTCTTCGCCGTCCACTACTTGCGACAGGATTCCCCATATGCCAAAGTCGCTGGCATGGGTATCGACGATGAACCTTGTTCCAGGTCTGGGGTAGGCCAGAATAGGTGCGGTGCACAGAGCCTGCTTGAGTTGTTCGAAGGCACTGTGGCATTCTGCTGTCAACGTGAAGAGTTGGTCCTTCTCAGTCAGTCGATGTAAAGGTTTGGCGATGTCGGCGAATCCTCTCACGAAGCGACGGTAATAAGTGCAGAGTCCCAGGAAGCTTCGTAGTTGGGACTTGTCCTTCGGAACTGGCCACTCCCTCACAGCTGCGGTCTTCTCTGGGTCGGTGCGCACCCCTTCCTCGGAGATGATATGCCCAAGGTACTGGACCCGCTTCTGGAAGAGCTGACACTTCTTGGGGCTCAACATCAGCTGGGCAGCCCGTAGCTTCAACAAGATCTCCTTCAGGTTGCTGTAGTGCTCCTCGAAGCTCCTCCCCAGAACGATGACGTCGTCTAGGTAAACCAGGCAGGTCTTCCAGTGTAGTCCCCTCAGAATGGACTCCATTAGCCTTTCGAAGGTCGCAGGGGCGTTGTACAGACCGAATGGCATGACGGTGAACTGCCAGAGCCCGCTGCCCACAGAGAACGCCGTTTTCTCGCGGTCCTTAGGGTGGACCTCCACCTGCCAGTAGCCACTCTTCAAATCCAAGGTGGAGAACCATCTTGACCCTGTTATGGTGTCCAGCGTGTCGTCGATCCGGGGTAGAGGGTAGCTGTCCTTCTTCGTGACGTCGTTCACCCGCCTGTAGTCCACGCAGAACGTGGTGGAACCGTCCTTCTTCTTCACAAGCACGACCGGAGAACTCGAAGGACTGTGTGATGGCTCGATCACCCCTTGCTCCTTCATCTCTCCTACCATCCGGTCGACTTCGGCTTGCTTGGCGAGCGGGACACGTCGGAATGGGGCCCTAATCAGTGCGCTGTCCCCAACGTCGATTCTGTGCTGGACCAAGCTTGTCCTGCCGAAGTCTTTGCTCCCCACGGAGAAGACATCCTGGAATTCGCGTAGCAGGTTCTGAAGTTGGCGTGATTGGGAATTCGCGTAGCAGGTCCTGAAGTTGGCGTGATTGCTCTTCGTCTAAATGGTCCTGGGATCCTTGGTACAGCTTCTGTAGTTCTTCTGGCAGGTCGCGTCTTCTTCGGTTGTCCGTCTGCAGGTGTCCGTCCGTCGTTTCTGTGATGCGGGCAATCCAGGTAACGGGCTCGCAGACTCCTAGGTTGGTGTCCCGGTGAACCGTAATATCGTAGTCGTTCAGGTTGGACAGGCGGACGTACGGCCGAGGCGTCGTGTTGATGAGGGTCTTGGCAACTAGCAATCCTTTTGTCTGGATGTCCTCATATTTTGGCTCGATGACAGCCGCCACTCCCTCAGCAGTTCCGTCGACAATTACGGCAGCGCTGACCTCCGTCCTGGCGGGAACGATGACGTCTTCTCTCAACCTTACTCGTCGTGCGGTGATGGACTCGTGCGCAGGTTGCAAATCAAGTTCCTCACCTCCGAAATGCAGAGTGTTGGTACTCAGATCCAAGATGATGTTGTTCTGGTCCAGGAAGTCCATTCCGATGATCACTTCATTTGATACGTCAGCCACAAGCACTGGATGCTTTATCGCCCGTCGACCAATGACGAACTCCAGTGATGCTTCGCCATGTACCGGTGCGGTCTCTCCGGTCGCGGTTATTAGCTGGAGGTTCCTTTGTGTGGGTTGCACTCTCCACTTCGGGATCACGGTGGGACTGACGATGGTCCTCGATGCTCCCGTGTCGATTAGCATGGGCCAGCTCTCTCCGTTGACGACTCCGTCGACCATCAGGCTGCTATTATCCCTCCGTAACTGCGTCACGCGAACTTGGACTGCCGGGGCTTGACGACTGTCACAAGCCAACCTTTGCCCCCCAAGGCTGGCTGATACTTGCTCTCCTGGGCCGCGCGGTTTCCCTACGACTGACTGTCCCAACGGAAACCCTTGGCGGCGGCGATCACCGCAGTCCTTGCTCAGGTGGCCTCTCTTACGGCAGGTCCAGCAGGTCGGTAGTCCTCTTCCGGGCCGCCTCTCCGGTTGTTCTTCGGCTACGCTTTTGTTGGTGGTACTGCGACTCTTGAAGAACCGGCCTAGCGCCTCCATCAGTTCATCGGCCAGGGGCTTGGTCTTGTAGGTTTTTGCTGGTCTTGTAGGTTTTTGCTGGTTCGTCGACGTCCACTTGACGCACCCGCGCGTGCATTCTAGATGCATGTTTTGGCGTCTCGAACTCAAGTGCGTGGCTCAGCGCATCTGCCAGGGTCATATTGCGCGCGAGACGCAGCGCCTGTTGAGTGTCCGAGTCCCGTAGCCCGTCGGTGAAAGTCTGCGTCGCTATCTGCTCCAGAAAGTCGGCCGGCGCTGTTGGGTAAGCGAGCCTTACGAGGCGTGCGATGTCCATCTCGAACTCCTGCAGGGTTTCCGCGTTCTTCTGTACCCGGGTCTGGAGCTGCATCTGATAGGCCTGCTGAAGATGGCTATCTCCATATCGGGACTCCATATGGGCGATCAGGGAAGCGTAGTCCTGGGATCCAGTCGGGATGGCCTGAAGGACGTTAAGGGCGTCACCTCTCAGCGCTACGATGAGAGCTGTAGCCTTTTCTGTGTTGTTCCAGTTATTTATGGAACAGGCCGCCTCGAACTGACGTAAGTAGGTGCTCCACGGGACCTTTCCGTCGAAGGTTGGGGGCGTCACTCTGCTATGTCCCGTTCCTGATATTCCCGGTGTAACGGTGGGCGGGCGTTGGCGCAGCTCGGCAACTTCCTCTCGTAGAGCGTTGAATTTCACTTCCACCCCCTTCAGTGGGCGTTGGCGCAGCTCGGCAACTTCCCTTTGTAAGGCGTTGAATTTCTCCTCCACCCCTGTCAGTGGGCGTTGGCGCAGCTCGGCAAGTTCCTTTTGTAAGGCGTTGAATTTCTCCTCCACCCCCATCAGCGGGCGTTGGCACAGCTCGGCAACTTCCACTTGTAAGGCGTTGAATTTCTCTTCCACCCCCATCAGCGGTCGTTGGCACAGCTCGGCAACTTCCACTTGCAAGGCGTTGAATTTCTCCTCCACCCCCGTCAGTGGGCGTTGGTGCAGCTCGGCAACTTCCTTTTGTAAGACGTTGAATTTCTCCTCCACCCTCATCAGCGGACGTTGGCGCAGCTCGGCAACTTCCACTTGTAAGGCGTCGAACTTCTTTTCCACTGCCGTGACTTCCTCACGCAGACCCAGTTCTAATTTCTTCAGGTCCTGTGTCAACTTATTCTGACCGTCTTCCATCTTCTTCTGGCCGTCCTCTATCCTCTTCAGGTCCTCCGCTAGCTTATTTTGACCGTCTTCCATCTTCTTCTGGCCGTCTTCTAGTTTGGCAGTTAGGTCCTCGGCTAACTTCTTCTGGCCGTCCTCCATCTTCTACTGGCCGTCCTCCATCTTCTTCAGGTCCTCCGCTAACTTATTTTGACTGTCTTCCATCTGCTTCTGGCCGTCTTCTAGCTTCTTCTGGCCGTCTTCTAATTTGGCAGTTAGCTCCTTGGTTAAATTCTTCTGGCCGTCCTCCATCTTGGTTTCCATGCCATTTAACTTTTCTAGCAATGCTGCCAATTTCTCCTCCATTTTAGTTGTTTGTCTTGTAAATGGCATGCACTCACAGTGTTGCAAGGTGCGCGTGAATGCTTACAAAAAAAAGTGGTCAATGCAAAAAGATTGCTTGCACCACGCGCACCTTGCCGGCCACCTGCTCGGGTTTTGAAACCAGGACCGTCAGGTGTTGTGCTTGAGTTCGTAATCCGGCTTCTGACACCAGTTGTTACGTGCCACCCCCTAGTGGCACTTACGTTAACTGGATTACGGTGGGCGAAAAGCACAAACACAATTGTCCCTTTAACGAAATATAATTTATTACAGGCCTACGAACATACACAGTGCACACACATACACACACACTGACAAGGGAACGGATCGCGGTGTAAAATTCTGATCTGGTTGAAATTTATTACACAATAATCCTACAAATTTGTACAATACGTAGTGAAAACCGCATGGGCCGATTTCAATTACGAACGCCAATATTGAACGCCGAAAATCTGCCGGACGACGGCATGAGCGAGGAGGTGAGAAGAGATAAAGCTGACCTTCAATCCTAGCAGCACGCGATGGCTCCCGGCCACTAGGCAGCAACCTGCCGTGCTGCGATGCATTCCCCACCTTAAACGTTCCCCTCACTTTTCTACCCTCTCGATTAGAGTATAAAATGCAACATAGTGTGATGTTTTGCACTTGACCATACTGTAAATAAATAAATAACTTTTTATTTTTTTCTGTTTTACTCTTTGTAATCCTTGCAATAGTGAATGCTTACAAAAAAAAAAAAAAAAAAGTGGTCAATGCAAAAAGATTGCTTGCACCACGCGCACATTGCAACACTTTCTTTTATACACATATCGCAAGCATTTTGGATAGCATCATCCTTGAAACAAAATTGAACGGGGTTCGCAATGCAAGCGGGCTGTGTTTCAACATAACCGGATTTGTACCAACTATACTACCACATGTTACGAAACCGCGGAGAAGATAGTTGGTTGTGGGTCAATGATTGGGTTTTTAAAATATTGTTGCGCAAATGAATGTTAATGTCGAAATTGTATAATACAATTAGGTCATAAAAATAACGAACAAATTGTTTCCATATCCGGAAACCAAGCACATCTAACGGCTGAATCATTCCAGTAGTTCTCTGGGGGAAGAGTTTTAACAATGATAGTTTTGTTGGCGGGTTTTGACGCTAATATATTTGCTTCACTTTTTGCTGTCCACGAATCCAAGAGTAAAACACTGTCGTCTGGTACAGTTTGAAAATAAACATCTTGTAACCACTTTTGAAGTAACTTTTAAGTTAACTTTCCGGACGGGGACGGCAATACAAATAAATTATCTGCTGTAAACAAAGTTCTTTTAACAATAGGGCCAAATTCACCGTCCTTTTCTTTTAACACAACTAACAGTTTAGGTAACAGTTCTCCATCGGCAAATACGAATATTACAGGCTGAATTGTATAGCTGTGTGTTAATGAGTTCAACGATTGCGCTTCTGCGAGAAAAAAAAATGCCCCCCTCTAAACGTAGCGTATGTCCAGCATGGAACTCTTCGTTAAACCCGCTTTGAACTGTGTTAAAAACACACTTTGGAGAGTGAGTGTTTATTAATTCGGATAACTCTCCTACAAAAATTGTTGCGTTGGACGCAAGGTCAAGCTGATCGGCTGTGTAACTTTTGGTTACAAATTTCGTAACTTTTCGGGAACCAATATTAAATTTATTTTTAAACTTGCGAACTCAGGAAGTTGAGACGAGGAAGGTATTGTCATGAACACGCCGAGCATTCTTCAGGGCCCATTTCCTGATGTGTACGTCATGGACGTTTTTGTTGTTATTCAGCCTGGCCTTTTTAAATTCTTCAAATGTTTCTTTGGTGATAAATTTCAGTTTTTCATCCTTTGCACCGCCTGATTCTACTTGTAGCTTCCATCTAGAAAGGTCCGACTGGTGCCGTAGCTTTTTAAATTTGTGCTGAATGACTTTAAATGACCTTTTTTCCCTTCTTTGTTCAGCCAATAATCAGCCAACTTTTTTTATGTGACACTTATTGCAGGTGTTGTGGTAGCATCTTTTTCACTGTCAGTGTCGGATATTGCAAATCCATCGTCTTGAATAACATTGTTATTGTAAGGCAAAACTAACGTATCCTCATGTTCAATGGCGACCTGCACATCACCAACCCTTTCTGCAATAAGGCCTGTAAACAAGGATCATGATTCAGTCTTGGTGCATGTCTGCCTTTGCCATGAGAAAATTTAAACAAAGTTTATACTTACGGTACAGTTCAAAACCCAATTCTCTTTCACCAGGTGTTATTAGGCTTTCACAGCGATCACTTTCAGCAAAGCAGCTTTGTAGATAAACTACCACATTCCAAGGATTATAATTTGGAAGGTGTTCCAATTGAACATCGTCGTCGTCACTTTCTGACATTTGTAAATATTCTGACTGTAAAATAAAGGATTTAACATTAATTGCTGTCTGTGCCAGTAAAATTAAACACAGACACAATAAAATTGTCATACTTACATGGTTTGATGACGGAACGATTTGGGACCTGTTCATCCGAAACATAACTCTTGTTTTGCATAGCCCCACTGAACTGATAAGGGAGAGACGGGATGAGGGGAAGGTGGAAGGTGGGGAATGTAACGCAGCACGGCAGGTCGCTGCTGGTGGCCAGGAACCATCGCGTGCTGCTTGGATTGAATGCCAGCTTTACCTCTCCCCACCTCCTCGCTCATGCCACCACCCGGCAGGGTTTTGGCGTTCAAAAATGAAAGTGGCCCGTGCGGTTTTCACTACGTCATTGTACAACTTGTACAACATTGTACTACAAAGTAGCCGCTTGCTTTGCGAACCACGTTCAATTTTGTTTCAAGGATGCTATCCAAAATGCTTGCGATATGTGTATAAAAGAAAGTGTTGCAAGGTGCGCGTGGTGCAAGCAATCTTTTTGCATTGACCACTTTTTTTTGTAAGCATTCACTATTGCAAGGTGTACAAAGAGTAAAACAGAAAAAGATAAAAAGTTACTTATTTATTTTCAGTATGGCCAAGTGCAAAACATCACATTATGTTGCATTTTATACTCTAATCGAGAGGGTAGAAGAGTGAGGAGAACGTTTAAGGTGGGGAATGCAGCGCAGCACGGCAGGTTGCTGCCTAGTGGCCGGGAGCCATCGCGTGCTGCTAGGATTGAAGGTCAGCTTTACCTCTTGTCATCTCCTCGCTCATGCCGTCGTCCGGCAGATTTTCGGCGTTCAATATTGGCGTTCAAAATTGAAATCGGCCCATGCGGTTTTCACTACGTCATTGTACAACTTTGTAGGATAATTGTGTACTAAATTTCAACCAGATCAGAATTTTACACCGTGATCCGTTCCCTTGTGAGTCTAACTTCAGAAAACACTACTGGTCTCTATTAGTTTCCACATTTATGTTCTCTCTGTCCGTGAGGCGTTACAGTGTTCCAGCTTACACTCACACGTACAGTCTACACAGGTTCTCTACAGCCTTGTCCCTGCCACTACACTTACTTCTAGAATCCTCTTGCTGCTCCTTGTGCGCTGTTGCTCGTCCCGTGTCGATCCCACGACCACGACTTCCACGAAGCACCGCGACACCTCCAAGCACTAACAGTCCTGACTCAAAGTTGCGCCCTGGCAGACAGGCTTACACTCTGTTACCGTAGACGTCCAGTAATAATCACTGTACTGCTGCGCACTCACTCACTCGGCCACACTTCAATACACCCTAGCACTGACCAATACTGTCCAATACACACCAATACACTGCAATACACACTCTGCCTCCTCGCCGCGCCTCGCTGGTTTATATGGGATCAGTCCCTGGCCTGGAAAGTTCCAAATGTCACAACCCATTGACGCATTGAGTCTGTTCTGGCTGGTTCGACATCCAGAATTTTCGCGTATTCTCTGGCCGGCTCGCACTGACTCACAGGTGGTTTGTTAATGTATGGCCGAGGGAGGAACCGAGAGGGTGTGGGCACTCTCTCCCTCCCCCTGCGGGGTTGGTCCAAGGCCACTAGACTGTCACACTGCCCCTCCCCTCCCCCCCCCAGGAGCCTCCTGCCGGCCCGCGGCAGCACGCAACAATATATTAAGCCCAAGTTTGGATTCGAACCAACCTCCGGGCCACGGCTGCCTACCAAGCCATGGGGCCTCCGATTGATCTCGGATTGATCCCTAGCTTTAAAGAAATTGACAATTATTTTTAAAATTTCACGAGAAGAGTACTGAACTTAATTCAAGAATGGATATGTTAGCTCAGCTTATTGCTAGGAGGAGATTCAGACACAGCCTCGACTATCTTTCAATTTCCACGCAATTGGCGAGTGAACATCTCAGGTGTAGCCAATACACTGTCGAGTTTACGTTATTATAACCAACGGGTAATATTCGGTGCTGGTAGGTTGACTCAGTTATCTAGAGTAATGCTGGAGGGTTGATAGTTGAGTGTCCATAAAGCGAACACAATTCTCGAGAAGGTCCCTCGGATGATCAATTTGGTTCAAGTTAGTAAAATATGGGGCCCGGGAAATACTTGGAAGTCTTGATCGTGCTGGTCCAAATATTGTCGGACATTTCTAGCCATGTTGTATTTCGGATTGTCTCACTGTAAGATCACTTCGCTCACTTTATTCGTGCATGACATGAGATAATAATTAAAATTAAGAAGATAAGAATTAATGAAATAAGCTCGTACCTTATGATAGGAGATGTTGGAAATGTTCTCTTCCTACATCCACACATTTCCGGCATCGTCTTAGGAAACTTTAATTGTTATCTCATGTCATACACGGATAAAGTGAGCGGAAGTGCTATGCTATGCCGAGCGGGGAGTGATGAGTCTACGGGAGGCAGATAAGCTGGGCGCACATGCCGGCCGGCCAACACGTGAGAGAGACTCGCTGTATTATTACAGCAATGATTGCAGGTTGTCTGTCGTCCCCCCCCCCCCCCCCTATGTTTCTTACCTCACACGTCAATATCCATCCGTTCGATGAAACAGACTCTTTGGGAAAGGTGACCCTGAGACAATTAGTAGAAGACTAACTACGATATTGTCGAGCAAATTCATGACATTTCCGCAATCTCATCGTAGGTAGCAAAGGTGCAGTGATGAGCTGTTTGTTTCTGAGTTTTCCAGTGTGTGACAGTTCGGAAGAAATGGCTTAATATGACATCAGTACAAGCCAGATCATACGAAAAGTAAAATCTATTCGGTCCAAGTCCTGGGGATATAGGGTCTGGGAAATACTTTGAAGTCTTGAAAAAATACGCCAGCATTTTAACATAAAATAAAATCGTATTAGGCTATATCTATAAATAAAATAAGCTTCCTGTCTCAACAGTTTGGATGTTTGGCTAAAACTTAGTATTAACCCTCAGTTAAAATGTTGTCAGTCTGTTTTATGTTTGATATGGGCTGAGGTCAAAACTACTGGAGCGAATTCCTATGTAAGTAGAAGGCTCCCTCTAATGAATCTAGGCTACACTTTATTGATGTAATACTAGAGTAAATCTGAAATTCCTCCACCAAGGCAACTGCACGATCTGTGTCCATCACTTGCCATGACAAGGCCGGCTTGATGACTCATTCTTACCACTAATTGAGAATATCAGGAGGTTAGAAGAATACCTCCCTGACGCGAATGTCTCAACAAAGTTCTAATGCATGTGTATCAATCAATCAAGCAAGCATTTAAGAAGTGGCACGATAACCATCGTTCATTTCGCAAGAACCGTGGAGCGAGTCCATACGCACGCTACTTCGATCATGAGTAGGGATGATGGATTCTATTTCATATTTATTACTGTCTAACCCTATTTCTCGGCAAAGGATGTGGTAACATTGATTTCTTGCTGTAGATTCCAATGTTAGAGAGTACATTATTCGGTATGGAAGATAAGAGTTAGTGTAACTTACTCCTATATAAGCGATTTAAAGGGCATGGCTGTCCTCCATTCTCCTTCTTTCCTTCGGTGACTAGGATATGACCTAGAAGTAGTCGTAATAAACTATAGTAGCCCGTTAGTGCTAGTACCTACTGTCGACCAAAATATTATGTGTACTCGAGTTTGAAGGTTGTTTGTGAAGTAACCAATAGACCTACATAAAATCCAATAACATCATCATTTTCGTCGTTCTAATTTACGTTAGTTCATGTAGGTTTGGGATTTCTAATTTATATTTTAATATTTTTATCGCAGTTTGAACACAAAAAGTGCCCGTTTTTAAGCGTGTTTCAACCATGCGTCACATTTAAGAATTATTATCTCACAAACCCGTTATCAGATCGAATCCAAATTTTAACACAATATACATTGGAATGTTGTATAACTGGTTTATTAATTTCAAAATTTTGTGTGTCCAAAACATAGTTGTTATCATTTTTGCAAGGTAACTTTTTCTCGGCTCGGGGTGGTTGGAAAATGTAGTTCTTGGTTGCGTTGTAATCCTTATACATCAAAAAGGTATGCTGTATGATTGTGAAATACGTAAATTAATTCACTTATTTTATATCGGTTTGTATTTGTATGGGGAATTAAGACATGGTTCACCAGTTAGCCGCTCCGGTGAAAGCTGTACAACGTTGCCAAGATGGGCTCCATCACGCGTCATGGCACGCCTCGCTCGGAAGTGATGGGCTCCATATCAGCAACGCTGTACAGCATTTCCCGGAGCTGCTAGCTGGTGAACCATGTCTTAATTCCCCGTACAAATACAAACCGATATAAAATAAGTGAATTAATTTACGTATTTCACAGTCATACAGCGTAACCTTTTGATGTATAAGGATTACAACGCAACTAAGAACTACATTTTCCAACGACCCCGAGCCGAGAAAAAGTTACCTTACAAAAATGATAACAACTTTGTTCTTTAACACACAAAAAGGTGAATGAAAAAAGTAAGTAGGCCTACTGTTTATCATGGAAAAAGTTCATACAGGTATGCTCTTTTGTTCTAAGTGCTCATTTTCAACAGTCATCACAGTTATCGGTATAAATTATATCGTCAATATTGTCACATTTTATTCGTTTACTATATTTAAGTAGACTTTTAGTATTCGGAATCACTCGGAATCACCATAATTTTGATATCATTGTACTAAGGTGTTATTTCTCTATTGATTGTCACTATGAGTAGCTGTGCATACATACTTCCGCACTTATTCGAAATTAACCCTCCAGAACACGCGTGGAGTACTGTTACACGAGAACACGCGGGCGGTGGAAAAGACCGCAATTTATTTTACACAGTCCTATTTTGGTAGCATTTTTTTAATGGCTTTAATGTTCTTTGTTGTTGTTTCGTGGAATTAAAGCTCACAGCCCTTTGTTTAACTCAAGTTCACATATTGTATGCTACAAAAGACCAATGTTGCTTCTGCGTTTAAAATCACACACATTTTGAAATACTAAGAACTACAACAAACCTAAAAAGGTAAAATAATATGTAACTCAGAAATCCAAAAGTAGATATACACAGTAAAGCTGTATACTGAGGAGGGAGACGGGGCACCTCAAGTCTGACACAATCCTAGGTTACAGCCCCTACTTTACTATTAGCTGAAACTTCCCTGACCGAGTCGTGGTCACTCTCTTCTGTGTCATTGAAATTTCTTCTTCTGAAGGGCTGATAACCTAGATGTTAGCCCCTTAAAACAACAATTATCATCATCTTTTTCTGAATATGACAATTCAATCCCATATTCGTTGTCTTCGTGAAAAAGTCTCTTCGTGGCAGCACATTGCTCTCGCAATAAAACTGCATTCTGTCTTTCTTCCTTTTCTACACTATCAAGTAAATAATTTATCCCTTTTACTTCGGATTAATTTCATAGCACTGCAGTAGGGGGGTAATAGGAGTTCCAACTCACTTCAGAACATACATGTCGTTACTACTAAGCCTCAGCCATGTTAAATATCTCTCGAACGCATGGTCCGATTTTGACAAATGAGGTCTCATTGGACTCGAGCTGACGTCCTCTTTCCTATGGACCACTCGTTATTTTTATTTTTTTGAAAATTTTTGTTTTCGAAAGTTGGTGATAGTTTGAAAACCAAACATGGTAGAACGTTGTGCCATGGCTTAAACGAATGGTCTTTATGACCTTTATTTTTTGTAATAAAACTTTTTTATTTTTTATGTTTTTTTTGAAAACACTCGAATTTTGAAAATTCTATATTTTGGAAACTAGGAAGTTTACAAAACAGTTTGTTTGACATAAATGAAATGTCCCTATGCCCTCTACCCCCAAAATAAATTTCAAGTCTCTAGAGCAAAAATTTGTGTTTTGTAAGTAGTGGGATGAAGACAGAGCTGCTACACTTAGGAAGTTGTGAGCCCCTGCGACCTTGGAATGGAAGGAGTCATGCTAAGAGGGCGTGCTTGGATTCGTTTTTTGTCTCGTTGTGCTCTTTACGGGAATGTAGGTGTCGAAAGGGTGAAAATTTGGAAACATGTTTTTTTGGGGTAAAACCGTAATTTTAAACTTTTTGCTATATCTCTCGAACCAATTACGCTAGAGGCGTGTACGACGGGTCCAAGGACTCGGGGTGACGTCCTCTTTGCTATGAACCACTCGTTATAATTTAAAAAAAAATTGGAAACTCGATTTTGGGGTAAACACGTGTTTTTTGTGATTTTTGCCGATATCTCACGAACCAATAACGCTAGAGACGTGTACGAGGTGTCCTAGGACTCGGGCTAACGCCCCCCTTTCAAATGTGGTAGATATTTTTTACAAAAAATAATTCACAAAGGGCCTAACGCCATAAATGTTGAAAAAACGTTTTCTTTTTCTTTACTTGTTTATAATGTTTATGAAGCGTGGTGGTTGAGAGAGACGATACTGCTGGGTGTGTGTGTTTCAACGAACCTGTCGTTTAGCACAAGGACCATGCTTAATAGAACAATCGCTATTTTGGCGGGTCGGTGTATGACAGAGCGAGGGTTCGTTTTCTGATATTTTACCTTTAACGTGTAAATGGTGATGAGAACGTGGTTCTATGTTGGTCGAAGCGAGTACAGAAAACAAACTTGCAGACGAGCAGGAGGTGAATGTCATTTGAGCTTATTGGAAGGCGCTGATCTGACTTGACAACAGGTGCAATGGAAAATGACCATGACGCTTGAAGGTGAAATAATATGACCACCGTGGTGGCAGGGAAGAGCGAAATGCATGCACATACGTGTGAAACCACATGCACGCTAAACATGTTACATCCGGTCTTGCTTCGTACGTGACAAAATGCAAGTTCATGTGAAATTTGATCTGCCACAGGTGTTCACCTTTGGCTTTGGCTGTCCACGTGTTTGATAACAGGATGTTCAAAGCGTGGGAAAAATTATTATACATGCAACGTAACATATATAAAGACATGTCGTTATCATTTCCTCTCTCACTTAGGTGACTACCTTGAACACACTGCGTTGCGTGAAACACTTGGTCTTGTTTAACAGTTTTGGTGTTGGTGGAAAATACTTATCTTTGTTGTGAGGTAGGTATATATTTATTCATTTATACATTTATTGATTTATATATATATTTACAAGCAATTATTTATTGATTAGGTACTTATTGATTTTTTAATTTATTTGTTTGCAGATAACTGGTACACCTTGCATGTCTGAGAGAGAAGAAACCATTGCACTTTTGAGCCCACTAGAAGGAAACAGCAATAAGCCACTGCAAGTGAAGGTGGGATTATTTTTTTAAACTAACTTGTTTCATTTTTTGTTTGTTTTATATTTTATTTTATGAAATGCATGTATTAACCTGAATTTAGGTATTTATAGCGGTTTATTTTATTTATTTTTAGAAACTTGGAAAGAAAAGTCTTACCGCCGTAGCAGTTGCTGAAAAAAAACCGAAACGCACTAAAGCGAAACCATTGTTTCCAGGCAGTGAACTATTGAAAACTCAGGTAAGCCTAACATAAAATGCGATTCCATTTTACCACTACTGAAAACTGGTAGACAAAAAAAATCATTACCTGTACATGACTAGGACGATGATTGCTTTCTTGATTAATGGCTATATTGTTGTTGACTGGGAAAAGTACAAGGCCATGTTGGATTTTCTAAAAACAAAAATTTAAATTTAACTGACATGTCGTTCCCTATAATAATAATAATAATAATAATAATATATTAATAATAATATTAATATCGTATGGCCTCGGATGCTGGGGGCAAGCTTTGTTATTTGACACACAGAGGGTAGCTTGCATGTCGAATTTAGTTCTTCCTTGACTATGAAAGTCAAGGAGGTTAGATGTTAGATATCTAATCTCTTTAAACTCTATAGCTCTTTCTAGTAGAAAAATGAGGAACTTTGTACCCTATGAACTCAACGAATATCCACAGGTTTGAACATGATAATGTGAACAAACTGACATGCCATTCATTTTTGTTTATATATTGGTTAAAGGGGGGGGGGGTGTAAATGACTAAAGCTTTATAAAAAGAAAATAAGTGCATGCGTTACTGTTAGTGCCAACATACAGTTTATTTTAATGGTGTTTTGATATATTAATGCCAATTAACGTTAAAGTTTTATTTACAAGTATTGATTGATTGATTGGTTATTTTGTTTGCTTTTAGGTGTCGTCATGCGCCATTAACGTAATGAACAGACAGTGAACAAGCATACATTGTGCTTTAAAGTACTTGCACGTTGCACAACGTTAATAACTTACAATTAGTTTTTTTATTATAACACATGGCGTTAGTACCAAATACAACAAGTGAGCAAGTTGGTTTACCACGTGGATTAAATTTAAAATCAGAACATGACCGTTGGTTAACATTTGAATCCTGGCCTGTAGGCTTTTTGTCGTCACATGAACTTGCAAAAGCCGTTTTTTTTTTACTTGAACCGAGAAGATGTGGTGCGCTGTGTGTTTTGTCGTATTGAACTTTCACACTGGGAAGAAGGGGATAATCCCTTTAGAGACCATTTGCGATGGTCTCCTTGTTGTCCTTACATGCTTGGAAAACAAGTGGGTAACCTACCTGTGTATTCATTTTACCGAACCGCAAGACCATTGGCCGCTACTTACGTTGCTGAATCACAAATAAATAAATAATAATAACGATGTATTACCAGTCAACAACGGTAGTGTCGATATATGTGGTCCATATGCCATAGACAGTGTTGAATTGGCGTGTACTTTTGAAAAATTGGGAGTTTGCAAGACTAAAGCACACCCAGAGTACAGCTCTGTTGAAAAACGTTTAGAATCTTATAAAAATGTTTGGCCATTAATATTAAAACACCTTACCAAACAGCTAAGTGAAGCTGGATTTTTTTATACTGGTAAAGGGGATAAAACAATATGTTTTTATTGTGGATTTGCTTTAAAGGATTGGCAAATGACTGATGACCCTTTTGTGCAACACGCTCGTTGGTTACCTAACTGCAAATACATAGTGTTGCTTAAAGGTTAGGAATTTGTGAACACTATTCGTAAAGAAAACATGATTGCAGCACAAGACTTGAAAGTGCCTTAAGAGTTAGAACACGCGGAGCAAATACACGAGCCTGAAAGAAAAGACTTGTCTCACGAACAGATACAAAAGTGTGACCAACAATTATGTAAAATTTGTTATCAAGATGAACTAGGTGTTGAATTTTTGTCTGTGTCAAGTGTGCATTAGAACTCAACACTTGTGCTATATGGAGAAAAGCAGTATCTGCTACAGTTAGGGCATTTCTTGTATAAATAGTAAAATTTATCAGCCATGCATAGTGCAAAATCCCAAATTGCACAATATTATTAAAGCTGTTTTAGAGTGTAATAGATATGCTTTTCTTTTGTTTATAGACTACTACAATGAATATTTTGAATGCTGTGGGTCAAGCATGTGGCTTAGAGACAAAGAAGCTCAGCGAATTGCCAACGCATATTCCATTCCGCATTATCAAGATTCGGAAATTGAAAACAGCATATGGTGATCGTGTACTTTGTACTACAAAAAGCCTTGTGTTTAAAACTATAACAGACTATTGTAAAGAGAGAAAGGTTTGTATTCGGTGTGCATCTATTGTCATAATCATGTATACTCTGCAATGTTAAATATACTAACTTTGTATAAAATAAAACAACATTGTAACATCATTTTGCATTTATTTACAAACTTTATATACATGTTTTTGGTTTCATGATAATATGTTTTAAGACAATACTAAAAACTAAAACATTATTATTCTATACACATATTTTTCTTTCAGTCCATTGTCATCACGTATATCTTTCATTATTATTATTTGTCATTTGTTTTTTTTTATTTAATTAAAACGAACCATGCACCTATTGTTTTTAAAACCTTCATAAATTAAATGTACAGGTTGCACAGCATTATTGACTTCATCAAAAACACTCTCCGACATATCATTAAACCGTATAGGTAGAAATGTCTCAAAGTTTTCACATACACAAAGTACACGATCACCATATGCTGTTTTCAATTTCCGAATCTTGATAATGCGGAATGGAATATGCGTTGGCAATTCGCTGAGCTTCTTTGTCTCTAAGCCACATGCTTGACCCACAGCATTCAAAACATTCATTGTAGTAGTCTATAAACAAAAGAAAAGCATATCTATTACACTCTAAAACAGCTTTAATAATATTGTGCAATTTGGGATTTTGCACTATGCATGGCTGATAAATTTTACTATTCATGCAAGAAATGCCCTAACTGTAGCAGATACTGCTTTTCTGCATATAGCACAAGTGTTGAGTTCTAATGCACACTTGACACAGGCAAAAATACAACACCTAGTTCATCTTGATATCAAATTTTACATAATTGTTGGTCACACTTTTGTATCTGTTCGTGAGACAAGTCTTTTCTTTCGGCCTCGGGTATTTGCTCCGCGTGTTCTAACTCTTAAGGCACTTTTAAGTCTTGTGCTGCAATCATGTTTTCTTTACGAATAGTGTTCACAAATTCCTGACCTTTAAGCAACACTATGTATTTGCAGTTAGGTAACCAACGAGCGTGTTGCACAAAAGGGTCATCAGTCATTTGCCAATCCTTTAAAGCAAATCCACAATAAAAACATATTGTTTTATCCCCTTTACCAGTATAAAAAAATCCAGCTTCACTTAGCTGTTTGGTAAGGTGTTTTAATATTAATGGCCAAACATTTTTATAAGATTCTAAACGTTTTTCAACAGAGCTGTACTCTGGGTGTGCTTTAGTCCTGCAAACTCCCAATTTTTCAAAAGTACACGCCAATTCAACACTGTCTATGACATATGGACCACATATATCGACACTACTGTTGTTGACTGGTAATACATCATTATTATTATTTATTTGTGATTCAGCAACTTAAGTAGCGGCCAATGGTCTTGTGGTTCGTTAAAATGAATACACAGGTAGGTTACCCACTTGTTTTCCAAGCATGTAAGGACAACAAGGAGACCATCGCAAATGGTCTCTAAAGGGATCATCCCCTTCTTCCCAGTGTGAAAGTTCAATACGACAAAACACACAGCGCACCACATCTTCTCGGTTCAAGTAAAAAAAAACGGCTTTTGCAAGTTCATGTGACGACAAAAAGCCTACAGGCCAGGATTCAAATGTTAACCAACGGTCATGTTCTGATTTTAAATTTAATCCACGTGGTAAACCAACTTGCTCACTTGTTGTATTTGGTATTAACGCCATGTGTTATAATAAAAAAATCTAATTGTAAGTTATTAACGTTGCACAGAGTACTTTAAAGCACAATGTATGCTTGTTCACTGTCTGTTCATTACGTTAATGGCGCATGACGACACCTAAAAGCAAACAAAATAACCAATCAATCAATCAATACTTGTAAATAAAACTTTAACGTTAATTGGCATTAATATATCAAAACACCATTAAAATAAACTGTATGTTGGCACTAACAGTAACCCATGCACTTATTTTCTTTTTATAAAGCTTTAGTCATTTACACCCCCCTTTAACCAATATATAAACAAAAATGAATGGCATGTCAGTTTGTTCACATTATCATGTTCAAAACTGTGGATATTCGTTGAGTTCATAGGGTACAAAGTTCCACATTTTTCTACTAGAAAGCGCTATAGAGTTTAAAGAGATTAGATATCTAACATCTAACCTCCTTGACTTTCATAGTCAAGGAACAACTAAATTCGACATGCAAGCTACCCTCTGTGTGTCAAATAACAAAGCTTGCACCCAGCATCCGAGGCCATACGATATTAATATTATTATTAATATATTATTATTATTATTATTATTATTATTATTATTATTATAGGGAACGACATGTCAGTCAAATTTAAATTTTTGTTTTTAGAAAATCCAACATGGCCTTGTATTTTTCCCAGTCAACAACAATATAGCCATTAATCAAGAAAGCAATCATCGTCCTAGTCATGTACAGGTAATGAATTTTTTTGTCTACCAGTTTTCAGTAGTGGTAAAATGGAATCGCATTTTATGTTAGGCTTACCTGAGTTTTCAATAGTTCACTGCCTGGAAACAATGGTTTCGCTTTAGTGCGTTTCGTTTTTTTTTTCAGCAACTGCTACGGCGGTAAGACTTTTCTTTCCAAGTTTCTAAAAATAAATAAAATAAACCGCTATAAATACCTAAATTCAGGTTAATACATGCATTTCATAAAATAAAATATAAAACAAACAAAAAATGAAACAAGTTAGTTTAAAAAAATAATCCCACCTTCACTTGCAGTGGCTTATTGCTGTTTCCTTCTAGTGGGCTCAAAAGTGCAATGGTTTCTTCTCTCTCAGACATGTAAGGTATACCAGTTATCTGCAAACAAATATATTAAAAAATCAATAAGTACCTAATCAATAAATAATTGCTTGTAAATATATATATATCAATAAATGTATAAATGAATAAATATATACCTACCTCACAACAAAGATAAGTATTTTCCACCAACACCAAAACTGTTAAACAAGACCAAGTGTTTCACGCAACGCAGTGTGTTCAAAAGTAGTCACCTAAGTGAGGGAGGAAATGATAACGACATGTTTTTATATATGTTACGTTGCATGTATAATCATTTTTTCCCACGCTTTGAACATCCTGTTATCAAACACGTGGACAGCCAAAGCCCAAGGTGAACACCTGTGGCAGATCAAATTTCACATGAACTTGCATTTTGTTACGTACGAAGCAAGACAGGATGTAACTTGTTTATCGTGCATGTGGTTTCACACGTATGTGCATGCATTTCGCTCTTCCCTGCCACCACGGTGGTCAGATTATTTCACCTTCAAGCGTCATGGTCATTTTCCATTGCACCTGTTGTCAAGTCAGATCAGCGCCTTCCAATAAGCTCAAATGACATTCACCTCCTGCTCGTCTGCAAGTTTGTTTTCTGTACTCGCTTCGACCAACATAGAACCACGTTCTCATCACCGTTTACACGTTAAAGGTAAAATATCAGAAAACAACCCTCGCTCTGTCATACACAGACCCGCCGAAATAGCGATTGTTCTATTAAGCATGGTCCTTGTGCTAAACGACAGGTTCGTTGAAACACACACACCCAGCAGTATCGTCGCTCTCAACCACCACGCTTCATAAACATTATAAACAAGTAAAGAAAAAGAAAACGTTTTTTCAACATGTATGGCGTTAGGCCCTTTGTGAATTATTGTTTGGAAAAAATATCTACCACATTTGAAAGGGGGCGTTAGCCCGAGTCCTAGGACACCTCGTACACGTCTCTAGCGTTATTGGTTCGTGAGATATCGGCACAAATCACAAAAAACACGTGTTTACCCCAAAATCGAGTTTACAAATTTTTTAAAAATTATAACGAGTGGTTCATAGCAAAGAGGACGTCACCCCGAGTCCTTGGACCCGTCGTACACGCCTCTAGCATAACTGGTTCGAGAGATATAGCAAAAAGTTTAAAATCACGGTTTTACCCCCAAAAAAAAACATGTTTCCAAATTTTCACCCTTTCGACACCTACATTCCCGTAAAGAGCACAACGAGACAAAAAAAAACGAATCCAAGCACGCCCTCCTAGCATGACTCCTTCCATTCCAAGGTCGCAGGGGCTCACAACTTCCTAAGTGTAGCAGCTCTGCCTTCATCCCACTACTTACAAAACACAAATTTTTGCTCTAGAGACTTGAAATTTATTTTGGGGGTAGAGGGCATAGGGACATTTCATTTATGTCAAACAAACTGTTTTGTAAACTTCCTAGTTTCCAAAATATAGAATTTTCAAAATTCGAGTGTTTTCAAAAAAACATAAGAAATAAAAAAGTTTTATTACAAAAAATAAAGGTCATAAAGACCATTCGTTTAAGCCATGGCACAACGTTCTACCATGTTTGGTTTTCAAACTATCACCAACTTTCGAAAACAAAAATTTTCAAAAAAAATCAAAAATATAACGAGTGGTCCATAGGAAAGAGGACGTCAGCTCGAGTCCAATGAGACCTCATTTGTCAAAATCGGACCATGCGTTCGAGAGATATTTAACATGGCTGAGGCTTAGTAGTAACGACATGTATGTTCTGAAGTGAGTTGGAAGCACCACTACCCCCCTACTCACTGCGATACGTAAATTGAAGGGAGTCACTGAAATATTATCACACACAGTTCAGTACAGCACTACACGCCCGCGGTTGAAAGCACCGCGCGATAACTCAACAGTCCACAGAGACAGCAGATAGCGAATTGAAAGGTGATTGTTGTAATAAGCCGAATGCTGTAGGTAGGAACTAGGATAAGATGGCAGGAGATGCTCATCAAGCTACTATTCACTGGACTGTAGCACAAAACACATATCTGCGGTCGAAAAGCCGCAGCGCGTGTACTGAAGGGGTAATTGTTGTCAGTGGTTCGGTGCACGATAACCCGGCGTGAGCGCTGCAATCTAAGATAGAAACATGGAACGAAGATGTTCCTAACCACGCTATCAGTGATTTAGGTCTCGATGACAATCCAGAATATTCGAAAAATATATTTGTCTTTCTTCAAATAATGATTGCATAAGACAGTCATACCATAAGTATGACGCAAAGCTCTCCAACAGAAGCGTTCCGAACAGTTGAGGGATAACCTACAGACAGCCAAAACAATAACGATTGTATTATTATCACGGTGCCTGTCATTAATCTTGTTTTTGTTTGAATCTTCAGTGTTTTGTCTGGTTTGATGCATCCCTCCAGGCCTCCGTGTTCTGAGCTAATAGTTTCATCTCTTCATAGCTGTCACACCTTACATCCGAGGAAATTTGTGTTACATATTCTATCCTTGGTCTACCCCTGCAGTTCTTGACCTCGACCGTTCCAAGCTAAGTTTGCTATTTCTTAGCAGTCGCCAGAAACATCTCTCCTCTCCCACTCGTCTTAATGCCTCTTCATTTGTAACCCTATTTACCCACCTGTGCTTCATCATTCTCCTGTAACACCACATTTCAAACACATCAATTCTCCTCTTTTCTGCTGCGCCAACAGTCCAAGTTTCGTTTTCATAGATCGCCACGCTCCAGACAAAGGCTTTCAAAAAGACTTCATAATACCTAAATATATTCGATGTCAACAGATTCCTTTTGTGTAGAAATGCTTTCCTTGCCTGAGCCAACCTACTTTTTATATCCTCTTTGCTTCGTCCATCACTGGTTATATTGCTTATACAATTATATACATTTCCAAGGAAACACATCTTGCTATTAGAAGCAAAGTTTTAAAATTTCAAAATTGAAATCGCTCAAACCTTTGTGGGTTTAATTAGTCTTTCTTTGAAACGTTGAAGATGTTATTTTGAGTTTGCCCAAAATAAAATAATAATATTGAAGTAGGCCTAATTAATTAATAATTTGGAAATGTTTGCAATTCCTTTTGCAGATGAAGGTGTAACACCCGTTTTTAAAAAAAGTCCTAATATTCCTATAAACATGGGAGATATGAGGGAAATGGTAACGATAAGTACAAAGCAAGAACCGAATTTTGAAAAATGGATAACATTTGTTGGCCGATTTTAATTTTTAAAATTTAAAACTGTGCTTCTAATAGCAAGATGTGTGTGCTCCCTTGGAAATGTATAGACTATAATTGTTGTACAATGAAAGGCACGGTTATAATATTAAAATACGGTAGTTATAGTTATTCTGCATATTCCGCCTGTAACGGAACCCTATTATCCTGCACCCCAAATAATCGCAAAGTGTTAAAACAATGTGGAAGTACTGTATTTGTTAAGTTAGTCATTATAGACGGTTTCCCACCAGTTGGGGGGAGGGGCAGAAGTTCTTACTTTCCCCTTATTTAGAATTTTGTCCACCTAGAATTGTAAAATTGCACACTGTGCAACGGTGCAAGCAGTCGTGTTTCAATATCGTCAGGGGACAGACAGAGACACTGATATGTGGACTGACAAGACTTGCACGCAAATATCGTGACGTTTCTTGGACACATACTTTTGAAATGCGGCAGGTAGACTACATCAATGGATGTTCCGGTCCTCAAAACAACAATCGCCATTAATAAACCTGTTTGTCACGAGTAGGGTTCAGCCTGTGGCAAGGAAATGTATCTTCTATAAGAAGAAATTGTGAATCTCTATCATGGAAGAGTGGAGGTGGAGCCATTCCTTGGCCTATCCGCTCTCCAGACCTAACCCTGCTACTATTGCATGTGTGGTGCGTTTGAAGTAACTTTGTTGTTGATTCATTAGGGGCTTTGTGACATCGTGGTATAGTAGCCCTGTGTACTTGGGTGTGAGAAGAATTCGTCTGATAACCTGTGTTACTGTGGCGTCTGCATTTGTGTGTGTATTTGAAATGGAGGTAGGTTTTTTTTGGGTAGGAAGCAGCCGTGGCCTTACGCTAGAGACCGTGTTGGCATTTGCTTCAGTAGAAGTGGGAGACCACGGAAAACTACCACATGGTGACCACTACTCCTGGAAAACCTGGAAATCCTGGGAAACTCCTGGCTTTTTAATAGGTCTGGAAAACTCCTGGAAAATGACTAAAAATTTGAAAACTCCTGGAAAATAGCCACTGTTAATTAATTATAAAAATCTTTCCATCTTAAATCATACTCCCGCTGCGGATTTGGGTGAGCACTCTATCGTTAACGAAATAAATTTCCTCAGGCTACCTTCTTTCTGTGTGTGAGAACACGCGATAGTATTTTTGTAAAACATATTGAGTATAGACAACTTCACTGCAAAAAATTTGCAGGCAACATTCTTTTCTCTTTTCTTTTTAAAGAGGGGCAGATGACCTCGTAGTTCCGCCCCTTAAAACGACAATAACTAACTTTTTAAAGCGGATATTTGAGTCACAAAGGCTTTTTTAAAACAACAATGAAATCATTTGTGTGTAGGCTTGCGTATCAATAACGCAATCACCACTAATTTTTGTCAACATCTGTATAAGTAAACCAAACACAACTGTTTTATTTTGGTCTTGAAGTATGCAACCGATAAAGCCTGCACTCGCGCTTATTTTTAAATCTGGAAAAATGAGAATTACTCCTGGAAAATTCCTGGAAAACTCCTGGAAAATCGTTGACCGATTTGAGTGGCCACCATGTACCAGCCTCTTCTCAGATTTACCTCGCGAAGCTGCATGTACCCCGTTGCAGCCCTCGGAGCAGAACTGAATTTCTTGACAGAGCCGAGAAACGAACTCGGACCTCCGCGATGGCAACCAAGAATGCTAGCCACTACGCAACGTGGTGAACTGAAGCTCTTGGTGTATTGAACTCCAATACAGAAAGAGAGTTCGTGCTTGTACTAATGCTTGTACTATAATGAAGGCTGTGAGACAATTCGCGTTACTCCAAGGATTCGCTGTGACCTGATACATGAGCACTGAATGTAAGACCGATAGTCAATTCATATGGTATGCTATCTTATCTTTATACTGGATGCTGCAATGTACTGCTAGAGCTTTAAGTAAGGAAATAGTGTTTCCAGATCCTGTCCCGCGGCGTAGCCGTACTCGTTAAATTGAGCACCACGACCGCGCGGACAGTTGCAACAAGCCCGGAGATCGTAGGTTCGATTACCGGCGCTGACAGCGGCTATCCTAAGTGTAGTTTATCTCCGTTCTTTTACACTCCCTTCAGATAAATGCCGGGATAGAATCTTATTTCAAGTCTAGGGGCACCTAACCCTATACCTTTCCCTAATACAGCTACACTCACTACTAGAGTCATCACTAGGGCTCGGATTCGAGCATATTTGCAATTTTTTTTTCCTGAATAGTACACATTGAAAGAAGCCTTTCGGTGGTATTTTCACCTCTCTGGGACGAACAGAATTGAAATTTATCGAGCATATAAATGCATAAAACCGCGGTTTTCAGAATCGAAGCATATACATGCATATTCTTGTGATTTTCGTCTAAATAGAATTCCCTCCCGAATTCGGGCCTTGACCATCCTAAAGGTTTGAAAACAGAAATAATTATTGAAAAGCCTATCTGGTGCGAATAATAGATCCGCAGGTTTTTAACCTTTAGTGAGGTCGTTCTCGTCATTGAAACTGTTATTGGCTGATTTAAGAAAATCATTCAAAACTGAAAACAAGATAAAATTCTTGTTGTACAGACCAATGCAGATCTTCATTTACTCGCCTATTTCTGAACATTTTGTAAATGAATTTTTAAACTGTAACTTTAATAAGAAAAATTCTCTTATATATACTTGAAAAACTTGAATGCGAGTATATTGCAGTGCATCATACATACAATTAGAAAATAAAGCTCGTATATAAAGGTATGTTATTGTTTTTTTCGTTTCACTTTCCTTTCTGTAGTAATTAACGGTGTTTTTCGTGCATATTCTGCATATTTAACCGCATATAATGTTTTTTTCGAGCATATCTATCGAGCATATAATGGGGTTTTCGATCATATCTATCGAGCATAAAACACATGGATTTCGAGCATATCTGGAGATTTTATCGAGCATATCGATCCGAGCCCTAGTCATCACATATTAATACAGGTTATCAGACAAAATTTTACACACACCCAAGTACACGGGGCTGACGACTGAGATCTCCGAAGCCCCTAAAATGAATTATCAACAAACAACAATGTTTTCGGGTCCATGTTCATTTATAACATAGCCTACTGTGCCTCATTAAAATATTCTCCCATATTGGCATTGTATAGACTATTAGTACAGTGATCACCCTCCCTATAGAGACTCGCATATGCCACCTGGCAGCCGGGGCAATGTGGCTAGCCGCGTGTCGAGCAAGGTATTGGCGCTAGCAACAGCGTAGCACCCAACTAGCTTAACACATTTACACTTGTTAACGTGCCGTATTTAATAATCATAATAAGCCTCCGTGGCTTAGGCGGCAGCACGCCGGCCTCTCACCGCTGGGTCCGTGGTTCAAATCCCGGTCACTCCATGTGAGATCTGTTCTGGACAAAACGGAGGCAGACAGGTTTTTCTCCGGGTACTCCGGTTTTCCCTGTCAACATTTCATTCCAGCAACACTCTCCACTATCATTTCATTTCATCTGTCATTCATTTAACCATTGCCCCAGAGGAGTGCGTCAGGCCTCGGCAGCCGGCACAGTTCATATCCTCGTCGCTAGATTGGGGGCTTCATTCATTCCATTCCTGACCCGGTCGGAGACTGGAAGCAGGCTGTGGATTTTCAATTACTTACATGATTTTCAGAGTGGTTGCTGGAAATACTGTTTCAATTTTTAAACAAACATTGCACCAACGTAGAACGTTTAGGTACACTCGCTGATATTTCATATCGGTGGAAGTTATTTCGTTCTCGCGAGCCTCCAGAGTGCGCGGATTGTTTCTATATACTGTACCTTTTGTTTGAGGTTCCTCCACAAGTAAATATCGCACGGCGTTGAAACTTGCGAGCAAATTTACTGCAAACTTCTTTTTGAAAAGATAAGTTTCCACTAGAAAGATTCGATGTTTTGTTCTATGCCTAACCATGTTCACGTTATACGAGGTAGACTACAATACTTCACAGCAAGTCTTAATTATCACAACTATGGTATCTTGCCAGCTGCGCATGTAATACATGCTATGATAGCATCCAGCGCTTTCCGGCGCGCTGTTGTAATCGGCACATGCTATAAATGTGACGGTAAGTCATTGCGACCTGTCCCCGGCACGGCCTTTGGAAAGCTCCGTTCTCTAGGGATGGTCCTCACTGTAGGCTATATAGCAGAGGAAACATTTGGTGAGAATCATTTCACGTGCAGAATTAAATGCAGTATCCTCTTTCAATTAGGAGAGTAATTTATGTTGATGAACTGTTCTAGTCCATTGCAATAAGGTAACCAGATGATGACCCTTAGCAACAGCTGACAAATTGAAGCTAGCGCAGTGGCTGAATCTTATCCACCTCGTGGTGGTGTTGTTTGAGTCTCCAGTCTTTTGACTGGTTTGAATCAGCCCTCTATGCCTCCCTGTCCTGAGCTAATCGTTCCATCTCTACATAGCTACCACACCCTACGTCCGAGGCAATCTGTTTAACATATTCTAACCTTGGTCTACCCCTACAGTTCTTGCCCTCGACCCTTCCTTCCATAACTAAGCTTACTATTCCTGGGTGTCTTAGTATGTGTCCTACTGACCTATCTCTTCTCTTCATTAGCAGTCGCCAGAAACATCTCTCCTCTCCCACTAGTCTTAATACCTCTTCGTTTGTAACCCTATCTACCCATCTGATATTCATCATTCTCCTGTAACACCACATTTCAAACGCTTCAATTCTCCTCTTTTCTGCTGCACCAATAGTCCAAGTTTCACTTCCATAGAGCGCCACGCTCCAGACAAAGGCCTTCAAAAATGACTTCCTAACACCTAAATCTATATTCGATGTCAACAGATTCCTTTTCTGTAGAAATGCTTTCCTTGCCTGAGCTAACCTACTTTTTATATCCTCTTTGCTTCGTCCATCACTGGTTATTTTGCTTCCTGAGTAACAGAAGTCTCCTACATCCGTTAGTTTATCACCTGCCAATTTGATGTCCATAGAGGATTCTGATTTATTTCGACTGCATTCCAATATTTTTGGCTGTCGCCCTGGAGGCCCGGTTTCGATTCCTCACTCTGCCCCCCCCCAAAAAAAAAAAATCTGGTCTGAGGGCTGGAACGGGGTATATCCTACTCAGTTTCGTGAAGCAAAACTGGATTCCCACTTCAGCTATCCTGGAAGTGGTTTTCCGTGGTTTCCCACCTCTACACCAGGCAAACGCCGGGCTGGTTCCTAACTTACGGCCACTGCCGCCTACTTATCAAACCTTGTAACTGAATTAAAAATACACACTCGAATACAGCCATCACAATAACACACAAACTTTTACACACACACACCCAAGTACAGGAGACTAAATGTCCAGGATATCCAAGCCCCCCAAATGAAACGACTACCACCACAACATCGAAGTACCTTACAATTAGGTCAGTAGGCTAAGCAACTGTATTACCGCACTGGATTTTACCTCATTTTATTTCAATGGTACAAATAGCCTATTGAAATATATTTCGACCACTTCGTGGTGTAGCGGCTACCATTCTTGGCTGTTGCCCCAGAGGTCATGGTTTCATTCCCGCCTCTGCCAATGAATTTTAATTCTGGTCTGAGGGCCGGAGCTGGATCCCTCAGCCTCGTGAGACAAAACTGAGAGGAGGAAGGTTCGATTCCCACCTTAACCATCGTGGAAGTGGTTTTCCATAGTTTCCCATTTCTACTCCAGGCAAATGTCGTGATGGTTCCTAACTTAAGGCCACGTCCGTTTCCATCCCAATCCTCATCTGAATTATACTCACACTAATACAGCCATCACAATAACACAGGTTATCAGACAAATTACACACACCCAAGTACACGGTGCTACATGGCACTGCATGGCCACGATGTCGCAAAGCCCCTTGAATTAATCAATTAACAACAACAATTAAGTATATTTCGCATATTATTTCATAGTTCTATAAATTATATCTATCTCTGCAAAGGACTCTTTAACTACCTTGAAGGAATTACATACCTGATATTTTTGTAAGACATAGAACAGGTATTAGGGCACATTTGTTGAGTAAGACGTGTCATTCCAGAAGCTGCTGCAATAGACCCTCTACGTCTACATCGAAGACTTGAAAATATTTCGTGATTGGAGCGTAGCCGCATTGGTGCTAGTAGCTAAACGCACAGCCTGGACAGGAGGAGACTTGGGTTCGTGTCTGAACTGCGGTCATAATTTTAGGTCTGGGGCATGGTGGTGCAGTGGTCAAGCTGCTTGCTTCTCACCAAGACGGACTGGGTTCGATTCCTGGTTAATGTATGTGAGATTTTCGAAGTGAAATATCACGTCATATGGTTCGGATTCCACGTAAAATGGAGGTCCCGTGGCGCATAATCGCGAGATTAAGGGTAACGTAAAACTACAACCTTCCTTATTTAATTTTAGGTCTTACGCAACCGATATTAATATAGTTATCAGATTCAGATTTTCCACGTTCGGCAGCCTGCTGTGACTATTTTTTTAAATTTATATACAGCCAAATCGTTTTCGTGGTGACTGTGGTGGTGATTGTTGTGGAATATCAGAGTCATCTGCCCTTCGATTGTTCAGCTTAGTGGAGTTATGGTAGCAATATCTTCATGGAATACGTGGTATGTAAACTGATCCACTCACTTAACAGCTGGTCTTTACCTATAATGAAGGAATTGTTGTTGTATGGAGCAAATTACCTCGATATTCCACCCCTTACGACAACCACCATCATCACCACCTATTACAATATCACACGTGCATTTTTTAAAGTTTACGAAGTATTCGCACATTGCTGTGTTCAACAAGCACCCATTGTAATTAGACTAGATTAACTTCCATTAAACTGTTCTGTGAACATTTCAGTACAGTAAAGTATTTGATATAAGCCAATGGCGGGTTTAAGAGGAAGATTGTAGTGTAACGTGACCGTGAATCTTGTGATTATGAGCCACGGGACCTACTTTTCACGTGGAATCCGAACCACAGGACATGGCATTTCACTTCGAAAATCTCACATGCATTGACCGGGAATCGAACCCAGTCCACCTTGGTGAGAGGCCAACAGCTTGACCGCTGCGCCACGACGCCCCTCAATGGCGGGTTTAAGAGATGGGGTGAGGAGTGGAGTTCCTTGCAACCTCAAGTATATATGGACATTTAGGAATGTATCACTAAGAAATCTGACTAAATAAACAAATGAAAGAAGGAATCAATCAGTGTATCAGTCTCAGGTCTACACTGGGTAACTAGAGTGAAAAGTTATGAAGGAACATAGAGAATACTCTCTCTCTGACTGAGAAACGAAATTAGAATTATACAAAATGTTTCCTCCATAATTTAGTGGATCTTAGTTCACTTACTGTCTCAACAAAACTCTAAAAGCTTGCCACTTGTTACTTGAGCAATATCTAGACCACCTCGTGGTGTAGCGGCTAGCATTTTTGGCTATTGCCCCAGTGGTCCTGGTTGGATAATTCCCGGCTCTGCCAAGAAATATAATTCTGTTCTGAGGGCTGGAACGGAGTACACTCAGCTTCGTGAGGCAAAACTGAGAAGAGGTGGGCTTTAATTTGCACTTCAGGCATCCTAGAAATTGTTTTTCACTTCTACTCCAGGCGAATGCCAGGACGGTTTCTATCTTAGGCCACGGCCGCTTCCACTGAAACGATCACGATGTCAAGGGCGGTAAATTTAACAACTACAGTAGAACTCCAATTATCCGAACTCCTGACTACCCGAATTACTTTCAGAAAAAAAAAGACGGAAACGTACTGCGATTCGCAAAATAATGATTCTGTCTACGCGCGCTATTGTCCTTCCCTCCACCAAGCTAGTAAGTGTAGGCTCAGCGCGAACATTATTGGGATGATGAATTACTGTCTCATAGTACAGGACTGTACAGTAGTCTTTCTGAAAAAGCTAAGATCTTAGCTCAGAAGCTCTGCCCGAAAACGTATCAAGACAAACAGCTTACTTTGACCGAGATGTTCAGCAATCAATGACTTGCATTTACTATTATTGTACAGCACTTGTAAGTACGTACGCAATATAACATGTAAACGTGTTGCCTTTTCATTTAATTACACAATTAAAATGCATACAGTACTGAAAACAAGCTCTTTTTCTTAAAGAAAAAAAAACGACTATGTACGTGTACCCTTTTTTCCCCCGGAAAAATCAAATTATCCGAATTTTTGATTATCCGAATGGAGTCCGGCCCCAGTTGATTCGGATAATTGGAGTTCTACTGTACTACCACTAAAAATAGCTTTGGACAACCTTACGGAGGAATATGGGCGTGCAATAAACGACATAAATGAATGCGTTTGGAAATGGTCATAGGACATAATGGACATCCTGCGAAGCATTAAGAACACGATGGAGATCGTGCAGTGCAATTCTGTCGCGATTAAGGCTGCCGTAAAAACGGTTCCGTCCCACGAGTTTCATTCCCGTGAGTTCCGAAAACAAATTTCTTAGGAAAATCGTCCCGTGAGTTCCGACCGCGTATTCACGCCTGAGTAAATAAGCTAAGCTACCTTCCAAGTTGGCAGTCAAAGTGAAAGGTCGTGTTTTTCCCGAGCTCTCAGGTGTGCTGAAATGGGTTGTTCTCTGGAGTGTTATCGTGCGAGGATCGGACTGTGGTATGCGAAGGGTAGTCGGGATTTCCGGTGTTTGTGTGTGCGTACGGGGCCTAGTAACTTGTGGTGTATAGCCCTAGTGATAGCTGCGTTGTTAGTTATTGGTGGAGTGGAAGTGAATCCAGCCCCTGCTACTCCAAATGTGAATCAGGCAAATGATCCAGTGGCAGCATTAAAGTGTTCGACGTGCAGTAAAACATTGAAGAACGGTGTTCAGTGTGGACTATGTGAGAAATGGTTTCACTTCGGCTGTATTAAGGTCAAGAAGGAGGATTGTGATGTCGGGAATTGGTTTTGTAAAGTATGTGATACGCCGGACTGTTTGAAGGTGCAAATCAAAGCAAGGTATCAAATAATACAGGAACTTACAACAAAGCTTCGTTAATCAGAGGAATCTGTGAAGGATGTGACTGAACGGCTTTCTACTGGGATCAGTGTGGAAGAGGGCGTGCAGGAGCAAACTGAGGATGACGTTATCATAATGGGTGATTCTATGATACGATGGAGTGCGAATATCTCGAGGAAATTAGGTGCGAAAGTGTGGTGTTATCCGGGGATTAAAATTGACCAGCTTGCCCAACAAGTGGAAGAAGCAAATGTAGAGGACTGTGACAAAGTGTTGTTGCTCCATGTTGGGACGAACGATTTGAAGAAGAGGGCTACAGCTGATTACATCATGGGGGAGCTCTACGAACTAGGCAGAAAAGCTAAAAGCAAGTTTAGAAATGCAAAAATTATAATGAGTGGCATTGTTCGTCGGGGAGATGTTCCGTTAAGGCGAGTTAAGACTGTAAATGACCGCATGGACTGGGTTTGTGCACAACTGGGATTAGTGTACGTAGATGCTGACTGCTGGATTGGTGGCCGTGACTTCGCCCGAGACGGGCTGCATTTAAATCGACGGGGCGCTTTCAACCTAGGGAGCCTACATGACAGGGTCATCGGTTCGTGCCGGCCATTGTGAGGAGGAGCAGGTACAGAGGTTGCCAGCCGACGGGAACAGAAGGAGCTACTTGGGGATATTTGCTGCGGAGGTAAGACTCTAAGATTACTGCAGGTTAATTGTCAGAGTTTAGGAAATAAATTAATTGAATTTTGGAATCTTGTAGAGACGTATTCTCCGGACATTGTCATTGCTACTGAATCTTGGATATATGAGGATATAAATAGTAATGAAATAATTCAAGGGACCTACGAAATGTACAGAAGGGATCGGGGGAAGCGAGGTGGTGGGCTATTTATTTGTGTGCGCAAAAATATAGCTAGTTTCTTAAAGTGGGCTGATACGGATCATGAAATGTTATGTGTACAAATTTCGTATAAAGGGAATAAATTCCCTCTTCAGGTGATAGGGGCGTATAGAGCACCGAAAGATAACTTTTCGCTTCGCGACACACTGTTTGATAAAACTTGTACGGGTAATGCTATGAAAAAGAGCATAATACTTGCGGGAGATTTAAACCTCCGCAAAGTAGACTGGTCTGGTGAGTCAACTAGCTGTGGTCAAGCTCAGAGGGCTGCAAACAAATTCTTTAGGGAGGGGGGAATTTCCCAAGTTCAGTTGTTGACTTCCCAACTAGAGGCAATAATACCTTAGATGTTTATCTCGTAAGGCCTGTAGAGCTGTATATTAACTGTCTGAAAGTACCAGGAATTAGTGACCATTCTGGGGTTGAATGAAATATTAGATATGGTGACATTACAAAATTAGACTCTGATGTAGCAAATAAGATCATATTCCAGTATCGCAGGGCGGATCAGGGCAAATTTCAGGGGTTATTTGAATGAGCTATTTGTAGGATAGGCATCGGAAGGAAATCACATTAATATCCTTTGGACTAACTTTTTGAAAATTTTAAATAGCGCTATTGATAAATTTGTTCCATAAATTACTGAAACAAAACCCAGATCCTGAGTATTACACACGGGAAATCAGGAGTCTTAAGCGGAAAATTAGGAAATTATACAATAAAAGACATGATAGTGACAAGTAAGTTATATGTTGAAATTTAAGTCCTTATCAAGAGAGCTCGTCTTAAAACAGATGGCTGCTCATGACAGTTATATGCAAGGATTACATGGTTCGAGAGGCGATGGGTGGAAAAAAAATTACAGGTATGTTAGGACAAGAAAGGGAAATTCAAATAATTTGTCGATGATAATGTCCGGTTTTTTTTTTTTTTTTTTTTTTTTCGTATGGCTTTTAGTCCCGGGAGTGTCCGATGACATGTTCGGCTCGCCAGTTTTTGTAGCTGCTTCGAGACGGACACCCAATGGGTGAGCTACAAGTACCGTTGGGGAGGGAAGGAGGGAAGTTGGAATGTAAGGACGAGGAGTTGGAAGGTAGCGGCTGTGGCCTATAGTTAGGGTCCAACCCCGGCATTTGCCTGGAAGGAAGATGGGAAACCACAGAAGACCATCTTCAAGGTTGCCGGCGGGGGGATTCGAACCTCCTCGCCTCCCGGATGTGAGCGACTGCCATCAGTCATGCCGTAACCACCACGGCTAACTCACCCGGTATAATGTCCGGTGACGGTAAATTAATTACTGAGAAGCAGGCAATTGCTAATGAATTAAATGTCTTTTATGGTAGTGTGTTCAATAAATCCAATAGCTGTGTGTTGGACCTTAACGGTGAATCAGGGGCTCCACTTCTCCAAATAAACCAGTCAGCAATTGTAAAGCTAATACAAAAATTACGTTGCAATATATCGAAGGGTCCTGATAATAGTGTTAGTGAAGAACTTAAACTGGGAGGTAGGGCCGTGGCACGATACTGGAGGTGATGTTTAATGCGTCCATAAACAATGCGCAAATCCCGGATGACTGGAAAAGAGCTACGGTAGTCCCAATATTTAAGGGAGGGAGCAGACTTGAATTGGGCAACTACAGGCCGGTTAGCCTTACGTCCATTGTTTGTAAACAGATGGAGCATTTCATTTGCGACTACTTGAGGGAACAGTGGGAAACATTATCATGGTTTAATGATAGGCAACATGGATTTCGGAAAGGTTACTGATGCGAGAGTCAGATGCTATCACTTTTTCAAGATATTAGCGAATCGTTAGACGATGGAGTTTCAGTCGACGCCGTAGTTATAGATTTTGCGAAGGCATTTGATGTCGTGCCGCATGACATGCTACTCCATAAATTAGCTTCGACGAAGATTGATAGAAGAGTAATTTTATGGATCCCAGAATTTTTGACGGGTCGTTCCCAGAAAGTGAAAGTTGAAGGCCGATTCTCGGATGAAATTACCGTAACGTCGGGTATCCCTCAGGGCAGCGTAATCGGAACTTTGTTATTTTTGGCGTTTATAAATGACTTACCAAATGGGATTCGCAGTGACTGTCGATTGTTTGCGGATGATTGTGTAATATATCGAAAGATATATGACTCACAAGACAATGCAGTACTTCAAGATGACCTGAACCTGGTCTATACGTGGGCGATTGAAAATAAAATGAAAACAAACACAAGAAAATGTAGTCTAATAAAAATAGGGAAAGTGCGAAGGCAAGATTTTCAATATAACATTGGCTCGGAAATACTTGTAGAAGAAGATTCTTGCAAATATTTGGGCGTTCACGTAAGAAATGATATGAAATGGAGTAGTGATATAGGATGTGTAGTTTCTAAAGCTTACAAATCCCTGCACTTTGTAGTGAGGGTATTAAAAGGAAGTGGTACCTCTGCTAAAGAATTAGGATATTTGTCACTTGTAAGACCTATTCTGGAATACGCCTCGGCGGTTTGGGATCCATATCAAGTAGGGCTCATAAATGAGTTGGAAATGGTACAAAGAAAGGCCGCTAGATTTGTGCTCAGTGACTTTAATCCCAGGAGCAGTGTGAGCCGTATGTTAAAGAAACTTGGGTGGGAATCACTTGAGGCTAGGAGGATAAAATCTAGACTCTGCGCTATGTACAACACGTATACAAATCATCCAGCATGGGGGTGAGCTTAGCAAACGTATGGAAAAGCCTACTTACATGGGTAGGAGCGATCATCCTGTCCGACCACAGCGAACAAATTATGGTAAATATTCTTTCGTAAACCGTGCCATTGATAATTGGAACTCGCTACCTGCCGCAGTCTTAGAGCCTTTTCCCAAACATATAGGTGTGTTTAAGAAAAGACTGACAATTTGTTAGTTAATTGTTATGTATATCTAATTTGCCACCTGGGGACACACCCCCAATTGCAAATAAACGAATGAATGAATAATGAGTCCCACTAGTTCCGAATGTCTCTGGAAAACCCAGCTGTCAGTTCTGAAGTTTGACCGGCTAATAATAGTAAACATGAATTTTGAGGTTGGAGCTATCAAAGCGATAGAAGAAGTATTTCCAAGAGTCCAAGTGGAAGGCTGTTTTTTCCACTTAAGACAAAGTATTGGAGAAAAGTGCAAGAAATTGGGCTTTCTGGTAAGTATAAAACTAGCCAGGAAATCAGAATCACCATCAGGTAGTGTGCTGCACTTGCATTTCCCAAACCAGAAAAAGTAGAAGACGGTTGGCTACACATTCATAGTACGGCCCGGGACAATGAAAAGTTAATCGAGCTTTTTGATTACTTTGTCGAGCAATGGCTTGAAAACGTTCATATTCCTATAGAAATGTGGAGTTGCCGTGGCAAGAGGCATAGAACGAATAACTCGGTAGAGGGTTGGAAGGATAAACTGAATTTGAAATGCGAAAACCACATCCTCGTGTAAGAGACTTGGTGTTGTGTTTGTAGAAGGAGTCTCAAAATTCAACGAAAAAGTTATGCGGGCAGAGTTGAATTTGCAAGCCACAAAAGAAAAAGAAAATATGTTGCAATGGATGACAGAATCCCAAGAGCAACTCAACAGTTTGAAGAGACCGGTGATTTAACAGTAATTTTTAAGAAATAATTATTTTGCTGTACAAATTGTTTAGAGTATAAAGAGAAGAATAGTTCAGTTAAAAGATCAATTTTGACGAAGCTACGTGCTGATTACTAAGTGACTTATAAATAATAATAATAATAATAATAATAAGAAAGAAAGCTTTTCAGACGGTCAACACGAATTGTGCCCACAGGGTGTTTAAATACTTGTTTTCCCGCCTAATGTAATTAGGCACAATTCGTGTTGACCGTCTGAAAAATGGCTTGTATCACTACAACTTGTAAATAAGATAAAAACAGTTCAAAGACGAAGCGACATGCTGATACTCTTTTAAGAACTTTGTAAATATAACTCAAAACTGATTATTTTGACGAAGGCACATGCTGATACAGATACTGACAAGGCGAAAGCTGCTTATGGGAGCTACCCCCGGTTAGCCCTAACAATGGATCTTATTTGTTTCAAATTAATACAATTTGGTGTAGAAAACTAAGCTGAAACTCCTCAGGTAGCGTTCGGAACTGACGGCAGATAGCTAATCCGCGAAAGGATTTGGAACTGGCGGGAATCGGAACTCATGGGAGGACACGGTAAAAACACGGACGTTGTTGTATGTGTGCCCCGTGGTGTTAGGGTAGCGTGCCTTCCCGGCTGTCGGGATTTTAGAAGCTGACGTGGAATGGTGTACACTGAGCCTAGTGAGGATAATTGAGTGAGGCAGCGTAATAAAGTTCAACGGCCGAGGGAATCAGACCACTTGTCACCCCGCAATCGGTAGGTCACATAGCTGGGCACCAGTCGCTTGTTAGGCCGAGGCTTTTCATGGGCTGTGGTGCCTCTGGGGGGTTTATTGTATGTATTGCGTATAGATATTTACACTGTATTCACATGGAGAAATGGGTGTGTAAGAAATGGAAATACAGTACGTGATGTTGCCGAATACTTATCACCGGCATCTGAGGTATGGCTGTTCACTCTTTGGACCTCAGAATGTAACTCGTGGGAGTGAAGCACTGTGAGGAGTTATTTCCAGGTGTGGCGGCAGTGATATTCTGGGCCCTTCCCCTTCCTCCCTGCAGGTGGGCACAAGCGGACGCTGACTGGAAGCGCTAATCACAACACAACTTCATTATTGTAGTTCCAAGAATAACAACACTTTCATCAACTCCCTCGCTACGGTAGTTTCTTACTTAAGAGTTCTGATATACACTAAGTTTATGAATCGTGGTTGTTGTTGCTGTTCCTTCAGGTGCACGTTGGTAATCAGCCCCGTGTAGTTGTGTGTAGTGACTGCAGCCGTGTGTGTGTTGGTGCCCCTGGGCTGGCAAATCTATTATATTATACGCTAAGTTCATCAGACAAAAAACTCAAGCTCCTGAACCAGAAGGAGTTAGAACGTGCGTTTTGTGCCAAAATCTACCAAATCGTCTCAATAGTATAGGAAAAATCTTGCATTTCTTGAAAAGTCAGCGGAAGTATATTTATTTGTTAAAAAAGTGTGTTTAAACAAATAAACAAGACGATAGCCCCTGGCAGAACAGTGTGGCGTTCAGCCCGCATAACACAATCACCGGGCGGGTAGTCTGTACACATGGGGTGCACACAAGCCTTTGTGTATTGAAAAGAATATTCAGATGGAATTACCCGCAGCAGTCACGAATTACTCTCTGATTTCATAAATATCGGCAATTTGTTTAAAAAGTGCGTTTAAACAAATAAACTTATTTAAAGAAGCCCGCATAAGAGTAAGGCCGGGTGGATGGTTAATGAACATGCGAGATTTCTCACACAGGACCCCCAGTATGTACTATTGTGGTTCTTGTGGTTCTTGCTGGGATTAAAACCTCGCATCTGTAAATATGCAACTACGAAATGCTGTCATGGAGAATATTAGAAAGCTATCTCAGGTGAAATTTGTGACACTCCCATGGGCTCACAGCTATTGTCCGTCCAGAGTTAAGAATGGACTATGGTCTCTTATGGGCTTTTACACTTAGTGGACTCCCCCAGAATTGATGGCTTCGAAGTCTTTAAAAACTGCCTTATATAACAGCCTTTTGGTCAGGAGTGGATACTACACGATGCTGGACGCTCATTTCATGATACGTAATTAATTCATTCTCAAATTGATTTTGTAATTCATCTGATAGTAAGTGTCCACGAGCTGGATGGAACAGCTCGCACACTCTTGTACAGTACTTGATTTCCAGCTGCACCCAACGTACGAGTACAGATCTCTTCAAGATATTTCAAACAATGTGTTGAGAAGTTCGAGAATAGTGCGTATTTTGCGTAATAGAACATTGAGGTACGTGGTATACTGGTATTAATGAACACGTCTGATGTTCCGTTTGCATTTTCTATGCAAGTTGACGATGCATGCTGTGTTGTAGCTGGCAAGTTTTTCATTTTTGCTGTTATCAGTGTGGACTCGTGTTAGTTACTGTGCCATAGCTGCACCGCTACACGCAGCAAACTTGTACCATAAGAACTCTGGACGGGCAATAATAGAAAGGCATGAGGAAAATCCTTCCCGTTACCTGTTTCAGTGTTCGTGGGGACTTGCAGCCAGCGGTGCCCAGTTCGCTCGCTGGCAGACCGATTCTATTCTGTGTTCACTAGTCTTTCCGGGCCTAGTGCCAGTGTTTGATTGTCTTGTCAGCCACACTGCCCGTGTTCATGACAAACCACTCGTAATCGCTGTTTCTTTTCCTTATCTTTTTGTAGTACACAGTCTCATATCAGTATGGAAACATGTGGAGACTGTGATTATATTAACGGAACGGTAGCCTTTAAATAACTTCCTTTGGTGATGATGATGATGATGATGATATTAATAAAATAAACATTTTGAAATCGAAATAGAAGCTTCAAAATTATCAAGTAGCATATTCTCCGTTACTGCGTTCTTCATAAATATAGCGATTCCAAACTATAGGCCTATAACGAAATAAAATTGATCACATTGAAATATTTTGACACCTTTGCATTTGAATTTCAAATTTCTGTAGTTGGCACTTCCTCAAATACGGAGCTCACACTTGTAAAGCAAACATGATGGTTATATAATTATTTTTATTGTAATTTCATTTGCTCTAGCTTAAGTTCTCAGTTATCTCTGGGTGTCTGAAAGTGCAATAGCGCGAATAAAGTTGCTATTTACGTTTTCAGGGTCAAAACGTGTTTACATTTTGTTAATTACAAAGACCACAATGTGGTGTAGTGGCTAGCGTTCTGGGCTATCACCTCACTCGGGCGGGCATCAATTCCACCCGGGAATTCCCGTCAGGTAGCCAGGGTTACCTCAATTCCACCCGGTCCTCCAAGGGACCCAGAAATGAGTTCCTCAACTGCGCCCAGGCTTTTCCCCAATGACGCAAACAAATCTCATAACCCTCCTGCTCGCATACCAAGGGCTGTGTCAAACACCTTATGCAGCGCATGAGTAGAAAAAAAAACAGGAAACTTGGCAGACTTATGTAAAAGAATATTATGATTAATTTTAACTATTGTGTGAGAAACACACTTCGCAAGATCTAATCTACTCATTGTTTGGTTGGCGTACTGCATGAGCTTGTTTTCAATGCTTTCTTTTCTCACGCGACTATTCTTGTCTTTGCTCGACACCCGCCCACTGCTGTTAAGTAGAATGTACGTGTCTGTCTGTATCTGATGTAGGCACTTAAATATATATATATATATATATTTGGATGAGGTGTTGTACTTTGTGCTTTGAATTTTGAGTGAAAAGCCTCGCAGGCATTAGTTGTTCTCCACAACTCTGCAGACGGTGACGCCCACAGATGTGGGGGGAACAACGTACCTGGAGCCTCTTCAATGTAGGTTTCCAGAAGGTAATCCGAAAATTCACTAAGTCGCTGGTTGGTGGGCTGGATACTAAACAGGTCACAGAAACCGTTTGAAACTTCGCTAGGGTCCAAATACATCAGGCCAAAGCAGTACCGAAGCCACTTCCCCTCTTCGGATTTTTTGTCTCTGTAGACAGATGCTAATCCAAGTCATTTAAAATTAATAATTATGAATATTAATATTAATCACTGTTGTTAAATAAAAATATGGACAGGAAATTTAATAAAATAAGAAAAATCAGCATCTTAAAAAGTCAAATAAATGTTTACTTCATTTCAAACTATACAAAAAACATTAGATGAAACTCTTTTCATCCCCTAAACATTTTGACCGGCCCTTGGTATGCGAGCAGGAGGGTTATGACATTTGTTTACGTCATTGGGGATAACCCATTTGCCGACCCCTTGTCAAAGCCTGAGCGGAGTCGAGGAACTTATTTTTGGGTCCCTTGGAGGACCGGGTGGAATTGAGGAAAATCGGGCGGAATTGATGTTCGACCCCCCACTCAATCCCGGTTCTGCCAATAAATGTAATTCTTGTCTGAGGGTTAGAATGGGGTACGTTCAGCCTTTTGAAGCAAAATGGGGAATAGGAGGATTCGATTCCCACCACAGCTATCCTACCAGTTTCGCACTTCTACCCCAAGCAAACGTCAGGATAACTCCTAAGCTTTGAGCTGCAGGAAAATGGTTCTTCCTATGCTCTTATTGTCGTGTGGCCTCTTGAGAGGCCGAGTGCAGGTATTTCTAGTCGACGCCCTGGGCGCCAGGATGAGAGATGAAATTGACGAAGATGAATGAAACTGGGTAAGGATGTGGAAGGAAGCGGGCGTGGCCTGTCAGAAGGTACCGTCCCAGCATTTACCTGGTGTTGAAAGTGGGGAAACCACGGAAAACCATTTCAAGGACGACCGACGGTGGGGCTCGAACCCACGCGTCTACCGAGTCAGCAGAGAGCTTGGCCCCATGACCTAACGCTGCGCTTTAGCGAGCGTAGCCACTGCTGTCGGTGTTCCTATGCCTAAAGCCTACCACTCCAAAAAGTCTTGGACTTCAGTGGTATAAACTGCAATGACAACTGAAGATTTTTTCTTGGAAAGGCAGAATTCACTCCGTACATACCGTTACCTGGCTGAATAAGCTGTGTTGTGTTGTATTAACAGTCCAGTGTCTCTTGATCTCGAGATTAACGGTCGTAAAACTACAAGCTTTTGTATTAAAAGCAAATTTAAATATAAATATAACAGTAGGCCTACCTACCTAGGGCCAATTTTGTAACAAAGACGTTGCAAGATGTAGTAATACGCTGAAAAACGATGAAATACAGGCGTCTTGGAAGTTGTGAGTTTTATCAAAGGAGGAACATCGTGGGAATTTCAAATTACCATAATGATGCCGAACTGGTTATTTACAATTAAGTTACACCAAATTATGATTTTGCAAATTTTTATTGGTTTCAGGCATTCATCAGTTTTTAGGCCATATTTCGAGCACAACCGACTTCATAGTACATTTGCATTCATTGTTTGTGCACTTCTTAATATACAAGAATATGGTACCTTAAAATTAATAATTATAACACATGTAAAAAAAAGCGTTAATTTGTCACAAAAGTACGGTATACCCTACACTTTCCGGGACCGTACGGTATTTTGTTTGTGGGTTCGAAACTTGGCACTTAGCCTCGTACTGCTTATTTATGTGCCGTGCCGTAATTAATATTGACCGATTGGTGTTTGTTGAAGTGGGTTTTGCTGAGGAGATTTTTTAATCATTAAGGTGAATGATCTCGCTGTCAGTGTCCATGCATCATCAGGTCTGCCTCCAAATTATCCGATTGTACTCTCTTATGTTGTAGCTATGTACGGTAATCATGCAGAGATTATAATAGAGCTTCTTTAATGAATTAATTAATTAATAACATGAGTTAAGGTGAGAATAAACCCGGAAGACATCTTTCGAGAATAATTGTATTTGAACCTGTGACCTCTGGAGCATCCGTAACTTTCTTGTGAAGCGTGTAGGCCTAATCCTGGGTGGAGGCAAAATTTCTTCTAGAATGGTTAAAATATTCCAGATGATCGGCGGGATGAAAGAACACGTCATGGGCCTAAGTGCAGAGAGGTGTCATTCTTGTAGTATTTATTAACGGTCTGAACATATATCTTTAAAAATATCTGAATGCTTAGTAAATATTAAAAACACAAATGTTTTCAAAGCCACCACTACACCATATTTTTCCTCAGCCTGATAAATTACAAGGGTTTAAAAATGCTCTGCTGCTTACATGGTACACCAGGTTACGCCCACTTAGGACTGGTGCTTGGCTTCACTCAAACGAGCTCTTGATTCTTTCCTCGATGCTAAGCATTTAATATCTGTGAACCTTTCCACTGCCGCTGCAGGGTCAGATTTTACTCATTACGTTCCGATATATTTAAAAAGGGCTACTGTTCTACAAAAAATCAAAGGCAAAGCATATCTAAATACGGATGGAGACTACTGTAGTCTATAAGTTGGAAACAGTAAATATAGAAAATGCACCCTAAAGTACTAAAGTAAACTAGATACAAAAATATCTAGTTCGTACCCAAAATGTGTTTTACAAAGTAAGACAGGTAGCACAATCTACGTTAGGTCGAATTATTTGAATATGACACTTTTTGTTATTTTATCCATAGGCCTACACATTTTAACCGCACAAATTGAGTAAACTAATTCGATTGTTAGATCGAAGTCTGGTTAACGTGGAACGGAAAATTGTGTGGTTTGCTCACTTTATCTTTATTGTTCCAACATTAAAACTCAAATGTTCCTAGTGACACATAGGAATGTGCGCAAAGCAACCAGCCATACTCCCGGGGTTGTGGTGCAAAACCCTGTCCAGTTATGTGACATAGGCTGACATAGGCTGTGTATGTGTTGCAGGGCATCCAGCGGGCGTCGAGGTGTTGGGCAAGGAAAAGTGGACCAGGCGCTGCAAGGGGATGGAGGTGACAAGACTCGTGCCACTGCTTCACCCAGGTAACCATCCTGCCTCGCACACTCTACACATTGAGACAGCCTCAGTGAGAGTAGCTTCTGGCTCGTTCGTTATGTGAAGATATTTGGCAAAATATATGAATACATGCAGTAAGGCATTTCAAAAAGATACTTAAATACTCAATAGTGTGCGTCTGATAGATTAATATGTGAATCTACTGTTAATCACGCACGCATATTAAAATTTTCTATTTAGATCGGGCTGGATTTTGATGGGCTATAACAAAGTGATATTTTGCCAGTGTGAAAAGAATCGAAAAGAATCAAATATTTCTAACAAACGGCATAACTACATTATCACATACGGACCGGTAATTGTTGCCTTCCGCATTCCGTTGTCCTTCTCATACCGTCAACTCATAGCGCACAGGAGGGTCATCGAGTGAATGTGTCAGGTCAGACAGTGCGAGTCAAATAGGTCTGTACCAATATGATAATTATGCCTGGTAGATCGCGACCGCGATGGGACAGGCACTAAGTCCTAAGACATTCCTCTCTATCCAATCCCCTATGCTTTCTTTTCTACTATCGTAGATTAACTGCATGTCGGAGGCACCAGTAGTAAGGTCGGGTGCCACGCGGGGGGTGCGGGTACTCTTCCCCCCCCCCCCCCCCCGAAAAAGAAAAGAAAAAAGCTCCTCTCAAACCACACCATAGGGAGTTCGCAAAAGGTTCCTAACACCACGTGATACATGGTGTGGTCACTACAAGTTTGCATCCAATTGGCAAATACTCTCATCTGAAATACTGAATGCGTCCTTCTTCCTGGAGCAAATCAGCTGCAGGAAGTAACATGTTTGGCCAACGTGCGCCTCTAATTCATATCTGGCCTGGTGGTTACCATGGGTGAGGGCTCACCCCATTGAGGCAGAGTGGTCAATCAGTTCCTTTAGGCACATGACTTATAGAGAATGATGCGCCTGCCGTATTCTACAGATATGAACTCTGTTGAACATGCATGTATCCTCTTGAAGAGTTAAATTATCATTTGAATAATTTGAGTATAATTACAGTATTCCAAAGTGTGAAGGTAGGCCTAGGCCAAACTGACATGAGATATCAAAGATCAAAGACTGTCATATCCACAAGGAATGTAGGCAACCCGAATAGTGTCCCTGACAGCGTCAAGGGATCGCTAACCAGGCGTCCTGAGTCGGAGTTTACGTTCCTTTCCACTCGTCCTCCTGCCACAGCATCCGTCAGTTTCCCATTTATGATCACGAGGCTGGGAGACTCTATACCAGACCTTACCATACCAAGACTTTTAATTCTTGACAGAGCCAGGAATCGAACCCGGTACCTCTGGGGTGGCAGCCACGAGATATCGGTCGGATAATTTCGCTTATTTTGCAAGGCATATTAAGTGTCGAATCGTGGGCCTACTATAAGGTCATGTTAATATTATTGTCCATAAATGCCTTAATGCTCCTAACGTCCGCGTTATCAACTCATTCGCCCTGCTAAGAGGAGTGATTGAAATATACGGTACATCATAATTTGGTTTGGTGGGCACATGCCAGTTGACGCTGTTGGACAGCGAGTTTCTAAGCCTCGTTTTCTCAATGCGACATCGAAAGAACGCGAGCAAATATTTATTTTTGTTCTTTCTGCATTTAGAATTTACACAATCCTTCAATCGCATGAAGATTTCACTAATTGCGCTTTACATTAAGCGCGCCCATTTACAAATGTGCAAATTTTTCATGGCTATCCTGTTAATAGCAGTAAACATTCTCGCCACTAAATGTCATATGTGATGGCTGGAGTCTCAAATGCGCAGGGCACTGTGCATGCATGTATTTGATGGAAGCCATAATCGTACGATTGTCCGTGCTTACAGTGAAGTTCACACACGCTTACAATTGCGAAATGAGGCGGATGAAGAGGGATATTATAAAAGTAATTCATGATCGCAGTGCTAAATCCAACAGGGATTGTTCTTATTTCATGACGTAATCTATCTACCCACCGCTTGGCATTCTGCATATTTCAGCACCTTCCTATCTTCCTCACTCCTTGTGGAAGAAGCGGATGTTGTTATTATCCCTTCAGTTCAATGTCAGTTGGTATCAGAACTTAATAATCATGGGGTTTGGACAATCAGCTTCAGAATTTTTAGCGCTGTCACATAGCATCACGAAAATAATTGAATCTGTAATGATTTTTGTGCCTGTAAAGAAGGAAATAACATTTGGGATGGAGAGCCAGCGCTTTGGCCAAAGCTTGTAGCTATGAATAGTGAGCTAGGCTAATAGTTCTCTCAAAGAAGTAACCCTAGTAACATAAAAGAGAAAGGAGTAGAAAAACAACGGACTAGCGGAAACGCAAGCATACATATCCGTCATCGAGGAGAGACAGAACAAAGCCAGCGAGATTCCAAGAGAAATAATGGAAACAGAAGCGATGATAACATAAACCTGGAAGGAACCGAAATTTGAGCTTCACCACCTGTACACACGACTTGCCACCCATGAATTCAATGGGAAGATATGCCAGAAGTGTGAAGACAGAACTCTACCATTAAACACGCTAACAAAAGACTGGTGATAATCAAAACTCAAATTAATATACACATTGTGTCTGAAAAAGTTATTTAAAACAAGGTGTTCAATAATGAACATGTAGCCTACTTTTTCCTAAATGTAGACTATGGGTATAGTTCACTGATTTAAAGTCGCCGTTATTTTTCTTTGGACATACGATACTCCCACCATATCGATAATTTTCGTTATTGTAGTTCTAAAACATAGAAAGGTATTTATTTGTAAATTATGAAATTTCAGGATGGCCGCCGCATGCTATATTCAGTGTGATAAATTTATCACTTACGCTACTGAGGCCTCTTATATAATACTCCTGTTCTGCCCAGTTTTGCCTTAGTTGTGCAATAATATCCTGAGTTACTGATTTGTATACTTTAATAGTACGCCTAGCCGCCGTGTGGCGGCCATCCTGAAATTTCATAATTTACAAATAAATACCTTTCTATGTTTTAGAACTACAATAACGAAAATTAGCGATACGGTGGGAATCACTGTTCGTTTGCTTTGGGCATACGAGGCGACTTAAAAGGTTCTATTTTATTACTAAATTTCGCTTTTATAGCTTTATGATACTGAAAATTATTAATTTATTTTGAAATTTCAAGATGGCCACTGTGCGCAATATTCAGTGTGAGAATGTTTTGTCAAACGAAAATGAGAGCTCTTTTTGGTATTCACCTATTGCCAAGATTCGTCTTAATTACCGAATTTCTTTCTGAGTTGTCGATTTTAATACTCGAACAGTTCGCTCAGATTTGAATGCATGGAGAGTCTGTTCTTTGCCTTGGCTATACAAGGCCACATTTTTTGGTCCTACTTAGTCACTATTTTTCGTTACTATAGCTCTTATATATTGAGTTATTTTTATATTTTATAATTTTAAGATGGCGACTGCGCGTAATGTTTACGCTTGTATAGTCATAAGGTTGGTAACAGAAGGTCCCTATAAAAACTATCCGAATGCCAAATACTGTCAACATTGATTCATTGGATCGTAAGTTATGGATTATAATGCTTGCATGATTCGCACGATTCACACGGCCACCATCTTGGAATGGATTGGCTGGTGACCTTGTAGTTTGGGCGAAAGACACTCCCGACATGAAGTTATGCTTTCCAAAATTTGGTAGAGATCTGATGGTTAGTTGTAGTTTGATTTAAGCTTTGAACATTTGGATGGCCGCTAATTTGTTTCCGTTATGATGGCGGCAATATAAAGCATTACTTTGAATTGCCCTATGCTAGTGCTACCTTTGTACCAAATTAAGTTTGATTCGGTTTTGTCGTGTTTGACTTGATAGGGGCCACAGGCACACACACAGACATTTGGCCCGCATAGGTCTCATAAGTCCACATTCATTTTTCTTTACGAATATCGAAAATAGGCTAATACATGTACTATGTTCATAGTCAAAGGTACCTGGATTTTATTATAATTTTACTGTGACCCCACATTAATATTCTCGTATTTACTCCCTAATTCTTCCCCGGGTTGGTTAAAAGTTACTTTTCAAAAGTAACTTAATTACAGTTACTTGTCATAAATGGTAATGAGGTTGCCGTTACTGGTCATAAATGGTAACGAGGTTGCCATTACTAGTCATAAATGGTAACGTGGTTGCGATTACTAGTCATAAATGGTAACGAGGTTGCCGTTACTTTTCATAAATGGTAACGAGGTTGCCGTTACTTTTCATAAATGGTAACTAGGTTGTCGTTACTAGTCATAAATAGTAACGAGGTTGCCGTTACTTTTCATAAATGGTAACGAGGTTACCGTTACCTGTCGAGAATAGTAACGAGGTTACCGTTACTTGTCATGAATGGTAACGGGGCTGCCGTTATTTTTCATAAATGGTAACGAGGTTGCCGTTACTAGTCATAAATCGTAACGAGGTTGCCGTTACTTTCATAAGTGGTAACGAGGTTACCGTTACTTGTCGAGAATGGTAACGAGGTTACCGTTACTTGTCGAGAATGGTAACGAGGTTGCCGTTACTTTTCATAAATGGTAACGAGGTTGCCGTTACTTTTCATAAATGGTAACGAGGTTATCGTTACTTGTCGAGAATGGTAACGAGGTTACGTTACTTGTCGAGAATGGTAACGAGGTTGCCGTTACTTTTCATAAATGGTCACGAGGTTACCGTTACTTGTCAAGAATGGTAACGACGTTACAGTTTTGTTACTTTTGTATAAAAACTATGCTTATTTAATAACATTTTCCCCCCAACTATAATTTACCTGATTCGAACGAAATACAATAATGGATTACAGCAATGTGTAAAGGAAAATGAACTAGCACCACAACGCTACATTAAACAGACACTTCCTGTGTCGTAGCACACCTCATGCCTTAAAATAATTCAATTCATGACAAGTGAATGGTATGAAGTTAAACTATAAAATATTTTGTAATAATAATAATAATAATAATAATAATAATAATATATCAAGCTATCGAATTTCCCGTGCATTACCTGCACATGATTCTTTAAGGTCACTGCTGAACTGCGACTGCTTTGTATTATTTTTCCACCTGTGCACACTTTACATCCGATTTTAAGAAATTGGTAATTACCTAGGTATACTGACGTATAGCGGCTCCGTAACAATGGCACAACTCTAGACACAAACACGTTTTAACTTCAATCTCGCCAGCGAAGTAATAATACCCCAGGGATGATTTTAACAAGACATATTGTGCACAACATGAAATATGGCGGAGGCTCCTCCCCCTCCCAAAACCAGGTTGGAAGTAATTAAGTTAGACCTAATAAAGTGTTGCATTGTGTTCCCAGGCTCTCTAGGAGAAAATGTTTTTCTCAGAATTTACCTCAAAAACATATCCGAAACGTAGCTCCTACTTCAGCTATTTGGCACGTTTTATACCGAGAATAGTTCATAAACCCTAATTGAGGGTCGTATAAACCGGGTGTGCGTCACAGAAGGTAGTGGGAGGTTGTCTATTCTCAGGCCACCAAGCAAATGGTCTACACCGAGACATGTCAGGGTTGGAATGTTTATGGCACCAATGCGGAGAACAGATGGGGGCAAGAACTCGAACCTTTAATATCCATCATAAATTCACAGCTCTTTCATGGTGATGTTTGTGTTGAAAATAGAGATGGCCTGGTTGGTTCCATTCCCACGTGCTGCTGACAACTGATTGCTCCGTCTTGAAAAAGTAACGACCATTAAGTAATTGACACAAGTAACGCGTTATTCCCCAACCCCGATTCTTTCGATGTAGAACCATTTGATGCAGTAATTACAAAACAGAGGAAATGTCCACCTGGCAGCTTAGTCGAGTCACGCTCCAATACTTCATGGTGCTTACGAGGACTTTTAGGCAAATAATGCTTTGTCTCTCCCACAGCTTTGCCTAGGAATTGAACCGTTCAATAATTTGATTTAACTGGACACTGCTTTGGTATTTGAGTGCGTTCATGAGACTTCCCTCTGAGTTTCTCGAAGTCCACACTTTCAAGACTAGCCTTTCCTCTATCTTGTTGTAGTTCAACTATAACGAGGACCGAAAAGTAACGTCTGACCACCGAACAATAACAATCTAAACTAAACTTAACTGCAGAAGAGCTTTGTTCTGACGTCACTTGTCTGGTGAATCCCTGTCGAAAATTCCCTCGGCCCGACCAACGATATTTTTAGATACGGCCCTGAATTATCCTTATATTTACGAAGTACGTCCAGAAAGTAAGTTCCGTTTGGTAATAAAACATTAAATTGTGTACAGATACAGAAAAATTATTTATTGCACAAAATTCTACAACCCTTAAACTACTTTTCCGCATAACTGCCGAAATGTTGCAGGCATTTGTCGTAGCGTGGCACAAGTTTTTGTATACCTTCTTCATAGACGTGTGCCGCCTGTGTCTTCAACTAGTTGTACGTTCCGCTGCAGCGCAGTTCCGCTTATGCGCGGTAGACGCCCTGTATCAAGGAGAAGAAACGTGCGCCATTCGGAGAGCGCTGTCAGCCACGTACGCTTTGTTGTGCATGTTTACTCGTACAATGTCGGTGTTGATTGAAAATCCCGCCGCTTGTGAAATCAGATCTGTGATTCGTTTTCTGAATGCTAGGAAAGTGAAACCAATTGAAATTTATCGGCAAATTTTCGAAGTGTATGGACAAAATGCGATGAGTGATTCAATGGTGAGAAGATGGGTCCGACATTTCAATGAAGGACGTAGTGAAGTGCACGATGAAGAACGAAGTGGGCGTCCATCTTTGGTTACAGAAGAACTGGTTCACGCGATTGATGACAAGATCCGGGTAAACCGCAGGTTTACAATTAGTGCTCTCGCTATGGAATTTCCCCAAATCTCACGATCACTAATTCATGAAATTGTTACCGAAAAACTGAACTTTCGTAAACTTTGCCGACGTTGGGTACCAAAGTTTCTTACGGAGCAACACAAAACAAAACGGGTGGGTAGTGCACTTCAGTTTTTGACCCGTTACAATGAAGGCGGCGAAGAATTTCTGACACAGATAGTCACAGGAGATGAAACTTGGGTTCCTTACCACACCCCTGAAAGAAAGCGGCAATCAATGGAATGGAGGCACACTTCATCCCCAGCAAAGGTTAAGCCGAAACAAATCTTGACACCTCGGAAAATGATGTGCACAGTGTTCTGGGACTGGAAAGGCATCTTACTCAATGATTTCTTACCACGTGGTCAAACAATCAACGCAGATGCTTACTGCGAGACACTTAGGAAATTGCGCCGCGCAATACAGAATAAGCGCCGAGGGTTGCTGTCAAAAGGTGTTGTTTTCCTTCACGACAACGCACGACCACACACTGCAAATGTGACGAAAAACCTCCTACAGGGATTTGGCTGGGACGTGTTTGACAACCCTCCGTACAGCCCTGACCTCGCTCCTAGCGACTTTCATCTGTTCACACATCTCAAGTCTTTCCTTGGCGGTCAACACTTCAACAATGACGACGAGCTGAAAGAAGATGTTTCCAACTGGTTGAAGACACAGGCGGCAAACTTCTATGAAGAAGGTACCCAAAACTTGTGCCACGCTATGACAAATGCCTGCAAAAGTTCGGCAGTTATGTGGAAAAGTAGTTAAAGAGGTGTAGAATGTTGTGCAATAAATAATTTTTCTGTATCTGTACACAATTTAATTTTATTACCAAACGGAACTTACTTTCTGGACGTGCCTCGTATTTGTCATTTATTTTGTTAATCATATTTCTAAAACATTTCCCTGTGAAAGTCGAAATAATATAGTAATTTTAATAATATCCATGATACGTAATATAATGTACTAGGTTTACAAAATTTATATTTCCTGACTGAGTAATTATTGTTTCGGGCACGTATTACAATATGCATATCTTTTAATCGAATAGAAAAATAACTATTACTTAACTATGCTGAAATAATAATATATTTCCAAGTTTGAATTATCGTCTCCAAGAGGTAGACAACCCTCACAGTTTGCCTTCTCCAGACCCAGGTCGACTGGATTAGCGCCCGAAATCCGAATGATGAAGAAGACGAGACGTTACTGTTTAAGAAATCAGTGGACTGGGTTAAAAGAGTAAGACCGTTAAAATGGGGCATGAAAGAATTGAGTCTTCAAATCAACCAGCTTCTAGGCATCATCTTACCAGCCGGAGATTTTTCAGAAAATTCTACCCCTCCACCTCCCAAACATAATTTATGATTGCGGCCTTGCTGCCTACCATTACAACAGGGTTCGTTCAGTAACATGGTCGGTATTTACAACAATAAATTTAAAAAAAAATAGTTTTCCATTGTTTTTCACGTGAACTCCAGGTAAATCCTGGAACAGCACCAAATTAAAGCCTCCATTTCTTACCTACACACACACACCGACAACACAATAATCACCACAAAACAGTGAACTGGTTCTAGAGCTATATGTAGGCCTAACTGCGACTGCTCATACTGTTCAGCAATTTTAACAACATTATAGAGAAGTTATACCGAACTGCTGAAAAACAAGGACAGCGATTGTGTAAAAAAATATTTGTAATGATAAAATTGAATTTATGTGTGTATTTATCTAGCGGACCCTAGAGTACTAAATCCATTTTGAAGGACATTTCCATATTCATTCATTCATTCGTTTGTTTATTTGCAATTGGGGGTGTGTGGCTTTATAATCACCATCACGTTTAAAAGCCAGGCTTTATATCGGTGGCTCTGCAAGGAGCGCTACCAGAACTCGAGGGAGGAACGTGATTCACTCGTTTGTCCACACCTACCTGGGGGAATAGCACAGCTTTGTCTAGATACAGGACCGTACTGCTCGGGTCCAAGCTCTGTGAACTTGCGGGGTGAGGGAAAGGAGCAGTGAAGGGTCAGGCGAGAAGAGAAAGGTCTGTCAACAGCCCGTCGTGATGTCTGGTATCCCTTCTATTCCAATACTGCTAACATAGGGCCTTTGCTCAAACCACTGTAGTGTTACGAACGAGTGAGTGTCACCGACCAATGTATTTGGTTCTGTACTATGCACGTACCGAGAAACCTCATCACTCGTTTAACACCACTTCTCATACCGGGTGAGTTAGCCGTGGTCGTTACGGCGTGGCTGCAGGCAGTCGCTCACACCCTCCCGGAGGCGAGGAGGTTCGAATCCCCCCGCTGGCAACCTTGAAGATGGTTTTCTATGGTTTCCCATCTTCCTTCCAGGCAAATGCCGGGGTTGGTCCCTAACTATAGGCCACAGCCGCTACCTTCCGATTCCTCGTCCTTACATTAACACTTTCCTCCCCAGACAACACTCCACACGCGACGGTACTTGTAGCTCACCCAATGGGTGTCCGTATAGAAGCAGCTACAAACCTCAGGCGAGCCGAACATGTCCTCGGACACTCCCGGCATAAAAGCCATATGCAAAAAAAAAAAAAAAAAAAAAAAAAAAAAACACTTCTCATAGTCCGCGATGCACATTCCTCTCATGTTCACGCAGCTTAGACCCGAGCAGTAGTACATGTAAAGTGCATTGCATTGATATATTCACAGACGGAATGAAATGAACTCCCAACACATCCACACTTCTCTCAAGCCTCGGCTCTACTGTCAGCTGTTACTATGCAGCTGATCCATGACGGCGATGGGAGAGACTCGCTACTGAAGTTGATCATTCACATTTCCTTAATATGCTGTTGGGGGCACCAACTTGAGAAATAATAATTGCGTGTTGCTTCAGACTGGAGATTGCGCGAAAAATTCTAAACGACGATGTATCCTAAAGTACTCATGATAGTTACATTCTGTAAATGACATTTTAATCTACATTAGCTACATGAGGCGAATGCACAATTTATTTTCATAATGATTATTTGATAATTTAAAACAGCTGTTTCTATTGTGAGGTTTGAAGCCATTTTTCAGTGTTGCCTAAGTAAACAAAAGTTTGGTGCTTTTCAGTCGGTCAACACGAATGCACCCAAAAAGAGCTGGGTTATGTCCTAATCCTGAAATAAATTACATGAGATTAATAAATATACTAGGATGACCAGTTTCGATCGTTAAGCGATCATCATCAGATCCATTACACTTAGGCTATAACATCTATGTTTGAGAATACAGGTGAAAAACATTTACAATATGTACAATTATTTAGTTGCAGTATTGGTAATGCAACTGTCGGTGTATGCTAAATGTAGTACCGTATATCTAATGTTAGGTGAAATGCTAAAATGGTGATAAAATTCTTCAGTTTGTCTGTTTGGGGTGATTATATGGTTATACTAAATCAACTTTGGTTTTACTGTAATAATACAGGTTGATACTTATCCGGTTGTCTTCCTGACTGGAACTTCGAGTAGTTTCGTGTTCACTCTAGCACCAGTTTTGGTCGACCAAAAAATGGCATCTCGCGGGAGGAGACTTAATCACCGACACTGAAAGTTACATATTTTAGCACATAATTCCTCAATATAATTGATTGATTGAAGCAGGGGCGGCTCCTGATTAAATTTCTAGGGTGGCCAGATGATACTATTGTTGTTACATATTAAATATTGTTTTATATTTGTCATTTATCGTTGACAATATTGCCATTATCATAATTCCACACAACACAAAATTTGTAACAAGTTTTAATAAATAGTTGATGCATTAAAAACTGTACTCACATGGCTCTTTATTAATAGGCCTACATATATTCTCTCCTGTGCTTGGATGAAGCAAATTTATCCATCAGCTTGGTTAATGAGGTCATAATTATTTAATTTCTAACTTTGTGTTCAGAGCTATAGAAGAAAATGGATTTGTTTAAAAATTCCACTTTCATTTTCCTATTTCGGCATACAATCGACATATTAAATAACTACGTACCGTGCCACAAATTAAAAAAAAAATATACAGTAGAAATTACAGCTTCATCGACAGAACTCCCTAACACATTTGTACTGTACTTGGAATATCAGACAACTGAAAATGTATAATTAAATGTTTGTCTTATGTCAGCAATCTGCGAACAATAGCTGAATACCTGCTTAAGAGCGTGGGGTGGGGTGAACCCTTCTCCCGTAATCCTGTTCGACAGAGACAGAAGCAGGAAGCTTCAAAGCAACGCTATGGACCCAATCTGCTGGCCCTTGAAGAGAGAGAAAATTCCCTTCATAGCTCTGAAGAATTCGCGTGCAAGACAGTGCTATGTCCACTGTTTCCTCACCCGGTCCATGAAGCCATATACTTCACATGGGACTTGCTGTGGAGCGGCCCTCGCTATGACGATACACCGTACGAGACTGTCAGGATTTTAAGCTAGGGATGAGTTAATTATAATGAATTCTCTTTAGAGATTTTAGAAGGCAAGAGTTTAGTGCTTTTCAGTCGGTCAACACGAATGTACCCAAAAGAGGTGGGTTATGCCCTAATCCTGAAATAAATTACATGAGATTAATAAAACACTAGGATGACCAGTTTCGATCGTCAAGCGATCATCATCAGATCCAATACACTTAGGCTATAAAATCTATGTTTGAAATACAGGTGAAAATACTTACAATATGTACAATTATTTAGTTGCAGTATTGGTACTGCAACTGTCAGTGTATGCTAAATGCAGTATATATGTTAGGTGAAATGCTAAATGGTGATGGCTATCCGGAGATTGTACTTTAGAGAGATTATATGGTTGTAAACTATGGTTAAACTATAAAATTTTAGGCTAACTACTTATCTGATTGTCTTCCGTACTACAGCTATTCGCAGTTTCCGTGCTCACTTGAACTCGCTGTGCGGTCGACTGCGGTGGTTCTCTTAACGACTGGTTTTTCCCTGCCTTCCCCCCCTGTCCCTACGTGCTGTGGGGAGTGATCGCGATGTGTTTATGTGAGGTGTTGCCAACCTAGATAAGATGTATGTTATTGAATGAGGTGGATCTACAACTATTAAAGACCGTGGATTAGTCCTCGCCACGCTTGGAGCATAACCCATTCGAACTAAGCGTTGACGGTCTTATGAGGACGTCCCGGCACCTTTAATACTGCCTCTAATATGGGCCTTGGTTTATTGCAGAAGAAAAGTACATCGTACACCTGATCCAGATAACATTTACCTATTAAAAAACCCCTAATTTCCCCCCTTTTTTATCTAGCTTGGCTGTGTCGCTAAATTGTGTTTTGTTTCCGACAGGGTGTGTTTTTTAGTAGCGTGAAGAGGGGTGAGCTCTCCATGAACGTGTGTTCATTTAGATTGTTGGGATTGTTTCGTTTGGCTAGGTGTATCTCGATTGCTTCCTTTATGTCAAGAGCTCTGCCTTTCGATTCGTGATGGATTATTTTAAGGTCCGACTCTATGTTGGTAAAGCTATGCCCTGCGTCACACATATGTTCGCACACGGCTGAATGTGTTCCGTATCTTATCGCATTTCTATGTTCATTATAACGTGTGTCTACTCGCCTTCCACTCTGCCCGATATAATTAGCTTGACAATCGGTGTCTTGGCACGTTATAGAATATACCCCTGACCTTGAATACGGGTCACGTTTATTTAGATTACTATTTAGGAGGTGCCTAGCGGTTGTGTTTTTCGTCGTGAAAGCTATCTTTATGCCTTGCTTTTTGAATAGGTTAGTGATTTTATATGTATTCGCATTCACATAGTTGAAACGCGCAAATTTTTTCTCATTACTGTCCGGTTTGGGAATCGTTTTATCTTTATTTTTATGTTTGGCTATAATTTGATTTATTTCGCTTGGCGAGAAGTTGTTTTCCTTTGCTATTTGCATAATAGTTCTTATTTCCTTATTATAGTTGTCTTTTGACATGGGTATGTTTAAAGCCCTGTGCACCATTGAATTGAAACCCGCTAGTTTGTGCGTACTGGGGTGATTAGACTGATTGTCGATTGCATGCGAGGTTTGTGTTGCTTTCCGGAATATGGAATATGAAAGGTCGTTGTCTTTACGTTCAATAGTTATATCGAGATAATTTATTTTCCGGTCTATTTCGGATTCCTTAGTGAATTTGATAGAATGGTGAAGGCTATTAATGGATTGGAGAATTGTTTCTTCGCTTGTTAGTTCAGTATCGTAGATGCAAATTACATCATCTACGTATCTTTTCCATATTACTATTCCCTTTGTTGAAGTCTTTTCTAAGAACGCATTTTCTAGTGCATTGATGAAGATGTCAGCGATTAACCCACTTAGTGGCGATCCCATTGCTAGGCCTTCTCTCTGTGTGTATATTTTATTGTCGAATTGAAACACGTTTTGGGTGAGAACGACCCTCAGTAATCTCACAATCTCTTCAATTTCTTTTACCGAATTGTTGGATTTTAAGTTGTTTTCGATAGTGTTGATTGCTTCAATAATCGGAATATTGGTGTACATGTTAGTTACGTCGAAAGATACTAGCCTGAAGCTAGGTTTCATTTGTAGGGTGTTCAATGCTGTTACTAGTTCTGTTGTTTATTAGTTTTGATTTTTCGGCTTTGGTCAGTATGTATTCACATGAACCCGAAAATACCGTCATTGAGGGGACAACCAAAAATACACAAAAAGGAATGCCCAATGAGACCAATAGTCAATTGTAGGAATGCCCCTAATTACAAAATCAGCAAAGAGTTACAAAAAATCTTAAAATGCCGTCTTTCCAACGACAAAAACAACTCTGTAAAGAACACAACAGAACTAGTAACAGCATTGAACACCCTACAAATGAAACCTAGCTTCAGGCTAGTATCTTTCGACGTAACTAACATGTACACCAATATTCCGATTATTGAAGCAATCAACACTATCGAAAACAACTTAAAATCCAACAATTCGGTAAAAGAAATTGAAGAGATTGTGAGATTACTGAGGGTCGTTCTCACCCAAAACGTGTTTCAATTCGACAATAAAATATACACACAGAGAGAAGGCCTAGCAATGGGATCGCCACTAAGTGGGTTAATCGCTGACATCTTCATCAATGCACTAGAAAATGCGTTCTTAGAAAAGACTTCAACAAAGGGAATAGTAATATGGAAAAGATACGTAGATGATGTAATTTGCATCTACGATACTGAACTAACAAGCGAAGAAACAATTCTCCAATCCATTAATAGCCTTCACCATTCTATCAAATTCACTAAGGAATCCGAAATAGACCGGAAAATAAATTATCTCGATATAACTATTGAACGTAAAGACAACGACCTTTCATATTCCATATTCCGGAAAGCAACACAAACCTCGCATGCAATCGACAATCAGTCTAATCACCCCAGTACGCACAAACTAGCGGGTTTCAATTCAATGGTGCACAGGGCTTTAAACATACCCATGTCAAAAGACAACTATAATAAGGAAATAAGAACTATTATGCAAATAGCAAAGGAAAACAACTTCTCGCCAAGCGAAATAAATCAAATTATAGCCAAACATAAAAATAAAGATAAAACGATTCCCAAACCGGACAGTAATGAGAAAAAATTTGCGCGTTTCAACTATGTGAATGCGAATACATATAAAATCACTAACCTATTCAAAAAGCAAGGCATAAAGATAGCTTTCACGACGAAAAACACAACCGCTAGGCACCTCCTAAATAGTAATCTAAATAAACGTGACCCGTATTCAAGGTCAGGGGTATATTCTATAACGTGCCAAGACACCGATTGTCAAGCTAATTACATCGGGCAGAGTGGAAGGCGAGTAGACACACGTTATAATGAACATAGAAATGCGATAAGATACGGAACACATTCAGCCGTGTGCGAACATATGTGTGACGCAGGGCATAGCTTTACCAACATAGAGTCGGACCTTAAAATAATCCATCACGAATCGAAAGGTAGAGCTCTTGACATAAAGGAAGCAATCGAGATACACCTAGCCAAACGAAACAATCCCAACAATCTAAATGAACACACGTTCATGGAGAGCTCACCCCTCTTCACGCTACTAAAAAACACACCCTGTCGGAAACAAAACACAATTTAGCGACACAGCCAAGCTAGATAAAAAAGGGGGGAAATTAGGGGGTTTTTAATAGGTAAATGTTATCTGGATCAGGTGTACGATGTACTTTTCTTCTGCAATAAACCAAGGCCCATATTAGAGGCAGTATTAAAGGTGCCGGGACGTCCTCATAAGACCGTCAACGCTTAGTTCGAATGGGTTATGCTCCAAGCGTGGCGAGGACTAATCCACGGTCTTTAATAGTTGTAGATCCACCTCATTCAATAACATACATCTTATCTAGGTTGGCAACACCTCACATAAACACATCGCGATCACTCCCCACAGCACGTAGGGACAGGGGGGGAAGGCAGGGAAAAACCAGTCGTTAAGAGAACCACCGCAGTCGACCGCACAGCGAGTTCAAGTGAGCACGGAAACTGCGAATAGCTGTAGTACGGAAGACAATCAGATAAGTAGTTAGCCTAAAATTTTATAGTTTAACCATAGTTTACAACCATATAATCTCTCTAAAGTACAATCTCCGGATAGCCATCACCATTTAGCATTTCACCTAACATATATACTGCATTTAGCATACACTGACAGTTGCAGTACCAATACTGCAACTAAATAATTGTACATATTGTAAGTATTTTCACCTGTATTTCAAACATAGATTTTATAGCCTAAGTGTATTGGATCTGATGATGATCGCTTGACGATCGAAACTGGTCATCCTAGTGTTTTATTAATCTCATGTAATTTATTTCAGGATTAGGGCATAACCCACCTCTTTTGGGTACATTCGTGTTGACCGACTGAAAAGCACTAAACTCTTGTTTACTAAGGCAACACTGAAAATATGGCTTCAAACACCACAATGTTCACGGCTAGTCAGGCAAATCGTGAAGCCAAGAAATTCAAATCACTCAGGCTTAAACTCATGAATTTAGACAAGTCAATTTGGTTCAACAAAAAATGTATAGAACTAAACCTCACCCCTAAATACGTACCAATTAAAACCGTACCGAACACACCAGCCTCGATCATTTCAACTAAACAAGCCAAAGCGCTTTGGATAAAAAACGAATTAAGATTTGCATACATAAGAAAGCAAAAAATTAACCAACAATTATACGACATTCAATTGCAACTAAGTAATTTCTGGCACGCAGCCCAATGGGACAGCTTCACCGAACACCTACATGACACCATCAAAATCAGAGCAACGAGGAAGCATGAAACGCTAGAAAATAAATTAAGAAAACTAGGAGAAACACAGAACCATCAATCTAACGAACAACACACGAATAACAATGAATTCAATTTCCACAGCAGAGTAAACAACAGAACGAACGTAACCTTTTCTCAAGGTGAAATGAATATGTTAGACAAAGGTTTGAAATACAACTGCACAGACGCACACACGAACCACAATATAAAACAGTTAATCACAGATATTGAGATAGCCAGTCACAAGCTCCCAGCAGAAGACAGGGAATTAACCAAAAATCTCGCCACCAACGAAGCCAAAAAAATCCTCAAACGAGAGGGCGACAGCAATAACATTCAAAACAACAAACAAATCAAAGAAATAAAGTCGTTGAAACAAAAAATAAAAGAACATGACTTAATCATCACAAAAGCAGATAAGGGAAACACTACAGTAATTTTGAACAAAACAGAATACATTGAAAAAACAGTCGAATTCCTAAACAACAACGAAATCAAGGAATTAACAAAAGACCCCACCAACAAATTCCAAAAACAAATAAAAAGTGCGCTAAAAGAAACAGAATACATACTGACCAAATCCGAAAAATCAAAACTAATAAACATGAACCCGAAAATACCGTCATTGAGGGGACAACCAAAAATACACAAAAAGGAATGCCCAATGAGACCAATAGTCAATTGTAGGAATGCCCCTAATTACAAAATCAGCAAAGAGTTACAAAAAATCTTAAAATGCCGTCTTTCCAACGACAAAAACAACTCTGTAAAGAACACAACAGAACTAGTAACAGCATTGAACACCCTACAAATGAAACCTAGCTTCAGGCTAGTATCTTTCGACGTAACTAACATGTACACCAATATTCCGATTATTGAAGCAATCAACACTACCGAAAACAACTTAAAATCCAACAATTCGGTAAAAGAAATTGAAGAGATTGTGAGATTACTGAGGGTCGTTCTCACCCAAAACGTGTTTCAATTCGACAATAAAATATACACACAGAGAGAAGGCCTAGCAATGGGATCGCCACTAAGTGGGTTAATCGCTGACATCTTCATCAATGCACTAGAAAATGCGTTCTTAGAAAAGACTTCAACAAAGGGAATAGTAATATGGAAAAGATACGTAGATGATGTAATTTGCATCTACGATACTGAACTAACAAGCGAAGAAACAATTCTCCAATCCATTAATAGCCTTCACCATTCTATCAAACTCACTAAGGAATCCGAAATAGACCGGAAAATAAATTATCTCGATATAACTATTGAACGTAAAAGACAACGACCTTTCATATTCCATATTCCGGAAAGCAACACAAACCTCGCATGCAATCGACAATCAGTCTAATCACCCCAGTACGCACAAACTAGCGGGTTTCAATTCAATGGTGCACAGGGCTTTAAACATACCCATGTCAAAAGACAACTATAATAAGGAAATAAGAACTATTATGCAAATAGCAAAGGAAAACAACTTCTCGCCAAGCGAAATAAATCAAATTATAGCCAAACATAAAAATAAAGATAAAACGATTCCCAAACCGGACAGTAATGAGAAAAAATTTGCGCGTTTCAACTATGTGAATGCGAATACATATAAAATCACTAACCTATTCAAAAAGCAAGGCATAAAGATAGCTTTCACGACGAAAAACACAACCGCTAGGCACCTCCTAAATAGTAATCTAAATAAACGTGACCCGTATTCAAGGTCAGGGGTATATTCTATAACGTGCCAAGACACCGATTGTCAAGCTAATTACATCGGGCAGAGTGGAAGGCGAGTAGACACACGTTATAATGAACATAGAAATGCGATAAGATACGGAACACATTCAGCCGTGTGCGAACATATGTGTGACGCAGGGCATAGCTTTACCAACATAGAGTCGGACCTTAAAATAATCCATCACGAATCGAAAGGCAGAGCTCTTGACATAAAGGAAGCAATCGAGATACACCTAGCCAAACGAAACAATCCCAACAATCTAAATGAACACACGTTCATGGAGAGCTCACCCCTCTTCACGCTACTAAAAAACACACCCTGTCGGAAACAAAACACAATTTAGCGACACAGCCAAGCTAGATAAAAAAGGGGGGAAATTAGGGGTTTTTTAATAGGTAAATGTTATCTGGATCAGGTGTACGATGTACTTTTCTTCTGCAATAAACCAAGGCCCATATTAGAGGCAGTATTAAAGGTGCCGGGACGTCCTCATAAGACCGTCAACGCTTAGTTCGAATGGGTTATGCTCCAAGCGTGGCGAGGACTAATCCACGGTCTTTAATAGTTGTAGATCCACCTCATTCAATAACATACATCTTATCTAGGTTGGCAACACCTCACATAAACACATCGCGATCACTCCCCACAGCACGTAGGGACAGGGGGGGAAGGCAGGGAAAAACCAGTCGTTAAGAGAACCACCGCAGTCGACCGCACAGCGAGTTCAAGTGAGCACGGAAACTGCGAATAGCTGTAGTACGGAAGACAATCAGATAAGTAGTTAGCCTAAAATTTTATAGTTTAACCATAGTTTACAACCATATAATCTCTCTAAAGTACAATCTCCGGATAGCCATCACCATTTAGCATTTCACCTAACATATATACTGCATTTAGCATACACTGACAGTTGCAGTACCAATACTGCAACTAAATAATTGTACATATTGTAAGTATTTTCACCTGTATTTCAAACATAGATTTTATAGCCTAAGTGTATTGGATCTGATGATGATCGCTTGACGATCGAAACTGGTCATCCTAGTGTTTTATTAATCTCATGTAATTTATTTCAGGATTAGGGCATAACCCACCTCTTTTGGGTACATTCGTGTTGACCGACTGAAAAGCACTAAACTCTTGTTTACTAAGGCAACACTGAAAATATGGCTTCAAACACCACAAGATTCTAGAAGGGTAAAACACTTATTTTAAGTTGAGTATCTGTAATGTAATGTAAAGTAATTTTGAAAGACATTAATTAAACAAATTCTTTTTAATGCTGCCTAACGGCCTTGGGTGGGCAGGGCCCATTCGGCCCTTAATGACGCACCGTCCCTGGGTTGAAGCATACATAGGTCGTGTACCAAAAGCTATCACATGGAAAATCCTTGTAATAGATAGAATATTTTACGGAAAAGACCAGTAGGATATACAGTATATTATAAGCCGGCTATCCAGTTCTTCACGGAACTACTTGTTCTTTAAGGTTTTCTGTACATATCATATCGATTAGATATTCAGTTGTGGGAGGCTCGAGGTGCTGATAACAATATCAAAGTCGCTAATGAGAAGAGAAAACCTGTTCCAAGATCTATTTAGAAATGAATTGGGATTTTGGTGGATATGTCAAATCGGCATGTATCAAATACAAATAACGGAAATACTGATTTTTTTTAAAAAAAAATCCTGAAAAGTCAGCCAAGAATACGGGCGTGAACATTGAATTAATGGAGCGTTTTAATGTTAATTTAGAATGCCTGAATTGTGGTTTCCCCGTAGATGATGAGTTTGATGTGTACACCAGACCAACTATAGTTAGAATAATATCTGTGTTACTCGATGCCTGTTAAGTAGCGGGACATGGCCGTGGCGGGCGGGACTTTATCATTGGAAGGACACTCGATCCGCTTCAATAGGATAGAAATGGGAACATGAGGATTGTTAAAAGTATCGGGAGCTGTTATCATGGTTGGAACGAAGTACAATCAGCCTCGTGAGAAGGAACTGAGATACGGTAGGTTCGAGACCGCGATGGTTCCTAACTTACGACCACGGGACAGTCTCAAAAGTACACATACTACTGCAGACACCACAATAACCAGGTTATCAAACAAGCCCAACACACAAAATGACCTCGATGTTACAAGCCCCTAAATAAATGAACAACAAAAACAAGAGCATAAATCACAGTACCTGGAGCGCAACCCGAGCCTTGTTGCATCCGCCATGCTACGATAAGACAAGAGTTTCTCATTCCATACCGGCCACTTGGCGAATGGGGTGCATCGTTCTCTCCAGTGCAGTCACAGTTCTTGAATTATTGGAAGACGACACCATGAATACTTGAAGTGTAAAAATAAAGCGAAATATTTAGTTATTTAGTTTTTAAAATCGAATTTTCCACTGAGTTTTTTTTTGTTGCCATTTCATTTTCAGGGGCTTGGACATCGTAGTCATTTAGCATTGTGTACTAGTATGATAACCTGTGTTATTGTGTTGTCTGTAGTAGTGTGTGGATTTGTATTTCAGGTGAGGATTCGGATGGAGGCAACCATGGCCTCATGTTGGGAACCATCCCGGTATTTGCCTGGAGTAAACGTGGGAAACCACGGAAATTCACATACAGGATGGCTGAGGTGGGAATCGAACCCATCTCTTCCCAGTTTTGCCTCACGAGGCTGAGTGAACACCGTTCCAGCCCTCAAACGAAAATTAAATTTCTTGGCAGAGCCGGGATCGATCCCGAACCTCCACACCAGGAGGTGGACCAATGAGAAGGCAACGCTGCAACCTTTCTCGCCGGCCGTCACTGCTGTACAAATGCAGCCTGCAATTATTATTCCTTTTTTCAACATGACGTACGATTCTGATAATACAGTGAAACCTCTATTAAGAGCCCAGTGACGCGCCGGTTCCATGGAAAACTGGTCTTTTAGGGGGGTGGGGGGGTCTCTTAATAGGGGTAGGCATTACAAATCATATACTGCATTATTAATAAAGTACAGTTGGAACACATACTTGATTACAATTTATCTGTATCGGTTCACATTTATTACACATTAATTACAATTAGTTATTTTCTGAGCTTTATCATTTAAAGAAGTCACGAATCGATCTCTGTTTCAGATTAGCACATCTTTTTTTTTTTAAATTTCACTTTCTAGAATATCTCTGAGTGAGTTCGAAATTCTAATTTGTTCTGGGTTCGAACAATCTTCTAGGGGAGGCGTTTTTTATTTTTTTATTCGTTACATAACACTTTTTCTAATTCTAGTGTATGTAGTAGTTGTATTAACCTAACTAACTACATTATAAATGATTACCAGTAAAATAGAAATCCTCCTAATAGACCACGGTCGCTTCCTTCCAACTCCAGCTTCTCAGTTTCATTTATATTCATCCTTTTCACCCCTTATTAACTTTTCTGGTAAGGTTGGCATCCAGAAGGGCACCTGTCTGTTAAAACCACCAGCCACATAGAAAATCATCTCATCCCCGACCCCGTTGAAGTGAAATTTCCCATGAAAACATTATTTTAAAGAACTACGAGAAACTACATGCATGCAGACTATTCCGGAACCAACACCCCCCGTGGCACTACAGCCCATGATGGTCCAAGGCCTACTAAGCGACCGCTGCCCAGCCATTTACCCTGCAGATATTGCGATGACTCGTGGTCCCCTTGACCGTTAATCGTGGTTTTCGTTACCAGGGCGAGCCACTGTTAGACAGCTACTCAATTGTCCTCACGAGGATCAGTGCACCCCGTTCCAGCCCTCAGGACAGGGAATCGAATCCGGGGCCTCCGGGTGAGAGTCAGGCGCACTACCCCAACACCACTGTGCCGGCCCAGTACAGGCACTGCTTTACTGACATGTTCACATATTCTACGTAGCCCTTCAATGTTAACGGGTATGTTTGCTAATTGTTCTGTAACTGATAGAGACAAACAAAATATCGAACTTGTGAAGTACAGTAAGCCTCTTTGTCGCGCATCACGGGAAATAAGCTAATTTGTCACTAACGTTACGCCGATAAGGCGTTTTGATCTACTCTTCATTAAAATACGACGTAGGGTACGTGGAAATACGACGTTTTTGGGATACGTAAATAGTAGTTACAAAAATAATATTAATAAAGTCGTTTTATAAAGATATTCACATTGAAACGTCCATGCAAAAAGCGCACTAATTCTCCAACTTCTTCTTCAATGCATTGACACACTTCCTCTGCCTTGGGGTGAACATTAGGGACTTCCGCTGTCGGTCCAACACTAATCGCCTCGAGCGTATCTCAGTTATCATCAAACTGCCTAGAAAACTAAAATTAGCGTAAGATACATCTGACTTCATATTCTTGTTTAGTGGATGCTACACAAAGTGCGCATTTATATTTGCACTCCGCTGCCAGTGTTGATTGAACAACCTATCTCATGGTCATTCGGCTATTCAGATTGTCTACCTCATGGTGCAGTGGCTAACATTCTTGGCCTCTGTCAAGAGATTTAATTCTGGCCTGTTGGTTGGAACGGGTTTCACTCACCTTCGTGAGAAGATTCCGACCTTAACCATCTTGAAGTGTTTACCCTTTGTCTCCTATTTCTGCTCCAGGAATGCCGGGATGGTACCCAAATCAAGACCACGACTGCCTCCTACACACATACTAGCCCCGATTACAAGTACATAGGATACGCTAGTACAGCCATCATCCACAGGCTATCAGATGCCACACACACACACACACACACACACACACACACACACACACGACTTCATGACCATGCTGTTGCAAAATCCCTAAATCAGGCGTTCTCAACCTTTTAGAGACTGTAAGCACCACCCTCATGCCATACGAAGTATCTGAGCATCATTACATTGAATATAATAATAACTAGCGTACCCGTACGAGAACTCTCGCATAATGGGTTGTGTGCACCTCATGTGTACAGACTACCCGCCCGGCTCTAGTGCTATGCGGGCTGTACGCGACATAGTCCTGCCAGGGGCTATCGTCTTGTTTATTTGTTTAAAAGCACTTTATAAACGAATATGTTTCCGTTGACTTTTCAAGAAATGTAAGATTTTTCCTGTACTAGATGATTTGGAAGATTTTGGTACAAACCACGTCTTCTAACTCCCTCTGGTTCAGGAGTTTGAGTTTTGTGAAACATACACCTTAGCATATTAACTTATATAATAAGATAATAATTATTATAATAAGATAATAATAATAATAATAATAATGCAACAACCATGCGCCTCTCTTACCTTTTCCTATTTCTCTCTCTCCCTGTGAAGTGTTGAAATAGCTAAGGATTCACCACTCACCAGGCATGCTGCAACTGCTTGCATGATTCATGCAGATAATATACATTTACGTGCGGACAGTCGAGTCGAATCAGTATATTTCGTGTTACTCATAAAACAGGAATGCCCAATTATTTTTACTGTAGATTAAAAATACTATTTCACAAATTATAACATTTCTGACTGCCAAAACGTGTATTGAAAACACTCTTATTTCGGTTGGTGCAACAACATTTGCATTGAAGAATGGATCTCAGGGGAGCTTGTGGTCGGGAGAACATCTTCCCTAAATGAATCAACAACAACATCAATGATTATTCAGATATGGACATTGATAGATTTGTACAGGATTAACCACAGAGTAGAGTCACGGGTATTTATACCTCGTCGGGACATTTTCCCCTTGTTTCGTGTGACCTATTTTGCCTACACATCATTGAGCATATGCGATCAACAGAAATACTATTACCTTCGCATAAGTTCAGTGACGTAGGCGGGACAAGTCAGAGGAATGCACGGGAAGAAGAAGCTTGGAATAGCGACTATATAGAGTTACCATCTCTTGATAAATGCAGTACATTTGCATTTGTCTGTTGGCAAACGCTGGGGAAAAATGTGGTTTTTCACCGATGTCTCAGTACTACTCATGGCGGTGATTATGTGGAAGCTACTGAGGTATGGGTGGTGCTTAGTAATGACATTCAGGGCACAACTAATGCCTGCGTGTACTGTGAAAGGTTCTACAGGGTCTTTCATACAAAGTAAGAACGGCAAGCGGCAGCTTTGTTATCCGCTGCTGTGATGGCCTTGGTCGAGCTTGTGGCGCGCTGTGGCCCCCTGCTGTAGTATTGAAAGCGCGCGCATAGTAGGCCTACATATTTGACCATGCAATAAGCGTGCAGGTGTTCAGACGCCAGTATGAACCTCCCCTGCTAACATGGAGAGACAGTTATCCTTGTAACATCGTATCTTTTTGTAGGTAAAACTTATTTTAACAAATTTTAACAAATCCTCACACATTGGAGGAACTGAAAGGAAACATTACGCATACAATCAGAAACATTACAGTGGCAGAACTCACTCGCCTCAACCAAAATGTGGTTACCATATACAATGCCTGTATAACCCAAAAAGGACGACACTTCCAGCATCTTTTATAAGGTAAGATTTCATACAGGATTGAACACACGCTTAAAGCTGGGGGCCATGGTGCGCCACAAGCTCGGCCAAGGCCACCGCAGCAGCGGATAACAAAACTTCCGCTTGCCGTTCTTACTTTATATGAAATACCCTGTACTCATAGGGTCAGTGCTATTGTTCTGACTCAGTGAGGACATCAATGGCAAACGACCTCACTCCACATCTTCCTTAGTATACCTCATTATAGTGCTACTTTGAGGTTTTGTGGGTATCTACCGACCTAACCTATGGCGATACTTTGTGAGGATCCAACCAGGCTCGAGGCTGACTACCTGACAGACAGACAGAGGTGGAGGAAGAAAGTGCTTGTTGTGGACCATGCCATGGCGTAAATATAGCATGGAAATAAGCAATTTTGCAAAGACACTTCTCGGTTAATCAGTAGCACATCTCTCTGTGTTAATTTGAGCGATGCTGTAATAGGCCGAGGGTTGGATGTTGAGCAGGAGATCAGGTAGCCCGACAGTCCGCTGTGGCAGGTGGGGATCTGGGGACGGAACAAGGCAGGTGCATTCACCACGTGGCTTGGCTGGCACACGACATGCTACCGGCTAATACTGCATCTTGAATATAATGGCTCGCTGCCTTTGTGTACATCAGAGAGGGGAGTGTGGCTATGAAAACGAGCCTACCCTCATTTAAGGCCGTCAATGGGAATCATGAATACCGTACTCATCTTCCCGTCAATAGCAAGGTATTAACACAAGATCGATGTTGCACACACAAGTGAAGAAAGTACATCGAAAATAAAGGAGATTTGTGTCCCTTTCCTCCACAAGGGCCCTAGCTCAGATGTGTCCAACTCAATTTATATAGCACTCTAAGTAATAAAAATTGATGCATATAATTACGATTCCAGGCGACAGTCAAGGGTGGGAATTTGGGAAGGGATGATGTGTCCTTTGTACTAGGAAGGCAAGTGCAAGTAGATATACTATTAGTGTAAAATGACCCTTTCATGGTTATATCTAATGACTAATAAATACATAAATTTTTAAAAAAGAAGGTGGGTTTGGAAAATCTCTTTCCGTGCATTGGCCTTCGCGAACATCAGCAACCTTTAAGCGAGAAATAATTAATTAGTAAATACGTGCTCTGAATTGTGTGTAGGTATTTTATGAAACACTTGCCTTTGATGCTGGTATAAAATTACAGTAGTTACCCACGTAACTTTTATTTTAAATGAAATACGCCTGGCCTACATATTTATTCACTTAACCTTAAACGTAAGTGGGCTGCATTTTGTAACTGTAGATACATGTGTTTGACTCACTTGCCGCTGATCAAGCAAATGCATATTGTTCAGATGTTAGGCCCCTTTAAACAACAATTATCATCATCTTATTTCACTAAGGGTTTAATAGCAACGCTTTGGTGAATCAGAGGGAATTTGTATTGCCTCAAGAATCGAAAGTAAGCCCATATGTGTTTCGACTTATTTTCATAAACTTCCTTTTTAAGGGAGAATAATAAACAATCACTGCTCTTTCATCACGACCCTCCGCACAGCTTGTGCTACGTTCCCTCTGCGATTTTATCTGTCCTTTGATTTCTGAGACATACGAACATATTCCAACTACTAGTAATACATTGATACAGCAAAGATTAGACTTTACAATGCATGCATATTTTGCTATTTTTAGTGTATGAACTTCCAAAGCATAATAACAATAACCTAATAATAATAGCCTAAATTGTTATATAGTAGTAGTAACCACCTAGTGGTGTTGGGGCTAGCATTCTTGGCTGTCACCTATTAGGTCCGGGTTAGATTCCCGGCTCTGACAAGAAGTGATCTGAGGGCTGAAACGGGGTGTGCTCAGCCTTGTGAGGCAGTTCTGCGAAGAGGTGAGTTGGATTCCCACATCGGACATTCTAGAAGTGGTTTTCCGTGCTTTTTCACCTCTACTCCAGGCAAATGCCGGCATGGTTCATTCGGCTCCTTCCTTCCCAATCTATCTCAATTACAAATACATCACACACATTACTGTACTGCATACATCACTGTAGCACAGGTTATGAGACAAATCCTACACGAGGCTAAATGACCACCATATTCTAAAGCCTCTAAATGAGTCAATAGTAGTAGAATAGTAGCAGATGGAGAAGGACAGGGGAGGGAATGGCAAATGCATGATGGTAGATGGTTAAGTGAGTTCATTATTTGCTTCAAAAACCTGGTCATTCCTTCAGTGCAGTGCTCATGTAAGCGTGACGCGTGACGAGACAGCAGGAGAGCCCTAGCAATCTTAATATGCACTCACTGGAGAGCAATTACAAGGTCGTCGACCCCCAAAATTGGAAGATAACCACTAGCTAGACAGCCCAAAGTACTACCTGTTTCCGTAGTTTCGTATAGCCTCGTCGGAAAGTTCTACCTGTGTTCATTCCTCTTGCCGGCCCCAATGCTTGTCATATTGGCCACAATACTCACGTTCCTTTATCGCAGCAGTTCCTTCTTCCTTTTATCACCACAGTTTACAGTTCCCATGATTGGTAACATAATGTGACTGACTATCAAGAGAGTCTGAAGATCAGTTCCTGCCCAGCGTTGACCGAGTTACCAATGTGAATACGGGGAGGACCATGTTACAGAATAGGCTATATCCAAGTTCGTAGACCCTCAACACTCTGTTGCGGATATATTCTACCGATCATTCCAATATTTGGGAGGAAACAGTTATATATGTTCCCCACGCTTCCACACTCCGACTATGCTCTCAAATCTGGTTAGGATGACGATGATAATTGTTGTTTTAAGGGGCCTAACATCCAGGTTATCGGCCCAAATCTGGTTAGGCTACATACTCGTATTCTCTGGAATTACGATAACGCGATATACTGTATGTAATTTTATATTAGGCATATACAAAATAAATTTTGACTTTCCGTAGCGCCGCAGGCCCCCTTTTAACTTCTTGGCAAAACAGGCCCATTTGCCTAGAACGTCCCTCCAATGTTGTTTGAGTCTTCAGCCTTTTGACTAGTTTGATGCAGCTCTCCATGCCTCCCTGTCCTGAGCTAATCGTTCCATCTCTACATAGCTACCACACCCTACATCCGAGGCAATCTGTTTAACATATTCTAACCTTGGTCTACCCCTACAGTTCTTGTCCTCGACCCTTCCTTCCATAACTAAGCTTGCTATTCCTGGGTGTCTTAGTATGTGTCCCACTAACCTATCTCTTCTCTTCATTAGCAGTCGCCAGAAACACCTCTCCTCTCCCACTCGTCTTAATACCTCTTCGTTTGTAACCCTATCTACCCATCTGATCTTCATCATTCTCCTGTAACACCACATTTCAAATGCTTCAATTCTCCTCTTTTCTGCTGCACCAATTGTCCAAGTTTCACTTCCATAGAGCGCCACACTCCAGATAAAGGCTTTCAAAAATGACTTCCTAATACCAAAATCTATATTCGATGTCAACAGATTCCTTTTTTGTAGAAATGCTTTCCTTGCCTGAGCCAACCTACTTTTTATATCCTCTTTGCTTCGTCCATCACTGGTTATTTTGCTTCCTAAGTAACAGAAGTCTCCTAATTCCTTCAGCTTTTCACCTGCCAATTTGATGTCCATAGAGGTTTCTGATTTATTTCGGCTGCATTCTAGTATTTTTGTTTTACAATTATTAATTTGCATCATGTATTCTTTCCGTAAGACGGAGTCCATACCATTCAAAAACTCATTCAAATCCTCAGGCTTGTCGGCCAAGATGACGATGTCATCAGCAAATCTCAGAGTTGAAATTATTTCTCCTTGAATCTTCACTCCCACTTGAAATTTTTCTCTAATTTCCTTCATTGCTTGTTCAATGTAAAGATTGAAAAGTATGGGTGATAAGTTGCAGCCTTGCCTAACACCTTTCTGAATATCAGCTTCTCTCTCATGTCCTTCAGCTCGAATGACTGCTGTCTGGTTTCTGTATTGATTGTAGATCACCCTCCTATCCCTGTACTTTATTCCAATAGATTTCAAAATGTCAAACAATTTAGTCCAATCAACGTTATCAAAAGCATTTTCTAAGTCTACAAATGCCATGAACGTTCTCTTATCTTTCCTTATTCTACCTTCCAAAATCAGCCTAAGACTTAGTACAGCTTCCCTTGTTCCTACATTTCTCCTGAAACCAAATTGGTCTTCACCCAACTCCGTTTCTATCTGGCTTTCAATCCTCTTGTAAATTATTCTAGACAGGATCTTTGAAGCATGAGTAATCAAGCTTATTGTACGGTAATCTTCACATCTGTCAGCTCCCACTTTCTTTGGTACAGGGATGATTACATTCTTCTTGAAATCAGGGGGTACCTCACCTTTCTCATAAATCCTACACACCAAGTGAAATAACCTGATCAGAGCTTCATCTCCTATGCAGCGTAGCAACTCAATCGGTATATCATCTATGCCTGGTGCTTTGTTCCTGCTTAAGTCTTCCAAAGCTCTATCAAATTCTGATCTCAATATTAAATCTCCTTTCGCATCCTCATCAATTTCCTCCTCCCTTTCCATTACATGATTCTCAATCTCCTTTCCCTTATACAAACTCTCTATGTAAGCTTTCCATCTCTCAACATTTTCTTCCCTATCTGTTAGAGGCTTTCCATTTGTGTCCTTACTATTACAGCACTTAGTCTTCTTTTCCCCAAATGTATTCTTAATCCTTCGATAAGCTGTGTCTACTTTTCCTAATTTCAGACAATTTTTTTACCTGCACATTTCTCTTTCAACCATTCTTCTTTCGCTTCCTTGCACTTCTTGTTGACCTCATTTCTCAGACGTCTGTATTCTGCTTTCCCCTTTTCATCTCTTACATTCTTGTGTTTCCGCCTTTTATCCATCAATTCTAGTATATCCTGAGTGATCCACGGTTTTCTCCCTATTCTTTCTTTCCTACCAATGTTTTCTTCTGCGGATTTTGTTATTTCATTCTTCAAAAGTGCCCATTCGTCTGCAATTGAAGTTTGTTTAGGGTTTTTCATTAGTCCTTCCTTTATACTCTTCTTGAATTTTTCGTTTACATCCTTTACATTCAGTGTGTCTATTGCCCACCTTTGTGGCTTTTGACTTTTCTTCAGTTTCTTCAACTTTAATCTGCATTTCATTACAACCAGATTGTGGTCAGAGTTTGTCAGCACCATCGAATAAAATTCGCACTCCCGGTGTAAGACTGCCACAAGTCAAAAAACATGAACACTGTATGTTATTGCATACTACTAGACAATGTTAGAAGTTAGTTATACGTTACTTTTACTTTAATTGTGTAAATATTTATATTTTTCCTATCATCTCAAAATTTTTAAATGCTTCTCTTGAAAAAGTGTCCGTTTTGACGTGTGGCAGTGTTGCACCTGGCGTGCGAAATATAGCCTTTCATGTGCCATGAGAAATAATTTAACCATCTTTTCATATTTTAATTATGATCGGAACAACTGTTTGGACGTCAACCCCGATCACACAAATTTGTCCCACAAAAACCTGCCAGTTCCCGTCTGAATTACTGTGCATGTAATAGAAGCCAGTTCAATCCCTGACGACACATATTGAGTTCTGTATACAGGGTCTTTCATATAAAGTAAGAACGGCGAGCGGCGAATTTGTTATCCGTTGCTGCAGTGGCCTTGGCTGAGCTTGTGGCGCGCCACGGCCCCCTGCTGTAGTATTGAAAGCGCGCGCATAGTACATATTTGACCTTGCAATAAGCGTGCAGTTGTTCAGTCACCAGTCTGAACCTCAGATGCTAAAATGGTGAGACAGTTATCATTACAACATCGTACTTTTGTAAGTAAACCTCATTTTAAGTACGAGTCGGCTCGGCGGGTACATGATGGATTTGTTCAGCAATTTCCCGATGAAGTGCCATCTTCACTAGCACAGATTCACGTAATTGAAAATAAGTTTGGCACTACTGGCTCGGTGCTCAATAAAATACATAAAATAAAAAATCAGAAACATTACAGTGGCAGAACTCGCTCACGTCAGCCAGAATGTGGTTACCAGATACACTGCCTGCATTACCCAGGAAGGACGACATATCCAGCATCTCTTTTAAGGTAATATTTCATATAGAATTGTACTGACGCTTAAAGCAGGGGGCCACGGCGCGCCACAAGCTCGGCCAAGGCCACCACAGTAGCGGATAACAAACCCGCCGCTTGGCGTTCTTACTTTATATGAAAGACCCTGTATAGATTTCCAGTCAATCAAACCTGATGCTCGCGTCAGTAAGCTCAGCGTTTTATATACAGTACACAGTATATAGTATGTTGTGGGCTAGACGCGATGCAGTTTATTTATTTATTTATTTTATGTCCCAGCAGTTCTTGCAGGGCATATCATCTTTATTCCGCACCCCTGTGTCCACAAACTGTTATTCATATAGGATAGAAGTATTTCTCTTGAATGCAATGCAAATGTTGTGTCCCTTGAATTTGATGGTTATAGTTGTTTTATGGGGCCTAAACAGAACATTTCATCAGCCCCTACTGATGTCGATAGATATGAAAAGAATTACAATTAATTGCCCTCTAAATGATGACTAGCTATCTTGCTAGGGAAGAAATTACATATTAAAAAACAAGGAAAATACATATATTCAAGATGGCTGATGCACCTGATATTCGAAATTATGTATTTGCCATTTTTTCAAGAATACTTCTTGTGTTTTGTATAATTCTGTTAGATTTTGGATAATATTACGATGAACGGTTTTCAAGCTACTGAGTCCCGTGTCAAAAGTCAAAATAACGTATTGTTTGCAGTACGCAGCTATGATGCACTTTAAAGGAATATGAAAAGTCGGATCTATCTAAAGAAGGAACAGTTTTTTTTATTCTGTACTGGCGTTCAAAGTCATAAGGGGAGACGAATAGACAGATGGATACGGAAAATTCCCTGATCGACCTCATAATCCAACTCTTATATAATATTATTGTTTTAAAATTTTCAAAGCAGGCTAAAAGTCGAGGGCGCTGGGCGATGTAGCTACGCGCATTAACGTGCAAGGTGATTGGGCCAGGCTATCTCCAGACTCGGTAGGTTAACGGGTTCAAACCCACTGTCGGCCATCATTGAAACGGTTTTTGCTAGTTTTCCATTTTCAACTAAAGGCAAATGCCGGGACGGTACCTTCTGTTGGCCACGGCTGCATCCTTCAATCCCTTGCCCACTTTCATATGTATTCATTTCATCTCCCATTAACTCTCGGATGTGGTTGGCGTCAGTCAGGGCATCCGGCTGTAAAAGCTATTCGCCACATAGAACCTCATCTAATCGCTGACTTTGTGAAAATGGGAATAATTAGGTGCTGAAATATTCAGTAACAGAGGGAGATAATATATTTTATCGGATATTTATATTCCTCAATTCATAACTAGGCTACTTCTATACTTTCTCGAAAATATTACAAGTGGGCCAAAAGTATCCAGTTTTGCAGGGCCCCGGCCCCGGCCCTGGAACTGATGACCTACATGTCCCTATCCCATAAATCCCTTTGTGCCGTTACCAGTTTGCACTAATTCTTTGTTTGAGTGACTGTATATGGGGCTGATAACCTGTAATTGGTAGGAGCAACAACAAGCTATTACCAGTGCATTGTAACTGGGAAATATTGTGATGTGTTGCAGGCAGATCCACCCGGTATGTGACGACAAGGCCCAGCTACTGGCCTATGAGAGTAAGACTGCACCCCCCACTCCGGTGGAGCCACCGGGATATCCACCACCACCACCACTACCGACCTACCCTCTAGCGCCCAATATCTGCGTCGAAGATGGACGCATCGAGTTCATCAAGCCACCGCCAGATAGTGTGACGGTATCGAGCGCCACGACGCTGACGGTGACACGAGCGCAGCAGACCTGCAGTCCTGAAGAGAAGACCGACGTTGCTAAGGTAGGTGGCAGCAGTGTACTCGTTCGACTATTGTATACCGTCTCTTCCTTTTCGAGCACAGAGCCAGTGCTGCATGTAACTGCAATTGCTACGAATTATTACTATTATTATTACTACTACTACTACTATTACTACCCATGTGACTAAAGATTTGTGGCCAGTAGAGAATACGTATGACAGGAGTTGGATTCCTACAACTTCCAAGTGTTAAGTCTACAAGACCGGTACTGTTTATTCGGATCTCATCATTTTTAGCCTATTTTCGTATATCCCACTGGTCTTTTCGATTAAAACTCTCCTGCCTATTAATAGTACATTATGCAACAAGCCTATAATGGCAATAATTAAGACACGAGTAGGCTATGTTTATAAAACGAGCGAAGCGAGTTTTATAATTTCCATACGAGTGTCTTAATTACCATTATAGGCGAGTTGCATACGACTGTTTATGTTCGACGATAATTATAACTATTTTATGTTCAAATATAGCCTAAATATTCATAAATATCTGTCGAGAGTTCGCCAGTTTTATGTACTGAACAGAGCGCATGGGACGCAGAGAATATCTTGTATTCGACCATGGCCTCCTCGAATACACCACTATGACACTAGCAACGCAGTGAAATTTAAATAAAATAGGAGGCCGTGGAAGTCAGCGCAGGTGCGATGCTATCATTACCTAATTGGTCACACAACTGTTTCTTGAGCTCTGATTGGTGGCTGAAACTGTATCATAATGAAAACTTGTACTACAATGAGCCTCATTATGATCCAGTTTTTGGACATATTTTATATTTCGCCATGGTCGAACATAAAAGGATTCCGTGTGATGTAGTGTATTAAATAAATTTTGGTCCAGGACCTATTTCCTCCTGCAAACGATTTCATTTCGAAAGACGTGGTTTACATCCACGCTTAAGTGATAGAGATTTTTTATTGCAGTCTATCTGTTAAACATATTTTTAAAAATGTATAGCTAGGGCCCCTGATTTATGGTAATATAAAAGGGTTGAAAGTGGTGAAATAAAGTATCCATAGCGGTGAAATAAAGAAAGCGAGGGGCGAGTGTGCTTAATAACTACGTGTACAGTGTATGGATTTGGTTAAATAATGAACACTTAGGAAACATTTGAAGAAATAGCAAACAATTTATTCTTGTATTTATTATTTTTCTCGAAAAAACTAAAATTCAAATTATATTTTCTGTGTTTAATACCTAACCAAACATTTGCCTCAACTAATATTCTCCATGACTACCATAGTCCTTTTCTCACTAACTCGTGAAACTCATGTTGGCCCTGAAGTACAAGCAGAGCATTGTTTCCATGATTTCAGCACTTCGACCAATCAAGCTCGAGGAGGGACTATTTCTTATTTTCTATTAAACGATAGATAGTGGACCTATTTCAATTAATTTTAAAGTAAATATTAAAAAAATCTTATTACCACCATTTCGTTGATATTTAGTATTTTAGGGTGAAAATAACACATTTCGCGAGTTCGATATCGAAAGTATGGCATATATGGGGTAAATATATCGTTGTGATAACATATATACTTATGTTTGCTGAAATATTTCTCGGATATCGTTAAAACCAAAAATTAGAGATTCTATGTGTAGCCTAATGGTATGTAGTGCGTACGAGAAAGGTAGTTACAGCACTGTACGTTGATAATAATATTCTAAATTTTTATGTACAGTTTATGATTTACAGAGCAACAAGTATGGCACTGCACTCAAATTTAACAGCATGAGGTCGTTGATTATTGCTAGTTTCTCTCCAACACAAAATGGTATGTCTTCTCCCAATCTTTATTTCACATGGAGTGTGTGGTTACTATCATAATTGAGCTGCCCGCCTTTCTTAAGCTTAGAGGCTGTAAAATACGACGCATCCCTCCGAACATTCCCTAAACCCAGATAAATCTCTATGGATGACGATATTTCACCACTGAATAACTTCTTTTACTGTCCTCTTCGGTTCTCCAGCAGGAGCCATCACACACACTCGCCATACCGACTCAGTGAGCAAGTTGTCGCTAGAGGTGCCAGCAGCTAAAATATCGCCATTCGCACGAGGTCTATAGTGTCTACTAGCAACCCGCCCCGGCTTCGTCCAGGACAGTTATGAATGCATTACGTGATAAGCGCTTTTCTTTCGATGTCAGTGAAATACGATCTATATCCGTTTTACGTCTCGTCATGATGGGTTAAAAGCACTGACTGGACTAGCATGGAGATGCATGTGCAACGAATTTTTGTCAGACGTAATTTAATACTGTATATTTTGCCGAACGAATTGGGGTAATAGGCTCGCCCACTAGCTAGGCTGTAACTGGGGTAATAGTCTCGCCCCTAGCTAGTTCTTAAACTGTCGCCTCAGTAATTGAATGGAGATTGTTGGAAGAAATGAAGACGTAAAAACACGTATAATGCGCGATGTATTGCAGATAGAGATTGCTCTCCGGGACTTTTTTGTAGAACTTTTCATGCTGAACAATTCTTACAATCATAGTATAGCCTATAGATATTTTTAACGGTTTGGCCAGCGTAAGCTTAAGGCTAAATGCCCCGTTTTTTAGTTTGTAATTCTGACACCACGTAGCAGCACCAAAGTGAGACAAATTCTTTTTTCAGTTTTCTCTTGAACGAAAGCTCGTATTTGCGACATGAAAACCACTATGTATACTAGACTGCAATTGAATTGATATTAAACAGTTTTTTTATATCTGCTTAAAATATGAAGAAAAAAACTGGTAATACGAAAACGGAGATTTATTTCCTGATTCCAGTGCATTATTCAGAATTAAAATCGGGTGAATGGAATCGACAGCATTCGTTTGGGAATTGTTTTGAAAAGTGTGGTAGGCTTCACAATATCTCTTGCGCAAGGAAAATGATGAACACGCTGACAGGGCGGAGGGAGAGGGGAACAATTTGACGACAGGAAGGAGTTGTCTTCCTCTTGTCATAAATATTATAGTTCGGCAAGTTACATGTACAAGTGCCTAGTCGTGGAACAATATCTGAGCAATAAAATTATACTGTAGTAGTGTCACAATATGTAACGTTGACACAATGTGATTGTACAGATTCATTTCTTACTTCCACAAACATTCTTGTTGATAATAATACATTCTAGGGGCTTGGGCCATCTTGGTCATCAGTCCCTTTGGCTGGCTGCGTGGCTCAGGGGTAACGTTCTCGCTTGCTGTTCCCAAGGTTGCAAGATTGAATCCTGGTGCAGCCAGTTGGCATTTGAGGGTGCGCGAATGCGAGAGAGCCGTGTCATTAGATTTACCGGCACGTTAAATATCCCCTTCGGGGCAAAATTTTGGCACCCCGGCGTCTCTAAAAGCCACAGTAGTTAAAAGGGACGTAAAACCAATGACGTTTTTTTATTATTAGTCTATTATTATTATTATTATTATTATTATTATCATCAGTCCCGTGTAGTTGATTATGTGTGTAACTGTATTAGAGTCAGGAATGGGGCAGGTGCCCTGAATCTTCACGTACGGTACTAACTCGGCCTTTACCTGGAGGGATTGTGGAAAAGCCGGTGAAAACACACTCAGGATAGATGCTGACAGCGCTGGATTCCCTTTTAGGTAACTGTTTTAGAGTTATTTGAGGATAAACTCCCGAACAAAAAACATATTTTTCCGACTTTGTAGGGCATAATTCTCACCGCACAGAGCAGCGACTGGTTTCACTCGATGCGAAATTGAATACTGTATAGAAAGATATGACTGGTTTGTAGTAGCACGTTCTTGATATTTTAGAAAAAAGTCCTCTCGGCACGCCGGAAGGCGGAGGTAGATTTCACCAGGCAAACTTGGGGATAGGCGAAAATAGGCAGAATATGCAGGTTTTCGTAGAAGGATCAGACCTCATTTATTGCGAGAAAGTATTTTATAATTGGAGCTTAATTAACTTTTTTTTCTCGTTTTATGTATATTTTAAACAATTTATTGTCTTATGGGGACGGTAACCTTCTTGTCATGTGGGGCCCATCTTTATACTTGCGGTCACACTGCCCTTATGCAAGGTTTCGACACTGATGTGTAACTATCTACCGTTCTGTTACTTCTTCACGCAAAATTTTATCTCCCGCAAGAGATTTTAGTTGGTTCCTCAGTTTAGGGGCTGCGACAACGCGGTCATGTAACCCCGTGTACTTCGGATGAGTGTAGAATCTGTCTGATAAACGGTGTGAATTGTGATGACTGTATTAGTCTGTAATTCAGGTAAGGACTGGAGACGATCAATTTCAAGCAGTACCTAATGTTGCTACCACATACTACCATCAACGACATCTAGCTGTGATCTTGGCTACTAGATACCACTGCAGCCAGCCACTCGCAACGAACGTTGGAACTTCCCCTCGAAAGGAAAGCATACTGAGGGATTTTTAGTGCACTTAGAAAATCCGACGACTGCGGCCGGCTTTGAACCCGCGACCTTGGGCATAGAAGTTCAGCATGCTACCAGTTACGTCACCGAAGCCGCTTCACACTTACTGTCGACCAAAGTATTATGTGCACTCGAGTTTAAAGGTTGTTTGTGAAGTAACCAATAGACCTACATAAAATCCAATAACATCATCATTTTCGTCGTTCTATTTGCACTTTAGTTCATGTAGGTTTGGAATTTTTAATTTATATTTTAATATTTTTTGTCGCAGTTGGAGCACAAAAAGTGCACGTTCTTAAGCGTGTTTCAACCATGCGTCACATTTAAGAATTATTATCTCAAAAACCCGTCATCAGATCGAATCCAAATTTTAACACAATATACATTGGAATGCTGTATAACTGGATTATTAATTTCAAAATTTTGCGTGTCCAAGAAGAAAAGTTGTTATCATTTTTGTAAGGTAACGTTTTCTCGGCTCGGGGTGGTTGGAAAATGTAGTTCTTGGTTGCGATGTAATCCTTATACATCAAAAAGTTAAGCTGTATGACTGTGAAATACGTAAATTAACTCACTTATTTTATATCGGTTTGTATTTGTAGGCGGAAATAACACATCGTTCACCAGCTACTCGCTCCCGGGAGAGCTGTACAGCGTTGCTGTGATGGAGCCCATCACTTCCGAGCGAGGCACGCCATGATGCAATTTTGCAATTAGGGGCTGCAAGCAATAACGCATAAGTTGGGTTGCAGTTAGCTGTTTGTCTTCACCTTGCCCGCTGATAGTTCAAAAGTATTGTTTGCAGTCTTTATGGATCCCAATCCAATTCAGTATTTCCGGAAACCAATTTTCCATTTTCACAATCGCTACGCCTTTATTTCTCCACACAACGTATTGTTTTCATTTCAAGTCGAAACGCTTCTCTGAAAAAAGTTGACACTGAATAGTTCGTGATTTTGTACTCCTACACTTATGTATTAGAATTAAAAAACAAACTACACCCGTGGCGCGACAGCCCTTGAAGGGCCTAGGCCTACCAAGCAACCGCTGCACTGTTCAGCCATGTAGCCTGCAGATTTCGGGGTGACGTTTAGTCATCCAACTTGTACAAGTAAAATATAAGTGAAATCATAACTGTTCAGTGCATCACCGATTCTCTAATGCAAGCGTAAAGAAATATATAATTTCAAATATAAACTAGGAAAAAAAACTTAAGGGTGTGTAGAGGTGCTTTTCTCTTTTTTAGGGCCTGACTTCCTTTTCTTGGTACTTAGTCGCAATCTCCCCTGGGATTCAGTGGAACGCCCTTGTATCGGTTTTGGTGGTTGCTCCATTTTTCAACAAAAACGAAAAAATAACTCCACGTGATGACCGTAATGCTCTCCACCAGTCGTAGCCTACTTTTATGTACAATTGTACATGTATCTATTCTACCAGAAATACTGTCCAAAAAATCAAGTGCCGAAAATAGAACACCTAACGGGCATTAAAAAATAATACTGTTGCAGGTAAAATAAATTAAACAAACAAAAAGTAACTAATGAGATCGATGAACTAAAAACAAGAAGTCGTAACTAGGAACTGGTAAAATATCAAAGGATCACTAAGAAATATTCAGACCTTGACAATAATTCAGAACTAACCAGCACAGTCAATCACAATTTGATGCTCGGGAATTCCATACCGTCTGGCAAGTTTGTCGCTCTCTCAAATCACTCGACCTCCGCTCCCTCCCCCAACCCGCTCTCCATGACCTTGTTCTACTGCCGCGCCTTGTTGCAAATACAGTAACACTTTTATTCTCAAACTTCCCAAAGTGATCCCGACGAATCTATTCAACCGATTTAGGTTTTTAATGCGGCTTTGGAATCAGTGAGTAAAACTCGACTTTCGTATTACCGGTACCCGTTTTCTTTCGAATTTTAATCAGATGTTTGAAAAACAAACAGCAACTTTCCTGCTTTTGAAATTAAAAAGTAAGCAATGAATTAATATCAATTCTGCTACCAGACAGAGTACAAAGCAATTTTCAGATCGAAGATCGGAGCTCCCCTTCGATACAAAAATAAATAAATAAAATCAGCTTCGCTTGTGCTGCCATCTGTTGAAATATATTCTTACCAAAGTGTCGGGACATTTAGCCTTTAAAAGCACACGGAAGCCAGTTTTTTTTCGATTTTCTTCACTGAAATCGGTACTGCTTATCTTCCTTTGATCATAAATAAATAATTTTCTATTAAAACCTTCCTCGAGATATCCTTTACAGAATGGTGAAAACCGCATCAAAATCCACCCAGTGGTTCTCGAGATTACCCGTGACTTCCAAGAATCGGGGACTTTGTTTTATACTAACAATAAGTAGAGATGCGTTAAAGGCATACGATACACAATATTAATAATGTGAATAGTGTCATAAGATGTTAATAGATACCGTCCGTTACGAATTTGAAATATATATCATGGTCAGATATATTGTGCGTAAAGGCAGTGGGAAAGATTCGAAAGTTTCGGTATCTTCGTCCTTCATAGAAGGTTCCAGCAGACATTTGTGTAGTGATCTAAAGAGGAAGAAGAAACAATACTCCTTTCAATATAACTGGGAAGGAGAATTTCCGGTGGCGAATGATGACATTCTGGAGTGCTCTGTATGTTGTCATACTTCATTATTTGGTTACAGAAAAACAAAAGACCTCATAATATATATCACAGAGCGTTCCCCGAACGGTATCCCACGGCGTCAGACGCAGGAGTAGGCTACATAAAATATACGAACTGAAATCTTAACTCGGGCGTCAACAGAAATGTTTTCCATCTAGCATGCCGTAAACAGGCTTTCAACTGAAGTGTCTATAACAGTGTTTCATAAATTTATTAAACATGGCATGGTATTTTCAAGTGGTGAGATGGTGAAAGAGTTCATAGTTTCAGCAGTGACCACTCTGGCGGAGAATACTGTTACATGCCACCCCCCCTAGTGGCACTTTTGTTAACTGGATTACGGTGGGTAGAAAACACAACACCAATTACTGCTTTAAAGAGAAGTTAGCTTTATTGCTTGCAGGAAGATACACTACTCATCAGCAAATACAAGCAATTAGAACCTGACTGCAGTTTCCTCAAGTCTCTTGCTTATGGAGAGCTCTTGCCCGCTTTCACTTGTCAACAGTTAATCTTCTCGCTAATGAGTCTGGTGGCCTTGACAGAACTACATGCAAATCTTCCCTATGTACACAAATTACAGTTACTTACGAAAACCTGCTACACGCTGCTTCGCTGTCAAGAGAATCGGCTTCACTAGGGGTTTCGCAAGTCACCACACTTCTGTCGCTCAGGATAACCGCTCGCACTAGCTCATAAAACACACAACAACAAATGCTTGAAAGGTCGCTCTTATATAGCAGGCCGGTGACTCAATAAATGCTTCTAGACCCATCCAGGGTCCACGGATTCTCGAGGATTCCAACACTGGCTGGGTCACGAATATTCTGGACCATCCCTTTCACTTCGCAGCCCGTTGCGTAACGCGCACGTAATACACTGAGGCAGAGCACACACAGCCCAACCCTGGGGCAGTTGTGACTCATGCGGCGAGCGATGACACAAACTCACAGCCGTAACACCACCCCCTTCCTAAAAGGCTGATCGTCCCGATCAATCATAGGTCCGTCTGTGTCCCTCCGAAGGCTGCCAGGCGATCTCGATGCACGATCTTCATCTTCGCCCTCGGGCTCCGCTGGATCCTGTAGACGACATCGTTGATCCGTTTCACGACTCGGTACGGGCCCTCCCAGGACTTCTGCAGTTTGGGTGACAGGCCTTTCTTCCGTAATGGGTTGAAGAGCCAGTCCAGGTCGTCCTCGTGGAATCCGCCGGCATCCGTCTGTTGGTCGTATCGGGTCTTCATTCGGTCGGTCTCGATCCGCAGTTTCCTCCTCGCGAACGCGTGCACGTCCTCCAGTTGGTCGACCAGTTCTTGACAATACTGGCTTACCGGGACCGGATCATTCCCAGGTCGGCCGAAGGCAAGAGCGACAGGTAGACGGAGCTCCCTCCCAAACATGGCCCGGGCTGGTGTGCACCCGGTGGCTTCATGCACGGCGGCGCGGTAGGCCAGGAGAAATAGAGGAAAATGTTTGTCCCAATCCCTCTGGTGCTCGTTGACGACTATTCGGAGATGGTTCTCGATGGTGCGATTGAATCGCTCTACCATCCCGTCGGACTGAGGGTGTAGCGGCGTCGTCCTTGTCTTCCGGATTCCCAGCAGCTGGCATAGGTTCTGGAACACCTGCGACTCGAAGTTCCTCCCTTGGTCGGAGTGCAGCTCCAGGGGTACTCCGTACCGGCTGACGAATCCCTTCACCAGGGTCTCTGCGATCGTCGCGGCTTCTTGGTTAGGGAGCGCATACGCCTCCGGCCATTTGGTGAAGTAGTCGCTGACGACCAATATGTAGCGGTTCCCTGCCTCGCTTAACGGGAATGGCCCAGCAACATCGATGGCCACTCTCTCCATGGGGCCGCCCACGTTGTAGGTCTTCAGTGGACCCCGTCGTCTTCGTCCTGGGCCCTTGCTGGCTGCGCAATCGTGGCACCTCGCGCAGTGGTTCTCCACGTCAGTTCGGCATCCGATCCAGTAGAACCGCTCTCTCAGCTTCTCCAGGGTCTTCTTTATTCCTAGGTGTCCACCAGATGATCCTCCATGGACTTCCCTCAGGACTTCCTCCGTCATAGCCTTTGGAACGATGACTTGTTCCCGAGATGTCTTCCCGTCGGTGCTCTCCCAGGCGCGGCAGATGAGGCCATCCCTTACAATCAGCGAGTCCCACTGCGCCCAGTAGGACTTAAACTTTGGGCTGTAGTCACTCACAATGTTCCACCCGGGTCTGGGGACACAGGCCCTCTTCCATTCGGCTATCAGTCCCAGGTCATCATCTTCTGCTTGTGCGTGCGTGAAAGATTCGTGGCTCCAGCTCCCTTGAAGTTCCACGGTAGTCCTTCGGCACTGTATCCCGGTGTTCTCTTCCCTTCGGGCACAGAAGGTGCAGTCTTCGGGGCACGGTCTTCGTGACAGGGCGTCGGCGTTAGAATGCAGTTGGCCTTTCCTGTGCTGAATCTCAAAGTTGTACTGTTGAAGCCTCTCTAACCACCGCGCGAGTTGACCCTCGGGCTGCTTGAAGTTCAGGAGCCACCGCAGGGATGCATGGTCGGTCCTGATGAGAAATTCTTGCCCGTACAGGTACTTGTGGAAGTGTTCAATGGTCTTCACGATGGCGAGCAGCTCCTTCCTGGTGACGCAGTAGTTCCTTTCTGGCCTTGACAGGACCTTGCTGAAGTAGGGCACTACTCTCTCCTCGCCGTCCACTACTTGCGACAGGATCCCCCCTATGCCAAAGTCGCTGGCATCGGTATCGACGATGAACCTTGTTCCAGGTCTGGGGTAGGCCAGAATAGGCGCGGTGCACAGAGCCTGCTTGAGTTGTTCGAAGGCACTGTGGCATTCTGCTGTCCACGTGAAGAGTTGGTCCTTCTCAGTCAGTCGATGTAAAGGCTTGGCTATGTCAGCGAATCCTCTCACGACGCGACGGTAATAAGTGCAGAGTCCCAGGAAGCTTCGTAGTTGGGACTTGTCCTTCGGAACTGGCCACTCCCTCACAGCTGCGGTCTTTTCTGGGTCGGTGCGCACCCCTTCCTCGCAGACAATATGCCCAAGGTACTGGACCTGCTTCTAGAAGAGCTGACACTTCGTGGGGCTCAACTTCAGCTGGGCAGCCCGTAGCATCATCAAGATCTCCTTCAGGTTGCTGTAGTGCTCCTCGAAGCTTTTTCCCAGAACGATGACGTCGTCTAGGTAGACCAGGCAGGTCTTCCAGTGTAGTCCCCTCAGAATGGACTCCATTAGCCTTTCGAAGGTCGCAGGGGCGTTGCACAGACCGAATGGCATGACGGTGAACTGCCAGAGCCCGCTGCCCACAGAGAACGCCGTTTTCTCGCGATCCTTAGGGTGGACCTCCACCTGCCAGTAGCCACTCTTCAAATCCAAGGTGGAGAACCATCTTGATCCTGATATGGTGTCCAGCGTGTCGTCGATCCGGGGTAGAGGGTAGCTGTCCTTCTTCGTGACGTCGTTCACCCGCCTGTAGTCCACGCAGAACGTGGTGGAACCGTCCTTCTTCTTCACTAGCACGACCGGAGAACTCCAAGGACTATGTGATGGCTCGATCACCCCTTGCTCCTTCATCTCTTCTACCATCCGGTCGACTTCGGCTTGCTTGGCGAGCGGGACACGTCGGAATGGGGCCCTGAACGGTGTGCTGTCCCCAACGTCGATTCTGTGCTGGACCAAGCTTGTCCTACCGAAGTCTTTGCTCCCCACGGAGAAGACATCCTGGAATTCGCGTATCAGGTCCTGAAGTTGGCGTGATTGCTCCTCGTCTAAATGGTCCTTGGATCCTTGGTACTGTGCCCGTTTAGACCGGAGTCCGCACGACCACATATGCATTTTACCAATAATCAGTCAGCACGAGAGTCAAAATATCCCGGAGCGCCAGATGGGTTAAAGCAAATCGCAAGAACGACATCAAATAAAAAAAATGCTTTACTGATTTTTGGCTCAATGCAACAGTAAGGATAGAAGGAGATTCAATTGGGCGGAACACATCAAGTAAAATTATCTCATTTTATTTTGAATTTAAAATTGACTGCAAAAATGCTCAAAGCAGCATCACTCACGTGTGGCGACCCACACTCCTATTTACACAATATACAGAAATTTCCCAAACACATTTGACAATTATTTTTTGGAAACACAAGTCTGATTATTAGTCCTGTAGACTGTGTTCCAAAATTATTTATAATTAATGATTAAATCCAGTTCAAATTTAATTGTCTCTACTGGAAATATCGTAGTTCACTGTTTGAATTTTCACATAATATTAACACTCGTAGAATAAATGTTCATAGAATTTTAACTTTCACTTATTTTTCCAGTTTCAAAAATACATTGTCGAAAAATATTATTATTTCTGAATCAACACAAATTATTTACACATATTAATAACATCTGAAAAGTATTTGACCTTGAGCATAGCATTGAAGAACTGTGCGAAGCACAACAAAAATTAATTGTTCTTCCGACATTAAACATTTCGAGAAGTGACTCGATTATGAACTTCAAGTTCCAAACAAAATATATGATTTCTGAATCATCAACTTGATCAATAAATTGTTGAACCATTCAACTATTCAATTTTCCACTTGGAATCATTATTATAAAAAATATTTATCTTCATGGCCATTTTTAGCAACTTTCACAACTTGCAATTCTTCGACAGAATGCGGAAATAAGAATTGTAGTTTCATAATGAATTCATTTAGTTCATGGCACTAGGATTGAAATTATCCTTCAAATTATTCGTGGTTAAAGAATTATTAATTGGCAGTGGCCCATTCTATTATTTTTATAAGAATACAATATTCCAACAACAACGGCAAAGGTCTTCCTCTGAAGAAGAATAAACTACTATCATGACAAATCCGGGTTCTAGCAAAATCAAAGTCTAAATGGAATTCGTAAACAAGGTTGAAATAAGAACTGATGGTTTCTAAGAAATAACCTTCGGGTCATTCATACGACGAAATGTGTAGTTCCAATACTCCTATAAACCTGAGCCATCGAACCTGCTATTTGATTGATGCTCGAAAAAATCTCCTCATTCCTGCGACTTAAACATGCGCACCTGGGAATGGCATTTCAACTACTCCACACATAAATTTTCTTCCCAAAATTTATACAATAAATCAAGCCTCTGCTTGTTATCAACACTGGAAGATTAATAAACTTACAAGTTTATTTTATTTTACCATTCAGTTCAACCCGTGAATTTACCATACTTATGAAAATCTTTATTTCACTTTCGAGTGTATTTACGTCATGATTTTATATAAATACAAAAATATCCTATTTGATACAAATATCAATTGCTTCCCGTTTCATGCCTCTCCGTGTTATCTGAAAAATATACTTTGCTCATTACAAATATTAACTGTTCAACCAGAACTGAAATGTTGGTTGAATGCGGGCTTGCGCTAACCACTATCCTTCGGAAAATCTCCTGTTCCAAACTAGAAATGATTAAACTACTTCATAGGCTCTCTCTCAATACATATGATTATTATAAAATATAATATCCAAGAATTATTTAGAAAAATTATAAAAATTATAATTATTATTATTAGTGGATTATTATTATTATTATTAATTATATTATTTTAAATATGTTTAATTATCATCTCATTATGTGAGAATCCACATGTTCGAACCTTCGAATATGGAAAAATATCCATTCCTCAACAAAAATAATGTAACTCGACCATTACATCGACGGTTTTCCGTGATATCCCTAAAATATGAAATATTCAAATAAATGCTCGAAATGCTCTGTCATCGATCCTAAACTGTTCTGAGTGTTGAAAATACTCAGAATAACTCTAATATGTCTTGCGTAAATCATTGCAAGATTTAAATACGAAGAAAAATAAATGTGTTGGTCATCTGCAGAAAAATAGTTTGTTCCAATTAGCTAGGCATAATATAATTCAAAATGTGGCTTACATTTCTTGATGGTCTTGAAGCGTAGTGAACCTGGTCTGTACCAGATTTATCCATAGACATGCCCTATCGGACAAGCACGTATAATCCTTGTATCGGCCGCCATTATATACCCACAATCCGTCTAACAAGACATAGTGGTAGTATCTCTTGACGTTTGAAGTAACTGTTGACCCATTTTAATATGGGCTTCTATCAAAGCCATAACAGTTTGCTTAAATGGGGTCAGATCTAAGTGATCTATTCTTAGATATGTCAGTTGTAACATAACTCACGGTAATCTTTTCAATACAAGAAAACACTGACAGTCTAACCAATCAACGGCTGTTCTGAAGATCGATCCCTGGGCATGGCTTCACACCATCTACCATGCGCGAAGCAACATGTAGTTTCCCTGCGTAGACTAATGAACAACACCGTGATAGACTGGTCTTCAATGTACTGATAGATCGAAGTGGTTATTAAGTTACAAATATGAAAACTGACTGAAATGGATTTAAATATCCAAGTATTAGGTTATTACTGGACTGTGACAAAGTACTAATTCTAGACAAAGTCTAGCATATGTCCATGTAGAAATATAAAAATATTTCTCCAGTGTCTGTAGAAAATAATCAATCACCTAGTGATTCTCCTCGCCGGAAACTTACTAAGTTCCACCTCGTAGCGCAGCACTTTTGTGACTATCACAACTTTGAAAATAACTTCTGCGTAGATCCGGCAACCATGTGCCTTGGCTCAGCGTAGTAGCACCTTGCTAGGCAAGTGCTTGTGTTGAAGTGAGCTATCGATGCCTCGGCCAGCCGGCTTTTATTCAAAACTGCCAGGGTCACGCGTCATCACGCTGAAATCTGGAAATCCTCATATCTCTGGTATCCCTGGTCCGATTTACTTGATACTAATTGCATTCTCTTTCATTTGGCCGTGCCAGTAATCTGATCCAAGTCTCAAGTCTCTACTCCATGGTTAACTATTTAATCAATAAATAGCCTCGACCTCTGCTATTACTCGCTACGTCACTTGACATGCTAGTATCGGTATATTCTTTCCAATTCCTTCTCGAAGCAATGTAGCGCAATATTCAAATATCTCAACTTTCAAAAGCGGCTGTAGCCTTTCCCTTGATATCTAGGTGTCTGAATCTTGGAATACCCATTCCTAGAGTTGGGCACATCCACCCCACACCTAGCAAAAAATAAAAATTGAAAAATTTTTATTTTTCCTATCTACACATTAAATCATCTGGTTCTTGAATAATAAATCTTCCAATTTGATGCATTATAAGTTCCCACGATGTTACCAGTTCGTGTATTGGCGACTTCATAGCTTCCATTATTGTTTACTTCCACAATACGATAGGGTCCAGGGTAAAGGCTTGCAAACTTCGAGTACACTCGATTTTGCACGTCAGAGGGTGTAGGTCTTTTCACTAAAACAAGAGTTCCTACGCGCAAGGGTCTGAGAAAACGCTTTCCTCTCACTCTGCGCTCTCTTTTCTCAGCTTCATGAAAAATCAGAGACCATTGAGCATCTCCCTCGATGTCTTCCTCTTCTTTTCCCTCGAAGTTAATCTCTTCGGTATTCTTGAATCTGATCGTCTCTGTCTTCATGTCTATCACTGCTTGATATTTCTGAATGAAATCTGCTCCCAATATCATGTCAAAAGCCATGTCCTTCATTACTACAAACACATGTCGGAAATCATGTCCTCCAATCGTAATACATAAGTATAATTGTGTTTTACACAGAGATATTTTATTGGGTATTATTCCTTGGATCTTAATTCCTGATACTGGAATCTCCTCTAAATTCTCTTTGAGCTTCCACAGAATATAAAGCTTCTCACTCACAAGACAAAGCATAGCCCCAGTATCAATCAAAGTATCGACAGGCATACCGAATACTTCGCATGATATGATTGGCATTCTAATTCTTGTACCCATTTCTTTCCGTTCGTCATTCTGTTGAATTAAGTCATCATCCTCTGCTTGCCATTTAATAATTCTGGAAGTGAAAGTGTTCAAAATTCTATCTTCTACTGTGAATTCGAAGTTTGTTTTTTTCGTTTCCATTCCCCCGGGATTGTTGTGTTCCCGATGGACCTGGTTCATTGGGCCTCTGCTCCAAAAACTGCAAGTTATCTTGGTGTCTTGCTTCTAAGTTCTTCCTCGTCTCCTTGCTGAACTCTTCATTGGACTGACGAGTATCCACATTCCCTCTGTTATTGTAGTTGTTTCTACCATAGTACCTTCTTTCCTGGTACCTTCCTTGATTATCCCTGGGCCTTCTCCATCGAGTATTATATCGATTTCCACCATCCGGTCTCGCATAAGGCTTGTAACTGTATCTGTTACTGTACTGATTCCATCCTCTTTTATCGGGTTCTTCCCTCGGCGTTTTCTCTTCTCGCCCCTCTCGAATCTCTCGAGGTGTTTGGGAATAACTATCGGCCATAACAGCGTATACAGCGTTGATATTCTTTACTCCCTTCTGATGGAAGAATTGAGCGTTCGTATGATCCAGCTTCTGCAATACCTCGTCAAATTGCTCCATATTATAGATGTCAGCAGCGATCAAAGTCCTCTGGACGTCTGCTGGAAACTGACGTATCAATGCAGTAATTAATTCGTTATCTGGCATCGGCGGATCTAAATGTTGAAGTTTAGAAAGCTGTCCAGAAAAGTACGTAGAGTATCGAGTAGGTTGTGACGTCGAGAATCTCTTAGAATATAATTCTGCTCTGACTTGCTGTTGGGTTTCCGGGGACCAAAACTTTTTCAATAACCCACGAGAAAACTCCTCAAAAGTGGTTAGAGTGGATCTAAAAGCTCTGAACCAAAGAAGTGCAGGACCTTCCAAAAACTTCCCTATCACTCGGATCTGTCTTTCTTTAGGGATCTTGGAATCTTTCAGGTAATCCCCTGCTTCTCTCAAGAATTCCACGGGTGTCACAGAATCTCGCCCTGAAAATTTAGAAGGCTTATCCTCTACATTCCTGAATACAGTTATGGGGTTGGATTGAAATACTGTCCTGACCTCATCCTGTCTTTGACTGTCAGTTTCTCTAGCTCCTCCTAGATTTATCTGTATCTGTTCCTTTCCCCTTACAATTGGCATTTTCAACAAATGGTCAGACTGTTTCTCGTCCTTGATTTGGGTTTTCATAGCCTCAAGTTCCTTCTGGTTTTCTTCTGCCATTTTCTTAATTGCTTCAGTTTCTTTACAATTCTCCTTGACATCAGTGGATATCTGGTTCATAACAGCCTCATGACTTTTCAATGACCCTGTCATATCTGATATGTCCTTCTGAGTTGCTTGGATATCTTTGGAAATTACTTGAATATGGGATGACAAAGATTCCCTAATCTCCTTGATTCCCTCTTTATTCTCCAGCTTGAGTGTGTCTTTAATTTCATTGACAACTGTGGTTTTAATTTCAGTTTGTAACTCATTAATCACACCTTCTCTTATTTCTCCCATTACAAGTTCTTTGAATTGTTCTGTCAACCGTTGAACAACTAGAATTCCCATCTCATTACTCTCCTTCTTCACTCTGACTTCTAGGTTGATCATGTCTTCACCAACTTTCCTAAGACCATGTTCTATCCTATCAGCTAAGCTTTGAGATCGAAGATCGGCATCGCGAAATTTATCGTCCATTAAACTTGCGTTAGTGGCTAATGAAGTTTCGAGCTCATGTGTTTTTTCGCATAATTTAGTCATTTTACTCTCAAGTGACATTTTCAAAATTTCCGAATTCTCTTTAAATTTACTTTCCATAGAATTAAATTTACTATTTAAATTTTCTTTCAAGTTTTCTTTTAAAGAATCAGAACTCTCTTTAAGTTTATGATTTAAACTTTCTTTAAGTTTATCATTTAAATTTTCTTTAAGTTTATTTTCTAAAGAATCAGAGTTTTCTTTAAGTTTCCTTTCCAACGCCTCAGTATTTTCTTTCATAATGGCTGCTACACGCAGTCCAGCTTCTTTGGAACTCTCTTCCAAACTCCTCATCATCCTCATCATCTCTTCCATAATTTTCAATTATTATTCAAAACTTAGGGGTATACAATATTGGCAAACACAAGCTTATAACTAGAACAAGAAATATGAATAGCTAATTGGAACACTCTAATAAAATGAGATTTGTCCTAATGTCGACGTGATGGAAAAACAAAATTCTCTACTTTTACGAATTACATTTACCACAATATCACAAGAAAAATAAGCAAGTTCTCAAATATCCTCCACCTGGATTCTAATAATGCGTATGTCCAGTCATCGAACATTTACTACTGAATTTACTTGACGCCCTAATGGTTAAGCCATTATCAAAAATAATCAAACCCATTCTAATTATTAATCCAGTTAAATTTTTAATTTTCCCCACTAATTGGGTTTCCTACTAATTTATTCATCCAAACCAGACATCTCTCAACTCCCAAAATATTTCTATAAAAATTATCACAATTTAAATCGGCATGCGATTGACCATGTCTAAATCGAGACCCACGTTCGAAGCCATTTCTCTCTCTATCTTATTTTATGTGCCCGTTTAGACCGGAGTCCGCACGACCACATATGCATTTTACCAATAATCAGTCAGCACGAGAGTCAAAATATCCCGGAGCGCCAGATGGGTTAAAGCAAATCGCAAAAACGACATCAAATAAAAAAAATGCTTTACTGATTTTTGGCACAATGCAACAATAAGGATAGAAGGAGATTCAATTGGGCGTAACACATCAAATAAAATTATCTCATTTTATTTTGAATTTAAAATTGAATGCAAAAATGCTCAAAGCAGCATCACTCACGTGTGGCGACCCACACTCCTATTTACACAATATACAGAAATTTCCCAAACACATTTGACAATTATTTTTTGGAAACACAAGTCTGATTATTAGTCCTGTAGACTGTGTTCCAAAATTATTTATAATTAATGATTAAATCCAGTTCAAATTTAATTGTCTCTACTGGAAATATCGTAGTTCACTGTTTGAATTTTCACATAATATTAACACTCGTAGAATAAATGTTCATAGAATTTTAACTTTCACTTATTTTTCCAGTTTCAAAAATACATTGTCGAAAAATATTATTATTTCTGAATCAACACAAATTATTTACACATATTAATAACATCTGAAAAGTATTTGACCTTGAGCATAGCATTGAAGAACTGTGCGAAGCACAACAAAAATTAATTGTTCTTCCGACATTAAACATTTCGAGAAGTGACTCGATTATGAACTTCAAGTTCCAAACAAAATATATGATTTCTGAATCATCAACTTGATCAATAAATTGTTGAACCATTCAACTATTCAATTTTCCACTTGGAATCATTATTATAAAAAATATTTATATTCATGACCATTTTTAGCAATTTTCACAACTTGCAATTCTTCGACAGAATGCGGAAATAAGAATTGTAGTTTCATAATGAATTCATTTAGTTCATGGCACTAGGATTGAAATTATCCTTCAAATTATTCGTGGTTAAAGAATTATTAATTGGCAGTGGCCCATTCTATTATTTTTATAAGAATACAATATTCCAACAACAACGGCAAAGGTCTTCCTCTGAAGAAGAATAAACTACTATCATGACAAATCCGGGTTCTAGCAAAATCAAAGTCTAAATGGAATTCGTAAACAAGGTTGAAATAAGAACTGATGGTTTCTAAGAAATAACCTTCGGGTCATTCATACGACGAAATGTGTAGTTCCAATACTCCTATAAACCTGAGCCATCGAACCTGCTATTTGATTGATGCTCGAAAAAATCTCCTCATTCCTGCGACTTAAACATGCGCACCTGGGAATGGCATTTCAACTACTCCACACATAAATTTTCTTCCCAAAATTTATACAATAAATCAAGCCTCTGCTTGTTATCAACACTGGAAGATTAATAAACTTACAAGTTTATTTTATTTTACCATTCAGTTCAACCCGTGAATTTACCATACTTATGAAAATCTTTATTTCACTTTCGAGTGTATTTACGTCATGATTTTATATAAATACAAAAATATCCTATTTGATACAAATATCAATTGCTTCCCGTTTCATGCCTCTCCGTGTTATCTGAAAAATATACTTTGCTCATTGCAAATATTAACTGTTCAACCAGAACTGAAATGTTGGTTGAATGCGGGCTTGCGCTAACCACTATCCTTCGGAAAATCTCCTGTTCCAAACTAGAAATGATTAAACTACTTCATAGGCTCTCTATCAATACATATGATTATTATAAAATATAATATCCAAGAATTATTTAGAAAAATTATAAAAATTATAATTATTATTATTAGTGGATTATTATTATTATTATTAATTATATTATTTTAAATATGTTTAATTATCATCTCATTATGTGAGAATCCACATGTTCGAACCTTCGAATATGGAAAAATATCCATTCCTCAACAAAAATAATGTAACTCAACCATTACATCGACGGTTTTCCGTGATATCCCTAAAATATGAAATATTCAAATAAATGCTCGAAATGCTCGGTCATCGATCCTAAACTGTTCTGAGTGTTGAAAATACTCAGAATAACTCTAATATGTCTTGCGTAAATCATTGCAAGATTTAAATACGAAGAAAAATAAATGTGTTGGTCATCTGCAGAAAAATAGTTTGTTCCAATTAGCTAGGCATAATATAATTCAAAATGTGGCTTACATTTCTTGATGGTCTTGAAGCGTAGTGAACCTGGTCTGTACCAGATTTATCCATAGACATGCCCTATCGGACAAGCACGTATAATCCTTGTATCGGCCGCCATTATATACCCACAATCCGTCTAACAAGACATAGTGGTAGTATCTCTTGACGTTTGAAGTAACTGTTGATCCATTTTAATATGGGCTTCTATCAAAGCCATAACAGTTTGCTTAAATGGGGTCAGATCTAAGTGATCTATTCTTAGATATGTCAGTTGTAACATAACTCACGGTAATCTTTTCAATACAAGAAAACACTGACAGTCTAACCAATCAACGGCTGTTCTGAAGATCGTTCCCTGGGCATGGCTTCACACCATCTACCATGCGCGAAGCAACATGTAGTTTCCCTGCGTAGACTAATGAACAACACCGTGATAGACTGGTCTTCAATGTACTGATAGATCGAAGTGGTTATTAAGTTACAAATATGAAAACTGACTGAAATGGATTTAAATATCCAAGTATTAGGTTATTACTGGACTGTGACAAAGTACTAATTCTAGACAAAGTCTAGCATATGTCCATGTAGAAATATAAAAATATTTCTCCAGTGTCTGTAGAAAATAATCAATCCCCTAGTGATTCTCCTCGCCGGAAACTTACTAAGTTCCACCTCGTAGCGCAGCACTTTTGTGACTATCACAACTTTGAAAATAACTTCTGCGTAGATCCGGCAACCATGTGCCTTGGCTCAGCGTAGTAGCACCTTGCTAGGCAAGTGCTTGTGTTGAAGTGAGCTATCGATGCCTCGGCCAGCCGGCTTTTATTCAAAACTGCCAGGGTCACGCGTCATCACGCTGAAATCTGGAAATCCTCATATCTGTGGTATCCCTGGTCCGATTTACTTGATACTAATTGCATTCTCTTTCATTTGGCCGTGCCAGTAATCTGATCCAAGTCTCAAGTCTCTACTCCATGGTTAACTATTTAATCAATAAATAGCCTCGACCTCTGCTATTACTCGCTACGTCACTTGACATGCTAGTATCGGTATATTCTTTCCAATTCCTTCTCGAAGCAATGTAGCGCGATATTCAAATATCTCAACTTTCAAAAGCGGCTGTAGCCTTTCCCTTGATATCTAGGTGTCTGAATCTTGGAATACCCATTCCTAGAGTTGGGCACAGTACAGCTTCTGTAGTTCTTCTGGCAGGGCGCGTCTTCTTCGGTTGTGCGTCTGCAGGTGTCCGTCCGTCGTGTCTGTGATGCGGGCAATCCAGGTAACGGGCTCGCAGACTCCTAGGTTGGTGTCCCGGTGAACCGTAATATCGTAGTCGTTCAGGTTGGACAGGCGGACGTACGGCCGAGGCGTCGTGTTGATGAGGGTCTTGGCAACTAGCAATCCTTTTGTCTGGATGTCCTCATATTTTGGCCCGATGACAGCCGCCACTCCCTCAGCTGTTCCGTCGACAATTACGGCAGCGCTGAATTCCGTCCTGGCGGGAACGATGACGTCCTCTCTCAGCCTTACTCGTCGTGCGGCGACGGCCTCGTGTGCTGGTCGCAAAGCAAGTTCCTCCCTTCCGAAGTGCAGAGTGTTGGTACTCAGATCCAAGATGATGTTGTTCTGGTCCAGGAAGTCCAGTCCGATGATCACTTCATTTGATACGTCAGCCACAAGCACTGGATGCTTTATCGCCCGTCGACCAATGACGAACTCCAGTGATGCTTCGCCATGTACCGGTGCGGTCTCTCCGGTCGCGGTTATTAGCTGGAGGTTCCTTTGTGTGGGTTGCACTCTCCACTTCGGGATCACGGTGGGGCTGACGATGGTCCTCGATGCTCCCGTGTCGATTAGCATGGGCCAGCTCACTCCGTTGATGACTCCGTCGACCATCAGGCTGCTATTGTCCCTCCGTAACTTCGTCACACGGACTTGGACTGCCGGGGCTTGACGACTGTCACAAGCCAACATTTGCCCCCCAAGGCTGGCTAATACTCGTTTCCCTGGGCCGCGCGGTTTTCAGACGACTGACTTCCCGTCGGATACCCTCGGTGGCGGCGATCACCGCAGTCCTTGCTCAGGTGGCATTTCTTACCGCAGGTCCAGCAGGTCGGTAGTCCTCTTCCGGGCCGCCTCTCCGGTTGTCTTCCGGCTGTGTCGTTGCTGGTAGTGCCGCGACGATCGAAGAAACGGCTTAGCGCCTCCATCAATTCGTCGGCCAGGGGCTTGGTCTCGTTGGTTTTTGCTGGTTCGTCGACGTCCACTTGACGCACCCGCGCGTGCATTCTAGATGCCTGTTTCGCCGTCTCGAACTCAAGTGCGTGGCTCAGCGCATCTGCCAGGGTCTTATTGCGCGCGAGTCGCAGCGCCTGTTGAGTGTCCGAGTCCCGTAGCCCGTCGGTGAAGGTCTGCGTCGCAATCTGTTCCAGAAAGTCGGCCGGCGCTGTTGGGTAGGCGAGCCTTACGAGGCGTGCGATGTCTATCTCGAACTCCTGCAGGGTTTCCGCGTTCTTTTGTACCCGGGTCCGGAGCTGCATCTGGTAGGGCTGCTGAAGATGGCTATCCCCATATCGGGACTCCATATGGGCGATCAGTGAAGCGTAGTCCTGGGATCCAGTCGGGATGGCCTGAAGGACGTTAAGGGCGTCCCCTCTCAGCGCTACAATGAGAGCTGTAGCCTTTTCCGTGCTGTTCCAGTTGTTTATGGAACAGGCTGCCTCGAACTGACGCAAATAGGTGCTCCACGGGACCTTTCCGTCGAAGGTTGGGGACGTCACTCTGCTCTGTCCCGTTCCTGATGTCCCCGGTGTACCTGTGGGTGGGCGTCGGCGAAACTCGGCAACTTCCTCTTGAAGAGCGTTGAATTTCTCTTCCACTCCCGTGAGTGGGCGTTGGCGCAGTTCGGCAACTTCCTCTTGTAGGGTTTCGACTCTCTCATCCACCCCGGTCGGCGGGCGTCGGCGCAGCTCGGCGACTTCCTCTTGTAGGGCTTTGAATCTATCTTCCATCCCTGTCGGCGGGTGTCGGCGCAGCTCAGCAAATTCCTTTTGTAGAGCGTTGAATCTCTCTTCCACCCCCGTCAGCGGGCGTCGGCGTAGCTAGGCAACTTCTTCTTTTAAGCCGTCGAACTTCTTTTCCACTGCCGTGACTTCCTTACGCAGACCCAGCTCTAATTTCTTCAGGTCCTGTGCTAACTTATTCTGCCCGTCTTCCATCTTCTTCTGGCCGTCCTCTATCTTCTTGGTTAAATTCTTCTGGTCATCTTCTAATTTAGCAGTTAGGTCCTCGGCTAACTTCTTCTGGCCGTCTTCTAGTTTGGCAGTTAGGTCCTTGGTTAAATTCTTCTGGCCGTCTTCCATCTTGGTTTCCATGCCACTTAATTTTTCTAGCAATGCTGCGAATTGCTCTTCCATTTTAGATGTTTGTCTTGTAAGGGGCATGCGCTCACAGGATTTTTTTTTAAATGACCTGCTCGGGTTTTGAAACCAGGACTGTCAGGTGTTGTGCTTGTGCTTGAGTTCGTAATCCCACTTCTGACACCAGTTGTTGGCACTTTTGTTAACTGGATTACGGTGGGTAGAAAACACAACACCAATTACTGCTTTAAAGAGAAGTTAGCTTTATTGCTTGCAGGAAGATACACTACTCATCAGCAAATACAAGCAATTAGAACCTGACTGCAGTTTCCTCAAGTCTCTTGCTTATGGAGAGCTCTTGCCCGCTTTCACTTGTCAACAGTTAATCTTCTCGCTAATGAGTCTGGTGGCCTTGACAGAACTACATGCAACTCTTCCCTATGTACACAAATTACAGTTACTTACGAAAACCTGCTACACGCTGCTTCGCTGTCAAGAGAATCGGCTTCACTAGGGGTTTCGCAAGTCACCACACTTCTGTCGCTCAGGATAACCGCTCGCACTAGCTCGTAAAACACACAACAACAAATGCTTGACAGGTCGCTCTTATATAGCAGGCCGGTGACTCAATAAATGCTTCTAGACCCATCCAGGGTCCACGGATTCTCGAGGATTCCAACACTGGCTGGGTCACGAATATTCTGGACCATCCCTTTCACTTCGCAGCCCGTTGCGTAACGCGCACGTAATACACTGAGGCAGAGCACACACAGCCCAACCCTGGGGCAGTTGTGACTCATGCGGCGAGCGATGACACAAACTCACAGCCGTAACAATACGGAGAGTATAGACATGTTCTGATTAATGCTACCAAAATGTACCTCGTAGTAATGCCACGGTTGCTTGGCACGTTGGCCTCATTGTGGCACAAATTAAGCACAAAGCTTTACCTAAACTATCTGAATGGCATCGCATTTCTATTGCAATTGACGAATTTGCAGATATTGTGCCTGTCGCCCTATTTGTGATTTGTGCGCTGCGTTAATGATCAAGGAACTGTAGATACTTTATTTCTGACTGGTTTGCCGATCTCCGATACAACTAAAGTTAAGGACGTATATAGTGGCGTTACCAACTTCCTAATATCCAACGAGATCGAACATTATCGAAGCTCGTGTGTGTGGTTACAGATTTTGCATCAACAATGGTGGGTGATTATGGTGTTTGAAGCCATTTTTCAGTGTTGCCGTAGTGAACGAAGTTTGATGTTTTTCAGTCGGTCGACACGATTGTACCCAATTGTAATGGGGTTATTCCCTAATCCTGAAAAAAATTACATGTAACTTATTTATTAATCTTACGTAATTTTTTTCAGGGAATAACCCATCGCAACCATCAATGGTGGGTAAAATAGAAGATTTTTCAGTCTCTTAAGAGGGGACAAATCGGCCAGACCGAATTGCCTCGCCATTCTTATACGTCGGGCCGAGCGCCTAGCCTGGGCAGAAAAGACCTAGCTGTCTCGTAATATTCCAATTTTAAGTCCGATTATTGGAATGGAGTTCACTAATATGTATGGATGGGGGTAGGTGCGTATAGACGACAAAAGGAGATTTTGATGTAAGTTATTTAACAATTAATCAAATCAAACGATTAAACTGATAAAATTATCTTATATAAAGATTTGTCAGTCACTTAAGAGGGGACAATTCGGCCACACCGAATTGCCTCGCCATTCTTATACGTCGGGCCGAGCGCCTAGCCTGGACAGAAAAGACCTAGCTGGGTGTACATAAAACATTACGACAGAGATCCTCGGAAGTCTTCCTTCCTGCAGCAATGGGAAAATCCTAAGAAATGTACCACGGAATGTTGTAAAGGAGAGGATCTAAGGGTTAGAGCTGGGTACACTCAGACTTGTGAGGCACAACTGAGAGGAGGATGGTTCGATTCCTACCTCAGGTATACTATAAGCTAAGAAGTTTTTCGTGGTTTACCGCTTCTACCCCAATAAAATGCCGGGATTAGTCCTAACTTCAAGCCAAGACCATCTCGATCCCAATCCTAGCCTTGAATACAAATACACACATTACAACAAACACCACAGTAACATAGGCTATTAATACACGGGACTGTTGACCACGAAGTCCAAGCTCCTAAATGAAACTTTAATTAAAGTGATCACACGATCATATTACTCCAAATTGAAAATATCTACTATCTGGCATCTCAGTCTTTTGTTTCTAGAGCCATAAAGTCCTGCTGTGAGATACGGCAGAGATAATGAGCAGGACACTTGAGGAGTCAAGTGTATTGAACGAATGCTGCGTATGAGAGCTGGATTTGATTATAAGAGAAAGGCATTGATTCTACTGCAACCCGGACGGAATATTGCTAGCTCAGGACTGTCTCAATCTTTCAATAATAAATTGATGTGAAAGAAATGCGATGATAGTTTCCCGTGAAAGAGGGAAGTTTTTATTGGAATAATCAAGGAATTTCTCTGCATCATGTAGACTTATTATATCTTGCATTTTAGATTAACAATTCGCTTGCTCAGAAAACTGACAATGCGTTTAAGGTTTTCTTCCCAATAAGGTCATGAATGTTCGCATTAATATTCTCAGCCATTATTAACCGAATATAGACAAGTGTTTATCCGTTAATATGCACACAAGAAGTTTATTTTTTAAATAACCAACATCAACACTCAACTATACACACATGCCCAGTCCGTACAGGTCAATGATCTTCTTTCCCATGTATCGGATCATATGAAATTGGAATTGAATCAAGTAGTTCCGCGAATAAATAAATAGCTTATTTTTATATATCCTACTTATGTTAATTGCCTCTATCAACATACAAAACGTCAGTTTGATTGCTGTAATAGATTCGTAGATATTGAGAACTGTTTAAATATTTCGGATGGTCGCCATGTTGGATTTTATATAAGTAGACCATAGAGTTATGAACTATTACAAGAAGATTATTTCGTAGGTGTATTATTCAAATATCAATCGCATGATTAGGGCACAAGAAATCAAAACGAGATTTTTAAATTTCGCACAGCCGCCATATTGTGGTTATAAAACAATTGAAATAAATTAGATGTCAGTGGATTAAAATGTGTATAAGCATTTACCGTACCAAGTTTCACTGCGCTCGAATTTTTAAATCGCGAGAAACTTTTATTTAAATATTTAAATTTCGCGTCGCCGCCATGTTGGATTTGCGTTTATCAGGTTATTGAAAGTCCCATAGGTGAACTTAAGTTACTAGCCTTTATCAACATACAACATATCAGTTTGATTGCTTTCATTGATTAGTAGATATTAAGAACCGTCTAAATATTTCGGATGGTCGCCATGTTGAATTTTTGTATATGAAGGTCATAGAGTTGTGTACTATTCGAAGACGATAATTGCGTAGGTTCATTATTCAAACGTTGACTTAAATCGCATGATTAGGACACAAGAAATAAAAACTTAATTTTGAAATTTCGCACAGTGGCCATTTTGATGTTATGTAAACAATTTAACTGAATTAGATTTCATTGCATTACAATGTGTATAAACATTTGCTGTACCAAGTTTCACTGCGTTCGGACGGTTTAATCGCAAGAAAAGTCTATGTTTCAACTTTGCATGGCCGCCATGTTCGTTTTGTACTTAACAGGTTCCTGAAAGTCACATAGGTAAAATTCTAATAGTGCGCCTTATCACCGTACAAAGTTTTAGGGTGATATCAGTATTAGTTTCGGAGATATAGAATGGCAGGGAAATATTTCGCACAGCCGCCATGTTGGATTGGTGAGACGTTATAAAATTTAAAGGGCACAGTCCGGGTCGGACAAAATAGTACTATCACCTTACCGAGTTCCATTGAAATCGCTCCAGCCGTCTAGATTTCATTAGGAGGGGACACACACACACACTCACGGACAAAATGTGATCTCATAAGCCTATATTTCATTTTCATTCTTTTCCGTCTTGGGTAGGTGCTCGGCCTGAGGTATGAGGATGGCGAGACGGTGTTGCAATTCACTCTGGTCGAAGCTTGCTTAAAGTTAATGTGGCTAAGGTGTTAAAACTAGGAAGATTTACCGGCCTATGTGGTGTAATACGTGACCCCTAGAAAGGGCTTTGTACGAAAGGACATATGTGAAGCCTTATTGTGTCCCATTATTAGCCAACTAGCTTTGATCACGTGTTGTTGACGGATTCAAAGGAGGCGTTTTGTGGTGAAAAACACTAGGGCTATCCCCGTCACCGGAGAAAAGAAATATGTCCTGTAACAGAAAAATGGAGGACAGCCTTGTCTTCTAAATCACTAATAGAGTAGTGAATTATACTAACACAATGTTCCGTGAAGAATAAGTACGTACTTACATTTGGAATGTACAGTACAAACCAGTGGAGTCAGGGAGAGACAGGTATAAACATAAAATAGTTCTGAAGAGAATCAATCTTCTCTTCTCCTGGTTCAGAGAGAATCTTATTAGCGTGCGTATGGACTCACTCCACGATTCGTGCAAATGATATCTGCCTGCCAATCGCCACTATGCAAATTCTAAAACAAATGTCAGGAGTTGACTGAGACAAATGTACTCATCGTATTGTCATCGTTAAGTACTGCCGGATGAATTGAGTCATGGGACTGAGCCAGTTCATTTGTGGGGGAAAGGAAGTGAATGTACATTATTTCCCCGGACAGATTTTAACATTTATCTCAGTAATAGTTCATTCCATCATGGATATTATTATCTGAAAATGTCCATAGTTAAATTCCCAATGAGTTTTGTTCTGTATTATTATACAGTATGCTGCCTAGTGGCAGGTCCATGTCTTCGTACAGAGAATTTCTGATGTCAATGTTCCTAGTCTTCAGTTTCTTCCTTCAGACTGCTGTAACTCCTTTCACGGGGGAGTAGTTTACCTCTGTACAGTTTCTAAAGTAAATTAACCGCTGTGAAGAAAAGAGCGAAAAACGATTAAGGGCTTCCTCCTAACCCGTCATCCCTTAGGACCACATAGACCTACTGTGTAGATCACCTCCTGGCTATCACCCTGGAAGTCCGGGTTTGATTCTTGCTCTGTCAAGAAATTCAATTCTGGTCTGAGGGCTGGAACGGGGTACAATCAGACCCATGAGCAAAACTGAGAAGAGGTGGGTTTGATTCCATTTCTATGCCAGGCAAATGCCGCGATGGTCCCTAACTTAAGACCGCGGTCGCCTTCATTTCAATCCTCGCCTCAATTACAAATACACAGGCTACTATAGATACTACAATAACACAGGTTATCAGACAAATTCTATCTATATTGAGAACGTAAGGCTCGTGATCGATGACACCTTTTCATCACATTGAGAATTCACGCTGACGAAATGACCTGGAAGAGGTTGGAACTCGTGCCAATCCAGGTAGTTCAACTCCAGGTACATGTTAACAGGAAACATCGAAGGCAGTACTCTGGGAAGTCTAACCACAGTTTTCAAAATTCATTTAATTAATTATTATTTATTATGACACTACGAGATGTTTGGAAATTATTATGAGGTTGCTACGATTTTTCTACTATTTTCGGAAATAGTCAAATGGATTTAAACATCGCAGATAAGTGAAATAGCATTTTTGGAATCATGAAATGACCTACGCTGTACACACTTTAGTCTGCCAGGAAGGAAGACACTATTACAGTTTCCGAGAGCGTGATTTGGTCGACATGTTTTGTCGTGTTCGTGTAATAAATCGGACGAATATTGAAATTCAGGTGATTTGGACTTAAGAGCAAACGCCTGAAGGAATCAGTGAGTAATTGAGTTATTTTGCGAATTATTGCGATGGACTGGTACGTCAATTTTTATGTCTTTGAAATATTTTATGTACAACGCAATCAGAGGATCGAACGTGGACGAGCACATGGTGCACATGATAAGTGAACATTTGTGAGAGTAATCACGAGACTGTGAAAGTCTCATTTCTTGTAACAAAATATTACGAATACAACTAGTCGAACAGTATTTCATAAAAATTGTGAATTTTTATAGTATGATTAAACTGATATTTAGTGAATTTGAAAGTCTTAAGTCCTGTGAAATACATTGCAGAAGCGATGTTAGAGGCTGTGGCGGGATACTAAGGGCAATTTTGACTATCCGCACCCGTGTAAACTCAGTGTTGATATTTTTCCCAGTATAATATTAGAATCAGTGGTTCAGGGAATACTTCAACATGTCCAAATCAACCACGATAACTGACCACAAGGCAGATTCATCAGTCCCAATGGAAAGGCTTATGGAGTAGAAACATCACCATGGGGAAAAGCCTGCATTGATGCCTGTACCATGAGACTCAAAAGGAAACGTCGACAGGGATGGATCTAAAAAGCCGAACCCAGGCAATGATCGTAGAACCATTTCCATAACCTGCAACGACGATATGTGAGTTCATAATTCATTACTGTACGGTAGATTTGTTGGTGGATTTAGCAATAGAATTTGACCTCACTCAATTAACAATTGGGCAGGTAGGGCATCTTTGTAGCTAGTTTTAGTGATATTTAAGCATTTGTTTTCTACACAGAATTTGGTCTAATTATTTGGCAGAATTTTACCTGTAAATAAGAATAACATCAAAAGGGAATATAGATAAACGGGGAGCCAATTAACAAAAACAATGCAGGAGTCTTAAAGAGAAAAGGAAATATAATTAAAAGAAAACAAGAGGTCTGACCCCTCGAAGAAGGAGGGATCAGGAAAGATGAGACCAGGACCAATTAAGGTGGGAAAGTGAAAGACTCCCTTGGCCTCGGATACCCTAATACTGTCGGGGTCGGAAAAGAACAAGAGTTGACCAAGGGAGGTCGACAGGAAAGAAGACGGAGAGGAGCCTGGCACAAGTAAGTGGAAGCAATGCCGGACTCAGCTGGGGTCCCGTGGTCGTCAACCCACGTCCCACAAGATGTGGGCCCCAGGGGGACATACGATAAATAAAATAAATTAATGAAGTATCTCAGATTATATTTGTGGTTGCGCTTAAAGGTAATTGATGCTTTTTCTGACTGTCGACGATTAATATAATTTGTTTCACAGTAGGTTCATTGATGTGACCATTCGTATTTTTAATTGGATTTTTGTAATTACTTAGGGATTGCTTACGTGTCACATTTCTTAGCTTGCTTTTGATATTTATGTAAGAGGACTTCGTGATGGTGTAATTTAACCTCAGATTAGGGATGAATAATACTTTTTTATTTTTAGCTTTGCGGATTAGCCTATCTTTAACCTCGGGAGTAGGATAGGGATTGGCTAATTAATTAAATATCAGGAAATATATTTTAAGATTGGACTTTCTTATTTCATAGCCATGCTGTTTTTGATGTGCCTCTCGGGCTAGTTCCTAACATTCCCAGCTCTCTACTAACACCGCTAAGACCCGTGATACTAGTACCGCGAGGGCTGGTCTGAGAGCACATCCAATCCTCTCAGGGGTATGGGTTCGACGGATGGGGGTGTCGAGCAGGCCCGTGCTGGACCCCTTCTTAGGGCGGTGGACGGACATGGCCAGAGGGCGCCAGCACTATATAGGGGGAGGACTCCCGGATGGTCTGGGGGGTATGGAATATAATAACTAAAGCGTTAATCGCACATGACGCTGGGTCCAATATGCTTTTCTGGCAGCTGGTCACGGTACGAACGGATCATCACACTTACACATAAGTTATCATACCGGTATTTGTCAAACAAAATTACCATGTACTGCATTGTATGCTAAATTCAAATGTTCATTTGATCCATTTCAAATATTTGCAATGTCTTAGGGCAAAATAAAAGACAAAGTAGTAGTTGAAACATAATTAGTGTAATTTTGGTAAACCAACACACATAGAAAATAAAGACGAGACAATTTTACATTACATACATCTCAAAAAAAGTTACCAGCATTTACTACTTAATTTCTAAAGGAAATTAACAAAAACAAATATGTTCACAAATGTAATGTTATTTGAGTGAATTTTACAAACTACACCGGAAGAAGTCTTTTTAAATTCGGAGCTGGAGTGGCAAAGATAATCAATAACAGTGTCTGGGTCTATGGAGTTCAAAATATCAGCTTCTGAGTACATTTACAGTAAATATTCTAAATTATCGTTTGTCAAAGACGATCTCAATCAGGTTTTAAGTTTCAATTTAGAAAATGCTCGTTCGCAAGGGACTTGAGTCAATGGGATGGTTAGAAGAAATTTGAATACTTTGGAAGTTCTGGGTATTGGATGCACACTTGATACAACTGTTGCATGATGCCGACACTATGCACTAGATCTCGTGGTCTTCATCATCATCATCATCTTCTTCTTGATCATCGTCATCATCACTGTGGTCATCGATTTTCTCGTCTGAGACATCTTCATACTCATAGTCAGCGTTCATACTTGCATTTGAAATCTGGGGCCATACATTCATGAACGAGATAAGTACTTCTTTCAGCTTTTCTTCATCAACGTTCAAAAGTAATTTTATTTTCTTCAATGCTTCACGAGGAAGAGATTCTTGGGATTTGAATCTTTTTGGGTCGAAACAGGCCAGATTCAAATAGAGCGATTTGTGCTGCACAAAACGGCTTTCCATAGTTTGGACAGCTGTATCCACAATTACGAAGAAGATCTTTATTTTGAATTCTTCTTCGGGAGAAGTTCCAGCACTGTCGTCTTCAGCAAGTTCTCCTGCCATTTCCTTTACTTTCTTCATTCTTTTCTCAATTATTGCTTTGCCAATAACGATGTCATTAAGAGTTTCATCGGTCTTTGCTCTTTCTTCAAGTTCTGCGTCATTTTCAGAACAAAGCGTTTTGCTGATTTCAAAGTTTCAGAAAACTTGCCTCGTAGGCGTTTTAGTCTACTAAAACAAGACTCTATATTCCTCCACGCTTGGGCGTAGTCTAGATACTTTGTTTGGAGATAATCCGATAGTGGCGTATTGATTTTGAACACTTGCAAGAATACCATGCCAACAACTATTGTTTCGAAATCCAGATACTCGTTAAGTAAAGCAGTTGCTTCATGTCTCACTTTGGTGTTGAAATCAGTTGAATGTGAAATTTTGAACAGAGCCAATACCAACTCCAGATAAATGTGTTTAGGTTTAGCTGTGTTTGAAGACTGTTCTTCAGAAGAGGTCCACTCATCTTTTCTGCCGAATATTTTCTTTGCTGCGATGCAGCGGCTTCGCCACCTAGTAACCCCAATGGCTTCCAACTTGTACTCAGGAAATTTCTCCCTGAACTTGTCCAGTGTTTTAATTGAATCCTTAAAAAATCCTAGGTCTCTTGCATTATGCTGAAAAATGAGATTGATACAGTGAGGCACTGAGCTGTATCAGAAATTACAAGATTTACAACGTGCGCGTAGCACCACGTGTGAATGTGATTTGGGATTTTGCTGGCCATGTGTACAGTCAAACCATTATACTGGCCGCTCATGTTAGACGCGCCATCAAATGCATTTGCGACGCAATCTCTCAAAAGGTATTTCAAGGTCTGTCGATGCTCCAGAGAGAGTGTCAAATAATGCCTCTCCTGTAGTAGAAACCTCACTTTTTAATGCCAGTAGTCTCTCGCACACTTCATGTCCTTTAACATACCTGGCTACTATTGCACTTCGATTGATGCTACATATGTATATTGTCGTGCCCATCAAATCTGAGTATTTGCCGGCTGATTTGAATTCATTTGCCACGACAGATGTTATTTATTTTGTCATGCAGGTTATTATTTTTGCTACTGTGTTGTTACTTAGAAATGTCACGGTACTTCCTCTGCCCACCTTGTTGTTTTTGCTTTTCCCTACATGTTCCACGTCAGTTTTTTCCTGACCTTTTAGACATGCGCATATCACTTTCCTCAATAGCCTTTTTCACGTGTTTCTCTAACCATAGATCATACTTGGACATTAATAGAATAATTTCTAAGAAGTTGCCACGGTTGATTGTGTCATCTTTAAGAGAGTAGGCAGCTTCCTTTGATCCATGAAAAGCCAATCCTTGCTTTCCTATAAGCTCCAAGACATCTATTACAATTGTCACCACATGTCTCCTTTCTAAAACTTCTTGTTTCCTCTTATCTAGTTGATCACAAAAAGGAAGGTCACGAGTACTTTTCTTACGTTTGGCTAACAACGTTTGGCTAACACAAAAAGCCTCGACAGACTTGAAATGAGCTTTGGACATTTCATGTTCATTAACTCTTTGGTGGGCATGTTTCCAGTCTTCAAACCCTGTACAAAAGGCTGAATTGGAGTTGCTGCTGTAAACGATACAAATAAAACAGAACATTTTCTTTGAATTTTCTTCATATGAAATCCAATGTTTCTTGAAGGGTTTCTCCATCGTTTCGTTTTACAAAGTATGAAGGTTTTTTGTAATTTAAAGGCAACTTTCTTTCATCAGGTTGGATTGGATGATAATCAAAATATGCCGATAAATCTCTTTCGCTTGTTTTTTTGAAGTAATTCATTGTAGATTCTTGAGATTCTTCTACTGTAGGATACATCCTCAAGCAGAATTTCCTGCGTCGAATGAAGATTCTTCTAGTTTACGAGGGTTAAGGTTAATCGGGTCTTCCTCTTGAATTTGTGAATTTTCCACTACTGTGAATCCTTGAAATTTATCAGAACTGGAATCGTAAAACGAGGCCGTCTGTTGATTCTCTGCCGTTTTGGAACTATCAAGATTTGATGAGTTTGATAGCGAAAACAAGCTAACAAATTGTGCTTCCTCAAACGTCTTGTTTTGTGTATGTGATTCAAGATTTTCATCTTCGGATGGGCCGTGAGGTTTTTTAAACAAAGTTGTTATTTTTGAACATGATTTTGCAGACTCGAGTAGAAGTTTGTTTTTCTTTTCTTGACGAAATTCATGTCCACTTTTTCCTTTTATTTTTCTTGTCCATTATTTGTAGCCCGCTAAAACAAATATGACTAATTAGTTTATGTACTTGCAAAAAAAATTATAAATTTATTTAGATTATTATTAAACAATTCACTTATTTATTTATTTATTTATTTATTTAATCGTATGGTGAATTATATACAAAATTTACATTATACAACGTTATCCACATTCTGCAACCAAGTTATGGCATTTGGAGTGACATGAAAGAGTTCAGCAAGGTTCCCAGGGAACGAGAACAGAGGGCAGCGTCGGAGCAGATGATCCATTGTCTGCTCCTCTTGATCACAGTCGCACATTGCTGAATTGGTCCAGCCCCATCTGTGTTGAAAGAATTTACAGCAGCCATGGCCGGTTCTGAATCTGTTAAGACGGCACCACAGTTTCCTTGGGAGGTCAGAACCTTTCAGTTCCTTTGTAGGATCAAGAGAATGGGCACTTGTCCCCGCTGTTTTAGTTGGCCACTCGTTTCTCCAACTTTGGTTTAAATTAAACCCATCCACATATAGTATTTCTGCAGTAACACATGTTGGCCTCCTAGACCGTAGTCGCTATTGTGAGGGATGACAAAATTCATGGTATAGTGGTAAAGTAGGTGAAGCCCTGATCTTCTTAGCCTCTCTCAACAATGCTTGTTTCCTTCTTAGATGAGGTGGAGGAATGTGGCTCAGCACAAGCAGCCAATGGCAAGGCGTTGACTTAATAGTACCAGTGATGCATCGCATTGTATCATTTAATCTTGTGTCTACTTTATGCACATGTGCACTTTCCAACCACACGGGTGCACAGTATTCTGCTGTTGAATAGACAAGGCTAATGCCAGTTAGGCGTAAGCAGTCGGCAGAGGGTCCTCAGGAAGTACCACTAAGTTTATGTAGGATGTTGTTTCTTGCAGCAATTTTATGGGAGAGCTTGGTGAGATGCTCTTTGTAGGTCAGGGTTCGATCCAAAGTCACTCCAAGATAAGTAGGAAAGGGATTGTATCTAAGTTGTTGTCCGTCAAGCAAAATATTTGGTTTGTAATTAGAAAACCGATATGCAAGGTGGAAGCAAGATACTTCTGTTTTATTCAGGCTCGGAATCAATCTTCAGGACTGAAGGAAAGCTGACATTCTCTTAAGGTCTTCAGTATGGGTGTTTCTGCATCTTCAAAATTTCTGCTCTGCGTTACAAGCGCAATATCGTCAGCATAAACGAACTTTCTTGCCTTAGTATTTGGCAAGTCATGAATATACAGGTTGAAGAGGATTGGGGCCAAAACAGATCCTTGTGGGAGTCCATTATTCAGCTTCCTCTTGTGACTTTTAGAGTCACCCAAGAACGCCTCAAACTGTCTTTCACTGAGAATGTTTGATAACAAATTCACAATTTCAAAAGATGGAATAACTTGAAACAGTTTGAAAAGTAACCCTTGTCTCCAGACAGTATCATAGGCTGCCGTGAGATCAATGAAGACAGCTGTGGATTGTAGATGGTTTTGGAAACCTGCTTCAATATGTGTTGTAAGGGCAAGAACTTGATCTGTGCAACTACGACCGTTTCGGAAGCCAGCTTGTTCAGGTGGTATGACATCTTCAATATACGGTGCTATCCTGTTCAGAAGGACACGTTCCAGAAGTTTAAACATGGCGCTAAGCAGGGCAATGGGACGATAGCTTTCAGGATTGTGTTCAGATTTACCTGGTTTCAGAATAGCTATAACTTTGGATAGTTTTAACTGTTTGGGTAGGTGATTCTTTTCAAGGATATATGTGAAAAGAGAAGTAATCCAGTTTATACTGAGTGGACCCATGTGTATGATGAATTAATTATAGATGTTATCAGGACCAGCTGCCTTGTTGGTCTTCAACTGCTTGATAGCTGCTACAACTTCTTCAACAGAAAACGCCCTGGATAGTTGATTATTTCTCTGGGCGTTCTTTTTGAGGAGAGTGAGGTTACGTTTCACCATTTTGGTGTGACACTTGTCTCGCTTTGCCCCTGTAAGATCTACCATTCTATTAGCAATGGTGTCAGGACTTAAAGTACCGTATGTCTTTCTGGAGTTTTTCCTACCAGTCAGTCCCTGAAGTATTCTCCAAGCTTTTCTGCTCGACTTTACAAAATTCATTTCTGGAACAGTTGCTTCCCACTTCTCTCTCCTGCTTTTATTGAGGGACAGTAGTAGCTGAGTGCCTAATGATTGATCTCCAGTACTTTGATATTCTTTATACAAGTCCTCACTGTCCTTATTCCATCCTGGCACATATTCCTTCCTATAACCCCTAGGAATGTTTGCTTTTGCAGCCTTAATAACGAGTTCAACAAATTCGCCAGTTGCTGTTGATTGTAAGTTCTTCTCAGTTAAGTTTTTATCAAGTTCCTTCGAGAATGCGTCCCAATTAGCGCGTTGGAAATTCCATCTGGGTAAGGGCATCGAATTCACAAGAGGGATTTTCAGCCCTACCTCTGCAATTACAGGACGGTGTTGGTTGTTTGGAAAGTTAGACAGAACATTTCGTGAGGTATATAAGGGTTTGCGATAGTTGATCCATAGAAACAAATACTAGATCTGGGTTCCAGTCCCTATTCCAGCGTGCGGGATGGAAAGTACCTTTGTCTTTTACATCAAAGCCAGATGTAAATTGGATATTTCTGCCCATAAAAGTAATGTCTCTCCATTATCATCTACTGTATCATAACCCCATGATGTGTGGTGGCTGTTAAAGTCACCAGTATAGATACATGGATGGTCAAAAGTAGGCAGTACACCTGGAGTCCAGTTTATGCATGGAGGCTTGTACACATTGGCAATTTTTAGGCCGTTAACCTCAATCACTAATAGGAAGGTATTGTTTACGACTGTGGCCTCAAGAACTTGGACTGCAGTCAAGCTGGCCTTGGCATAAGTGGCTATACCATACTGTGGGTGGTGGATGGCATTTACTAGGGTATAACTTGGAAGGTGTCCTCTTCTATGGAAGTCCTGCTCATCTTTGGTATGCGTCTCTTGGATATTAACGATGTCAATATCAATATCCTGTAGCTGTGTATGTAGATAAACACATTTGGCTGAACTTAGGCCTTCAATATTGAGTTGGATAATGCGTATTGAGTGTCCAATATCTCTAGTTTGGTGGTTCTAAAAAAAACAAAACATTTTAACATTGCATTCTTGGCATTATATGTATAGTTCACCTAATATTGTTGCTCGTTTAGCACCACCCAGGGGTCACGTGTAGGGTTAAGTTATAGGTTACACCTACGGACGTGAGCAACATTATTTAGGTAAGTAACACAATTAATTAAATTGATAAAAGTAAATTTCTACAATGATTTTGAACGTTTACAATTTATCCGAATCATTAGGCTATATTTTTACAATTGATGTGAAATGTCAATAGAAACACTCAATGTTTTAATGAAAAAATAAACGTGACAGTAATTCAGACGAAAAGGAGAGGCCAGCACATATGACACAGTCAGTCCCCCACTACGTAGCAATGACAACAAAATTTAAAATAAATGCGCGTTTGTTTATTTAATGTAATGCAATATAAAATTGAAGCGATGTAAAATAAAAAATCCTGAAAAAGCATACTCGGGCTAAAATATTTAGTTTTTTGAAAATCTTTTAAAGGAACAATCGTTTTTGTTTGATATTTTTTTATTAATACAGGGAACAACGATTTTCACTGTCATATTTGTCATGTTATTAAAGTGTTTAGATGCATGATAGGTAATAAGGCTTTCTAAAAAAAATATTATGGATTATTACGCTATGCGTACAATTCTCGGAACGTGTAGAAATTAGGTGCCATGTGGAATATAGATGCACTTTCCTTACTATGTTTTCAAAGATTAATACGATCAATAACGACACTTACCTTTATCATGAAGGATTTGAAACTTTCATGAGGAGAACAGAAACAGCACAGAATAACTTAAAATAAAATACAACTCAAGTCACAAACAGGCCGACTGTGTGAGTTTACTGACTAGTGAGTGACAGACAAGTAAAAGCAGACAGACGAAATTGAGACGGCCTTGGCAGACGTCTAGTTCCTCCCTTCCACCCCCTCTCCCGCCATTTGCCACGGGCGCGCCGCGCGGGTACTGGAAGAAACTTAGTCCATTCTAGTAGTCATGGATCATGTAAGTATAAGAGATTCGTCACTTTTGGTTATAGAATTTCCGAGAGAGAACACCGCCTGAGGCTATGGATTGTACTGCCAAGTCTGGCAACATAAAAAGTAAAAAGCCATATCAATGTAGCCTTTATTACACGTAAATGAACAGTATGTTCTGCGACGAGTTATTGATTATTGATGAAAATAACTCAAACATAACTGCGCCTTTCGCTAGGTGCTGAAATATACGTCCAGATAGGAAAAGAATACATTTTGATATATATATATCAATGTTGGCAATGGATTTGTCACGAAAGACACAGTTATGCCGTTCTAGAGCTTAATTCACCTCTAGGCTAATTAAAAAATGCTCTCATACTCTACAGAATAGTTGGGATATTCAATGAATATAAAGAAAATCGTCCAAATGCACACACTACATTGCCATAACCTCACTTTTTGCCTAGCATGCCCGCTGCCACCCACCCCTCCCCGTGGCCCTAAACCACAAATTTTATTGCAATGCAAAGGAGAATGGGTAAGAAAACAAACAAGAGATGAAATGCGCACATTTATTCTCTATATATTTTTATTCGAGAGTAGTCCATATTGCCCACTAGTTTTTCACATGGTCAACACCAGGAAGATGAAAATTGCCGTATTGTTCTTACTATCATTATAATTCTTACATCCCGGTGCTTGGCAATTTTTCCTCCCTTGCAGTGGCATGATTGACTCTCAATTCAATTCAAATAAACAATCAAAATACTGAACAAATCAAAACAACCAACAACACCACGAGGAAAATCAATCAAAACAGACTATTCCCGCTTCCGCCATTCGGTTTGATGTGAACGTTCATGAGTGCCAACTACGGAACCTTAGTGCTAAAATTAATTCTTCATTGGTTGGCAGAACAAACAGTACAGGGCCTTACCCCGACCCACGCGCTCCCTATGAACTGTCATCCCCCTGCTAGTAGTAGCCTACAGTTCAACACTCAACCCGGCCGCTCGGCAATATCGACGATAAGCCTCGTCGTAAAACTTGTCAGTTCCGCAACCGGAGGGCGCCAACATTTCCAGGCTGGAGGGCGCACCGGGATACGTCCCGGTGTCCCGGCGGCCCAGCACGGGCCTGGTGTCGAGAAGGCTGTTGCGGTCAGCAGTCCCCCGATCTTCCCGTCTGACGGGCACAATATACAGTATATACTTTATTTATTGGCCTGTTCGCCAAAGGTGGCTTTTCACCGATGACTCAGTCTCACTCATGGCTGTGATTATATGGAAGCTACTGAGGTATGGGTGGTGCTTAGTAATGGCATTCGGGGCACAGTCAGTGCCTGTGAATGCTGTGAAAGGTTCAACTCATAGGGTTAGGACTACTGTTCTGACTCAGTGAGGAAAGCAATGGCAAACTACCTCACTCCTCTTCTTGCCTAGAACGCCTCAAAATAGCGCTGCCTTGGGTTTTTGTGGGTATCTACTCACATAACGTAACGGCGGTACTTTTTGAGGATCCAACCAGCCTTCGGGCTGACTACCTAACAGACACTGTATTTATACACAGGCCTTAAATGAACACGATATCCAAGCCCCTAAAGGAGAATATAATTACTACTACTACTACTACTACTACAAAATATTTAAAGGCTATTTCTTACTGCGATAAGTGAGACATGCTGTGTATGCCGTTCCTGTTCTCAGAGTTCCTGAACCACCCTGTATCTATTTGGTGCAAGTAACGCCGTGCATTATCTTTCAATAAGACGTTGGTTTTTTAATCCAGGTGTATTGGCCATGCATAATAGTTGAAAAAAGGAAGAGTTATAGTGGGAAAATAGATGCCATATTGACGAATACGCCCCTTCTATTGTAAGGTACACTCAAGATGGCAGCTGTCAGTGCCGGGATTGGAAATTTTCAACTCCCCTTTGTTTCGCTACTGGGTGCATTGGTTACCGGTTTCACCAACTAAAGTTCTTCGTCTCTGATACGTCATATTACTTGTGTCTGCCGCAAGGCGTTCTTGCAGACTGATCTATTTGCTTCCAAGATCGTGTTGACTTGTGGTAAACTGGATATTAATCCGATAGGACGGTGACTCATTATACAGTAGATGTGGTATAATGAATGTTCGTTTGAAATGTAGCAGCATATTTCTTTCATACTGCCTGCACCGTGGTAGCGTGCCTGGGTTCAATTCCCGGCTCTGGCAGGGGGTTTAGAAACTGTTGCGAGGGCTGGAGCGGGGTCACTCAGCGTCGTGAGGACAATCGGTCAAGAAAACCAAGATTAACGGCTGAGAGGACCTGTCACGCTGACCACGCGTCATCCGGCGTTTGTAGGCCAAATAGTTGAGCAGTGGTCACTCCGTAGGCCTAGGCACTTCCTGGGCTCTAGCCACCGGAAGGGGGTCTTTCTTGCCGCCTGTTTAGAAATAATAAGAATTGTTTTGTGGTTTAACTTACGCATTAACAACATAAATGATGTTTGTATTTTTCATTTTAGTAGTCTACATATTCAAGATATAGTAGTTATTAATATATACTAATAATGCTATGGGATTTTGCCTCTCTTATAATTGTTACGGTTTTTTTCGGTCCAGCAGCCTTGAGCGCAGCAGCTGCGACACGCAGGCAGCCAAGGGAAGGAAGTTTTATGCAGGAATATACGTCTTGCTTTATTGATTCCTCCATCCCTTCCGGTATGACACTCTGAGCAGAAGTTTCAGCGTAAATTGTGATTAAAACTCGCCAAAAATACAAGTTAAGACTCGCTAGTTAATTCTACAAGGTACTTTTTCGGATTTAATTCACTTTGCACGTCATACAGTTTAACAAAATTGTGATATTCTTGTCAGGTGCAGATTAAAGAGGAAGGTCTGATCTTTGTTTGGTGAAAAACCAATTACTGTTACAGTATGGAGAGAGGCGCAGCATCGCGGCTTGCTATTCTGTACCTGTTGTCATCTCATGATAATGCAGAATTTTAGAATTTATTTGTTGATACTGGCTGGAGAAAAGTGTGTGGATGGTGCAGAGTACTGACTAGCATTCTTGACTGTCACTGTGGAGGTCCAGGTTCAATCCCCGGTTCTGCCAAGAAGTTTAATTCCGATCTAAGGGCTGGAACGTGAGACATAACTGAGAAGAGATTGGTTCGATTCCTACCTCAGCCATCCTAGAAGTGATTTTCCCTTGTTTCCCCACTTCTTATCCAGCCAAATGCCGGATGGTACCTACAGTAAGGCCGCGGCCCCATCCTAGCCTCAGTACTGAGTACTGACGGTACTCACTGGCTCTGCTACGAAAGTAATGGCAAGCTACCCCAGTCTGAATTTTGCCTAGTGCGCCTCATGAAAGCACTGCTTTTTTTTTTTTTTTTTTTTTTTTTTTTTTTTTTTTCGTAGTGGATTAGGGATGACTACCTAACAGACTGTTGCACTGCCATTATTTCCCTACATGACTGCAACATATTTGGTTGATAAAATAGATTTGGCTGGCCACCTAGTGCAGCGGTAACGTTCTCGCCTGCTGTTTCCAAGGTTGTGGGATTGAGTCCCGAAGCAGTCAGTTGGCATTTCAGGGTGCTTAAATGTGAGAGAGCCGAGTCAGTAGATTTAATGACATGTTAAGGATCCTCTTCAGAGTGAAATTCCACCTCCCTGGCGTCTAAAACCTGTAGTAGTTAAGTGTCGTAAAACCCATAGCCTAACATTATTATTATTATTATTATTATTATTATTATTATTATTATTATTAAATAGTGATTTATAAGACGTTTGCCAGGCATGGTACTGTACTTCTGAAAGAAGTATTAGTGTTTCTAGATACCACTGCCACTGAACTTGGTTGCTTGTTGATATAGTCCAGTCAAATTAAACCAAAAATGTTGGGTTTGCTGCATTAAATCATGTAGTTCCAAATGTTTCGGGAATGTGTAAGGGGAGGTCCCCTAAACAACACTTCATAAAATGTCAATTTCAGGTGCCGCGGGGGAGGGGCAGAGGGGGGCCTCGAAGCCCCCTTTTTTAGTTTATAGCGCATAACTTTAAAACGGTGCATCGCACAGAACTTTGTATCCTTTTTAAACATAAAGGTAATTAAATACCCTACAAAATGGTTTATTCATAATATACCTCTGTGTTTTACTGTGGCCGAGATATGAGCCGGTGAACATGGAACATTTGAATAAAAATGTGTAGCGCCTCACGTTTCTCTTCTAACTTGCCCTTCCAATCCGTTTGCCTTCCATTTTACAGGAAACCCGTGGGGAAGGAAGTTGTAGATCATTAAATTTACTTCAAGAATATATATTCATATGCTAATTTTTCTTCGATCTGTCGATCGTTAGAGCGTTTTGACATATGGGGGTCGGTTTCGAGATTTTGGTAGTGAACTGCTAATTATTTTACTTCCGTTTTCAACGGCTTTAACACTCTGTATTACGTTATTTATTGATTATGCAAACATTACCCATATAACATATATATATATGAAGGTATGTGTGTCAACTGTTTATTAGGAACACTAATAAACACTAAAAATCTAGCTTAGGCCTTTCAAACGGCGAGTAGGCTATTATTTTCATATCCTTTTAATATGCATGCATAAGACCCCTCTACGTCTGAAATAGAATGTACTTAATACACTGTGTAGATAATATTAAGATACGTAGGCTTAAGTTTATTATGATATTGTGTCCTATGATATCCCACAAATGAGAATATAATAAAGAAGTAGAGGAAATAATTGATACTGGGAGATAGTAAAGACAGAGACGGCGTAACATCGAATTAAAAACCGTCAAGCGTGGACAACAGACGACCTAAACGGAAGGATAATAATATTCCAGGATATCTGACGACCTAGGAAAAGATATAATCTTCTGGAATATGAGAAACCATGGGATAGGCCTAAGTGACTGATCCCTTTCCCAATCCGGGACGCTTGAAAACTCCAGAGATTTTCATAGATAGTGGCTGTAAACTGTCACTGTAAACAGTGGCTGGAGTGTGGTCTGGTAGGGCGATTGAAGTGACACTGATGTGTGACGTGAAAAATGAAGGGGGCTAATCGAGGGAGAGGCATGAGTGATTCTGTGATGGCGAAATGGGTTGGAGGGGCACGTACAGGTACAATCATAGCTTATGCACTAAGCTTAGCGCAGTTTGCCGACATCCATTCTGTAAGTGGAGAACAGCATGTCGAATTTCGAGCGTCACGAATGAGCAGAGATGACCAAGACAGAAGAAAGCTCGCACAGTAAATGGCTGATCACCCGCATTTTGCTGTCCGTGATTCTTTGATGTCCTTTTCAATCGGAGTAATAGGACCCAGCAACATCTACTATTACCAAGCATTGGAAATCGGAACCCCTACTAAGAGGACTTCTGTTGGAAGTAACTTTGCAGAAATTAAGCAGTGTAAGAAGAACGCAGTAGTCCCTTTGGCTGCTATGAGCAACACCACTAACAAACTGGACAATGAAGTATTGGTGGTCGAGCCTTTAATGATTTTCAAGAGAACCGTAATTAACATGAGAACTGATGGGAATGTAGAGGAGGTGTTGAAGTGTGAGTTAGCCCCATATCCCACGACTCTTTTTTTGACGAAAGGATCATGAGGAATACGAAAAAGTCCGCTCTCTACGATGCCTTTCCTTCATGCAGTCAAATAACCACCCCGAAGAAATGTTTCACGGTAATCGATGGCGGTTTTCTTCTTCATAGGGTCAAGTGGAACGACACCAAGTTCGCCTCCATCTGCAACCAATATATGTCTTACGTTATCAACCATTACTGCTACAACTCTGCTGTTGTGTTTGACGTTGACGAACACATGAGTTCCATGAATAGAGGCGAACAACATCGGAAAGCATCAAGTAAAACATCAGTGGATATAGACTTTGATGAGAACATGGTGGCTACTTCCTTTACAAGGAATGGAACAAAATTAAGCTGATTAGTATGTTAGCGCAGGCCTTGGGTGCAAACGATATACAATTCACCATAGCCAAAGGAGACGCTGACTGCAGCATTGTCAGGTGTGAATTACAAAATACCCCTCATTCAACTGTGGTGGTAGTTGTCGAGGACGTAGAGCTGCTCGTCTTACTTATGACTAGGGCCCGGATTTATATGTACTAAAAAACCTGAAAATATGCACTAAAAAGTTAGAATATATGCACGGAGAATAATGAAATATGCACTTAAAACACGCAATTTTATTCACTTACCTATTTACAGGTATAATTTGTTGCAAAAAGAAGCATCACAATAGGTAACTAGTAGTCTTTCAATGTTTTCTGGAGACAAACTATGTCTATTGTCCGTCAAAGTGAGTTTATAGGCAGAGAATGATCGTTCTACATCAACTGACGTGATTGGACAGTACTTATACGCGGGCACCAAAGTTTCGGAGCATACATCGGGCAAGGATACCCTAGTTCCACTCAAGTATTGACTAATTAACTTAATCTTCTTCAGCCCTGGGTTCGAATTCAACACCTTTTCTAACTTGCATTTAATCTTCTCTCCAATTTCGCCTGGAGAGGAATTCAATTAAAATGCAGCTTTCTCCACGAGATCAAGTGATTCATGGAGATTCTAAGCTCTCAATGGCTTTTGGAAGTTTAGAAAAATGTGCATGAATGAAATTCACATCTTGATAAACAGTAGCGGTTTCAAACACAACTTTTGCATCACGGACACATGCAATATGCTCATCTTCAAGTTTTGTAACCACTTCTTTCAGTTCATTAAAATTCTCCTGATAAAATGATACTGCAGATAACCATGTCCCCCACCTAGTCAGGACAGGTTCAGGTGGCAAAGGAACTTCAGTCTACAATCTTTGTAGAACTGGACACGAGCTGGTGCTTTCAGAAACAGCTTCTTCCCACATCCAATTAAATTGTTAACAGGTGGAAACTGTGTGCGTATTTCTTCTGCAATGCGGTGTAATCCGTGCGCTAAACAGGTTACGTGTATGAGTTTCGGATAAAATACTTGGAGGGCCTTTGCTGCTTTCAACATATACGAAACTGCATCTGTGAGCAGTACAAGCACTTTACAACAATTATCCTCAATTTCAGATGGCCACAATAGTCGCAGAGAATCATTTACAAATCTTGCTATTGTGCTATGGTTGGTTTTCTCTAGTACTTTACAAGCAAGAAGATGCGGCTTACCGGGTTTGTCTGGATGTAATTTACCAACCACGAAATTTGCTATGTAACGGCCACATGAATCCGTTGTCTCATCCACCGATATCCAGACATAGTTCCTTCCGATATCAGAACGGATCAATTCCAGGGTATATTCATATAGCGGAGGTAGGTAATTTTTCCTAAGAGTTGATTCATCTGGTATTTTTTGATTTACACAATATTTCTCAAGAAATGATCGCAGAACTGGATTGTTTAATTTATTCCATGGAATGTTGCTGCATACGAAAGCCCTACAAAGATCATTTGAAAATGTATTAAGAATACCGGACTTAGGCTTTACCTGCGTAAGAAGTAGTTGTTGTGGTGTGCTATTCTTCTCCTCCTTTGCTTTAATATGTGCAGTTGTTTTTGAATGCTGTTCAAGCTGAAATTTCTTTTCACATTTTACTTCCTTTGAGCAAACTTGACAGTACACGATGACACCATCTGTTGAATAGTCCCTATTACCCGACACCCACTGATTTAGTAAATCTCTTCTCATGCTCTTTTCCTTAGGCATTTTTAGAAACTAACACTTGAGATGCAGGGCATTAAACTGGAACGTAACTAGTGAACTGAAGATACTTCTGTCCTGACCAATTGCCCAACCCTCTGAGATTATTATCTACTGTGGTAGAGAAAGGAATTCCGGGAAGTCCAGCCAGCCTGCCTACCCATACCTAAGCTATCTGTTGCCATTGTCAGTTGTGAAAGTAAAGTGCCGTTACACAGAGAGTCGAAAACACCAATTAGTGAGGGATGCAAATAATATAGGTAACTAGCTAGGGATGCACAAAACAGATTTATTTTAGTAGTTCTTGTAATTGTCCTTAAATTCAGACATATATACCGGAATATGCTGTTACGTCTAGAATATGCACTAAACCTCAAAATATGTCAAAATATGCATATGCGCATATGCATTTTAAAAAAATCCGGGCCCTACTCATGACACTCACACCACGAGAGACGAATGTCCTTTTCCATGAAGCCTGGACGAGGCAACACAGATGACAGACTGTACTCCTCCCAACAACTTCAGGCCTTGCCATTCTGCCAGTATATTCTATTAATCCATGGCTTCACTGGATGTGATACCACTTCTGCCATTTTTGGGAAAAGTAAAGCAGCCATAATCAAATGTTTGGAGCGGTATCCTAACGAAACCAAAAACATCGCTTAAGTTGTTATGGCTCCACGTCCACGCCAGAAGACATCGATGAAGCTAGGGAACAAAATACGAGTATGTACTGTACCCGATACCTGTTTTTGGCTATCGGCTACGCCAGCTGACATTAAGCTATAGTTGAGGTTTTGGAAGGCAAGCTGATATGATAGCGCATCGATCGCGTCAAGAAGAAAGCCAAGATGACGTAGGAGATCAAGAATCAAGGAGGCATTGAAATCTGTAAGAAGATAGAATTATTAATAAAGATGTGAAACTTTATTAAAATATATATGGGATTATAATAAGTTAAAACAACTTAGAAGAGTATATATGACATGCATAATATGTGGAAATGATTTTATGGAAATAAGTTATTGTATAACAGAACAGCCGAGAGGAGTCGGGTTCGAGACTATCTTCGTGACGTGGGAGCACTGTAGTGGGGAGAATTAGCCACGTGCCGCACGGAGCTCATAAGCTGGAACACAGCGCTAAGCAGTTCAGTTGGGCTCTATGAGAGGAGCAGTACAGAGCAGCTCTATAGCACAGCGAGACGGGCATTGAAGGTCACGCAACACACGTAAACCGTCACGGCAAGTGTAGGCGACATTTCTCGCATCACCGAGCGACAGAGGCCGCGCGGGTCGTTGATACAGGCGACCTAGCCGAGAAGACAATTGTAGATAGCCGGGGTATTTCAAAACCACACTGATCACATATGAAGACTTTGTTTCAAGCTTCATTTCGACGTTGTTCGAACACAGGCTTTCACATACAACCTTATAACCATGCTGTTATATAATACATTCAAACGACTTTTTACTATTTCAAGTAAACTGAATGTTTAGCATAGGCTCTGATGAACATTACAGCGTGCATATATAAGAATTTTATCTTATGCCATTTTCATGGATTACATATTACAGACAGATACAGGGTGTATCGTAATCATGAACACTATCTAGTAAAATTTTTATTTTACTCAAGTCGAACTTTGCAGTAAGTTGAGGGAGGACTTACAATTCTCAAACGGAACATTTATCGGAACAGTGGCGTATATTAGAAGAAGAGTAGGGGGTCCGCTGTTACCATGAACTTTTCGAGAAGGAGTTGGACGATATCCGCTATGGGTAATCCGAGGTTCAACATGATCGAGTAAACGTGAATAGAGACAAGATGGCACCACAGAGCGATGGATTCGGTTCCTGACGAGAGGAGTCCAACAACTGATTCGCTTGGGATTTCGAAGGAAATCATCATTTCATGGATGAAATGATATTCACGCCGATCATACGAGAAATCTTTAGGTAGGGAAAATCGACGATCTTGGAAATTATATTACAACTGATAATGAAAGGTATTGTAAGAGTTCTATCTACCTGATACGATTATTTTCATGAATACTGGGCACACATGTATATTTTTCTAATAGGAGTGATTTGATTATTAAGACATGGTTTGAATTTATATACTTCGAATTTGCTAGAATATGGAGTGACCATATGATATGGCAGGCATCATTATTCGATATTCTCACCGTTGTTTGGCTTTATTAAGAAGATGTTTGGTCTTATAGACATTTTTCCAGCTAGGATATTTTTCATGGATAGTTTTTTTTGTGTAACGAGTATTTCGAACTCGTGATCTGCAATTGATTATCAGAAACTACTTCGTCAGTTCATTACATACTAGCGAGTGTGTATTATTCATCAGTAGGGATTTTTTTTTCCATTGGATTGTTTGGAGATATTAAGAAGTTATTCACTTTAGTGAATGAACGTCGCTTTTATATGACAACTAGAAACTTGTTGATTCCTTTCTAGTACATTCATTCATATAGTCCACGAGGTGGGGTCCTTCGTATTTATACGATTGTATGGTGGCTACTCACCTTACCCACCGTTCAGGGAACTATCATCCAAGTCGACGGGGCGAGGTCCTTCGTATTTATACGATTGTACGGTGGTTACACATCTTACTCGCCATTGAGGAACTCATTTTATCATCCGAATGTACACGAGATGTAAGTGAATTAAACAAGGAACTACTAGTCACATATCAGTCGAAATTTTGTTAAAATAAAGTAACGATAAATGTCAACAGGATTGCATTTAGTAATTCTTGTTTGCCAATCCAATATTTTGTTGATATACTCTTTTGAGAGTAATTTCAGTTTAACAGCTGTTACAGCTGATGCTTTTTATAATTGTGTTTGATACCTTTGAGAAGGATTTAAAGTAATTTAATCTTGTAAGATTAATCATTAATGGTCATAATTATTTTAAGGCAGATCAGTATTGCAGATTTTGATGTGAGAGATTATAGCACATTGGTGTTTTTCTACGATGTGAATTATGAAACTTGTGAAAGAGAATTTATGTTATTTGAAAGCAGATATTAAATTACTGAAGTAATGTTTTTCCAATTGTTTAAGAAGTTGTCTAGATATGATCAGAGTAATTACAGTCATTGGAGATTATGTGCGTTAATAATTTGAAGCCATTTATATATTTTTGTAGATCATGCAACGTGGTTAAGAGAAGTTTGTGATAGGCATTTTGTGGAATTTGCCATTTGGTAGTTGCAACGTTGATAATGTATTTTGAAGCGGACATGAGGTTGTTGTACCCAGTCTAGCGTATTTGTTGAGATTCATGCTGTATGTGCTGAATATTTATGGAGTTTTTGTAGCAATTCTTATATTCAAATGTGATATTTGGAATATTGAAGAAATATAATGTCGTTGTGGATAGTTAGATCCAACGTGATGTCGTGGAGACAATAATATTTTTGGCATGATAATTAAATACGAGATATAACTTGGAAGTAATAAAACTGTAAGACAACGTTCTATAAACCTTATTAAACAATTTGTTAGGAAATTAAACAAGTAAATGAAGTTGATAATACAAGATTTTCTGAAAATAATAATTAATGAAATAATAATCTGAGATTTAAGCATATTAACGATCTGACCTAATGAAATAAAAATCAGAATGAATAGATGAAATAATAATCTAAATAACCAGATGATTGAAATTTAAATAAGTTGATAAATTAAATTTTGAAATAAATCGATGAATTAAATAAGTGGATGAATTAAAGATTGAATTGATTAAACTGATTGAAATGAATTATTAGACGATTGTAATGATGATGAATAACTGAATTAGAAGGTGATGATTAATTAAAGAAGCTGATGATTAATGAATTTTTATGGAATTAAATAAATTTGATTGAGAGATAATTCGAAGGAATTGCAACTTGAAATGTGAATTTAAATGATGTAATGGTGATGAATTAACGATTCTGACAGGAATATTTGGAATTTTGAAGTAAGAATTAATGTGAGAAATATTTAATTTTGATAATAATGATGAGGATGACCAATGAGAATTTGAAATTTCTGTAATTCACAGATGAGAGATGAATGTCGATGTAAATAATGTAAATTAATTAGTCAATGTTTAGGAACATTTGAGTAACATGTTCTACGTTCAAATTATACCATGCAAACCATAATTTATGTGATATTTAACATGAGTGATTATTATATGTGTATGTTTAGGCAGATTAGTAACTTAATTAAATCCACATTGATGTTAAATTAAAGAGAATTAGGTCTCAGGCTTCACAAATGTCAGTGACGAAAGACATAGTGCGACAGTGATCCTGAGAACCCAAGAGAACTTTATACAATTTTCTTGATAAGTGGATTGAAATAATTTTGCATTAGAAAGGAGATGGTTCGATTTTTGGACAATGACAATTTAACTTTGCATTCGACCATACTCTTAGGTAGGATTTATATTTAAAATGTCTGTCTGACTTTCAAAGTAAAATAAATTTGTTTTTATCTTAGTTGTGATCTGATGATGGTGTGATGTTCCTTTTTCTTTCCTTGTCTTGAGTAAGGCTTATCCGGAAAGGAAGTGGTTTTGCTAGGAATTCAGTTGATGGCGCCCATTTATATTTGAATTATTTTTATTAACTTAAGCCCGTAACGACCCTAGAGATACTTTGTCTCGTGAAACCCACTGCTTTTTTACGAACTCAGCTGAATTTCCGACACATTCCTTATTTGACTAGAGGTTCATTTAACTCCGCTCTGTCCTGGAACTCCAGGGATGTGATGTTATAGCAGATGGGTCATCGCATCCCCAGGACGAACGGGTACAGAGAGAGAGGGAGAATTGGCGTTATCCAACTAGTGGGGCTTTTCGATTTTGTTAATTCGATGGAATCACATCAGATTTAGATTACTGAGAGATTGATCTCAAGTTCATTTAAGTGTGTTACAAAATTTATTATACTTAGTCAGACAATGTACTTGTGTGCCCAATCCAGTGTTCATGTTAATCGTATTAGTAATATCATGTTAGTTATAAGATATTTTTCCCTATACCCAAGTGAATGCAGGAATTGAGACATTGTGATGTGTTGTTGTCTAACGTCTCTATATAATTCTATATTGAAATATAATTATGTTGCCAGAGGATTTAGCGAAGGTGTTAGGAGAGTTACAGACGGGTATGTCTGGAATTGCAGAAACCATTTCTAAGATGGAAACTGAAGTTAAAGAACAAATTAATAATTCAGAAGCTAGATTAGAAGCTAAATGTAAAGAGAATGTACAAGCATTGCAAACTAGTAGTGAAGAAAATTTGAAATTATTGCAGTCAACTAGTGAAGATAATTTAAAATCGTTAGAGACTAGGTTACAGTCAAATAGCAAAGATGAGTTGATGTTGTTAGAGACTAGGCTACAGTCAAATAGTGAAGCTAACTTGAAGGATAATTTTAAGTTATTAGAAGAAAGGTTACAGTCAAATACTGAAAGTCATTTAAAAGCTAGTGAAGCTAACTTGAAAGATAACTTTAAATCGTTAGAAGAGAAATTACAGTCTCGTAGTGAAGAAACTAATACTGAATTAGAAAATAAGTTAACCAGATTAGAGAATAGTTTAACTTTGAAGAACAATGAGATGTTGAAAACTTTACAATTAGACATAATTGCAGTAAACATGAAAGGAGAGGAAAATGTTCAGATATTAAGGAAAAATATTATCGAGTTAGAAAGTAGAGGGGAAGAAAATATTTTTACTTTAAGAACAGACGTTATGACCATACAGAAAGACATTAAGTCAGATGTATCGAAGTTGAGATTCGACATCGATGGTTTGGTGGCAGATGTAGGAAAAATTCAAGATTGGTCTACCGAAGTATCTTTCGAGACTAAGATTAAGGGTCTAGAAACGAATCTAGGTAACGAAATAAAAGATTTGAAGACAGTAATTGGGACCATTAAAGATGAAGTCTTGGGAGAGGTCAATTCTAATATAAAGTCGTTAGAAAATCAATTGCAGAAGGATATTAGAAAGATAGACGACGATATAGAGCAAAAGGTTAACGAAAACTTAACTTTATTTAAAAATAGAGTCGGAGCAATTGTTGAGGAACGATATAATGAGGTCGATGCCGAAGCAAAAGAGAAACGTGACGGGTTAGATGAAAAATTAATCGCAGGTATGGCAAACTTAGAAGTTAGGTTTACGGAAAGCAAGGAAGCGATGAAATTAGATTCAACACTATCTAGAACAGATGTTGATCTGTTGAAAGAACAAGTCGCGTTAGTGAAGAACACGTGCGAAGGAAAGATTGACAAGTTGAGGAACGATCTAGACGAAAGTAACAAGACGCAGGACGTTACATCGTTAGATGAGTTGAAGACTCAGGTCAAGAGATTAGCAGAAGACAGGATGACGAAACTAGAATCCATAGTTAACAGTTTTACCAGTCATAATGTGACATCAGGGGAAACATTGATGAATCAAACAGCGATAGACCGCAGTATGACGAATCAAGAACCGAGCATGGTAGAAGACCGTCAAATGCAACCGAATGTGACATTCGAAAGGGTCAGTTCAACCCCGCAGGAGAATCCAAGTTCGAGTAGGAGTACGTCGAGTCCAAGCGAACGATACTCAGGTCCAGTCACAATTATAAGGAACCTAGATGACAAACCGAGAAAGTTTTCGGGAAATACAGGAGTTACACCAGTAGAATTTCTGCGAGATATTCGAGACTACATGGCGGAACACAGGGTAGCCAAAGAAAGAGAGCTAAGGATAGTAGAACGCGCCTTAGATGGATCTGCACTTACGTGGTTTAGAGCGTTCAGAAGCAACTTTGCGAACATGGAGCAATTTGCCATGGCTTTCTTGAGGAGATTCTGGAGTGCCGAGGATCAACTCAACGTAAGAGCGGAGATGTACTCCAAACGCTATTCTACGTCACATCCGACGCATTACGCCAACTAATTCACGTCACAACTGGCTAAGTTACAGTTCCTTATTCCTCCATTGCCAGAAGAAGAGCTTTTGCAAGCTATAGCGCGACAGTTACCGATAGAGGTACAGCGATCTTTGATAGCATCGGGAGCCAATACGCTGGAACATTATGATGACATATTGAGGCGATTGGATTATACGAGCGCACAGATTACACCGAGAAGTAATCGAAACGACAACAGAAACACGCAAGAAGTAAATGCGGTAGTCGTGGACAATGCAGATCAAACGGACAGAAGGGATTCCTGGGAAAACCGACGGAACGATGGGAATCGAGGAAATATCCGTAACGCAAGAGGAAATGATCGATATAGAGGACCATATGAAAGGCCATACGATCAAGAAGCGAGAGATAGCCGGTATAGGAATTATAACCAAAATTCCAGGTATCAGGACAGGAATCGGTATAATAACAGATATCGGGGAAGGAATAATTGGAACCAAGGTCAACAGTTTAATGGAAACGACCGACAGGATGGCCGAAGAAACGATCCTAACGACAGAAGGGATAATCGTGGACATGAAAGGTCAAGACAAGAGGATAGACAGCCTAGTGCACCACTCGAGGAGACAATGAGAGATGTCAATCGAGCCAGCATGAGTGGCGAAGGAAAAAAAAAAACGTCAAATTAACTCCAGAGGAAAATGAAATTCATTGGGAATCAATCGTCATCGTAGAAACATATCAGGTCAAGGACGAGGATTTAATCGAGGAAGAAGACATAGTACAACGGGAAAATAGACATGAATTGCCAGTTATTAGTGTGGAAGTCATGGGAAAAGAAATAAAGACACTTGTAGACACAGGAGCTATGGTGAGCTTGATATCCATAGGTTGCCTGGATGAATTGAAATTATTAGGAAGAATTACAATGTTGCCAACTGTTGTTAGCAAAATTCAAGGGGTGATTCCAGACAAGAGTATGAAATGTAAAAGTCAGGTACTTTTAGATGTTGGGATTGGAACCAGAAGTTTTGAACAGATGTTCCTAGTAGTGGGTCAACTACATTTTGACATGATCCTAGGAGTGGATTTCCTAAGTGAGAGTGGCCTGATCATAGATATGCAGAGTAGGCGCATGTACTTTCAAGAAGGGGTTATGGAAAATCAAGAATCGGAGATGACATTCTTTAGAGAGGATATATTGGATGAAATTGTATGCAGCGTTGAAAGGTCTATAGAAGATAAAATTGGCATAACTAGTAAAATAAATCCAGAAATTAAGGGGCGGTTTGATCAAGTAATTTCAGAATATGAGGATATATTCAATGACAAACCAGGTCTCATAGAAAATTTTACATACAGCATCAAGTTGATGGATGACAAACCATACCATAAAAATTTATATCCCATTCCGGATAAATGGAAGGAGGAAGTTAGCATAATGATAAGCGACATGGAAACAGATGGAATAATTAAGAAAATGCCAACTGCTTATTTGAATCCTTTAGCTGTTGTCAAGAAACCTAACGGTAAGCTGAGGATATGTCTAGATGCCAGATCCCTTAACGAAAAAGTTCTTCCTGAACACGATAGACCACCTGTTATTCGTGAATTGTTACGCCGATTTAGAGGAAAGAGTGTCTTCTCGACAATCGATCTGACTAGTTCATATTATCATGTTGAGCTAGCAGAAGAGTGCAAACAGTACACAGGGTTCTTGTTTGACCATAAAACATATGTATTCAATAGGTTACCTTTTGGTGTGAAAAATAGTGGTCCGGTGATGATCCGAGCACTAGATCAAAATTTGTCAGATGCAGTTAAAGAGCATGTTGTAAGCTATATTGATGACCTGATTATAGCGTCTGAGACAGCGGAAGAACATATCAGACACCTTCAAATGCTTTTTGAAGATCTTAGAAGAACGAACTTCAAGGTGAACTTCAATAAATGTCAATTCTTTCATGAAGAAATTGAATTTCTTGGACATAGAATCGATGGAGATGGTTATAGGCCCAATCCAAAGAAGATAATGGCAATTTCAGAGTTTCCAACACCACGAAAGATTAAAGAGGTACGGCAGTTTTTAGGCATGTGTCAGTTCTTTTCAACACATTGTCCTGAATATACTGAGACAATGGCACCTCTGCAGGATTTATTAAGGAAGGGAAATCGATGGAAATGGGACGATAAATGCAATCAAGCATTTTTAGCGGCCAAGAAAATGCTAATCCAAAATATCAAGCTCGAGTATCCTGATTTTACAAGACGATTCTTTGTAGAGACAGATGCATCCAAAATAGGCATTAGTGGAATCCTATATCAGCTGGATGATGACAAGAAACATAGATATTTAGCTTTCACCAGTGGCAAGCTTAGGAATTGTGAGAAGAATTACTATGCAACTGAATTAGAGGCATTAGCAGTGGTTCATGCTCTCAAAACGTGGAAGAAGGTGTTGTTTGGACATGACATAACAGTGATCACAGATCATAAAGCTCTCCAATTTATTATGAAGACAGACTTAGCGAGTGACCGCATCACCAGATGGGCTCTGTTCTTACAGCAATTTAACCCAACTGTTGTACATAGACCGGGGAAGTTAAATCTGTTAGCAGATGTGCTGAGCAGAAACCCTTGTGAAGAAGTAATAGTCAACCATATAAATTTGATTCAAGAGAATAGTGGTACTCTAGAAAAGTTGAAGTTGTTATCGCAAACTCAGAAGAGATATGCACCTTTACGAAGAATTTACCGTTTTCTGACACGTAGGATGGATAACACTGATCCAGATTTTCAAAGAACTGAGATAGAGGCTAGAAGACATCATATTATGGGAGGTGTTATATGCCAATATATTGACCAGGATCATACTAGACTTAGAGTAGTGATCCCACCCAAGCTTGTCAAACCAGTTATTTGGATGATACACCGAACTGCAGCTCATGTAGGTGTAGACAAGACTTTGGCTCTCGCTCAAGAAACTTTTGTTTGGAAACAAATGGGACAAACGATTCGCGACGTCATAAAGACCTGTGACAGTTGTCAGCGAAGTAAATACTCATCTAAGTTAATGAAAGAAGTTCCCAGATCAATATTACCCAGCAAGCCAAGAGAACTTTTCGCGACGGACATTTTTGGTCCGATTCCTCGTTCGACGAAAGGCAATCAATTCGTTTTAGTAACAGTCGATGTATTTTCGAAGTACGTATCTCTATGCCCTATACAGAAAGCTACGTCCAAGTACGTAATAAATCGACTTGAGAAAACAGTCATTCCGAGCATGGGGAAACCTGAAGTTTTGTTGAGTGACCATGGATCGCAATTTACTAGCATGGAATTTTCTACTGCTATGGAACGTTTAGGAATCAGGCATGTGTTTAATTCTGTACGGTATCCAGAGGGAAATCCCGCCGAAAGAATTATGCCGGAGATAAGTAAGCTGTGTCGCTTATATGTGTCAAGGCAACACCATAGATGGATGGAAGTGATACCCATCATTAGCCAATGCTTGAATTCCACAGTACATGAAAGCACAGGACAGATTCCGTCCATGCTTCATCATGGATTGAAACCGGATAGACCATGGGATAGAGTCGTGAGGGCACCAGCAGATCCTCAACCCACACAAGAAAGAAGAGTCGAGATGGCAGGAGAGAGGCTCAGAAGACAGGCGGAGAAGAGAGCCAGGAGACAGGCAGGAAGGAGGTTCCACGAGCCATTTCAAGAAAATGATGAGGTGCTGATTAGGAAGCCAGTCACTTCGAACCTACAGCTGAAGATCTACCATAAATTCGCTCCATTGTACGCTGGACCGTTCCGTATTGAACAAACATACCAGAATAATAGCTATAAGATTGTCAGAATGGATACTGATGAAGTTGTAGGAACTTTTAATGCAGCTAGCATCAGGAAATACCATCATGCTGAGTAAAGGAAATTGTAGAGCTATCGTGTACATGTATAATATATTGAATGCCTGAGAGTGTATTTTTTTTTCTCAATCCTGATAAAAAAAATAGGAGATGTACGGGAGAGATGTACCCGATACCTGTTTTTGGCTATCGGCTACGCCAGCTGACATTAAGCTATAGTTGAGGTTTTGGAAGGCAAGCTGATATGATAGCGCATCGATCGCGTCAAGAAGAAAGCCAAGATGACGTAGGAGATCAAGAATCAAGGAGGCATTGAAATCTGTAAGAAGATAGAATTATTAATAAAGATGTGAAACTTTATTAAAATATATATGGGATTATAATAAGTTAAAACAACTTAGAAGAGTATATATGACATGCATAATATGTGGAAATGATTTTATGGAAATAAGTTATTGTATAACAGAACAGCCGAGAGGAGTCGGGTTCGAGACTATCTTCGTGACGTGGGAGCACTGTAGTGGGGAGAATTAGCCACGTGCCGCACGGAGCTCATAAGCTGGAACACAGCGCTAAGCAGTTCAGTTGGGCTCTATGAGAGGAGCAGTACAGAGCAGCTCTATAGCACAGCGAGACGGGCATTGAAGGTCACGCAACACACGTAAACCGTCACGGCAAGTGTAGGCGACATTTCTCGCATCACCGAGCGACAGAGGCCGCGCGGGTCGTTGATACAGGCGACCTAGCCGAGAAGACAATTGTAGATAGCCGGGGTATTTCAAAACCACACTGATCACATATGAAGACTTTGTTTCAAGCTTCATTTCGACGTTGTTCGAACACAGGCTTTCACATACAACCTTATAACCATGCTGTTATATAATACATTCAAACGACTTTTTACTATTTCAAGTAAACTGAATGTTTAGCATAGGCTCTGATGAACATTACAGCGTGCATATATAAGAATTTTATCTTATGCCATTTTCATGGATTACATATTACAGACAGATACAGGGTGTATCGTAATCATGAACACTATCTAGTAAAAATTTTATTTTACTCAAGTCGAACTTTGCAGTAAGTTGAGGGAGGACTTACAATTCTCAAACGGAACATTTATCGGAACAGTGGCGTATATTAGAAGAAGAGTAGGGGGTCCGCTGTTACCATGAACTTTTCGAGAAGGAGTTGGACGATATCCGCTATGGGTAATCCGAGGTTCAACATGATCGAGTAAACGTGAATAGAGACAAGATGGCACCACAGAGCGATGGATTCGGTTCCTGACGAGAGGAGTCCAACAACTGATTCGCTTGGGATTTCGAAGGAAATCATCATTTCATGGATGAAATGATATTCACGCCGATCATACGAGAAATCTTTAGGTAGGGAAAATCGACGATCTTGGAAATTATATTACAACTGATAATGAAAGGTATTGTAAGAGTTCTATCTACCTGATACGATTATTTTCATGAATACTGGGCACACATGTATATTTTTCTAATAGGAGTGATTTGATTATTAAGACATGGTTTGAATTTATATACTTCGAATTTGCTAGAATATGGAGTGACCATATGATATGGCAGGCATCATTATTCGATATTCTCACCGTTGTTTGGCTTTATTAAGAAGATGTTTGGTCTTATAGACATTTTTCCAGCTAGGATATTTTTCATGGATAGTTTTTTTTGTGTAACGAGTATTTCGAACTCGTGATCTGCAATTGATTATCAGAAACTACTTCGTCAGTTCATTACATACTAGCGAGTGTGTATTATTCATCAGTAGGGATTTTTTTTTCCATTGGATTGTTTGGAGATATTAAGAAGTTATTCACTTTAGTGAATGAACGTCGCTTTTATATGACAACTAGAAACTTGTTGATTCCTTTCTAGTACATTCATTCATATAGTCCACGAGGTGGGGTCCTTCGTATTTATACGATTGTATGGTGGCTACTCACCTTACCCACCGTTCAGGGAACTATCATCCAAGTCGACGGGGCGAGGTCCTTCGTATTTATACGATTGTACGGTGGTTACACATCTTACTCGCCATTGAGGAACTCATTTTATCATCCGAATGTACACGAGATGTAAGTGAATTAAACAAGGAACTACTAGTCACATATCAGTCGAAATTTTGTTAAAATAAAGTAACGATAAATGTCAACAGGATTGCATTTAGTAATTCTTGTTTGCCAATCCAATATTTTGTTGATATACTCTTTTGAGAGTAATTTCAGTTTAACAGCTGTTACAGCTGATGCTTTTTATAATTGTGTTTGATACCTTTGAGAAGGATTTAAAGTAATTTAATCTTGTAAGATTAATCATTAATGGTCATAATTATTTTAAGGCAGATCAGTATTGCAGATTTTGATGTGAGAGATTATAGCACATTGGTGTTTTTCTACGATGTGAATTATGAAACTTGTGAAAGAGAATTTATGTTATTTGAAAGCAGATATTAAATTACTGAAGTAATGTTTTTCCAATTGTTTAAGAAGTTGTCTAGATATGATCAGAGTAATTACAGTCATTGGAGATTATGTGCGTTAATAATTTGAAGCCATTTATATATTTTGGTAGATCATGCAACGTGGTTAAGAGAAGTTTGTGATAGGCATTTTGTGGAATTTGCCATTTGGTAGTTGCAACGTTGATAATGTATTTTGAAGCGGACATGAGGTTGTTGTACCCAGTCTAGCGTATTTGTTGAGATTCATGCTGTATGTGCTGAATATTTATGGAGTTTTTGTAGCAATTCTTATATTCAAATGTGATATTTGGAATATTGAAGAAATATAATGTCGTTGTGGATAGTTAGATCCAACGTGATGTCGTGGAGACAATAATATTTTTGGCATGATAATTAAATACGAGATATAACTTGGAAGTAATAAAACTGTAAGACAACGTTCTATAAACCTTATTAAACAATTTGTTAGGAAATTAAACAAGTAAATGAAGTTGATAATACAAGATTTTCTGAAAATAATAATTAATGAAATAATAATCTGAGATTTAAGCATATTAACGATCTGACCTAATGAAATAAAAATCAGAATGAATAGATGAAATAATAATCTAAATAACCAGATGATTGAAATTTAAATAAGTTGATAAATTAAATTTTGAAATAAATCGATGAATTAAATAAGTGGATGAATTAAAGATTGAATTGATTAAACTGATTGAAATGAATTATTAGACGATTGTAATGATGATGAATAACTGAATTAGAAGGTGATGATTAATTAAAGAAGCTGATGATTAATGAATTTTTATGGAATTAAATAAATTTGATTGAGAGATAATTCGAAGGAATTGCAACTTGAAATGTGAATTTAAATGATGTAATGGTGATGAATTAACGATTCTGACAGGAATATTTGGAATTTTGAAGTAAGAATTAATGTGAGAAATATTTAATTTTGATAATAATGATGAGGATGACCAATGAGAATTTGAAATTTCTGTAATTCACAGATGAGAGATGAATGTCGATGTAAATAATGTAAATTAATTAGTCAATGTTTAGGAACATTTGAGTAACATGTTCTACGTTCAAATTATACCATGCAAACCATAATTTATGTGATATTTAACATGAGTGATTATTATATGTGTATGTTTAGGCAGATTAGTAACTTAATTAAATCCACATTGATGTTAAATTAAAGAGAATTAGGTCTCAGGCTTCACAAATGTCAGTGACGAAAGACATAGTGCGACAGTGATCCTGAGAACCCAAGAGAACTTTATACAATTTTCTTGATAAGTGGATTGAAATAATTTTGCATTAGAAAGGAGATGGTTCGATTTTTGGACAATGACAATTTAACTTTGCATTCGACCATACTCTTAGGTAGGATTTATATTTAAAATGTCTGTCTGACTTTCAAAGTAAAATAAATTTGTTTTTATCTTAGTTGTGATCTGATGATGGTGTGATGTTCCTTTTTCTTTCCTTGTCTTGAGTAAGGCTTATCCGGAAAGGAAGTGGTTTTGCTAGGAATTCAGTTGATGGCGCCCATTTATATTTGAATTATTTTTATTAACTTAAGCCCGTAACGACCCTAGAGATACTTTGTCTCGTGAAACCCACTGCTTTTTTACGAACTCAGCTGAATTTCCGACACATTCCTTATTTGACTAGAGGTTCATTTAACTCCGCTCTGTCCTGGAACTCCAGGGATGTGATGTTATAGCAGATGGGTCATCGCATCCCCAGGACGAACGGGTACAGTACCTACTGATGTATCAGACACCACTCCAAGAGCATGACGTCAATTATCACAGGTACATTTCATTTTGTGTCGCATGTACTAACTTCTTTGCAGCTTGCTGTTTGATAAATAAATATTCTATTATGTTCTACTCACACGTACATGTGCTTCGTCAAATCGTCATTTAAGATGAAAGTAAACTTTTCTTCATTGCCACCTACCTGCTCTATACAGCATCATTCGTGCAGTGTGTTTCTATAGGTTCAACAGTGGTTTGGAAATGGATCACTTGAAACTGAACGTTGAGGTTGGACAAGAGGAGATGGGGGATATCTGACTTAGTAAGACCAAGGCCCCTATTGTACCTCAGAGCGTGCTCAATTCCATATTTTTTCGTTGTGCCACAGGCTGCGATATGAGATATGGATGCCGGCTCACCTGTCTGTGGCAATTGCCACGGCGCTTGCACCAACAGTGCTCCCATTCAATTGGAGTCGGAAGAGTTTGACGGTGAGGAGTAGGAAATGTTTGATAGTCAATAAAATCAATTGTAATGTAATTTGTCTCTACGTCTCATTCCAAGGTAGTCACTTTTTTAACTAGTGGTTTTCTTGTACCTTGGTATACAGAAGTGGTTCACCAGCCCCTTATTTAGTTTTATGAAACCCAACTAACATTGCATTTCTCCTGATGGTCGATATTGCTCTGCGCTCTGACAGTGTGACAGCATTGTAATTGGGTCATGGGTCTAGCAAAGAAAAAAACGACCGTAAACTTTTCCCCGCCAAATACTAAGGCCCATTCTACTAAAATATAACTTATTGCTCCTTGAAATAACACACATACACGTAATACGATCGAATTAATAGCTTACGCCACGTGATCTGTAATAGTAGAAAGTTAAATCAACACCATAAACCATGATTGAAGACTTTGACATGAACTTAAACGTTTGAGGTAGGACGGCCACATTAACTACTGCACGTTCAGCGCGCGGTGTCTACCATGCCATGGTGGCTGAATCCGTTAAAGCCTGACTGTACGTGGTGGGCGTGAACGGGTAGAATAGTGCTTCGAATCCAGTGGTAGGCGTACTGTTTTGAACGAAAGCGCACGCTCCATTTTAGTGGGGATGTAACTACATTGCCACATTTATTCCCTTACGATGTATTTTTGTGAAGAGTACGTTGAATTTTGCTGATTTATAAAGAGAGTACGATCGAATTGTTATAAACAGAATACGATCGAATTGGTAGGTTATGCCACGTGACCTGTAATGGCAGAAAATTAGAAAACTGTCATGGATATTAACATAACATATCGAAGTGTCGCTCCGGAGGTCCGAGTTCGATTCCCAGCTCTGCCAAGAAATGTAATACTGGTCTGAGGGCTGAAATTGGGTACACTCAGCCTCGTGAAGCAAATCTGAGAAGAGGTGGGTTTGATTTCCACCTCAGCCACGCTGGATGTGGTTTTCCGTGGTTTCCCACTTCTACTCCGGCAAAATTCCGGGACGGTTTCTATCTTAAGGCCACGGCCGCCTCCTTCCCAATCCTTCGTTGCAAATACACACATTACAAGACGTCGTTGAAAGAAATAATAGTTTCGGTCTGATGTATTTATTCGTTATGTGGGTCGTCTCTGCGAAAAGCGCTTGCTATGCACATACAGTAATAGTTAGTTAGGTAGTTAGTGAGGTTTTAAGGGGCGGAACTACGAGGTCATCTGACCCAAACATACAGTAAATACAGATGATTATAATGTTATTGGTTTTACGTCCCTTTTAACTACTCTGGCATTTAGAAACGCCGGGGTGCCAGAATTTTGCTACGAAGGGGATCTTTAACGTGCCAGTAAATCTACTGACACGGCTTCCTCGCATTTGCGCACCCTCAAATGCCAGCTTACTGCGCCAGGATACGAACCTGCAACCTTGGGCACAGCAAGCAAGAACGCTACCGCTGAGCCACGCAGCCAGGCAGTAAATACAGAACGTGTCATATTATTATTATTATTATTATTATTATTATTATTATTATTATTATTATTATTATTATTATTATGGGATAAATATTAAACTATTAAAATTCTAATAGTCACAAATAGCATCCATCCATGGTTTTGAACAGTATTTAGGGAAAATAACAATTTTAATGACTGAAGAAAACAACTTTCCCTATCGTCCTCGTAGATCATTTGAACGAAACCAAGTTGAAATCTTGCTGTACGAGGTAGGGAGATTATCATAAAAAAGCTAAAAAGCAATAAACATTTCCGCCGTTGGATAGTCTTGAACCCGGGATCTTCAAAACAGCGAGCGGGCGCGATACGACTCGCACACTTTTCCAACGCACTCGGGAGCTTTTTGTTGCGCTTCTTATTAACGCGTATGGTAAAATATTCAATTATTACAGTTAGATCTTAAATATTGATTGGAATGCATTCATTCAGTACCAGGCATGTTTTCAAATTTACTTAAAGCAAGTTTCGCGACCACTTTGCGTTAATAAGGCGAATGAACTGCAAATAATACCCTCAAACGACAACCCTTTGCCATGTTTTATTTCATACAACTAGGCGTACAAAATGCTAGCGTGTGATACACCGGTCATAAAAGCAGGTGTACGGACGAGGATGAAGAGAATCATACAGGATTTTGTACCAACGATCACAACAGCTTCCTTACCAGCAAGTTTCGTGTGATACGGGCTTTTAGTAAGAAAAGTCATGTAAACAGTCTAATGAACTCATACACTATGGTATTTCCCATAAGTGGATCAATTAATACTTTTTTATATTTGTCAAACGTAAGAATGAGGATTAGATTATATCCCGCGGTTACAGAGGGCTTTGACTTGACACAGCGTAAGAATGAGGAATGGTTTACAACCCGAGACGTTACAGAGGGCTTTGACTTGACATGCGTGGTGGCCTGAGTAAGTCTGTGATTTCCTGTAATACCAAGGTGGTCAACATTTCGAACACTTGCTACCCTGAATATACAGAATACCTTGCTTTCGTTCTACAGATCATTATGTCGTCGTCCAATTTGGCTACGTACCATCGTATAAGTACGGTCCTTTTCAGGACCAAATAAAAAATCACTCGCTGGAACAGATAGACATGCGTCCATAATGCATCCACAATAAACGACATTACGCAAAAAATAAAATAAAAAATGTACTTGTTCGAGGTTCGAACATTCTGCAATGCGACTTCATTGACGCTACTCTAGCAATTCTTGATTTAGTCACCATAGCTACCGAGAACCATGGTGTATTGCTGGCACGTATTGAATCTATTCGTAGACACTTCCTGTCCAAACGTAAGAAGGTGTTATTCGGAGCTGTGATCGTTTTAATCATGCATTATATTTGAGGTCATTGAAATAACACTGCTACTATCGATTTCTACTACAATATTCGCGAGCATGTACTCAACGGTAAAGTTGGGATAAGGTCGTAAAGAAGCAGGTACTAATGTTTTTGGATGACTATGATATACGCGTTAGTTGGGTTGCCTTCCTCCAAAAAGAAATAGGGGCTGGTGGACCACTCTGTATAGGTTCTTACACAAGCTACATTTAGAGTGGATACCGCTTATTGGGGACACATCAGGTGGAACCCTTGATATCCACGTGACCCATTTTACCCGCTAACACGTACAAAACATGCTAGGTATAGTGTTTGACACTAACTTATCACCCACATTACCTCTGGCAGAAAAATGTAGGCATTTGAAACATATACAGTATATACAGCAGGGTAGCAAGTGTTCGAAATGTTGACCACCTTGGTATTACAGGAAATCACAGACTTACTCAGGCCACCACGCATGTCAAGTCAAAGCCCTCTGTAACGTCTCGGGTTGTAAACCATTCCTCATTCTTAAACAATTGATTGACATATTCACATTTTTCTTTGTCCAACAAGTAAATTTATTTTTATTTTAAGAGGGTAACAGTGGCGTTAATTAAAAAATAAAAAATGTCACTCATAACTTATATTTTTTAAAAGAAAATATACAACGAAATACAACGAACTTTTCAGAACATATGTATACTCCGATGGGCTGGACTGTAAATTATTAGATCTTGATCATGTTTTCATTCCCATATTAAGGGAATTGTTTTCCAAAATTGTGGGTTCCCTCCGAAACATATTCCTATATACGCCACTGCGTTCATTTACTTTCTAGGTGTATATTATTAGTTATATGATTGATAATACCATCTATGTTTACATAATCAATAAATAACGTGATACAGTTAAAGTCGTTGAAAACGGAAGTAAAATAATGAGCAGTTCACTAGCAAAATCTCGAAACTGACCCCGTTAAGTCAAAACGCTCTAACATTTGACTGGTCGAAGATAAATTAGCATAAGTATATATTCTGGAAGGAAATTTAATGCTCTTCGACTTCCTTCCCCACGAGTTTCCTGTAAAATGGAAGGCAAACTGATTGGACGGGCAAGTTTGACGAGAAACGTGAGGCTATTCACATTTTTCTGCAAATATTTCATGTTCACCGGCTCATATCTCGGACACAGTAACACACAGGAGCTCATGTCCTATGGAGAGTAAAACTATGACAGGCTACTGGAGCTGAGTCATATCCTACCCGCGCGACTGTATATGTCAACTAAGCAAGCTGACAACGTGACCCAAGTAAACAAATAATAGTTTGCACCTCGGCCACCGGCAATCGTATCTTGAAAGGCAAATATTAACTTTGATCCTCCTTACTGATAAATGTAGGCTGCACTTGAATGCGTGAACAAATTAATGAAATCATGGATGCAAACGGTAGGGCTTAAGCACAATTCTTAACATATGTAGAGAGACATTGAGCGAATGCGTGGGTGTGAACATGTCAGACTTTGAAAGGGGAAAGGCGATTCATACTACAGTATTCATTTTTCATGAATTGAATTATCTGTAAGCCATGAGGTGTGCTACCACACGACGAGCACCAGGTTGTAGTGATAGATCATTTTGTTGTTCCATATTCCTGGAATCCACTATTTTGTTCAAATCAAGTGAATTATAGCAGCGGGGAAAATGTTATTGAGAAACTATAGTTGTTATACTAAAGTAACTTAAAAGTAACGAATGACGAATGCAACTGTAACGTCGTTGCTCTTGACAAGTAACGTACCGTACCCTGATTACATCAAGCCGCCATCTTTCATCTGTAAAATATTAAAATCAGCAATACATGATGCAATTGAGTGATAGTGAAGAAATTTTAAGAGAAAATAATATTAACTCCTCGACCAACTCGTGGTGTAGTGGTTAGCATTCTGTCACCTTGAGGTCAGGAATCAATTCCCGACTCTGGCAAAAACTTCAATTCTGGTGTGCGGGCTGGAACGGGGCACACTCAAGGGAAAACTGAGAATAGGTGTGTTCGATTCCCACCTCAGCCATCCAAGAAGTAGTCTTCCGTGGTTTCCTCACTTCTACTTCAAGTAAATGGCGGGATGGTTCCTCATTTCAGGCAACGAACGCCCCATTCCATATCCCAGTCTCAAATATAAATACACACACTACTACAGACACCACAATAACACAGGCATCAGACAATAAATACATCAGTATATATAACAATGCCATATCTCAAAAAATGGTATATTTTACTGAAGTTCAATCTGTTTTCGCACGTTTTCCGAACTGTACGAACGCTAAATCTATTCGTTGTTTTCCCTAAATAAACCACCGCATATTAAAAATAAGTTAATGTTAGAATGAGACAGATATCAAATATTGAAGTTCATTTTCTGTGTCATGGTGACTTCTGAGATACGACGTTGTTGTATTTAATGAGCGATATCAAAACACACACACCCAAGTACACGGAGTTGAATGGCCATGATCTTGCAAAGACCATCACTACAACAATTAATAGGATATATCCATATTTAAAAAAAAAAGCAAAGACTGAACGTCCGTCAAAGGTTAATATTGGAATATTGTTGTACACAGCACAGGAAATGAAGACAGTTGTGACCGGCCCCTGTACAAGAAACTGGTCTGCGGTCTTGACACCGGAGAGCGTGTGAATGTGTGGAGGTGTGACCAGGTGTGGAATGCAAATCTGACTTCTTCTTGTTGACTGTCATAGTGTGAAGATTCTTCTTATCTTCAATGTCACTTAAGTTGTCTCCAAATGTTCGCTGGTGCTTGGCAATGACTTGGGTTCACAATGGGGTGCAGTTACGGTTTGGCTACATTCCATGCAGAATCATTTAGGCTACTATTTTGTTCTCCCGTACATTTCTCACTCAGCTAATTACAGATGAAATAAATGAAACTATCTCCTCTAATGAGGTTTCTTCAGGAAAGTCGTCGGGTTACAAAAGCCATCCGCAACATAAATCACTCACATCATCTCATCTCATCCCTGACCCCTTAGAAACGGTAATAATAAGGGTTATTGTGTATATTTGACTAGACATATCAACTAGGTACGTCATAGTCGCCGGCTATGTGTATTATAGGCTACGTTTTGGGTGGGATCAGTTTGGATGGGGGCCGGCAGATATCCCTGGGAGCAGAGAGCTTCGATGTTCGGGCTCCCTGAAGGCACGAAGGTGTGGAGTGGAAGTGGTGCCACTTACGGACTACCTGCTCGGGTCCAATCTCTGTGAATTTGCGGGGTGAGGGGAAGGGGCAGGCGAGAAGAGAAGGGCCTGTCAATAGACCGCCGTGTTATCTGGTATTCCTGTCTATTCCAATACTGCTAACATAGGGCCGTTGCTCATACCACTGTGGTGTTGCGAATGAACGAGTGAGTCACCGACCAGTGTATTTGGTTCTGTTACTACGCACGGACCGGGAACTCAGCACGTCTGTCATCATATATCGTCATCGTCCGCGATCCACATTCCTCTCAGGTTTACGGAGCTTGGACCCGAGCAGTAAGTGAGGCGTTTTAGCTCTTGTTCTCACTGGAAGTTTAGGCCAGAGGTGTTAACGGGTCACGTACTCTCGGTGGAGGGGGCTCGACGTTCTGACCAAGCGTCGCCCCAAAATCTGTAGGCCAAATGGCTGGGCAGTGGTCGCTTGGTAGACTAGGCCCTTCATGAGCAATGATGCCACGGTTTTAGCCTATTTTCGTTTATGGAAAAATAGGCTTATGAGACCACCATTTTACCGTGTGTGTGTGTGCGTATATGAGTTTGTCCCTAATAAAATCTAAACGGCTGGAGTGATTTCAATGAAACTCGGTAAGTTCATAGTACTATTTCGTCCAACCCCGACCGTGCTCTTCAAATTTTATTGTGTCTCACCAATCCAACATGGCTGCTGTTCGAAATATTTCACCGCCATTCTATATCACCGCAACTATTACTGTTATCACCCTGAAATTTTGTACGGTGACAAAAGCCACTATTAAAAGTTCACCTATGTGACTTTCAGAAACCTGAAGTACAAAACGAACATGGTGGCCGAGGGAAGTTGAAACATTTAAATCGACTTTTCTCGTGATTTAACCATCCGAGCGCAGTGAAACATGGTACAGCATATGTTTGTACATATTGTAATGCACTGGCATCTAATTTAGTTCAATCGTTTACATAACTTCAAGATCGTGGCTGTGCGAAATTTTAAAATCTCGTTTTCATTTCTTATGTCCTAATCATGCGATCAAAGTCAACGTTTGAATAATGGACCTTCGCAATAATCGTCATCTAATAGTACATGACTCTATGGCCTACATATATGAAAATTCAATATGGCGACCATCCGAAATATTTAGACGGTTTTCAATATCTACTAATCTAAGACTAGGGGGGCGTGGTGGTTCAGCGGTCTAGCTGTATGCCTCTCACCAAGGCGGTCCGTGTTCGATTCCCGGTCAATGCATGTGAGATTTTCGAAGTGAAATGCCATGTCCTGTGGTTCGGATTCCACGTAAAAAGGAGGTCCCGTGGCTCATGATCTACAGATTAACGGTCACGTTAAACTACAAGCTTCCTTCCTTCCTTCAATCTAAGACAGCAATCAAACTGAAATTTTGTATGTTGATAAAGACTACGAACATAAGTTCACCTATAAGACTTCAAATAACCCGGTGAACACAAATCTAACATGGCGGCGACGTGAAATTTAAATATTTAAATGGATGTTTCTCGCGATTTAACCATCCGAGCGCAGTGAAACTTGGTACAGTAATTGCTTGTACAAATTTTAATCCACTGACATCTAATTTATCTCAATTGTTATCTGTGACTGTGCGAAATTTTAAAATCTCGTTCTTATATTTATTTCTTTTGTCCTAATCATGCGATTGAAGTTTGAATAATGTTCCTACGCAATAATCTTCATGTAATAGTACCGTACATAACTCTATGGCCTACATATATAAAAATCCAACATGGTGATCATCCGAAATATTTAGACGGTTCTCAATATCTACGAATCTATAATAGCAATCAAAATGAAAATTTTGTATGTTGATAGAGGCAATTAACATAAGTAGGTTATATGAAAATAACTACTTCTTTTACACTGTGCTTGTGGGGGTGAAAAGCATGGACACCCCTCCGCCTGACCATAATCGGAGCAGTCTGCCTAGAGTCCTGCATACCGAAGTGTTCATGGAAGCTTATGGTGCCATAGGACTTTGTCACTGTACAGTTGGACGTAGGAATTTTCAGTCCGTTCACTTTCTGTTTCGGTGAGTGTACAAGCCTTCTGCCACTGCTTTCCGGGTCTGCTCATTCTCCTGACATGCCTACTATCGAATATGTCTGGGATACGGTTTTTTACATTCTTCTATCTAACAACCATTATTTAGGATTCACTTACAACGTGGAGGGAGATTCCCTAAGCCTTTGATTCCATGCAATGACCTTTAGAGACTATTAAATACAGGCTACCAGACAAATTCTACACACACTCAAGTACGCGGGGCCGATGAGCACGATGTCCAAGCCCCTAAATAAAGCAACAACAGACAGTATTGACAAAAGTGAACTCGGTCCGTTTTACTGAGTTCCCTGCACTTTCTGCTCTGCCCCTTGATGTAAGCGCAGAAAGATCTACTCCTTTCTTGGTTTTGCTCCCAATTACGTCGCCAGCGACGCGAGCACACAAGTTGGAATTAGAGAGTAGCAAAAAGGAGCAGGCGACGCAATTAGGTCAGTCAGACAGACGCTAATGTTATACTGAATGTGACACGCGAGGACTTCGTTGAATATATAATATTGCTAACACTTCCGTGGGGATGCAGTTCATGTACACCAAACCATATTCCTACTTACTGCAGTTTTCACTGCTAGTATCACTGACGTAGCTGCCACGTGGTAGCGAAACCGGGACTGAAAATAACAATATGACGTGGTGTAGCGGTAACGTTCTCGTCTGCTGTGCCCAAGGTTGCGGGATCATATCCCGGTGCAGTGAAGGTGGAGCCATGTTAATAGAAATACTGGCACGTTAAAAATCTACTTCTGGGCAAATATACGGCACATCGGCGCGGCGTCTCTAAAAACCGCAGTAGTTAAAAGGAACGTAAAACCAATAGTAATATCATCATTGAATATTTTAGCGTGTACTTATCGAATGTATGTTGAAAGCGCAGTGTTCTGAACTGAAACCTTGCAAAAACGAAGAATTATTATGTCCTGAGACGCACACTTCTATAGCATCAGATTTTATTAATGTTTTTATAGTACTAAACTTATAATGCTTCCACATGTGCGACTGATTGTACCCAGAAGGTTAACTGTCATACCCACTGCCTCTATAAGTATTAAATGAACGATGTAACATAGCCATCTTCAATCAATATAATTATTAGTGCTGAATATCAAACAGCGAACTTAAATAGCTAAGTGCTGTTCGTATTGCAACTAAATTTATTATTTGACATAAACGAAGTGTTTGCTATAAGCCCCAATTTATCTTGTCAGTTGTCGCTTGTTGATATATGTACAGTCAAAGCACGGGAACAGATCGTTTGTGAGGTAACGCTGTACGGTACTTAACACACCATAAAATCCAGATAGATTTCGGCTAGAACTCGATCAACTAACAAATATTGCACATAGTCTTTTTGTAAAACTAGATTCCTATCTTAGGAAATACCGCTCAAGAACTTCACTATAAACCATGCTCTTAGGTATTAAAATTTGATTACTGTGGTGAGGCTTCGAATCTTAATAAATCAAATTAGCTAATACTTGTGTCATGTAAATACTTGGTTGTTTGGAGAATTTCCGCTTGTTGTCGGCATGGGACATAAATTATTGACGTTAATGGATTTTCCGTAGCCTGCAGGCTTACATTGCTCAATTGCTAATGATATCCTGCAGTTCAGCTTGACATTAGACTATAACTAAGAGTTTTTATCCATTGCTTTCTACGTAGCAACGTCACCCCCTGCAAATACATCGCATCACAGAACAGAATGCAAAACTAATGGTACGGTATCGTAATTCTCATTTAGGAGATAAACGCAGAAGAAATGTCTTAAGGATTCATAGAAATATGCAAGCATGCGATAAGATATGCAAAATGTGCAGAAAATAGGCAAGACATGCAGAAAAAATCACTTATTTTGTCTTAATTTTCTGTTCAATATAGCCTACATGTAGGCCACAACACAACCGAAATTCTCGCAGTGTTGTTATATCTTCACTTATTCCATGCCTTGCAGTACGTAACAGCAATTGTATCTAGATTTTCAGCTGTCTGTCCGGCTGAATATGTTTATATTTCAAATAGACAAGCTGATAATCGTGGACACATCAGAGGGTCGCCTAGTTTTCAAGAGCGGATCATTTATCCACTTATGCTAAAGTATCCCACGCAGGAAGTAGTTTTCCAACGAAGATATGCATCTACAGTACTTCTGAATTAAATTTACGTTAGTATAATCAGCGTGAGAGACTGCCGACTGCAGCGTGATCGACTAAGGTATTATCAAATATCAACTGATTACTTGTTCTTGTTTCATTTGAGGGGCTTGGACATATTAATGATTTAGCCCCGTGTACTTGGGTGAGTGTAGAATTTGTCTGATAACTTGCGTTATTGTGCTGCCTGTAGTAATGTGCGTATTTGTAATTCAGGTGAGGATTGGGAAGACTGTGGATTAAAGTTATGAGCCATCCCGGCATCTTCATTATAAGCTTAATACTCCTAGATTACCTTGTTATTATAAACTAATTTAGTACCATATTTATTGGAAGAGAGGAGAGTGACAGCAAACACCGTAACGCTACTGTTCGTGGGATATTCCGCACGACACATTACATTGCGCCATGGCAGAGCGAGTGGCCATCATTGGTTTACAGTACACTTACTTTGTCTTACAGACGACTAATTAGAGCAATAAGTTAATTAGATGAGACACTTTTCCCGTGAGACTGACTTAATGAGCGCGTCCTTCTAATTAAAACACTTCTGGGGTCCAAGGTGAGCTCACGTACTCATTCTTTCTCAGATGTCTCCTGCGTTCACATGCATGGAATATTTCAGCTTAAGTAGAAGGATAGTATTCATTTCAAGAGAAGCTGTAGAATTTGAGAACTGGGCCAACCGAGCTCATTTCACTGTGGGTGGTAGTGCGATTTTGCTTGTTTCTAAAGTGATAAATCTAACAAAAATGACTACATGGTCTTATAAAGATGTTTCTGCCCTTTCAGAATGTAGAATTTGAAGTCATGAATATTTAATACATGGCTTATTTTCACAATTAGGTAATTTTGACGCGGATCTATTTATTTTTACAGACTTCAGACGATAGATTAAAAAAAACAATGATAAAACATAAAGAATACATTTTTGGATGTCCGATATTGATAGAAATCATTTTCTTTCCCTGGGCAATAACTTTTACATAAGACGAAAGCTTCATTAACTGTCTGATTGCAACACAGACAAGTAAGCACGGAGGTCGTCAGTTCATGCAGGTGCTGCGTTAAACGACGTAGGAAACTGAACTCCTGTCACATATTTCCTCACTACAGGTCCTACCCGGCTCTATACCCTATGGTTTCATACCAACTATCCTTTTTCAGTTCCATATGAATAAATTAGTACGTGGAAACTATTAAATATGCAACCTTGCTACATCCCAGGCAATTGGCGGTAAAATAAAGCATTACTTGCGTGGGATTCGAATCTCCGTACCCTCGAAACCTGTCCACTAGCTGTGACCACGCCCCTGCCAAGTGCGTTATTGCGAGGCCTGGCATGCATCGGGCAGTTCGTAGCCAATACATTACCCGTTCCTGGTCTGTGTGTGCATCTCCTGTTGTAGCGTACGTGTTCTTCGTACCTGTGCTCGTTCTGCGAGCTATTTCGGGATACCCATAATTAATTAATTAATGGCGGCGATCACGATTCCAGCTGTCTTCTACCTCGTAACCACACATCTCGTTATATTACCCCGGATTAGAGAGAGGGACCTATGTATTTCATAATTGTAAATAACGTGGCGGGTTGCATAAATCTCGACGGCAAGGGGAAAGTGGGCCACCCGTTATAATTAACCAATTTTTATGTTATTTTACGGGGTTATTTGATAAGTCTTCATTTTAGTTTTGTCTAAATTATATTGATATGTCGGAGTCAAAAGGTGGGTGGGGGTGGGGATAGATGGTTTCTTTCTGCTACATGAACGTAGACTATATTGTTGTTAAGTTCAGGATATACCGGTTATTACGCCCAAATAGCGTCTAATGTGACAGGAGATGTCTCATAAGTAATGTGGGTTTTTAAAGAAAATTTTATATGGACAATTTTCTGACAAGAAATTAAACTATTCATCAAAGCAGAGACCACAGATTCTATGGTCTTGAGCCATCTTTCAGCGAGGTTTCTTATCACGCGACGGTAGCAGTCTCTGGGTTTTATTCGAAGAATTCGGTGAGACCACTTCCACAGCTTTAATGTTTTCGAAATTCCATCTACGCAAGAAATGGACCATGGATCGAAAAAGATGGTAATCTGAAGGAGCAAGATCAGGACTGTATGCTGGATGTGGTAGCAATTCGACTCCTCCCAATTCCTGAATTTTTGGCATGGTTGTTCGTGCAGTATGAGGTCTCGCATTGTCCTGCTGCAAGAGAACTCTATTTTGGTTGATTAATGCTGGGTATCTCCGTCTCAAAATTTCTTGAACTTGTTCCAGTTATTGAGAATAAAGATCCGCATTGACTGCACGCCAGTTTGGAACAAATTCTCAGAGAATCACTTTCTCCCAGACACACCGATCCTTTTTAACGATGACTTTGGCAGGTTCATAGGGACCAAGCCACTGTTTCAAGGCGTCAGCGTTGCGGTAATAGACCCATTTTTCAGCACATGTGACAATTCTCCTGATGAAACTATCACCCATGGGGTTACCGATAAGCTGACGACAGATATCCACTCTACGTTGAGCCTGTTCAGGGGTCAATTCATGAGGTACAGATCTACAGTTTCTGTTTGATTTTCCAAGTTTCTTAATGTGGTGATGTATTGTATCTTTTGATGCACCAAGTTCTTTTGGCAACCTTCAGTACTTATTTGTGGATTTTCTTCCAAAACTCTGCATGTGTTCTCAATATCCCATAGTTTAGGTCTTCCAGAACGCGGTAAATCTGTAATGATTTTTCTTCTCCAGTGTTGAATCGTTGGAACCATCGTTGTGCCACACGCTCACTAACGACACCTTCTCCTTCCACTTCACATACTCTTCGAGCCAAGGCAGCAGCTTTGTAATCTTGTTTCCAGTAGTGCTTTAGAATGACCTTCACCTCCAACTTTGTAAGTTCCATTTGTGATTGTGTATTAACAACTGATGCCTGATACATTATCGCAATATGCGCAATTTTAGTCAAGGCCTTCTGTAAATAACATTGGCGAACCAAAGAAAACCAATTCTAACACCAAACCAAAACAACGACATTACTTATGAGATATCCTAATACTGTGCGGTGATATTGATATCAACGTGTTTTTTTTACTAAAATATGCTATGCATGTGTCGCTAGCAGAATACCGTAGTTCAAATAGGCTACATGGTTATCACTAGGGCTAGGATTTTTAGGTAAATAAATATTTTTTATGTAAATACATATTTTAGGCATTTTTCTATAAATACATACATTTCGGTTTTTCACTTATTAGCACATAAAAAGACATAATATTTACATTTTTAAAATCAGTGTGCTAGATCTTTCAGTTTATTTCATTTTTGTTCTGTGTTACTTCAACGAGGAATAACCTGTGAGCTATCTAATCTTCATGCAGAGCGTATGTCAGCTTGCAACTGTCTTATTTTTAACTTGTAGCCAAGTGCCACTCACTGTGGAAGCCGGGGATTTCCTTGTCAATAGCCACATTGCACCACGTGATATACCCCCCCCCCCCCCCTCTCCTCCAGCTAACTGGAACCAGTGTCACTCACATGCAGTTCATTTCTGGCACTGTGAAGTGTAAGGCAGTTCTACGATGTCTAAAGTAAAAACAACTACAAGTTATCGTCTGCAGCAATATGTTGCAGAATTTAAAGATAATTTTACTTTTGATGGGGACGTTCTGTTCTGTCAGCTATGTGGGAAAGCAATCATGGCTGAACGGCGATCTCAAGAGCAAGAAACATACTGTCGCAGTTTCGTGCCTTCAGAAGAAGTGTTTAGCGATAATCGTCGGTCATTTATGATGGACAACCTGAAGATATTTCTCGTTGTGAATTGTAATGCTTCAGCAGTCAGTGAGACATAGCAATAATTGCATTCGTGGGTACTGCATATTGTTTATATTAACATTAATAAACTAAATTATAATTAAATATTTTTACTTTTTTGTCACATATTTCAGGTATTTTTAATACATAAAAAATAAATATTTTGCCGATTTTTAGCACCTAAAAAATCGAGCCCTAGTTATCACAAATGATATAAGCGATTTCATGTACATGTATTATTGAAAGTATATAGCTTACAGCATTGACACATATACCAATTAAAAGAGAAACTCGTGGAGTGTTCTGGTCTGCTTGCTAGAAATACTCGATGTGCCGTCCTCGCGTCACATGGCAAATATAGATACGGTAGTCCAACTCCGACCACAAACGCTGGAGCATAGCCTGGTCAATTTTTGCTACAGCCACATACATCCGTTTCCTCAGTTCAACAAGATTAACTGGCATGAGTGGTACATTAACTTCATCTTTGATAAACCCCCATAAAATGAAATCACATGGGGTCAGATCAAGCGACCAATTCCAATTTACTAATACAGGATATGCTCCAGCGTGTGTGATCGCAGTTGGACTACCGTATCGATATTTGCCGTGTGACGCGAGAACGGCACATCGAACATTTATAGAGAGCAGACTCAAAAACTTGATGAGTTTCTCTTTTAATTGGTATATGTGTCAATGCTGTAAGCTATATATACTTTCAATATTACATGTACATGAAATAGCTTAAATCATTTGTACTAACCCTGTATTATTACGAATCCAATAATACATTTTATTAAAAAATCCTCCCTTTTATTTTTTGAAATGTTAATGATATTTTAAACATTTTTTCGTACCCGTCGTTGATAGGTTTGCGTTGTAAGGTTAACAAAAAAAAGCGTTCAAAAGACTGATGACAGGGTTAGCTTAGTTATGGCTGAACTGTCGGACCTTATATACGGACAACACCAGTGTGATTATGCTATTTGCACCCAGTATATTCTTCTTCTCAGTATTAGGAACCGAAAGAAAGACTACTTGTTGTGACATATATAAACATTAAACAGTTGATGAGAGAAGTAAACTATCAGTCGGGAAAGCAAATAATTATTTTAAAAAAGTATTTTGGAAATATTTGTTGGCTTCCGGCCTTGCTGCAAGCTCCAATTTACTTTTACTAGTATTATGTGTCTGGCTTTGATGGACCAACTCGTGTTGTAGCGCCTAGAATTTTATTAGCAGTCGCCCAGTCCAATACCCGGCTCTTCCAACAAATTTAATTGTGGTCTGAAGGCTGGACCGGAGTACACTCGGTCTCCTCAGGCACAACTGAGAAGAGGTGGTTTTCCGTGGTTTCCCACTCCTACTCCAGGAAAATGGTTGCATTAAGGCCACGGCTGCGTCCTTCCCAGTCCTCTCCTGAATTACAAATTCACACACTAGCGAACAGGGGAGGCCTTATGTGGGGGATGAGTGGGCGGGATAGACAAGGAAGAGGGAAGGAGGCTTCCGTGGCCTTACGTTAGGTACTGTACCGTTATTTTGAGGTTTGTAAGTTAAGATATTTCCGAGTATGGCTTTGTGAAATGGCGAGCGCGATCGCTCCGTGCAGCTGCTAGCCAGTGGGAGGAGTTTGGCTCGTGACCGTATGACCAGCCGCCGAGCTAGTCCTGAAGAAATCGAAGAGATAGCGATTAATAACCCATTCGATTACGACATATCTCACATCGATCTCAGCACTTGAGAAAGATTTATATCGTTTAAAAGATATTAAAAGCCGAATACGAGGTACTGTACATGTCAGAATGCACAATTATATAGCAGAAAGCTATTACATATAAATGTTTGGTAATAAGTAGATATACGGAATAATATGTATATACTCAAACCGGAATAGATTATAATCGAACTGAAACGACAGGAGTGGGGGAGATTGATGTCTTCCTAATACCAGCATGCACGACAGCAAGGGAGAAATAACTGAGACGTCGGTCGGTATTATTGAGACCGCGGAGTGAAGTGAAATTCGTTCGCACGCAAATGCCAAAGTTACGTGTTAGTCGCATTGACGTGAAATGATTTTATATCATCCGAACTTATAGAAATGTTAATGAAATGGGATTTAAACATTATGTTCAGCCCATATTCTGCGGATAAAAGGACTTGTACATTTGACAATGGCAGGACACGCGGAGTGATCTGTTTGAGCAGTGTCCACGTTTCGAGCCACTATTACGTGCAGGCGTGCTGTAAATTTTCACGGGGATACGGTGGTGATTAAATCTCATCTGAACACAGGCCGATACAAGAATACATTTGCTATGTGCAATATTCTCTCTTTGTACGACGTATTATCATCCAAGACGTCGGAGGGAAGGTTTGAAATGACTTTTGAAGCCGTGATTATGGCCGGCTAAGAAGTGATAGGGGCACTACTTTCAAGGCGATTGTGGGAACATCGTGCGACTACATTTTTCTGCCATGCTTTGTGGCAACGGACTCCATGCTACTTCAGAATTTACAAGCATGAGTCGAAATAGTAAAGCGACCATTTCGAACATGGGATTTATTAGTTGTTTCTTGCATTTTCCTTCGCATTGTGATAAAGTGATGTACTTAATCCGGGAGAATCGTGTTTATCTAACCTAGTGCGGAGAACTTTCACGAGGCCATGGTGATACGCAAGGTAGGGCCAGATGCAGAATGAGCATAGGAGGTGTCCTGGTTCGAGCACCAGCGTTTGAGAAGGAGCATACTATGTCATGGTATTGCATGGAGGCTACCGGGACAAACTTATATCCTTTTTACTCCTCTACAAGAATCTTCGCAAGGTACTGAAATCGTCAGTTTATTACGATAGCTTAGTTGGGCTTTCGGAAGCAATCACAATTGCCATAGTTTCTTTTGGTAGTTTAAATGGTTGAGCATAGGTCCGGGTTCGATGTTTGTTTCGAGACTGACCAGGATTTTGGTTCAAATAATGAACGCGTCCTTGTGTAATATTAATTTTGTTTATTAGATTTCAGTAATTGTAGTATTTATTTAAATTGATATGCATATTCTCATGGTCATGAAGATTAACCGATAGGGGAAGAATTTCGTATTTTTGCATAGGAATATAGTTATTTGTGCTTATTATAAGCTGTGTTAGGATTTCGATAGGCTGTTCTAGTGTCCTGTGCACACTTTGATTTGCATTCACATTCTCGTTAACTATTGTATAGATGAGGAACATCGATTCAATATCAGCTCTTTGATATTAGGAAGTTATTCGAGTCAGTTAATATGAGAGGCTTTAATCTTTTCTCGATTATTTTGAGAATGCATTTGGCTTGTGGGAGCGAGATTTTATTGGTGGATATCCCTAATGAATCAACAGACGTTTAACCTTAGTTGTTAACCTGGATCCATGGTGTAGGTGTTATCTATCGGTATTTTTGAGTTCGTTGGAGTCAGGGGCAGTCTAATCTTTGGGAGAATAAATCTCGACTTTTATTTAGAGCCTCGTATACTGAGTGGAGTTAATAATTATGATGTTATACTGACGATTAAATTGAGAAGTAAAGTAAATTTAAATAATTGCTATTAATGCAATTGTGGAAATATAACAGCGTATTTGATGAATATCCAAACCTTTGAAAAGAAAATCCCAGGGAAGACTTACTACATGTCGATGATTCTAGTTGTAAGTCATGATGTATTATATAATTGTGAGGCAAGATTTCTAGGCTTTTGTGGTATTTATTTGAAACCCACAATGACAAATTTCAGTAACGTGCTACTGCTTTAATTATTTTCTTCGGCACGATTTTAAGTGTTATGATGATCTGATTAATGAAACAGTAAAGTAAGGATTGATAGTCACCAATTCATGGTGCACGCATATTTGTATTGTTACGGCTGTGAGTTGTTTCGTCGCCTCGCCGGCTGAGTCACAGCTGTCCGGGCTGTGCTCTGCCTCAGTGTATTACGTGCGCCTTACGCAACAGGGCTACTAGGACAAAGGGATGGTCCAGAATATTCGTGACCCAGCCAGTGATGGAAACCTCGAGAAGCCGTGAATCCTGGACGGGTCTAGAAGCATTTATTGAGTCACCAGCCTGCTATATAAGAGCGACCTGGCAAGCGGGGTGGACAGTGTTTTTCGAGCTAGTGCGAGCTTTTACCTTGAGCGACAGTTGTGGGTGAAGGAGTGTGAAGCCTACGGAGAAACTGTGTCTTGAGCGAGTGTGTTTTCCAGTGCAGCAGTTGTTAGTGTGGTGAATTGCGAAAGCACCGGGGGCTGTTTCCCTAGCCAGCGGACAGCAAGCAGAGTGTAGTGGTGAGTGACTGGCTATCGTAAATAACTGTAGCGTGCGTAATTCAAGGAAGTGTTGCAGGTAGTTCTGTCGAGGCCACCGGACTCATTAGGAGGGATTAACTTCCGTGGCTTATTGACAAGTGAAAGGCAAGTGTTCCCTACAAGAGGAAACTAGAGTGGGATACTAATTGCTTGTATTTGCTATTTGTGTGGTGTATCTTTCTGGCCCGCAATAAAGCTAATACGTTTTCTTTAAAGGAACAATTTGTGTTGTGTTTTCTACCCACCGTAATCCAGTTAACGGAAGTGCCACTAGGGGGTGGCACGTAACAGTATATTAGGCATATCTACTGATAGTGCTAATTATAATGGTTGTTTAAGACATTAAGCTTGTTGAAGCTTTCTAATATATTGGATTGAGCCAGTTAGAGCCAATCGTGTTCCAACTTAGTGAAGTCTTACACCAGATGTTTGTTGAATTGAACCCAAGTGTGGTTGTCATAGAATGTCCCAGGAGACATGATCAGCTGTTTATTAATGTCAGAATAGACCTTCGAGGTGATCATACTTTTTGCTGAGCACAGCATTGATCCAGTTAAGTGGATTGTCAGTTTAAGTATTACCATTGGAGTTTGGATAACGAACAATTATATTAATTATTATATAATGTTTATTAAATATTGAATTTAACTAAATATTCTGCTAAGCTTAACCGCTCGTTGGAATTAACCAGGATTGGAATAAAACACATTGATAATTAACTAAATATTACCAGATGCGAATGTCTTATGCAAGTCAGTAAAAGAAACACGATTGTTTTCACATAAGTTTATAGAATGTAACATATACGCAAATATTATATAAATAAGTGAATAGCACTGAATAAGAATAATGATAATAATTATAAAGAATGTATAGAATAATAACTGCTATTCATCATGATTTAGATAAGTATATTAGCGAAGTGGATCAAATATTTTCGTTTTATGGGATCATTTCAAGAAATTTTGTTTGAGGAAATAGAAATTTATATCTAATCGTGGTCACTTAATTTTTGCTGAACCACGTGCCAAATTCTTTCATTTTAATCCACGGTCCTTTTGTGGATTATCAAGTCGATCATTGCTATTTTGTTTTATCATGTTTATTGGAATAAATTTTCTATTTTTCTGATTTTAAATTTATTGCGTGATGCTCGATATAGTTTATGGAAGGTCGTGTTAAGAAGGCCATCGCTAGGTATTTATAGGGTATACCACCCTTTTGAGATATTCCTTTTGGTGGAATCATGTGTTCTATGAGCTAGATATTTCTTTTCTTCAAGCTATGGTCATTCTTAATGCAACCTGTTAGGATTACTGTTTACCCTATTATCCCTTTACTTGTTGGTAGGATCTGGGTGTTTTTCTAGCCGGGGATTTTCAGGTTCTACGATCCAGCTGTCATCGAGGGATTTAAACAGGGATTTCAATACGGGTACAGTACCATCCCGGAATTTGCCCGAAGACGAAGTGGGAAACCACGGAAAACCACTTCGAGGATGGCTGAGGTGGGATTCGAACCCCCTCTTCTTATTTGGACCACCGGAGGCTGAGTAGACCCCGTTCCAGTCCTCATACTTTTCTCATTTTGTGGTAGAGCCGGGAATCGAACCGCGGACCTCCGGGGTGGCAGCTAAGCATGCTGACCACTACACCACGGAGGCGACATACCATTCATTATGTAACATATTATGTAACATTTCATGCATTTCACATTCTGATATGCGCATCTTTGTTGTGGTAATATTCCAGCTGTTACGATCCGCCATTTTGGTATGAATCTTTTTATAAAGATAACATGATTCTCATACATTTTGTATATATATTTTTATAAAACCACCTTTGATAAATGATTTCCCCATTACACTGTCTGATCTTTTATGAAAGATCTTTTATCAAAGATCTTTGACAAATTTATTATTTTGATAGTGTAATATCGGCGTTACCCCGCGATGTTCTCACATCAGCAAGTGAATCATTAAGCCGCCCTTGCATTCCCAAGTCAAGAGAAGGATACAGATTGTACAATAGTCTTACTGCCGGGATTTGAGGCTTCCTGTTAACCCCCTCACCTCTTTGTATTACATAAATAATTTGTATCCTAGTTTTATTTTAAGGTTGACTTTTACAGTAATACGAATTTTCATACCATTCGCTCCTGTAGTATGGACGCCATTCCATAACAGACACAAATAGAAATGAGTTTTTTTTGTCATTATACATCTCATCCGTGGTAGGCCTAAATATACAGTTTTGACCAAAAATTCAAAATCTTCTGATGGAAAGCTTACTTTATCGAGATAGTAAATAGAAGAAGGAAGATTTTAGTTTCACGTGACCGTGAGATCATAAGCCACGGGACCTCTTTTTACGTGGTATCCGTAGCACAGTACATGGCATTTCACTTTGAAAATCTCACATGCATTGACCGGGAATCGAACCCGGTCTGCCGTGGTGAGAGGCCAACAGCTTGACCGCTGCGCTACCACGCCTCCCATAAATAGAGAGAGTGTTGTGTGTGTCTCTCTCACACACAAAGTGTACAGTACTCCCATCAGACAGCGCAATGAGACACACTTGTTTTGATCATGATCACACTTGCACTTGCGCGTCGTGATGAGGACGAAATAAATGAAGATGTCGCAAGTATCCAGTCCCCAAGCAAGGAGTACAGTTTACGCCACCGTAAATGAATATGAATGTGAATTTTATTGATATATCAAGAAGTAATTGGCCGACTTAAAAAATACATGTCTGGATTCGTAATAATTTGAACTATTTTGCTAGCGGTAGGAAATAGTATTGTTCAATTAAAAGAAAGTATATATCGATGTCTCAGATATTAGTTATCTCCCGCATAAACACGCTCACTGTTTTATGAGCCCCTTAATGCTATTGAAGAATCGGAAAACAGAATATCTGTATACCTTCATTGGATTACACGCTACTCTATGCACCCTTGTAAAGAAGCGTAATGAAACTCTTTTTCAGGGAAGTGTTTCGGTCCATACCGTTGTTGTTAAACATTATTTGCTTCTTATCATAACAAGGAACATAGGTAAATATATCACAATGAAAGAAAAGTTAAGCCAAGATTATATGAATTTAATTTCAGATCAAAAATAAAATCAACAACTCCCATAATTACACCAGCAAGTTATTTAATTAACAAATCAAACAAAATCTCTCTGATGGGATTATACAAGTTTTCGGGCCATCAATGGTCCTGTTATCACTTCAAATCATGTGTGGCGATGTGACGAGGACGCAGAAAAGAATAAGTACTTTTTATATGCGACCCGCGACCATAGGCAACAGCTCGACAAGCTGCGGGTCCGTATAAGAGAAGGTAGACATGGTACTGGGAATACAACTACAACTACACAGATATTTACAAATACCCGACACTCGCTAACCTTACAAATTATAACTGAGATTCCCGCTCTGAATCTTTATCAGGCGTCAAAGACACGATCAGGACTTCACATAAATCAAAAACAAGTACGAACGCGCGTGACTATACTCGACTGACATCACCCGATGACCGTTGTCACCTTACTAGGACACACAACATGGTGTCAAACAAATCAAATATATTACATGGAAAATCAAACACAATCACATTGCCCAGTGGCAATTATATACACCAACACAAGAATTTATTTTAAATGAAACATGAGATTACCTTCCGTGCGTGAGCAACATCCCTTTAAATTATCAAAGTTTCAACTAAACAGGCACACTCAATAACTAGGTCACGAGAAATCCAGTCCCCTCAGCTCATTAGCGTGTCTTATCTAGATCTGCGGCTGGTGGATGTCTCGCCGGCCAGTGACAATAACCCAGTGCGTAAACAGAAATATCCCAATGCAGCGCTGAGGCATGCACCAAGAACATAGATTATTTACTGTACATCAGTAAAATAATGTGTGTGTCATAAATAACCCAGGCTAGCCTATCGCATAGCGCCAAGAATCGAAGCAATACCATGTGTGTCACAAAAATACCAATCAATTCCATCAATTCCCACGGAATTGGAGAACCTCGTCGGGTACGATCAGAGTCTCACAATGAGCACCATCTGACGCCCATACAGCAGCAGACAAGGAAAGTCATATCAAATTCCTCCGCGCAGAAAATCACACAATTTGACACATGGCACATTAACACACAACTCACCACCAGGGTTTGGCAATCCCTGAAAAAAAAAAAAAAAAAAAAAAAAAAAAAAAAAAAAAAAAAACATAAATTCCACCCACGCGCAGGGCATCAGATCTTAGATTCAACCGAAGTAAAAAAAACAGATTTTTTAAAATTTACTTAACAAGACAAGAGAACAGATAGTTCCCTTCAAATTGATTGCAAAGGCAAACACAAGATTAAATCAAATAAAATTACGCCTGTTTAATCCAAACGCCTGGCGAAAATATCAAGGTTCCTCCCATTCTATTCTTAAATCAGATCTATAAAAGTCTCACTTGTCACACGACCCGTAACTCATGTTCGCAAAAACAAATTATACATTCAAGTACACGCGGCACTTGGATTAACATTACACAGAATATTTTCACAATAAAAATCAAACAATAGTCACGCAACATTCTACATTTAAAATATGGGTGTCGGTACAAACCCTATCAACAGAAAATCTAAACAATGCGAACAAAATCTAAATTGAACTATTTACATTTCCCAGTCCAAAATCTAACTACGTGATTGAAATAATTCAATTCGGTACTTATTCCTTCTGCAACTCGATTCAGCTCGCGTCACATGACATGGTCCCTCAGGGCCTCTCTACTCCTCCATAACCATCCGGACAGATGATTCCATGGTCACCATCCCAATGCAGGTCCACGTCGTCGACATCTTGGCCTTCTTGAAAATGAAATGTTCAACTGCAAATATGTGCTAAATAACCTGCTAAAATTGTAACATGAGCTACTAGCTTCGCTCACAGTCCGTTTACAATTTATACCGTCGACTTTCCCTAATTACAATAATATCCTATTTACACACGCATTTACACACGCACTCTTCATAATTACAGTATGCAAAATAGTTACACAGTTAATATAGATTAGACCCACGGTCTAACTCGAAATATATAAGTTCACAAGACTTCACAACTTAGCCTCCACTGAGACTCGAACAGATATTACTCCGTCTCTAATTACTTCAAATAAGTGTCTCGTCGGGCAGCACTTCGTTTCCTCAGAAACTTCAAGATAGTGTTATATCGGGCAGCACTTCGTCTCACCAGAGACTTCGAAATAGTGTGTTTCAAACTAGCATCGTGGACACATTTGTACAAAACTGGCGAACATTCGGTGGAGGGGACAATAAAATATTATAAATTGAAGCAGATGAGCTACCGGCTCGGGTAAGGTATCATTCTTCATAATTTTTTACGCAGGTCACATTCTTGCCCAGCGGACCTCAATTCGATCGGCCAATTAATCAGAACACAGTTCGCGCGCTTTCTCAACCCACGCACAATTTCGCGCCACAGCCTGGCATCTCTCTGTGATTCGCTAAATTCAAGCTCCGCACGTTGGATACAACCACCTCGCCACGTCTTTTTTGACGCCACAGAGTGTCTCCATCTCTCATCCTTCCGAGTTTCCCTTCTCTCTCCTAACCCGTCCTGACAAAGACTCCAAGCCACGCGTAAAGTTCACGCACCTTACTTTCGGGAACTGGCTATTAATACCTCCCTTGCCTCAACTGTTTCTTCGCTCGGAATATCTTGCAACTTATCCAGGTCCACTAGCCTTCTGAACTGCACCAAATATGTCTTCCAAATATGATGAATATAATTAACATGAAGCATTATTATACAGCATGTATCATAAGGGTTCAATATCGATGTCTCAGATATTAGTTGTCTCACGCATTAACTCGCTCACTGTTTTATGAGCCCCTTAATACTATTGAAGAATCGGAAAGCATATTATCTGTATACCTTCATTGGATTACACGCTATTTGGGTGTAATGGCCAAGGTGAATAGAACTGTAAATTCTGAACGGAAGATATACTGTACTTTAGCAGCAGACTTTACATTGTTATCCGTTTAATAATGTAATACTGGTAACAGGATATCTCAACTTATGCCCATCTTGCTATCTGAAATAAAATATAACTGTACATTTTTAACACGGATTTCTTCCAATTTTCCGTTTGCGTTCTATGCCAAGGAAAGCAAATAAGTTATACAACGAAAATTCAATTTCTGCCCTGATGTGTGTACAGTCGCTTGACGTTTCTAGCAGGCACATCCGCGCATGCAGGAGACTTCGAGTAAGGTTTACACGCACCTAAATTATTAGATTAGCCTACTATGTGCAATGGAAATTGGAGTGAAATGAGCTTTCTATAATCCGTTAAAATTAAGTACCGTAATACTGTATACCGTTTAAAGAGTGTGCTCATTCTCTGTTTGAACCCCACTGCGTAGCCGCGTGCGTTATATCACTCACCACGACCGCAATGGAGAGCTGTAGCAGTCAGATGATCAGAGGTTCGAATCCCGGCGCTGACAGCGGCTAATCAGAGTGATTTGCCCCCTAGGGTTACCAAACTCTCTCCTCGCAAATACCGGGATAGTACCTTGTTTCAAGTCCCTGGGTACCTACCCCTTCTTTAATTACAGTTATGCTACTGCAGTCAACACAGAATACACAGGTTATCAGATAAATTGGACGCACACCCGAGTACATTGGGCTGATGACCAAGATTAATAAAACCATCTTTGTTTTGAGTGGTTGTAGGCCACATGCATAAAGTGTGAATTTATTTGACCTAAGTTTGATCATTTGCTGTTCCAATCATTTTTCTCATATAACGCACCATTAAGGAAATACAGTACTGCGCTGTTCAAGAGAAGCGTGGCTTGGAACATGGTGAAGAAAGAGAATCTGGTCGTCAAAAGTTACGACTATTTCTTCCTGTCACGACACCATATTTATTATTATAATGCAAAAGAAGACAAAAATGAATTCGTGCATCTGTTTGGGCGAAGCCAGGTACCTCTGCTAGTTACATAAATATAAATTAAACTATTTACATTTCCCAGTCCAGAATCTAACTACGTGATTGAAATAATTCAATTCGGTACTTATTCCTTCTGAAACTCGATTCAGCTTACGTCACATGACATGGTCCCACAGGGTCTCTCTACTCCTGTGGATCTCGTCACTTCCCGCTTCTCCTCTGCTCTCAGTACTGAATTTCCTATATACTGTACTACACTCCTGCAGCTCTCATTTGATTTGAGGCCAAGTTCATTTCTGTTTGTGGTTTCATTTGAGGGGCTTAAACGTAGTGGTCATTAAGCCCCGTGTACTTGGCTGTGTTGGTAATTTTGTCTGATAACGTGTGTTAATGTGATGGCTGTATAAGTGAGTGTAGTTGTAATTCAGTTAAGGATTGTGAAGGAGGCGGTCGTAGCCTTAGGTTACGGTCTATTCCGGCATTTGTCTGGAGTAGAAGTGAGAAACCACGGAAAAACACGTCCAGGATGGCAAAGGTGGGAATCGAACCCACCTCTCCTCAGTTTTTCCTCACGAGGCTAAGTGGACCCCATTCCAGCCCTCAAACCAGATTTAAATTTCTTGGCAGAGCCGGGAGTCGAACCCAGGCCTCCGGGGCGACGGCCAAGAATGCTAGCCGCTATACCACAAGGTGGTCAACAACAGTTTTCCTACAATGTGTGTTCTGTTGAACCACTCGTCCTGGATGTCTACTGCAGTATGTGTTGTTGTTGTTGTTGTTTCATTTAAGGTCATCAGCCCCGTTTATTATGGCGTTTGGCCTATTGGGACGCCTGGTTCAGATCTTTCCGGTTGAAGCCCTTGGGCGACCTGTGCGTCGTGATGAGGGCGTAATGAATGATGCAAACGTCGCATCCAGTCTCCCAGCAGGGAGTGGAAATGTTAAAATTGCGAAGTTATCCTGACCGGAAATCGAACCCGGGCCACCTCCAACCAATGTCGAGTGACTTCAACTTTGCCCCATGTACCGGGGTGTTTGTTGAATCTATCTTATAATCTGCATTATTGTATATTCTGTGTATCTGTATTATATCAGTGTTATGTAGGCGAACTTGTAATTCGGAATAGGATTGGGTAGAAGGCGGCCGTGGCTCCAAGTTAGGTATCATTTCTGACTTGCCTGGAGTAGAAGTAGGAAACCACGAAAAACCACTTCTAGTATCACTGAGGTGAGAATCGAACCAACAACTTGTCATTTATCTCCAGGGAGCTAGTGTACCCTTTCAGCCCACAGACCAAAATTAAATTTCTTGTCAGATCTAGAAATCGCACCTAGGACCATCGAGACTTGAGTCTCAATATGTGCCCCTAGCCCACAGAAGGCGACTGCTAAGTATCTGGCGACAAGCTTTCAAATTATACTTGTGAAATATTTTGCAAAAATATAAGTAAGGATATCAGAATTAATGTTCGTGTAATCCCAGAACTCGTAACCCTGGGCGGGGTGCCATTTAAACCGGACGGTCTCCTCATTGTAGAGGCGAGGGTAATGCTATTAGTTGTAATCCACTTAGTGGCTCAATAAGCTGGCAATCTGATTACACTACTGTAGCTCCGCAGTTATCTCAGCGTGTGAAACTTCTTCAGTGTTACCAATTAGCACATTCGACACTCACCCCTTGCAATGAGGAACTGCGTGCAGCGTTTCTGGAGTTATAATAATAATAATAATAATAATAATAATAATAATAATAATAATAATAATAATAATAATAATACCGTAATAATAATAATAATAATAATAATAATAATAATGGTGTGTAGTTTCCGCAGAAAGCTCGTGCAGGTACGGAGGCAATCTGCGCGTCGTGACGAGGATAAACTGAATTACCTTGTTCCTGTTCTTGTTAATTCATTTGAGGAGCTTGGGACATATTGGCCATCAGCCCCGTGCAGTTAGGGTGTGTTAAACTTGTCTGGTAACCCGTATTCCTGTAATGACTGTGGTTGTGTGTTTAACTGTATTAAGGACAGGGATGGGATAGGCGCCTCTGGACTTGGAGTAAGGTACTATCCCGGCATTTGCCTGAAGGGAGTGTGAGAAATCCCCACTCAGGATGGCAACTGTCAGAGCCGGGAATCGAACCTGCGATCTTGGGTCTTGCTTCAGCTGCCCTTGCGGCCGGAGTGCGTGATTTATCGAGGATGGCTACGCTGCGGGGTAAAACTGAATGACGAACATGCCACTATTAAATGAGTGGTCTCCGAGCCAGGGGGAAATTAACTATCCTAGGTTAAAATCTCATGACCTGAACGGAAATCGAACCCGGGTCTTTTAGGATCAAAGAAGCTTCATATGATGGACTTGGATATGATTTGCCCGAGTTAAAACGTAATCGTTGTGAATAATACACACATCCGCTTTATAAGATATAAAAATAACTTTCAACACTTAAGAGCTACAGTAACGAAAATTAGTGACATGTTAGGACCGTGTATATGGCCGAGGCAAAAGAAAAGACTCACGTTACATGCAAGATGGCGGCTGAGCGGATTAGAACATTAGTATCGGCAACTCAGAATTAAATTGGGTAATTAAGACGAATCTTGCCAAGAGGTGAGTCTCATATGAGCTCTCACTTGTGTTAGTCAAAATGTTATTACACTGAATATAGCGTACATCGGCCATCTTGAAATTTCAAAAATAAATTAATATATTTCGGTATCTGACAGCTATTATAACGAAATTTAGTAATAAAAGAGAACCTTATAAGTCGCTTCGTATACCCAAAGCAAATGAACAGTGACCTCATAGATTCAAGGTGGTGGCTAGTCGTACTATTAAAGTACATAAATTACAGTAGTATCTCGAGATCTTAATGCACAATTAAGGCGAAACTTCGTAGAAGAGGAGTGTTATTTATGAGGCGTTGGTAGTGTTAGTGATAAGTTCATCACACTGAAGTTACAGTTGTAATACTTAAAGTTGAAGTCTGACAGCTAGTGCAGGAGGGAGGAGCATTGCACGTGCTATTTCACGCGGTTGCCACATTCCTGCATTCCATACCCTACCCTTCTCACTTCCGGCTGGCTTGTTCGTTCATTCTGACCGCTGTGTTTTCTTGTAGACTACCTGGCCAAACCATGACTGACTTGGTCTTATGTTCGGTTTTCTTTAACAGAGGTCGGGCTGAAAAGCTCTAGACGGTAGAGCGCTGGCTTTCTGAGCTCAACTTGGCAGGTTCGATCCTGGCTCAGTCCGGTGGTATTTGAAGGTGCTCAAATACGCCAGCTTATGTTGATAGATTTACCGGCACGTAGAAAAACGCCCATGGGACTAAATTTTGGCACCTCGTCGTCTCCGAAAACCGTAAAAGTAGTTGACAGGACATACAATCAACATTAGTATTCTTTAACAGCAGTGGTACCTATAGCCTGTTAAATCCTTCAACATACCTTTTGTCCTATACTTTGTCTCCATACATCTTATTAGCACAAATATAGGACGTGAAACAAATAAGAAAAACGTAATTTCAAGGGGAAAATGGTTTGCGGGAGGGGGGTCTTAAATCAAGTGTACTCTTTTCCACACCACCCAGGGGTAGAGTACCTGGCGAGTTTTTTTTTAAACAGTGGTATCCCTAGTAGGCCTAATCCACTGACGGTGTTCTTAATCATTTTGTAGTGGCTCAATCCCTTCCATCTCATCTTCGCTGCTGCTGCTGCCAAGGTTTGAAGAGCTAGAACTGGAGGAACCTTCCAACCGTATTATAAGTTCGTCCACCTCGTAGTCCAAAGTCATCTCATTTTCTATAGCAGTTTTAATTTCTTTCTCCACGTGTGAAACTGCGTTTTTCCAGTCTTCGGCAGTTACTTGATTGTTTCCCTCAGTCGTAAGTCTTTCGGTCTCTGCCAGGGTGAATCGCTTGTTGTTTACCGCAACATAACCCTTAACTTGAGCCCATATGAGTTCGATAGGGTTAAAATGACAATGGTACGGGGCAGCCTTATGACGTCATGGTCCTGCTCTTTGGCGATTTCGTCAATGTGATACACTGGTATTCTAGACTTATTTTCCCTGATGAGGCCTAGAAGAACGCCCTTCGTCATTTCCTTGTTTGCGTTGACACCATGACGAACTAACCAGTCTATCATTTCGTCCTTCCGACTAGCGTTTGTTGAGGCCTTATCAAGCTGCACACTGTGGTAGGGAGCATTGTCCATCATTATCACGCTGTTCGGATTGATGTTTGGGAGTAGCTGTTCCTCAAAACACTTTCGGAATCGGTTGTGATCCATCTCTTCGTGGTAATCGCCCGTCTTCCTGGACCTGAAGAGCAGCAGTGCGTCAGTCACAAATCCATCCGCTGATCCCGCGTAGCAAACAATCAGTCGTCCGCCTCGCCCACTTGGTCCTGTGATCGTTCCCTTGGGTGAGTCATCGGTCCATCCCTTTTTTCTGGTATGTCTCATCTAGCCACACAATAGACATTAGGTCCCGCCTTCGAATCTTCTGAAGGAACGTACTCCTTAGAGCTACTACGTCACCTCTCTCCAACAGCAGCTTCCTACTGTTGATAGCTTTATATTCAAAACCTAGGTTATGAACCACTTTCTGTAAGGAAGAGTAACTGCCTTTAAATAAGTCGTTCGGAAGTGTAAATAACAGTTTTTGACTTGTTGGATGTTCCTTCCTTGTGTAGTAAGAATATATGTGCCGGCGAATAGCATCCTCGTTAAACGGATCCAGATTTGTAATTCTGGAAGTTCTAGGCCGCTTCTTTCCAGGCGTGAACAGTTTAGATGAACCCTCTTCTGAGTTGTTATATTTCTCCATCGTAACTCTTGTCACAGTACTTTTACTAACTCTAAGAGCTTTCGCAGTGCGTTCTTGAACTCTCTGGAATGGAATTAAAGGAACATTCCTTTCCGAAAAACTCTTAGCCTCCTCTTCAAAGAATTCCCTTGCGGCACATATCATTTCTCTTCCTTGGTGATGAATTGTCACGCCATGGCCGGCGGTATTTTTTTCATGAGGTGGACGAGTTCTGGGCCTCCCTCTCCCTCGAGGAGTATTCATAATGCTCGAAATATATATTGCAATACAATAATTGTAGGTCTACGTAATTAGTTTTTAAAATACAGTTAGATACTTAATGACGGCCTCAGAAACAGAAACAGAAATAGAAGAACACTCACACTGAACTGCTTGTGACAAGATCTAACTCAGAAGTGCGAGGTTTGGCAACTCCTACAAATTCCTCCTCAACACGAGTTGGCCAGAGAGCTTATCTCCATGGCAACCGCAGTCGCCCCACCCCGTTTCCATGACAACCATACCCCCACCTCTCTTTATCCCACCTCGGCAGGCAGTAAAAGGACCTCCCTCTAAGAACTGTCAGACTTCAACTTTAAGTATTACGACTGTAGTGCCCAATGGCCATCCTGAAATTACATGATTTAAAAATAAATAGCGTTGTATAATTTAGTACTATAATAATGAAGAAATTTAGTAAGGTGGAAACCTACATGGAGCATCATCGTATGCCCAAAGCAAAATAACAGCGACTCTTAATTTTCAAGATGGGGGCCGGGCGTAATATTAAAACGTAATAGTGGATCAGTCAGAATTTAATAGGGCAATTAAAACGAAACTTAGTAAGACAGAAGTGCCATATAAAATACCTTGCTGAAATTAGTTATTAGAATAACACATTGAATAAATATTATGGCGGCCATCTTGAAAATATAGAATATGATAATGAATTACTTGAAGAATTTTTAAGATAAAGCAGCGGAAATTAGCAGTAATGTAGAACCTTGTATACATGGCTTCCTATGTCTTAAGTGAAAAGAACAGCGACTCCATACGTTCACGTTGGTGGCTTGGCGTATTCCAAAGACTTGCATTTATTTAACTAACGATGCAATAGCACAATTCACGTGAAATTTAGTGAGGACATCATGCAAAAGACCTGTCTACCAATATTCATAGTAATATCACCCTGAATATAGCGTGCAGCGGCCATCTTGAAATTATAAAATATACAAACAAGTAACTACCGGTATATATTTTAGAGATACAAAGCAAAGCCAAGCCAACTCCGTACAGGCCATGAAGGCCCTGGGAGTAGTGGAAGGTAGAGGCTTCCACTTTTTGTGACATCGGCACTAGATGGGATGGGGTTGTCAATTCCACGCCCGGCCGTCCTTGCTCCCAGGAATTACCCTGGTGCTCATTTCTGGTGTAGGCTGAGTGAACTCCTGGGCTATTTGCGTTTCCGAAAGTGGTAGTTTTGTTTCTAAAATCCACTACCTGGTTGCGGATCGAACCCACTCCCTTTCAGTTAGCTCAGCACCTCTACCGACTGCGCCACGCAGCCCCCATTTTAGAGACATAATATCTCAAATTAGATATAGTGTAGTTAATATGGACAATCCACTATTTATTTTAGTTCCAATGACGAAATTCGGCAAATATGTTCTCTCAGATAAGGGGCTTTCTCTACAGAAGACACAAGATCTACGAGTCCATACTGTACCCGTATATCCTGAAGAAGTAGCTGCCAAAATCCGAAGATGAAGATGGATTGCAGCAACTTGTAGTCCCCGGCTGGAAAAACTACTAAGAGCTACTGGCAAATAAAAACAGGAGGGGTACGCTATCTACAGTTATGCTATAGGACTATTCTACTGGGTTCCTGGGTTATTAACTACTTTTGGAAAGTGAGAAACTTTCGAATCTCAGGCGCAACGGGTAAAAGGTGTGGGTAGTGACTTCTATTCTACCTCTATATCACCCTATAATTAGCCAACATACTGCAAAAGATAATGCAAGTTTCCTATAAAAATATATATCAAGCAAACGTAAAGACGTGCCTGGTGGTTTATTCAAAAGACAAATACAACTATAAAAATCAAAACTAACTTCCTCAAACCATGAAAAATAAAACTACTAAACGTACCTAACTAAATAAACTAAATTCGAAAACTAAAACTCATTTCTGGCATTAAAACCTGCTGTGCTCTAGAAAATTGTTTAAATTACGTAACGTGAAAAAGAAAATTACTACTAGCGATTGTCTTCGCTATTACAATCACTAATCTTTAATATATACAGCAAAACTCCTCATTCCTAATCAATCTCTAATTTAAATAAAAATAAAATAAACGATCTATAACTATTTAATTACATAATTATATTTCACGTCTCAATTATCTCTTACATCTCCAAACTGTTCGTAAAATCTCCACTAAATTGGGTCTAATTTAGTAATGTTTGTCGTATATCGGAACTGCTGATCCGTACATCTAAGCAAATATTATTTCTTAACACTTCTCAGGCCTCTCTCATAATAATGAATAAATAATAATAATAATAAATAATAATGAAAATCCACAGCCTGCTTCCAGTCTCCGACCGGGTCAGGAATGGAATGAATGAAGCCCCTATCTAGCGGCGAGGATATGAACTGTGCCGGCTGCCGAGGCCTGACGCACTCCTCTGGGGCAATGATTAAATGAATGACGGATGAAATGAAATGATAGTGGAGAGTGTTGCTGGAATGAAATGTTGACAGGGAAAACCGGAGTACCCGGAGAAAAACCTGTCTGCCTCCGTTCTGTCCAGCACAGATCTCACATGGAGTGACCGGGATTTGAACCACGGACTCAGCGGTGAGAGGCCGACGTGCTGCCGCCTGAGCCACGGAGGCTCAATAATAAATAATAATAATAATAATAATAATACAATTCTTCCAGCTTCAAATGATTACCAGAATTCATAACTCTCCATTAATACTGAACCATATGATCTTACTGTAACTTTCACTTTCATTCCGATCAGCTGTTCGCTCCTGCTGCATCGTATCTCACATATTTGCCATAAAACCCAACTTACATCTCTCAAACTGACTTCGTAAAAACAATAACATCGTTATACAACCTGTATTCCTTCATGATATGCATTCCTATTCATACAGATGATCTGTCCTCGCAGATATCAAAATATTTCAAACTTCAGTGAACAATGTCAGACAACACATTATCACTATCGCATAACTAAGCATATATTTCCTCCAATATATGGGAATACTATTACAACCTGTTCATAAATATAGATCTACGTAGCATTCGTAACCTTAATTAACCTTGTATGAGCTCCTTTCCTTAATCCTTGAACTATATCTGACACTTGATATTTCAAGTTCAAAGCTCTAAATGTTTGCAAATATTTAAACAACAACATCTACTTTAGTTACTGGTTCGAACTCCCCTCAGAAATATCTGGTAATGCAATCAATACTTGTTTAAAATATAAATAGCTCTACTTTGTCGTCAATTCTTCTTACAAATTTGTTGTCTGGCAACAATACAACATGTCCATATGACATCATTCTATCCAAAACCTTTCGTTACAATGCTTTATACATCCTGAATGCTTGAAGAAATCTTTCTAAACTTTCAATAAGATTTTCCACAACATTTTAATATTCATCAATATTCTTTCATAATATAATTCAAATATCTCACATTTCTACGAGAAATTACCTTTATCTGCCTTGTCATTCTGTGAACTTTCGATAAGAAAAGTCCTGACATCGATCAAAGTAACGATCGTCTTCCTAAAATTCTAATTAAAACTTAAAAACGGATAAACATCTCCATAATACTAATATAAAAGCCGCAAACGTCGAAAATTTGGTCTGTGATCTCAAATCTAAAATAATCCTACCTCAAAATCTGAAATATAAAAATCCTGACAAATCCTAAAATTCTAATTCCAAATTTTGAAAATTAAAAAGATTATCAAAAATGCCTAAAAATCGGTCATCAATAATATCAATGCAAAACATGAGAATGGTCATTCGGATATCATACATCTTTAACTACCAACAATTGGCTACTGAAGAGAATTCTTGTCTACCTTTAGTTGCATATAGTTGTCTAGTTGAGATCCTCATAGAACTGGATTCCACTACCATACTCGTCCTTCTGTGAGGAAAGCAATGGCAAACTACCTCACTCCTCTTCTTGCCTAGAACGCCTCAAAATATTGCTGCCTTGGGTTTTTGTGGGTATCTACTCACATAACGTAACGGCGGTACTTTTTGAGGACCCAACCAGCCTTCGGGCTGACTACCTAACACACTCGTCCTTCTCGTATTTCCATTGGATGGTGGTCCAAGATTAGCATTCGCCTCTCTCGTCCATGATGTTACACCCTGCAGGTCCATGATGGTTCGCGTTCCTTGGTCCCCTTACAGCTCCGTGATGGTTCTCCTGGTCGAACACCATCCCCTTGCCTTCCTTCTGCGTCCTCGTTCGACTCTGGACTCTGGTCAGCCATTCTTGTACTTCTTCCCTCGACCTCATCTTCTGTTCTTGATAGTTCCTCAGCGTTGAATTTTATTCTCATAGTCATTCAAGTAGTCTCAAATTTATTCGTAAAATTTAGATAATAGCATCGGATATGGTCTTCTCCTCGTTCCCTCGTAGGCTATGATTCCATTTACATGTTTAGCACTGCATAATCACAACTTCCAAACTGTTCAAAATTGTCCCTCTCAATTTCTCTTGCTTAATCGTGATGGTAGTAATTTTGTAAGTAAATGTTTATAAGAATCTTCCTCGAAGTATTCACTTTCAATAACAATTGGTACTGTTTAATGCAATAATACAACTTTGCGTAATTGCGTAGATTCTCAATAGCGTCGTAAAATATTTTGAAAGAAATAACTATTTTCTTTGCGAAAATTCCTCGAATAATAATGCAGATTATTATCTTCATAATATTCCTCATAAGAATAGTCTATCTCTACTATCGTTCACTTTATAGAGTTCAATTTGTTGACTATGGAACTGCTTCTCGAAATTTTACCAAGTCTTTCTCTATTGTTTTTGATTAAAATATAACAAGTCCTCCTAAATAATCACTCACACGAGCGCGAACACAGACATTCACTTCACCGTGATGTGTTGCCTCACTTCCCGATATAAATTCTATTATGCCGGTAGCGCTGTTTAGACCGCCGAATAACACGTCCGATCACATCGACCTCCAAAACAAGAAGCCACGAGTCTTCTCTGCAGACCCCCACCTTCGACTCAAATTTGGCGTCAGTAGAAGAAACTCACGCGTAACTTAGGTGGGATACTGTAATTATCCATATTATGCTTGAACGAGTCTTCTATCTCGTCAAATAAATACAGTACATGGGGAACTCTGTAGTATAAGGTGCGTTCAAAAAGTAACGAGCCGGAGGCTGGAATGCGCAAACCGGTGCACATCACGTGACGATACAAAGCGAGCAGCAGCATCCATCAATCGTCCAACGCTGCCAGTCGCATTGCAAACAGTGACATGGAGGCGTCAACCGAAGAGCAAAGAGGTGTTGTTCGGTTTCTGATTGCGGAAGGAGTAGGGGGAACGGACATTCATCGCTGAATGTCACAAGTGCACGGCGAACACTGTATGTCCCATGCAAGGGTCAAGGCATGGCACAAGCGCTTCAGGGAAGGACGGGTGTCGTTAGCCGATGATGCTCGGTCTGGGGCACCCCCCTGCATTACTGATGACAACGTCCAGCTGGTTGATGCACTCATTACCCAGGACCGCCGAGTGACAGTGAACGCCATAGCCGCCGTGGTCGCTCTACGACATTGCACGACCTCATACGGCCAACAAGTCGCGGCACTCCTGCAGAAATTCAAATGGGAGGTTCTCAGCCACCCTCCATACAGTCCAGACCTGTCTTTCTGTGATAACGCCATGTTTGGTCCCCTCAAAAGTGCTCTGCGGGGCCAACGATTTCCCTCGGACGCCGACGTCCAGCTGTAGGTGCGGAACTGGTTCACATCGCAGCCCAGGGAATTTTATGAGAGCCATTCACCGCCTTCGTGTCACAGTGGGACAAGTGCCTCAACAGCCAGGGCCAATGCTTCTAACATACAGGTACTGGTTTCTGTAATTATGCCTCCGGCTCGTTACTTTTTTGAACGCACCTTATACAATCTTGTATCATCCTGGTAAATAACAATACTTCCATAACTTCTAGTAATTAGTAATGAGAAGCTTTCTCAATTACTGTAAATTCAATTTTTCCATTGGCTGCAACGCATCACGTGGTTTAAATTGGCGTACTTCTGACTCTTGTCATATAAGACTGGCACGTGGCTAGTGGTTTATCCGTCTCCCTTTTTTATAGCGTTCGCGCTGGATGCCTATACAGCTCCTGAACTTGCCTGGCTTGAGCGGTCGCCTCGCTTTGGCGTCAACCGATAAAGTTTTCGCCGCCTCGCTCTATCATTTATTAAAGGAATTATTCTATTGGCTCGGCGATATGATTGACAAAATCTCCCCTAGTTGTTGCGTTAGACACTGCACATGCGTTCTGAAGTAGTTTCCAGACTCGATAAAATATCTCAATGCTTTATATTTCAATGAAGGCAATCTTACAAAACAAATAGCAACTTTGGGTACAATACGTTCAAGACGATGGATGGACGTATAGTACTTCTCAAATCTTACAGTCAATTCCTCTGGATGCAAGTGCGGAATTACAACGAAACTTGGAAAGCGAGTAGGGTACAATAATCTTCAACGTTTATCATAAGAAAATTCAATTATACTGCCTGGAAAGGACACAGAGTTGTAACTATACCCACATATTTAAGAGAAAGTAGAGTATATGTTCTTTAGTGAACATCTTTTATCTCATTATGTCTGCGAGGGAAGGGCTTCCACCTAACCCCCTCATCCCTGAGGACTAATTTATAGAATAGTTTTATTTTAGGAGTACCTTCTACTTCAACACGAATTTTCATACCATTCACTCCAGTAGTTTCTTCGTCATCCCATAACAAACAGACAAAAGTTAAACTGAGTGTGTACTTGACTTGGTCTTTGTGCACCTTATTCGGGATAAATACGAAGTTCCAGCCGAAAATTCGAAACGTTGAGGAACATAACTTACTTTATTTATGTTGAGTAACAAGGCCGCTGATTTTGGCTGAGCTAGCGTATGTTGATCGTAGCAGCTGGAGCCTTGCGGGACACAAGAGCCACATAAGTAGTCTAGTGTGACAGGGGCACATGTCACCATGGAGAGGTCCACGATGAAGGTGTCATATCCTAGCCGCCCGCGCAACTGTATCTGTTAACAGGGAAAGTACTGCTTCACATTTATAAGTGGAAAGCTGTTAACATTTCGGATGGACATGTAATTCTTACCTGAAATATGCACATACGCGGACCCGTTAGAAATGGCAACCCCGTGTTTGATTGCCTCAATAACTCCGTTGTTGTTTCAATTTGAGGAGCTTTGCCATCGTGGTTATTTAGCGCCGTGTACCTGTGTGTGTGTGTGTGTGTGTGTGTGTGTGTGTGTGGAATTGTGTCTGATAATCTGTGTTTTTGTGGTGACTGAGTACGTGTATTAGTAAGTAAGGTGAGGATTTGGAAGGAGGAGGCCGTGATGGTAAGTTAGGAACCATCCCACCATTTGACTGGAGTAGAAGTGGAAAACCACTTCCGGGATGGTTGAGGTGGGAATCGAACCCACCTAATATCAGCTTTGCCTCACGAGGCTGTGTGTACCCCGTTTTAGCCTCCATCCCGAACCTCCGGGTCAACAGCCGTGAATGCTAACAGCTACGGGGTCTTCTATAATTCTGGCATCATACCACAAACTATGCAATGTTCTAATCTCTGTGAAGGTATTGTAGTGAGGAAACCTCCAAAACCTTGTCTTTATTTCTCAATCTTTGTTTTCATGTCACAAGTAGGCCTACTCAAAATTAGAAAGAGGGGGGGTTATGTCCTTTCTATCCGTTAGGAAGATTTAAGATTCATGTAGCTTGAGATATCTGAGGTAATGACCGTGCTACTAAAGCATTAGTACAGGAAATATTTGTCATTTCTTTAAAGTAGGCCTGCACATTAATCCGCTCTAATATTCTGCAATAAGCAGTCTCTTTATATTGGAAACCCATTTCCCCGAAGTGGCCATGTTAATAAAATTATAATTTTAAAGTGGCCTTCAGGTATAGTTCAATACAGGATGTTGGTGTTAAAGAACAAGACGTATTCCTTCGTGTATATTAAGAATAAATATTACACTAGTTCATTGTAGTGAGCTACCACATAGTGTAGTCGTGTACTTTAAATCGAGCTCCATGACCGTGATGGGATGTTGCAGCAAGTCTGGAGATCGAAGGTTCGAATCCTGGTGCTGACAGTGGCTATGAGTATGATTTTCCCTGATTTCTCCCGCACACCCTCAAGGCAAATGCCGGGATAGTACCTTAATTCAAGTCCTGTGGCACCTACCCTAATAAGTTATACACTCACTACTAGTCACCATAGAATCAGACGAATTGAACACACATCTAAGTACGCAGGGTTGATGACCAAGATCTCCCAATCCCCAAAACAGTTTAACAGCAACAATAGTTTCAGCTTAAACATAACCTTCATCTCACCAGCGTTAACTTGCATACGGGAAGTCTTTCTAAATACTCAATGATATGTGAATAGTTTGGTCTACGACCCTTCCTTCTTTCCTATCTTCCTTCCTGCCTTCCTTCATTAATTCATTAATTCATTTCTTCCTTCGCTCCCAGAAAGTTGCAGTCTGCTCACTAAAAACGATAACTGTGTTTATTGAAATGAAATGAATGAATTAGTACCTATGCGTAGTTTGTATTTAGCTGTGTGTGTGTATTGTTGAGCTCGCTACAGGTTACGCGCATCACTTCATACGATGTAACAGGAATATGAGGTCATGTGTCGAGATGCCTGGAGCGGAGATTTGACCATACCTTAAAACTTTCCCTAAGCTGTTGGTTACAATGAGGTCGATTAGAGTACGGGTTGTATAATGAATAGCATGCGCAGCTTTACTCAATCATTGGTCATAGTTAAACAATTTGTTAGCGTCGTCCAGATGGTTTGATACTTTAAATTCTTAATCCACCAAATGTCCGGCTTATGCAGAATTGGAAAACTACTCCCTTCAGAATCTTCTGGTTTATTATATGGGCATGAACTCGGGCCAAAAGTTAGTTCTAGTTAGGAAGCGGAAACAATTTATCCCGACTGTATATGACCACACCATGCTTGTCAATCGGCTCAGCAATGTCTGTGCAGATATTTATATTACAATACTTATACTTGTCCAAACATGCTCTTTCCTTGCATCCTGCAACCTATCCCGCCTAAATCACTGAGCTCATGGGAAACGGCTGAAGCAAATTATGGTTTATCCAATTTGAATAAATTAAATCAAGTTTGGGTCATCCTCGTGATAACCACAAAACCAAAATAGCGGCCATGCGAAATTTAAATATTTAATTTACTTTCCTCACGATTTAATCATCTGAGTGCAGTGAAACATGGCACGGAAAATTTTATACACATTTTATTCAATATTCATGAGAGCTTCAAAATTGCGACTGAGCAAAATTTTAAAATATTTTTATTATTTCTTATGTCCTGCTAAAGCGTTCGAAGTGAAAGCTTGCATACTGAATCACCATTATAATCTCCATCTGCTAGTATAAAATTATATAGGCTACATAAAATAAATCCAACGTGGCTGGTACCCGAACAGGCAGAAACTTTATTCACGAACCTCCATAATTATTTACAGAAATATATCAAACCCACTGCTGCCTCCTGTTTCATGACCACACCTGCTTGCTCTCCCGACTTAAACCCGTCACAGCACATGTGGGAAGCTCTCGGGAGAAGAATCACTTCACGTCTCTACGGGAGTTAAACATTTGCTGTACAGAAATAATGAGACTGAGGACATTATTCACAGCACGTCACGACTTTGCTACCAGAGATGATCACTGACTTGCACTATTGAGATGAAGTAATCCGTGTTCTGGCGTTTGTTAGCCTACAGTAGATACGTTTTGCAGGAAAGCAGACAATGTTGGTTGTTGACCATTCCTTCATCAACATATTATCAAGTAATGTTATAGCGTTGACTTTGTTTCTACTGTATATTTAAATATACCTGATACTGTTTTGTGATAAAAATCACAGGAGGTAAAGATTTCTGTTTGTTGTTATAATTTTGGACACTAGTTAATATCACGCAAATGTATCCTTCCAATCTTGAAACTTTGCCAGTAAATATGTACTAGACTTAAAGCATTAAAGCTTGATGGAACAGATGCGTGTATTAGTCGTTTTGCTAAAATGATTTCCTTGTGATCGAAAGATGAGGTGGGATGATCTGCCTGTGGCGATTGATTTGTGTGGTCGGGTGCCCTTTCTGATGCCAGCCTCATTTGAAACGTTAATGAGAGATGAAATTAGTGAACGTAAATGAAACTGAGCAAGCATTTGCCTTGGGTGTAACATGGGAAACCACTAATAACCGCCGGCCGTCATAGGGGTTCCAACCAGCTCGTCTTCAGAGTTTGGATATGGCCTTGCTCGTTCATGTGCCGTACTACCCGGTCAATATGGCTTTGAATCTAGAACATATTTTCTCCATATCATTTTCAAAGACGAAGGTTATGTCGGAAGGGAAGAAACACAAGGAAATAGAATTTTAGGTTGCAGGAACTAAATTGTAATAGGTGGAACATTTTAAATACTGTACTTAGTCTGTATATTCTCTCAGGGTGGGTAGTATGGGGGAAGAAATATGGTCGAAGGTATAAAAGCCAATGCAGTGATTTCTCAGTTGCGATTTACAGTATTCTGAAAGAAAGAAGTTAGTGTATCCACGAAACTTTCCCTACATCGCTCAGTATTTACACCGACCTTGCTTTATAGAAGTGAGAGCTGGGTAGAATCAGGATACCTGATAAATAAGTTAGAGGTAACTGATATGAGGGTAGCACGAATGATTGCTGGGACAAATAGATATGGCAGGAGGGTACTCGAAATGGAGATATAAAGGCTAAGTTAGAAATGAACACTCTAGATGAAGCTGTTCATATGAGCTGACTCAGATGGTGGGGTCATGCGATGATAATGTGGGATGAGAGATTACCTAACAGGTACCTAACGGCTGTTCAGGGTAAGAGAAGCAGAGGTAGACCTAGGAGGCGATGGTTAGATTCAGTGATGAACAATCTCAAAGTGAGAGGTGCACAAGCAGAGGAGGCCGCAGTGTTAACTGCTAATAGGGTATCATGGAGGCGACTTGTTCGCAAACAGAGATTTGCAGACTAGACTGGACGCTGAAAGGCAAATCGGACCCAAATGAAAATGTATGTACTTATGTATGTATGTATGTATGTATGCATGTAGGTACATCACATGGTTGAATCTTGTTGATGTTCTACAGTAATAACATGTCCTATTTGGAATGTGTTTCAGATTTCACTCGGCTGTAGAATCCTTGATTTGTTCACTTCTTGTCTTGAAACCGAATGTTGGCTAGATGTTGTTGCTGTTCACTGTAAGGAGTGCTTATAGTTTCCAAGGAGGTAATAATGGTTTACCAGTAATTAAATCAGCTCGTTAACCTGCAATTGTATTCATCATAGGACCCAAAATGGTTAAATATGCCATTAAAACGTGGAAGAAATTTAAAAACTTGTGTCAAGAACCTCCATATTTTATGATGGTACTGTGCAGAAATGTTCCCATACATTGCAATTGATCGATAGTAGCCTGCCTTGTGGCCTTCGCAATCCTAGCCTCAATGACAAGTACCCACACTAGTCCAGACACATTCCACACACACACCCAAATACACGGGGCTACATGACCTCAATGGCGCAAAGCCCCTAAATAAAGCAACAAGAAGTTCAGGAACCACGTTAGCACAGATTATCAGGGCTAATTCACATGTAACCATCTAATGACCCGTTGACCCATGCTCCTAAATATAAAAAAAATGCTCCCGAATAAAAATATATAAATGAAAATAGAAATATGGCGTTCCTGCTCGACTTCTCTTTTGGCATTTCAACATTTGAACAGTCACAAAATTTCTACTGAAACACACTCTTGCTAGTTTCTGATGCTTTACTTCGGATGTGACTCGGAGAGAAGCGCGAAAAAGACATGGTTCTAAATGGTTTGTGTTAGGTAATACTATATATTTTAACCGATTACAGCGAGAGTTACTAAATATTTACTTAGCAAACTGGAGGAATGAGGGAAAAGTGAGATATTCGATCTGTAAGGTTAAATACAATGGTGGAAAATGGAAAATGAACACCCTGAAACAATGGTACATCAGGATAGAAGTTTTATTCCAATATTTACGTGCTGTGACCTGCGTGTGACCTTAATCACCGGATCATACGCCTACGGGCAACAATTTCAGTATCTTGTACACCTTCCACTAGCTAGAATACAGCCCTGCAATCGTGCATAGGGACGATCCTGGAGATGTCAGCTGATGTTCCACGCTAATTCCACGTGTTGCCGCAGTTGGGCAAGGGATGTTGCCGGTAATGCAGACAGGAAAGACGCCATCCCATCATGTCCCACACATGCTCAATGGGGGACAGGTCTGGTGATAGTGCCGGCCAGGGGAGTTGATGCATATCTTGGAGATCGGGTTGGATAACGCGAGAATTGTGTGCACGGGTATTGTCCTGTTGGAAGAGCGCATCTTCCTGAAGTTGTTGGAAAGGCAGCACAGTGGGCTGGATCACTGATTAGGGGTTTTAATTTCAACCAACCTTGGCATGTGGCAATAAAATAAACGGCAATGGGCGGGAAGAAAATAAACAGAACGCACGAGTTTCCACGTCACACCCCTGTGTCTATGCTTGCCATGTGATGAACGTAGCCTAGCCTTAACTGTAAATACATTCTGAACATGACTGACAATGTGTAAGCGCGTGGTTTTCTAACCTTCCGTAAACCTTCCGAAACGTGGCAAGATTGGTCGAATATTAACGGGACTTTACTCCGGCCATAATATTAACTGTCAGATTTTACTGTCACTCTACTGGAGATAGGAAGAACAAAATCAACAACAACAGTAATATATATCAGTCTCCGAACACAATTTATTTATTTATTAATGCATTATGCATAGGCTACATTGCGTAGATGGTGTCGTGAATGTTCCGCTCAGTGAAATTTCCACTCACATGTTGTTCCGTAAGTTCCATTCAGCAACATATCAGCCCAGTGAAATATCCCCTAATTCTTCCGTCGGAGATTCCTTACCCGGTCGATTGACTGGAAAATTGTACAAGCTGTGGAAAATGGGTCGAAATCTAAGGTAGCACAGTTGCCATTCCTAGGCGATGACTGACTAAATCTCGTAAAAATACAACCAAAAAATTTGTTTTATGTTACATGCAGTAATACCCATTAGTCTTACATTGCCTTTCATTCGCGGATTTCTTAAAGTACACTTGTATTCACGGATTGTTAGTAATCGTGATTTCTGTCCTATAAAGTAGCTTACTTTTGTCTTTTAAATGTTGTTTTAATATTAAGAAACACTGATATATCCGTAGTTGTCAAGTTGTAACAGACCTTTAGGTTTATTGGGACAGTTTTATCAAAAGCGTACAGATCAGCCAATCAAATTTCGACTGGTCGGCTGAGGTTCATTTGAAACTATACCGTGGTTAGGAAGAGTAATTTAAGCCTCTGGCCAGATTGATCCCAGCGATTCACAATAATTGGTAGGCCTATATGCTGAAGAATTCCAGTTGTGGTTACCCAACAATGTCGTGGTATATCACTCTTCATTCAAAGGTGCAATTTGTACAATTTGAAAGATACTGTAATTTTAGAAGATTAGATCGGGACTCGTGAACTAACGTTTAACGGATAACAGTTTTCTTTATGTTACTGACCCTATGACCTTCAGTTTGTAGTTAAATCCATACCACGAGAACGTGAACTTTATAAGAGCTGAGGCTTGTGCTGTAAATAGTTATGTGAACTTTATGATTACAGTAGAATTGTAAGCCTGGCTAGTGTGTCGTGTCGTTAACATGTTGCTCGTCAGACCGACACTGCCCAAGGCACAGAAATATAACCCTCAACAACAAGTTACGTATTGTATACTACCACACAATGTTTTGAGAATCTTCCGAGGCTCAGAATTACCTTTCCTACAACACTAACTAGAGTTTCACTCTTTTGGGGACACGAGTATTTTGAATGTGGAAGACTCTTAATGCACTATTCCAAACTTGTGTTGGCGTATGTACTGTATGTAGTAGCGGGAAATGAGTGACAACCTGCCATTTTATCTATCGAGGGATACAAAAAAGTTTTTATGACTGGATTTTCTTCCTAATGCCAACCTTAACACGCATAGCTACTCCGGTCGGTTTAGGAGGTAAAACTCGGTTTAGGAGGTAAAACTATAGCCTACACGGAACGGTGATTCACAAATGGACTGGTTGCGTGGCGCAACTGTAACGTTCTCGCCTGGTGTTCCCAAAGTTGCAGGATCGAATCCTGAATCAGTTAGTTGGCATTTGATGTTGTTTGAATGCGAGGGCGCCGTGTCAGTAGATTTACTGGCACGTTAAAGATCCCCTTCTGGGGAAAAATTCCGGCACTCCGGCATCTTTAAAAGTCGCAGTAACATTGTTATTATTATTTCCCAGTGGTTCTCATTTCTTGTATGCAAGTGTTATATGTTGTTCTGTTAAAATAACGTTAGGTCAAAAATCAGCCAAGGTTATAGCGAGAGAAAATATAAAATTTTACGCTTGAGCCCTGAACCCGGAGTTGAGCGCTCTACTGTGTGCGCCAGCCCATACCTATTGACCACTACCAACTTCGTATAATACACATGGATGAAAAAGTTAGTTTTTCAATTCCTGTTGATTTTCACAAAACTCAAAAAGGTGGGTTTGATTCCCACCTCAGCCGTCCTAGATGCCTCTAAATGAATCATATGCCGCCAGTTGCACTGGGTCTTCTGCAGTTTAGTAAATGTCGGGGTAGAGTGGGGGGAGGGGGAATTTAAGAACTCTGCTCAGAGTTGAGCCCCTCGCCCGAAAAGAAAGCATTTGTCATGTTCTGAAGGTTACTTAAATTCAATAAAATGGTACGCCTTTATTTATTGGCTCTGCTCGGATGTTTTGTTCCTCAAAACAAGTGAGATGGGTTGGGATGGGGGAGACAGTGGAACGGATTGACACCTGAAGACTGGAGAGTCAATCTCAATACAAATCTAAGGTACTCTTTTACGCCCAGTTTCTGTTCGAACCCTAAGTAAAACAAAACAAATAAATACACAAATACATCAATCAATAAATAAATAAATATAGAAAGCTCGAGTGAGTGTACGGTATTTTAACTTTGTATCTCTTTATGAAATACAATTTCACTTAAGGATATCTAAAAACCTTGAGGAAATAAGTACCGGTAATTGGTAGAAGTAGTGACTACTTGAAATGCAATCTGTCCTCGAAATGGATACTGTGTTCCAGACAGAGCTGTGGGTATTTCCCAAATGTCTGTGTCAGCTCCACTTTCTTTGTTCACTGAAGACTTTTCCTGGCAAATAGTCGTCCATTTCCAGCCAATCAGGAACTAGATTACCATTATTAATCTAATGAAACTAATCGGGGCCAGCAAAGAAAGGATGCCCTGTCTGTGGGAAACGCTAGAAGTATTCTTAGAAGTACCGTGACCTCCGCCAAAAGCGAGCACATTGACATGGATGCCTGTCACGACACTCCAACACGAAGGTATGTATTGTTCCGAGTTTCTGATTACAGTACATGCTGCATATTAACAGTCTTCCTTTTTGTTGGCCGTGTAGCAGGTCTACTCCACGGCATTGCCCTCACATATCACAAAGCACGACTCAGTGGTCCCTCCATCCCAGCATTTGGTGTGAATGTGGACTGTGGCTGGGGATCAGACCACTCACGTTCGTCTTCCAAGTCCCTTTCTGGCATTTCCACCCAAATCCTGCATTGGCTATGGCCTATGGGGCAGCTGAAAGACAAGGTAGACCACCCTTGACCGCGTCGCCTCTTAATGATTCAGCAAGGAGCCACTTCGCTTCATGGCTATGGGCGTACACCTAGACAGCTCCAGATCTGTTCCTAGATCCGCCATGGAGGACTAAAATTCCGATATGAGTGGTAACAACCTGGCAACCACAGCAGTTAAAAACGTTATTGTTATTTTTACTATTAATTGACCGTCAGCAGTAGCTACGCTCACTAACTCCATGGGGTCAAGCTACCTACGGATTCGGTAGAAGTGGTTTTCCGTGGTTTCCCATTTTCAAATCCAGGTAAATACCGGCACGGTACCTTCTTCTAGGCCACGGCCGCTTCCTTCTATCGCCTTGCCCAGTTTCATTCATTTCATCTCTCATTAACTCCTCTCACGTGGTTGGCGTCAGGAAGGGCATCCGACCGTAAAAGTCAAACGCCACATAGCAATTAATCGCACCCCGTTGAGAATGGGAGTGATACGGGTTGGACGTACATTATATAATCATTCACTCACGGGAATTGCGCGAGGCTGTTGACCACTCTGTCCCATGGAACAGTAATGCATGTGCATTGGACGGTCAGAGAACCACGTTGAACAAAGAGTGTGTGTGACGCCGGGCCAGCTGTGTATTGTGACGCATGAGTAGGCTACTGGAGTTTTAGTTTTGGCAGTAGTCACTAGATGTCACTGATGGCGCTGAGGGCTGTGGGCTGTTCTGTATCTCATCCCCTAACCCCCTGGAGCATCGATTTGAGATTTCTCCTCTGTACTGTTCAGTGTTGGTCTGCCGCTTGTCCCAGCATAGTGTTCTATCCTTCCAGATCGAGTTTGCTCAGGGTGACAGCTGGCACCAATCAAACAGGTAGAGAACTCTTCTTGTTTTTAAGCTAAACTTAGCGAATATCGCAGTAATTCATCCCTCATCTGTGGGTTTACTCATTGTAGCGTTTGTAAACTATGAGTGGCATGTGCTTGACACTGACATTCCAATCAGCTTGAAGCTGATTGCTCCTTGACATAGCTACAAATGTCACGCATTTCGTGGAGGATGTACGTTTAGTTGCAAATTTCTGACAATTTTGTTGTTGTTGTTGTGAGTTAGGTTGCAAGGACAATTCTTGTGCGTAAAACATTCCTAACAATGACTCATTAGTCATGCTTAGTAGGGGCAGTAATGTTTACGTGGGCTGCCGAGTAGTACTATTGCACGTGTGTTGTGTGGTACATATCCATTCACACTGTACAACTAGGAACTCATCTGGCATGTGTTGATATTAGATTTAATGCAAACTTCCTCTTTTCCCCCTGCCTATTGCAGGTCTCCACTGTTTTGTGGGTAACATCAGTTATGTGTCATGATTTGTTGACATGCTTGAAAACGCGTGAAAGTCGTATATGGTGAAGTATAATAATTGTTTGGAACCAAGCGAAGGGCATACTATTCGTTGGGAGTCTTGCAGAAAAATGAGTAAAAACTGGTTTTACATAAAGTTCATATATTGAAAAATAGTTGATTTGTTCCTTTCTTATCACGCAAAATGTAGCTGATTATATTGGTTTGCGGCTATTGCTTCCTGACTAGTGTTTTAGTACACTGACCAGAAGCGTCCTGTGCTGCTGTCATTATATGCTAGGCTATATTATATGTGTCTGCTTCTACGATATTACAGGCTGAAAGAGAAACACTGTTTCTGGTAGATATTCTTTTACCGCTGTCTTCCAACAGTACAATCCAGGTCAGAACAGAATAATATCCTGTCTGAATTATCAACCTGTAGTTGTGTTGAATTATAGCTTACGATTGTCTCCTCCAGGACTGGTGTATTGTTTATTGAAAGACATGTGGACATGTGTTCTTGTGGCTGATATCAGAATCGCATCTTATCGTGAAGTTGGATAACGCGAGTCTGTAATTGTATTTATGGAGGGCTGCTCAACAGCTTGTTTGAAGTGTGATGGCCACTTAATTGAGGAGTTGTTTACTTCCTAGCAGGCGCTTGTCACTTCACTCAGTGGTACGACAAAGTTGCATGAGCGCGTGTCATCCGTCAGTAGTAGACACTGTATAGGCCTACTGAGAACGCGGGAATAATGTCTGGTTTATGCCTCTCGGTCCCTGTTTCCCAAATCTTATTTGTGTTGTACCAGGTAGAATTCTGAAACTTACAATTGACCTGAATGGGTGGGAATAATGTCTGGTTTATGCCTCTCGGTCCCTGTTTCCCAAATCTTATTTGTGTTGTACCAGGTGGAATTCTGAAACTTACAATTGGCCTGAATGGGCGTGTAAAAACAATCTCCCGTGTTATACTATATATGATATTTATCTCGTTAGAAAGACGTAAAGAATGTTGCTATAGGTGACAGACCATCTGCCGACTGAGCTGAGAGACCTTGTTTGTTTCACAATGTTTATATTACCGCATACAGGGAGGTAGCTATAAAACGCAACCCACTGCAATTAACAGTAGGACAAAACCGCCCGTTTCCCGGAAAGTTTGGCCGCCACTTGGCAAGAATTGCATGTTATGATCCAGAATATTGAAATGAAAATAACGTAATTGCCCATATTTATATTACCTGATAACGTATGCTGAAAGTGTCGACCTTTATCCTGCAAACATATTTGACACCTTTAAGGAGATGTAGAAAGGAATGTCAGTACTTTGTCAAGAAACTTTCGCTTTTAGGCACAGCATCAATTCTGCGGGGCATAGGCCACAAGACGCTACAGAAGTGTATACAGTATATAATTCATGTAATTTATTTCAGGCACTAGGAAATTAATTGTAACTCCCCGCCCAATCTAATTGGGTACACTCGAGTTGACCGATTGTAACGATTCTACTAATAGAAGTCAACAATGTGCTAAACCTATTCAAGAATAAGAACGTGCAGTATAAACAATTTCAGCAATAAGACAAGTGTACATTCCATGAATGAACCAGTAACGATATGCAGGTCGGTGGATAGTAAAATACACCAATGTACAGTATATGTTCCTCTTTTCCTTCTGCAATTATTTGTATCTCCGGCTTACGGTGATAGGCTTCATACCGTACCCATGTGATTTCAATAGGAAAATGGAGACTCAACACATGAGTTAAGTTTGGGGATTAGCAGTCAACCACACCAATTAGTAGATAGACCTGAATCAAACCTCGCCGCACCCACTTGGCACTCGTACACGGGGCAATAACAAGAACTGAGCGATGCACCAACGACACCAGGAAAGGTCTACCAGAAGTCATTGGAATTCTTTCACGTTTCGTGTTAATTCCCGAACATTTCAGCAGATTATATAAACCCACTCACAGTTACGTACATTAAGTTACTTCAAGTTATTCAGAACTTTTTTTAAAATGCAAGCCGGACTTGCTGGTGAATCTTAAGACATCATGAATCACAGGTCACTGCCTAACGACCTGAAAAGCTATTCGTGCTGCTTTCCAGGCTGACGTTTTAGATACGTCTGCCTGCTGGGCGAACTTGCTTAATGTTTTATTCGGTGATTGCTCGAGCAGAAAGGCGGTATCGTCGATTAACTGGTCTTTTATCTGTTAACGGAACAGTACCGGTAATGAAAATGGAGAAAACATATTTTGTTTTCTCATTCATTTATACACGTTCGTTTTCGGTGTCTTATTAAAAAGCGTGTGTGTGGAGGAATATCACTGAATCACGCCGGCCATTCACACTGCCGCTTGATAGAAGCTGATTCAGACCTATCGCAGTGGGGTGCCATTGGGAAGAGAGTAGGTGGGTTGCGTTTACCGGCGAACTCCCTGTATCAGTTGTTTTATTTAACAGTCATTGCTACTGAAATATGTACTTCGTACTTCGGGATAGAACCTTACCTCAAGTCCCGGAGCATCTACCTCATCCCTGTCCCTGATTCAGTTACACGCACTACTACTGCCATCATATAGGTTGACAAAATCAACTCACATCAACTACATGGGGTTGATGACCAAGATGTCCCAAACCACTCAAATTAACCAACAACAACTCGGTTACGAGGAAAGTGTGTGAATAAAAGGACTGTGATTTGCAATTTGCCGCTGGGCCAAGAATAAGTTAATTTAGCACTCATGATTCACTTAGTTATTGTCCAAGTATTAGAATACATGCTCACTTAAGATTGTTAGAATTAAGGTAAAACAAATATTTCTGTTCTCATATTTATTTTCCTCTGGCCCTTAAAAATATTGTGCTGACGAAAGTCCCGAAATTATGCTAGATTTTGGCGTTACACCAATACTGAGTTGTTATATGCAAATAGGCAAAATCTACTAACGACAGTGCACCAGGGACTCGGTAGTATCCTACTTTCAGCACATCCAGGTATCTGCATGTGGCATCTTTCGATGTTATTTCCAATAATGATGATGTTCCATTACAATGGGTGTGTTACTTGTGGCGTGCTCATATGCCCATGGGCTGAGTCGAGCCGTAACGTGTCCACGGTTTCCTTCTTTGTGTCAGATAGTAATATTCTCCTCCACTATTCCAGCTGCTGACTACAGTACTAAGCTACTTTCCTAAATCTATAAAGCAAAGTAGTGTTTTTTTAAACGTGGAAATAAATCTGACTGTTAGTAGATTTTAATATTTATAATTTTTCCTTCATTCGTCTAGCAAATGACCATCTTGTGGTGTAGCGGCTAGCGTTCTTGGCTGTCGCCCCGGAGGTCCAGGTTCGATTCCCGACTCTATCAAGAAATGTAATTGCGGTTTGAGGGCTCGAATGGGATACACTCAGCCTTGTGAGGCAAAACTGAGAAGAGGTGGGTTCGATTCCAAATTCAGTCATCCTGGAAGTGGTTTTCCGTGGTTTTCCACTTCTACTCCAGGTAAATGTCTGGATGGTTCGAAACTTACGGCCACAGCCGCCTCCTTCCCAATCCTCACCTGCGTTACAAATGCGCACACTAAAACATCCCATCACAATAATGCAGACAATATTCCACACATACCAAAGTACGCGGGGCTAAATGAGCATGATGCGCAAACCCCTGAAATGAAATAACAACATATTCTAGCATCGTCATTGCGCAGCGAGCAGTGTCAAGCGCTGGGGGACCAATTACATTCCTTGACACTACCTTAACACAGGTTATCAAACGGATCCAAATACACCGAGATACACGGGGCTGGTGAACAAAGATCGCCGTAGCATATTAATCAACCTAAACTATTCTTCTTCCTTCCAATAATATTAATTCTTGGAGTCGTAAGCATCTACAAATTTAGAACAAAGCTCTGAAATATTCATTCAGGACATCACACGCCTCTCTGCGAAGTCAGTCATACTAATAGCCCTTCAAGCGTGAGTTCTTCGGAAGCAACATCGAGCGTGATTTTGATGAATCGTGTCCTGGCGTCGTGAGGGAGCGTACGAACGGAGCTAGTGGAAACGTGCTAAAAGGAGGATCATTAATAATTATGATAGTCCACTTAAGAATGGCAATGCTCCCACCCATATCTGGCCTTGGAAATGGAGCTTATCGACATGCTGAAAGGGACTGGACGCCGTAGGTGCACTCAGGGTGATGCTGAGAACTTGTAGCTCAATTCCGGCCCATTTGATGTAATGGTGTTTTAAGAGGCTTCGCCCATTTTCGTCCAAAACTGAGTATTTCAATTTTGGGTTTAAAAAAATCCTAGAATCCTTCCCTTCCCAAAGTTATTAACATTTACCCTAGCGTCATTCTTAAAGCTCAGAGTAGCATTTAAAAAAGGGCAACTGTGAATCTAAAGAACCAATCGCTTTTCTATTTTTCAGCATTTAGTCACATGTGAAATGCTTTTGCCCCACCATCCCTATCAGACTCGCGTAAAATCTTCCGGTATGGACAAGTGAATGGTTATAACTTTCCTTTTTACTCTTAAAATATCAATGAATTAATATTTCAACGTGTTCAACTGAAAGAAAATTGAAAATTTGTATCTGCCACATTTCTTGCCGGACAGCAAATTTCAGAGTAAACATTTTATTACATATGCCTTAAAAACTTGCTATCCAAATTTGAGCTCCGGAAACCCAAAAACTGTGGCGCAAGATCATTTTCCGTGTCGCATGGTAAAATACAATTAATCAATATACTGTACATCTAAAACAATAATTGACGAACTTTGTCAACGTTCCATTTGGTGGTTTGTTGTGTGGATAAATTGACAAATGTTCAAATTCAAAACTTTAGTGATGATTCTTCTGTGTTAGCCTCGTGCCAGGCGAGTTTAAGATGCCTTCCAGGAAAAAAATTTGGCATCCCAGCGTCTCAATAGAACACAAAACGCATATCACTCTCATTATAGCTTGTGCATAGCTTTCAATGATTCTGGTGCAAGGTATTATTCTTCGTTTTGTCGTTCGTGACATCGATCTTGGGCGGTGTAGCGAATGGCTTGACGTTCATTTCTTGTGCCCAGGTTAGGGATCGGATTCATAACCACTGAACTTTACGATAGACAATAACAGGAAATGGGGACTCAAAGGGGGGAAATTGAGAAACGAACAATTGGGTTTGTTGCTTTATTATTTTGTGTATTAATATGTGTGTTCCATGCTGCAACTTGCTTTACTATGGATAAGTAATCACGGATTGTTCGGTATTTTTTTTTTTACTTGAACTTACTGTTTCCTGTTAGTATTGGCCTACCTCACAGGAAGCGATTTCATTTGGTTCAGGAGTTTCAACAACACTGGTTATTTGGGATGGAGTTGCCAAAGTATTTTCCATGTGCGATTACAGTCATGAACACATTCATTGCAGGACTATAGCAAAGGTTCTCTCTCTATGGGAGCCAGGCAGATAGCACACACGTTTCCAACATTTTCAACGTATTCCTATTTGAAGGAGATTGTCTAGAATCTGGTCTCCATGACTGTTATCATTGCTTTCTTTAGTTCATACTTGTAATTTCGTTGGATGGCTAAACCAATTCAATAAGTGTCGATTCATTGAAAAGGTTCCTTCTAGCGTATTTTTAAGACATGTCATGAAAGACTAATATAATTTTGAGACAGATCAATCGCTGTCACTGCACACTTCGGAAGGGATTTCCACTAGGTTTATTTCTTTCTTTTTCTTTGGAAAGAATGCTGGTATCCCGGGTTTGTGATGCATCAACTGCTACTTGTGTCGTTTCGCGTCTTATTTTTCTCAGTGTAGAGATTGGTCCAAATGATAATGATGATGATGATGGTGATGATGTACACGCCCATTTCAGCAAAGGTATTGAGTAAAATAAGTTTATATTCTCTAGCAAAGGAATATGAGAACTCTGTGATTAATTCGGCATAAAGATGGAATATCGTAATCAAGTAGTTTAACAATAGGCAATCTTATAAGGTTTATGCCGTCGGGGTTTCGCCCCAGTGTATCAAATTCGGGTTCGTTAGCAGGCTCTCGCTTGCGGATATTCCATCTTTTAGGTACCTTTTAGGTACCTTTATAGGTAGGAACAATGAATGAATGAATGAATGAATGAATGAATAAACCCTACTGTCAGCCCAGAAATTATGTGCACTCTAGTTTGGAGATAAATAGTAAAATAACCAAAAGGCCTACAGAAAAGCAAGTGATATTTTCTTAGTTTATTTCTGGGTTAATTGATGGTAAAGTTTTCTTTTAACAACGAATTGTAATATATTTTATGGCAGGTATAATGTATCTACTACCGGTTGTTGGCAGGTATCGAGGGAAACGTCGACTTAAATAATTCACAACTCCCAACTCCGCTGTGCTACAACAACCAAATTATAATTTGTGTTGGTCAGATATGGTTCCTGTGTATATTTGAAGTTTCAGAATTGTATCTCTAACACACAACAAAACAACCAATTTCGTGAAAGGCTCGCATTTCGAAACTGGAATCCCGTAGAAGTTCGTTTTTGGGTGCGTTGTACTCCATGTACATATACTAAGTGTTTGCTACATGTAACTATCTCGGGTTCATTCTACACACATCAAAAAAAGTTTTGCATCACCTCGGTTCCAAGAGTTCCGGAACCTTTAAATACAAAGGGAATAGAGATCAACACAAACAACATTTCAGCTCGTTTTATTGCTCATGAGACCCACACATTGCATGTTGTACCATCATACAGCTAGACTTTCAGCATTTGTGGTCCAGATTGCAGTACACACCACTACCTCTAATACCCAGTAGCACGTCCTCTTGCATTGATGCATGCCTGTATTCGTCGTGGCATACTATCCACAAGTTCATCAAGACACTGTTGGTCCAAATTGTCCCACTCCTCAACGACAATTCGGCGTAAATCTCTCAGAGTGGTTGGTGGGTCAAGACGTCCATAAACAGCCCTTTTCAACATATCCCAGGCATGTTCGATAGGGTTCATGTCTGGCGAACATGCTGGCCACTGTAGTCGAGCGATGTCGTTATCTTGAAGGAACGCATTCACAAGATGTGCACGATGAGGTCGAGAATTGTCGTCCATGAAGACAAATGCCTCTCCAATATTCTGCCGATATGGGTGCACTATGGGTCGGAGGATGTCATTCAGGTATCGTAAAGCCGTTTCGGAGCCTTCCATGACCACCAGTGGCGTACGTCGGCCCCACATAATGCCACCCCAAAACATCAGGGAACCACCACCTTGCTGCACTCGCTGGACAGTGTGTCTAAGACGTTCAGCCTGACCAGGGTGCCTCCAAACACGTCTCCGACGATTGTCTGGTTGAAGGCATATGCGACACTCATCGGTGAAGAGAACGTGATGCCAATTCCGTGGGGTCCATTCAGCATGTTGTTGGGCCCATCTGTACCGCGCTGCATGGTGTCGGGGTTGCAAAGCTGGACCTCGCCATGGACGTCGGGAGTGAAGTTGCGCATCATGCAGCCTATTGCGCACAGTTTGAGTTGAAACACGACGTCCTGTGGCTGAACGAAACGCATTATTCAACATGGTGGCATTGCTGTCAGGGTTCCTCCGAGCGGCAATCCGTAAGTAGCGGTCATCCACTACAGTAGTAGCCCTTGGGCGGCCTGAGCGAGGCCTGTCATCGACAGTTCCTGTATCTCTGTACCTCCTCCATGTCCGAACAACATCGCTTTGGTTCACTCTGAGACGCCTGGAAACTTCCCTTGTTGAGAGCCCTTCTTGACACAAAGTAACAATGCGGACGCGATCGAACTGCGGTATTGACCTTCTAGGCATGGTAGAACTGCAGACAACATGAGCAGCGTACCTTCGTCCTGGTGGAATGACTGGAACTGATCGGCTGTCGTACCCCCTCCGTCTAATAGACCCTGCTCATGCATGGTTGTTTACATCTTTGAGCAGTTTTAGTGACATCTATGAACAGTCAAAGGGACTGTATCTTTGATACAATATACACAGTCAACGTCTATATGCCGGAGATCTGGGAACCGAGGTGATGCAAAACTTTTTTTGATGTGTGTATGATTTTGGTGTGTGTTGACGGCAGGCGAGACCCGCAGGAAAGTTGTTGCGTTGTTGCGGCATTCGCTCGGCAGCGAAAGTCACTGCCTGGTCAGCGCTCCTTCGGTACAAAGCATGTTTAAATATGCAGTACCCTATATTTACATGACAAAAATCGTGGAATCATATTACTTATCTGTAGGGGTTGGGCATAAGGTATTTCCTGAGACAGTTTTTTTTTTCCCAGTGGTATTTTTTGTAGCGTACTCATACTTTTCTTCCATAACTCAACTGGTACCGATCCTCACTGCTTCCTTTCTTTTCAGCATTTGCCCGGTTTTCTTCACCCAATTTAATTTTTACACAGGTCCATATCAACTCAAATACATGAAGTTCACAATGGGCAACTGGTAACCATACCGATTTCGCATCAGGTCGTAACTCCGTAATTTTGTCCAGTTTTCTTCTGGCGCTTCAGAGTGGGGTTTGGTTTGTTCCATGGGCGTGGCTTTTGTTCGAGACTCAAAGTTATCAGGATCTTCTAAGAAGCTACCCTCAATTCCTATATGAACATTAGAGTCCGTTTACCGGCGCCTAAAGAAACCTGGAAGCTGCTCTTGATGTTGGTCGTAATTTGAAAATTAACACTTCAGTGCTTCAATTATGATTTCTTGCCTAGGGAATTTCATTGAATGGTTTTGGCCGCGCCTGGTTTCGTCCGTGTAAAAGTTTTTGTAGCGTTAATTCCGGAGTCGTCGTCGTGGCGAGATGCAGTAATAATAGTCGGTTCCATCAAAATTGGCTTCTTATTCAATTTCTTGAACCGAAATCAAATGTTCTTAACGACCTCTCGAAGTTTAGTATTCGACAGTTTTGAAAAGTCTGATAAATAATCCACCAATTTCGCTGGTACACCGGATACAGCTTGTCACCAATTATTCACCTTCTACCTTAAAGAATTAAATAGCACTCCGCAAACGGGGATCTAGGAAGCAATGTGAAGGTATCTACTCACAATATCGTCACAGGAACTACACAACAAGACAAAGAAAGTTTGATGCTTTTCAGTCGGTCAACACGATTGTACCCAAAATGAGATGGGTTCTTCTAATCCTGAAAGAAAAAAAAACATGTGATTTATAAATACACAGAAACTTAGGTATGCAAGAGGGGAAATACCCAGGTATAGGTTGAGTGTAGATAGTGACTGAGACAACTGCTCTCACCAGGACACGCAAGACTAAATCAGATAAGTAGCCTGTACAATACAACCTGAATTGACCATTTAACTGTAATCACATATTCACTCTAAACAAGCAAGTTTGGAGGTCAATCACCACTTTCAGTATCTTAACAAAACATCACACAGCCAATAACTAACAAATATTGACGAGGTGAACTATCTGAACTAATACCGCAACTAAAGAAGTGTGCATATTGTAAATATTTTCACCCATACTTTCAGACATAAAAATTTTGTAGCCTAAGTGTAATGGATCAGATGATGATCGCTTGGCGATCGAAGCTGGTCATCGAAGTGTATTTATTAATCCCATGTTGTTTTTTTTCAGGATTAGGGAATAACCCATCTAATTTGGGTACAATCGTGTTGACCGACTGAAAAAGATCGATCTTTCGTTTACTAAGGCAACACTGAAAATGGCTTCAAACACCATAACAGTAAGACAGTGTCAGATCAACAATGAATCACTAATGTGTGTACAGACTTTCTTTATTGGGTCTTATGGACAGAGTCGATCAGTGGATGTTATTCCGTTATTCAAGGGCAGTTAAGGAAGACCAAATATGCCTTTGGTAATTTATTTAGGTTATATTAATTTTATTAATTTATTTTGTACTAGCTAAATATTCCGAGTCTGTTTGAATTAAATAGCTTCCTTTACTAAACATCAGTAAAATTATTTTATTAAGAACAGACAGGAGACAATACAATATCAGATAATTTCTTCTTCTTTCTAGTTTTACTACGAACTTGTGAATTAATTTGTATTTTTATATATATTTATTTGATTGACACGTCATGCTTCTGGGTCTAGCTTACGCCGTTTTATTTTTTGTATTTTATTGCCACCGAGTCATCTTAATTATTATGTATACGAAATAAAAAATTTAAAAGTATTCTCCATCGCTAAAATTCACTGAATACAAAGACAGACTCAATGGTATACTGCTAGACGCCATTTCACAATACATCCTACTGGTGGCGCTGTACAAGTGTTTTCTAATACAATGCAAATCTACATAACATACAGAAAAAAAAGGAAGCTTGTAGTTTAACGTGACCGTTAATCTCGCGATCATAAGCCACGGGACCTCCGTTTTACGTGGAATCCGAACCACAGGACATGGCATTTCACATCGAAAATCTCACATGCATTGACCGGGAATCGAACCCGGTCCGCCTTGGTGAGAGGCATACAGCTTGACCGCTGCGCCACCACGCCCCCCATAACATACAGACACTACAGTATTATTGCTTTGACAACGGAGCACTGATCAACCAGTGACGTTCTCTGACGGGACAGACCGGGCGAACGCGGTCAACTTAGAATGAACTTTCCTACTTTACTACGGGTATCGTTTGCCGTGAGCACTCACCAACATCATAATAAATATCAATCCATATAAAATAAACCCATTTATTTACATTATAAGGCCTCCGTGGCTTAGGCGGCAGCACGCCGGCCTCTCACCGCTGGGTCCGTGGTTCAAATCCCGGTCACTCCATGTGAGATTTGTGCTGGACAGAACGGAGGCAGACAGGTTTTTCTCCGGGTACTCCGGTTTTCCCTGTCAAAATTTCATTCCAGCAACACGCTCCACTATCATTACATTTCATCTGTCATTCATTTAATCATTGCCCCAGAGGAGTGCGTCAGGCCTCGGCAGCCGGCACAGTTCATATCCTCGCCGCTAGATGGGGGCTTCATTCATTCCATTCCTGACCCGGTCGGAGACTGGAAACAGGCTGTGGATTTTCATTTTTTCATTTACATTATAGATAGTTTAGGCCTACGTGGAGTACAACGCACCCAAGAACGAAATTCTACGGGATACCAGTTTCGAAATGCGAGCCTTTCACGCAATTGATTGTTTTGTTGTTTATATAAGTTAATACATTCTGAAACTTCAAATATACACAGAAATCATATCTGTTTACCACAAATTACAATTTGGTTGTTGTAGCACAACGGTGTTAAGAGTTGTGAATGTTTTAACTCCACGTTTCCCTCGAAACCCACTAAAATCTGGTATGTTTTACATTATACCTGCCATAAAAGATAGTAAAATTCGTTTTTAAAGGTTAACTTTGTCATCATTCAACGCAGAAATAAACAAGGAAGGTGATATCACTTGCTTTTCTGTAGGCTTATTGGTTATTTTTCTATTTATCTCTAAACTCGAGTGCACATAATTTCTGCGTTAAAGGAAAAGTTCTCCCTCGGTTGATCTCAAGGTTAGTAGAAGAGAGGTTGGCTCGTAACTTGCCTTCCGCTGGCAGTAGGGTGGGGGTAACGCGTCATCGGGCCTGCGAGAGGCACCCCAATCTCCATTTACAGAGTGGACAGAGGAAACTACGTGTGTTGTTTACTTGTTTGTTAATACAGTATTTATTTTGTTCAAGATATGAATTATGTTACGTGGTGTATTATACATTAATAAACAGGTGTATATTATGTAAATTAATTAGCCTACATCAGATTACTATGGAATTTATCTTTGCATATTCTAGCCCATGGGTAAGTTGTTTCTTTACGTTGGGTTTTCTTTTCTTTCAGTTGTTTAAGATGCCTGAAAAATTTGCAGTGTTGCAATCTGCAAAAGTAATTCGGAAATTGTTAAGAAAACGGGAGAAAAATATCTTTCTTCAGATTTCCAAAGGATGCTAATCGTAGGAAAACGTGGGTAAAGAAATGCCATAGGAAAGATAAATTCGATCCGAATAACAAACGGATTTGCAGGAAACATTTCATACCAAGTGATTTTGAAGACGAAATTCGAGCTCGACTGACACATACTCACCCTAGAATATTAAAAAATACGTCAATACCTTCTTTAAATGTACTGCCTCAAACACAGAGCCAAGACACAATTTCACGTACAGAACGCTCCCAGAAAAAAGAAAACAAACAATTACTGAACGAAATATTGGATTCGACATTTTCCAGTGACAATGATGCCGTCGTCAATGACGCCAATGTCAATGATACTGACACAAAATATGACGATCTTCTCATTAAATACAACGCATTACTTGAAGGGACAAAAAAAAAAAACCTGAAGGAAAACATGCAACACTTAGAGACTAGAGCAAACTGTTTGCAATCAAGAAACGTGGAATTAGAGAATTCTATTCAGCAGTATGAATGTGATTTTGACAAGAAAATTAAAGATACGTTCAAAGATTTATTGACACCAAATCAAGTCGACATTGTTAGGAAACAGAAAACAAAGGCAAGATGCACAAACGAGGAAATAGCGAAGGCATTTATTTACCTTAAGATATTTAAGCTTCCGAGCATACATGTATACCAGAGTCACACTGAAATATCCATTACCTGGATTATCAACTTTGAAGCGCTGGGCCGGCAATGTTGAATTACGAAACGGTTTATTGAAAAAACGTAATAGAAGTAATGAAAATTAGTGGACGAAAGAAGAATGGTCGAGAGAGAGTCACTGTTCTTTCTTTCGACGAAATGAAAGTGTCATCACTCTATGAATATGATGCTAAAGCAGACGAAGTCGTAAGCCCACATACATACATGCAAGTTGTAATGGCAAGAGGGTTATTTCAGAGCTGGAAGCAACCTGTGTACATTAATTTCGACAAGAAAATGTCGAAAGACATTATAAATGAAGCGGTTATGTCACTACATAATATTGAATACGATGTTGTTTCGGACTGTGGCGGGGGGAATATGGCACTGTGGAAAGAACTCGGTATTACCATTGAAACTACACATTACATGCATCTGATGACACAGGAAAAAATCTACTTTTTTCGCAGACGCACCTCACCTGCTTCAATTAATTCGTAATGTGGTTGCCGAAAGTGAGAATGACATTCCGCGGTGTCACCAACATCATGGTGCTGTTATCAGTGACAGTTTTGCTGACTCCGAGAGTGGCGGAAATGAAGACGAACGTGCAGGCACCAATGGACAGCAATGACAGCATTATAAATAATAATGCAGTACTTAGTGAAGCAATGGGGATAGGTGGATCTGCGCCTGTTGGAGATATAGTCGGGTGTGAGTATGTTTATATATATATCAGTTTTATTATGTTGAAGGAGCTGTATAATTAAATTAGTCATGTAATTAAGCGTTCAGCATCATCTATTATTCACAACATATCATTAGTTGACACTCTGAAATGGCTGCTGCCCTTAAAAATATTATTTACTGAGCTCGTAATGCGCTACGGACTAACGACTGATTCAAACGCAGCAGGCCCGTGACGTATTCCCGCGCGCTCTCCCATTGGCCGAGAGTTATGAGCCAACCTGTATTCTACAAACCTTGGGTTGATCTCACGTCGTAAGCTACTCCACGTGAGCAGGTTGTTATGTCACTTTTGATCATCTTATTCTAAAATTTCATAACTTAATAAGTATTTCAACGCTTCACTCGTGTACGTTTCATCTATTAATCTATAATTGATACTTGTTTGTTTGAACGCTTTTCACCTTTCTCTTCACAACTTTTATTTGATCCACTGTCTTTTCTTCCCTTTCTAGTCAGTTCTGCTTCGTGCTCCCCTTGGTCTGTGTGTTCCTAGTAGATGCCGGATGTAGTTGGCCCATCTTCTTCCGGGTCTGCCACAGCAATGTAGGGGTCCCACATGATTGTCCTCTGTGCCCATCTGTTCTGGTGCTGTCTCATGCCATGTTCTTTCCACTCCCACTTAACTCTTGCGCCTGCTGTGAGGCGTACTCTCTCTTGTGTGGGACTTTGTCTCTTAATGTAATGCCCACTACTAAAAGCCTCTACACACGACCCAATCTGCTGGGCCCAATCTGCGGGGACCCTGCAGATTGGGTGGTGTGTAGGCTTGTTGGAACCGGTCGGGGCGACATAATTCTTGTTGGGAGGTTGGTTGGAGCGACCACACACTCTCCCAACTTATTATTGCGACATTGGGGAAGTTGGCCCATTAGCTCTTGAACACTCACACTTTCCCCTCATTACAGTGTCTTGTTTCTTTATTAAAGGTGCCACCATGTAGAGCAGTTCATTGAAAGTGTCGATATCCATTCGTAGAAAGTTTCTAAAATCGCATGGTTTTAGTTCTTTAATAATATTTGTATGACTAATTTTTTTTCTCTGTAATAACCACTTTTTAACCCAATATTTTCTCTTTCGTATCGACTTCAATGGCAACAAAATCAATGCGATTCCTAGTTTTTGAAATGTAGAAAAGGAAGGAGCCATGATCGCGCGTGCTTTCAGACCAGAGCGAGCCAGCCTACTGCAGATCGGGCCCAGCCGATTGTGTCGTGTGGAGAGCAGCACCCGATTTACCGCGCTAATTACCCAGCAGATCGGGCCCAACAGATTGGGTCGTGTGTAGAGGCCTTAAGGGACATTGTTTGCTCCCTTAGCCACGTGGCACTGCAATGTGCTTCAAGAATGGGACATAGTGCACTTGTAGCTATTCCAGCAGGGCCCATGCAAAATGGTCCAAAAATCTGCCGTGGGCCCAATTTGATACACCGCATAAACCTGGAAGTCATTTCCTTTCTTCAGCAGCACGCAGTGGCCTTTGGTCCTAGGGGGTAAATATTACAGTGCTACAACTTGAACAAATGATACAGATGTAAAATCATGCATACATTGCCTAACGGTTTCTAGTCTAATACTATTCTGCCTAGCACGCCCAGTTGAATGGCCACGAGTCACTGATATTCGTATAGTCTATAGGGCATCCAACGTTTAGAATGAAGCATTGGTCTTATGGCGCGTTACGACAGGGTTGCCACTCCATGGGAGGAGGCAGTACAAAGCGCTTCGTTCCGCACATTCAGCGATTGTGCAGTGACGAAGACTTGAAGTACTGTATAATAATACTAATAGTAGGCTAACATAACACATACAACGAAATTAAATTAAGTTAATTATAACGTCATTATAAAGTCATTATATTGAACATTCCTGCTATTCTTACGAAGTGTATTACTTCGCCTCTTTTTGCGTGGCGATAGTACTGGACCCTGCCCACTCTCACTACGTATTTTAAAAACGCTAGTATTTGATATTCCTGTGGCCAGGGCAGTTTCATTGACTAAATTATTTATACTTTCGTTAGGTTTAAGATTCTTAAAATAACTGAACCCATTAATTACGACCTGTTTTTCCCTCCTTCTGAGCACTTGACCACGCTTTCTTTTCACAAAACTATCCATTGTTGTACGTGAAATACGTAAAATACAACACGTTAAATCTAACAGAACTGCTGCACACACACTCAAGATAGAGACTGCTGAACCACTGAAATACAAGCTCGAAGGACACAGAAATAAAGCTGTGAGTAGTAAGCTGCACCCCGCTGTCCTTCGAAACTTCATCCATATAATCCGCGGTCAATGAACAGCCCGGCCTGTGTAAACAATTAAACCTACACTCGGGGTATGCAGGTAGAAAACTTCTTCCAACATTCCTCTACAACTCTCAAACTGACATGACATGGTTATCTTTAAAAATAGAAAAGTTGGCAGCATACGAACTTTTTCAATGCTGCTATGCGGTTATGAGAGAATATTCAGAAGTTTTACCTACATGAAAATTGTAATATTGCCAGCAAAAAAATATTTCAATAATCCATCATCAAGATGGCACATTTAGCTACACGTGTGTGAAAATTAGGCATCACAAAGTCAATGCAACATGATATAAGATCGATTTTAATAAAAAGGGGACACAGTTGATCGTGTTTTTTTTAATATGGATATCTAATTTTTCTAGCATTTCTATCAAGTTTACGTAGTTCTAATATAGGACAAAAAAGATCGGCAAAACATAGTTCTACCCGAATATGCTGTTTTTACGACAAAGAAAAATTTTCGACTGATATGGCAACAGTGGATTGCTAGAAAATGACAGCGTCATACATGTCTCACGTGCAACAGAAAGAGAGAAGAATATCCCTATCTAACCAGTGCTTCATTCTAAACGTTGGATGCCTTATAGTATGTCCACACCCAAATTTTCTGGATAGAATGTGTACAGAAATGGAAGCAACGAGAAGACACAACGCACGGGATGCCACGTATTCAATTGCCCCTTTCTGAAATGCAAGAATAGAGGTGTAAGCTTCTAACATCCTCCAGTGTTTTGAAGTACAGAAGGACATTAGGATGTTGTCGAAGATGTGAAGCCAGCTGGCAGGGTCTGTAGACACTTTGTAAGTTTTATTTATTATCGACTTAATAGAACTAAAATTGGTATGTGTATGGTAGTATTATTCTATATAGTATTTTGATTCCAGCTGCAGAGTTTCTATTACTAATGTAAATCATGAACACAAAAATCCTTATCGTTTTTGATACCGAACAGATACATGAAATAATAATAATGTTATTGGTTTTACGTTCCTTCTTACTACTGCAGCTTTTAGAGACGCCGCGCCGGGGTGCCGAAATTTTGCCCCGAAGGGATCTTTAACGTGCCAGTTAATCTACTGACACGGCTCCCTCGCATTTGCGCACCCTCAAATGCCAGCTGACTGCGCACCTCGGGCACAGCAAGCGTGAACGTTACCGCTGCACCACGCAGCCAGTCAGACACAGGCACGTATATGAGAGCCTTTTGTCTGCTGTAGCACATACAGTAAATAATTAATTTACCTGTTCTTTAAACGACATTGTCATTTAGTAGAATTACTTACAGAAATGCACTTGCTACCAATGCTGAATGAAGATTAAACGCGCATTAACACACATACAGTAAGTTCATATTTTACATCTGTAGATTAATTTAAAATGAAAGAAGTGTAGAAAGGACATCTGAGAAGGCAATACTTCGAATGTACCATAGGAACAGCACTCTGGCATCCACTAGGTAGAGGTAAAATAACCGGCTCATCGTTTCCCCTACAAGAGCATCGCCTAAGAATCTACACCGAGTGAAGGTTTGGTGAAACAATTCGTAATTCATATTATATAAAAGCTGCATACCTTGTAAATAATACTACGCAAATATAGAATACATACAGAGTTCTGAAGCCAGGCCCATAGCCTCAGAAGTGAGTATGCTGCCACTGGTGAGATCACTGACCCCTAGGAATTACAAAACGTGTTCAGTTTACGAATCTAAAACATTAGATATGGACTTACATGTGAACGACGCGCCATCCGATTATATCACTAATCCAATGTGCGTGGTGTCTGCTTGTTTCAATGGATTGGACTGCTTTTTCCATGCACGATGTGTTTAATCAGGTACAAACGGCACTCATAATCTAGAATAGGTCTACTATTCCCTGGTTTGGACACGAATGAGCAGCATTGTTAAGCGAGCTCAAATACTCGAAAATGGCATTCCTTAACTCCCTTATGAAAATTGCTATTTTGTCGCTCAGACTGCATTTATTTGTGTTAACACTCGAATGTTTAGTCCACTCAGAGCACTTGACACAACTAACAAGTGGGCTGTCTGTTCCCCTGCTCTCTTACTAGCTTCCCAACTGCACCAGTGTTGTCACAGCACAGTCTGTATATCTTCTGAACCGTTAAGATGTCATCCCGCGCCAGCTATTATCTCCGGGATAATGATGCCTGAATTATTATTATTATTAATAATAATAATAAACATATTAAATTATATTTCGTTTTGAAGTAGACAGGTTTGATTTAAAAACGCACCACTCGGAAGGTCATGAAAGTTACAGCTATAACCTGCTTAAAAGTTTCAAGTTTGTATGCTCTTTTCTCCAGAAGTAGCCTACTCGTATGACATCCGAATTTATTACACCATTGAGCGCTGATCTACGTAAAAGGTACTGTGGTTGCGGTTGGAATCAGTTAATTCAAATTGAAAACCAACGTTGGCATCATTACCTCAGTAATAAATGTTATCATGGGAAAGTGTTGCGCGTTCTTATATGGCCCTTGTCACCATTCCATTCGTACATTCGTGTGATGAAATTAAATATGGATATCTGGAACTTATCAGACAATAGAGATGAGCAGCATAGGTAAGTAACCATGTGTACAGCATCCCAGGGGTATGCACCCCTTGGAGACCATCCCCCCAACATCTGGCTAAATCCCCTAAAATGGCAACCCTTGGAAAGCCGGGGCAACATCCATTAATACTGTAAGGACAGCTTGCTACTCCATAAAGCAGCTCAAGCCTTACGTAATCATTACACTCAGCGACATAGTACTAACTGGGCCAATACATTGCTGACAGGAGGGCGTCAGAAGGTATAAAACGACCACTTTACACCACGTCATGATTTTAGACAAAATAAGCGTTCGTGTTACAGTTTCTATTATTGTGAGAACAAATGTTAAATAATAATCAGGCACTCTTTTCATGCAAACAGCGAAATGTTCTAGACGTATGTTGCTGAAATCGCTCCAAAGAGCTCTTCTAACAACCCCTTCACAGTTCGTTAACAAAACAGCAAAGTGGTCCATTAATTGCAAACTTCGTTATCTTATTACTTCCTTTCAGCAGTGCTCCTCAGCCATCACATGTTTGTTCCATCTTCTCTGGTAACATTTCTTCATCTCTTTAATAACCAAGTGAAATATTTCTCCCTTCTCCGGGAACTTAACTTATATAGAGTGTAGAACAGCGGCGTCCAGCCTTTGCACGCTCGGTGTGCTAGCCATGTTGCGTCGCACGCTGGCAGGCTGACTCTTGCCTCTCTTGGCTGGATTGCCTGCCCTGACTGCCAGCGATGGCCCTTCACCGCGTCTGACCGAATTTAGTTGAGATCGCTGGCACACCGGAAGAAATGTAAACAAACTGTTCGTTCAATGCGTTGGTTGTCCGATACATCTATATTGTGTTTCTCCACGTACCGATAATTGAAGATTACGCACTTAGCATTAAAACAGTCAGAAATACTGGTAAGGTATCAGGGAACTCATTTAAGACATTGCAATTTCGGTCACATTATTATTTTTTTCGCGTGTTTTCGTTTTGTTTCAATTAATATACAATATACTGAATACCGTTTTACGTTCGACCGATCAACCACAACACAACGAAGGCAGTATGGGAGGGAGTGAGATGGGAAAGTGAGCTAGAGGTGCAAACATTCAGTCTTCCCGCAACATCGCTGCAATGCCGCCCGCACCAGAAGCACGCCAGCGTGCACAGCTGGCGTGCTGTATGGACGTTTCTGTTGTAGAACATTGAACCATTATACTTACTACATGTTACAATTAAACTCCTCTCAGTTGGGGCAGATGGCCTCACTGTTACGTACCTTAAAACAATAACTAAGTTCTCCAGCATGTTTTCAACAATTCTCTTGAACTTTGCAGTTATTTGGTCCCCATATAGTTTTCCATAGCAGATCTGAAGGTGATACGCACTTCTCTTTCAATCGGACTTATTGTTTTTCAAAAAATCTTCCTGATTTTGAGGATTTCAGAACCAACAAATTTCCAAATGTCAACGTACCTCACGTGGTTGACGAGAATTACATTGAGAACTTCACGAAGCAAGGTTCCTGAAGTTTAAGAAGCTTTGAAATCTGTTCCCTCAAGCCCAGTTTGATGTTTAATTCATTCAGGAAGGTTTATTCCCCGACACAAGCTTCCCTTTTCTGCCCAAACCCTCGTAACCCAGCGCACAGAGGGACGGATGGCCAAAAACGTGCACTAAAGTCTAAATATTTAACATTCAAAATTCAAAATAGTGGACCAAATCGTAAAAAAAATGTATTAATTAGACACTACCCGGTATTATTAGGTTTTTGACCTTGCTGATTACCAATTTGATCTCAAAATTTACGAGTTAAAAAATTGCAGATTACCAATATGGTGGACAAAACTTCAAAAATGGAGGCCAATACTAAAGGAATGTCTGTCAATAAATTCTTTTTTTTTCTGGCAAATATACTCATTGCTAAATACTATGAAGTAAATTAGTCTTTCTTCTATAGAAACTATACGCGATAGACAAAAACCAAGGGTAGTTCTGAAACCAGCTCCATTAAGTAATCAGTAGTTTTAGTTTTCTATCATCAGAAACCATGCAGTTGAGTGTAATCATTGTTATAACTGAAATGCTTCTGATTCATTAACGTATTAATTTCCTTAATTAGACCAATATGGATCCTGCAAAGAGTGCTGACGTCACTTCCAGTGACAAGTTCCCTAAGAACTGTGTTGATTGCTGAGCTACTATTGATTATTGTCAATCAGCTGAGATCTTTAAAATAGGCAAACGTAGGTCCAGTTTCTTTATGTTGGAGCCTTAAGACCTCATATGTCAATATACTGTACTTGAACACTGTATCTCACTTCTGTTTTTATAACATGGGTTAAGAGCAGATGACCTTGGTACTGACCCTTACAATAATAATAATAATGATCATCATTAATGTGAGTATCAATCACCATGTGACAGATTTCGATATGCATTGTGTTGACTGTTTTACGCCGTTTAAATCCGGTCCTTTGAATTACTAGTACATACATCACAGCAGTACAACCAGACTGTGCCCACACAAGCACAGTACTACTCTGGGATGATAAAAATATCTCAAGCACCTAACCGAAATGTCAATAAAAATATCGTGCATAATTAATAATGAAAACATACGTTTCTATGTTTGTTGCAAAACGTTTCTTTTCGTACAATTCATTTGAATCAGGAAAGTAGGGGACATTGCCGAGACGGGAGCTTCTAATGACAACCTATTCATAAAGAGGTTTACATTCGTGTGCTCCATGAGCGATGAGCGATTTAAATATGAGTACTCTCTGGTCTAGAAATTCGGTTACCGCGCGCTTCCCGGAAGCTCCTTTACTCAAGCAGAAGTGGTCAGAGTAGCGGGCATCAGCAAGACAGTGGCCATCCATACTCCACCACTGGAATGGGTAGCTGCACGTTCTCTCACAGAGGGGTGGACATTGCCGAGACCAGAGCTTCAGAATGCTCACCGATACTCCGCCACTGGAATGGGGAGCTGCACGTTCACTCACAGACTCCTTTATCCGTCAGGTTTCTTCCGGCTTTTCCACACTTGTTCTATGCAAATGCTGGGATGTTAGCGTTATGCCACTGTTGGGGTCCCTCTTTCCCGAGTTGCTCCGAGCTTAGTATCTACCAGTGACACACGCAATCTCCAGCAACTAGCTACATTCACAGCTCAGGTGAATCAGCTGCTAAGTGACGTAATTGCACCTTGACTGGTTTGTTTGGCCGTGCGCTACGCGCTGCCACAATCTCACGCTCTAGGGCCAAGACCTTGATTCCCTGCCATACCCAGATAAATACAACTTCACGTACTACTACTGAACATAGAGGTCGTCTGATTCCACACGCAGTCATTACATGGTGCTGATGGAGAATGATGTGAACCAACTCCCAATCTCCAAATTTACGCTCTTAAATAATAATCCCCCCTCTTGTTATTGTTGTGGATTCTCCTCTTTCCGTTAGATGACGGGGCTCTGTGCACTTGGCTGTGTGTTAAGTATTCTTTAAACCTGAGCCTTTGTGGTGGTTGTGCTACCATTATATTTTTTCTCCCTGAAGTCTTAAATTATCTTTGAAATGAATTCCATTCCCACACAAAATACAAAAATGCTTTCTTGACCATTTTTTTTTAAGAAAGAAAAATATTTGCCATCTGATTGTACGTCACGATGTTAGCTTTGTTCGTGGAATATCTGCGCTTGCTTCTTGCTGGTATCAGTTGTGTTCCCCAGGCCCTGCATTAATGTGCACTTTAGTATTTATGGGGTGAAAGTGAAAGAAACCCGGGGAAATTTAGTCATGATTCCCTCTGTAATGCTGCAAACATGTGCTACACCAGTTTTACCAACTGTTTGGGTGATGCTATACAGTCAGGAGGCCTTCTGTACTGCTGCAAACATGTGCTACTCCAGTTTTACCAACTGTTTGGGTGATGCTATACAGTCAGGAGGCCTTCTGTACTGCTGCAAACATGTGCTACTCCAGTTTTACCAACTGTTTGGGTGATGCTATACAGTCAGGAGGCCCTCTGTACTGCTGCAAACATGTGCTACTCGAGTTTTACCAACTGTTTGGGTGATGCTATACAGTCAAGATGCCCTCTGTACTGCTGCAAACTTGTGCTACTCCAGTTTTACCAACTGTTTGGGTGATGCTATACAGTCAGGAGGCCCTCTGTAATGCTGCAAACATGTGCTACTCCAGTTTTACCAACGGTTTGGGTGATACTATACAGTCAGTAGGCCCTCTGTAATGCTGCAAACATGTGCTACACCAGTTTTACCAACTGTTTGGGTGATGCTATACAGTCAGGAGGCCCTCTGTACTGCTGCAAACATGTGCTACACCAGTTTTACCAACTGTTTGGGTGATGCTATACAGTCAGGAGGCCCTCTGTACTGCTGCAAACATGTGCTACACCAGTTTTACCAACTTTTTGGGTGATGCTATACAGTCAGGAGGCCCTCTGTACTGCTGCAAACATGTGCTACACCAGTTTTACCAACTGTTTGGGTGATGCTATACAGTCAGGAGGCCCTCTGTACTGCTGCAAACATGTGCTACACCAGTTTACCAACTGTTTGGGTGATGCTATACAGTCAGGAGGCCCTTTGTACTGCTGCAAACATGTGCTACTCCAGTTTTACCAACTGTTTGGGTGATGCTATACAGTCAGGAGGCCCTCTGTAATGCTGCAAACATGTGCTACACCAGTTTTACCAACTGTTTGGGTGATGCTATACAGTCAGGAGGCCCTCTGTACTGCTGCAAACATGTGCTACTCCAGTTTGACCAACTGTTTGGGTGATGCTATGGGCAACTCAAACTAACACTTAGGGCGCTGCGGTCGGTCTGGATAAGTAGGGTAAAAATACTCAATAACACGCCTTTGATATGGAACACTTTTTATGTATCGGTTATAATCAGTAAATGCAGTCCCTAAAATAATGACAGTGTTATTTTTAATTGTATATATGTATAACTGTGCGATACACGTGATCTAATTTGTGTGTTCCACTGGATTTTATATGTCAATTGCATATTATCAAGCATCGGTTGTCTTCTGGTATTTGTTTTTGAGCAGTTCGAGTCATTGCGCTGTTACGTTTAAAAGCTATATTTGAGTTTGCTCACTGTACCATAGACTAGAAATTATTTGCTGCTTGGTAGGGCGAATGGATGAGTTTAAATAACTTGTATTAAAACTCGGGGGAGACAGGAATTGCTTGATTTGGATCGTTAGCAAGTGGGTTTGGTATTGAATATCGGACTGGTAGCAGGTTCTCGCAGAGTTGAAATTTACTCTGCGAATTCAAATTAGGCCTATATGACTCGTAGTGGAATGGCTCGGATATCGCAGAGCGAGGTGATGGCAGTTGGTAGGGTTATTGGAAATGAACTAGGGATGAACTACTGATGAAGCTTGGCTGTCTTGGTACGGCTTGGCTCGGCGAGACTGTGCTTGGCTCTCTAGGTGCGGCTTGGCTCGGCGTAACAGTGAACAGGTTGTCCTGTCGTCAGTAAGTGTAGTGGTGAGTGGTCTAACCCGCTCCTGTTGCCTGTATTTATTTGGTATCGTCACCTTTCGCCTATTGCTATTTGCATCTTTTGGAAAGTGATGAAAACTTATATCCGCAGCCCTCTTATACATCGACTTACAGCCGTAAACTGAGCAATATACTTTGCTTTTACTCATTTTGCACTCTGTCAACGATTAAAAGTTATTACTTATGTATAAAGACACGAAGAATTTACAACGATCTGCTTACCAATACAAGAAACCATATACAAACAGTCACCACGTGACAAATGTACCCTACTTGGTAAGTTTCTAATCTTAACCGCTAGATGTCATATCAGATAGCTGGAGTTGCCAATACAGTCAAGATGCCCTCTGTACTGCTGCAAACTTGTGCTACTCCAGTTTTACCAACTGTTTGGGTGATGCTATACAGTCAGGAGGCCCTCTGTACTGCTGCAAACATGTGCTACACCAGTTTTACCAACTGTTTGGGTGATGCTATACAGTCAGGAGGCCCTCTGTAATGCTGCAAACATGTGCTACTCCAGTTTTACCAACGGTTTGGGTGATGCTATACAGTCAGGAGACCATCTGTAATGCTGCAAACATGTGCTACTCCAGTTTTACCAACTGTTTGGGTGATGCTATACAGTCAGGAGGCCCTTTGTAATGCTGCAAACATGTGCTACTCCAGTTTTACCAACTGTTTGGGTGATGCTATACAGTCAGGAGGCCTTCTGTACTGCTGCAAACATGTGCTACTCCAGTTTTACCAACTGTTTGGGTGATGCTATACAGTCAGGAGGCCCTCTGTACTGCTGCAAACATGTGCTACTCCAGTTTTACCAACTGTTTGGGTGATGATATACAGTCAGGAGGCCCTCTGTACTGCTGCAAACATGTGCTACACCAGTTTTACCAACTGTTTGGGTGATGCTATACAGTCAGGAGGCCCTCTGTAATGCTGCAAACATGTGCTACTCGTGTTTTACCAACTGTTTGGGTGATGCTATACAGTCAAGATGCCCTCTGTACTGCTGCAAACTTGTGCTACTCCAGTTTGACCAACTGTTTGGGTGATGCTATACAGTCAAGATGCCCTCTGTACTGCTGCAAACTTGTGCTACCCCAGTTTTACCAACTGTTTGGGTGATGCTATACAGTCAGGAGGCCCTCTGTAATGCCGCAAACATGTACTACTCCAGTTTTACCAACTGTTTGGGTGGTGCTATACAGTCAGGAGGCCCTCTGTACTGCTGCAAACATGTGCTACACCAGTTTTACCAACTGTTTGGGTGATGCTATACAGTCAGGAGGCCCTCTGTAATGCTGCAAACATGTGGTACACCAGTTTTACCAACTGTTTGGGTGATGCTATACAGTCAGGAGGCCCTCTGTACTGCTGCAAACATGTGCTACTCCAGTTTTACAAACTGTTTGGATGATGCTATACAGTCAGGAGGCCCTCCGTAATGCTGCAAACATGTGCTACTCCAGTTTTACCAACTGTTTGGGTGATGCTATACAGTCAGGAGGCCTTCTGTAATGCTGCAAACATGTGCTACTCCAGTTTTACCAACTGTTTGGGTGATGCTATACAGTCAGGAGGCCCTCTGTAATGCTGCAAGCATGTGCTACACCAGTTTTACCAACTGTTTGGGTGATGCTATACAGTCAGGAGGCCCTCTGTAATGCTGCAAACATGTGCTACTCCAGTTTTACCAACTGTTTGGGTGACTCTATATAGTCAGGAGGCCCTCTGTAATGCTGCAAACATGTGCTATTCCAGTTGTAGCAACTATTTGTGTGATGCTATACAGTCAGGAGGCCCTCTGTAATGCTGCAAACATGTGCTATTCCAGTTGTAGCAACTGTTTGTGTGATGCTATACAGTCAGGAGGCCCTCTGTAATGCTGCAAACATGTGCTATTCCAGTTTCACCAACTGTTTTGGTGATGCTAAACAGTCAAGATGCCCTCTGTAAGTCTGCATACAGTCATGTGCTATTGCTGTTTTTCCAACCGTTAGGGTAGTGTTATTTATGATAGATGTTAATATCGATGATTAACTTCATACTGACCTTGTACTCCACTCGTAGTCGTGAACGTTAGTGCGCTCTCCATGGCTGCATGGGAAAGCTGGAAGTTCAGGCTGGCAGCGAACCCCAGGTATTTTCATATTACCTCCATATTACCCTAAGCACATGATAAAACGTTCAAGCTCTTTGTATTATTATTGAGCGCACGGTGGAGATACTGCAGTATGGCCCACCCCGTGCTGCATCAAGTGGAGTGGGAAGTGTGCCACTTGCTGGAGAAACAGATCATGTGGACTCCGCATTGGTTTTCGCTTCCCACTTGCATTTCTGTGGAGAGTTCAGTCTCTATTTTATCACTTTACCAACAAAACTTTCACATTCCTAGTTGAGAAATATCTGGCAAAGTAATTATCACAAGGAGCATATCGCCTAACGAAACCTAGGGAATGTTTCGCTCGAACACTTCAGATCGCGAGAAGAGCTGGTCACATTAACATTGTCCACGCGAGTGTGGAGTTCTCCATTTCTTATTTGAAACATGTTGGATCACAGTCTTATTGCAGCTTGTCTGCTCCGTGGCGTAGTGACAAGCATTCTTGGCTGTCACTGCGATGGTCCGTCTTCTATTCTTAGCTCTGCAAAGAAATATAATTCAAGTCTGAGGGCTGGAATGGGGTACAGTACACTCAGCCTTGTGATGCACAACTAATAAGGTGAGGGTTCGATTCCCATCTCAGCCATCCTGGAAGTGGTTTTCCGTGGTTTCTCCACTTCTAATCCTGGCGAATACCGGGGTGATTCCTAAATTAAGGCCACGGCCACCTCCTAACCAAATTCTAGCTTCAATTACTAATACAGTACAGCAATCACAATAATACAGGTTATCGAAAAGATCCCAGACGCACCCAAAGTACACAGGACAGCTTGATCACGATGTCGCTAAACAAGAACAACATACCTAATATTCATGTTTCATTTATGGTTAGACAGTAAGTACGTTGTCTAAACCATGACCTTAACAACTAGGAGCATTCAACTCACGACTGCCGACTGGCAACTTCCACTATTAACGATGCAGGACCTAAAAGATTGAGGGGTGGGACCGTTTGCCTCAAGAAATGCTCAATGATTCAAGAGTACTTCAGGATATGTGGAGTCCCGCGGCGTAGCTGTGCTCTTTAAATCGTGCACCACGGTTGTGAGGGCAGCTGCAGCAAGTTTGGAGGTCGGAGGTTCGAATCCTGGCGCTGACAGTGGCTATTCTGAGTGTGGTTAATTCCAGGATTTTTCCACACTCCCTCCAGGCAAATGCCGGGATTATACCTTACTTTTTTGGGCTGATAACCTAGATGTTAGGCCCCTTAAAACAACAATTATTATGTATACCTTACTTCAAGTTCCAAAGCGCCTATCTCATCCCTGTCTCTAATAGCCTATAGTTTCACACTCGACTACAGTCATTACATAAATCCAGGTTATCATAAAAGTTCAACACACACCCTGCTACACGAGACTGATACCAAGATATCCCAAGCCTCTAAAATGAATTAACAACAGCAAGGATTTTTGAAGGACCAATACGGTTTTGACTCTAATAAAACGCTAAGGTATATGTTTCACAAACCTCAAGCTCTTTAAACCAGAGGAGTTAGAAGGTGCGATTTGTACCAAAATCTTCTAAACCGTCTCAATAGTGCAGAGAAAATCTTGCATTTCTTGTAAAGGCAACGGAAATACATTTATTTGCTTATAATGTGTGTTTAAACAAATAAACAATACGATAGCCCTTGCCAGAACTGTGTCGCGTCGAGCCCACATAACAGTAAAGCCGGGTGGGCGGTTTATACCCAAGGGGCGCTCACAGTTAACACAGTACTGATCATTCAAAAGAAAGAGAATTACCCGCAGCAGTGACGAATTTCTCTCTGATTTCATTAATGGCGACAAATTGTTTAAAAAGTACGTTTAAACAATGCGATAGCCCCTGCCAGACCTATGTCGCATCGAGCCCACATACCAATAAAGCTGGGCGGGTGGTTTATACACATGCGAGAGTTCTTGTGTGGATCCGCTAGTTGACTCAGTGACTGCATTAGAAGCTGTCTTTCTAACTGAGGAGAGGATTAGATGACCTCGATGTTCCTCCCCTTAATACAACAACAACAACAACAACAACAACAACAACTAACTAAGGAGTTTATTTGATTCGTTTGTTTCTTTTGATAATGGTCAGAGTGTAAGCTTTTTGTTGTATTTATCATTCCCAGTTATCGGTTCTACCTTAGTACAACAGAAACTGCAATTATTTGAATTTATTTATTTATTAATTACTATTAATAATACATTTGTGATTTGTCTCACGAATCTGACAGCAAAACCAGTGCAGGTTATCTGTGAGACATATTACTTATTTATAAAACATTTATACAGATTGTATTTCAACACATTTCATTATTTGTAATGGCTCTTGTGTGTATGTTGTGAGAGACCTTATGCCTGAATCTTCCATCATGGTAGTAGAGATTCAGTAGAGTAATTTGAAACAACTCTTTAATATTTAAATAAGGGATGCCAGTGAAATATTTGAAGAATCTGTTTTGGCTATCTTGTAGATTATTAATTAAAGTTGTGCTTTGATTTCCCCAAGCTGATATGGCATATTTTAGTTTGCTGTCTATCAGAACACTATAGATGGATTTGTAAGTATTTTTATCTACATAGAATCTGAGATTGTAGACGGTTTAAAGGCTTGCTCTTAGGTTTATTATATCATGTTGACTGAATGTGTGTTCATTTTAAAGTGTTCATCAGGGGTAATTCCTAGGTATTTTTGTGTCGAAATACTGTTTATAAAGGTGTTAAATTTGCAATCTGAAATGATGTTTTGGTGTATGCATAATATGCTGTGGTGTGTCAGTAATAATATAGTAATATAATAATAGTACGCATCATATATGTTTATCGTTCTTATGACTGTTGTGGCTTTAGAGACGCCGTGGCATCGAAGTATTGTCCAGGTGGCTATATTTAGCGTGCCAATAATCTATTGACAAGGTGTTGTCACATTCAAACAACGTTAAGTGTCATCGGACTGGGCCTAGATCGAACCAGCACTCTGTGAGCTTCTGAAGAGACTTGTGAGAGGGGAGACACTGCTGTGTGTGGAAACAAGGCGCCTCCTTATCAACATAACGTATATATTGAACCCTTATTGATCTTCGATAAATAAGTATTCATATTTATTATTATTATTACTACGGCCCAGGCAGCACATAAGGAAGTCGACTTGGATATTAGGGAGGCCAGCATTTCGTAATGGTTGCAACAGAAGCTGAGTTGGTAGCTATTCCTGGGGACGGCCAGAATTAGTCGAGTTCAAGGCCAAATTGTGCAACTACTGTACCAAAATTGGAGACATAAAGGGAGAATCACGAGGTCCTCTCAACGAACATACGATTGAATCAGCCAATCGCAAGAGACCAAGCCGTGACCACGAGGTGGACGGCGTCAGTAGTAAAAAGCGCGCGGAAGTGTGTATCTAAGGAACCGCCGAACGGATTAATCTCCGCTCGAGTAATTTGAGACGTTGGATTCATTTGGAGAAGAATGACACTAGCCCCATCTTTGTGAGACATAAACTCTGGAAGTTTTTATCCGACTCCGCCCCACTCCACCGCCCTTGTCAGTTTCTCATAAATAGTCTGGCCTGACGCCAATCTAAGTATTATCGTGTGGAGCCTTCAGAGGCATACTCCACGCCAGTTTGAGGTGTGATTTTGACGCTTATCTGAGTACTATTCTTGTGGAGCCTTCAGAGGCATACTCCACGCCAGTTTGTAGTGTGATTTTGACGCTCGAATTTATCTGAGTAATTATCTTGTGGAGCCTTCAGAGGTATACTCCACGCCAGTTTAAAATGTGATTTTTTACGCTCTAAAATCAGTGAAGCTAATTTTATTTTCTGAGCTCTGGGGAGCTAAAGTCGCAGCGTTTGCAGTATCGAATTTTATAAGCTATAATACATTTTGTTCTAAAATCAACTAAGTTGTGTGATCTAAATATTTCACGCCAGCGCGTGATAAACTGTAACATTCTTTTAAAGACGACGAGTTCAACTTTAAGGGGGAAGTATCGTATCACCCTCATTAGCGCTTACCAGAACCGAAGTCCATAAGACGGGACGGAAATACCGGACGAGATAGCGACTGCGAGTGCAGCCAGGATTTCGAACTTGTTAACGAGCCAGTGGCGCGGACTCGAGATGTATATTTTATGTATAAATCGTGTGTATTGTATGTGTTTTTATAGTGCGTATGTGCGATATAATTAGGGCCAGTCTTCGCTATTAATCGCAGTAGGACAATTGTGGGTGAACTGAGTAGCCTGCAAGCGATTATAGATAGGCAAATATTTAACATTGAACTTTCTGCCAAGGAGTCGAGACCAAGATGATCAGCACGTGGTTTGAAGTTGGGATGAGCTTCAAGAAATCAACGCAGACGACTACTATGGAGTGCTAAATTGTCCATAGGGCAATGGGTTGAGGAGGATGTCCTTAGTCCTACATGCAGAAGCGGTGATGTACTAAAATTGGATTATTTCAATTATGTAGTTAGATTTGGCCGGGGAACTTTGTAAATAGTCATATTTTTCTTTCTTGTTTTAGCTGTTTTTCTTGTACCGACACTATATGTTTAAATGTCCGTTGGCGCGTGGCCAAAGTGTTTGTTGATATTTTGATTTTTTTTGAGTCATGTGTAATGTACGCGGCGTGCGTGCGTGATTTTTATCCTTGCAATTGCGGAACCCGTTACATTCGATAAATGGTGCTTTATTAACGTTAATATTTTGAAATAGGAATGGGAGGAAATGAGTGTAAAACATTTTGCTGAACAGGTTATTATTCATGTTAGGGTAGCCGAGTGCACCAACTTAAAAGTAACTGTAGAACACCTTCGTTCTAATTTTGATAGATTTTTCTTGAGTCCTTTTCAGGTGACTAGTCACGGCATAGAACGATGGCGCCAGCATGTGGATATTATTTGTGTCTTTTATTTCAGGGTCTGTCACAACCCATACGTGTGATTCAGTGTGTGTTGATGTGTCTTGTGTGTGTTGATTCTACGTGAGGAGGGGGTAGTTGTCCTACCGCCCTTATATATTTTTGCTGCTGTTGTATTTTTAGATGGAAAGACAGAGTGCTCTTGGGAGACTGCTGATTCTTGTCCATATGTTTTTCTGACACACACGTATTATTGTGCTTTGGGGCACATTTCTTCGAGGTTCGACCCCATGTTCTGGGAGGTCGAGGTTATTGACACGTGGGTTGACAGACATGCAGAGTTCCACAAACCGCCCGTTTTGCCTGTGACTTATTTTGATAGGCAGTCCTATTTGTCCGACTGAACCCTGTAAGCTTTCATGTAGCAAACCTGTTCATTGTGATGGCTAATTTTTAAGCCATAATTAATTGGGGAGTTCGCCATGTGTGTAACGGATTGTTGTACCTTGTATGGATAAGAATATTGTGATTAACGTAAATGTTGGCTGTTTGCCTATTGCTTTGTGATGACTCGATTTCATGTAATTTTGTTTGTCACACCCGTGTGGTGTAGTGGTAGAGTATTTGTAAATTTTGACAGCGGTCATTTGAGTATTTTTCTATTGGTCACGTGTTAATGTACTTGTGTTGATTTGTGTGAGAAGTCCTAAGTTTTTAGGCAGTAAATGTTGCTACGGCAATTTAAGTCCAATTTCACACGGAAATTTTGTGTTTGTTTATAGTAGATTTAGGAAGTGTCGATTTAACTTAAGTATTGTAGTTGTGTTCCCTTGTGTCGGTCTAGCTCTAGGAAATGCGGATTCGTTGTTTGAAGGGTCATTCTGGATGATAACGAATCACGCATTCAAAGTACACATCGTGGTGCATGTAGAACGGCGTACGCACTTATATGGTCTTTTTTTTTGTATCGTTTTATTTAAGGACGCTTGGTCCAGGTAATTAATCTCTCCAGAGATATCGCCTAAGTTTTTGGCATTTTTATTAAGCAGGAGTCAAGTGGGAGGTTTTTTGTTGTTGTTAATTGTTCATGTAAATATGGTGATTTGTTATTAAATTCAGTTGTTTTAACCCTGGCTTCACTCTTTCCTGCATGTTATTTTGTTATATGTTACCCTGCAAGTTAATGAAGCGCCCTGACAGCAACTTACGAATATGACCTGTTACGCCCCGAATCTGAGTCTCATATGCTTCTTTGCAAGGGTTCAATATATAATATTCTAAATACGATATTCATTTTGGACCAATTCAATTCAGAATAGACTATCACTCGACATCGGGTTTGCATGTAGTTTTTGGAATGACAATTCTCAGCATGTCTGAAATTATCCACAACAAAGTTCTCAGCGCTGATATTGTGGAGTTACACGATTTCACCATAAAATATACTTCGTTGACTTATCAATCTGCTCAATGTGGTAGTGGCTAGATTTGTTGTAGCATTAGTTAAAAACTTACGTGAAATATTACAGCACGTTTGAAGTTTGCACTTGGAACTGGATCAAGGTTCCAGCAGCCATGTAATGAATTCTGAAGAGTAATCTTGCTGGCACGGTGTACTGTTTCTCTACCTCCTGGACTAGGAAAGCAAAGGTCTCTCATTTCCTCTTGTGATATAGCGTTTTGCACGTACTTCTCCAATAGTCCTTGCTGACGTCAAATATAGGCTACGTACCGGTACTTGTTTCATGAGGATGCGTTTTATACAACCTTCCAAACTCTCTATGAAGATATGTTTGCTGACGTCAAATATACGTACCGGTACTTGTTTCATGAGGATGCGTTTCATACAACCTTCCAAACTCTCTATGAAGATATGTTTGCTGACGTCAAATATACGTACCGGTACTTGTTTCATGAGGATGCGTTTTATACAACCTTCCAAACTCTCTATGAAGATATGTTTGCTGACGTCAAATACGGTATACGTACCGGTACTTGGTTCATGAGGATGCGTTTTATACAACCTACCAAACTCTCTATGAAGATATGTTTGCTGACGTCATATATATATATATACCGGTACTTGTTTCATGAGGATGCATTTTACACAATCCTTCATTCTCTCTATAAAGGTATGTTTACTGACGTCAAATATACGTACCGGTACTTGTTTCATGAGGATACGTTTTACACAATCCTTCATTCTCTCTATGAAGATATGTTTACTGACGTCAAATATACGTACCGGTACTTGTTTCATGAGGATGCGTTTTACACAATCCTTCATTCTCTCTATAAAGGCATGTTTACTGACGTCAAATATACGTACCGGTACTTGTTTCATGAGGATGCGTTTTACACAATCCTTCATTCTCTCTATAAAGGTATGTTTACTGACGTCAAATATACGTACCGGTACTTGTTTCATGAGGATGCGTTTTACACAATCCTTCATTCTCTCTATAAAGGCATGTTTGCTGACGTCAAATATACGTACCGGTACTTGTTTCATGAGGATGCGTTTTATACAATCTTCCAAACTCTCTATGAAGGTATGTTTGCTGACGTCAAATATACGTACCGGTACTTGTTTCATGAGGATGCGTTTTATACAACCTTCCAAACTCTCTATGAAGATATGTTTGCTGACGTCAAATATACGTACCGGTACTTGTTTGATGAGGATGCGTTTTATACAACCTTCCAAACTCTCTATGAAGATATGTTTGCTGACGTCAAATACGGTATACGTACGGGTACTTGGTTCATGAGGATGCGTTTTATACAACCTACCAAACTCTCTATGAAGATATGTTTGCTGACGTCATATATATGTACCGGTACTTGTTTCATGAGGATGCGTTTTACACAATCCTTCATTCTCTCTATAAAGGTATGTTTACTGATATACGTGCCGGTACTTGTTTCATGAGGATGCGTTTTACACAATCCTTCATTCTCTCTATGAAGATATGTTTACTGACGTCAAATATACGTACCGGTACTTGTTTCATGAGGATGCGTTTTACACAATCCTTCATTCTCTCTATAAAGGCATGTTTACTGACGTCAAATATACGTACCGGTACTTGTTTCATGAGGATGCGTTTTACACAATCCTTCATTCTCTCTATAAAGGTATGTTTACTGACGTCAAATATACGTACCGGTACTTGTTTCATGAGGATGCGTTTTACACAATCCTTCATTCTCTCTATAAAGGCATGTTTGCTGACGTCAAATATACGTACCGGTACTTGTTTCATGAGGATGCGTTTTATACAATCTTCTATACTCTCTATGAATATATGTACAGTCCTCCAACTAAGAATGAGAGCACTTTTGGTAGAAGCACAGTTTTTCTTTCTTTCTTTCTTTCTTTCTTTCTTTCTTTCTTGTCTGACTGCGAGACGCAGCGGTAATGTTCTCCCCTGCTACTCCCAAGGTTGCTGGATTGAATCTTGGCTCAGTCATTTGGCAAATGAGGGTGCGGAAATGCGAGGGAGCTCTCCCAGTAAATTTACTAGCACGTTTCAATTCCCCTTCGGGGTAAAATTCTGACATTCCGGCGTCTCTAAAAGCCGCAGTAGTTAAAAGGGACGTAAAAAGTCAATAACATTATTATTATCTTTCTTTCTTTCTTTCTTTCTTTCTTTCTTTCTTTCTTTCTTCATCTCCCCCTCCCCCTCCTGCCCTCTCCGTCATTGAGCCATGAGCCAAGAGCCAAAACTCAAAGGAATGAGTAGGCCTACAGTGACCTCGTAATTTACTGTATACTTTTTAACCCATGACACCGATGCACGGTGGTTAATGTCAGAAATGTTACCGGCCAGAAAAAAGAAAAAAAATCTCGGAAACTAATGGGTCGATATACATCACATTGTTGTCTATAAAGAAGTGTGAGCATCTTCGACGTATCGAGAAACTGAATTGAATCAGAATATCCTCCGATCCGAATCTCGAATTGCCCAAGTTTAGGGAGAGAGTATTGTTTATTGCAACCATCACGTGATGCAGGTGATGATTAGTTACAGTAATACTCTAATAGCCTGTTAGAAAAAGATGCTGAAACAGTTTTAAGAATGTAGGAAAAACAGAAGAATTGAATGCGTTGTTAAATGGTATGGATTCTCTCGCGAGGAAAGAATTCGTGATAAAAATTAATAAATGTAAAACAAAAATATTGGAATGCAGTCGAAAGAAATCAGAAACCCGTATGGATGTCGAATTGGCAGGTGAAAAGCTAACGGAAGTAGGTGACTTCTGTTATTTAGGATGCAAAATAACCAGTGTTGGACGAAGCAAAGAGGATATAAGAAGTAGGTTAGCACAGGCAAAGAAAGCATTTCTACAGAAAAGGAATCTGTTGACATCGAATATAGATTTAGGTATTAGGAAGTCATTTTTGAAGGTCTTTGTCTTGAGTGTGGCACTCTATGGAAGTGAAACTTGGACTGTTGGAGCAGCAGAAAGAGGAGAATTGAAGCGTTTGAAATGTGGTGTTACTGGATAATGATGAAGATCAGATGGGTAGATAGTGTTACGAATGAAGAGGCATTATTAAGACGACTGGGAGAGAAGAGATGTTTCTGGCGACTGCTAATGAAGAGAAGAGATACGTTGGTAGGACACATACTAAGACACCCGGGAATAGCAAACTTAGTTATAGAAGAAAGGGTCGAGGATAAGAACTGTAGGGGTAGACCAAGGTTAGAATATGTTAAACAGATTGCCTTGGATGTAGGGTGTGGTAGCTATGTAGAGATGACACGATTAACTCAGGACAGGGAAGCATCGAGAGCTGCATCAAACCTCCTCCGATGTTCAAATCCCGGCGCACATTGTGCGGTTTCCTTCTGGTCCCCCCCCCCCTCTTCAGTGGAATGCTGGGGTTGTAAGTCCCGGAGCACCTATCTCAATCCTTGAATCATATATAGAGAGTAACGCATACTGTTACTACAAGTACTACTTCTGAAATACAAGTTGTCAGACAAATTCAGCACGCCCCCAAGTGCACGGGAGTGATCTAGTAAGAAGTAAGAACAAACAAACATCGTGAGAGGTGCACCTAACACAGAAACTGTGGAGACTTTAAGACGTGGATGGTGCTTGCCTCGCAACAAGACTTGGTTAGTGCATGCGAGATTTGAGAGACCTCATCCCGAGGTTAACAGTTGCTTTGCTTTCATATTATCAGAAGCTTTTCATTCGGTCAACACGAGTGTGCCCAAATTAGGGGTCACACCCTTCCCGCGCGACTGTTCCTGTCAACTGAGCAAGCTGACAGCATGCCACAAGTAAACCAACACTTCGGCCACTGGCAATCGTATCTTGAAAGGCTAATACTTCGTGTTCCTTCTCACGCTTATCGTGTTTTCTGTGGTTGACATACCTATCTATTTATTTGAATATAGGCCATTGTGGTAATTACAGCACTTTAGAACAAATGCATCTGATGATGAATACAGTTTTACATTTCAGGGAAACAAAACACAATAATAATAATAATAATAATAATCCATTGCGATGTTCACGATTAATCCCAGAGGAAAAAGCCACCAGCCACCTCTGTTGTACATGGAACACCTCGGCTCTTAAAGAGTGGGGAAAGAGTTCATTATGTCCATAATCGACATTACTTAACCCTTACCGTTTCTTTTCCGGAATATTCCGCGCTAATACATTTGCCTTGCGTGTCTTTTACGACACATTCCGCAACGTAATTGCCTCTCTACTACCAGGTCGCGTACCGAATATTCCGCAGGTTATCATCATTTTACATTTAATTACGGAAGGTGGCAGAAATGTATTCAACAACCTTTACGAACGCACCTGAAGCAGAAAACGACTACGTGAATGAATTCATTTACATTCTTCAGGTTTAGTTAGATATATACTAGACTTGGGCAGTATCAGCTGACATATGATTGTAATGGCAGGCTCGTACTATAACAAAAATCTGGCTACGGTTTCAAGGTATTTGGACGAATCCGACAGTGATTACAGTGATTTTGAAGACAGCGTTGAAGAGATTGAGGGTTTAACATCAAGCATTAGCGATGCAAATGCAACAGTAGTATTCCAAGGTATGCCTGCTTTCCGCGATGTAAATTCCACGGTTTCCATTAACTGATTCAGATTTAGTACAGTTTTCCTCTTTTTTAAATGTCTTTCTAAACAATATAGAAAATTATAAAAAATAAGCATGGCTTAAAAATATATTTAAAATGTGATCACCCAAAGAATTGTACACCATACTTCAGCGAACCTGGAAGGGTTAAGTCAGTGCCCGCTATTTCTATTAATGTCTAATTAATTCATTCATTCATTGCTTACTTTATTTGCAAATGGGGGGTAATACCCCTGGTGGCAAATTGTACACTTACAGAAAATTACCAACAATAATATGAACACACTTGAATGTACACAAGTCGCGATTTGGAAACTATAGTAATTACATCGGGGCATTTAACAAAATTTCAGTCTTCCCTTAAACACATCAATATGTTTGGGGAAAGGCTCTAAGACTGTGACAGGTAATGAGTTCCAATTATCAATACCACGATAAATGAAAGAACATTTCCCATAATTTGTACGCTGCGCTGGACCCTTAACTTTGTGCGGATGATTTTGCCCTGCTCAGCTAGGTGGGATTTCCCACTCATTTGTTTAGTTCTCCCCATGCTAGCCGATTAGTGTGTAGTCTGGATTTCGTCCTTCTATATTCCAGAGATTCCCATTCTAGTTTTTCTATCATTCGAGTAACACTACGTTTAGGATTAAAATCGTTGAGCACAAACCTAGCAGCCAGCTCATTGATGAGCCCTACTTGATATGGGTCCCAAACCGCTGAGCCGTATTCTAAGATTGGCCTCACCAGGGTCAAATATCCTAATTCTTCTGCTGTGGATCTACTGCCTTCTAATACCCTAATTACAAAATGAAGTGATTTGTACGCTTTGGAGACGACACAAACCACATGAGTACTCCATTTCATATCATTCCTTACATGGATGCACGAGTCTTCTTCTACAAGTATTTCCGAGCCAATATTATATTGAAAATCATGCCTTCGCCCTCTCCCTATTCTCATGAGGCTACATTTACTCGTATTTATCTTCAATTTGTTGTCGACCGCCCATTTATGGACCAGGTTGAGGTCACTTTGTAACTCATCGTTGTCTTATGAGCTATGTTTTTTTTTTTTGGTATATTACACAATCATCCGCAAAAAATTGGCAGTCGCTTTGAATCCCATTCGGTAAGTTGTTAATAAGTGTCAGAAATAACAAGGGCCCAATCACAGTACCCTGAGGGACACCTGACGTTATAAAAATGTCCTCCGAGAATACATGACCTATTTTAAACTTTTGCGAGCTACCAGTCAAGAACTCTTGAATCCATAAAATTACTCTTTTATCGATGTCCGTTGCCGCTAATTTATGGAGTAGTATGTCAAGTGGGACAATACCAAATGCTTTCGCAAAATCTACAATTAACCTCGTCAACTTGCACTCCTCTGTCTAGTGAGTTATTAATATTCTTAAAGAGAGATAACATTTGGCTCTCGCATGAATACCCTTGCCTAAGTCCGTGTTGCCCCTCATTAAGCCATGATAACTTTTCCCACTGTTCCCGCCAGTAGGCTAATCGAAAATAAGGTGCTCCTACAGTTTGCATATGATGGAGGTAAGGCTAACAGGCCTATAGTCCCCCATTTCCGATCTTCCCTCCGTTGAGTATTGGAACTACTGTATTATAGCTCTATTCCAGTCTTCAGGAATTTGCGTGTTCTTAATTGATACATAAAACAGCACCCCCAAGTATCGCTCAATGGCTGTACCTCCCAATTCTAGCACATCTCCACAAACATTGTCTGGGCCTTTCGATAAATTTCTACGTAGCTTTTTAATTCTTGCTAGAACTGACGATTGGTTTATTCGGAAAGGTGGGCGATCACAATTATCGCTAAGGTCCAACACACAGCTATTACATTTATGAAACACACTACCATACCATGTATTTAATTCATTGACAATTGCTTGTTTCTCAGTAATTATTTCACCATCTCCGGACATTATCATTGGAATTTCCCTTCCTTCTAACGTAACTATAAAATGTTTTCCACCCATCACCCCCTCCCCCAATTAAGATTTGCATGCAATTATCGTGAGCAACCTTCTTTTTGATGGCTAGCTCTTTCTATAATAAAGCTGGTTGTGTGGCTAAGCGGTAACGTTCTCGCCTGCTGTTCCCAAGGTTGCAGAATCGAATCCTGGCGCAGCCAGTTGGCATTTGAGGGTGCGCAAATGTGAGGGAGCCGTGCCAGTAGATTTACTGGCACGTTAAAGATCCCCTTCGGGGCTAAATTCCGGCGCCCTGGAAGGGACGTAAAACTAATAATATTATTATTATTTCTATGATAATTTCGCATATGCTCGTGTCGTTTGTTATACGCTTTCCTTAATTTCCTCTTGTGTACCCTGATTTCCCTTTTGTAGTCTAATATTCCGAATCCGGATTTTGCTTCAGTAATTTAAACGGCACGGATTTCTCAATAGCACTAGTTACGATATTTAGAATTGTTTTCTAATATCTCAAATGCATTGACTGGAAATCGAACTCTATCCGTTTTGGTAAGAGCCAAGCAGCTTGACCATTGCACCACCACGCCCCCTTAATTTCAAGAAACCCTCTTAATAAGATTCAGTGCTCAGGATAGGTGAGCTGGGATGTCTCCATGCCATTGAGGTGGCCGTGGTGTACGGGTAAAGTGGTGCATCCATGTCACATACGCTGTGGTGACCTCGCACTCGTATCACCACAAGTGTTCCAGGTTTATTGCCATTCTTGTGATCAGGAATGAGCTGTCTCCGATATCCCAACACTTGGTGAATCACGTCCAGCTCCCAATGTGGAAGACACAGTTAGTTATTGTACATTTCCTACACTCTGTCGACATTTGTTAAAGTCTTGGATGTGGAGGGGCGCCCACACTCGGTCATCGTTCACTAAAAGCGCGTTGTATCAACAAAACAGTTCATTTCGTGGCGCTGGCGCAGTGGCTGTCACCCCTGAGGTCCTTCCATGAAAGGGCTGGACTGGGGTATACTCAGCCTCGGGAGGCAGAACTAAGAGGAGGTGGGTTCGATTCCCACCTCAACCATCCTTGAAGGGGTTTTCGGTCGTTTCCCCACCTCTACTCCAGGCACATGCCTGGGTGGTTCCTAACTTAAGACCACGGTCGCCTCCTTCCCATTCCTCGCTAGAATTACACACATACCACTACAGGCTCCACAATAACACAGACTATGAAACAAATTCTACACGCACCCAAGTGCACAGGGCTGGATGGCAACGATCTCCCTCAAACGAAACACTACCACCTACAACAACATGAGAAAGTAATTATAAATTAGCTACAGTACTATATAACCTCATGTTTTGTAACAAAATGAATGTGATTTGCTCGTACAATAGTGTTTCATGTTTCATATCTGAACTGAGCGTGCGTTTAAAAGCTCATCCTGCTTGTGATTACCGTACCATAGGTGGAGGCTAGCTTAAAGGGCTAGTGCAAATTGCCAGCCATTCTGCATGCAATCGATACGGGGTAGACTATATTTCTGTTGCTGTCATGGGACCAGTCCAGTGAACTGAGCTGGAAAGGACCACATGTTTAATGCAGTAGTTGCATTTTCGTTAATGCACGATTCCTTCTTTGCTCCATCTACCGTCTGGAATTGGTTGCTTCTTAGCCCACACACTTGTAAATAGGCGTGAGTTCAAATCTCGTTGGACAGCTGGGGACATGGTTTCCAGAGATAGGACAGGCATGGACGAATTTGGTCCTTCTTGAGATGTCTGGCAAATTATCCTCCTAACCTCAGCTGATGTAGAGGCTTGTTGATTTCCTTGTATGGGTAAGTAATGGGGGTATCTTACGAAAACGAAAGAAACCGCGTGTCTTTTAGAGGTTCGTAGAATTGCCCACTGTAGTTAGATACGAAATCTGTACGTATTACTTTCTTCCTGAATCTAAAATCTCACAGAAGAACGCACAATCTTGGGCTATACCGGTGTATACCATATAAGGTATATGCGTCCAGTATAGTGAAAATTAGGACCTGAAGAGAACAAATTGTATCCATTACCATTGTTTTTATTACTGCAGACCAATGAATACAGTTGCAAAAAATACTTTCCACACCCTTCACTCATTCCATGCGAAGATTTAAATATACTTGGCTAAATCGTTATGTTCTTTTATTGATTTTTATTAATGTATGCTTTTTGGCCTTTGGTCGTATCGACCATGCAAATAGCCACGGCTAAATTTCGGTCATGTTAATTATAGTTAACTCGTATTAGCCTATTTTCATTTATTTTGTCCGGGTGAGTGAGTGAGTGAGTGTGTGTGTTTGTGTGCGTATGTGTGTATGGGTGTGTGTGTGTGTTCCCTAATAAAATCTAAACGGCCGAAGAGATTTCAATGAAACTCGGTACGTACATACTACTACCTCATCCAACCTCGGCCGTGCCTTTCAAATTTTGATACGTTTCAACAATTTAACATGGCGGCCACACGAAGTATTTCGTTGGCATTCTATATCTCCGCAACGGTAACAAATATCACCCTGGAATTTTGTACAGCGATAAATGGTACTACTAAACGTTCACCAAAGTGACTTTCAAAAACATGTTACGTACAAAACGAACATCACGGCCAAGCGAAGTTGAAATATTTTAATGGATTTTTCACACGATTTAACCATCCTAGCGCAGTGAAACTTGGTACAGTAAATGTATATACGTATTTTAATGCACTGGCATCTGATTTTATTCAATAACCTCAAGATGGCGGCTGTGCGAAAATTTAAAATTGAGTTTTTATTTCTTGTGTCGTAATCATGCGATTGAGGTGAACGTTTCAATATTGAGCCTCCGCAATAATCTTCATCTAATGGTGCATAACTCTATGGCCTACACATATTAATACAATCCAACATGGCGATGCTTTTCATAGGCGGGAGAATTTTTAATTTGGAAGACCGATAGTATATATGAAAATAGGCTATGTAGTACTTCACGTAACTACTTGTTTATAGTATCTTCATATTTGAGGTAGTTTCGTTGATTTGATACATATTGAACAGAAGACTCGATGATTTGAGTATAGAATTAAAGACAGTTCAAACACCCATCCTCAAGGCACATCTGGCAGACACATCACTTAATCCCAGAGGCCCATACGATTACCCTGAGCTACTACTTTTGTAATCAGACTTGATAGGAGTAATATGCACTCGAGTGGGGCCCACCAAGACCTATTTAGTTAGAAGCAGGGCAATAGAACTGAAGGAATTGGATGATACTATCTGCTCCAGGTCAGGCTACTTCCTGTACTAAACTTGGAAATCATTCTGTCTCGTAATGTAATGTGTATGACTATCAGGTTTTCAACGGGGTCATGGGATTAGATGCGATGAATGGGTGGTTCTACAGCCGGATGCCCTTCCTTGCGCCAACCTCCTGAGAGCAATATCCTGCCGTTATCGTGGGCTAAAAAGTCCTGAGAGTCCAAATTGACTTTTAACATCAAATTCCAAGAATGTGTTTTGAAAAACTGCGAAATATTAAGGAGGCAATGTTGAGCGGTATTAATAGATAAAAATGAAAATAGACATGAATTTAGAGTCACTTCCAGACTTCATAGGTGCTCAAAACTTAGTTCCCGGTTAATGCATGTGAGTTTTTGGAAGTGAAATGTTTCGTCCAGTGGTTCGGACTCCACACAAAATAGAAGTCCTGAGGCTTTTGATTGCGAGATTGACATTCACGTAAAACTACAAGTTTCCTTTCCTAAAAAAACAAGATTTCACCAAGAACTCCGAGAGGGCCAAACTGGAGGAGGTTTGAATTGGTGTGTACAAGGAGTAAACCACACTAAGTACGTAAACGTAGTTGGTTACTGTTTTCCTAAGGTAAGTTTCCTGCAAGTTCAAATTAACATTTAACTCAAACCTCGAGAATATGTTATGGAAAACGTCCGAGATATTAAGGAGGTAATGCTGGCAAGAGAGTAAAATATAAAATGATGAACATCTACACATATTAATGAGGTACATCCAGGCAGCTTAGAAGCTTAAAACTCTGTACCAGGGAAACTGAGAACCCCAAAATCCCGGGAAAAATCGAAACTTCAGCGAAATTTGTGAGTAGCCCGATCTGGAAGGGCTTTGGAATTGTGATTCAGAAGAAAAACAATATATAGGCCTACGCAAGCGTAAGCAGGTTTGCTACCAATTGGTGACTTTTCTTACAATTCGGTAACCTATAAATTTAATGTGCTTAAAAATCTTTTGAAATTCCAAATTAATTTTGAAAAATTTGTTGGAGTGAAATCTTCGAGACATTTAGGAGGTAAAAGAGTAGATGATAATTAGGGCAGATATAACATGACACATGAATTAATGAGGTACTTGCAACTTGATACCCGAGAATCTATATCCTCATATCCATGTAAAAATCTAAAATGGACCGAGGTGGGATGGGGCTGAAATGTTGGTTCAGAAGAATACCAGCGTAAGCACGCAAGCTTAGACATTAACAGTATTCACCCAGTGGGAACATTATTTAATTTGTACGAGATTCAAAGTTTTGACGATGTTTAGGTGGTAAAAGTTGAAATGAAGCTATGCATAATACAGGTACAGTAGATGTTAAATCAAAAAAAGACATACATAGATAATGCACTTTCAGGCATATTAGAGACTTAAAACTTGGTACCAGTACCAGAAGCGGTGGCCTACGCAAAATCCTCATAAAATAAAAACTCCACGCCCTACCCGAGGTAAGCGAGCTGGGAAGGCTTCAAATATCGTGCTATGAAGCAATACACAAGCAAGCCCTTCTTTCGCCCTTCACCTTTCTTCTAATTTTAGTGTGCTCAAACATTTCTTGCTAATCCAATATACCGTAATTTTTCACATCAAACGCCTGTGTCAGTGTTCAGGAGTTTCTTTTAGAAACTAGGAGGTAGAGTAACGTATCAGCACCAGCACCTCTCTGTCAGTATGAGGGAAATTCTTTAAATTAGGTGGGACAGCCTGAATTATACACCGAAAGGAAATCTCTTTTCTTGGAAGTGCACAGAGCAAACCCGACTATGAGGTGAAGGGCTCTCGTTGGAACTTTGGATTCAGGTAATCCATTTCTTCCTAATTTCTTCATCTTTGACAAGAATACTTGATAGGTACAGTAATTTAATGTGTTTAACCAAGTAGCACAAAATGAAGGTAGTATACTACACGTTCTAGAAAAGAACTTGATGCTGTCTTGTGTGAGGAAATTTCAGCTTTCTTCTCAGCATATCTTGCTTTCCAACAGCATGCAACACACTGCATGTTACTGTTTAAGATCATAACTGTGTGTTACCTATGCATTGCCGATACGTTAGCACACACCAGGGGTGCTCAACCTACAGTAATTTGCGGGCCGGACGAATGGCAGGTTCCTAAACGATCCGCGGGCCACATTATCCCTCCCCCGTCCTTCCCTAACACACAACTACATCCACACACCCAAGCACCCCCTTTTTCAATCACCAACCTCTCACACGGCAATTCGACAGTACAAACGATAACCTGACACACAATAAATAACAAATTGAGAAAAGTTAATAATATTCTGTTATTTTGGATAAACTTACCAATTAGAGAGGTAAGTACTCGCAAATTTTAAGGAAGGCGGAAAATTTTCATTACTAAGCGCCCTGTAAAAGTTATTAAGATTTCCCTTATCAAACTTGCCCCTTAATTGGGCAAAACACTGCAGTTCAATTTATTCGACCTGTAGTTGCACAGGTGCATCACTGACGTCAACTACAAATGAACTTTGCCCGCACTCACAGAAAGGTCTTCAAATCTGTTTTCAAATTCATTCTTCAATAAGACAATCAACTTAATAAACCGATCATATAGCACTGAACTGTTCGCGTCTTGAAGCTCAGTGCAACATGAAAAGTGTGGGATCATGCCCTTCTAATTGCTGTCCAAATAATTTTTATTTATTTTGGTACGCTAACACATAACTACACACTGGGTTTTGTCAAAGGCTTATTTTACACCATTTAGTATAGGCCTACACATCCTTTTTTTTTCTTATGCAGGGTGGTAAAAACCAAATCAATGAAAAATATATAATTTCCTCAAGGTAGGTACACTTTTCTTGCACCTTTCTGGTCAAAGACACTTATTTTTTTGCTATAATTGTAGAATACAGTGCGGTGTCATAATGTGATGCGACACAAGGAAGTGCTATACAGTGTGACTAGAGCAGTGTCGCAAGGTGGTGCAATACAAGGAAGTGTGGTGATATACAGTGATTTCAGTGAGGAGTGCGGTGTCATAATGTGATGGGACACAAGGAAGTGTTATACAGTGTGACTAGAGCAGTGTCGCAAGGTGATGCAATACAAGGGAGTGTGGTGATATACAGTTTTTTCAGTGAGGAGTGCGGAACCATAATGTGATGGGCCCCAACGAAGTGTCATCAGTAGTGTTAGTAACAGTAGTAACAGTGTCACAATGTGGTGCAACACGAAGACTTGTAGTGTTATACAGTGTTGTTTTTATTGAGTGGGACACCCTCTCTCCAGGGGTTATAAATATGGAGGGCCCTAGCTCAGGGTATGAGTGAAGACCTCAACGGCACATGCGGTGGTGAAGGAGTCCTTCGGTACAGCAAAGTTGGTGGAAGAGGCAACCCAGTGCTCGGGGTTAATAGAGTAAAATATATTTGTCCATATTATGGACACCCGTAGCGTCTGTACTCCAGAGGAGCTGCTACAAAAGGCGTCCGTTCTCCATGTTAGGAGCGGCCTAGTGCATACCTGGCAGTAGGTCATAAAATGCATTTGGGACATCCGAATAGGGACAGTCAACATATTAAACCTGACGGACAAGACTGAAGAGCTAGTGGACTTCATGATGGATAAGGATATAGCCATCCTCGGTCTCAGTGAAACGAAATGGAAAGGAAAAGGGGGAAGAAAACTAAAGGAAGGATATAGGCGGTTTTACAGTGGAGGACAGGAGGCAAAAAATAGAGTAGGAATGGTTATAAGAAAATATGTCCTAGAGTATGTGGAGGAGGTGAAGAAGATAAGTGACAGGATGATCATAGGAAGGATACAGTTCCAGTCAGGGACAAAAGATCTGGTTCAAGTACATGCTCCACAAACGGGGAATAAAGAAGTGAACTTAGAAGAATTCCTAGAAGATGTGGAAAAATATATAGAGGATAAGGAAATAATAGTAATGGGAGATTTGAATGCACAAGTGGGAAGAGACAGACAAGGAAGAGAGGAGATTTTGGGACCATATGGTTATGGCAGTAAGAATCCAGAAGGGGATTTCTTAATTGACTTCTGTCAGCGGAAACAATTAATTATAGGGAATACGTGGTTCAGAAAGAAAAATAGTCAGAAGATAACGAGGTATGGATGGGGAGATAGAAGAACGAAAACTCTGATAGACTATGTATTAGTCGAAAAAGGACATCGGAAAGAGCTAATGGATGTCACAGCCATGCCAGAGGAAGCCTTTGGAGAAGACCTTAGGGCAGTGGTAGCAAAATTATTAGTAGGAAACCTTATGAGATTACCACACAAAAGGGAAAGAAAGATTAAGGTTTGGAGACTAAAGGAAAAGGAGGTTGCAGAAGAGTTTAAGAAAGAATTGCAAGAACAGATACCAACGACGGATATTACTCATGTGGAACAAGAATGGGAAAAGTTCAAGAGTGCATTTGTAAACAGTGAAGAGAAAACATGTGGTAGAACATCAGGAAAAGTACGGGAAAAGGCTGGGTAGATTATTAGCTTGGGAATAACCTAACCCCGAAGGGAAGATGATAAAGAGAAGGAGATGGGTTTCGGACTGGAGAAAAAGGATGGAGAAATAGGAGGAGAGTCCTACAAAAGTTATAAGTTTAACTTTACATGTACTCAAAGGCGGTTGCCACTGCAAATCCGCTCTCCGATACCTAAAGTGGGTAGGGACCTGGGCAAAGCTAACGGGGAACGCAGCTAGAACTTGGGCGGTTTGCAAGAGAGTGGCTTTAGAGTATTCCCTCTCAAGCATACATATGCCTACTATGGGGAAGGGTGATGGTCTGGCAAGACAAAGAGTAACAGATTTATGGTGTAACTGTTCAAAGGAGTTTGTTTTTGAACAAGTAATTTGAAGAATGCCAATAATTGAATCGGTCTCGATATTTTTTGTTTTCGAAATCGTAGAGTTCCTAAAGAGCGACCAAATGCTTCCAAGAAGGATAGGGATAAAACAATTATACCTTTGGGAATAATTTTGGTAAGTGTACCAATAGTTGCATTTGGAAATGGCTAAGCTTTTACCCAGCAAGGAGCCGACTAAAAGTTTAGGAAAGGAGAAACACTTATATTTTGAAAAACCAACCATAAGTGTTGGAGAGAATCTCCACAAGCAGGAAGCTGGCGTAGCGAGCTACGCTTGCCTTACTGGCCAGTTAGAATTAGCTATTAAAGCTAAGAGAGACTTTAGAATTAGCTATTAAAGCTAAGAGAGACTTTACCAAGTTACCAACTAAGAGTTCTGGCTCAAATGCAACAAGTGGTGAAAACCTTATCAAGAGATTTATTTGCATTAAGTGAGAAGAGTCAAGGAAGACAGGATCTTGCCTAATCGTTATGTCAGAGAAATGATAAAGCAAAAAGGAACGATTGAATTTATTTAACAATGTTGGGTAATAGTTTTTTGACAAATATATAATTTAGATTTTGTAACAAATGGGGTCACAGACCTCCGAAAAACATCTAAAGCTTGCGCCAGGCAATTAACAATTCTTTTGGTTTCAAACCTTTTATATGTTTTAAAATCCTCGCAAGATTTGGAAATGGCGAAGATAAAATGCAAAATTTAAAGACAATTAAAGTGATTAAAGTTAGACAATAAATCAAGTACAAGTTGTGTACTTTTAAGAAATTCTAGGTAAATATCTTAGAAAGAGTAACAACTTCGGAAGTAACAACAACAAAAAGCAGGAAGAATAAAAGAGAAGTTCCTATAACTTCTTATATTAAAGCTGAATTACTTGGTTGGATTATGCAAATGGGGCAGGTCACTTATTGTGAAACCTGAAGAGAAAATCGAAAGGAAGTTTCTAGACCTCCTATGTTTAAGTAGGAATCACGAGACAAGTGGGGCAAGTTTCCCTTTCGTGAAACCTAGAAATAACTCACTTATGAGTTGAAAGAATTGTATTCCCTGATTAGAAGGGAGAAACAAGATAATTTGAGACGTGTACCAGACACGTAGTTATGCAGACATTAATTTGTGATATAAGCAAAAAAGGGAGGGCACGTCTTTAGAGTGACACCTCATTGAATAAGACCTAAAGTAACAATTTTATTATGGTTTGTTAGTAAGAGGTTTGGGAAAGATCAAATGGGATTGAGGATAAGTGTTCATGGCCGTATTTATAATAATCGGACGAAAGCGACGCGGTTGAAATATTGAACAAACACTGTTTTTCACTATAGTCTGTTGAAATGGACGAAAAGTTCACTGTAGTAACACAAAAGTTTATGGCAAAAAAGTTATTGCAATTATGGAAAATAACTAGTTACACTAGATAGGCAAGAGTCTATTGCTTGAGAAAGTTGTAGATTATCGTTAAATGCGCCAGAGAAAATCCCAACGGAGGAAGAAAAATTAGCTATTGATCAGTAATTCATAAGAAAGATTCCTTAGTTTGAAAAAGTATTCCCACATGTGAGTGGAAAATACTTGACGGTATGACTGGTAGATAGAGAGCAGATTCTGGAAGGTTCCAGAGCAATCCTGACTGAAGAATAGGGCCAAAGTAATTCCAGCGGTGGAACGAGCTAAGTATTTTATAGACAGTGGGTAATTCAATGGTATCCCACGTTGTGAGAAGATCTCTCATTTAATAAGCATAAGAAATGCTGCTTCCTATTAAGATCGGCTTAGACAAACTAAAGCTCAACATGGAAAATCCCGCGAAGGATGATTATTGCCTCAAATATAGTAATCTCACACTGCCTATAAAATGATCATTAAAAGCATGTAGTTATTAAAAGACGATGAGAATGAGGTTAAACCTGAAGTCGGTACTTATCTTTGCTTCATGGCGAAGGTGAAGTTCCCTTTGACGGTTGAGATTAAAGTTCCAACAGGGCGTGGAAGTAAAAGATTGCCTCTTGAGTTGAGGAGGCTAGCTCTAGTTGAGCTTCAACTGACTAAGTCGACTGCCGACGTACAAGTGAGACACGCTCAGCGAAGCACAGAGGGACCAGGGAAGGGAAAAGAGTGGGGGTAGGAAACAAAAGGAATACATATCAGAATAGACAACTTTACAAAAATATTTTTTTTCTTGATGAATGGTCTTCAAAGAGTTGATAGTAGGCGACACTAGAGCAGCCTGGTGGGTGAAAAAGTAGACGAAGTTCTCTTGATCACGGAGATGATAGCTGGCGATGGCGACGAGATCTGGTGGCCAGAATGATAAGGAAGTCCTCTTGAACAGGGAAGAATTGTGGAACTTCCAGAGATTCGCTGCTAGATGACGCTAGGTGGGTCATGGAAGATATATATCTAGAAAAGATTCACAAGTAACATGAAAACCATAAACAGCAAGGAGAAAATGGAAGATCACTGTTGGTGTTTGAGAAGAAGGAAAGAAAGAATTACAGCAAAGAGCAGTAAAAGTTTACTCTATCATACCGTGTATTCGAAAGAATACACCAAAGGCGACAAAATGGCGGAATGATAGAGTGCAAGAAAAGGTAAGGGAGAAGAAGAAAACTTGGAAGGAATGGAAAATAAAAAAGACTGAAGAATGTAGAGCAAAATATATAGAAGCAAACAGAGATTGCAACACAGTAATTGCAGAGGAAATGAAGAAAAGCAGGGAAGAATTCACTCAGGAAATAAGGGAGGATTTAAATTGTGGAAAGAAATTGCTGTTTGAAATTATAAAAAGTAGAAAAAATGGAACGGTGAACACTGGGTTCGTGAAAAACAAAGAAGGTGAAATATTGACAAAACCAAAAGAGATAATGGACTGATGGAAATAATATTTCAGCGAGCTATTGAATGTGAGACGCCAGGCATGCGGAGAAGTTGCGCAAACAGCCAAAACGGCGGAAGAAAAAATAGAAGAAGAACCATACATTACTATGGCAGAAGTGAAAAGGGCAGTTAGGAAGATGAAGATGGGGGAAAGCTGTGGGAATCGACGAAGTGGCAATAGAAATGATCAAGACGGCAGGACCAGTGGGACTGCAGTGGGCATACAGACTTCGCAGGAGTGTGTGGAGAGAGAAGAAAGTTCCTGAAGACTGTAAAAAGGGAATACTATTGCCAATATTCAAGAAAGGAGACAGGAAGGTGTGTGGTAACTACCGAGGGATCACCATAATCTCGCATGTTGCCAAAGTAATGGAAAGAATCCTCCTAGAGAAAAGAATTAGAGTAAAGGTAGAAAGCCAAATAGAGGAGGAGCAGTTTGTATTTAGAGGAGGCAGGTCAACAGTGGAACCCATTTTCATTCTGAGACAGAACATTGAAAAGAGTTGGGAATATGGGAAAGATATGGTAATGAATTTTATTGATCTAGAAAAGGCCTATGATAGCATCCCTAGAACAAAAGTTTGGGAAAGCTTAACAAATAGGGGGATAGGCAAGGAACTGAGAGACATGATAAAAGGAATATGCATGGATTGCTACAGTAGTGTGAAGACTAGAGTCGGGACATCAGAATGGTTTAAAATTGACACTGGACTAAAGCAAGGAAGTGTGTTGTCACCATTATTGTTCTTAATGGTGATGGATGTCATCATGAAGGCAGCAATGAAAGACTATAGTACGGCAAAAATGAAGGTTATGTTCTTTGCAGACGATGTTGTGATCTGGGGCGAGGATGAGATGAAAGTACAAGAACAGTGTTAAACGTAATAAATGAAAAGATTGAGCAATGGGCATTGAAGATAAATGTGGAGAAGAGTAAAAGAGTGGTGATGAGTAGAGGTAAGAAAGAAGGAAAAGGAGTAATCAAAGTAGGAGATAAGAAATTGGAAGTGGTGAAACACTTCAAATACTTGGGAAGTGAGCTGACTGAAGATGGAAGACTAGATTGTAAATTAGTAGAAGAATACAACTTAGGAGTGCTTTCTACCAACAGGCACGGTGACTAGTATGGAACTAGGATATTCCAATTAAGGCTGAAGAAGTTATGTACAAAGCATATTATGTTCCTATAATGACATATACAGCAGAAACTTGGACAATTACTAAGAGAGATGAGAGCAGAGTACAGGCAGCTGAGATGAGATTCCTGAGAAGTATGGTCCAGAAAACGAGGAGAGACAGAGTGAGAAATGAAGATATACGGAAAGAACTGGGAGTACAGAAACTAAATGACAAACTGGAGCAAAACAGACTTAGATGGTTTGGACATGTCAAACGGATGAATGAAGTAAGGCTACCAAGACGAGCACTGGAACGACGGATGGCAGGGAAGAGAGGACGAGGAAGACCAAGAATGCGTTGGATGGACTCGGTGAAGAATAGCACTAGTAAGAGGAATGGTGGAACGACGGAACAAAGTGGAGAGGAACTATATTTGCCCCCACCCAGTGTCAGCTGGAAAAGGGGAAATGAAGATGATGATGATGATGTAAAATACATGCAACTTGACAAAATGAATGGATTACTTTTTCAATAATAATAATAATAATAATAATGATAATAATAATAATAATAATAATAATGGGAAGCTGTTTAAAATTTAACTAACTCAAAGAATATTGTTACGTGCCACCCCCCTAGTGGCACTTTTGTTAACTGGATTACGGTGGGTAGAAAGCACAACACCAATTACTGCTTAAAGAAATAATTAACTTTATTGTGGCCAGAAAGATACACTACTCAACAGCAAATACAAGCAATTATTACCTTACTAAAGTTTCCTCACGTCGAGAATACTTCCCCTTTCACTTGTCAACAGACCACAGTTAATCCTCTCGCTAATGAGTCCGGTCCCGTACGCTGGCTGGAAATAGCTGCACTAGGTCTGTCACTAACTGTTATGCAACTCACCACAATGACCTCTCTCGCACGAGGTAAGCACACTCACTCAAAACACAGACAGTCCCCTGTAAGCTCCTCACTCCCTTCGCTGTCAAGAGAATCGGCTTCACTAGGGGTTTCGCAAGTCTCCACACTTTTGTCGCTCAGGATAAGCGCTCGCACTCGCTCGTAAAACACAACAACCACTGCTTGACAGGTCGCACTTATATAGCAGGCCGGTGACTCAATAAATGCTTCTAGATCCATCCAGGGTTCACGGCTTCTCGAGGTTTCCATCGCTGGCTCAGTCACGAATATTCTGGACCATCCCTTTGTCCTAGTAGCCCTGTTGCATAAGCCGCACGCAATACACGAGGCAGGGCACAGCCCAGCCCTGGGGCAGTTGTGACTCATGCGGCGAGCGATGACACAAACTCACAGCCGTAACACCACCCCGTTCCTAAAAAGGCTGATCGTCCCGATCAATCATTGGTCCGTCTGTGTCCCTCCGTAGGCTGCCAGGCGATCTCGATGCACGATCTTCATCTTCGCCCTCGGGCTCCGCTGGATCCTGTAGACGACATCGTTGATCCGTTTCACGACTCGGTACGGGCCCTCCCAGGACTTCTTCAGTTTGGGTGACAGGCCTTTCTTCCGTAATGGGTTGAAGAGCCAGACCAGGTCGTCCTCGTGGAATCCGCCGGCATCCGTCTGCTGGTCGTATCGGGTCTTCATTCGGTCGGTCTCGATCCGCAGTTTCCTCCTCGCGAACGCGTGCACGTCCTCCAGTTGGTCGACCAGTTCTTGACAATACTGGCTTACCGGGATTGGATCATTCCCAGGTCGGCCGCAGGCAAGATCGACAGGTAGACGGAGCTCCCTCCCAAACATGGCCCGGGCTGGTGTGCACCCGGTGGCTTCATGCACGGCGGCGCGGTAGACCAGGAGAAATAGTGGAAGATGTTTGTCCCAATCCCTCTGGTGCTCGCTGACGACTATTCGGAGATGGTTCTCGATGGTGCGATTGAATCGCTCTACCATCCCGTCGGACTGAGGGTGTAGCGGCGTTGTCCTTGTCTTCCGGATTCCCAGCAGCTGGCATAGGTTCTGGAACACCTGCGACTCGAAGTTCCTCCCTTGGTCGGAGTGCAGCTCCAGGGGTACTCCGTACCGGCTGACGAATTCCTTCACCAGGGTCTCTGCAATCGTCGCGGCTTCTTGGTTAGGGAGCGCATACGCCTCCAGCCATTTGTTAAAGTAGTCGCTGACGATTAATATGTAGCGGTTCCCGGCCTCGCTTAACGGGAATGGCCCAGAAACATCGATGGCCACTCTCTCCATGGGGCCGCCCACGTTGTAGGTCTTCAGTGGACCCCGTCGTCTTCGTCCTGGGCCCTTGCTGGCTGCGCAATCGTGGCACCTCGCGCAGTGGTTCTCCACGTCTGTTCGGCATCCGATCCAGTAGAACCGCTCACTCAGCTTCTCCAGGGTCTTCTTTATCCCTAGGTGTCGACCAGATGATCCTCCATGAACATCCTTCAGGACTTCCTCCGTCATAGCCTTTGGAACGACGACTTGTTCCCGAGATGTCTTCCCGTCGGTGCTCTCCCAGGTACGGCAGATGAGGCCATCCCTTACAATCAGCGAGTCCCACTGTGCCCAGTAGGACTTAAACTTTGGGCTGCAGTCACTCACAATGTTCCACCCGGGTCTGGGGACACAGGCCCTCTTCCATTCGGCTATCAGTCCCAGGTCATCATCTTCTGCTTGTGCCCGCGTGAAAGATTTGCGGCTCCAGCTCCCTTGAAGTTCCACGGTAGTCCTTCGGCACTGTATCCCGGTGTTCTCCTCCCTTCGGGCACAGAAAGTGCAGTCTTCGGGGCACGGTCTTCGTGACAGGGCGTCGGCTTTAGAATGCAGTTGGCCTTTCCTGTGCTGAATCTCAAAGTTGTACTGTTGAAGCCTCTCTAACCACCGCGCGAGTTGACCCTCGGGCTGCTTGAAGTTCAGGAGCCACCGCAGGGATGCATGGTCGGTCCTGATGAGAAATTCTTGCCCGTACAGGTACTTGTGGAAGTGTTCAATGGTCTTCACGATGGCGAGCAGCTCCTTCCTGGTGACGCAGTAGTTCCTGTCTGGCTTTGACAAGGCCTTTCTGAAGTAGGCCACCACTCTCTCCTCGCCGTCCACTACTTGCGACAGGATTTCCCCTATGCCAAATTCGCTGGCATCGGTATCGACGATGAACCTTGTTCCAGGTGTGGGGTAAGCCAGAATAGGCGCGGTGCACAGAGCCTGCTTGAGTTGTTCGAAGGCACTGTGGCATTCTGCTGTCCACGTGAAGAGTTGGTCCTTCTCAGTCAGTCGATGTAAAGGTTTGGCGATGTCGGCGAATCCTCTCACGAAGCGACGGTAATAAGTGCAGAGTCCCAGGAAGCTTCGTAGTTGGGACTTGTCCTTCGGAACTGGACACTCCCTCACAGCTGCGGTCTTCTCTGGGTCGGTGCGCACCCCTTCCTCGGAGACGATATGCCCAAGGTACTGGACCCGCTTCTGGAAGAGCTGACACTTCTTGGGGCTCAACTTCAGCTGGGCAGCCCGTAGCTTCATCATTATCTCCTTCAGGTTGCTGCAGTGCTCCTCGAAGCTTCTTCCCAGAACGATGACGTCGTCTAGGTAGACCAGGCAGGTCTTCCAGTGTAGTCCCCTCAGAATGGACTCCATTAGCCTTTCGAAGGTCGCAGGGGCGTTGCACAGACCGAATGGCATGACGGTGAACTGCCAGAGCCCGCTGCCCACAGAGAACGCAGTTTTCTCGCGGTCCTTAGGGTGGACCTCCACCTGCCAGTAGCCACTCTTCAAATCCAAGGTGGAGAACCATCTTGACCCTGATATGGTGTCCAGCGTGTCGTCGATCCGGGGTAGAGGGTAGCTGTCCTTTTTCGTGACGTCATTCACCCGCCTGTAATCTACGCAGAACCTGGTGGAACCGTCCTTCTTCCTCACTAGCACGACCGGAGAAATCCAAAGGACCATGTGATGGCTCGATCACTCCTTGCTCCTTCATCTCTTCTACTATCCGGTCGACTTCAGCTTGCTTGGCGAGCGGGACACGTCGGAATGGGGCCCTAATCGGTGCGCTGTCCCCAACGTCGATTCTGTGCTAGACCAAGGTTGTCCTGCCGAAGTCTTTGCTCCCCACGGAGAAGACATCCTGGAATTCGTGTAGCAGGTCCCGAAGTTGGCGTGATTGTTCCCCGTCTAAATGGTCCTGGGATCCTTGGTACAGCTTCTGTAGTTCTTCTGGCAGGGCGCGTCTTCTTCGGTTGTCCGTCTGCAGGTGTCCGTCCGTCGTGTCTGTGATGCGGGCAATCCAGGTAACGGGCTCGCAGACTCCTATGTTGGTGTCCCGGTGAACCGTAATATCGTAGTCGTTCAGGTTGGACAGGCGGACGTACGGGCGAGACGTGTTGATGAGAGTCTTGGCAACTAGCAATCCTTTTGCCTGGATGTCCTCATATTTTGACTCGATGACAGCCGCCACTCCCTCAGCTGTTCCGTCGACAATTACGGCAGCGCTGACTTCCGTCCTGGCGGGAACGATGACGTCCTCTCTCAGCCTTACTCGTCGTGCGGCGACGGCCTCGTGTGCTGGTTGCAAAGCAAGTTCCTCACTTCCGAAGTGCAGAGTGTTGGTACTCAGATCCAAGATGATGTTGTTCTGGTCCAGGAAGTCCAGTCCGATGATCACTTCATTTGATACGTCAGCCACAAGCACTGGATGCTTTATCGCCCGTCGACCAATGACGAACTCCAGTGATGCTTCGCCATGTACCGGTGCGGTCTCTCCGGTCGTGGTTATTAGCTGGAGGTTCCTTTGTGTGGGTTGCACTCTCCACTTCGGGATCACGGTGGGACTGGCGATGGTCCTCGATGCTCCCGTGTCGATTAGCATGGGCCAGCTCTCTCCGTTGACGACTCCGTCGACTATCAGGCTGCTATTGTCCCTCCGTAACTTCGTCACACGAACCTGGACTGCCGGGGCTTGACGACTGTCACAAGCCAACCTTTGCCCCCCAAGGCTGGCTAATACTCGTTTCCCTGGGTCTTGCGGTTTTCAGACGACTGATTTCCCGTCGGATACCCTCGGCGGCGGCGATCACCGCAGTCATTGCTCAGGTGGCCTTTCTTACCGCAGGTCCAGCAGGTCGGTAGTCCTCTTCCGGGCCGCCTCTCCGGTTGCCTTCGGCTGTGTCGTTGCTGGTGGTGCCGCGACTATCGAAGAAACGGCTTAGCGCGTCCATTAATTCGTCGGCCAGGGGCTTGGTCTCGTTGGTTTTTACTGGTTCGTCGACGTCCACTTGACGCACCCGCGCGTGCATTCTGGATGCCTGTTTTGCCGTCTCGAACTCAAGTGCGTTGCTCAGCGCATCTGTCAGGGTCTTATTGCGCGCGAGTCGCAGCGCCTGTTGAGTGTCCGAGTCCCGTAGCCCGTCGGTGAAAGTCTGCGTCGCTATCTGCTCCAGAAAGTCGGCCGGCGCTGTTGGGTAGGCGAGCCTTACGAGACGTGCGATGTCCATCTCGAACTCCTGCAGGGTTTCCGCGTTCTTTTGTACCCGGGTCCGGAGCTGCATCTGGTAGGCCTGCTGAAGATGGCTATCTCCATATCGGGACTCCATATGGGCGATTAGTGAAGCGTAGTCCTGGGATCCAGTCGGGATGGCCTGAAGGACGTTAAGGGCGTCCCCTCTCAGCGCTACAATGAGAGCTGTAGCCTTTTCCGTGCTGTTCCAGTTGTTTATTGAACAGGCTGCCTCGAACTGACGTAAATAGGTGCTTCACGGGAACTTTCCGTCGAAGGTTGGGGGCGTCACTCTGCTCTGTCCCGTTCTTGATATTCCCGGTGTACCTGTGGGCGGGCGTCGGCGCAGCTCGGCAACTTCCTCTTGAAGAGCGTTGAATCTCGCTTCCATCCCCGTCGACGGGCGTTGGTTCAGCTCAGAAATTTCCTTTTGTAAAGCGTTGAATTTTTCTTCCACCCCCGTCAGTGGGCGTTGGCGCAGTTCGGCAACTTCCTCTTGTAAGGCATCGAACTTCTTTTCTACTGCTGTGACTTCCTCACGTAGGCCCTGGCAGACGGTGTTGACTTCCTGACGCAGACCCTGTTCCAATTTCTTTTGACTTTCCTGTAATTTCGTCAGCAGACACTCTTCCAGATTTTTCTGGCCATCCAGAAATTTGGCGGCTAGGCCCTCTGCTAGCTTATTCTGACCGTCTTCTAATTTGGAAGTTAGGTCCTCGGCTAAACTTTTCTGGCTGTCTTCTAGCTTCTTCTGGCCGTCTTCTAATTTGGCAGTTAGGTCCGTGGTTAAATTCTTCTGGCCGTCCTCCATCTCCTTCTGGCCGTCTTCTAATTTGGCAGTTAGGTCCTTGGTTAAATTCTTCTGGCCGTCCTGCATCTTGGTTTCCATGCCATTTAACTTTTCTAGCAATGCTGCCAATTGCGCCTCCATTTTAGTTGTTTGTCTTGTAAAGGGCATGCACTCATAGGAAAATTAGAGAAAATGACCTGTTCGGGTTTTGAAACCAGGACCGTCAGGTGTTTTGCTTGAGTTCGTAATCCCACTTCTGACACCAGTTGTTACGTGCCACCCCCCCCTAGTGGCACTTTTGTTAACTGGATTACGGTGGGTAGAAAGCACAACACCAATTACTGCTTAAAGAAATAATTAACTTTATTGTGGCCAGAAAGATACACTACTCAATAGCAAATACAAGCAATTATTACCTTACTCCAGTTTCCTCACGTCGAGAATACTTCCCCTTTCACTTGTCAACAGACCACAGTTAATCCTCTCGCTAATGAGTCCGGTCCCGTACGCAAGCTGGAAATAGCTGCACTAGGTCTGTCGCTCACTGTTTTGCAACTCACCACAATGACCTCTCTCGCACTAGGTAAGCACACTCGCTCAAAACACAGGCAGTCCCCTGTAAGCTCCTCACTCCCTTCGCTGTCAGAATCGGCTTCACTAGGGGTTTCGCAAGTCTCCACACTTTAGTCGCTCAGGATAAGCGCTCGCACTCACTCGTAAAACATAACAACAACCACTGCTTGACAGGTCGCACTTATATAGCAGGCCGGTGACTCAATAAATGCTTCTAGATCCATCCAGGGTTCACGGCTTCTCGAGGTTTCCATCGCTGGCTCAGTCACGAATATTCTGGACCATCCCTTTGTCCTAGTAGCCCTGTTGCATAAGACGCACGCAATACACGAGGCAGGGCACAGCCGAGCCCTGGGGGCAGTTGTGACTCATGCGGCGAGCGATGACACAAACTTACAGCCGTAACAATATTTATGCCTGAATTTTTTGAGTTGGTTGATTGTTAAATAAAATGATTGTTATGGGAAACTTAATCCATTCATTTTGTCAAGTTACGTGTTCTTTACATGAAGGGTTCTTGGCAAGAAAGGTGCAAGAAAAGTGTACGGTACCTAACTTGAGGAATGTATATATATTTTATTTTTTTCCATTGGCTTTGTTCTTGTCCACCCCGTACTAAATCCGACAACCATATTTATTACTCGCAGGTGGCTTAGAAAGGCTAACTCTTTGTCTAATGCTAAATTCATAACCATCTGCCAACTACAAGTACAAGAAATATAATTTCCAAGCATGTATTAAATCGTGTAAAATATGCCATTGCCCTTAGCACGCCTTTCACTTGTAATCACTTATTGAAAATATTTGAATGTTGCGGTAAATCTGTGAATATTGCTAAATCCCACATCAAGTTTTCGTCCCTAAATTCTGCTACTTCAAGTTCATGAATGTGCTTGCTTCTTCACGATAATGAAAGAAGCGTTTCAAAGTACAGAGAGTTTAGTTTGGATGTATCGGAGACCCTCGCTAGGCCGCTCGCCCGCGGCGCGAGCCTGTCTCCCGCCAGGCACTTTGCCGTTATGCGGCGCCCACACGGCATTGAGTCATTGGGTATAGGAATTTGTACTTAAATTTGTACTTCAATGTGATCCTTGACCAATTTTTTGACGAACTGACTTACGGAGAGCGATTGTCAACTTATTTTCAACAAGATTCTGTCACTGCTCACACTGACGAAGCATCCATGACAGAATTGCGTCGCATTTTTGGTACTAGGATTATAAGTCGGAACGTGTGGCCCCCGCGAAGCCCAGGCTTATCACCATGTGACTTTTATTTGTGGGGGACGCTTAAAAATAGAGTGTATGCGGGAAACCCTCCACTATAAATGTGCTTAAAGACTATATTACAGCTGAAATACAATCGGTGCTGAGGAACTTCAGAGAGTACATGTCAGTTTCATAAAAAGGTGCCAGCGATGTGTAGCAGTGAATGGCGAACATTTTCAGCACCAGCTGTGAACTAGGTAAGTAGTTATTCACCGTAACAATGCAACAATTTACAGTCTACACCACCAAGCTAATCCAGTTTATATGTATTTTATATTGTATAAATATTGTAAAATTGTTAGATTTAAGTTGTATTTGTATTGTTCATTGTCAAGCTAATCCATTTCATATGTATTTTATATTATATCAACATTGTAATATTGTTAGATTTAAGTTGTATTTGTATTGTTCATTACTTATCATTTGTATAAACTGGTTAGATGGAAGAGAGTTCCCAATGGCCCTAATCTTGCCAGACAAAATAAATCTATCTATCTATCTTCTGTCCAATTTTGTCCACTTCTCTTAGGTCTTCCTTCATCTTGAAACCCTTCCAGATGTTTCACTTTACTCTTAAATTCACTTCTTTCTAGCATTTGAGACTCTGTGATGTTCCAACTTTTCTAAATCTTTCCTAACGTCCTTAGTCCACGTTGGAGTGGTCTTTTTCTTCCAGTGATAATTGAATATTTGTTTGGTTAATCTATGTTTGTGCACTCTGTATAGATGTCCGAGGAATGTCAGCCTCCTTTTCCGCATAGTCTCTGAGATTCTTCCCAGGTTCTGATAGGCTTTTCTGTTGCTTCCCAGTTTCCATCCGTCTTCAGTCCTAACTGCACCCTTGATTTTTCTTAGAATTCTCCTTTCCAGGACTTAAAGTTTTTCGAGGCTATAGTTCATCAAGAGGCATTCACTGACAAAGAGAAATTCCGTTTTTACGACAATGTCATAATGCCTTATTTAAATACATCGTATTTATTATATACATATCTGTGCCTAGATCATGCTACCTGATTTTTATTTTATTTTTAAAACTGAAATGTTTTCCTGGCATATCAGACACGTTACTTTTCCACTGGTTTCAACACACGTTACTATTCCACTGGTTTCAACACAAAAATAGTCATTAGTCCTCTTTACTTAAAAACCCGCCACTCACTGTCCCCTGTCTGGAAAGGGTCATTTTCGTTCACAAATGAATTATTACAACTACGGTACTTTAAATATCAGTAGTAAACCACAATGAATCTCCCAAATAACTTTCCGAGTATAAATTTGCAATTTCATGTGGATGTCCCAAGATAACTGTACCTATATAATCCCCCGTTCGAATGCAGCAGATATTTCGCTCTCCAGGTAAGGCTGCAATTGTAGTTCCAAGAAACGTATGGAGAAAGTCTAATCCTTACCTACTTTTAAGGTGTAATAATTATGCATCTTAGGACTTACCTACAGTTCAGTAAAAGAAACATCACGCCAAGAAGAAAACTACGAATAATTCAGATATTTTTCTTATGGTTTTATCTTCTTTCTCCGTAAATCACTACAGAGTTCTTATTAACTATGTTTTCGGTACTCTATCTACGACAAACATACATTGAAACTTAGGCACATTATAAAAACTTGGCCAAGGGGGCACATAAAATGTGTTTGTTGGCTGAGTCCGGCCCGCGGGCCGTATGTTGAACACTCCTGGACACCAGTAAACACTGACCACATAATTTGTGAATTACCATTGAAAAGTTGAGAATGTACAGTAAGTACAGGGTCATCGAAAAATAATGCCAACATTTCAAAAAATTATAGCACCGAAACCCTTTATGCTAAACGTGTAATTCTTTCACTGAACGCCAGCTGGTTAAAGTAAGTTTTGTTTTGGAGGGGACGTGACCTTGCTATGCACACACTAGATGCGCAGTAGCCAAGGTCGGCCGGGGGCGCGCAAGCCAATGAAGTCCCGACCTCACCCCTTGGGATTTTTTTTCTGGGGGTACATTAAAAACATTGTGTATAAAGAAAAAAATCGGGATTTGGAGCACCTGCGGGAGCGAATTTCTGCCGCCACCTTGACAGTTACTCCTGAAATGATTGCACGTACCAATCCAGCCATTGGGAAAGCGTGCGTTCAATGCTGATGTTGGTGGACAGCCTGGCCTAGATTTTTTTCTCTACAGTCCCTGTTTCCTTAAACTGATTAAACCATCGAATTACAGCTTTGTTATCAGGTGCAGTTTGTCGGGCGGTGCAGTCATTGGTGCACGCGCCCCCGGCCGACCTTGGCTACTGCGCATCTAGTGTGCGCATAGCAAGGTCACGTCCCCTCCAAAACAAAACCTACTTTAACCAGCCGATGTTCAGTGAAAGAATTACACGTTTAACATAAAGGGTTTCGGTGCTATAATTTTTGAAATGTTGGCATTATTTTTCGATGACCCTGTACAGTAGTGATGGAGTGGGGGAAGTCTGCTCAGCTATGCGTCTCCTTTGTTTTCTACATTCTTTTGTTATCGTAGCTTTGTAGCAAGGACAGAGTTGTCCCTACACATCCTTATTTCTGGGATCCCGTCACTCTCTCCAGGCATGTATAGTACTTTATTTGAACTCATCGGAATCTATCTCAGTCCTCGTAATATGTAATCGTATAGTCACTCAAATAGAGAGTGAGCATGTATTTCACAAATTTCTAGTTGGGACATATGCGGGAGTTCATCAGGAGTGGCACACGCTCCTGTATGGCTAACGTTATTAGATTATTCTGGCCAACGAAATGACGGTATGTAAGGAATTTAAAGTTCGCATTAGCTCTTTTCAGTTCGTTAAGTAATATACTGATATGAAAAGTGGCTGTACTTACTGCTGCAGTCATCTCACTAAGGAACCACCAACCATGCTCCGCACACCCCTAGATATACCCGCAACAAACTTATTCTGAACATCTCACTCACTAATTCCAAGTGGAAGGGCCTACGTGCAACGTCAAGCAAATGGGTCGCACTCGACGTTCACGTATCTGCTTCCCTTGGCTGTCTGCAGCCCGCATAAAAACGCTTACAATGTTACAGCCGTGCGCGTGTTGTATTTACAGTATGGCATGGTTGATGCACAAATTAACATTGTGCCAAACAAAACGAATTGTGATATTTTATCGCAGTCAGATCCTTTGCAATCGCTACACTGTTTGGTCAAACAAAATTCCACTGTTATCTGAAATCTTGGCGGCCGTTCTGATGAATAATTTGTTGCAAACCATGAATATGTAATCATAATATGGAAACGGGGCTACGGAAACTGGGTTAATGAACAATAGATTAGAGCTTTAGAATGGTGTGTCTGTGAAAAGCAACTGCTGGAGGAGATTCATATTTTGTGAGTTTTTCTGTATCGCGCCGGTACAATGATATCTACTGTCGAACACATCTTATCCGCAGGTTTTATTATTTCCAAAGGTTCCTGAGGGGATAAGCACTAATTACACTGTCTCTCCTGCTGGGATACCTTATAAACAATAAGAGTAATTATTCCGCAGTCCGCACTCATCTCCGATAAATTTCTTGGTACCACTTTTCTAATTCTAATTGAGCAAACTTCACTATTAGGTTATCTGTCTGAAACATTGTTTTAGATAGGCTACTTTGGGCTCAAAGTTTCCTGTCGGTTTCTGTGGAAATAGGAAAAGTTTTGGCAATAGTGTTCTGTTTATACTAGATGTAGGCATTATGGTATATGAAGAGATGAGCCCCATACACTTGGGTGTGTATTGGACTTGTCTGACAACCAGTGTTTTTGAGGAGCAAGTTATTATACGGGAAAGGAATTGGAGTGGGTGCCCCGGGACTTGAAATAAGGTACCATCCTGGCGTTTCCCGGAGGAAGTGTGAAAAAAAGCAGACTGAGAATAGCCACTATTCAGGTCGCTTAGGCTTCTCCTGGTGCGTAACATACGAGTGGGGTGGTAGTGCGGTACGTGCCTATCCTTCACCACCACCACCACAGTCAACATTTGAAAGTGTTCAAATGTGTGCGGCTCAGGAGCCTCTGACCGCTATTAGATATTAACAGTTCTTCATGTATTCATTTAGGGATATCGTGATCATTCAGCGTCGTGTACTTGCTTGTAGAGGATTTGTCAGTACCTGTGTTATTGTGTGTAATTTTGATGTGAAATGTCCCGTCCTGTGGCTCGGATTCCACGTAAAATGGGGGTCCATGGCTTATGATGGTGTGATTAACGGCCACATACAACTAAAAGCTTCTTTCCTTGTCTGTAACTAGGATTGGGGAGGAGGCATGTGAACCATCCCGGCAGGGCTGGGGAGGAACGCGTTACCGTACTCGTAACAGTTACATTTATGATAACGCTGTTACTTCTGTAACTTGTTCCTTCTTCGCTCCACGTTGAGCGTACAATTGAAACGTTTTCTATTGCCCTCACTGTTGCGTGACAAATGAAATGGTTTCTTACTAGCTCTGCCTTGCACTTTGAAATATTTACTCTGACTAAGATATGTTGTTTTAATGGGCGCCAAGACCTCAACGCTATGTTGAAATCTAAATTTATATTTAACAACACCTAGCTCTGGTAGAACACCTTCAAGAATCTTTTCACTCAGATCGTGGTATGATTTGATCATTAACCCAACAAACAATTGTATCAGGAGAAGGAATTGGTCTATATCTAATGCTACTTACTGAAAGCAAAGATCGCATGGTTAAAAGAAATGAATTTATTATATAAAACAAGTATGCCAACATTAATAATAATAATAATAATAAGTTTTGAATTTAAATTGGAGCGTTGCGATTTGAATATTACCGCTAGAAAATTACGTGAAAACGGAGTCGGATAAATTACTGATTTTACTCTTATTCCCAAGCTATGAAGTTACTGAAATACTGAATATTAAACAAAGAGACGAGAGATTACGTAGTTCTGAGTCATTCGCGCTTACCACTGGAAATTACCGTAGCATTTCCCTCGTACTGGATGTTGTAGAGAGCTTCCCACAGCCTCCTGGTCGTCGTCATCTTCTTCGTTAGTTGATGAGATACTTGTAGATATGATAACTTATGGTCCGAATATCGGAACCAACCACACGTACAACCACACTGGTTAAGTTTTACAAAGATAGTCCTCTTGCCTCCACGGCGCGCAAACCACATATGCACTCCACGCCTCCCCTCTCAGGACCCGTCTTCAAGTCGTCCGGTCTCCACTGATTGGCTGAGCCACCACGCGATACTTCCCCACCTCCGGGTCATTACACTCGGCGCGGCGATGATGTCGATTACCGGTCCAGGCCATTTCGCCTTTTCTTGAAGCAGCAACCCAGCTTGCGTCATGCTTCTCGACAAGATTAAGCCTGTAGTCGAATTCCCAGTGACTCACCTCTCTCAAAATACCCTAACTGACAAAACTCCGTAAAATTCCGTAATCATATAATTTTCTTACGATAATGTTGTTCGTAATAATTTGCTTGATAGTGTTTTCTATAACATAGAAAACCTATCTGATTACTTATAATTTTATAAAAAAAAATGCTCCAAAGAAATACCTTAATAATAATAATAATAATAAGTTAATAATAATAATAAGTTACATGAAAACTTCTCTTGGCTGAACAATTTGCCGCGTAAATAAATATAGAATGGCTTCCTACTGACTTATGCCAGTGGCGTAAAATCCCCTCGAAAAACACGTTACACTTCTTAGAGTAGCGAGGTAACGAAAATGCTAGTTAATTTTCCAAGACGAAGCAATCACTTGTCAATAGCATGTGGGAATGGAACCATCGCTATATTCAACACAAACAGTCACCATAAACGAACCGTGAATTTATGATGGATTTGAAAGGTTCGAGTACCTGAGTTATGTATTCCGTCTAGGGTCGAACTCCAGACCCCATTCTAAACTAAGACTTATGATTATTATTACTGCAGATGTGTATCTGTCATTCTGTATATCTCGACATGTTCACCCCACTATCTATGAGTGAGCACTTCATGGAATTCCTGTTATCGGAACCATGAATCAATATCCTGTATGACACACATGGCTCTCTCCCTTGTGAAGGGAGGATTTGTATAAAAGCCCCTATTCAGAGAATTCTTATTCTTGGAACCAAGGAAATGACACACTGCATATGAGTGTTCGTTTGTATTCAATTCTGAGAATTCTTATTCTCGGAACCAAAGAAATGACACACTGCTTATGAGTGTTCACTTCATAGAATTCCTGTTATCGGAACCATGAGTCCATATGCTGTATGACGCACATTGTCCTCCCCCTTGTGAAGGGTGAGTCCATATTCTGTATGACGCACATTGTCCTCCCCCTTGTGAAGGAACTGTATAAAAGCTCTGCGCTGAGGAGCACACTGACTATTCCAGTTACAGCAGCGACCAAACAGGTTGACTGTCTGGTGTTAACTTGTATATATTGGATTGTCAAAGATTAATAAATACTTCTACAAACTAACCAACGAGTTCTCATTCATAGAAAGCAGATACTACTCATCAGAAGTAAGAACCACGAGACCTACTGACTTAGCAGTAGCGACAACTTCTTAGTACATCACTAAAGAAGACTGTTAAGCGACAAACTTAACTGGGGGCCCGTCCTGGATAGGTAACGATTATCCTTGCCAGATAATCTACGAGTAAGTTAGTACAGTGTTCTGACAAACCTCACAAGGAGGCCTTTCGTCACTATACTAGCGACACCAAGGTACCTATCTTCAGTACTAGATGCAGTCATCGTTTCTATGAATCAGCCAGCAAGCCAGGAGTGGTACTGACAACCTCAGGGAGGCCTTTCGTCCACAAACGACTTCGCCAGCTTGAAGGAAGCAAGTTAGAAGTGGAACTGACAACGTACCAAGAGAGACGCCTTTCGTCCACAACCAACTTTGCTAACTTAACGGAAGGAAGGAAGTTCGCCGACAAACGTTCCAAGAAGCTCACGCTCCAAGAAAACGCCTTTCGCAACAACCGACCGCCATCGCCGTACGTGCCGACAACGCTCCAGAAGCGCTTTCCGACCACACGACGACACAAGAGAACCAACCGACTCCGCAGTTCCAAGAGGATGCAGCCAGCACTGATCATCTTTTCTTGTCTGTAAGTCAAACTCCAAATAATACCTTATTTGTGAACTAGAGTATTATTAGTAAAGCTTGGTTCAATATTTCAAGTAACAAATTGGGAGAGCAACAATAATAATAATAAAACCTAAATAATACATTCTTTCCCTTTCAAACGAAAACAAATTACAGTAAACTTTAACTAGTAGAGTTTGCCTTGTCATTTCGATTTGAATTAAACTTAATAAACTTAAAACAAATAATAAATACATAATAATAAATATTTGTACTTTCAAGAGGAAATAATTTAGTGGGTTCTAATTAGCAGACCTTACACTCTTTATTTACTTTTGAATTAATATTGTAACTAAACAATTAAAACAAAAAAATAATAATAAAGTTATATCATTTCCTAACAAAAGTGAGTTAGTGCAGCCCATACTGGTCTTTCGCTTGTCACTATTAGAGGAATTAATAAAATAATTAAATATTTATTATCATCATAAATCAACATTCTCATTTCAGAAGACATATCATTAATTTTATCATTTAACTAGTTCATATTGTGGAGAATCAAAACGAGATATCCACATATCATTAATTTTAGATTAATAATAATAATAATAATAATAATAATAACTTATTTCCTTTATTGTGAAACCCTAACCGGGGCTCTTTCACATATATTTTGATTATTAATAATAATAAGTTATTTCCTTTATTGTGAAAACTTAACCGGGGCTATTTCACATATATTTTGATTATTAATAATAATAAGTTATTTCCTTTATTGTGAAAACCTAACCGGGGCTCTTTCACATATATTTTGATCAATAATAATAATAATAAGTTATTTCCTTTATTGTGAAAACCTAACCGGGGCTCTTTCACATTAATAATAATAAGTTATTTCCTTTATTGTGAAAACCTAACCGGGGCTCTTTCACATATATTTTGATTAATATTAACACTTATAAGTAAGTAATTAACTTTTAAAAGTAACCATTGTTACAAAATTTAATCTAGCAAATTAAATATTTATTATAAACAATTTTGAAAACCGTCTTTATAAATTCAAACAAGATGCCTGAATCCGAGTTACTTTCAAAATTCGAATATGCTCAGATACAGCTTTTGCCTGAATTTAACGGCACTAATTCTTGCAGTCTTGACTATTTCGTAGCAAGAACAGAATCGTTTCTAAACACTCATAAGAGAATAGCGTCAGCTACAAACTCAGTATTAATAAATGACTTCCTATTTAACGTCATAAAGTCAAAACTAAAAGGTGAAGCGTGTAGCATTCTTGACTTAGAAGCCAACAGTACTTATGAAAAATTTAAAGATAAACTCATAAGAAAATACGGTAACGTCAAAGACGAGAGACTTCTCATCCGGGAGATCTCTAATTGCTACCAGAAAAGAAACGAATCATACAATGACTATCATGATAAATTAGAAGGATTGACTTTGCAATGCAAAAGCTTATGCAAACTCAATTACCAAAATCAAATTTTGGAATTGAAATTAAGAGAACTTGAAGTGTTAAGCCTAAACACGTTTAAAGCAGGAGTTTTGGAACCCTACCGTTCATACTTAAGATATGCACAGATTACAGACCTGAATCATTGTCTCAGGTTATGCAGGTCTTATGATAACGATCGTGCCCATGAAGATTACATGGACCAACTAAGAGGAAAACTACCTCCTAGCAAGTTTCCAACAGCTCGACCACTAGGCCACTCAGCACACAATCCATTCTCGAATTCTAACCCCGCTCCACCAAGGAACCCATTTAACCAACCTTTCATGCAAAATCAAACCCACAGACCCTTCTTTAAAGATAAACCACAACCAATTTTCGGACATGCTCAAGCTCCGAACACTCAGCCTTTCAAGCCACCAAACTCCATGAATCGTCCTTACCCAACTCCCAATAATATTGGCCGACGTTTCACACCCACTAACCAGCAAAGATTTCCACAGCCGATGTCCGGTGTTTCAACCATTAGAGGTAATCTGAATGCTCACTTAGAACCTTCAGAAGACATCGAACAGGAAGCTTTAGGTCCCATACAGCATTCACTAGAGTATGTAGATGAGTACAACATACGAAACTACCCGAAAGAGTACGACACTCAGTACTATGAATATGAGTACGATACAGAGGAACAGTCTCAGGATTTTCGCTTGGCCCAGCCATCAAAATCGAAGACTTAAATAATTTAGGTAGCGCAGATTTCGCTCAATTAGACGCAAAGATTGACTACGCCTCGAACCTAGTCACTCTCAACAGCACAGACATACCGTTTCACTTTCATTCTTCACATAATCAAGTGAATCATTTTCAACCCACGGTAGATGCAGCTAACACTGCGATTCCCGTCAATATCGAAAAAGAAGAAGAGTATGTTCTGAATTTTAAATATGGTGAAATGTATCTCTTAGATGCCAAAACTCACCAAGCCATACAGCCCACAGAGAGACAACTAAAACACGAGTTTAAGGAACCAATTTTAGTTGAGCCAATGGAAATAAACTCCATTACATACGGTAACATTCAAGAATATCCCCACACAAAACCAGGAGAGTCTGATTACGTCAAAGACAAAACTAACTATGTCGCAGACGCACTCTCTAGAGTAGAGATTAACATGGCTGATGAAACAGCTTCAATTGTTGCCATCCCCGGAGATGACACCTACCAAAATGATATGGATAATGAAACTGTCCATTCAAACCAAGCAGACCCCATATTCACATTGAAAATATCTGAACGGAACTTAAACCAAAACCGCAATCAGATTATTGTAAAATATGGTAATTATCCCAAGGTACTTAAACAAAACCTGTTTAAAAAATGTACCAGACACATAATGATTGTCACAAAGAAGAATCTTCAGGAAGATTTAGCAAATCACCTCCTCAAAATAATAGTAACTTCAAACAAGTACGCTACTTATTTTGACGATATCACTCTCGAGATCCCATTCATCAGGGCATGCCAGAAGCTATTTACTTCTGAACTAATCATTATCAGGTCATCCAAATTCTTGGAAGACATTGAGAGCCCCGAAACTCAGAGACAGCTGATTTCACACTATCATTCTGAAAACCACAATGGTATAGTAGAAACTTACGAACATCTTAAGACCAAATACTACTGGCCTCATTTAAGAGAACAAATTAGGACAATCATCAATCGATGTAACCTCTGTCAAACAAACAAATACGAGAGACACCCTAACGAGGTATCGAACCAAGGTCCCATCACCGCCGATCACCCTTTCTCTCAAATTCACATCGACACGTTTCACTTCGAGCAATGTCGCATATTAACTATAATTGACATTTTCTCAAAGTATGGACAAGCCTACATTTTACCAAATGGTACAGGTCTGGCCACACTAAGCCAATTACAAGTTTACTTTTCCCACCATGGATTCCCAAGGAAAATCACACATGACCAAGGAGGAGAGTTCGAAAACAATGTCATAAAAGAATATTGTAAAGCCACGAACATCGAATATCACGCTACTACCCCTTTGAATTCTTCATCTAATTCTCCAGTAGAAAGACTGAATTCGACCCTTCTAGAGAAACTTCGTATCTCCAGAGATCACGATAAGTTCACTCCGCTCTCAGAGCTCGTGACCACCATAATCACGAATTACAATTCTTCAATCCATTCCACTACTAAACAACCTCCTTTCAACGTTCTATACGGACCCTACTATAAGGCTTTAGACCACATCTTCTCGCCATGTCCCAAAATCAATGAATACATTGAAAGACAAGGAAATCAGTTGAAAATTGTAAAAGAGAGTCATACTAAACCAAACACCGACACTTTCAATCATAATTACCAAATTAATGAAACTGTCTACGTATTAGATCCTCTCACCAGAAACAAGAAATCAAAAAACCTGTACAACGAAGGTATCATTACGAAAATTGAAGAAAACAGGGTATACTGTAAAATGAGAAACGGTAAAACTCATGTAAGGGATTTTCGGGACACTAAACCAAAAGAAAATTTCTTATTCTAGATTCCTCCCTGGATATGGCACAATCATCACACAGCCCATCCAGACACAAAGATTCTATGCCGACTCATTAGGACCAGCCTTAATAATTAACGATTATCACCGGTTCATGTTTCATTTCAATTTAACGAGTTTAAAAGAATCTTATAATAATATTCAAGACACTATCTCGAGTCTCGTATCACGAAGCAATAATACTTTTCCTTATCTAATATCAGAATTAAGAGAATCAATTAAAGAAACAAAAAAGGAATTACATAAGTTGCTGCCTGCTACACCTAGAAGTAAGAGAGGTCTTATAAATGGTTTAGGTAGTATAATTAAATTCATATCAGGAAATCTAGACCAAGATGATCTAGACAATCTACAGGAACAATTAAAAGCATTAAAACAAAGTAACGCCAAAGAAATTAAACATATTAATAAATTAGTATCATTCAGTAACTCCATTGCTCAAAAGTTCTATAATGAAATGAACCATGTAAACTATAATATGAAGGTAATTAAAGGTATTTTACAAGAAGAAGACTCCAAGATTAACCTTCTGGAACATCATCAATATGTGGATGTTCTCCCAAAAGGATTTAACAAATGTTGTAAAACATTTACAACTAATCTACCCAACAAAAACTATAATTCATACTGACCAGTATCATCAATTTGAGAACCTTAAACTGTCAAAAACGCAAGATCTCATGATGAACGAAGAAATGGTTGTAATATTATATATGCCAATCACTGATGCTAAAACTTATACATTGTATAAAATTTCTCCTGTACCTAGCAATAATCTAATATTAATCCCTCCGGACAAATATTACTTGCAAGGACCTACCTTAAGATGGTCTAACGCGCCTTGTATAAAAATTACCCAATATTACGCATGTATACTCTTTAATACTAAAAATGAAGACTTTTGTGTCTGTGAACACAAGTATTATAATACTTATTTTCTGTGTTATCCTGTTAATATATAGAACAAGGATAAATCAATGTATTAAATCTGTAAAAAATAGATTTAAGAAAATTGTTATCGAGGACGATAACGATCAACAAAGGGTGGAGGAGTTATGTATTCAGTCTAGGGTCGAACTCCAGACCCCATTCTAAACTAAGACTTATGATTATTATTACTGCAGATGTGTATCTGTCATTCTGTATATCTCGACATGTTCACCCCACTATCTATGAGTGTGCACTTCATGGAATTCCTGTTATCGGAACCAAGAATCAATATCCTGTATGACACACATGGCTCTCTCCCTTGTGAAGGGAGGATTGGTATAAAAGCCCCTATTCAGAGAATTCTTATTCTTGGAACCAAGGAAATGACACACTGCATATGAGTGTTCGTTTGTATTCAATTCAGAGAATTCTTATTCTCGGAACCAAAGAAATGACACACTGCTTATGAGTGTTCACTTCATAGAATTCCTGTTATCGGAACCATGAGTCCATATGCTGTATGACGCACATTGTCCTCCCCCTTGTGAAGGAACTGTATAAAAGCTCTGCGCTGAGGAGCACACTGACTCTTCCAGTTACAGCAGCGACCAAACAGGTTGACTGTCTGGTGTTAACTTGTATATATTGGATTGTCAAAGATTAATAAATACTTCTACAAACTAACCAACGAGTTCTCATTCATAGAAAGCAGATACTACTCATCAGAAGTAAGAACCACGAGACCTACTGACTTAGCAGTAGCGACAACTTCTTAGTACATCACTAAAGAAGACTGTTAAGCGACAAACTTAACTCCTGCACTAATCTGTTCACCACATTGGTGCCATGAACGTCCCAAATGCTCTTTGAGCCGCAATAATTCTGACAAGTGTCTGTGTAGACCATTTACTTGGAGACTTGAGAATAGAAATCTTCTGTGACGCACACCCGGCTTATACTGAATAAAGGTCAGCAAAAGATAAGGCCCCGCCCTCTTTCAGGGTTTATGAACCATTCTCGGTATTAAACGTGCCAAATAGCTCAAGTAGGAGCTACATTTCGGACATGTTTTTTAATCAATTCTGAGAAACACATTTTATACTAGAGAGCTTGAGAACACAAGGCAACACTTTATTAATTACAGTCCTCGCATTATAGGCTATCTTTGCCGGTGAGTGACCGTTGTATTTCTGAGAATTCGAGCCGTCATCTTCTCTACTACTATTCACGTGAGATTACCCCACATTGCGGGGCTAGGGATTTCTGACGGCTGACTTAGCTTAATGCACACTTATTCGTGCTTGCCACACTATTATCAGTGTGTGTAGTTCTACCGATTTGAGAAATGTGTTTGCCGACGCTAGTGCAGACGATATAGCCTACCTTTCCTGGAAGTGCTGACGTAGCCCACCGGCACAGTTATAAAGCGTGCACTGTACTTCCGACCTGTTTAAGAGGTTTGTGAAGGGGGAGATATAGGAAATGATACTCTGCCATATTTCATGTTGTACGCCAAATATCTTGTTAAAATAAAATCATCCCTGAGGTATTACTTCGCTGGTGATATTGAAATTAAAACGTGTTTGTGTGTCGAGTTGTGCCATTGTTACGGAGGCGTCATACGCTGGTATATTTACTAATTTCTTAAAATCGGATGTCAAGTGTGCACAGGTGGGAAAATAATACAGAGCAGTTGCAGTTCCGCAACGAGCTTAAAGAAGCATGTGCAGGTAAAGGCATCCATAATTCGATTATTATTGCTGTGTAACATCTTTCCTCTCAGTTGCTGGATATTTTTGTGGGAGTGATTTTGAAAAATGAGACGGAAGTGAATCGGACGGAAGTGTGGATCGTATCCCTCCTGGACATTCATCAACACACAAAAATCTTTTTTATTTACACATTAATAATACATAACAATTCCAAGACTCTCTTTTTTTTTCTTCACTGCCTACTTGATATTTCTGCTCTCGCACTGCCTTCTTGATTGTTCTTGCACTGCCTTCTTGATACTCTGCTGCTAATCATTTCAATATGACTCTTTTTAACAGAATCAGGAGGTCCGGGAACCGGGCAAGCCTTTCATGATCTACAGCTGTGCACATTGCATTTACTCGCAAGTTGGCCAATTTATAAGGATTTTACGATTATGAGCGGTGTCGCGTCTATTAATCTAGTTGATCCATATCGTATTCTTTATTTAGGCTAGTGCTGGTGGAAGCTACAAATCGTCTAAAAAAATGAGTTACGTATTATAAACTACAATATCTGTAAAACACTCCCTTTTACAATAGATTAATATTTGTGCCAATAATGGTATAACATACCGGTGTATCAACAATTTCACGTGAGATTTCTTCTATGTCAGATGTTACACATCATATGCGACTACTGTAAGGCTCGTAAAGTTTTTTATTATTGTTGTCATTATTATTATCATTATTGTTCTCGTTACCGACAGCGGTAGCTACGCTCGCAACGCGCAGCGTTAGGCAATGGGGCCAAGCTATCTGCGGACTCGCTAGACGTGGGTTCGAGCCCTCACCATCGGCCGCGGCCATCCTTGAAATTGTTATCCGCGGTTTCCCATTGTCAACTTTAGCCAAATCCTAGGACAGTACCTTCTAATAGGTCACGGCAACTTCATTCCATCTCCTTGCCCAGATTTATTCATCTTCAATCATTTCATCTCACATCAACTCCTCTCATCAGGTTGGCGTCAGGAAGGGAATCCGGCCGTAAAAAACACACGCCACGCCGACTTTCCCCGACCCCGTTAAAGAAATGGGGATAATAAGGGGTAGACATACATAGTTGTTCTGGTTACGATTTTTTAATAGTTTGACTGCTCATGCTATTCACTTTTCATGAATTGAAATATTTTTAAAACATGAGGTGTGCTACCACACGACAAGCGCCAGGTTGTTGTAGGGATAGTTTATTTTGTTTCGTGATAATTCATTCCTCTATTCCGTTCAAATCATGTAAATTATAGTAGGGGGAGGGGGAAATTTATTAAGCAACTATACTTTCTATACAAAAAGAACGAAAAAGAAACTATTCGTTACATTGACAATTGTAACTATAACGTCGTTACTATTTATGGCAAGGGACAGTAACTGTAATGAAGTTCGTTTTGAAAACTAACTTACCCAACCGGCATATGCCAGGAGTAGATGAGAAGTGAGAAAGCCAGGGATGGAATCGGTCGTTCGTTCAAGCACTACAGTCAATTTTAAATAAAATCTAATTACTATTGTACCTTATGCTTGCAATGTTGTTTATTCGTTCAACTGAATTATTTTCAAATATCGCATTTTGCAGGCTATTTAAAAATATATATACGTCACAACAAATAGTTATTGATTAAATTAACAGGAAAGCATGAGAGCCCAGTGCATTAAAGAATGGGTTCTTGAGTAGGCGGCTTAAATTCTATTAGTCACAAGCATAGTGGTAAACTTGAATCAACTGAGAACGGCTGGGTGTGGGTCTGAAACTAATCTCGGTCAGTCTAGGAGTGGATTTCAACTTCAACAATAACGTTTGGATGACTCGCTGGATGTATAAACTTGTTTCTGTCCGAAACATTTACACTACCAGATTAAAAAACAGTAAATTTAACATGTTTTCCTTAACTATCGGAATTTTACCCTCAGCACAAATTATCAAAACTACAGATAAGTATTTAATGCTAATGAGGGTTGCTGAAAGTGAAAGTCACCCCTAAGCACCGTATTTGACGATACAGCCTTCTATTTAGCCTCGTGGCGAAATGGCTGTCACCCCTGAGGTCCTGGATCGATTCCCGGCTATGTCAAATAATTTAACTCTGGTCTGAGGGCTGGAACGAGGTACACTCAGCCTCTTTAGGCAGACTTTAGAAGATGTATGTTCGATTTCCAGCCATCCTGGAAGTTTTCCGTCGTATCTCCACTTATACTCCAGGCAAATGCCGGGATGGTAGCCTGCCTAAATTAAGGCCACAGCCGACTCCTACCCACATCCTAGCCCTAATTACATGTACACACAGTAGTTCCGCCATCACAATGGCACAGGTTATCAGACTCAACCCACATACATGAACACGATGTCGGAAAGTCCCTAAGATGAAAAAACAACTTCTATTTGTACTTAGGAACCCTTCATAACTAAATCCTGACTGGCTGCGTGGCTCAGCGATAACGTTCTCGCTTGCTGTTCCCAAAGTTGGAGGATCGAATCCTGGTGAAGTCAGTCGGCATTAGAGGGTGCGCAAATGTGAGGGAGCCATCTCAGTACATTTACTGGCACGTTCAGGATCCCCTTCGGGGCAAAATTCCGGCACCCCGGCGCCTGTAAAAGCAGCCGTAGTTAAAAGGGACGTGAAACCAATATTATTATTATTATTATTATTATTATTATTATTATTATTATTATTTTAACTAAATCCTTATAACACAATCATACGGATTTCTTTTGTTGGTAAAACTATAGAACTTCAGTGCCTATTGATTTCAGTAGGTCTACGTAGATCTGGCTCTGAAATAAGAGACAAAAGTACTACCAGGCTGGTTTCCAATATTGAGGTTTAAGCCATAGCCTAGTCTTCCATTTCCTCATTAACGACGGTTTGTCGTTTATGCAAGTTACCAAAGCATACCTGCCAACTTTTACGTTTTTCCCCGTAAAATTCTGTAGTGTGTTTTACGAATGAACTATAGTCTAATATTTTACGATTTTATGTACCGAGATCTCTTTCAAATTCGTGACAGGACGAGCTTCCACAGACCGCCAAGTTGGTGTGTGACCAGCGAATATTCAATGATTGCTCGGATTTTTATTTTGCCGAACTGTCTTCGATCGTGAATACGACTTTCCCTCTTAATTGCTTCTGAATGCTCGTCTTTATATATATATATATATATATATATATATATATATATATATATATATATATTTAGTTACTGATTCATTCATCCTATCGCCCTTGTCGTTCATTTGTCCTTCACCATGAGTGGCAACAGTTGCTAAACTGAGTCGTGTACATGTACGAATTACGCTGTATGTGTACCCCTTATTTCAGTTTTCAGCGGGATGAAAGGGTATGTGGCTGATGGTTTTTACGGTTGGATGCCCTTCCTGACGCCAACCTAATGGGATATGAAATGAATGAAGATGAATGAAACTGGGCAAAGATGTCGAAGGAAGCGGCCGTGGCCTGTCAGAAGGTATCATCCCAGCATTTGCCTGGAGTTGAAAATGGGAAACCACGGAAAACCATTTCAAGGATGGTGGGACTCGAATCCACGTCTACGGATTCCGCAGAGAGCTTGATGGTCAAGCGGTGCGGTATGTGCGAATTACGTTATGTGAATGAATTTCATTATTTGTGGTAGTCTAATTGAGGTGAATATTTTGTCATCAGTTGCATGTTATTGCTGAAGAACTCTGCTTATCTGAAAGGAAGACCACAACAGACAATTTGTCGTGTTTTGCTGCGTTTTGGTGCATGTGGCTTCTGTCGCTCGGAGCATCTGAAAAGTTGGCAGGTATGACAACAACTACACTGACCGGCAAAAAAAGTGGAACAGTTAAAAAAATATATAAATAGTATAAAACTAGCCTTGAAAAAGATCTCATGATGGAAGAGAAAGAGTGTGGAGAAGGCGCGGGTAGAGGCACAGCCCCGTTGCTTTCTCCTCCAGGACTCCATTTGGAGGTGGCTCGGTTATGGTGTGGGGTGGCATCAACGTTATGGCCCGCACTGAATTGGTGTGCATCGATCACTGGACGCTCAATTCCCAAAGGTACATCGAAGAGATCCTGATGAACCATGTGATTCCCATTGCGCCTTTCATTGGTCAGAATTTCATGCTGATGCAGGATAATGCCCGCCCTCATACTGCTCGCTGTGTTGTACAATATCTGCAGGAAGTGGAGATTCAAACCCTGGACTGGCCAGTTCGTAGTCCTGACTTGAACCCCATCGAACATGTATGGGATAAGCTTGGAAGGAACGTCAGACAGCGTGACCACACCACCTTGGCACAACTGGGAACATCGCTGCTGGAGGAATGGGATCGCATCCCGGCAGATGCCATTCGACGAGTTGTGAACAGTATGCCTAAGCGTTTACAAGCTGTCATAGACGCTAAAGGTAGAAACACTCGTTTTTAGTGACCAGTGTTCTCGTGCAGTGCAGTGCAAACATTAATACTGTTTTGTTTGGCAATACTGTTTTAGATCCCTTATTTGGGGGTGGATCTAAAAGGGAGAGTTGTTGTACTAATTTGTAAGGTAGTGCCTAAAAGGGTAGCTTCCCTTGTCAGGGTAAGCTGACCAGTGTAGAGTGTTGTGGTGTGCTAGGAACTAGGGGGCGTTCCTATAAATAATGTGGTAGTGTTTGAGGGGATGGGACCCACTGCACAGGGTCGCTGTACTGGTCGCTCAGCTGACTGCTTATTATGTAATTGAAGCTGCTTGTATCAGCCGAGTGGCACGCGCTGCTCGCTTGCAGCCGGGCCGGCTCGGGGAATACAAAAGTACTTAAGTTAACGCTAATAGACTACCGTCTGTCACGTCTTGCCGTGACGGGAGTAAGGAAGGGCGTTGGGATGTAAAAAGGCGTATAAACAGTAAAGCGTGTGTAGAGTGTAGACCAAGTGTTTTATTGGTCTATAGTTTTGAGTATGCGTCCCTTGTAGGGAATAAGATTATGTTCACAATGTGTACAAGTGTTGGGTTACAGGTTACAAAATAGGACTCTGAACACGATTTGACTGACTCACCTCGGTTGACACCAGCGTAGCCTCGGCCGTCTCGATGGAGCACTGACAATGGAGAGAGAGTTTGACCTCATTAGGACGTCTTCTTATACCTTCTGACGCCCTGCTGTCAGCAATGTATTGGCCCAGTTACTAGTTTAATACTATGTCGCTGAGTGTAATGATTACGTAAGGCTTGAGCTGCTTTATGGAGTAGCAAGCTGTCCTTACAGTATTAATGGATGTTGCCCCGGCTTTCCAAGGGTTGCCATTTTAGGGGATTTAGCCAGATGCCGGGGGGATGGTCTCCAAGGGGTGCATACCCCTGGGATGCTGTACAAGAGTCTTCCTTCATTTGTTCGCGTCCTCGCGAACGGGAACGGAACTGGAAGTTGGGATGTTGACGTAGTGGTCCTCGAAACCCCCTCGTATCTCCTGGTGGCGTCGTATCGAAGTGTGGGTGTGAGGTCAGCCCGTGTTCAGAGGGGAGGGTTATGGGATTTACAGATATATGTATACATTGACATTGTGAAAAAAACAAACAAAAAAAATTGACATTGCGAAAGATTTGATTAACATTGGGAAAAAAATGACATTTGAGAAAAATTGAACATTGAAATAAATTCGACATGTAAAAAAAAAATTGCCCTAGCTATTGCTGGCATATTGCTAGTTTTAAAAAAAACATGGTTTCTGATGGTGATGTGTTACATAGCTGTGCAGGGAGGAAAAACCCAGGGCCGAACGGATGATGGCGTCGTCCGCCCTATCGTAGGGAAAAAGTGCTCCCTGCATTAAGAAAGGTGGAAGAAAATAGAAAAATGGGTGTTCCAGGGTATAATTTAAGGGAAATATTCAAAAGACGTTTATTGGTTTGGGAAAAAAACGGAACACCCTGACAAATGGGGAAGTTAGAAGAAGGAAAGATGAAAGAAAACAAATCATACACATTATGTACATTGGCATCTTGATAAACAAACAAAAAGATATATAGTGTATAATTGTATAAAGTTTATCCTGAAAAATTATAAATTACAATGACCTTATTTCTAGTGGAAAAATTGTATAAAGTTTATCCTTAAAAATTATGAATCACAGTGGTCTTATGTCTACTTAATCGCGCTAATCCCTTATAATTATAGTTTTTGTGAGGTACCTCGCGTGCACGCTACCCGTCTGTACGTACGCTTGCCGTCTCACGGCTGATCCTGTACGGCCACTTCTTGGTACGGTATAGTGGTCGTACCGCTTGCATGTATGCTTAATACCTAATCTGTGAAGCATCCTCTGTGGGTGAATGCTTTCACACTTGACAATGAGAGTCACTGCCACAAATCGGTTGCGCCCTCATTGTCGTAATCTGCGTCGCATTTTGACGCTTTATGTGTTTATATTTTAGTTGATCTGCCAGTAAGCCTGGTACCCCACAGGCACCAGTCCTGCTGTGCAGATTTATTTTGGAGTGTGTAGCTGAAAAAGAAAAATGTGGTGAGTGTTTGCGAGTGTGTCGGGATTAGTGCAAGTTGAAAAATAAAAAAAAATAGTACACATCATGGCATGCTGTAAATAATATGCCACTGCTATATGGTAGTGAAATTCCTGTCACCAGTTTCCTGTATCTGGTGACGAGGCCTGTGAAAAAAAATGGCGAGGTTTAGAAAAAACATATTAGTACTGGTTGAAGCTCTTCTTTCACTGAAAAAAAATAGCATGATTAATGTTACTTAGCTGCAAGGCCGGGCTTACCCTATACGGTGCCGTAATGCCGTAAATAATATGTAGTTGGTCTTACCCCGGTAGCGGAATTGTGGTTACCGGGTGCCGATATATTCCACTTTGATTATGCCTATTTTAACCTAGTTTATCCTAAGTATTGTCGGGCTTACCTCGGTAACGGATTTATAGTCACCGAGTGCCGATCGGCGTTACTTAATACTATCTAACTTAATTATGGTCTAATAATAAAAAAAACTATTACTAAGCCGAGAGGGTTGCCTTAATCTATTGCCGAAATGTGCTGCGCCATAGCTGGCAACAGCGGTGAATAAATTTGCTTAATCCTAGGTTGCGTGTCAAATGCAACCGTCTTACAACTAAATTTGGCCTAGGACGATCGCCTGGGGCAATTAAATCCCCAGATCACCACCCGCACGAGCCCCAGAAACACCGGTTGTCTCTAGGGTCGCTAGATTCCGTCCCCTTAACTCTAGGTGTCGACGTCTATTACTAGGACTAATCTATTCGCAGGCGCTTACGGTGCCACTAAGCTAACCGTTTCGCCCGCTGTAACTTCCTTGTTCATGCCCGTTTGCTGTTCCGATTTATCATAGTTGAGCCGCCCACTTGGCTCCTGTGAGGGGCGCGCAATGCCCCTTTCTTAATGCCCTCTGGTTGCCCGTTGCGTCGCCATTTATGTGGGCATTGGACAGTGTGGTCCAATGGCATAATATTGTCTTCGCCTTAATCGGCCGTCGCAATCTGCTTTCGCAGTGATATTTGCCTCTATGGGCCGCCGTAGTATGCATTTTCGCATTGATATATAAATTTGCCTCTATGGGCCGCCGTAGTATGCATTTTCGCATTGATATATAAATTTGCCTCTATGGGCCGCCGTAGTATGCTCCAACGCACAGGAGTTTTGCTTCCCGCTATGGAAGCCGTGCCTACTTAAATTTAAACTTAACTAGAAGTCTAGTCATAATGGGGTCGTCTCTAGGGATAGTTCCCGAGGCCGGCGCTGAGTGAGCTATTTCTCCCGCCATCCTCAGAAAGTCACCCTGCAGATCTCGGCTTCGATGACCGTGACACATAGTGGGTGTAACGTTCTCCGACAAGGGGGATGGGCTAATATGCACCCCTAGATCTCGATGTTTGCCCGTGTCAGGTCCCGAATGCTTTGACCTTACGTGGTTCGTCTATTTGGTCAGGTCAGTGATTTGATGAGCCAACTGGGGTAAGGGTCCACATCGCCTTCCCCAGCTCTGCTCCAGTGTGGTCCCTCCTGACCTTCGGCTTACACCGTTGTCAACCATCAGTTCGTATCAGATTCCTTTGTAAGAGAGGAAAAAAAAATGTGTCGTAACCTGTGTGAATGGTTCAATTTCCGTGTAAAATGTAAAATATTTCTAGTGTAGCGGGGTTGTAGATCTTCTAAGTACATAGGCTGCTTCTGGCCTACCATCGCTATGTCAGCTTTCCAGCAATAATGCTTTCTTTACCTTAATGGAGGTGTTAGTAGGGTCTGTAAGGTCAGGTACCCTGTTATTAGGATTTGGGGGTAATTATTTGTTGAGTGGGCTTAAAGTATGGTAGGAAGGGTTTGCGCACCTTTGGGTTCCACGTTAGTGGTGGCCTAGAACCGGTGGTGGCACTGGGATGCTTCTATAGTGAGTGGAGTGGGGAGGTAATTCCCGGGATTGCAAAAATACGAAAATTCATGCAGGTTTGATATTAAAATCCCTGGTAATTGGATGGGATACTCATGCATGTGTCTGGATATGAAGTTTCTGCCTTCAAGTACGGATAGGTGTAGGATGGGGCATAATACCAATATATCCCTTTCATGCGGGAGTGTTTAAGTACTAAAGAATGGTTAGTATATATCTATGGCCTCCTCTCTCATTTGGAGAGGCGCATTATGCTTCTTTAATGTTTGCTGACACACCCCTAATACTCAGGTGTTAGCATCGGGACGCAAGGCGTAGCTTGCCTGCTCTTTAGACGCCTGAAGTCCATCAACCCCTGTGTGTATTTTGTAATGTAGTGTAGCTGTTTTTGGTCGTGTAGATGTGGTTGCGTTGTTTATGTTGGGCGTGAGAAGGTTATGGGAATGGAGTAAGGTGGTACGCTGGTAGCCTGTTCTCCTGTCGTCCTCCCTTGGTCCATGTTGGCTTTCTATCCGCGCCTTGGGATAGTAGAGCTGCATGACCTAACCTGGTCGGCCATTTGCAGTGTAGATGTGGCCAGAGGTCGTAATGCGACTGGTCATGTGCTAGTCATCTGTAATGACTCCTATGCCTTACGAGCGATAAGAGAAGTTATTAGGGGGGGGAGATCTTGTCTGTGTTCGCTCCTAACTGTTGAGTGCGTGTGCGTGTGTGTGACTATGTACCGCTACACCACGCGGACGGTTGGTCTGTTGCAGGCCAAGTCCTACTGTGTATATTGTGTCTGGGCGGGAAGCGCCCGTGGCCTTTCAACGTCTTTGCGAACGTGCCCTTATGGGCCCAAGATAAGTTCCGCTGTGTCACGTCTTGTCCATTGCCAAATGTTTCTGCAGTGTGGAGAAAAAAATGTATGGTGTTATAATTGTTATGTGTTTGTAATTTCATGGTCACTGGCGCAACGCAATAGTGTCTCGTCACCGCATTATTGCAGTGTAACTAGTCTGCTGTCAGCAGTTAGTATGTGCAATACCAGGCCGGGAAGTTACTGTTTGTCATCCGCTGGTATGTGCCTTCCTGCACGAATGCAAGTGTGGTCATTGTTTTGGATTCCTAGCGGTCTAATGTAGCAATTCGCCCTAGTTAGGTAATGACGTCGTGTGGCCATTGTTCCCTAAGACTTGTGTCTTGCGAAATTTTCCTACCTGTGTGTGAAATGTATTCCCTATGTCTGGTGTAATCCGAAATTTTATGTCTGGCTTTTGGTGGGAGGAAATGTAGTATTCCCTGTACATGCATTTGTATGGGCCACCTTCAGTATGATTGGACGCCTGAATAGCTGTTTCCCTTTGTGTCTAAATTTTTACTGGAACTCAGACCCGTGACCTTCTGTCATTCTCTGTGTTTTATGTTTGCGTTGTGTGACAGGGCTTGGGGCTTTCCCAGTGTGGTCTTTGCTTGTGTTCCGTGTACCAAAAATACCATTGGATAGTTAGTTTTTGGTACGCGTGTGGTGTGTGGTCATGGGTTCGAATCCGGTTGTCTGTAAAGACTTGGTGTGATCATTTCCGTGCAGCATATAATATGGCATGTTCCCGTGGATGTGCAATGCGCAAATGAAAGCATGCATACCTGTGTAGAGTTTGTATGTTTTTGATTTCCCCTTGTAGTGTAATTTTGGGAGATATAGGGTCTGTAAATCGGGCGTGAATGATGCCGTGCGCTCTGCTCTGAGAGCAGTTGTCTGTAAGCGTACAGTTTATCACTGAGGCCTGTGTTATTGCTGAGCATGGCGGTATCGGATTGCAATGTCCTGTGCGCACGCTCGTTACTTGTCTTGATAACGCTGTATGTCCGTGCTTTTGCTTCCGGCACGCGTATGTGGGAACCTGATAGCTGTCCATTGTAATTGCGGGCAGGCTCTTCGTAATGGAAAAGAACCTTCTACTAACTATTTTTGTGTCCCCGCTTGTGTGTTACTGTGCCGTGGTTCGATTATGTCCCTACAATGGTACGAAATGTCATTATGCCCGCGTGTCTCCGGGACAGTTCTGTGGGGTGTTAGGATCGTATCCCGGCGCGGTCAGTGGGCTATTTCTTGGCTTTCTTCCCACGTGTGCCAGCGGGACCGTTTCCTTTTCTCTTAGTAGTGTGCCCGCCTGTACGTGTAGGTGTGTGATCTTTACGTGTGTGATATGCCTTCATCCGGCGGGCGTGAATAGTGTCCTTTATGAGTTTCCTCCCATGGCGCACGTTCACTATATAATTTAGGTCAGATACCTTCCTGCAGACTTTGAAGGGACCTGCCCATCGTGGTAGGAGGAATTCGGACACGTTCTTCTTTCATCGGGCCTAATGCCTGCGTCATAATAGAAAAAAAAATGAGCTATGCCCCGCTCTGGATTAAGAGAGCACTTTGAAAGAAAATAATAGCAGGTGGCGATAGTCTCTAAAAATTATGTCGTGAACACTATAAAAAATGTTAAAAAAAAATGTGCTTGGGACCTGAGTGTAGTATTTACCATTTTGGTAACGTGAGTACTACCGTAAACTGGTTACGTCTCAGGGGAATCTACCGACACTGTCTAGTACACATTAAGAAGGTCATTGCAAGACGTAATTGACACACTTGTATCCACGTCACGAGCAAAGCCAGTGCACTATGGGAGTCAAACCTGCCCTTCAAAGTAATTGCAACTCACCAAAATGACAGTGTCTTGTCCCGGTGTGCAGTTGGGCTTTTCAGTTGGCTAAAGCACACCTCACCAAATTTTTGAAGTTAGTTTGAGATTCTTAATTCCTGCCACACTTACGGCTTTCGCCCGTAACAGGAGAATCTATCAAACTGTGGAACCCTAACATAGAACGTTTAGTCATTTCTACTAGAAAGACTCACTTAAGCTTTATGCTGTGATTTTATGCTTAAGTTGTGTTCAAAATATCTCTTTTTCGGCCTGAAGCCTGCTTGGCTTCCACTTGGCTTAGCATATTAGAGACTTTACGTTATGGCGTTAATCACTTCGCCCAATAACCATTGATGGCCTGAGAGAAAAATGCCATGGTTCCGAAAAAAAAAAACTGGAAGGATTTAGAATTGTTCCTTCTAATTTGGCTATATTGCACCGTATATACATAAAATAAGAACGAAAAATATGCAATTTTATGTTTATTGTGTACTTGTTGGGCCATTTTCTTATCGCCCCCGTGTGAAAGAATTTATGTGGCCTATAATGTTGGTGTTAGCGATGTTAGTTTATTTCTGTGGCCCTGGTGGAAGTCGTTATCCTCTTTCGAGCTTCAGTGCTCAGAAAGGTGAAGGGTTTTGCCCTGTTATTAGATGATAGGCCTCTGGAATCCACTGGGGTGTTCCTTTGCTACCTTCCGGCGGAATTTCTAGCAAAGTAAGCTTAGGCCTACTTCCACCGTAGCGCGTGTCTATAGGTTTAAATGTACCTGCATTCGAGGGCCTAATTGCGCTTGGCGCTGCCCTAGTAGATTTTACGGGAATGTGGATATATCTGACTGCGTGGTTTTGTGGGGTAGGTGAGAACACCTTTCCTAATCCCCGTGTACTGTGTGGTAATGCCCGGTCAAAATGTTCGTGCGTATATCGTGCATCCTGAGGGCCTAATACCGGTGTTCGCCTTTGTTCTGGCAAATTTGCCCTTTGAACTGGCGGTAAAGGTCGCTTAATGGCTTGTGTCCGGCCTAGCAATGTGGTGGCGTGTAGTCTGACCGCTTTTCGGTCTGTGGCCACGGCCGCCTCCTGCCAATGTGTTAGCCTATCTGTGTACGTGTATGTAGGCTTTATGTACTGTAGGGCGGGCTCTATGTCGTCAGCCCATGACGTGGTTATGTCCCTCTGTTTCCCTGTCATATCATGTGTGTTTAATGGCCCTGGCTTCAACTCCCTCTCGTCCCTTTGTTCCGAGGGGATTGTTCTAGGCTCTGCCCCTCGGTTTGGCAAAATTGCCTTCCGATCCGGAGCTGAAGGACGTGTGTTTGTGTTAGTTTTATTCTGCAGTAAGTTGGAGCCTAACCTGGCCGTCTTCTTGACTGTGGCCACGGCGAACTCCTTCCATTCTGTGGCAGTACGTGGCGAGAGGGACATCCTCGCAAATTGTCGAGTCAGCGTATCTACGCTTATGTCCTCTCTCGGGTGGGCTGATGGCCCTACCATGAACTCAAAAATGGCCTTGTTGGCTTGTAGCTCACGGTATTTGTCCCAAATTTGGGTGTACTGCCTTATTGAGGCTCATGGCCTGCTTGCAAATTACTGTATTAATGTATTAATGTTTCTGTGCTCTGTATTGTTTTGTGGCCGCTAGTTGGAGAAGCGCTTGGACGCGAATTAGCTCCCTGTATTGGGCGTGTAAACTTGTGTAGTGCACCCTCATTCTCTCGAGGGTTGCATTATCTATTACGGGACCATGTGTGGTGATTAATTGTTGGTATATTCTGTTTCTTTGTATATGGAACCTATTGAGGTGTTCATGTATGTGATTCAAGAGTGTATGTGCGCATCTTAATCGCGCTGTCCTACCCTCTGATGGGGTGTATGGCTGTTTGCCCTGTATTGCCCCAATTTTTGTTTGGAGTGCCCGTATTTGTGTTTGCCGGCTTTGTATGTGCCTTTGGCATCTGAACAATAATGTTAATAATATTGGCGTACCCCTATTGCCTCTATGGCTTGCAATCCCTGCATGAGGTGCCATTCTGACTGCAGTGTATGGGCCTACAATAAGAATAAAAAAAAGTCTGTACGTGTTTGACAGTGTATTCTTATATTTCTCTGATTCTGTATGGGGCTAGGGGGTTGGTTTATTAAGAATTTCCCCTGTGTAGCTAGTTTGGAGCACACAAAAAAAATGGTGCTTTATGTCTGGGGGAAAAATTTTCTCACTAATTTGCTTGGCTTTTTGCGGTACGGAAGGGGTCGTTTTACCTACGAGGGCTCGTTGATTGAGTCCCGTTCTACTGTGCGTAGGATGGCGCCTCCACCAGTGTTTTAGATCCCTTATTTGGGGGTGGATCTAAAAGGGAGAGTTGTTGTACTAATTTGTAAGGTAGTGCCTAAAAGGGTAGCTTCCCTTGTCAGGGTAAGCTGACCAGTGTAGAGTGTTGTGGTGTGCTAGGAACTAGGGGGCGTTCCTATAAATAATGTGGTAGTGTTTGAGGGGATGGGACCCACTGCACAGGGTCGCTGTACTGGTCGCTCAGCTGACTGCTTATTATGTAATTGAAGCTGCTTGTATCAGCCGAGTGGCACGCGCTGCTCGCTTGCAGCCGGGCCGGCTCGGGGAATACAAAAGTACTTAAGTTAACGCTAATAGACTACCGTCTGTCACGTCTTGCCGTGACGGGAGTAAGGAAGGGCGTTGGGATGTAAAAAGGCGTATAAACAGTAAAGCGTGTGTAGAGTGTAGACCAAGTGTTTTATTGGTCTATAGTTTTGAGTATGCGTCCCTTGTAGGGAATAAGATTATGTTCACAATGTGTACAAGTGTTGGGTTACAGGTTACAAAATAGGACTCTGAACACGATTTGACTGACTCACCTCGGTTGACACCAGCGTAGCCTCGGCCGTCTCGATGGAGCACTGACAATGGAGAGAGAGTTTGACCTCATTAGGACGTCTTCTTATACCTTCTGACGCCCTGCTGTCAGCAATGTATTGGCCCAGTTACTAGTTTAATACTATGTCGCTGAGTGTAATGATTACGTAAGGCTTGAGCTGCTTTATGGAGTAGCAAGCTGTCCTTACAGTATTAATGGATGTTGCCCCGGCTTTCCAAGGGTTGCCATTTTAGGGGATTTAGCCAGATGCCGGGGGGATGGTCTCCAAGGGGTGCATACCCCTGGGATGCTGTACAATACGTTTGATAAACACCAGCCCAAAAGAGCATTACTAAAAAATAGAAAATTGTAAGATTTGTAAAATGTAACGAAATTTGTGAGTTAAAGCGTGTTGTAAAACATGTTTCGGTATTTTCTGTTGCCAACCATCTAAAATTTACATGAATAATGCAAATATTGGAAACCGATACATTTTAGTGGAATAAATTAAGAAATTACATAAAAATTAAAGTGTTCCACTTTTTTTTTGCCGGTCAGTGTATTATAGGCTACAACACAAACACTAATGGACAAGTCGCCATTCGAAGCCGATATCGACTAAACGAACTTTAGATTTGCCACCTACCAGTGAGACTAGCAACTTATGGTCGAAGATGTGTGTTTTCGCAAGTTAGTCCTGAATGAAATAAAATCTAGGCTCTATTTTTGCCAAGCAGTATCTGCCACCGTGGGCCAGAATGGCATATTTCTTAATCCAAGGCAATAAATAAAGTCACTTTGCAAAATACTCTATTCTTTGTAGCACGTTGGGTCTACCAGTTGCGAGCAACATTTCACACAGGCTCATACAGTACAACGAGATATATCCTAGAGTTAAATTACGAAATAATAATAACTTGATAAAATAGAGACGCCGCATGTACTGCGAAAAGACCAATGCAACTGGACACGTTATCAACACAATAAATTATTTATGTAAAATGTACATAAAAATCAATAATATCAATAGCTTAAATCAATCTGTCATGGGGGACTCTTAGTAATATTGGCTACAATGTTTTGCTAAAAGATCTTAACTTTCTGACAGTTGCGTGTTTTATCACACTCGTAATATATGTATTCTTCCCTTAATCTTGTACATAATAATTGCATGAATTATACCAACGAATTAACACATGCTATTTTCTTTCAAGCCGGTTCCGTGGTCTTGGGTAGTGCGCCTTCCTCGTACCCGGAGGTTCCGTGTTCGATTCCCGGCTCCGTCAGGGATTTGAGGGCTGGAACGGGGTGTACTCAGCCTTGTGAGGACAATTGAGTAGGTGTCTGACAGTCATGCAGCGCCCCGGTCACGGAGACTAAGAGTAACGGCCGAAGGAACCCGACGCGCTGACCACGCGTCACCCCTGCAGGCCAAATGGCTGAGCAGTGGTCGTTTGGTAGGCCTAGGCCCTTTATGGGCTGTAGAGCCACAGGGTTTGTTTTTACATCCTCTTTCAAAAAATCTACTCGCGACTAAGAAACCATATGAATTTGGAAATACTGGAGGGTGAAAGAATGTTGATATGAATTCCACCCCTTATACCCTGAAATAACTTTATTTATCCGTCCCCACCGCCCAAGTTTTTGTTTTATTCTCACGTCCACCCTCTCTGCTTATTGCCATCCAGCGCACTGCGGTGAGCAGGTGGCAATACTAATGTCTCCAGCTCTAACATGCAAATATGCTGTGTACTTTAATGAATAAATAAATACTTACGTAATTAATTAATTAGTTACTTACACAGGCTATGAGGGTGGAGCGAAACTTACTTCTAGTCATGTACAACACACCACTTCAACTTTTCTGCGGCACCTTTATTGGTCTGTCTGGATTATCTTACAGTAAATGTATGACTTCCTGGACCCGAAAGTTCGACATATCTGAACCGGAGTTAAATGCAACATTATCATTATGAATGTCTTAATAAGATTATTAATGTTCCTGGCCGTTCCTCATGGCACATACAGTAGCCTACTTGTGCCCAGCATTATTTACACGAGTCTCACGGTGTAGCAGTGTTCGTTAAATCGTGCACCATGGCAGCTGCATCAAGTCTGGAGATCGTAGGTTCGAATCACGTCGTCGCTGGCAGTGGCTATCCTGAGTGTGGTTTTCCCCCGTTCTTTTTCCCACTTGCTCCAGCCAAATGCAGGGATACTAACTTAGTGTCAAGTCCCGGGGCACCTACCCCATCCCTGTCCCTAATATACCTACACACAATAATACAGTCATCACATAGGCTAAATACGGGTTATCAGTCAACTACACAGGGCTGATGACCAAGATTTTCCGTGCATCTAAAATGCATTAACATAATATTTACGTGAGAACCTCTGTAGCTGAATTCAATGATGATTATGATAATCGCATAGCCTGGGATACATCATTTGAGAAGGCCCCTTTCGCAATCTACTCTCTAATTTGGACAATTCGTTTGCATTGCCTTTGTTGGAGTATCTGGGACAGATTCAATTAATTTTGTTTTGTAATCGTGAAATTTAATATGGGAGATGTTAAGCGAGCCGACATCGTACGATTCGTGCAGTGCCGTGGATTTGTCGCGCCCTTGGTTGAGAATCGATCCCCTGAGATTGGGATCATATTCGGTCATTCTACCACCGACGAGGCTTGCGTTCAGTATTGAGCGGCTATAGGTGTATATATAGAATTCATTCTCTCTTGGCCTCAAACTACAATTTGCATATCGCGTCACACCCACATTGGACCCAGTACTACTAATTACGTTAGTGTCTCACCCACGCTCAATCCTTCATCATTGCAGGAGTAAACACGAGTCCTGTCAAATCTCTTCCCACAAGTGGGATATCCATTGCTTTGTGCTGTGCGAAGTTTCACCTGGACTTGAAGTACTGCTCGCGTGCTGGGCGTTGCCCGATCCAGATGGGCACCGCTTGTCATGTTGTCTCGTTCTTGGCTGACCACCTAGTGGCGCAGTGGCTAGCATTTTTGGCTTTCACCCATGAGGTTCGGGTTCGATTCATAACTCAGACATAAAATTTAGTTCTGGTCCGAGGTTTTCAACGGGGTACACTCAGCCTCGTGAGGCAGAACTGAGAGGAGGTGGGTTCGATTCCCATCTCAGCTCCCACTTCTACTCCAGATAAATGCTGGGATAGTTCCTAACTTAAAGGCCATTGCCGCTTTCTACCCAATCCTAGCCCCCAATTACAAATGCACACACTAATGCAGCCATCACAATAACACAGGTTATCAGACAAATGAAAATGAAAATCCACAGCCTGCTTCCAGTCTCCGACCGGGTCAGGGATGGAATGAATGAAGCCCCCATCTAGCGGCGAGGATATGGACTGTGCCGGCTGCCGAGGCCTGACGCACTCCTCTGGGGCAATTATTAAATGAATGACAGATGAAATGAAATGAAATGATAGTGGAGAGTGTTGCTGGAATGGAATTTAAATTTGAAAGAAAGTAAAATAAAAAAGCACACTTAAGGACATGGGAGTACATGACATCGATGTCGCAAAGTCCCTTAATGAATTAACAACGTTCTTGGCTGGTTAACTCCTCCGCTGAGGTGGACCCTGGTGAGGCCAATCTTGGAATACGGCTCAGCGATTTGGGACCCATGTCAAGTAGGGCTCATCAATGAGCTGTAGATTGTACAAAGGAGGGCTGCTAAGTTTGTGCTCAACGATTTTAATCAGGGACAGATGACCTCTTAGTTCTGACCCTTTAAACAATAACAACAATGACTAACTAACTAACTAACTAACTAACGATTTTAATCCTAGAAGTAGCGTAACTCGAATGATAGAAAAACTGGGGTGGGAATCTCTGGAAGATAGAAGGATGAAATCCAGACTATACGCTATGTTTAACACTTACACTCATCGGCCAGCATGGGGAAAACTAAGCAAACGTCCGGAAAATCCCACCTATCTGAGCAGGGCAGATCATCCGCATAAAGTTAAGGGCCGACCGCTGCGTACAAATTACGGGAAATAATCTTTCATTAACCGACAGCGGTAGCTACGCTCTCTAAGGCGTCCCATCGTCGGCCGTCTTTGAAATGGTTTTCCGTGGTTTCCCCATTTTCAACTCCAGGCAAATGCTGGGACGGTACCTTCTGATCGGCCGCTTCCTTCCACTTCCTTGTCCTGTTTCATTCACCTTAATTCATTTCATCTCTCATTAACTCCTCTCATGAAGTTGGTGTTAGGAAGGGTGTCCGGCCGTAAAAACTATCCGCCACACATACTTTCATTGCATCTTATCCGCGACCTCGTTGGAAACGGGATTAATAAAGGGTAGGCATACATTCTCTCATTAATCGTGGTATTGATAATTGGAACTCATTACCTGCAACAGTCTGCCCCAACACATTGATGTGTTTTAAGAGAGGACTGGGGGCAGATGACCTCGTAGTTCTGCCCCTTAAATCAACAATAACTAACTAAGAGAAGACTAAAATGTTGTGTAAATACTACGGTGTAATTACTATAGTACCCAAATCGCGACTTGTGTAGGCCTACATATTATTGTTGGTAATTTTATGAAAGTGTACAATTTGCCCCCGGGGAATCACCCCCATTTGCAAATAGAGTAAATGAAAAAGCAATGAATGAGTATATAGGAACCTTTGCTACGAAGGTAGCAGACTCCTGCGTGCGTGCAAGGGCTCTTCCAGCGAGCAAATTTGCTACACGATGTTATATGCCCAATATAGGGAGATTATTGGCTTTTGGCTCTTTGGCTTTTTCTTGCTTACTTCACGATCCAAAGGATCGACGCCGAGTGTTAGTGCTACGACGGACGTCGCCCTCCAGGCGGACGAGTCCCAACGCGGCATCATGGGCATCCGGCGTCAGCGGTAGGGTGAGTCTTGTTGTGTCTGTCAGATCCCTTTTCCCTTAGCAATCATCCCCCCTTTCATCTAGACCTAAGTGCCACCCATCAGTACAATAAATCCCTCTCTCACTGTCAAAGGCTCTATTTTTTCATTTCACGTAGTTAATAGTAAAACCCCACCCCCTTAGTTCGTAGTTAGGTTAAGATCCAGTGTTTCCCGCTGCGCCATGCTGTCAGGCAGTACCTGAAGACGACCAGCAAGCGTTTTGCTTGCTAAGGCTCTCCCGGTAAGTCTGGTAAGTATGGGTCCGCAGTTCTTCATAAGACATCCTAATAAATCTCCGTAAGATGCTAAGGTTGCCCAGGGTATCAACTAAATCCCAAACACGTTCCGTAATTGTTAAGTTAACCAATACATAACAAGAATGCTGGAGGCACCGAGTTGAGTCCTTCTAAAACGGATCAGCTCAGCCCCCAGGCCAAACCTCAACAACATTGTTATGTCAACAAATACATAACAAGAATGGTCAAGGCACCGGGTAAAACTCAGTAGCTACCGGACATGCCGACCAGAATTGTTATGTTAACAAATACATAATCCTCTATATATATATCCATTTTTTCTCATAATGTATTTGAGCTAGAACAAAATCCCTGTGTTAAAATCTTATTTAAAAGTTCGAGACGTCTGTGATTTGTAACAAATGAAAAATATGGAACATTAATGTGCAAAAAGTAAGTTCTGAGAAAATGCTTTGTATGTTCTAATTTTCAATGTTTTCTAATGCGCACTGCATAATTTAAATAAATACTACACTTGTTTTGCAAATAACAAATATCAAGTATTATAGGCTACATCATTTTAAACGTCAAATTGATATTTTTCAAATGTTATCCATTGGAACTCCCCTCACACAGTTTATCACAACATGAAAAGCCGTATGTAAAGCAATGTTTAAAAGAAAAATGCGTACAGTACAAGACAATATATTTTCTTGGCTTGGCAGAAGAAAACTATTTTAATTTCAATTCATGAACGATCCATTAGTCAAATGGCGTTATCATAAATGAAAATAAGAAAACTTTTGCAACACTGAATCTGATCATGGGTGTGAAAGTTCAACTTCAGCTCGTACTTCACGATCCTTTACACATGCGCTCATATCCATCTCGAGGCATGAGATATCCCACCCACACACACCAAGGGTTGTATCGTTATCATACCTGCATGACGTATTTCGAATTTGGACACCTGGGGAAAACCCACCCCATCCACTAACAGTAATAACATCCTAACAGCATCACCGACTCTTGGCCACCATAAACAGGGAGTCCAACGATGCATAACCCTTTCCCACCACGCTTTAACCCTATTCAGCAAATAACACCCTTTCGGATCATAATAACAAGGGACCAGACATCCCATAAACCCACTAATATCTCCAGAAAGATAACAAAGCATCAGCGCTGGAGATCCGACAAGGCAATGAAAGACCTAAAGCAGGCACTGCGTTTAGAATGCTCTACAACATAGAAGTTTCAAATTCTACCCAAATAATGACGAATGTACTCTGAATACACCAAAATAACATTCAAGGAGATATCTATTGTAGTTTCTGAGATATATAACTAAACATCGGAAGCTACATTTTTCTATCGATTCACACGTCCCGGTTCCCTCAGTTCTCTAGTCAGCAACTCACGCCAGGAAAATACAATGTGAATGTGCACTATCTTCTTCATGTTAATATTTAATAACTTCATATTTCTATTTCGTAGAAACTACTGGGTAGATTTAGATGACATTTTATTGCCGTACTTAGTGATCATTTCTTAGTACTTTAACACGGGCGTTTGGTGTTTCTACTACTGTGACCATAATTTGTTTAGCTGAAAAATAAAAATTGACATTTTTGAGCCTATCACACGTCCCGGTTCCCTTATTGGGCGCACATCGAAACCTATATATTTTTCCGCGCGCACAGTATTGATTAATTGAATCCTATACGTGAAATTGTAGCTGCAATTTTCCAGAATAAAAATACCCAAATTACTAATTATCAGACAAAATTAACACACACCCCTGAAGTACCCGGGGCTGATGACAAGGATTTCCAAGTATTTGAATGGATTGTTGAGTACACATTTGTATTTCATTTGAACTAAATCTGTAAAAGTTTCATTGGCATTCTGTTCTTATCGCCAGACTACAAAAGCATTCCTTGCACTAAACACTCGCTGGTGTGGAACGACTGGCAAGTTTGGTGCACCCACTTCCCCGAAAAAATACTGGTATCACAACTGCCTTAATATTGCTTGTTCCAGAACGTATTTTCTCCGCTTTGGGGGAAACTTGTGGAGTTAACTAGTTGCCACAGTCTTCAGAATTACAAGAATGGAGATTTGGACACTCATTCACAATCGGGAAATTACTATTCACAATCGGGAAATTACTAAACTACAGATTCGAAGGTGCAACACTCATAAGTCATAAAGAGGATCATTTATGGTATTGTAATGTAGTGCTAAGTACAAAATAATAATGGTTTAAAACAAGAACAATAAAAAAAATAGTTTCAGGTCTCGCCGTTCTCTTTACCCGGAGGAAACACCACAAATCTGGGCCCTCCAGGAGTTATCCGGAAGTGTGGCAATCTCAATCTCTGTACTTGCAGTATGGGCTGAATGCCATATCCAGATACACCCTGTGGACACTGTGTAGCTGTCGAAAAGCTCTGTTAAGTACTTACAGTATTTGAATAATCGATTGTAAACCCACGCAGCGCCAGCTGTTGCGGTCATCTCGGTGAATTGCTCTAGTTAACGCACCATTTATTCTGTATTGCTCAAACGAGCAGCGGCAAGTGCTGGCAACCAAAATTCAAGATTCCAGTTTCGATCCCGGCTCACAAACAGGATGTTTCACTTCGCAGTGAACCCATCATGGAAAGAAAGTACGTCGAAAATAAAGGGACAAAATAATGCAATGAACTCGACATCTCTTCATTACCAACTAGAGCTCGCGTCAGCTCGGAAGGCGGCCGGCTCTATGGGATTTGCGCAGAGAGAGAAAGAGATACATGTACACTGTTGCATCAGGTCCACCATGTCCGTGTCCCCACACCGAAGGCTGCTGCCATGAGTTACTGCGGTATGACAACACCGTCGCTCACCTCAACGAGCATGTCTCTTTCACGCTGCTTTACACTTAGCTTTCCTGACAACACACTAGCTCAGATTCTCAAGACAGACTGACTGATTGGTGGGATGGAAGTGAGGCATGACGTAATGGTAGCGTTGTGTTCTGCGCACCGCCTTCCCGGCTGGCTCGAGCTCTAGGAGTTGGCAGTCCGCGTTGTTGGCTTCCCGCACGTGCTAGAAGGAGCATCAAACAAGCACTAGGCTCACCCATGGGAGGTCCGGCTCCGGGGCTAAATGGTTAGCGCGCTAGACTTTGGCCTGAAGTGCCCCGGGTTCGATTCCCGGCCGAGCCATCAGGGATTTTAATCTCCTGGGGTTGATTTCCGTGTCTCGGGGACTGGGTGTATGTGACGTCTTCATCACCACTTCATCCTCATTACGACGCGCAGGTCGCTCACTGGCGTCAACTAGAAAGACCTGCACTCAGCCTCTCCGGAGGCCACACCATCATTCACCCATGGGAGACTGATACTAAAAGAATACAGGGAACCTAAGGTCGGCGAAAAAGCCAAAACTCGTACAGTATAGCACATTTGTCAGCTACGCCGAAGTGTTCCTTAACTGTTTCTTTCCATCGGAAAAAGGTTTGGCTTCTTCACCGAGGTTACTATTATTATTTATATGAAGCATTGTATCTCCGAACTGACAGTTCCCCACTGCAGTCGTGGATCGTGCCTTCACGTTCTTGGCCACACTGCTAGATGTTCTTCAGTTCAGTTTGTGGGCTGTTGTATGTCGGATCCCTTAATCTCCTTGGTATAATGCTTAGTACTGGATGAGAAAAGATAGATGGGTTCAAATCCCACTCTCGGCCATCCTGAGAAAGTTTTCCAATGTTTAACCTCTTCTACCTATGCAAGTTAAGGCCACGGGTGCCTACTACTTGACCCTTTCTCACGTCCTAACACCTTTTCAGTCACCACATCAACTGACGTTCATTAATATTACAAACAAAGTAAATGGAAGTGATGATCATGATGTCTCAAGCCTAAAAACAACACGTCGTGATAATCTGAACTCTTATCTTTGCTAAGTCTATATGAGATGTTGGGTTTCCTGAAACGTGCACATAAAACTTATGCTCGTGTCCCCGATCCCCTGATGTCATATAACTATTAATTGGAGTGTCTCTTTTTTGCAGGTAAGCCTCCTATTATATGTGGGTTGCCTCGTGTGGTGAGTACAGCTCCAGGGCTCTCAGTGTATAAGCTAAATAAATTATTTATTTATTTTTTAATATAATTATAGAATTTGATGACGGCATGCCACCTTATCGTATTTTCATGGCACAGCGATAAAAAGGGACGTTACACCCATATTATCATATCACATCACACATTTATTCAGGTTGATATGATCTGCTCCACTTGATATCTTACCTGGAGTGGAGGTCCAACATCTAAGTAGGGGATGGCGTGAATAGTATAACTGTTATATTTACCGACTGAACAAGAACATCACTTGCAGCAGACACAGAGTGGTAACGAGTGTATGGACGCCATGCACATGTTTGAAAATATCACGATGTCCATTAGGACGTTTCTGGCCAGAACAATGTGCTATATAGACCTCGTGCACCTTTCACATCAATTGCAGGGAAATTGAATGCATAGCGAGCATTGCTGAAGTTCTACGCTCATTCATTCAATGGTTTGAGGAGCAGTGCGTTGTTACTTTTGTTGATGTTGCATTGTCTCATCGTCGAGCACTCGTAAAGGAGTTAATGCGATAAGTATTAATTGGTCAGCTAGATCACCGCACCTAGACAACATTGACCATGCCTAGGATATGTAGAAAATGGCTGTTTACAATCGTCCACAATCTATACAAAGTCTTCCAGCCCGCATATGTGCTGCCCTGTCGGAATGGAGATTTCTTCCTGAAAATAATAGTGGTGGGTTATTTCCGAAGAGGCCTAGTGCAGATCTTTAAAGTTGGCGCCCGTGGAAGACCTGCTCGTCGTGGTGATGAAAAGATTGTGAAGGCGTCACAAACACCCTGTCCCCGAGCCAGAATGGGGTTACAATCCTATGGGACCCTTCGGGCCAAAGCCTTGTGTGTTAGATTTACTGAAAGTTGTATCAGTATCAGTGTCCTAATCACAACGTGTGAAACCCTCTACAGTACCAATACAACATGAAACTAAGTGACAGTGAAGAATCTCTAGTCAGACATCCAGTTTAATATTTTATTGTTTATTTTCTCATTTGTTAGAAATAATATGCTTCGTTAGAGACACTGCGCACTGGACGTTATTTGTCTGCATGCACAATTAATCTGACAACTCGTAAGTGCATTATCTCATTTTGCATATATTATATTCCGAACTTTCTTGGGTGCGTATAAGGATTACTTTTCCGACCTTTTTGTGCTTTCAAATTATTAATAATACAGGGTAATATAAAAATAACAAGAAAAGCTCGAGGATTCAAGATAATCCTTCTTGTTCTTATGTTTTTAAATTTAAACTAGTCGAAATTTAACTTCTGCGTTAAAATAAATGGATAAAATAAATAACCCCTGGCACTACAGCCCATAAAGGGCCTAGGCCCACCAAGCGACCGCTGCGCAGCCAATTGGCCTGCAGATATTGGGGTGACACGTGATCAGCGCATCGGGTCCCCTCGGCCGTTAATCGTGGTTGTCGTGATCGGGGCGCTGCCTCACTGTCAGACAGCTACTCAATTGACCTCACGAGGCTGAGTGCACCCCGTTCCAGCCCTCAGGTCAGTTTCTAAAATCCCTGACGGAGCCGGGAATCGAAACCGGGGCCTCCGGGTGAGAGGCAGGCGCGCTACCCCAACACCACGGGGCCGGCTGAAATAAATGGATGGTTAACTATTATTGTATATAATCGTTAATTTTAAATGAAAAAATACTTAAATAAAAGTAGATATGTTTGAAACATTTACTTTCCTTGTTCGCTCTACCTATAAAGGATACGAACTTGTCTGAACATGGAAGTTATGCTCCTCCATATTGTAGACAAGTCTATACAGCATGATTTTAAAGTGTGTTTTTAAAATATATTCTTCGTTTTCTACCAATGATTTGGGTCATTTATGACATAAACGCAGGAAACATTCGGACAGGGCGTTGATTAACAAAGTAGATGTTCGTAAGATTAGGTTGCGAAGATAATTTTAAATAGTACTCACTGCTGATGTCTGATGTATTAGAAATGGCATGTGCAGTCCACCTCTCCTACGTGGCCACTTGATAACATTTTGCTTATCAATAAAAGTTTTGGCAGTCGAAACTGAAGGATTAATATCAAGTGATTCTATTTAAGGAGATTCTTTTGTAACGGACTTGGTGAAGAAGCGCGAGTCTGAGTGACAGTTTATTCTTTATGGTCGGATGGTCTTCCTGAACTACTGTCCCGGCATTGGCGTGTAGATTAAACTGGGGGTCGAGCTGAGTGGTGCAGTAAGTTAAACGTTCACCTTCAAGACTGAAGATTGTGGGTTCGATTTTGGGTCAGTCTGATGGCATCTAAGGCTTAAAATGCAACAAACTGTTGCCAGTAGTTTTATTAGCAAGGTAAATCCCCTTCTAAGGCAAAATTCCGGCATCTCAGCGTCTCTAAATTCACAGTTTAAACATGATTGAAAGTGGAGAAACTACGGTAAACCATTCAAAGCCACCATCTCCCGAGTCCGGATATAGCCTATCCCTGAGCCAAACCAGTTGGTCCAGATTAGTTCACGCAGCATTTAAGAAATACAAGTGCAGTACGGTAATCCAGGCGACTGTTACACGTCTATCATTATGTTAAGTATGTTTCGCATGTGGAACTCAATCTCTCTTGAAGGAGTTACGCGCTGATGCTTCACTAACGGAGTGACGTGCACTGGTAGCTAATGAGCGTGTTAGGTGTAATGTGTGCCTTCAAATGAGGATTAGCAAGTGTAGCGACACATCACTCCGCTTTAGTAGCTTATTTAACAGAGTCTCTGATAAAATATATCTGGTATGTTTAGTTGTTGATTCATTTAGGTGCTTTGCGAAATCATGGCTACATAGACCCGTGTGTGTGTGGAGACTTTATGATAGTTATTGCAGTTTGAAGGGGCGTAACTACAAGGTCATCTGCCCCAAACTTTATGATAACCTGTGTCATTGTGATGGCTGTATTAGTTTATGTAGCCTACTGTATTTGTAACTGAGGCTAGGCTTTGGAATCAAGCAGAAAAAAATCCACAGCCTGCTTCCAGTCTCCGACCGGGTCAGGAATGGAATGAATGAAGCCCCCATCTAGCGGCGAGGATATGAACTGTGCCGGCTGCTGAGGCCTGACGCACTCCTCTGGGGCAATGATTAAATGAATGACAGATGAAATGAAATGATAGTGGAGAGTGTTGAGTGAATGAAATTTTGACAGGGAAACCGGAGTACCTGGAGAAAAACCTGTCTGCCTCCGTTTTGTCCAGGACAGATCTCACATGGAGTGACCGGGATTTGAACCACGGACCCAGCGGTGAGAGGCCGGCGTGCTGCCGCCTAAGCCACGGAGGCTTCGGAATCAAGCAGCCGTACCTTTAATTTAGGAACCATCCCGGCATTTGCTTGGAGTAAAAGTGGCGATCGACGGAAAACAACTTCTAGGACAGTTGAGGTGGGAATCGAGCCCTTTTCTTCGAATTTTGCCTCACGAGGCTGATTGTACCCCGTTCCAACCTTGAGACCAGAATTGGATTTCTCTACAGAGCCGGGAATCGAACCCAGGACCTTTCAAATCCTGAGTCTCAATACGTACTACATGTGTTTGGCTGGCTTGCTGGCCGTTGGAGGACGGTACTGTTAATTGTTGCCACGTTGGGGCCAAAAGGAATCTACCGTCAGACAATAGAAGAAACGCTTCACATTGACTGCATCATCACAACCACCCGAGAGATGTAATGTTGGAAGCTTTACGTGCCCGTTAGTAGCCACGGGATTTCCTCTTTACATGGAATCCGAACCACCGGACGTAACTACTCCCCTCGAAAAATCTCGCATGCATTAACTGGGGTCGAACCCGGCCGGTCTACGTGAGAGGTATACCACTGTGGATGGGTTGTTTGCAGAGGCTAATAACTTCGCTGTTCCGCCCCTTAAAGCAACAATAACTAACACTTTGTTGTTTGCTGTGGTGGGGTGTGTAATCTACAGTAGGTCTAATGTTAGTGTGGTGAGCTACTTGCGTCTGTAGTGGAAAGCTGAACATGAGAAATATAGGGAAATGAGGGGGGAAAAAATGATTTGGAATTAGTCTGAAGATTGTTCCGAATCTGTATGTCACATATCAGTGGTCAGCATTCAGTGTTACGGAATTTATATTTTCGTATTTTGACCCAAAATACAGTAGCTAATGGTACTTCCGTATTGGTATACATTATGGAGTTTTACTCAGTTTGTGCAACAAATATGCTGCTTGCCGCCCAGCAAGGCGGACCGGGTTCGATTCCCGGTCAATGCATGTGTGAAGATTTTCAGGTGAAATATCACATCTGATGGTTCGGATTCCACGTAAAAAGGCGGTCCCATGGTTTATGATCGCGAGAGTAACGGTCACGTAAAGCTACAAGCCTTACTTCTACAGGAATTCTTACTATCTACAAGTATTTATTTGAAGTACGAGTTTTAGTTATGACTGTGAACATTTATTGGATAATGTTCAAATTATGTCGCGTCGGGTTCCTTTATTGCCACTGTCTTGGTGTAGGATCCCTCCCATACTAACAATGAAGGTTTTAACTACTGATATGGGGTCCACTCAGAAGAGGAGGGGCTTCAAATCCCATTCTCGGCCATCCTAGAAGTGTCTTTCGGTGATAACTAACTTAAGGACCCAGCCTTTCCTAATTACATATATAATCATCAGTCAAGTTGCCACGATAACACACATTTTCAGGCAGATTCCACACAACCAAATGCATTTGGTTCTTGACCACGATGTTCAAATTCTAGAAATGAATCAACAGCAACAAATCTGGGTATAATTTAGTGAAAAATTGCATCTTTACCCAAGGCCTAATCGTCTATAGCAGAGAGGAAATGCCTGAACGCGGGAGCTCAACAGGATACAGCAGTGGTCCAAAAATCCGAGGTTCCAGGTTCGAGTCCTGATCACGCCAAGTCAATTTAAGACTATTTAGTACGAATATGGCTTGTACTTGTTTATAACGTGACGCAATAGCTGAAAAAAAAAGTTTTTGGAATTAATGTACTGTATTGGTAGAAATATGCAAAACGTTTATTATTATTATTATTTTTATTTTGAGTTATATTTTAGAAAGAACCACGAAACAGATACTTAATGATATGCTGAAATACTGAAGCTATTGGTACATCATTTATACAGTACAGTGTACTAGAGCAATATGTCATCAAAAATGACATCGTTTCATTAGGCCGCTTTGTGCTAATCTGTTCTCCTCAAAACCATTTTGTGTACAGTAGTGTATGTATCTGGCCTGTTTGCCATCTCTTGATGAATGCAGTACATTTGCATTTGTCTGTTGGCACAGGCTAGAGTAAAATGTGGCTTTTCACCGATGTCTCAGTCTCACTCATGGCTGTGATTATATGGAAGCTACTGAGGTATGGGTGGTGCTTAGTAATAGCATTCAGGGCAGTCAGTGCCTGTGGATGCTGTGAAAGGTTCTACTCATAGGGTTAGTACTACTGTTCTGACTCAGTGAGGAAAGCAATGGCAAACTACCTCACTCCTCTTCTTGCCTAGTACGCCTCAATATAGCGCTGCCAGGGTTTTTGTGGGTATCTACCCATATAACCTAATGGCGGTACTTTTTGAGGATCCAACCACCCTTCGGGCTGACTACCTAACAGACAGTCTATGTATGGATTTTACTCTTAATCTTTAAAATGTGTTTCTTACAGCAATTATGTATGAAAAACGCCACGTTATTTAATGGGGCGTTTCGAACAAGAACAGCTGTAATGCGTTCGTATTAAGACTAGGCGTACCATTATGTCTTTGTTCTCGGAGATTGCCAGAGATGGTCTATCAAGTGGTACAAAGACCAAGCTAAGGTTACAACGAGATTTACAAGAATTCTAGTTCGAATCTGAACCACGTTGGCTTAAATTACACTGAAGAATTGTGTTCCCCTTATTCTGAGATGTCGTTTACTCTTCAACGTTGCCTATTAGGCTATAAGGAGTGAGCCATGTCAAGTACTCTGTAATGGCTGTTCCAATTATCCTGGGCTTCTTGAATATCGTCTACCCTTGTTATTCTCTTTGATCTTTCGATTGCCTTCGTGTTGTATTTTGGTGTTTCGCTCCTGCTAATTGAAGTGAAAAACAATAGAAAGTACGGCTTCGCGGAATTACCATGACAAAGAGAGTGTGCAACGATGCAGCATTGTCGACTGATAAGCTTGGAACTCATGGCCCCGTGATATGAGCTGCTAACTGGGATATCTTCCTTTCTTCCCTGTGATCATGTAAATGACGAGGACTGTTAGTGGTGTACAGCTGGTTTGCCCAGGAGAACATATACACCATCCACGGAGGAAGTGAAAGAGAGAATGCGATGGGCGGAGCTTGGCGGGAGTTGGTTGAAGCCAAGGTTGCGCCACCCCGCCACCCTCCTGCTTTAACATTCCGTGGCATCGCGCCTTATTGGACCAGCCAGCCTGTGCGCGGACTACGTGTTTTCACACTGACACCTCGCAGATTGCGTGGACGGAGTATATCTTTTATGAGTTTGGAGCAGAAATGGGGAAAGATAATTGGCGAGAGTTACAGTCGTATGTATGCCACTACCTGGGGCCTATTTCATAAAACTCGACATACTGTATTTCACATGATATAAAATGTCCGACAATTCGGTAGACAAGTTTCCGTTTCTCAACGCATGACAATTGTTGGAAATCTGTTTCATAAAATTGTAAAGCTGACAGGTAGAGAAACCTGACAAATATGTCACATATGTCATCAGTTTATCTTAATGAACTAATTAATAAATCAGCCGGTTTTGTACAAATGTCAAATTGTCATCGAACACTCGATAGGCGCCTTGTTATATGTCGATTATTACCATAACCCAGTTTCGCTGCGTCATTAAGGGCTGAAAGGGCCCCGCCCACCCAGGGCTGTTAGGCCATATTGTACAAAATTTGGTTAATTAAAGTCTTTAATAACTACTTTAATTTACAGATATTCTACTTAAAATAAGTGGTTTTACTTTGTAGAATCTCTAAAAAGAATTTAGTATACATGACTCATCCCGAGCTTAAGATCCTGACAGTCTCGTACGGTGTATTGAGATAGCGAGGGCTGCTCCACAGAAACTCACATGTAAAGTATATGGTTTGATGGGCTGAGTGAGGAATCAGTGGACATAGCACTGTCTTGCACGCGAATTATTCTGTGCAATGAAGGAAAATTGCTCTCTCTTCAAGGGCCTGCAGAATGGGCTCATAGCGTTGCTTTGAAGCGAAATAGAAGATATATCCATTCCATTTTCTGCTTCTGTCTCTGTCAAACTGGATCACAGATTACCTACTACTACAGATAGCCGACAGCCATGCTAATTCTTGGTACCTAAGACTTCAGCGCTGTCTGGTGAATGACTGATGTACTAGCAACATGTTGACCGGTAGCGCCACCTATGAGCAGATCTCGTAAACACAATCCCTCCCGCCCCCTCCCCTCCACCCAGCCCCTTCCCCTCGTTCCGCTAAATATTCTCGTCCTAAATGCTCTGCCCACTTCACTGTTCCGAAAATCACAATCTCTCAATACTTATGGCACGTTTTTAAGTGTGGAGATAATAATATGATCTACATGAAATAAATCACATTCAAAATACCAATAACAGAAAAAATTAATAAAAATAATACCAAAGTGGTAAATTGTGAATTCCAGAACTTTGAAATGAACAATCACAGCATTTAGGACATAACCTCGTCACTAATATACATGTTTAAATTTCTTTCAGTTGCAATTGGAGCATATTGCATTGGGGACAAAAATTAGGCTACTACAAGGCCTGCAGCATATTATTACTCAGCTTAAAAAATGGCCCAAGTAGGCCTATAACCAATTAGTTATTAGAAAAAGCTACAATGGAAAAGTACTGGGAAGGGAGAAAAATCATATTTTAAAATGCTTGATGCTGTTAGCAGTAACAGTAAAATTTTAAGAGAGAATGCCAAGGGAACAGGTGGTGTAACCAGATCCTCATCACACTAAAATTGTTAGTGTAATTAGAGCCAAATTCATTAGGGGACAGAAAAAGAATTGGATATCACAAAATTTCTATACAGTAATTCATTTCATATGCCCTTTAAAATATATCCAGTTAAAAATTTTGAAGGGTGAATTGCAGTAAGTAGGCTACATCAAAAAATATCATCGCACACTAATACAGTACATTCCATGACGTGCTGTGAAGGGGAAAGGAGAAATAGGACTTTCAATGTAAAACAAGAAAAACACTCAATACTGCTAGAATTCATCATGTTTTATTTAAACAGTTGTCAACGAAGAGAAGATAACAGCGAGAGCCAAGATCAAACTTAGCAAAAATACAGTAATCAAATCTGGTCCACCTAAAAGTATGTGTTGAGGCATGTTCCTTTCTTCTTTCTTGCCAAAGTATAACAGTAGGGTCCAGCACATAATAATGGACCTAGTTCCTCCTTGATGTAATGGCTGACACCGATGAACCGCAAATTCCTACAACACATACCAGTTTGTATGTTGAAACAGTAAACTTAATAAATGTGTAACTTAATGCTTGAAACGGGGAACTTGAATTTGCTGACATGTGTATGTTTGCACCTACTATAAGTTAATTAAATTTTAAAAGAATCATTGTGTTTTTGATATTAATTCATTTAGGGCTTTCGATAACATATTCATTTAGCCCCATGTATTTGGAGGTGTGTATGATTTGTTGATGATGATATTTGTTGTTTTAAGGGGCCTAACATCTTGGTTATCGGCCCCTAATGGTTTGGGTGATCGTGAAGATGAAAATCAAATGTAAACTATAACTGAAACTAACTACAAACTTATATACTAGAAGAAGAAATGGAAAACAAAAGGAGAATAAGGCAAACAAAGGACAGGAGGAAAAGAAATGCCCTCAAACCCTCGAAGAATGAGGATCGAGGGACTTGGAAGGAAGGGGAGCCACGAAAGGCCCCAGAGGCAATGCAAAAAAGGGGAAAACCGGACCCAGCTCAGGAATCCCTGGGGGTCGCCATCTCCCGAACTCACCAGCCGTGAGCCCCTGAGGGTGTAGCAATATCCAGGGTGCACCAAAGGTGGTGGGGCTACATACACCCTGCCTCCTTGAGGGCCTTGAGCAGAAGGCAGGAGATAACAAGAAAAGAAAAAGAAGGCTGACCCCTCGCAGGAGGAGGGTATCAGAAAAGATGAGACAAGGGCCAATTAAGGCGGGAAAGGAATAGACTCCCTAGGCCTCGGATACCCTAATACCGTCGGGGTCGGAAGAGAACAAGAGTTGACCAAGTGAGGTCAACAGGAAAGAAGACAGAGAGGAGCCCAGCACAAGTAAGTGGAAGCAATGCCGGACTCAGCTGGGGCCCCGTGGTCGCCAACCCACGTCCTACTAGATGCGAGTCCCTGGGGGAGTGTATGATTTGTATGATAATCTGTGTTATTGTGGTATCTGTAGTAGTGTGTATACTTCCTGTAATTCAGGTGAGGACTGGAAAGGAGGCAGCCGTAGCCTTATGTTGGGAACCATCCCAGCGTTAGTCTGGAGTGGAAATGGGGAAACCTTGGAAAACCACTTCTTGGATGGCCGAGGTGAGAATCGAACCTACCTCTTCTCAGTTCTGCCTCACAAAGAATAGTGTGCGCCGTTCCAACAGTCAGACCAGAATTAAATTACTTAATCAAGCTTGGAAACTAGCCCAGGACCTCAGGAGTGGCAGCAACCACACCACAAGGTGGTCTTATTACAGAATCAATTGATGAAAGAATCCCTCCATGTAAGCTTAGACATTGGCATCCTACGTGTTGAAAGATATTGTAAATAACATGTGGGAATAAAACACTACCTATAGGTATATCAACCATTACATTGGCATACAATAAATCAATTATATTTGTCTTTTATCTATCTCGCTGTTACAGAATATCATCGACAGAACCTAACACTTATTACCAAGAGTATAAAATAAAAATTGGCAGATGAGGGTGGGGTTATCGGGCCAATGGTTCCATGGTTTTATTGGATTTTCACGTTGGACGTTGTTCCACAGGACAAGAACACGTTAATGTCTACAGTTACACATTGGTAAGAATATATGATCGTAGGCCATTAAACCTATTAGACCATGGGGGTGTATGTTAAGTTTTAATAACCTGTAATTACAGTCCTACATCAGTATTGCCATTACTACCAATTCGACCAACTGAACATCCAACCCAAACCTGCATTCCTACCATAACATAAACCGTACAGCTTATTTTCCTGTGTATCTACAAAAATAAATAAAAAGTGCCCATAGCATGAATATGCAAGGAAACACATCTACACATTTGTTTGTTCTTGGCTTATTAGAGGAGGACAGGTGCATTTGAATGGTATTTGGGTCGCAGAACTATACACGAGTAGTCTACTTTAGCACCATGACTTAGCAAAATGATTTTCACGTTAGATTTGGTTCCACACGACAAGAACACATTAATGTATATAGTTACACATTGGTAAGACTATAATATGATCCTAGGCCATTAAACCTATTAGACCATGGGGGAGTATGTTAAGTTTTAATAACCTGTAATTACAGTCCTACATCAGTATTTCCATTACTACCAATTCGACCAACTGAACACCCAGCCCAAACACTGCATTCCTACCATAACATAAACCGTACAGCTTATTTTCCTGTGTATCTACAAAAATAAATAAAAAGTGCCCATAGCATGAATATGCAAGGAAACACATCTACACATTTGTTTGTTCTTGGCTTATTAGAGGAGGACAGGTGCATTTGAATGGTATTTGGGTCGCAGAACTATACACGAGTAGTCTACTTTAGCACCATGACTTAGCAAAATGATTTTCACGTTAGATTTGGTTCCACACGACAAGAACACATTAATGTACACACATCAAAAAAAGTTTTGCATCACCTCGGTTCCAAGAGTTCCGGAACCGTTAAATACAAAGGGAATAGAGATCAACACAAACAACATTTCAGCTCGTTTTATTGCTCATGAGACCCACACATTGCATGTTGTACCATCATACAGCTAGACTTTCAGCATTTGTGGTCCAGATTGCAGTACACACCACTACCTCTAATACCCAGTAGCACGTCCTCTTGCATTGATGCATGCCTGTATTCGCCGTGGCATACTATCCACAAGTTCATCAAGACACTGTTGGTCCAAATTGTCCCACTCCTCAACGACAATTCGGCGTAAATCTCTCAGAGTGGTTGGTGGGTCAAGACGTCCATAAACAGCCCTTTTCAACATATCCCAGGCATGTTCGATAGGGTTCATGTCTGGCGAACATGCTGGCCACTGTAGTCGAGCGATGTCGTTATCTTGAAGGAACGCATTCACAAGATGTGCACGATGAGGTCGAGAATTGTCGTCCATGAAGACAAATGCCTCTCCAATATTCTGCCGATATGGTTGCACTATGGGTCGGAGGATGTCATTCAGGTATCGTAAAGCCGTTTCGGAGCCTTCCATGACCACCAGTGGCGTACGTCGGCCCCACATAATGCCACCCCAAAACATCAGGGAACCACCACCTTGCTGCACTCGCTGGACAGTGTGTCTAAGACGTTCAGCCTGACCAGGGTGCCTCCAAACACGTCTCCGACGATTGTCTGGTTGAAGGCATATGCGACACTCATCGGTGAAGAGAACGTGATGCCAATTCCGTGGGGTCCATTCAGCATGTTGTTGGGCCCATCTGTACCGCGCTGCATGGTGTCGGGGTTGCAAAGCTGGACCTCGCCATGGACGTCGGGAGTGAAGTTGCGCATCATGCAGCCTATTGCGCACAGTTTGAGTTGAAACACGACGTCCTGTGGCTGAACGAAACGCATTATTCAACATGGTGGCATTGCTGTCAGGGTTCCTCCGAGCGGCAATCCGTAAGTAGCGGTCATCCACTACAGTAGTAGCCCTTGGGCGGCCTGAGCGAGGCCTGTCATCGACAGTTCCTGTATCTCTGTACCTCCTCCATGTCCGAACAACATCGCTTTGGTTCACTCTGAGACGCCTGGAAACTTCCCTTGTTGAGAGCCCTTCTTGACACAAAGTAACAATGCGGACGCGATCGAACTGCGGTATTGACCTTCTAGGCATGGTAGAACTGCAGACAACATGAGCAGCGTACCTTCGTCCTGGTGGAATGACTGGAACTGATCGGCTGTCGTACCCCCTCCGTCTAATAGGCCCTGCTCATGCATGGTTGTTTACATCTTTGAGCAGTTTTAGTGACATCTATGAACAGTCAAAGGGACTGTATCTTGGATACAATATACACAGTCAACGTCTATATGCCGGAGATCTGGGAACCGAGGTGATGCAAAACTTTTTTTGATGTGTGTATTTAGTTACACATTGGTAAGACTATAATATGATCCTAGGCCATAAAACCTATTAGACCATGGGGGTGTATGTTAAGTTTTAATAACCTGTAATTACAGTCCTACATCAGTATTGCCATTACTACCAATTCGACCAACTGAACACCCAGCCCAAACACTGCATTCCTACCATAACATAAACCGTACAGCTTATTTTCCTGTGTATCTACAAAAATAAATAAAAAGTGCCCATAGCATGAATATGCAAGGAAACACATCTACACATTTGTTTGTTCTTGGCTTATTAGAGGAGGACAGGTGCATTTGAATGGTATTTGGGTCGCAGAACTATACACGAGTAGTCTACTTTAGCACCATGACTTAGCAAAATTATTTTCACGTTAGATTTGGTTCCACACGACAAGAACACATTAATGTATATAGTTACATATTGGTAAGACTATAATATGATCCTAGGCCATAAAACCTATTAGACCATGGGGGTGTATGTTAAGTTTTAATAACCTGTAATTACAGTCCTACATCAGTATTGCCATTACTACCAATTCGACCAACTGAACACCCAGTCCAAACACTGCATTCCTACCATAACATAGACCGTACAGCTTATTTTCCTGTGTATCTACAAAAATAAATAAAAAGTGCACATAGCATGAATATGCAAGGAAACACATCTACACATTTGTTTGTTCTTGGCTTATTAGAGGAGGACAGGTGCATTTGAATGGTATTTGGGTCGCAGAACTATACGCGAGTAGTCTACTTTAGCACCATGACTTAGCAAAAGGATTTTCACGTTGGATTTGGTTCCACAGGACAAGAACACATTAATGTATATTAATGTATATAATTACACATTGGTAAGTCTATATGATATAGGCCATTAGACCTATTAGATCATGGGGGGGGGGGGGTGTTAAGTTCTAATAACCCGTAATTACATTCCTACATGGCATTACTACCTATTCTAACTAACATGTGCAAGAACTGATCTGTTTTGAATTCTGTAATAATTTGAAATTCAAGGAAGGGAAAAAAAATAATTTTTAGACACGTCATGAATTATAAGATTTATATTCTATTGCAATGTGAAATTAATTAATTAATTGATTATTAACACTCCTCCTACTTTTAATTTCAACGTTGTATCATGCATATGTTGGCAACACGATATACAGCGTTCCAATCGGCTGACTGACGTACTACACCGATGGTACCAATTAAATCCTATCTGGTTGACACCCCCTGAACTGGATTACGGGAGAAGGGTCTACCCCACCCCAAGCTCTTAAACAGGTATTCAGTCATTGTTCGCAGCTTGCTAACATTAGACAAATATATTTGTACATTTACAGTTGTCTGGTGTTCCAAGTACAGTACAAGTGAGTTAGTGAGTTCTGTGGATGATATTAATTTCTATAAATTAACGTGTTTTCAACTTTTGTGATTCGGTACGTAGTTATTTAATATGCTGATTGTGTGAGACATAGGAAAAGTGAGTGGAATTTCTATTTATAAATCTATTTTCTTCTATAACGCTGAACACAAAGTTAGAAATTAAAAATTATGGACCTCATCAACCAAGCAGAGAGATAAATTTGCTTCATCCAAGCACAGGAGTGGAGAATATATTTACAGATAAGGAGCCATGTGAGTACTGTTTTAATGCGTGGACTTTTTATTAAAACTTGTTTCAAATGTTGTGTTGTGTGGAATTATGATAATGACAACATTGGCAACAATGAATGTCAAATATAAAACACTCGGAAGTGATTGGCTCCATCTCGGCAACGCTGTACAGCTTTCGCAGTATCGGCTAGCTGCGGAAACATGCGTTATTTTCCCGTAGAAATACAAACCGATATAAAATAAGTGAATTCATTTTCGTATTTCACAGTCATACAGCATAACATTTTGATGTATGAGGATTAGAACGCGACCAAGAACTACATTTTCCAACCACCCCGAGCCGAGAAAAAATTACCTTACAAAAATGATAACAGCTTTGTTTCTTGGATACACAACATTTTGAAATTGATAAACCAGTTATACAACATTTCAATGTATATTGTGTTAAAATTTGGATTCGATCTGATGACTGGTTTTTGAGATAATAATTCTTAAATGTGACGCATGGTTGAAAAACGCTTAAAACGGGAACTTTTTGTGTTCCAACCGCGATAAAAAATATTAAAATATAAATTAAAAATTCCAAACCTACATGAACTAACGTAAAATAGAATGACGAAAATGATGATGTTATTGGATTCATTGTAGGCCTATTGGTTACTTCACAAACAACCTTCAAATTCGAGTGCACATAATACTTTGGTCGACAGTAGTGTTGTTCGAATCGTTGGAATGGAACGAATAAACAGCGGCAATAGTAGTGTTAGTGATTTAGAAATAGTGCAAGTGGGGTACCAAGGGTTTTTAGCCTACTTTCGATTTTTACAAAAAATGATTAACACAGGGCGAAAAATTGTGTCCGTGAGTGTGTGTACTCTGAATATCTGTCCCCCCCCCTCCCCCCTTCTATCAATTCGAACACGGTGAAACCGAATTGAACGAAATTTGGTACAGAGGTAGTACTGGCAAAGGAGACCCCAGTGTCATGTTTTATATCGCCGCCATCTTGACGAAAACGTAATGGCGGCCACCCAAATGTTAAAAGTTTAAATCAAATTACTAGCAACCCAATCATCTGATCTCTACTAATTTTTGCTACATTATACCTTTATGTATGAAGAATCTTTTGACCAAATTACAAGGTCATCAGTCCATTAATTTGCGGATGACGGCCATGTATGTGTGCAAATCGATTCCCCCTATCCATTCGAACACGGTGAAACCAAATTGAACGAAATTTGGTGCTGAGGTACCACTAGCAAAGGGCACTTCAGTGTCATGTGTTATATTGCCGCCATCTTGACGAAAACCAAATGGCGGCCAGCCAAATGTTCAAAGCTTAAGTCAAATTACGACTAACCTAATCATCTGATCTCTACCAAATTTTGCAACAACATATACTTATATGGTGAGCGTCTTTTGACAAAACTACAAGGTCATCAGCCCAATAGTTTGCAGATGGCGGCCATGTATGTGTGTAAATCGATTCCCCCTATCAATTCAAAAACGGTGAAACCGAATTGAACGAAATTTGGTACAGAGGTAGCACTAGCAAACGATACCTCAGTGTCATGTTTTATATCGCTGCCGTCTTGACGAAAACGTAATGGCGGCCACCCAAATGTTAAAAGCTTAAATCAAATTACGACCAACCTAATCCTTTGATCTCTACCAAATTTTGCAACAACATAGACTACCTTTCTGTGGGAAGCATCTTTTTACTGAACTACAAGGTCATCAGCCCAATAGTTTGCAGATATCGGCCATGTATGTGTGCAAATCGATTCGCCATATCAATTCAAACACGGTGAAACCGAATTGAATGAAATTTTGTACAGAGGTAGCACTAGCAAAGGGCACCTCATATTCATTTTTAATATCCGTATAACACGTTGTATTTCAACAAGCTACTACAACCAACATTCAATTATACTCCTTGAAAAGGACAAAGAGTTATAACAATACCCATGCATTTAGGAGAAAGTAGGCTATATGTTCTTGACTGAACATCTTGTTAGATAGAGGAATAATCTCACTTTGAACTTGACTAACTTCGTTTACAAGGAGAAATTCCTCATCAGTTAAGTTACCGGTACTGTAGAATATTTGCTGCAAAGAATTGGTGGTTATTTCCTGCATCCGACAAGAAGAAGTAAGGCCCTCGAATCTTTGGAGCAACTTGTGTTTGAAAACTTCCAAAATAAAATGCCTTTGTCCTCTCTAATCAACGTTAAAATTCTTATCTTATCTTCCATGATGACGAGTAATAGGCAACGAGGAACAAGGAAACAGCCACTGGAAACAGCACTAGACCTAGACGAAAGATTTCTTCATCAACGCGGCAGTGACCGACCCGTGCTTTACCAAAAGGAAATCGAATCATGTACTCGTAATGAGAGTGCGAAATCTCTCCAGTAGGCCTATATATTATATTTTAAATATTGTATTGCTCCCTTGATCGTGGAGACTTCATAGTATATTATTTACTACCAAAACAAAAATGCCATGGGCGAATCAAATATTTGTTGCGCATCGGAGCGGCACGGTTTCAAGTCGTGCCTGTATTGTACAGTTTATATTCGCGATTGTCTAGACAGATAAATTGTTGACCTGTAATGTATTATTAGAAGCCGTAATAATAATCCTATGGGCCCAAGGTTGCAGGTCCGTACCCTGGCGCAGTCGGATGGCATTGGAGGGTGTGCAAATGCGAGGGAGCCGTGTCAGTTGGTTTACTGGCACGTTAAAGATCCCCTTCGGGACAAAATTCCTGCACCCCGGCGTCCCTTAAAGCCAGAGTAGTAAAGAGGGACCTAAAACCAATAACATATTAAATTAACAATAATTATATGAATGTTTTATTGAATAGTACATCCTTCATATGATTATCGCGCGTTGAACAGTTCCTGCGATTCGATAGTTATTGTACATTATAGTTTCGCGGAACTATCGAAGTGCACATTACCTCGACAGGTGGATTTGACGAATTGTCAAGGTTAAGAAAAGGGCTCTGTGACAGGCGTAAATTTTACAATATCCCTGCTGTCACACACTGACATATTGTCAGAAAGAAATGTCGCGACATATTGACAATTATGTCAAATTGTCAAAATTGTCGGAACTGTCGAGCTTTATGAAATAGAACGATGTGACAAATATAAGAAGTGGTCAGACGGGGAGGGAGTAGAGATTGAACTTCCCAACCAAACCAGAAAGAGGGAGTTTTTTTCAAGAGTTAAACTGAGCAGTGAGCTCCCATCTTCGCATTTCGGTAACCGTGGCGTAAAAGGTGGCATTCACGCACTTTAATACATAAGTACCATAACCAACAGCGAGCATTGGCATTGTGCATTCGAATTCGTGAGGACAATGGGAAGAGGGGTTGGCCATTCCCACTTCAACTCCAGCCAAGTACTTGCTGCTATGAAGTGCCAATCTCACGTTTCCAATCATGACCCAAATAACAAATAGCAATGATAAAGGTTATCAGACAGATTCCACCCACATAATTACACGGGGCTAATGGCCATGATGTCGTAAGTCTCTGGTTGAAAATTTAAGTTATTGAAGCCATTTTTCAGTGTTGCCTAATTCTGTTAAAGAAAGCTTTCCATTCGGTCAACACAAATTGTGCCCAATTGCATTTGGAAGAATATAAGTACGGTATTTATATGCACCAACCTGAAAAGAAGCAGTTATAATTACAAACTAACACGCTTTTATGTACACAATGGGTTACCTACTCGCATGGGGGTCGGGGTCGAGATGCGATGAAAGTGTTTTGTTTTCTACGGCTCTGAAATTGTGCACTATTATGTAAACTAAACCCATTTACTTACTCTGGTTGAAACCACAACAATAGTTTAAGAGCTTGACGTCATTGTTATCAGTCGCTTGTAGTGTAAAAGCAAGGTATAAATTTACTACTGTATTGATTAATTGATTGATTTATTTCCACGGCTACACTTAGAGCTTAAGAGCTCCAGCGAATGGGAAGAGCGTATTGTGTGTACAGATACGGATGTTAATATCTTGTCGCACCATATTTTCCCCTACTGTAGTACCGAGTGATCTATCCCGCCTACACACCCCTGATCTGAGCGTGGTAAGTGACATAAACAATATTCTAGTAAAATAATTACCTTTCGGCCTGTCAAAACATTCATGTGCCCAATTGAATTGGTGGCGTGGATAACACTTATTAACTCACACCTACTAACTTGAAATAAAATTTAATGGATGAATTATACACATTTCATACATTTCTCGAATGTAATGGGGGGGGGGGGTTAATTGGATGACATGTTTCGTTCGTCAGGTGAACATTATCAAATACTGTTCACTTAAGAACCTTATTTTAAGGCTCAGCGGAGATATATACATTATCACACTTAGATAGAAATGTTACGCCACACAATGATTTCGTAATAAAAACATTTTTAACGTGTCAAAAATCACTTGTGTTCAGTTAGTTCTATAGTTAAGTTGTTAAGACATGCAAACACCTTTATACTAGGATAATATAAATATTGAAGGATACGTATAAGTTGGGCCCCGGGACAGTACGGTAGGTTTCTTCATTATTTTGTTAATGTTTGGCCGCTCGTTTTGATTTGAATGTCCTTGTTATTAACAAGTATCAAAAGTACATTTCAACATCAAAGACAGTTATTGAAATTATTACATCCCCATTTAATGATTAATGATAACTATGCTTGGTCTTTATCATTAGACATTGTATGTCTACCCCTTTATTATTCCCGTTTTCCAACGGGGTCGGGGATGAGATGCGATGAAAGTCTTCCTGGCGGATGGTTTTTAAGGCGCAGAAATTGTGCACTATTATGTAAGCTAAACCCATTTACTTACATTATGGAAAGTTACATTTCGCAAACGCTTAGTATATGTGGATTACAACGCACCCAAGAACGAATAATAAGTAAAATAACACTCCTGGTGTTGGAGATAAAATTCTTGAAACATACACAGAAAACATATCTGCATAACACATATTGAATTTGGTTGGTCTAGCACAGGCTTGCTCAAACCGGGCATTTCGCCAAGTGGGCGCCCGCTCGCAGGGGTTCTCAAAATGGGGGTCGCAGAGGGTGATAAAGGGGGGCACCGCCTTTGATTGAAATATTTATATTTCATATTCTGTAAAAAAAGATTACTATCCTCATATTCATGAACCTATCATAGGCAGGTAGCTCCCAAGACCATTCAAGAATAATAAACTCGTACCTTTGCTGTCTTATTTCACAAGAACTGACCAGTAGATCCTGCCAGCAGGATTTCTGAGAAAAGGTGGCGAGTAACATTTCCCACACAGCTCCCTTTCACTCACCACCCCCAGTGTCATCTCCTTACCAAACACTTAATGTTAATAAGCCGTTTGACAATGTGACCGCCACTTCCTTTCAAGAATGGATTCTTCTATTTCTGCCGTTGCCGATTCGAATTCAGCTAGGCCTTTCCAGCCAGTTCAAGGACAGTGAATGAACAGGTGAAATCTAGTGCGTGGATAGCCAACTTTACAATAAACTGATACGAGTGACGCCATTACCCATGGATAAGTGGCTTATTAGAAGTGGTAAAAAGAGACCTCATGAAAGTGATAGTGCTTGCCCTCTTTTGGAAAAAGAACAAGGTTCGAATTTAAACCAAGTCCATTGTTCTTCCGCGTCTACTTCTGCTCCCATCAGGTTTATTAATTCTACACACAAAGTGATAGTGCGTAAATATCAAGACGACTATCTGACATTAGGCTTTACCAGCATTCTTTCGAATAATAATCAGGAACAACCTCAATGCGTTCTTTGTTTGGAGATTTTAGCAAACGACAGTTTGAAGCCTGTGAAACTTAAGAGACACTTGCAGACTAAACATCCAGACTGTGTAAGTAAACCTTTAGCATTTTTTAAGCACCACGAGCAACAACTAAAAGGAAATGTTAGATTCCTAGAAAAGCACGCAACAGTTCCTAAGAAAGCGCTAAGAGCATCCTTCGAGGTATCCTATTTAATTGCAAAATCCAAATCACCACATATTATTGGTGAGAAATTACTTCTTCCTGCAGCGGTCTAAATGTGCGCGATCATGCATGGAGAAAAGTTCGGCGAGTGTTTGAAGTCGATACAAATGATACAGTGACTCGTCGTATTGATGTAATAGCCTCTGACAAAAAATCAATTGCTACCGCGTCTCCATGATAGCCCAAAAATTTTCCCTGCATCTTGATGACAGTACTGATATCGTAAACCGTGCCCAGCTTCCTTTTTTTTTTGTACGCTACTGTCATGAAAATGAAATGCACGAGGATTTTCTATTTTGTAAAGCTCTGGAAGGGCGGACTACAGGCGATGGTATTTTTTCTCTTGTGAATTCCTTTTTTATTGACAACAATCTCTCATGGACAAATGGTGTTGGTATATGTACTGATGGGGCGTCGGCATTTACAGGAACTAAAAAGGGTTTCAGAGCAAGAGTGAATGTTGTTACTAATTCCGTAAAATTCACACATTGCATGTTACACGGGGAGGCATTGGCTTCAAAAGTACTACAACCGGAAGTCAATAAAGTGCTGAACGATGTAATTAGTGTTGTAAATTTTGTGAAAGCAAGAGCTTTAAACGGTCGGTTATTTTCCATTCTTTGCGAGGAGATGTGATCTACACATGATTCGCTTCTATTGCACACGGAGGTACGTTGGTTGTCTCGTGGTCGAGTCTTTCGTCGCGTTGTGGAGTTGAAGAATGAACTTCGTATTTTCCTATTGGACAGCAGTCCTACACTCGCAACCCTGTTTCTGGATGAGAAATGGCTTCTAATACTGTGCTACTTGGCTGACGTATTTGAAAAATGAATGAACTTAACGTGTCACTTCAAAGACGAAATAGTAATATTTTCATTCTAAGCGACAAAGTGCTTGCTTTTAAGAGAAAACTTGAACTTTGGAAAGCCCAGATTGACAAAGGTTTCATTGTCTGAATGAATTCCTGGAAGAAAATGAGTTAGATATATGTCAAATTAGTGGATTTGTCGTAGAACACCTCCAAAACCTTCGTCAAAAATTCGAGGGTAGATTTCCACAATCTTCAACTGAGAATGACTGGATTCGCAGTCCGTTTGAAACGAACGTAACAGCCCACCTGTCAACGGCAGAACAGGAGGAACTAATATAACTCTCAAGTGACAGAATACTTCGAAATGAATTTAAGTCGAAGTCTCTTGAAAATTTTTGGGTGCAGATTCGGAATGAATATCCCATTTTATCAAGAAAAGCAGTGGACCTGTTATTACCCTTCGCTTCAACTTACTTGTGTGAGTCAACATTTTCCGCAATGGCATCCGTCAAGACGAAGCATCGGTCTCGGCTGCAGCTGGAAGGGGATCTGCGGGTTGCTGTTTCAAACATCCAACCAAGACTGGCTTTACTTTCATCTCAAATTCAAGCACACACATCACACTAACTCGTTTAGTGTCTGAGAATTACGGAATTCTGATCCATGTGCACTTTTATTCTCCTGTTTTACTTTTTCATGGGTGAAGAGTTTTAACATAACATTTTTCAAATTCACAGTGTAATGTTGAAAATTGTATATATTATTTCTGTTGTCATTTATAAGTCACGAGCTTTCAAATATGAAAAGCATTACTGAACACAGGTGTCACCACAGCTAAAGAGCTAATTGGTGAAACAAACAAAATTTGCTCAATTCCAATAACTGCACGTGCAGCAGTTGTTTTTATTTTTATAAGCAAAAGTAATACATATGCATGACACTTTTTATTATAAAGCGTTGTTGTACTTTCATGTGCTCTAAGAATAATGAATTGTGTGTTATTATTATTATTATTATTGTTATTATTAATGTAACTGGTAGTTTAAATCCTAATTAGGCAGTAGCATACACAGTAGATCTTGTGTGATCTCTTTTTTTTTTTGTGGGAAATAGCCTATGAGAAGTGCTAAGAAAGGAAATGAGAGGGGGGAGGCGAGACAGAAAAAGTTTGAGAACCCCTGCCTTACACGGGCTGTGACTGGGCATAGTGGCTGCGTTCAGTCTTGGCAGCGGCGAAAACCAACCGATTGCCCCACCAAGTAGGGGAAAAATCCCTTGAACGTTTCCTCCTTTTTCTTGACCAGGGAAATAATTTTATGGATATGAAAGAAAGGTCTGTTCCAGAGTTTCCTTACCCTCAATGGATTGTGAACCTAGCTTTTGTTACCGACATTACGAGTCATTTGAATACTCTCAATGCTTCATTGCAGGGAAAAGGTAAATTAATAGTTTCTCTGTTTTCGAAAATTCGCGCAATGCAAATTAATTTAGAGATATGGCGAAATCAATTCCAGGACCGTAATTTCTCGCATTTTCCAAAAGTGACGAAATTCGCAGCTAACATTAACAATGGCCTCCAGTCATTTGTTGTCTCTAGATAAGCTCAATGTACAATTCGCGAATAGATTCTCGGATTTGAGGGCACTTGAGCCGGATTTTGATATCTTAATGTCACCATGTTCGGTTGACGTCAAGACTGTGTCCGCAGAGGTGCAGTTAGAATTAATAGATCTGCAATGTGACCGCTTTATTAAGAAGAAGTTCAGAATGGCGAATGGCATCATTCAGGTTTATTCGTACCTTCCACGGCATAGATTTCCTCGACTACATGCGTAAGTGGCAGCTATAATGCACATGTTTGATTCTACATATTTATGTGAACAACTTTTCTCCGCCTTAAAGCTTTGCAAATCGAAACATCGATCACAAATGACAGATACCCATCTGAGCGCCGTTCTTCAACTGCACACCGGTAGTAGTATTTGTCCAGACATTCTCTCGCTTACAGCAAAATATGGGACATATACATCATAATGTTCACACTTGAATGCAATGTAATTGTAATGCATTGTAAATACATAGTCAACAATGAAACAGTATTAGATTGAACCTGCTGCCTCTGAATCCCTATCACTCGCACGGTCTGCCCGGTTCAACTGGGCACGCTCTCTCGCTTCGTATCGATACACTGTGAGGTATGAATGCTGGTAAGCCGCCCGCATTTACGTCACGCCTGCCTGGCTGAACTGGGCCAGGGTAAACGGGCGCCCAGCTGACAACTCCTGACCTAGCACAATGGAGTTGCGAGTTGTGGATCATTTAAGTCGACAGTTCCCTCAAAACCCGACAAATACTGACACTTTTTACATTATACCTGCCAGAAAGGATATCCAAATGCATTTATAAGAGTGAAGTTTATAATCAATCAAACGGAAAAGTAAACAAGAGAAATGATGATGTAAACTGCTATTCTTTAGGCTTCTTGGATACTTTGCAAATAATCTCCGAACTAGAGTGCACATGATTTCTGCGCCGACTAGGAATGTTTTGACCGCGTGCTCAACTCAAACCTTCCCGTTACTACTGGGGGCATTTCCAAGGGACCAACTCAAACGTGTACGTGGCTACTGGGGGAATTTCTATGGGAGCAAATCCAACGTGTCCGTGACTACTGTGGGCATATCCATGGGACCAACTCAAACGTGTACATGACTACTGGGGGCATTTCCATGGGACCAACACAAACGTGTACGAGGCTACTGGGGCATTTCCATGGGACCAACTCAAACGTGTCAGTGACAACTGGGGACCGTTCCATGGGACCAACTCAAACCTGTCGGTGACTACTGGGGGCATTTCCATGGGACCAACTCAAACGTGTCCGTGACTACTGGGGGCAGTTCCATGGGACGAACACATACGTGTCCGTTACTACTAGGGGCATTTCCATTGGACCAACGCAAACGTGTACGTGGCTACTGGGGGCATTCCCATGGGATCAACTCAAACGTGTCCGTGACTACTGGGGGCAGTTCCATGGGACCAACACAAACGTGTCCGTGACTACTGGGGGACAGTTACATGGGACCAACTCAAACGTATCCGTGACTACTGGGGACAGTTCCATGGGACCAACACAAACGTGTACGTCACTACTGGGGACAGTTCCATGGGGCCAACACAAACGTGTCCGTGACTACTGGGGGCAGGTCCATGGGACCAACACAAACGTGTCCGTGACTTCTGGGGGCAGTTCCATGGGACCAACACAAACGTGTCCGTGACTACTGGGGGCAGGTCCATGGGACCAACACAAACGTGTCCGTGACTACTGGGAGCAGTTCCATGGGACCAACACTAACGTGTCAGTGACTATTGGGAGCAGTTACATGGGACCAACACTAACGTGTCAGTGACTAGTGGGAGCAGTTACATGGGACCAACACTAACGTGTCCGTGACTACTGGGGGCAGTTCCATGGGACCAAGTCAAACGTGTCCGTGACTACTGAAGGCAGTTCCATGGGACCAACTCAAACGTGTCCGTGACTACTGGGGACAGTTCCATGGGACCAACACTAACGTGTCCGTGACTACTGGGGGCAGTTCCATGGGACCAACTCAAACGTGTCCGTGACTACTGGGGACAGTTCCATGGGGTCAACACAAACGTGTCCGTGACTACTGGGGACAGTTCCATGGGGTCAACACAAACGTGTACGTCACTACTGGGGGGCAGCTCCATGGGACCAACACAAACGTGTCCGTGACTACTGCGGATAGTTCCAAGGGACCAACCCAAACGTGTCCGTGATTACTGGGGACAGTTCCATGGTACAAACACAAACGTGTCAGTGAGTACTGGGGGCAGTTCCATGGGACCATCTCAAACGTGTACGTGGCTACTGGGGGCAGTTCCTTGGGACCAACACAAACGTGTCCATGTTTACTTGGGGCATTTCCATGGGACCAACACAAACGTGTCCGTGACTACTGGGGACAGTTCCATGGTACAAACACAAACGTGTCAGTGACTACTGGGGGCAGTTCCATGGGACCATCTCAAACGTGTCCGTGACTACTGGGGGCAGTTCCATGGCACCAACACAAACGTGTACGTGACTACTGGGGACATTTCCATGGGACCAACACAAATGTGTCCGCGACTACTGGGGGCAATTCCATGGGACCATCTCAAACGAGTACGTGGCTACTGGGGACAGTTCCATTGGGTCAACACACCCGTGTACGTGACAACTGGGGACAGTTCCATGGGATCAACACAAACAGGGCCATTACTACTGGGGACAGTTCCATGGGTCCAACACAAACATGTCCGTGACTACTGGGGGCAGTTCCATGGGACCAACACAAACATGTCCGTGACTACTGGGGACAGATCCATGGGACCAACACAAACGTGTCCGCGACTACTGGGGACAGTTCCATGGGACCAACACAAACGTGTACGTGACTACTGGGGACAGTTCCATGGGACCAACACAAACGTGTCCGTGACTACTGGGGGGCAGTTCCTTGGGACCAACACAAACGTGTCCGTGTTTACTTGAGGCATTTCCATGGGACCAACACAAACGTGTCCGTGACTACTGGGGACAGGTCCATGGGACCAACAAAAACGTGTCCGTGACTACTGGGGACAGTTCCATGGGACCAACAAAAACATGTCCGTGACTACTGGGGGCATTTCCATGGGACCAACACAAAGGTGTCCGTGACTACTGGGGGCAGTTCCTTGGGACCAACACAAACGTGTACGTGTCTACTGGGGGCATTTCCATGGGACCAGCACAAACGTGTCCGCGACTACTGGGGACAGTTCCATGGGACCAACACAAACGTATCCGTGGCTCCTGGGGAAGTTCCATGGGACCAACTCAAACTTGTCCCTGAATACTGGGGGAGTTCCATGGGACCAACACTAACGTGTCCGTGACTAGTGGGGATAGTTCCATGGGACCAACACAAGCGGGTCCGTGACTACTGGGGGAGTTCCATGGGACCAACACTAACGTGTCCGTGACTACTGGGGGAGTTCCATGGGACCAACACTAACGTGTCCGTGACTACTGGCGACAGTTCCATGGGGTCAACACTAACGTGTCCGTGACTACTGGGGACAGTTCCATGGGACCAACACAAACGTGTACGTCACTACTGGGGACAGTTCCATGGGACCAACACAAACGTGTCCGTGACTACTGGTGGCATTTCCTTGGGACCAACACAAACGTGTCCGTGTTTACTTGGGGCATTTCCATGGGGCCAACACAAAGGTGTCCGTGACTACTGGGGGCAGTTCCATGGGACCAACACAAACGTGTACGTGGCTACTGGGGGCATTTCCATGGGACCAACACAAGCGTGTCCGCGACTACTGGGGACAGTTCCATAGGGTCAACACAAACGTGTCCGTGACTACTGGGGACAGTTCCATGGGGTCAACACTAACGTGTCCGTGACTACTGGGGACAGTTCCATGAGACCAACACAAACGTGTCCGTGACTACTGGGGACAGTTCCATGGCGTCAACACTAACGTGTCCGTGACTACTGGGGACAGTTCCATGGGACCAACACAAACTTGTACGTCACTGCTGGAGGCATTTCCATGGGACTAACACAAACGTGTCCCTGACTACTGGGGGCCGTTCCATGGGACCAAAACAAACTTGTCCCTGACTACTGGGGGCAGTTCCATGGGACCAACACAAACTTGTCCGTGACTACTCGGAGCAGTCCCTTGGGACCAACACAAACGTGTCCGTGAGTACTGGAGGCAGTTCCATGGGACCAACTCAAACGTGTCCGTGACTACTGGGGGCAGTTCCATGGGACCAACTAAAACGTGTCCGTGACTACTGGGGGCAGTTCCATGGGACCAACGCCAACGTGTCCGTGATTAATGAGGACATTTCCATGGGACCAACTCAAACGTGTCCGTGACTACTGGGGGCAGATCCATGGGACCAACACAAACGTGTCCGTGACTACTGGGAGCAGTTCCATGGGACCAACACTAACGTGTCCGTGACTACTGGGGGCAGTTCCATGGCGCCAACTCAAACGTGTCCGTGACTACTGGGGGCAGTTCCATGGGACCAACACAAACGTGTCCGAGATTAATGAGGACATTTCCATGGGACCAACTCACACGTGTCCGTGACCACTGGGGGCAGTTCCATGGGACCAACACGCCCGTGACTACTGGGGGACAGTTCCATGGGACCAACTCAAACGTATCCATGACTACTGGGGACAGTTCCATGGGACCAACACAAACATGTCCGTGACTACTGGGGGGCAGTTCCATGGGACCAACACAAACATGTCCGTGACTACTGGGGACAGATCCATGGGACCAACACAAACGTGTCCGCGACTACTGGGGACAGTTCCATGGGACGAACACAAACGTGTACGTGACTACTGGGGACAGTTCCATGGGACCAACACAAACGTGTCCGTGACTACTGGGGGCAGTTCCTTGGGACCAACACAAACGTGTCCGTGTTTACTTGGGGCATTTCCATGGGACCAACACAAACGTGTCCGTGACTACTGGGGACAGGTCCATGGGACCAACAAAAACGTGTCCGTGACTACTGGGGACAGTTCCATGGGACCAACAAAAACGTGTCCGTGTCTACTAGGGGCATTTCCATGGGACCAACACAAAGGTGTCCGTGACTACTGGGGGCAGTTCCATGGGACCAACACAAACGTGTACGTGGCTACTGGGGGCATTTCCGTGGGACCAGCACAAACGTGTCCGCGACTACTGGGGACAGTTCCATGGGACCAACACAAACGTATCCGTGGCTCCTGGGGAAGTTCCATGGGACCAACTCAAACTTGTCCCTGAATACTGGGGGAGTTCCATGGGACCAACACTAACGTGTCCGTGACTAGTGGGGATAGTTCCATGGGACCAACACAAGCGGGTCCGTGACTACTGGGGGAGTTCCATGGGACCAACACTAACGTGTCCGTGACTACTGGGGGAGTTCCATGGGACCAACACTAACGTGTCCGTGACTTCTGGCGACAGTTCCATGGGGTCAACACTTACGTGTCCGTGACTACTGGGGACAGTTCCATTGGACCAACACAAACGTGTACGTCACTACTGGGGACAGTTCCATGGGACCAACACAAACGTGTCCGTGACTACTGGTGGCATTTCCTTGGTACCAACACAAACGTGTCCGTGTTTACTTGGGGCATTTCCATGGGACCAACACAAACGTGTACGTGGCTACTGGGGGCATTTCCATGGGACCAACACAAGCGTGTCCGCGACTACTGGGGACAGTTCCATGGGGTCAACACAAACGTGTCCGTGACTACTGGGGACAGTTCCATGGGGTCAACACTAACGTGTCCGTGACTACTGGGGACAGTTCCATGAGACCAACACAAACGTGTCCGTGACTACTGGGGACAGTTCCATGGCGTCAACACTAACGTGTCCGTGACTACTGGGGACAGTTCCATGGGACCAACACAAACTTGTACGTCACTACTGGAGGCATTTCCATGGGACTAACACAAACTTGTCCCTGACTACTGGGGGCCGTTCCATGGGACCAAAACAAACTTGTCCCTGACTACTGGGGGCAGTTCCATGGGACCAACACAATCTTGTCCGTGACTACTCGGAGCAGTCCCTTGGGACCAACACAAACGTGTCCGTGAGTACTGGAGGCAGTTCCATGGGACCAACTCAAACGTGTCCGTGACTACTGGGGGCAGTTCCATGGGACCAACTGAAACGTGTCCGTGACTACTGGGGGCAGTTCCATGGGACCAACACCAACTTGTCCGTGATTAATGAGGACATTTCCATGGGGCCAACTCAAACGTGTCCGTGACTACTGGGGGCAGATCCATGGGACCAACACAAACGTGTCCGTGACTACTGGGAGCAGTTCCATGGGACCAACACTAACGTGTCAGTGACTATTGGGAGCAGTTACATGGGACCAACACTAACGTGTCCGTGACTACTGGGGGCAGTTCCATGGCGCCAACTCAAACGTGTCCGTGACTACTGGGGGCAGTTCCATGGGACCAACACAAACGTGTCCGAGATTAATGAGGACATTTCCATGGGACCAACTCACACGTGTCCGTGACCACTGGGGGCAGTTCCATGGGACCAACACGCCCATGACTACTGGGGGACAGTTCCATGGGACCAACTCAAACGTATCCATGACTACTGGGGACCGTTCCATGGGACCAACACAAACGTGTACGTCACTAATGGGGACCGTTCCATGGGACCAACAAAAACGTGTCCGTGACTACTGGGGACATTTCCATGGTACAAACACAAACGTGTCAGTGACTACTGGGGGCAGTTCCGTGAGACCATCTCAAACGTGTACGTGGCTACTGGGAGCAGTTCCTTGGGACCAACACAAACGTGTCCATGTTTACTTGGGGGCATCTCCATGGGACCAACACAAACGTGTCCGTGACAACTGGGGACAGGTCCATGGGACCAACAAAAACGTGTCCGTGGCTACTAGGGGCATTTCCATGGGACCAACACAAAGGTGTCCGTGACTACTGGGGGCAGTTCCATGGGACCAACACAAACGTGTACGTGGCTACTGGGGGCATTTCCATGGGACCAACACAAACGTGTCCGCGACTACTGGGGGCTGTTGCATGGGACCATCTCAAACGTGTACGTGGCTACTGGGGACAGTTCCATTGGGTCAACACACACGTGTACGTGACTACTTGGGACAATTCCATGGGATCAACACAAACAGGGCCATTACTACTGGGGTCAGTTCCATGGGACCAACACAAACATGTCCGTGACTACTGGGGGCAGTTCCATGGGACCAATACAAACATGTCCGTGACTACTGGGGACAGATCCGTGGGACCAACATAAACGTGTCCGCGACTATTGGGGACAGGTCCATGGGACCAACAAAAACGTGTCCGCGACTACTGGGGACAGTTCCATGGGACGAACACAAACGTGTACGTAACTACTGGGGGGTTCCATGGGACCAACACAAACGTGTACGTCACTACTGGGGACAGTTCCATGGGACCAACACAAACGTGTCCGTGACTACTGGGGGCAGTTCCTTGGGACCAACACAAACGTGTCCGTGTTTACTTGGGGCATTTCCATGGGACCAACACAAACGTGTCCGTGACTACTGGGGACAGGTCAATGGGACCAACAAAAACGTGTCCGTGACTACTGGGGGCATTTCCATGGGACCAACCCAAAGGTGTCCGTGACTACTGGGGGCAGTTCCATGGGACCAACACAAACGTGTACGTGGCTACTGGGGGCTTTTCCATGGGACCAACACAAACGTGTCCGCGACTACTGGGGACAGTTCCATCGGACCAACACAAACGTATCCGTGGCTCCTTGGGAAGTTCCATGGGACCAACTCAAACTTGTCCCTGAATACTGGGGGAGTTCCATGGGACCAACACTAACGTGTCCGGGACTAGTGGGGATAGTTCCATGGGACCGACAAAAGCGGGTCCGTGACTACTGGGGGAGTTCCAAGGGACCAACACTAACGTGTCCGTGACTACTGGTGGAGTTCCATGGGACCAACCCTAACGTGTCCGTGACTACTGGGGACAGTTCCATGGAGTCAACACTAACGTGTCCGTGACTACTGGGGACAGTTCCATGAGACCAACACAAACGTGTCCGTGACTACTCGGGGCTGGTCCATGGGACCAACACAAACGTGTCCGTGACTTCTGGGGGCAGTTCCCTGGGACAAACACAAACGTGTCCGTGACTACAGGGAGCAGTTCTATGGGACCAACACTAACGTGTCAGTGACTATTGGGAGCAGTTACATTGGACCAACACTAACGTTTCCGTGATTACTGGGAGCATTTCCATGGGACCAACCCAAACGTGTCCGTGACTACTGGGGACAGTTCCATGGGGTCAACACAAACGTGTCCGTGACTACTGGGGACAGTTCCATGAGGTCAACACAAACGTGTACGTCACTACTGGGGGGAGCTCCATGGGACCAACACAAACGTGTCCGTGACTACTGGGGATAGTTCCAAGGGACCAACCCAAACGTGTCCATGACTACTGGGGACAGTTCCATGGTACTAACACAAACATGTCAGTGACTACTGGGGGCAATTCCATGGGACCAACACAAACGTGTCCGTGACTACTGGGGGCAGTTCCATGGGACTAACACAAACGTGTCCGCGACTACTGGGGATAGTTCCATGGGACGAACACAAACGTGTACGTGACTACTGGGGGGTGTTCCATGGGACCAACACAGACGTGTACGTCACTACTGGGGACAGTTGCATGGGACCAACACAAACGTGTCCGTGACTACTGGGGGCAGTTCCTTGGGACCAACACAAACGTGTCCGTGTTTAATTGGGGGCATTTCCATGGGATCAACACAAACGTGTACGTCACTACTGGGGGCAGTTCCATGGGACCAACACAAACGTGTACGTGGCTACTGGGGGCAGTTCCATGGTACTAACACAAACGTGTCAGTGACTACTGGGGGCAATTCCATGGGACCAACACAAACGTGTCTGTGACTACTGGGGGCAGTTCCATGGGACCAACACAAACGTTTCCGCGACTACTGGGGATAGTTCCATGGGACGATCACAAACGTGTACGTGACTACTGGGGGGTGTTCCATGGGACCAGCACAGACGTCTACGTCACTACTGGGGACAGTTGCATGGGACCAACACAAACGTGACCGTGACTACTGGGGGCAGTTCCATGGGACCAACACAAACTTGTCCGTGACTACTGGGGGCAGTCCCTTGGGACCAACACAAACGTGGCCGTGAGTACTGGAGGCAGTTCCATGGGACCAACTCAAACGTGTCCGTGACTACTGGGGGCAGTTCCATGGGACCAACTGAAACGTGTCCGTGACTACTGGGGGCAGTTCCATGGGACCAACACAAACGTGTACGTCACTACTGGGACAGTTCCATGGGACCAACACAAACGTGTACGTCACTACTGGGACAGTTCCATGGGACCAACACAAACGTGTCCATGGGACCAACACAAACGTGTCCCTAACTTCTGGGGGCAGTTCCCTGGGACAAACACAAACGTGTCCGTGACTACAGGGAGCAGTTCCATGGGAGCAACACTAACGTGTCAGTGACTATTGGGAGCAGTTACATGGGACCAACACTAACGTTTCCGTGACTACTGGGGGCAGTTCCATGGGACCAACACAAACCTGTCCGTGACTACTGGGGACAGTTCCATGGGGTCAACACAAAAGTGTCCGTGACTACTGGGGACAGTTCCATGGGGTCAACACAAACGTGTACGTCACTACTGGGGGGCAGCTCCATGCGACCAACACAAACGTGTCCGTGACTACTGGGGATAGTTCCAAGGGATCAACCCAAACGTGTCCGTGACTACTGGGGACAGTTCCATGGTACTAACACAAACGTGTCAGTGACTACAGGGGGCAGTTCCATGGGACCAACACAAACGTGTCCGTGACTACTGGGGGCAGTTCCTTGGGACCAACACAAACGTGTACGTGGCTACTGGGGACAGTTCCATTGGGTCAACACACACGTGTACGTGACTATTGGGGACAGTTCCATGGGATCAACACAAACAGGGCCATTACTACTGGGGACAGTTCCATGGGACCAACAGAAACGTGTCCGTGACTACTGGGGGACAGTTCCATGGGACCAGCACAAACATGTCCGTGACTACTGGTGACAGATCCATGGGACCAACACAAACGTGTCCGCGACTACTGGGGACAGTTCCATGGGACGAACACAAACGTGTACGTGACTACTGGGGGGTGTTCCATGGGACCAACACAGACGTGTACGTCACTACTGGGGACAGTTGCATGGGACCAACACAAACCTGTCCGTGACTACTGGGGGCAGTTCCTAGGGACCAACACAAATGTGTCCGTGTTTACTTGGGGCATTTCCATGGGACCAACACAAACGTGTACGTCACTACTGGGGGCAGTTCCATGGGACCAACACAAACGTGTACGTGGCTACTGGGGGCATTTCCAAGGGACCAACACAAACGTGTCTGAGACTGCTGGGGACAGTTCCATGGGACTAACACAAACGTATCCGTGGCTCCTGGGGAAGTTCCATGGGACCAACTCAAACTTGTCCCTGAACACTGGGGATAGTTCCATGGGACCAACACAAACGTGTCCGTGACTACTGGGGGGTTCCATGGGACGAACACTAACGTGTCCGTGACTACTGGGCAGTTCTATGGGACCAACACAAACGTGTCCGTGACTAGTGGGGTTAGTTCCATGGGACCAACACAAGCGTGTCCGTGACTACTGGGGGAGTTCCATGGGACCTACACTAACGTGTCCGTGACTACTGGGGGAGTTCCATGGGACCAACACGAACGTGTCTGTGACTAGTGGGGGAGTTCCATGGGACCAACACAAACGTGTCCGTGACTACTGGGGACAGTTCCATGGGGTCAACACTAACGTTTCCGTGACTACTGGGGACAGTTCCATGGGACCAACACAAACGTGTCCGTGACTACTGGGGACAGTTCCATGGCGTCAACACTAACGTGTCCGTGTCTACTGGGGGCATTTCCATGGGATCAACACAAACTTGTACGTCACTACTGGAGGCATTTCCATCGGACTAACACAAACGTGTCCCTGACTACAGGGGGCAGTTCCATGGGACCAACACAAACTTGTCCGTGACTACTGGGGGCAGTCCCTTGGGACCAACACAAACGTGTCCGTGAGTACTGGACGCAGTTCCATGAGACCAACTCAAACGTGTCCGTGACTACTGGGGGTAGTTCCATGGGACCAACTGAAACGTGTCCGTGACTTCTGGGGCAGTCCCGTGGGACCTACACAAACGTGTCCAGGACTGCTGGTTACAGTTCCATGGGACCAACACGAATGTGTCCGTCACTTCTGGAGGCAGTTCCATGGGACCAACACGAACGTGTCCGTGACTACTGGGGATAGTTCCAAGGGATCAACCCAAACGTGTCCGTGACTACTGGGGACAGTTCCATGGTACTAACACAAACGTGTCAGTGACTACTGGGGGCATTTCCATGGGACCAACGCCAACGTGTCCATGACTACTGGGGACAGTTCCATGGGACCAACTCAAACGTTTCCGTGACTACTGGGGACAGTTCCATGGGACCAACACAAACGTGTCCGTGACTACTGGGGACAGTTCAATGGGACCAACACAAACGTGTCCGTGTTTACTTGGGACAGTTCCATGGGACCAACACCAACGTGTACGTCACTACAGGGGGCAGTTCCAAGGGACCAACACGAACGTGTCCGTGACTACTGGGGGCATTTCCATGGGACCAACACAAACGTGTCCGTGTTTACTTGGGACAGTTCCATGGGACCAACTCAAACGTGTACGTGGCTACTGGGGGCATTTCCATGGGACCAACACAAACGTGTCCGCGACTACTGGGGACAGTTCCATGGGACCAACACAAACGTATCTGTGGCTCCTGCGGGAGTTCCATGGGGCCAACTCATACGTGTCCCTGAATACTGGGGGAGTTCCACGGGACCAACCCAAACGTGTCCATGACTACTGGGGACAGTTCCATGGGACCAACTCAAACGTGTCCGTGACTATTGGGGATATTTCCTTGGGATCAACACAAACGTGTCCGTGACTACTGGGGATAGTTCCATGGGACCAACACAAACGTATCCGTGGCTCCTGCGGGAGTTCCATGGGACCAACTCAAACGTGTCCCTGAATACTAGGGTAGTTCCATGGGACCAACACTAACGTGTCCGTGACTACTGGGGATAGTTCCATGGGACCAACACAAACGTGTCCGTGACTACTGGGGATTGTTCCATGGGACCAACACTAACGTGTCCGTGACTAGTGGGGATAGTTCCATGGGACCAACACAAGCGTGTCCGTGACTACTGGGGGAGTTCCATGGGACTAACACAAACGTGTCTGTGACTACTGGGGACTGTTCCATGGGACCAACACCAACGTGTACGTCACTACTGGGGGCAGTTCCATGGGACCAACACGAACGTGTCCGTGACTACTGGGGACAGTTCCATGGGACCAACGCGAACGTGTACGTGACTACTGGGGGCATTCCCATGGGACCAACACAAACGTGTCCGTGACTACGGGGGACAGTTCCATGGGACCAACTCAATCGCTTCCATGACTACTGGGGGCAGTTCCATGGGACCAACACAAACTTGTCTGTGACTACTGGGGACCGTTCCATGGGACCAACACAAACGTGTCCGTGACTACTGTAGGCAGTTCCATGGGACCAACACAAACGTGTCCGTGACTACTGGGGACAGTTCCATGGGACCAACTCAAACGTGTCCGTGACTACTGGGGGCAGTTCCATGGGACCAACTCATACGTGTCCGTTATTACTGTGGACAGTTCCATGGGGTCAACACAAACGTGTACGTGACTACGGGGGGCAGTTCCATGGGACCAACACAAACGTGTCCATTTCTACTGGGGGAGTTCCATGGGACCAACTCAAACGTGTCTGTGACTACTGGGGACAGTTCCATGGGGTCAACCCAAACGTGTACGTGATTACTGGGTGAGTTCTATGGGACCAACACAAACGTGTCCTTTACTACTGGGGGAGTTCCATGGGACCAACAGAATCGTCTTTTTTTTAGATGGATATGGTCTTGGGCTGGGGTTCATGCCACAATTTGCTATCGCGCACCCTGCCCCTGAGTTGGCACAGGCAGATACTACCCGCAGTTCATTGCAGTGTTAAACATATCCATGATTCTATGTTCCTCGGTATACCGGAGGAACTCTATTTTATTTACGAGCATCACTGACCGTGGACCCGAACAACATCACCCGTACAGAAGTGAGCTGCTCCTCTGATTACTGGAAAATCTCCTTTGCCGGCGCCCGTGACACAACACTACCCGTTGAGGTATGCCTTCCAATTAATCCCCTCCCCCTTTCTCTGTGAAGTGTAATTCATCCATGTACGGGTACTGTTTTATTTCCTGGTATATATACTGTAGATATGAGTAGGTAAGTGTTGGTCTTGCCCAATTTTATTAAGCACATTAGTTTGTTGACTGACTGAAAAGCAATTAATTTACTAGACTACGAAGGCAACAATGACAGAATGCATGGTGGCGACAGAACCTGAAAATCAGGGAAATGTCAGGGAGCTTCGCAAAAGTGTAGAAAAAATTAGGAAAATATGAGGAAATAAAAAAATAATCTAAAATCCAACAAATTTTGAGTCGAGCGAGCGAGAATTATTTTGCAGCCTTAAATTGGCGCGGAGAAAAAAGTAGCGCAATTCCCCTAGGTGATACATCTCAAAAGGAATCGTTAGGTAAGAGGGGAGGTACCACATAAGCAAGGTTATATAGGCTACTAATTAATACATTAACCGCTAAATTAATATCAGGGAATTTAGTGGCAACATCAGGGGAAAATCGGGGTCAGGCAAAGTCTGTTGCCACCATGGAATGGCTTCTACAATTTCTAGAAACTCTATTATCGTTACAGTAGCTTTGTGATGTTGAGATGGATCACAGGATGCAAGGTGGAAACATGTTCGGGTGGGGTATAAATATGTGTGACGGTACATTTTATGGTGATACAGAATCCACCATCAAGTGATCGAACAATGAATTAATGAACATCCTCGCATACTAATGGGATGAAGCTTTTGAGAGTCCATTAGCGGCACGGGAACAGGGAGCTTTATCCACACACACAGACACAATGTACATTATATCCGTGACTGTGAATATTGAAAATAAATGGTATTCGAAAGCTATGATGATGTGGTGAAGCCATCACGTGACCTGTGTAGGCTGTTAGGGACACCTGTCATATTGCCACGCATGAATTGATTGGTGGTCGCTAAGTGGAAACTGCGCTTGTATTGTGCCTTAAGAATATGTGGACATGGAATGGAACTACTGTACAAAACGTGTTCTAATGCACAGTTTTCTTTCGTAGTTGCGGATCTTTACGAAAAACAAAAACTGCAATTAATTAATACCTGATGGCTCAAACCTGCGCCAACCCATGAGCGAAGAGGGGAAAGAAGGAGAACGAAGGTAGTTGAGGGGGTGACTGCTGATGTGCTCCTGGGAGACGCACTAACGTGCAATACAGTTCCAGGAGTAGGAGCCGATCGTAGTGAACGTTCCTCCCCTCTTAATCACGTTGCAGCACATGGACTCGCTTGCATATGAAACTTTCCAGACGCATGTGTCATCAGGTAATAATTGCGCTCTAGTGTTCCTCTCTGATTTAGATTGGTGTTGATTGGGTTTGATGACCTCTTGGGGAGGTCGTTTTACCGTTTTGCAATGCGCCGTAGCCGAGTGCGTTAATTTGCACATGGCGATTGTGATGGGGGACATCGACAAGTCCGGTGATCGAAGTTTCGAATAACGGCTATCCTGTGGGTGGTTTTCCCTGGAGTTTCCCACCACTCCCTCCAGGCAGATGCTGGGATGGTACCACCCTACCCTAATAATTACAGCTACTTCACTACTGTCACCACAAAAACACAGGTTGTCAGACAAATTTAATACACATTCAAGTACACGGGTCTGATGACCATGATGTCCCAAGCTTCTCAAACGAATGAACATCGACATCTTGTTTTCATGAAGCGAAACTGAATGTCAACTGTCTCGTGGTGTAACCGTTGTTCACAACCATCCTTGAGGTCTCCTCTGTCTGTGCGCTGGAACAGGGTCCACGCAACCTTGTGAGTAGACCGTGGCTTCGATTCCCACTTCATCCAACTCAGAGATGAAATTCCGAGGTTTCCGACCTCTTTTCCATGCAATTGTCACGATGGCTCTTAACGTAAGGCCATGGCCACCTTCTTCCCAATTCTAGCCCCCTCATATAACTACAGACATCGAAATAACACAGGTTATCACACGGGGATGATAAGGACGAATTCCGTGCCACTAAATGAAACAACAACAGAAAACTGAATGCCTTCAACAAGTAGTACGCTGTGTTAATGGTTGTAAACACGACCAGCCAGGTGCTCACCAGTTGAATTCCTTTCTGTCAAGATGTTTTAAATAGCATCTATGGTATTCTCCTCGGTTTCTCACGGAACACTCGAGTGCCATTCCTTCTAATTTTATGAGAATCTATGTTATGGTGCTAAGTGTGTTTCCTTGTATATCTGAGCTCTCGTTCCCACGCTCTTGTAAGAGTCATTTTCGTCATCATCACAGTCTACTTGAGTGCGTGTATAGTGTGTAGGAAGGAGGCAGCCGTACCTAGGCTATAAGTTAGGAACCATCCCGACATTTGGCTGTAGTACAAGTGGAAAACCTTGAGGGGCTTGGGCATCGTGGTAATTTGGCCCCGTGTCTGATAACCTTTGTCATTGTGGTGTCTGCAGTAGTGTGTGTGTGTCATTCAGATGAGGATTGGTGAGGAGGCGACAGAGGCATGAAGTTTGGAACCATCCCAGCATTTGCCTCGGGAAAAGTGGGAAACCACGAAAAACCACTTCCTGGGATGGTTGAAGTGGGAAAAGAATCCACCTTTTGTCAGTTTTGCCTAACGATGCCCTGTTGCAGCCTTCAGACCGGAATTAAATTTCTTGGTAGATCCAGGAATCGAACCCGGACGTCCAGGGCGAAAGCCAAGATTGCTGGCCGCTACACCAACAGGTAGTCAAGATGGAGACTCACTTCCAGGATGGCGTAGGTGGGAATGTCATGGGGTTGTACACCAGAGCTGGGAATTGGACACACAATCTGAGGGATTACAGCCATTTCCGGACTTGTGACTGTGTTAGAATGGTTCGCCACCATTCTGGATGCTGTCGCCGGTTATAGGACATAACGTACCACCGGACATAACGTACCACCGGACATAACGTACCACCGGACATAACGTACCCCTTGGCCGGCTGATTACCTGTGAAGAGTCGGCTAATGACCTTAAAATATTTCGGAGAGGACATAACGTACCACTTGAAAGAGTGGGAAGTATTTAGGGTGCATGAAACCCTAACCGCACGGCCACTTGCTGGGTATTGCTCAATTAATCCTGGTAATAAATACGTGGGCAATAACATAACATAAACTAATATAAAATATGATAAGTTTTTGAATTCCCATCACACTTTGTTCAGGATTTGGACTGGCAAAATGTTTATAAACATTTTGGCGTGTTTAAAATCAGCTGTGGTTAAGCTCTGGTCATTTTTCGTTTTCTTTGTTATGTTTTTTATTAAAAACATTGTTTTTTGTGGGTTTGGTATCCTAGCGTATAGCAAGTTCGTCATGGGATGTTTGATTCTAAGTGAATAGCAAGTTCGCCATGTGAAGTTTCATTCCAAGTTCGGCTAATATGAGAGAGCTCTCAAGCAAGATTTCAAGTGTCCATTCTCTTCATACCGCCTCATTATTCTGTCAAGCCGTTCATCATACTTCACATAGTTCTTCTTTCTCTTTGAACTTTCAATGTACAATTCGTACTTCATCCGTCGAAGTGCGCACATAAACCGCCCTTATTCGTTGTACACAACGCCCTGTTACAATACCAAAATGTTTCAAGCCGCACAGTGTGATCGCCACTGATGTTTATGTGGTAATGAACCTGTAATTCGAAAGCCCGTCTGACATCAAGTGGTACGTTATGTCCTAGCGTAAATATTTGGGGATTACGGGAAAACCGTTCTTAGGTAGATAACGACCTAGGTGGTAGGTTATGTCCTCGAAAATCAAGTGGTACGTTTTGTCCGTGGTACGTTATGTCCGGACACCGCTGTTGCCTGGTTGCAGCTGCAGATTCTCATTTTCCTCTCCCTGTGCCCCTTCAATAGGCGAAGCGCGACACCACAATCACTGATGCCTGCCCAGGGTTGGGCAACTTACTCTTAAAAGTCACTTTCTTAACAGTCACCCTTACTTAATAAAAGTAGCGTAGTTACGCTGGCTTTGGGATAAGTCACTGCGTAACAGTCACTCTTGCTTAATAAAAGTAGCGTAGTTACTGTAACTTTGGGATAAGTCACTGCGTAACAGTCACTCTTGCTTAATAAAAGTAGCGTAGTTACGGTAACTTTGGGATAAGTCACTGCGTAACAGTCAGCCTTACTTAATAAAAGTAGCGTTGTTACGGTAACCTTGTGATAAGTCACTTTCTTAACAGTCACCCTTACTTAATAAAAGTAGCGTAGTTACGCTGGCTTTGGGATAAGTCACTGCGTAACAGTCACTCTTGCTTAATAAAAGTAGCGTAGTTACTGTAACTTTGGGATAAGTCACTGCGTAACAGTCAGCCTTACTTAATAAAAGTAGCGTAGTTACGGTAACTTTGTGATAAGTCACTGCGTAACAGTCACTCTTACTTAATAAAAGTAGCGTAGTTACGGTAACTTTGTGATAAGTCACTGCGTAACAGTCACTCTTACTTAATAAAAGTAGCGTAGTTACGGTAACTTTGGGATGAGTCACTGCGTAACAGTCAGCCTTACTTAATAAAAGTAGCGTAGTTACGGTAACGTTGTGATAAGTCACTGCGTAACAGTCAGCCTTACTTAATAAAAGTAGCGTAGTTACGTTAACTTTGTGATAAGTCACTGCGTAACAGTCACTCTTACTTAATAAAAGTAGCGTAGTTACGGTAACTTTGGGATAAGTCACTGCGTATCAGTCAGCCTTACTTAATAAAAGTAGCGTAGTTACGGTAACTTTGTGACAAGTCACTGCGTAACAGTCACTCTTACTTATTAAAAGTAGCGTAGTTACGGTAACTTTGTGATAAGTCACTGCGTAACAGTCAGCCTTACTTAATAAAAGTAGCGTAGTTACGGTAACTTTGTGATAAGTCACTGCGTAACAGTCAGCCTTACTTAATAAAAGTAGCGTTGTTACGGTAAAGTTGTGATAAGTCACTGCGTAACAGTCAGCCTTACTTAATAAAAGTAGCGTAGTTACGGTAACTTTGTGATAAGTCACTGCGTAACAGTCACTCTTACTTAATAAAAGTAGCGTAGTTACAGTAACTTTGGGATAAGTCACTGCGTAACAGTCAGCCTTACTTAATAAAAGTAGCGTAGTTACGGTAACTTTGTGATAAGTCACTGCGTAACAGTCACTCTTACTTAATAAAAGTAGCGTAGTTACGGTAACTTTGGGATAAGTCACTGCGTAACAGTCAGCCTTACTTAATAAAAGTAGCGTAGTTACGGTAACTTTGTGATAAGTCACTGCGTAACAGTCAGCCTTACTTAATAAAAGTAGCGTTGTTACGGTAAAGTTGTGATAAGTCACTGCGTAACAGTCAGCCTTACTTAATAAAAGTAGCGTAGTTACGGTAACTTTGTGATAAGTCACTGCGTAACAGTCACTCTTACTTAATAAAAGTAGCGTAGTTACAGTAACTTTGGGATAAGTCACTGCGTAACAGTCAGCCTTACTTAATAAAGGTAGCGTAGTTACGGTAACTTTGTGATAAGTCACTGCGTAACAGTCACTCTTACTTAATAAAAGTAGCGTAGTTACGGTAACTTTGTGATAAGTCACTGCGTAACAGTCACTCTTACTTAATAAAAGTAGCGTAGTTACGGTAACTTTGGGATAAGTCACTGCGTAACAGTCAGCCTTACTTAATAAAAGTAGCGTAGTTACGGTAACTTTGGGATAAGTCACTGCGTAACAGTCAGCCTTTCTTAATAAAAGTAGCGTAGTTACGGTAACTTTGGGTTAAGTCACTGCGTAACAGTCAGCCTTACTTAATAAAAGTAGCGTAGTTACGGTAACTTTGGGATAAGTCACTGCGTAACAGTCAGCCTTACTTAATAAAAGTAGCGTAGTTACGGTAAATTTGGGATAAGTCACGGCATCACAGTTACAATTATTGCCAAGAGAAACGTTACTATTGAATAAAATAGTTGCTTACTAATACTTACCCCGCTCCTATACTTTACTCGATCTGAACGGAATATGCTAATGGGTTCGAGTAATATGGAATATGTAAATCTTATTTAATAATTAATAAATGCTTATTGTGACAGTCTCCTCTCCGTAGAGTTGTGACTCATGAGTGAGCTAGTACAAACCTTACAATAACACGACGGATTCCACACCCAATCAAGTAGACGGTGGTGACGACGAAAATGACTACAAGGACGTGGGAATGTAAGCTCGGATATACAAGAAAGCACACTTAGCACCGTAACATAGGATCTCAAAATTAAAAATTATTATACCTTGACCGACGATCACTTGTTTCTCAGATCCTTATCTAATATTATCCTAATAGAACCGGTCAGCAGTCACTTTGATCTAGATTCACAAGACACTGCCAGTTAAAGGGGTGAGACGAGTTATTATTTCTGGAGTCCGAGTTAAGACTCGGATAAACGGAAATTTAAAAAGAAATACATAGAAACGAAAGTTCGATGCTTTTCTGTCGGTCAACACGATTGTACCCGAATGAGATGGTTTATTTCCTAATCCTGAAAAAAAAAAACATGAGATTAATAAATTCACTTGGATGACCAGTTTCGATCATCAAGCAATCATCATCAGATCCATTACACTTAAGCTACAAAATTTTTATGTCTGAAAGTATGGGTGAAAATATGTACAATGTATACACTTCTTTAGTTGCGGTATTAGTTGAGATAGTTCACCTCGTCAATATGTGTTAGTTATAGTCTATGTGATGTTTTGTTAAAATACTGGAAGTGGTGATTGATCTTTCAGTATTTTAACAAAACATCACATAGACTATAACTAACAAATATTGACGAGTTAAACTATCTCAACTAATATCGCAACTAAAGAAGTGTACATATTGTAAATATTTTCACCCATACTTTCAGACCTAAAAATGTTGTAGCCGAAGTGTAGTGGATCTGATGATGATCGTTTGACGATCGACGCTGTTCATCCAAGTGTATTCATTAATCTCATGTAAATTATTTTAAGTTTTAGGGAATAACCCATCTCATTGGGGTACAATCGTGTTGACCGACTGAAAAACATCGAACTTACGCTTACTAAGTCAACACTGAAAATGGCTTCAACCACCATAAAGAAATGCATAGTCTACTGTTAATGTTTCCTTCAAAAAATAAATTGTTGTTGCTTATTTTAGGGGCTTGGCGATTTTGTGGTCTTGTGGCTCCGTGTACTTGGATGCGTATAGAATTTGTGTGATAACTTGTTTCACTGTACCAGTATTTGTATTTGTAAATTGGGGATATGATTGGCCTCAAGTTAGGAATCATCCCGGCATTTGCCTGGGGTAGAAGTGGGAAACCACGGAAAACCACTTCCAGGATGGCTGGCGTGGGAATCGAACCCACCACCTCTCAGTTTTGCCTCATGAGGATGAGTGCATCCTCTTCCAGCCCTCAGACCAGAATTGAATTTTTTGGTAGAGCCGGGGTGACGGTCAACAGGAGGTGACACATATTCCACAAACGCATGACCACGGTGTCACAAGACCCCCTAAAGATTCAACAATAACGATTGTTTCTGTATTGCTTCCCCATCCAGGCCCAGCTTATGAGCTTCTCTCGCGCCTACGACAGCACTAAATCCTGTATCTGCTGTCGGTTCGCGTTCATCAAAAGAGCCAAAATTATTGATTTAGAGCACGACATGGCACGGCGTGTGCCGCACTATTAGGGAAGTAACTACAGTAATTCGTTTCTGTTCTTTGTGTTGGACCCTTAGCTGTCACTTTCGGTTTCGTATGGATTTTTCCTGGGATTTCAATAAGAGAGGCGAGACGAGGGCCGAGGGGGTCCCCTGCCTCCAGGCACACAATGGGAAGAAAATCAATCATCCGGCAGTGCTCGAGATTTGGGCTGACATGGATCCCCTGCCGCCCGTTCTAAAGGTGCACCGCTTGGGAGCCACGGGAATATATGGTCATCAGCCCCTTGTGGGCAATGTTATTGGGTTTAATTATACACACCCTGCGGCATAGCTGTGCGCGTTACATTTCTCACCACAACCGCAGCGGGGAGCTGCAGCAAGTCCGCAGATCGGAGGTTTGAATCCTGGCGCTGACAATGGCTATACTGAGTGTGGCTTTTCCCTGGATTTTCCCACATTCCCTCCAGGCAAATAGTACCTTATTTCAAGTCCCGGGGCACTTACCGCATTCTCGTCCCTAATAACTACAGACACACACTACTACAGTCACCACAGCAACACAGGTTATCAGACATATTCTACACACACCCAAGTACACGGAGCTGATGACCAAAGTTGGCGGAAACCCCTAAAATGAATGATTAATAATAATAATAAAAATAATAATAACAACAAAAAATCGTACACGAGACCACTTCTTTGTTGTTGTTGTTGTTGTTGTTGTTGTTGTTCATTCGTTTTATGGGATTGGGATATCCTAGTCATGAGCCCCATGTACTGAGTGTGTGTTGAATTTGTCGGGTAACCTGTGTTGATGTGGTGACTAGAATAGCATCTAGGGTTGGGGTAAGTGCCCGGGACTTGAAACTCGGTGCCATCCCGGAATTAGGCTGGATGGATTCTGGGGGGAGCCATGCTCAGTATGGCCGATCTACTGACTTGCTGCTGATCCCATCAGAATTTCGGGCTACTCCTACCGGCGAGGGGGTGCGTGTCGATGTTGAGAGACGTGTGGGTAGGTTTTTGCTAGGAATTAACCCTACCCCCAAGGGAAGATGAAGAGAAAAGGAAAGGGAAGTGGGTTTCGGAATGAAGAACAAGTGTGGGTAAATAGGACGAGAGTCCAACACTAAGCAAACAAAATAAATTTGAACGAGTTAGTGACGAATGTCACTGCAAAGCACGTGAAACACCTCAAGTGGGTATGGACCTGGCCGTAGCTAACGGGAAATGCGGCTGGAACTTGGGCTATTTGCAAGCAAAGGGCGTTTGTGCTTTCCCTTCCCAGCCTATATTTGACTACTATGGGGAAGGGTGGTAGTCTGGCAAGACAAAGAAAAGAAGGAGTCAGGTTTAATCGAAGGTTTTGAAAGGCGCAAATAATTTGAATTGGCCGTGATAACTTTAATTTTGGGTACTGTTGGATCTCCGTTAGACCAACCAAATACTCCCAGAAAGGGAAGTGATGAAGCAATATGAATGCTTTTAATAAGGATTTTATTTCTTCTGGATGAGTTGGAAGAATGCCAATTGTTGCACGTAAGTTAAGTTGAGCTTGTAACCAGCGGAGTGCTGATTAAAATTCAAACCAGAGGAAAACTATGAATTTGGAAAACAAACCATGAGTTATAGAGAACATCTCGACGAGCAGGAAGCTTGCTGAGCTAGCTATGCTCGCCTCGATGGCTTATTAGAATTGGTTATGAAAACTAAAAAGAGCTTTAAACAAGATTTTTGAAGTTTCAAGTTAAATGCAACAAGTAGCGAAACTTTAATTACTTTTTAAGTAATTTTCTTAAAGAGACCATAAGCCAAGGAAGAGTTAGGGAAGACAAGGGCCTGCCTGACTGTTATTCTCTAGGAATTTATAAAACGTAAAAATGGAATTTAATTTATTTAACAATACTTAGAGGTGACGTAACAAACTGTAATATTTATTATAAGTGCCTTACGATGTGGTGACAAATGTAACTGTTCTAATAAAAACACAAACAAGATAATAAGAATAAATACACTGTGGTGTGACCTTACCTTTGTAGTGTAATAGGATATAATGGTGAGCGCCAGATCCCTATTTAAGACAGTGATTCGAAATTTATTAAATATATCCTCGGCAGTCAGCAGTAGAGTTCGAGACCACTTACCCCTGGTCGTGACGTAACTTAGTTGACTAACCATTCAGTATTTATTTATAAGGAGTAGTTGAATTTGCCTATAGTATGTGCTAACTACAAGAAAAGTTATAGTCATGAAGTTAAAGAAATAATTTATTTACTCAAGAATAAAATATTAATAGTGACACAAAAAGAATTTAATTTACTAACTGCAGTTTAATTATTTAAAAGAAAATGAACATTTAAAATGAATTGAATATTAATTGAAGTTAAATGATAATAGAGACGATAGTTTTATTTAATTGCTTGCTCACCCAGTCGAAGATTCGTCATATTTAAGGTTATGACAGATCACCTTAATACTCCGTCACGTATGTAAAATGTTGTAATATATCGTAAGATACAGCATACCACGATCCATTTTGTTGCCTTCTATAGATTTATTGTAGTAGTGATCTCTAAGCCATTGTTTGTTGATTCCTATATTGACCAAGCATGGTCCTGTGTTGGATATTTGCTTAGTCCATTCTTAAACCAGGAAGTCGCTGTCCGTGAATGGATGTCTTGTCGTTCACTAATGACTCGTTGTTTCATAATGACTCTGTAGTGGCGGGTGTGGGTTTATATATTCCTTGTCACGTGGTGTCCCAGCTTCCCTCTCTCCATAGTCAAGTCATCCCTTCTACCTGGGTCTCGTCCATTCATGACTCCCTGCTTGCACCACCAGTTAAATCTTCCTGTACTAGTGACGTATCTTATTGCACCAGACATCGTAATATTATGTTCTATTCCTTCTCGAAAGTCCTCGATGGTCCGCACGTGATTCTTAGTCATTGTGGATTTTCAAGATCCCGAGACAATGAGGGCTTGCTATGGTGACATAACTACTGCGTCGTTCTGTATGTGACACATAGGGTTGGTCCTTATTGCCACACTCGTTGCAATATATATACTACTTCGTCTCTTTACAAGTGAATATTAATAAAAATCTAATCGAATATAATAATAAAAACCGCTTACAATCATCTGATATAAAATCATCTCATCGATGTACTAATTAATAAGAATAATGACATGATAATAAATGAATAACCCTTTATACCTAACAGGTATGGGATCGAATCGTTACAAAACTATATAAAGCTGATTAAGATTCCAATTAATAACAATGAACAATTTTAACACACAAAAGTCTGAGACTTAATACTAACAAATTGTAAATTTTTTAACGATGTTCAAGGGGATGCAAGTTTAAAACTTGCTTCGAGCATAAATCAGAATAAGATTTTAAAAGTTGTGCTAAAAATAGCAAACTTTAAAGTTTATAACGAGGATTATAAATAATTAAAGCTATGACAGAGAATCAGGTACAATATATGCACTTTGAGAATTCCTATGTGGAAATCTTAAAGTATGAACAAATATTAAATTTGAAATTATAACAAGAAAAGAAAGAATTAAGAAGAAGTTTCTATAATTTCTTGTATTGAAGCAGGGATCACGAGAAAAATGGGGCCAGTTACCCTTTCGTGAAACCTGGAAAAAGGAAAGTTAGAAAACTCACTTGTGAGTAGAAATAATTGAATTCCCTTATAAAAGAGGAAAGACAATATGATTTAAGGTGTGTACTAGACACAGATTATACAGAAATTACTATGGAAAACAGTACAAAGATGGGAGGGCACTTCCATAGAGTGTCACCTCATTGAAAAGAACCTACATTTTACAATTATTATGTTAGTGAGGAGTTTGAGAGGAGGAAATAGGAGGATTAGGAGAAAGTCTATGGCCGTATTTATTGCTTTCGTTCGAACGCGACACGGATGGTTGTTGAATGGGCACTGTTATGCACTGTAGTCCGTTGAAAAGTTCACTATTGCAACACGGAAAGTATATCAGGCGAAAAGTTATTGCAATTGTTGAATTTTAGCTTGAGAAATTTTATTGCGTTTTGACGTTTATAGATGGTAATTGAATGCAGCGGACAATTTCCAACGAAGGAAGACAAAATTATATGCTGATTAGAAGTATTTTCAACATAAATTCCTCAGTGAGGAACAAGCATTCCCATATTTAGGTGGAAAGTACTTGACGGTTTAACTTGTAGAAAGATAAATTGATGTAGAAAGTTCTAGAGTTGTGATAACAGTAGAATTGGGCAGAACATCCCGCGGAGGAAACGAGCTAAGTTTTTATAGACAGTAAATTTAATAAATCTCCCACGGTGTGAGAAATCATTCCCAATTAATTTGTGCAGGAAGCACTAATTTTCCAAGTTGGAAAGTCAGCTTAGATGGATGGAGCATGACTAGAAAAGTCCCTCGAAGGCGGTTATTATGTTGTTGATAGCAATACCGCACACTGTCTATAAAATCGTATTTAAAACCATTAAAACCATGTAAAGACTTTAAGATTAGTACTTAGCTCATTTCTGAAGAGTAGGCGATCCAGGCGACCGTTAGCTTAAATCCACATCATGGCGTAGCAATTTAAAACATGTCTCACATGAACAGGAGACGAGCCTTAGTAAGGCTCCGACTGTGAGCTTTGAAGACTAACACACAAGTGGGGACCGCACAACGAAGCACAGAGGTACCAAGGTGGGGGAAAAACAAAGGAACATACATATGAAATACCAACTTTAGAAATAAAACTAAAAGTAATCTTCAAGGAGTTGATAGTAGGCGTCAATAGCGAAGCCTGGGGGAAGGGATGTTGTAGAAGTCCTCTTGAGCATGGAGATGTTAGCTGAAGATAGCGGCGACAGCTTGTGGCTGGATTGGGAAGGAAGTCCTCTTGAGCATAGAGATGTTGAGGAACTTCAGCATTTAGCTGCTAGAAACCGCTAGGTTGATCATGGAAGTTATATCTACAACAAACTTTTAAACAGAGTGAACAAGGTGCGCACATAAAAGAAAAGGTAAGAAATCACTGTTGGTGTTTGAGAAAAAAGGGAAGAAATAAGTTAAGCAAAGAGCAGCGAAGGCTAACTCTGTCTTACCGTGTATTCCAAAGAATACACCAACGTGCTCACACTGTAACTTTGCGATAGTAACCTAAGCATGTACTACTAGGATGACAGTTACCGCTCTTCTGTTGTCTCGTGGTACGTGTTGGGACTCCGGAATCAAAGGTTCTGCTTACCTCAGCTGTTGGTTACCGTAGTTTCCCACTTCTACCACAAGCAAATGCTAGGGATGAGTTCCTAACTTAATGCCACAGCAGCTTCCTTCCATATCCTAGCCTTAATTGAGGCGGTCGACGTAAAAAGGGCATATAGCTAAAAACACATTTTGGAGATAACAATAAATGAAATATTTGTTTGTGTTTTCTTTGGTGTTTATTTTCTTTGTCATACTGTAGTGTTTGTTATTATTTAGAATATTTAATTCAGATATGAATAATTCATATATGACTTATAATAGTTAATGAATGAAATAAATAAGACCTTTTAAATCAATATTATGAGCCCTTTTTACGTAGACAGCATTTTCGGTGGTAAAATTCAACAAACAAGACTCAATACAGTGTTTTAAATTAAATGAAATCCAATAATAATACAAGAGATTGAGTTTGTGTAAAAAATAAATGGCTTCAATAGAGCAGCAGTCTTGGTTTATTGACATTGTCTGAGAATAAAACCAAAAGGCCTTACGTCATTTGGCTGTTCAGTCTTGGCTGATCATCCTTTCAATAAACGCAACATCGTCTTCAGATAAAAATTTGTACTGGCTTCTTACACCCTTTACTTTGATTTGGTTGATGACCAGTGGTGCGGTCTTTCCAATGGTGAAGTTTTCTTGTCTGTAAAGACATTTCCAAATGCGAAAATGATTGACATTTGCAGTGAAAGTGCGAAAACACAAAACAGGACCACCTCTCATTATTTTTATGATCACATACTGCATTATTGTGAATGGCACTTCGTTTCTGGATATTGGCTTGCCCAAAATGAATGGATATATAAACGTATCCCAATCTCGCAGAAGGTTCACATCCATTGTAACTTCAAATGGAGAATGGTATCTGCGGCACAACACCATTGCAGTAAGATAAGGCTTGGCATTTCCAAGCACTTCTTTCTGGTTAATGTACTGTCGGATAAGTCCAAAATTCCTTACACACCTAACTTTAAACAGGTGTAACAACATCAGTTTTCAAAATATCCCACCGAATCTTTCACCATTATTAACTAGAGAAAATGGTGCACAAATCAATGCATTCTGCGTAAAACGGTCCCATAGGTCTATGTGCCCTTTTTACGTCAACCGCCTCAAATACAAATATACACACTACTACAGCCATTACAATGACGCACGTTACCAGAGGGATACCACACTCACCCAAGTACACAACCATGATGTCCCCCACCCTCCAAATGAATCAAAAGTTTGTATGGCTATGAGCAATACGCCTAGAGGGTGGCTAACTTCAGCTGTTCAACTTTATGGTCTTCAAGCATACAATAAGATGGAGAGGTTCCTGGATCAGCTGATGTTGGTCAACCATGCCCGAGCTGTCAGTATGCACGGGAAGGCTTGATGTAATAATTATCGACATACAAGTCTTTTTCTGTATAATTTTAATATACTATAAGCGTATTTTTGTAAACTCAAAATCTATAATGACCAAAAGTGAAATAATACCACGAAGATAGTTATATCTTGCGCTGCTTACAAATTGCAGTCACGGGGAGTAGTGGCGTAACTAGGGTTTGCTTCTGGAGGGGGATGAGCTGAGTCAAATTTACATTGCGGGGACGATTAGGGCCCGGACACAATGAGAGCAAATATACGATCTTGAAGTTTCAAAACCTCCTATCTATATTTTATCGTGTATGATTTCATCAGCATTTGATACTTATCAATGGGCAAATGTTCCAAAATTAAAAATTGTGTGGCCTTTAAATCATAAAGTCTGGTTATTCTTGCGAAATCATCTGAATCTTTCTATTCACCGACATTGTATAAATATTAATAAAGTACAGTTTCCAACTAAAGTTTAACTTGAAACAGCAATACAACGCAACACAATATTATTGACTTTTCAAAATGACACACACTAGGATACTAACAGAATGACAAGTCAACAAGTGGTGTATCTTTGGAAAGGGCTGAGAAGATACAGTGTCACTCTCACTGCCACCCCTCTGGCTAACTGAACAGCTGACTATTCTACTCATTCAATAAGTGTTAACTTTGACTTAGAGTAACGCTAAAATTTTACACGACTGAAAAGAAATGCTTTCAAATTAGTAAGCATTAACTAACATAATCCAATCATTTGTCATCAATCCGAAGATTGATTTTATTCATAATTAAAACTTCAACAAATTTCGTATTTTTATTATTTGGTTCAGGGGGGTGATGATTGATGCCCCTGATCCCCCCGCCACTGACGGGGAGTAATTAGCGTAAAAAGGTTTCTTAGGCATCATAAAACTGTTATCATCATCATGTATAACTGTAGGCCACATCTGTAAACTAAACATTAGGCCTCTATAAGTGCAATGGTATTGGGGCAGAACATTGTGGTAGTGCTTTCAAATTTTATTTGACGATACCTACTGTGATTGGTTTAATGTGTCCAATTGAATGATAATTGGCCACTCTTCTGGATTTATACAGCATAATATTAACCAAGCAAGCAGGCAGGCAGGGCCACAGTGTGAGGTTATGGAACTGTGTGACGCTGGTTCGAATCCGGCCTCGGGCATGGATGATGCGTTGTCTTCAGTTCAGTGTATCATTTAGCGTGTACTCCATTCATCATTTATCATGTCATCAAAGGACTTCCGTAATATTATGATGTTGAAGAATGAATTGGACGTAAAATGAATTAGGCCTACATATTTTTGTGGAAGTATAAATACAATTTCAGTCATATATAAATCCACCAATCACCGTCGGTCCTCGATAATAATAATAATAACATAAGTTTAACGTTTCATTTTACTCCTGTCATTTCGGAGATATATGTATGCCGAGATTTTGCTCTGTAGGGGTCTTTAGTTAGTTAGTTAGTTAGTTATTGTTGTTGACTACGAGGTCATCTGCCCCTAAAGGAGGGTTCTTTATCGAACCAGCAAGTATCACGCATTTATGCACTACCAATTGGCAACTAGCTGTGGCAGAATTTGATCCCAGGACCTTGGGCACTGTAGCTGAAAGTCATGGCATGGCACCTGCTCCAGACAACCAAATAATAATACTAGAGTAGGCGAAGGTGCCCGGGAATAAGATCTTTTCCAACAGACGTTACAGAAAGACGTCTATGACTGATATGAACAAAAGTACTTTAATTTTTTAAATTAAAAAAATGAACTTCAATTTTTAGGGATAGCAAGGATACACGTCGTCATGCAATTGAAGTATCATAACTTGCGTTATTTAGGGGTTCGCTGCGTGTTGCAGCGGTAAGATTCTCACCTGCTGATCCTAAGTTTGCGGGAATGAATCTCGGTGCAGTTACTGTATGTAATAAGAACCAGAATAGTACAGGCATTACCAGTGTCAGTATATTGACTGGCACGCTAAGAATCCTCTTCAGAACAAATTTCTGGCAACCTGGTGTCTTGAACGCCGCAGTAAATAAAAGGGACCTAAAATCATGGCATTATATATTTGGTCCAATAACTTGCAAGAAGGGACAAACCGCCAATACCCCCCTGTGGCACCACAGCCCATGAACCACTGCCAAGCAATTCGGCCTACAGATTGCGGGGTGACGCGTGGTCAGCACGTCATGTCCCCTTGGCTGTAAGTCTTATCGTTTTCCTGACCGGGGCGCTGCCTCGCTGTTAAACAGCTACTCAATTGCACTCACAAGGCCGAGTGCACTATGTTCCAGCCCTCACGTCAGTTTCTAAAATCCGTGATGGGAGCCGGAAATCGAACCTGGGGCCTCCGGGTAAGAGGCAGCCGCCAAACATATTTCACAGGTGTCAGATATCGCTACAAAGTCACTCGGTTGGCAACGCTGGTAGCTGTGTCTAAATTGTTTTTATGGTGACCCTACTGGTTGAAATATAAAACATTTATGTCTTGTGCTTGTTACATGCTTCACTCTAGTGCAGGGGTCTTCAAACTACGGTCCGTGGGCCAATCAATCCGGCCCGGCATAGCTTATTTTGATTTAAACGTACAAATTGTAATTATATAATTTTATTTAACGACCAATTAAGAAACACAATAACTAGCATACATAATGAAATTGAACATTTTAACTGTAATTAATGATGTGAGATTTATCATAAAACCTAAATATATATGTGAAATACATCACATAATTAAATTGCTCATTATTATTATTATTATTATTATTAATAATAATAGTCGCCTCCGTAGCGTAGCGGACAGCATGGTTAGCTGCCGCCGCGGAGGTCCTGGGTTCGATTCCCGGCTCTGCCACGATATTTGAAAAGTGGTGTGAGGACTGGAACGGGGTCTACTCAGCCTCGGGTGTTACAAATGAGTAGAGGGGGTTCGATTCCCACCTCAGCCATCCTCAAAGTGGTTTTCCGTGGTTTCCCACTTCGTCTTCGGGCAAATGCCGGGATGGTACCTTCTTCAAGGCCACGGCCGCCTCCTTCCCTCTTTCTTGCCTATCCATCCTAACCATCCATTACCTTCCCTCATGAGGCCCCCTGTTCGCTTTGCAGGTGAGGCCACCTGGGCGAGGTGCCAATCCCACCTCACCAGTTGTATGCACTCCGATTAGATGTTCCCAGCTCTGGGACACTGCCCGTAGAGACGGTAGTGGTGAGTTCCCTCGCTGAGTCCGTGGGTTCCACCAACCAGGAGGATAAACGACTAAGAAAGAAAGAAGAAAAAAATTATTAATAATGAGATTTATGTAGCTGTAACTTCCCACTGACAATTGTTTGCAGTTGTGGATCAAGTTAACTGTGGAAATTATCAGCAGCGACTTCAAAGGTTCATCAATTCATTTGGATCAGTAAATGAAAATGAAAATCCACAGCCTGCTTCCAGTCTCCGACCGGGTCAGGAATGTGATGAATGAAGCCCCCATCTAGCGGCGAGGATATGAACTGTGCCGGCTGCCGAGGCCTGACGCACTCCTCTGGGCCAATGATTAAATGAATGACTGATGAAATGAAATGATAGTGGAGAGTGTTGCTGGAATGAAATTTTGACTGGGAAAACCGGAGTACCCGGAGAAAAACCTGTCTGCCTCCGTTTGGTCCAGCACAGATCTCATATGGAGTGACCGGGATTTGAACCACGGGCCCAGTGGTGAGAGGCCGGCGTGCTGCCGCCTAAGCCACGGAGGCTTCGGATCAGTAAATATTTGTTGTATATTTCATTTTGGATAAGTTACTGTTGATCACACAGATAAGTAGTGCCGAGATCTGAAAAGCACATTTATGCAACTGATCAAACTGTGCGAATGGAAGACTCTTATACTATTCCAGCAATGATGACTTAAATATTTCTTTTCAAATCTCGCTACACTACAAATTACGCACTGCGCCATAGATATCTCACTCGCCGTCCTGTCCCGAAACGAAACTTGGCGCTTAATTCAGGACTTGAGTATGTTGGTATGATGGCCCTTAGGACTTAGTGGAGGAGTCAGTGTGGCCCTTAGGCTAAAAAGGTTTGAAGACCCCTGCTCTAGTAGATGAAATTTAAGCGCTGCGTCACGCGTTCTCGTGCTCTCCCCGAGTCTTACAAAACACATACACATTGGTATAAAGATGCTATGTGCTAAATTAGAATTAGAACAAATCCCACTGATGTATTAGACATTCACGATCAATGCATGGGAGATTTTCCAAGTGAAATATCGCGTCCTATGATTCGAATTTCACGTAAAAGTGGGTGGCACATGATCGCGGTCACGTCTATACCAACTTCCTTCCTTTTCCAATCGACTACTCGCTAGTGGGCGGAAACATAAGCAATATAATGCAGGAATGCATACGCCATGCACTTCCGGGATATGTGCTGTAAAAAGAACAATATTCAGAGCCACGCACATGAAAACTTGGTACTTATTTTTACGGCTTAAACCAGCCCTGCCAGGAATAGGTTCATAATGTTTGCCAAACTGTTTAGGCCTACGTGACGCCAGCGGGAGGGGTTGGTATACTGCTATAAGATGCTAAGCTCTGTGTACTCTCCCAAGCCAAGCATGGATTGTACAGAGTATGATACTCATAGGTAGGGCCCGTGATACCTGGTGCACACACTTAGGAAAGTGCCGCCAGAGCGCATGTCCGTTCGCGTGCTCGTTTAGCACAATAAGACATGCATGCATTTTCTTCAATTGAAACTCCAATAGAAACTATTCTTGAGAGGAAAAACTCATGTTTTCTTTATTACTGTGGTAATGCCAAGGCTCGACGTCCCTACCTCACGGGCAGACGACTATTACTGTACGGAGGAAAAATCTACTTGAAATATTCAAGATAATTACCGACTTCTAATATCCTATATTATTTATTTTTCTGCAAGTAGGCTATGGGTTGAATGTTGATATATCAGCGCATCAAAATATCGCACATAATAATGATACTTCACACTTTCAATACAAAAAAGAAAGACAATATTGCTAAGGAATTGTATTTATCCTCAGCTTCAACAGTTCTAATCAATTAATCACAAGGAGCACTCTTGGATTGGGATTTGAAGTCGCTCAGTAACGCTGTTCTTATGATATACATCAGCTGATCGCTCCCAAGCTTGATATTGGAGGTCGGGCATACATCTTATTCAATGTTTGTCCACCTCGTTGCGTAGTGGCTGGCACTTGGCTGTCACCGCGGAGGCCAGGTTGGATTCACGGCTCTGCCACGAAATTTATTTATTGTCTAAGGGCTGGAACGGGATACACTTAGCCTCGTGAGGCAAAACTGAGAATAGGCGGGTTCGATTCCCACCCCAGCCATCCTGAAAGTGGTTTTCCGTGGTTTCCCACTTCTAGTCCAGGCGAATGCCGGGATGGTTCCTAAATTAAGGCCACGGCCGCCTCCTTCTCAATCCACATCTGAATCACAAATAGACTACACACAAATATAGCCAACAAAATAACACAGGTTATCAGACAAAATAATACAATATATATATACCCCTAAGTCCATGGGGCTGCATGACCACGATGTTGCAATGCCCCTCTGAATCAACAAGAAACAACTATCTCATTATTTGCTCTGTGGTGTATTTAGTGTTGGGCTGGGAATATTGCCGGTCGGTTTTTGGGAATATTCCCAGACCGGAAAGTTTTAATTTTGTCAGTATTTTCCTTTACTTTACCTTTCTTTACTTTACCTCAGGGTTGACCTCAGTCAGGGCTGGGATTATTTCACACAATTGGACTTTGGTGAATATTCTTAAGAAAGAGAGGTGGTGGGAACCCCACTCATACTTACACACTGACATAAACACAGTTGCAGATTATAGGCTACACAAAGGCAGTGGAGGAAGATGAAGAAATGGCGTTGACTGGTGAAAAGTAAGTCCGTGAGAGTGATTCGCTGTAAGATTGAAAGACTTAAAATGTATTGTAAGTGCTCTGTCTATCGCCCCATTATGACTAGTGTGGGGCAAGATGGCCCATGATTTCCCAAAGCCCCTAAAAAATCAACAACATTATACTTATTTATACACAATTTTTTGTTTATTTCATTTGAGGGGCTTGGGTAACGTAGTCTTATTGCTCGGTATACTTGTGTGTGTGTAATTTGGACGATAACCTATTTTATGGTCATGTCTGTAGTAGTGTATTTATTTGTTTTGGGTAAGGATTGGAAAGGAAGCGGCCGTAGCCTTATATTAGGAACCATCTTGGTATTTGCCTGGAATAGAAGTGGGAAGCCACGGTAAATCACTTCCAGGATGGGTAAGGAGGGAATCGAATCCACCTATTCTCAGTTTTGCCTCACGAGGCTGACTGTACCCCCGTTCCAGCCCTCAGACTAGAAATAAATTTCTTGACAGAGCCGGGATTTAAACCGGGACCTCAGGGGTGAAAATCAAGAATGTTAGCAACTGGCGAACTCAAGACATTTCTGTGTGTCGGATTAAGTGATTATTAATGCCGTACCTTGTTACCTTGAATATATTCACGTTAGAGTCTGTTCAGTTAGTTGAATGTATGCTCCACATCAAGTGTTATTGACACAAGGAGATTGCGTGCTTTTCTGTTTCTGGTAGGTCCACGAATATACACTTAGTTGCCAAAGGTTATGGGAAAGCACGGCATGTGATGTTAGTAACGAGTTGCTCCTCTGCGAGCCCTCAAAACAGCAGCAATACGGCGAGGGCGAGGCATCGGCCCGACAGGAAATAGGTTCCTGATTCCCAACATTCAACTGGGTGGTGATCTGACTCACAGTAGCCCTTCGATCGCCCCGTATGGTTCTGCTGAGGCGACGTGATGTCCGTTCGTTAAACACCTATGGTCGTCCCGTGCGGTGGTTTACGTGGATGGGAACATTATCTCTGCGATATTGAAGATCTACCCTCGACATTATTGACCTCGGAAGCCCGAATTCGCGTGTAATCTCCGAATTACTATGACCAATGCACCGTGTGCCGATGCTCGTCCCATGTTCGAAGTCGGTTAACTCTTGACGTGTTGCCACATTCTCTACGCTCGTGTCTGAGACGGACTGCTCTGTTCGGCCGCAGCTAGCCGCAACGCCCAGGTGTCATATAGGCACATTTTCTCATGGGACTACCATTCCCGTGACTTTTGGCCACTCAGTGTAGTCTATTAATAATACTAATTCTACTGTGCTAACACACTACTCTTCCGTTAAGTATATGAATGCCTTAAAACTATCCACATAATACAAAGCTCGTGCCACAGTGATTCGCTTACACACAACGCAAACTGTAACTTACAGATATCGCCGTGAATACAGATTGCGTGACACCGCTGACAAACTGTAGTCCATGCATCTACCACCGTCAAGGATTCCTGAAACGGGTAAATTCAACCCTATAACTTCTGTCTCTCACCTTGTTAAAAATGGATTTCGTTATTCAATAAGATTAGTATATGTCCTTCTGGCCAAATTTTACCGGTTCACAATATTCATGAAAGAAAAGAAACTGTGTTCAGAAATGCTGATTTTCTGTATTTTAGATGTGAAGGAATGTTTAAAATTTTCAGTTTATACTAATTTAAAATTCCCATTAAATTTTAACAATTTTGACTGCCTGGAATATTTGTGAAAATATTCTCGGGGGCAAAGTTCCCTGGAATGTACCCATCACCAGGTGTATTATTTAGGTCTATTGTTTCGGGGATGACGGTAGACTCACTCTACCACTGGTTTTGATAACGGCACAGAGCATCCAGATTTTATTATGAAGATCTTCCATAATCATTACAATAATAGCCTACTTTCCCTTCGTTTGAATGACATCACCAAAAACTCAAATATTTCCACACATTGCATTCCGAAACGTGACAAAGCCCTTATCTACCGCTCGATTGTTTTATTATTAATACAATAGTCCTGTTTATGTTTGTAAGTGCCGACGAAGCGGTTGTGGGGTGACGTCACAGCCTCCCGGAGCGAATTGCTCAAGCTGCAAGAAAATGAGAACCACTTCACTAGGCAAGTTTAGTGACATAGGATTTCTCATGCCATGACATGTAGTTCAATTTAAAAAAAAAAACATGGCACTACAGCCAATGAAGGGCGTAGGCCTACCAAGCGACGCTGCCCAGCCCTCGGCCGTTAATCTTGGGTTTCGTAATCGGGGCACTGTCTCACTGTCTCGTCATTGTCATCACGAGGCTGAGTGCACCCCGTTCCAGCCCTCACGTCAGTTTCTAAATTCATGACGGAGCTGGAACTCGAACCTGGGGCCTCCGAGTCAGTGGCAGACGCGATACCCCAACACCACGTGGCCGGCGATGTAGTTCAATGCCCTGTTAAATTTACTCTGGTCCGTATACTGAGTATGTGGAATTCATAGTTAATCGTCGAAATGCTTTTTGACTCGCTCTATGACGAAATTTTTGACTTTAGTGATACTCAAGTGGTGGATAAATTTCCCCATCCTCTCTTCCCGGGAGGTCTGCAAGTGCGAATATTGGACGTAAAGAAGCAAGTCCTCACGCGTCTCACAGAGGGGGCGTCCGACAACGAATACACTGACCGCACATACCTAGCAGTCCATTATGTACAATATTCTACCACCCTCCTTTGTGGGGGTTTCCGATAAACCTAATGCAGAGTGTCATTAATTCAAAAGAATTGATGCTTTTCAGTTGCCAGGCCTAAGCACTTGCAGTGGTCTTCTCAGCCAGTACTGTACTGACCAGGAGTACCACACCAACTGAGAAACTCAATGGTTTACTGGGGCGAAGTGCTGCCAACCGGATGAGGATGTCTCATAGTTCGAGTCACAAGTCCGACACAAGAAAATGTGTATCAAAAGGCGATAGAAATCAAAGCCACGTAAATACGCGAGATCTGATTACATTTCTTGTTACATTATTAAATGATGTGCCGATGGTTCCATCGTGATTCATTTATGATTTAATTAGGACGTAAATATTTCCAAAATAAATTGGAAATCAAGCAGAATAACTCTCATTTTAAAGGATGGCGATTGTTCTAAAAAACTGACAACTATTGAGAGCCATTACAATAATGGTGCTCCAGCAAAACTGATAGGATACTATATAGCCTATTTGAATTATGAGCCTATTTGAATCATATGCAAAGGGTTATGGGATCACCTTCTGTGTGTGTGTGTGATTAACCCCTAATACATTTAAATTGGCTGGGGGGATTTCAATGAAACAAGGTAAGGAAATATTACTAGCCCGTCTCATAATACCTTTCAAGTTACAATGAATTTCACCAACCCAATATGGTGGCCGCGGGAAATATTTCACCAGCATTTTAATATCTCCGAAACAATTGCAACAATCAACCAGAAGTTTGGTATGGTGTTAATAGACTAAGTAAATTCACACAATATGTAACTCTCACAAACATCAGTACACAACTTGAAGTTGGTGTAGTAAATCATTCTTTGCAGCTTAATACATTGGCGGTTAATGTAATTCAAATGTTTTGAAAAATGTAGGATGTTGGCTGTGCGACATCTAAAAAAAAGTTTTCATTTCTTGTATGCTAATCAAGCGATCAAATTGAAACTTTATAATGAACCACTACTAAAATATTTATCTATCGGTACATACATTTGTGGCTTAGATGTAACTTAATACGCATGAGGTATGAATATCCCTTACTGGTCAGAGAATGATCATTATCTGTGAATCTTGATATAGTCGACCACTTCTATAGTCTAAGTTAACAGGAATTTATAGATGGCGCGCTGGTGAATTCTTAATCAATGATTTGTCCTAACTCATCATTGAATGGCCCAGTCACCGTTAAATCAGGCATAGTGAGTTATTAATAGGACCGAAACATAAAGGTTTATACATTTATTGCTTCCTTTTTACAAATTATAGATGGCGTACATGCCATCTTCCTCAGAGACGAATTCCTCTAACTTGTCCAGGAATGATCCGATGTCTGGGAAACCTAGTATAATAAGCCAATGTCATTATCTAAACCTACAGGTATATAAATATATATGTTAGGTTTTATATTATGGACTAGCTGTTGTACCCGTCGTTGACGGATGTTAACAACCCTTTCATCCGAGTGTCTCCTTGTAGTTAAAGCACTGCGCAGATACCCGCGGATATCCGCAAAATTTTCCGCAATGCGGATATAGTTTTCATGGCTGTGCGGATAGCGGATAAACTACGGATATTGTTTGGAGTAAATGAGGATAGTTTTTAGAAAACAATCCGAACTTGTTCAATAGCATTACAGTATTAGCACCCGGATGTTTATGACATGTTTCCGTTATGTTTTTTCCATGACAAATGTTAGATGATTGAAGGTAATCTCAAATTATGTCATTAAGCATAATTTACACTCCGTACTGAAAATGGTTGCAATTCTGGCTGTATATCATTCATTTTAAACATAGCACATGGCACACATAGCTTAGGAGAATGACTTTCTCCTCAAATGTCTAAATGTGTTGCTCTAATACTTTGTTTTATCTAGTAAATTAAACATATTATTGTAATGTCAGTGGATTCGGATAACAAATGTGCGGTTGCGGATAACAGTCGTGTGGATGCGGGGTGGATAACATTGGTTTGGATGCGGGGCGGATGCGGATAACAGTCGTACGGATGCGGGGCAGATGCGGATAGCATTTTGTTTATCCGCACAGGATAGTACGTGCTGCTGCAGTGTGTACGGTCCAAGTCACAATTTCGCCATCTCTATGGGGATGACATACAATCACATATGTTCTCCATGTATGTAAACTTTCACAGAGACCAACAGATTGAAGCTAGCGATGTTAGCCTGTAAGGATGAGTGGAGTTGCCAAGAAATGAAATTCTAGTGAGAATTTCCAGTGCCAGTTGATGATCACTGATAGGGATACGCCCAAGCAGTAGAGTTGTATCACACAATATAATTTCAAAATCTTCCTTTACTGTGATGATTACGCCTTATTTCACCTGAACTCATCTCAATCACCTACAGCACTTATCCTTTAGATCGTCCAGTCTTCAATTATTGTGATAAAATATTAGCATAGTATGATCATTTTGGAACGCTGTTATATCAAGGACATTTATGAAGTTAACTCATTAAGCACAAATTCAAAGAAATAAATCCGTGTAAGGTGGTCCCTGCCGTCTCCAACTGAGAAACACCCTCCTCTGATGCAGGTTTACTCCTCCCTGTTTACTTAAAGTACTTGTTCAAGTGGCACTTGACGTTAGCTCGATATGCAGGTAGAGGGCTGCTTCACTACCCCTACCACTCCACGGAGTAGGCTATTTACCTTCCCTGATGTAGACGCACGGTGCGTGACACATTTCATAACTATCTTAAATTTAGCGTTTGCATTAAAACTATTTCTTGGTCAGAGTATGGGTAATTGTTACATTACTGACGGCTTACGCCATTGTAGGTGAAACGTGAGAAAGGATATATACAGGGTTAGCACAAATGATTTAAGCGATTTCATGCACATGCATTATTGAAAGTATATAGCATTGACACATACCAATTGAAAGAGAAACTCGTCAAGTTTTTTGAGTCTGCTTGCTACAAATTCTCAAAGTGCCGTCCTGGCGTCACACGGCAAATATCGATACGGTAGTCCAACTCCGACCACACACGCTGGAGCATATCCTGGTCAATATTAGCTACAGCCGCATGGATCCGATTCCTCAGTTCAACAAGTGCAACACTGACAGCGTTTTATTCTCATCTTGTGACAGGTGCAGATCGGTGTCTTATGCAGTGGCATCCCCGGTCACCTGATCTGTTCCCGTGTGATTTCGTTTTATGGGGGTTTATCAAAGATGAAGTTTGTGTACCACCCTTGCCAGTTAATCTTGTTGAACTGAGGAATCGGATCCATGCGTCTGTAGCAAAAATTTACCCAGATATGCTCCAGCGTGTGTGGTTGGAGTTAGACTACCGTATTGATATTTGCCGTGTGACGCGAGGACGGCACATCGAGCATTTGTAACAAGCAGACTCAAAAACCTTGATGAGTTTCTCTTTTATTTGGTATATGTGTCAATGCTATAAGCGATATAGGCTACTTTCAATAATGCATGTGCATGAAATCGCTTAAATCATTTGTGCTAACCATGTATATCATGTGCACCAACACAAGAAGATGTTCAGATATCGGGAAAATTCACAGAGAAATTGAGGAATGAAGTCGACTACATTTTAGAATTCGAACGAATTCTCTTCCACGTTGATAGTCGTATTGATAGTGGCTATGTTTCGTGGTCCCCTGTCCTGGCAAAAGCTCTGTTTCAGTCGGAGCTTAATCTGAATCTTCATTAAGCTTTTGGTTTCGTTTACGCTCGGTGTGTTTCAAAGTAACGGGATGGGATTCTGCTTAGGAAAGACGAGCTTCACTTCAATTAGCGCAGGTTGGTAGTCATGAACATAGCCCTGCGCATTCGCACGTATATATCGTAGCCTATAGCTTGCCGATGTGTAATTGTATGGGATGTAATCTATCCCGGTAGAAGAAATGCCTTAAAGTTCGTTAAGTTAATTGAATATGTGCATTTTGTTTGGTGATGCATAGATTACATGCAGTAAATATTTTAAACAAACTCTGATTAAAGGATATTGACTATAGGTTGAAATTAATTATTTTCAGTCGGTCAACACGAATGTTCCCAATTGTAATGGATGTCTCTCTAAACTTGAAGAAAAATTACATGAGATTAATAGAATCACTTGAATGGCCAGTTTCGATCGTCAAGCGATCATCATCAGATCCATTACACTTAAGCCGTTAAATATATGTCTACAAGTAAGTTACTGCATGGGTGATGATATTTACAATACAGTATATACACTCATTTAGTTACAGCAGTTATTATAAGCTTGTGCCACTTGTCAAGATTTGTTATTTATATGTGATATTGTTTTATTGAGATATTGTTAGTGGCTATTGACCTTCAAGTTTAGTGTGATATCTGTATTGTTAGTGAATGGTCAGGTTGGGATGGAATATGAACATAGCTTATTGTTTGAGCGATGTGGGATCAGTTCTCGTGCAACTGCTACCACTTCCTCTGTTTGGACTGAACTGTGGACATAGATTTAACGGCCTATGTATGAAGGATATGATGATGATCGCTTGACGATCGAAACTGGTCATCCAAGTGAATTTATTAATCTCATGTGATTTTTTTTTTTCAAGTTTAGAGAAACATCCATTACAATTGGGTGCAATTGAAGATATCAAAAAAAAAAACGTTACACACGGCCTAATAATCCGAAAAGTCGTTCTGAAGAACGAGAAAGCCTACACCAGTATTTCATACAAACGTTGAATACACCGTATTATATCACTGCAAGGCCGGAAAACATTTATCAATAGTAACGCGTTTTATGTCCTGCTTCTGTGAGTTGCTTTTCAATGAAAGGGTCCTGTCGTTTTATAACCATGTAAGCTAGTGACAGCGGTTGCCTACTGGGCGTATCTTCGCCTTAAATACCAGTACAGAAATGTTAAATTGTTGCTTCTTTAGGCAACTGCTTTAGTGCACAAGTTGCGTATTGCATATTACTCTAATAGGTTTCTGAAGTCAAGTCGCATGAATCCGGAGTGATGACTAAGTTGTGGTTTCCTAGAGAGAAGCTCAGTTTGTCTGCCATTTTGTGAACTGTGAAACCCGACCTTACCTCAAAGTCGGGCTTAAACTCAGTTTGCCTGCCATTTCGTGAACTGTGAACCCGACGTTATCACTTAGCTCAGTTTGCCTGCCATTTTTTGAACTATGGAACCCGACCTTACCTCAAAGCCGGGCTTAAACTCAGTTTGCCAGCCATTTTGTGAACTTACTGTAAAACCCGACCTTACCCGAAAGTTGGACATAAGCTCAGTTTGCCTGCCATTTTGTGAACTGTTAAACCGACCTTACCTCAAAGTCGGACTTATGTTCAGTTTGTCTGCCATTTTGTGAACTGTGAAACCCGACCTTACCTTTGGCTTAAGCTGAGCCTGAAAAGCATAAGCTTGCTGCGGAACCGAGCCCTAATCGTCTTCTCATCTGTGGACTCTTCAAAGGCTGGGATTTTACCTTATTTCAAGGTCTACGGCACCTCCCCCAGCATTACACACTTCTTCTGACACCTCAAATAACTTAACAGTGATGTACAGTAAGCACAAGGGGTTGATGACCGTGAAGCAACAAGCCTGTTCCTCGAGTGTAGAGGAAAGGTGCAGCCAACGATGACTAATGAGGTAGACTAAGGTTGAGCTAATGTACAACCTCAGTAATTAGTGTGTGAATGTTAATTACGGGGGCCTAAAGAGTTAGCCTACTTTCCATCAGTAGTCCTAGCGGAACCTTACCTTCACCACCATTGGATATACGGTACTGTACACTGCTTTTATGCTTTGAATATTTATGCCAGTTGAGGAAATTGGAATTTACAACAAATAAAGGGGGAAGGCCAGGCTATCTCCGGACTTGGTAGACGAGTGGGTTCGAGCCCCATCCTCGGCTGACCTTGAAATGGTATTCTGCGGTTTTCCCCCCATTTTGATTCCAAGCAAATGCTAGGATGGTACTTTCTAATAGGCCACGGCTGCTTCTTTCCAACTTCCAGTTTCATTCATCGTCGCTAATTTCATCTCCCATTAACTCTTCTGGAGAGGTTGGCATCAGGAAGGGCATCCAAGCATAAAAACGATTCACCCCATAGAAATCTATCGCATTTCAACCCTGACCCAATACCAAAGAGGATAGGTAGGCATACATCAGTATTTGTATTGCGGTGAGAGCATTTTCTCCACCTTTCACTGAACGCAATGATGTCGATTCACTTAGGAGCTTTGCGGCATCGTCGATTCATTTAGGGGCTTTGCGGCATCGTCGATTCATTTAGGGGCTTTGCGGCATCGTCGATTCACTTAGGGACTTTGCAGCATCGTCGTCATGTGACTGTGTGGAATCTGCCTGCTAGAGCCCTGCGCGGATAAACAAAATGTTATCCGCATCCGCCCCCATCCGCACTACTGTTATCCGCATCCGCCCCTCATCCGCAAACGGTTATCACCATCCGCCCCACATCCGCACGACTTTTTCCGCATTCCCACGTTTGTTATCCGAATCTACTGGCATTACAATAATATGTTTAATTAGATAAAGCATAAATTACTAAAGCAACACATTTAGACATTTGAGGAGAAAGTTGTTCCCTTAGGCTTTGTATGTCATGTGCTATGTTTAAAATGAATGTTATACAGCCAGAATTGCAACCCTGAACAGTTCGGAGTGTTAGTTTTGCTTAATGACGTAATTTGAATGAGATTAGCTTAAATCATCATCTTACATTTGTCATGAAAAAAGTATAACGGAAAAATATGTCATAAACATCCGGGTCCCAATAATATTAAACAAGTTTGGATTGTATTCTTAAAACTATCCGCAAATTTTCTCCAAACATTATCCGCAGCTTATCCGCTATCCGCACAGCCATGCAAACTATATCCACATGGCGAAAAATTTTGCGGATATCCGCGGGTTTATCCTCGTATATCCGCATCCGCGCAGGGCTTTACTGATAACTTGTCATTGTGTGTGTGTTAGTAATTGGGGCGGGGCTTTAGTAATTCAGGTAGCCTACCATCCCGCCCGGCATTCGCCTGGATTAGAGGAATGGTTGAGGCAGGAATCGAACTTGGTTCATGAGGCTGAGTGAACCCCGTTCCTTTCTTGGCAGAGCCAGGGATCGAACCCGGACCTCCGTGGTGACGGGCAAGAATGCTAGCCACTACGCCACGGGGTGGACGGATCACTCACTGGACTGTTGTCATTTGGATTGAATATTGCTACACTTTTGAACGTATTACAATAGTTCACTTCAAGATTTGATTGATTTGCTTGCAAATAAGTAAGAAATTCAGGCAGAACGGAAACTTCAGAAGGTAATTCCTAACAGGAAAATGAACAAAACCAGTTCATATGAACTTATGTTTATTTTGGGGGTAGATGACCTCACTGTTCCGCCCCTTAAAATAACAACAATAATGAGTTTATGTTTGGAAATGCATATTGTACGGTTGTGACTCTATTTAGAGCAGGCAGACACATTCGAGAAATTGAGGCGACGTTTAGACGCTTGGTGGCCATTTTGAATATGTCCTTTGAATGTTATGCTAGAATGATGTGGTTCATTAGTCCCATCTACTTTGGGCACGAACAACTTTTCCTTTCAGAAATCACCTCTTGAAATTAATTTCCGTTCACCCTGTCCTATATACAGTGTGGTCCACCCGCCCCTTATTATTTAGTTTCATGAAACCCAACTAACATCGCATTTCCCCCGATGGTCGATATTGCTCTGCACTCTGACTGTGTGACCGCAATGTAATTGGGTCATGGGTCTAGCAAAGAAAAACCGACCTTAAACTTTTCCCCGCCAAATACTATGGCCCATTCTACTAACATATGACTTACTGTTCCTTGAAATAACACACATACACGTAATACGATCGAATTTATAGCTTACGCCACGTGATCTGTAATAGTAGAAATTTAAATCAACACCATAAACCGTGATTGAAGACTTTGAGATGGACTTAAACGTTTGAGGTGGGACGGCTACAGTAACTACAGCACGTTTAGCATGCAGCATCCACCATGTGTTGGTGGCTGAGAGTGTTAAAGCCCGACCGTACTTGGTGGGCGCGAGCGGGTCGAATGCTGCTTCGAATCCAGTAGTAGGCATACTTTTTTGAACGAAAGCCCTCATTCCATTTTAGTCGGGTTGTAACTACATTGCCACATTTATTGCCTTACGACGTATTTTTGTGAAGAGTACGTTGAATTCTGATTGTTTATAAAGAGAATATGATCGAATTGGTACGTTATGCCACGTGACCTGTAATGGAAGAAAATTAAAAAACTGGCGTGAATATTAACATAAAATATCAAAGTGTCGCTCCGGATGTCCGGGTTCGATTCCCAGCTCTGCCAAGAAATGTAAAACTTGTCTGAGGGCTGAAATTGGGTACACGTAGCCTCGTGAATCAAATATGAGAATAAGTGGGTTCGATTCCCACCTCAGCCACCCTGGAAATGGTTTTCCGTGGTTTCCCACTTCTACTCCGGCCAAATTCCGGGACGGATTCTATCTTAAGGCCACGGCCGCCTCATTTCCTATCCTTAATTGCAAATACACACATCATTACAAGCCCGCAATAACTCAAGTTATCAGACAAATTCTACACAAACACCTAAGTAAACGGGGCTAAATGACCGGGATGTTCTAGCCCGTCAAATGAAACAAAACAACAACATATCGAAGGATATTCTGATCGCCAGTGCTTGAATCGAAGTATACGTATTCCTTAGAAATTCCCATGGTATTATTAGCATACTTTCGATTTTGGCAAAAAATGAAAGTAGACTTATGAGATCTACACAGGGCCAAAAATTGTGTGTCTCTCTCTGTGCGTGTGTGTGTGTGTGTGTGTGTGTGTGTGTGTGTGTGTGTGTGTGTGTGTGTGTGTGTGAGAGAGAGACTGTGTGCCTGTGGGTGTGTGTACTCTGAATGTCTGACCCCCCCCCCCCTTATCAATTCGAACACGGTGAAACCAAATTGAACGAAATTTCGTACACAGGTAGAACTAGCAAAGGGCACCTCATTGTCATGTTTTATATTGCCGCCATCTTGACGGAAACGTAATGGCGGCCACCCAAATGATCAAAGCTTAAATCAAATTACGAATAACCTAATCATCCGATCTCTACCAAATTTTGCAACAACATATATTTATATGGCGAGCGTCCTTTGACTAAACTACAAGGTAATCAGCCCAATAGTTTACAGATGGCGGCCATGTATGTGTGCAAATCGATTCCCCCTATCAATACAAACACGGCGAAACCAAATTGAACAATATTTGGTACAAGGTAGCTCTAGCGTAGAACAACTCAGTGTCATGTCTTATATCGCCACCATCTTGACGGAAACGTAATGGTGGCCACCCAAATGTTCAAAGCTTAAATCAAATTACGACTAACCTAATCATCCGATCTCTACCAAATTTTGCAACAACATATACCTATATGGCGAGTGTCGTTTGACTGAACTACAAGGTCATCAGCCCATTAATTTGCAGATGGGGGCCATGTATGTGTGCAAATTGATTCCCCCTATCAATTCAAACACGGTAAAACCGAATTGAACGAAATTTGGTACAGAGGTAGCTCTAGCAAAGAGCACTCCAGTGTCATGTTTTATATCGCCGCCATCTTGACGAAAACGTAATGGCGGCCATCCTAATGTTAAAGGCTTGAATCAAATTGCGACCAACCTGATAATCTGATCTCTACCAAATTTTGCAACAACATACATTTATGTATAGAGAATCCTTTGACCACACTACAAGGTCATCAGCCCATTAATTTGCAGATGGGGGCCATGTATGTGTGCAAATTGATTCCCCCTATCAATTCAAACACGGTAAAACCGAATTGAACGAAATTTGGTACAGAGGTAGCTCTAGCAAAGAGCACTCCAGTGTCATGTTTTATATCGCCGCCATCTTGACGAAAACGTAATGGCGGCCATCCTAATGTTAAAGGCTTGAATCAAATTGCGACCAACCTGATAATCTGATCTCTACCAAATTTTGCATGTATAGAGAATCCTTTGACCACACTACAAGGTCATCAGGCCAATAAAGTGCGGATGGCGGCCATGTATGTGTGCAAATCGATTCCGCCTATCTTTTCAATCACGGTGAAACCGAATGGAACGAAGTTTGGTACAGAGGTAGCACTAGCAAAGGCCACCTCAGTGTCATGTTTATATCGTCGCCATCCTGACGGAAACGGAATGGCGGCCACCCAAATGTTACAAGCTTAAATCAAATTACGACCAACCTAATCATTTGATCTCTACCAAATTTTTCAACAACATACTCTTTTGTGGGAAGCATCTTTTGACTAAGCTACAAGGTGGTCGGCCCAATAGTTTGCAGATAGTGGCCATGTATGTGTGCAAATCGATTCCCCATATAAATTCAAACACGGTGAAACCTAATTGAATGAAACTTTTTACAGAGGTAGCACTAGAATAGGGCACATCATATTCATGTATAATATCCGTATAGCACGTTGTATTTCAAGAAGCTACTACAACCAACATTCAATTATATTCCTTGAAAAGGTCAAAGCGTTATAACAATACCCATGCATTTGGGAGAATGTAGGCTATACGTTCTTTACCGAACATCTTGTTTTGTTATTAAATTTTTACAAAAAGTCTTAGCATATCTTTAGAGCCTCCGTGGCTTAGGCGGCAGCACGCCGGCCTCTCACCGCTGAGTCCGTGGTTCAAATCCCGGTCTCTCCATGTGAGATCTGTGCTGGACAGAACGGAGGCAGACAGGTTTTTCTCCGGGTACTCCGGTTTTCCCTGTCAAAATTTCATTCCAGCAACACTCTTCACTATCACTTCATTTCATCTGTCATTCATTTAATCATTGCCCCAGAGGAGTGCGTCAGGCCTCGGCAGCCGGCACAGTCCATATCCTCGCCGCTAGATGGGGGCTTCATTCATTCCATTCCTGACCCGGTCGGAGACTGGAAGCAGGCTGTGGATTTTCATTCATTTCTTAGCATATCTTTAGGTCCGTATCACATGACCCTCGCTGGCAAGGAAGCTGCTGTGATCACTGGTACAAAATCCTGTATGATTCTGTTCTCTTCGTCAGTACACCTGCTTGTATGACCGAAGTGTATCACACGCTAGCATTTTGTACGCTAAGTTGTATGAAATAAAACCGAAGGGCTGACGTTTGAGGGCATTATTTGCAGTTCATTCGCCTTATTAACGCAAAGCGGTCGCGAAACTTGCTCTAAGTAAATTAGAAAACATGCAAGGTACTGAATGAATGCATACCAATAAATATTTAAGATCTAAAACTGTAATAATTGAATATTTTACCATACGCGTTAATAAGAAACGCAACAAAAATTTCCAGAGTGTGTTGGAAATGTGTGCAAGTGTTATTGCGCCCGCTCGCTCTTTCGAAGATCCCGGGTTCAAGACTATCCAACGGCAGATATTTTAAATTCTTTTTAACCATTTTATTATACCTTCCCTACCTCGTACAGCAAGATTTCAACTTGGTTTTGTTCACATTGTCTACGAAGACGATAGGGAAAGTTATTTTATCGTCTAATTTAAATGGTTATTTTCCCTAAATACTGTTCAAAACCCTGGATGGATACTATTCGTTATAATTATTAATTTTTAAGTCGATTTTACCCTCCAGGTTAGATTTTTCCACGGACTCAGCGAGGGATCCCATCATTACCGCCTCTACGGGCAGTGTCCCGGAGCTTGAAACATCTCGTCTGGGGGATACAACTGGGGAGGTGGGATCAGCACCTCGCACAGGCGGCCTCACCTGCAAAGCGAACAGGGTCCTCTTGAGGGATGAGAAGGGAGGGGAAGATCGGGAGGGATAGGCAAGGAGGAGGGAAGGAGGTGACCGCGGCCGTACGGTGGGTAACATCCCGGCAATTGCCCCAAGGCGAAGTGGGAAACCACGGAAAACCTCTTTGAGGATGGCTGAGGTGGGAATCGAACCCCCTCTACTCATTTGGACCACTCGAGGCTGAGTAGACCCCGTCCCAGTCATCATACCACTTTTCAAATTTCGTGACAGAGCCGGGAATCGAACCCAGGACGTCCGGGGTGGCAGCTAATCACGCTGACCACTACTCAACGGAGTAGTTAAATATTTAATAGTTAAATATTTATCCCAGAATAATAATATGACACGTTTTGTAATTACTGCCTTGCTGCGAGGCTCAGCGGTAACGTTTTCGCTTGCTGTGCCCAAGGTTGCAGGTTCGTATCCTGGCGCAGACAGCTGGCATTGGAGGGTGCGCAAATGCGAGGGAGCCGTGACAGTAGATTTACTGGCACGTTGAAGATCCCCATCGGAGCAAAATTCCGGCACCCTGGCGTATCTAAAAGCCAGAGCAGTTAAAAGGGACTTAAAACCAATAATGTTATAATTATCTGTATTTACTGTATGTTTGGGGAAGATGACCTCGTAGTCTGCCCCTTAAAACATCTCTAACTAACTATTACTGTAAGTGTAAAGCAGTGCTTTTCGCACATACACCGTTGAAAGAAATTATAGTTTCGGTCTGATGTATTTATTCGTGAGCCTACCCACATAACAAATCTATTTGTTATGTGGGTCGTCTGAGTGAGTCGGAGTTTTCCTTTAAACAAAGGTGGTCAAAATTTCAAACACTTGCTACCTTGAATATAGAGGATACCTTGCTTTCGTTCTACAGATCATAATGTCGTCGTCCAATCTGGCTGCGTACCATCGAATAAATACGATCCTTTTGAGGACCAAATAAAAAATCACTCGTTGGAACAGATAGATATGAGTCCATAATACATCCACAATAAACGACATTAAGCAAAAATAAATAAATAAATATTCAAGTTCAAGATTCGAACCTACTACAATGCGACTTCGTTGACGCTATTCTAGCACTTCTTAATTCAGCCACCATAGCTACCGAGAACCAAGGTGTTTAGCTGTAATTGAATCTATTCGTAGACACTCCTGTCCAAACGTAAGAAGGTGTTATTCGGAGCTCTGATCGTTTCAATCATGTATTACATTTGTGGTCATTGAAAGAACACTGCCACTTTTGATTTCTACTCTATTCGCGAGGATGTACTCAACGGTAAAGTTGTACAATGGACGTAATGGAGCAGGTACTAATGTTTTTAGGATGACTGTGATATACGAGTTAGTTGGGTTGCCTTCCTCCAAAAAACATAAGGGGCTGGTGGACCATACTGTATAGAATTTCGAGTTCTCAAGTTTAGGTTGACGAAATCTGATTTGAATATCTTCACAGCCTGTACATTTTATATTAAAGTTACGGCTATTACGTTCCAAGATTTTAATGCCATACTTCTGTTGCTTAAGGGTACCCGTCGTCGACGGATTCATAGACTGAAGGAAGACATAGGTCCAGTTGTACGAACTCAGGTTATCCATCGGAATAGCTATCCCTACCTGGGCTAGCGTCTTCCTTGGTATATCTCCAAGGATGGGTTGTACGAGAAGATTTTATTCCGGGGGTCGATATTCCGTGTTTGTCTGAGAGACCAGCTAAGTTGGTAACAAACGGAGCTAACTTTGTGGACATATTGATACCAAATATAAACTTCTTTGGAAACACTGTGCTACTCATGAATTATGAGGCCGTGATAATAACGAATGCATTGGTTAATAGTCAGTAACTAATAGCATATCGTATATATAAATATAATGCAAAGTAATATAGCCTATCCAAGAAACAAGTACTGGTAAATGCAGGCTAGGCTACTACATGGTATTATCATAAATTTTACCTGTCATTGATATGTTCCAGTCGATCGGTAATTTGATCTAATAACCTCAATACTGTGCCCTTCTCCAGTCTGAACCGTATAAAGAAATCTTTTTCATTTCAGTTCAGAAAATGATCCGGCCTTGGTCTGATCTTCTTTGCTTCTCTCCTTTGCAGAAATATTCTTTCTAATAAGGGATCTCTACATTAATTCCTGGCATCTTCAGCATGAATGCTCTCTTGAATATGAGTTGCCTATGCTCTTGACTGACGCAAAGTTATTATTAATACCCTGTTGAATCAAGGATCACCCCAAATGATTACCGGTGCATATAAAAGATAATGCAGAAACACCAAGCATAACATAAAAACAAAAGCTAATAAGCAAGAAAAGTTGGACCTGGTGGGATTCGATCCGCAAAAATGTGACTAATTGTCGTGAGTCCGGCACGCTAGTCACTAGACCACCGCGACCTAACGTCATTTCCTGACGACTGCGCATATAATGCTTACGTACGTAATGTCGGCGACCTGCTTTCGTAATCTTCTGTAAAAAAAATACAGTCAGTCTGAAAGACTAGAAGATATAACATTTCAAATGACGCATGCTACAAATGCTACACATGTTAGAAAGGCTCTTCCAACAGACTCCATTACCCATTAACTTAGGCTTCCCGCGCGGGCACCTCTTTAAGGGTCACCCTGTATTTGAGTCTGACATCTTTTACAACTCTTTAAGGGTCACCCATTATTTGAATCAGATATCTTGCACACCCCTTTAAGGGTCACCCTGTATTTGATTGAATCTAACATACTGTACACCTCGTTAAGTGTCACCCTGTTTTTGCTCTGACATCCTGCACACCTCTTTAGGAGGCACCCTGCATTCTTATCTGGCATCTTGAATATCTCTTTAGAAGTCACCCTGTATTCTTGTGTGACATCTTGTACACCTCTTTAGGAGTCACCCTGTATTCTTGTCTGGCATCTAAGGAGTCACCCTATATTCTTCTCTGCCATCTTGTACACCTCTTTAAGAGTCACCTTGTATTCTTATCTGGCATCTTGTATATCTCTTTAGGAGTCATCCTGTATTCTTATCTGGCATTTTGTACTGTATTTTGCTCTGACATCCTGCAAACCCTTTTAGGAGGCACCCTGTATTCTTATCTGGCATCCTGTATATCTCTTTAGAAGTCACCCTGTATTCTTGTATGACATCTTGTACACCTCTTTAGGTGTCACCCTGTATTCTTGTCTGACATCTTGTCTACCTCTTTAGGAGACACCCTGTATTCTTCTCTGCCATCTTGTACAACCCTTTAAGGGTCACCCTGTATTCTTATCTGGCGTCTTGTATATCTCTTTAGGAGTCACCCTGTATTCTTATCTGGCATCTTGTATACCTCTTTAGGAGTCACCCTGTATTCTTTTCGCTTCGCTCGAAGCCCTAGGTCGCTCGACGCCCCAGGACTCTTTCAACAGACCCCATTAACCAATAACTTAGGCTTCCCGCGTGGCTGCATGACGTCACGCACTTGCCGTCCTTTACCCATTAACTTAGGCTTCCCGCGCGGCTGCATGACGTCACCGTCTCCGTCACCGTAACGCAACCGTCTCCGCCCTGCGTAACGTTAGACCCAAAGCATAACGACGAAGTCGACAAGATCATTTGAAATGATAATATGTATGTAATTACTGTGCTGCTATTAAGATTATACATTTTCATGTAGATATACGAATAGTTCACTGGAATTAAGAGTTTGCGATGATTTAACTCCGGATGTTATTGCGGCCTCTCCCGTCCGCCATATAGTATACAGCCTACCTGGAATAAGAACATGCCCACCATTCCATGCCCGGTTAGCTATGCCGTCGTTTATACTTGGATTATCTCTTATATCAATGTCGTTCAATTCAATTCTGCGTTAACCACGGAGATAACTTAAGCCTAGGTATATCCGGCGATCGTACAACTGGCCCTTAATGAGGGTCACTTCTAGGCCCAAAATTCTATGACAGAAATGTGGATGACCACCTTGCCCTCTAAATCACTAATAGTGGAATAGATTATAGTTTTTGCACTTTCCTCGTTCACGCGCGGCTCGCCTGTGAAATCTACCTGGGCGGATATGTTAACATACCATGGCTGTCTGGAGCCAAGGCTTTCCCAGCGCGAGGCACAGCGTTGTCAACTTTCTACCGTAGCCACTGAGAGAAAGCAGCAAGACTGGACAGAACTACGTGCAGATGTACAACACTGGACATCTGATACCTGCCTGAGACACGAGCTAGCCGCCAGGGCGGGACTTTTGGAGTCCACGTGGAGAGATAGAGGAAGCTTTCTATTGGTCAGTAGCGAACAATGGTAATTGTTGTCGCATGCTACCGCCTTACGTTTGAGTCGCCGCTCGTTAACGAGGAAAGTGAGGGAACTGTATACTAACATGATGTTACTTGAAGAGTTAAGTATCAACTAACATCAAGAAATCAATGTTTTCATATCCTTTGTCTAAAGAGATACCACTGGAGTCATAGAAAAGCTGTGGAGAGAATTTATCATCTCTGTTCCTGGCAGATGATAAGAGTATATACAGGGTGTGTTACATTTCGTATTAACAGAGAATACGATATTGCCCACACGATGAGGTGTCAAATGTAACAGATCTTATAAAGTGAAATAATAGCCCTTACGATGTGGTGCTAAATGTAATTGGTCATATAAAAAAACATGATAATAAGAATAAATACACTGTGGTGTGACCTTACCTTTGTAGTGTAATAGGATATAATAAGTGTTGAGCGCCAGATCCCTAATTAAGATAGTAAATCGAAATTTATGAATTAACCTCGGCTATCACCCTGGTCGTGGTGAGACAAAGTCATCGAACCATTCCAGTATTTATTTAAGGAGTATGATTGATTTGCCTATAGTATGTATTAACTACAAGAAAAGTTATAGACATGAAGTTAAAGAAATAATTTATTGGATCAAAAACAAAATATTAATAGTGACACAAAGAATTTAAATTACCAACTGCGGTTTAATTATTTAAAAGAAAATGAACATCTAATTTTAATTGAATATCAATTGAATTTATATGTTATAGAGACGTAGGATATTTAATAGTAGCTCACTCAGTTGACGATTCGTCATTTTAAGTAATGACCGATGATCTAGATGTTACGTCGCGTATGTTAAAATTATGTGGTATCTCAATTACTATGAAATATCCCCATTAAGTACGTTGCCATCTGTAGAAAGACTCTTGAGCAGGGATATAACCCATTATGTACTAATATAGATATCGGCAGGACATCGTTCAGTGTCGACTCTGTATGCTCAGTCCATTAGGACCCAGAAAGCAAGGTTACTACTTCCTTCTTTCATTGAGAGCTGTTGATCAATGAATGTCTTGTCGAGGGTGCTGATACTAATAACTTCCTTGTCACGTGAGTCGTAAACTTCCCTCTCCACAGGTAAGCTTCCCTCTCTTCAGTGTTCATTCCTCCACGAGGGCTAATTGCATCACACCTTGCAATATTTAGCAGCGTACTTACAGTAGAAATGGCGTGTTGGTTACACCATAGTTTGAAATATATTGTTATATTCCTTCTAAATGTTCCATCTTGTCCACACGTGATGGTTACTCATTGTGGGTTTCTTAGCATCCCATGACAGTGACTCTGCCTGCCGTGGTGAAATAACTACTGCGTCATTCTGGGGTTTATACTATTGCACCTAGTTGCAATATATAATACAGTACTTCGTCTCTTTACAAGTGAATAGTAAAATACAAATCTAATTGAATATAACAATAAGAAAACGCTTACAATTATCTGATATAAAAATTATCTCATGGATGTACTAATTAATAATAATAATAACATGATAATAAATGAATAACCCTTTAAATATAACAGCTATGGGATCGAATCGTTACAATCGCCCCTAAGATAAATAATTTAAATGACATTAACATTATTTCTCTTACCACATCCAATATAAAAAACTATAAATATAAATATTATAACCCCCAAAAAGACAACATACAATATACTCTTCATCAATACACAAATATATACAAGAAATATTTTCTTCACAAAAATTCACATTTTAACTTTCATTCATCTCATTCTTCCAAATGTTCATAATATTCATTCTTCTTTATATATGTATTAGTGAGCTGTAAAAAAAATATACATATGCCCTTCACTTTTAATTTTGACATATAAGTCAACGCTGCACTTGTTTATCTTGGTGATCGTATGCTTGACATACAATCCTTGCTTCATAGTTAGAGAACGTAGTTTTCGTATGCCAGTCTGGTGTAGAATTACATTGTTGTAGTACCAGCTGAGATTAACAACTAATAACTATCACAGCACACGATAATAGGATGCAAACAACACAATATTCCTTTCGTCTCTATAAACAAAAATACACTATGGTGTAAATATATATATAATATTTGAAGAACAAAAATAAAATTTAGCAAGTTACCTAAGGCAATTCTAATTTCAGTGCAGATGTCATACATGTAAATACTTCCCCATATACATAAAATGACATCGAAATACCTCAAACCAGCTATTAAACAGTTCACTTAAATACCCAAGTTACTACTAACCTGCCTTCGTGGCTTCATTCTTTCTTAGGCCACGGCCACCTCATTTCAAATTAATACCTTCTAAGTCTCCACGACTTCTTAACTTCTCATAAAACCATAATTCCTCTTTATTACTTCTCGAAAACAGTAACTTGAATTTTCAAAATCACAAATAAACATAAAATATGACTTCTTGTTCACATAATTAAATTTAACTTAGCCTCAAGATATAACTTTACTGTATTGTCATTCTTACCTACCACAACAAAATGATTAAGACTAGGACAAAATACTACTCAATACCTGAATTACGTATATCACTAAACTATTTCACAAAAACACATGACAAACTCCTCGGAATAAATATTTCGTTCCACAAAATATTAATGCTCTTATACTTAGTCTATACATAATTTGACTTCTCGCTGAATACCTAAAAAAAAAACATAGCTTTCTCTCAAAACTCTTAATTAAGTACCGTGTCATACAGACACCACTTCCTACTTGCTTCGATCGCCTGGACTATAGCTCATTTCTATTAAACCAGAATCTCTCAAAACTCATCGTGACATTACTCGTCACCATTTCTTTACTTCCTCCACCTTCCAATACGTGGTATAATGCCACATCTTCGTACTGTTACAGGTCACCTCTTACTGACCAATAACACTCTAAATTTCAGCTAAAAAATCTTACATGCTTCGACTAACTCCTTGGAATAATAACATCACACTTTGGTTTCCTAACTATTCTTCTTCCTCAAATAATGACAGTGTTCAAGTTGATAGTCAATAACACCGACACTCATAATTGGCAAATATTCTCCCATAATCACTTCGTAAAGCAAGTCCTGAGTTATAACACAGTTCAGATACTCTCTGCTCTACCAAATTAAACGCATAAATTACACCTGCCTTGACTTGAAACATCATTATTACCCTTAGGTACACACTTATCTTACTAACCTACTCTTGTCTTCAAAAAGAGAATTACACACTTCTCTTTACTAACTCCGTATGACATAAATAAAACTTAATTTCTCATCTACTAAAAAAATGATTGATCTTTAAAAATTCTCAAACTTCGAATTATAACAAATTCCTTTCTATACTAGTAAATGTTATGCCAACCATCTAATTATTATTATTATTATCTTTACTTTTACCTGTGTGTAGGACAACAATCTACCACATCATTAATTCGTTATTAATCATCAGTAACTTTTTAACTACAAAGTGGTTTAGCTCGATAACAAGCCTAGTAATATCTTTTAAAACGTGCGTAACTGTAACTAAAACTTGGATCATCTTACCTCTGTAATTCTTTATTATCTTTGTATGCATATAACCATATATACTTAAAGAGCCTCCCAACACTAACTTCACGTAGTCCCGTAGACACCATAAAAAACTCATTGCTCAACGGAATATACCTCGTTGGCATACTTCATCTTACCAAAATTCCCTCCAACTTACTTCATTTGGCATCTTACCAAAAACTTCCCTAAAGAAACTTCATTTGGCATCTTACCAAAAACTTAAAAAACGACATCGCTCAACGGCATTATACCTTCGTTGGCCTACTTCTTCAAACTCACGTCCATTTACGTGAAAATACACACATACACACACACATATCTGTCACCAAGTACCAGATGTCCTAATTAGTTACAACATCCTCATTTCAACCCGATGTTGGTTAATTCATACAACGCATTACCATTAACAATTCTAAACCACTTCTAAATTTCTCTAAATATATCCACTGATGACCTCGCTGTCCTCAACTGAAACTTCTTTATTAAATCAATACTTAATTCTTCAACTCATTAATTTTATTACCACTGTATCATCTTATCTTCACTCACTTTTGAATTAAATCTTTATTATCATTATACTTCTTCTCAGTATTATTATTATTAATAATTTCATAACTATGGTTGCCATAATAATTATTACTTTCTTTAGAGTACTTACCTTTGTAATAATCTTCCTTACTTTTTAAATTTTAATCCTCACTTTTTCCAACTTACCTGCAGTTTAAGGACCCACATTCTACTTACCTGAATTGCTAATAGCATTACCTCTATCTTGCAAATTTAATGACTTTAGATAACCTAAATCAATAAGCGTAGGGACTACGCGCCCCTTACCATCCTAACTTCACGACTGAATTAAAATTACACACTGCAGGTTCCTTATCTACCTCTGTTAAATCATATTAAACTTTATTACTTAATATTTAAGTCATACGGAACAGTAACTATCGTTAATATAAATTTACATCACTACTTTTTCTGGCATTTCACAGTTTTTACCACATTCTTCTTCAATTCTATCTTTCTCTAGAATTCCACTTTCCTCTTTCCTTCCAACATTAGCTTCTACTTGCTCTGTACTATATTCATCCGTAGTAACACTGTGCTTCTGCTTTCCTCCTATAATTTCCCCAATTCTGGCTAATTCAGTACGCCACTGCACATCATATGCTTTTTTCTCTCTTTCATTCTGATTTCTTTTTCCTCTAACAACTTAATTCTCTTCTCTTTCATTTTACTTCTAAAATATCTACCTACATGTCTTCTCTTCACTTCGCTACTACTATCACTTAATTTTCTCTTTAGCCGTTGCCTATTGCTTCTGCTCTTAATTATCTCCCTCCTCCTCTTCATCTGTTTACTAATCATGTCCTCCTGACTATGATTTAACGCACGCTTCTCTGCCTCTAATAATTTCACATTAATTTCCGCTACACCATCATTAAATTCTTCCCTAGTCAACATATCCTCTTCACCTAAGATTTTCTGCATCTTAATTTCTTGAGTGCCTAGTACTTTCTTTATCTTACCTACTTCTATCCCTATCTTTTCTCTCATCTTCTCCACTTCTTTTTCACTATGTTCTATAGTCTCTTCTATAGCTGTCCTGCTTTCATCTATCGTCTCCGCTGATTGCTGTTCCTTAACTAAGCTACTTTCATCTATGTCTAACGTCTCTACCAACTCTACTATGTTTACTCCTACTATATCCGTTGACTCCAATCTACTTTCAATTACAGTCTCCTTACAGGCTGTCTTCACTGATTCTACTTCAGTATCCCCCAAAGTCTCTACCACCTCTAATCTACTTTCACCTAAAATCTCCTCTACCTCCAATCTGCTTTCACCTAACATTTCCTCTGATTCAGATCTGTTTTCAACTACAATTTCTTCTGACTCCAATCTGCTTTCAATTACAGTCTCCTTTCTCATCCATTTCAGATGTTCTCTATCTAAGTTCTCCATCCACTCCCGATGTTCTTTTCCTTCTTTCTCTCTCCTTTCCTGACGTTCTCTAACCGAGTTCTCCATCCACTCCTGATGTTCTCTATCTAATTTATCAAACGTCTTCCTACTCTCCTGATTATGTCTAGTCATATCTTCTTTCATCTCCTGACTAAGCATTCTCATCTCCCTCATGAACCAATCTACACGATCTTTTGAAAACATTATGCAATACATTTAATACAATTCCCTTCCAAAATTTCACTTCACTTCACTGTCCCCCAAAAGCACTGAAATCATACACTCCTCTCCTAAATACCGAACGGTTTTCGTGTCCCCACGTTGGGCGCCAAATGTTACATTTCGTATTAACAGAGAATACGGTATTGCCCACACGATGAGGTGTCAAATGTATCAGATCTTATAAAGTGAAATAATAGCCCTTACGATGTGGTGCTAAATGTAATTGGTCATATAAAAAAACATGATAATAAGAATAAATACACTGTGGTGTGACCTTACCTTTGTAGTGTAATAGGATATAATAAGTGTTGAGCGCCAGATCCCTATTTAAGATAGTGAAACGAAATTTATGAATTAACCTCGGCTATCAGCAGTAGAGTGAGACCTACTTATCCCTGGTCGTGGTGAGACAAAGTCATCTAACCATTCCAGTATTTATTTAAGGAGTATGATTGATTTGCCTATAGTATGTATTAACTACAAGAAAAGTTATAGACATGAAGTTAAAGAAATAATTTATTGGATCAAAAACAAAATATTAATAGTGACACAAAGAATTTAAATTACCAACTGCGGTTTAATTATTTAAAAGAAAATGAACATCTAATTTTAATTGAATATCAATTGAATTTATATGTTATAGAGACGTAAGATATTTAATTGTAGCTCACTCAGTTGACGATTCGTCATTTTAAGTAATGACCGATGATCTAGATGTTACGTCGCGTATGTTAAAAATGATGTGATATCTCAATTACTATGAAATATCCTCATTAAGTACGTTGCCATCTGTTGAAAGACTCTTGAGCAGGGATATAACCCATTATGTAATAATACAGATATCGGCAGGACATCGTTCGGTGTCGACTCTGTATGCTCAGTCCATTAGGACCCAGAAAGCAAGGTTACTACTTCCTTCTTTCATTGAGAGCTGTTGATCAATGAATGTCTTGTCGAGGGTGCTGATACTAATAACTTCCTTGTCACGTGAGTCGTAAACTTCCCTCTCCACAGGTAAGCTTCCCTCTCTTCAGTGTTCATTCCTCCACGAGGTCTAATTGCATCACACCTTGCAATATTTAGCAGCGTACTTACAGTAGAAATGGCGTGTTGGTTACACCATAGTTTGAAATATATTGTTATATTCCTTCTAAATGTTCCATCTTGTCCACACGTGACGGTTACTCATTGTGGGTTTCTTAGCATCCCATGACAGTGACTCTGCCTGCCGTGGTGAAATAACTACTGCGTCATTCTGGGGTTTATACTATTGCACCTAGTTGCAATATATAATACAGTACTTCGTCTCTTTACAAGTGAATAGTAAAATACAAATCTAATTGAATATAATAATAAAAAACGCTTACAATTATCTGATATAAAAATCATCTCATGGATGTACTAATTAATAATAATAATAACATGTTAATAAATGAATAACCCTTTAAATATAACAGCTATGGGATCGATTTGTTACATGTGGACCTGAACTTCACCGACAAAAGTTTACAGATTGTTTAGAGATGTTTACTGAGTGTTTTGATGGAAGGAACCCATGGCTCGTTACCGGGTAATGTGACGTTGATATGCTAAACCTTTCATATCTCTTGGAGAGACACACATGCATGGTGATAGATGCCAAATGAATGAATCAATTTACTATACAACACCTCCAAACCACTGCTATTTAGTTCTACTACCAAACGTAACAGTACAGCAACAGGCTGTGTGTACAGTACAATTTATCGTGATCATGGTGGCCGACATCGTGAATAGTACCTGTCCTTATGAAGAAACTGTGCAGTGTAGTCTACAGTCGCCCGAATTAAATTGACCCAAATCGTTAAAATTTTCAAATAATGTTTTTGCACTATATTAATGTACGGACTTTCAGCTTTCTGACATACAGTACTTTCCTCGGCTTTTCCCAATTAATTGGGGTCGCCCGAGGCAACCAGGCTCATTTTGGTTTTGGCCGTGGATTTAAGGCCGGATGCCCTTCCTGACATCACGTGATTTTTCAGTTGAATATTCCACCCCGCTGTCACCGGGATTCGAACCCCAGCCGTCCGGGTGAAAGACGAGCGGCTACGCCACTCCGCCTTCACACTCCCCTTTCTGACATGCAGTATTATTTATACTTTATTCCCAATGCTACTTTCAGTATACTTTACCACTATGGTGCGTCCTATTAGTAGACTAAACCGACTGGCTGCGTGGCTCACGTTAACGTTCTTGGCTACTGAACCCAAGATAGCGGGATCGAATCCCGGCACAGTCAGTTGGCATGTGAGGGAGCCATGTCAGTGGATTTACTGGCACGTTAAAGATCCCCTTCGGGGTAAAATTCTGGCACCCCGGCGTCTCTAAAAGCCGCAGTAGTTAAAAGGGACGTAAAAGTAATAACATTATAATTATATTAGTAAACCCACCTAAGAGGCTGTGTTAGAAGCAAAAGCAAAATGGATGCTGGTGCTTCAAATGTTATTGTATGTTCTAAAATCCGCAAAATCTTTGACTCCATTTTCTAGCTAAAATGTTTCTCTAGAAGGGGTGACGCAGCGGTCAAGCTATTCGTCTCTCACCAATGTGGACAGGGATCGATTCCTGGTGAATTCATGTGAGATTTTCGAACTGAAATGCCATGTCCTGTGGTTGGGATTCCACGTAAAAAGGATGTCCCGTGGCTCATGATTACACGATTAACGGTCACGTAAAACTGCAAGCTTCCTTTTGTTTCTCTCTATATATATATTCAACATACAAAGCTGCCATTTTTCTAGTTCAATTTTCCCAGATGGAAATGTCTATGAAGTTGGTTTTTTTCGTATGGCTTTTAGTGCCGGGAGTGTCCGAGGACATGTTCGGCTCGCCAGTTTTTGTAGCTGCTTCGAGGCGGACACCCAATGGGTTAGCTACAAGTACCGTCGCGTGTGGAGTGTTGTCTGGGGAGGAAAGTTTGAATGTAAGGACGAGGAGTTGGAAGGTAGCGGCTGTGGCCTATAGTTAAGGATCAACCTCGGCATTTGCCTTGAAGGAAGATGGGAAACAGCAGAAGACCATCTTCAAGATTGCCGGCGGGGGATTCGAACCTCCTCGCCTCCGGGATGTGAGCGACTGCCAGCAGTCAGGCTGTAACGACCACGGCTAACTCACCCGGTAAGATGGTTGTTAAAATCATGCGATTTCAAAAGGATTCAAGAAAATTCAAAAATACATTTATTTTCAAAATAAGGAGAGAGTCTTGGAGAATATGCCTGAAAAAATTCGATTACTTCCTGTTAATAGTTCATGAGAAATTAACATGAGCAATAGGGCATTCCGGAGTCCAGCCTCAAATACAATTCTATGAACTACTGTGCATGCCTTTTGTGAGAGGCTCCATCTAAAAGAACCCCACTTGAGACTTGGAATTCTTGAGGACAGTCATTTACGTCAAACTTGGCCAGATAAAGAACAGTCACAGCACTTGTGACAAGGGGAAGGCTAGCCGGCACCAAGTACGTGGGAAATGTTAGTGTGAAGATCTTTGGAATGTTAGTTTTATAAGAGCTATTCTATACTATTGGGACTTAACAAAATATTTTTACCCGATGCCTTGGCCATGCACGTTAATTTGCGCATCACGTATGTGATAGCCAGCTGCACCAATCGAATCCCATATTGAGAGTGGTTATCCCACGGTTTTTCTATGCCTACTCTCTCCTGGCAAATACCTGGATGGTACCTAATTTCATGTCCCGAGTCATCTCTACCTTAATTCAGGGCCCTTTAATTACACATTACTACTAGATGCTAAAATGCCACTGATTACACCACCCAACAATGAAAGTGTTTCGGGCTCCAAAAACAGCCTATTCTTATGTATTTCCACTTGCTGAATTAAAGAAATCATTATAAAATGACCGATTAGCTCTTGTTCTGGATATATATAGTGAGTGACATGCCAGTTTTTAGTCTCTACATTTTCAGTTTGGGGAAATTTTTGATTTTTGGATTTGGTACACCTGTCAACTTAAGAAACATAACGGTTCTCCAGCTGTCGGTAGGTTATAAACATAAATACTGTTGCTGTGACTGAGAGTTTGATATTCTTTCTGTTATAATAGACCTCGATGTAATGGCGAAAGTTTAGCTGCTGGCGCCCCTAGCGGCAACTCGCTCACTGAGTCCGTAGGAGTAGTGTGAGTAATGGCTCGTGCTGGAGAACCGAGTAGAACAGTAAAATAGGTTATTTTATAGTGAAATGTCGTCATCCATGGAAATTTATCTGTGTTCAGGGAATATTCGGAGGGATAGCCTGCGTCGTATATCACAGCCTCTCAGCTTAAGATAGGTGGAAAACTCCATGTGAAATAAAAGTTGGGAGAAGACATAATTATACAGTTTATGTTTGGGAGAAATTAGCATTAATCAACCACCTCATGCTGTTAAATTTGAGTTGCAGTGCCTTACTTTTTGCACTGTAAATCATAATATAAATTTAAAACAGTATTATCAACGTACAGCGAGCCTCCGTGGCTTAGGAGGCCTCTCACTGCTGGGTCCGTGGTTCAAATCCCGATCACTCCGTGTGAGATTTGTGCTGGACAAAGCGGAGGCAGACAGGTTTTTGTCCGGGTACTCCGGTTTTCCCTGTCACAAATTTCATTCCAGCAACACTCTCCACTGTCATTTCATTTCATCTGTCATTCATTTAATTATTGCCCCAGGGGAGTGCGACAGACTTCGGCAGCCGGCCCAGTTCATATCCTCGCCGCTAGTTGGGGATTCATTCATTCATTCATTCATTCATTCATTCATTCATTCCATTCCCTGACCTGGTCGGTCGACTGGAAGCAGGCTGTGGATTTTCATTTTTCATTTTCATTATCAACGTACAACTTGACTTTTCGCTTACCCATTTTTTAAATATTTATTTAACAGATTAATTGCAATAAGCAATCTCAATCCCCTGAGAGTGGATGTAAACCATGTCTCTCAAAATTTAATCTTTTGTAGGTTTCAAAATGTATTAAACACATTACACATTACGAGAGAGATTATTCGAAGCCTTCCTTCTTGCAACAATGGGAAAAACCTAAGAACGTCGCCATGGAATACTGTAAACGAGAGGGTCTGAGGATTGGAACAGGGTACCCTCAGACTTGTGAGGCTACCTGTATGGCCGTTTGACTACAATAAAAATAAAATAAAACCTGAGAGGATAGGCCTAATGGTTCAATTCCCACCTCAGTTTTCCTATAGGCCAAGTTTTTTTCTTGGTTTCCCACTTCTACCCCAGGAAAATGCCGGGATGATTACTAGTAACATAGGCTTATAAACAATTTCTACACACACACGCGCGAGAACATGGGCAGAACTAATGAGCAGGGAACTTCCGGAGTTGTTTATTGCACGAATACTGCGTAGGGGAGCTGGATTTCTAAAATAACAACCTTGATGCTACTGCAACCCGGACAGAATTTTGCTAGGTCAGGACTGTCTCACTCTTATGGAGATTGGGTGCCTTTTTTCATGTTGTGATTGATGACATGTGCAATGTAAACGTTGGCGGTGACATCAAGCTCACCTCAGTCTTATCACTATTTATGGTCAAGATCTGTCGATATACAGTACTGTTTGTAGAAAGTGAAACACCAAGAGCAAGCGATGTGACCACATTGCGAATTATACTACAGATTAGGGACATGACAATACATTACTGATTAGAAGGACAGTCCGGTATATGCACGTTGACGTACGTCGTCGCGCCACCACGTGCTGCACTCAAAGCAGCTATACGTCGTGGCATGGAATCATTCAGCGCTTGAATACGCTGCTGGGTAATACCGTCCCACGCGGTTTGTAGACGCGTCCACAAAGCATCAACAGTGGCGGCAGGTGGACCTGAACGAACAAGTTGCCGATCGACCATATCCCAGACATGTTCGATGGGCGACATGTGGCATACGGTCGGTCGGTGGTTACCAGTCAATGGAAGCCGACGCAGTGGCATACGTGCTACCAGTCCAGCTCTCAAAAGACGGCGCCGCACCGTCGACGCAGACAGTCCACCACCGTTGCAGTGCTCCAACGTCGAGCCAACACCGAGGACGACGCTGTTCTGTCCGATACGGCCATGCGGAGAAGATAGCGGTCGTCTCGCGCTGTGGTCACATTGCGTCGTCCTGTACCCTGTCGTCGCTGTGTACGGCCCTCCTATCTCCTCTGAATCCACACATGCCTTACAGTTGACGCAGCGTGCCCTGTGTGTGCCGCGATGTCCCAGAATGACAGACCCGCCCAAGCATTCTGCCCCGTTCAACCGCACTCACATGCTGATAGTCCACCCTGTGATGTTGGTGAGGCATCGTTGCACTTGCTTACACGTTTCCACTTGGTATGACGGTCCCACACCGACAGAGCTGTGCGGAACACTGACCTGTCTGGTCCCACGACAGAGGGCACTGGTGGACCAATGTGCACGCCATCTCTCTGCGATTTCAATCACTTAGTATAGTACAGCAGGCCAACACGACCCCTGCTCTGAGAGTGCCTCCGACCATTTCTTCTGGGTGTTTCACTTTCTACAAACAGTAGTGTATTTCGCGTTACATAATAATCTATATTTAAACAAAGTTCCTTTACATCCCTCATGTTCATGAAACAGTGAAACTTCCCCAAGTGGCTCACAAATAGTACTGTAGAACGTGAGTTGGTGACCACGGGACTCAAGCTGAGCATGGCATTACTTCCACTTGTGCTGGGTACTCTCTGTCATCTTTCATTTCGATCTCTTCTTCTCGCAGTTAATTTGCTACCCTCCCCTCGTTCACGCTGATCTGATTAGTTTGGCTTTATTCTATTTATAATTATGTCGGCTACAAATACTACAATTAAGGAGGCATTCCTTCTTCGAATGTACTGTATTTTGTTCCTGAATACGAAGAATTACGTTCCAGGTGGATATTTCTGTATGTGTAGTTACATTCAACCACAGAACGATTTGCTCTACTCTCTGTAGAACTTTTACCATCTTGAACTTGAAATCTTTCCGCTACATGATCACGTTGCTCCACTCACACACATGGCATACAGAATATTTGAGCGACTTGCCACCAGAGCGCAGCAACGTTCATTCGCACGAGGTCTATTGGTGCAAAATTTCTGGTTTTGGTGAGCTATTAAAGTGTAAAATTTGTTATCTCCACTTGCCACGAAAATGTGTACAGTACATTCAATGTAATTACAATATGTAGCCTAGTTTTCTCTTAATACGTTAAAATAAAACAATAATAATGTTAATGGTTTAACGTCCCTTTTAACAACTGCGGCTTTTAGAGACGCCAGTGTGCCGGAATTTTGCCCCGAAGTGGATCTTTAACGTGGCAGCAAATCTACTGACGCGGCTCCCTCTTATTTGCGCACCCTCAAGTGCCAACTGGCTGCGCCAGGATTCGATCCTGCAACCTTGGACGTAAAATAAAACACTTCCACCTATTGCATATCCCAGAAACTAGAGCGAATACAAATTTTTCTTTGTCATATTCGATTTTCTCAACCTGAAATTTGACTCATGAGGTGAAGGAAACATTCAATTTCTTTTGTTGGCCAGTGTTGTCAGAGAAATTCAAGACATCCGTAGAGGGCTGATGGCCGAGATTTCCCTAGTTCATAAAATGAATTAACAGCAACAAGAAACAAAATAATTTCTCCTTGTAGTGTAAATTTTGTTCCTTTGTAAAATATGGATAATATTTCGCCCGTGTACTTGAGTGTGTGTGTGTGAGTATGTGTAGAATTTGTCTGTTAATATGTATTGTTGTTGTTGTTGTTGTTGTTGTTGTTTTTGTTGTTTGTCTACCCCTTACTATTCCCGCTTCCAACGAGGTCAGTGATGAGATGCGATGAAATTCTATTTGGCGGATGTTTTTACGGTCGGATGACCTTCCTGACGCCACCTCATGAGAGGAGTTAATGAGAGATGAAATGATTGAAGATGAATACAACTGGGCAAGGATGTGGAAGGAAGTGGCCGTGGCCTGTCAGAAGGTACCGTCCCAGCATTTTCCTGGAGTTGAAAATGGGGAAACCACAGAAAACCATTTCAAGGACGGCCGACGGTGGGGATCGAACCCACGTCTACCGAGTCCACAGAGAGCTTGGCCCTATGACCTAGCGCTGCGCTTTAGCGAGCGTAGCTACTGCTGTCGGTATGTATTATTGTACAGACTGTAATTGTGTCTCTATTTGTAATTGAAGCTAGAATAAGGAAGGAGGCGGCTGTGGGATTTGTCTGAAGACCCGACACCCCGGAATCCACTGCAGGTCGATTTATTTTTCTGTGGGGTCCCGGATAGGGCAGGTGGTACCGCCTATCTTTACAATGCTATTTTTGCCTACTTCAGGTATACATTTTGTGATAACTATCAATAATATCACTTTGAAATTTGGTATACATACAGCATAAGGTGTTTTGCGCCAATGGCAGTTTTTAGACTTTGAGTAATAATCCGGCAGAGTTCTTATATTTTTTTTAACGGATACCTATTTTTATTGATATTTTAACACATTGTGCCAAATAAATTCCACCGTTTTTAACTAATGCTGTTAAGAAAGCTCCAAAATGTGTAAAACAACCAATAGTACAAGAAGTGATTAAATTGTTATGCTCATATGCCCTGTAGTACCCGAAATATTGGTACCTTTGCCTAAAAAAACTCAAATGAAGAAAAACAAAGAAACAAGTTGAGATTACCTTTAATGCATACCAGCACCATATTCTGAATCATCGGGGTCATCAGCATCTTTCCAAGACCTTTCCTGGTTTCTCACTATGAGTGGTGTTATTACATTAAAATTCACTGCTTGCAAAAGATTTTCTCTTTGAAGAACCAGGGGTGCTTACGGAGGAGCATGATCCTACAGGTGACTCTTCAAACACTTCCTTCACTAACACTTGTATTTACACTTGTATTTATAGATGTGACTTTTCCTCTACCAGGACCTGCTCTTCGACCTTTCGGCTTTCAAAAACTGATTTCTGTCGAGACATTATGAAGACTTGTTTACAAGACCTTTTCACACGAGAACAATGGACAGAAGAGGCGGGAATACGTGACACAGGCTAGCCACAATACAGATGAACACAACAAAAGCATTCCTTTTGGTGATGAACAACATTACTTTCACCACAGGAAGTAAATATCAGTGTATATATAAGCATTTTAACTCAATCTGAAAAGGGGGTGTAACCTCATTCAAATTGTTTTTGAGGGCGTTAGGAAAAATTGTGGCCATTCCTATTACTCATACATAATAAAAAAACACCTCAATATTATGAATTTTTGAACCATTGTGTGTGTCTGGAAAGGGGGGGGGGGTACCACCTCCCCTTAACAACAACCACAACAACAAGAAACAAAATAATTTCTCCTTGTAGTGTAAATTTTGTTCCTTTGTAAAATATGGAGAAAAATTGGTGCTAGGTGTTTCATAAGATTATGTTATTGTTTTCCTCTAGGGCAGAGGTTCCCATTAGGGGGTCCGTGACAGTTGGCCAAGGGGTCCGCGAAGAGTCGTCAAGAAATAACGCAATAATGAAAATGGAAAACGGAGAAAGTACAAAGAGTTCCTTAAAAATAGTAATTATGCAATGCCACCTACAGCATAAGTGGCTCGCTCATAATATGTGGCGCAGCATAATTTGAGCTTTTCAAGTTTCCCGCTGGAGAGCGTTCTGCTCCCTTATCTCGTTTGTTCTGCTCCGCAGACATTTTGTGTATTTTCATATTTACATGAGTTTTGAAAGTTGAAACTTTTGATTGTTTTAATTGTCAGAATTCCATTGAATATGGATCGTTGGTTGAAGAGTGGATCTTTGAAACATAGTAGGCTCTCTGCCAGAGATAGTGACGAAGAGTAATATGTGGTAATAAATATAGTAGTGAATGGGCTGGGCTGCCTGCAGCCTCTCTTGAGCCTAGCCATTCAAAGAATAAGCCTACTGCGAAAAGTAGGAAATTCGACATAAAATATTTGGAAATTGACTTTACCTATTGTGGACCTGAAGATTGCTCTAAGCCACAAACCCTTGCAAACGAGAGTATGAAACCTGCAAACCTCCATAGCCATCTAGATATCAAACACTCGGAGCACAAAGGTAAATCCATTGAATTCTTCAAAATAAGGTTAGCTGAAATGAAATCATGCCAGAAAGTAATTATCAAAAGTTCTGGTGAAAATGTAAATGAAAATGCAACACTTGCATCTTACGAAGTATCTCAGCTTGTGGCAAAACGTGCCAAACACCTTACCATTGCTTAACAGCTCATTCTACCTTCAGCAATTATTTTGTGCAAGAGAATGCTGGGCAATGTTGCCACAAAGCTTATAAGTACCGTCCCGCTGTCTAACAATAATGTGCAAAGGCGAATTACAGATATATCAAGCAAAATTGAAGAGACGTTGGTAAGGCTGCACATGTGTGACATGTTTGCTCTGCAAAAACATGGGTAGCGGGCATGAGCGGCTTCTCATTCATACTTGTTGCAGAGAATGAATATTTCTCGTACTTTCTAATCTCGCTCGCATGTAAATATCGTTTGTCTTTTGTCAAATGTATATTCTTTGGCTTTATGTTCTTTGCTTTATGTCTCGACTCTGTATTCTGTGTCTTGTTCAATACAATCTAAGTGAACATGTGTTCGTGTATTTTAATCCGTTCATCCCGTGTTTAACTGATACAATAGAAACGCATGCATAGCTCACGTAGTTTCAATAGGTTATGGGCCCAGACATAACGGTGTTCTGTGATCATTTTCTTCAGTGAACTTTAAAGTGAGAAGGCAAAATGAGTGAACATGCTTCGAGTCCTTGTGCTTATGGGTTTCCGAAATTGAGTGGTCGGGAGGATTATTCGAACTGGTCTTTTGGGATGTCAAATTATCTCAAAAAGCATGGATTGTGGGCCAGTGTCCGAGGCACAGATGTGTCGGAGGGACATGATCGGCGTGACGAGAGAGCGCTGGCGGATATATGTCTCATGGTGGCTGTTCACAATTATCCCCATGTTCGAGACTGTGCAAAAGCTAAGGATGACTGGCATGCGCTTGAAAAGGCTTTTGAAGAGAAAAGGAAAGTGGAGGTATATCACGCTGATGCGAAATCTGTGCTCACTCAAGTTATCAGATTTCGATTCCATGGACAAGTATATTGGTGAGGTTATGTCAAGGCTTATAAACTACAGAGGTTGCCTCAATTTTCACTCACCAATCAGCGCTCACAAGGCGGATGACGTCACAAGATACCAAACGCGCCATGTGGGGAACGTAACGAAACTGTCAACATCAGCTGTTGAGTACGCAAAGAACAGTTTATTCTCATGAAATTATTCATAAATGGGTGATAAAATAACTGAATGTAGCCTACTTACTTATGTTGTGATCTTCTTGAATTTCTTAGAAATTCGCCTAGACTCGGTAGTGGGTGTTAGTGACTTCCAATAACCACTTCTTATGCAAGATAGAATTGGAATGTATCAATCTGATGAAGAAAATTGTTATCACAGCTGCCTCACCCCCACCAGACGGTAAATCAGGAACTTCTCTCGACACAAAATTTGTCGTTCTTAGAACGTTCTTGCCTCGTTGAAATCCGTATTTTCCGTGAAATGTGACGAATTTTGCTGAAATGTGCCGGAACTGGTTTAGCCAAGTTTCTGAGGGATCGGTCATACCACCGTATGAAAAGTGTTTATTCCAGGTTGGTAATGCATAATCGTGTTGAGTTTGCATTCCGTAGGTTAAGTTCCCAAGTTGTGGAAATTTATCTTGGAACTTGTGGGCTACATAACCTGCAACATAAGCCTTGCCATCTTCCTCACTTTATTCCATGATATTGGCAATGAAGGACTCGGGTTGCACATTGCTCCCTAAGGTTGGTTCTGGAAGCACGTTACTTGATTCCGACACTATGCCAGCTTTGTTTAGTGCTTTAGCAACTACATATTCATCTGAATATGGATCAGCAGTGTTTGTTTGCTTCTGAACAACTCCTGGATTTCTTTTTCCTAAAATAAACATCCTCAGTCTGTAAATGCAGTCAAGGGGAGAATGATGATCGTGTAAGCCACCACGGGTTCGCAATTGTGAAAAGAGGTTTTCCAGTACATCTTGATTTAGCCTATGTGAGAATGTACTTTGTATTATGCCTACGGGCCATATCTTGGTACAGAAGTCGAAGGGATTTTATTGAAATGATGACTGCTTTCTGGAATATTTGCAAAGATTTTTACCAATGCCAAGAGAATTACTCACGAAATTTTCCATCTTGTCCAAAATCAAAATACCATGCATGGGCGTATATAAGGGGTGGGGGGCTGAGGGGGCTCCAGATGCCCCCGAAAAAAGCCAACTTGGGTACAACATACAATGTATTTCACAGTAGTCTACTTTTAAGAAATAATTATCAATTTGGAAAAGAAAATGAGAGTTTACCTTTCTGCTTAATAAATTAAAAAGTAGCCCATTTAGATATTTTCCATTCATACTCCATAGGCTATAATAGAAAATTCATTAAGTACTCACAATTTTCCACGAAAGTCACCCCCCCCCCCCCCTCGAAAAAATTGTATATACGCCCCTGATACCATGTACGAAATATGTCAAAAGTATTAACAGCTTTAAAATCATCCTAGCAGGTCATCAAAACTTACAGAGTAGGCCAGCTAGGCTCACTTACCATTTGGTTTTAGATTCCTTGGAAATCTTGGCTTTATATTAAGCAATTCGGCCCTGTAGTCTAATTCGAAGTCTTCACTCTTAAACTGGAGGGAACATATCCACCTTGTTTGAGGGTTGCAATGATCTTTTCGCTTACATGCAGCAATCCACTGATTGCGAAGGCATGCGTCTTTAGGAATCGTGAAAAACGACACGTCATTTCCAACTTTATAATAACTGTGACAAACTGCCACGGCACATCTTTGGCCTGGCATGATTATAAACAAAAGGGCTTAAAACACGTGTTTAAACCACTGCAATCCATACAATATAATGTGTGGGAAAGTTGACTTTCCTTGCATATCTCGCGCCTCGCGCGTTACGAGGAAACGTGTGACGTCACGTCCTTTCCCTTCCCTCCGCGATCCCCTCGCCTAAGAGCTCCATATTGAGGCAACCTCTGTAATTTACTAGCCTTGAGGTTATGTCAGTTACACAGAAGATAGCAGCTGTTGATGAGCCTGTCGCTGATAAGTTTGTTGCTGCTCTATGATACTTCGAGGTCTTCCTGATGAATACGATAACTTAGTTATGACCGTAACCTCAACATCGGTGGAACTACAGTTGGACCGCATCAAGTCTATCTTGTTGGACGAAAGCTTTCGCCGAAGTCATGGTGAGAAGTCAGCTGATGGGGCAGCCCTGTACAGCAACACCAAGAAGGAAGTCAGGTATGACAAAAAACCACAAATAAAAGGGAAGAGACACGGAAGAGACACTTGTCCACAGAAGACAAAAGTTCAAAGTGCACCGAAGTGTCTAAAATCCAATAAAAGTCTGTTTTGTGCTTTAACTGCTCGCGTACCAAAAGAATTGTTTCGTCATTGATTCTGGTTGTAGTGCTCACATGTCTCCTAATGTTAAACTTATGTCAAATTATAAATGCAATGATGATCCTGATATAAACATTGTAATTGGTAATAATGATAAGTTGTCTGTACAAGGAGTTGGTGACATTGCACTGAATGTAAGCGACAGTATTAATAATCTGTCAGACTTGATGCATGTTCCAGGACTGAGTGTTAACTTGCTGTCGGTAAGTCAGATGATTACAAGGGGTGCTGTTGTTGTGTTTAACAAAAATGGATGTGAAATCTTGGATTCAGAGAATTGCTCAGTGAATGGTAGCGTGCTAGCTACTGGGTCAGTTTGAATGGTCTATATTATCTAAATGTTAACCAAGATATGTCTGCCCTTGTTGGTGATGTTTCTGATTACAATTTGTGGCATCAGCGGTTGGGCTACGTTGGGCAACAGAAGTTACAGGTCTTAAGTCAAATGTCTGATGTTGTTAAATTTAAGGAAATACCAAAGGAATTGTGTGAACCATGTGTTCTCGGGAAGCAGCAAAGGCAGTCATTTCCAAAGGTAAGTCACTCGAGGAGTGAAAGTTGTTTGGACTTGGTGCACTCTGATCTGTGTGGGCCGCTCCCTAAGACCTGGAATGGTGTTAAATACATTATGACAATAATTGACGATTTTTCCAGGAAGATTTTTGTTTATTTTTTGAAACAAAAATCTGAAACCAAGGAGAAAGTCAAGGATTTTGTTGCATATTGTGAAACTCAGAAAGGTAAGACACCAAAGATTTTTAGATCTGACAATGGTAAGGAATTTGTCAATTCTGACCTGAACAAATATTTCAAGGAAAAAGGGATTGTGCAACAGAAAACTGTAAGGTATACAGCTGAACAAAATGGCGTAGCCGAACGTCACAATCGTACCATTATGGAAAGGGTTAGATGCATGTTGTTTACAGCAGGATGTTCTGAAAAACTGTGGGCAGAAGCAGCCAATACGGCAGTGTATATTTTGAACTGGAGTCCTCATAGTAAAGTTGATAATGCTATACCACAGGAATTGTGGACTGGTAAAGCTGTAAGTCATGAGAATATGAAAATATTCGGTTGCGATGCTTATGCCCATGTTCCAAAACAGGTGCGTACTGGCAAATTGGAACCCAGAAGCAAATGTTTTGTGTTTATTGGGTATGATGGGGAAAAGAAAGGTTACCATCTGTTTGATCCCAGTAAACCTAACGATATATTTGTAGAGCACAGTGTTAGATTTGTAGAACATAAATTCACCAGATGTGCTGAGAAAAATGTTGAAATGAGCGATGAAATGTATTGTCCGTTGTATGACATTGCAAATGATGTTGAAAACAGAATTGGGCAGGATGATATCCTGCCAATCATTGAAGTTTCAGTTGCTGGTCTGGTTAGTGACAACATTGATATTCCAGGTATTGCTCAGGTTAATGAAGACATTGTTGTAATTCATGATGATGAAAATGATGAGTTTTACCAGTTTGGTGATCCAGAAAATGCAAGTAGGAGGTACCCTTTAAGGGAGAGATGCCCAAAACAATTTCCTGATTATGAGGTCTATTTTGCTGAAAGTGGTGGTTATGTGGAACCAACAACTGTGTCTGAAGCACTTAATGGTAAGGATGGCATGCAATGGAAAAAGGCGATGGAGGAAGAAGTCAAGTCATTACATGATAATGATGTATGGATATTAGTTGAGAAACCTGATGGAACAAATATTGTAAGATGCAAATGGGTGTTTAAAGTGAAACGAAATACTGAAGGTAATGTGTCTAAATTTAAAGCACGCTTAGTGGCTAAAGGTTGTTCTCAACGGTACCCAGTTGATTATCTGGAAACTTTTGCACCTGTAGTGTGGTATAGTACATTGAGATTATTTTTTGCTCTTGCTGTAAATATGGATCTGGAAGTTCATCACCTTGATGTTTCAACAGCGGTTTTGAATGGCGTTCTTAAAATGATATTTATATGTACCCCCCAGAAGGCTATGAGTGTGTCTGTTCTAAAGTTTGTAAGCTTCGAAAAGCTGTTTATGGCTTGAAGCAAGCATCTCGCACTTGGTATGAGAGGGTTCATGAAATTCTTACTGATTTCGGTTATAAGAAGTCACTGTATGAACCATGTGTATATTACTGTAAAGATTCATAATCTTTTGTTGTTATTGCTCTCTATGTTGATGATTTTCTTGTATTTTGTAATAATCATGTCCAAGTGGAGAAACTGAAGTCTGTGTTGCATTCTCGATTTAAGATCAAAGATTTGGGACAAGTCTCTGATTGTCTGGGGATGAGAGTTCAAAGAAGCAAAGGTTGTATTAGATTGGATCAGAAGTGTTATCTGTTAGATATGTTTGATAGGTTTAACATGTCAGATTGTACTCATGTGAAAACTCCAATGGAAACAGGTTTGTTCTTGGAGAAATCCACATCCTGTGACAAATTCTATCCCTATCAACAGGCTATTGGTGCTTTGTTATACCTTTCCATTTGTACCAGGGTAGATATTGCATATGTAACTAATTATTTGAGTCAGTTCAATAATTGCTATGGTAAGGAACATTGGACATGTATCCAGAGAGTGTTCAGATACTTGAAGGATACGGTGGATGTTGGTATCATGTATAAAAAATCAGAATGTGATGTTAAGGGTTTTGTTGATGCTTCTTTTGGAAATAATTTAACGGACATGAAATCTGTGAGTGGTTATGTATTTAAATATGCAGAAGGCCCAATAAGTTGGGAAAGTAAGAAACAGCCAGCTGTGGCACTGTCTAGCACTGAAGCAGAATACATAGGTCTGACTTTGGCATGTAAAGAAGCTCTGTTCCTTAGAAGTTTCTTCTTTGAGTTGTGTAAGGGAGGAGGTCCAATTCAGTTTTGTAATGACAGTCAGAGTTTTCAGAGGTTGGCTAAGAATGAAGGTTTTCGTCAGAGAACAAAACACATAGATGTGCGCTATCATTTCATTAAGGACATCTTAAAGAAATGCAAAGTAAAGTTGTCCTATATGCCTACTGCTGAAATGATTTCTGATGTATTGACAAAAGGTCTGCCAATTCATGGTCATGTGAAATGTGTTACTGACATTGGTTTGTCCTAAGTGCAGCATAATGCAGCATTGCTCGATTAAGGGAGAGTGTTGAAGAGAATGGATATTTCTCGTACTTTCTAATCTCGCTCGCATGTAAATAACGTTTGTCTTTTGTCAAATGTATATTATTTGGCTTTATGTTCTTTGCTTTTTGTCTGTATTCTGTGTCTTGTTCAATACAATCTAAGTCAACATGTGTTCATGTATTTTAATCCGTTCATCCCGTGTTTAACTGATACAATAGAAACCCATGCATAGCTCAAGTAATTTCAATAATACTGAAGTGCGATGATTTTCAAGGGGCAGGATCTTGTCGAGGTTTTTCGAGCTGTAAGAAGAGGTATGGATCTTTCTTCTTGGGACGATACATGAGGATTTTCTCAATGACATTTCTTTGCTTTGCAGAAATGCTTACTTAGCTTACGTGTTTGATCACTTGAATTCGAGTTTGCAAGGTGACTACGTTGTTATCATCAGCCTTGAAGACAAGATCAGTGCGATTGGGAAAGTGTAATATTTGGGCAGCAAGGGTCCAAAATGGCTCACATGCCCATTTCCCCACACTGAAAACGTTTCTGTAGTAATCTAATGAAGGATTGCCTTGCGAGGTACCGATAAATGAAAATATAACCAAACATCTCCGTAGTCTTGCAACAACATTTTGGGATTATTTTCCCGAGCCCGATGGCTGCTGGATTCGAGACCCATTCAGCTCCAATCTCAAAATTGATAATATCCAGCTCAGAGGAGAAACAAGACCAACTCGTGGAATTGTGACCTCAAGTGGTGAAATGAAGAAAACGTTTAATGAAAATAAGCTAGCAGACTTCTGGGTGACGGCTCTCAAGGACTACATGGGAATCATCGATAAAGCAATACAAATTATTCTTCCGTTCACAACAACTTACTTGTGCGAACAAGCTTCTTCCACAATGTGCGTAATGAAAAGCAAATATAGAAATGGACTAGATATGGGGCCTGATTTCAGCCTGAACATTTCGAAATTGCAACCAGACATTCGAGAAAGAATTGCGGGAAAGAATAGGTTGGTTCGTCTCATTAAACGCCGGCCCCTTTTACACATTAATGCTGCTAACAAAATAATAATAATAAATAGGGCTTGTTCTTTTTCTCTCAACCACTGCATTGTTATTTTTATGTCTTTAGCATTGCCTACCTTTATGACAGGCATTTTGTATGATGTAATAGGATTAATTAAATAAATATCTCTACTTAGTATACGACAAAGTCCCCGATTCTTGGATGTTATAGGTAATCTCGGGAATCACTGGATGGATATTGATGTGGTTTTCACCTTTCTGTAAAGATATCTCGTGGAAGGTTCCTGCAGGATATAATTTATTTATGACCAAAGGAAGCCGAGCAGTAACGATTTCAGAGAAAAGGTCGAAAATAAAACCTAGCGTTCGTGCGCTTTTTAAGCTTACGCTGGGCACACCGTTAAAACTATCTGTATACTATGAGTGTAAGAACTGTTCAGCATGAAAAGTTCTACAAAAACACCAGCGACAGCATATCTCTGTCTTCAATACATCGCCCACTATAACTGGTTTTACCTTTTCATTTCTTCCACCAATCTCCATTCGATTACTATCTTCGAGACAATTTAGAAGCTAGCTGGCTAGCGTGTGAGCCTATCACCCCAGACACTGTCGAGTCGTGTCGAGTTAAAACTTGAGAGTGGATGTGTTTGGAGTTTCCCTGGAAAGGCAATTCTGCTTTTCTTTATTCCACCTGTGAACTGTTCGTTCCGCAGAATACACAGTCAAATTTAGATTGGACGGAAAGGGGATTTGTGTTTCATGCACCTCGCCATTCTTAAATTACGTCTGACAAGAATTCGTTGCACATGCAATCTCCATGATAATATAAATAGCCCAGTCAGTGATTTTAACCCATCATGCCGAGACTGAAAACGGATATAGGTCGTAGTTCATTGAACAAATAATTTTTCGATTGTCACAAGAAAGAGAGAAGTAATTTACAAAAACAAAGGGAGTCATCCACAAAGTTCCTTTGACAAAGGGAAGAAATGTTCATGGTTTGTGGTCCGATAAAGAGAATTCTGCTATGAATTATGATTCCTCCATAAATTATATAAATGATGCTTCAGTTTCCAGGTGAAGCCGGAGCAGGTTGCTAGTTAATATACAAATAATTGAACACAGTACTCAAAGGCAGAGATTCCCACTAGAAATTCAAATTCTTCAAATTCTTGATTTAAAAGATTTTGGAGCAGGGGGTCCGTGCTTACATAACGATCGAATTAGGGGGTCCGTGAAAAATTCCTAATGGGAACCCCTGCTCTAGGGGCTTGAATATCGTGTTCATTTGTCCCGTGTACTTGTGTGTGTGTGTGTGTGTGTGTGTAGAATTTGTCTGTTAATATGTATTATTGTATAGACTGTAATTGTGTCTCTATTTGTAATTGAGGTTAGGATAAGGAAGGAGGCGGCTGTGCGATTTGGCTGAAGAACAGACCCCCCGGAATCCACTGCAAGTCGACTTATTATACTGTGGGGTCTAGGATTACCACTGTTATTCCTACAGTGCAAGCTCATGTTCCACTTGACAGGGTCAACAACGTGCAACCAATATGAGAGCCAACTACAGGTTTTGGTAAAGGATCCTTACTTGTTGACAATAATTGTAGAACCATCGCCTTGGCCTCACCAGTAATAATTCCTGAGGATGAAAACAAGACATCAACCAGACTAACGATCAATATTGTCGATTAATAAAGATTCTCGTCCCCAATGTTGATGTATTAAGAATGACCTAGTGGCATGTAATGATGGGTGCTCACTTGAATGCTAGACAGAGGAATGTAGCCGCCAAGAACGTAACACCTCGTCTGCCTGGGATCTAGCGATTCTGACTTTCCAAAAACATTGTGCCACAACCTCCTATTCGTCCCATTGAGTCCGCGACGGGCCGATATATTCTGCCGAGTAGTAAACAGGTTGCCATGGCATCGAATGGCGTATATGTGAAGGAAAGCTCCTTTCCTTGCTCTCCGCATCACCCCCGCAGTCGTGAGACCCCATCTGTAAGGCCCGTATCACACGACACTCGCTGGTAAGGAAGCTGTTGTGATCGCTGGTGCAAAATCCTGTATGATTCTGTTCATCCTCGTCAGTACACCTGCTTTTATGACCGAAGTGTATCACACGCTAGCATTTCGTGCGCCAAGTTGTATGAAATAAAACATGGAGGACGGTTGTCGTTTCGGGGTAAAATTTACAGTTGATTCGCATTATTAACGCAAAGCGGTCGTGAAACTTGCTTTATGTATATACATTAGAAAACATGCGTGGTACTGAATGAATGCATTCCTATCAATATTTCAGATCTAACTGTAATAATTGAATATTGAACCATACGCGTCAATAAGAAGCGCAACAGAAAGCTAAGGAGTCTATAGGAGAAATGTGCGAGTGGTATCGCGCCATCTCGTTGTTTTGAAGATCCCGGGTTCAAGGCTATCCAACGGCAATTTTTTACTTCTTTTTAATTATTTTATTATATCCTCCCTACATCGTACAGCAAGATTTCAACTTTGTTTTGTGTACATGACCTACGAGGACGATAGTAAAGTTGTTTCTCTCATTTAAAATTCCATTTTCCCTAAATACTGTTAAAAACCATGGACTATTCGTGATAACTATTAGATTTTTTTAAAGTCAATTTTACCCTCCAGGTTGGTTTTTCCCACGGACTCAGCGAGGGATCCCACCACTACTGCCTCTACGGGCCGTGTCCTGGGGCTTGGAACATCTGGTCCGGGGATACAACTGGTGAGATGGGATCAGCACCTCGCCCAGGCGGCCTCACCTGCAAAGCGAACAGGGGCCTCATGAGGGATGGGAAGGGAGGGGAAGATTGGGAGGGATAGGCAAGGGAAAGGGAAGGAGGCGGCCGTGGCGTTACAGTAGGTACTGTATCTGTATTACCTACCAATACCTGTTGAAATCCAACGATGGCAGCTGGATCGTAGAGCCTGAAAATCCCCGGCTAGGAAAACCTCCAGATCCTACCAACAAGTAAAGGGGATAATAGGGCACAAGTCCTTCCTAACAAAGGTGGCATTAAGAAAGAACATAGCGAAAAATAAACTGCTCAGAGAACACAAGAATCAGGTAGAATAATTATCTCAGGAGTGTGAGAAACTCCAGAAACACCCAGCGATGGGAACGCGACCTTCCATCACCTCTATGAAGCATCACACCAAAAGGATTAAAATTTAACAACAACATGTATTATCAAAAGTGACATTAAACTGAAGCAATGTCATGAAACGAAAAATAAATCCTCGATGCAACAAATGCAGCACCACGTCCCAACGGACCTGACTGCTAATACCCTGATCACAATTACATACTTGAAATATTTACACCAGTGATGATCCACGAACAAAAAAGAAAAAAATTATTGGATCATTTATATGGCCATTCCATTGTTTAAAGTGTACGCACAATTAATATTACCCTTGTATATACAAATAAACAAATTTATTAAAGCACCCTGAAGTGCATTCGCAATAGACGTCCTTCTAGTACCATCCAAATGGGCATCAATCGTGTTTAAGTCGTGCAATTCAATATAGTCATATTCTGTTTCATTCGACCAATCTTTTAAGCTGAGACAACGTATGTCATCGACATCATCATATGTACAATTAATTAGGGATGACCAAAGCAACCTTGCGGGCATTACTATCAAACTTTTAATGAGGAATAAATAAAATTTTCCAATTAACAACTATCACTTTGTGCTTTGAAAATCATCAATTAACATGTCATTACTGCGTAATTCCACTGTGATACGGTTCAATGTTACTTATAATCCTACACGACATCCATGTTTCCATTCATAAATGGATTTATACCATTAACATTTCTTAGAATAATCCCTTGGAATTCTCAATAGCACAACATAATATACGTACTTCAATAAGCACTTAAATCATTATTACCAACTAACACCCGCAGATGTTTATACTCAATTATCACCCTCATGGTGACCAATAAACCTTATTACACGTATCAAGTTTCTTATTATCCTTCGCACATAATATTGTGTCGATTAAAATTATGTAACATCACTGCACTCTATTCAAATTATTAAAAGTGGATCATTAATACATTCCAATGGAGTAGAAAAGCCTTGCCTTACGGATGCTCTTCGTCACGTATATACTGTATAACAACACGCCTCCACTCTTAAATTGTTCCTGGGAATTGTGTTGAAAAGACTGAATGTTCCTTCTGAATAATTCTCATGCCAAAATACAAATATACTCCAACGATGGAGATAAATCATTATTATGAATATTATGAATATCCTACATGCACAAGAGTACACGTGGAATCGAAAAAGAAGCGAAAATTATCAAACTAAAATAGAACCAATTCCATTCACATGAGCTCAAAAATATCAGCAATGACCCTACACCATGGATCCAGGTAACATCGAGGGTTAGGCAACAGTTGATCCATTAGAAATCAATGCTGGCATAATTCCCTCATGAGAATAAAGAATGCTCCTAAGATACGAGAGAGATCAAACGTCTCATCAAAAATCTACTTCAAACAACGAATTCATGTGATTAATATGCACTGGTAACTTCAGAATAAATAACTTTCATGCATCAACATGGGTGCAGACTTCAATTTCCAGACGACACTCGAATAGTGTTTCAACTTCCTGACAATGTTCAAAGAATGACCATGAGTTTAAATAGGCCTAGTCTTCATAGAAAAACGCAATTCTTCCCTTAATAATCCTCTTCACTACATTTAAAAATATTCATATCAATTAATTTAATTTACTATCGCGAAATATTAATCTTAAATTTAAATCAAAACTGAAAAATGGATGCACTCGTTATTCGAGTCAAAATCCGATTGAAAATGAGGCCAGTCATGAAAGAGGCATCATACCTGTACCTCACCTCAATCATGCTACTCGAACAGAAAGAATGGCAACTATGGTTACATTAGAATGTCTTAACTTTGTTACTACTAGTTTTTTTTAATATACCAAAGGGCCCGTCAGCTAAGCTCCGGATGTACTGCAGCCTTGAGGCTTATTGTACTGCCGTGTGTACTCAGCACCAGTCCATTATCCCTGTGTCTTTAATAAGATAATACAGTCTCATGATGGACTCTCTTTTAATTTATTTTGGTTCAATTGTCGATCTCCCAAAAAGATTGAATCTTCTGCGATCTAGAGCTTCGCAAGAACAGATTATGTGATGGGCTGTCTCCGTTTCCTTTGATTATGCCCATTTTGTTTAGGTGCTTTTTCACGGTAGCGCGGCCCGTGAGAAGAGCCACTATGTATCTTACCCGATTTTTTTTACATTTGAGTAATTTTTCAGCTATTTTCTTACATGGTTCGTTGATGAACATTTTCCCATGTTTAATGCCAGGGTTAATTTTCCATCCATCCCTATGTTCCTTTTTGATCCAGTCTTTAATAGCTTCTCTTATGGAGCATTTAGATACTCCTAGAGCCGGCTCTGGTCCAGGAAAGGTTGTTGCCGATCCCTTTCGAGCGAGTTCATCGGCTTTTTCTTTTCCTTCAATGCTCTTGTGTCCTGGGACCCATATCAATTTGACGTTGTTATGTTCCCCCAGTTTCGTTAGGGCATTAAGACATTCTTCCACCAGTCTTGAGTTCACTTTAGGGCTTATTAAAGCCTTCAGTGCTGCCTGGCTGTCTGAGTATATAATAATCTTCTTATTGGTATAAGATTTTTTTATATTTTCATATATGCATAGTAGTATTGCATAAACTTCTGCCTTGAATACCGTGGGATATTTTCCCAGGGGAAAGCTGATGCTTTTTCATGGTCACATTCCGTATACTCCCGAACCTACCCCTGAGTCGTCCCTTGACCCGTCTGTGAACCAGATCAAAGTTTCCTCAGGATGCTCGGGTTCTGTCTTCCAGGAGTCTGTTTCAATTATTACTTCAAATGTTTTATTGAAGTTATATTGTGTAGAAGTGTAGTCTGATCGCATATCAAGTATGGAATCTTCTACAGTTTTTATTATTGATGATATTCCTGATTGCGATTCAGGAATACTTCCAATTTTACCCTGTTTCAGCCTATGGAATGCCATCCTTGCTTCCCCTTAGATCAGAATGTCAAGTGGGGCCAGATCTAGTAAGGCCTCCATTGCCGCTGTGGAGGTAGTTTTAAATGCTCCAGTTATTGCTAGGCAGACTTGTCTTTGAATTCTTCCCAGTTGTACCAGAGATGTTTTATTTTGCACCTTGGTCCACCATACCAGTGCGCCATATGTTATTGAGGGTCTCAGTACCCTGGTATACAACCAGTGTGTCTTATTAGGTTTTAGTCCCCACGTATTTCCATACATCCTCCTCACAGTCATGAAGGAGGTTACAAATTTATTGTAAATTTTGTTCAAATGCTGGTTCCAGGTTAACTTGGAGTCAATAATTACTCCCAAGTATTTAACCTCTCCCTTCATTTCAATTTCTTCGCCTTTTAGAAGCAGGGAGCTTGTTTCCCTCAGGTTTCTTCTTCTGTTGAATGGGATAATGGCTGTTTTATGAGGGCTTATTTTAAGTCCTCCATTTTCTGTCCAATTGTATACAACGTTAAGTGCCATTTGCATTCGTTCCTTAACGGTGTTAGCAAATTTTCCTTGGACTATAATGACGATATCGTCAACATAGCCAAAGATATTGAAGTCTAGTTAACTTACTTTTTTAAGCAGTCCATCCACAACAAGGTTCCACAGCAGAGGGGATAAGACCCCTCCCTGCGGACATCCCCCCGTAACCCTTGCAGACAGGTTGCTTTCCATACATGTTATGAGTATCACTCTGCTTTTAAGCATGGCTTCGATTCACCTGCAAGAGGTTTCATCTAGTCCTCGCTCTTGGGCAGCAGTGATCATTGATTTAAAGGAGGTATTGTCGAAGGCTCCCTCTATATCCAGAAAAGCTCCCAACGCTACCTCATTTTGTTCCAGAGTTTTTTTTCCAGTCTTTGTACGAGTACTACTTGGAAAAGAGCTGTCTCTGTTGACATACCTGCTTGATAGGCATACTGGTTCCGGTGCAGAGGTCTCTCAGCCAGTGCATCATCCCTGATGTGTCTGTAAAGCATTTTCTGTAATGTTTTTAGAATAAAAGACATGAGTGTGAGTGGTCTGTAGGACTTAGCCCGGTCTATAACTTTCCCAGGTTTGGGTATGAATACCGCCCTACAGTGTCTCCACCCCATTGGTTTATAACCAAGAGCTAAACTGGCTCTAAGTACATTAATCATAATCCTCGCAAGCATTTGGAAGCCTTCTTGGAGCATGATGGGCATTATTTCATCACTTCCCGGGGATTTATACGGTTTAAATGAGAAGATTGCCCATTTTAAAGTTTCATAGTTAACCACCTTCCTGGCTATTTCCCATTCTCTCCTGTCAGTTTTCCAGGATGGAAACTCCAGTTCCAGGCTATCCCAGCCTCCGGGAGGTTCTTCTATGATTTCCGAACCTGGGAAGTGTACATGAAATAGTTCTTCCATGGTCTCTTCCGCAGTTCGGGTGTATTCTCCATTTTCTCTTTGGAGTGAGTTTATGCTGTTTCGGCTATCTTTAGAGAGAATTCTTTGAAGTCTGGCACATTCCGGAGTCTCATCTATCTCTGTGCAGTACCTTCTCCAAGACTCTCTCTTTGCCGATCTTAAGGCTTTGTTGTAATCAGGGATCTCATATATTCCTCCCATTTTCCTGATTTTCGAACTGCATTAAACAGTCTTCTTACCTGTTTTCTTTGGTCTGCTAGGTCTTTACTCCACCAAGGGATATTCCTGTTGGACTGCCTAGCTACCAGAGGGCAGGTTTCTCTGTAGGATGAAATTATTGCACCCTGTAATTGCTCTGCAATAATTTCAACTTCTTCTGTACTTCTAAAGTTTCTATTTATTCCCCTGAGATTCTGATCTAGTTCTCTTTGGAAGCTGTCCCAGTCATTTCTCCGGGGATTTCTGTAATATTCTGTTTGTCGTTCTAATCCCGCCATGTCGAATATTATAATCTGTGGTCTGAACAACTGACTTCCTCAGATACATGACATTCACTTTCTCTGCTCCCTATGTAGGGGGTAGAAGAAGTTATATCGATAACCTCCTTTCTGTTTTTAATCACAAAGGTTGGTTTAATTCCTTTGTTCATTATGTTCAAATTACGTTCCAGAATGATTTCTAACAGGGACTCACCTCTGGGGTTGTTGTTGGTGCTTCCCCAAGCCAGGTTATGTGAGTTGGCGTCACATCCTAAAATTAGTCGTTCGCCTTCTTTATCTCACCTTGCTACAAGGTCCGTTACTTCCTTGGTTGGTGGTAACTGTGCATCATCATAGGGAAGGTATGCAGATCCAAGGATGATTCTCCTTGACCCTTCCTTTGACGATGTCTGAATTGCCACTGTCGTGAGGTCTCTGGAACAGAAATCCATCAACGGCAGTATCTTTATTCCTTTTTTGGCAAGTATACAGGTTCTGGGAGTCTGGTTTGTCCGACTGAATATCAGTTCACCTCCAACCCCTCCCAATCCCTTTATTTTGCCTTTTACAGCCCAGGGTTCCTGAATGAGAGCCAGGTCACAGTCTCTCATCATCACGCACAGTGCTGCCGAGGCAGCCCTGCTATGCTGAAGATTTATCTGGACCACTCTCATTCACACTCTTGGGTCTGGGTTTACCCTTTAATGGTTTAAAGGTTACTTGACTTAAGGCCGCAGAAGACCTTAAATTGTTTGGCTTCTAGCTTTTCATATGAGTCGATGTCCACCGAGAATGCCAAAGTTTGGCCTTTCTCGGTCACCTTTCGGCTCATAAGTTGCCATTCACTTACCTCAAGTCCTGAATTCTGTGCCTTCAGTCTCTTTTTGATGGTTTCCATATAATTTGTCGCTGGGACCCAGACTAGGACCCTTGGCCTCCTTGGAAGATCTTTGGAGTCTAAAACTTGTAACTCCATTCCCTCCCAAGGGCTGCCAAGTCTGCCTATAGCTCCGGATAACCAGTGTTTTGTTTGTTCGTTCTCACAGGTCATCCAGAGGATACCCTGTGAGAATTTATTGTCTAGAAATTGTGGTGACACCTGTTCAGGGTTATCATCCAACATTTCCAGATTTTTTCCTTTCACCAGTTCTGCTTGTTCCTGGTTACGTTTTTTTTTCATTACGGCTACCTTAATACCTTTAACAGCGTCCATGTAGCTCAAAGATTGAGTTGGTTCATTCTTTCGATGCTTAGGTTCTCGCTGTTTAGGGGTACTTGATTCTGAGCGAGGTCTTTTGTGAGTTGAGGTCTTTTCGCTCCTGGACGGTTTGTTTTCCGTCCAGGTCCCTTCTCTCATCTTCTATTCCCTCGTTTGTTTTTTCCTTTGTGCTCCAGAGAGTTTCTTAGGTTTAATCCCAGTTCCTGACGTACCTGGTACTGTAACCTCTCCTGGAGTTATTTCAGTCACCTCCATTGTGGAGTCTTCTGATACCGACACGTCTGTGGATAAGTCCATTCCTTGTATCGTCATAGTTGAGCTTTCGCTTGAGGATTCTTCTAGGATCTCCATATTGGTCCCACGAGTATCGGAGAAATAAATGGTCCACTCCGACAGAGCTCCGATTGTCCGAGCAAGGCTGCATTCTCAGGGAGGTCGCCCAGTTTCCCTGAGGCTCCATTATAGACACATCTCCCATGTGCCATGCACTCCTTCGGCACGGATTAAGGCAAGCCACACTTAACACCTTGGGGTTGGGGAGGTGGTCCGCGATCTCTTATTCAATATATTCAGAGAAACACATGTCCGGCTCGTCAGTGGTCAACTGTCGCTACCAGACAGGTGCCGGGTATCCGCCACCTGCCGACGCGTCACGATACCCGCTCAAGGTCCAGCGTTAGGGTTTGCAGGATTTTACTCCTTGCCAGGGACCCCGCTGAGGATGCTACTACTAGTAAGATTGACTTTCTTCTACCTTTGGTGACTCTCGTAGACGGCATATAAAGGATATAGGCCCTACATGCCCTGGTATCAGGTTCCATCACATACTGAGGTACAGTATGGTTCATCCAGGCTTCCGGGACTCTTAACTAGGGAACCCCTCTCGCTCCCCATGCTCCGAACTCGCAACTGGATTACCGCACCACAACAGAAATGTTCTTCACCATCCGGTTGTAAGCTTCGTCTTGCCCGTACGAAGTTATTCATCTCACAATAGCGCCTCGACACTCGAACGAAACCATGGAATAAGTCCATTATCACCGTGGTTGCATGAATATTATGATTCTCAGTTGCTTCGTAAGCGCTACTAATATATGTAGGCGGCAGTGGTGATTACTTATGAAGTGTTCATTGCCTATGCTCAGAAAGTAGCGTTCATGTTAATTCTTTCGCCTACCATGGCTGTCAGTTCCAAATTCATTGTAAGTATTCTTACCGACGTCTTATAATTGAACATGCCGTGAAATGTGAGGAAAATATAATGTAGAAGACCTTTCGGTAAAACTGTGTTTGAATATGCTGTCACAGTAAGTAGTGTAATCATGAAACATGAAATCACAAGTTCTTTGGCATGCTGAAATCACAAGTTCTTTGGCATGCAGCATTAGCAAGCGCTGTTACTAATAAATATCAATGCGCGTGAACAATGCCGCATCGTAAGTATTTGTGTGTGCAAACGTTATAAGAATGACTTGTAATATTCAAAGTCCTGTCTCGATGTGCTATATGGACATTCACCTGTGTGTGAAATATTCTAAGTTCCTTTCGTTACTCGGAACTGAACTTGGCGATTATCATCGCATGCACATGTTTCAAACGTACTGCTCACTCCCGGGTTAGAAGTGTATTCTACCGAGACACGTAAAGATTTGTCTTCCCTTCCGTAGTAGCAAATTACAGGAAACTTCCGTTTCTCCCACTCTAGTTCCACGGGATTCGATGTCAATCGACAGGTACATTGATTAATACATATCAGTTCTCTTGCAATGTTTATATCAACGAAAATACACTTGCATTAACTCCATGCAATAATAAGATGACATCTTATATATGGTGTACTGCATGTAGAGTTCTCAATCCATTATAATAAGTATAAACTTCTCTCAGGTGAGCGTTTCGATATGTCTGTCTACATTATCGATCGATGATGGTATGCATTTCAAGCAGAAATTCCTTCGCGCGTGTTCGGCTGGGAACCTTGAAATGTCGGCCGGACTTCGGCAATACCGCTAGCTCTGATATCACCATCCCGGCATTTGCCCGAAGACGAAGTGGGAAACCATGGAAAACCACTACGAGGATGGCTGAGGTGGGAATCGAACCCCCTCTACTCATTTGGACCACCCGAGGTTGAGTAGACCCCGTTTCAGTCCATATACCACTTTCCAAATTTCGTGACGGAGCCGGTGATCGAACCCAGGACCTCCGGTTTGGCAGCTAACCATGTTGACCACCACGCTACGGAGGCGACTCCATAATAATAATAATATAATAATAATAATAATAATAATAATAATAATAATAATAATAATATGACACGTTCTGTATTGACTGGATTTCACACAGACGCCATTGAAAGAAAATATAGTTCCATTCTGCTGTATTTATTCGTGGGGCCTACCCACATAACAAATCTATTTGTTTATGTTGCCGCTAGGATCTCTACCAGAAAGAGAAAAGCAATCCGATTGGTTGTTGTACACAAACTTCCATGCAAACTGCCAGGAAATTGGCAGCTGCTCAATTTCGTGAGTTGTATGGAAGCTATTATGGAAGGCAGAACCTAGCATGGAAGGTACAAATCACACGGTGCTAGACGCGTCTATACCAGCGTGTATACCACTATACCAGTACTGGTAGAAGCTTCCATGATAACAAGTGTCGTGTGATATGGGCCTAAGTACAGATGAACTTTCAAAAATTCGGGTATCTTCGTCATAGAGAGGAGCAGTACATCTACAACAAAAACTGATGCAACTCTCTTATTGTTAAGAAATACATTTTAAAAAACCATTATTTCCTCTCGCTCAACACTTTGGTGAGCCCAATTAAATTCCGTGGGTTATAATAATAATTTGTCACACTTACTAATCTGGAAGAAAATGCATGGCTTAATGTATAGTTCTTGGAATAGGGGGCGAGCACACCTCAATAACACACAATATCAAACATGGTTCTCACTCGTATTGAGGAGATCGTGTTTCTGGTCTGCAGCAGTATCACTATCAGTGTGTTGATATGTCTAATTGTGTGTTTTCTTTCTTACAGGTAAGCAGCTCCATGCCATTAATGCGGAAAAGAGTGGTAAGTGGAGGCTTCACACTCTATTCCCTCTCTGCGATTTCCCAGAAAGATGGCTGCCTGTTAGGAGCAGATGATGCAGATGTTACGTCCCGCAAGGTATTAATTGACATTACTGTACTTTCATCACAAGTTATATTGCGCCCTTCGAATTGATATCACAGATTTGAAGGAGATAAATTAGTGAATATCTGGCAAAACTATAAGAAATACAGTAAATCAATTAATTCGGAATGAGGGCTTTTTTTTTCCAGATAAGTAAAAATATTCGCTTTTACCCTACTGTATCTATATTATATGGAAGGTGGTGTGGGTTAAGAGAGAGAGAGGGAGATCGAGAGAGTAGGTGTGTGTCGTGTGTGTGTTTTTTTTTTCTTTTAGGGACTTGCTACTACTTCGACCGTGCCTTTAAACATTTGATGAGTGTCACCAATCGCACATGGTGGCCGCGCGAAATATTTCAATGGCATTTAATATCTTCGAAACTATTACTGCTATCAACCTGATATTTAGTATGGTGATACAGGCCATTAAAGTAAGTTAACGTATGTAGCTTTCAAATACTTGATAAGCATAAAACCAAATGGCGGCTACGCGAAATTGTAATATTTAAGTATGTTTTTCTCGCGACTTAATCATCCGGGCGCAGTGAAATTTGCACGGTAGATCTTCATACAAGGCTTTAAAAAATTGCATCTGATTTAATTCAATTGTCTTGAAAATTTTAAGATGACGTCTTTGCGAAAATATAAAATCACGTTTTCATTTCTTGTTTCCCAATCAAGCGATCAATTTAGTTTGTACAATGGACTATATAAATATCTTCATCAGTTGACATGTAATTCTATCGCCTACTTATAACTCAATCCAACATGGCTGCCATGAGAAATATTTCAACGGTTCTCAATATCTCCGAAACTACTCCAGCAATCAAACTGATTTATGGTATGAATATAGAGGACTACTGTTTACGTGCATGTATGTGACTTTCAAAATCCTGATAAATATTAAAGAACATGGCAGCCATACAATTTCAAATACTTAGAATGACTTCTCTGGCAATCTAATTATCTGAGAGCAGTGCAACTTGGCACATCGAATCTTTATTCAATGCTTCGTGTACTGGCATGTAATATTGTTCAATTGTTATGAAATATTCAAGGTGGCGTCAATTCAAAATTTGAAACAAAAATTATTTCACCTATCCTATTCAAGAGATGGAAGAGAAGTTTCGTATAATGAACCAGCATAATATTCATTGTGTATTGGCACTGAATTCTGCATCTCACTTTTCGTAAATTGTAGAAGCCGCGCATTTGACGTTTTAGGTAGATTTCATTAGAAAGCTAACTATTGCAATGGGTACCATGTTTCGACTTCCGGAAATTTCGACATATCTTCGCGTTTCACATCCCCCAGACCCCAAAACCACCGTCAGTTCAAAAGTTTATATATAATTTATGTATATATATATGTAGTCTATATCAGTTTCTTGTGGACACGATAACTGCCGTAATTTTGCACCAATCACTTTGATTTTTTTTACCGAATATGTATACCTATAAAATCTCGGTCGAATTCGTTACTGAGCTAAATCGGTCGAAGGGGGTGAAAATGGGGGACTTTTTTTTTCGAAAAAGTGAAATATTGCTATAACTCTCTTAATATGTGAAATATCGAATCCGTTCAAAGTTCATACTATATGTCGGATAAAGCCCAAAAATTTATGTTTGAAGAGATTTTTTATAGCATCAACCATTGACCAAAGGGGTGGGAAAAAGTTTTTTTTTTTTCGGGAAACATTAATCATATCTCTCTTAATAGGCACAATATCAAAACCGTACAAAATGGACAATATTCCCCTAATAATTACCTAAAACTTTTGTCTGAAAGAATTTTTGATAAGACCCATCATTACGCCAAGGTATGAGAAAAATAATTTCGGAATTATAAGAAAATGCCAAGAGCTATCAGTGGTTGCCATGGCAACACTACTAAATTGATGAGGGATGAGCCATCAGACGTCGCCATGACAACGCACTTGCACGAGATCAAATTCAGATTTCCATCTGACTAAGTGTGAAGCGGAAGCCGCTGGTAACTGGTAGCATGCTGAACTTCTATGCCCAAGGTCGCGGGTTCAAAGCCGGCCAAAGTCATCGGATTTTCTAAGAGCGCTAAAAATCCCTCAGTATGCTTTCCTTTCGAGGGGAAGTTACAACGCTCGTTGCGAGTTGCTGGTTGCGGTGGCATCTAGTAGCCAAGTTCACAGCTAGGTGTGGTTGACGGTAGTATCTGGTAGCAACATTAGGAACTACTGCTTGAAATTGACCGTCTGCAGTCCTTACCTGAATTACAGACTAATACAGCCATCACAATTCACACCGTTTATCAGACAGATTCTACACTCACCCAAAGTACACGGGGTTACATGACAGCGTTGTCGCAGCCCCTAAACTGAGGAACCAACCAAAATCTCTGCGGGAGATATAATTTTGCGTGAAGAAGTAACAGACCGTTACATAGTTACACATCAGTGTCGAAACCTTGCATAAGGACAGTGTGACCACAAGTATAAAAATGGACTCCAAATGACAAGAAGGTTACCGTCATCTTAAGACAATAAAATGTTTAAAATATGCATAAAATGACGAAAAACAAAGTTAATTAATCTCCAATTATAAGATACTTTCTCGCAATAAATGAGGTCTGATCCTTCTACGAAAACCTGCATATTCTGCCTATTTTCGCCTATCCCCAAGTTTGTCCGGTGAAATCTACCTCCGCCTTCCGGCGTGCCGAGAGGACTTTTTTTTAAATCAATCCTGTGACTCGTTACAGAAAGACGCCATCTCTACGGGAGTACCGTAGTCATAATTGAGCTATATTGAAAGTTATATATTCATTTATATATTTTTTCATTGTAGTGACGGTGGTGATTCTTTAAGGGGTGGAACACTAAGAGAGAGAGAGAGCTATATTGTGCTGTCACCAATCAGAGTAAGCGAGGCAAGGCAGATGGGGAAAGCACGGAGCCGATCGCTGAGCCGTCACTGGATGCTCCCACTCTAAGGGCACGGGCTTGAGACCTGTGCTCTAAGGACGCGAAGGTAGCAAAACTAGGACGCACATCTTGGCTACACCCTGCAGACCACTCCAAGGGCACAGGCTGGAGACCTGAAGGATGCGAATAGTGCACACATCCTGGCTAAATCCTGGAGACCACTCCAAGGGCACGGGCTGGAGATCTGAAGGATGCGAATAGTGCACACATCCTGGTTACACCCTGGATACCACTCCAAGGACACGGGCTGGAGACCTGAAGGATGCGAATAGTGCACACATCCTGGCTACATCCTGGAGACCACTCAAAGGGCACGGGCTGGAGATCTGAAGGATGCGAATAGTGCACACATCCTGGTTACACCCTGGATACCACTCCAAGGGCACGGGCTGGAGACCTGAAGGATGCGAATAGTGCACACATCCTGGCTACACCCTGGATATCACTCCAAGGTCACGGGCTGGAGACCTGAACGATGCGAATAGTGCACACATCCTGGTTACACCCTGGAGACCACTCCAAGGGCACGGTCTGGAGACCTGAAGGATGCGAATAGTGCACACATCCTGGTTACACCCTGGATACCACTCCAAGGGCACGGGCTGGAGACCTGAAGGATGCGAATAGTGCACACATCCTGGTTACAGCCTGGATACCACTCCAAGGGCACGGGCTGGAGACCTGAAGGATGCGAATAGTGCACACATTCTGGTTACACCCTGGATACCACTCCAAAGGCACGGGCTGGAGACCTGAAGGATGCGAAACTAGTGCACACATCCTGGCTACACCTTGGAGACCACTCCAAGGGCACGGGTTGGAGACCTGTGCTCTAAAGTTGGGGAGATAGTGAAACAATTGCGCACATCCCCTTTATACACTGCAGAGCGCAACGGGCCAACGGCGTCTTTTTCCGTAAATGAGAAGATATTCAAATAGTGATTTCTACAGCATTTTGAACTAATGCACTATACGGAGTCATTTTACAGTCGAACGATTGTCCTTATTTATATCCCTTTATGACAAATGTCATCATTCAGCATTGAAATACTGTAATATACACTATCTAAAACAGCATCGTTTGATGAAGAACATAAAGATAAGCCAGCATTATAATATCAACTGTAAAGAGTTCACTTGGCTCTAACATTATCGAATGTTAAGACGATTTCAAGATGTCAAATCGTTATCCTATTGAGCTTGGTGTGCAAGTCATCTTGGATCTCTCCACAGTAAATGACGTTAACTGGAAAACTAATACTGAATTTTCCTTATACTTAGGGTTAACATCTCCGAGATAATTTTCAGAATCAATTGTGATGCGCTGTAATTTCATTGATTTCATTGAATTTGTTGAAAGAGACTTGAGGTGTCATTGTTCGTCAAATGAGTAGATCCATTATAATGATGCCAGTAGGTAACGTGAGCTCATCTACCACTGTGTCATGAACAGAGATATTGGGGTCCCATCTTCCCATTCCTCTACCTCAAAAGAGGGAACTGTTCCCAGAACTAGTCTTCCCCGTGGTGTTGGGGTAGAGCACCATCCTCTCACACGACGGAGGTTCCGTGTTAGATTCCCGGCTCCGTCAGAAACTGACGCGAGGGCTGGAACGGGGTTCACTCAGCCTTGTGAGGACACTATTGCGTACCTGTCTGATGTGAGTGGTAAAGCCCTAATCAAGGATATGAAGATTAACGAGCGAGGGGAACTATTGTACCCATGTGAGTAATCTCGATGGATAATATGCATCTGCCTCCAATTATATGGTTTCACCGCATGCTGTCTGTGATTCCTAGATAAAACGTTACGTTATAGCTTATGTCGGATTGTACGATAGACTACCTCGCGCTCATGGCGATTGGCATCTAGTCACCAACTACATGACTTGGCTCCAGTGACAGTACAAATATATCATGTAACTATTCGTCAGATAGCTAAAATAATGAACCATCAGGATGAACTATAATTATCCATGTGTTCACAAACCACATGGCTATAATACTCAACATAACAATCTTGCATTATATGTCATTTCAACAAGGTCTAGACTCTTCCCTCTATAACTTGCCTGAGCGGCCCGGGTGGCTAGCACCGACCCTCGGCTAAGGAAGTCGCTACACAATAGAAAGTGGAATGGGTCGTTTCACCAATTATCTCGACCTTTAAAAGTTTGAAAGGCTCCCTCTCTAAGCAGCGAAGATTTACAAGACAAAATACTGTGTCCTGACCGACACACATGTTCCCAAAGGATCTTAATTGACTATATGCCAACAGGTATTGAATGAGCTTTTGTAATTATTCCTACGTCGAGGATAACGATTAATTAATGGCCTCACATGGGTCCATTCAACATGAAGGTTCGGGGTTCGCAATGCATGAGCCTGGCGGTTGACCGATGTCTCAAGTATAATATAGGCGCACAAAACCACTGTCGCCATGAGTTTTCGCTGCCAACGAGCGTAAATAACTCATCAATAAGTTCTCGGGAAATCATAGAGCTACGAGGTGTCCTTGTTTCCTCGACTCTATCAAGATTCCAGTCCGGAACACATTTCAATCCTTTCTTCAGAGTTAGGGTCCATCACTAAAACTCTGGAATAAATATATCTCCACCAATGTCCACGACATAGGAGAATTCATACGTAGAATAGACTATCTGGCCCCTAATGCTCCATGCTACGACACTCCGACCTATAATATTAAGAGAAATCTAACATTTACTCTATAAGCTTCTCAATTAAGCTGCAAATTCAATTCATTAAAAGCTCTTTCATTACTGGTATCATTACTGAATATCTGCAATATTCTAACATAAAACTTCTTTCCATAATTACTGTAATGTAATCTCATTGTAACATCTTCCTGCTTAGATTGATAAGTCTTGCACTTAGCGTTAATAATTCTCGCTTACAACATTTATTTGTTTCCTGATGTGTTCATTCATACTCTTAATAACCATTATTATTATATCATCATTTCTCACTGACATAAATGACCAAAATCATTATTTATTATTATTATTATAAATCTCATTGACATAAATGACCAAAATCATCATTTATTATTATTCTCATATAAATTACCAAAATTTCCGACATAGCTAGACGTTTTAAACTCGAACAATCGCGTTCGTTGCATTTACATAACTGATTGCCATTCTTAATTCATAGTGGGAATAATTACTCCACTTAATGATGCAAATCAACATCTCAACTCTATAAAAATCAACTCAATACTGATTAAACATGGAGGATCAGCCTCCTAACTGACTTTTACTGGCATCTATAAGGAATTCACAATATCTTTACGGAATCACAGACATGCAGCGGTCCATACTTCTACATAATCATAACCATAATTTGTCATGGCGTGGCCCAAGTGGGGCTTTCGGCAGTAAAAACCACTCCCTGAACAGTTTTTATAGTAAATTAGAATATGGCCGATGTCCTACTAATACCACCCTCTGATCTCATTTATCATGGCGCCCAACGTGGCTTTGTTGTTCCTTGGAGCTTGCTGTTGGTCAGTCTGTGTGTTGGTCACGTGGACTTGTTCCACGGTTCGACTCTGACGCATAGTATTTGCTGTGGTGAGGTCCAGTTGCCTTAGAACTGTCTCCATTTCCATAGCCGTTTTCGCATTAGCCGAGATTAGTAGCCTTTGGATCTCGTATGGAAGCTGTTTGGCGATAGCAATGCATAGCTCCAGTTCACTAGGTTTTTGATCCAGCTCTTTAAAACGACACATCTGCGATATGAAGAATTCTGCGTACTTCGTCGGGTTGTTCGTGCTGTACTTTTTGGCATACAAATCCAGCCGTAAATTCTGCTGAGTCGCGGCGTCCCAATATCTCTTCAAGAATGCCTCGCGGAATTCCTCAACAGTATCAAAAGTGTAACGGAAGCTGCGAAACCATAATGCGCACTCCCCCTCTGTTAACTTCTCTATAGCACGTAGCCTACGCTCCTGCGGTATTCGTGCATCATTGAGATATTCAGTCACTTCCTTTAACCAATATTTTGGTGTCATACTACAGTGACTACCTGAAAATTTCCTAGGTTTTTCTTCGCTTGCCCTAATGACGTTTATCACCTGGGTGTGCATCGCGTTTTCATGTGGCGTCGATGCCGCAATTGGTACACCTGGCGTCATGTAAGGACTTTCTCCTGCGCCTGCAGCATTCCTGCTTATAGGTTGGGTTTCTAGGTCTGCCCACCTTGTTTTTCTCATATCCTCTATGCTGCCTTCACTTGACTTAGGATCTTTCAGAAGTGTCTCCTCCTGTGCTATTATCCTAGTCTCCATTTGGTTATGGCGCATTTCTGCTCTTTCTAGGCGAGTAATGACTTCTTTTTCTATTCTCGTAAGCCTATCTCGGTTTTCCTCGGCTACTTGAAAAATTTTCACCTTGTCTTCTTTCAGACTTTGTTTGATATGGGATATTTCATCCTCTACGTCCTCTTTAATTTGAGCAAGGGTCTTGTCGCTTGCCTCTGTTTTCTGGCCTTCTCTTATTTCGAGTTCTTCTCTCAGACCTTTAATTTCATCTTGAATGTGTCCATTGACTTTAGACAATTCATTCCGGACCTTGGTGATCTCGCCTCTATTTTCCTCTTGCCTTTTATTGACTATGACAATGTCGCTTTGCACTTGGTCCAGTTCTTTATGAACTTGACCCATCTGACTTTTCACGTTGCCTACCAGCTCCTTACTTTCATGAGCGATAGCCTTAATTTCGCCTATTTCCTGGCATTGACCTAATATATTCTGGTCCTGTTTCTTGAGGTCACCGTTAATTGCTCTAGCGTAGCTTTTCAATTTCTGGTCCCATTTGGAGTCGTTCTCCTCTAATCTCTGGTCTACTGTTTTCGTAAACTCTGCGAACTGTTTCGCTTGGCGTTCGAGATTCGCCTCATTTTGGATCTGAATATCCTTAATATCGTTAGACAACGCCTCTAATTTACTGTTGGTTTGCTCCTGAGCATGCCTACACGCTTGCAAATTACCCTCAAGTTTGGCTTCTATAGCCTCGAAACGTTTATCAGTATTTACCTGCATTTCCGATACAATGCTTACAACATTATTTGTTACTTCGGTCTTAATGACTTCTTGCATTTGACCTAACTTATTGTTTAATTCAACTTTATATTCAACTTTATTTGCCTCTAACCGATTGTTTAATTCAATCTGGTTCTCATCTAACCGAGTGTTTATACTATCCTGGAACGCCTTGGTTTCCAGTTTACTCTGCTCGTGAACAGCATCAAAATGCTGTTTCAGTCCTGCAATAACTTGCAAGATCTCCTGCGTACCTGACATTTTCCAATAACACACTTAAATATGCAGGCAGGCTTCCTGGAAAAATATGTGGATACGTTTCGAAGAGAAACATCAAACACTACTTTAAATGATATTTTTACATATGCATTACACTGAACACTCGTCACTTTATACACACTTCAATGCTGAAATTCCCTAGCAGAGATCGAAATTGCAGGTGTCGACGGCATCTTACGTTACCAACTCCTGATTGAAAGTCTGGTTATCTGCTCTCGGAACTCTCCAACAGTTTTTATGAATATCATTCCTACAGTAAGCGTCCTGCGTTACATCAATACGCTGGCTCCCAAACATGAGCGTTAACATCTGGTACTCTCATGGCAATACCAAACACTTAGTAGAGTTTCTTTCGCGCATTCTATCGTAGTTACACATATACGATTAGTTAATACTATACACACTGCGCTTAATAAAGTTCAACACTTCCACAAATAATTATATACAATAGTTCTACCGTTAGTCTATACGGTGCTTCATAACTGAACACGTCATAGTTCGTACTGCTGATTATGCCTGTATCACGACTATTATTCATACAAGCATATTTACTGTTTCTTTTACACATACCAGTCTTTGTTCGGCGTCTTGATGAATAGAATCGTCATGCGTTTTGCCTTGACGAACTTGCTTCAATCTGGCTGTAGCTGACTGAAGTTTCACTCGAAGACTGCACGTAACTTATTTGAAGACTTCTGTATGCGGCTTACACGCTGTCTCGTACTGCTGCATATTTGCTGCATACTGATTGCAACTTATTGCCATTGTGCTACAATTGACAATTGAGTAAGACTGTAACTGGCTGTAACTGCGCTTGGCGGCATGTAGACTGCGTGACAACTGAGTTAGACTGAGCATAGCTGAGAGCTCCTCCTGGGGTCTACTCCCTTATATCGGATTTCCACAGAAAGTAGAGCAACATCTTCCCGCGTGATCTTGGCTCCTCTCACAGCATGATTCAGGTCTTCAAACCATGATCATTGTGTTCCTCTCTCTTCACAGGTCCCAAAACTATCTGTGTGCAAAGGAATCGCTCGTCCAATTAATTAATATAAATTCCTTTCTCCATGGCGTGGGACGCTACCTAACGGGAAACCCCCGGCAACATCTTCACATCCATCCGCGAACAATGGTCGTTTTACAGTCCTTACGCACATCATTAAATATGCACCAATTTCGCAGGTAAAGGACTCTAAAATTATCTTCTTGCCAAGATATTCACCTGTGTGCAACTCTCATCTCGATTCGTTACTCCAATCACGAGTAATCAATGATTTTTCTGGGCATTTCTCCGCCCCTACTCCAAATCCATTCTCCGTCGGGGAATAACTATGTCATTATTCAGGCCTCACCCCTGCTCCAGACGACATAATGGGGTCTCAGAGATGGACGTGGCTCCACTGGGACCAACCCACAATTCTGGGCCAATTAGTAAATGTCAGCTCTGCCCTCCTCTGTGCTTCAAGCCTCCAATAGCTTACACCAAATCGTCTTATAATGATATAATCTGCTCATTATTTCCTACATTATTTTACTAAATAATGCCATTTCATCAAAATCACACCAGTGATTAAATATACATTTCTTTCGAGGGGTTTTTACCAAGAAACTCCCTGTACAGATCTCTGGTTCGCTTCCTGGTGGAACCTTTATACTGAGATCATAGTCTCTGAGAACCATGTTCGATTCCAGTCAGCATAACCCCATCGGGTTCACTATAGTGCTAACCGGGGCATGGTGGCGCAGCGGTAAAGCTGTTGGCCTCTCACCATGGCAGACCGGGTTCAATTCCCGGTCAATGCATGTGAGATTTTCAAAGTTAAATGCCATGTCCTGTGGTTCGGATTCCACGTAAAAAGGTGGTCCCATGGCTCATGATCGCGAGATAACGGTCACGTCAAACTACAAACTTACTTTACTATAGTGCTAACCACGCGTCACCCGGCAATCTGCAGGCCAAGATATCGTGAGCAGCGGTCGCTTGGTAGGCCATAATGGGCATTAGCACTACGGTTCTTTTTCAGAAGTTTCAGAAGTAACAACTACAACAAGTTAAGGAAGAGTGCAGTTCCATTTTTGTGAGGCTTGCATAGATTGGTTTTTAACTTTTCTAAGTAGATTTCCAGCCGCTGCCTAATATTATTATTATTATTATTATTATTATTATTATTATGATTATGATTATGATTATTATTATTATTAATATTATTATTATTATTATTATTATTATTATAAATATTATTATTATTTGTGCAGTGTCGTTTTACATAAATACACACCGTGTACTGAAATGTATTGTTCTGTTCTGTGCGATAAAGGAATTTGTTATTCATCATCTTGGCAGGCCAATCTCTCCCTACCATGAGGGCAACTACTACGCCATTGAAGATATCTCTTGCCCATAGCCATTAGTTATTCCGTAGTCTTAAATTGAGAATATTGAGAACTGACCTGCTTCGTAACCATCCTGCAAACACCAGAGTCCCAGTTAGTACCCAAGCAAAATTGGCACACTAAAGATTCTCTTCGGGGCAATATTAGGGCATCCCAGCATCTCTGATAGCCTAGTTATTTAGAGGTTTGTAAAACCCATATTATTATTATCATCATTATCATGGGAATTTTTCTCCATTATCGCCCCTCAATATTCTAATTAAATGTTGGGAACAAAGATGCTCAAAAATCTACATAGTTGACACATAAGAACAGGTTCCGAGTTTTGAAATCCACACAAATAATGTAAATAAAAAAAAGATACTCAATTAGAGGGCCACTTTATGGAATTTTATGGTTAGTTGAGATTCCCGCGGGATAAACGTAAATTATCAATGTAAATATGAGGGTTCTTGGGGGGGGGGGGGGAGGGGGAGGGGGAGAGCCACTTTTAATAATTCCTCTCTCTGAATTTAATTCTTTTTAAGCAGCCCAAACTCAAGTTCATTCTTATTTATTTTTAGAAGAACTGAACAACTTTTAGGCTCACATTATTTGTGTTGATTCCAAAACTCTGAAGAAATAAGAATCCACCTGTTCTTATGTGTCAAGTAGGTTATGTAGATTTACGTGCATCTTTGTTCCCAACATTGAATTAGTTTGCCTCATCTTAGAATATGATCTACTCGCACCGATTATTATGAAACGCATCGGTCTTATGAAATGGCTGACAGCTCTGCCCAAGGTTGTTGGATTGAATCTCGGTGCAGTCAGCATTGCAGGGTGCCTCGGTGCGAGAGAGCCGTATCAGTAGATTTACTGACACACTAAAGATCCTCTTCAGGGTAATATTACGGCATCCCGGCGTCTCTGATAGTCGTAGTATTTTAAAGGGTTGTAAAACCCATATTATCATAGTATTTTTTTTCTGCATCGTCGACCTCAACATTGAATGACGTTACTTCCCCATAAGAAATTATCTGCTTGCGTCGCTTATTGTGAAGCGCATTGGTTTTCTGAAGCCAAGTTTAGGTAGAAAGTTAAGAAATTTTACAGATATCATACATCGTTACCGTGAAAATTAGTAGCCTATAAAAAGCGTCCCATGTTAAGACACAGAATGGATATGTAAATGTCGCTGGTTAAAGGCCCTGCCGTTAAAGATCGAATTGTTTAATTTACTGGTAATTATTGTTGTTATATTTAGAGGTATGGGACATCTTGCTGATAATATTTTGTATGTGGCATCCTTTTGGCAGACCATCAAAAATACCTTCGCAAGCCGCCATTGAGAAGGGTTAAAATAAGGGGTGATCTGGTCTCTTGCTTCTCGCCAATGTGTACTGGGTGCGATTTCTGGTTAACGAACGTCCATTGGCTCGAATTCCTCTTAAAATTAACGTCCTGTGGCTTATAATTGCGTGCCCAGTATCCGGATGCTCGCTGGTAGAGGTGTAGCCAAATAACTATGCCGCGCGGCTAGTGTATACACGTGTGTGGAGTGCATGGGAATTGAAGCGCACTCTTTGCAAACAGCTGCTAAAGGTGGGACTCCGGACTCTTTGAACAAGAAGATCTTTGTTCTCTTCCGAGAGGCTCAGGCGACTCAAACTATACAAAATGGGCAAATATCAACTAATGGTACGCCCTCTGTTTTACTTCCAGATAGGCTATAGGCTCCGTGCGTTAGGGGGGAAATGCTCCGCCACGCTACGAGTGGCCGGAATTGTAAGCTGTTGCGGTTTACCGCGGACCGCAGAAATATCAGCTGTCATCACACAGCGTGTTGCCATGGCAGACTTGATAATAACTGTAGGATTTCAGAGTATTTTATCTGACAATAATCGGCCCAATTCTTCGAAGAAAGGCCGTCTACTTGCAGAAAGTGGGCATGTTTTAAATTTAGTAGAAAAGCAGTTTGCAGGAAATACCAACAGTGTAATAACTGCTAATGTGATAAGAGAAACATCAGTTCGCCAGAAACCTTATCATGTCACAATAGAGGTAACGTATCTATTCATTTTATGCATTAGTTATGGGTGACAGCAGGGGCAGATGACCACGTAGTTCCGCCCCTTAAAACATCAATAACTAACTAACTAACTGGGGTGACAGCGGCATTAATGTTCATGTACACGCAATTTCTAATACGATATAATGTTATCGTAGGTTAATGCTACTAGAGAGACGATTGCATGTTCCTGTGAATGCCCAGCTGGATCGTCAGAGAAGTGCAAGCATATTTCAGCAGTTATTCATGCAGTTAATTCAGAGCATGTAACTTCGCGAACCGATCAACCCTGTGAATGGTCTAGACCTCGAATCTCAAACGCGGGGAAAGAGAAATATAACAAGGGGAAGAGGTTAGAAGAACTTTTCCCACAAAAAGGCAGAGGCTTGATGTAAAACCAGCTGAAATTCCCGATTTGAAAACCCCATGTATACTATCCAAAATTTTAAATGAGGAGAAAAAGCCAGAATCAGTTAAAGTTGCCAATGAATTGCTAGGAAATTTAATAACAGATGTCACAGTTATGGTTCAGAATAATGCATGTAAAAATGTAATAACATTATTAATGAAACAGGAGACTACATCTGTAATAACGGTAATTGATGTGTGTAGTGTTAGCAATTCTGCACTAGCAAGTTATTTTTATAACACTCATGTTGTAATTAATAAGACTCAAGCAGCTGACATTTGTGTAAAAACCTTACATCAATCGAAGTCTGACCTCTGGTTTTCAGAAAGGAAGAAAAGGATCTCTGCAAGTAAGGCACATTCAATTAAAACTAGGAGAAAAGATCATGAGAAGTTGGTAAATACACTCTTGAACCCTAAATGTCTTAATGGTAGGGGTCTTAGAAATGTCACATTTGGAAAAAAGTTAGAAAAAACTGCACTTGCCAAATACACAAATTTATGTGGTAAAACAGTTGTTGAGAGTGGTCTCATAATTCATCTCACCCATCCTTGGTTGTGTGCTAGTCCTGATGGTATAGTAATGGTGAATGGGAAGCCAGAAAGGGTACTGGAAATTAAGTGTCCTATTTCATGTAAAGACAAACCAATCATAGGTGAAAATGAGGAGATTAATGTGCCCTATCTTATAAGAAATTCAGAAGGAAATTTGGAACTGAAACCAAATCATGCATATTTCACTCAATGCCAGTTGTTGATGTACTGTTGTGGGCTTGATGCTTGTGACTTTTTCATTTATACACACAACCATAGTTCCATTCTTTTAGAAATTCAAAGAAATGATATGTTCTTAAAGGTCTGTATTGAAAAGTTGCAACAGTTTTTCTTCACACACTATTTAAGGGAACTAACGTGCAGATTTAATAATGAGCTTCAGACATCAAGGGAGGTTGTACATTTGTCATAACACAACACATATGCACAATGTCATCAACACTAGATAATGGCTCACTTGGAATTTTTTGAAGTATGTTATATACTTGCACTCTTTGAATGCGCCGTTCAACATGAATTCGCACACTAGCAATATTGTAAGTGTCATCAACTTCTTCAGGTGTCAAATGACCTTCATGCATGAAGGGTGGCATTACTAAAATTGCATTGCTGTCCTCCAGTATAGTTTTTATACCAGGGAAACCTTTATCAGCCATTATTTGATCTCCTGATTCTATCAATTTCAAAATTCCACAGTCATTTGTGATAAAACTGTCACTAGCTCGACCACCATAACATTTGGAAACAAATGTCACCACACCACAAGGTGCAATTGCAATAAGGACCTTAGCAGTATATGTAGACTTATAATTAGAGTACATATACACACGCTGGCTGATGTCAGGAGGCTGTTCTGTTTTAATTTCAGTGCAGTCTATAATAGCTCTACAATTTGGATAGTTATCTTTAAAAACAGAAGGCAATGTAGCATTAACAGTATCCTTGCTAGGCCAGAAAACCCACTTTTTTGTTGCTTTTGCCAGTACAGGTAAAACAGATTGAAATATCCTAGAAATATGACTACGGTGAATATTGAAAATAACAGCAAGGGCAGCAAATGGTAAGGCTAACTTCATTTTCATTAAGAATACCAAGAGTCTATTTTCTTTACTAATTTTGCGTGTATTAGTGTCTGGCAGCAAGTTTAAAAATATATTAGAAATTTCTTTGTTGACACCAGCCAGAACATTTAATTGTGATTCATCAGAAACTGAACTATAACCAAAAATCCTCTTTCTTCATATGGGAAGTCAGGCCCAGACAATTTACTAACATGTCTAGGTTTAGCATGTAATGTGTGAAGGGATGATATATTTGCTTGTGTGCTGACACTGTTTCCATCCAAAACACAACTGAATTCAAAATTGCTTTCTGCATCACAATGTTTGTTTGTCTGAGTTTGGGCATCAGCTTTCATGGACACTAGAGCAGGCTCACTAGTTTGCAGATCTAATATATCAGGTGTTGAAATGACTAGATTTCTATTTAAACTTCTCTTCTTCAATCTCATAAATCTGCTGAGAGAGCCTGTTCCTGTTGACTTTCTTCTGTAACATTCAGGAAAGATACTTGGCACATATGCTGGACTAGCAGGATGTTGAGATTTACACCCTCCTATGAAATGTGTACTGCAGATTCTAGATGATTTTGAAGGTGTCCACAAAGTACCATCTGCCCTATAAAACAAATTGTGTAAATGTGGCAAATTTATGTAAACATACCTTTTAAAGTATGGGCAATCTGTAAATGCAAATATTATTTTGAACACATTTTGTAAAATTTGACTTGGATCTGTATTAGGCCTATATTTATTTGAATTTCTATTGTAATGAGTTCAAATTATTTTGTGACTATCTGGTTTCATAATAATATGTTTGTAGGTCTCTTTAAATACTGTAATGCTTTTTTATTTAATGTTTATGTATAACTACACACTTCTAATATATTTCTGTAGGCTATTAATATTTTGTTCCTATTTTTTGTCATGTACCAGGGCCTATTTCTGTAAATATAATATTAAGCCACTAGCCTTACGAATCCACTTCGTGAGGTCTGGGAGGAAATATAAAAAAATTCACACTTTGCTCGGTATTAAGGTATCTGTTATTTAATTATTAAGGCTATCATTAAGACTACTGTGTGATAGAATATCTCTATTATGATGTTTGTGCTTTAAAAATATGGCCTACTGGTGCGGACCTTACCTTGGAAGTATAGCATTACTGTAATTATTTTGGTTGTTACTGTTAACCTATTTGTAAAAGTCATGGTTAGTATAGGTTCTGTACTGTGTAATTTAGTATTAATTAAAATATTGAAATTCCCCATTACTTACTTCTTGCGATTTACTGCTAAAATCCACTGTCTTTTCAAATCCATTTCGTGAGCTCGTGATGGAAAACTATAAAATTTCACACTTTGCTCTGTATTGCAGTATCTATTATTGCAGCCAACAACACAGCACATAACATTGCCAGAACGTTTTGACATTTTTTAAATAATAATCTGAAGACAACACTATAAAATATTGAATAAACACATGTAAAAATTCACTCTTATTGCATCGTCTTACGATCAGCTGTTGATAAACAAGACCGTGTGTAGTTCACGTAGTATCCACCCGCAGCAGCACCCTGCAGAACGCACGGTGCCTATACTCTATGGGTTTCGTCCATTTTAAGCCATAATGACAGGGGAATTTTACTTACGTATTATGTAATTAATTGTTGTAGGCACACGATGAGACACTGTTTCTAAGCTGTAAAATAGAAACAAATCCATGAGCAGGACCAAACGTGAAACGATATAAAAGTGGCAGGGCATGCAACTCTGTGTGTCACTGTCGTTTCTCTCCTGTTTGAAAGTTCAGGATTGTAAAGTAGCAGTGGACCAGGAGAGAGGCACCCTTCCAGAACAATATGGGTTGGATTCAGTTTGACCACCGCTAAGCCTTTCTACGCCCCGTCCCCGTCAGTTGCATCCTTATTTTGACTACAGGATCCGTACCATTAGTAGCAGTCAAATCCAAGACTTTGTTACACTCTTGTTGGTGTTTTCCGCAGTCACTTGGGTGGTTTCTCATTTCAGCCTAACACGTCAGTACACAAACACATCAGACAGGAGTAGGGGGGTGAGGCGGTTTCTATTACACTTGGCGTGGCTGTGCCCAATAAAACCAACATGGCGGCCAATCGTAGGTGAAACATTTAAATAATTAATATCTCTCGAACGCATGGTCCGATTATGACATGAGACATGTCGTTGGACTTGGGTTGACGTTCTCTTTCTTATGGACCACTCGTTATATTTTTGATTTTTTTTTTAAAATTTTTGTTTTCGAAAGTAGGTGATGATAGAATGTTGTGCAATGGCTCAAACGTACGGTCTCTATGATCTTTATTTTTTATAATGAAACTTTTTTATTTTTACGTTTTTTTGAAAAAAGTCCAATTTTGAAATTCCTACATTTCGGAAACTAGGAATTCTACAAAAATGTTTGTTTTGGCATAAATGAATGGTTTTGACCCCCTCTACCACTAAAATAAATGTCAAGCCTCTAGGACTAAAACTGCAGTAGGGGGTAAGGGTTTTTCTAAAGAGTGACACGAACCGCTCGGCTACGCTGACCTTTTATATATATTTCGTGAAACCATGGGCATGCGACATATCGTTGGACTCGGGCTGAGGCGTTCTTTCCTATGGACCACTCGCCATATTTTAATAAAAATGAAACTGGATTTCGGGGTAAAACATGTGTTTTTTTGTGATTTTTGCTGATATCTCGAGAACCAATAAGGCTAAAGACTTCTACAAGGTGTCATTTTTTTTCGTTGAGTTGTCCTCTTGGCGAGGATGTTAGTGTTGAGTAGGAATGTAAAACCATTTTGAGGTAAAACCGTGATTTTAGACTGTATGCTATATCTCACAAACCAACAACGCTAGAGACGTGTACGAGGTGTCATAGGACTCGGGCTAACGCCCCCTTTTTGAATATATTTGTGAAATTTTGACAAAGGGCCTAACGACACTTGCTGATTGTTTTCTTTACCTGTTTAAAATGTTCATGAAGCGTGGTTGTTGAGAGAGACGATACTGCTGGGTGTGTGTGTTTGAACGAACCTGTCGCTGACTACGGTGGCTGTGCTCAATAGAACAATCGATATTTCGACGGGTCGGTTTATGACAGAGCGAGGGTTCGTTTTTTTCTGATATTTTACCCCCGAAGGGGATCTTTAACGTGTAAACGATGATGGGTTACATGCCAAATGATAAATCTATGATCAGGTGAAGGGCAAACTGAACTTGGTTCTATGTTGATTGAAGTGAGTAGAGAAAACAAACTTGCTGGAGAGGGGGACAGACTAGCAGGATGTGAATGTCATTTGAGCTTATTGGAATGCACTGATCAGACTTGACAGCAGGTGCAATGGAAAATTACAAAGACGCGGATGACACTTGAAGGTTAAATAATCTGACAACCGTGGTGGCAGGGAAGAGCGAAATGCATGTGAACACGTGTGAAACCACATGTAAGCTAAACAAGTTACATCCTGTTTTGCTTTGTATGTGACAAAATGCAAGTTCATTTGAAATTTGACCTGGCACAGGTGTTTACCTTGGACGTTAGCTGTCCACGTGCACGATAACAGAATGTTCAAGCGTGATAAAAAAATAATTATACATGCAATGTAACATATATAAAGACATGTCGTTATCATTTCCACTCTCACTTATGTGACTACCTTTGAACACACTGCGTTGCGTGAAACACATGGTCTTATTTAATAGTTTTGGTGTTGGTGGAAAATACTTAACCTTGTTGTGGGGTAGGTATTTATTTATATATTTATTCATTTATATATTTATTGATTTATATATATATATTTACAAGCAGTTATTTATTGATTGTTAATGTTATAATTAAATGCTTATTTATTTGTTTGTAGATAACGTGTATAGCCTACCTGTTGTGTGTCTGTGGGAAAGAGATTCAAAAAGAGAGAAAGACAGACAGCTAGAAAAGGAAACCATTACCATACTAGCCCACGAGACGGGAATAAAGCAAAGCATTACAAGTCAAGGTGATATTTGTTTATATATATATATATAACCTATTTGATTTGTTTATGACGTGCATAAACTATATGGAATATATATACTTATGGTGGTTTATTTTATTTGTTTTTAGATATTTGGAAAAAAAAAGCTTTACCGCTATAGCAAATACAGCTAAAATCCAAGAGGCTCTAGTGTGCGACCATTGTCAGACAGTCTACATTTCTAAACTCAGGTGAGAGTGTTCTTTCAAAATAATGTCTGTTACTGCTGCGGATATGTTAACTTGGGAACCCCTAAACTGTTGTTTTAAATCACGTGTGTCCTCTGGTCACGTGGTCAATGTTAGAGAAAGATTAGTCCCTAAAGAATTTTTAGAATTTTGTTTTGAAAATTTTAAAAATGAATTTTTTACAGCACAACGGCTGCATACAGCTCGAAAGGTGAATACAGAACTGGTGTGCGAGTTTATATATAAAAAGAAGGACGTGGAACATAAAGAGACATTTTATATTTGCAGTAAAATGCAAGAGCTATTCATAGCCCATAATTTGGAACACTGGTATGAAACCCACGTGGTCAATGCCTTGCTGACTAAATTTGATAAACTACAACAAGGACACAGTGGCCTTGCCTTAGACAAAATTCATCACCTGCAAATTAACATTTGTCAATTCAATCCTTTCAAAGCTGGGTCTAGCTTTATTCGGACACCACAGGCATTAGCTTTGAAAAAGGCTGTAATTAACATTAAAAATAAGGACGATGAATGTTTCCTGTGGTCTGTGGCTGCGTACTTGCAACCAGCAAAACGTGCCAGTCACAGACCGGGAATGTATAAGAATGCATTTTCTTATTTAAAACAAACTTTAAATTTAACTCGAGTGTTGTTCCCTATGGACTTAACCGAGATCCATAGGTTTGAACAAGATAACCATGACTTTTCGTTCATGGTGTATGGCCTTGATGGTGATGAGATTGTGGGTCCTCTTTATGTCACAAAAGAACCGAAACGACACCACATTCATCTTTTATATCTGTCTGAGGGAGAGGTGAATCACTATTGTCTGATTAAAAGCCTGAGTAGATTGCTAAGCAGTCAAATGTCCAAGGACAAGCGTCCAAACCATATCTCTGATCGTTGCTTGCAATATATTAAAACCCCTACGGTTTTGGAACGTCATAGGGTAGATTGTGTTTCTCAGGAAGCGGTGAGATTGATATTGCCACAAGGGGACAAGGCTGTGTTGAAATTTTACAACATTCACAAGCGTGACACTGTCCCCTATGTGGTGTATGCAGATTTCGAAGCTCTCACTACACCCATGGCGGTATGTGAACCAGATCCCACCATTAGCTCAACCACACCCATTCAAAAACATGAACCCTTTGCCATAGGATTTAATGTGGTGTGTGCCTATGACCCCACACAATCCGTTTACAAATCCCGTGAGGGGCCAGATTGTGCCAGATGGTTTTTGGATGAACTTGTACAGTTGGCCGACCATGTACAGGGATTACTGGACCACCCAGTACCCATGAGTCTAACTCAAGAACAGCAGCAGCAGTATGAGCATGCCACGACATGCCATATTTGCGAAAAGCCACTGATCAGTGCTGAAGACACCGTTCGTGATCACTTGCACTTTACGGGAGAGTTTCGCGGATTTGCGCACAGTAAATGCAATTTGAACTTTTCAGCTCCTCGTTTCATCAGTGTCTTTTTCCACAATCTGGCAAATTATGGCATTCAGTTTTTGATTCGTGAATTGGGTCATGTCAACAAGGGCTCGTTTACCGTTATCCCCCCTAAACCATGAGCGTTTTACAGCCCTGACATGGCGGTTGAGCAACTTTAACATTCGATTTTTGGATTCCTTTAAGTTTATGGCATCCTCGCTAGACAGTCTTGTGAATGGCTTGGATGAAGAGGAATTAAAAAATACCATTATGCATTTTAATGATCCTAAGCAATTTCAATTGTGCATTCGGAAAGGTATATTCCCGTATGATTTTTGCAACAGCTGGGACGTGTTAAAGCAAAGAAAACTCCCACCACAAGATAAATTTTATTCGAAACTAACACGCAGTACCGTTTCCGATGAAGACTATGCACATGCGTGTCAAGTTTGGCGAGTGTTTGGCATTAAGACGCTAAGTGAATATGCTATGCATTACCTAAAACTGGATGTATTGCTGCTCACCGATGTGTTTCAAAAATTCCGTGAGTTGTGTCAGCACATTTATGGTCTTGACCCGGCTCACTATTATACGAGTCCTGGACTCTCGTTTGATGCCGCTTTAAAATACACTCAAGTGGAATTAGATTTACTCACTGATGTAGACATGGTTCTATTCTTTGAAAAGGGCATTCGCGGTGGCTTTGTGTCGCTTAACCAGCGCCATGCCGAAGCGAACAATGTCTACATGCCTGATTATTCACCAGACAAACCAGAATCGTACTTAATGTACTATGAAGTGAATAATTTGTACGGCTACGCCATGAGTCAGCCTTTGCCCTATGGGAAGTTTGCTTGGCTGACAGAGAAACAAGTGTCAGAATTTGATGTAAACATGGCTAGCCAAGAAACAGGCCGTGGATATGTCTTAGAAGTGGATATTGAATATCCCTCATCCTTGTATGATGAACATGCCGATTTCCCATTCTGCCTTGAGCAGATGGTTCTCCCTGAGAGTAAAGTGAAAATTGAAAAACTCATGGGCACACTTTACAACAAAGATCGGTATGTGGTGCATATCCAAATGTTGGTGCAATGTCTAGCCCAAGGCTTGGTGTTGATGAAAATCCATAGGTGTATTTCCTTTGCCCAAAAACCATGGCTCAAGCCATACATGCGACTCAACACAGAGCATCGACAAATAGCAACACAGCAGTTTGAAATTTTTTTTTTTTAAATTAATGAACAACTGCATCTATGGCAAGTCCATGGAGAATGTCCGCAAATACCGCGACATTAAATTAAATTAAATGTCTGGGAGGGGCAGTGGGGTGCCCGGCGGAACATTGCCAAGCCAAATTTCAAATCGATCAAAATTATCGATGAGGATTTGGCCACTATTGAAATGAGTAGGACCAGCGTGACCATGGATAAGCCCATTTACGTGGGCCAAGTCATTTTAGACTTTTCTAAATCGGTCATGTATCGATTCCACTATGAGTTTGTCAAACGCCATTTTGAGGACGTATCTCTTTTGTATATGGATACGACTCATTCATTTACCACATTCGCCACTGCAACCCCGATGACGTTATGAGGCAGCATAGTGACTGGTTCGACACCTCTTCGTATAGCGCTGACAACGTGTTTCAGCTGCCCATAAAAAACAAGAAGGCAATGGGCGTTTTAAAAGATGAATGCGGTGATTCCATTATGACGGAATTCGTAGGTTTGGCCTCAAAAATGTATGCTTACCGCACACTCGACTGTAAGGAAGCCAAAAGAGCAAAAGGTGTAGGTAGGGCAGTGGTAAAATCGCTACGTGTTGATGACTATCTAGCGGTTTTACGCACTGGCAAAGATATGTCTCATACACAGTGCAGGATACAATCCAGCAACCATCATTTGTATCTTGTAGAACAGAGAAAACGCACCCTCGCCTCCATGGATAACAAACGTGCTTGGGCTAATGACCTGCTCACCAGCCTGCCCTGGGGTTATGACCGCAAGGAGGAGGAGGTGTGCTTTCACTGTTTGTTCGTTTATGGACATGGCTTTTTGTAACTTGTAGATTTAGTATTTTGTAAATATTGGTTTTTGTCATTGTAAATAGCGGATTTTGTAAATAGTAGCAACCCACTTAGGCATTTTGCTCTTTTAAAAAAGTTTTATGCAACCTTATTTTTTATTTTAATTTTAAATTTAACAGAGTTGGGAATTGGAAGTTGGTCAATAGTTTGATTCTTTTAAAGCTGTACAAAGTTGTAGTTTTTTTTGTAAATATGAAATAAGATATATATTTTTAGTAACTTTAATTATTTTTTTTGTAATGTACACACATCAAAAAAAGTTTTGCATCACCTCGGTTCCCAGATCTCCGGCATATAGACGTTGACTGTGTATATTGTATCCAAGATACAGTCCCTTTGACTGTTCATAGATGTCACTAAAACTGCTCAAAGATGTAAACAACCATGCATGAGCAGGGCCTATTAGACGGAGGGGGGTACGACAGCCGATCAGTTCCAGTCATTCCACCAGGACGAAGGTACGCTGCTCATGTTGTCTGTAGTTCTACCATGCCTAGAAGGTCAATACCGCAGTTCGATCGCGTCCGCATTGTTACTTTGTGTCAAGAAGGGCTCTCAACAAGGGAAGTTTCCAGGCGTCTCAGAGTGAACCAAAGCGATGTTGTTCGGACATGGAGGAGGTACAGAGATACAGGAACTGTCGATGACCGGCCTCGCTCAGGCCGCCCAAGGGCTACTACTGTAGTGGATGACCGCTACTTACGGATTGCCGCTCGGAGGAACCCTGACAGCAATGCCACCATGTTGAATAATGCGTTTCGTTCAGCCACAGGACGTCGTGTTTCAACTCAAACTGTGCGCAATAGGCTGCATGATGCGCAACTTCACTCCCGACGTCCATGGCGAGGTCCAGCTTTGCAACCCCGACACCATGCAGCGCGGTACAGATGGGCCCAACAACATGCTGAATGGACCCCACGGAATTGGCATCACGTTCTCTTCACCGATGAGTGTCGCATATGCCTTCAACCAGACAATCGTCGGAGACGTGTTTGGAGGCACCCTGGTCAGGCTGAACGTCTTAGACACACTGTCCAGCGAGTGCAGCAAGGTGGTGGTTCCCTGATGTTTTGGGGTGGCATTATGTGGGGCCGACGTACGCCACTGGTGGTCATGGAAGGCTCCGAAACGGCTTTACGATACCTGAATGACATCCTCCGACCCATAGTGCACCCATATCGGCAGAATATTGGAGAGGCATTTGTCTTCATGGACGACAATTCTCGACCTCATCGTGCACATCTTGTGAATGCGTTCCTTCAAGATAACGACATCGCTCGACTACAGTGGCCAGCATGTTCGCCAGACATGAACCCTATCGAACATGCCTGGGATATGTTGAAAAGGGCTGTTTATGGACGTCTTGACCCACCAACCACTCTGAGAGATTTACGCCGAATTGTCGTTGAGGAGTGGGACAATTTGGACCAACAGTGTCTTGATGAACTTGTGGATAGTATGCCACGACGAATACAGGCATGCATCAATGCAAGAGGACGTGCTACTGGGTATTAGAGGTAGTGGTGTGTACTGCAATCTGGACCACAAATGCTGAAAGTCTAGCTGTATGATGGTACAACATGCAATGTGTGGGTCTCATGAGCAATAAAACGAGCTGAAATGTTGTTTGTGTTGATCTCTATTCCCTTTGTATTTAAAGGTTCCGGAACTCTTGGAACCGAGGTGATGCAAAACTTTTTTTGATGTGTGTAAATCGTAAATGGTAAACTAAAAAAAAGTTCTTTTGGGATGAGTGTGCATGTTGAGAATGTGCTTTTGGGGATAAATAAAGTGGTTGTGTTTGTTCCCAAAGACAGGTGTGAATGTGTGAGTAGAGAGAAAGCTAGTGTGTATGTATGACCAGAGCAAACACGGTGAGGTAGGGTGAGTGGGGAGGGGGTAATTTCCACTTATATAGTCATTTTGTTTTGTCAATAGTTTTGTTTTTTCATTAAAATGTAGCGATCAATAGACATTATTTTTGTAAAACAGTCTTACCTGCACTAGTCGTAGACCTCCACGTTTCTCCAAACACACACAAACTCACCGCAGCATTGTCATGGTCAAGCACACACCTGAACATCATTGACAAATCTCAACTTTCGACATACAGCAAATGGAAAATGTGTAAACAACAAAAATGGAATAGCCATGTTTCGATATCAACAAAATTTAAAAACGTAAAACAGTCATTTAAAAAAAAACTGGAAATGCTCATGTGTGAAATATAAAAATTCAAAAACATTAAACGGACATTTTTAAAAAGTGTCATCAACAAATTAGAGAATCCATATCATCAAAACGCAAAACTTGAAACAGACATTTTAAAAACTGTGAATTGAAAATTGGCAAATGGCAATGTGTGAAAATGTGAAAATGAAAAATCAGCTCATCAACATTATGATGTTTAAAAATAAAAATAAAACAAATCGTGCTCTGGTAAACCTTTGTTTTTTATTTCATAACCATAGGGATTGACAAATTAAAAAAGAATACAAACACATCCCAATTCCTTAATCCTCAATTCCTTCATGTTCGTGTCCACGCATCATCAACTTTCCTTTCATTGCACTCATGACAATCAGGGCTGCCATCCTTTCACCCACTGAGGCATCACAGGATGTAAAACGTTGTTTAGCTTTTTTCAATAACAATTTATCTGCCACATGTCTTAAACCAGGATGACTATGGCGATAAGATAGATAAGATAGGTCATGTTCTTTGTATGCTTGATCTAAAAGATTAATGGGCACATCACCACGCTGCAAACGGTTTTCAAGATGAGTTCCAGGGCCACAAAAACGATAACCTGGAAGATGGATATCAAAAGGTATTCAGTATTCAATCACTTTGTCAATGACGCCATTGCCAGTACAGGTCTGGCATATCCTTTTCCATCGATGGTAAAAAGTTTTGGTCTTCCTCCTCCTCTGTGGACGATGTTTGTGTTTGTTGTTGTTGTTGTTGTTGCTTTTTCTCGCCATGACACACGGGGAATAATTCAACAAAGTCTTTACACGGCCTTTTATGACCGTGATACAGTTTCACTAGCTGACAAGTCGCGCACTGACGCATAGAGGGTATTTTTGCCATGACCACTTGCTTATGGTGATCGTAATCCGTACAGGGTTGCAATTCACTCAACACAGGGTCTTGAGTCCATGATTTTGGTACATGTTGCCAGATTTCTTTCACCGCGTTGGCGGCCACATAATAATTGAACGACTTGGGCAACGCTAAGAGTTCCTCTTTGGTAAAACTATCTAGTTTCTGTTTGAACATAAAGAACTTCCCGATGGCTTTGTCTGTAGCATTGCCTTTCTCCATGGTATCACGTGTTGTAGATGTTTACACGTCGCTTGTAGAAATCTCACTGGCGTCATTCACAGGTAAATCTTGAGTTATAATTTTGTTCAACAACTCCCAGCAGGCATGGGTGGTTAACCAATGAAAGAGATGCCACGCATGCGCTAGGGCTGTATGGATAATGTTGCCACAGGAACAAGCTTCCATCAGCGTTTGCAGGGAGGGGCAGCTCAGGTCCATGAGGTCGATACATTGACAGTAAGACGCCAAAAATGGTTGCAAACATTCACGTTCTTCATTGCCTTTCACAAATACCACATTGGCCGAGGACAAGTGTGCTTTCATGACCACGTCCAAATATTTATAGGAAATGGTTCCTTGATTCCAGTCTAGTTGCTTATGATTTTCAATCCACTGGGTTTGTTTGCGGTCTTGTTCACACAACAAATAAAAAGCTTGAGGCGGTTTAAATAGCAAATGCGTAGCTTGTGGTATCCAAAACGTGGTACAATCGATAATCGCCACTTGTTTAAATATAAATTTGTCACCAATTTTAAACCCTTGGCAATCCACAATGAGTGTGCGCAACATGTTGCCGCTTGCGTGGACCAAGTTCAACTGACGACTGACTGACAATCAATGACTAAGTTGTGGTCATGACATGGACTTACCTGCCATGCTAGTTTGAAAAAAAATGAGCTTCGGGTAGGACAGGTGGACATGAAAAAATAAGAATTACATCTTTTTATTAACATAACACGTCTTACAGGCTTTTGTCATTTTGGGATAAGGACGATACCAACTGATACAACAATATAGTCTCTTGTGTTTGTAACGTCCATAACACCGATGATGTTCAAATGTCTCTAAACTAGGCGTTTTTGATGGTGAGCTGCTCACCGAAGCACCATGGACACCATACAGTCCACACGTATCGTAACTTTTTTTTTTCATCACTAAGAGGCAAGAGTGAGGGATAGCTTGAATGACAGGGTATATTCCTCACCTCCATTCTGCACAGGTAAGGGCAGGCAGGTGACCAGCGCTGATATTCCTGCATGGGTTCATCGCTCTCTTGCCATTGGTCTATGATAATGGGACAAAAGGCACATTTCACTTCATCTCTTGTTTTTAAATAGTAGAATCCTGTGGCCGCTAGGGCTTGAGGGTTTATGAAAGGCACTGGCCATGTTGCAAAGTCTTGAAACGTTGTTCCTCAGAGTTTAAAGTCATGGATGTGACTTCTCTTGATGCTTTAAAGCAAGACATGACCGAGCGGCTTGACGAGGGTTGACCTGTTATTTATACACTCGTCACTTGGTTGGACAGTGGATAATAGTTGAATTGTTTGTGATGAATAATCAAACATTAGGCCGTCGTATTGGCTGGTACATTGTCATGCGTTTCAAAATCTAGTCGAATGTCAATATTGGATGGCTTGACAGACTCTTCCAGGTAAGAACAGTCAAAGACAATCAGTGGTGCCCTTGCCTTAAACGCTTGGGGTAGCAGCAAGGGGCCGTTCTCTTTTTGATAATACGACCATCGAAATTTAGAAAACAAGTCGTACAGGGGGCCAAACTTATTTTTTGAAAAATCCAAATCCAGTCCTTCATAGGGAAACACAGCTCCGTTGAGGAAAAGACGTGCATTTCTCAATTGCAGGTGATCAAATTGCGTGGCATCTTTGGTTTGTTGATACTTGTGATTTGTTTGAAAACCCACGATCATGCAGAGAGGTCTCTCTGTATAGCGAGCTGTTTTTACAGACCAACTGTGTGTGTTGTAGTGGGCAATAGCGGGTACTCTTGGAGTGCCCAGCTTCTAAATTTCATGGGTTGAGGCATATCTCTCTTTACCATCTTGAGTATGTCCAGTTCTTTGCCATCGTCAAGGGTCACATGGGGCACTTTCCATAGCAAGCGTTGTAGTTGGATTTTTGAATCTATGGGGGCATTGTCGGCTCCCTTGAGTGCATTGTTATCACTCCTGTCTCTCACCAGATAAAGCACTTACCTTGCGTTGACCACAATGCGCTGGTGATCTTCGGCAAAGCCTAAAATCAGTTTAAGAGGTAAATATCCAGTAAAGATCCCATCGGTGTGTACCATCCAGTCATTGGTCGAGTCAGGGCACCAACCTGCCATGCAAAGTGTTTTACCTTCTTCCTCACTATATGAGGGATATAGTTTCATGACACTGGAAATACCCACATTTTGAGTGCTATCCACCACGATATCGTTAATGACATACCGCACCTCGGAAAACAGAAAGGCAAAAGCATGGTTGGCCAACTTGGATGTGGTGGGTGTAGAGCCATCGGCTTTGGTGAGCCGACCTTCAATCTGAATGACACTTTCATACGGTAGGGTGTAAATATCTTGGTTGTTGATAACAAATTGAATTTCATCATTGTTATTGAGTCCAGGTGTTTGAGTTTGATAGGAATGGAAATCAATTCTTACCACTCCTGGTTGCTCCTCGATGCGGTTCGCTACCTCTAGGATAGAATTCATTATGGGGGTTGACGTGGTAACCCAAATGCTGTAAAATCTGCTTGTCCTGAGATGTTAACGTGTATTCACGTGGCAAACAGCTAACACCATTCCTAGACGGTGTTGTTGCTTTATATACAAACTTCATAGTGGCTTTAGCACCAACTTGTGAGTCACTGGTGTGGTAGAATCTAGATCAATGAGTTGTTGATCTCTATTGATCAGCCTTAATGTTATATTACTTATATCTTTGACAGCCACAGAATGAAAATGCACCACTGGAGGGTTTTCACGAATAATATAGCCATTGGGCGATGTCACAATAAAGTCATAAAGCGAATGCGATGGTTCTTGATTGGTGTACACTTGGCTAATAATATTACACGTCACCGACGCATGATGGTCCTCAATGAATTTCACTTCATGGTCTGATTCATGTTTTTTGTTGGGCTCTAACACGCGTGGTTTAAATCCTAGTAATGGGCCAATGGAATCGGGGCGTGTTTTAAAGTCAATTTTGAATGTGGAGAAAATACTGCAGCGATGAGTGTTGGTATTTCCTACAAGTTCAAACTTGCGCGATCCATCGAGAAATGACTTAAAACCATATTCATTGATCAACACCACATAAATGTGTTCATAAATATCATCGATCGTGTATCCACCAGAGTTCAGGGTAAGCACAGAATCATCATAGTAAAACTGTTGTTCACATTTTCACGTATGTTGTATATTCGATTGTACGTTTCAAGAGAAACAAGTCCCAAACCATAAGGTCTTTCACTCAGTTCGATAGGCGGGTAAGAGTCTAGGCTGACTTCGGGTCCACGTCCATGCAGTGTAAACGTCTTACTTTCTGCCGACATACTGTTGATGGTTTTGCATATGCTGAGTCTTATATAAAAATAAACACACACGTCCACACTGTTGGCTGTTAAACGTTTGCTCACGTTTCACATTATAATATATCTTGATCCTGTTTCCAAAATAGGTCACTAGTTCCATGGGCGGGGGCAAATTCCCAGAACTGTCAAAGTACCATACAGTGGATCCCTCTTTGACATAAGCTACATAATGCGTTCCTGGTCCTCGGTGATCATCCAAATTGACAACAGCACATTCCTGTTTCCAGGCTCGTGGGGGTAATTGGTTTCGCATAAACACACCTCGAAAATGAGAAAGCTTTAGTTGTTTAGCAAAGCTTTCCATTTGTTCCATGCGTCAAGGCATGTCTTGCTATGGCTGAGTTTTTTTTTTTTTTTAATATTTCGAAATGGTGAAGTCCCAAATCCCTGTTGATAAAAGGCTGGCTTTAAATTGCCATTTCTAGCCCCCATAGCAATCGCTTCCATCGTTTCATTATATCGCTGACTTTCTTTGAGTTGTTGCTTGCCCTGCTTCGCGGCTTTAATGGTTTTCGCCACTGCACTGGCACCGCCCAAAAGTGAACCCAGAGCAGCCAAACCGGCAAATAATGCAGGTAAAAATCCCGCTCGTTTGGGGACGGGAATCACTCGCCCTTGTTTTAAACCCTGTCGCTGACGTTTTGGAATTACACGTCTCTGTGCTGCTCGAAGGGCTTTTCTTATGGTCAACACATTATTTTTTTTTCTTTCGCAAGGGTTTGTCCACAAATGTCTTAAGCCCAGGCTTTGCCAAGGGCAGGGTTTTATTTTTTGTCTTTTTAGTCTTTCTCACCACATACCTTTGTTTCACCATGATGATAATGACCAACAACCTTTCACAAGAATGTTTAAGTGACAACTAACGTCAGCTTGTTATTTCATGGCTGTATATTCCAATTCCACATAAAGTGGGAAATCGTTTATGGTTTTTCCCGCTTGCTTTTCATCCCATGTCAACATGAGATGAAAGGATAATTCATCACCTGCATTGACCATTTGATGGTTATGGACCAACATCCTTTGACCATTTATCTTTATTTGTAAACCGTTCTCATCAGGTATGGCGTATTTGATGTGAATGGTTCCATCATAGTGGAATCGATGGTGGCTTAAACCCGAAGCAAGCACATAGGTCAAGTGCTGGTCATGAACTATCGGTATATGGTTTCTCTCATTCACAGGTTTTTCATTTGTCAGATACGCTAAAAATACAGATGGGATAAATTTATAAAGCCTTTTCATTTCATAGGTCCCGTAACGCTTGGTACAGACATCGTCTTCGTCTTGTGGGTCTTCCACGTGAATAATGCGGTGATGATTAGCGCTATAGCCATTCACTGTAAGCTGGGGCACTTTATCATAAAACTCATACACTTTGTTATCGACATACGTTTTTGTAGACACTTGAGGACACTTGTAGACACTTGAGGATGTTTTACATGGGTTAACCGCTTTCCCTTAAAGTCATAATCTCCCTGTTTTGTGGGTCCCACTACAGACCTATCCACATAGTGTTTGTTAGCAGGATCTGTTTCTTGTTTAGGATCATGTATGGGGACAGACCCAGCTTTGGCCATCAACGCACGCCCTAAGACATCCATCGTCAACCTGTAGTATGAGTCTACTGTTTCTATGACAAGGCTCGGTGTCCTGTATATAGACAGCCTGCTAGTCTGGCTAAGCCTTAGTTGAAATGAAGATTATTAAGCAGCAAGAGTCATTCCCCGTGGGGGACATGGATTCCCATCTCTGTCCCACATCACGTGAACAACGCCATGGTTTACTGTTTCCATCTTCCATTCGCTGTATCATTGTGGGACCTTCCGGCTGTGGAATGAACAATCTTTTGCTGACGCTCATTACAGCGCCCAATGGTCTGCGTTTTCAAAATATTTATATTTTTGCAAAATCTCTCTACCAACCCCTCTACGTGTTTCTGGATCAAGTCATGTCTGGATTACAAAAAGAAAATATGGGTTATTTCATATTTTCCATCCAAGAAAATGTTATTTCACCGGATGAGGTAAAGCCCGATTCACTCATGATTTTCGATGATGTATCCACTGAACGTCAAGGCATCATTCAAAGCTATTTCAGCATGGGTCGTCACAAACAAATCGATTGCTTATATCTTGGACAAACGTATTCTAAAATGTCCAAACAGTTGATTCGTGACAATGCCAATGTCATTGTTTTATTTCGCCAGGACGAGAGGAACTGTCGTCACATTTATAATGAACATGTGAATCCTGATATGACCTTTCAAATGTTTACAGAATTGTGTGCCAAGTGCTGGAACACTCAACGTCATGCCTGTTTAGTGATTGACAAACAAAGTGAACACAACCAAGGACGGTATCGCTTAGGGTTTGATCATTTTATTGCTATTTAAGGCACTGTCTCATTCCCTCTCAAGTCATTTGTCAAAACACTATGGCGTTAGCAGAGAGTCAATTGAAAAAGCATATTATTAGAGCAAAAAATACTATTCGCCAAACGTTTCGTCAATTGAAATGATCACGTGCAAATCATGCTTTGTTTATTCAACAACATTTAGCACCTCCGCTAAAAGCCATGTTGAAACCCTCTTTCAAGCCATCTGAAACGCTACTCACCGTTTCAGAAGCCACTCAGACGCTGCACGAGGACCCTGAGGAAGAGGAACAGGAAGATTTGACTAGTGTTAGCGAAGTTGAGGATGACGAGGAACAAGTGTTTATGCCTCATAAAAAGGCCTCACCCCTTGCAGAGTTTTAAGAAAAAAGAAATCCTTGGTCATGGTCGAAACACCTTGCCCTTCCAGATCGTCTCCGTTTTTCCCAACTCTTGGCCACCCCTCAACATAAAGCTCAACTCAAAAACATTTTAATAAAATATTATGGATCAACACTGGAACCCTATTTCACCGATCTATTTATTGGAAACACAGATACCACGTATTGTGTTCGCTATGAGGGTGATAGTTTTAAAATTGGGGATTCATCCATTAAATTTGCTCGTACTAAAGCTGTCATTAAAAACATCAACTATAAATTAACGCCAGGACTGTTAAAGCTGCTCTTCTCTCGGACTCCCTCATTCCATGATTATACGTCAGAGGATCTTGGCAAATATAAATCCATTTTATTGGATACCCATGCCTACAAAAGACATTATGATCCCACTCAACAAGTGAATGCCAATATATCTCAAAAATATAAAACGATCATTGCAAAAATGTTTCCCACCAGTTAAAGTGGTCGTCGTAAAGTGTCCGCTTCGGGAGTGACATTTAAACCATTAAAACCCCTTGTGGATGTTACCTACTGGCACAATCCAAATAAGCTCGTCCAGCGGCTACCGTTGTTGCATGCTTCACGTTAAGCTGGCCATACTGGTCATGATTGGGAAATTCAAGAAATTGAACAAGAACTTCGAAATGCCAAAATTATTGTTTAAGCCCTCACCCATTAAAATGGGTATTGCTCACGAGTTGCATCGCCCAGCTAGGCGTCACTATCCACGACTCAAGGTGATTTCACGAGGTGTGGATGATTTTTGGCAAGCGGACCTGGTTGAAATGATACCCTATGCTAGCGTTAACGACGGTGTACGCTATATGTTGACCGTCATTGATGTGGATTCCAAAATGGCTTTTGTTGAACCTGTGCGTCGCAAGTCTCGTCTACTAGTTACCAAGGCCTTTCAACATATTATTCACCACTCCAAACGTCAACCCCAGTTGCTACAAACCGATCAGGGGAAAGAATTTTTCAACAAGGATTTCTCCAGTTTTCTCAAATCTAAGGATATTCACCATTACACCACGTACAGCAATCTCAAAGCCAGCGTGGTCGAGCGGTTTAACCGAACATTGAAAACCCATATGTGGAAAGCGTTTACCGATCAGGGCACTTATCGCTGGTTGGACATGTTACCAGAGCTAGTGTCTCGTTACAATGACACCAAACAGAACCATTGGGACCAAGCCACGCCTCGTGACCAAAAATATTCAGCGACTGGATAAACTGTTTAACCCCATAAAACAGCAGATCCTAAACGTCACCGACTGAAAATTGGGGATTTTGTTCGTGTGAGCAAATTTAAGTCTGCCTTCAATAAGGGCTATACGCCTCTGTGGGGGACTGAACTATCTCGAATTCGTCAAGTCAACTTGGACAGTCCAGTCACCTATTTACTCCAGGACCTCAACCATCAACCCATAAAAGGTAGATTTTATCTCCATGAACTTCAGAAAACAGCGTTTCCTAAACATTATCTTGTGGAAAAAGTGTTGAAACAAAAAGGAAATAAACTATATGTCAAATGGTTAGGATTTAACTCTACGTTTAATTCTTGGATCAATAAATTACATGTTTTGTAAACCTCTGCATTTTTTTATTTATTTATTCACACATGTTGTACACCACCTATAGCTATGTGTGTACAGTCCCCAGCTCCACATATTTCTTTCTCTTTCCACCTGTGTTCTCTCTTACATTACCCCTCTCCCCCTTCACCCCCACCACTGCTGTTCGCAGCTCTTGCCTATCTATTGGTTGTGACATCATTCCCACGAGTTGCACCATACCTTTTACTGATTCAGCGATTCCACGCTTTGAACATTCTGTTATCGTGCACGTGGACAGCTAACGTCCAAGGTAAACACCTGTGCCAGGTCAAATTTCAAATGAACTTGCATTTTGTCACATACAAAGCAAAACAGGATGTAACTTGTTTAGCTTACATGTGGTTTCACACGTGTTCACATGCATTTCGCTCTTCCCTGCCACCACGGTTGTCAGATTATTTAACCTTCAAGTGTCATCCGCGTCTTTGTAATTTTCCATTGCACCTGCTGTCAAGTCTGATCAGCGCATTCCAATAAGCTCAAGTGACATTCACATCCTGCTAGTCTGTCCCACTCTCCAGCAAGTTTGTTTTCTCTACTCACTTCAATCAACATAGAACCAAGTTCTGTTTGCCCTTCACCTGATCATAGAATTATCATTTGTCATGTAATCCATCATCGTTTACACGTTCAAGATCCCCTTCGGGGGTAAAATATCAGAAAAAAACGAACCCTCACTCAGTCATAAACCGACCCGTCGAAATATCGATTGTTCTATTGAGCACAGCCACCGTGGTCTGCGACAGGTTCGTTGAAACACACACATCCAGCAGTATCGTCTCTCTCAACACCCACGCTTCATGAACATTTTAAACAGGTAAAGAAAAATTATAATTTTTCAACAAAAGTGTTGTTAGGCCCTTTGTCAAAATTTCAAAAAGGGGGCGTTAGCCCGAGTCCTATGACACCTCGTACACGTCTCTAGCGTTATTGGTTTGTGAGATATAGCAAAAAGTCTAAAATCACGGTCTTACCCCAAAATGGTTTTACATTCCTACTCAACACTAACATCCTCGCCAAGAGGACAACACAACGAAAAAAATGACACCTTGTACAAGTCTCTAGCCTTATTGGTTCCCGAGATATCAGCAAAAATCACAAAAAACATGTTTTACCCAAATCCAGATTCCAACTTTTTAAAAAAATATAGCGAGTGGTCCATAGGAAAGAACACCTCAGCCCGAGTCCAAAGATATGTCGCATGCCCATGGTTTCACGAAATATATATAAAAGGTCAGCGTAGCCGAGCGGTTCGTGTCACTCGTTAGAACACCCCTTACCCCCCAACTGCAGTTTTAGTCCTAGAGGCTTGCAATTTATTTTAGAGGTAGAGGGGTCAAGGCCATTCATTTATGTCAAACAAACATTTTTGTAGAATTCCTAGTTTCCGAAATATAGGACTGTTTTCAAAAAAATCATAAAAATAAAATAAGTTTCATTATACAACATAAAGATCATAGAGACCGATCGTTTGAGCCATTGCACAACATTCTATCATGTTTAGTTTTCAAACTATCACCTACTTTTGGAAACAAAAAAATTAAAAAAATATTCAAAAATATAACGGGTGGTCCATAAGAAAGAGAACGTCAACCCAAGTCCAACGACATGTCTCATGTCAAAATCGGACAATGCGTTCGAGAGATATTAATTATTGAAATGTTTCACCTACGTTTGGCCGCCATGTTGGTTTTATTGGGCACAGCCACGCCAAGTGTAATAGAAACCGCCTCACCCCGCTACTGACAGGATTAACGCACAGACTAAGTACAAAAGATTCAAGATCGCGATGCCCCTAGTCCCTAATAAGAAATGACCAAAAATTGTAGTGTCCTAACTAAAGGTTGGTATGTAGTACTGAAAGAACATTTGCGTCTGATTTTTTTCGAGGAGGGGCAATCCCGTAAGGAATCGTTGTTGTTGTTGTTATTATTGTTTGTTTAGAGACTTTGCGACATCATGGTTCAGCTGTGTACTTGGTCATCTGCAACTTGTTATGAAATTAAATTCAAGCTTTGTACTAAACCAGGCTTCAGATACATTTTGGTAATGATATTCCGGATCCAAAGGTCCTGGGTTCGATACCCGGCTCTACCAAGAAATGTCATTTTGATCTGGGGGTTGGAATGGGGCACACTCAGATTCGTGAGGCAAAACTTTGAAGAGATGAGCTAGATTCCTACCTCAGTTGTCCTAGAAGTGGTTTTCTGTGGCTTTCCACTTCTACGCCAGGCAATAGTCGGGATGGTTCCTAACGTAAGGTTACGGCCATCTCCTTCGAAATCCTAGCATCAATTACAATAAAATTGCTCACATTGGCACAGCCATCACCACGAAATCGGTTTAATTGTGTAAGGGCTGGAACAGCAAGAATGAGAGAGAGAGCTATAGTGTACTGTCACCAATCAGAGTAAGCGAGGCAAGGCAGATCGTTGATGGGGAAAACACGGAGCCGACAGCTGAACCATCACAGGATGATCCCACTCCAAGGGCACGGCTGGAGATCTGTGCTCTAAGGACACGAAGGTAGCGAAACTAGGGCGCACATCCTGGCTACACCATGCAGACCACTCCAACGGCACGGGCTGGAAACCTGAAAGATGCGAATATTGTAATTTTGAATTCAATTTAATACAGTATTAATCGTGCACGCTGCTTATGCATGTGCGCATTTTCTTTCAAAAGCCTATTCACCTTATTATCATTTACACGTGTACAAAGATGAATGCTTTGCGTAGTATCAGTATTGTGGTTACATGCAGGCAATTGTATAATGTTAGATTTATTTATTATCGTACTGGTATCGAAAGCACAGAGTAACACTGTCCAACCATGCTGTGAAATCTATAATCAAAAGACCAGAGGCACTAACATAACTTATCTTTATCACACATTTCCTTAGGTCCAACCATTTGCAGACAATGACTTAATGCTTGCACGTGGAAGGATATAATAAGTGTTCATATGCAACTGCGTGCAGTGTTCACGAGGGTGACTATGATTATACATGTATCAGTGGCTCATCGGTAAAGTTCTAGCTTTCTGGGCCCTAGGTTGTGGGATCGAATCCTGGCGCAATCAGATGGCATTTGAAAGTGAGCAAATGCGAGGGAGCCGTGTCAGTAGATGTACTGGCATGTTAAAGATCTCCTTCGGGGCAAATTTCTGGCACCCTGGCTTCTCTAAAAGCCGGAGATGTTAAAAGGGACGTAAAATAATAATTATTATTTATGGTTATATCAGATAATATATGAACACAAGTGAATTATGACACTCTTCACGTAAAACTTGAAAACACATCACTCGTAGGCCTCCTGAATGAACTGGAGCCGTGGACTGTAGACAGCTAGCGCACCATGATCACAGCCGCAAACTAAGATTGTGATGATGATAGAAAACTAGTTATTCTGCAGAGTGAGGGGGCAGTGCTAATTTTCCTTTCATAATTCTATTTGATACACGTGCAGAATGACATATCCGGAGTGTAGGTTGAGCTGCCCTGTACTGCTCGGGTCCAAGCTCTATGAAGTTGCGGGGTGAGGGGGCATGGGAGGCAGAAGAACCTGTCAACAGCCCGCTCTGTTATCTGGAATTCCTGTTTATTTCACAACTGTTGTCATAGGGCCGTTGCCTATACCAGTGTGGTGTTGCAAATGAATGAGTTAGTGGCCGACCAATGTATTTGGTTCTTTTACTACGCACGAACCGGGAACCCTCCCCACATCTCTCAGGTTCACAGAGCTTGGAACCGAGCGTACATCTATCAGCAGTATATTGGTGTTTATATCAAGCTGTGAATCATGTAATCTTGGGCAGTACGGGGGCGAGAGAGATTGCGATGCACTTGTCACGTAATACAGGATGAGAATCCCGCTCGCTTCTCTCCGTGATGATGATGATGATGTTTGCTCTGCGCAATACAGTGGCTCTATTAGGACGACAATCGATAAGCCCTGCCCACCCACCATATTTATCGGAGCTCGTTTGTTCATTATTCGGTATTTAAAAAAATGTTCAATCTATTTGCATGAAATATCATTTGTGTCCTTCTTTACAATCTCTGTATCAGGCGACTGAACGGTCAGCAAATATAATGCCTAATCGGAGAAATGTAAACGCCCGCTCTAAGCTCGCGCGAGTATGATATTTTCAGCATCTTGCGAAAACACGTAGTATTGTTATTTCAAAACAATTCAAGTTACAGAGACGGAGATGCACAATTGAAGTTTCTTCATGCGAAATCTTTTTATTTGTAGATACGAGTTTGCCTTACGACAACCGGCAAGTAATCACGCTCTAGCGTTGGTGTTGATTGGCTAAGCCGACGGTTCTGCACCTCCTTCGCGCTACCACTCTGTCCACTGGTATATCTTCACCTTGACTGGCATTGTTCTGTACTGAGTAAATGGCTTTGTATCGGAAATGTTAAAGTAAAGTTGTAAGGCATGTTCTTGATTTCCGGCGTGACAGAACCAGCTGTTGTGCTGCAGGATAGACAGCTATGTCCCTACCTTCTCAGCAGTGGCGGCTCGTAGATGAAATATCAGGAGAAGAGCCAAACTCCTAATTTCATCAGTGCATGATGTTTGCGTTTGTGAATATTGACATTCTTTTTCGTATTTTAATGCTAAAATATCTACTTAAAGCCTAACACTTAAAACCAAACCCAACATAAGTTATCGTACTAAAAATTCAAACTCGCTTATTTTTGTAGCTTAAATGAATCCTCCGTTCCCTAAGGTCGGCAATCTTATCTATGATGTCCTCATAGAAGGTTTTCAATCAATTTCAACTACAATTCACGGCTTATGGAGATAGCCAATGATGTAAGTCTGGAGTGAGATATTGTGTTACATGCAAAAGTATTGAATCTTTTCAAACAAGAGAAACTGCGTTCTACTGATGCACTTGTAGAAGGTATTGCCAGTACCCAATTAAGCAAACGTTTGTAAGTCTCTTCTATTTACGGAGTTCTTGATGTATTTCTCCCGACTATTTTTACTTTGTAGGCCTAGGATTCATGAGCATAAAATAGTGACAGTTCATTTCTTAAATGTGGGGTATTGATGAATATGTTTGTTATACTGCTCAAATTTGTCGGAATCTAATAAGACTTATTTAAGAATTTTAATTTATCACAGCCATGCGTTAGCATAGAAAAAAGCGGAACATTATTAAGCCGGTCCTTAATATAATCTCTGATGTACTCTGATATTGCATCAGTTATTTCCAGGCAACACACTTTGAATTTTATTTTAATAATTTTGAGGTTCTAAGGGCTTTTTAGATATCAGTATCTTCAATAATATTCCTTAAAGCGCACACGGTTTAAAGAGGTCTCGTCAAGTCCTCTAGAAGAGAGTTCCTGTAAACTTAAGTATAGAACAACTCTAATCACAAGTCCCAGGATCTGCCTATTTAAAGTCACATTCACATTACATTTAAGTGCACTTAGTCTTGCATTTTCCCTTAAAGTGTCAGATATAATGCTTGTGTGCGTGTTCTAAGTGGTAACTGGTTCTTTAAATGTTGCTCACTGTCTTTGTGTTTGTTCAACCCGCGCGTAATGTTTTGGAAATTTGTTACTGTTACTGTAAAGTAAGCAAGGCCAGCAGAACAGTTCTATAACTACTGCACAACTATGGGAACTGTTCGAACCAAGATCCCTTGCAATGAAGGCTATAGGACTTTCCGGTTTTATTTCTTTAGTGCACAGTTCTATTAAATTCTTTGGCCGCCCACAAATTAATAAATCTCTTCTGTCTTCATCTTTTCACATACTGAAGGGAATTTCTAATAAAATTAATAACGTGTCTTTCACTGCAAACATTATACACTAAACGCCATCAACTTTCATCAGCAACAGTGTATATAACGTTATAAATATATATTATTATTGGGAAAGTAAATAGAAGCCTCAATATAAAAGAAAAAGAAGCCTGTTGTAATGTAAACTTTCGTCAAATGAACTAGACGTATTGCCTTGCCGACACAGGAACATCTTCACTCGTCTGTCTAACGGCAGGTAATGACGTCAGAACTGACGTCAGGTTACCATGGCAACGAGACGACGTGGCTGACATAAACAAGATACTTCGTCTTCTGCAGATTTCCTTCCAAGTTACGGCAGTACAATCTAGCGACAGGGAATACAACTGCCACAAGGACGTCATGCAGCCTTGCTTGCGCACCATCTAGCGATGGAGTGTAGAAATAACAGTACACAAAATGAAAAAGTAGCCCAAGACAATGACAACATTTTTATTTAAATAAGAAAAAATAATGTTTATTTTATTTAAGAGATGGCTAGTGAAGAGGCTCTTCACTCTCTTCACCTGAATAGCCGCTACTGCTTCTCAGGCGTACGTTTCAAGACGCTTACCACGAAACGTGAGTGGTTTCATCTCGATCCGTTGGCCATATTTGGTGCAGATTTCTTCTATGTTTTCAGAAACTCATTCCAGGCATGTTTTGAGATGGTAGCTTATTTCAACTAGCTTATAACTACGGTGCAATAACAAGTCGATAATTAGTACGCAGGACAGACAGCGGGCTTGTGCAGGTTTTACGTCCCTTGTAACTACTGCGGCTTTTAGAGTTGCCGGAGTGCCAGAATTTTGCCTCAAAGAGGGTCTTTTACGTGTCAGTTAAATCTAACTTGCTGACACGGCTTGCTCGCATTTCCGCACTCTCAAATGGCAACTGACTGCGGCAGGATTTGATCCTGAAACCTTGGGTACAGCAGGCGAGCACGTTAAGTCGGAGAGTCCAGCTGAAGCGACGGGCCTGAGTGAGCAAGAGCATAGGACGGTGGGATCAGTGGACGGGACTGATGAAAGCTAATAATGTAAAGAGGTGATTTTACTTGAATTTTAACACCATTGGATGAATTCTCTGCCATAATGGAAGATTCTATCGTCTAACATTATTATTATTATTATTATTATTATTATTATTATTATTATTATTATTATTATTATTATTATTATTATTATTATATTGGTCGTCATCATAGGAGTAAGATGTATGTGGTATAGACTACCACGGTTAAATTTATTCCGTGGCATCTTGTGTGGTCTAGGGGTAGCCTACGTATTTATACTATAGAACCTTGGTCTGTGTTATTGTTGTGAATGTACCAGTAGGCCTACTTGGCATTGGGTTCGTATTGGGGAAGAAGCAACCGTTGGTCTTATTTCGGTAGGCTACCATTCCGGCATATGTCAGGAGTAAAGTGGGAACCCATGGAAATCAGGTCAATGATGACTGAGGAGGGAATCGAAGTCACCTCTTCTCAGTTATATCCACGAAGCTGAATGGATCCCCACCAGCATTACGTTTACTGGCCAAATAAGGGAGCCCAGGGATTCTCAATACGTGCCTTTAGACCAAATGCTACGGTGGCAGCTACTGTTACAATGGCTAAAGCTAGTCGCAAGGGCCAGTTGTACGAACTCAGGTTATACCTTGGCTAAAGTTATCTCCGTAGTTAGCGCAGAATTGAGTTGTACGACATTGGTATAAGAGATAATCCGGGTATAAATGACGGCATAGCTAACCGGGCTTGGGGCCAGTTGTACGAACTCGGGTTATACCTCGGCTAAAGTTATCTCCGTAGTTAGCGCAGAATTGAGTTGTACGACATTGGTATAAGAGATAATCCGGGTATAAACGACGGCATAGCTAACCGGGCTTGGAATGGCGAGCTATCTGCTTATACCGAGTATATATATGGCGGACGGGAGAGACCGCTACAACATCCGAAGTTAAATCATCGCAAACTCTTAATTTCAGTGAGCTATTCATAAATGTACATGAGAACGTATAATTTTAATAGCAGCACAATAATTACATACACATTTTTACAGACAAAATACCAAAGCAAGCCACATTTTTACAGACAAAAGCAGGCGGTACTAGAATATTTTAAATTCTTGGAATTGGGCGCGTGTAAGAAGTGGTATTGGGGCCGGTAGTTTATTCTTAAATCTAACATGATTGCCTATGATGTTATCCTCCTCTGTGTTTTCAATTCTTTATAGAATCAATGGCTCTGTTCTGATGTTCCTCGAGCCTTGTGCGTGTTTGCAGAGCTAAGGAACGCTGAGAATGTGAGACCATCTTGTCCAGCCCTTTATTTATTCTTCTGCTGGCCTGGGAGCTGGGAGGAATAAAGTCAATATTGTGGACACATTAGGGCACAGGCTTGACTCCTCACAGAACGTCTTCTGTACGTCAGGGCTTGTAATAATTGGTTGACAAACAGCAATATTTTCGACATTACCTGGAGACCTCTGAACGCTCAGTTATCGAGTAGTCCAGTGCGTTTGCTTAAGAAATGGAACTAAGGTCTGGTTGTGTGTTGTCGGGACAAGTCGTTCATTCACCTTTATAGTAAAGGTGCATAGTTATTCAGAAACTGTCTGTTCATTGGACGGGTGAACGTCCCGTTGATTAGTTTAACTTTGCCTAGTCAAGTAATCCGTGGTCAAATTGGGCCGGTAAAAACTGATACCATAATCATTAAATTCTGCTTAAAATGGCTAATTACGCCCAATTCGCGTTAAATCAGTTCACGACCATTAGCTACCATTAGAGTTACACTACTTCGGAGTAGTGTAATAAAAGTACCTGAGTTTGTCCTTCATTTACACCTACCCTATATTATACATTGCTAAGGAAAAATCTTATTAATAAAATTATATACATTATTTATAAAAAAGAATTTGTGCATTTTATGCGTTTTATGCCATGTGAATGTAGAAGGTTGCATTGGTTCAATTCGTGGCTGTATGTCTCTGTGACTGAACGAGTATAAACTGCGGACCGCTGTCAAGATTTGTATTTAGATCCAAGGCTATTAAGGTACATATCCAAGCTAGATATAATATTTGTAGCGTGACGGCGAAAGAAAACTAAGGGCTGAGGGGGGGGGGGGGGGGGGTTGTGGGCCATTTTTTTCTTCTGCTATATTTCCATAACGAATGGTTTTATAAAGAAATTACAATATGTCAACAAGTAGTTCCGTGAACTAAATAGTCTATTTACACACAATATATTCCACTGGTCGTTTTCATTTCAGAATTCTCCGGCCAATTAAATGGATTTTCCGTGTAATATACTAAAGTGATTCTGGTACCTGATCAACATTGTGATAAAGTATAGGGTAAAAATTTCCAACTGAAAATATTCCGTCATTTGAGGCAACAAAATAAATAAATAAATAAATAAATACATGAATAAATCGACCTTACTATGGTAATAGTGCTTGTTCTGTTTTAAACCAAAATTTTCATTGTTGGTCAGGACAACTCACTTCAACAGACCTCCACAGTACTAGTAAATATGTGACCAATGTCACACGATGAGGCGTTGTTTACAATGTTAACAATACTGCGGAATTGTGTACCAGAATATTAATGGTACTGATTTATCAAGTTAACCGAAGATCGGTTCAATAGAACATTAGCAAAATATGATACTTTTCAGAAATGAACATGCATATGATCTACATAATTTACGATACGTAGGGTACACAATAAACGGCATTTCACCCTTAAACAGTCATTACAACCTACACTACAATGAAAATATACGTGCCAGATATGCAACTTTCAGCACCGCTTAAGTATGCCTCTTTCCGTAGAGATGGCATCTTTCTGTAACTAGCTATAGGAGTTAATGTCAAGAAAAGAAAAATGCACTGCTTCTATACAAAAACGTAAGCTGGAGAATTCAGTGCTAGTAGATAAACATTATTTTCGCGGTTCATTATATAAACTTTCACTTCGATCGCTTGATCATGATACGAGAAATCAAAACATGATTGTAACATTTTGCACAGTCGACATCTGACGTTCTCATGACAATTGAGCTTAATAATACGCCAGTATATTAATTATGTATAAAGATTTACTGTGCGAAGTTTCACTGCGGTCTGATGATTACATCGGGAGAAAAGCCCATTAAAATTTTTGAAATTCGCGTGACCGCTATGTTAGTTTTATGCTGATCAGGGTTTCAGTAGTCACATAGGTGAAGTAACTTTAATGTCAGGTATAAGTATATTTTCTATGGTATTCAGTATGTCTTTTGGAGAAAAATAACGGCGAATGAAACAGTACCCATAGTTTGGCTACACTGAAAGCTTTAAATAGCCAGTATGTAGAACAAAAATTGAAACACTTATTCATTCATAGCACCTTTACTTGTTAGTGTTACTAGAGGACGACTTAATTTAATTATTTATAGCCTAGAGTGTTTAAGGAACTAATAGACATGACAGACATGCATGAATAAAGAAGTCAATTCAGTAAGCGAAACTCGTCCTGAGAAATCACGGTTTTGCAAATAGCATCTTAAAACTATAGCCTCTTTGATATTTCACAAATGCGAAGCAGTTGTGCATCTTGGATAGGAATAAACATGTCGACAACAGGAAGGCTTACTCTGCCTAATCCGTAGTAAGACTGGAATGATTGTTCTTTTATAGAGGACAGCCCTTAATTATGAGTGTGGAGAAACGGAAAACTTTACCTAAAGGGGGAAATTCATCAGAAATAGTTAGGTTCTAGAGCTTCCCAAAAGTGTAAAGTTGAATCTTGCAAAAGGGAATAATAACAAGCAGCTATTTTGGATTAATTTTGGAAAAGAGTGGATGAGGTACCGAAGATCCAGTCTTTGCTCATGAAACTACCAAAATCGACGATGTTTGAGATGAGTGTTAAAAATGACATAGCTAAGAACTAATGGAAATAATTGTCAACAGTGTGTTATGATTTCGGGGAATTCAATTTAATTTGAAGGAATAGATTTTTCCCTCCTGGCTGGCTGCTTGGCATAGTGGTTACGTTCTTTCCTGCTGAGGCCAAGGTTGCTGTATCGAATACCAGCGTAGTCATTTGGCATTTGAGGGCGCTTAACTGCAGTTTTCTGGCACGTTCAATATGTCCGTGCAAAATTCCGGCACCTCGGCGTACGTTCGACCAATATCATTATTATTATTATTATTATTATTATTATTATTATTATTATTATTATTATTATTATTATTATTATTATTATTATTATTATTATTTAAAATTTGTATTTTTCTAAGCATTGCCCTCTACTCTGTTATATGTTTCATTTAATTTACAATACAATTAAAATAATACGTTCTGTTTCGCTAATTTGTTTTCTGATATACTCCTAACAGGTTTTGCATGCGAATGATAAAAGCAAATCGATGGCCTAGAAAGGAAACCTCGTATCTCCCACTCATCAGTTACTTGGAAATGTTCCGTAACTGGCTGTGGACTAGGGAACATTTTTGCTCTACTAGCCAAAGTGAGATATTATACCAGATTATCATTCTAGGCCGTTGAAATGGCTGCGTGTGGAAAATAACGTTAAATTATCATTCCAGTTACAGAAGTCATTTTTAACGAAGAGTTCAATTTTCTCCCAGCCATCCTAACTTTTAAATAATAGAAGAAGAAATTTTGGGTATTTTTAGGGACAGATTTCACATAAGAACAAGATGATTCAGGATTTATGAACTTTCTTCGATCCCACAAAACTCTGGAAGTTGAAATAACGGGTTTCGCGTACTCTTGAATTCGAAATGTTTGTTACAATCTTCATGGTGTGGCGACAAATTTGTTTAGCGAACTGACTGCTAGCGAACGACGAATGAGGTTAAGGATAAACTGCGTTTGTGTGACATCTCTATGCCAGAGTGCCGACTTATTGATCGACTTCCGTTTCTCCCTCGTACAGATTACAGCCTTAACTCGTGACCAAGGAGAATAAACTGTCGGGAATGAAATACAATACATCTATGAGTGCAGGTGTTCAGTTAATGATTGCCATCCATTCGTATCTCCTGGAATTCGCAGCTTATCGCTATGCCTTCTGTACGCTGTTCTGATTAGATGGAGGGAGGAGATATGGCCGTATCGTCCCTTGAGTTCCGATTCCCGCCAGTTCCAAATCCTTTCGCGGATTAGCTATCTGCCAATTACACTATCTGAGCGAGTCCTGTCAGTTCCGAACACTACCTGAGCGAGCTCTTTATACTCTAATGGTCTAATCAATATGTACATCAAAAGAAACATTTCTTAAAAATACTGTTAAATCATCGGTCTCATCAAACTGTTGAGTTGTTCTTTGGATTCTGTCATCCATTGCAACATATGTTCTTTTCATTTTTTGTGGCTTGCAAATTCAACACTGCCCGCAAAAATTTTTGTCTGAATTTTGAGACTCCATCTTCAAACACAACACCAAGTTTCTTACACAAGAATGTGGTTTTCCGCATTTCAAATTCAGCTTATGGTTCCAATCCTCTTAAGAGTTATTCGTTGTATGCCTCTTCCCATGGCAATTCCACATTTCAATCGGAATATGCACGTTTTAGAGCCATTGCTTGACAAAGTAATCAAAATACTCGATTAACTTTTCATCGTCCGGGGCCGTGCCATGACTGTGTAGCCAACTGTCTTCTACTTTTTCTGGTTTGAGGAATGCAAGTGCAGCACACTTCCTGATGGTGTTTCTGATTTCCGGGCTAGCTTTATACATACCCGAAAGCCCAATTGCTTGCACTTTTCTCCTAATACTTTGGCTTAAAGAAAAAAAAACCAGCCTTGCACTTGGACCCTTGGAAATACTTTTTCTATCGCTTTGATAGCTCCAACCTTACACCTCAGAACTGACAGCTGGGTTTTCCAGAGACATTCGGAACTAGTGGGACTCATTAGATTATTAACTCAGGCGTGAATACACGGTTGGAACTCGTGGGACGTTTTTCCTCAGAAATTTGTTCTCGGAACTCACGGGAATAGAACTCGTGGGACGGAACCGATATGGCTCGGGTTTGACATTTGTCTGACAACTATTCGTGAAGTTGTTCGGTTAATTATTTAAATAATTTCATATAACCTGGAATTTGCAGCATTAGTGTTGTACCCACGGTACGTAGTTGTTCAGTGAAGGATAGGATGGGTGGGAGGATATGACTCGGGTTTGACATTTGTCTGGCAACTGTTCGGTTAATGATTACAGGCATCAATTCATATTTTCTGGAATTCTCCATCGTCCCGTGGTTGTGTTAGGTTGTGTTAGGTTGTTTAGTAGAGAGAGATCTTGGCCATTTGTCTGGCAACTATTGAGCCAAGTTGTTGTGTTGAGTTGATGGTTCAAGTTCGCAGAGAGCACATCATTGACTGAGCTGGAGGAGAATACAGTGAGTGAAGTGAGAAATACACACATCAAAAAAAGTTTTGCATCACCTCGGTTCCAAGAGTTCCGGAACCGTTAAATACAAAGGGAATAGAGATCAACACAAACAACATTTCAGCTCGTTTTATTGCTCATGAGACCCACACATTGCATGTTGTACCATCATACAGCTAGACTTTCAGCATTTGTGGTCCAGATTGCAGTACACACCACTACCTCTAATACCCAGTAGCACGTCCTCTTGCATTGATGCATGCCTGTATTCGCCGTGGCATACTATCCACAAGTTCATCAAGACACTGTTGGTCCAAATTGTCCCACTCCTCAACGACAATTCGGCGTAAATCTCTCAGAGTGGTTGGTGGGTCAAGACGTCCATAAACAGCCCTTTTCAACATATCCCAGGCATGTTCGATAGGATTCATGTCTGGCGAACATGCTGGCCACTGTAGTCGAGCGATGTCGTTATCTTGAAGGAACGCATTCACAAGATGTGCACGATGAGGTCGAGAATTGTCGTCCATGAAGACAAATGCCTCTCCAATATTCTGCCGATATGGTTGCACTATGGGTCGGAGGATGTCATTCAGGTATCGTAAAGCCGTTTCGGAGCCTTCCATGACCACCAGTGGCGTACGTCGGCCCCACATAATGCCACCCCAAAACATCAGGGAACCACCACCTTGCTGCACTCGCTGGACAGTGTGTCTAAGACGTTCAGCCTGACCAGGGTGCCTCCAAACACGTCTCCGACGATTGTCTGGTTGAAGGCATATGCGACACTCATCGGTGAAGAGAACGTGATGCCAATTCCGTGGGGTCCATTCAGCATGTTGTTGGGCCCATCTGTACCGCGCTGCATGGTGTCGGGGTTGCAAAGCTGGACCTCGCCATGGACGTCGGGAGTGAAGTTGCGCATCATGCAGCCTATTGCGCACAGTTTGAGTTGAAACACGACGTCCTGTGGCTGAACGAAACGCATTATTCAACATGGTGGCATTGCTGTCAGGGTTCCTCCGAGCGGCAATCCGTAAGTAGCGGTCATCCACTACAGTAGTAGCCCTTGGGCGGCCTGAGCGAGGCCTGTCATCGACAGTTCCTGTATCTCTGTACCTCCTCCATGTCCGAACAACATCGCTTTGGTTCACTCTGAGACGCCTGGAAACTTCCCTTGTTGAGAGCCCTTATTGACACAAAGTAACAATGCGGACGCGATCGAACTGCGGTATTGACCTTCTAGGCATGGTAGAACTACAGACAACATGAGCAGCGTACCTTCGTCCTGGTGGAATGACTGGAACTGATCGGCTGTCGTACCCCCTCCGTCTAATAGGCCCTGCTCATGCATGGTTGTTTACATCTTTGAGCAGTTTTAGTGACATCTATGAACAGTCAAAGGGACTGTATCTTGGATACAATATACACAGTCAACGTCTATATGCCGGAGATCTGGGAACCGAGGTGATGCAAAACTTTTTTTGATGTGTGTACAATACCGTATCATGTAGAGCACTCTATTATACTAGCCAGCATGGCCTCTTTGCTGGGTCATAACAACAGAAACAAGTTACCGCTAGTCTAAACTGTATTCAAACTGCTTTGTCTTACGAACCGCGATGTTTCTTCCCCTGTAGTGAAATAAATAAAGCCGTGACTCCTATGATATTGCCTAGAATACGACAGTACTTTATTTCATTTTTTTCAGTCAGTGAGATTTTTCTTCACATCTCCAGAAGTATCAGCCATTCTGGAAGTGGTTGTCCGTGGTTTCTCACTTCTACTTCCTAACTTATGGCCAAGGACATCTCCTTCCCAATCCTCACCTGAATTACAAATACATTTACTACTACAGATACCACAATAACATAGAATATCAGAAAAATCCACACACCCAAGTACACAGGGCTAAATGACTACATGTCCAAGTCCCTCAAATGAACCAACAACAACTCTTTGTTCATTGCACTATGATCATCATTTTTCTGGCAGTCGCATGCTACACACGAAGTAAGCTCCTTGCGCTCCGATAGGATTTCTCATTCTATGTGTGGTGTAATTTCAATTTCAAAATCAGTGTAGTCGTTCAGACGCCGTAAGTCACGGCTGTTTCCTAAAGATCGCAGAAAAATTGGTTGAATCCTTTCATCGCGTTCAGACAGGCAGAGAGAAGAATGTGGGGTTGTGAACTTTTCCTGAGGGGGTGTTGATTCATGAAGGGGCTTTGCGAAATCGTGGTCATGTAGCCTCGCGTGTAGAATAAGTCTGATAACCCGTGTCTTTGTGATGGCTGTAGTAGTGTGTGTGTGTGTTTGTAATTAAAGATAGGATTTGGAAGGAGGCGGCTGTGTTCTTAAGCTAGACACTATCCCGGTATTTGCCTGGTGCAGAAGTGGGAAACCGCTTTCCAGGACAGCTGAGGTGGGTATCGAACCCATCTCTTCTCAGTTTTGCCTCGTGAGGCTGAGTGTACCCGTTCCAGTTCTCAGACCATAATTGGATTTCTGTGCACAGTTGTGAATCGAACCCCGACCTCCAGGGTGGCAGCCAAGAATGCTGACCACTGAGCCACGAGGTGGTGAATTCGCATAGTGCTTCCATTATTACCCAACTGTTAACAAGTTGCTGTATATTGTACGTAAGACATGAGAAGATCCCCAGAATTCAAAACTGAATTTCCGGAAGTGTAAAAGTGTGACAGGAAGGAATGTTACTCATATTGTGAAATAAGTCGAAAAGGTATGACTTGATTGTTTGATCGAGCCTGGCTTAATTCTATAATATTCTCAAGGACGGTTTAATGTGACAGCTTCTTGTCGGTAGATTTATTGGCACTTAGCAGAGGACTCCTGTGGGACAAACATCCTGGATTAGTTTGTCATCATTCAAGATCATAAGAGTAGCTGTTAGGATGTAAAAATTTTGTTATAATGATAATAATAATAATATAATCATGGTCATTTAGCTTTGTGTGTAGAACATATCTGATAACATGTTATTCTTAATATCATTATTATTATTGTTATTATTATCGTCTGTCAAAAGGTATTGTGGGCATAACGATGGCAACGCCCGGCTTGAGGTATGGAACGAAAACATGGAGCTGTGCCCTCGGATCCTCTATTTGGCCAGCATTCTCATAAAGGACTCATTATCTCTGCTAATTCGTTTTAATAAACTCTGTCGTCACACAGATACGTAGTGATGGATGACCTCGCCCATTACTGCCTTCCTTTTGAGATAAGACACTTTCATTTTAGTACCAGAATGTTATCAGTCGGGGTTAATAACTTTCTTCTCTGCCTATTTTAATATTTTCCTTCCTTGTCTCTTCCCTTGCCTTTTTTTAATATCCGACATATCAGTTACCCCTCAAGCATGAAACTGAAACGCTAACACGGGCTGGGTTTATGTTCAAGCTGTTGAGGTCTAATGGACGCCAGGAATCTGATATAGAAACAAACCTTTCCCTGCTTCGCTCCAAGATCAAACGTGGCCGGTAAGGGATATTGCGTTGCGAGCGCAACAACTTCATTTGAACGTTATTTGGTGTGTTCACTGATGTGTGGCCATAGAGCCATACTGTGTACAATCGTGCACCGCCATGGTTGTCATGAACTCGATGTTACGGAAATAATTGGGTAAATAGCCATATGAACAATATTTTTTCTTTGGCTCCGTACTGACTTAAAGTGAAATTTTATTTCGTTAAGAATATTTTTAAGCTGACCCACCATGTTGATACATTAAAATTTTTAGCCTTCTTTTGATTTTTGCTAAAAATTAAAGTAGACTTATGAGATCTACACGGGCGAAATCAAACACGACCGGACCGAATGAAACCAAATTTGTTACAGTGGTAGCACTAGCAAAGGGCACCTCAATTTCAAGCTTTATATTGCCGCCATCTTTACCAAAACAAAATGGCGGCCACCCAAATGTTCAAAGCTAAAATCAAATTACGACTAAACTAATCATCTAATCTCTACCAAATTATGAGAAAATATACCTCCATATGACACCCTGCGCCTTATCTACATGGCCATCAGCAAACCATATCAATATGGCGGCCGTGTGAATTATAATCCATAGCTCATGATACAATGAATCAATATTCACAGTATTTGGCATTAAGACAGTTTTATAGAGTGCGTTCAAAAAGTAACGAGCCAGAGGCATAATAACAGAAACCAGTACCTGTATGTTAGAAGTATTGGCCCTGGCTGTAGAGGCACTTGTCCCACTGTGACACGAGGCGGTGAATGGCTGTCTCATAAAATTCCCTGGGCTGCGATGTGAACCAGTTCCGCACGTACAGCTGGACGTCGGCGTCCGAGGTGAATCGTTGGCCCCGTAGAGCCCTTTTCAGGGGACCAAACATGGCGTAATCACAGAGAGGGAGGTCTGGACTGTATGGAGGGTGGCCGAGGACCTCCCATTTGAATTTCTGCAGGAGTGCCGCGACTGTGTTGGCCGTATGAGGTCGTGCATTGTCGTGGAGCGACCACGGCGGCTATGGCGTTCACTGTCACTCGGTGGTCCTGGGTAATGAGTGCATCAACCAGCTTGACGTTGTCATCAGTAATGCAGGGGGTGCCCCAGACCGGGCATCATCGGCTAACGACACCCGTCCTTCCCTGAAGCGCTTGTGTCACGCCTTGACCCTTGCAAGGGACATGCAGTGTTCGCCGTGCACTTGTGACATTCGGCGATGAATGTCTGTTTCCCCTACTCCTTCCGCTGTCAGAAACCGAACAACACCTCTTTGCTCTTTGCTCTTCGTTTGACGCCTCTATGTCACTGTTTGCAATGCGACTGGCAGCGTTGGACGATTGATGCATGCTGCTGCTCGCTTTGTATCGTCACGTGACGTGCACGCGTGCCCTCTAGCGACGGGCTGTGACCTTCCACGCTCTGGTCGGAACCACACCTCGTTACATACGCCACGATTAGCCGATGTAGTCACCGGTTTGCGCATTTCAGCCTCCGGCTCGTTAATTTTTGAACGCACATTATATATAAGGACTATCTGTAGCAAACGTAAAAACAACACGAGACTGTATCTTACCAGTAGCCGCCATCTTGAAATTATAAAATATAAAAATAAATAACTCTCAACACTTAAGAGCTACAGTTACAAAACATAGTGACAAGGTAGGACCGTATATGTGGCTTTGCATGGCCAAGGCAAAAGGCAGACTCTTCATGCATTCAAGATGGAGCCTGAGCGAACTATTAGAACATTAAAATCGATAACTCTGAATGAAATTGGGTAATTAAAACGAATCTTGCCAACAGGTGAGCACCATATTAGAGCTCTGACATGCGTTAGTCAGAAGACTATCACACTGAACATAGTGCACAGCGGCCATCTTGAAATTTCAGAATAAATTAATAACGTTCGGTGTCCTAGAGCTATAATAACGGAACTTAGTAAAGTAATAGAACCTTATATAAGTTGCTTCGTATGCTCACAGCAAAAGAACAGTGACCCCATGGATTCAAGATGGCTGCTAGGCATACTATTAAAGTATACAAATTTGTAACTCAGGATATCATTGCACAATTAAAGCGAAACTTGGTTGGAGAGGAGTATTATGGAAGAGACGTTAGTATCGTTGTTGATAAATTTATCAAACTGAATATAGCGCGTAGCAGCCATCCTGAAAATGCATAATTTAAATATAAATTATTTGTAACTTATGTTATAGAACTACAATAACGAAATATAAGAAGGTAAAAAACTATATGGAGTATCGAACACCCAAATGAAAATAACAGCAACTTTATTTTTTAAAGATGGCGACCTGGCGTACTATTAAAACAAAATAGTGAATCATTTAGGATGTAATTGCGCAATTAAAACTACACTTAATAATAAGTAACATATAAGGGACCTTGCTGAAATGAGCCGTAAGAATACCACGTTGAATATAACGTGACACGACTATCTTGAAAATATAGAATATGATAAGGAATAACTCAAAGTAACAAAGAAACAAAACAACGAAAATGAGCAGTGATGTAGAAGCTTATCAGTGTCTTCCCCTAACCATGTCAAAACAACAGTGAATCCATTCGTTCATAATGGTGGCTGGGCGTATTTTTAAAAGTTGAAGATCATCAACTCATGATATAACAGCACAATTAACACGCAATTTAGTGAGAGAGGAGCACCATACAAATGACCTTTCTACCATTATTCATAGTAATATGACACTAAATTTAGCACGCAGCGGCCATCTTGAAATTAAAGAATATGCACATAAATAATTCTATATATTTAAAGATAAAATATCTGAAATTAGCATTCATTTAGTACCATTTTATATGGGCTTGGTATGCCCAAGACAAAAGAACACCCCCACCTTTTATTCAAGGTTCTGCCTGTGTATACTATCAAAACTTCAAAATCAACAACTCAGGATCCTATAGCACAATTAGCATGAAACATTGTACGAGAGGAGAAGCAGATATGATACCTCGCTTGCATTAAATATAAGATTATCACACTGCATATAGCACGTAGCTGCCATCTTAAATATATGGCATTTATATCGTCTATCCACAATTTATTACAGTTACAATGACGAAACGCAGCAAACATGTAGTCTCACATGAAAGGCTATCTCTGCAAATAATAATAATCACTGTGTCCCCGTCCTCTTACAGCATGACTCCAGGTGCTACTATCAATAAACGTTGGCGCAGTTCATCGACACATCTCTGCAGAAGGCGCAAGACAAACGATTCCATACATTCAAGATGGTGGATGGGCGTACTTTTCCAATGTTCCAATCAATTCCTCTGGATAAAAGAGCGGAATTACAACAAATTTAATAAACGGGGAGTCTTATGTAGGATACAACACACAACGTTCATCACAAGAACATTCAATTATACTCGTTGATAATGACAGAGAGTTCTAACAATACGCATGCATTTAGGAGAAAGCAGGCTATTGTTCTTGACTGAACATCTTGTTAACATTGTCATATTTAAAGCTGGCTTGATTATTCGTCGTCCGTGGAGTAAAGGTAGTGACGATAATATCTGGCTCATGTCCCCGTCACCCAAGAAAAGTCGTATGACAGAAGAATACGGGGCAGCCTTTTAGAGAACAATCTTGCCCTCTAAATACTAAATAATGGTGTAAATTGCACTAACACGAATAATTTAGTGGGCCTACTTACCAATGTTGTAATCTACACCAAGATATCAGTGTCATTAGGCTAGCGCGCGCAATCGAGCTTGACTATGTTCGTCATCACTGTGTCCCCGTCCTCTTACAGCATGACTCCAGGTGCTACTATCAATAAACGTTGGCGCAGTTCATCGACACATCCTTTATCGATAAACACCAGTGGAGTTGGACAGTATGTATGCTTTCCCCTTATTATTCCAGTTTTCAACGGGGTTGGGGATGAGATGCGATGATAGTTTGTGTGGCGGGTGGGATTTACGACTGACGCCATCTTCACGAGAGGAGTTAATGAGAGATGAAATGATTGAAGATGAATGGAATTGGGAAAGGATATGGCAAGAAGCAGCCGTGGCCTATTAGATGGTATCTTTCCAGTATTTGCCTGGAGTTGAAAATGGGAAACCACGGAAAACCATTTCAAGGGTGGCCGACGGTGGGGTTCGAACCCATGTCTACCGAACCCGCAGGTAGCTTGGCGCCAAGGCGTTAGCAGGCGTCGGTAGTGGAGTTAGACGGTAAACATGAAGTAGGATGACTGATTCTCTTCAGAACTTTCTCCTGGCCGGAGACAGAGTTTAAGTACCGTGCGCGAGGGCACATTCTGTACAATGCATGTCTCCCTACGGTTCGTCACTTCTTAAATTCATGATTGAGACACATTCAGGACAGCATAATTTGCTTCTCATCTCATCGCGGAAGCAATCGGTGATTTGCAGCCGTCTCGAGAGCCTACAGCTGCATATCAAGAGGTGGATATGAATGGCTCAATTGTCTTGCTGGCAAAATTTGAGGCTTCCTATTAACCTATAAATAGAAAGTTTGAGTCGAAAATTCAAAACGTTCAGACAGAGAACTTACTTTATTTATAGAGATGTTTTGAACTGCTGAATGTTTTCTTCATTAGCGCTCTACATCCAACATGAACGCAGAGAACCGAAGAGAAGTTAGTAGCTGAAATCTGTACTGGATTTTAAATATGTAAATGTTACAGATGTATTCTTTATGAATGCCAATTTTAATATTAGGTTCCTTTCAGCATATTGCTGACAAATCACATTTCTCTATAATTTGATCGATGTTTCAATGACGAAAATATAAACTAAATAGTCCCATCTCTAATCTATATGTATAAAGCTGACTAGTCAACCCTCTGATGAGGTGGGGTGGCGCAGAGGTCAAGCTGTTGTCCTCTCACCACGGCAGACCAGGTTCTATTCCCGGTCAATGCATTTGAGATTTTCAACGTGAAATGGCATGTTCTGTGGTCCAGATTCCACGTAAAAAGGAGGTCCCGTGGATCATGATCGCGAGTTTAACGGTCACGTAGAACTACAAACTTCCTTCCTTCATGAGGTTGGCGTCTGGAAGGGCATCCGACCGTAAAATCTACCCACTGCATAGAAAGCTCACCTCAAATGATCCCAGATCCCATAGCAACTAGAATAAAAATGGGTAGATTCACACGTTGACTGATCTACTTGTCACATGATAATCTTTGGGAAATTTACGTGTAAAGGCACTTTACGCAAAACTTATGTCAGTCGGTGTTACGAGAGAGTAATGTCGAATATGTGTGGGTTAGTTTTGACAAAACAACAGACTCTGAAGGTTCTTTCGTAACGAATATATTAGTTGGAGCCCTTTAAAGAGCAGCCCATTTATGACAACAGTTCGACAGTAATGTCGAATATGTGTGGGTTAGTGTTGACGAAACTACGGACTGTGAGGGTTGTTCCGTAACGAATATATTAGTTGGAGCCCTTAGTAAAGAACAGCCCATATCTTGTTAATGTATGACAACAGGTACTCAGTTCGTCATTGATTCAATGGAATTGTTGTGACATGATGGATACAACAAAGTACTCCTCAAGGGAACGGACGCAGCTAGTTACAGGATTAAATCGAGGACGTTGAAAGGTATTTTCCTTAATTTAATTCACTTAGCATGTCTCGCACATGGACTGTTTGTTCATGCTATCCATTCGTGGACAATCTAGTGTCGTCTGTTAAGAAACGATTCGTCAAAGCTCCATCACGGGTTCAGATATTGAGAGCAATTAGCACCTGGTACTCCTTTACCACCACAACCTATTTTAACGCGCTCTACTATTCGGAACATTTACCGATAATTAGAGAAGTTGTAAAAGTTGAGCTGGCTCAGCAAACATTGTCAAGCAAAGAATTAGGAAGTAATCTTGTGTTTATAACAGCTCATTTACATCGTATTCCTAAAGCTATTACGTCACTGGAAGCTGTTGGGATTCCTTTACACCAGCCATTTGCAAAATTTGACAAAACCGTGTACACTTTAAAAACAGTTCCAAGGGTTGTAGGAGAAACGGGAAAACAAAAAGTAACCAACGTTCTCTCCAAAAAACGAGGTTATAAACAGTGGAGTTCCTTCTAGGGGGGCATATCATTAATATAGTAGGGCAATTGTGTAGATTATTAAAGGGGTACATGACCTTGCTGTTCCGCCTCTTAAAACGACAGTAATCATCTGCTTACATTCTAAAATTATATTTCGATCAATAATCATAAAAAATAATAAGTAAATAAACATTCTCTTTGCATGAAAACTATTTTAGGCCTTATTATTTTGTCAGCACAATAAAAAATTAAACATTTTTAAAATTTGGGAAACGGTAACTAAGTATTAAAACTGAAATATGCAGTGGTATCATCATGTCCATAACTGCCTATAATACTGATGTTATGTGAGAGAAAAATAATGTTTTGCTCTCCATGTCCTTACTGCCATTACTATTGACTCTCAAAATCTGTCTATCTTGAGGACTTGATCTGCATCATTGATAGGAATACATTGCAGAACCTCCTCATGTACCGAATTATCCTTAACAAAATGGACACACACAATTAAAGCGACCCTAAGCGACGTGAAAAAAATTACCGATCACACACTTCAACAACAAAACTGATCCATGGCTAGCTCCAACTCTGAAGGAGTCGTCTCGCTGCGAGTTGAGTGCAGGACATTTACAAGTGACGAATGTGATCACTTTAAAACTAAATACAGGAGTTAAGAAGCCTCCTTAGCGGTAATGTAAAACAGGTGATGGGACAATATGAAGATTCAAGTAAAGACATGTCTCGGGGGGGGGGGGGGGGGGTAAACTCTAACCCCCCTGTCGGTACGCCACTGGATATAATGTACTGCTTGAAACTGTAGATGTTCTAGAAGGCAGAGCACTCACAACACCAACAGCATGAATGCCCCGTCACTTCGTGGGTTGTACAACGGAGTTCTTCGCGCTGAGGGACAACAGACACTGTTAACTGAAGTAGTGAAGAATTCACCGATGATGAAAATCCATGGAATGTCGACGTATGTCACAGATAATAACGTAATTTTATGGAAATAATCTCAAATTGCTGATGCATATTTTGTTGCATATTTAGGTACCTTTCCGGGCATAAATGCATACATATTTATGCAGCTTTTATTGATGATGGTGATGATGATGATGATGATGATGATGATGATGATGATGATGATTGTTGTTTTAAGGGGCCTAACATCTAGGTTATCGGCCCCTAATGGTCTGGGTGATCGGCAGTTTTTATTGCATGAACTTCCGATCTCTAGTCACTCATAATTAACTGATATTGAAAGTTATATATTCCATTACGTTATTTTTATTGTAGTAGTTGTGGTGTTGATTGTTTTAGGTACCGGACCAATTTTCTAGTGTGGGTATCGTAAATTATAGATGTACATTTCTGGAAAGGAACATATTCGACTGATGTTTTATTGGATCGGTATTTGGGAAAGTTGTTAAACTAGTTCTGTGAACTGAATATTTCGGTACGTAATTCTTTAGTGTTGTATTCGTGTATTGTAGATAGCGCCTCATCATGTACCTTTGGACACACGTTTTCCAATGCTGAAGGTGGGTTGATGTGAATTATCTTGAGCAACGATGAAAGCTGTAATTTAAGACAGGACAAGCACTATTTATTTATTTATTTACAGTATTTATTTATTTATTTATTTATTTATTTATTTATTTATCGTATGGCTTTTAGTGCCGGGAGTGTCTGAGGACATGTTCGGCTCGCCAGAGTCTGTAGCTGCTTCCAGCGGACACCCAGAGGGTGAGCTACACGTTCCGTTCAATTTCAAGTAGTTCCAAATTTCGCCACCAGATGTCAATGATACCTAGTGGTCAACGTTGGAACTTTGATAGAGCGTTCCAACGAAATCTAACCTAGAAATTTAGCTCCACACAAGTTTAGTCTGTGGAAGGATCTTTTACATGCCATAAATCTATGACATGGGACCACTGGCTTTACTTCCCCTCCGAAGGAAGGCATACTGAAGGATGAGAGATGGGAAGGGATGGAAGAGTGGGATGGATAGGCTAGGAAGAGGGAAGGAGGCGGCCGTGGCCTTACAGTAGGCACTGCCCCCGTAAATTGAATTATATTGAGACCACGGCGGTTGTATTGGCAAATATGAAGAAAGTTATGGCTGTCATAGTTGTGACGCGGATATTCATGACGTAGGCACGGATGACGTAGACTTCACGCAAGTAGGCTGATTGAGCTGAGATTCTTGGTGACGTCATGATTTTGTTCGAGAAAGATCTGAGATTTACGACGCAGTCGCAGGGAAACATGGAATTTTGCTGAGGAAGAAGTTACGCGATTGGAGGAGAGACTCGAACCAATGAACGATAGTTTGGAGGGAGACGGAGATTACTGAAACTATCATATTTTATTACTTTTGGAATGCAGAATTGTGGAAATCTATTTTCAGTTATGGCATTGATTTGGAATTTTGAAGAAATTATTTTTGAGTTTTTGAAATTTGAAAATCCGTCAAGTATTGCCAAAGTTAGAACTTCTAGCAATGACGGAGAAACAAGCTATGGAAGGGATGGATACGCCCCTTAAGAAGTTGATAAAAGGTCTTGCACAGCGAAGAGGAGCTCTCATAGCTCATATATCAGTTCTCATACCGCATATATATTTCTGATGTCACATAGTCGTTTTCGAGTGATACAGTGAAACAAGTCGTCTTTAGCGCGTGTGGTAAAGCCAACCGCATTGAACGAGCTTCGAGAGCGCCGCAGTTCCATTTTACGGTATTTGAAACTAGGTGAAGTTGAAACGCACACATTTTCAAGTCTACAAGATAATATATCAAGAGTTGACTAATGCCTTTAAGCTACTTCTATTGTGCAGTACTATATTAAAGTGTGTAGAAAGGTTGAACATTTTCAAGATTATAGTTCGAAAGATATTGGCATTTTAAGACGGCAGGCAAAAGTGATTTTCTCGCCACCTGAGAAGCACTTTTAAAATATCACATTCTACGCTACGGCTGACACGTGTAGTGCAACCGTGCTATTACATATTGCTTTTGGTGTTACAACGCTGCATTCTAACATGGAACAATATAATATGGCAGTTCTTTCAACTATTATAACGGAAATGGAGATGAAGGCTAAGGACTTTAATGCAATTGGGACATATATCAATGGAGTGAAATAGCAGCATGGAACTTCGCTAATCGTCTTTCTACAAAAGCGAGCATGTAGTGAATATCCAACTACACTCATGCATCGTTGTCCAACGCTGAATTATATCAAATGGCAGTGGAAACGTATTCATACTCCACAACTATGAATATTTCTACGGAAATAACTGCAATAAACTTCATGGCGAATTTCTACCAGAACTTCAGGGAACTATCAAGAGAGGCCAGGGTAGACCCGGCTCACAAAGAAGAGTTTTGCCAGAAGGATGTCTATCGTATACACGGAGCAGTGCAATTTCCGGAGGAGGAAGCAGTTCTATTCTCCGAGGGCGCTGGTTCCAGGTTCGAGGTCGGAGCACATCTTTTTGGTGAAATGGAACCATCACCAGTCTTCTTTGGAAGATTTTCCTCTAGAACTTCAATCAACAGATAAGGTAGTCGTGAACGTTTCTTGTTTTATTTGAGTCATTTAGCGATATCTGAGCAACCATTTTTCTCATATGTTCTGTCCTATATTTTGCCCCATATTCTTGCTTGATAATTCTGTACTCAGTACACTTCGATGAGTTATGCATTTTTCTACGATTTATTAAGACATTGTTATGTCATTGGCATATTTAAATAATTTTGGATCAGTTGAGACTGATAATATATTCTTTCAGTAATTTGCATATTTTTGTAGTCACGATTTGACAGTAAAGTTAACGATTTTCTATGGCAGATTTGAATTCAGACAGCGTGTCACTCTATTAAAGTAATTCTTTTCAGTAAATTACTTTGACCAATTTTCTGTCATCCTCAAGAAAGAAGAATAATTAAAAGATTTTAGAGCGTTAAAATCTATTTCTGTATCGACGATCTTGGAAATACTAGTCGTTTTAGGAACATGATTGCAACATAGACATTTATTGTCAGTTCTGAAATTACCATTGCATTACAGACAATTTTATGAAATATGAACTTTGATTACGATTTATTGAATACACTATAGTAATGAACATTTGATAGGAGTTTTTCTCAATTCTAGATTGGAACAATAATGTTTGCATTCCAAAGTTTAATTGTATTCTATTCGACTATTATGCAGTTTAGATGAACTTTGTTTGAAGATAGTATTTTAATACTACGATACTTAGGAGATATTAATCTCAATTTTGATAGACCAGAGAGGCGTGTATAATCGTATTTGCTATTAAATTTATTTGTGATTGGCAAATTTTTACTTCATATCGATTCATGAATGAAACCCACGAAGGTTAAAATAATAACAGTTTTGAAACAATTAATGAATATAAGAATTTTTGAAGTGGAACTATGGATGTATAATCGTTAGTTCAGTGGACATGTAAAAGTCGCTGATGAATAATGCCCTTGAATAAGTGAAGGAGATTCCCACAGTAATATTAATGAAGTTGATGAGATTATAAGTGGAGGTTTTGTGTATGGATTGTGGAAGATTTTTATGCCATATATATTGAAATATATGATGAATTCTGGGCCTATTTTATGCAATTTTGTGCGTTTGAAGCGAAGTATTTTTCCGCTGAGTTTATTGTCTAGGTCCTTTGAAAATTAATCATGTGAAATTACTGTTAAAATTAACAAGAGTGTTAAATAATTTGAGATAACGATTTTGAATGGAGGTTACCGTCACAAATAATAATAATAATTATTAAAACTTATTAAACCTGAATATAAGCTTAAATATAACTAACCTTCATTGGTCGATTATATTAACCTGATTTGAGTAATTATCAACCGGATAAACGTGTGGTTTAATGTATTTCTAAAATAAATAATATTAATATTGTAAATAATTGTGTAAATATCTTTAACAATAATGTGAAATGAAAGGAATTAATAGAGGCGTGTATAGATTTTTCAATTGTCGTTTGACAATATTATAAACAATTTATAATTGTTATTAACAATTAATGAGCATTTGTTATAAACATTAAGAGTTTTGTTAATATACTCTAAAGAACGCTAATGAAACATATGGATTATGTAATTAAACAAGTTTTGGGATTATTAGAGTAATCCAGTAACATGTGATTGAAGCATTTAAAAGGTTTGCGTGATAATATTTGAGTTGAGTTGAGGACATTCAAAGTGTTTGAAAAGGAGCTAGGCTCTGAGGTAACGAGCATATGCTAACACTGACTGGACAGGTGGGTCCACTTGACGACGTGGGCATGCGACATGATGTAGGGTGGATCGCAGCTGGCCTGACAACTGTATGTTAGAGGCCAAGGTCGACCTTATAACAGGCTTGCAGTTATAAATAAAGTGTGATGTTTATGAAAGAGGAAAACAATTGCTACATGTCTCGTTCCAATTCCCTCATCCATTCCAAGTGTATTACTATTATTACGTTCTTTTAAGCTAGTGAAAGATAAAATTTTGTATGTAACGTCTACAAGTCCTACAGGAGGACATGGTTATATTGACAATGGCTTCTGATTGCCACGTGTATTTTGTTGAATTTTTGTTAGAATCATTCCCTTTATGTGAAATAAATTATTGTACAGTTTAAAGTTTCTTGTTTTCGTCTTGGTTCATTTTAAATATCATGGTGGAGGTTATTGTGTGGGCATACTTTAAGTGATCCAGTTGGCAACCCATACCCGAGATTAATTTGAAGAGGTAAGTAAAAGTAAGTATGAACCCCCGTATATTTTGGTGTGTTCCACAATAATTTCTTGTTAACTGCTGTGCTCTAATCTCGGTGGTATCTGGCAGTGCCATTTTCATTGATGTAGCTGTGCCGGTGCGTTTGATTATTGGCAATCCGATTGAGGGGGCGGATATCTGACAGCCTACTATCCGGATTTACGGGGACAGTACCATCCCGGCATTTGCCCGAAGACGAAGTGGGAAACCACGGAAAACCACTTCGAGGATGGCTGAGGTGGGAATCGAACCCCCTCTACTCATTTGGACCACCCGAGGCTGAGTAGACCCCGTTCCAGTCCTCATACCACTTTTCAAATTTCGTGGCAGAGCCGGGAATCGAACCCAGGACCTCCGGGGCGGCAGCTAACCATGCTGACCGCTACGCTACGGACACAAAGTTAATCTTAGGCAATTGAGCAAGTCTTTCGCTACGTTGCAGATAAAAGTCCAGTATACTAGCTGTAAAGGAAGTTAGCTGTGGTTACCGTCGTTGACGGGTTCATAGGCGGTTTGTGAGGACAACATATCCCGTCACTGAAGAGAAGAGAGAAAAGTCCTAAGACACAAGAGGACAGCCTCGTCCTCTAAATCAGAGGTCCTCACAGGGGGGCACAGAGAGTGATAGGGTGGGGGGGGGGGGGGAGGCGCTGGCTCTGATTGAAATATTTATATATCATACTCGGTAACAAATATTGCTATCCTCATATCCATGAACCTATCATAGGCAGGAAGCTCCCACGACCATTTAAGACGAATAAACTCGTAATTTTGCTGTCTTCTTTCACAAGAACTGGCCAGTAGATCCTGCCGGTAGGAATTCTGAGAAAAGGTGTAGCCTAACATTTCCCACACAGCACCCTTTCATCCGCCACCTGCAGCGATATCTCCTTACCTAACACTTAACAACCACTAATGACAATAACCCGCCACTTCCTTACAAGAATAGATGATTCTATTACTGCCCTTGTCGACTCGAATGCAGCCAAGCCTTTGCAGTCAGTTCAAAGACAGTGAGTGCACAGGTGAATTCTAGTGCATGTCCAGTGGAAGTAGTTAACTCGATTTACAATGAACTGATACAAGTAACGCCATTACCCATGGGTACGTGGCTTATTAGCAGTGGTAAAAGGAGACCCCATGAAAGTGAGAGTGTTTTCCCTCCTTCGTAAATATTCAGTCCTACTTCTACTTCTGCTCCCACCAGGAACATTATTTCCATTTATTATTGTTATTATTATTGCAACTGGTAGTTACAGTAATTAAACAGAAGCACATACTGGGATCCGTTTCTTTTGTGTGAAGTAGCCTATGAGAGGTGGTAAGAAAGGAAACAGGAATAGGAGGGATGGGGGGGCTCTAGATATTTCGTGTTTGAGAAGGGGGGCGCGACAGAAAAAGTTTGAGAATCCCTGCTCTAAATCGTTAATAGGGGAATAACTTGCCCCAATTCTTATATTCCATTGTAAGTGCTTCAAAGGGCATGCGCAATAGATAGCCAATGCCGGCAGTCTAGAGAGAATGCGTTGTCCTTGAGATATCAATGGTAAATTTCTCAGTGGAATAAACAGTCACTTTAGAAATTTTTAGCAACAGAAAGATAGTCAAAAAGATCATTGCAATCAGTGGCCACGAATATTAGAACGATTTAGCGTTTTAAATACAAATATACAGACTTGAATACATTTCGGAGGAAGTATTAACATGATGAATGTCACCACGTGCTTGTCTCGCTCATCCCCACTGTGCTACTTCCCTCTGTCCAAGTGAGTTTACTCGTCTATTTGCATGAGCTTACATACCATTCAAACACACCGTGGCGCGTGGCTAGCTGGCCAAACATCACGTAGGCTCGAGATAGTTGAAGCTTGTGCGGGAGACACTGAATTCCACACCCAAGCAGAATAAGTGGGCTATGTTTGTTTGTTTGTTTGTTTGTTTGTTTGCCATGGTTATTAAACACACCGTCTGTGTTTGAATGTATGTATTCATTAAACCTGCTGCCTGTGTTAAATAAAAGAAATGCATGTTTTCAGTTTTCTTCCAAAAATGATTGTGTACCGTACTAATATTTTTTAATATTAACATTTTCGTAAGTGTGAGAAACTGTATCTTATTTCTCGAATGTCAGTGAAAACTGTATATAGGCCTACCGGATAAATCATCTGCCTCAAATAATATCGATTTATGCAGCCCAACTAATGCGTGTTGTCACGAAGGTCGATATTTCTCTGCTTGCATCCCGTATTGTACTAATGCACTGCAAGCATCACCCACAAACGATACTGAACACTATCATTTTCCCCTCGCATTAGTCTGTAGGTACATGGAGGGGAAAATAGTGGTGTTCAGTATCGTTTGCAGGATGTGTTTCCAGTACACGAGTACCATACGGGATGCAAGCAGAGAAATAATGACCTTCCTTATACCAACGCTAGTTGGGCTGCATAAAACAGTATTATTAGTGGTAGCTGATTCACCTGGTACGGTAGATATGAAGCTAAAATGTGGCACGATAAAATGCACGGAGTACACACTCCCTTGTAGATGTGCTCCCGCTAAATCTGTGCTCTCGAGGTTGAGTACTGCTCCTGGGAATGACGTCACAGAACATTGAATTAAAGCTACGAAGGAACACAAAAGTGTGGAATATCTGCACCGAGCTGGCAAATTATGTACTGTATTCGTGGTGTCTCGTTGAACTGATATAATCTACAGTACCGATCTTGAATTGAAGACGACCGTTAAAAATTGACCACTAACACCTAGAACCTAAACTTGAGTCGAAAGTTGTGTGTGACTTGCATCTCCTAGGGCAGGCCTGTCCAGGGAAAATGCCACTGTGGCAGTCGTCTGCCATGCTAGTGCCACGACCTTTCCTTAGTGAATCGGGGAGGTGGTGTTGAGTCATGGCTGCAAGCGAGGAAGGTGTTGCGGAAGCGGAGGTAGCAAACTGGCTGTAGGACTGGCAACGTTGTGCGTGGCATTGGATGGGACATTAGTAACCAATAATCAGCAGCTATAACAAGTCCTTTGAATCAGACTGCCTGCTTTTTATTTTTCATTCTTAAAAAACGCGTGACATATCAAGCACATCCACTTGCCTTCCACTGACGCAGGGGCGGTTACTAATAAATAATTAAATTCCCAGGAAGGGTTGCTCCACCACCCACCTCTGATGTTGAACGCCTTTTTGCCATTCGCAACTTTTCTACTACTGATGTACCGTTCTATATAAGAAGAAATCAGAATCTCCTTCTTGCCTTACTTGATACTTGACTTCTTATGACCCATTCCACTTCAGCGCAGCGTGTTTAGGACAGGAGTGTGGTGGCGGTGGGAGGGGAGGGTGGGGTGTGGGATCGCAAGTCCATCTTCTCCTCTCTAGCAAGAGAAGGTACTGCTCGAGTCTAAGCTGCGTGGACCTGAGAGGAATGTGCATCGCAGACTATTATGAGTATTATCAGTGGTGGTGACGAGCGATGCGGTTTCTCGGTCCTTGCGTAGTAACAGAAGCAAATACATTAGTCGGTGACTCAGTCACTCATTCCCAACGCCACACTGGTTTCAGAAAAGACCCATGTTAGCAGTATTGGAATAGACGAGAATGTCAGGTAACACGGCGGGCTGTCGACAGGCTTCTCAATTCTCGCCTGCTCCTACCCTGCCTCTCCTCTTCATCCCGCAAGTTCACAGAGCTTGGAACCGAGCAGTAGTGAGAGGTGAAGCTGGCGGGAGTCGTGGTGGAGCGTGGAAGAGTGGAGCTTAGTCTGCCACGGAGCGAGTCTCGTGGCAAGCCGTGGCGCCACAGCCACCAGTGGCATGGCTGGACAGGCCTGTCCTAGAGTATCGTAGGGATCGGCCTTTTACTTTTTCAGTTACGTTGGAAAACAACACAGAAGTTCAATACTTTCAGCAATAAAAAGATCTGTGTTCCAGTTTGTTGCTAGTATTAACACCATGATTTTTTGCTAGATACAGTATTAGATGGGTCTCCTTCTGCTGCAAAGTAAAACCGAAAGATATATAAACACACTTTTTATTCCGTCACTATGCTCTCAACAGCTCCTAGTTGCCATGCACTGCGTACAACAGTCGAAATGCAGAGCTAAACGACACGCGAAAGACACATTTTCTTGTATGCAACCATAATTACGTGTGGGGGCAATACCGGAGTCGTTAACTTGCACAGTATTCTCTCGGATAATCTTAGCAAACAAGCCCATTCTCAGGATGGGTTCGAATAAGATTATAGCCTACTTACAATGGAAATATGGTAGAATTTTTAATTGCATTCTAGGTAGCAGAAAACAGACTCATCTCGTAATGCATCTACGAAGCAATCGCGGTGGAAATACTTGCTACCCTAAGAGTGGTGAACTTTTGTGTGGTTTCTCATCATTGAATAAATCATAACTGGAAAAAAGAAGAAATAAACGAGCCCAGTGAAATCAGTGAATGTTCTAAGATGTGTGTTCTGAAAATAATTCAGAGATATTGTTGGAATGTTTTAGGTTCTAGGTGTTTGCTATTCATTGATTTTTTTTCAGTGGTCCTTATTTTTTAGGTATTGCATGTATACGCATTTTGTACACAACTGTACTTTTGTGTTGTTGAATCCCCACCCCCACCCTATTAGCTGACAGGCTACTTTGCGAGTGTGCCTTCAAACGGATGCCAAATAGGGACCAACACTTGGAAGGAACAATGATCACACTGCTCATCAATCATGGGCGCTTGGAGTATGCAATTAACGGCTCGCTTCATTTCCAGATTATATCGGTTGATGCCAGAGCCGGCCGTGATTGGGTGCGATTCAGGTGGGGGGATGCACTCTTTGTGTGTAAACAATATGCGACGAAACAGACGGCTTGTGGGCACGCGATGTGTTGAGGGGACTACTTGAAAACAAGCCGGGAGTATATGATGAAAAATGTCAAGTCATAACCTTAAAAACAACTTCTTATTTCATATTATTAATACTGAATTCCCCTAAAAAGTGTGGTGGTGATATTGATTGTTGCTCTCGTGACTGTGAAATAGAGCAGGGGATAGTGACAGAGACATGAGCTCAGGATAGGTCACAGGATACACGGGGAGGACATGCTCGGACAAGTTATGAATGTCCGTGAATGTTATATTGTGCGATAGGAGGGGCAGGTGAACCAGCTGTGGCCGCTAGGAGCGGTACACTGGTCTAACTATTGATTTTCGGACTGGAGCCATGCTGACGACTTGACTAATTGGTGATTATGTGAACAGATGGAACAAGCTATGATGAGATGTAATAGATATGGATGAGGGGAAGGCTAGTGATAGCCAGTAGGTTAATTAGTCCTTAACCTGTGTTATTGTGTCCCGGCATTTGAAATGGTGAAATCCTTTCTCAGTATTTCTTTCGAATGAGTCTAGATAAATCCGGGCAAAATTTCACTCGGCATAACTGGCAAATTTGCCATGGCTGGGGATAGAACCACTTGCCATGCACACGAACTGGGCTACTATCCGCTTCTTATAGTCTCAGACACACGTGGTACCGGCTACCTCCTACGTCCTAGTTAAAGCACTATATTACCCAAGCATGCTAACAGGCATCTTGTATCCAATAGACGATTTTAATGTAACTAATTATAATACTCACGACTTACTGATAATTCGCGACTTTACCATAGTTGTAATGAAACAAATAATAAAGGATGGAATACCGTTTTCACAGTAAAGTATTAACACCAAGAATTCTTCCAGGCTTATGTCGTGTACATTGCGGGACGAAAGTCATGATTCCACCTGTTTTGTGCCCCAGTAGGGAGGGCCCCTTAAATTAGCCAAGAGACACAGCAGTGTGCTTCAAGCCTGCAGATGAGCCCAATTCGGTTCACCAGTGTGAAACCCCATAACATACATGGCGTAAACTTAGCAGATAGTCTGGTGGAACAAATAATGTGCCTCTGTTGTAATTGCCGAGAATTGCAATGATGCAATATCAATTCATAAAACGGACCAGTTTTTTCAGTGAGTTCTATTCTTAATTTCCCGAGAACTTTTATTTATTAATTTATTAGGTGGTTTCGGTGGCGTAGTCGGTAGCATGCTGAACTGCTGTGCCCAAGGACGCGGGTTGAAACCTGGCCCAAGTCATCGAATTTTTAAGAGCATTAAAATCCTTCAGTATGCCTTCCTTCGAAGGGGAAGTAAAGCTGGCGGGCCCATGTCATAGATTTATGGCGTGTTAAAGATCCTACCACTGCAATTGGTGGTGTGTAGCAAAATTTGTAGGTTATATTTGGATGGTAGGTAACGCTCTATCAAGTTCCAACGTTCGCCGCTAGATTAGTGGCAGTGGCGTCTGGTAGCCAAAGTTGGAACTACTTGAAATTGAACTTTCATTCATCTTCATTCATTTCATCTCTCATTAACTCCTCTCGTGAGGTTGGCGTCAGGAATGGCAACTGGCCATGAAAATTATCAGGCACGTGGAATTTCATCGCATTTCATCCCAGACCCCGTTGGAAACGGGATTAATAACGGGTAGACATAGATCTAATTTATGTATTTATATTTATACACTACGGTACATTTAATACAATAAATACAAGATCATGATGATGATATTAGTAATAATAAATATTAAACTGAATGACAGAACTGATTTACGTGAAAACGGCTTTGAAATAAAATTTGAACTGCCACGTAAATCTCTCTAGCGACAATATCCTCAGGGTTTTACTACCCCGTATTTTTTCAGCACATTGAAAATACCTTATGGATGTGGGGAAAAGAATACTTGATTTGAAAATATTCGTCTGTTTCATGAAGTGATACTGTATTATCGTGGTTCAGTACAGCTATTCTTGAGCAATTGTGGTTCGCAGGGTATTCATTAGCGTTAAAATTGTTTCTCTTGGATACAGGGACTGCTCTAGGACGTAGCCAGGAATTATGTTCGGGAGGATTCGAAGTTTGCTGATATGCATCGTATTTAGTGAAAAATACCCTGTACTTATGCTACTAAATGACTAGTTCACCTCGTTGCGTAGTGGCTAACACTCTTGGCTGTTACCGCGGAGGCCTGGGTTTGATTACCGGCTCTGCCAAGAATTTCAATTCTGGTCTGATGGCTGTAACGAGGTACACTCGGCCTCGTGAAAAGAGGTGGGTTCGATTCACACCTCAGCTATCCAGGAATTGGTTTTCCGTGGTTTCCCACTTCTACTGCAGACGAATGCCAGGATGGATCCAATCATAATATCCATTACAACTACGCACACATACTGACAAATTTCACACACACCAAAGTACACGGGGCTACTCGACCACGATGTCGAAAAGCCTCTCAATGATTCAACAACAGCAACAACAACAACAGCAACTACTACTACTAAATGACAAGGCAATAATTTTGATATTTCCCCAGGGGGTCATAACTAGTGAGGCGTGGGTTGGTGACCACGGGACACCAGCGGAGTCCGGTGTTGCTTACTTGTCCTGGACTCCTTTCTGTCATCTAACTTGTCGCCCTCACTTGGCCAACTCTTGTTCTTTTCTGACCCCAACGGTATTAGGGTATCGGAGACCTAGGGTGTTTTTCCTTTTTTCTGCCTTAATTGTCCTTTGTCTCATCTGTCCTGAACCCTGATGCCCTCAGTCTTCGTTGGGATAGACCTCTTCTTTTCTTTTCTTTTCTTCTCTTTTCCTGGTATCTTCCGCCCAAGGCCCTAATGGAGGCAGGTTGTATGTAGCCACACCAATCCTGGATAGTGTTACACCCTCAAGGGCTCACGGTTTTTGAGTTGGTGAACCGAGGGATTCCTGAGCTGGGCCTGTTTTCTTAATTTTCCATTGCCTTTGGGGATGACCCTCTTCACCTTCCCTTTCTACCTGCCTTTCTTTCCAAATCCATTCGAGGGCTGAGGGTATTTGTTTTCCCTGTCAGTTTTTTTCTTCCTTTTTTGTCCTTTTCTTCTTCAAGGACGTAAGTTAGTTTTAGTTTTAGGTTGCATTTCATCTATCATTTTCACCATCGCCCAAACCATTACGGGCCGATAACATCGATGTTTGATCCCTTAAAACAAAAATCATCATCACCAGGTTTGGTACACTTAAGAAAATGGAAATTGCAACACCATGAAGGCATTGGTCGCTTGTGTTGATTTTCAAGATATGGAACGATGCCATGTAGGTTTGTAAATGATCAAACTTTCAGACCCATTGGATTGTTGTTACAGGTCTCCCCCACGTGATTGGTCGTGGAGGAATCAACTCCAGTATACGGACTCTGTTGTAGCGTAGTTGACTTGCAGTCTGTGGAGTGAAGTGTTCCCCGTCAAACATGCCTCGACGACAAAGAAGAGCACGCTATCAACAACTTTCGCCGTTTGAGAGGGCTCGAATAATTGGGCTGTGTGAGGCTGGATTATCGCTAAGGACTGTTGCTGCACGTGTATGGCAGCTGTGGTCAAATGAAGGTACCCACACTCGTAGACCTGGCACAGACCCAGCGCGACAGACAACTGTGAGAGAGGATCACCGCATCATTAGGATGGCTCGGATGGAACCCCATGCAACAGCAGCGCAAATTCGAGCAGCTGTGGCACCCCACGTTACACAACAAACAGTTGGTAATCGCCTGTGTGCAGCTGGCTTACGATCCCGTGTCCCTGCAGAAGGTGTTCCATTGACGCCACAACAGCGACGTGTAAGGCTGGCCTGGTGTCGAGAACGATCGACGTGGGTGGACGAATGGCATAGGGTCGTCTTTAGTGATGAATCGCGCTTCTGTCTTGCCCGCAGTGATCGCCGGAATCGTGTGCGCCGACGTACCGGGGAGAGGGGCCGCCCAGACCTTATTGTCGAGAGGCACACAGGGCCAACACCAAGCATTATGGTCTGGGGAGCTATTGGCTTTGATGGGAAATCACAATTAGTGCTTGTTGAGGGCACTATGACTGCTCGACAGTACGTTGATAGGGTACTCAATCCAGTGGTTGTTCCTATGATGGCGAACATTGCTAATGCGATGTTTCAGCAGGACAATGCCCGGGTTCACACTGCACGCATCTCCAGAGAAGCTCACCACGATATCACAACCTTAGAATGGCCCGCCAGATCCCCGGACCTCAGTCCTATTGAGCATGTGTGGGACATGATGGGTCGACAACTGGCCAACCGTCGTCAGCCACCCACACCTCTGGAACAACTGACCCGTGCAGTGCAGCAAGCATGGGCCACAATTCCTCAGGAAGCGATCCTGGGCCTTATTGACTCCATGCCTCGACGAATTCATCAATGTATTGCAGCTCGTGGTGGGCACATCCTGTATTGATTGTTGTTCAAACTTGCGGTCAGAGGGACCTGAAAGTGTAATCATCGAATCACAACCGAACACTCGTCCTGCATGTTCAATTGCAGCAATGTAGCACCATTCCTTCTGGGTGTTGCAATTTCCATTTTCGTCAGTGTATTTCCAAGAAGGTTACAACTTGTGTGGCGTCAATGATAACCATGAGGGCCCAAGCTGTGTGTACTCCAGGCTCCATTTACTGTCTGATTTCTCTTGGGAATTTGTTGTTTGGCCCTTACGATCCTTCGTTTAATATCCCCACTTTTGTAAACAAATACCCTCATTATTCGAAAGGATTAGATTTCTCCTTCTGCATTAATGGGACCTTTGACTTCCACAGCACACTTCACTATCCTTATTTGATTGCCTTGTCACAATGTGCTCGCTACTTTCCATAATTTAATAATGTTTTTAAGGTAGCCAATGACCACGAATTTTATTTTCAGGTCGGGTCAGGGAAGGATTTTTTTTCAAGACGACCGTGGTGGGATTTGAACCTACGCTCTTTCGAAGCCAGCGAAGCACGAACTAGCACCGTAGCGCTCTCTGCCATCGTGACTTTCAACTATTTATGACTGCTAATGGCATAATATGTAGACAATCAAGCAGGCTGGTGGTGGGAGTACTCTTAATCACCCTGTGATTTACTGTTCAGTTTACGCCACGGTTTTTGGCCGGTCAGTCCCAGTTTCACAGTGGCAGAGGACAGCCAGCGAGCCTCACGCATGTCCAATTGATACATGGGTTTTCAGTTGCGCGGAAAGTAACTCACGTATCAATTACACATGCCTGAGGTTTGCCACCTGCGCAATCGGGGCTCACCGGCTAGAAACCGTGGTGTGAACTGTACTGTGAATAGGCGAGGTCACATAGGCTATGTTGTGTTATAAATATTGGAGAGAGGAGGCAAGACTCTTGCCATAAAGAAAAAGGTATGGTGCTAGAGAACCACGAGTTGTGTGTGGTGATTGGGCTCGCTGCAACAAGTGGGAACTAAGTGCACTTGCACTTGTTGCCATGGAACTACAGTAGGTGTCCGCATTTTGTCGACGCAAAACCAAATGCATATCCATGTTAAAATATATTAGTAATAGTTGTTTATATTATTATGTTATGCCCACTTCCTGGTGTAGTGGTTAGCATTCTTGGCTGTCAGCCTGGAGGTCCGGGTTCAATTCCCGGCTCTGCCAAGAAATTTAATTCCGGTCTGAGGGCTGGAACTTGGTACACTCAGCCTCATGAAGCAAACCTGAGAAGAGGTGGGTTCGATTCCCACCTCAGTTATCCTGGAAGCGGTTTTCCTTGGTTTACCACTTCTACTCCAGGCAAATGCTGGGATGGTCCCTAACTTAAGGCCATGGCCACCTTCTTGCCATTCTTCACCTGAATTGCAAATACTCACACACACCATACTATAGGCACCGCAATAACACAAGTTATCAGACAAATGGAACACACACCCAAGTGCACGAGGTTAAATGACCTTGCCCCTTAAATGAAACAACTACTGTTACTGTATGCTAGAACTCGAATTACTAGTAATATAATTAATTAATTAAAAATATAAAGGAACAATCTCGGCTGGCCAGCTGAGTGTTATAACCCATTCAAGATTTGATTGCCGCTGAGCGTGGCTGCGCCAGCGTTTGTTGTTTATTGTAGCATGAGCCCCGCGGGGCGAAGTGGAGGACACAGTGATGACAGGGTGCAGCCTGTACATAAGTCAAGCAGCTATCCAGACACAGGAGCTCATGTCACCACAGTTAAACGATGACTGAGGCTTCTGGACCTAAACCATATCCTACTCGCGCAACTGTACCTGTCATCAAAGCACGCTGACGTGTGACACAAGTAAACAAGGAATAGTTCCCTTCCCGACCGCCGGCAATCAATTCGTGAAAGGGTAATACGCCTTAGCTCTTCCTGCTAATGACAACATTAATAACATTCGACATTATTTAACGGAGTTAATCTTTTAAACAAATTGACGATGTATATAAATTAGAGAACCACATTCAGGGATTAATTTTGCTTTATAGTTTGAGAAGACTGCCTGCGTCTATGTTTTGGGACAAATCGAGGAAAAGGAACGGAGAACTTCAGTGAATTTCAAAATAACTAGACTACTGTGGAGTTCATTGCTGGAATTTTTCTTGGGATTTAACGTGCTAGGGGGCTGCATAGCCCATTCGGCAGAGGCACTGAGCTTGTAACTGAAAAGGAGTGGGTTCGATTCTCATCCAGGTAGTGGACTTAGAAAGAAACCTACCACATTAAGAAACGCAAAAGGTACTGCGGTCCCCTCAGCCTACACCAGAAATGAGTACCAGGGTAATTCCTGGGAGCAAAGGCGACCCAATCTAGTGCTGATGTCACGAAGGGTGGAAGCCTCTACCTTTCACGGCTCCAAGCATGTTGCGGAGTTTGCTTCTTTTTTTTATTATTTAATAATTTTATTAATGCATCCAAATGCCATTTATTTTATTTTCAGGACGGGTAAGGGAAGGGATTTTGAAAGAAAATCGGCCGTGGACCGGAAGGAACCATCCCGGCATTTGCCTGGTGATGAATATGGGAAACCATTTTCATAACAGCCGAGGTGGGATTCGAACCCACGCTCTTCCGTTGCAAGCGAGACACGAGTTAGTGCGTTTGCGCTCTTGGCCACTATGGCTGGCATTCTGTGTATTCAACGTGCTAGTAAATCTGTTGATAAGGGTATCTCGCAGTTATTCAACCCACCTATGGCTGTATTCCTCGGACACTTTTGGTGAGCACCCTAAACATTACAGTATAACCACCACAGTCACCATAAAAAATACAGATTATCAGGCAACACACATCCAGGTGCACGTTTCTGATGACCAGAATATCCCAATAGCGTAAATAAAGCAACAACAATCCTCACCTTACCCATTGCGCCACACAATCAGCTCTTTCATTTTAAATTCAGATATTTCAAGATAGCGAAGGTCGATGAAATTGCCAGATTATTAGACGTGCCAAGACTATTCGAAGGCTGGATTATAGAGATTGAACTGTAGTACGTCATTACTAATGAAGACTGGTGGGAGAATGCTAAAGCTTCGTCAAAATGAAAAATCTTCAGAAGAGAAATGGTCCACATCAGGCGTTTTTCTTGCTATCGCTGTGACACTCGCTGTCTGGTAAAGCGTTATAGTTAATTTACAGGCTGAGAACCGTGGCTCAGCTTTTGTTTTATTGCTGCAAACACATCCCAAGTCTAGAGGTGCCAAATTCTTTTGAAATGTTTATTGGGGGAGTGGTAAGACTAGACAACATTACTACAAAGGTTTAATGATGTTACAACGCTGTTGATGATGGATGATTTAACTACTGGTGGTTAAAATAATAATTAATATATTAGTTAAAAATTTGCAGGAACAGTTTCTCTATTTGCCGGCAAAATTGCTGCGCCCCAGCTCATTCCTACTAATGACTCTGGTACACAGTTCAAAGAAAAAATAGGGGAACATGTTTTGTAACGTCTGGTATGCGAATGTTAATTTTGTAGATGGGGTTCCAATGGTCGTGCAGCATGCCTTGAGACCTTAGCTACTCGGGGTATGTCAAATCGAAGTGATACTCCAACTGTAGGCGTAGCCATGCATTAAACTGTCAGGTGACCCCTCAAAACAAAGTGAATAGCGGTGCATCCGTGTGTTGTGTGGTACCCAGACTACTGCGGTCATTTGAGCACGTTGTACGTAAACCTGCACATGGCATGAGACATCTTATCGAGGTTCAAGTCACAAGGGCTGTCACTTTGATCCAGGAAGGATGGACTATTCGTCGTGTTGCTGTGGATCTCAATGTCTCTCCGTCAGTTATTCAACGCTTGTGGAATCGCTACAATGAGACAAACCAGTTCACAAGGAGGGTTGGACAAGGTCGTGGACGCATGACAACCCCACAAGATGACCGATATCTGACCATCTGTGCGTTGCGTCGTCGTTCAGCAACAGCCAGAGAACTGCAACAGGACCCCAGGAGGGTCACTGGAGCCACGGTGTCCGACCAGACAGTAAAGAACAGGTTAAGAGAAATGTCTTTACGACCCAGACGTCCTGTTCGAGTGCCCCGTTTAACGCAGCAACATCGCACAGCTCGCCTACTGTTTGCCCGTAACCACGTCAACTGGCAACTTCGCCAATGGAGACTTGTGTTGTTCACAGACGTGTCCAGATTTCCCCTGACACAGCGTGACGGACATCAACGTGTATGTAGACGCCGTGGTGAGCAGTACATGCCAAATGGTGTCCAGGAAGTCGACCGATTCGGACAAGGTTCTGTGATGGTGTGGGGTGGGGTGGCATCACAATTGATGGCCGTACGGATTTTGTCGTCGTCCATGGTAATCTTACTGCTGCGGGGTACATCAAGCAGATACTGCTACAGCATGTGTTGGCTGCTGCATACGGTTTTGGCACTGAATTCGTACTCATGCACGACAATTCCAGGGTTCATGTAGCGCGCATCGGCAGAGCTGTCCTGCGAGAACTGGACATTCGAGAGACGGAATGGCCAGCAGTGATTCATGACCTTAATCCCATCGAGCATGTGTGGGATAGGCTTGACAGAAGTGTTCGTGGGCGTCCTGTTCCACCACAGATGCTCCAAGACCTCGAACAAGCTCTCATTGAAGAATGGGACCTGATACCGCAACTTGACCTCCGTCGACTTATTCGGAGCATTTTACGTAGGTGCCCAGCTGTGATAAATGCTCGTGGAGGACATACACCATACTGAAGCTCTCCAACTGTGATAAAATCCACCCTGGAGTACTGTTTTCACTTTATTTTCGCCGCTATTTGGACATTTCGTTTGTGTTCTGAAAGTGAACGAGAATCCATCGATATTATTTTGTATACGTCAACTGTAACGAATATAGACTTAGTTGGTAATATACCTGGGTGTGAGGTATTGTTTTGTGGAGCACGGCATCCGTTCAAAAACATGTTCCCCTTTCATTGTTTTGAACTGTGTACTTGGAATAACAATCTTCTGCTTTCTTTAACACTGTTAATAGTTCGAACACATTCATGAGAAATGAGTTATTCTGGAATCAATAGGAGAATCAGGCCCGCCCCATTAGTAATATTACAGATGGGGCCTTCATGATTTAATGCATGTGCCTAAGTCAAACTCAAATTGAAGCCGTCTGCAACAGTGGCTTCCACTGAAATGTCTTATCATGTGACATTCTCGTGGTGAAAAGTCACGTCCAATGGTTCGGAATACACGAATAAAGGAGATCTCGTGGCTTGGATAAGAGTCACTCACTACAAGCTCGTATGGTAATTTTCAGCAAAGATACGTCCTTTCTCCTCGGTACGTTTCGCAAACTTGTTCCAGTGTTCCCCATGTCACTTAGTAATATTGACATCTTGGGGCAAACTATTTGTATTCCTAAAACACAATTAGGACCACTGACTTGCGAACACTTAACTTAATTGTCCACGTAAAGAGTAAATTATGTGTCTAGTTACATTTTAGTTTCTTTCAACGGTCTATAGAATTTCGAATTAGTTTGTCAACATTTAATAGGCATATGAATGTTGTTTCGACCTGGATGGTCTTCGGTACCTCTTTCAGTCCACCGCCAGGAAACGGTCTCATACTGGTAGTCACGCACTTACAACGCGAAGTGTGCTGGTGCTCCATTTTATTGCAGGACAACTGTATCCTTGATACCTTTATGTTGCATTTGTGGCACGAATCATATTAAGCATACTTGCCCTTTGAGGAAGAAAGGGCCAAACATGTGCATTGCACTCATTACAGTCCATACCATGAATTTTGTTCGGTTTGTATGCAGTTCCGAGAATATGCTCCGGTAGATGAAACCTCGCCTGAAGAGGACATTGTCACGGGAATGCTGCATGGCGATTCACGCGCATCTCTGTCGGTATCACTCAGATCATTAGTGTGCAATGGATGGTAAGGTTTACATTTGATGTGCTTCACCAACATCGAATCAGGAATACCAAGCTCTGGGAGAGTTCCGGACGAATACCTTAAGAGCGTGCATGTTCTCCTTCTCGTTGTCGGCCGGACACTTCGAGGATGATCCTTGCATTTCCTCTTGTAAATTTACGTTCTCCGCATCGTAGCATTGTTGATTTTCTTGGTAGTTCCGTGCCAAAGTGGTCTCAAAATTTCATTTTCACTGTGTTCATGGTGTCGCCAAAACCTAGCCGATATCACTAATCTCTCTTCGACGGCAAACGGACTCTGATCCGCCATATTTGTTACCATTCCCTAGCACAACCTAACTGCGCACTGCTAGGTTACTCTGGCTGCAGTGAGTACCAACATGGTTACCAACACCCAATCACAAAGCATTGCGAAATAAATAGAGAACAGGGACATCACTGTAGTGTCTGCCCTCCCACCTATGATTTCCTGTTAATAATTTGTTTTGTAAGTTCTGGTCTCTTATGAAGTCAATCATTGTTCTTTTTTGTATGTAGACAGCTTACATACGATCCTGTGAGAGGGCCATCCGATCCCACCACTTCCACTGACTAGCGAGAATGCTTTCTGGGGACGTCCTTGGTCTACGCTGAATGTTCGTGAAATTTTCAAACCAAGCAGAAAAATCCCGGTAGATGAAATTATGGCGTAGGCAATAAAACAATCGAGTTGTATATTTGGCGTAAAAGTTGCCTAGGTCTGCAATTCGGGACTGGACTCCCTAGCATTTTGGATGGACTAGTTCCAGGGTATACCGTTTCATAAATCTGATGACTGATCAGTGTTTTTCGAAGAAAGATCAGACTTTATTAAAATTAATAATTTCTAGTTAGGCCTACTGTAGTAGAGTGGAATATGCTTAGTTTTACGTAGATATTTGTTTACGTGATGTGTAGGCATGTATTTATATAGTTCAATCTCTATAATCCAGCCGTCCAGTAATCCGGTATGTCCAATAATCTGCCACCAGTGATATTTACTGATATCGGCGAATTAAGGTTCGTGCTACATTGCCCTTTGCCGTACTCAAGTGTTACGTGTACACATTTCGTGAATAACAACACTTATTTAACTGAGTGGTTTTAGAGAACGGTGGTCTGTTTAGATAAAACCACACAAATGCCGCAGTTTCGACACACCAAACTGAGGCAAGCTCTTCAAAACCTACCATTATCATAAACTCCTTGAAATCGTTCTTACAGCTTTGCAATTCACTCACTAAATAGTCGGCTGGCTCCAGTACAAATGCGCAAGATCCACTGAAGGACGCGTTGAAGCTGACACCCTTGAGAAGCATGCAGTGCTCTATTGCTGTTCGACTTCGTGTTTAAGTGGATAGGACCCTAGCCTTTGATCTGGAGAGCCCCTGGTCCGATTCCTGGCCGATTCGTGGGTTTTATTACTAAAGAAGGTTAATTATCCTGGTTCTGGGGCTGGGCGTTTGTTGCGTCATTCATTTCATCCTCGTCATGAAGCGCTGTTCACCCACGGAAATATCTGTACCAGGTCTTCCCAGAGGCCACATGTCTATTATTATTATTATTATTATTATTATAGATGAAATCTATACACAAGCAGAATATTGAGACATATTTCTGGCAAGATAACCTAACATTGCAAATAAAGGAAGCTGGCAGAAACCCTTTCCATATCTTGGCAGTATCTCATAAGAACCACGAGAAGACTACATGGTGAGATGGTGTTTTGTTAGGTTTCTTCTGCTGGTGTTGGTGGTAAACGTATTCACCCAGTAATCTGGAAGTCTCTACATTAGTTTGAACGAGTATAATACACACATCAAAACAAGTTTTGCTTTACCTGTGTATGCCATAAACACATTAAGTTACTCCTCGACCTACGTTGACATGATTTGAAACTCCTCGTCCTGTGAACTGCTCTTGTTGTTGATTATTTAGGGGATTTGCAACATCGTTGTCATGTAGCCCCGTGTACATGGATGTGTACAGAAATTGTCTGATAACCTGTGTCACTGTGATGCCCGTACTAGTGTGTGTACTTGTTTTCGAGGTAGGATTTGAGTAGGAATCGGCCGTGGCCTTAAGTTAGGTACCATCCCGGAATTTGCCTGGAGTACAAGTGGTAAACCACGGAAAACCACTTCCAGGATGACTGAGGTACGAATCGAACCCTCCTCTTCTCAGTTTTTTTTTCACGAGGCTGAGTGTACACCGGTCTATCCCTCAGACCAGAATTAAATTTCTTCGCAGAGCCGGGAATCAAACTCAGGCCTCGAGGTGATAACGAAGTATGCTAGCCACTACGCAATGAGGCTGACCTTTGAACGCTCTAAACGTGTCTAAACATGCCAACAAACTTCCGGATTCCCCCAGTTATCGGAAGCATATCCATTTCATTGAATGTCAGTGAGGCGGTTAGGCCTACTTGTGTACTTATGGCGGGTGATGCAAAATTTTTTTGATGTGTGTGTTCTCAATTCAATATATGAGAAAATAACTTAACTAATTTTAACCGTCATATTCTAAGAAGTGTAAACGGTCGACTTTTCTTGAAGTTTTGGTTTGCCCTTTAGGGATATCGGGGCCGCGTGCCGCGTGTAGAACCGTGTTGATATTGCTACAGCATAGGGCTAGGATTGGGAAGACGGCGGTTCACACTGGCCGGAATAAAAAATTATTGACAAAGAATCGAAAATAAGTGTTTGATGCTTATGAAATTTGCTTAGAGTTCATTTAGGTCGCTGATAATGAATCTGAATGTTAATTTAAACAAGATGATAGTTTAAAATAGTGGATATTTGCGTAAGGAAATGATCCAATTCATAACAATTTATTTGTGTAACGTCTCGCAAATAACATCTAGATTGTCATTGATATGCTTCCTCAGCACAATGCAGTTTTCTTTCCTTGTGAATCTCATGTAGGAAATTCCGAATATATTTGAGATTTTCTGTTAAATTAATTGTTTCTAATCGAACTACATTTAATAACATTATTTTCACCAATACATACACATATATATATAATGCAGTTAATAATTGAATTTAAGTAATAATAAATGGAACGTTAACATTTCACTGATTTGAATCCTTTGCATTGCTCAAAAAAATTAACAGAGAGCGCGCGCAGAAGTACAAGGACTGCCACCTACTGCGAAAGTGTCATTGACAGATTTTTCTGGGTATGGAATAAGCTTCACTGTCACGTGCATTCCATAGATTTTGAGCCATAAATTTTGGTCGATACATTACCATATAATTATTTAGTTTGTAGTACACATGTATATATTCTACAATGAAAAGTTTTTCGAATTAATTTTGTTTTCACGGATCCATTACACACATTTTTTAAAAATGATTTTACAAGATTTTAATTTTAATTGCAGAACATGCTTTTACATTTAATGTTGTTTTAGTCTTCAGTCTTTTGACTGGTTTGATGCAGCTATCCTTGCTTCCCTGTCCTGAGCTAATCTCTACATAGCTACCACACCCTACATCCAAGGCAATCTGTATAACATATTCTAACCTTGGTCTACCCCTACAGTTCTTATCCTCGACCCTTCCTTCTATATTTAAGTTTGCTATTCCTCGGTGTCTTAGTATGTGTCCTACCAACCTATTTTTTCTCTTCATTAGCAGTCGCCAGAAACATCTCTCCTCTCCCACTCGTCTTACTACCTCTTCATTCGTAACCCTATCTACCCATCTGACCTCCATCATTCTCCTGTAACACCACATTTCAAACGCTTCAATTCTCCACTTTTCTGCTGCTCCAACAGTCCAAGTTTGAATTCTATAGAGTGCCACATTTACTTCAATTTTAAAAGATTCTCAGCTAGACCATTTAAAAAAACTACAATGTAAATTTGTGTTAAAATTTATTTGAAGATAACAAAATATTATTTGATAATTCTATTATATTAACGTACACTACTATAAACCAAACATTTTCAGTGCAAAAACGTTCAATACCTTATAGGTTTAAAGCACGATTTTGTAATGTAATGGCGGACATTTTTATGTGTGAAATCTTTAGGCGCTGCTAGATGTAGCTGATTTTTTGACATGTTGTAGTCAAGTGTTTACAAAACCAAGTCATTTCAGCGCCAAATAAGGCATGGTTTTCAATTGAGAGCTTTTTAAATGTCACTTATATTTCTTTGGTTCAAAACGTCAAGAAATTAGCTGCTTGCGTTATTTTGCAAAAATCTATTTTAATGAATGGAATATATTTTACACTGTACCACAAGGCATAAAAGTGACATTTCTAAATAAACGTACGCGGTTAGAAAAACTATTACTTTCAATTATGATTCAATCTGAAATATAGACCCATTTGAAGTCGGCGTTTTAATTCTGAAAGGAAAGTTCAGATTCGTTATGCGATCTAAGAAAACTTACGAATTTTCATAAACATGAAACTCTTTTCTCGATTTTTGGGCGAAAATTAAAGATTCCGGACGAGTGTGCGGTGGCCGTGGCCTTACCCTGGGGTAGCATGGAAGTCCACATATAGAATCGCTGAGATGAGAATCGAGCCCACCACAACTTGGCTGTATTCTCATAGCTGAAGGAACCCCTCGACCACGGAGTCCTCATGCAACTCTTGTTTCTATTTTGGCTCCAGTGTAGCGCGCTGACTGCCGTAACTGGCCACGTGAGTCGCTAAGTGAATATTTTATTAGTGTGTAAATGAGGTTTGGCTTGTTTTTGGATGCAGATGTAATGCACACATCACATCGAGAGGGAGCCAACTGCAAATGACAACATTCCGCCCATCCTGTTGTTGTTATGAATACAGAATTACGGCTCTGTGGGCTGTGGCCTAGCTGTCATACTCCAGTTTTTATATTGATGATGGAGATGAACATGACCCACGTCTGTCTGCGTCCATCCTTTCTAACACTAGTAAGTTACCCACAAACACTAATATGACCACCTCATGGTGTAAGAAATGCAGTTAAAAGGAAACTCAGATTTAAAAAATCGAAGGTCCAGGTTTAGTTCAGTGCTAAGACACTGTGCAATCGTTCTTTGTTAAGAAACACAGAGTTACCAAACAACTGGTGAGTTCAGTGGTGCCATGTCTACTTATTTTCAAGGAGATTTCATTTCTATTAGCGATGTCTACTCTTGGTGTCATCCTGGAAGTGGTTTTCCGTGGTTTTCCAGCATGATTTATGCATGGTTCCTAACTTAAGGCCAATATGGTGAGCGTGCAAAACATTATAACTCATAACTCGTGCCCCAATATGAAACAGTGCTCAGAATAATTGGTGCTTCGGAAGTTTTATACTGTATGAGGAACATATGCTGCCCAAGTGATGACTATGCATGTGTAGCCTACCCCTTATTATTCCCGCACCAACGGAATCGGGGATGGGGTGAGATGCGATGAACTTCTGTGTGGTGGGTGTGTTTACGGCTGAATGTCCTTCCCGACACCAACCTCATGAGTGGAGTTAATTTGAGATGAAGTGAACTGGGCAGAGAGTTGAAAGGAAGCGGCCAAAGATGAGATGCGATGAACTCCTATATGGCGGGTACTGTCCCGACATTTACCTGGAGTTAAACATGGGGAAACCATGAAAGACATTTCAAGGACGGCCGACAGTATAGTTTGAACCCCGAATACGAACCCCGAATCCGCAGATAGCTTGGTTCTACGACCAAGAACTGCGCCTTAACGATCATAGCTACTGCTGTCGATCCTAAGTGTGACTTGTGTTTGGTAGAATATTACTCGCGGCTGCCATCTTGAAATAGGACATATTCAATAAATTACCTTTTGGAGCTGCGATAACAAAAAAGAAAAACTATGGATACTATAGATACTCCAAGTATCAGCTTAGGATTGATTCTGAACCCCGGCGATTTTCATAATCCTCGTCCTGAAGGTTGTAGAAGAATACAGTGCACTGTCTCAAGTATCAGGGAGCTGTCGCAAGGGGCTGATGACTGCGTTGTCGCTAGCTCCGCGCCTGTCTTGTTTAAGCTACTTTTCATGTCGTTCCGTGCTCGCTGTGTGCGGTGCCACATTAATGATAAATGAGTGCACGGCCTTGTATGTCTCTGATGGATGGGAAAATGTACTTTTTCTTCCTTGATACAATTATGGAAGTCTCTAACACCGCAGCTGTTAAAATGGGATGTAGAGCCCATTACAATATTGTCCAGGCTCCAGATTCATGATCATGGGATGCATATTGAGATGTCTGTCCATAGGTTTTGGGTTCAATTCCAGGCTCTGGTGAGAACAGTAATCTCGTCTTGAGGGTTACAGTCATCCTCGGCAGGGCAGATGAGAAAAGGTGGGCTTGACCCCCCCACCTCAAATATTTAACTGATGTGGATTACAGTGTACGTATCTCCTAACACGGTTATTATATTGAGTAGGTATTCTTTTACTCTCAGACTGAATAAACAAATGGAGGATGTTTGGTAACCGTTCTTCTTCCTCCCGTCGGCTTGCATGCTTGGCTGTCACCCCGGATCCGGCTTCCATTTCCGGCTCTGCCAAGACATTTAATCCTGGTTTGAGGGCTGGAATGGGGTAAACTCAACTTCGTGAGGCAAAACTACCTCAGCTATCTTGGAAGTGTATTTCTGTGGTTTTCTACTTCTACTCCAGGCAAATCTCGGGTTGGTTCCTACGGTGATTCCCACTTCTACTCCACGCTGTGATGGTTCCTAACTTAAGTCCACAGCCGTCTTTTTCCCAATCCTCACCTGAACGACAAATACACACGCTACTGCAGACACCACATTATCACAGGTTTTCAGACAAATTCTAAACACACCCAAGTACAAAGGGCTAAAGGACTACGATGGCAACCAAGCCCCTCAAATGAAACAGCTACCTCTCTCCTCGAAGATGTAAAATTTCCCTGGAAATATTTTCTCAAGAAGAAAGACTATTAGGTGGCTTGAGCCGGCTTGGAGCCAGAGTAGTGGAAGTGAGCTGGCAAGAACCACAGTGGGATCTACTTTACTGCCTGGCCAGACGAAGTGAGTGGGCAGAGGAGGGGAGGTGAGGCTCACCTTCGCAAGCAAGCCACGTAGTGGGAAGAGCATGATGGCTCAGCGATCAAGCTACTTGTCTCTCACCACGGCAGAACGTGTTCAATTCCGGGTTAAACGAAAGAAGCTTGTAGTTTTACGGGACCGTTAATTTCGCGATAATGAGCCACGGTACCTTCATGTGTACGTGGAATCTGAACCACAGGATGTGATATTTCACTTTCAAAATCTCACTTGCATTAAGCAGAAATCGAACCCGGTCCACCTTGTTGATAGACAAGTAGCATGACCACTGCACCACCGCATCCCCTCCGATTCCTGGTTAATGCATGTGAGATTTGCGAGGGGGAGCCATTTCCAGTGGTTCGGATTTCACGTAAGAAAAACAGGTCTCGTGGCTTATGACGCGTTGGAAACAGTCACGTAAAACTAGAAGCTGACTTTCTTTTTTGGGAGCTAGCTCGGAGCTGAAGCGAAGCAAGACATGTCGTAGACTAAGCGCTCTCTATACTCTGTGAGCAGGGGAGGCTCTGAAGCTTGATCTCCACAAAGGAAATTGCCAGTAATTAACAATGGCTCATGTAATGTGAAATACCAAGCCCCATCCACAGCAAGGGTTCGCGCTATGTAATGAGCAGGCTGGACTCCACCCCATGCTATCGCGCCGGCTGCAGATGGGCTGTGTTCTATGTTGAGCAGATCAGATCACAAGAGCGGTGTTTTTCTTGAATCACAACAAGCGATTCCAACCAACGCTTTACTTATCCCGGGATATAAATAAACATGCTTTGGGTAAGACCATATTTTGGATTCAATTTTTTAATAATCAAGTAGGAAGGGTGTCTTCAACAGAAATCTCATCACTTAAAAGTTATTTGTAAAATGCTTGGAAATCTGTGTCGAAGATCAGTAAAAAAAACAACACATCACCCGTCATTGACGGGTTCATAGACTAAAGGTAGACAACTTCTAGGCCACATCCCTGTTACCGAAGATGATGAAGAAGAAGAAGAAGTGTCCTGTGACAAAAGTGGAGGACAGTCACTTGGAGAACAGTTTTGCCAGACAAATTGATCACACATCCAAGTACTCGGGGCTAATGACCAAAGATTTCTCAATCCCGTAATGTGAATTAACAACAACGTGCTCAACCGTTGAGAGATGAGACTTGGAAGAGTAGAGATTCATGAAATGCCGAAAGGAAAGGGAAAACAGACCCAGCACAGGACTCCTCAAGCTCACCGGTCGTGTGACCACTTTCTGTTTCCCAGGGTGTAGCCATTCAAATACTAGAAACCATTTTTTTGTTACCTATGCAAGCTTTTCAGTCGGTCAACACGAGTGTTCCTAATTACTATGGATTGGGTGGGGCTTCACAGTTCGCCTGACTGGCAGTCGATATTCAAATACAGTATAACCATGTGAGCATTAAGTGTATTTTTTTTAGTACAACAGGAATGGGAAAGCCATCTTCAGAGGGATGTGACAGGAGAGGACGCGAAGCCATGTACTGACAAGTTTGTTTAGGAGTGCGTGTGCATCTTACATTGAGATGAATACATCGTGACGAAGGGAAATTGTGCTCAACCTGTGCACAAGGAGGCACTTAATGCTATTAATTTTCCGCTGGCTAAACACGGCATACGTCGCGTCCTCTGCTAATGGCTGAGCCAGCAGCTCTCATTTATTATTAAAATTTAAATGGGGGAGTACAAATATAATATGTTCTGGCAGTGTCACAGGAAACTGAGTGAAAACCAATGCATAGACATATATGCTCAAAGCACCATATCAGCATTAATTTTCCTGAAATGTTTGCCTCAAAAATGAGCTTAAGAAATATTACGCCTCGTTTAATATTTTACGAACGCCACAAGCTGGACTTAATCACGTTTGACGTGCCAAGTTACTTGAAATTAGGTTGCATTAAATTGCTTTCTTTGTGACGTAAAATTATGCGGCATCTTGAGAAGATGAGGTTAGCCACGTGCCATGCAAGTGCCCTGATAAAGTAGAGGGAAGTAAGAAGGTGCTAGTATCCTCGTGGTGTTGTGTAATACTGCATTCAGAGAGATTCTATTCCGGCAAATTATTTCAAGTCCCGAGGGAAATATAGTCTAATATTTTCATCCTGTGACAACGACGTAGCGTTGTGACCTGCATTCTTGGCTGTCACCCCAGAGGTCGTGGTTGGATTTCCGGCTCAGAAAAGAAATGTAATTCCGTTCTGAGGGCTGGGACGGGGTACACTCAGCCTCGTGAGGCAGAGCTGAGAAGAGGTGGATTCGATTCCTACGTCAGAGTGGGGGGGGGGGGGGGGGGGGGTAATGATGGTTCTAACGCACTCGACGTGGCTGTGCCCAAAAAACAAAGATGGCGTTTAACCATAATTGCGGCCATAGCTTAACTAGCCTAACCTAACCTCACCTACGAGGTGTGATCGAAAAGTTCCAAAATGTTAATCCATAGCCTACTTTCCTGGTGACTTCGCAACGAGGTGCAATCAAAAATTCCAAAATGTTGACTCAAAGCCTACTTTCCTGGTGACGTTACATACTAACCCGCCATACATTCCGGGGCAAAGCCGATATCTCCCGAACGCATGGTCGGATTTTGACGAATGAGGTGTCGAAGTCGGGCTGACACCCCCTTTCCAAAATTCCAAAATGTTGACCCATAGCCTACTTTCCTGGTGACGTCACATACTAACCCGCCATACATTCAGGGGTAAAGCCGATATCTCCCGAACACATGGTTGGATTTTGATGAATGAGGTGTCGTTGAACTCGGGCTAACTCCCCCTTTCCAAAATTCTAAAATGTTGACCCATAGCCTAATTTCCTGGTGATGTCACATACTTACCCGCCATACATTCAGGAGCAAAGCCGATATCTCCCGAACACATGGTTGGATTTTGATGAATGAGGTGTCGTTGAACTCGGGCTAACACCCCCTTTCCAAAATTCTAAAATGTTGACCCATAGCCTACTTTCCTGGTGACGTCACATACTCACCCGCCATACATTCAGGGGTAAAGCCGATATCACCCGAACGCATGGTCGGATTTTGACAAATGAGGTGTCGTTGAACTCGGGCTTATGCAGTGATTCGTTTATGCTTGGTAAAAGCATGACCATAATGATTGAAAAAACAATTGCGAGAATGACCACCGAGTTATAGTAAACGTATAAGCCAATATATAAGCCAACACAAAATCCAACACAAAATCCAACACAAAATCCAACACATAAGCCAACACATAAGCCAATACATAAACCAATACAAAAGCCAACACATGGGGTTAGGTTATGATATGCTACATTAGGTTAAGTGAACTAAGCGTGACGTCATACCCAGTCTTAAAGCAAGTCTAAACGTATAAACCAACACAAAAGCCAATATATAAGACAACACAAAAGCCAATACAAAAGCCAACACAAAAGCCAATACATAAGTCAATACAAAAGCCAACACATGGGGTTAGGTTATGATATGCTACATTAGGTTAAGTGAACTACGTGTGACGTCATAGCCAGTCTTAAAGCAAGTCTAAACGTATAAGCCAACACAAAAGCCAATATATAAGACAACACAAAAGCCAATACATAAGCCAACACAAAAGCCAATACATAAGCCAATACAAAAGCCAACACATGGGGTTAAGTTAGGTTAGGTTATGATATATACATTAGGCTAGGTGAGCTATGTGTAACATCATAGCCAGTCTTAAAGCAAGTCTAAACTTGTAGAACATGTCACGTGACAAGGTTAAGTTAGGTTATCTTAGATGAGTTGAGGTTAAGTCTTTAAATATTCCCAGTCTTTGAGATACTTTCCAATACCAATAAAAAAATCTACTAAATACATTGTCAAAATAACTTGTTAAATAAGCCAACACAAAAGCCAATATATAAGCCAATACATAAGCCAATACAAAAGCCAACACAAAAGTCAACACATAAGCCGGCACATAAAAGCCAATACATGGGGTTAGGTTGGGTTATGATATGTTACATTAGGTTCGGTGAGCTATGTGTGACGTCATAGCCAGTCTTAAAGCAAGTCTAAACTTTTAGAACATGTCACGTGAAAAGGTTAAGTTAGGTTATACCTATCACCATTTTTAAAATGAAAAAATCATCATGCTCTGGAAAACCTTGTTTTTTATTTTATAGCCAATAGCACTTTACAAAAATTGAATAAAGAAATATCAATTCCTCATTATTATTTTTTCAATGTTTATGTCCACACATCATTAACTTTCCTTTCATAACACACATCACAATCAAGGCTGCCAACCTCTCTCCCACTGAGGTATCACAGGATGCCAAAAGTTGTTTAGCTTTTTTCAACAACACTTTATCAGCCACATGTCTTAAACCAGGATGACTATGGCGATAAGAAAGGTTATGTTCTTTACATGCTTGATCCAAAAGATTAATAGGAACATTTCCACGCTGCAAACGTTTTTCAAGATGTGTTCCAAGGCCACAAAAGCGATAACCAGGAAGATGGATTCCGAAAGGCAAGTATTAAATGACTTTGTCAATGAGGCCATGGCCAGTACAAGTTTGATATATCCTTTTCCATCGATGGTGAAAAGGTTTGATCTTCATCCTCCTCTGTGGGCGATGTTTGTTGTTGTTGTTGCTGTTTTTTCTTGCCATCACACCCGTGGAATGAGGAAACAAAGTCTTTACACGGACTTTTATGACCATGATACAGTTTTACCAGCTGGCAAGTAGCACACTGTTGCATAGAGGGTATTTTTGCCATGGCCACTTGCTTATGGTGATCGTAATCCGTACATGGTTGCAATTCACTCAACACAGGGTCTTGAGTCCATGATTTTGGTACGTGTTGCCAGATTTATTTCACAGCAATGGCTGCCACATAATAAATGAACGACTTGGGGAGCGCCAATAATTCCTCTTTGGTAAAACTGTCTAGTTTCTTTTTGCATACAAAGAATTTCCCAATCGCTTTATCAGTAGCATCTCCGCTCTCCATGGTATTACGTTGATGTTTACACGTTGCTTGTAGAAATCTCACTGATGTTATCCACGGGTGAACCTTGAGTTTTAATTTTATTCAACAACTCCCAGCAGGCATTGGTGGTTAACCAATGAAAGAGATGCCACACTTCGACTAAGGCTTTATGGTTAATGTTGCAACAGGGACAGCGGTCCATGAGTGTTTGAATCGAGGGACATCCCAAGGCCATGAGATCAATATATTGACAGTAAGGTGTTAAAAATGGTTGTAACCAACGCGTTTTTCATTATCATTCACAAATACCACATGGGCAGAGGACAAATGGGCTTTCATTACCATGACCAGGTGCTTATATGAAATGGTTCCTTGATTCCAGTCTAGTTGCAAATGATGTTCAATCCATTTAGTTTGTTTACAATCTCTCTCACACAACAAATCAAAAGCATAGGGTGGTTTAAATACCAAATGGGTAGCTTGTGATATCCAAAAGGAAGAAGAATCAATAATGGCAACCTCTTTAAATATAAATTTGTTATCTTCAATGTTAAACCCTTGGCAATCCACAATCAATGTGCTCAACATGTTGATGCTTGTCTGAATCAAATCCAACTGACCACTAACTGACTATCCGCGACAAAGGTATACCCATGACATTGACTTACATTCACATTCTAGTAAACAAATTGAGCTTAGGGTTTGACAGGGAACATGAGAAATAATAACATCAACAGCAACCTTTTTTTATTACATTTTATTGGTATAACAAGTTTTACATGCTTTTGTCATTTTGGGATAGGGACGATACCAACTGATACAACAATACAGTTCTCTGTGTTTATAGCGTCCATAACACCGATGATATCCCAATGTCTCTAAACTGGGTGATTTTGATTGTGAGCTGCTCATCGATGCACCGTTGACGCCATAAAGTCCACACGTATCATAACTTGTTTTTTCATCACTTAGAGGTACTACTGAGGGCGAGCTTGAATGACAGGGTATATTACCCACCTCTATTCCACATGGGTAGGGACAGGCTGGTGACCAGCGCTGATGTTCTTGCATAGGTTCATCACTTTCTTCCCATTGGTCTATGGTGACGGAACAAAAGACACATTTCACTTCATCTCTTGTTTTTTAATAATAGAAACCAGCGGCTGCCAAGGCTTCAGGGTTTATGAAAGGCACAGGCCACGTCGCAAAGGTCTTGAAACGTTGCTCCTCAGATTTTAAAGTCATGGATGAAACACCTCCTGAGGCTTTAAAACAAGACATGACTGAGTGGCTTGACATGGGTTGGTCTGTTATTTATACACTCGTTACTTGGTTGGACAGTGGATAGTAGTTGACTTGTTTGTGATGAATGATCAAACAGTAGGCTGTGACATTGTCATGCGTTTCAAAATCTAGTCGAATGTCGATATTGGATTGCTTGACAGACTCTTCCAAGTAGGAGCAGTCAAAGACAATTAGTGGTGCCCTTGTCTTCAAGGCTTGGCGGTGACAACATGGGACTGTTTTCTTTTTGATAATACGACCATCTAAATTTTAAAAACAAGTCGTGTAGGGGACCAAATTTATTTTTTGAAAAATCCAAATCTAGTCCTTCATAGGGAAAAACAGCTCCGTTGAGGCAAAGACGTGCATTTCTCAATTGCAGATGATCAAATTGTGTAGCATCTTTGGTTTGTTGATACTTGCGATTGGTTTGAAAACCCACGATCATGTAGAGAGATCTCTCTGTATAGCGTGCTGTTTTTACAGACCAACTATGTGTGTTGGTGGTGGGTAATAGGGGATACTCATGGAGCGCCCAGCTTCTAAATTCCATGGGTAATGGCATATCTCTTTCCACAATCTTGAGCATGTCCAGTTTTTTTTTGCTATCGGCAAGGGTCATGTGGGGTACTTTCCATAGCATTAGTTGTAGTTGAATTTTTGAATCTATGGGTGCATCTTGAGCTCCCTTGAGTGCATTATTATCACTCCTGTCTCTAACCAGATAAAGCAAGTGCCTTGCGTTAACCTCAATGCGCTGGTGATCTTCAGCAAATCCTAAAATGAGTTTAAGAGGTAAAAATCCAGTATAGGTACCATCGGTGTGCACCATCCAGTCTTTGGTCGAATCAGGGGACCAACCTGCCATGCAAAGTGTTTTACCTTCTTCCTCACTATAAGAGGGATATAGTTTCATGACACTTGAAATACCCACATTTCTAGTGTTATCCACCACAATATCGTTAATCACATAGCGCACCTCAGAAAACAGAAAGGCAAAAGCATGGTTGGCTGACTTGGATGTTGTTGGTGTAGAGCCATCGGCTTTAGTGAGTCGACCTTCAATCTGAATAACACTTTCATGTGGTAGGGTGTAAATATCTTGGTTGTTGATAACAAATTGAATTTCATCATTGTTATTGAGTCCAGGTATTTGCGCTTGATAGGAATGAGGGTCAATTCTTACCACCCCTGGTTGCTCCTCGATGTGGTTCACCACTTCTAGGATAGAATTCATCATGGGGATTGATGTGGTAACCCAGATGCTGTAAAATCTGCTTGTCCTTATGTGTGAACGTGTATTCACCTGGCAAACAACTAACACCATTCCTAGACGGTGTTGATACTTCATACACCAGCTTCATAGCGGCTTTAGCACCAACTTGTAAGTCACTGGTGTGGTAGAATCTAGTTGAATGAGTTGTTGATCTCTATTGACCAGTCTTAACGTTTTATTACTAATAGGATTAACAGCCACACAATGAAAGAGCACTACTGGAGGGGTTTCACGAATAATATAACCATTGGGCGGTGTCACAATAAAGTCATAAAGCGAATGCGATGGTTCTTGATTGGTATACACTTGGCTAATAATATTACACGTCACCGACACGTGATGGTCCTGAATCAATTTCACTTCATAGCCTGAATCATGTTTTTTGTTGGGCTCCAACACTCGTGGTTTAAATCCTAGTAAAGGGCCAATGGAATCGGGTTGTGATTCAAAGTCAATCATAAACGTAGAGAAAATACTACAGCGATGAGTGTTGGTATTTCCTGTAAGTTCAAACTTGTGTGTCCCATCAAGAAATGACTTTAAACCATATTCGTTGATTAACACCACATAAATGTGCTCATAAATATAATCTACTGCATATCCAGCAGGGTTCAGGGTGAGCACAGAATCATTATAGTAAGACTTGTTGTTTACATCTTTACGTATGTTGTATATTCTATTGTACGTTTCAAGAGAAACAAGTCCCAAACCATAAGGTCTTTCACTCAATTCAATAGGCGGGTAAAAGTCTAGGCTAACTTCAGGTCCAAGTCCATGCAGTGTAAATGTCTTACTTTCCGTCAACATACTGTTGACGTTTTTGCTTATGCAGTGTCTTATATAAAAACATTAAACACAAACGCCCACACTCTTGGCTGTTAAACGTTTGCTCACGTTTCACATTATAATATATCTTGGTTCTGTTGCCAAAATAGGTGACTAGTTCCATGGGCGTGGGGAGATTTCCAAAACTGTCAAAGTACCATACGATGGATCCCTCTTTCACATAGGCTACATAATGCGTTCCAGGTCCTGTACTCTCATCTAGATTTAAAACTGCACATTCCTGTTTCCATGATCGTCGTGGTAATTGATTTCGCATAAACACACCTCGAAAATGAGAAATCTTTAGTTGTTTTGCATAGCTTTTAACTTCTTCATGGGTTAGGGCATGTATTGCTATGGTTGAGGTTGAGGTTGATTTTCTTTGTTTGGAGATGGAAAAGTTCCAAATCCTTGTTGATAAAAGGCTGGCTTGAAATTGGTGTTTATAGCCCCCATAGCAATGGCTTCCATCGTTTCATGGTGTCGCTGACTTTCTTTCAATTCTTGCTTACCCTGCGGTGCAGCTTTAATGGTTTTAGCCACCGCACTGGCACCGCCCAAAAGTGAACCCAGAGCAGCCAGACCAGCGATTAAAGCAGGTAAAAATCCTGCTCGTTTGGGGATAGGGATCACTCGACCTTGTTTTGAAACCTCTCGCTGACGTTTTGGAATAACACGTCTCTGTGCTGCTCGAAGGGCTTTCCTTATGATCAACACATTTTTTTTGTTTGTTTTTTTTTCATTCGCAAGGGCTTGTCCACTAATGCCTTAACCTCATGCTTTGGCAAGGCCAAGGTTTTTTTTAGTCTTTTTCACCATGATGATCAACAACCTTTCACAAGAAAGTTTAAGTCACAACTAACGTGTTACCCTTATTTCATGGCAGTATATTCAAGTTCCACATAAAGTGGGAAATCGTTTATACTTTTTCCTGCTTGCTTTTCATCCCATGTGAGCATGAGATGAAATGATAATTCATCACCTACATTTACCGTTTGATGGTTATGAACCAACATCCTATAACCGTTTATGTCTACATGTAAATGGTTTTCATCAGGCATGGATTGTTTCATATGAATAGTTTCATCATAGTGTAATCGATAGTGTTTTAAACCCGAAAAAAGCACATACGTCAGGTGCTGGTCATGGACTAGTGGTAAATGATTCCTGTCATTCACAGGTTTTTCATTTGTTAGGTACACTAAAAATACAGATGGAACTGATTTATAAAGTATTTTCATTTGATAAGTCACATAACCTTTGGTTCAGAAGTCATCCTATTCTTGTGGGTCTTCCACGTGAATAATGCGGTGATGATTAGCCGTATAGCCATTCACCGTAAGCAGAGATACTTCGTCATATAACTCGTGCACCTTGTCATCCACATACTTCTTTGTTGTGACATCCGTAGACACTTGAGGATGTTTCACATGAGTCAATCGCTTCCCTGTAAAGTCATAATCTCGCTGTTTAGTGCGTGGCACCACATACCTATCCACATAGTGTTTATTAGCAGCATCTGTTTCTTGTTTAGGATCATGTATGAGCACAGACCTAGCTTTGGTCATTAACGCACGTCCAAAGACACCCATTGTCGACCTGTAGTAGGGATCTACTGTTTCTATGACAAGACATGGTTCCATGTATATAGACAGCCTGCTCACCTCTCTAAGCCTTAGTTGATATGAAGATTATTAAGCAGCAAGAGTCATTCCGCGTGGGGGACATGGTTTCCCATCTCTATCCCACATCACGTGAACAACGTCACGGTTCACTCTTTCTGTCTTCCATTCGCTGCATCATTGTGGGACCTTCAGGATGTGGAAAGACTAATCTTTTGCTCACGCTCATCACAGCGCCCATTGATCTGCGATTTCAAAATATTTATATTTCTGCAAAATCTCTCTACCAACCCCTCTATGTACACCTGGATCAACAAGTCATGTCTGAATTACAAAAAGAGAATATGGGTTATTTTACATTTTCTAGGCAAGAAAATGTTATTGCCCCGGATGAGGTAAAGCCTGATTCACTCATGATTTTCGATGATGTATCCACTGAACGACAAGCCATTATTTAAAGTTATTTCAGCATGGGTCGTCACAAACTTATCGATTGCTGCTATCATGGACAAACATATTCTAAAATGTGTAAACAACTTATTTGTGACAATGCCAATGTCATTGTTTTATTTCGCCAGGATGAGCGGAATAGTCGTCACATTTATAATGAACATGTGAATCCTGATATGACCTTTCAAATGTTTACCGAATTGTGTGCCAAGTGCTGGAACATCCAACGCCATGCCTGTTTGGTGATAGACAAACAAAGTGAACTCAACCAAGGACGTTATCGCTTAGGGTTTGATCATTTTATTACTATTTAAGGGACTGTCTCATTCCCTCTCATGTCATTTGTCAAGACACCATGGCGTTAGCAGAAAGTCAATTGAAAAAGCATATTATTAAAACAAGCCTCCGTGGCTTAGGCGGCAGCACGCCGGCCTCTCACCGCTGGGTCCGTGGTTCAAATCCCGGTCACTCCATGTGAGATCTGTGCTGGACAGAACGGAGGCAGACAGGTTTTTCTCCGGGTACTCCGGTTTTCCCTGTCAAAATTTCATTCCAGCAACACTCTCCACTATCATTTCATTTCATCTGTCATTCATTTAATCATTGCCCCAGAGGAGTGCGTCAGGCCTCGGCAGCCGGCACAGTTCATATCCTCGCCGCTAGATGGGGGCTTCATTCATTCCATTCCTGACCCGGTCGGAGACTGGAAGCAGGCTGTGGATTTTCATTATTAAAACAAAAACTATTCGCCAAAATTTTCTTCAATTAAAACGATCACGTGCTGATCATGCTTTGTTTATTCAACAACATTTAGCACCTCCGCTAAAAGCCATGTTTAAACCCTCTTTCAAGCCATCTGAATCGATACCCACTGTTTCACAAGCTACGCAGACGTTACACGAGGACCCTGTGGAAGAGGAAGAGGAACAGAAACATTTAAGTAGTGCTAGCGAGTTTGAGGATGAGGATGATCATAATCAAATGTTTACACGTCAAAACAAATCCTCACTCCTTGCAGAGTGTTCAAGAAAAAGAAATCCTTGGCCATGATCGAAACGCCTTGCCCTTCCAGATCGTCTCCGTTTTCACAACTCTTGGCCACACCTCAACATAAAGCTCAACTCAAAAACATTTTAATAAAATATTATGGATCAACACTGGGACCCTATCTTACAGATCTATTTATTGGAAATACAAATACCACATATGGTATTCGCTATGAGAATGATGGTTTTAAAATTGGTGATTCATCGATTAAATTTGCTCGTACTAGTGTTGTCATTAAAAAGATCAACTATAAATTAACTCCAGGACTGTCATAGATGCTATTCTCCCGTACCCCCTCTTCACATGATTATACGTCACAAGACCTTGCCAAATATATATATATATATATATATATATATATATATATATATATATATTATTGGATACTCATGCCCACAAAAGACAGTATGATCCCATTCAACAAGTGAAGCTAATATATCTCAAAAATATAAAACCATAATTGCAAAAATGTTTTCAACCAGTCAACGGGTTCGTCGTAAAGTGTCCGCTTCTGGAGTGACATTTAAAACATTAAAACCCCTTGTGGATGTTACCTACTGGCATAATCCCAGTAAGCTCATCCAACGACTACAACTGTAGCATGCTTCACGTCAAGCTGGCCATACCGGTCACGATTGGGATATTCAGGAAATTGAAGAAGAACTTCGAAATGCCAAAATTATTGTTTAAGCCCTCGCTCATCAAAGTGGTCATTGTTCACGAGTTGCATCGCCCAGCTAGGCGTGTCTATCAGCGACTCAAAGTGATTTCACGGGGTGTGGATGAACTTTGGCAGGCTGACTTGGTGGAAATGATTCCCTATGCTAGCGTTAACAATGGTGTACGCTATATGTTGACGGTCATTGATGTGTATTCCAAAATGGCCTTTGTTCAACCCGTTAGTCGCAAGTCTGGCCCGCTAGTCACCAAAGCTTTTAAACATATTATTCAACAATCCAAACGTTGTAAACCGACCAGGGAAAATAATTTTTCAACAAAGATTTCTCTAGTTTTCTCAAATCTTTGAATATTCACCACTACACCACGTACAGCAATCTCAAAGCCAGTGTGGTCGAGCGGTTTAACCGAACATTGAGAACTCATATGTGGAAAGCGTTTACCGCTCAAGGCTCTTATCGCTGGTTGGACTTGTTACCTGAGCTAGTGTCACGTTACAATGACACCAAACACGGAACCATTGGGACCAAGCCACGTCTTGTAACCAAAAATTTTCCGCGACTGGATAAACTGTTTAACCCCATTCAAACAGCAGACCCTAAACGTCACCTCCTCAACATTGGAGACCATGTTCGTGTGAGCAAATTTAAGTCTGCCTTTGATAAGGGCTACACACCAAATTGAGGAAGTGAACTATTTCGAATTCGTCAAGTCAACCTGGGCAGCCCAGTCACCTATTTCCTCGAGGATCTCAACCATCAACCTATAAAAGGCAGGTTTTATCTTCATGAACTTTGCTAGACAGCGTTTCCCAAACATTTTCTTGTGGAAAAAGTGTTGAATCAAAAAGGACATACGCTCTATGTAAAATGGCTAGGATTTAGCTCAGCCTTTAATTCTCGCATTAATAAATTACATGCTGTGTAAACTCATGTGTCTTTAATTTATTTATTAATTCATGTTGTGCTTAACCTATACCCCTCTGTGTGTACTATCCTCAGCTGCACATACAAGTTCCAAATGATTAGAGACTTGTAACTAAGAGTAAAGTGTTATGAACAACACATCTCTCTTTTCTTTCTCTCACTCACTCTCTCTCTTTCCTCTCAAACCCTCCACCCAACCCCTCTTACCTAACCTATACTGCAGGTTACAACGTTCCGACACATGCATGATACTTTTACATACTCAGCGATTTACACTCTTGAGCATTCTATCATCGTGCACGTGTACAGCTAACGTTCAAAGCCAACACCTACGTGAGGTCATGTGACACATCTATTTGCATTTTGTCACGTACGAATCAAACAGCATGTGACTTGTTAGCTTACATGTTGTTTCACACGTGTTCACATGCATTTCACCCCCAAACCATGGTTGTCGAATTGTTTTCCATTGCCATGTTGTCAAGTCTGTTAATCTGACCAAGTGTTCGTGAGATATGGTCAAACTTTGTAGGAAAGTAGGCGACTATCTAGCTCGCTCCTCACCACTAAAAAACCTTCTTATCAATCACCCTCTTACAAAATCACCAAGTGCGCATGCGTAAAACAGAAATGCTAATTCATTATGGCGTCGACTCGTTGGCATGTCGTTTATGTGAAACGACGTTTAATTTTCTATTCGCATTCAAACTCCCACATGTTGCACTTGGAATGCGACATTTTGGGGTAGGAATAGGTTGTTCATTGGAAAGGGGGCGTCAGCCTGAGTTCAACGTCACCTCATTCGTCAAAATCCGATCATGCGTTCGGGAGATATCGGCTTTGCCCCTGAATGTATGGCGGGTTAGTATGTGATGTCACCAGGAAAGTAGGCTATGGGTCAACATTTTAGAATTTTGGAAAGGGGGTGTCAGCCCGATTTCAACGACACCTCATTTGTCAAAATCCGATCATGCGTTCGGGAGATATCGGCTTTGTCCCTGAATGTATGGCGGGTTAGTATGTGACGTCACCTGGAAAGTAGGCTATGGGTCAACACATTGGATTTTGGAAAGAGGGTATCAGCCCGAGTTCAACGACACCTCATTCATCGAAATCCGACCATGCTTTGGGGGGATATCGGCTTTGCTCCTGAATGTATGGCGGGTTAGTATGTGACGTCGCCAGGAGAGTAGGTTATGGATCAACATTTTGAAACTTTTTGATCATCCCTCGTTGTGACGTCACCAGGAATGTAGGCTATGTGTTAACAGTTTGAAACTTTTTGATCACTCCTCGTTGTGACGTCACCAGGAAAGTAGGCTATGGGTTAACATTTTGGAACTTTCGATCACTCCTCGTTGTGGCGTCACCATGAAAGTAGGCTATGGGTTAATATTTTGGAACTTTTCGATCACCCCTCGTTGTGACGTCACTGGGAAAGTAGGCTATGGGTCAACATTTTTGGGACTTTTTGATCACCCCTCGTTGTGACGTCACCAAGAAAGTAGGCTATGGGTCAACATTTTTGGGACTTTTTGATCACCCCTCGTTGTGACGTCACCAGGAAAGTAGGCTATGGGTTAACATTTTGGAACTTTCGATCACTCCTCGTTGTGGCGTCACCAGGAAAGTAGGCTATGGGTTAATATTTTGGAACTTTTCGATCACCCCTCGTTGTGACGTCACTAGGAAAGTAGGCTATGGGTCAACATTTTTGGGACTTTTTGATCACCCCTTGTTGTGACGTCACCAAGAAAGTAGGCTATGGGTCAACATTTTTGGGACTTTTTGATCACCCCTCGTTGTGACGTCACCAGGAAAGTAGGCTATGGGTTAACATTTTGGAACTTTCGATCACTCCTCGTTGTGGCGTCACCAGGAAAGTAGGCTATGGGTTAATATTTTGGAACCTTCGATCACCCCTCGTTGTGACGTCACTAGGAAAGTAGGCTATGGGTCAACATTTTTGGGACTTTTTGATCACCTCTTGTTGTGACGTCACCAAGAAAGTAGGCTATGGGTCAACATTTTCGGGACTTTTTGATCACCCCTCGTTGTGACGTCACCAGGAAAGTAGGCTATGGGTTAAACATTTCGGAACTTTTCGAACACCCCCTCGTTGTGACGTCACCAGAAAGTAGGCTATGTGTCAACATTTTTGGAAATTTTTGTTCACCCCTCGTTGCGACGTCACCAGGAAAGTAGGCTATGGGTTAACATTTTGGAACTTTTCGATCACCCATCGTAGTTTAGGTTGGGTTAGGCTAGGTTAGTTAAGCTATGGCCGCCATCTTGTGACATCATGGCCGCCATCTTGTGTGACGTCACCAGGAAAGTAGGCTATGCGTTAGAACCATCACTATCCCCCTACTCGTCAGCCATCGTCGAAATGGTTTTCACTGGTTTCCCACTTCTAATTCAGGCGAATGCTGGGATGATAATTAAATTAAGGCCACGGCCGCCTCCTATCCAAATCCTAGCCCTAGTTACAAATATAGCCTACACACTATTACAGCCATCATAGTGACACAGGTTATCAGATAGATTCCAAACACACACATTCAAGTACAAGGGGCTATATGACCACGATGTCACAATGCCCCTACATCAATCATCAACACCAACAACAACATGAGCAACATTGTAAAACCTCTACTTTGTTTCTCATATCGGGAAATACCCTCTTCATGAACACTGTCAATCTGGAAGTGTCCACCATGTCAGTTGATTCATTGAACTGCAAGGACGTCCACTTTTACAGGGGACGTCTCATAAGTAATGTTGTATTTTAAACAAAATTTTATTTGGAAAGTTTTCTGACAAGAAATCAAACTATTCTTCAAAGTAAAGACCATCAGATTCTATGGTCTTGAGCCATCTTTAAGCGAGGTTTCTTATCCCGCGTCGGTACCAGTCACTGGGTTTTGATGCGAAGAATTCGGCGAGACCCACCTCCACAGCTTCAATGTTTTCGAAATTTCTTCCACGCAAGAAACTGACCATGGATCGAAAAAGATGGTAATCTGAAGGCGCAAGATCAGGGCTGTATGCTGGATGTGGCATCAGTTCGACTCCTCCCAATGCCTGAATTGTCGCCATGGTTGTTCGTGCAGTATGAGGTCTCGCATTGTCCTGCTGCAAGAGAACTCTATTTCGGTTAAATAATGCTGGGTATCTCCGTCTCAAAATTTCATGAACTCGTTCCAGTTGTTGAGAATAAAGATCTGCATTGACTGCACGCCCGTTTGGAACAAACTACCAGTGAATCACTCCTTCAAAATTCCACCAAATACACATCACTTGGGGCCGAACCGATCCTTTTTAACGATGACTTTGGCAGGTTGACAGGGACTGAGCCACTGTTTCGAGGCGTCAGCGTTGCGGTAATATACCCATTTTTCATCACATGTGACAATTCTCCTGATAAATCTATCATCCATGGGGTTACCGATCAGCTGACGACAGATATCCACTCTGCGTTGAGCCTGTTCAGGGGTCAATTCATGAGCTACAGATCTACAGCTTCTGTTTGATTTTCCAAATTTCTTAATCTGGCGATGCGTGTTATCTTTTGATACTCCAAGTTCTTCTGACAGCCTGTGAGTACTTCTTTGTGGATTTTCTTCCAAACCTCTGCGTGTATTCTCAATAGCCCATAGTTTAGGTCTTCCAGAACGCGGTAAATCTGTAATGTTTTCTTCTCCAGTTTTGAATCGTTGGAACCATCGTTGTGCCACACGCTCACTAACGACACCTTCTCCTTCCACTTACATGTTCTTCGGGCCGCGGCAGCAGCTTTGTAATCTTGTTTCCAGTAGTGCTTATAGAAGGATCCTAACCTCAAACTTTGTAAGTTCCATTTGTGATTGTGTATTTACTGACGACTGATACTTTCTCGCAATAAACGCAATTCTAGTCATGGCCTTCTGTAAATAGCATTGGCGAACAAAAGAAAGCAAATTCTATCTTATAAAACACCAAATTTTAAAAAAACGAGATCACTTATGAGACATCCTAATAATGTATGCTGTAGATCGCCACCCACTACTTCCACGCGTTTAGTCACTGACGCGAGGGGGCATGTCCATATTTTTCTCAAATAATTTCACCTGTATTTTTAAACGAATCGAATAGAACATTTCCAACTTCGACAAAGGTTTACCTTAACATTTCTCCATCTGGAGAGGTTTACTGTGGCTGCACTGAAATACAGTGGTAGCAATATGCTTGATTTTGAATAACATACAGTACGTTGTTGTGCTTCTAACTGAGCTTTAATTCTTTCACTTTAATCTTCCTTAATTCATTTTTAGGTGGAAAGTCTTATGGATACTTGAAAAGTGTCTCCTCCTATGGTAATGCAGCACTTCAACAACAAATCATACACACAAGGTTCGACCTTTTCGTTGCGCTCAAGTTTAAATAACACTTAACAAGCAGTATTTTTTTTTACAGAAAATTGAGGAAAGAAAACTTTTGAAACAATAACAATTACGCAAGGGCTTCTAGAAACAGAACCCCATTTCGAAGTGAAGCGAGCAAAGCAGGGAGGGAAACGCGTTTGTTGCTGGGTCGTTGAAAATGAGGCTCTTGTCACGACGATTCAGAGTTTACAATTAGTTGTTGAAATTATTACTATTAATAATAATATACTCCCAATCAGTATCGCCATCGATAAATCAACCTCCGCAATCGACTGTTTGGCCATCCCTGCTCTAACTCGTCATGGAATGATTCGATCTCGACAAAGCTTCGTGTAATGTACTGCACCCGAATCCCGCATAGTCATAGCCTATATACGCAAAGATAGAAAAGGATTGTAGGGAGGTCGATACCCAGCCAGGTTAACCAACACTACCCTACTAGGATAATGACTAGGGAACCCTCGATGCATACCGGCCATGCAACAACACTACCGATTAGTTACACATTTACAAAGAAAATAAACTATCCTAAACACAAAATGGTAGGACGAGAATCTCGGATCTCGGGTGTGAACGGTGAAAGTTGAGACTAACATGAATTCTAGTAACTAATTCGCAGTATTATCGCATGTCGATTGCACGAATGAAATGATTATCAGATTTATAAAAACGAACAGGCAAACAAAAACTAGTGCCTGGGATTTATTTCCAAACAAATACAAATAAGAAAAATATAATCCCTATCACCATTAAAATAAACAAGTAAAAATGAATTGTTAGACACGTCAGATAGTTCTATATGTAGAATAAATGTTACTAAACATTCTCGTTACAACAATGTAATTATATTAAGTTTCATAAAATATTTACGTAATTGACAGTAACCCTGTGGTTATGTCACTGAAATAGTCTGATTAAAATCAGCTGTTCACTCGTAAAAATGAAGTTAACATTACAAAAACCCTACATTATACACGGGCGTGCGTAAAATGTTACTATCTACTCTAATAATACTGTTATAAATTATATAAGGTTTCAAATATTTACATTTTCTACAGTTTTCATGCTTCACACGGTTTAAAATATACTATTAACACTATCAGTCGCGATCTGACAGCTTCATAGTTTCTCTGTTACAAAACAGTTTTTGAACAATGTTTCTACCAACGATCAAATTCTCAGGTACTTCTAGTGGTAAATCATAGTAAATAAGCTTTAAATATCAAACACTTAAGTTAAATACAGCTTAGAATGTCGTGTCAATAAAAATAAAACAATAGGATAAAGAGTGATGCGAAACTACTTAAAAAGTCTATACATTTCGAGGATCATATACAAATATTCTCTGACATAAACAATTCAAACATTAACCTTTGTGTTAGCGCTTCTTACTCATCCTGTAACAATTCGTTGCTCCACATAGCAATATATTCCTTCCTTCCGCAATACAGTGAACAATACTTATCAATGGCGTCTTACTACGCTCCAAACATGTCATACTTCCTTCCTCTCCTTACTATAAACAATCTTCAAAACTCCGCACGGCATTACTTCCATAAAAAAAACATCTTGCTACACACTTGTAGAAGAATTAGTGATTTTACTAGGTAACTAGAGTATATTACCGTTCAGAATGCACTCCTAACTCTCAACTCTACTCTAAATTATTAAACCTCGTGCATCAATTACAACAATTACATGTTCGTTCACTATAATACAATTCACCAAGTACTTCTTATTCCTTTCATTAGCGCTATTCGTTCACTTTGATCCATAACAAACTTGTTCTTCCACGTTACCAAACGTTAACAATGTTAATTTGTAGTTCGCTCGTATTTTAGTTGTTAATAAAAATAAATACATATCCTCACGCTTCTGGTGTACATTTAAATATATGAACAATTCATATTTAAATTGTTTTTAACATACTAGACCACAGGTAGACTAACATATCTCCTGGTCTATTCATCTCAGTTAAACAATGTTTCTACTTTAATTGTTGATAAATATAGGCTTCATTTGACCTCATTTGTCACTACCATGATCCTATTTTATAGTGTATATTCGTAATATAAATAGTCCAAGACTATTTAGTTGTCTAATTAGTTGTATTCCGCTATTGGAATAGTATAACATTCAAATTGTTATAAATAAATATTTCAGATGTATATTAACATCCTAATGTCTGTTAAATAATATTACAGCATCTCACAATAATCCTTTATTGATAAATATGCATTATAGATATATAAATGTATACTTTCGCTGTTACGCATAGTAATTGTTAATAACAATTATAATGTTTAAATGTTCTTACAAACATGTCATTATTGACGCTCTTCTCTCCAAAATACAATGTAATCGAAGCCTTCTCTCCGAGATACCATATAGTCAAATAATCGAAGTATTCCTTTTATAAAACAAGTATCGTTCGAAAGTGAGTATCATACAACGTTTCCTTCAAAATAAAAAGAAGTACGAGAAACGCAAATTAAAGTTAAATACATGAAATAACGTCTTAAACGACACACGAAGACGTATCAAAAATTACAATGAAACTCTGAAATTTTAGCTATTAGAAAACAAAGAATGAAGATAAGAATTTCTACAAATGAAGTTGGTCATTCCAAAAATGGATTTCTACTATTACAGCAAAACTACAGATATTAGAGCAAACGGTTGTTCTACCTTGAGATGTCTTCTACAGCCAAGAAATACCTCTATCAGCTGTTCTTGATATTCCGTCGAAGCTGCAATCGCTCGCCTCCTCGAGAAACCAGTCACTGCCAAGTACGTGCAAATGAGCTGTAAGCGACCCCATCTCAGTCGGGCTGCAATCACCTGCTGTGCGTCTCGGCTGGAGCTGCTAACGGTGGATCTTCATTTTCGCGGTCAGCAACCTGGGAACTGCGTTTCTTGGTTCGATTGGCTGCAAACGGTCTTCTGCTTCTTATCTCTGTACTGCAGAGTGGTCTCGCCATCGTAGATCCGCAAGTCCTGAGTTGACATCTCGTCCTGATGTTGTTAGATATCTTGCTTGTAGTGTAGAAACTCATATTGGAATACTGCAAGTTGATGCGCAGTTGTAGCTGTGTCGATCCTTGATTTTCCAAGTCACTCTGACTTCCCAATCCATGGTATAGATTAACCTCCTTTCATTTATTTAGTTCTCCATAATATTCTCTTCGGTATACGTAGAATAAGCTTTTCCTCCCCGACTTAAATTCGCTGTCATCATGTAGACTATAATGTAGACTATGATGTGATAATGCTGAATTATATAGTTGAATTCGTTGTAGCAATATTGCAACTTGCAGTAGACAATACTGTTAGTTATTGCTTCTCTATAAAGTGCTGTTTTATAAGCGAAGTCTCGTTCTGATGATGTTATACTTTCATAAACGCTGATCTCTCCAATACTAATGTAATTTAATTTTATCGGCTCTTCTTCTAAACTTCCTCGGCGATTCCTCGGTCATTCGACAGTACAACAGTGCTTGTCGACCGGGCTTATGTTGCGTGCAATAAATGCTTCTCTTCTGTGCGCGTGCGTCAAACGCGTCCGCTCGTGTCAAGTTGCTGCGAGAGAGTCACGCCACGCTTCTCTGCTCGGCGGCGCGTGTCACCGCTAGCCTTCCTCAACTAGCCTCACACTCATGCATTTTAATAGAAATATACTCATATTTGCTCTATTATTCAATAGTTTATATTTCTTTTCAACCAAATAAATTTCATATTGCATTCTACACCTGTAGATGTGCTTATTTCGCTTTATATCTGCCAAATTTATATAAGAGCGATTCCCACAAAAATTATGTGCTTTTATTTGATTGGCTATTGAAATATTCTGATAAAGGCTCCTGGATCTAGCCTCTTATCCACGGGTCGTGTGCGTCGCTTTGTTATGACCGCCTTGCTAACCGAAACTGGTTTTCTAATGCTAAACATGAAGCTTTGTACAATTTCCAGCTTCGAATGATCGAACTCTTCCTTAGTTAAAATCTCATTCACCGGAATATTTCCAAATAATAAATTCCTCAAAATGCTTCAAAATTCTCCAAAATACTTTCATTATGCATCATTTGCATCCCATAATACATATATAATTAATAAATTATTTTAATTTCAAATTTCCAATTTTTTTCCTTCCAATGGTGCACAAGTCGTTCGAACCTCGGCTCAGTCAAAGGTCCTAAGCTGGGCTGAATTCGAGTTCAGTACGTTGCTATGACTGAATGTAGTGGCATATACACTTAAGAAAATGGAAATTGCAACACCATGATGGCATTGGTCGTTTGTGTTTATTTTCAAGATATGGAACGATGCCATGTAGGTATGTAAACGATCAAATTTTCAGACCCATTGGATTGTTGCTACAGGTCTCCCCACGTGCTTGGTCGCGGAGGAATCAACTCCAGTATACGGACTCTGGTGTAGCGTAGTTGACTTGCAGTCTGTGCAGTGAAGTGTTCCCCGTCAAACATGCCTCGACGACGGAGAAGAGCACGCTATCAACAACTGTCGCCGTTTGAGAGGGCTCGGATAATTGGGCTGTGTGAGGCTGGATTATCGCTAAGGACTGTCGCTGCACGTGTTGGCCGACAGGCATCTACGGTACAACGTGTATGGCAGCTGTGGTCAAATGAAGGTACCCACACTCGTAGACCTGGCACAGGCCCAGCGTGACAGACAACTTTGAGAGAGGATCGCGGCATCATTCGGATGGCCCGGATGGAACCCCATGCAACAGCAGCGCAAATTCGAGCAGCTGTGGCACCCCACGTTACACAACAAACAGTCGGTAATCGCCTGCGTGCAGCTGGCTTACGATCCCGTGTCCCTGCAGAAGGTGTTCCATTGACCCCACAACAGCGACGTGTAAGGCTGGCCTGGTGTCGAGAACGATCGACGTGGGTGGACGAATGGCATAGGGTCGTCTTTAGTGATGAATCGCGCTTCTGTCTTGCCCGCAGTGATCGCCGGAATCGTGTGCGCCGAAGTACCGGGGAGAGGGGCCGCCCAGACCTTATTGTCGAGAGGCACACAGGGCCAACACCAAACATTATGGTCTGGGGAGCTATTGGCTTTAATGTTAAATCACAATTAGTGCTTGTTGAGGGTACTATGACTGCTCGACAGTACGTTGATAGGGTACTCAATCCAGTGGTTGTCCCTATGATGGCGAACATTGCTAATTGGATGTTTCAGAAGGACAATGCCTGGGTTCACATTGCACGCATCTCCAGAGAAGCTCACCACGACATCACAACCTTAGAATGGCCTGCCAGATCCCCGGACCTCAGTCCTATTGAGCATGTGTGGGACATGATGGGTCGACAACTGGCCAACCGTCCTCAGCCACCCTCAACTCTGGAACAACTGACCCATGCAGTGCAGCAAACATGGGCCACAATTCCTCAGGAAGCGATCCAGGGTCTTATTGACTCCATTAATCAATGTATTGCAGCTCGTGGTGGGCACATCCTGTATTGATTGTTGCGGTCAGAGGGACCTGAAAGTTTAATCATCGAATCACAACCAAACACTCGCCCTGCATGTTCAATTGCAGCAATGTAGCACCACTCCTTCTTGGTGTTGCAATTTCCATTTTCTTCAGTGTAATTTTCTAGTGAAGTTCTCCTCAATATAAAGTAGATAGCGCTGTAAAGTGAACGCCTGTTACATAGTGTCTAACGATCCTATCGTGCAGAAGTCACTATCTTATTTTTCATAAATTTTAGATGGCTGGCGTGCATATCAGTCCTGTCACTCATCGCAGAAAGGTGCGATATGTACGGGAGTGGTCATAATAAGAAGTTAAATGCTCTTGTGTATAATTTTTTTTAGTGTAGAGGTTGTGATTGTTGTTTCAAGGGTGAAAACTTCGAGGTCCTGGTCCCTGAATTTCTACTGTTATCGTAAATTATGTTTGATACGAATGCTAAATTCAAAAAATGAGCACCTATTTTCCGTCTTCTATTGAACAGGTCACTGGGACAAAATTTACCAGTATGTTGAACTTAATACCCAGACATAGGTGTCTAGAGCAAGCTAATTCAACACTACGAAAACTCAGCTCAGACTAATCGATACGAAGAACCTGTATCCCGCGAAGTGATATTTCTTTTAGAAATATTAACGACAACCAGTACATATTTAAGCAAGTTGATCCGTGAAGAACTAATATGACCTATTTTCATATATTCTACTTCTAGTCCTTCACAATACAGAACCCCCACCAATTAAATGGATTTTCTATATGATGGACTAAACTTTCGGTTTACGAGCAATAAGTTATGGCCTGCATTGTGATAGACATAAATAGACATAAAAGTTAACATTTTAGGATAGTAAAATGGGGTTACGAAGTTGTTAGAGGTTGCCCCGTTTTAGAACAAAGCTGCCACCTCTGCCCAAGATGTACTTTCTGGAGTTCCAAAGGTTTGAGTTATGGAACTGACTGGGACACTACGATATTTTAAGTCCTGGGCCATCGCTCCCAACCTCAGTCTAATAATAATAATAATAATGAAAAATCCACAGCCTGCTTCCAGTCTCCGACCGGGTCAGGAATGGAATGAATGAAGCCCCTATCTAGCGGCGAGGATATAAACTGTGCCGGCTGCCGAGGCCTGACGCACTCCTCTGGGGCAATGATTAAATGAATGATAGATGAAATGAAATGATAATGGAGAGTGTTGCTGGAATGAAATTTTGACAGGGAAAACCGGAGTACCCGGAGAAAAACCTGTCTGCCTCCGTTCTGTCCAGCACAGATCTCACATGGAGTGACCGGGATTTGAACCACGGACTCAGCGGTGAGAGGCCGGCGTGCTGCCGCCTAAGCCACGGAGGCTCAATAATAATAATAATAATAATAATGATAATAATAATAATCCTCTCAGACCACTATTGTGCAAAGCACCATACATCAAGTACGTAGGACTAATTGGTAATGACCACATTACCCTCGACCCGCGAATTAAACGATCGATAGTGGTACTGTGAACAGAGTGTGACGGAACCTTTCCCCTTCCACTTGCTCACTCGCTTGAGCTTGAAATAGAACTGCCATATTCACTGCTTATTGAAGTGTATTAATGTGCCTCCTTGGTCGTGGTCGCGTGACGTGCGAGGTCATGGATACATTGCTCAAGTCATCACGACACCACATCACATGAAATATCAACTTCAAATGAGCTGATGTTTCCCTCTCAGGTGCTTATAGTCGCGCGTGTTGAGTCACACATCGCGACTGGGATAGACATCTGCAGGAATTTCGAAGATCGAAGGTTCGAATCCCGTCACTGGCAGCGGCCAGTATGGGTTGGACATCTCCAGATTCCAGACAAAGAGCGCGATTACTCTCTGATGGCACAAAACTTCAGCTGCGCACAAAGTGAATTCCGTATTCGAGATAGCAGGAACGTACATTACGTACTACGGAAGTCTTCACATCAGCTCCTGGTAACTGTATTGTGTGTTATTGTGTGTTAAGGTCCGAATGTTAAAATGTCACTCTCTAAACTTGGCGAAGAAAAATTGCGAGCGTCAAGTGATTTATAAGTGTATAGATTAATTAATTATATGTGCAAGCCCGGTTCTGTAACTTACAAAGAACATAAAGTCTTTGGTGATGTATGAATTAACAAATTTACTATAAGGCCTCATCCCCTGTTGATTCTCGCTACTATAGTGCGTCTCTAAGACAGTATGGAATTAAATGGAGTATTTGCCTCTCACTCGCACTCCTGTGTCATGCAATTCGCTTCGTCCTCTTTTACCCCGGCGATGGTGCCATTTCCCAATAATTGAAAGTGGCAAATCTAAGAAAATGTTTGCGTGGTCTTATAGAGAATTTTCCGCTCTTTTTGATGATGTAAAAATTAAAGCCATTAATAATTAACACATGGCCCAATTTTCACAATTACGATATTTTAGCGCATATATATATATTATTGCAGATATAAAACTTATCACGCCATAGATAATGAACTAATGATCGCAACAGATGTTGGTATAAGATGCCCTATTTCTCATAGCAGTAATTATTTTCATAATAAGAAAGTTTTTTTTTTCTTAAATGTTACTTGAAAAATCTGGGATGGTGACACAAAAAAGTTACGTAGCGAGAAACTTTTTTGCTGTTGACTTTACGTTGGTGACTAAGGGAGATGAAATGTTCATTAATGTCTGAAATAGTTTTTAAAACAAACCAGAGCTCGATATCAGATAGCATTCATAAGTTATCGCACTTCGCGTAGTCCTCCAGCCCAGCGCAGCGCTGACCCAGCGAACGTTTGTTTACTCAGGTGACGCGTATATCCCCGACTGCGTTTTATGGAGGGTAGGTGACGTTAAACTGTGAAATGAAGTGGAGCTTGTGTTCTTTATAAATTGTCCGCCTCGTTGCGTAGTGGCCAGCATTCTTGGCTGTCACTGTGCTGTCACCGTGAAGACCCGGGTTTGAATCCTGGCTCTGCCAAGAAATTTAATTCTGGTCTTGAGGGCTGGAACGGGGTGTACTCAACTTCATGAGACAAAACTGAGAGGAGGCGGGTTCGATTTCTACCTCAGCCATCCTCGAAGCGGTTTCCCTAGTGTTCCTTTATTCGTCCCGGGAATGAACAAGTGTTCGTTTATGGTGCAGAGTTAACGTTTCTGTGCCAAAAGAACACGACAGCCACCCACGACGAAATGACAGGTTAAGTGTATGAAAAGTGGTTCGCCGAGCAATTGTTGCCTAATGTTCCCGAAGGATCTATCCTAGTAATAGACAATGTAGGCTATCACAGCAGAGAAATGTTCCTTGCTTGCCACCATACCACACCACCATACCACAGTGAACTTAACCCCATCGAAATGGTATGGGCGCAAGTGAAGAACTATATAAAATTGAATAACGTCTCATTCAAGAAACAAGAAATGAATATGTAATTTAATTTCGGCTGCATACCACCACTTGACCACACACAATTGGGTAAATTACGTGGACGACAATATACCGACAGTAGTGGCTACGCTGGCTAAAGCGCAGCATTAGGTCATGGTGCCAAGCTCTCTGCTGACTCGGTAGACGCGTGGGTTCGAGCCCCACCGTCGGCCGTCCTTGAAATGGTTTTCCGAAGTTTCCCCATTTTCAACACCAGGCAAATGCTGGGACGGTACCTTCTGACAGGCCACGGCCGATTCCTTCCACATCCTTGCCCAGTTTCATTCACCATCATTCATTTCATCTCTTATTAACTCCTCTCCTGACATTGGCGTCAGGATGGGCATCCGGCCGTAAAAACCATCGCCACAAAGACTTCCATCGCATCTCATCCCCGACCCCGTTGGAAAAACGGGAATAATAACGGGTAGACAGACGTGGACGACAATATATATACAGTATATATATTATTATTATTAAATGTCATATTATAATTTATTATAACCTATGATATTCGAGAAAATGTAATATTATAATGTGTGCATTAAAATCGCGCTCTGAGCTTCGGTGTATCATATCTAAATATTGTACCGTCGTTCGCTCCAAGGCATGAGGTACAGTTATATACAACAAACAAATATTTTCGAAATTTCCCGAGTTTTGCGTAAAAGCACGCCTGTATACGAGTTATGTTCCATCATGTGCCCGGCCTTGCAGAACTTGCATATGCAGCAGATCTGGCATGAGCGCGCTCCATTTAATACGTACTGTCTTTTAAGGTAGAGGCGCTCTATAGGTCCATTTGATATTATTCCGAAATTTGTTCAGGCACCATCCTTGGTGCGATTTATTTTGCTTAAGGCAAAACATGCTATCAGGAGAAACTTTTTAGTCAGTAAACACAAGTGTGTGGCTTCTGATATTTCAATAAAAAAGCGTGCTATGTTGCAATACTTGTAATACTGGGAAATGAAAGCAATTACTGCGACGTCGATGGAGTTGATATACGTCGTGTATGGTCAGTATATTTTAAACTATGCCCACAAGTGCACATCTAAATGTGCAATGAATGCCACTTGACGTTACAGACAGTTAGGAACGGGGCTCCGAGTGAAATCCGAAGTTAAACGATTGACTTCGCGTCACCACATGGTAGCTTTACGATTGGTTACAAAGTGAGAAGCTTATTATCCTCTCTGTTTCAAAATAAATCATGTGATTGTGCCAGAACTTATCTATATTTACGACACTTTACTAAATTTAAAATACTGTAGTGTAATATTCAACATATCATATTCTCAGAATACATTACATTGAAGTACCTCCATTTTCTGCACAATGCACATCGCACTGTTGGTCTAGGGGTATGATTCCTGCTTTGAGTGCGAGAGGTCCCGGCTTCAAATCCCGGAAGTGCTGAGCATTTTTACTATTGTTTTATCTCTTGAAAATATTCAAAAAGTATATAAAAGAACCTTACGAACTTTTTTTTTCGTGCGAGACTTGTACTTACTGTGTGCCAGTAATATAAATCCATAGTTTGAGGTCAAACGCATTTTTTTATTCTAGTCGCTTTACCCTACAGGTTGGCTTTTCCCTCGGATTCTGCGGGTGTTTCAAGCTCCAGGACACTGCCCTTACGGTGGTTATGGTGGGATCCCTCGCTGAGTCCAAGGAAGGGTAGCGGCTTTGGTGGCGTAGTTGGTACATGCTGTTCTTCTATGCCCAAGATCGCGGGTTCAAACCCAGCCGAAGCCGTCGTTAAAAATCCCTCAGTATGCCTTTCTTCGGAGGGGAAGTAAAGCCGGCAGTCCCATGTCATAGATTTATGGCATGTTAAAGAACCTTCGTTCTTTAACGAAGAACGTTCGTTGCCAGGAGCCGACTGCGGTGGCGTCTAGTAACCAAGTTCTGAACTAGTAGTTGTTGATGGTGGCGTTTGGCGGCAAAAGTAGGAACTACTTCAAAAAATCAATGTCTGCAGTCCTTACTTGAATTAAAAACAGATAACACACACTAATACAGCCATCACAATTAACACCGGTTATCAGACAGATTCTACACCCACCCAAAGTACACGGGGCTACATGGCCGCGTTGTCACAGCCCCTAAACTGAGGAAGCAACCAACCAACCTAAGTCCGAGGGAAAAGCCAACTTGGAGGGTAAACCGACGGGGGAAAAAGAAGCGTTTACCTCAACCTATGTATTTAAATTACCGGAAGTCTCGCCCGAAAAAAAGAACGTTCCTAAGGTTCTTTTACATACTTTTTGAATCTTTTCAAGAGATAAAAACAAAAGTAATAAAAATGCTAGGCTCTTCCGGGGTTTGAACCCGGGACCTCTCGCACTCAAAGCAGGAATCATACCCCTAGACCAACAGAGCGATGTGCATTGTGCAGAAAATGGAGGTACTTCAATGTAATGTATTCTGAGAATATGATATGTTGAATATTACACTACAGTATTTTACATTTAGTAAAGTGTCGTAAATATAGCTAAGTTCTGGCACAATCACATGATTTATTTTGAAACAGAGAGGATAATAAGCTTCTCACTTTGTAACCAATCGTAAAGCTACCATGTGGTGACGCGAAGTCAATCGTTTAACTTCGGCTTTCACTCGAAGCCCCGTTCCTAACTGTCTGTAACGTCAAGTTGAATGCCCTTGTCAACACTACTTCTGCTATCGACTAGCAGCAACGCAGCAACCTCATGCCTTCGTGCAGCATTGTGCCACCATGTACAGTAGTAATCTTATTTCAAGGCTCCTGTTCCAGTCCCCCACCCTAATAATGCACTCAGTTACATGACAAACACCGTTTATGAGACAAATTCACCGACTCCGGTGGTCTTGGGGTGCGTATTGAGAATCCTTTCCCAATCGTCCTGGGTTTGAGTCCTTCCTCACTCTGCCTAGAAATATAATCCTGGTCTGAGGGCTGGAACAGGAGGCATCCGCCACATCCCATCCCAGACTCCGTAAATGCAGGAATGTCTGTGCTGAGCTAACTCTGGTTGACCTGCTCTTCAGTATGGAAGAGTGCTGAACACTGCTGCCAACTTCTCACCGACAAGTCTCTAAATGCTGTGATTGTTTAGATGCTGCCAAATTTACCGAGGAGCCACTAGAGCTTGTGATTATTTAGAGACCGCATAAATCAGAAACCAGTTTCCATGTTATCCCAATCTAAAACTATTCTAAAATGGAAGTTGGTAACACTGCTAGCTAGTTAATAGCACTGCTTGATGACCGCGTCAAACATAAATCAGCCTCCATGTTATTCCAATCTAAAGCTATTCTAAAATAGAGGTTGATAGCACTGTTGGTGTTCGCTAATAACACTGTATGATGACCGCATCTTACAGAAACCGGCCTCCATGTAATCTTTATAGAAGTCTATCCTAAAATAGTAGTTGGTAACCTGCTGGTGCTAGTTAATAGCACAGCTTGTTGAGAATGACCACCAGTTCATAACGTTATCTCAATCAAAAATTATCCTAAAATGTAGTTGGTAACACTCCCGGTGTTACGGCTTGATGACCACATCAAACAGAACCCAGCTTCAACGTTATCTCAATATAAACCTATCCTGAAACGAATCTTACTGTAAACATTATAGCTTTCTGAAGTTCTTTTAGTATGCAATAAATTTTATATTTCAACATCACAGTGTTGTCTCGTAAAACGTCAGCAACAAAATATGATTCATGGTAGGTTACAGTCTTGAGCGAACTGCCGTGGTCTTATTAAAGAAGGGGGTTTGTCCGTCGATCCGTGAAGTTGTGGTTTCAATTCCCTCTTTCTATGGAGACACCGCTCTAGACAGAACGACACTTTCTACCTTCCTTAGGCCAATGAGAAATATGAGAGCCAATCTGGTAGCACTGATTTACAGTAGGTATGTTCAAAACTTTAACGCGTTGTCTTCCCGTCGCAACATTCCCCACTAAGTAAACTGCACTTATATCGGAGGCAGCAGGGCGGGAAACCTCTACTATTCCATCGAGGAAGAGCTCTGTCAACATTTCGAATTTACGGCTAAAACTTTTTATTTTTCTGGTTGGCGGAGTATGCATTCATAAATTTCTCATATTGTATTTTTTGTTTTTTGTTTACCAGTCAGAGGGGCGTGGTGGCGCAGTAGTCAAGCTGTTTGCCTCTCACTAAGGCGGACGGGGTTCGATTCCCGGTCAATGCATGTGAGATATTCAAAGTGAAATGCCATGTCCTGTGTTTCGGATTCCACGTAAAAAAAGGAGGTCCCGTGGCTCATGATCGTGAGATTAACGGTCACGCAAAACTACAATCATCCATCATGTACTAGTCAAATTAATTTTTAAATATACGTTACTGCTTCCGGTTGTGATCAAACATGAATGTAGGTGTTGTTTCTTCTCCCATCAATACGCAGTAGAATTTAGGACTATTGGTAAACACTTCTGCTAATTATTTATGACACGAGTTTGATTCTTCAGTCTTTTGACAGATTTGATGCAGCTTTCCAGGCTTCCATGTCCTGAGCTAATCGTTTCATCTCTACACAGCTACCATGCCTTACATCCAAGGAAATCTGTTAAAGATATTCTAAGCTTGGTCTACCCCTGCAGTTCTTGTCCTCAACCCTTCCTCTCATAACTAACTGTCCTGGGTGTTTTAGGAATTATCCTACCAACCTATCTCTTCTCTTCATTAGCAGTCGCCAGAAACATATATCCCCCCTCACTCGTCTTAATACCTCTTCATTTGTTACTCTATCTACCTATCTGATCTTATCCCGGACGATCAAATGTATCCTCAGCTTGAATTTCCAGTGAGTCTGTCAGTTATGGATTGAAGTGAGAACTGCTGGATTGAATGGTATAAAGTTGAGGGCATTACCCTGTGGCTTAGCCATGCGCGTTAAATTGCTCACTACGACGGCGATGAGGAACTGTATCAAGTCCAGAGATCGGAGGTTCGAATCCCGCTGCTGATAGCGGCTATCCTGAGTGTGGTTTTCCTCTTGGCTTTTCCACACACCATCCAGGTAAATGCCGGGATAGTGCCTTATTTCAAGTCCCGGGGCACCTACCCCATTCCCGACCTGAATTAATATTACAGTTACACACACTACTACAGTAACCATAGAAACACAGGTTATCAGACAAATGGAACACACACCCGAGTACTCGGGTGCTGGCGATAGCTAATCCCTCTCATCAGTATCAGGAGTAACTACTACAGTATGGTCATTAGGTGTTGTGTGGATAACCACCATGGTAGAATGTTTTTATACCTGTGCCAGGATTTTCAGGGATTGACACGGTAGGCTGCATAAATGTTTTAAAATCTTCCTTCTGTTTTACAGTCAGTCGAGCATCTCTTTCGCAAAGGAAAATGCAATTTATATATTTTTAATAAATCGAAGAGTCTATTCCCAAAGTGACTTAAATCCTCCTTAAAAAAAAGACCATCTGACATAGCACACATATTCTCATGCGTCTCCTTTAGAGTCTCATTGACCCTGTATTGTCGAAATGGAGCAAATCCCAGCTACAAATGGACGTTTCTATTTTTTCTTCCCAAGTTATATCGCTCTTTTATTTCCAATGTGTCTTGTTTTCATCCGGTAAATAGTAGCGCTGAATCCTGTCACATGAACCATGTCATGTACGCATCTCAGTAATAGGTAGGTGCCTTCTATTTCATTATCCCCGTGCGTGGACACTGTGTAATCAAATGTCTCCGGACACCGTTGGTGTTCATCCCAAAGACGCCAACAAAGCAACTAAGAGCATGTAGCGACTAGCGACAGTCTTCGCGGAAGGCTTTCCACTAAGTTCAGATACACTGAGGGCGAAATTTGTCTCCATTCTTCCTGAAGCATGATGAACAGTTGTTGCCGGGTTGTTGGACGGAATGATCTGGCACATCCTACACACTAGTTCCTCCCAAAAATGTTCAATGGGGTTCAGTTGGGGCCTTGGACAGGCCAGTCCAGCAAGTCTTTAAAATTCTTTATTTCACGCCTTTTGGTTGGTTCCTTCTGGCCAGGGAAATGTTACGTTTCCAGCTGCCTAGTATTCCCAGTTATCTCCCTTCTTTGTGGTAGAACGCTGGAAACATTAAATGGAGAAATTCGAATTCTGCAGCTTTTCTTTCATCTAGACTTTCACATTCTCGTTGTTCTTCCCAATTATCACATTCTCGTTGTTCTTTCCAATTAATGGCGGAGTGGGAAGGGCTCCAATGTGCTAAATGGGATTTTCAAGGTTGCTTACAATATTCAGTAATCTGAAAATCAGTAACACCTACTAACTCACTGTTTGTGGTGACACATACTGCTGACATGAGAAGTATCGCTTTCACTTCTTCAGTATTGGTCTCCTAATTTTCCTCGACTTACGTCACTGATGGGTGGGAAACTGAATCGACTGATAACACTGAAAGTTAACTCTTGGAGCACACTGGCCTGCTGCAGGTCGTCTAAAGAAACCCCACCTGGTTGACTTGCAGGTCTACGATAACGTTCCATTACCTCAAACAGAATATTTTTTTTGGCAGAGCCGCGAATCGAACCCGGGCCTCCAGGTTAACAGTTAACAACTCTAACCACTACACTACGATGCGTACTCTTGTAACAACAACAAAAAACCGCATGGATATAACACTTAAATATACTACTGAAGCAAAGGCAAATAAGCCAATTTTCATTCGGATGCCATAATATGCACTGTACGGTATATAGCCTACCAGGGTAGCACAAGTGAGCAGCACTCCACGTAGCCGATAGTTGCGGCAGGAGCCCGTGTATTGTTCGAGTCTAAGCTGCGTGAACCTGAGAAGAATGTGCATCGCGGACTATGAGAAATGGTGTTGACGAGTGATGAGGTTTCTCGGTCCGTGCATAGTACCGAATCAAATACATTGGTCGGTGACTCACTGACTTATTCGTAACACCATACTGGTTTCAGAGAAGACCCTATGTTAGCAGTATTGGAATATACGTGAATGTCAGGTAACACGGCGGGCTGTCGACAGGCTTCTCAATTCTCGCCTGCTCCTACTCTGCCTCTGCCCTTCATCCCGCAAGTTCACAGAGCTTGGAATCGAGCAGTAGCTCTGACCCCTCACAAGTAACAGTTGATGTTTGCGGTAACGCCACTACATTTCACCTTAACGAAAATGAAGGAAGGAAGGAAGATTGTAGTTTTACGTGACCGTGAATCTTGTGATTATGAGCCACGGGACCTCCTTTTTACGTGGAATCCGAACCACAGGACATGGCATTTCACATCGTAACGAAAATGCTCTTTCCTTTATCTTGATGGTGCAATTAGGGGATTATCCTGGATGAAATGGGCGGAGAGTGATCACATTATTTGACAGAACTATGGTGAATAACCTGGCCCGAGCGATTTATTGTTTCATTTAGGGATTGCGACTTGAAATGTGTGTGGAACCTGTCTAAAATCTGCGTTATAAAAGTGACTGTACTAGTGGGCGTGTTTGTAACTAATATTGGGAAGGACGTATCTGAGTTTTCTTTGAGAAACCACGGAAAGCCACTAGGATGGCCGAAAGCAGGATGTGAATCCACCACTCACTCCCTTTACTCCGCGGCTTCGGTGGCGTAGTTGGTAGCATGTTGAGCTTCTATGGCCAAGATTGCGGGTTCAAACCCGGCCGAAGTCGTCGGATATTTTAAGAGCGTTAAAAATCCCCCAGAATGCCGGCAGTCCCATGTCATAGATTTATGGCATGTTAAAGAACCTTCCACTAATTGCACTTGTGTGAGGCTAAATTATAGGTTAAATTTGACCAACGCTCTTAGGTTCCAACGTTCGTCGCCTGGAGCCGACTGCGGTGGCATCTGGTAACCAAGTTCTGAACTAGTAGTCATTGACGGTGGCGTTTGGCGGCAAAAGTAGGAACTACTTGAAAATTCAATGTCTGCAGTCCTTACTTGAATTAAAAACAGATAACACACACTAACACAGCCATCACAATTAACACCTGTTATCAGACAGATTCTACACACACCCAAAGTACACGGGGCTACATGACTGCGTTGTCGCAGCCCCTAAACTGAGGAACCAACCACCAACCCTTTTCTCCAGAGGCTGACTAGCCACATACTAGGGTTGAAATTCATGACAGAACCGGGTAACGAACCTAGGCCTTTTTCGTGCCAATCCGTTAGCTATTGCCAATTCATTATTATTTTTGGCCATATTGCCAGAATCCACTATTCCATTCAAACCAAGCAAACTCTAGTGTTTTTCTTATAAACCTGTTATTTAAATTAACTTGTGAGCTTCTGTCTTCTCTGGCAAACACACATTGTTGTCAAATTATAAAATTCAAAAATAAATAAACAACTTTATTATATACAAATTAAATGGAAACGTATTTATGCGTTACTTTGACAAAGTAACTATTATTGCCATGTAACCCTGTAGGTGGTATATGAGAGTTACGCTATTAATACGGAGGTTCCAAGTCGCCTGCGCTCCTTTGTTCACAGAGGGAGATGGCTGGCGACATGTGAGCAGAGGACACAATGCTTCTGTTGTGAAGAGGTGAGCCCTTTGTAGCGTGCTTTACTGGTAAACAGAACGAAGAGGAGGTGTTTCATTCCTTCCTAATGATGAGCATGGCATTATGTAAAAGTGTAACAGAAGAAAAATAGACGGATATCCTGTGGGAGAAACACTCCCGCAATGTGATACGCATGTGTCTCATGACGTCACTATCCCATCTCTTTTTATAAGTCTGCTACTAGCGACAATCTTCCAACCCAAACAAAAGGACTGTCCACCGAGTCCTCAATTTGCACTACGGACAGAACAAGAGTATCTATATGAGAACTGTGTTTGTCGACCTGTTCCTGAACAGGGTGTAAGAACCAAGTATAAGTGAACCGCATACAACAAAACTTCAAATCTACGGTCTCAAAGGTCCTGGATTCGATTCCCAGCTCTGCCAATAAATTTCATTCTGATCTCAGGGTTGTAACGGGGTACACTCAGCCTCGTGAGGTAGAACTAAGAAGAGGTGGATTCGATTCCCACCTCAGCCATCCTAGAGGTGGTTTTCCATAATTTCCCACTTCTACTCCGGGAAAATACCGGGATGGTTCCTACCTTGATGTCATGGCAGCCTACTTCCCAGTCTTCAAATCCATTATATAAAAACACAATACTACACACAGACACAACAATGACACAAGTTATCAGGAAACTTCTACACACCCAAATATATAGGGGGCTGAATGATTCAGATGTCACAAGCCCATAAATGAATCAACAACAGCAAAACATCAACTTCAAAAAAATACTGATAAAAATACCTGTTTAATAAATGCATTAAATACCTGATCAAAATCTCTCATCCACTGCCACACATGCTCTGCGTGCTAACCGTTGTGGGCAGGAGTTGCCTCTGGCACGTTATCCGACAGATTCAACATACACTTCAGTATACTTCGTCAGTCTGCCGCTTTCAGCAAGAAAATAGTGTCATGTATCACCAAGCGTTGTTTATTTGGAGTTGACGATGTAGTGTGAATTACCTTTACTTACACACTGTGAGGGGCGTAACATGTGGGTCAGGCGTACTCAACGTTTTGAGATTGGGAGCACCCATCACCTTTATACCATTCCAAGTACCCGAGCAGGATTAATTTCAAAATAATAATAGTAATAATAATAATAATAATAATAATAATAATATAATAATAATAATAATAATAATAATAATAATAATAAGGCAACAAGCATGCACCTCTCTTTACTTTTCGTGTCTCCCTCTTCCATAGAAGTGCTGAAATAGGCATGATGCAACTGCTTGCATGACTCGTGCAGATAAGATACATTTAAGTATGGACAGTTGAGTCGAATCAGTATCTTTTGTGTTACTCATAAAACAGGGATGTTCAGTTATTTTTACTGTATATTAAAAATTACTAATCACCAGGGGTAGGATTTTAGGTGCAAATTTCAGTTGAAAAAAGAAAGGGAAAAGGTGCTCAAATAAGGTAAGAATAGGGGGCAAAGAGGTGCTGGTATATTCAACTAATTTACTCTTTCTTGTATTCTAGTTTATTGAATTACGAACAAGTACATCAAATCACTCATGAAAAAAAAGGAGAAACATGAAGCTGTTGTACTTCAAGACATTAAGCATCGCTACATTTTTCGAAGTAAGTCTGTTTCTATTAGGAGATAGAATGTCTTTATAGATGCTAAAGCTTCTTTCGATATCCACAGAAACCAGTGGGACAAACCTTGTATTCACTCGGAATAGCATCTCTACAGATGTGGCGAATTCCACAATGTCTGAATTCTTCTGATGACTAGACTCAAGTTTGTATTTGGAAAAGCCATCTAACTGCTCCCTCACGGAAGTAAAAAAGTCCCATTGTTTTCTCATTTCCAGACCTTGTTCTTCTAATCGTTTAATAACTTCACTCAGGTTCTTGCAACTATGGACACAAATTATGTCTGCAAATTATGTATTTTCTCCGGTAACAGAAGTTGCTGTGCCTTGAAAATTACACCTGCGTCGGCTGGATCCAAAGAAAGCACACACTCTCTAATTTTGTCAACATTCTCACACAACATAGCAGCACACTCAATCCACGATCCCCAGCGAGTAATGACCGGGAAATTGGGAAGGGGGAGGCCAGTGGTTTCCCTGTTGGCAACAACACGATTCGGAGTTTTCAGTAGAATCTTCTTCATGACAGAGATGAATTGATTTGCGATGTCGTATTCGTTCCTTATGGATTCACAAACCATGAGGAGGGCGTGAACCAAGCATGCCACATGCTTCAGCTTAGGAAATAAAGGTTTCAATTGGTTGACAGCTGAAACCATGTATGGAGCCTGGTCCGTAACCACAAGAAGAAGTTTTTCTAACTCGATACCAGTAGGCCAGAGTTTTTGGCTGAAGTCCATAATTGATTGCATTACTGTACTGGCATTGGCTTTTTGCAGCTTATACATTTTTAACAACATGGGCTTAACGTTCTCCCCTGCTAAGGGAAAGACTAAAATGTTCAAAACATATCGTCCCATTGAGTCTATGGTTTCGTCCACAATGATTCCCACATCGCAATCAGGCACTTTCTCCTTGATTATTTGTATGGTTTCTCGGTAAACAGGCTCCATGTAGTTTTTTCTTAGAGTACTCTCATCGGGCATTGCCATTTTTGTGTATTTTTCAAGAAATCCCTTGAAGGCTGGATGGTTCACCTTATTGAGTGGAATTCCTGTTTGTGTAAGAGCTGCACACAAATCACATTTTGGTTGTTTGAAGAATTCTGTTGAAACGCATTTCGAAATAGAGATTGCCGCGATATGTATGCTTGAAGTCTTATTGATTTGATGCTTAGAGCTGGAAATGTGTTGTTTGATGCAATCTCGCTGGTGCTTTTCATCTAACAAAATTCCTGAATCACAAATAGTACATCGCATAACAGTTCCATCAGTGTCTATGACATCTTGTTTGAATTTCTGAGCAGAGCATTAAATCGGGCACTGGACACCTTTGGCATGGTTAACTCTAGTAGTACACTCGTTTAGTAATGTAACAAAGTGCTAACACCAGTTCACTTGCTATCTCAATGCGACTATCACACAACTCACTCTTGCGTTCACTTACTCACTTGCTGTCAACACTCTCTTATAACACCGCGACAATTACCAGAATGTTCTCATTCATGCTGGAACTGCAGTCGCAGCGATTTATAGTAGCTTCGAGCAAAATCCAGTCTCAATTCTCGGAACTATGCGGGTGTGGTTGCTGACATCTCTGCGTCACCAGCCTCCGCCTCCATGCGAGCAGATGACGTCTCTCACAGTAACAAAATCACATTCAAGAACAGCAGGCTACTGATTCTGGTAGGATAGAATCACTCATTGTCTATTGCATTATTGCGGGCTACATTATCACGGCAAAGCGAGATAAAAAGGTTTTGTCGAACACACAATTATTTTCATTTTTGGAGGTGTACTTTCAACTCCCGCGCGGTGTTTACTGAAAGAGGTAGGCTTACTATTCGCACGTGCACTAACAAGCTGAGGATATGTTAATTGAAAGTTAAATATTTCATATTGATTAGAAATCTTATAGAATAAATTGAAATTAAACTTAAAAGAAAAAGGGGATTATTGGCATGATCGGGGGAGAAAGGGATAAAGGTCCCAAAAAAGGGAAAAAACTGCGTGAAAATGCCTCTTTTCGATATTAGAAACAAAATTTCACACTGTGATATCTTTCCGTACAGCTTTAATTTACCCTAAAAAAAGAGGTGCACACCTAAAAATTCTAACCCTGCTAATTCCAAAAGAATTTCTGTCTGCCAAAACTTGTAAGCTATTGACAACACTATTACAGTATTCTGGTTCGTGCAACAACATTTGAATTGAAGAATGGATCTCAGGATAGCTGGTGCTCGCGAGCACGTTTTGGCTCGTGTGATGAGAGAACCAAATTTCATTTAAAGATCACTGTGGTGCTCGCGACCACTAGGTTGAGTACACCTAATCTAGGTTATCTGGCGTTAATGGTAATGAAAATGAAAGTACATTACAAAGAATCTAATGTGCATACTATATCGTAGAAGAAGAGGAAAGAAATAGGATCAAAGAAAGGAATAAGTAAAATAAGATGCAGGAAAAGGAAATGTCCTCAACCTTTGCGGAATGTGGATTGACGGACTTGGAAATAAGTAGAGCCATGAAAGGCAGATAGAAAGGGAATAAAGAGCGATCCGCCCCAAAAGCAATGGGAAAAGGGGAAAAACGAACCCCGCTCGGGAATTCTTTCACGGTCGCTCACCAGTAGTGAGACCTTGTGGGGGAGTACTATCCACGGTGCACCATGCCTCTTTTAGGGTCTCTAACAATAGGCAGAAGATAACCATGAATAAAGATGTCTGACCCAATTAATGTGGGAAAATGGAGGTTGCTCTGGGCCTCCGACACCCTAATACAGTCAGAGTCTGAAGGAGACGAGAATTGACCAAGGGACGTCGATGGGAAAGATAAAAGAGAGGAGCCGGGCCTCCCATGGTCGCAACCCACTGCACTACTGATGGACAAATTCAACAAATTGTATTCGAACCTAACCTTATGGTTTAGGATAGCACGAAACACCTGTGCCCAGGACAGCAAGAGCCTCCCTCACATGCTGGCCATGAGCCGTTCTGATAACAGCGTGTTGAGGCTATCAAATACCATGTGCTGGCCTGGTGGGGTAGAACAGGTACTCTCATCAGACAATTCCCTAACTAATTATGGAGTCCATCACAGTCCCTCTATTATCTGTTGGAATCAATCAAGAGCCATCGCTTCCAACATAGTAAATTGTGATGAAACGTAGTTTCAATTACATCTGGTCCTTTATGCAGCAGCAGCCCGTGGCATAACCTTCCGCGGTAATGGTACACCACGACCGCCATGGGAAGGTGCATTAAGTCTAGAGGTTCCCGGCGCTGACAGCAGCTATACTGAGTGTGTTATTCCACATTACTACATTCCCTCTAGGCAAATGCCGGGATAGCCTCTTATTATAAGCCCTGGGGACACCTACCCCATCCGTGTTCCTAATACAGCTGCACACACACTCCTACAGTCTACACAGGAACACAGGTTATCAGACACGTTCTGGAAATACATGGCGGTAATGACCAACATGTCCCAAAACCCCGAAAATGAAATAACAACAAGCTTTAAGCAGCACTGTAGCACAGGGCTCTCCAGCGACTCATGCTCGGCTTCGAGCTGATTGCCCAGTCTCACAAGGTGACTTGCTTCAGCGGCTCAGTGCTTAGCTCCGAGCTGATTGCCCAGTCTCTCAAGGTGACTTGCTTCAGCGGCTCAGTGCTCAGCTCCGAGCTGATTGCCCAGTCTCACCAAGTGACTTGCTTCAGCGGCTCAGTGCTCAGCTCCGAGCTGATTGCCCAGTCTCACCAAGTGACTTGCTTCAGCGGCTCAGTGCTCAGCTCCCAGCTGATTGTCCAGTCTCACAAGGTGACTTGCTTCAGCGGCTCAGTGCTCAGCTCCTAGCTGATTGCCCAGTCTCACAAGGTGACTTGCTTCAGTGGCTCACTGCTTGGCTACAAGCTGATTTCCCAGTCTCAAAAAGTGACTTGCTTCAGCGACTCAGTGCTCAGCTCGAGCTGATTACCCAGCCTCACAAGGTGACTTGCTTCAGCGGCCCACTGCTTGGCTCCAAGCTGATTGCCCAGTCTCACAAGGTGGCTTGCTTCAGCGACTCAGTGCTCGACCTTGCGTCGAACTCAACATTGTTTTTAGGAGAGGTATCCGAATTAATAAACTCACTCCCCAAAGTGCGTTTTTAACACAGTCCAATGCGGGTCTAACGAAGAGTTCCATTCTACTAAAATTGTTGAGTTCGATGCAATGCCAAGCTGATAAGCTGTGTAACTTTCGGTTACAAAGTTCGTAACTTTTCGGGAACCAATATTGAATTTATTTTTAAATTTTCGTACCCAGAAAGTTGAGGTGTGGATGTTATCGTCATGAACACGCCAAGCATTCTTCAGGGCCCTTTTCTTAATGTGTACGTTTTTGTTGTTGCTCAGCCTCACATTTTTAAATTCTTCAAATGTTTCTGTGGTGAGAGATTTCAGTTTTTCGGTCTTTGTGGCGCGTGATTCTACTTGTAGCTTCCATCTAGAAAGGTCCGACTGGTGCCATAGCTTTTAAAATTGGTCCTGAACGACTTTAAATTAAGTTAGTAACGTGTAGGTCTCGTAATAATACATTCCATCATCTCTGTTATGTCTTATCGTCTTCAGCTCAACATCTGGGCCTCATCCACATCTCCCAATTCCCTTGACTTCTTCTAGTATTTTTTTTACACGAATCACAACGTGTCTCCCATGGACTAGAAAACTCATTGTATATCCACCCCTTATCATTCCCTTTCTTATAGGGTCGGGGATAATTTGCGATGATTTTGACGACCTCTTGCCATTTCTGACGCCAACTTCACGAGTTGTTGAATCATTTAAGGGCTTTGAAACATCGTAGTCATGCAGTCCTACGTACATGGGTATGTGTGGTACTTGTCTGATAACCTGTGTTATTGTGATGGCTGTACTGAACCCGAATTTTAAAGTAGCAAGGAAATGTTATGAGAAGAGAATCGAAATGTCATTCGTAATAATTCTATGTCTGAATTTAAAGGAACAGAGTATGCAACTTGCCGCACACTTGAGCATTCTGTGACGCAAGCGAATGCAGTAGCTACGTTATAAGATTATATCGCATCATTATGTGGAGAGAGAATGGAAAAGTTTCAGTGCAGAATATTTTAGCATGGAGTGAATGAGATTTGGAAGAACCTGCCAATTGACATTATTACAAGTTTTGTGTAGCCTAGCTCACAGAAACCAGTTTTCGGCCGAGTCACGAGACGTGTGAGTAGACTCTCGACCGCACGTGGAGATTTGCAGACGGCACGCTTATGAACCAACAGAGAGGGAAGATCTTGGCACACGGCACTTAGCTCATAAGCTTGGACATTGAAAACCGCATAGCAACTGGTTGACCAATCAGAATATTTTACTCTTCTGACGTATGAAATATTATATTTATTTAAAATGACTATTATAAGTAATTACACCGCACATTGTCTGAAGAGAATTGGAAATAAAATGTATTCACCGAGTTGAAATTTTGAGTTTAAAGCTACGAAAGGAGATATTTGCATATCAAGGCTAGATACGCCATTGTTGCAAGCCAAGGAGGGAAGAGAGGTGTTTTCAGGAGAGGTATTCCATTTCGATGACTGGTCGAGTCAACACGTACTTCGCTGAACTCCATAAAATATATTTCGAACGACCGACACATAGTATTCTTGACGGAAGGATCGCCGTATCCACCGGTCAACCCGAGGAAGAACTTCGCTGAAGATTTATACTGCATTATAAAAGTACTTGTATTGAAAGCTGAACAGAATATTACTACAAACGAAGCAATTTCATAATTAAACGAATAATAAGAGGAAGCTACCTATACACTGCTCAAAACAATTAGAGGGACAGGAATATCATCGCGTGTACCATGTACGTAGTCCCTGATTACGATATATACTGTTGCCCATATTCTTCCGATATGTCTTAAGAATGCGAGGACACCTCCACATGTCGTTGGAAAGCCATGGCTTAGTGGCAGTAGACACATGTATCATGCTATGCCGCAAAGTGAAATGGCTGAGCAAGGTCGCACTCCGTCCTCGAGTGCGTGTAAGTGAAGAATACGTTACTATCCACTTGGTGTACGTTGCATTAGTCGAAATGAGGCATTTGAATGAGACAGAATGTGTTCGGGCAGTGACAATACTGCAGTAAGTTTGGACTATTCGTGGAGTGTCTATAGAGCTTAATGTGTTGGGAGGGTTTGGAAACGATTTTGTGAAACTGCTTCATACACACGAAAGCCAGGGCAATAGAGAAACAAAAATCATCGGCCAGAGATGGCCGTTATACGGTGAATTGTTCTCTCCGCCGGCGTTCGACGACCACCCGGGACCTGCAAAATTATCTAAGAGCAGCAACTGGTAGCAGTGTCAGTGACCAAACAATACGCAACAGACTCCGAGAGGCAGGTTTAAGACCAAGACGCCCCCATCAGGTCCCTCGATTAACTGCTCGCCACAATAGAGAGCGACTTCGATTTGCTGAGGACCATAGGAACTGGCAGCTGCGTCCAAGAAAGGGACAGCTTTGGCAGCGGCTCTGTCATGGTCTAGGGTGGCATCACAATTGATCGCCAATGGGCCCTTCAGATAATCAGAGACTGACTTAATGCTCAGAGGTACATCAACGAGATTGTACTTGGTCGTGTTATGCCCATTGCAGTTGTAATGGGTCCCACGTTAATCCTGCAACTCGACAATGCGAGAGCTCATTCAGCAGCAGCCACCATGGAAACTCTACAGGACATCGCGATTCAAACATTCGACTGGCCTGTGTTGAGTCCTGACCTCAATCCCATTGAGCATTTATGCGGTATACTAGACAGACAATTTTGGGCCCGTCCTGTAGCACCTCAGACTCTGGAACAACTTGCAGAGGCCCTTATGGACGAGTGGGACAACATTCCACAAGAAACTGTTTGCAGACTTGTCAGGAGCATGTCACGAAGATGTGAGGACGTTATACGGCCACTTGGAGGGTCTAGCAGATATCGAACTGTTTCTTTTTGTGCACTCCGTGCATTCATGGAAGGACTCTCCACTTTGGTTGACGACATTGTGTTGCCTTTCTGGTCATAGCCCCAACATGTATGCTACGACGTGCACAAGATATGTACAATTCCGTTAAATAAAGGTTTCATTTCCCAGATAACATGGCTGTTTCACTCCACCCATTCCTGGCAAAATAATACAGGTGTTTCAAATATTGTCCCTCTAATTTTTTTGAGCAGTGTATATGCAATACGACGGAATTATTATTCGATACTTACAAATATTTCATCTGCATTCTTCGAAATATTTTACATGTTATTGAACCCGAGTCGAAGGGGACGTCATAATATGAACTTCACGACATATATCGTCATGAATTGCTAAATCATGGAGGGGAATAACCTATATTCAATTATCTGGGTTCCATAGGTGACCTAATGCAACGAAGGGAACCATAGAATGGTACTGCAATTCCAACCGCAGACCACTGATATCACAAATGCTGCTATGACTACACGAGATTCCAATTCTATCTAGGAAATCTCAGAGCATGAATAGTACAGCATATAATTTCACCGTAGACCTGCAAGAGAGGAAACGTTTGAAGAGATTATCGACAGAACCGTCTGGTTTGGAAACGTACGAGAGATCCAGGTTCGTGAACTGAGAATCGAGCAGAGGCAGAGATGGTGCGACTCCGAGTGCATGAGACACATCGCCGAGGACGGAGCCAGCCCAGCTGTTTGCTTCTCCAAGCAGACAGGCAATCCCGCAGGACTCGCAGATATTCTTGGAACGTGACCCAGGAATGCGGACGTTCAACTCTTCATTAACACCACAGGTTATCACGAAACTATACTGGCAGAAGGTAGTTAAGCGCTCATATTATATTTAGTAGTCTTTGCCACATTTTGGGGATATCTAGTTGTGACCAACATTTTATATAGATGTGTGACCATTTATTATCCATGTTATTAGTTTGATGTGTTCATTAATATTCAAGTAAATTCAAGTTAATACTTTTAACGTCATCGTGTGTAGATTTTGACGTTTCGTAAATGTAATGCTTTGTTGCAAGTTTATTTTGGTAATGTTGAATTTTACGATCTTATGCGAATTTGTTTTATAGAGAGTGGAATGCTTCGATAATGCGTCGGTAATATTTTAATATACTTCGCTATAAAAATTCATATTTTGCATAATGCTATGGAAAGCAGTACATTATAATAAATACTTCGTAGTATTTTATAATTCAAATTCTATGGAATATAGCAATATTGAACGATTTTGATCATAATTGAAGTTGTTTAAATCTAAAGATTTAGTATAACAGATGACTTAGTTCAATATCGAACAGCATCGTGTTTGTTAAGAGAGAGGAAATATATTGTTGACAATAATGTCATTATACACACATCAAAAAAAGTTTTGCATCACCTCGGTTCCCAGATCTCCGGCATATAGACGTTGACTGTGTATATTGTATCCAAGATACAGTCCCTTTGACTGTTCATAGATGTCACTAAAACTGCTCAAAGATGTAAACAACCATGCATGAGCAGGGCCTATTAGACGGAGGGGGTACGACAGCCGATCAGTTCCAGTCATTCCACCAGGACGAAGGTACGCTGCTCATGTTGTCTGTAGTTCTACCATGCCTAGAAGGTCAATACCGCAGTTCGATCGCGTCCGCATTGTTACTTTGTGTCAATAAGGGCTCTCAACAAGGGAAGTTTCCAGGCGTCTCAGAGTGAACCAAAGCGATGTTGTTCGGACATGGAGGAGGTACAGAGATACAGGAACTGTCGATGACAGGCCTCGCTCAGGCCGCCCAAGGGCTACTACTGTAGTGGATGACCGCTACTTACGGATTGCCGCTCGGAGGAACCCTGACAGCAATGCCACCATGTTGAATAATGCGTTTCGTTCAGCCACAGGACGTCGTGTTTCAACTCAAACTGTGCGCAATAGGCTGCATGATGCGCAACTTCACTCCCGACGTCCATGGCGAGGTCCAGCTTTGCAACCCCGACACCATGCAGCGCGGTACAGATGGGCCCAACAACATGCTGAATGGACCCCACGGAATTGGCATCACGTTCTCTTCACCGATGAGTGTCGCATATGCCTTCAACCAGACAATCGTCGGAGACGTGTTTGGAGGCACCCTGGTCAGGCTGAACGTCTTAGACACACTGTCCAGCGAGTGCAGCAAGGTGGTGGTTCCCTGATGTTTTGGGGTGGCATTATGTGGGGCCGACGTACGCCACTGGTGGTCTTGGAAGGCTCCGAAACGGCTTTACGATACCTGAATGACATCCTCCGACCCATAGTGCAACCATATCGGCAGAATATTGGAGAGGCATTTGTCTTCATGGACGACAATTCTCGACCTCATCGTGCACATCTTGTGAATGCGTTCCTTCAAGATAACGACATCGCTCGACTACAGTGGCCAGCATGTTCGCCAGACATGAACCCTATCGAACATGCCTGGGATATGTTGAAAAGGGCTGTTTATGGACGTCTTGACCCACCAACCACTCTGAGAGATTTACGCCGAATTGTCGTTGAGGAGTGGGACAATTTGGACCACCAGTGTCTTGATGAACTTGTGGATAGTATGCCACGGCGAATACAGGCATGCATCAATGCAAGAGGACGTGCTACTGGGTATTAGAGGTAGTGGTGTGTACTGCAATCTGGACCACAAATGCTGAAAGTCTAGCTGTATGATGGTACAACATGCAATGTGTGGGTCTCATGAGCAATAAAACGAGCTGAAATGTTGTTTGTGTTGATCTCTATTCCCTTTGTATTTAACGGTTCCGGAACTCTTGGAACCGAGGTGATGCAAAACTTTTTTTGATGTGTGTATGAGAGTGTAGATAACTCATTGTTTGAGTGAAAATATTTTAATTACGCTATGTAAGCAGTAAATATGCGAAAGAAAGATAAGGTGTGATGGATTGCATCAACCTGTTGTCATGACAGATGTCAGTAAAGGTTTAAATGAATGTAGATTCATTAATTATTACAAGAATGGGAGGATATGAAACGTATTTTTATTTAACTAAATGGTTTTATGCAGGCTAGTATCTCAAGCGTTAATGTTCAACGTAACGTGGTTGAATTTGGTGAAATGAAATGGTAATATAGCAAATAAATCGCTACAGTGTGTATTGAAAGTAAATGTTGTACAGAAATAATAAGCGTTGATAATGGAACGAGTGAAGCATAATATACAAGCACGAGGGTAATGATAATCGGTAGAAGTATTGTAACTTGAAAGGTATAACGCGCAGCCGTGTATATCGAATATATTTACTCAATCTCTTGCATCCTAGAGGTGTGTAGAGATGGTTTTTAAATTTTGTGATGCCGTGCTAATATGAGATGAAATGAGATGTAAGTAAGGAATGTTTGCGTATAATAGACGCCAGTTGAGAAACTTGTTCATTGGTAAGAGAGGTATTTATGCGATTTTAACGTGGAGTAACGTTCTGTGATGTATGACGTGTTAGTCATTGGTAAATTCCACAAACCACTATAATCAAGTATTATAAGCATGAGATAGTCTGGCATAATATTCATTACTAGCAGTATTGCCCGGCTTCGCCCGGTGGATTTATTTGTTTTATGGATGATAATGAATAATACTACAGAACTGCCACATGATATTTAAACTAACAGAAAAAAATATTTTAAAAATAAAACATTTTGTGGTGGTGGTGGTGGTGATGGTTGTAGTGGGACTGATAAGTAGTACAGTATAATGGACGTAACATTCAGTTCATTTTTCCGTAATGGTAATAATGAATAGGGAAATGGCTAATTTGTTACTACAGCACTGACACATGTAATTTACAATCAGATTTTTTTAAATGATTAGAAAGAGGAGTAGGTGAAATAAAGGACATTTCCTAGGGCCTATATCTCATTGGCTGTTAGAAATGTAGAGACCAATAGTGTCGTCTTTAGTCGCATAGCGCCGTAGGAAAATCATCAGAACACTTTGGAAAACTTCGGCTGTCCCGAGTTACTGAGGTAGCAATAGTATCATTTATCGCCACATGCCGCTCAACGATAAGGTTCGGAATAAATGAAGGTAAATTTGAAAGCACCAACGCTTATTGCAGCTGGTAACCTCAGTGAACTGCACCAACATCATTGCACTTATACAGAGGCATAATATTTTCATGATGATAACTGTTTTAAGGGGCCTAAGAGATCCTTTTGCACTAATTACTCCCCGTGACGGCAATTCATAAACAGCGCAAGATGCAACTATTTTCGCAATTCTGCACCAGAACACTGGTAGGGGTGACGTGATGCAGCCCGAACTGCCCGTCAATAATAGACTCATTAAAATACTCTTACAGTTACACTACTACGGACATGAATGGTTCTAGGGCCTTAATACGCGGTTTTCAAGTTTATTTTGTCTGTTATTCTAAACGTAGAGAATGGAGAGCGTTGTCCAAAATATCAAGTGGACAGTGTTACCAGCAGGGTTTCAAAGTGTATGTAAATTTTGGTGCAATTAGGAGAAACGGTGTAGATTTGTGCCAAAGGACTTAAATGAAGGGAATGGAGTGGTCAGTCCAAAATTTCAAGCAGACAGTGTTACTCGTCGGGTTCCAAAGGGTAAGTATGTAAAATTTGGTTCAGATCGGTGAAACGGTGTATATTTGTGCCAAAGGGCGTAAATAAAGGGAATGGAGTGGTCTGTCCAAAATTCCATGCAGACAGTGTTACTCGCAGTGTTCCAAAGGGTAAGTATTCAAATTTGGATTCAGATCGGTGACACGGTGTAGATTTGTGCCAAAGGGCCTAAATGCATGGAATGGAGTGGTCTGTCCGAAATTTTAAGCAGGCAGTGTTACTCTCAGAGTTCCAAATTTTGGTTCAGATTGGTGGAAAGGTGTAGATTCATGCCAAAGGACCTAAATGCAGGGAATGGAGTGGTCTGTCATAATTTTCATGTAAGCAGTGTTACTCGCAGGGTTCCAAAGGGCAAATATACACATTTTGGTTCAGATCGGTGAAACGGTGTAGATTTGTGCCAAAGGGCCTAAATGCAGGGAATGGAGTGGTCTGTCCGAAAGTTTATGTAAACAATGTTACTCGCAGGGTTCCAAAGGGTAAGTATACAAATTTTGGTTCAGATCGGTGAAACGGTGTACGTATCACTAACCATAACGCCAGCGCATGCGGATAGAGCAGTTCGGGAGCGCTTGTTCTACCGACTTACTGAACAAAAATCCATCTTTAAGGTTACCTGAGGGGTGTAGCCTAAACTATTCCTCTTGAATCTGGCTATCATATAAAAAAGAATTTTTCAAATCAGACTGATAGTTCCAGAGATTAGCGCGTTTGAAGACACAAACACACAGACAAACTCTTCAGCTTTATTATATTAAGTATAGATTTATCGTTTTTATTATTGATGTTGACAACTAAGAACAGCAATTAGCTTAACCGCTCGCAACAGATGTTCATTTGATTAAGACAAACTTCACCGATGGTAGATTAATATTGTGATCTTAAAATGAGTAAGAATAGGAAAAATAAAAGGAGTAGGATCTAGAATGATCTATTTGACGGGCACGATTTTGAAAGAACACTGTAAATATTTTGTAAATAATAATAATAATAATAATTTAAACTTTTAAATATTTTAATAAGTTTTAGAACAGCGTGTTCATAAAACTATGTATAATATAGGGTGAAATAATGTATATAGGAACGTGTATTTAACGATAAATACTTGATTTGGAAACAACAGTATGTTCAACAAGTTGTTGGCATTGCTTAAACATTTTAAAGACGGAATGTCTTACAGAGTAACCTTACTTGTTTGTTAAGAAGGACACAGAAAGGTCCTAATACCGTTTGTGAAGGTATAGTTTGCAGATAGAAGAATCTATTATTTTTATTTTTAAACATTGATTTTATCTTTGATTGTGTTTAAATATTTTCATCATGTTAGGGACATGATTCTTTTGTATTGTCCTGATGAATAAACATACACAGGCACTAGTTAGTCTGTCTGTTCACTTATTTAAATAGAATTTGACAATCTTCTCATTTAATAATCAGCATACGGTAGTTCTGCTAGTTCGATACTGGCGCCCGCATTTTAGACCGTTCACTCCTCGAGATCCGAGAATCTCGTCCTGCCATATATTATTGTATGATTTTGTATGTAACTAGGTAGTAGTACTATTGTATTTTTGTAAAGATCCTTGTGCCGAGAACTTCCTAGTTATTCACCTAGTAGGGAAGTGTTGGTTTATGTAGCTGGGTATCAACGTCCCTGCGATCCTTTCCATCCAGCGAATAATAGGTGGTAGCTATGCGAAGTTCGGGTACAGTACTAGCATATGCAATTGACTCTAGAATTAAGATAGAAGGTGGCCGTGATCTTGATTCAGGAACCATTCCAGTCTTTTCCTAGAGTAGAAGTAGGCAACCAAGTAACACCATTTCTAGGATGGCTCAGGTAAGAATCGACCCCTCCCATTCTTAGTTTAATCTCACAAGGCTGGGCGTACCCCTTTACAGGCTTCAGACCAGAATCAAATTTCTTGGCAGATCCGAGAATGAAACTCGGACCTCCTCGGTGACAGTCAAGAATGCTAGTCACTACACCATCATGATCGGAGTTAACAAGAGATGAAGTTCAATTTGCTGGAAGGAAGCGTTTGCCCGGAGTTGAAAATAGAAAACAGGTGAAAACCATTTTAAGGATGGCAGACCGTAGGGTTCAAACCTACTCATCTGCGACTAGTTTTTTAATGATATAGTCGCAGTCTGCTCGCGAAGCGAGCTGACTGTGACTCTGTTATACGCCAGGTACCTGTACGACAAGCGTTCCTCTGCCTGGATTTGAATCTAATTTTGAGGTTAAACTGATTTTTGAATTAATACATGTTTCTATAATGCGGTTAATACTTCAATGTTATCGTTACAATTTAATTTGATTTGTTTGAGGGGGTTGACAATGGGGGTTTTGAATTTAATGTTCGCATAATGACTTTGAGGGATTTATAATTGCGTGAATTAACTTAGTAATTGGCCGCCACTTCGCTCATTGGTTCACTGACAGTTTGGGATGATGTTTGCTTATTATGCTAGATGAAGCATAGCTACTTATCATCCCCGCTCGCCATGGTTTGGATGGTTTAATAGTCGTTAACAGCGGCAGCTTCAGCGTAATAATAATAATAATAATAATATAAAAATGAGAAATTAATCTGTTTAATTTTTAAGTTAATACTTTAGGAAGTAAGAGAGACCACTAGTGGGTTGGTTTTTGTAGTATGAAAGAACAATAGACCCTTAGTAGGTGTCTGATTGAAATAGTTAATTTTAATAAGCCTAGCTTTAATCCGAGTCCAAAGCAGCTTGGCCTAGCGGATTAGTGTGCGTAGCTACCGTGGTTTGTTTTAGAAAACGCATCCACATTATCCTGTGCTTTATTACTGATGCGCCTTTCTGAATCAGACACTCTCTCTCTACACATACAAGCTGCATGAGATCACCTCGTGGTGTAGCGGCTAGCATTCTTGGCTGTCACCCCGAAGATCTGGGTTCGATTTCTGGCTCTGCCAAGAAATTTAATCTTGGTTTGAGGGCTAGAACGGGGTACACTCAGCCTCTTGAGGCTAAATTAAGAAGAGGTATGTTTGATTTCCACCTCATCCATCCTGGATGTGGTTTTCCGTAATTTCCCCTACTCCAGGCGAATTCCAGGATGGTTCCTAACTTAAGGTAATGGCTGCCTCCTTCCCAATCCCCTCCTGAATTACAAATAAGCACACTAATACAGCCCTCACAGTAACACAGGTTATCAGATAAATTATATACACACACCCAAGTACACAGGGCGGAGTGACCACGATGTCCAAGCCCCTCAAATGGAGTAACAACTGCATATCTATGAGATATCTCATCGTTCAGTACTCAGGAGATAATAATTTTATGTCCCTTTTAACTACTGTGGCTTTTAGAGATGCTGGGGTGCCGGAATTTTCCCCGGAAGGGGATCCTTAACGTGCCAGTAAAAATCCATTGACTCACCCTCAAATGCGAACTAGCTGTGCCAGAATTCGATCCTGCAACCTTGGTTACAGCAGGCGAGGTCGTTACTGCTGCACCACGTAGCTAGTCCCCTACCTAAAGATTAATGGCGGGCTAGAGCCAAAGTGACAATTAAAGAGGACTACGAGATCGTGGCAAGTGCATCATGCATTTACATAGATAATTATAGTGTACAATATACATTGTTGATCATGTTGTACTTTTATGTATGATGATGGATTTTGCAAACCAAATGGGACTTTTTAGTGCTACATATTGAACCCGAATTCGGCTTATTTTAGGTCATATTTGTGGTAATTTCTGTTCCCAATGTTATTGGTTTTGTACAGGATAAATGATACAGGATTCATGCCAAGAATCGAGTTTTGGCTGAGTTGAGATGTTTCAAGTGCATTATGGGACCACAGGTGAAGGTCATTTTCCGATGGAAATGAACTGGACCGCGCTTACCCTAGGATAATCCACGAGTATTGTGAAGGTAACTCGATAACCAATCAGGGGTATTTGGTTTTGATCGGAAGACTCTGAGACGTCATCACGTCATGTATATTTCCAGTAATTAGCACCATTAAGAAGATATTACTACACGAGAAGACGTCTAAATTAGACAGGAAGCTTCATTCAAAATTATATGGACGTAGACGGTCGCTGTACCATGTTTAATTGCTTTAATCATGTACGCGAAAAGCACCCCCACCCTTTTTGCAAGATGGCGGGACTGACAACTTGATGAAGGAGTCCGCTGTGGGGAGAGAATCATTCTGTCTTAGAAATTGAACGAGTCGTGAGTCGTGATTCTGGATGAGTGATTCCCAGTAGTTCCAGTGGTCAAGTGTAAGCAGCGAGGCTAGTCTACTACCAGAGTCGACCGTGCCTGGGCCAAGTGTAGGATTAGCCCGGACCTGCAATGCTAAGCAATTCTAGGCGAAGTTAGTGAAGTTATTAGCAGCGAATATAAAGACAATAGAACGATTCTCCATACATGTGCGTTTGCAGAATATAACTACAGACATTTGATTGTAAAATACGGCAAGTTTTTAAGAAGGTTTTGTGAGAAACGCAGTATAACTGCCTCAGAACTAATTGACCCTTGTGAAAATCTAGCGGGGAGCTCAAGAGAGTGTCTGCTTACCTCAGCCTGCTGGATGGTGTCCGCTACGTCACTCGTCAGCCGTCAAAAGTACACTCGGTTCCCGCAGCAACTGTCACTCACTCACTCACTCACACGAAAACCACAATTATTTATTTCGCTTCTTATAAACTGTAATTGGGGTGATTGGAATAATTAAATGTCACTAATACGTGTAATGGAACAATATAGTTACGAAAATATTATGACTATATCGTTCAGTAATGTACTATCATCCATTATTAGCAGTGCCGGATTAAGGTAAAATGAGGCCCAAGTCCCTCAAATTTTTGGGGCCCCTTTATTTTTTTCAAATATTTTTTATTTTTTAACACCTGTACATTTAATAAAGTATATACCGGTACAAGAGTTTTTTTTTTAGATTAATAATACACTTTTTATTAAATCATATATACATACATTTCAATTGAAACGATCATCGTTATTTGAAAACATTTCAGATAATTTGATAAACAATTTAACAATCATACTATTTTTTACTTCTGTAAAATGTAATCAATTTTTTTTTCTGTTTCTTTCGGTCAATGAAATCTTCTACAATGTCATCAAAATCAATCAATCAATTTCCCGTAGAACATCTGACTCGATATACATTAAACTTAGCATGTCCAATCGTTCTTGTGACATGATAATTCTTTGCGCACTTTTGATCCGTTTCAATTTTGAAAACGAGCGCTCCGCAAAACAATTTGTTATCATGAGGGTCAGGAAAATGCGAAAAGCAATTTCAACGTTGGGAAAAACAGACTCAAGCTTGTCTCGAATAAGAATTTCGTCAAGTTCAGAATGAGTGAACTCAGTTTTTAAAGGACATTGTAATTTAATATAATGCTGAATCTGTCTCGGTTCTGGATTTAAAAAATGGGGGTCTCCAGATAATTGGGGGCCCTAGGCCTGGGCCTAGTCGGGCCTAATGGGTAATCCAGCACTGATTATTAGGGTGCGTGGTGGCGCAGTGTTGGCCTCTCCAAGGTGAACCGTATTCGATTCCCGGTCAATGCATGTGAGATTTTCGAAGTGAAATGCCATGTCCTATGGTTCGGATTCCACGTAAAAAGGAGCTCCCGTGGCTCGTGATCACAAGATTAATGGTCACGCAAAACTAAAAGCTTCCTTCCTTTGAACCATTATTAATTATTAATAATTATAATTATAACAATTAATGAACCAAGCAAATTGCAATGCACTTTCAATCTTCATCTTTAAAGCAATCACCGCGTAGTCATTAATCATCTAATGGTTCGATTCCAGACATTTCACTATCACTATCACATTCATCAGATTCACTTTCACTGCCACTGTCACTGCTGCAGTCATTGTTTGCACTAGTTATTATGAGCGATTCTATCCTCTCCTCTATTATTCCCTCTCGTTCATAATACTTATTTTCTATTTTCTCTACGTGATCACAAACGCTAATCCAATTACTTTCCTGAAACTCTGAAAACCTCTGTTCGCAAAGGCGTTTGGCATCATTAATTTTAAAGGTGACATTACGGTATTGTATGTGCACTGACCCACTGTTTTACATCAGACCAGACAAGTTCTAAGGGATTTAGACCTGCATGGTATGGAGGCAGTCTCAATACTGTGTGTCCACTAGCGGCCATTATTTCATCTATTATGTAGGTTTTGTGTCGCGGCTTATGGACTTTAATAAGTTCATAAAGGTGACCTTTCAGCATTGAATCGTTTAAAGGGATTTTATTAACCCGCAACCAGTGTTTCATTGAATCCTTATTAGAATTTGATGTTGGGGCCTTGTCTTTCTGCGTGTTGTGGTATGATGCGTTGTCAATAACAAGCACTGAGTTGCGTTCCAAATTAGGGATCAACTTCTCTTTTAACCAACGAATATAATACTCACTGTTCATGTCTTTGTGATAGTCCTCACTTTTTTATGCGACTGGTAAATAAGTAGAGCGTTGGGAACAAAACCTCTCCGACCACCGGCATGGAGTATAATCAGTCGTTCTCCTCTCGAGACGGGATAGAACACTCCCGATGTGCTATCGTCAGTCCAGGCTTTAGGCGTAGAATGGCTACAATGTATATGAGCTTCATCTTCATATATGATGGGACGACCTTCTACTCTGTATCTTTTATGGCTGTCAGATGAGATATTCGCATGTTGCATATGTCATGTTTCTCTATTAAAACCTGTCTATTATTCCTAGTCTTTTTCCACTTGAAGCCTAACTCTTTTACAATGCCTCTCAAACTGGTGCAGCCTCCTTGGAAGCCAATCTTCTATCGTAACACAGGCAGTAATTTGGATATTGCTGAAGAAGTTTTCTGATGAATGTAAAATTCACACTTATCGAAATCGTCAAAGTCCGTCACACGTTTCTTCCCTTTCCGTGTTTTTTCCTGGCGTACCAAATGAAGTCCCTTCAGCCTCATGTTGCCTCTGTTCTGCTAAAATTCTCTTGACCGTCTTCAACGATACTTGTGTAGCCTCCGATCAGTGGCGGCGCGTGGATAAAACATCTGGGAGTTCACTACTTTGAAATATAACGTGGCCAAATTCAATGTTACTTGATGTTTACATAGACGTAAAATAGTGACATTGCATGACTAGAATGGTGACTTTCCTTTGAAGACACACGATTGCAGCTCGAAGAAGTTACCAAAACTATGAGAAATGAAAGACAGAGAATATAATGTGTAATTACCTTAAGCTGATCCAGTTTCGTCTGATGTTGAAGACGTTGCTGGCGTTGGTATAACAGCTGTCGTCTGTGTGTACAGGAAATCCATCCTCCTTTCCTTCCTGGCGGCGAATAAGTCAATTACCTTCTCATTGAAATCGACTAATTTATGAGTCATCTCCTTCTCGATGGACAACATAGCGAGAGCAGACAGTCTATCTTCATGCATTGTACTCCTCAGGAATGTCTTAATCCGCTTAAAAGTGGAAAAAACATATTTCTACTTCAGAAGTAGTCATGGGGACAGTAATAATTAATTTCAAAAGTTTCATCACTTCTCCGAAAGGTTCCTTGAGATTGTTCTCTATCAAAAAAGCAAGGAAGTCAGTTGCATCTTTCATTTCTTTAAAATCACTTCTTGAATAAATCACCTGCAGTTCGGTTTTCAGTTTATTATTATCAAGAAAAGGATAGGATTCTATAGCATACGTAAGATTCTCCTCTGGAAAATTATTTTGGAAGGATGGGAAGAATTGGTGGTCAAAGAAGGTGGAGGCCAGTAAGTGGTTGGAGAAGTTGAATCTCTCTTTGCTGTGATTTATAATCACGTCACACACCTCCTTCGCCGCAATGTTTCTCGAGTAATAACTATTTTCGCATCTTCTTTTCCCTCTGTTGTCTTCTACATTTTCCTCCACAACGATGCTGCCAACATTGTCCCTAACTTTCAAAATTGCAGTTTCGAAGGAGCTTACTGCACTTCGCACTGATATAGGGTTAGCAGAACGCTTTTGTAATTGGTTGTATAGAATGTCCACGTGAGGCATAATACTGTAAAAGAACTCTAACCAAAAAGTAAACGTTGGCTGTTGTATTTTCAGACGCAGTCCATGTGCTTGGTTCATAGTAGCTGTTTGTCTGCTCGTGTCTTCGATTTTCTCCAAGCATTCCAGAATTGCATCCTTATGCTCATGCAATGTAAGAACACATCTTGATTTAAAGTTCCATCTCGTAGCTGAACCCTGCGGAACTCTTCTGCCCACAACCTCATCAAGAATGCCCACTCTCTGAGGCGAATGAGAAAAAAATGCTGGAATCTCTCCAATGGTGGCAAAGAACAATCGCACTTCTTTGTTGTGGCTAGCTGCCTGAGCCAGAATTAAATTCAATTGATGGGCGTAACAATGCACAAAGTAAGCAAATGGGTAGTCTTGTCTTACAATTGTTTGTACTCCGGAGTGTCGGCCACTCGTAACATTGGCACCATCGTAACTTTGGGAGAGTACTTTTTCTTTGTGCTCTCCAACTACGTGAGTGAGGACTCCTTTTATACAATCGGCTAATGAGCAGGCGTCGTTTCCTGCTTGGCTTAAGAAAGTCCAGAACCTTTCAACAGGCTTCCCATTAGCTAATACATATCGAAGTACAATGACTAACTGACACTTTGAAGACACATCAGATGTTTCATCTGCTATCAGGGAGACGAAGTCTGAAGTAGCTACTTCAGCTAAAATATTCTCGTGACACACATGCAACATACATTCCAGAATGTCATTTTGAATGTCCTTCGACGTACCCTTGAAGACTGTAGCACTGTTGAAATGACCCCTAACGACGGTATCCAATGCCGACGTAAAATTAATGAGTCCTCTGAATACGCCTGGATGGTTTGAATCGAGTGTTTCGTCATGACCTCTCAAAGCAAGTTCAAATTCACCACAGAATTTCACGCAGTCAATGATCTTCGAGAGCACGTACCTATTTTTTCTGACACTATCATTATGCCTCTCAATATTCCTTCTGAAAGTGCTACTTAGTTGCTGCCTAATATCTGTTCTCCCCAGAACTGAAAGATCTAAACATGCACTCTTATATTGTGTAATAGATGCTTCGTGCTTATTGATCTTTTGTGTTAAATGGCTGAGATCTGAAAGCCCAGTTTTTGTCCAATTCGTGTCCTTACCCTTAGCAAAAAGCAAGCACGGGAAACAGAAAAGCAGTATCGCAACCACATAGCCCAGTATTCCTCTCGCAAATCTGTGGCTTAAATGTTCTACAAAAATCCTTACCTCTGCTAGTTTGCTTCTGAATAATGTTCAGGGAGGGAAGAGGCCTACCAAGCTGCTTTATTTTGCACTTTTCTTCTATACTAAGTGTTGGAAATGTATTCTCTAGAAGAAACCTAACGGTATTCATTTTCACACTGATGAATACACGACACACGCATCAAGACACCGCCACACACCGTGATAACGAACGTCAGATACAATAGAGCACTTCGATAAACACAGACATGAGAAGATATTCGCTAAGGTACTGTTCCGGAGGCGGTTGAACTGACGGGTCAGAAATAAACACTGCTTCAAGAACGTGTTAGGCAGACTGTTATTTATGTTCTTATCTTGACGTGTTTTGCTTTAAGAGCACTTCTAAATAATTAAAAGTTAACATTAATTACATAAACATAGGCTACGTACGCCTATTGATGTTATACAAATCGTAGTTACAAAAATATTCTGGTTCATTGCGGTTAGTTATATCTATAACGCAAAATCGTGAAATTAAAATCCCTTCAAAACGTACCATAACAGACAAAGTTTAAACCGCACGCTTGGAGACAATACATCGCCTAGGGCTACATCGGCTAACTTCGGGGGTGGTTCGAGGTAGGTCGTGTCCAGCGCTGGTTTGAGCTGGTCCTTTCACCAGCGATAGTTTTGCTTTGTTCTCGGCTTACTCACCTTGCCTCACCCGACTCCGCGCCCATCGCTCCCTCCTTACGTCCCACCGCCGCGCGCCTCCGATCCAGAAATTGAACCCTTCGCGCGCCAGCGATCCAGAAATTGAACCTTTTCGCTGGTTCCGGAGAGCAACCGAGTGTTGATGTCAAAATTACCCCCCCCCCCCCCCGAGCGCAAATTTACATATGTAATTAAAGAAATACGCACTTGATTAACCATTTTACTAAGAGTTATATATTTCTAGGGGATTCACTGAACCACTGATACACTTGGTTGTACTTTCAACAATTTTCTTCTGTACTCTTCTTGTGTCTTATTCTTACACTCATCAGCTTCCTTCTTCATAAACCTATAAACATTGAAAACAATCTGTCACGTTTGCCCTCTCTTTGTCGTAAACTTCAGTTTAGAATTCACGGGCACCATCACTTCCTTTGCGAATACAAAAATACGAACGATAGAAACATGCACTGACAACGAGCCGAACCAAACTGACTGTACCTCTCAGTTATAAATCTGTCACAAGAAGCAACCCTCCTTCCTTCGCCCCTCTTCCCCCTTCCCAACCCGCTTCTGCATTGCAAGTGTCAATGAACTTGTGGTAGGCCTGCTGGTCAGGGTCAATTTGTTCCGAGGGATTTATGTTAGTGAGTGTTTTGAAAAACGTCGCGCTAGCTATCGTTTTCGCTACAGTACAAGCAGGCGAGACTGTGAGTGGAGGATAGACAGTGTAGCTCAGATAAGGAGTCGTTCTTGACTTCAGAACTGCTGCAAGTAACATTGAGCTGTGATATTCTCGTGATATATATTTCGTTCAGTTATTTACGATGCATCCTTGTAAGACATTACTCCGAATGATGTTTCAATTCGACATTATGATGGTAACGATGGCCTAAGGTAATATGTGCGACTGGAATACAGATGACGGAGAATGGATGCCTTCACAAGAGAACCTGAGTTCGACATCGGGCATTTACGACGTAGTACCAGGCCAATACGAATGCTCATTGAATTGTTATGACTTCACACTATACGGAGTTCATTTCAATCTATCTCTATGAATGTTTATCAACGATATTGCTCGTTTACGATGATCAACTTTAAAACTCGACGTAGATTCGTCATGATACTGCCAGAATTGTCAAGATCGGAAGGGAATATCCCACCGAAATCAGAAGAAATTATCAGAGCCGAGGAGGAAGCAGTTCGCTTTCCGGAAGGTGCAGGTTCAGCCCAGGGGAGCGAGGTTCGAACCCCAAGACAGCAGTTCACCCGATGTAGCGGACAGCAGTTCGAGTCCTTACTCGTGCTGTGATACCAGACCAACAGGGTATTGTTCATACCTTCTGATTCTGCCAGATTCGACACCAGGTAGAAAGGCCGAGTTATGTTTTTAGTAGTAAGAGTATTTGACAATCCTAATGAGCAACAAATCTTCCATTATTTTGTGTAACGTTGATCCTTCGATCTTATTATAGCTTGATGCCTAGTTGGATGTTAAGTTTTTTCATACCAGCTTTGACGTCGATTGTTTTGTTGTGGAACATCAAGATAATGTATTAGATTTTTTATTTCTCTCTGGAGATTATTTATTAATTTTAATAATTCAACCCAGTTGAATTTCTTCTGAATTTATGAACGTTAGAATTTCTTTTTCAACGATTGTCTTGGGCAATATTTAAATATGCCATATGCTTGGAATAATGCGATCTTGGGTATTTTTCTTGTAAGAAGATTGAATTACTGGAGGGGAAGAACACGTCGATCGTATCAACAATTTTAACAACGGGTTGGGCAACAGAAACATTTATGATCATCTTGGCAAGAATTTTATTTCTTTTGCGAGGAGAAGCCAAGTTGATCTTGAGAAAGAACACATTGAATTGTAATGATATTTGTCATCGTCAGTTGACCATTTTATATTTGACAGATAGCATTGTTCTATCTTTAATAAATATTAGGAATGAATTAAACCTTTTGAAGATTTATATTCAGAGACATTGAATCTTAGGAACGTCCTAATCCAGCTGACACTTAGAAAAAGTCGTTGTCCTAAATAACTATGTTGTTATGTCATTTACTTGGCAACGTTAACGATTGTTGTTATCATAACTTTGCAATGATATTAGAATCTGAAGTATAGACCAGTACGTCGGTACAAAAATGTATTGTTATTAAATATTGGGAACATTTGTTCATACCACTGAATCTTTACGAAGTAAACTCGCTATTAAGATAAGTCAGTACAAGCATTTCAAAGGTCATTAACCTTTACAAACATTGTAATTAACAAATACCGTTGTGATAACGAGGGATAATGCAAATACTATTGTTTATAACAAAGAAAGGAAACTACGTTGATATATTAAGGTGAAATACGATGGTAAAGTTCGTATTATGTGTGAATTTGTTAAAAGAAAGTAAGCATTTGCTAATGAAAGCATATTGAAGTTATAAAATACGAGGGGTATTTCCGTATTGAGAAGTAGTGCATTGTGATTGTTGTAAGAAGAACTCACGCCATTTGGAGCATTGCATTTTATGAATTTGAGTTAGTTGGAACTCACATGTGCTGTTGAAACTTGACAAGGTACTGATATTTTATAAAGCCTGTGGAAAAGTGAGATGAAATTTTGTTGACCATGTTGTCCTAATTCTTATTAAATTATTAACACGATTTAATGACATAATAATCACATGCGCTTTACTTAACTGTACGGTCATATTAGACAGGAGTAGACATTTAAACCAATATAAACTTTCAGTATTAAGATAATTGTTGAGTGATCTTGATAAATAACGAGAAGTGAGATAAACATAATTCCTATAAACTATCGTATGAAGAGGTTAGATAGAACATACTCTTATAAACATTGTGAATGTTTATTTAAAGTAATACGATGATTAATAATAATATTATAAATACATATAAATGTAAATAGATAGCTGTTCATCTAAACTTGTGGATTATTATCAACGTGAATATTTTAATTTATACTTAAACTTTATTTAAATTTAATTTCCGACTTTAACACGTCGTAGATAAATTTGAATCATTTTAGGGATTTTAAAGAAGGAGTGTGGAGGAGTATTCTCTATGAATATTGCTGAACGAGAAACACTCTGTGTTTTTAGTACACCAAGGTAAGTGGAAGAATGTCTGAGACAGATATTACATGTGATTTTGAATTAACGGGCATATTATGGAGAAGGTTATTGATCTCCATTGTTGTTTAAATATTTGTGAGGAGTTTTATTTATGTAAATATATGTGTGTATTTGTGATATGAGAGAATGTGTGACGTTAGGTTCAGTCACGAGTGAGAATGGAACCTATGTGTGGAAACCAGCTGATCGCTATTTTGTAGGCGAGTGCTTGTTAACAGCTGATCGTTTGCGGACAGGAGTCCAGCAGATAGTTAAACCTTATTCAACTCTCAGAAGTTCTACACTGTATAAATTTCTAACTAGTGATGTTCAAGATTTTTTAAATTTTATTCTGGTGCAGTCATTCTCGACTGATCGATGAAATTTAAAACTTAACTTTATTTTATTTCAAGAACTTCATTCATGGAAGTCAGCTGTGAGTGTGGATCATTTTCGATCTGAGCTCAGGAATTTCAGAGGCAGGCGGGCCTCACATGTATTATTTGTTATTTTATTGTTTTGCTATTGTTCTTTTGACAGTAAATTTATATTATATTCTTTTTCTACGTCGGTCTTACGTGATTTATTTTAATTGTGGCTAGCGTTGTGTTATGGGAACGGGATTCATGGTATTTAGCGCTTTCCCTACCCTTTCCGACCCGAGATATTGGTAAGGATCTTAAGCTCCGAGTGTAGTTAGTATCCTTGTCCAGAGTAGATTGCCCATAACACAACATATGAATGTGTATTTGTCATAGAGGTGCTTGTCGGAAGGTTTTTTAGGTTAACTAGCCGGGGCCTTCAAGATTGTTTCGATCTATTCTTCATCCAGGGATTTCGACAAGTCAGCTTCATGATAAATACGGGTACAATATGTAATCCTTAAAGAATCAATCAAACAATCTCAACCCGCGGCGTAGCTGTGCGCGATACATTGCTCTCCGTGACTGCGATAGGGAGCTGCTGCAAGTTCGGAGATCGGAGGTTCGAATCTCGGCGATCCTGAGTGTGGTTTATCCCTAGGGTTTTTCCACACTCCTTCCAGGCAAATGCCAGGAAAATACCTTATTTCAAGTCCCAGGGCACCAACCCCATCCCCTATCCTAATAACTACAGTTACACTCACTACTTCATTCGTCACAGAAACACAGGTTATCAGACAAATTGAACACACACCCAAGTACACGGGTTTGATGGCTAAAGCCAATCAACGAACATACACAACCTCTCTCTCTCTCTCTCTCGCACAGCGGTCGCAGTGTAATTACGTGTGGCTGCCGATCACGACATTTTGCCACCTAATTGGAGCAACAAGAAGACTGAATCCTATCTACTGAAGTTTCGTGTTTAATTATATCCGGATGAGTGGTTCAGCGGTAAATAAGGGTGTGAACTGGAGCGTATTTAATGTTATGCCATGATGGTAAACCTCGAGGAGAGAATTTTGAACAGCGTATGAAACACGTTTCAACTCACTTCTACTATTGTTCTTGAAATGGAATAATCACGATAGGCTTGTGTCTGCTTCTCATGATTTATCCTTTGCCAACACACCTTCAGTTACGGTTCATAAACCTGCCACCGTTTATTATTATTGCTGATTCATTTGAGAGCTTTGCGACATCGTGGTCTGCATCCCCGTGTATCTGGGTGTGTATGTGTCTGTAATCTGATAACCTGTATCATTGTGATGGCTGCATTTGCAATTAGGAGCTATGATTTGGGTAGGAGTTGGCCGTGGTCTTATTGTTAGGTACTATCACGGGCTTTTCTCAGTTCACGGAGTGCGTGGTGGTGCAATGGTCAGGCTGCTTGCCTTTCAGCAAGGCTGACTGGGTTCGAAATATCACGTCTTGTGGTTCGAATTTAACGCCTTGCAGACGTATTTGAGTGCATTAAACCGTGCAAAGTATAAAAGGAATTTTGGAAAACTGCCGTTAAGTCTAATAATTTGCACACGTCTGTACTCACTCACTCATGCCTACCCTATTCCTAGATACAGGTGATTACAGTTACTCACACTACTACGGACATCCCCATAACACTGGTTATCTGACAAATTCCATACACATACAAAACAACGGGGCTGATAATCAATATGTCCCAAATCCATAAATGAATCAATATCACTAGACCTACATACTTTTTTCCAATGGGCAAATTTAAGACATATATTTTCATGTCTCGTGTTCTTTACGTTTGGAAAACGTGACTTTTCGCATACAGTATTTTGACGAATTTGGTTAATAATGAATATTAAATAAACCCGTGGCTCTTAGCCCATGAAGGGTCTTCGCCTACCAAGCGGCAGCTTGCTCAGCCCTGTTGGCCGACAGATTGTGAGGCGACGCGTAGTCACCAAGTCGTGCCCATCGGCTTTCTTGACCGGGGCGCTGCCTCGATCAGGTCAGATTGTCCTCCCTAGGCTGAGTACATCCTGTTCCAGACCTCACGCCAGTTTTTAAAATCCCTGATGGAGACGGGAACCGAACTCGTGGCCTCAGGGTGAGAGACACGCGCACCACCACAACACCACGGGGCCGACCAAATATTGCATATAGCCTACAGAATACATCACTGGGTTTCGTGTCTTCTTTCTACCCTATTTTCATTAGGCTCAGAAAACCACTTTGTCCGTGCGTGTAATGAAATTGCTCTAGCCAATCAGAACTAAAGCTTGGTAGGACATACTATTACCCCGCTCGTCCGAACCCGACCGTACCATTCCAAAATGTTCTGTGATGGCGGCCATATGAATTATTTCACTGGTATTCAATATCTCCGAAACTATTGCAGCAATCAACCAGAAATGTTGTACGTTGATAAAGGACTATAAAGTAAATTCACAAACCTTGGTGTCACTTCTAAAATCATTAACAGAAAGCCAACAGTGTGACCATGCAAAGTTATCCGACTTAATCATCCGAGTGCAGTGAAATTTGGCATAGTAAATCCTTCTTTCACGGTCTGTAGTCATTTTATTTTGAGCGTCCCTTACTGAGCGACATATGAAAGAATCAGAGCTTCGTTTTAACCTGAAAATGTTACGGAGAGACATTTAAATGTTAGCCAGACCTTCTAAAACCCTTCTGTATGAAACAAAACTACGGTGTGTCCCAATGCGGTGTCATATCGGTGATGGACTACTTTATTAATGTCATAACAGGATGCTATTCGCGCCCGCTTCCACTCGATTGCCAACATCAATTATTCCCTAGATTAAAGGTCACTGGGGCACGGCTGTGAATGCGATGACAAATTAACGGTTCGCTATTGCCCAGCCACCTCATTCATCATTGATCGTTGTATTGAAGATGTAGCCACTACCGACACCATCCTTTTGGAGGCCACTGTCAGGACGTGAATTTATTATGGGGGCATAATGTACGGACATAAAGATCATTTCGGCGGAATTTCATTACTTCTCGTATCCCCCTAGACGGAGCAGGCGATTCAGCCTTTTATGGCTCGTTGACGTCAAGGCTATACCATCCCCCAGACATTGGGAGCTCGGAGTTCTCTTGTCAGTGGGTACAAATATATTCAATCATCATTTCGCAACTGTGCTGAGGGTATGCAAGGTATGTGGACCATGTTCTGTTAATACGGGGTAAACTAAAAACACTTGCAAAAAAGGGGTAAAAAGCACACAGTGAAGAGATTCTTTGCATTGTCCCTCAAATAAGAAAGTTATTCAGGGATGTATGTCATTTGCTGGTATCAGTGGGTGAGTTAGCCGTGGTGGTTACGGCATGACTGATGGCAGTCGCTCACATCCGGGAGGCGAGGAGGTTCGAATCCCCCCCGCCGGCAACCTTGAAGATGGTCTTCTGTGGTTTCCCATCTTCCTTCCAGGCAAATGCCGGGGTTGGTCCCTAACTATAGGCCACAGCCGCTACCTTCCAACTCCTCGTCCTTACATTCCAACTTCCCTCCTTCCCTCCCCAACGGTACTTGTAGCTCACCCATTGGGTGTCCGTCTCGAAGCAGCTACAAAACTGGCGAGCCGAACATGTCCTCGGACACTCCCGGCACTAAAAACCATACGCTAAAAAAAAAAAAAGTGGGCATGGATGATCCAAGCACGCATGCCGCAAAAGTTCACAATATTAGTGCACTAGATCATCCATTTTAGAATTTCCTGCTGTCATGGAATAACTAAATCGAAAAATTAATCGGGTATTTGTGAGTTCGATAGCCCATGGACGATGTAACGTATTGGCCCTAAAATAGCCCATCCCCGCATATAAGCCGCACCCTTAATATTCGAAGAGGAAAAAGGAAAAAAAGTTTATGCCCGAAAATAAGCTGCATCCGGATTAAGGGAAGACTCACTTATTATCTTGCACTTACCAACATGTAAACATTTTTTCTGACATCCGTATTTTCTTCCAGCCTCTCTGTTGGTTGCGCTTTTGGCATAACTCACAACCTCAAGTTTGAAGGCAGCATCATAAGCACGCCGGATTCCTTTGCTTTGCTTGATGTAGCTTTTCGCTCTACCGGTAAATGATCCCACATTTTTGCGTTAAACAGGTTTTCTTACAGATCTTGAAACTGAGCTACCATAGATTATGCAAGCTTACGAAACAACACCGTGTTACCAAATAACAATGTCACCGCCAAAACAAAAGTTCGCATTGTTGTCATTAAATGCCGCTAGTTTCTCTTACAGAGAGTATTTTTGCTTTGTTGTTGTGTTCTTACTAATGAGCATTCCTTTTTAAACAGTACGGTACATGCCATATAAAAGTGTAGGTAGCGAATATAAGGCGCACCTGGATTTTTTACCCAAAGAGTTTTAATAAAAAGTGCGGCTTATTTTCGGGCCAATGCGGTAAGTTATTGTAGTTTACTATTGGACGATGATATCTCAGATCCACGCGCCATATTCGAAGAAATCCGTTTTTTGAAACTTCTGGGTAACCTTGTTCCTTGGTCGGTCAGCACGCAGTTACCGGCAGCTAGCTCTGCACTTGCCCATCCCCCTCCTCCTGCATACTACTGCAGCGTAAAACATTAGTCTTGCTAAGGCCGGTATTACGCTATCAAATAAATTTGTCAAAGATCTTTGGTAAAAGATCTTTCATAAAAGATATGACAGTGTAATGGGGAAATATTTTATAAAAGGTGGTTTTATAAAATTTATTTTATAAAATGTATGAGCATCATGGTATCTTTGATAAAAGATTCAAACCAAAATGGCGGATCATAACAGCTGGAATATTTCCACAACAACGATGCTCATATCAGAGTGTGAAATGCATTAAATGTTTCATAATATGCTACATAATGAATGGTATACAATGTAAGACATAAATAACAGATAGAAAGTGTAGGTAAAAATAGCCGAGATTAGAAGTGCTGCACATAGAGGGCACACATTTCAGGACAAAAATAGGAATTAAATAGTTAAAGGCTGAAATAAGCCGTCAATAGTAGTGTGTTGTTATAATATAATTCCCTAATTTCACTTATGATATTACAAGCGAATGTAAATAAGTAGTTTATCTTTACCAGTACGTAATACATATAACCAACCTCAGGGAACGTGTGTCTAGTTGGCCGAGCTGGTAGAGTGATCGACTCCGGATCGAAAGTACCAGGGTTCGAATCTCACTTAATACATAGTTTTCTACTTCGTATGTTTCAATTTTATTTGCTCGGGCAGTGGTTGTTTCGAACGTCACCATCATTAATGTCATCATAATTATTAATAATGTAATTCTTCAAATCTTCGTACTGCAGCTGGTTCACCAAGATTTTACTCGTATCTTTCCTGTCACATGGCGACCCATGGTTTAACCCATAGACGTTTAATTTATCTTTCCATTTCTTTTATATACCGGTATTGTCACTACAGAATTTCAACTACCGTAATACAGAAAAGTGAACAAGGAACTGTCCTTCATCCATTTTGCTGAACTATGATAAAATATTTGATGTAGTGTAATGGTGTGATTATTGCTTTGTATAACTTTTATAAAAGTTCAGTTTTATAAAATATTTTATAAAATTTCTTTGACAAACTTCTTTGATAGTGTAATATCGGCCTAAGCGGCACTGGCTTCGACTAGTATTGTCCGAGGCAACATGCTACTGTCGCTCGTCAATGTTCTCAGACAGGAATGTATTCGGCACGATCCCTGCACAACTCCACACCCCTCTCCTACCACTCAGCTCTCACGGTCAAGTGCAGAGCTAGTCGCCAGGATCTGTATGTAATTGGGCTCTCCTATACATATTAAAGAACAAAGGCAACACTGAAAAAATGGATCTAAGTTTTATATTCTTTGGGGTTTCGAGGAGCATTGTACTTCTCTAATGATCTTGAGAATTTCCTATACAGGTTTGGTGGGGTATGACCAGACAGCCGGGAGCCCGCTGTCAGTATATTGTAAATATAGTGTGTTTGCACTCATACATAAATATGAAAAGAAAATAAATTAAATACTTTGAATGCTGCAAAGCATACAATTTGCTATTTCTGTACATATGTGCACACTGTTCACCGGTTAAAGCAATCATCACGTCCAGGAGGTTGCTGTCAAGTGAAATTTCTTCAGCAAAGTATAGCGCAATGGTACACGAGTAGCCCTGTAGCTGGGAATGTTTCACCCGTTCCAATCTGTTTAGGCACATTCTACAAAAATTGAGGAGCAGTGAAGTTAATCACGCCTCATCTCCAAACGTGTGATAACGGGACTAGGGGGAAGAAAAACCGTGTCTGTCTACCCCTTATTATTCCCATTTACAACGGGGTCGGGGATGAATTGCGATGAAAAAAGTGTATGTGGTGAATGGTCTGTCCTGACGCCAACCTCATGAAAGGAGTTAACGAGAGATGCAAGCAATGACGGTGAATGAAACTGGGCAAGGATGTGGAAGGAAGCGGCCGTGGCCTATCAGAAGGTACCGCCCAGCATTTGCCTGGAGTTAAAATGGGAAACCACGGAACACCATTTCAAGGACGGCCGACGATGGGGCTTGAACCCACGTCTACAGAGTCCGCAGATAGCTTGACCCCATGGCCTAACGCTGCGCATTAGCGAGCGTAGCTACTGCTGTCGGTAGACGGAAGAAAAACTGTATAGGCTTGTATTGTTGCGGTTTCATTTCCTGTTATCCAGCAGCGTAGCCATGTGTGTTAAGTCCCGCACCACGCCTGCAACGTAAAGCTAGAAATCTGGTGACTGAAGGTTTGCATCCTGGAGCTATCAGTGGCCATCCAGAGTGTGATTTTATCCCGTTTTTTTCGACACTCCCTCCAGTCCCTCCAGGTAAATACTATCTTATTTCAAACCCAAATTCTAGGCCCAATAATAATTACATTTACACAACGCCACAATCATCACAGAAACACAGGTTACACACATCGAAATGCTTGGGGATGATAACCTAGATGTCCTAAGTCCTTAATATGAATGAATTACCACCACATTTTAATAAAAAAAAAGCATTTGACTGTTGAAATAACTGTCAAAGCGATGCCTGGTTATTTGTTTCATAACATGAAGAATTAATGCTTTAGTCATCCCAATCTAGTTGGCAGCGTTTTGCCCCATCGCCAGTGCACTCTTCAGTTGGTATGGTGCACCTCATTGGGATGCCTTCTAGTAGGCCTACATGCTAAGAAGACCACTCCAAGATAGAAAATAAAAATCTCCACTTTCATAACTTGCCTGTCTGCAAGTTCAAAGCGAAAAATATATATTTCCAAAGGGGGAAAAATATTCTAGATTTCTTTTGTGATGTATCCCCCAGGGGCTCAAATCTAGTGGGACGTGGGTTGGCGATCACGGGACCCCAGCTGAGTCCGGTATTGCTTCCACTTACTTGTGCCGGGCTCCTCTCCGTCTTCTTTCCTGTCGACCTCCCTTGGTCAACTCTTGTTCTTTTCCGACCCCGACGGTATTAGGGTGTCCGAGGCCTAGGGAGTCCTTCACTTCCCCGCCTTAATTGGCCCTTGTCTCATCTTTCCTGATCCCTCCTTCTTCGAGGGGTCAGATCTCTTGTTTTCTTTTCATTATATTTCCTTTTCTCTCAAAGATTCCCGTACTGTTTTTGTTAATTGGCTCCCCGTGTATCTAAATTCCATTTAGCGATTTTTTTGTATCTACACTCCATTTTGTACGTGTTTTCAATCTTTTTTATTTATTTAGTCGATTTACCCTCTAGGTTGGTGGTTCCCACGGACTCAGCGAGGGGACTCACCACTACCGCCTCTATGGGCAGTGTCCTGGAGCTTGGAACATCTGGTCGGAGGGGATACAACTGGTGAGGTGTGATCAGCACCTCGCCCAGGCGGCCTCACCTGCAAAGCGAACAGGGGCCTCATGAGGGAAGGGAGGAGGGGAAGATTAGGATGAATAGGCAAGGAAGGGGGAAGGAGGCGGCCGTGGCCTTGAAGTAGGAACCATCTCGGCATTTGCCCGAAGACGAAGTGGGAAACCACGGAAAACCACTTCGAGGATGGCTGAGGTGGGAATCGAACCCCCGCTACTCATTTGGGCACCCGAGGCTGAGTAGACCCCGTTCCAGTCCTCATACCACTTTTCATATTTCGTGGCAGAGCCGGGAATCGAACCCAGGAACTCCGGGGCGGCAGCTAACCATGCTGACCGCTACGCTACGGAGGCGACGTGTTTTCAATCTACATTGCATTTTGTAAGTCTTTTCGATCTAAATTGCATTTTTCGAGTGTTTGCAACCTCAATTGCATTTTGTAAGGATTGACAATCTAAATTGCTTTTTAGTAAGTCTTTCAATATAGGGGATGGGACTTTTGTGAGTATTTTGAATTTCAATTGCATTTTGTATTTTCAACGTAAACCGCTTTTTGCAAGTATTTTCAATCTAAATTGCATTTTGTATGGTGGGCATTTTGCAAGTATTTTGATTCTAAATTGCATTTTGTGGGTATTTTCAATCTGAATTGCATTTTGTATGGTGGGCATTTTGCAAGTATTTTGATTCTAAATTGCATTTTGTGGGTATTTTCAATCTAAATTGCATTTTGTAAGTATTGTCCATCCAAATGAGTAGTTTGAATCTACCGTGCATTTTGTAAGCATTTTCAATTTCAATTGCGTTTTGTAAGTATTTTGAATTTCAATTGCACTTTGTGATTATTTGGAATCTGAAATGCGCGTTTTTCATTCTAAATTGCATTGTGAATTTTCAGTTTCAATTACATTTTGTCAGTATTTTGAACCTCAATTGCATTTTGTACGTATTTTCAATGTCATTTGTATTTTCTAAGTATTTTGAATTCACTTGCATTTTGTAAGTATTTCGACTGTGCATTTTGTACGTATTTTGAACATAACGTACATTTTGTGCGTATTTTTCAATCTAATCCTTTTGTGAGTATTGTCGTTCTAAATTCCCTTTTGTAAGTATTACCGCTCTCCATTTTGTTAGTAGTTTCAATCTGAGTTCCTTTAAGTAATTTCCTTCTCACATAATTTTCGTTTTGGTTTCCACTTCATTGTCATTTTCGCTATCACCCAGGCCATTAGGGGCCGATAACCTAGATGTTAGGGTCCTTAAAACAACAATTATCTCATCATCATCATCATCATTTCGTGATGTACTGTATTTATCAGAACTGCGTATTTTGTACTGATAAAATAATTAGTACCCGAGCTTATTTTGCCTAATAGTAGTAGATAAAATGTTATTCTCTCCGTTATAGAGTAATGTAAACATGGAAAGGCCTATGTAATGTATACTAGTTATCATGCTCTTCTATTTCTGTTACAGGTGAGTGGGCATCTTGAAGAAGCGCAGTAAAGTGAAGGTAACACTTCTTACAATTCCCCACCTGGGCACCACGTGAGTCTTCCTAGTCAGGGCACATTATCGTAACAAGGGAAGTATCAGGTAAGACAGGTCGAAACCCATCTTGAAACTTTATGGACACTATCGTTGTACTATAAGAGGACCACTGCGGAAAATCAGCCGCCAGATTGAACTGCAAGGCTTCGAAATTATGTGGCGAGTCTCTCATATAAATCAATGGGAAGTAGTGAGTACCGCACATGTTGGAAGGGACAGCCCTGACGGCCCAGGCACTCAAGACTGGTGGGAAGCAGCCTCACGCTCCAGTTACTACTACTTCGAGTGCTGCAGAGATGCCCAGCTCCCCCAGCCGTCATGCCTGCGTACCAGGATCTCAGGTACGATTTCGGAGCCTTGCAGTTCAATCTGGTGGCTGATTTTCCACACGTTGTCCTGTTATAGTACAACGATTGCGTCCACAAAGTTTCAAGATAGGTTTTGACCTGTCTTACCTGATACTTCCCGTATTAGCTTGCGTTGTCCGTGTGGGCTAGCATGCAGACCGGTCGTGCCAGTGTTCGCTCCTCATATGCTAGCTGCTCTACCCGCGTCAGGCTTTGGATCTGTGCAGTACGTCTGCTGCTTGTTATTCTGGCCTGTGTATCACTATGGTTCCTTATAATCACAATCCAATAAGTATCATGATTCAAAGCAGTGCCATTAGATTACCAGGGCATTTAATCTTTAAAATATTAGATTGATTTAACCTGGTGTTGATCGAGTAGGTGAAAAGGCCAGAAGCTGAAATACTTCAGTGGAAAATGAAAAATGAGCACGCCTAAAGAAGTGACGGAGGAAAAAAATATTCTCATGAGACACGGATAGAGCGCAAGAAAGAGAATGATTCGAAGCTCCGTACTGTGGAGGAAGCAGGGGCCATGTAGTGGGCATTGGAACTCTGAGCTCATGACTAACAACTGTATTAGTCGAGTACAGCTGCACAGAAGAAACCCCTTTTGTTCCAAAAGCCGTGCTATTGTTGGCTTTTAGTAAATCGTTAGAAAAGCACAAGAACAGCTTAACTCTAAATTTCAAAATAATTTGCACGATCATTTTGTCGGAAAACTCAAAAAATGTTTGAAAAGCGTTTTTCTCTGAATCGACGTATTTTAAAGAAAAGGTTTTTGAACAAAAAATGTAGAGGACATTGTCACCACAATTTGTCTCATTGAGGTCATGTCATACGTTTTGAAATGCAGAAGCTAGGTGGCGCCAACGTTTTCAAAAAAGTGTTTTTTCACCTTTTGCCCTAGAAAGAATGTTTTGTTCACAAAAGAGCGAATTAGAAATTTGTTCCTCTCAAAATTGTCTACAACATTTATTGCAACATTTTTTTCCCCTGACTTACCATTCCAAAGTTATAGTCTGCTGAAGTGTGAAAATTGTCCGACACCGGTCCTGGTCTAAACTATGCCCACCGCTCTCTCCGCAGTAACAATAGTAGCCTTGACTACGCAGCGTTGCATTTGCTGCGCTATAACTTTGGAACGGTAAGTCAGAGGAAACAAACGTTTAAATAAATGTTGCAGACAATTTTTAGAGGAACAAATTTCTGATTCACTCTTTTGTGAAAAAACATTTTTTCTAGGACAAAAAGTGAAAAAAAAAACAACACTTTTTTGGAAACTTTGGTGCCACCTAGCTTCTGCATTTCAAAACGTATGACATGACCTCAATGAGACAAATTGTAAGTGACAATTCCGTCTACATTTTTTGTTTAAAAAACTTTTCATTAAAATACGTAGATTCAGAGAAAAACGCTTTTAATTTATTTTTTTAAGTTTTCCGACAACATGATACTACAAATTATTCCGAAATTTACAGTTAAGCTTTTTTTGTGCTTTTCTAACGATTTAAAAAAAGCCAACCATAGCACGGTTTTTTGGAGCAAAACCATTCCAGCTGTACTGTACTATATTCGACTTGCTGAACGAGTGATCTGTTATTTCAAGAATTATAGTGTGTCAGTAAACATTGCGGCATCAACGAGCATAATTCGTGCAATTAACAGATTTCAGTAAGGTCGTATTGAGGATCTGTGGGAGGCTGGATGGTCCTTCCGAAGATATGCCCAACACCTTTGGGCGTGAGGTGTCTGCTGTGTGTCAATGTTGGAACCGGCAATCAACACATGCTAGTCTTCCTGGCTCCAGACGGCAGCAGCATACAAATTCACCTCTGGTGTTTGTTGACGGAACACAGGACACCAGCCCATTCTCTAGCAATAGCTATCAGTTATCACTCTCCTGGCCACCACACTCAAATCTACGTTCATTACTAAACACAAACACACTCCATTCATTCCTCCAATAAAACTGCTTTCACGTGGCACCATTGTTTCAGGGTTTACATTTTTCATTTTTCACTAGTGTATTATATAGGCTACGTGACAAGACTCTGATCGCTACACTTTTTCTTTTGCTTTAACGGGGCACATAGTTACATTCCTTTAGGTGAAATCCACACACAATTATACAATATATTCAAAATAGTTTCAACAATACGCTGTTAATTTTGTAATCAGTATAAATAATAATAATGGAATATTCAATATTTTTCACTTTACCGAGTCCATCCTTCATAACATTATAAGAATTGCACATGCTATATTGTAAATAAACTTAATGTGCCAGCAAGTAAACAGATAAAAAAATGTTTCGCTAGTAGGCCTAATGTAATGTACTGTACTGTGCAATAAGTAAATGTTACCTTGCGCATCACAATACATGTGTGAAACATAAATATAGTATCCGGTTCGATAAGGGTAAGTAATCGGGAGCAGTAGTTGATTGTCTACACATTGTGCCTTTCTTCACTTACTGTACATTGGCTCATATTAGCAGAGTTCGTATGTCCGTAGCTTGCCCACCAACAGAAAGGCCTGTGTGGAGCACTTCCTCACGAATCCGTCCCTGCGCAACGCTCTTGAGTTCACTGTTTACCCGAGCTTATCTCTAGTGAGAATGCGTGAGACTACTTATATATGAATAGAGAACTCTTTGTTATCACACAATTAGTTCCCGCGGGTGATACCGAGCTGCGCTAATGAGTTCTCTCCATGGGGTCAATTACGAAAATCCTAACAGTGACGTATTTGACTGCCCCCAACTCCAAAGTGAACGGGAAGGTAAATATTGTCGGAATGTGTCAACTAGCGCTGATCTTCACTATCTACTCTTGTTATCTCAAAGACTCATTCGATACTAATCATTAGCAACTTTTGGCATTATTCCATATTCCTGGATTTCTGTAGCTTTGCACTTGAGAAAGGTAAGGTTCGGTCATTTTCTTTGTGTTTCACAGTTACTATTCAGATCTGCACATTTTATTTTTTATGTTGTAGCTTCGTAAACACGCAAGTTATAGCCTTCTCTATGAGCTTTAAAACGATATCGTGGGAACCAAAATGCTTATACACTGCTCAAAACAATTAGAGGGACAGGAATTTGATCGCGTGTACCATGTACGCAGACCCTGATTACGATATATACTGTTGCCCGTATTCGTCCGATATGTTTTAAGAATGCGAGGACACCTCCACATTTCATTGGAAAGCCACGGCTTAGTGCGAGTGGACACATGTATCGTGCTATGCCGCAGTGTGAAATGGACGAGCAATGTCGCACTCTGTCTTCGAGTGCGTGTAAGTGAAGAGTACGTTACTATCCCCTTGGTGTACGTTGCATTAATCGAAATGAGGCATCTGAATTAGACAGAACGTGTTCGGGCAGTGACAATACTGTAGTAAGGTTGGACTATTCGTGCAGTGTCTGTGGAGGTTTCATGTGGCTTCATCTGTTGTTGGGAGGGTTTGGAAACGATTTTGTGGAACTGCTTCATACACACGGAAGCCAGAGCAAGGGAGTAAACGAAAAACAATGGCCAGAGACGACCGATTTATGGTGAGTTATTCTCTCTGCCGGCGTTCGTCGACCGCCCGGGACCTGCAAAATGTTCTATGAGCAGCAACTGGTAGCAGTGTCGGTGACCAAACAATGCGCAATGCGCAACAGACTCCGAGAGGCAGGTTTAAGACCAAGACGACCTCATCAGGTCCCACGATTAACTGCTCGGCACAGGAGAGAGCGACTTCGATTTGCTTAGGACCATAAGAACTGGCAGCTGCGTCACTGGAGCAATGTATTGTTTACAGATGAGTACCGCTTTCGTCTAACACAATGCGACGGGCGTATACGTGTCTATAGTCGTCGTGGTGAACGTTATTATGAAGCAGCAGTCCAGGAAAGAGACAGCTTTGGCCGCGGCTCTGTCATGGTCTGGGGTGGCATCACAACTGACGGCCCATCGGACCTTCAGATAACCAGAGGCTGACTTAATGCTCAGAGATACATCAACGAGACTGTCCTAGGTCATGTTATGCCCATTGCAATTGTAATGGGCCCCCAGTTTATCCAGAAACTTGACAATGCGAGAACTCATTCAGTAGCAGCCACCATGGAAACTCCGCAGGACATCGCGATTCAAACATTCGACTGGCCAGAGTTGAGTCCTGACCTCAATCCCATACAGCATTTATGAGAGATGCTGGACAGACAACTTCGGGGCCGTCCTGTAGCCTCAGACTCTGGAACAACTTGCAGAGGCCCTTATGGAGGAGTTGGACAAAATTCCACTAGAAACTGTTCGCAGACCTGTCAGGAGCATGTCAAGAAGATGTGAGAAAGTTATACGGGCACATGGAAGGTTTAGCAGATACTGAACTGTTTCTTTTTGTGCACTCTGTGCATTCATGGAAGGACTCTCCACTTTGGTTGACGACATTGTGTTGCATTTCTGGTCATAGCACCAACATGTGTGCTACTAAATGTACGGGATATGTACATTTCCGTTAAATAAAGGTTTCATTTCCCAGATAATATGTCTGTTTCACTCCACCCATTCCTGGCAAAATAATGTAGGTGTTTCAAATGTTGTCCCTCTAATTTTTTTGAGCAGTGTATACATTCTGCTACAAAATAAGTTGCATTCGTAAATGAATTCCTTGTTGGAACACCTCCATTTTTGGCCTCGTTGTGACAACTCAAACTTACAACATTTATAGTTTCATATAACGCGCAATCCTCCACTTATTTGACTGTACATTGATAACGTTAGCTGCACTGATTACATCTACGGAAACTCCAGGGGGTCCAGGTGTGCGTAGCTGTCAGTCAACTCGTGGCTTAACCAACATTTCAGCAGAGGTTGCCTACCCCCATTGTCTTCCCAAACCCATTAGCGTGAGCTGGCAGGACTGCTTGGGTTTAACTAATTAGCGCAGTTCGACCATCCCGGTTCCCGCAATCGGCAGAACAGAGGTTCGGAGCTGTAGGCATGTTTTATCGCATTATTCTCGCAAAAATTGTTATTCAATGGCTGATGTTAGTGATTTATATTAATTAATTTTGTTGATTTCAGTATCTTCTTCAGGCAATAGCCACAGTGCGCACGATCATCGCCAAACAAAATTGAGCAGAGCTTCAGTAGTTCCCCACGTTGCGCTCTATAGCTTAAACAATCGCAGCAGTGTTGAAACCGCTGTGGCGTATTCCCTGTTCCAAATTACTTGACCCCCGATCAAAACATTGAAATCGTAAAAATCTGCAAGAAGTCGCTTTGTTATTGGTGAGTTCATGAAAGTCACGTGTTAACAATGTGAAGTGGACCAATCACTGCTGGCGATCCCTAGCACATTTCTTTTGTTCGGGCGTCAAGTTACAAGGAATAGGGTATAGTCGGTTTGCGCACTTGCCTGGAATGCAGGGGTTTCAAGTTCGAGTCCCGATGGTTGTCTCACTTTCAACTCTTATGCTTCAAAGTAGATCTTAATTTTCCATTAGAAATTGGTTTTGAGGATGGAAATATTGAGTTTAACGTTTTATTTTTGACGTGCTCCAGGTCTGTACGGACCTTCCTGGATCGATAACCTAGACGATGGGCTCCTTTAAACAACTAGATATCTCTCTAAGATTAGTTCCCACAATCTCCACCAGGGAGGTTTGCGTGAAATCTATAAAACCAATTAAACCTAGCATCCAGGCTTATGTTTCTCCATGTGAGACTCTTTGGAGGAAGTAGAATTAACGAGTCGTCCTATCTTTCTTGATAAATCTCCCTCTATACGCTAACATTGACAATGGAATCTGTAGACGTAATCCTGAGTTAAAGGAACACAATGTGCATCTTACTCTTACCGTCCATCCCGGATGAGCTAAGCCGCTTTCCCAATCTTGTCTTCTTTGTTAACCATCTCAGACCACCGCAAACGATTCTGTTCTGTTGAACATTAGCTCACGAATTGCAGGGTATGGAGCTGTCTTGTCTCCTGGCATCGCTGCATATTATTGCTCCCCCATAAAATGGAGGTACGCGCATTGCCACTTCCCGTTGGAGAACTGACAGCAACTTTAGATATTATGCAAATTCCCCACGTGGTCTTCAATGAGTTCGAGCCTGAGGAAGACACCCGCCGGCATTGTGGTGTAAGTCTAGCCCACCTGCCTCTTACATAGGAGCCCCCGGGTTCGATTCCCGGCTCTGTCAGAAATTTTAGTAACTTACGCGAGGATTGAAACGATGTTGTTTTTTTATTTCAATTTAGGGGCTTGGGCCTCGGGGGTGGCAGCTAAGACTGCTAGCCACTACACTATGAGGTAGTCAGGGCTGGAACGGGTATCAGACCATGCCAAGACTTTCCTGGAAGCCTCGTGATGGCAAATGGGAACCTGTGGCGGGAGGAGGAGTGGAAAGTAACTGGCCACCCTACCGTACGTTTACTTCTGACAGACCTTCAGTAGAATATGTTAGGAAGATATACGACGCACTAGTGTTGGCTGAGTCCAATGATGGTTCGAGATAAAAAGCATCATGGCAACGGTTGATTAATCAGACTGGCCATAAAACTGACAAGAGAGCCTCACTGTCTCCCAGGCAATCTCAAATGGATTTCTTCTCGTAAATGTGTGCGAGAGGAAGGCTATTGTTGTTGAGAAAATGTGAAGGCCTGTGATGTGGAAGAGTGCGCCAACAGGCACCGCCCCCCCTGGCGTCGCCTAGCGTCTGTCGCGTCGCGCAGTTCCGACTGACGCTCTGTGACATGCCATAGCCTGTGTGCTAAATGCTGTGTTAACATCTTTCTCGTTGTCGTGATTTACAGACACATGTTTCTTAAAAATAAATACCCCACCCAAAAGCAAAACAAAACTTGCCTATGTATTTAATCAAAATACAGAGTTAGGCTTTTTAAAAGTTCACGTTACTTACTGAATATACCAATTAGTCTACTATCATCAGAAGTCATTTCTTTAATGTAATGAAAGAAATACTGTAAAACAACAATTGGCCCTCTTGATATAATTTGACACTAAAATTACTCGTACACACTTTGACACCTAATGTAATTTATTTACATATTGCTTCATTGCAGAATGAAAATACCCCATACAAAATTAATTTTACAGAATCTGATTCCAAGAACGGTATGTATATTAATTTTCTGCCAACATAAGAACAATTGAATTACCAGTATTTAGCCTACTGTATTTTTATGAAATATATATGAAATTTGGGCTTATGTGATCGCCTTTTATCCACAAGTGTGTGTGTTCGTCATAAAATCTAAATGACTAGAGGCATTTCAATAAAACTCGATAAGGGCGTACTACTACTTCATCCGACCTCGACGGTGCCTTTCAAACTTCAATAGGTTTCACCAATCCAAGATGCCTGCCGCGCGAAATATTTCACAGACATTCCTTTTCTCCAAAACTGTTCCAGATGTCACCCTAAAATTGTGTATGGGGGATAGAGAATACTAAGGTAAGTTTACTTACATTACTTTCAAACACCTGTTAAGTAAACAACCAAAATGGCGGCCAAGCGAAGTTAAATATTTAAGTGGAATTTTCTCGCGATTTAATCATCTGAGCGCAGTGAAACTTGGAAATGTTTGTACAAGATTTAATCTACTGGCATCTAATTTAATTCAGTTGTTTTATTAAACTCAATATAGCGGCTGTACGAAATTTTAAAAGTAAGTTTAGATTTTTTTGTGTCCTAATCATGCAATCGAAGTGAACGATTGTATAGTCAACCAAAGCAATAATCGTCATCCACTGGTACATAATTCTATGGCCTACATATAGAACAATCCAACATGGCCATCATCCGAAATAATTCACCGGTTCTCAATATCTACGAATGTATTACTACAATCAAACTGAAATTGTGTATGTTGATTGAGGTCGTTAAAATAAATTCACTTATAGGAGTATCAATAATCTGATATGCATAAATATCAACATGGCGACGACGCGATATTTAAATATTTAAATGGATTTTGCTCGCGTCTTAATCATCCGAGCACTACGGTATGTAACATGGCACGGTACATTTTTATACAAGGCTTAATATATTGACGACATACTTAATTCATTTTTGAGAACTCAATAATGGTGGCTGTACAACATTTTCAAAATGAAGTGTATATTTTTCGTGTTGTAAACAAGTGATAGAACTTTCGATTGGTATAATGAACCACCGTTATAATATTTATCTTCTGGCGTATAATTCTATAATCTATATACTGTATAATACAATCCAGCTTGGCGTCCATGCCATATATTTCACCGGTTCACAATATCTCCTAAACTATTTAAGCAATCAAACTTAAATTTTACAAAATCCTGAGAAACAAAAAGAAAACCATTGCGGCCAAGTGGTTTTCAAATATTTCAAATGACTGTTCTGGCGATCTACTCACCCGAGAGCAATGAAACTTTGCACAGCGAATCTTTATTCAGAGCTTAGTATAGAGACATATCATGTTCAATTGTGTTCAAAAATTCAAGATGGCAACAGTTTGAAATTTAATATCTTATTTTTGATGTGTACCATCTTTCCACTCGGTTGCTGGATATTTTTGTGGGAGTGATTTTGAAAAATGGGACGGAAGTGGATCGGACGGAAATGTGTAAGACGCACTGCCATGTGGATCTGGCTGCTAAAGCAGTGGTATCATGTGGAATGTTTCACATACGGATTACTTTGTAACAGCAGAGTATCAAGAAGGCAGTGCGAGAGTAGAAATATCAAGTAGGAAGTGAAGAAAACAGGTTAGTCTCTGTTAACGTAACTGGCAGGAGAGTGGTGTAACAGCAGAGTATAAAGAAGGCAGTGCGAGAGTAGAAATATCAAGTAGGCAGTGAAGAAAAAAAAGAGAGTCTTGGAATTGTTATGTATTATGAGAGTGTAAAAAATAAAAATATATTTTGTGTGTTGATGAATGTCAAGGATAATATAAACGGTAACAACTTCAAGCTAGGATAACATGTAAGATGTTACACATCATATGCGACTGCTGTAAGGCTCGTATCTTTTTTTATTTTATTTCTCGTATCCTATTTAAACGATTGAAGAGAAGATTCGTGTGATGGACTATTGTACTAATCATTATCTAATAGCACTAAATTCTGTAGCCTCCTTTTCGTAAATCATAAAGCCGTGCATTTGACTTTTCTTAAAATTAACTCCCCTGACTCGTTACAGTAAGATGCCATCTCGCGGGAGGAGTCTTAATCACCATTACCGGTACTGAAAGTTATATCTTCTAGCACAGACTTTCTCGATGTAATGTTGTTGGTGGAGACATGGGTCGTGCATCAAAAGCTACAGTAGGACATGGAAAATAATTTTAATAGCCGGAAGAGTTTTTAATGGAAAATACCAGTTTTAGAATGTGTAGCTGTCTGCGATAGTCATAAAATAACTGATATTGGAATATTTAAAACTCTGAAAACAAAATATTAAAAACCGCAGCACGGCATTGCTTCCACTTTCTTGCACCTGGCTCCTGTCTTTCATCCTTTCTGTTGACCTCCCTTGGTCAACTTTCTGACCTCGATGGCATTAGTGTATCCTGTCTCCTTTGACCCTTGTCTCTTTCTCCCTCCATACCGCCATTCTTCGAGGGGTCAGACCTCTTGTTGTTTCACGGTATTCCCCTGTCTATTGTAAGAGATCATACAGGGGCAGAATGTGTGTAGCCCAGCGTGCATGGTGCACCCTTGATAACACTAGGTGGTGTACACCCCCAAGAGCTCACGGGAGTTGGCCATCCCAAATACTTCCTAAGCTGTTTCTGCTTTCTGTTCCTTTTTTATTCATTGACTTTGGAACGGACCCTCTCTCCTTTCTCTTTTCTATATGCCTTTCATAGCTCTTCTTCCTTCCAAGACGCTTAAGCATCGTTATTTGCGGGTTGAAGGCAATTATATTCTTTCTTTTTTATTTCCTTCATTTCTTGTTTTATTTCTTTTTCTTCTATGTAAGTTTTAAGTTGGTAAGTTTCACATATAGTAGTACTCATTTATATTAGGGACAGGTAACATGAATGTTCCGCCCCTTATAGCGACAGTCACCACCACCACCAAAATATAAAGCAAGGCTAGTTGATGTTGTGTACTCAATCTAAACAGAATTATGTATCAGTAAGTGAAGTAGATTAGGCTAAGAAGGTACTCTCGACGATTCTAATGCGTAGCTGTAGCTTTAGACATACAGGGAACGAGAGAGAAAATGGTATTCAGAAAAGCGTAGAGCAAGGCTGTAACTTCCCGCCCACATTTTTCAATCAATACATTGAACATTCAATAATGAAGGAAATATGGTAAGTGAAAAACTCGTAGGGGTAAAGGTTCAAGGTGAAATTACTACAACTGTGAGATTTCTGGCGACATTGTCATCTTAATGGAACCACCAGAGGATTTGAATGAGTTTCTAAATGGCATGGATTCAGTCCTAAGGGAAGAATTAATGATGTAAATCAATAAATGAAAAACACATATATTGGAATGCAGCCAGAACAAATCAGAAACCCCTATTGATATGAATTGGCAGGTGAAAAGCTGAAGGAAGTAGGAGAAATCTGATACTTGGAAAACAAACTAAAGCAGTGATGGACGAAGCAAAGAGGATATAAAAAGTAAGTTAGGACAGGCAAGGAAAGTTATTCTAAACGAAAGTAGTCTGCTGACATAAAATCTATAGATTTAGGTATTAGGAAATCATTTTGTAAGCCTTTGTCTGCGCTTGGTGCTCTATGGAAGGGTAACAGAAAATAGGAGAATTGAAGTAGTTGATATGTGGTGTTACAGGAGAGTGATGAAGACTAGATGCGTAGATAAGTTTTTTTTAAATCACTTATACCACAGCCTGGCTTCACCCACAGACTCGGTGAGGGATAATTCCTCTACCGTCGTAAGAAAGAGGTCTGGGTGTTAGAACACACGTAGTCAGCAGATACAACTGGAGATGGTGACTGGTCGATCGCCCAGCTGACCGCTAACTGGGGTCTAACTAAGGAAGGATGAGGGAAGGAATTCGGCCGTGGACCTGGTGAAAGGTTATTTTCCTGGTGGTGAAAATGGGAAACCACGAACACCAATTTCAGCTTGATCTAGGCGAGATTCGAACCCACGCTGTCCCGATGCCAGTGAGTTCGCGCGTTAGTGTCCTCGGTCACCGTGGTCGGTGGTAGATGGGGTAACAGATGAAACTATTTTAAGGCGAGTAGCGAAGGAGAGATGTTTCTGGCGAGTGCTAATGAAGAGAAGTGATAGGTTGGTAGAGCTCATACCAAGGCACCCAGGAATAGCAAACATAGTTACGGAAGGAAGGGTCGAGGACATGTTTACAATATGTTAAACAGATTGTCTCAGATGTAGGGTGTGTTGGCTATGTAGGGATGAAACGATGAGCTCAGAACATCAAACCACTCAATTGACTGAAGACTCAATCATACAACCCCAGTTTTAGATATCTGAGGATTGAATCCGATCGCAGACTGCATCCATCATGAGTGTAGTTTTCCATACTCACTCCAGGTGTGGCTGGCTGCATGGCTCAGCGGTAACGTTCTCGCTTGCTGTGTGCAAGGTTGCATGATCGAAAGCTGGCACAAGTCACCTGGCATTTGAGGGTGAGCAAATGCGAGGGTGCCGTGTCAGTAGATTTACTGGCACGTTAAAGATCCACTTCGGGGAAAAATTCCGGCACCCCAGCGTCTCTAAAAGCCGCAGTAGTTAAAAGGGACGTAAAACAAATAACATTATTAATAACTCCAGGTGAAATCCCGGGATACTGTCGAGCCAGCTACCTCAGTCCTAGACGCCAATTACAGTAACACATACTATTAGGCTACAGGCATTGCAGTAACACAGTTTATCAGACAAATAGCACACAGGTACAGGCGACCGCCGAACAGGATCCACAACAGTTTTATTCCCCAGCCTGTTCATTTGGACTTCTAGATAACTCGATTGCTTACTTATTAACGACCTTACCTATGCTAACTAGTGACCATATTAATCACAGTTCAACACACTCTTACTTTCACAACAGATGATGTTATTAGACATATTCAATACACACCCTCGCCAAGAACTTTAATTCTGGTCTGAGGGTAGGAACGGGGTACACTCGACCTCGTGTAATTCGGGCGGGCATCAATTCCACTCGGGTACCTGAGTCAGGTAGCCAAGGTTACCTCAATTCCACTCGACACTCCAGACAGTCGCCAGAGGAGTCCCTCAATTCCGCTCGGTCGCGGTCTCTTTATCCTTAGGGTAGAGCGGGACTATTCCGCTCATTTCAAATTGTGAACATTATAAATCAAAAGCTATTCATTTTTCTAAGATGGAACCAACAGCAAAGCACACCTTATTTATTGCTTATTACATACGAATGTTGTCAAAATACAGTTATAACAATATACCGGCTTGATGAAATAAAATATAAATCAAAGCAAAAATGACGAATCACAAATTTAATGGGGCTATTATGCCCATGCTTGGGGCTATTTCGCTCACTGTAATAATATCCTTTCCTCAACGGCATTTACCACAAATGAAGTTTTTCCTTCCTGTAGCCCCAACATATATGTCATGATACCAAGTTTCACAGTCTTTGCATTGAATCCAACCACCTTTTAATGATGACTGAGCGGTATAAAAAAGTTACGCCACAAAATCCACATGGTGTTTCTTCCTTGTCAAAGTCTTTTGGTCGTACGGATTGAAGGTCCCGGTCATTTGTCTTGCAAATGTCTCGAAAACGTTTTTGGCAACCTTTCCTTTACGGGCCTTATCAAATTTTAAGCTCCGTTTTGCCCTTCGAATCTGTTCTGGTGTGCATCCAAATCCTCTTGCTGCCAAGCATTTTAGCCGGGAAGCTACCTCCGTTTCCTCTTGCATACTAAATGCTGTGGGATGACCCGGTGGTTTATCCACTATGATTTTCTCTAAGGGTCCTTGTCGTTTACGCAAATGAACACGATTTTTAAGTGTTGAATAAGGCACATTGCAAAGTCCAGCTGCACCTCTCATGCTCACATCGCCTCGTAATACACTTGAAATAGCTCGTTCAATATCTTCCTCCGTCCATTTTCGAACTGGCCCTTTCCTTTTATACGTCCGTAACATCTCTAACGTAACAAGAAAGAGATACTAATCTGCTATCTGAATTAATAGTTGCAATATTATAACAAGAGAGAAGTCTTGGTTGAGCGGAGTAGCCCCCATATTTCTGGGCGGAGTAGCCCCAATTACTGGAATTTACAATAGCGCGTCTTGTGATAGCTGTGACCAAGGGAACGTGCTACCTGCTATGTCCAGATGTAACTTAACCTTCAGACTGCCAGGCGCCACACTTCCGGGAAAAGAAAAACCGCTACTGTGGACACTAATCCTTAAGTTGCAAGCTCAAATTCTTATTGACGACAAATTCCACAACACGAACAAAGTACCTCGCAGTATTCTTCCTTTGTTTTACTCAACACTCATGCTGTCACTCTTAAACAAACTATAGATGTAGTAACACAGAGACCGAGGGTCACACTGAACACAAAGGGCGATATCTGCTGAGCAGGGTGGCTGTTCAGTGCAACGTCAAGCTTATTTTGAGCAGGAAAGCCCCGTGGGCGAATTAGCCCCACCGTACCCTATGCATTCTTAGAACGACACAAGACTTCCATGCTCACTTCTACCATTGATTACAATCAATGCTTCTAATCGTTACGGCATGGCTGTTGGCAGTCGCTCACATCCGGGAGGCGAGGAGGTTCGAATCCCCCCGCCGGCAACCTTGAAGATGGTCTTCTGTGGTTTCCCATCTTCCTTCCAGGCAAATGCCGGGGTTGGTCCCTAACTATAGGCCACAGCCGCTACCTTTCAACTCCTTGTCCTTACATTCCAACTTTCTTCCCCAACGGTACTTGTAGCTCACCCATTGGGTGTCCGTCTCAAAGCAGCTACAAAAACTGGCGAGCCGAACATGTCCTCGGACACTCCCGGCACTAAAAGCCATACGCCAAAAAATTGCTTCTAATATAACTAATATAACTTCTAATAATTATAACAAATTAAGTATAACTTCTCAAAATAATCTACCGTGGTCAGTTATATTTCAGCAATACAATAACCCCTGCTTCAGTGTTTACATTTTTAAGTTTACTAAAATAAGTGGAACAGCTAATTTCAAAACATAGAGTAGATTTTTTTGTTGTTACTTGGTCTACTCCGCATTTAGCAATTTCTTATCAATTGTAAACCGATAAGAACATACGAGATGATTCCATAGAAAAAGTGGTGTGCAGACGATATCTTAAATCCGAATAGCTGTTACGGTAAACAAGCCTAGCTCTATAAGAGTTAGAATTCATAACTAATTTGTTGTGTGGGAATGCAGCTGATTTTTCCGTTCTAGGCTGGAAAACGGTATTTTCAGCATCCGCAGCTGATATCGAAAGTATTTTTAGGTACAAATTATACACCTATTATTACAGTATCTAAATTTAATTTTATAATATCTGACTTGGTTAAAAAACATACAAACATTTAATTATTCACATGTTAAAAACAATGCATAAAATTTGTAGAAAAAAAATAGAAAACTCGGCAGACTTATTTAAAAGAATATTATGATTAATTTTAAATCACTTGTATTTTCTGCCATATAAGTTATAATGTGCCAAACACTTTATGCCTGATTTAACGAATGAGCGGACTTGACATCAGAGCGATTGACTAATGGTACAAGAATGTCTTGCGAACACCTCCACGCCATCGGTCAAGCGCTCTGAAGTCAAGTCCGCTCAATCGTTAAATCAGATATAAACATAACACATGTTGTTGTTTGAGTCTTCAGTCTTTTGACTGGTTTGATGCAGCTCTCCATGCCTCCCTGTCCTGAGCTCATCGTTTCATCTCTACATAGCTCCGACACCCTACATCGGAGGCAATCTGTTTAACATATTCTAACCTTGGTCTACCCCTACAGTTTTTGTCCTCGACCCTTCCTTTCATAACTAAGCTTGCTATTCCTGGGTGTCTTAGTATGTGTCCTACCAACCTATCTCTTCTCTTCATTAGCAGTCGCCAGAAACATCTCTCCTCTCCCACTCGTCTTAATACCTCTTTGTTTGTAACCCTATCTACCCATCTGATCTTCATCATTCTCCTGTAACACCACATTTCAAATGCTTCAATTCTCCTCTTTTCTGCTGCACCAATAGTCCAAGTTTCACTTCCATAGAGCGCCACGCTCCAGACAAAGGCTTTCAAAAATGACTTCCTAATACCTAAATCTATATTCGATGTCAGCAGATTCCTTTTTTGTAGAAATGCTTTCTTTGCCTGAGCCAACCTACTTTTAATATCCTCTTTGCTTCGTCCATCACTGGTTATTCTGCTTCCTAAGTAACAGAAGTCTCCTACTTCCTTCAGCTTTTCACCTGCCAATTTGATCTCCATAGAGGTTTCCGATTTATTTCGGCTGCATTCCAGTATTTTTGTTTTACATTTTTTTATTTATTTTCATCATGAATTCTAGATAACTAGATATTAATCACCGTTGTTAAATAAAAATATTGACAGGAATTGCACTGCAGAAGGTGTTTGACCCGGCCCTTGGTATGCGAGCAGGAGGGTTATGACATGACATTTGTTTACGCCATTAGGGATAACCCCTTGCTAAAGCCTGAGCGGAGTTGAGGAACTCATGTTTGGGTCTCTTGGAGGACCGAGTGGAATTAAGGAAAATCCAGGGGAATTTATGTTCGACCTGTAATTCGATTTCCTCCTCAGTCATCCTGGAAGTGGTTTTCCGTGGTTTCCCACTTCTTCTCCTAGCAAATACCGGGATGGTTCCTAACTTAAGACTACCGCCATGTCATACCACTCCTAGCCTTAATTACAGATACTCACTCTTACAGACTCCTCAATAACACAGGTTATCACACACATTCTGTGTACACCGAAGTACACTGGGCTGAATGACCACGTTGTCCAATCCCGTGAATGAAACGAGAACACCAATTCAACACACACCCAGGCACGATGTTGTTCATTTAGGGGCTTGTGACATCTGGGTCATCAGCCCGTATAAGTGTGTACACGGTGTTTGATTACCTACGTTGTAGTGATGACAGTTACCCAGCCGAGTCTAGAAACGTAACTTAGAGCATGGCTCTCCAGCTCAACTGCCCGCTGGCAGTGAGGGAAGTTGCTGCGAGGGGAGCCGAACTATGAGGGGAGACTAGTGAAGCAACACGGAGCCGAGCTTCGAGCACGATCTGGAAAGACCAGCCTTAGACCGCTCGTACACCCATGTAGGCCTACACGGGACTAATTACTAAGTTTCTAAACCAAGTAACGATAACAAATATTATTAAGTCAATACTGTCACTGTGGACAATCGATTGCTGCTGGGACTAGTCGACTTCTATTTTCACGGCATGTAGATGACATCAGTGTATTAATGTTCAGACAAATTGGTTCGAAACTCCGCAAAACCCTGGCTTCTGTGTGGTTTAATGTTTTTTGATAATGCTTGCAGTCCTAGATGTGGTTGTGATTTTCCATTCGCTAAATGTCCAGTCCCCACGTCTCCGCCCACAGTTCGCCTCGTTGTGTAGTGGCTAGCACTCTTGGCTGTCACTGTGGAGGCCCGGGTTCGATTCCCGGCTCTGCCAAAAAACTTTATTCTGGTCTGAGGGCTGGAACGGGGTACACTCAGCCTCGTGATGCAAAACTGAGAAGAGGCGGATTCGATTCTGATCTCAGCCATACTGGAAGTGGTTTACCGTGGTTTCCCACTCCTACTCCAGGCAAATAGCTGTACCTAACTTAAGGCCACGGCTGCTTCCTACCTAAATCCTTCCTCCATTACTAAGACACGCCAGTACAGATATCACAGTGACAACACAGTTGTGAGACAACTTCTACACACACACAAGTACACGGGGCTACATGAGCATGGTGTCGAAAAGCCCCAACCCCTTTCCCCAAATAAAAAAGGATCAACAATCGATCTCCGCTCACATTGTATCACATAGCATTAATGTACCCCAGGATGTACATGCATAATGTTCGTTTGATACTGCTTCTTACTGAGCTTGAACGGGGAATCTTGAGCTGGCGTTACCATTGTTACGGCTGCCCATTCCTTCCTCAGTTTCCAAGAGCGGGGAGATTTTATTATAACTATCTGCTACTGATCATTCTTGGCCCTTAAAATGAGATTTTTGAACCGAGTATTATTTCTCGCAGTGAGGAGCTCCTTCCACGACAACTTCGTAATGTTGGCTATATTATGCATTTCTTATCACGTAGCCCCTTAAAACATGGAATTCAAATTTGAATTTGACAATATGACTAACAACGACCCGTCCAAGCGTCTCATGCACCTTGTTGCAAACTTTGATTTTAGCTCATTTTAAACAGTAGACTATAAGTGATGAAGATTGGATGAGTAGATAGAGTAACAAATGAAACGATTATAAGGGCCGTAAGACCAATAACATTGTTATTAAGAAACGATTATAAGATGATATGTCTGTCACTGCGTCTTTCATCGCAGAAATATGTGGTAGTAGTTCCTCTGGGACAAGGTGCGGAAATAGAGAAATGCCAGTAAGCACCCGTTCGGTCGCATACCTGATGAAGGCTTTAAAAACTTGTCTGATTTATTTCTCAAATAAGAACGGGATTCTTGTAAAGTTCACTTTTTTACCGTGCTACTTAATTGCATTGAGCTCTCGCATTCTCTGTGGCTAAAGTTGCATTGCATTGAGTGGAACCAAGTAACTTGCTGAACATTCGGTAGCATTCGCTTGGCTTTTAATTCATTCATCCCGACCTTCCTGGCACACATTATTTAGCATCACAGAGATTCCTCAAGACTGGCTGCGTGGTGCAGCCTGCTGCTCCCAAGGTTACAGGATCGAATCCTGCCGCAGTCAGTTGGCATTTGGGGATGCGCAAATGTGAGGGAGCCGTGTCAGTAGATTTACTGGCAAAATTCCGGCACTTCGGCGTCTCTAAAAGCCTCATCAGTTAAAAGGGCCGTAAAAACAACATTATTCTTATTATTACTTGATTCCTTCAAGGGCAAATACGCTATTATAGTTTTATCATTTGTTTAAGTATTTTCCAAAAAGTTTCCGTCGCCCTTATTGTCGTCTCTTCATAAATGTACGTAGGGCTCCCAAAAAAGTAAATCAATTTCTTATGACAGGTCAATTAATGTTTATTGAGTGGTGCCGTACAATGCAAAGTGACACAGATACACCACACTATTTTCGACAGTTACCCAGTCACTGTAAGTGAACAACTCCCTGATGATAGAAATCCGCTCCTTGGTTCTGGAGCTATCAGACAAGTTGTTCATCGTTGACAAGTCATTTTCCCACCCAGATTTATTTGTTTATTTATTAGTGGTGACGTTGGGGCTCATGGTATTTTACATTTAACTACGTACATAAAAATGTCAAACAACAATAACTTGAAATACAAAGAATGTAGGCTAAACTAAGTTGATGATGATCATGATGATGATGTGGTGATGATGTCACAAACATTTCTATAGTATCCTAAATATTATTCCAGCGCTGCTACCATCCATCACCATGCCACACGAGACAATCAGCAGTATTCAACAGGTTATCTCCGTGTGCAATTTCAAATTACTTCATAGTTTAAGAGTTCGTGATAGGCTAGAGCTTGGAATTGAATTCTATAGTGGGGACCCAGCCACGACAAAAGATCGGTTGAATGTGAACGAGCAATTGATAGTAATGCCGAGGGAAGATTCAGATTGATTGTTTCGGTTATGAAATAAGGACAAGTAATTGAATTTTGATGACATGCACTGTACCCTGGGGCACTTTAATTCAGAGATCAATGAATGGATGTACGAAGTACGTCCAGAAAGTAAGTTCCGTTTGGTAATAACATTAAATTGTGTACAGATACAGAAAAAAATATTTATTGCACAAAATTCTACAACCCTTTAACTACTTTTCTACATAACTGCCGAAATGTTGCAGGCATTTGTCGTAGCGTGGCACGAGTTTTTGTATGCCTTCTTCATAGACGTGTGCCGCCTGTGTCTTCAACTAGTTGTACGTTCCGCTGCAGCGCAGTTCCGCATATGCGCGGTAAACGCTCTGTATCAAGGAGAAGAAACGTGCGCCATTTGGAGAGCGCTGTCAGCCACGTACGCGTTGTTGTGCATGTTTACTCGTACAATGTCGGTGTTGATTGAAAATCCCGCCGCTTGTGAAATCAGATCTGTGATTCGTTTTCTGAATGCTAGGAAAGTGAAACCAATTGAAATTTTTCGGCAAATTTGCGAAGTGTATGGACAAAATGTGATGAGTCATTCAATGGTGAGAAGATGGGTCCGACAGTTCAATGAAGGACGTAGTGAAGTGCACTATGAAGAACGAAGTGGGCGTCCATCTTTGGTTACAGAAGAACTGGTTCACGCGATTGATGACAAGATCCGGGAAAACCGCAGGTTTACAATTAGTGCTCTCGCTATGGAATTTCCCCAAATCTCACGATCACTAATTCATGAAATTGTTACCGAAAAACTGAACTTTCGTAAACTTTGCCGACGTTGGGTACCAAAGATTCTTACGGAGCAACACAAAACAAAACGGTTGGGTAGTGCACTTCAGTTTTTGACCCGTTACAATGAAAGCGGCGAAGAATTTCTGACACAGATAGTCACAGGAGATGAAACTTGGGTTTCTTACGACACCCCTGAAAGTAAGCGGCAATCAATGGAATGGAGGCACACTTCATCCCCAGCAAAGTTTAAGCCTAAACAAATCTTGACACCTCGGAAAATGATGTGCACAGTGTTCTGGGACTGGAAAGGCATCTTACTCATTGATTTCTTACCGCGTGGTCAAACAATCAACGCAGATGCTTACTGCGAGGCACTTAGGAAATTGCGCCGCGCAATACAGAATAAGCGCCGAGGGTTGCTGTCAAAAGGTGTTGTTTTTCTTCACGACAACGCACGACCACACACTGCAAATGTGACGAAAAACCTCCTACAGGGATTTGGCTGGGACGTGTTTGACCACCCTCCGTACAGCCCTGACCTCGCTCCTAGCGACTTTCATCTGTTCACACATCTCAAGTCTTTCCTTGGCGGTCAACACTCCAACAATGACGACGAGCTGAAAGAAGATGTTTCCAACTGGTTGAAGACGCAGGCGGCAAACTTCTATGAAGAAGGTATCCAAAAACTTGTGCCACGCTATGACAAATGCCTGCAAAAGTTCGGCAGTTATGTGGAAAAGTAGTTTAAGAGGTTTAGAATGTTGTGCAATAAATAATTTTTCTGTATCTGTACACAATTTAATTTTATTACCAAACGGAACTTACTTTCTGGACGTGCCTCGTGTATGATATTTTCAGTGTGCATCATGGTTCAACCAAGAAAGAGTTCTGTAACTTGAGGTTGGGGTGATGGGACCATCGTACCTAAGATGAAAAGCAAACGAAAGAAAAGGTTCACTGTTCATTCCAGTTTCATTGTTTATCTATGACTCGCGTCAACGAGAACAATGTCACAGAAGTCGAGAATTTCAAGCATTAGTGTCTGGATGAGACTAATCCTGATGTCTTGTGGTAAAATGTACCTACGATGCACAAGTGGGTGAAGGGATGCGTACTCCTTCTACATGTATATTTCACATATGCGGACCAGTCCGAGAGTTTCTTTCAAAGTCAATAACGTAGTTGTTATTTAATGAGTTTAGTTACTAACGAGCACCGATGATGGTATTTTGGGTCCTACCAATATTAAGGAGGATACAGTTGTAACCGGCGTATACACTACACTGATGGAGATCAGTGTTTATATCCCCTATTGCATCTGATACATATTTGATGCTAGAGCGGCAGTAGGTTTAGTACAGTAGATTGGCTGCATAAAGGTGATACTTACTTGAGTGTGGAGGCGATATCATTCGTATGAACCACAGAGGAGGTCGAAACCGATCCTGGGGGGCGGGGGGCTCTCTGCTTTTTGTGACGCCTGTAGGAGTTGGCATCATGATTTCGATGTGTTACGTAAGCAGAGAAAACTTTTATAGCCTTAATGCAGTTTCTATAGCTTCCCAAACACGTAGAAATGACGTGATTAAATATCCGTACCGTATGTCTAATGCTTCCATCGAAAACGTTGAATCAAAGCTTGTGTTATATGTGTGATATGATTGATTCAACCCGAATGAAGGAAAGTAATGTAGACGATGAGCCCCCACACTAGCAGAAGTGACTTGGTTCCATGAAATCACTTGAGTGAGAGTTAGCTACTGCCTACTGCCTGTTGTCCGCCATACTGTGCATCGTGGGTGTACAACCATGGGGCTCTTGAGTGTGGGAACCTGAAGTGGCATCATTTTCCCTTTCTTCTATAACTTGGGAATCGCTATTCTTTCTTTTTGATATCTGCTTATCTTGGCTCTGCTTCCTTCCAAGCCAAGAGACCGCTTTCTTTGAGCATTTCTCGAATGATGTAGTATCATCACTAGGGACCGATAACCAATAAGCTAGCCCTTAGGAAACTATAAGGTACGTTCAAAAAGTAACTAGCCAGAGGCTGGCATGCGCAAACCGGTGACTACATCGGCTAATCGTGGCGTGTGTAACGAGATATGGTTCCGATCAGAGCGTGGAAGGTCACAGCCCGTCACTAGAGGGCACGCGTGCACGTCACGTGACGATACAAAGCGAGCAGCAGCATGCATCAATCGTCCAACGCTGCCAGTCGCATTGCAAACAGTGACATGGAGGCGTTAACCGAAGAACAAAGAGGTGTTGTTCAGTTTCTGACAGCGGAAGGAGTAGGGGGAACTGACATTCATCGCCAAATGTCACAAATGTACGGCGAACACTGCATGTCCCTTGCAAGGGTCAAGGCGTGGCACAAGCGCTTCAGGGAAGGACGGGTGTCGTTAGCCGATGATGCCCGGTCTGGGGCACCCCCCTGCATTACCGATGACAACGTCCAGCTGGTTGATGCACTCATTACCCAGGACCGCCGAGTGACGGTGAACGCCATAGCCGCCGTGGTCGCTCCACGACAATGCACGACCTCATACGGCCAACACAGTCGCGGCACTCCTGCAGAAATTCAAATGGGAGGTTCTCGACCACCCTCCATACAGTCCAGACCTCTTTCCATGTGATTACGCCATGTTTGGTTCCCTGAAAAGGGCTCTGCGGGGCCAACGATTCTCCTCGGACGCCGACGTCCAGCTGTACGTGCGGAACTGGTTCACATCGCAGCCCAGGGAATTTTATGAGACAGCCATTCACCGCCTTGTGTCACAGTGGGACAAGTGCCTCAACAGCCAGGGCCAATACTTCTAACATACAGGTACTGGTTTCTGTAATTATGCCTCCGGCTCGTTACTTTTTGAACGCACCTTATAATTTACTACAATCATATCCATAACCAATATGCCCTAGCATAACATCCCAAAAGCTTGAATGTTCATTGATCGCCGCGAAAGTCTAAAAAGATGTTATCTGAAAGGTTGTTCCTAGCTATTTAAAATTGGGATTTCGTCCTGATACAGCCTTGATTTATGTCATAAATTTGGCAGTACACATTTTGAATGACATTCCAGAATTTTGTCAAGTTTGGGATGATCATCTGGTTTGAGTTGGATACATCTGTTTCTGACAAACATTTCCGCTCAATTCTATCACTCTTACGCGATTAAGTGTGATAGTACGCCTTTTCCAATATATTTCGACATTCGATTCACAGTTTTGTGATGGAAAAATATAACTTTAACAATCTAAACGTTCCCCATCTAAAATTCTAGTTCCGCCATGATATCCAGCGTGTTTTCGTCATAATATTTGATTGATCCTAAATGGCATTATAATCGACGCGATTACCGTTGAAATTTTCACCCGTTTAACGAAAATACCTGTTAGCTTCGCTATATTGCATGTGTTTAGTCTGTCATATGCTCAGTTGTTACACGAAATCGCTGATATTGAATGGCAAACCGGAACCTGAGAAAATATGATTGTCCATTCCTTTATAAAGAATTTAACACATGAAGGAGAGCAGAAACTGGGGTTCATTTGTACTCATAAAAAAGTCCAGCATATTTGCAGTTCGCTCACCGATGTCTAATATTTATATTTATTTCATTTATGGTTAGAAAGTACGAGTAAATACGTTGTTTGAGTCGTGGTAATCTTGGCTTCGTCACTACTGGGGTCATTCGACTCACGACTGCTGTCCGTCAACATCCACCACCAACGATTCAGGCCCTAAAAGATGCTGCTATTGAAGAGTGGGACCTTTTCCTCAATGATCTGGTACAGAGCATGCCCCGTCGCATTCAAGAGTGCCTCGGGGTTCATGGAGGACCAACACGGTACTGACATGTGCTTGCATTGTAAGCTGTGTTGAAAACCTGAGGAGATTCCTTAATTTGTTTGGTTTAGCCACACACTGAGTGTCCCCTTTCATACTGGGACCAATGTTATCGAGAAGTGTATGATTTCTTTCTATTTGCTGTTCTGAGTTTCACATTCAATATTATATCTGTTCCACCTCAACACATCAAAATCGGGTAGGCCTATATGTTTAATTTTTTTTGATGAGCGTGTGTTTGGGAGTTTGCAGGGTGCAGTGATCTCCGTTTCCTGTGAACTTTGTCAAAATGTAACGTGGCCTCACTTAGATAAATTGGCCGCAGAAACCCGTGGAAATGAGTTTTACTGTATCGGACAAGTGAAGAAAAGAATTAGTGTGAAGCACATCTGGTTAGTAATTACAGAGGATTGGGTCTAGGATATTCTCTGTAAGGGTGGGCGCCCACCTCCCACTAATTAAGCGGATGCCAATCAAACAGCGTGAGGTTGAGTCGAGAACTCCCGCGGACAAATGGTAATAAGTTGTGCCACTGACAGAAATGCGAGAACTTGCTCACTACTGTCTTCCCACTGGACTTGTTTCTTCTGACAGATCTTGGCAGCCCCTATTTAATCATTTACGGGAAGGGAAACATATTTCTACCATCGCACTCGACAAAATATAATGTTTGTAACAGCCATCTCATAGCCGTTGGATTATGGAGGAAGCATGGTTATCGTGACGACCACCTCAGTCACATTACCTTGATTTTGGGCAGTGGGGTGCTACTCAGTTGTCCTTGCGAGACTGAGTAAACTCCGTTCAGATCTTAATCTCTGACGGAGATTCAATCGAGTGGGCGAATAGGGTCACTCCTATTATTAGGAGGTGGATGGGCGTCCAACCTAACATCTCCCTGGGGACGTCCCTGAGGTAATATGTTAAGCATAATAATAACCTTGACGTCCGCCTATAGTTCTTAGGTGTGCCCTAACAGTAAACTTCCTTTGATTAAAATCTTGTCCCAAATATTTCTTCCTCTTGGGAGGGGGAGGGGGGCAAATGACTTGGACAAAAATCTTGTATAGTTTTAAAGATGCAAGTTTGAAATCCAGTACCTCTGTTTATAACATAACATCAATTTCCACTAAGAAATAAGACCATCACACAATATATTTTGTTCTTTTTGACGCAGCTGTTTATTCACCTCTTGAGTTTCAATGTGTTTCAACTAATTTACTGAAATGTTAACTGGGCTCGCTGAAGGAAATAAAAAATAAGAAATAATTAAGACAAGTGTTCAGCAATGTACGGAAAGATAGGAAAAATATGTTGTAATGAGCCAATCGTAATATGAGAAGACCCCGAGAAGCTAGGTCATTTTTCTGCCGACCAAGAACTTCGAATTGAATAAAACCTCCATATGCAGTATGTTATGCCTTGTCTGTGCTAATGGGTCAAAAAAGTAGACAATATTGTGTGAACGTTGTGCGGGACACGTTTGAGTTGGGTCCACGGTCAAAGCATTCATCCTGTGGATTACCGTCGATCCCCGAACAGTCGGGGGTCTAGTTGGTCCCCTGGTCTGTAGGGTAGGTTTCTTCATTTGTTAATATTCGGCCGCCCGTTGTTATTCGAATTTCCTTCTTGATATTAATAAGTATCAAAATTACATTTCAATATCAAAGACAATAATTATAGAAGTTACTGTATTATATCCCTATTTAATGACTACTGTAATAATGTCTTAGTTTGGTATATATAATAAAACATTAAATAAGGTAATAAACCTAACCTAACCTAACGTCACCCAACCTAGGGTAATCCAGAGGTGGGCGTGGGCCCACCTCAACATCACCCGTTATGCGAGCGTTGAGAATGTCGGTTCTTGTAGCTGGTATTGCTAAGCGTATGCGTGGTAACATCTAAGACGTGAGTTCGAATCTCGCTCGAGACATTTTGTAATTTGCAATACCTTTAATAACTATTTAGAACCGGGTGAGTTAGCCGTGGTCGTTACGGCATGACTGCTGGCAGTCGCTCACATCCGGGAGGCGAGGAGGTTCGAATCCCCCCGCCGGCAACCTTGGTTTCCCATCTTCCTTCCAGGCAAATGCCGGGGTTGGTCCCTAACTATAGGCCACAGCCGCTACCTTCCAACTCGTTGTCCTTACATTCACACTTTCCTCCCCAGACAACACTCCACACGCGACGGTGCGTGTAGCTCACCCATTGGGTGTCCGCCTCGAAGCGGCTACAAAGCTGGCGAGCCGAACATGTCCTCGGACACTCCCGGCACTAAAAGCCATACGCTAAAAAAAACCTATTTAGATTATTGTTGTGTGCTCTCTTTTATATACCATATTTGTTTATTTTTCCGCGACTAAATATGAGTTTAACGTTAAAGTATTTGTAATGGCAAGAATGCTCAATGTTTTTTTTAAATTTATTTTTTTAAGAATATTAAAAACTTGGAACATTCAGGATTTCAACCGTCCAAACCACCGACTCCTACGCTGCTTTGTGATATGCAAGCCTCATCTCTGTATGTCTCCTTTTCTGTACGTATATCGATAAATAACTCTCGTGGTGCAGTGGCTAGCATTCTTGGTTGTCACCGCTGAGGCCTGGGTTCGATTCCCGGCTCTGTCAAGGAATTTAATTGTCGAACGGGATATACTCTGCCTCGTGAGGCAGATCTGAGAAGACGTGGGTTCGATTCCCACCTCAGCCATCCTGGATATGGTTTCCCACTTCTCCAGGCAAATGCTAGGATCGTTCTTTGGTCACAGCCACCTCCTACCCATTACAAATCTTACAATAATACAATCTTCACAATAACACTAGTTATCAGACAAATTCTAAACGTATCTACAACAACTACTACTTCTACATTGCTCAGTGAATATAAAGTAGTGTGTGATATACAGCATGTCCATGCCCTAACGGTAAGTATCAACAAAAAGTGTTGCCAGAGGTGATGCGGTACGTAATTGCTCCAATGTTAGCATTACGTGTGAGGCCTCATCTAATATGGCAAATGCCTTCCATTTTGACCCTGGATTTGGTCTCGTGTTGTGCAATGTTGCCTCACGTACTCTCCGCAGGCCAAGACTGTGGACTTGTGCAGATTTTCCCGGTCACTCCGATGGTTAGACTGTAGTTCATTCTTCGGTTGTACGAGAAACGAGCGTGAAATATAGCCATTTCTACACTCCGTCAACTGCAAGCGCAGATACAACACTGGTTTCAATGCTCTGGCACGACTAAGGACGTGGCATCAGCGTTGCCAAATCGGTCGTACATAACCTGGTCAGCCTTACGCCTACATACACTACAGTCACCATAGAAACACAGGTCATCAGACAAATCCAACACAAGTCCTAGTACTCGGGGATGATGACCAATATGTCCCAAGTCTCCAAAGCGAATAAACAACAGAAACAACTTTTGCTCACTTTTCTGCTGCACCAAATCTGGCACCATAGTGTGCCTAATTGCAGATAAATTTAGAGAAATATATAGTAAAAAAAGAAATTAAGGTGTCTCTCTCACATATGAATGTAATACATTATTAATATAATAATAATAATAATAATAGCTAGCGGACCCATGAGAGACACTCGTATGTGTATGAGCCACCCGCCCGACTTAATTGGTATGCGGGCTTGACGCGACACAGTTCTGGCAGGGGCCATCTTCTTGTTTATTTGTTTAAACTCGATTTTTAAACTAATTGTTGATATTTTTGAATTCAGAGTGCACTTCGTCACCGCTGTGGGTAATTCTCTTTCTTTTGAATGTTCATTTTATACGATAGGTTCCTTGTAGCACTGGCTGCATGGTGTAACGGTAACGTTCTCGCCTGCTGTTCCCAAGGTTGCAGGATCGAATTCTGACGCAGTCAGTTTGCACGTTAAATATTCCCTTCGGGGCAAAATTCTGGCACCCCGGCGTCTCTAAAAGCCTCAATAGTTAAAAGGGACGTAAAACCAATAACATAATAATAGGTTACTTGTGAGCGCTTCAACTGTAACTTACATACCACCCGCCTGGCTTTACTATTACGCGGACTGGACGCGACTCAGTTCTGACAGGGGTATCGTCTGGTTTATTTGTTTAAGCACACTTTATAAACAAATAAATATATTTCCGTTGACTTTTCACAAAATGAAAGATATTACCTGTACTATAGATACAATTTGGAAGATTTTGGTACAAACCGCACCATCGAACTCCCTCTGGTTTAAGAGTTTGAGTTTTGTGAAACATCCTTAGCGTTATGATGATGATAATAATAACAATTCTTCTGCCCATGTAGCCTGTCAAGCCTTCTGAGGAGTATTATGCTCTACGTGTGGTACTCATCCTTTTGCACTGTTACCGTCTCAGATCCCAGAATCATGTTAAATAAAAATAAATAAATAAGTGTCCTTAGACACTAAACATGGATCAACAAGAACGTGTGCTATGTGATATATGCTGCACCAAAATAGTTGGAATTTCCCCCTTATTTTTTACAGATTATCTCAACTAACGTAAGCCGAAAATTGTCACACGAGGACTGGCGCCATGGGTAAATCTGACCCGATCGTAAATAATATAGAAATAAACTTAGTGTTCAAAAAGCTATGGACATGTTTCTTTTGCAGGGTGAAGTTCAAGGCTAGGAAGGAAGGTACAGGAAGGGACAGGAAGTAAGGGCTGACCAAAACGAAAATATAGAGCATTATTGAAGCCTCGGGTCAAAAATATCCGTACGCCAGTCCTCGCGGGTTATCTATATCTAACTGAAGACTGTTGTCTTTATTTTTTTAAAGAGAAGATAAGAAGTTATCTTCTTGAGAATAGTCGTTCGGAGTTTTTGAGGATGGTGGAGAACATGCCGTACTCCTTCATGTCCGTAGGCTTACGACAACAGGCCTCATGAGGGAAGTTGGCCTTCCTGAAGTGCATAGTGAAATAAAGCCCTAATGGTCGTAAGTTCATTGTGTGGCATATACAGTACCTTACAAGGCTTTTATTTTAATCAGTAACTGAGGGAAATTTCCGTTTTCTTGTTCTGGAAACAAAATGCGTGAGTAATTGTGTAGCTTGCTGGTCTTACGTTTGTTTCTTCTTGTGTGGAATTGTTGTAATGGGGTCAAAAGCTAAGTTCACTTTGAGGATGGCGGGATCTCGCATCACCCCTGTGGCTCCGACCGGCTACACTCTCCCCTTCGCACCCACCCTCAGCTCCTTCCTTTGTTTCAAGGGGAGTCCCCCAAGCCACAAGGGCCTCCACTTCGTTCAATAATGCACGAGTTGCAGATTTCCCTTAATTCCTCGCTACCGTTTAATAAAGCTTCTACACATGACTGTGTTTTCTTTATCATGCATGCGGACTGAAGAATTTTTGTTCACTCTTCAGTTTATTATATTTCATTGAACAAGTATTTGATGTCATCAATCGTTTAAAATAACCATGCTGGACGGTGACAGGCAGCGGTAGCTACGCTCGCTAAAGCACAGCGCTAGGCCATGGGGCCAAGCTCTCTGCGAACTCAGTAGACGTGGGTTCGAGCCCCACCGACGGTCGTCCTTGAGATGGTTTTCCGTAGTTTCCCATTTTCAACTCCAGGCTAATGCTGGGACGGTACCTTCTGACATACCACGGCCGCTTCCTTCCACATCCCTGCCCAGTTTCATTCATCTTCATTCATTACATCTCCCATTAACTCCTCTCATGAGGTTGGCTTCAGGAAGGACATCCGGCCGTAAGAACCATTCGCCACATAGAATTTCATCGCATCTCATCCCCGGCCTTGTTGGAAAAAGGAATGATGATGATGATGATGATGATGATGATCGTATGGCCTCCGGAGAGGCCGAGTGCAGGTCTTTCTAGTTGACGCCCGAGGGCGACCTGCGCGTCGTAATGAGGATGAAGTGATGATTAAGACGTCACATACACCCAGTCCCCAAGCCACGGGAATTAACCCCAGGAGATTAAGAGCCCTGATGGCTCGGCCAGGAATCGAACTCGGGGCACGTCGGACCAAAGCCTAGCGCTCTAACCATTTAGCCACGGAGCCGGACAAGGGAATAATAAGGGGTAGACATACATAGTCGACAATCATGCTGGACGATGAGTATGAAAAATAATTTGTATCTACATTATGAATTTTGGACACTACTTCGTTTTTCGTGGACTTAGTGGTGTTGCTTCATTTAAGAGCCTGAACATCGTAGGTAATCAGCCCTGTGTGCTTGGCTGTTCTCCTTCCTTCACTTGTTCCTTTCCTTTCTCTCAGACGAATAGGCGTTGACACCATGTCAACCATATTACGCTATACTCAGGCACTCAGCCTCTTTCGCTGTTGAGAGATTGTTGTTGTTGGTCGATTCATTTAGGGGCGTTGCGACATCGTGGTCATGTTGTCCCGTTTACTTGGGTATGTGTGGAATATGTGTGATTGTGATGACTTTATTCGTGTGTTATTTAAAATTCAGATGATGATTTGGAAGGAGGCGTCTGTGGCTATGAACCATCCCGGTATTCACCTGTAGTAGACGTGGGAAACCACGGAAAACCACTTCCAGGACGACTGAGGTGGGAATCGAACCCACTTCTTCTCAGTTTTGACCCATGAGGCTAAGTGTACCCCGTCCCAGCCCTCAGACCAGTTTTTTTTTTGGCAGAGCCTGGAGTCGAACCCTGGCCACAGCGGTGAGAGCTAGCCACTACGCAACGACGCGGACTGTTGACGATACACTTACTGTTTTAAACTAAAGTAGCTTCTTCCCCCAAAACTCGAAATTTAAATGCGCAGCAATCTAAATCATGAACGCGTGTTTAAGAGTGGGGATGTGACTTAAGTTTTAATAACTTAGGGGAAGAAAATTTTTACTTGAAGGAGACTTAAATGAGGTTTGCGCGTTGTTGTAGTGGAGCTCAAGTATTACATTCCAACTAAAGATTTACGCGCACAGACAAAACTAAAAGTGACTGGTGGTTTTTGGAAGAAAGCTCTTCAATTAGTCTTGTGTAGGGCGAAGTCTGTGCCCACCTCGCTTTCCTGACGCTTAAACAACAATCATCATGATCATCGTCGTCATCTTCTGTGCCCCCTATGGAGGGACTGTTGAAGCTTGAATGGATAGTGTGGCAGGCATGCTAGTTATGGTAATTAATGACCAACATAACCGAACTGTGTTATCGTCGCCAATGGGCGCTGTTACCTATGTTCAGTTGACCTATTCATACACTACATTTTACCCTGTTGGTGTCTCTTAATTTATCTTGCAGCATTATGGTATTTCATAGGTGTGTATAAGGACCTAATGGCAGTGTATTAAACACAAACATATTCTAGTAACGTGAACACATTAGTTAATAACTGAACAAAATACATATTCGTAGGCAAAGAAAGTATTAATACGCGTCCAATGTGTGTAACCATTGGACTGTTACACGCCCTTTCCCCGTCTTAGGGTGTGATGACAAGCGAAGGTCGACTCACTGTAGTGTTCTAACATGAGACTGTTTACTTTACGTCTGACAGTGGTACCAAATGGGTCGGGAATCACAAGAGTTGAGTTCCGCCTGCAAAGACCACATACAGTCGGACACATAAGTCTACATACACCCTAAAATTAACACAAAGTCACAATCAATCAAGAAAATATTCTGTATTTACTTTCTGTGACATAAACAAGGCATCTTAGGAACCAAAAAAATCAACAAATATACTTCATATTGAATAATAGTTCCATATACTGACATCTTGAGCATACAAATGGAACATCGGTCTGGTACAAAAGTAAACATACACTGTAATATTGTTCACTTGCAGGCACGATTTAATATTTTGTATTGCCGCCATTTGCTTCGATCACAGCTTCCAAACGGCGAGGCATCAATTCCACCAATATTTGTGTGTCCGCAGCTGTGAAGTTCTGCCACTCTTTCACTAAGGCTGCTTTCAAATCAGCTTTGCTTTTGCTGTTGTATTTTTTTTATCCTACGCTTCAGCTCTCCCCACAGATGTTCAATTGGGTTGATGTCTGGTGACTGGGGAGGTGAATGCAACTGTTTTGGTACATTGTAAAGTAGCCATTCTTTTACGACAATGGCCGTATGCTTCGGGTCATTGTCTTGCTGAAACACCCAGTCTGTTCCGAGTCCCAGTTTCTCCGCAGATTGTTTCAAATTCTCCTTTAAGATGGTCAGATACTTCCATTTATCCATAATGTCCTCAATAAATACTAAATTTCCAACCCCACCTCCTGACATGCAACCCCACACAAGAATGTTTCCACCACCATGCTTCACTGATGGGACAAGATTTTTCTTCTTCAAACTTTCGTTCCTTTTTCGCCACACCTTTTGCTTTCCATCGCACTGGAAGATGTTGAATTTACTCTCATCAGTGAAAAGCACTGTATTCCAAAATGTGGAATCTTTATTTCGATGCAGAGTTGCAAAATCAAGGCGCTTCTGTTCATTGACCCTGCTTATGAACGGTTTCTTCCTTGCTGTTCTATTGTTAAACTCATGCTTGCGCAGAAGTCTTCGTACTGTGATGGGATGAATGATATTTCCACTAGTATTTGCGACATCTACCGCCAACTCCGTAGCTGTAATTCTGGGATCTGCATTCACTTTTCTAATGATGTGTCGGCGCTCCCTGTTAGATAATTTAGGTGGTCGTCCACATCTAGCTTTGTCTTCTACACTTCCTCGATCATTGTAGTTTCTTATTACGGTTTGGACACTTGAATGGCTTCTTCTAACAATTTCCCCAATTTTCCGCAGTGAAAAGCCCCTTTTACTGAGCTCAATTATATTTTTCCTCACCTCCACTGGTATTTCGGTTCTCTTTGGATCCATGTTACGCGATCGAATTACAGTTTGTATTGCAATACACGTCTACTGTATCAACAAACCACACCACCTTGACTGCGTTCACTGCAACGGCTCTCCTACAACTGACGACAGACTCGACGTGTATGTTGACTTATGTACCGCAGTAAACACACACGGTTGCATCTAACACGCTTGTAATGCACTATACCGGTCTGAAGACCTTGGTTTATGTTGTTGTGGACGTGGACGCAGACATAGGTGTACGCCCACCTCTGTGCATCCAAGGTTGTACACAACATGCTACAAAAAGGGGGTGTATGTAGACTTTAGTGTCCGACTGTAGTATCATTATTTAAACATGGATTCAGCTATCGGAAAATTGGGAAGCCGGTGAAACAATGTCAAGCGACTGCCCAGTATATTATTAACAAGTTCAAGACGGGATCATCCGATAATGCAAAGCGACAGGGACGACCAAGGGTCATTTCGCAACGTGAATCTCGCCAATTGGTTCATGAAGCCTTAGATAATCCCAGAATTAGTACATCTGAACTAGGGAAACAGCTTGCTTCACGTTCTGGGAAGATTTTTACACCTCAAACTATCCGGAATCGGCTCAATGAAGCAGGCATTAATTGCAGAGCAGCGCAAAATAAGCTTTTTATAAGTGAGATAAACCGAGGAAAGAGGTTGGCATTCGCTAAGGAATATATAAACATGGGACAAGACTTCTGGAAGACTATTTTATTTTCGGACGAAAGCAAATTTAACATGTTTGGATCTGATGGTCAACAGTTCATTTGAAGAAGACCGAATACAGAACTGGAAAGCAAAAATGCACTACCAACAGTGAAGCATGGAGGTTGCTACGTCATGGTATGGGGGCTGCATGAGTTGGTGAACTAATTAAAATAATGTTATTGATTTTACGTCCCTTTTAACTACTCTGGCTTTTAGAGACGCCGGGGTGCCGGAATTTTGCCCCGAAGGGGATCTTTAACTTGCCAATAAATCTATTGACACGGCTCCCTCGCATTTGCGCACCCTGAAATGCCAGCTGACTGCGCCAGGATACGAACCTGCAACCTTCGGCCCAGTAAGCGACAACGTTACGGCTGAGCCACGCAGCCAGTCGAGTTGGTGAACTGGACGTAATTGAAAGTAACATGAGTGCTCAGGGCTACATCAAAGTGCTCTGTGGTGATTTGCCTAGGAGTGTTGTGAAATTAGGTATACAAGACACCTATTTATTTCAACATGACAACGACCCAAAGCATACAGCAAGTATTACGCGAGTGTGGCTGTTGTACAACGCCCGAAAAGAATTTCCCACGCCACCGTAATCTCCGGACGTTAACCCTATTGAACATTTATGGACCCATTTCGAAAACAAAATCCGAAAATTAAAGTCTTCCTCCAAAACGCAACTAGTAGACAATTTGCGAAAATGTTGGTCTGTAATGAGGGTTAGTGTCGGTTTACTTCCTCTCGACAACAGATGTCCCTCGTGATTTAAACCTATTGGCTGTATAACTATTGTCTTGGTGAGAGAAACATAAAAGCTAACTTCCGTTTAAAGCCTCTAACTCTCATAAAACGGCTACTCTGCTAGGCAAGAAACACTTGTGCATGGTTTAGGATCAATCTCATGCCACTGGGGATCAGTTTGTCGTCGCGACTATAATTAAAGCTAGGATTGGGAAGAAAGTGGCCGTGTCCTTGCGTTAGGAAACATCCCAACATTCCCCTAGAGAAGAAGTAGGAAATCACGGAAACGCCTACAGTGGCAGGGGTGGGAATTGAACCCACCTCTTCTCAGTTTTGCCTCACGAGGCTGAGTGCACTCTGTACCACCCTACAGGACGAGGTGTGTTGATTGTTTCTTATAACTTCACACTAATGCTACTTGATCAAACAGAATAATAATAATATCGTATGGCCTCGGGTGTCGGGTGCAAGCTTTGTTATTTTACACCCAGAGGGCAGCTTGCATGTCGAATTTTGTTGTTCCTTGGAGCGCTATGAAAGTCAAGGAGGTTAGATATCTAAGCTCCTTGATACTATAGCGCTTACTGCTAGAGAAAGGAGGAACTTTTGTATTGGCGGAAAATCCCGAGATTAATTTTGCCATTATGAATACGGCCTACTGAATTGAAATGGGTTCTTTGACATGCCAATAACGTATGACATGCGTGTCGTGATTTTTTTCGCGTTCCAAGAATCACTTACCATGACCAGGAGCGATCCTGCAGGCCTGAGGTTGGTAGACCGACACGATAACCACTCATCTACCGTGGCAAGCTAGCAAACAGAATGAAAGTTGTTAAGTAGGAGTTACTCCAAATGAATGAGTGTTGGGGGAGGTTTCTTGTGGTTTATCTCATTTATTGTACTTAATTGCATTCTGAATGTCTATAACGAAAGTTGCCAACCCCGTGGCGTTGAGGTAGCGCGCCTGCGTCTCATCCAGAAACCCCGGATTCGATTCCTGGCTCCGTCAGAGATTTTAGAAATTGACATGAGGGCTGGAACGGGTGCACTCAGCCTCATGTAGACAATTGAGTAACTGTCAGTGAGGCAGCGCTCCAGTCAGGAGAACCGAGATGAACGGCTGTGGGGATCCGACGCGCTGACCACTCGTCACCCCGCAATCTTCAGGCCAAATGGCTTGGAAGCGTTCGCTTGGTAGGCTAAGGCCCTTCATGAGCTGTGGTGCCACAGGTTTTGATTTGTTTTTAGAATGAAAGCTGTAATGTAACAGCAACTCACCTAGGCCTAAGTGGCAAATACTAATGTGTGAAGAAGGATAGTACAGTATATTGTTCTGGTGTTGTACACACATCCGTCTGGGGTTGGAGGGGAGAATATTCCTAGTCCGGAGGGTGCTATTGGTAGCCATTGGCAATGATAAACCAGAGGATTTAGCATAATTTTTCCATGGTAAATTTAACTCACTCTTTACCGTGCTTCCTACTCATGAACTCGAGAACTTGCCAGTTGACTGCAACTTTTCTATCAGGTTGTACGCAAGGGAATCTTCACACGCCATAGTATGACTGACATGGCTGAAGGGAAACTCCGAGGATGACTGTGTGGATTTCTTTAAGAGAATTGTATGGTATGGTTTAGAAGATTTTCTTTTCGCAGGGGGTGAAGAAATCATCTTATGTCCTACCTCGTTATTTCATACCCAGTGTATGGGGGGATTTACGTCTGTGAGTACAAAGATGCTGTTAGTTGATCCGATTTTAATGAGAAGGATTCAGTGTGTTGTATGGCTGCAGAGGGTAAGTCTTCACACACAATTATAGGAAAAATGTTAAAATATATCTTACTTGTTAGCTTGACTAGGCTTAGAATAATGGAATATCCGCTTTCACGACCAAGTAATTGAAGCCTTCTTTGCCGTGTGTTTCACCCTATTTAGAGCTTGTCTGCACACACGGTGTACCGAATTGTGCTCGTCAGCACACACGGTGTACCGAATAGAGCTCGTCAGCAGACACGGTGTACCAAATAGAGCTCGTCAGCATACACGGTGTACCGATTAGTGCTCGTCAGCACACACGGTGTACCGAATAGAGCTCGTCAGCAGACACGGTGTACCGAATAGAGCTCGTCAGCAGACACGGTGTACCAAATAGAGCTCGTCAGCACACACGGTGTACCGATTAGTGCTCGTCAGCACACACAGTGTACCGAATAGAGCTCGTCAGCAGACACGGTTTACCAAATAGAGCTCGTCAGCATACACGGTGTACCGATTAGTGCTCGTCAGCACACACGGTGTACCGAATAGTGCTCGTCAGTTGCAGTTTCGTGGCATTTTCAAGTGCGTAAGTTTGTGTAAATGTTTGAAGATGATCTTATTTCTTAGGGTAAGTACTAGACTTTTTAATTAATATAAACCTGTCTGTTGGTAAAAGGATATAGAAGAACCTATTAAAGATGTGTGCAAAATACATATTACTTTTCTTTTCTTTACTTTTCTTTGTTTTACTACTTTCAATGCCTGTAAGTAACATGTAATACACAAATGTATCCAGGCTAATTCTTTGCACCATTCCTGCTAGTTATAATACGTGTTTCAGCCAGCACAATCAGGTAAAACATTTTTTTTTTCAGTAGTTCACTCTATTTTTCAAAAATTGAGTATTTGGAAGAATAGCTCAAACACGAAATAGGTGATGGAAACGTTTGTCTTTCAAAGTTATTTTCTTTCGACAAAATTTAATTTGAAGAATGTTACTGACAACTCTGCAAGAAAAATCAAAATGAAGTTGTCCAGCTATTCGTGAAAATTTGCTGAAAAATGGCGTTGCTGTGGGAAAGTCATAGGATCGTTTCTCGACTAAGAATGAAAGCTGGTTGAGGCGGATGACCTTGCTGTTCTGACCCTTAACACAACAACCACCGGTAACTAAGATCTGTTTTCTTTTTTGCAAACCTGATTAATTCAGGTTCTAAATTAATAAAAATGCTTTATAATAATTAAAAAAAATGCTTAACGTTATATTCTTACAATATTGCCTAGCCGATCGAAATAAATGGGAAAATGTCGAAAGCGTATTTTGTCCACCTAGCGTGTACTGGACGAAACACTGTGGACGGGCACGAATTACAGCTACAGTTGGTTTATAAGGGTATACAAGGAAGGCTGTCCTACCTGTATTTCAACAGCATTTCAGTTTGTTCTGCAGGTCCATATGAATAATAAAATGATATTGAATAATGTTTGTAATTACTGTTCAAGCCGTAAACGAAACAAAGCAAGTAATAAAGACGGCTTATAACGTAATGTGAAAAGGCCAACGATGATGTTCGAACCTGTTATTGCTATAGACACGCCATCGTAAGGATTACGACTTTGTTTCCAGCGATGAGAAATACAGCACTTTTATATAAACCTGTCTGTAGGTAAAATAATTTAAAAGAACCTATTGAAAATCTGTGCAAAGTACCGGTTATTCAACGCCACGAATTATTCATGGCTCTATATTCCGAAAATGTCGGCCCAGATCCATGAAGAGCTATACGATGCATAACACATAATTTCATTCACTTTGGAGTTATCTAGTACGGTCCCTTCATTGTTTTCCTGCAACCAAACCAACCCCTTAGTTGTGATATGGGGTGAATCTCCCTCTGTAGTTAATGGATGTGGTACTATACATTCGTCCTAATTGAATAAAATAGTTTAAGGCTTTGAGACGAACTCATGAACTGTCAGTTTGGCAGTGAAAACATCCCTTATTGGGTTTAACGCCCTGAAGTGTGAGTGTGTTCATTCTCCCCTTTCTTCTTTGATGAATATGTACTGCCTGAGGCTAGGCTTGGATGGGAAGTAACAGTCCAGAGACAACCCACAGTAGCCAACTAAATCATAGTCTTGCTCCATGATATTTTCGCCGTCGGTTTTCAGTCGGTTGGAGTAAAGGAAGGTTTTCAATGTCTTGGGCTGGAGTAAATGAAGGTCTTCAATATCTGGGGTTGGAGTAAAGGAAGGTTTTCAATGCATTGGGCTGGAGTAAATGAAGGTCTTCAATATCTTGGGTTGGAGTAAAGGAAGGTTTGCAATGCATTGGGCTGGAGTAAATGAAGGTCTTCAATATCTTGGGTTGGAGTAAAGGAAGGTTTGCAATGTCTTGGGCTGGAGTAAAGGAAGGTCTTCAATATCTTGGGTTCGAGTAAACGAAGGTTTTCAATATCTTGGGCTGGAGTAAAGGAAGGTTTTCAATACCTTGGGCTGGAGTAAAGGAAGGTTTTCAATATCTTGGGCTGGAGTAAAGGAAGGTTTTCAATGCCTTGGGCTGGAGCAAGGAAGGTTTTCAATGCCTTGGGCTGGAGCAAGGAAGGTTTTCAATGCCTTGGGCTGGAGTAAAGGAAGGTTTTCAATATCTTGGGCTGGAGTAAAGGAAGGTTTTCAATGTCTTGGGTTGGAGTAAAGGAAGGATTTCAATATCTTGGGCTGGAGTAAAGGAAGGTTTGCAATGTCTTGGGCTGGAGCAAGGAAGGTTTGCAATGTCTTGGGCTGGAGCAAGGAAGGTTTTCAATGCCTTGGGCTGCAGCAAGGAAGGTTTTCAATGCCTTGGGTTGGAGTAAAGGAAGGTTTTCAATATCTTGGGCTGGAGTAAAGGAAGGTTTTCAATGTCTTGGGCTGGAGCAAGGAAGGTTTGCAATGTCTTGGGCTGGAGCAAGGAAGGTTAGCAATGTCTTGGGTTGGAGTAAAGGAAGGTTTTCAATATCTTAGGCTGGAGTAAAGGAAGGTTTTCAATGTCTTGGGCTGGAGCAAGGAAGGTTTGCAATGTCTTGGGTTGGAGTAAAGGAAGGTTTTCAATATCTTGGGCTGGAGTAAAGGAAGGTTTTCAATGTCTTGGGCTGGAGCAAGGAAGGTTTGCAATGTCTTGGGCTGGAGCAAGGACGGTTTTCAATATCTTGGGCTGGAGTAAAGGAAGGTTTTCAATGTCTTGGGCTGGAGCAAGGAAGGTTTTCAATGTCTTGGGCTGGAGCAAGGATGGTCTTCAATATCTTGGGCTGGAGTAAAGGAAGGTTTTCAATGTATTGGGGTGGAGCAAGGAAGGTTTGCAATGTCTTGGGCTGGAGCAAGGAAGGTTTGCAGTGTCTTGGGCTGGAGCAAGGAAGGTTTTCAATGTCTTGGGCTGGAGCAAGGAAGGTTTTCAATATCTTGGGCTGGAGTAAAGGAAGGTTTCCAATGTCTTGGGTTGGAATAAAGGAAGGTTTGCAATATCTTGGGTTGGAGTAAAGGAAGGTTTTCAATGTCTTGGGCTGGAGTAAAGGAAGGTTTGCAATGTCTTGGGCTGGAGTAAAGGAAGGTTTTCAATGTCTTGGGCTGGAGTAAAGGAAGGTTTGCAATGTCTTGGGTTGGAATAAAGGAAGGTTTGCAATATCTTGGGTTGGAGTAAAGGAAAGTTTTCAATGTCTTGGGCTGGAGTAAAGGAAGGTTTTCAATGTCTTGGGCTGGAGTAAAGGAAGGTTTTCAATATCTTGGGCTGGAGCAAGGAATGTTTTCAATGTCTTGGGCTGGAGTAAAGGAAGGTTTGCAATGTCTTGGGCTGGAGTAAAGGAGGGTTTTCAATGTCTTGGGCTGGAGCAAGGAAGGTTTTCAATGTCTTGGGCTGGAGCAAGGAAGGTTTTCAATGTTTTGGGCTGGAGTAAAGGAAGGTTTGCAATGTCTTGGGCTGGAGTAAAGGAAGGTTTTCAATGTCTTGGGCTGGAGTAAAGGAAGGTTTTCAATGCCTTGGGCTGGAGTAAACGAAGGTTTTCAATGTCTTGGGTTGGAGTAAAGGAAGGTTTTCAATGCCTTGGGCAGGAGTAAAGGAAGGTTTTCAATGTCTTGGGCTGGAGCAAGGAAGGTTTTCAATGCCTTGGGCTGGAGTAAAGGAAGGTTTTCAATGCCTTGGGCTGGAGTAAAGGAAGGTTTTCAATGTCTTGGGTTGGAGCAAGGAAGGTTTTCAATGCCTTGGGCTGGAGTAAAAGAAGGTTTTCAATGTCTTGGGGTGGAGCAAGGAAGGTTTTCAATGCCTTGGGCTGGAGTAAAGGAAGGTTTTCAATGTATTGGGCTGGAGTAAAGGAAGGTTTGCAATGTCTTGGGCTGGAGTAAAGGAAGGTTTTCAATGTCTTGGCGGGGTTGGCGACCACGGGACCCCAGCTGAGTCCGGCATTGCTTCCATTCACTTGTGCCGGGCTCCTCTCCGTCTTTTTTCCTTTCGACCTCCCTTGGTCAACTCTTGTTCTTTTCCGACCCCGACGGTATTAGGGTATCCAAGGCCTAGGGAGTCTTACACTTTTCCCGCCTTAATTGGCCCGTGTCTCATCTTTTCTGATCCCTCCTTCTTCGAGGGGTCAGACCTCTTGTTTTCTTTTCATTATACTGTATATTCTTTTCTCTTTAAGTTTCCCGCACTGTTTTTGTTAATTGGCTCCCCGTGTATCTCAATTCCCTTTAGCGATTGTTTTTTTTTTTTGCATCTACACTCCATTTAGTAGGTATTTTCAATCTACGTTGCATTTTGTAAGTCTTTTCGATCTAAATTTTATTTTGCGAGTGTTTTCAACCTCAATTGCATTTTGTAAGTATTGACAATATAAATTGCTTTTTGGTACGTCTTTCAATATAGGGGGTGGAACCTTTGTGAGCATTTTGAATTTCAATTTCATTTTGTAAGTATTTTCAACCTAAACCGCTTTTTGCAAATATTTTCAATCTAAATTGCATTTTGTAGTCTATGGTGCGCTTTTTGCAAGTATTTTCATTCTCAATTGCATTTTGTGGGTATTTGGAATCGAAATTACATTTTGTAAGTAGTTTCAATCTAAATTGCATTTTGTAAGTATTGTCCATCCAAATGAGTAGTTTGAATCTACCGTACATTTTGTAAGCATTTTCAATTTCAATTGCATTTTGTAAGCATTTTGAATATCAATTGCACTTTGTGAGTATTTTGGATCTGAAATGGGAGTTTTTCAATCTAAATTGCATTGTTTATTTTCAATTTCAATTGCATTTTGTAAGTATTTTGATAATAATAATAATTTTATTGGTTTTACGTCCCTTTTAACTACACTGGCTTTTAGAGACGCCGGGGTGCCGGAATTTTGCCCCGAAGGGGATCTTTAACGTGCCAGTAAATCTACGGACACGGCTCCCTCGCATTTGCGCACCCTCAAATGCCAGCTGACTGCGCCAGGATACGAACCTGCAACCTCGGGCCCAGCAAGCGAGAACGTTACCCCTGAGCCACGCAGCCAGCCAAGTATTTTGAACCTCAATTGCATTTTGTACGTATTTTCAATCTCATTTGTATTTTGTATTTTGAATATCAGTTGCAATTTGTAAGTATTTCGACTCTACATTGCATTTTGTACGTATTTTCAACCTAACCTGCATTTTGTGCGTATTTTTCAATCTATTCCTTTTGTGAGTATTTTCGTTCTAAATTCCCTTTTGTAAATATTTCCGCTCTCCATTTTGTGAGTATTTTCAATCTGAGTTATTTTTTGTAAGTATTTTCCGTCTCACCTAATTTTCGTTCTGGTTTCCATTTCATTGTCATTTTCGCGATCACCCAGACCATTAGGGGCCGATAACCTAGATGTTAGGACCCTTGAAACAACAATTATTATCATCATCATCGTCTTGGGCTGGAGTAAAATAAGGTTTTCAATGTCTTGGGTTGGAGTAAAGGAAGGTTTTCAATGTCTTGTGGCTGGAGTAAATGAAGGGTTTCAATGTCTTGGGGCTGGAGTAAATGAAGGGTTTCAATGTCTTGGGTTGGAGTAAAGGAAGGTTTCCTACGTCTTGGGCTGGAGTAAAGGAAGGTTTCCTACGTCTTGGGCTGGAGTTAAGGAAGGTTTCCTATGTCTGTGGCTGGAGTAAATGAAGGTTTCCTACGTATTGGGCTGGAGTAAAGGAAGGTTTCCTCCGTCTTGGGCTGGAGTAAAGGAAGGTTTCCTACGTATTGGGCTGGAGTAAAGGAAGGTTTCCTCCGTCTTGGGCTGGAATAAAGGAAGGTTTCCTACGTATTGGGCTGGAGTAAAGGAAGGTTTCATCCGTCTTGGGCTGGAGTAAAGGAAGGTTTCCTACGTCTTGGCCTGGAGTAAAGGAAGGTTTCCTATGTCTTTGGCTGGAGTAAAGGAAGGTTTCTTATGTCTTTGGCTGGAGTAAAGGAAGGTTTCCTATGTCTTTGGCTGGAGTAAAGGAAGGTTTCCTATGTCTTTGGCTGGAGTAAAGGAAGGTTTCCTATGTCTTTGGCTGGAGTAAAGGAAGGTTTCCTACGTATTGGGCTGGAGTAAAGGAAGGTTTCCTCCGTATTGGGCTGGAGTAAAGGTAGGTTTCCTATGTCTTGGGCTGGACAAAAGGAAGGATTCCTACGTATTGGGCTGGAGTAAAGGAAGGTTTCCTACGTATTGGGCTGGAGTAAAGGAATGATTCCTACGTATTGGGCTGGAGAAAAGGAAGGTTTCCTACGTCTTGGGCTGGACAAAAGGAAGGATTCCTACGTATTGGGCTGGACAAAAGGAAGGATTCCTACGTATTGGGCTGGAGTAAAGGAAGGTTTCCTACGTATTGGGCTGGAGTAAAGGAATGATTCCTGCGTATTGGGCTGGAGTAAAGGTAGGTTTCCTACGTATTGGGCTGGACAAAAGGAAGGATTCCTACGTATTGGGCTGGAGTAAAGGAAGGTTTCCTCCGTATTGGGCTGGAGTAAAGGAAGGTTTCCTCCGTCTTGGGCTGGAATAAAGGAAGGTTTCCTACGTATTGGGCTGGAGTAAAGGAAGGTTTCATCCGTCTTGGGCTGGAGTAAAGGAAGGTTTCCTACGTCTTGGCCTGGAGTAAAGGAAGGTTTCCTATGTCTTTGGCTGGAGTAAAGTAAGGTTTCCTACGTATTGGGCTGGAGTAAAGGAAGGTTTCTTATGTCTTTGGCTGGAGTAAAGGAAGGTTTCCTATGTCTTTGGCTGGAGTAAAGGAAGGTTTCCTATGTCTTTGGCTGGAGTAAAGGAAGGTTTCCTACGTATTGGGCTGGAGTAAAGGAAGGTTTCCTCCGTATTGGGCTGGAGTAAAGGTAGGTTTCCTATGTCTTGGGCTGGACAAAAGGAAGGATTCCTACGTATTGGGCTGGAGTAAAGGAAGGTTTCCTACGTATTGGGCTGGAGTAAAGGAATGATTCCTACGTATTGGGCTGGAGAAAAGGTAGGTTTCCTACGTCTTGGGCTGGACAAAAGGAAGGATTCCTACGTATTGGGCTGGACAAAAGGAAGGATTCCTACGTATTGGGCTGGAGTAAAGGAAGGTTTCCTACGTATTGGGCTGGAGTAAAGGAATGATTCCTGCGTATTGGGCTGGAGTAAAGGTAGGTTTCCTACGTATTGGGCTGGACAAAAGGAAGGATTCCTACGTATTGGGCTGGAGTAAAGGAAGGATTCCTTCGTCTTGGGTTGGAGTAAGGGAAGGTTTCCTGCCTCTTGGGCTGGAGTAAGGGAAGGTTTCCTACCTCTTGGGCTGGAGTAAAGGAAGGTTTCCTACCTCTTGGGCTGGAGTAAAGGAAGGTTTTCTACGTCTTGGGCTGGAGTAAAGGAAGGTTTTCTACGTCTTGGGCTGGAGTAAAGGAAGGTTTTCTAAGTCTTGGGCTGGAGTAAGGGAAGGTTTCCTACCTCTTGGGTTGGAGTAAGGGAAGGTTTCCTACCTCTTGGGTTGGAGTAAAGGAAGGTTTGCTACGTCTTGGGCTGGAGTAAAGGAAGGTTTCCTACGTATTGGGTTGGAGTAAGGGAAGGTTTCCTACGTCTTGGGCTGGAGTAAAGGAAGGCGGTGTCCAGAGCACCAACGCGCCACCTCGTACTCACTTGCATCGGGAGAGTGCGAGCGTGGGTTCGAAACCCACCTCGGCTGTCCTGAATATGGTATTCGTGGTCTCCCCATTTTCACCACCAGGAAAATGTTGGGACGGTTCCTTTCAATATATCCACGGCTGATTTCCTTCCAAAATCTCTTGTCTGACCCGTCCTGAGAATAAAAAAATGAACAGTTGCTTCATAAATAAAATTACTAAAAAGGATGGAAGGGAGAGGGAGGAAGGAATATTTCTGTTAATAGGTGAGAATTACGTATCTGGACTAGTCCTACTTCTTCATGCACGTTCCTCTCACATATTTGTATTGCTCAATCAGTGCTGTCTTTTGTTTGTGCACGGGATCGAACCGTGTGTAGTCCAGCAGCGAGAAGGCAGTGAGAGTTCGTACTCGTCGATATCCGGTCCGGATGCAGTCGATGATGGCTCGTGAACTGAACGTATGTCTAGACTACTTAGAGAGGAGGACCATGGACTTAAATGCTATTGCCTAAGTACCGGACATCAGGCTACCTGGTTCCACGGCCGCAGATGTCTTCAGCACCGTTGCGTCTATAATAAATATAGGAAAGATTCTGTTCACTGACATATACTCACCATTGAAGGGAGCTACAACTGCCCACATGATAGACTAACTTCCCTTGTAAGCATCGAGCTCTCGGGAATCCAAAAATCCCTGAAAGGGCTATTATCCTTTATCAGCAATGGTTTGTTGGGGGATGAGTACCGGTATTTATGTTGTCACCTAGCTGCATGTTTAAACCAACAAAAGAGTGCCTATTTGAGCCTGCTGTGAAACATTTAAGCATGACGAATAGAAATAAACAGTGTCATCACTCCGCTCCTTAAGCATTGTAGTTCATGGTCCAGCCAGTTTGTGGCGCGGAAGTCGCGCCGAACCATAAGCACGTGTGACAAGTAGCTCACGAGATGCGCGAGAAGTCATATTATGCGAGGGAATTTGTTTCTTTGTAATAGTTTACGAATGTCTGTGCAGTGCTTTGTGAGTGCAAACAACTAAATTTTCTGCTGTTTCGGGAAAATGTCGTATTGTTTCGTTCCTGGATGTAAATCGGGTTACGGAAGAAAATCTGATGGTAGACATTTTTTCACACCACCAATAGAAACAAATCTGTTTGCGAAATGGGCGAGAGTTATTCCGCGGGAAGGTAAGCAATTGTCGATCAAAAGTAGAGTCTGTGACGTGCGTTTTTTCGGAAGATTTAATTATTATAAAGGCGGGCTGTTTCGTAGTGAACTGTGAGAACGTGGAACTTCCTCGCGTGAAGTGGAAATTAAAACCAGGAATAGTACCTTACATTTTTTCAAAATTTACCGAAATATCTATGCACTGTGTTAAAGTCTCGAATGCGCCCAGTAGGATACGGAATGAAGGCAGCCTTCCATGGTTACTTGTTCTACTTCGTACCATCCTTACTTAAAACGAAAAAATATGTAATCCGTCTTAATAATAAAAGGCCTAAAATAATAATAGGTGTTGATTTTTAGGGAATTTGCGGCATTGTGGTCACTTAGCCCCGAGTGCTTGGGTGTGTGTAGAATTTGTCTGATAACCTGTGTCATTGTGATGTCTGTAGTGGTGTGTGTATTCGGAATTGAGGTAGGATTTGGGTAGGAAGCGTCCGTGGCCTTCAGTTAGGTACCATCCCGGTATTTGCCAGGAGTAGAAGTGGGAAACCACGGAAAACCACTTCCAGGATAGCTGAGGTAGGAATCAAACGTGCCTCTTATCAGTTTAACCTCACGAGGCTGAGTGAACACCGTTCCAGCCCTCAGACCAGAATTACATTTCTTTGCTGAGCTGGGAATCGACCCGGGCTTCTGCGGTGATAGCCAAGAATGAGACGGACATATAATAATAATAATAATAATGGCCAACCTGCCAAAAAAATAAACGGCCATCCAATTCTTCGCTTCCGTTACCGTCCTCCTGATCAAAATCATGGTCAGTATCCGAGTCTTCGGATCTTGTTTCAACGTTGTCTTGAATATCAGTCACAAATTCCTTTGAAATTACTGATTCATGAACTAGCGATTCGTTATCTTTTAGCAGAAGGCGACACAGTTATTCCTGTAGAGTTACTTTTAGGCTCGTCATTTGACAACTCCAGGAAAATGGTTACTAGGTATAGTGTATGATGTCCCGAGACTATAAGATTATAACTTAAACTGTTGGCTTGATATTACAACTAAAACGAACCACGGAACTGTCAGACCAATGCGCGACTAACGGAAGGTTTTAAAAGATAGTTCTACATGGGGACTGAGAATATTAATAAAATCTTTTTCACGGTAACTTATTATACATAAGTCTAAACAAACAATTTGTTGTAATCGGCGTAACCGCAGCCTTCGTAAAGAGGTTTACGTAGCCCAGCGCGTATCCCATATTTGAACAGCTGACTGCGGCTGACTGTGTAGAGTTGGGGGTCTGCGCCGATAGCGCTAGCCAACAGCGGGACGCGCTTGAACTCGGTCAGTGATAACACTATAAATTCTATTCGTCATGATTTAAGCAATACATTGTTTCGGAATCAACACTGGAATTTCCAACAACATTCTGTTCCAGCGCTCATGGAGAGATCAGCTCAAGCTTGGCTTGATTGCAAAGTGCCCGATATTATTTCGCCCGCAGACGGTCTAGCTTTGGACTGCAACCCACAGTTCAACGTTCAAAGCTATCCTCGTTGGCAGTAGTGGGCACGCGTGTTACTATAGATGAGTGACCACTAAGTCTGTGTGGGTGCAGAAAACTGTTTTCTGCTAAGTGTAGTCAATACACACACTTATTAAATCAACATTACAATTGAAGTCCAGTAACTGTATTTATGGCTAGTTCATGTGCACCCACAGCGGTATGAACAAAGGAAACTGATACTCCTGTTAAGATACTAAAAATGGTGAGCAAATCCTAAAAATACTGTATACATGAAATGTGTTCCAATCAAATTCCTTACTTCTCAAGAATTTACGTGATGGATAAGTGGTTTCCCTTAACAACTGTTAAATGTTTACCGCTGTCAGCCTAACTTAATTCCTCAAATTACCATCTCGTGATGTAACGGCTAGCATTCTTAGCTGTTGCCCTGGAGGTACGGGTTCGATTCTCGGCTCCACCAAGAAATATAATTCTGGTCTGAGGGTTGGAACGGGGTTTACTCAGCCTCGTGAGGTAAAACTGAGAAAAGATGGGGGTTGGATTCCCACCTCAGCAATCTTCGAAGTGGTTTTCTGTGGTTTCCCACTTCTACACCAGGAAAATGCCGAGATGGTTCATAACTTAAGGCCACGGCCACCTCCTTCCCAATCGTCACCTGAATTACAAATACAAATTAATACAGCTCCTAAATTACAAATGCACACTATACAGCTATCACAATAACGCGGGCTATCGGGCAAAATTCCTCACACACCCAACCACACGGGGCTAAATGACCACGATGTTCAAGCCCCTAAAACAACAACAACATTATAGTGTATAATTGCACATCACAAGGTTGGCCTACAGCAGGAGATATCAACCTTTTTGAGAATGCGAGCACCACCCTCATGCCATACCAAGTGCCCGGGCACCATTAAATTATTTTGCAACAAGCCTGCGTATCTTTCCTTTTCCCCCTCTCCACCGCAGAAGTGCCTAAATAGCTAGGGATTCACCGCACACCAGGCCTGCTGCAACTGCTCGCCGGACTCATACAGGTAAGATGTGGACAGTCGAGTCATAAAATAGCGATGCCCAAATACGTTGTGTGTATATTTCACGAAATGATAAAATGTCTTGAGTGTCAAAACTTGTAATTAAAACTCTATTATTCCGATTCGTGCAAAAAAATGTATTGAAGAATGGATCTCAGGGGAGCTTGTGCTTGCGAGCACATTTTGGCTCGTGTGATGAGAGCACCAAGAGCACAATGGCGCTCGCACAGTCTCCTTTGGCAGCTACCCCTCAAACAATGCCATTCTTCCTGTAGTTGCCACCATCTGTATTACTTTAGAAAATCAGTGACTCTTAGTGCCGAACAATGCCTGAAAACTCCGGACATGTAGTGTAGTGTTAACTAGTAACTAGAAACTGGATATTGTGCGTAAACTTAACAGTGCAGCTCTTTGATTTGCGGCGTAGGTGGAACACGAACGCGTGTACACTGTACAGTCACGGCTATTTATACCAGATCCTAGCATATTCTTCCATTGCAAGCTCATGCGATGGTAATAGTGTTTCTGTTGCTATGAGATTATCATCATCATCACACCTCATCATCGCATGAGCTTAATGTGGGATAGATCACAGGATGCAAGAGAAGAATACATTCGGACTAGGCACAAATGTCTGTGACAGCACAAGACAACTTTTCAACCAGTGACATTAATTAATTTGAGTCTTATTGTATACACTACAAGTACGAGTAGCAGCGTAACTTTATTTCATCAAAATAATTAAATTACTGTAGCAATATTGTCAAAATTTAACTCGTACATGAACTATCCGCGATTTTTGATCCCCCATTTACTGCGAATAATGGAGAGTTTCCTTTATAAGGAGTTTGGCTGCATAAATACACATGCATTCACTTCGTGCACGTTACTGCGTACCTTTGATTGTACACAAAAAGTAAATTATGGTGGAGGAACAGTTTGTTTAGTCGACATGCGAAGAGAGAAATGGTTGCAATGAAATACGGTTTGAGTAGCATTATATGCCCAATTCAATCATTACATGCCACCAAATTCCTTTGCATCCCAACAACATTGCACTTGCGTTAGGATAGGTCACATTGTGAATGTGTTTCAAATCATATGTCAGGGCAGTAACACCATCGCATGAGTTCATAAGCAGAATAGAGTAGTGTAGTGGTTAGCGTAATTGGCTGCCAACCCGGAGGTCCGTATTCAATTCCCAGCTCCGCCAACAACCTTAATTCTGGTTCGAAGTAGTGGATCGATATAGTTGACATGCAAGGTACCCAAGTCGTATCGAGACCAGTAGGTCTCACGACCCTCTCCCCAACCTTCCGAGTTTCACGGTTAAGTAGATAGGAAACTTTTTATTTTTCTGAAGGGTCACGGATTCGATGCCCGGCTGGATCGTAGGATTTTTATTTCATACTTGCCTTGGTCCGGAGGCAGGTTCTTTTAGTGACATCATCATCTATTTCCTCATCACGATTCGTCAACTCATTAATACCAATACCAGGCCTCTCCGCACACCACATATTATTATTATTATTATTATAAGAAAATGAGACAAGTTCTGCTCCTATCGCCGAGAATGAGGGGACCACTCACCTTGTCCGCTACTTCTTCTTGAGGAAGTTGTTAGCACGATCAGACCACGGTTGGGTGCTTTCAGTTTTAATTAGACTGTCTCCATGTTTGAGTTGGTGATTAATTTTTGTGTTCAGATCAAAGCACCGTGGGAGCAGAAACTCTTGCTTCCTTCATAATTATGATGTTAATTGGAATTTTATACATTCTAAATGACATCGCTACTCCAACTCCCCTCCATAAAAAATCAGAAGATTACTTAGCAGGAGAGTATCTAGAGAGAGGTATCGACCAAATCACTTTAGGGATGTCTCCTCCTGGTAAATCTGGGTAGGAACAATAGATTCAATTTAGTTACCTGTATCGCAAATTAATACCTTGCAGCAACTTATGGCAATAGTTTTTGGAGGAAAAGATGAAGATTATGATGATGATGATTGTTGTTTTATGGGGCCAGTGTCTACCCTTAATGATACTGATTAGTGCAACTATTATTACAACTTACGTGCTTATTTTGTTCAAGACTACTTACATGCTGGAAGAAAAATATAAGAGAGAGGGAGAGAGATACAATGGGCAGGAAATAGAAGGCAGAGAAAAAAATGCCCTCAACGCTCGAAGAGTGAGGGTTAGAGGTCTTGGGAACAGAGCCATGGAAGGCAGAAAGAAATGGGATGGCGGGGATGGTCACTCCAAAATCACTGGGAATTGAAAAACAATGGTCTGATATCAGTAATTTCTAGGTGTCACCAGTTCCCGGGCTCGCCTGCCATGTAGACCACTGGCTTTCTTTCACACAGGCTCCAAATAAAATTGGCTGCAAGGAGGCGATGATAAGATGGGTATGTGCCAGACTGGCCCGCTATATGCTCACGTGCGGTGAGCAAGTCTCGCTGAATGGCTGTACAGAAAGATGGTGTCTGTCGTCAATCACGTTCATAGAAGACTGTGTTTCTAAATCTGAAACATTAATTAGTTCATAACTCCAGTGCTATCCCTCCTTTCCAACCGTGTATGTGTAGGCTTACAACTCTTTCCCTTCCAACATCCTCGTCATCAATCATTAAAAATTTGAGACCTAGGTATCACATTCGAACTAATAAACACGTACAGTATAGACTTAGAACAAACACCAAGCACAACCAAAGCTGATATCCACTTTGTAATGTATATCTATGACTTTAGTCATAATCACCAATTTTTATCCGTATTGATTTCAAGATCAAGTCCACTTTTCAATACAACAACATTCTTTATCTATTCGCCATAGATCGTGGCTCAGTTACGAGGAGCACACCACGGGAGTAAGTACTCAGCCGCATAGTGATAAACACAACACAGTGTCCCAATAATTTAGCGATAGAAAGATAACAGCAACTCCACACTGGTACCCTGTGAAAACTTTCATTATTTTAACGCACGGAGCTTAATGATGTAAATAGGGTAAAATATGTCTACATTGGTTAGTAATCGCTACAATTCTTCCTTTATATTCAACAGATTGACAGTTTTATATAAAAAAAAGAGGAACAAGTTCTACACATCCTACGCAATCGTCTCTGAAATAAAAACTAGGAGTCAATTTCTAATGGGGGTAAGTTGCTTATAAGTTGAATCCAAATAACACAAATTCAATAAATGTTTCTGATGGGTTTTTTATTTCACATTCACAGATTTGACAAAAATGAACACTACTAATGATTAGAAGAAAAGTTTTAACTGAAAGGCCTATTCCCTGTTTTATTTGTGAATAGAATTCGACAAAGGATTTATATCCTTAATTATTTTTATCTCAATTTTATTGGAATGACACTATTGTCTTATACAATTTTTCAACCAACAGATCATGCTTTTTAAGACTTTTTGTATTGGAATGTATGTTTATGCACAAGATTGATGAAGGCCGAAACATGTATCTAAGTGTAAAATAGGGTAGTAGAGAAAGGAATGTTGTTGTATTGAAAAATGGACTTTATCTTATAGATCCACTTTGTAAGCTCAAAAAATACAGGTCGCGTGCCGGATTGTGATGAAAATAAATCGTTATTTATTATTTGTCCCTTGTTAACGGCAGCTAAAACACGTATCGACTTCTTTTTCAACTTACTTACTTTGACCTTGAGCTAATTAAAACACTATTCAAATAATAAAGGACTTTTCTACGCCATGATTCATCAAATCATTGTGTTTGATGTTGGACCAATATGGAAGAAAACCAACGCACTTTCTTCTCTTGCGAGTTCCATTGCCAATTGAAACATTGATCTCGTGCCGTCTCCTTGTTAGTGTCACCCTCTCATTTTAGTCGCTACTTAAGAAAGGCAGGAAATACTGTTGAACCCTCGAAATATGAGGATATCAAGAAAAAAGTGACAGGGTCAGTAAATGGTGGAAAACAAGTCATCCTATGCCCCGTGTACCGTAATACTCTCGGAGCCGGAAGAGTACTAGAGCTGACCAAGAGAGGTCGACGGATATATGAGCCCCAGCATGAGTAAGAGGTGGAAGCAAATGCCGCTTGCACACCTGATTCCCACAAGATTTCAACCCTTGAGGAAGGGAGGGGGTATATGTGACTAGGGGTATTGTACCCGGATCGTTTACACGTCCGTGACAGTGACGTCATTATTAAGACGAAGAGACGTTAGTCTATATTGGCAATGGAGCGGCTGATATTTGAATAGCGCGCTTGGGGACTTCGAGTGTTGAGGGAGGTATGAGACGTAGGGGCTTGTGACGTGGAACTGTGACGTGCACACCAGCCTACGTAACAGAATGAAGTTTTCTTGAATTTCCTCTAGACGATGGATTTGAACTTTGAAAAGTAGCACAGTTTTCTGCCTATTAAATTTTAAGAAAATTGAGCTATCAAGCTAGGAAATCCATTCAGCAGGAGCTGAGATACGGAATGGAAGGTTCTAGAACTTTCACCGCTGTGAGTATAAAAGGAGCAAGGAAATCAAGGAGGACATGTACTTCAACCGAGCAACTGCTCTTGTGAACATCACCGCTATACCGTGAACGAGTTGTTACGCCGTCATTTTGATCGTCGAAGGAACTTAGTCGCCGGACGAGCTGTCCACGGACTTAGTCTCTGTTCAGTGAATGAACACTTGTATATTTCGCATGTCTTAGAATATTATCATCTGGGCCAATGTCCAAGTAGTCAGGTCTGTTTTTTCATCATTATCTGGCCCTATGACCAAGTAGTCAGGTCTGTTTATCATCATCTGGGCCAACGACCATGTAGTCAGGTCTGCTTATCATCTTCTGTACAACAATTATCATCATCATCATCATCTATTAGACTGTGGTGTGTGAGTGTGTCTGGTGGCAGTTGCATGGTCATTAGATATACTTCATTGTTTCATTAGACAGTGACGTGTGAGGGTGCATGTGAGTGTGCCTGGTGACGGACTGTTTTAGTGGTAGTACTTGTTGTTGGTGGAACTTTAGTAAATTTTCGTTAGTAGGTTTTTAGTATTTAATTGTTAGTAGACGGTTAGTATTTTTGTTAGTAGAATTGCTCTTTACTTATTCTGAAAGGGAGTAGCAGCCTTTCAGAATAAATCAGTTCTTTACTTGTCTTACAGACGGTTAAGATATTGATAATATAAGCCAACTAATGGCTACACTGCGTTCTGCTGCACGGCTGAAAGCAACGGGAAACTACAGCCGTAATGCTATTCCCGAGGATATGCACCTCTCTATGAATAATTATATGTGATGATGGCCTCCTCCCTTGTAAAATTTCAATCCGGAGGTAAACTAGTCCCCCGTTCGGATCTCCGGGTGGGGACTACTCGAGTGGGGGTTAACATCACAGAAGTGACAAATAGGAAATCTGACATTCTACGGATCGGAGGGTGGAATGTTAGAAGTCTGCTAGGAGATGGAAGGTTAGAAAACTTAGAAAGGGAAATGGATAGGTTGAGGTTGGATTTGGTTGGGATTAGTGAAATGCGCTGGCAGGAAGAACAGGACTTTTGGTCAGGTGACCATAGGGTCATTAGCACTAAATCAAACAATGGCCAAGCGGGGGTTGGTCTCATATTGAGTAGGAAACTCGGACAGCGGGTGGAATATTATGAGCAATATAGTGAACGGATTATTGTAGCAAAAATAAATACTAAACCTACGTGCACCACAGTGGTGCAAGTCTATATGCCTACAAGTCAAGCTGATGATGAAAAGGTCTACGAAGAAATAGATGAAATTCTGAGGTATATCAAGGGTGATGAAAATGTTATAGTAATGGGAGATTGGAATGCTGTGGTAGGAAAAGGCAGAGAAGGGAAGATAGTAGGAGATTTCGGATTAGGTGAAAGGAATGATCGATGAAGCAGGCTGATGGAATTCTGCACCGAGCATGAGTTGGTCATAGCTAACACAATAACCACAATAGAAGAATATACACATGGATGAGACCAGGAGATACAGGGCGTTACCAAATCGACTTCATTATGGTCAAGCAGAGGTTTCGAAACCAGATTTTGGATTGCAAAACATATCCTGGTGCTGACATAAACTCTGACCACAATCTGGTTGTTATGAAATGCAGATTAAAGTTGAAGAAACTGAAGAAAAGTCAAAAGCCAAAAAAGGTGGGCAATAGGCAGACTGAAAGTGAAGGATGTAAACGAAAGATTCAAGAAGAGTATAAAGGAAGGATTAATGAAACACCCTAAACCAACTTCAATTGCAGACGAATGGGCACTTTTGAAGAATGAAATAACAAAATCCGCAGAAGAAAACATTGGTAGGAAAGAAAGAATAGGTAAAAAACCGTGGATCACTCAGGATATACTAGAATTGATGGATGAAAGGCGGAAACACAAGATTGTAAGAGATGAAAAGGGGAAAGCAGAATACAGACGTCTGAGAAATGAGGTTAACAAGAAGTGCAAGGAAGCGAAAGAAGAATGGTTGAAAGAGAAATGTGCAGGTATAGAAAATTGTCTGAAATTAGGAAAAGTAGACACGGCTTATCGAAGGATTAAGAATACTTTTGGGGAGAAGAAGACTAAGTGCTGTAATATTAAGGACACAAATGGAAAGCCTCTAAAAGATAGGGAAGAAGAGGTTGAGAGATGGAAAGCTTACATAGAGTGTTTGTATAAGGGAAAGGAGATTGAGAATCATGTAATGGAAATGGAGGAAATTGATGAGGATGCAAAAGGAGATTTAATATTGAGATCAGAATTTGACAGAGCATTGGAGGACTTAAGCAGGAACAAAGCACCAGTCATAGATGATATACCGATTGAGTTGCTACGCTGCGTAGGAGTTCAAGGTCTGATCAGGATATTTCACTTGGTGTGTAGGATTTATGAGACAGGTGAGGTACCCCCTGATTTCAAGAAGAATGTTATTATCCCTACACCAAAGAAAGTGGGAGCTGACAGATGTGAAGATTTACGTACAGTCAGCTTGATTACTCATGCTTCAAAAATCCTGTCTAGAATAATTTACAAGAGGATGGAAAGCCAGATAGAAACGGAGTAGGGTGAAGACCAGTTTGGTTTCAGCAGAAATGTAGGAACAAGGGAAGCTGTACTAAGTCTTGGGCTGATTTTGGAAGGTAGAATAAGGAAAAATAAGAGAACGTTCATGACATTTGTAGACTTAGAAAAGGCTTTTGATAACGTTGATTGGGCTAAATTGTTTGACATTTTGAAATCTATTGGAATAAAGTACAGGGATAGCAGGGCGATATACAATCTATACAGAAACCAGACAGCAGTCATTCGAGCTGAAGGACAAGAGAGAGAAGCTGGTATTCAGAAAGGTGTAAGGCAAGGCTGCAACTTATCACCCATACTTTTCGATCTTTACATTGAACACACACTGAAGGAAATTGGAGAGAAATTTAAAGTGGGAGTGAATATTCAAGGAGAAATAATTTCAACTCTGAGATTTGCTGATGACATCGTCATCTTGGCCGAAACGCGTGAGGATTTGAATGACTTTTTGAATGGAATGGACTCCGTCTTACGGAATGAATACATGATGAAAATTAATAAATGTAAAACAAAAATACTGGAATGTAGCCGAAATAAATCAGAAACCTCTATGGACATCAAATTGGCAGGTGGAAATCTGAAGGAAGTAGGAGACTTCTGTTACTTAGGAAGCAAAATAACCAGTGATGGACGAAGCAAAGAGGATATAAAAAGTAGGTTGGCTCAGGCAAGGAAAGCCTTTCTACAAAAAAGGAATCTGTTGACATCGAATATAGATTTAGGTATTAGGAAGTCATTTTTGAAAGCCTTTGTCTGGAGCGTGGCGCTCTATGGAAGTGAAACTTGGACTATTGGTGCAGCAGAAAAGAGGAGAATTGAAGCATTTGAAATGTGGTGTTACAGGAGAATGATGAAGATCAGATGGGTAGATAGGGTTACAAACAAAGAGGTATTAAGGCGAGTGGGAGAGGAGAGATGTTTCTGGCGACTGCTAAAGAAGAGAAGAGATAGGTTAGTAGGACACATACTAAGACACCCAGGAATAGCAAGCTTAGTTATAGAAGGAAGGGTTAAGGACAAGAACTGTAGGGGTAGACCAAGGTTAGAACATGTTAATCAGATTGCTTCGGATGTAGGGTGTGGCAGCTATGTTGAGATGAAACGATTAGCTCATGACAGGGAGGTATGGAGGGCTGCATCAAACCAGTCAAAAGACTGAAGTCTCAAACAACAACAGAATATTAGACGACATTTTGGTCAAGTTATTCTACTGGTTAGTGATGGTGATTTTTCGAAATACCATTCACCTAAGTTCAGCCTACTAAAACATTTATGTTTCTTGTGGTGAAACCGAATATTAGGCATTCTACTAATACCAGATGGACATTGCATTTATCGTTCATTTCACGCTGCTAACAGGTGTTCCTGGAATAGTAAGGCGAATGAAACTGCAATATTCGAATGTGGAACTTGTTATTATGTCGAACTTGAAGAAAGTAAACGAACAGAACAAGTCTTTACAACATTTCAACATGTCGAATTTTACTAAGTACAACGGGAGTGTTTGTGAACGCGTTGTGATAATCATCGACATGCGCTGTTAAAACTATACGAGGATAGGTGTGATATGGAAGGGATCGAAGCTTATATGGAATCGCAGATGGCCATGGGAGGACGCTATGGCAATAGTGAACGCCGAAGGACACGGATTACCATCACATCAAGCATGAAGTAAGCCAACTCTACATGTATTATTCACTAGCCTAATGTAGTATTTGAGAATTCCTTTTTATACTTGCACAATAAGAAATCAACACCATCATCATTATGAGAACGTCATTTATATTTGTCCAGGATGACAAATGGAGCAATATTGAAGTCCGAAAATTTATTATACTACTTGGCTACACTGTCAGGACAACAGTCATATTCATGTCTTTTGACATGGAATATCTTAATTTATTTTCAAGGAATAGTAACTATATTTTCTATAGCTCGTATTAGAGGCTCGACGCAACTTGGATTATTTAAATAATTTCTTTTATTATTTAATAATAATAATTCACTGTGGAATAAATAAATTAATAATAATCAAAGAAGGAATACACCATTAAATTATAAATTATTTATTTTGGTAGGTGATAGCACCAATTTGTAAATTTAAGTTGTTAATAGTGATTAAAATTACTGAATTAATAATCAGGAAGTGAGAGTGTTATAAATAATTTGTGATGAGGATTTAAACAATGATTTAATTTTTTATGGATAAAATAGGGCAATAATAATAATAATAATAATAATTCTGATGTTGTAGAAAGCAACAATGCCTAAATAATATTTTGCCAGGGATAATAATAATTTCCACATATTTTCATTTCATAATAATAATTTCACGGAAGGATTTAAATAAATGGAACAGTAATGAATTTAATACAATAACTTTTGTCTATTTTTGGAATAGAAGTTTGTATTTATTAACAGGTTTAAATTAGTTTGTGAATGAAGTGGAATAGGGTTTGAGTTTAGGAGATTTTCCAAAAGCACCAAAAAAAATAATGGAGGAAAGATCAGGCGGCAGGTATTAAAATGTATAAACTAGGGTGAGATTATGTAAAATGGAGGCAAGGAAAAGTTGACCAGGAATAACTACATCTTTTCATTGGAAACATTAAATTGGAGAACAAACAGTAAATTGGTAAGACAGAATATTACAAAAACATTAAAAAAAGTATTGTGAAAAAAATATTTGAAGTCAAATATGGTGATTTTAGTGTGCGATTTGGATTGTCGACACTTGAGTTTATGTGGAGGCCAAGGGGTCATCCAAGAGGACATTGGTTCCTGTAGTTATGTGCACATGTAGATGTGTGTTTGTTATTTGAGGTGGTTAATAAGAGCATGTGTGCTCTCAGTTGTAAAAGAAGGGTAAGGCAAGTGGTCCGCCCCATATTCTAGTCAAATTCCAGAATCTGTAGATCTGAATATTAAATGTTGACCTGGATCAATCTAGATTTCCAATATTATGCCTAGATAAATGAATAACATATGAGTTTAGATTTGATGAACCTGACCGAGAAAAAATATTAAGAAAATAAATAGTTGCTAATGCAATAATGGAACAAATAACTGAAAATATTCATGTTTTGTGCTTGGATTAATAATAATAATAACATTTGAAATGAGAATTAAATATTCATAATCAGAGTGTGAGACAAGACCTGTTATAAACAAATTTATGGAAAATTTTGATAATAATAATAATAATAATAAATTCTGTGATTAACATTTTTTTTGATTTTGAGATATTAGAAAATTATCTGAGTGTGAGAAAAGTATTTATTGGAAACGATTTAATCAACTGATAGTAGATCACAGCAATTTATATTGTTAATAACAATTCATGCTAATTTATATAACAAATTTTGAGATGAGTAAAATTAAAATTTTGTTTATGTGAGACAAATGGAAATGAGAGAAAAGAAAGGATGTATTTTTCATATCATTATAAAGATGAAACATATATAAACAAAGAACAAAAATTTCACAAGACACAACAATATTAACATTCGACTTTATGTTAGCCAAATATTGATACCGTATTATGTTGATGCAAAACTTCAATGAATTTAGTGAAATAATTTTTCCAATATAAGTTATATATATATTTGTGGAAAACATCATGGACTAATCAAAGTGAAAATTTTCAAAATAACATTCAACGTTTACTTGAACAATCTTAAACAAATCTTCGAGAAAGTGAATCTGGAAATGTAAATAGAAGGGATCACTGGAACTCTTAATCGAATCGTGGTCACCCGAGTGTAAATATTAGATTTTTTTGCTGATACCAGAATGGACTATCAATTTTTTGGGTATCAATTCAGTGAAGTTTAGAGGTGTGTATTTATTTATAGGAGAGTTGATTTTTATATGTGATTTTGTTTGTGTTTTTGAGGGGTTTTGCCAGTAATTTTCAAATTTTAATTATAAATAGAGATTTTAAGAAGTGTGCTATTTTCAAATAATTTCTCTCCCTACCTTACTTGCGAATTTCCGATATCAGGGATGCCAGTTTTAGACCTAGTATTCGCCCAGATAGACCCTGAGATAGATTTTCTCGTGCTGAACTGATATCGGTAATTTGCAAAATGTGGTCTTCGGATCTCGGTCAAAACGGGCACAGTATACAGTCTCATTTGAAGGTGAAAGATGTGCCTCAATTAAACAGGAATTTCCTCTTGGTAGGAGAAACAAAAGGAGTCCAATGTAATTTTGGTCGAAGCGATTTAAAGTAATTTTTGCACCAATTTTTATGGCTTATTTCTTGTGATAGTCCAATGTATCTTACTAAAATCCTCTTGTTAGCTATCTGATTGCGACTATTATGACGTGTGGTGTTGCAATACCGTATTATTGACGAGTGGACTCCAAAGGGACCATTTGCTGGTTGACGCCCGTTACCTGCTCGTCGTGATGAGGATGATATATAACTTACCTTTCATTACCAAGTCTTTGATGGATTCACATTGTACCTAGGTAGGCAGTTTATGACTAAAACTTCTAGGGCATTCCCCATCACCGGAAAAAGAAAGAAAATTCCTATGGCAGGAAAATGGAGGACAGCTTTTCCAAGGACAGTCTATACTCTAACTCGATATTCCGGGAAGAATAAAGGAAGTCCCGTAAGATCGGAAGGCCGTCGAGAATAAGGCCCATGATCAAGTCTCGTGGACTATTGCAATGGGGATGTGTGAGCACTCTATATTCCTGTAAGGGAACTGAAGAATGACCTTTTGAGAGATTTGTGCACTGTTAATGTTGGTAGTGTTGAAACGACAGCGGTAGCTACGCTCGCTAACGCGCAGATCTAGGCCATGGGGCCAAGCACTCTGCGGACTCGGTAGACGTGGGTTTGAGCCCCACCGTCGGCCGTCCTTGAAGTGGTTTTTCGTGGTTTCCCCGTTCTCAACTCCAGGCAAATGCTGGGACGGTACCTTCTGACAGGCCATGGCCGCTTTCTTCCACATCCTTGCCCAGTTTCATTCACCATCATTCATTTCATCTCTCATTAAATCCTTTCATGAGGTTGGCGTCAGGAAGGGCACTCGGCCGTAAAAATATCCGCCATAAAGACTTTCATCGCATCTCATCCTCGACCTCGTTGGAAAACTGGAAAAATAAGGGGGCAGACATACATACATTGTTGCTAGTGTTGTCGTGCTCGAGACGAAGGAAATGTGATATTTGAAATTGATGGAAGTGTAGTAATTTCTCTCAATCCTTAAATCTGGAAATTTTATGGCGTGACTTGCTTTAGGGATCTTTCACCGTGCAAAATCTGCTATGGAATATTTGTATCATTCGTTAATGCATAATTATAACCTCCCGAGCAACAATCAAGCAGTATAGCCCGGTCCTTATTTCCCAACAGTTGTCAGGGATGCCGTGATTAAATATACAGTATAGCTCAATACAATGTGTCTCAATAGCTCAATACGTCTCATAGTTACTACTAAATAATAACATAACCTCTGGCTAAGTTACAATAATATTTCAGTCTAATATCTCAATATATTTTGTAATGTTTGTAGAGTTAGCGTTCTTTTAACCAGTTGCAATTGGCGAAAATGGCGCTGTAATCGAGCTAGCTGGACTAATGGAATGATGGAACAGGCACTTGATCAGCTCAAGCAAGGAGTAGCCTATCTCAGCACGACATGGAGCAAAACTCGGGAATTTATCACCAGACTTTAGCATAAAAGTGGATCAATGAAACGAAAGCTGGGCAGGAGAACTTTATTTAATGCTGAATAATAAAAGATTGAATTGGAAGCCAGAATCATCAGATTTGCAGATGTAGACCTGCCACTAACGGATACGTGTTTGCGAAGATGTGTGTACATTTTTGTCCAAAATAATGGCATTGCACACCCCTTCAAGCGTGATACTCTGAGATTGTTGGGAACGATTGGTATCTTAGATTTTGGAAGAGACATCCCAAAATATCAAAAAACAAAAACCCATTAATGAGCCGTGCTAGGTCCCAGAAATTTAACAACCGTCCCCTAGAATATTATTTTTAGAAGCTATGAAAGATACTTGTAAAGTCTGTCCTGAAATGATTTATAATGTTGAAAGGGGATATCGTCTCACAATCCATCATCATCAAACTGTTCTGGTGCTTAAGTTAGTAAAGCGTGTCCATTTGGTAGCTGGTAATGTTCTGACATGACGAAAATGTATCCATAGTTAGATGTGCTAGTGCTGTAGGTCAAGTAATCCTTCCAGTAATCTATTTAGCGTATGAAACCAAACTATGTGGCTGATTTTCCGCATAGGCTCCTTGTTACGATGACAGAAAAGGGATGTATGACATCAAAAAATTTCATGGACCGGCTTGAACACTTCAAAATGCGTGATCCCGTTTTGGTGTTACCTGGGCATATGAATTGTGGAAAGGCTGAACAACATGAAATCGTTGTGAAAAGTCTGAACAACATGAAATCGTCCGTATATGCTCTCCCAGGAACACAAACCATGAACCACAGCCCCTTGGCAAGGCGTTGCGGTGTACAGATCCTACGAACATTACTGGAATGGGACATTGTTGAGATACCGGGATCTTCATCCAAAAGGACGAGTTCATTCTCAACTATATTACTCCAGTTTGGAACAAGTGCATGACTGTGGAAAGTGTTAATAGTGACTTTCGAGCCAATGCATCAGAAATCATACTGGAAACAAGAGTTTGCTCCAAGTTTGTTGACTGCGTGCCCACTGAATCACGAAGGAGTTAGCAGTCCTTCTTCAAATCTTGTCTGAAAGCTCTGCATGTATCTGATAAAGCGCAATTTTCCCCTCATGTTATTGCCGTAGAACACAGTAAAGGGGATGGAATTAATTAGGGCGTCAACACCAGTGGATTAAACATATCCATAATAGGACAATCAGGAAGCCCGTTTGCTAATATTCTGAGGACTCTCAAGAAAGTAACATGCAATAAAGGAGCAGTCCGTAAGAAGACAATCGACTTCGAAACTGTCACTCTTACTAGAGAGTTGTTCCCAGGAGTATCTGGACAGACTGAAGAAGAACTGATGATGATAATTGTTGTTTTAAGGGGCCTAACATCTAGGTCTGAAGAAGAACAAACCAGTTCCTAAATGGAATAAAACTGGCGAGCAAACGAAAAGCTAAAAGAGAAATCGAAAAGGATTCTGATGAAGAAGAGCTGGTTTTCCCAGATACCCTTCATCTGGTGGTAATGATCATTATCTTTTTGTATAAATCATCACACCAGTATTATGTTTTTGGTCATTGATACCTGTGTGTTGTTATATAATTATTTTGCTTTATTCAAACATAATTTATTACATAGGCATATATACCTAAATCCAATGTATGTTTGTCGCTCTTATTTCCCTATGGTAAGGGCTATTTTAACCAACTATGCTGAAAATAAAGCCCAGATGTAATAGTTCATTAAATTTTGTATTGTAGAGGGTCTTTCACTATTTCTCCCTAAACTTTGTATAGCTTGATATAATATATTCACCCTGACTTTAATTAATCTTCTAAAACATTTTTATTTAAACGTCTCTTAGGTGGGACTTATTTCACTCTAACATTGGGATATACAGCAAGAAATCAATGTTATCTCATCCTTTATCGAGAAAAACCAGTGGAGTTAGGGTGAAACAGCAATAAACATAAAATATCTATGAAGAGAATAGATCATCCCTACTCCTGGCAGGAGACAAAGTTTAGGTAGCGTCCGTATTAATTCACTCCACTGTCCGTGCGAAGTGAATTTTAATAGGTACCTTGTGACTTCATGTTAGATTGATATGGATTGGGCGAATGCCAAACTCTCGGGATTTGAAGCTTTCTCTTAATCCCCTCACCTTTCTGTATTACATAAATAATATTTAGTCTTGTTTCATTTTAGGGATGCATTCTACTTAACGCAAATTGTCATGCCATTTGCTTCTGTAGTTATGACGCCAACCAATAACAGACCTAACTTAAACTGAGAGTACATTTGGTCTAAATACCCTTGTCCGAGATAAATACAAAGTTTCAGCCGAATGTTCAAGATGTTCAGACAGAAAACGTACTTTATTCATAAAGTTGAAGACGTCACTAACACCCATTTTCCGAACCAGACCATAAGAAGTTAAAATCCCACGATCCGGGCCTTTTGAACCAAAGGCAAGTGTCCTATTTATTTAGCAATAAGCCAGACCATGGTAATAACTGTTTCTGTTTTACCATTGTGCTTTTAAACAAACTCTACCTAATTCTTACGATTAATGAATGCACCCATACCCTTCTATTTTCTGCTTCTGTTTAACTTCTTGGAAATTTACATTACTAGCATCTGATGTAATGTTGGAGCAACCATCATCAGTCATTTCTACTCTTCCGTAACTTAGAAGCACCTATTCTTCCATTAGTTCGGTACGAACAGATATCAACCCGTAGCCCAATAGCATTATGTTCCACCCCCGCCTGTGGTTCTACGCCTGTGCTTGTTGACGAGGATTACTCGCCCACTTGACCTCTCCATCTTTTACGTAACTAGGTGAGCGGCGTCGTTTCTAGTTTTGGTGTCAACTGAACATGCTGAATTGAATGCTGTCGTATACATTGCTGGCACGAAGCGTTAAAAATAAAACGTTTGTATATTGGTGCGCTCAGTCTTGTAGAAATGTGCTCCCACTCCTTGCCAACTGCTGGCGATGTAAGGTGTGCTTATGTTGGGGCTGGCTGAGCCATAGCAAAACTGAGAGTAGAGAGTACGAACCCTTTCTTATAAATCAATATGGACGCTGTGCACTTATAGTACGTTCAGACAGACGCAGGAAGTCAAGGTTCGTCGAATTCGGAGCGTTGTAGTTGGTTAGTGCTCCTTGCGATGAACTCATGAAATTGCGATTAACAAGTACGTATTCTGTTTGTCCTACTTTGGCATGGAGGACGGCACGGGTACGCCGTGGCAGGGATTCCACCAGGTGCTGACAGGTGTCCACGGAGATTTGACTACATGTATCCCTGAAAGCAGTCCATGGCCAACCCATAAAGTTTGATCCAGGATGCATGATTCGATCCTTCCCATCCCATAGATGTTATAGGTGAGTTTCGGCGCCAATCCATTTGGTGCATCTGGTTAGGAATCAAGAACATCCCTTCATCAGATGCAGTCTTCTTGTGAACAGGATGTATAGGGTCCCGTATCACCTTGTGATACACAACGGATGTCACATGACGATACATACACTCTGTCGTTCGTATGCAGTTGAGCGAGCCATTCAGTGTAGTTGAGGGTGGTGGCATTCAATGTACTCGTATGGGCTGTACAGGATATAGTGAGTGCGATGTATTACAACATTGAGAATCTCTTCAATGGTCCAGATAATGTGAATGTTTGACATGTACAACACGTTCTAAAAAAAGTATTTCAGATACGGTACTTCATTAGTTATTCACGAGTGCCTTTTCTTAGAAACGGCTACTTCAGTGACTAAAGTAAGCTTTCGGAGTACATAAAAAGTTGACGACTACGAAATATACTAGCTTCATTGGGAAACAGTTGTAGAAGCAGAGAAATTACTGGTTGACTCGTTAGGAGTTGGAGTATTCTATCTCCACAGGTGGAAGCTCATTAATAATTCAAACATGCTGGTCGTGTGGGGTTTGTAGTGTTTTCCTGATGCTGGGTACTAGCATTCCTCACTGCAGTGACAGCTATAGACTTATCAATAATTCAAGACCAGTTCCCGAGTAAATCCCCACCAGGCTTTGCTCGGACACTGCCTACCAAGGGCTGGGAGCTTCCTGTCCTTGCCGGTAAGATTCAGATTGTTGCTATCAATTAGACGGGAGTGGATGGATTCTGGTGCCCATCCCGACAAAGGACGTGGTGAAACCATAATGACAATGGCTGGCCTGTGCAGCTAATTTCACAACAACTTCAACAGGGATATTACGATCACCAGCCTCACTGTCTGGTATTCTGTGCCATGTTTGTTTCATCAGCAGTACCTGCTGTCATTTGAGACTGTGTTTCGGATAGACTTACATCAATCACAGATACGTTTCCCAGCAAACGGCCATAATGTTGGTAGTGTTTGTAATCGTGTCTTTAACTCATATGATTAAACCACAAGTGCATTGGACGTAGTTCGTTTTTAGACTAGACCTAGACAAGCAATGGCTGCCAGGAGCTCTCGTCAAGGAAGGTAGACATTCCAAATTGAACACTCCAAATATACCGTACCATTCCAAATAGGTAGGATCTACGATTGGCACATTCAATTGTGGGCACGAGAAGCTAAAACTAGTTGTCTTAAGAAACGATGTATATGATATCCTCCAGGTTCGATTTCCCGTTAATGCATGTGATATCTTTGATGTGAAATGTCAAGACTGGAGATTCGAGTTCCGTTTTGTGGCTTACGATCGCAAGATTAACGGTCACGAAATGTTACAAGCTTCCTTCCTGACTCACTCACTCGCTCATTTCACTCGTCGGAACACTAAGTCGAAGACTGTACTTTATATTCGGATTAGGTAAGTCGCTTAGCTGAGACTGACTTCGTAGTGCAGCGGTAACGTTCTCGACTGCTGTTTCCAAGTTTGCAGGATCGGTACCTCGCGCAGTCAGCTGGCATTTGAGGGTGTGCAAATACGAGGGAGCTCTATCAGTTGATTTACTGGCACGTTAAAGATCCCCTTAGGTGCAAAATTCTGGAACCCCGGCGTCTCTAAAAGCTGCAGTAGTTAAAAGGGGTCGTAAAACCAGTAACATTATTATTATTATTATTATTATTATTATTATACCGACAGTGGTAGCAACGCTCGCTGACGTGCAGTGCTAGACCATGGGCCAAAGCTATCAGTGGACTCAGTAGACGTGGATTCGAGGCCCACTGTCGGCCGTCCTTGAAATGGTTTTCCGTGGTTTCCCCATTTTTAACTCCAGGTACCTTCATACAGGCGACGGCCGTTTCCTTCCACATCCTTGCCCATTTTCATTCATCTTCATTAATTTCATCTCTCATTAACTCCTCTCATGAGGTTGTCAGGAAGGGCATCCGACCAAAAACAGCCTTCCATCGCATCTCATCCCCGACCCCGTCGAAAACTGGAATAATTAGGGGTAGACATACATGATTATTATTATTATTATTATTATTATTATTATTATTATCATCATCATCATCATCATCATCATCATCTCTTTGCAGACGCTTGTCCTTTTTGCACTTTCTTACCAGCCACACTCCGTCCCGAGACGGGCAACTCAGACCGGAACTATCCTCCTAAGTTGGTTGAAACATAAACATGGGCTGTCTCTTCAACTTGCATTAGAAGCTTAGCAGGAGAAGCAAAAAGAAATATTGTTTGGCGCTGCTGTTGCGGTATATTGGGTGCAAAACTCCTTACAGTGCTTTGCCGTGCTATATAAAAATATTGTGAATGGCTTACGCTACGGGAGGGAATGGTTAGGAGTTGGAGCAAGTCTTTGTTGGCGAGAGTTTATCGCTCCCAATGGAACGAACGACGGCGCGTTGGTCGAAATGGGAAGAAATGTAAGCGCCCTTCCTCTCGCTCTGCTAGAGACCAGTTGCTTGCTGTTGACTGGCAGGGGAAATCAGCATGAACAAGCTCAACTTGAGGTAAGCCTGTAGGCCACTACAACGACACTCAGGAGGCACACCGTAACGTGGGCAATTCCTTCTTTCGTCCGCTGTTAAATCCATTTCAAACTTTACCGAACAATGACATCTCTCCTATGATTTGAATATTGGTTTATTGATTTTATATGCTTGACACATCGTGGTCATCAGCACCATGCATATGGAATCTGCATGGTAACCGATGACATTGTTCTGACTATACTAGTGGATGTAGCTGTAATAATTGGATCAAAACTAAGAAGTGGGCTCGATTTCCACTTCAGCAATCCGGGAAGTGGTTTTCCGTGGTTTCCCACTTCTAGTCCAAGAAAATGCTGGGATAGTTCCTAACTTAGGGCCACGGCCAACTCCTGTCCAATCTTCATATGAATTACAAATTCACACACCACCATCACAATAACACAAGTTATCAGACACAAACTCAAGTACACTGAGTTAAATGACCACGATGCCCAAGCACCTCAAATGATACAAAAATAAATGGCAAATTGGAGAAGGGAGTGGACTTGACTTTCCATCCCGACTTTTGATTGGAGTAGTAATGGAAAACCATTGACAATGACTTCCAGGATGATTCAGATGGGATTAGAACTCTAATCTCAAATGACCGTTTGAGGGTGAATATTCTCCATTCTAATCCTCAGATCCTAATTTAGATACTTACCAGAGCCGGGAATCGAAACCTGGACCATCAAGACTGGAATCTCAATTCGTACATGGCCCCCGAGGGGCTCTCATCTAGTGGGACGTGGGTTGGCGACCACGGGACCCCAGCTGAGTCAGGCATTGCTTCCACTTACTTGTGCCGGGCTCCTCTCCGTCTTCTTTCCTGTCGACCTCTCTTGGTCAACTCTTGTTTTCTTCCGATTCCGGCGGTATTAGGGTATCCGAGGCCTAGGGAGTCTCTTCCTTTCCCGCCTTCATTGGCCCTTCTCTCATCTTTCCTGATTGCTCATTCTTCTAGGAATCAGCCTTCCTTTTCTTTTTATTTTCATTATAGTTCGTTTTCTCTTTAAGATTCCCGCCCTGTTTTTCTGAATTGGCTTTCCGTGTCTCTAAATTACAGTTTGTGAGTATTTTGAATCTCAACCACATTTTGTAAGTATTAGCAATCTGCATTTTTTTAGTATTTTCGATCTAAACTCTATTTTGTAAGTATTTTCAATCTCAATTGCATTTTGTCAGTACAGTATTTTGAATCGCGGGCTTCCACATATTGTGAGTATTTTGAATCTACCATACATTTTGTAAGCAATTTCAATTGCATTTTGTAAGTATTTTGAATTCCAATTGCACTTTGTGAGTGTTTTGAATCTGAACCGGCTTTTTTCAATCCAACTTGCATTGTGTATTTTCAATTTCAATTGCATTTTGAAAGTATTTTGAATTTCAATTGCATTTTGTGAATATTTCGAATCTACATTGCATTTTGTGAGTGTTTTGAACCTAAACTACATTTTGTGCGTATTTTTCAATCTAAATTCCTTTTGTGAGTATTTTCCTTCTAAATTACCTTTTGTAAGTATTTCCACTCTACATTTTGTGAGTCCTTTCAATCTAGCTTAATTTTCGTTATGGTTTCCATTTCATTGTCATTTTCGCTATCACCCAGACCATTAGGGGCAGATAACCTAAATGTTAGCCCCTTTAAAACAACAATCATCATCATGGTACACGGAGACCACGACGCGACCGACGTTGCGGTGGCAGGATTTGAATACTGAAATTACCTTAAATCCTGAGTAGATGTTGGGGAGTTGGCACAGCTACTCCTTATAGCCTACAGGTGGTCCCGTTATTCGTACCCACATTATCTGTATCCTGGACGTACTGTATCAGCACAATGTGGCAGAGGATCACTGACTACTTCACATCACCACCGTGCTACCATAGCTCCATTGTTCCCGTAATGAGGTTATTTCAACCTGCAACCATCCAAAGCACTAGCCTATCCCATAACCTACAGTAGCACGGGGCTGGCGAATCTATTGTACATGGCACACCGCCATGAGAGAATTAACGTAAATTAACTAATAGTAAGTTATCCTAACTTCAATATGGTATTATTTAATTATAAGTGATTACTGATTAGGCATACTAGAAAAATAAGTGATATTTTAGATGTGGACTAATTTTGCACTAAGTATTCTTTATTTAAATCACATTATTTTTAAAAGCATTTGATAATATCGTAGTATATGCTGTAATAGCCAGTTCCGATATCCTCTCTCCTCACAAAAAAATGTTCGAAGACAATTTGACATAGACACCTTAAATTGGGCATGCGGATAGTTTTTAGGATCGTATGCCTTTACAAGTATACAAAATATTCAAATATATTCAAATGGAAATGTCCAAACTTGACAACCAGTCCAGAGCACTCGGAGTCGATTGGTGTAGTCCTCAAATCACCATCAAATGCTCAAAGGGGGCACTCCTTAACAATATGGTCCATCGTCTGGTCTTCCGCTCCACAGTCGCAACCAGCAGATGAACAGAAACCCCACTTCTTCAAGGTGTGACCACACCTCCCTTGACCGGTCCTAATGCGGTTCAGCTTCGACCAGGTTTGTCGTGGTAGATGGAATCCCTCATCCTTCCTTGTCGGATCTTGAACCAGATAAGCATTGTTGGGTGGATGCTCTTGCCAGCGCTGTCACCATTTGGAGGTCACGTTGAAAGAACTGACACTATCCAAATCAACCCAGGGTGGCTTGCGTGATTTCAGACGAATTGTTGGTGGATCTCGTAGGGCATCGTACAAGGGAGAGTTCTTCTGAGATGTGATCTTCTTGAGCAACTTTACCTTAGCTGCTGTCCTCCTTAGATCTTGCGGAGCAATATTAGTTAGGACAGGTAACCACTGAAGTCTCCATTTATGGAAGTAATCACTCAATTTCGTCAGATCACTCGTTAGCACATTCTCACAGTTCATAAGATCTTTATTCTGGCAGATTAGTGCTAGGTCGTCTGCATACTGGATTTTCATGGAGTCCATGTTTGGCATGTTATGGATATACAGATTAAACAAAATGGGGGCCAGAACGGATCCCTGAGGTAGGCCATTATTTAGAGTTCTCCAACTGCTAGCTCGTCCATTAAGGAATACCTTAAAGCGCCTATCAGAGAGCATGTTGTTCACTAGAAACGCTAGATTTGACATGGGATGAAGTCAATAAGCTTCGACATCAATCCTTTCCTCCACACAGTATCATAAGCTGCCGTAAGATCCACAAACACTGAAGCTGATTTGAGTCCTCGTTGAAATCCAGCTTCTACTCGAGTTGTCAATGTTAAGACCTGATCACGGCAGCTCCGATGTTTTCTAAAGCCACCCTGTTCTATGGGGATGATTCGATCAATGGCCTCTTGAATGCGATTCAGAATAAGCCTTTCTAGTAGCTTATAGGTCACGCTGAGTAGTGATACTGGTCGGTAGTGAGAAACATCGGTTCCGTCTTTGCCTGGTTTCAGGATGGCAGTTATCTTAGCCTGTTTAAAAAGCCTCTGTAATTCTCCAGTTCTCAAAATCTCATTAAAATTTCAATGAGCCACAGTTTTGTTTTAGGACCGATGGCTTTAAGGAACTCAGGATACACGCCATCAAAGGCAACAGCTTTATTTACCTTTAGCGTACTCAAGGCTATATAAAGTTCCTCAATGCAGAATTCACGTGAGTAGTCGGGATGTGGTTTTAGAACGGACCTCTTTATGTAAATTTCATTTTTCACAGTTCGTGTGTGTGCCTTGTCTATTTTAGTTTTTGAAATCTTCATTAATCTGGATGCAACAGCATTGGCATTCACATGTGTGATTGTCCTTGACAACCTTGAGTCTGTTCCTAGTTTTCTTATTAGATTCCAGGCTTTCCGACTAGAATGTATAAAGTTGAGTCCTGCCGTTGTTTTATGCCATTTTCATATTCTGTTCTTATTGAGAGCTCTCAAGAGGTCATCAGCTGTTGTATCAATATGAGATTCTTGATACTTAGCATACAACTCATTGCATTCTTGAGACCATCCGGGGATGTACTCCTTCCGAAACCCACGTGGAATACATTTCCTTGCTTAACTTTAATTGCACCCACAAATCGTTCATAATTGGATGGAATTTGGGGGAATCCACTGAATGGTATTATCAAGGCCCTTCTGAAACAGTTCCCAGTTCACAAGTTGAAAATTCCATCGAGGTTGAAGGACTGAAGTGACTAATGGAATTTCAATACCATAATGAATTATGACTGGCCTGTGCTGACTGTGTGGAAAAGACTTTATGACCTTGCGTTGTGTCATGTTGTTATCTCCAGATTTAGATATGATACACAAATCTGGAGAATAATCCTTCAGCCATCGAGCAGATCGGAACGTTCCAGAATCTTTAGCGTCGAAGCATACTGTTTCCCTTATCTAGATAGTGTGACTTAGATCTCATTCGGAAAGTAAAGATGCCGGTGCTTGGGAAACACTTTACCAACACACAAAGTCATCGTAACTAAAGTTCGGCATGAGGTATGGTGGTTTACTCCGTTCTCCCTTTCGATGTCATTGCACCGTGCACAACCTCGAAGGTTGTTAAACAGGCCGTACGTGAATGAAACTAAGATTCCAAGTGATAAGTTTGTCCCGTCAATCTCACAGAGATTCCTGGACAAAACTTGTAAATCAGCATACCTCTGTAACTGAAGCACTGCATGAGCATCATATTCCGACGCTGAAGGCATCCATCCTGCATGTGATTTGTCATAGTCTTTCCAAGAAAGGTGCCGAGATATTCCAAATCCCACTTCTAACCTGCTACAATAACCCACGTTATCAGACACAAGTACAAGAGCTGATTGGCAAGATGTCCCTAACCATAAACATCATCACAATTAAGAACAGGAATGTGTTTCTGAGTTTCTTCAGTGCTGGAATCGTGAAAATGTAGCATTAGACAATGTTATCGTCTGTTTTATTTACACTAGTGTCCAAAAGTTAAGCATAAGTTACGAATAAGCAGGGCAAGAGGAAATAGACCGTAAATCGCACGACATATGCACCTACCAACCTTACGTGGTCGCTCTGTATAGGAAAGGAGTATTCCCTGCTTTAACTAGCGGCGTAACCGCAAGGTAAACACAGCCAGTGCCTGTGCCCCATATTCCCTCAGTCGTGTTTGCACTGTTATAGTGTGCGGAGTGTTTCCTCGTGGCGAACGTGACAAAATAATGGCAAAACGACGCCATTTGGACCCCTTTTTGCAAGGTAGGATACTCGGCGGCCTAGAAGCAGGCCAGACACAGACCGAAGTCGCCGTATCCTTGAATGTGCCACAAAGTGTAATTTCCAGGTTTTGGAGACGATTTCGAGACACAGAAGATGTAGTCGTAGGCCAGTACATGGTAGACCAAGAGTAACCACCCCACAGCAGGACCGATATCTGGCCTTAACCGCCCGACGAAATCGGAGTGCACCTGCGAGACAATTGTCGGCGGAGCTTGCAGCCGTCTCAGGGGTTGCCGTTCCCCGGCAAACTGTGTACCGGAGGCTCAGAACAGCAGGGCTGTTTGCCAGACTTTCAGCGGTGTGCGGCCCGCTCACTCCAGCACAGAGACGGGCCCGTTTACTGTGGAGCCGTCAACGTCGAAAATGGACCAGGAATAAATGGAGGCATGTGCTCTTCAGAGATGAATCCCGCTTCAGTTTGCAGAACGATTCCCGTCGCACATTAATCTGGAGAGAACCGGGTAGCCGATACCACCACAGGACAATCGTGGTACGGGACCAGTATGGTGGTGGTGGTGGTGGTGGTGGTGGTGGTGGTGGTGCCATGGTGTGGGGCGGCATCATATTGAATGGACGTACGGACCTGCCCATCTTCACGGGTGGTCCGAGGAACACAGTGAACGCTCGGAGATAGAAGGATCACGTAGTGAGACCACATGTTCGACTCATCAGAGGTGCGGTTGGTCCAGACTTCCTCTTAATGGACGATAATGCCCGACCGCACCACGCTGCTCTGGTGGATGAACTTCTGGCTGGGGAAGGCATTCATCGCATGGACTGGCCAGCGAAGTATGCGGATCTGAATCCTATAGTACATGCCTGGGTTGCATTGGGGAGACGAATTGTATCCCGTCAGCCTCTACCAAGGACCCTCCAAGACCTTCGCATTGTCCTTTCGGAGGAGTGGGATCGACTGCCACAAGAGCTCTTGGACCATCTGATAGAGAGCATGCCACGTCGCTGCGAAGCATGTGTGGCCGTTAGGGTAACCATACACCCTATTAACAGCATATTTTGTTGTGGAAGACATTGCCAAGTTTTGTTAGTTGTTGTCAAAGGTGTGCCTTAGCTATCAGATCCTTTCTGACACTGTTTTTATGGACAAGTTGTGTGACATATGGTGTGTGATTAAGCTTCCGTTTGTGCAGCAATCAGTCTGCCATTCCTATCAGGCGGTATGGCCTCGTTTAGTGATTATGCTTAACTTTGGAACACTAGTGTATATGGTGTGTGTCTACAGAACAGATGTCCAGTATCAGGGGGTGAAGTGTAATGTCTAATAGTGCTGTAGATCACCATGTACACGCAGACGACCGGATTCAAATCTCGGCCCAGTGGTGTAGGATTTAAGTACTAATTTGAAGTGACACAGTCGGCACAGAACAGGGGGTTGGATGACTTTCTTTCTCCAAAAAACGCATGACTCAACACCACACCCAGTCAACAATGTAAGGATTGAACTTCCTCCTTCACTTCAGTCCTCACTGCCAATGAAAATGAAAATCCACAGCCTGCTTCCAGTCTCCGACCGGGTCAGGAATGGAATGAATGAAGCCCCCATCTAGCGGCGAGGATGTAAACTGTGCCGGCTGCCGAAGTCTGTCGCACTCCTCTGGGGCAATGATTAAATGAATGACAGATGAAATGAAATGATAGTGGAGAGTGTTGCTGGAATGAAATGTTGACAGGGAAAACCGGAGTACCCGGAGAAAAACCTGTCTGCCTTCGTTTTGTCCAGCACAGATCTCACATGGAGTGACCGGGATTTGAACCACGGACCCAGCGGTGAGAGGCCGGCATGCTGCCGCCTAAGCCACGGAGGCTTCCTTACTGCCAATATCTTAATTAATTAATGATTAACTAATCTATCATACTATTATTACAATTGTGTCCAGCTCCGTAGATAAGAGGAACCACGTTAAGAATAAGTGAATATTTGATGGTTTTTAGCCGGTGAGTACCAAAGAATGGGTATTCCTGCTAGTGTATTAAAATGCATTTTCCAGCTTTACCCGCCTCCTTAGGGCGAAGCCTCCGTGGCTTAGGCGGCAGCACGCCGGCCTCTCACCGCTGGGTCCGTGGTTCAAATCCCGGTCACTCCATGTGAGATCTGTGCTGGACAAATCGGAGGCAGGCAGGTTTTTCTCCGGGTACTCCGGTTTTCCCTGTCAAAATTTCATTCCAGCAACACTCTCCACTCTCATTTCGTTTCATCTGTCATTCATTTAATCATTGCCTCAGAGGAGTGCAACAGCCTTCGGCAGCCGACACAGTTCATATCCTCGCCGCTAGATGGGGGCTTAATTAATTCCCTCCCTGACCCGGCCGGTTGACTGGAACCTGGCTGTGGATTTTCATTTTCATTTTCATCCGCCTCCTTAGGACCTTACCCCTATGGCATAGGCCTATGTTTCCTTCAGAAATGCAATACATACAAATAACTGCTTATTCCTCCATTCCTAACTCGCATCGACAGCAGATTTTCTTCCATCTTATTCTCGTCCTCATCTTTCATGCTCCTTGCCACAATTCCTTCAATACCTTGCCTGGTACACTAATAAGATTCTTCTTATTCTTTTCTTCGGAAGAAAACTATTGATGCATCTGCAAACGATCCAAAAACAAGACACAAATTCGGCTAATAAACGTTATATAGATGCAAATGTATTGCAAGCACAAAAGATGGAAATTATGACTTTAATTGAAAGTGGTTAATCTCAAACGCCTACGGACACGAGTTCGAAAAAGTATGTCAACTGTTTTCGCTTAAAGCTTATCAATGGAGTTAATGATGCACAGAGTAAACGTTGGTAACCCTGTGAATAATCAGGATGTGTGCACCAAAGCCTGTCTCCCTAAGTCCAACTCCTCGTCCAGGTAGTGGGAGATGGGCAACGTTAGAAGTAGAGGAATTCCTGTAAGGGTGAAGTACAGTGGGGAACTCGTGTGCCCCGGGACCGCTACGGTAGCTGTGAAGGCCTTGCAGGAACCCTGGAAATTGCGGCTAACGGAGCTCTGGTGACACTACTGCCTTGTAGTGTGGAGTTGGCCCTCCAAAGGCTAAGGGAAGAAACCCCGACAGAAAATCAGCATGCCTAGAGGCTATAGGAAGCAGCCCCTCCACTGGGCTTTAGGTGCTGTAGGCCTATAACTTACACACTCGAGAATCAAGTATTATAGAAACACATACAGAAGTAAACAGGACGGATATCTCGATGACAACGTGTGGAATGAAAACCCGGACTCGAATTGGTTCCTGGAACGTACGGACAATGTACGAAGCGGGAAAGTTGGAACAGATTTCAAAGGAAATGGACCGATATAAGATGATGGTTCTCGGACTAAATGAAACCGATAGAACGTATTTGGAGAACACCAGCTGAGAGGTGGCAAACCACTGCCATATTCAGGAAAGGAAGAAGATGAGGACCACCAAAGCGGAGTAGGATTGTTGCTGACAAGAGAAGCGCGAAAATGTCTTCTGGACTGGAACCCTGTTTCAGACCGTATTATTACAGCAAGGTTCAAGAGTAGAGTTAGAAATATTCATCTATAGAGTGCTATGTACCAACAGAAACAGCAGAGCCTGAAGAAAAAGATCACTTTTATGGACAGCTTGAAAGTGCCTTTACAAAAATTAAGAAGGAAATTAAGATCATAATATTAATGGGCGATATGAATGCCAAGATTGGAAATACAAGCGAGGGAGTGGAAAGAGCAATGGGGAAACATGGTATGGAAGTTTCAAAATGATAATGGAGAACGCTTCGTTGACCTTTGCCTGAATAAAAATTTGGTCATAGGTGGATCAATTTTTCCTCACAGGAAATGCCGCAAGGTAACATGGGTCTCACCAGATGGGAGAGCACAAAATCAAATTGGTCATTTCGCGATGAGCCAAACGTGGAGACGGTCACTATTAGGCACTCGGAACAAAAGAGGCGCAGACTGTGGAAGTGATCATCACCTGGTAATAGCTGAAGTTAAAATGAAGATTGCTGCAGTAAATTGAAGAAATAAAAGAAGTGGGAAGAGAAAATTCAACGTTGAAAAATTGAAAGACACTGACGTTAAGAATGAATTTGTAATGGAACTGAAGAACAGGTACAGTCCACTTGAGTTTTACAGTATAAGAGAAGACCAAACGAAATGAGAGTGAATGGTAAATGGGGAAGAATAAAATCAGCTTTACTGAATACAAGTGAGAAGATACTGGTATTTAAACAACACAATAGAAAGCCTTGGATATCAGAAACTACCTGGAAGAAGATGGAAGAGAGAAGAGACATCAAAGCACAGCTAAGTCATTGCAAATACGAAATTAAGAAGAAAAGTTTGAGGCAACAGTACAGCAAACTGAATCGACAAATAAAGAAAGCAGAAAGAGATGATAGAAGGGACCAGGTGAACAGACTGGTGGAGACTGCACAGCAGGCGGCGCTCAAGGGAGATTAAAAACAGCTCTACAACATCACAAAGCAACTGTCTCGGAAGAAGTTCAATCAGCACAGGCCAGTAAAATCCAAGGATGGCAAGCAGCTTATGAATAGTGATGAACAAATGAGGAGATGGAAAGAACATTTCAGTAAAGTGTTAAATTAAGATGTGATACAGGAGGATCAACGTGAGGAAGACTATCGAGAGGCCCCAGAATTGCGAGTGAATATTAACCCGGCGACGAAGAGTGAGATCATAAAGGCACTGAAGAGCTGTAAGGCAGGCAAAGCACCTGGAGTGGATAACATTGTTATTGTAGTGGAAGTTTTGAAGGCAGACTATGAGATGACAGCTGAGATGCTCTTGCCATTGTTTGAAGACCTAATGGAAGACAGACACACTTCCAGAGGACTGGAAGAAGGGCATTTTGATAAACCTCCGAAGAAGGGGGATTTGACCATGTTGCAGTAACTGGCAGGGAAGCACGCTATTGTCGATACCAAGTAATTCTTTTTCTAGGATTATACTGAATCGAATGGGAGAACCATTGGAGACCAAGATCCGGAAAGAGCAGGCAGGATTTCGAGAACACCGTCCTGTACAGACCAAATGAACAGCCTAAGAATTATAGTTGAGCAGTCCATGGAATATCAGTCTCCACTGTACTTGGCATTGATTTCGAAAGATCCTTTGACAGTGTACAGCGGCAAGCAATCTGGAGAGCAATACAGATGTATGGGGTTCCAATGAAAATCATTAACATGATAAAAATGCTATACATAGGATACACCTGTCAAGTGGAACATGATGGAGACCTCTCAGAGGCCTTTCAAATATAGTCAGGAGTTAGACAAGGATGCCTGCTCTCACCTTTGTTATTCCTGATGACACCAGATCAGGTCATTAGAAAAGTGGTGGAACGTAAGCAGAGGGAAATACAGTGGGGGATGATGGAACACCTGGAAGATTTGGACTTTGCGGATGATATATGCCTATGATCCCACTCATTTAGATATATGTCTGAGAAAATGATAGACCTTGAAATGAAAGCACACAAGGTGGGACAGCATCGCTAAGACAAAGGAGCTATGGGTAAACACCAGGAACACAAACCCACTGGTATTAGAAAACGAGACAGAGAAAATTGACCAGTTTTGTTATCTAGGAAGCGTTATTTCTAGAAGTGGAGGGGCAAATGAAGATGTCCAAAACAGGGTCAACAAGGCCATTGGGGCCTTTGCACAGCTCCGACCAGTGTGGAAGTCTCAAGAATTGAGGATAAAGACAAAACTGAGGATCTTCACGACGAATGTGAAATCAGTACTCTTCTACGGCTGTGAGACGTGGAAGGTGATGAGAGAGATTACACGCAAGGTCCAGACATTCATAAACAGATATTTGAGAACCATCCTAGGAGTGTGATGGCCAGATATTATATCAAATCAGGATTTGTGGGAACGTACTGTGCCCTTATTCACCAGTGATGTGACAGCCAGAATCCCAAGATGACGATGGATCGATGCAAATCGGCAGTAGCCTACCCCGGCTAAAAAATACTTACCCTCACAACTAGCACATCACACACTGAAAATGAGGAACATATAAGGGTGAATCTATCCACTAATAAACACTATGGTCTATCCTCAACAGGATCCAAGCAAATAACAAACCAGGAGAGCTAGAGAGCTCTATAATCTCGGGTAACATAGGAATATGAAATGGGTAAATAGACATTGATTCAATATCTTGACCATAGCATTTATATTAAAACCTCCCACTAAGATAAATCATAACCACAAGTTCTATAAAAACATTACATGCATACGTAAAAACGTGCCTGCATTTATTCAATAAAGTCTCCCTGTCTGTCCTCACAGACTCCTTCTTACAACACAAATGAGTAACAACAACTTCATGTTTATACCAGGTGTTCAGGATCAACGATAATAAAAAGAAGTTAATTTATTAAATCGATGAAATGACTCTAATAACTATGGCCTGCCGATATAACAACCGCAATGCTGAACGCTATGCATGCATGGATCCTGAAACCTGCTATCACTTCTTACTAAATTAATAAAACTAAATATTGATTAAATAAACGACGGAAAAATACTATGTACACAATGTGCACCTCTAAACATCTTCTGCCATAAATGTTTATCGCTCCTAGGTCATTATATGTTGTTATAAAATGACAAAATAATTATTAATTAATTTTCCACTAACAATATCATCTATCATATGGTCGCATGTTACCATCGGGATCAATAGCCCATTCAACTAAGTTCAGACTACAGTATGATAACTCCTTACTAGTCACTCTTGCATTAATAAAATACTAATAAAAAATAAAACTTTTATAAAATACCAGGAACCTTACTTGCGGTGCATACTGTATTCACCACATTCCCAACAGCTGATAGCCCAGGCCTGCCAACGATAGCGTGCTCAAATCACACTCCCAACCAATATCCCTTTTCATTTCTACCCGTATATACAGCGCCAGGAAGCCTCCGTGGCTTAGGCGGCAGCACGCCGGCCTCTCACCGCTGGGTCCGTGGTTCAAATCCCGGTCACTCCATGTGAGATCTGTGCTGGACAAAACGGAGGCAGACAGGTTTTTCTCCGGGTACTCCGGTTTTCCCTGTCGAAATTTCATTCCAGCAACACTCTCCACTATCATTTCATTTCATCATTCATTTAATCATTGCCCCAGAGGAGTGCGTCAGGCCTCGGCAGCCGGCACAGCCCATATCCTCGCCGCTAGATGGGGGCTTCATTCATTCCATTCCTGACCCGGTCGGAGACTGGAAGCAGGCTGTGGATTTTCATATACAGCGCCAACATCAGAACTACATAACAGAACTCGTAGTCTTCATTTATATAATGCAATGGCATTTCAACATTCCTCGTTTTCAAACTAAAACTTTCTACTGTTCCTAGCTCACTCGAGCCATCTCAATACACGCTGCGTTGCCACGTTTCCACGGTCCTTCAATACTCCGTTACAACTTTACGGGAGTTATCCACCCTAATACAATGTCATACGATCTACATTGGACAAGGTGACACGGGACATCGATCCCTAGCAGTGCCCACCTTCATGATCTGACCAAAGTCAAGATTCATGTCCGTCCTGAGACCTAACCTCTATAAAAATATCAGCTGGCTTCACAGTATAAATCTTTGGTTTCAAACAACTTACTGGTATCGTTAATAATCAAGAAATAATTCAATAGCTCCTTCTCTACAGAGTCATAGCTTTCTTCACAATGTAAACATCAGCTGTTACATACTTATAATCCTGCCATTCCACAAACATTTGCTCTTACAGCATCAAAGTATTCTTTACTAAAATATAGGAATAATTCCCTTTAATCATTCTCAATGTCTTCATAAAATCGTAATAATGACTATCTCAGCTTCCATTAACTATCAACAATGTCAAGGAGTCTTTAAAGAAAATCAACTGCTGATTCGAAACTCGCTTCTGAAACGTCAACTGTCTGAGATCAAAATCTCAGATTTAAAATTCAAAATTCAATGAAAATATTTTAATATCGGGGAATATCACATCCGATTAAAAATAAAAATTCAAAAATCCAAACTCGAAGTCCTAATCCTAGTATTTAAAATCCTAATCCTTAAAATAGGATTACTCAAAATCCCTAATATTTAAAATTGAAAATTATCTCGATCTTCAGTAAAATTCAGAATTGACAAACTCCTCAAATGTAAAAATCAATCATGAAGATCCTTCGTGAAAATAATCCTTAATCCCAGGATCCAATCTTTCGTTGTATAACAATGTCATCCTTAAGGATCCTTAATCCTTGACGTAAAAGTCTATCTTATGAAAACCTTCCACATGAAAATTCGTTGTGAAAATCGATGTCATCTGTCGTTGCGAAAATCTTCCATGAAAATCGTAAACGTGAAAATAAATCATCACATTAAATTTCCAATTCAACAATCCAGAAATAAGAACTTTCATAGTTCCACTATCAAATCATTCGACGTTCCAATATAATGAAAGTGTAGATCTCCAATCCCAATGAGCATTAACTTAGAACAAAAATATCCACACTGCAAAATGTAATGCAATTCCAATCGACGTTAAAGTATTCTAAAATACTGTGAAATCTCACAATGAGAATTGGTCCTACAGGCATGATTCAAACATCTAAGTATCTACTGAACCGATAATATAAATTGGACTTTTCATCTAACTTTATGTAGGCTTCATGATGTTTCAACGATGAACTTAGCGTGTGGCACCACGCTTTGAAGAAAGAACTAGAAACTCCTGTCCGAGTCCGGCTCTGCTGTCCCCGCGAAGCTCCAACCCCGAGCCTGTCCTCTTCTCCCGGCGCGCTGCTCGCCTGGCTCCCGCAAGACCTCGTTCGCCTTCATCGGTCCGCTGGTTCGAGTCCCGTCTTCTTCTTGGCTCTTGAGCTTCTTCTCGTTCCATTCTTCTGATCTTGTCCTCTCGAAGTTCTTGTCGTTCTCGTCCATGTTTATAGGTATTATATATCAGTTCATGTTCCTTATGTAGTCTTTCTTCCTTCTAAATTTCTAAGACAGCATCGTGCCTCTGTTTTCGTGTATCGAAATGTGTCACCCACGAACACTCCTGCAGCATAATTTAGACCACATTCTCCCGTTGCATATTTAGCACGAAATCATCTCCATCGTAGCTAAGTCACATGTCCCATTTAACCAAGTTTCTACTACGTTCTCCATGTTCATAAAAATGTTCAAATATGAATAATTCTTCAATTTACACGTTTCTTTCACAATGTTTCAACAGTTATTTCAATACACCGTCCCTTCGTACAACGCACTCGCGTCAGTTTTAAATCTTTCTAGTGAGAATTTTAATGCACTCCACGACACAACAGATATCTTTGTCCTGCAGGCGACAATCTGTTTCACATAAAGTATCTCAATAATGTCTTTAAACTTTCTCAAACTTCTTGTACATTAACCACATTTACTTTTAGTGAACTTACTTGCATTTAAGACCAAATTCACACGTTTCTTAGTATTTTTCATGGTTGCACAACATGTCTCAGTTCCACGCGGATCACGCGTTCGGCACATATATCCCCTTCGAAAGTCGCGATCAGAGTCATTCTATAATGGCCGTTTCGCCTCCTTGTTCCCTCTCAATTCATCATAGCAAACACCTCTACGCGAGCAACAATTGCGCGGATTTGCTTTTATCGAAATATCATCAAACTGAAGCAAATCTCTACATATTTCTCAACGTGATAATTCACCAATTAAATTATGCTAATTTTCCAGAGTTATAAAAATGATATATAAGGTCAAAATATCATTTTTACTCAAATAAAATATTACTTCAGAAAATATTTCATTGGCTTCTGCCATCACGTGACCTCGGCATAGCAACAAGCCTTCTCCCATGGATACCTATTTTTGTAGAGCAGGCAGCCTATTCTCCCGGTTATCCAATCAGATTAATACTTTCATCTGGTCGCCGTACATCCAGCCATCTATTTCCTAATTGGAAAACACCTTTTATCCACTGTTTCTCGCTGCTAACTGGAATCATGACCACGTTCCAGGCCCTGCTAACTTTCAAAACTCTATGGTTAAATTTTGTACGAGTCTCAAAATGCTCATATTCCAAATTCGGGTACAGTACCCAACAACGCAAGTCCGAAATCCAGATTAAAGAACGGAATGGAAATGGTTAGGCCACACTCAGCGTAAAGGTCCTGACAGCATACCAAAACAGGCTCTTGAATTGAATCCTCAGGGAGCTAGATGAAGGCTAAACGTGGCGTCGAACAGTGGAAGCAGAGGCGGCATCAGTTGGGAAGTCCTTGAAGAATATCAAGACCTTGGCAGCAAATCGAGTCAGATGGAGAGCTCTTGTATGTGCCCTATGCTCTACCCAGGAGTAACAGGAATTAAGTCAAGTTAGTCAGTGCACCAAAGCCTGCATGTTAACCAATGCTGCGCTGTTAACCAAAGACTATGATGTACTGTACACCAACGTCGAATAACGCAGCTAGCTTTTCCTACGGACGACATGGGCGCTGCTAGAAAGGGCTATATTGATAAGAAGGTGAAAGAGCAATTATCGCTTAATCGAATATCATCGAATATACACCAGATGCTGAACATTTAACTGTACTATTAAACGTGTTGAAACATCACTCATCGATCAGGCAGTTAAATCCGAGGATATATTATCATCGCAACTTGTTCTTACGCACGAGCAAAAAGACTAAGACGACTATGTTGTAGTTCCCTGCTTAACAGCACGGGAAACTCAACATGGGCAATGTACCATCGTCATACAATGTACAATCTCTGTCCGAAAAGTTCGGTAAATGGTTCTATAGATGGTTATGCACTTCTGAGAACGGCTGTACAAGTTCTGGAAACCCCTGGCTTAGTCTTCTTTAGGGATAGCCTTCAGTTGGGTCTTCACATTACGTTGGATGTCGAAATGTCCGAAAAGCTCTCGTCCTTCAGGGCTTTTCGACGACCCTGGACCCCGCCACTCCATACGTTGACGCTTGTCTTCGGGGTTGTACCCCAGGCACCAGGTCTCGTCGCCCGTCACGATGGTTTCCAGGCCCATTCCATTCCACGGAACATTCACCCTTCTCACTGCCGCCCATCAATGAGGTGTGCATGGCAGGTTGCATAAATTCACTCTTCTCTCTCGCTTTCAATTCAGAGTTTTGACGACCCAACTGAAGGCTATCCCTAAAGAAGGCTATGCCAGGAGTTTCCAGGAGTTGTACCCTTTGTGTTTGTTGACTGAGGTGTCCGTTAGTAGACTACTCCAAGAATTGTCATACTTGACTCCATTAAACATCATTTCTTCGGTAATCCAAGAATTAATATACTTTACTGCATTAAATAGCTTGCCCTAGTTTCGTAGTGGCCTGCATTCTTGGCTGTCACCACGGAGGCCCGGGTTTGATTCCCGGATTTGCCAAAAAAATCAATTCTGGTTTGAGGGCTGAAACGGGGTCCACTCAGCCTCGTGAGGCAAAACAGAGAAGAGATGGGTGCAATTTCCATCTCAGTTATCTTGGAAGTAGTTTCCCACTTCTACTCCAGGCAAATGCCGATGTAGTTCCTAACCGAAGACCACGGCCCCCTCCTTCCCAATCCTCACCTGCATTACAAATACACACACTACTACAGACACCAGAATAACACAGGTTATAAAATTAAACACGTAGCAAAGTACACGGTGCTAAGTGATCACGATGTCGCGAAGTCCCTAAATGAATTAACATTAACACTAAATATTTTGTACACTGTTGGAGACACCCAAAATAGATGTTGAATGGCGTGTGTTCCCCACAAATCAAGCCCCCGCCATTATCAAAATGCTGATCATCATCACTGACTGAGGTGATGTGGAGAGTGAGTGTATACGCATGCGCATACCCCTTCCCATTCAGACTCCTGTCACCGTTCACCCACACATGGGAATCGATATGACAGCAACGAAAACAATTACATATTAATAGGAATGTATAAGTAACTTGATCTTGCAGAACTTGCGCCTCAGGGACAAAATTGATTTAGAAATCTAATAGTAATCATTAAACGAGGGAGCATCCCAACTTCGTAATTTGATTTTTTACTTTTTCTGGTAAAAGAAAAGAAATCTCTCCTCTCCCCCCTGTTATGAGAGTTCCAATATTGAATTATAGAAAAAAAAACTACTTAAACTCGATCACTGGAAGGGGGACAAGAAATTAATAATCTGTCTCGACCACGTGCGTGTGTCAATATGGGTGAGCAAACTCAAACACTACATCTATATTCTTCTTTAGACAATATATTTTACTGAATTCCTTGGAGTTATAATATCTATGGTATTTGTCAGTGGGTCGTCTATTATTTAGAATATACACGTGAATGGAGGTCTGATGTTCAGTGTTTTCTTGGAGGTACGGTAGCCGATTGATGAGATGGCCTGCTGAATAACTAGTTTCGTGCAAAGCTTGAGAGCCATTCTAAACTTTTACTTGATATAAGTTTGCCATATTCTAAGGGACATGGACATGTGCCCCAACGCTTGTTATCCATCATCCCTGCCGTATATCTGCGGGCACGCCAGTGAATCAATGAAGTTTGTATAGTTACATTATAATTGATTTCCAGTCGGTCAACAATTGGGCACATTATCGTGTTGACTGACTGAAAAACAATTACTGTATTTTATGAAGGCAACACTTACCAATGGTTCCTGAAATGTCTATATTTAAATGAGGCTTATTTTCCCGTGGATTGTGCTCTTGGAGATCCGGCTTTTTCGTTTAGCAGGGCAATATTTGGGACAGGCAATTGTACTTCATAAGCCAGCAAGCCACAAGCAAGGATTAGCCTAAACTTGAACAAACAAATTAAACCTCTGTTCTGTTTCCTTGTGAACCAAATATACCGTACTGTCGTCGTCGTGATATGTAAATATATTATCCCTCTCTCTCTCTGCTAAAGAGGATTTAAGTGTGTGCACTCAGCTTCATGAAGACAGCTGAATACGTAAGTGGATTCAAATCCCACTCTCAGCCACCCTAGTGGTTGCTTGAGGCTTCGGTCGCTTCTTTCCCAATCCCACGAAAGGAAGTTTTTAACTCACCTCTAAAATTCTACATCAACTAATCGGGAATTGAACCCAATCCGCCTTGATGGGAGGGAATCAGCTTGAGCGCTGCGTCATAACGACCGCTTTCCCAATCCCATTCCCAATTACAAGTGCACTTACTAGCTCACACCACAACATCACAGGCTATCGGACAAATTCCACACCTACTCAAGTGCACGGGGCTGATGACTATGAATAACAACACTAATTAAATTATCATACATACACTTGTGTCCAAAATTAAAGCAACAAACTGCTATTTCTCCGTCCTGTGGCTAATTCACGATATACAGTAATCAGACAAACTGTCAACAAATGTCTGTACAATCGTGTTCGTCACGGAATATGGCATTCCTGTCCGTACAACCATGCCATGGATGACGTCAACGCACCTGTCAAACGGGGTGGTGTTTACTAAGTAGTTCTACATTAACACTCCCTGTGTACACATGCACAGAAGGTGCAGTATGGCACAGAGAATACGCCTAGAAGACCCTCTGCGGTGGAGGGCCATAGGAAGAATGGAAGCAGGACAGTCGCAAAGTGATGTGGCCCAATGGCTTAATGTGAATCGTTATGTTGTTTCTCGGATGTGGCAACAGTTTGTATCCCGAAGACCAGGGCAGGGCCGACCACGTGTGACATCAGAACAAGAGGAGCGTTATTTGGCTGTAAGGGCATGACGGTTCCGCCGTAGTACTGCACGGCAACTGGCATCTGACCTCGGAGCATCCTCTGGAATAGTTGTATCGAGGCAAACAGTGTACAGAAGTCTTCGGCAGAGTGGCCTTTATTGTCGGAGACCTGCTGTACGTGAACCCCTGACTCGTCTGCACAGAAGGGAACGTCTAGAGTGGAGTCGTCAACATGCCAATTGGACGGTCGAACAGTGGGCCAAGGTTCTTTTCACAGATGAGTCTCAATTTGGTCTGGAGAGTGATTCTCGACGGATTCGCATCTGGAGATAACGATTTCGGGACCCGAATATTGTGGAAAGAGACCGATATCGAGGAGGATCCCTAATGGTGTGGGCAGGGATTATGTTGACTCTACTCTGTGAGCTGCCAGAATAGTATTGACATTTGGCCGGAAATTCCACGTCAGTCATCACCCCTCTGCCTCTTGACCAATCCATGTTCGCATAATTGATGTCATAATACTTTGCGTTGCAATATTACAGCCCACGTGCTTCAGTGCCTGGTCAGCAGCTGTATCTCTGGCTTGTACAGTTTGGCAACCTCGTTCTCAGACCACATGGCGAGGCGAACACCTCTTCAAGAAATTCTACTGGTAAATCGGCAAGGTTTAACTGCTGTCAGGTATCGTGACGAGATTTTGGAACGTCATGTTCGGTTGTTGCGAGTTACTGTGGGCCCAGACTTCGTACTGATGGAAGAAAATTCCTGACCTCATAGAGCACAGGTGGTTGATGTTTTCTTGGAAACGGACGATATTGCACGCATGGTGTAGCCTGCTCACTCTCCAGATTTGAATCCCATAGAGCATATCTGGGACGAACTAGGGACACGAGTTGTTTCACGTCAGCATCCACCAACCACTCTCTAAGACTTGCGAGCTGTTCTGTATGAAGAATGGGCGTAATTTGCCTCAACGTGAGATTGATGGCCTTATTCGCAGCATGACCCACCCTTGTCAGGCCTGTATTGCTGTATTGCTGGTCACACCCCATACTGAGCACATTAACCAGTTGTTGGAATGTGTGTGCAAATCCATGAAGTTGGAAAAAACTAAGAACATTTTTGTCTACTGTTATGCATGTTGCAGTGGTTTACTTTCTGTATTCATTACATTGTTGCTACTTTTTTCTTAGCGTATGGCTTTTAGTGCCGGGAATGTCCGAGGACATGTTTGGCTCGCCAGTTTTTATAACTGCTTCGAGACGGACACCCAATGGGTGAGCTACAAGTGCCGTTGGGGAGGAAAGTGGGAATGTACAAGGACGAGGAGTTGGAAGGTAGCGGCTGTGGCCTGTAGTTAGCGACCAACCCCGGCATTTGCCTGGAAGGAAGATGGGGAACCACAGAAGACCATCTTCAAGGTTGCCGGCGGGGGGATTCGAACCTCCTCTCCTCCCGGATGTGAGCGACTGCCAGCAGTCATGCCGTAACCACCACGGCTAACTCACCCGGTGCTACTTTACTATCACCTGTTTATACTGTTTTGTGGCAAAATAAACGCAACCTTGCAACATTTCCGTTTGTTGCTTTAATTTTTGACACCATTGTACGGTATATATGAAACGCTAAGGTGTATGTTTCACAAAACTCAGGCTCTTAAACCAGAGGGAGTTGGGATTTGTGGTTTGTGCCAAAATGCTCCAAATCGCCTGAATAGTACAGGAAAAAACTTGCATTTCTTGAAAAGTGCGTTTAAACAAATAAACAAGACGATATGCCCTGGCATAACTGTGTTGAGTCCAGCCCGCATAACACTAGGGCCATGTGGGTGGTCTATACACATGGGGCGCACACAGGTAACTGTTTGTGCTCTCAACAGGAACAGAATTGCCTGCAACAGTGACGAATTGCTTCTGATTTCAAAAATATCGACAATTTTTTTAAAAAAAGTGTGTTTAATCAAATAAAAGAGAAGCCTGTATAACAATAAACCCGGGTGCATGGTTTATGCACATGCGAGATTTCTCGAGATTTCTAGCACTGGTTCCCTAAAAATTACATAAAATAGACTACAATCACTGATCATTTTCACTTCAAATATCACAGCATTATATTTACAACACTGCGTTATTGAGAAATATCAAATCTAGCTGAAGAAAGTCTTTACTGCAAGTTTATAAAACCATTAATTACCGCAAACGTTTTGTCTACCACAGTCGGAGATTAACTAATCTGAGTTTATTTTGACTTCCATTGCCATAAACCGAGATGAAATCGATCCCGAATTTATGACTACCAAGCACTTTCAGTAGCCCACTCTCATGCCGGTGATAATTTTTATGTTAATGTTGAAATTCTACGTGGAAGAATTTTTTAACGCATCTAGGAAGATGCAGATGCACTTTTGACTTCGTCAAGAAGCTGCTAATATTTATTTCTCATGATTAAAGAATGTATTCTTCAATGTGCATATTTGGATATATAATCTACAGTATTTCTGCTTAATTTGCCAGTTGGAAATGGCATAATCATATATTTTTTACGTTTGAGACGACGGTATTACCCTGCAGATATGCAGAAGGAATGTCCAGAGTCGCTCAATGACTTCACTTGTCACGAAGCCGGTACACCTGCTTCCGTGAAGAATTGACTCCTCTACCTGTAGCGTGCGAGTGTAGTACGCCGAGGCCATTACAAGTCCGGTCTAGTTGACCGATGATAAAGCAATTATGGATAACATCCTAGTGAAAATCGTAAGATATCAAGTATATTTTAAGCACGATGTGTGTTAGTGATTACCGTGTGGTATTTTACTAAAGTGAGTGAACTATTTCCCGAAGGAAATATTAAAATATCCACGATTATGATCTTGCACATAGTCACATTTTTCCAGACCAAGCATGGCCGACTATTGTGCCATTTACTAAGTGTAAATTCTGTGAATCATCAATGTTGCAAAGTGCATCATTTAATAACAGTGTGAATAACATGAGAAATATCCGAGCTGTGCAAAGCCGTGATTTATAAGCACTAGATGTCGCTGATGAAATGTGATTGCTATTTTCACTAACAGTGATTGTCGAAGTGAGCCGACACGTGCTGTGTCTATTAAATTCTGTCCCGCAAACACGGCCATTTATTGAAACATAGTCTGCAATTAGAAGTGTAACAGCAGTGTTGCTTATTAAAACTACTATAGAAGCAGTGTTTCATCGTCGAAACTACATAGCCTACAATATGTCAGAGTATCGCCACGTGCTGAGAACTTCATCACCGTTCACCATGCAGTCGATGATGGCGTAATCTACTTAATGGGAGAGATACCGAACATCCAAGCAGCACGATAAAATGGAAGCCGAAGAGTGGATAAAGATGTCTGAGGACGAGCGATGGAAGTTTTCGTCGGAACACTTATGGAAGGAAATTACCCCTCAGATTTATTCCTATGTGGATGAGGTGATCCACAGACGCCGTGAGTCATGATCTAATGTCCATTTGTAACGTGATGGTTCTTGGTGGATTAGTTTAGCGACCGTAACTCGGATTTTCAGTCATCTAGGTAGGGTACTTTAATTGTTCTTCTTTTTAGTACCGTCTATGGTATTTTCAATTTTCATGAACGATGACATGTTTCGTTTCCAAAGCATAGAGTTACACACCAGAACAGTGTGTTTACACACGGTGCACCATTGTAATAATGATGTCCACATCATGGAAAACTAATTGTGTAATTTTTTGAAGGAGCAGTTATTTATCTTTGACTCAGCTGTTGCTGATATTTTTCACTTTTGGAGCTCTCAATTTTTGTATAATGTTAGAACGCCACTGACGGGCGTATCATTTGATGGGAGAGCTTACCCATTCACTTTATAGTTATTGTAAATACATTTTTTGTAGTGGCAAGAAGACCACGTGATTCGAGCTGAATCTAATATCAATGTGAAGGAGTGGAATATCTTTGAAATACTACTCATAATCCCGATTCTCACTAAACACGTATCATTTCAAGTAAACACCATAGGTTTAGATGGTGAGAATGTTTATTGACTTCTTTAACGTGCTTTGAGTGCACGAAATTACAATTTTCACAACCCGCAGTGAGTGACATATCTGATAAAGACATTATTAAGGGAGGGATATCTCTCGTTTAATCTTCTTCGCTTTGCTAAGGCAAGCCCATCTAGGTTGATATCTTCTTATATTCTATTGCAACGTTACTAGCATTATAAGGTATATTTATTATGAACTGCAAATGAAGGGTTACGTATAGGACAATATTTTGCGAACCCAAATACGTCAAGAAACGAATATTTTAGATTGTACTGGTTGCCAAAGATACTCATTCAGTGAGGCTAGTGCGTGAAGGCAGTATACTTGCGGTACAGGTGTACCAAAGGTCACGCCACAGTGATGCCAAACCAGATCTCAAATGAGACCATTGCCACTTGACAAGTTAATTGCTAACAGTTCTGTAGAAGGGATTTTTTTAGACGAGCCAGCTTTATAGGCTTGTATTTGTAATTTGGTCTAAGTAACAGCAATTCTTTGAAATACGAGGATACAATGTGACAGCCTAGTTACCAGTTATATTTATGATACTCGCAAATGTTGTAAGCGAGGAATGTTCTAATGATATTTTGTTGAAACCATCTCAGTTGCATTTAGACCAGGCATGCCCAAACTTTCCGCTGTCGTTAAGGTGAATTGGATTGCGGGCCACACGATTCGATTTTTGATACCGTATTAAATAGGGTCTAAATTCTAAGATAAACCAATTAATTTAAAAAATAGCTAATATATTGATATGTTATTTCTATTAAAATATTAATCATAATTTATATTAGTTAAGTTATTTTTAAACTTAAATTAAATATATATAAATGTTATATTAAAATAATAGAATTAATATTTTACCTGTCAATGCGACACCTTGCACTGCTTCTCACGAACAAGGCATCAGATATCCGGTTTGATCGATGTTGTAGCAACTCGAAGTGAACTCTCCAGATGACTGTCGGTGATTCGTGTTCCCGTTGGCGCATTTCACATGTTTCGTCCTGGAGAACACTAATTGTTCGCATATGTCTCCTATGTGCTATCGAAAAGTGATGCAAAACGAAGTGCATGTCTATTAATGCCCGGATATTTTTCTCTGGGAAAGTAGTCGCGATAGAATTGTACTGTAGTAAGGGGGCATTGTTAAACTTATTCTTTAGGTCTGACGCACATTAAAAATCAACGCACTTCATATGCAGTTCCTCGGGAACCTCGTCTATGTTAATGGAGATAGGGGAAGAAAACATATTGAAACTTATAACATTCTCCTTGAAGTCTTAAAATCTAACGCGGAATTCGGTTCTTAATCCTGATATGATTTCTGCGTACTTTTGAGAATTTTGATTATTACAGTTTTTCTTTTGGGCTGGGAAATGCACAAAGTTGTTTTTTATTTGAGGTTCCCATAGTTGCAATTATGTTTCAAAGTCCTTCACGTGATCAAACATAGCAGTGATCAATTGGTCCTTACCTTGGAGACGTGAATTAAGTTCGTTCAGTAGTGTTGTTATAACTAACAGAAAGGAGAAATCACACATCCATTCTGAGTCTTTAAATTCAACAATAGGTTTGCCCTTCTCCTCCATAAATGTTTGTATTTCGGTTTTTAGGTCATACACTCACTTCAACATTTTGCCACGGCTTAGCCATATTATTTCAGAACAATAATCAATATCTCAAATTCTGAATCGAGATTTTGTAAGAAATGTGAACGAATGAAATTCACTACGTTTACAACGACTTTCAAAACACTATCTAAATTTAGGGATTTAGGACAAAGGTTTCATTGGTGTATTAAGCAGTAATATTGCATTACAGAAATGTTTCCTACTTTAGCTGCCTCTGCTTGCAGTAATTCAACTAACCCTTCTCGTCTTCCTGCAAATGCAGGAATGTTACACCTTACACCAGATAGATTTGTATATTTCAATCGAGTCGGTTGAAGGTTTCAGTGACACCCCCCTTTAAACCATTAAAAATCATTGGCTTTAGTGGTGCCTTTAAGAGGGACAAGAGCAGCTAATTCTTTTGTAATATTGAAATCTTTATCAACTCCCCTTAAGAAAATTGCTAATTGGACAGTATCGCCAGCATAACTACTCTTAACAAATGCCAGACAATAGAACTGGAAATTTGTGGCTCGGTATTTTTAAGTTCTCTCTATATTGGACGCTAATTCGTCAATACGGAGAGCTACAGTCTGTCGCGACAAGATTAAGTTTGCAAACTGCGCTTTTTTGTCAGGACATATAATATCAGCAACACTCTCAATGCATTCTTTAACAAACTCGCCGTCTGAAAATGGTATAGATTTTTACAATAATTTCTGCTATTGCGTAACTCGCCTTTATCAGAGATTCAGTTTGAAGTGACACATTATTAAAGAATAACTGCTGTCCCGAAAGTTTAATTTTAAGTTCAGATACCTTGTCTTTACGAAATTGACCGTCACATTTATCATATGAAGACGCATGTTTGGTGTCGTAATGTCGCTTTATGTTATACTCCTTAAACACAAACTATTTCACTGCAAATTAAACACACTGCTTTCTTATTTACTTCAGTAAAAAAGTACTGATTTGCCCACTTTATTTGAAATATCCACCTTCATCTGAAACTTTTCTTTTGCCGCTACACTTAGACGCCATAATTATCACTTATAAAAATCACGGAATCAATTATATTCGTCAAACCCCTCAGTAGTACATACAAATCACAGAATTAATTATATTCATCAAGCCTCTCACTTGCACTGACAATACAATGTGAGCGAACAACTGCAAACAGTAAACTAACTTGAAAGTTCTACATTGTAACGATAATCAAACATCTGGCACACACTTACCTTTGAAAGTAGTAACGTTACCGCGCAGTCAATAATGCACGGAGACTTCAAAGGGATGCGCGGTAGGTAGGATCATAAATAAAAATCTGGGCTGGGTATTGCTTAATACGGATGTATTTCTTCATGTTTTGAGTAAGATGAACTTTCACAAACACATGTGTTTTGAACGGAAATAGTCTTGCTCTTTCAAGTTTATCTTATTCCAAATATAATTACTTATTTCATAAATAATATTATAACTTACAAATATCACTGCGGGCCGAACGCGATGTGATAGAGCAAATATCACTGCGGGCCGCATGCTATGGGATCGAGGGCCACAAGCGGACCACGGGTTGGACACACCTGATTTAGACGCTATTGACAGTTTTTTCTTAAGGCTATATTTTTCTCACATGATGTGAATGTTTTGTTGCCGTGTTGTTACACGATGTTAGGGGTGGGTGGTGCCCATGTTTTGTGAAGGCCGGTAGACCTCTGTCATGTCACAAGTCTAGCCGAGGATGTTATTGCTAGAGCCATTGAGCCAGGCAGGTTACTGATAGTATGGCTTTTTGAGCATTTGATATCTCGGAGTAGTGAAGTTCGAGTGTACTTTGTTGTACACAAATGGTAGTCCACTTATTTAGGAAGCCTTGCAATTTGGTCAATCGTCATAATTAATGCACTTTTAAACCTACTTTTATAAATTAATAATCACAGATTAAATCATGAAATCTAATTTATTTAAAACGACTGTTAAAATACTCTTTAATTGTTAATCGGCTGTTTAACTTTGATCGACAATTGCAATCTTGCTGACCATTGCACTGTGCTTGTCAGGTGTATTCCTTGGAGGAATATTTTAGCAGCTGACATTACTGACGGACCGAGATCACTGGTTACCTAGAGTTTTCAACTCGTGGGCCGTCAATCTTAGTGAGTTCAACTGTTATCGAACAGTACTTTCAGTTTCTCATGTACACATTCAGATTGTAATGGTTTAGTGTAATTAAACTTGCCTCACTAGTTGGGCGTTATTAATATGGTTAATGTTAATAATAAGAAAAATGTTAATATGAAAAGTTAAATAATTAAATAGTCGCCCACTTTTGGGTGATCAAAATGAAACATTTAATTGTGTATTAATCTAATAGTGTATCTGTATTGTTGTCAGCTTCACTAAAAAAAGTACATAATGTGTAGTATTATATGTAGCCAAGGGCGCCAGATCATGTATATATCATGATCAAAATAATATATTAAACCTCGGTTAAACAGAGGTAGAGCATCGAAATTCCTATCTCCAGCCGTAGTGAAACTTACGTAATCTAACCTTACGATAATTAGTTCAGGAGTGTGGTGTTGCCTTATAGTAATTTCTAGCTACTAAAGGAAACCAGTCAAACATTTGAATTTAAAAATGAATTTAATATATACAAACAACAAGTGCAAAAAAAATACTAAAGATAATAATAATAATAAATTTAAATTAAAGAACCTACTGAATTTACTTGTATTATGGGTCTTGATTGGAAATTGGAGTATACTGAGTTAATTGAATAAAATATACAGTAGATTGAATTTAATATGCATGAGAGCCTTCTGATTTGACTGGAGTAAAACTGTTTAAATCGCTCACCGCATTGAAGATCTTTGTAGTTGGATTGTTGCGTAGAGAGTACCTGATGGCCCTGATCTTCCTCAAAGTAATTAATTTATATGTGGATGACGGAATAAATTCCATAAATCATCCCTGTGGCAATAGCCTCGTACACAACCATGTCACAGTTTGATAAGACAGAATGTCTTATCAAATTCACATACTTAAATAGTCAACTGCCTAGTTTAGAACTGCGTTACAGACTCCATCTCGCTACAAGTTCCACTCTTCTCCTCCGAACAGCACCATTTCCTCTCCTCCAGCAATTCAATAATAATAATCACCTTTCAGTTGGGCGGCCGTCATATATATAACGTTCCCAGGTAAGGCACGTGCCCACCCCCACTTCTGAAGTCACTAGGCAATTTGCACGCCTTTCACATATCAATAATGACAATACTTCATTGTAGCATTTCTCGGGAGGTCCAGCCCACCTTTTGTATAAAGTTGCAAAGGACTCCTCGCCTACTGTACTTTCCACGTACACAAGCCCCATTCTTTACCTTGCCTGCCAGGTATTGTTAATGGCGATTCTCCATAGAATCTCTCCTTAGTATGATTTGTATACTGGTAGAATACTTGATGTGAAAGACATAAGTGTCTATTTATGTCATTTCCAAGAAGCGGTATATAAGCCGGCCTTCTGTGAACACCCTCTTCTTCTCTTGTTCGTATTTTCTTTAGAAATAATATTCAGTCAAGCGTCTAACTTATTTCAAATATAATGTGTATCGCTCCAAGTCCTTTCAATTGCCATAATATTCTACATTACCGCATAATAATAGATATTAACATATTAGTTAACATAATAACTAATAAAAGGTAAAATGTAAACTTAAAAAAATATTGATAATAATAATTATAATAATAAAATATATAAAATTATTTCATTCTGGTCACAAATTGGGACCGTTACATTTCGCCCCAGAGAATTATGGTATATGTCCACAATTATATCACCATACTTCTCTTCAACACTTGTACAAATATGAAATATTATACCCTACAAAGAAATTACCAACATCGACAATATTACACTCTTCAAAGCAATTACCAACATACAAAAAATATACCCTTCAAGTTTAATATATATATTTAAAATCTCATCATTTCAGTCTTTCACTGTTCATAATGTCTTTTTCTTTCTGCTTTACATAATTAAAGCGACCTGTAAACAATGTACATCAAAATACCCTTCACTTTTATATTCTTGTTTTGGACATAAGTCATCGTTGCACTTATGTATATTTGGGTGGCCTACACCTTTGCTTTATATCTTGAGGACGTAGAATTCAATTTTCAGCCTGATGTCGAACTGAATACACTATGGCTAGTTGGTGGGACTGCCAACTGATTAATTCACTTTATCACTTAACAACACTTGGTATGTGATGCGAATAACCAGATCTACTTCAGTCTCTCAGGAATTATATGTATCTAGTAACACAGGCATATTTTAGAAAAAAGAAATGAAACTTTATTAGCTTATATTACGTAAGGCAACATCGTTCAGTGCAAATGTAGTGCGCTAATTTACCCCACATATGTATATATATCACACTCAAATACACCAGCTTATAGCCGACAAAATACGCTTTATATTTCCTCTGTGCTCTTGAAGACACACAATATCATAGATCGGCGCAACATTTCGCCATTACCCTCTCGTTCAGACCACAATCATTCACTTAATATTAAGCGACTTTCCTTACTTACCATCAGCTTCACTTGTCATTACTCATGATACATATTTCCTTAAGTATCTCATATTGTACGTGCCGTATAATCGTTTTCCTGCATTTTCTGATTACTCACCTTTTTAACCTTAATTACTGATATTTCTAACCGTAGTTACTCCCCTTATTTCTCAAAATTACTTTTCTTTCTACTCTAGATTACCTTTCTTTCGCGAAATCCGTATTCACTTACTTTATTTCTCAAAATTACACTTCTTTCTACTCATGATTACCTTTCTTTCGCGGAATCCGTATTCACTTACTTTATTTCTCAAAATTACACTTCTTTCTATTCTAGATTACCTTTCTTTCGCGAAATCCGTATTTACTCACCTTTCTCTATCGAAATTACCTTTCTTTCTACTCTAGATTACCTTTCTTTCGCGGAATCCGTATGACCGATAAAATTTATTTTCTCCATTACAAAAAATGACTTTCCTTTAAATCCTTGCATTACCATCCTAGCTACTGAAATATTAACTGTTCACAAAATCTGCCTAATTTTTCTGACTTGGGAACTATCCTTAACGAATTAATATATGGGCTAATATAGGGTTCTATAATTTTATCCTGCAACATGCTTTCAATCTGCCTACTCACAGCTTCCTGAAATTTGTAAGGCACGGGGTAGCGATGACCTACAAAAATACTGCGATCATGTACATATAATGAATGTTCGTAGCAATTAGCTAATCCAATACGGTTCTCAAATATATACTAATTCTCTTACAACACCTCCAACAATCGATCCACACGATCACACTCTAACGCACTCTGTAATGCAGCCTCACGCAAGGAATCCTCTAGATAATCTTCGTCATCATACTGCCTAAAAATGTAAAAAAACAAGGTTCCCTCTCACGAGATACCCCAACAATCTCACCACTCACCACCTCACTACAAATATCGACTCTTTTAGTCATTAATACCTCCTCAAGCGTACATATATTCTTAGAACCACCATATAACTTACTTCAATTATTAAATGATATGATCATATCTCCACCCATTCATCTGAATATAACACTACCCTCCTTATAACTTAGCTGGACAGAATGTTGCGACATCCACTAAGAACCCCTAATTAATGAATATACTAGATTTGGAATCAATAAACATACCTGTGTTCCAATCTAACCTTCCTTTAAAATTTCTACAACCACTTGTTTAGAAATTCTGTGGGATATCTTTCCCATCGCAGTTAACACAATAGTAGTTCAAATTGGAATTTCCTATATCTTTTATACCAGGCTCCTTCCTATTATTATAAAATGCTGCACTGATGCAGAAATCCTGACAGCCACTATCAAAAAGTGTATCGATACACGCCCCTAACACTTGTAATTTTAAGACTGAGTTAAAATTAATAACGGTAGGTTCTTTAGATACCTCCATAAATTCACTTAACAAATCATTACGGATATTTAGGTCATACGGGTCGCTCAAAATAGTAATACCGACTTACATAACTACTCTATCTGGCATTTTTAAGTTTTTATCACCATCTTCGCTTCTATATTTATGTATAGTTATACTTTCCTCTTTCCTCATAACAATAGTTTCTTCCTCCTCCGTATTATATTTATCAATAGTAACACTGTATTTCGCCTTTGCCCCTATTACTTCCCCTATTCTATCTTCTATGGCACGCCACTGCACTTCATAATATTTCTCACTCTCTTTCATTTTATTCTCTATTTCCTCTAACAACTTCATTTTCTCCCCTTTCATTTTACTTCTGGACTTACTAATTTCATGCCTTTCCTTCATTTCTCCACTACTATAGCTTAACGACCTTTCTAACTGTTGCTTTTTGCTTCTGCTTTCTTCTATATCCGTCCTTCTTTCGTCTTCTACACTATCTCTCTCCGCCATTTCCTCCACCATCGCGCTCTGCTTGTGCTTTTTCTTCCTATGGTTTGGATTACTTATCTCAGCTTTCTGCTTTCCTTGTTCAATAATTATGTCTTTCTGACTGTGCCTTAACGCACGCTTCTCTATCTCTGTTAACTTCATATTGACTTCCTTTATATAGGCTCTGACTTCTTCCCTTGTCTGCCTATTTTGTTCCTCTATAATTTTCTGCATTTTTATTTCTTGAGTGCTTATCACTTTCTTTATTTTACCTACTTATATTCCTATCTTGTCTTTAACCTTCATCTCTTCTTTCTTGCTACGTTCCATAATCTCTACCTTCACGTCTTCTACTCTTTCCCTTACCTCTTGACTAATCTCTTCTACTTTCTTGCCTATAACTTCAAACTTTTCCCCTACTTCTATCCTAACTTCAGCTATGGTTTTCTTTAACTCACTTTGCAATTCCTTTCTTATTATTTCTTTGAATTCTGACATATTCTCCTTAATCCTCTCATACTTTTTATTTAACTCCTCATTCACCTTTTCCACCTTATCTAGCTTCTGATTAATTTCCTTATTATCTTTACATATCGCCTCTTTTATCTCCCTACTCCTCTCCTGATTTTTCCTACTTATTTCCTCTCTCATCTCCCTACTCATCTCCTGATTTTGCCTATTCATCTCCTGATTTTGCCTACTTATTTCCTCTCTCATCTCCCTACTCATCTCCTGATTTTTCCTATTCATCTCCTGATTTTGCCTACTTATTTCCTCTCTCATCTCCCTACTCATCTCCTGATTTTGCCTATTCATCTCCTGATTTTGCTTACTTATCTCCCTACTCATCTCCTGATTATTTTTATTGCTATCTTCTAGCTTCTTGTCTATTGCCTTGCTTATCTCCTGATTTTGCTTACTTATTTCCTCTCTCATCTAATTTGTTTTCCGAAATATCCAAAGGCTTTTGTTTCTCCTTCCCTCCACTAGTCTCAGGATTTATTTCAGGATGTACCTCTATATTCGTCTCAGGGTTAACCTCGGGATTATTCTCAGGATTACTCTCAAGATTTACCTCCGACATCTTGGTATAATCCTCTACACTCTCAGCCTCAGTACCACTATCAACTTTCGTAAAATTAGCTCTCTCGCCTTTACCCCTACTCCTCAATTATCTTTGTTCCTCATCCGCCATCTCGAAGTACACCGTATAAAATTTACTGTTCCAAAATTCACCTCACTTTCCCCCAAAATCAATCACTAATAATACACTAATTCACTTCACTTTCCCCCTAAATCACTGACAATTTGCACTGAATTTACACTCACTCCTTCCGTAAATATCGTTAGGTTTTCGTGCCACATAGTTGGGGGCCATTTGTAATGGTTTTGAGAGATATATTGACTATTAATAATAAGAAAAGCCCTCCGCTAGTTGGGCGTCATTTGTAATGGTTTAGTGTAATTAAACTTGCCTCGCTAGTTGGGCGTTATTAATATGGTAAATGTTAATAATAAGAAAAATGTTAATATGAAAAGTTAAATAATTAAATAGTCGCCCACGTTTGGGTGATCAAAATGAAACATGTAATTGTGTATTAATCTAATAGTGTATCTGTATTGTTGTCAGCTTCACTAAAAAAAAGTACATAATGTGTAGTATTATATGTAGCCAAGGGCGCCAGATCATTTATATATCATGATCAAAATAATATATTAAACCTCGGTTAAACAGAGGTAGAGCATCGAAAGTCCTATCTCCAGCCGTAGTGAAACTAACGTAATCTAACCTTACGATAATTAGTTCGGGAGTGTGGTGTTGCCTTATAGTAATTTCTAGCTACTAAAGGAAACCAGTCAAACATTTGAATTTAAAAATGAATTTAATATATACAAACAACAAGTGCAAAAAAATACTAAAGATAATAATAATAATAAATTTAAATTAAAGAATCTACTGAATTTACTTGTATTATGGGTCTTGATTGGAAATTGGAGTATACTGAGTTAATTGAATAAAATATACAGTAGATTGAATTTAATATGCATGAGAGCCTTCTGATTTGACTGGAGTAAAACTGTTTAAATCGCTCACCGCATTGAAGATCTTTGTAGTTGGATTGTTGCGTAGAGAGTTCCTGATGGCCCTGATCTTCCTCAAAGTAATTAATTTATATGTGGATGACGGAATAAATTCCATAAATCATCCCTGTGGCAATAGCCTCGTACACAACCATGTCACAGTTTGATAAGACAGAATGTCTTATTAAATTCACATACTTAAATAGTCAACTGCCTAGTTTAGAACTGCGTTACAGACTCCATCTCGCTACAAGTTCCACTCTTCTCCTCCGAACAGCACCATTTCCTCTCCTCCAGCAATTCAATAATAATAATAATCACCTTTCAGTTGGGCGGCCGTCATATATATAACGTTCCCAGGTAAGGCACGTGCCCACCCCCACGTCTGAAGTCACTAGGCAATTTGCACGCCTTTCACATGTCAATAATGACAATACTTCATTGTAGCATTTCTCGGGAGGTCCAGCCCACCTTTTGTATAAAGTTGCAAAGGACTCCTCGCCTACTGTACTTTCCACGTACACAAGCCCCATTCTTTACCTTGCCTGCCAGGAATTGTTAATGGCGATTCTCCATAGAATCTCTTCTTAGTATGATTTGTATACTGGTAGAACACTTGATGTGAAAGACATAAGTGTCTATTTATGTCATTTCCAAGAAGCGGTATATAAGCCGGCCTTCTGTGAACACCCTCTTCTTCTCTTGTTCGTATTTTCTTTAGAAATAATATTCAGTCAAGCGTCTAACTTATTTCAAATATAATGTGTATCGCTCCAAGTCCTTTCAATTGCCATAATATTCTACATTACCGCATAATAATAGATATTAACATATTAGTTAACATAATAACTAATAAAAGGTAAAATGTAAACTTAAAAAATATTGATAATAATAATAATAATAATAATAAAATATATAAAATTATTTCATTCTGGTCACAAATTGGGACCGTTACAAGATGACCAATGGAAACAAGGAGTAACCATTGTGTTGTAGGCAGGATTAATAACAATGCTATTGCGTGTGTCATATTTATTCATTGTGATTTGTTAACCCAACTGTTACCCATCTTTCTTCTACTTTGTAGATCTTGTTGTACAGTTGCTGTATATCTTTGTGTTGTAAATGATGACTGTTAATCACACTTAAACCTTTGTTCAGTTTTGTTTTACCACGGACGCTTCTCGCCGTAGGTCAGTTAAAATCAGGGTTAGCTTCGATTATGTAAATTTAAATGTAAATACGGGGTGGTCACAGCTTATTTTAGATTTTTCTGTCATGAATTGACTGTTTGTTTACCTGATGTTTCACTTCGAAACATCATGCTTTTGCTATTGTACATTAATTAGGGTTATTTTGTACCTCTTCCAAGCCTTGATATTGTTTTGTTCATGTATTTAGGACCAGTCGAGAGGGTTAATTCATTAGAGTTAGGGGTTGTTTCTTTTGTTATGTTTTTTTATTCATTCAGCGGATTAGCCGATTATTACCCTCCAATGGTAGGCTAGGGGTTTGGTATTTGAATAAATCATTTCATGAATTTTACTTAAGCCTGGATTTTAATTTAGTAGTTAGTTTTTCTTTTGGGGGGTGCATTTTCCTTGGGGTGTCTTCAACTTATGCTATGATGGGAACCTGATCCCTATTGAGACGAGGAGTCTTGTGCCGGAATATTCCCACAAGGAGTGTACTCCGATCCTCTTCGGCCATATGTGTTCGAGGAAGGGGTCATCTGGGAAGCCACGCTCGGTCGGTGGTGGACCAGATAACCTCCTCTAACGGGCGCAATATATATTATCTCTAGTATATATGGAGCAGCACCAGGAGGTGTAGTGCTATCTTATATAGTAGGCCTATAGGCACTAGTAAGTGTGCCTGTATAACCAACAGTGTTACAGTATATGTATAATTTGAGCTCTAGTGTATATGGAGCAGCACCAGGAGGCGTAGTGCTATCTTATATGGTAGGCCTATAGGCACTAGCAAGTGTGCCTGTATAACCAACAGTGTTACTGTATATATATAGTATGAGTACCCAGTAGAATAAAGTAGAGAAGTAACAACTCTTTAAAATACCCTGGTCCAGCTGGCCCGGCTGGTAGTACCTTGTTAGCGTCCCTTGCCAGGGTTACGGTGAAGTCCTCAACGGTACCTGCAGTGGAAGAGGTGAACTCAGGCACAGTGTGGTTGGCGGAAGGGGCAGCCTATTGCTCAGGTTTAATAGGGCAAACTATTGTCCATAGTTATGATGGACAGATTTTGGCCCAACGGCAAAATGAGCGGAGGAGGAGCCAATCACTCTCATGGCTCCCAACGGTCATAGAGGCGGAAGAGGTCAGGCCAGACGGACTGGCTGTAAAGGCGCACCTCGGTAGTACTTGAGTATGCGGCAGTTCGTTGCAGTCTCTGTGTTCGGTCCTGCATGTCTCATTCTTTGTGAGCCGCAGGATAAGGCTCAGAGATCATAGTGTGTGGGTCTCGTCCTGGCAAGCTGAGATCCACCCTAAACAAATTCACGCCAGTGGCACTTCTTCCATAGGTCACTTACTTTCAAAGTCCAACGGCGATGGGATATGGATGGTGGGGACAGGTTATGGGTGTAACTGGAAGCCCCTAATTCGGACCTGCACGTTGGCAGCAGATGTGTGATGGTCGTCCCCCGGAGACTCTGTGACTACTCAGGAATTCGGTCCTGCATCTGTGTTTGGGCAGGCCTATTTAGGATCACCGCTGCTCACCCCACATGGGGAAGGCCCTAGAAAAGGTGGGCCTGTTCGAATCCTGTTAATTGTCTTCCATGCATGTCGCGGGAGTTCCATGCCTGGTGGCTTTGTGGTGGTTCTTATTAGAGTCTGATGTTCGACGTTATTAGTTCCACTCCACATTTCCGATGGTGGGATGGTGATACTTGCGTCCGCAGCATTCCTTAAGCTGTACGTGTCCCCTGTGTGGTGCTAAACAAGTATCAAATTTGGCAGCCAGACCTATCTATTACAAATCTCCTGGCTTAAACATGAATGTACAACTTAATTACGACGGCGCTTTTCAGGGCCACTCAAACCAGACGTCTGGGTCATAACATAAGGATTTTACAGCTCAATATTGAAGGGCTTTGCTGATCTAAATCTCTCGTATGCTTCTTGAAAACAATGTAGATGTGGCAGTGATACAGGAGACGCATGTAGATTCTGAGGAGAGCTTGAAATTAAGAGGATATATAGCTGGTTACGAAATCCTGGGTGCTACATTTCATCGGTCCTATGGTTGTGCTACTTACATACGAAATAACATCGAAAATGCTCATCTGGTATCCGCAGACAATGTTCAAAATATCGAGAACATCTCAGTCAAAGTTGAGGATATTATTATAACAAATGTCTATAAACCTCCAGTAGTAAACTGGCCAACTCAGGTTCTTTCTGTTTTTTCACATCCATGTATATACATCGGTGATTTCAACAGCCACCACACTCTTTGGAAATATTGCAATAATGATGAAAATTGTGAGAACCTTGTAAACTGGACTGAACATAACGACCTTAGTCTCATTTTTGATTCAAAAGATAAGAGGACATTTAAGTCTGCAGCTTGGAATAAGGAATACAACCCTGATCTATGTTTCGTAACCCAGGATTCCCTGGGCCATCCTCTAAATGCAGTGAGAATGGTCCTTGGAGGATCCCCAAACAGCCAACATTGGCCAGTTATTTTTGATTTAGGCATTCAAATTCCTATAATTCGATCCGTCCCTAGACCAAGATGGAACTTTAGGAAAGCTGATTGGTCTAATTTCTCAAAAGAATTTGATAAGGTGATTAGATGGATTCCCCCACTCAGTGAAAACTACGACAGATTTGTTGGAGCAGTTTCATCAACAGCAAAAAAGTACATGCCCAGGGGATTTAGGAAAGAGTATATTCCAGGCTGGAATAATGATTGTGAACAGGTATACCAGTCCTATTTAGCCACCAATGACAGTGAAACTTCAAAGGAGTTGTTAAATCATCTTGATGAAGCCCGTAAAGTATGCTGGGAACAAAAAACAGAGGGTTTGGATTTCAAGAGGTCAAGCAGAGAGGCTTGGAGTCTCTTAAGGAAACTTGGAGGGAGTCGACCACCTATCCGCAAAGATTCTGAAGTAACACCGAATCAGATTGCAAACAGAATATCTTTCCTTTCTAGAGCTCCCTCATATAAGCCACATACAAGAATGATTAGGAAATCACTTAGCAACCTTAAGCAGACGGCACCCTGCAGATCAGTTTTTTCTGTTGACTTCACCTGAGCTGAGATCAATACAGCGCTAAAATAAATGAAAGAAGGCAAGGGCCAAGGATTTGATGGAATATACCCTGAGTTCCTCATCAATTGTGGAAACAGAACACGTAAATGGCTTACAGGTTTCTTCACTGACATTATGTCATCAGAACTATGCTTGATATAGACAATAACGTTAGACCTGAGAGTCAGCTCTTGTAACCCATGAGTTATCAAGACTCAACGTTGACATTGCTGCTCTTAGTGAAACTAGGCTGGCTTCTGAAGGCAAGATTACTGAATCTGGAACAGGATACACCATCTTCTGGAAAGGAAAGGAGGAGGGTGAATGTCGTATTCATGGTGTGGGCTTCGCTGTGAAGACCAAACTGGTAAATTATCACCAACTTACGCCCATTGCAATCAGCGAGAGGCTCATGACTCTCCGCATACCACTCTCGGGAGGTTCCTTTATGACACTAATCTCTGCCTATGCTCCTACCTTAGATTCTGATGATGAAGTAAAGGCTCAATTCTATGATCAGCTAAGTGAAATCATCTCCAAGGTTCCATCTGCAGATAAACTCTTGCTCCTCGGTGATTTCAATGCCAGAGTAGGGAAACATCACAGGCTATGGAATAATGTGATGGGCAAACAGGGACTTGGAAAATGGAATCCCAATGGACTGTTGCTTCTTGGTCTTTGTGCAGAACACGAACTTTTCATTACCAACACGCAGTTCCGGCTACCTAACCGCTTCAAAACCACGTGGATGCATCCTCGTTCCAAACATTGGCGCATTCTTGATTATATCATTACCCGGCAATGTGATAAGGACACTCTTATTATCAGAACAGCAAGGAATATAGACGATTGTTGGGCAGATCATAAACTTCTTGTATGTAAGTTCAGGATTTCCATCAGACATAAACCACCTAGGAACATAAAAAAATTGCCAATAAAGAAGTTTAATACATCCAAACTTCAGGATGAATCCATCTATAAACATTTTGGAAACAGGATCGTCACCCAATTATCAGAAAACCCAGTAACGAATGACATTCAGCAATAATGGGCCACACTACAGAAGATTATCACAGAGTCAGCTGAGGAAACCATTGGTTTTATGGTGCGGGAAAGGCAAGACTGATTTGATGACAACAATGAAGAAATTCTGTCTCTCATCAATGCCAAAAGGAATGCCTATCTTGCCCATCTTCAAGACCCAACTTCCAACACAAAGAGAGATAAACTACTGGAACTCAAGGGTAAATGTCAGACGCAGATAAGGCAGATTTGGTGGCAACAGAAGGCTCAGGAACTGCAGAGACTATCGGATGCTCGAGACTTGAGGAACTTCTATGCAGTACTCAAGGAAATATATGGACCATCTCGCTCATCATCAGGTACACTGAAAAACGCTGATAATTCTACTACCTTTACTGATCGTCAAGAAATCCTGGAACGCTGGAAGGAGCACTTCTCCAATCTCCTAAATCGTCCATCAGCAGCTGCTGAAGACTTCCTTTGTGATGTGCCGCTACAACCTGAACAACTGTGGTTGCCAGTACTTCCTACTTGTCATGAATTCAGTGCAGCTCTCACCCAATTGAAACCCAGAAAGGCACCTGGCCCAGATAACATCCCTCTGAAACTAATTCAAGCCGGAGGTCATTTCCTCAAAACAAGGATTTTCCCCCTTATCCTCAGAATATGGGAATCAAGAAAGGTACCTGGAGACCTAAAGAATGCCACTATCATCACTATCTTTAAAAAAGTTGATCGCAGTGTTTGTGGCAACTACCCGTGGTATATCACTGCTATCAATTGTGGGGAAGATTCTTGCAAGAATTCTACTTAACCGCCTCAAGGTTATCTCTGAGAAGATCCTCCCAGAGTCACAATGCGGATTTAGAGCTTCCAGAAGCACAATTGACTTGGTTTTCTGTGTGAGACAGCTACAAGAAAAATGTAGAGAACAACAGAATCCACTCTTCTTAGTCTTTTATGACTTGGAAAAGGCATTTGATTCGGTTCCAAGACCAGCCATGTGGGCGGTGCTGAAGAAGTTTGGTTGCCCTCAGTGTTTTGTAGATCTAATCAAGGCTCTCCATGATGGCATGACAAGTCAGGTTTGCCATCAGAATAAGATGTCCGATGAATTTCTTATTACCCATGGACTGAAACAAGGATGTATACTGGCTCCAACGCTTTTCGCACTGTACTTGGCTGCAATGCTTTATGATTCACCCACAAACATCCCAGGTGTGGAGGTCAAGTATCGTTTTGATGGAGGGCTATTCAATCTAACTCGTCTCTGCCTCTTGAGGAAAACTCAGGTTACTAATGTTACTAACATGTTGTATGCAGATGATGCTGCGTCGCCAACTCGCACACCAGAAGCTCTGCAAGAGTCAGTTAATTGTTACAAAAGTGCATGTGATCGCTTTGGTCTTACCATAAATGTCAATAAGATTAAAGTCTTGGCACAACCTTCACCAGGCACACATCTTCCTCAGTTCAATATCTCCATCTCAAATTTGCTATTAGAACAGGTAGACCACTTCTCGTACCTGGGCTGTACCATTTCTGTGAGATGTACCTGTGAGCAGGATGTGGATACGAGAATTGGCGCAGCCCATGCAGCATATGGACGATTAGCGCACCGGGTCTTCATGAATAAAGATCTGTCCATGAGTACAAAGCTTACGGTGTACAAAGCAGTAGTCATTTCTACATTGTTGTATGGCTGTGAAACGTGGACCCTTTACCGACATGATCTTAGGAAACTTGAGCGCTTCCACCTACAAAAACTTCGATCAATCCTGAGGATTAAATGGGAAGACCGCATTACCAATATTGCTGTTCTTGAAAAGGCTCAAATCAACAGCATAGAATCATCTTGAATAGGTCACCAATTTAGATGGATTGGTCATGTCCATCGGATGGATGATGTGAGATTACCTCGTCAAATGCTATATGGTGAGTTATGCTATGGCACCAGACCTCATGGTGGTCCTAAGAGGCGCTACAAGGACCAATTTAAGCAGACCCTGAAATTGACAGGTCTTGATTCACAAACCTGGGACATGCTGGCTGAAGACCGTTCAACTTGGAGCCGTACCATCTCGGATACTGTAAAAACGTTTGAAAGGGATCGACGCACACACCAGGATTGGACTCTTTAGTCACCGTAAACACATCCACAAACTGGACTGAAGGAAGAAGATTTACTGTATACTCGGATTCGAGTTAAAGTCAATGATGATGATGGTATCAACAGTATTGAGTCCGGAGGATGCAAATAACTTAAAATCAATACCATTATCAAATAATACAATCTCCAGAATGATCGATTAAATGGCTGGAAATGTACGAGAACAGTTAATAGAACAACCAAGAAAGGGTGAATGTATATCAATACAATTTGGCGAGTCTAATGATGTGGGGCACTGTGAACAGTTTATATGTTTAGTGAGATATCAATCATAAGGGTCAGTAAAATAGGATATTCTGTTTTTCAAACCTTTAGCTGGTCACAATTCTGGCAAGTATTTATATGACACTTATTTTTGATGCTACGCAAAATTTTGAAATTGACTGACCACAAGTAGTCCCGTGAAGAACTAATTAGCCTATTTTCATATATCCTACTTTTGTTAATTGCCTCTATCAACATACAAAATTTCAGTTTGATTGCTGTAATAGATTCGTAGATATTGAGAAACGTCTAAATATTTCGAATGGTCGCCATGTGGAATGTTTATGTATGTAGGCCATAGACGTATGCACTATTACATGAAGATTATTGCGTGGGTTTATTATACAAACTTCAATCGAATGATTAGGACACAAGAAAAAAAAACGAGATTTTAAATTTCGAACAGCCGCCATCTAGAGGTTATGAAAATAATTGAAATAAATTACATGTCAGTGGGTTAAAATTTGTATAAGCATTTACCGTACCAAGTTTCACTGCGCTCGGATAGTCAAATCGCGAGAAACGTCCATTTAAATATTTAAATTTCGCGTCGCCGCCATGTTGGATTTGTGCTCACCAGGTTATTGAAAGTTTCATAGGAGAACTTATGTTTATAGCCATTATCAACATCACCAAATTACAATTTGAATGCTATTATAGATTAGTAGACATAGTGCACCGTCTAAATATTTCGGATGGTCGCCATGTTGGATTTTTATGTACGAGTATGTGGACTATAGAGTTATGTAGGCTACTACTAGATGACGATTATTGCGGAGGGTCATTATTCAAACGTTGACTTCGATTGCATGTTTAGGACACAAGAAATAGAAACTTAATTTTAAAATATCGCATAGCCGCTTTATTGAGTTACGTAAACAATTAATCTAAATTAAATGTCAGTGCATTAAACTGTGTATTAACATTTGCTGTACCATGTTTAACTGCGCTCAGATTTTTAAATCGCGAGAAAAGTCTATTTAAATGTTTCAAGTTCGCTTGGCCGTCATGTTCGTTTTGTACTTAACAGGTTTTTGAAAGTCACATAGGTAAATTCTAGAAGTAACCTTTATCACCGTACAAATGTTCAAAGTTATATCAGTAATAGTTTCGGAGATATATAATGCCGGTGAAATATTTCGCACAACAGCCATGATGGATTGGTGAGACGTAATAAAATGTGAAAGTCGGGGTCGGACAAAATAGTACTATGTCCTTACCGAGTTTCATTAAAATTGCTCTAGCTGTTTAGATTTAGTAGGGGACACACACACACACACACACACACACACAGACACACACACACATACGAACACACGGACAAAAGGTGATCTCATAATCCTACTTTTTCATAAATGAAAGGCTGGCTGCGTGGTTCAGCGGTAACGTTCTCGCTTGCTGGGCCTAAGGTTGCAGGTTCGTATCCTGGCGCAGTCAGCTGGCATTTGTGGGTGCGCAAATGCGAGGGAGCCGTGTCAGTAGATTTACTGGCACGTTAAAAATCCCTTTCGGGGCAATATTCTGGCTCCCCAGCGTCTCCAAAAGCCTGAGTAGTTAAAAGGGACGTAAAACCAATAAGATTATTATTCATAAATGAAAATAGACCGAAAATATATCGCTGTATTTATGATGGGACAAAATCCTCAACTGGTAAACACAGTGGTCCAGGAAAAAAAAGGAAAAAAAAAAGAAAGATGTACACATGCCATTACTAAAGTTAAGCTCATTAAAAGTCGGCCACTACAAACCCGATTATTTGCTTCACTCTGTGAAGAAATGTGCGCATAACTCAAATCACTCCTTTTTCCGCTGGCCTTCGTGCGGCAAAGTGTTGACCAGACTGTTAGAACAGAGATCCGAAACCCCCCTATTTCTTCGAATCAGCCAATCCTTAGTTTGCCAAACTTTTAAGAAATCCATCTTGGTGGTCGCAACTAGCCTACTTGGCCGACATATTTGCTCATCACAACGAGCTAAATACTGGTGAGGAACATAAACATTCTACATATATGCTGAAGATAAAGTCAATGCCTTCAACAGAAAAATAGAAATATGGATTAAACGTACTGAAAATAGAGAATTTGTTAATTTGCCATCTCGATCTGAGTTTATTGATTCAATGTCAGTTTAGTGTCGCAGCAGTAAATTTAAAATTATTATTAGACTTAATTATAATGCACTTGCAATAACATGAGTCAAAGACTACTTTACCTCAACTAATAATTTAGACCTGCAAAGGATAGATCTACTATTTAATGAAACAGCTGTTGAATCGTCAGACATAAGTGCGAAGTTACAGGATAAATTCAATGAGCTTTCTTCGGACCAAAGTTTTAGGTTGATTTACCAGGCTCCAGCTCCTTTATTGAAGTTGGAGTGTGCTCTCTCGTGAGAGTTAAGCATGCTCACTCTAGTCGCAGGAGAGCCGGTAGCACATTGGCGTGTACCGTATATTTATTGAGTGAAAATTAGGAACACAACATAGCCTTCCATTGTAATTCCATCATTGCTTCTTCCTTTCTTTGTAATTTGCCAATTGTCAGCAGGTACAGGCTCCAGTTCCTACATTGAAGATGGAGTATGAGCTCTCCTGAGAGTTAAGTGTTCACTCTTGTTGCAGGAGAGTCTTGAGGCACGAGTGATACAGCTGGAGAGGGCCCTGGAGTCGGAACAGAGGAGTGGTCAGCGCGAGCGGCTGGCAGTGACGCGCCTGCAGCGTCAACTAGCCAGGGTAAGTGCTAACTTCATTTCAAGATTTTAGTTCGATAACTCTCTGTCAGTAAGGGAACACGGTAGGGTCTATATCTATAATTATAAATTTACTGTTTTTAGGTACATTTATCTCGGAAACGGTTCATATTATAGGCTTCATTTTATCATTTCAAATGATCTTGTCGACTTGGTCGTTATGCTTGAGTCTAAAGTTATGCAGGACGGAGACGGTTGCGTTACTGAGACGGAAGTGACGTCATGCAGCCGCGCGGGAAGCCTAAGTTAATGGGAAAAGGACGGCGAGTGCGTGACGTCATGCAGCCACGCGGGAAGCCGAAGTTAATGGTTAATGGAGTCTGATGAAACAGTCCTGGGGTGTCGAGCGACCTGTGGCTTTGAGCGAAGCGAAAAGAATACAGGGTGACCCCTAAAGAGGTGTACAAGATGCCAGATAAGAATGCAGGGTGACTTTTAAAGACATCAAAGTTTTCAATGTAATCCTGCCCCATTTGATGGATCATCTGGGTTGCCTTGCATCTCATCCTCTTGTCTTCTTCTCACAGCTCTCTTAGTTTGTCTTGACAATTTTTTACAGTCCTTTTCTGCTCCTTCAGCCTTCCTTTTCCGTTCACAATTGATTTGCCAATAAAATTGGTGGGATAGAATTCTTTTGGAAAATCTGCTGAATTGAGGAATTGTTGGGAGTTGTGGTAAATTTAGGGGTTGAGGGTGATGGGGGATAGGGAAACGGATTGGAGTGTAACGGTAAGGTGAGAGGCCTGTTGAAATACCTTCCCCCTCCCCTCCGCCCCCCCCCCCCCCTCACCCTTGAGAACGTTTACCATTTATTAAAAATATTAAAATACTCAAATTTAAAATTTGTAGTTAGGCCCTATGGCCATATATGAGAAATTAACATGTCCTGGAGATAGGGGCGTGACCCCCTTTAAATTTAGTCCTCGTGCGACTCTCTACGATTGTTAGTTCGAGAGTTATAAATAATCAATAATGTTGAGTGGCCATCCTGAATCGACCAATTAAAGATACCTCTCCCTCTCGCTCAGGGCATCCCCTCCCCTGTCGGGATAGCTAACTACCTAAAAATGTTACACGCTTTAATAAGAATCATTGAGCGACGTTCTACAATTATTGGATCGCGAGATATTTTTTTAAATGTAGTTAGGCCCTTTGGCCAAATCTGAAAGAAAGAAAAAAAACTGAAATTTATCTTCAGACTTAAAACAGTTTTTTAGCGGTTGAACAAGTAGGCGTATCACCATTGGGCGGGAATATGAGGAGGGAGCCATGGAAACGTGTATTTTCGTTGTCAACAACGAGATCTCCCGGTAGATAAAGTTTCCGCGCCAATGCAGTGTTGTCTTGGATACGCAATTTAATGCACTTATAATTAAGATATGACCATGAATGATAGCTCAAATTAAAGAAGAAAGTCTCTAGATTATTTTGGAATGAAAAAGAAAAAATCTTTTTTTTTTGCCAAATTTCACCCTACCGGGTCCCCGTAAAAGAAACTAACTAATTTATCTCACATACGTGTACTGTATGTTCTTCCGGATTTTTGTATGAGTAATGTTAGGCAGTTTATCGCATATTTTTATCATTTCAGATGATCTTGTCGACTTCATCGTTATGCTTGAGTTAAAAGTTATGCGTTACGGAGACGGAGACTGTGACGTCATACAGCCGCGCGGGAAGCCTAAGTTAATGGGTAATGGACGGCGAGTGCGTGACGTCATGCAGCCACGCGGGATGCCTAAGTTAATGGTTAATGGAGTCTGTTGAAAGAGTCCTGGGGCGTCGAGCGACCTGGGCCTTCGAGCGAAGCGAAAATAATACAGGGTGACTCCTAAAGAGGTGTACAAGATGCCAGATAAGAATACAGGGTGTCTCCTAAAGAGATATACAAGATGCCAGATAAGAATAAAAGGTGACTCTTAAAGAGGTGTACAAGATGGCAGAGAAGAATACAGGGTGACTCCTAAAGAGGTGCACAAGATGTCAGACAAGAATACAGGGTGACTCATAAAGAGGTGTACAAGATGTCACACAAGAATACAGGGTGACTTCTAAAGAGATATACAAGATGCCAGATAAGAATACAGGGTGCCTCCTAAATAGGTGTGAAGGATGTCAGAGCAAAATACAGTACAAGACGCCAGATAAGAATACAGGGTGACTCCTAAAGAGATATACAAGATGCCAGATAAGAATACAAGGTGACTCTTAAAGAGGTGTACAAGATGGCAGAGAAGAATACAGGATGACTCCTAAAGAGGTGCACAAGATGCCAGACATGAATACAGGGTGACTCACAAAGGGGTGTACAAGATGTCACACAAGAATACAGGGTGACTTCTAAAGAGATATACAAGATGCCAGATAAGAATACAGGGTGCCTCCTAAATAGGTGTGAAGGATGTCAGAGCAAAATACAGTACAAGACGCCAGATAAGAATACAGGGTGACTCCTAAAGAGATATACAAGATGCCAGATAAGAATACAAGGTGACTCTTAAAGAGGTGTACAAGATGGCAGAGAAGAATACAGGGTGACCCCTAAAGAGGTGCACAAGATGTCAGACAAGAATACAGGGTGACTCCTAAAGAGGTATACAAGATGTCACACAAGAATACAGGGTGACTTCTAAAGAGATATACAAGTTGCCTGATAAGAATACAGGTTGCCTCCTAAAGAGGTGTGCAGGATGTCAGAGCAAAATACAGTACAAGATGCCAGATAAGAATACAGGTGACTCCTAAAGATATATACAAGATGCCTGATAAGAATACAAGGTGACTCTTAAAGAGGTGTACAAGATGGCAGAGAAGAATACAGGTTGACTCCTAAAGAGGTGCACAAGATGTCAGACAAGAATACAGGGTGACTCCTAAAGAGGTATACAAGATGTCACACAAGAATACAGGGTGACTTCTATAGAGATATACAAGATGCCAGATAAGAATACAGGGTGCCTCCTAAAGAGGTGTGCAGGATGTCAGAGCAAAATACAGGGTGACACTTATCGAGGTGTACAGTATGTTAGATTCAATTCAAATACAGGGTGACCCTTAAAGAGGTTTGCAAGATATCAGATTCAAATAATGGGTGACCCTTAAAGAGTTGTAAAAGATGTCAGACTCAAATACAGGGTGACCTTTAAAGAGGTGCCCGCGCGGGAAGCCTAAGATAATGGGTAATGGAGTCTGTTGAAAGAGCCCTCCTGAGCCTTTCTAACATGTGTAGCATTTGTAGCATGCGTCATTTGAAATTATATAACGTCTAGTCTTTCAGACTGACTGTAATTTTTCTTATCGTCCTTCTAACGTCGACTGTTTTCAAAATCAGTTAGCACCGACCGGGAAACTCAGTGCGTTAGCTTGGTAAACGAGCGGGTTTTAACCTTACTACCGGTCGACCTTGAAATGCTTTCTGTGGTTTCCCATTTTAAACCCAAAGTAAATGTCGGAATTGTAACTTGTAACCGACCACGGCCCCTTCCTTCTAACACTTGGCCCAGTTTCAGATCTTATTAATTACCCTGATGAGGTTCTTATCTCATTCCTGACTGCCTGGAAACGGGATAATAATGGGAAGACACACACAATAACGTTTTGAGCCGCCTCACTTTGTTTGCACAATCAAAGGTTTAACACTTTTAAAAAAAAATCATGTGGATTATTTACTCGGGTGGACAACTTTCTAGTGGTCTCATGGAAGTATTGGAGATTTTGTACATGCCAAACCTGTAGGTCCATTGCAATAAGCTGCCTTTTGAAGTCTTGGGATACGTATTGAAACTTCGGAGCTGGAGGTCTGGGTTCGATTCCCGTCTCTTTCAAGCGATTAATTCTCGTGTGAGGGCTGGAACGGTGTACACTTAACCTCGTGAAGCAAAACTGAGAAGAAATGGATTCGATGTCCACCTCAGCTGTCCTAGAAGTGATTTTCCGTGATTTTCCACGTCTACTGCAGTTAAATAATGGATGGCTCCTAACTAAAGTCCACAACCGCCTTCTTCCAAATTCTAGCCCCAACTACATAAACATACGCTAGTACAGTGATCACAACGACACAGGTTCTACACCCTAATACCTACACGGGGCTAAATGGCCACGATGTTGCAATGCATCTAAATGCATTAACAAGTATAAAATTCTGTGTTTAGCGGCCAGGTGGGCGGAGCGCAGTACAGACTGTCATATCGATATCACACAAGCAAGGGTTACCAAGTCCTACTGTCGGTAACGTTCAGGTCCTACTCTAAGAAGCTAGTTATGTTTATCATTTTGTCGATTCTTTAGCGGCTCTGTGACATCGTGGACATGTAACCCCGTGTACTTGGGTGTGTGTAGAATTTGCCTGTTATCCTGTGATAGTGTGATGTCTGTACTAACGTGTGTATTTGTAATTGAGGTAGGATTTGGGTAGGAATCGGCCGTAGCCTTAAACGTGCGCCCACGATCTGCACCAGTCACAGCCGGCTTAGCTTGCCGTGTTTATCGGGGCGGACATAGATAATGACCCTGTACTTTCTACAACAACGAAGTAACAAAATGCTAAAGCTCGTCATTTTTTCAAGATGGACCAATCGTTGACAATGGTGTTTCTCATTTTATTTTTAATACTATTTACATTTATTTTGTTCTTTTTATTGAAACCAGAGGGCTTGTGCGAAAAATCTCACATGTGTTTATACCACTCGCCCGGCTGTACTGTTACGCTGGCTGGACGCGACACAGTTCTGGCAGGGGCTATCGTCTTGTTTATTTATTTATTTAAACGCACGTTCTAAAGTAAGCAATATCTTTCCGCTGACTTTTCAGGAAATGAAAAGATTTTTCTTGTATTATTGAGACGATTTGGAGCGTTTTGGCACAAACCGTACTTTCTAACTCCCTCTGGTTTAAGAATTTGAGTATTGTGAAACATACAACTTTATATAGACTATATGTTGATGATCGATGATTATATTAGGATTGTTTTCGAAGGAAACATTATAAAGTATTTAAGTCCTTTTTAAAATTTCTCTTAATCCAAGTCTGTCTTTTACCTCGGACTCCAGAAAGAACTCAACGCACCTTTTGGGAGAACTTATGATTCTAGATCAGAGATGCCTGGAGCAAAGTGACCTATGACCGGTTGTCATTAGGATAAGGCTAGTCAAGGATTTGAAAATTAGTGATCGTGGGTCACCGAGGATGTCAGGATTTAACAATTTTGTCCCTAAGGAATTTATTTACCAATCGTAAATATCCATCATGTGACAATTATTGTATTATTATTTCTTTGCTTTCTCAACTTCCAGTTGTTAAATGGCTCAAACCGGTACAAGAAATTGAGTATAACACTTTGAAGAGCCTGTAACATACATTTTGAAATTATATAACATGAAAGTTTGACAGTAAAATTATTTTCTGAAATGTCATCTTCCACGTCTCCTTTTCAGGAAAGGTTTCCAAGAAAATCCTAGTGCGTATTCAAAAATCCTCTGATGATGCTGCAGGTCTTCAGAATTGCAGCCTTTTGTGCAATAGTATGGGTGCATATTGGACAATCTAGTATGGCTAGGTTTACTGAAAAGGATTTAGGTGTCAGGCCAGTGGGAGAAAAGAGGAAGGGAAGGATTGTCACATTTTATTTTATTTTTTTAAATATTTTTTTGGCCTCCAGATTCTCGCTACCTCCATGGCTAGTGGCGTGTATTTTTCAATTTGCTCCCTTTACTTATGGCGGATATTATGCTCATTCGGGATAGCGACATCAATCAAGTAGGCCTAAGTGTGGTGGTTCTATTTGTCAGTTAAGGTTATGTCTGGTCTATTGTGAGGACTTGTTTGGTCAGTTTGAATAGTGCGATCCCAATACAGCTTATAATCTTCGTTTTCCATCACACTTTCTGGAAGGTATTTGTAGTTAGGCGCCCTGTCGTGTATGAGAGATCGGGTTAGGGCAATTTCGTGATGAATGACTTTGGCAACATCGTTATGCATATCGGGGTAAGAGGACGGTGCTAAGATTCTGCAACTGCTGGTGATATATGCTCAATGGTTTCTGGGCCGGTATTGTACTTCCTGCACTCGTCATCTACACACATCAAAAAAAGTTTTGCATCACCTCGGTTCCAAGAGTTCCGGAACCGTTAAATACAAAGGGAATAGAGATCAACACAAACAACATTTCAGCTCGTTTTATTGCTCATGAGACCCACACATTGCATGTTGTACCATCATACAGCTAGACTTTCAGCATTTGTGGTCCAGATTGCAGTACACACCACTACCTCTAATACCCAGTAGCACGTCCTCTTGCATTGATGCATGCCTGTATTCTCCGTGGCATACTATCCACAAGTTCATCAAGACACTGTTGGTCCAAATTGTCCCACTCCTCAACGACAATTCGGCGTAAATCTCTCAGAGTGGTTGGTGGGTCAAGACGTCCATAAACAGCCCTTTTCAACATATCCCAGGCATGTTCAATAGGGTTCATGTCTGGCGAACATGCTGGCCACTGTAGTCGAGCGATGTCGTTATCTTGAAGGAACGCATTCACAAGATGTGCACCATGAGGTCGAGAATTGTCGTCCATGAAGACAAATGCCTCTCCAATATTCTGCCGATATGGTTGCACTATGGGTCGGAGGATGTCATTCAGGTATCGTAAAGCCGTTTCGGAGCCTTCCATGACCACCAGTGGCGTACGTCGGCCCCACATAATGCCACCCCAAAACATCAGGGAACCACCACCTTGCTGCACTCGCTGGACAGTGTGTCTAAGACGTTCAGCCTGACCAGGGTGCCTCCAAACACGTCTCCGACGATTGTCTGGTTGAAGGCATATGCGACACTCATCGGTGAAGAGAACGTGATGCCAATTCCGTGGGGTCCATTCAGCATGTTGTTGGGCCCATCTGTACCGCGCTGCATGGTGTCGGGGTTGCAAAGCTGGACCTCGCCATGGACGTCGGGAGTGAAGTTGCGCATCATGCAGCCTATTGCGCACAGTTTGAGTTGAAACACGACGTCCTGTGGCTGAACGAAACGCATTATTCAACATGGTGGCATTGCTGTCAGGGTTCCTCCGAGCGGCAATCCGTAAGTAGCGGTCATCCACTACAGTAGTAGCCCTTGGGCGGCCTGAGCGAGGCCGGTCATCGACAGTTCCTGTATCTCTGTACCTCCTCCATGTCCGAACAACATCGCTTTGGTTCACTCTGAGACGCCTGGAAACTTCCCTTGTTGAGAGCCCTTCTTGACACAAAGTAACAATGCGGACGCGATCGAACTGCGGTATTGACCTTATAGGCATGGTAGAACTACAGACAACATGAGCAGCGTACCTTCGTCCTGGTGGAATGACTGGAACTGATCGGCTGTCGTACCCCCTCCGTCTAATAGGCCCTGCTCATGCATGGTTGTTTACATCTTTGAGCAGTTTTAGTGACATCTATGAACAGTCAACGTCTATGTGCCGGAGATCTGGGAACCGAGGTGATGCAAAACTTTTTTTGATGTGTGTATAACTGTCTGATCCTTCAGGATGTGTTATTATTATTAGTATTAGTATTATTATTATTGAGCCTCCGTGGCTTCGGTGGCAGCCCGCCGGTCTCTCACCGCTGGGTTCGTGGTTCAAATCCCGGTCACTCCATGTGAGATTTGTACTGGACAAAGTGGAGGCAGACTGGTTTTTCTCCGGGTTCGCCGGTTTTCCCTGTCACAATTTCATTCCAGCAACACTCTCCACTGTCATTTCATTTCGTCTGTCATTCCTTTAATCATTGTCTCAGGGGAGTGCGACAGGCTTCGGCAGCCGACACAGTTCATATCCTCGCCGCTAGATGGGGCCTTCATTCATTCCATTCCCTGACCCTGTCGGTCAACTGGAACCAGGCTGTTGATTTTCATTTTCATTATTATTATTATTATTATTATTATTATTATTATTATTATTATCGTCATGATCAGCATTGGGATCAGGGGTAACTCTGGAAAGTAGTTGCGCTTCATTAGGGGACTGGGTATGTGACTAATCAGCTGAGGAGCAGGAATGTTCTAATTACTGCTCGCATTAGACACATGGATGAAGCGACGTTAATAACGCCGAGCTGCGTTGTGCTGTGCTGCGCTGCTCGCTGGAAATGAATGGACCGCGTCATTTAGCATCCAGGGTACTGGAATTGCTTGAAAATGCTCGCTGTAGGAAAAATCATTGTTACAGTAGACGTTACGCTTTAACAGTAGTCCGATAACTGTACGAGTGTATGTATTTATTTCGATGCGCACGTGATTGGTCCAGACATTGTTCAATAAATACTAGAAGACACGTGCTGCTCCACAGCATTCATTTCAACAATCCTACACCATATCTTTCCATATGACATTTGCTGTTAGGCCTAGCATGCTGTTATGCCAGTGACCTGAACAGACAGTTACGGTACCATCGCTTTTGATTTTTAGCCTACTTTTCACATTTTGGAAAAATGATGAAAAAGTAGACTTATGTGTCTGCCAGTCCTTCCCCGTTTTTGAGTGTCTTACCCTATCAACTCCTAAACAGCTGAAGCTATCAAAACGAAATGTGGCATGAGTGAAGATCACTACCAGAAAATTTCAAGACTATATTTGAAAATAATGTCAATGCTAAACAATTAACTTACAGTTGAAATTTGAACTTTAAGTTGGATATCTCAATAGATATTCATGGGAACTACTCCAAAATAGGTACACGTATAGACCATAATATTTCAGATTAATTATCAGGAGTCCAACATGATTCTACGTGTCCTGATAGGTTCAATGTTTAACTGCATGTAACGTCCATACCTACAAATAGATTTCGTCCAAGTTTTGTATGTGCAACGCATGCTTTACTACATAAGACAGTGCTTATTATACGTGTCACCACGGCTAGCAACTGTGTACTAATAATCTCAAGTCCTTTTCCCCAGATTCAATGTACGGAACAAACTTAAGGCTTAGCACACTGTATTGTTAGTTATATGCACGTCTATAATTTTCAATGTTTTAACTCCATGCAACTGCTATACTAGTTTACGGACCTAAACATGATTTATCCCCGTGCAATGTGTGCCCTAGCAGCCATAGGTGTGCCTATTTACAGAGTCTACGGGACTACTAACTGCCTAGTAACATTCTAAGAACTTTTGAACCCTGGACTCAATATCGTAGAATCTGTTCACATAAACAGTTTGAAACTCTATTCGAAGATAGATTTTGAGCAACACGCACACTATATATATATATAGCCTATATATCAGTGTCACCAAAATAATTCTACGTGCGCTTATATGTTTCATTCTTAACTGAATGGCGGCTTCGGTGGCGTAGTTGGTAGCATGCTGAGCTTCTATGCCCAAGATCGCGGTGTCAGACCCAGCCGAAGTCGTCGGATTTTTTAAGAGCGTTAAAAATCCCTCAGTATGCCTTCCTTCAGAGGGGAAGTAAAGCCGGCCGGCCCATGTCATAGATTTATGGCATGTAAAAGAACCTTCCACTAACTACTAACTAAATTTGTGTGAAGCAAAATTTGTAGGTTACGTTTGATTAATGCTCTTAAGTTCCAACGTTCATCACCAGGCGCTGGTTGCGATGGCATCTATAGTAGCCAAGTTCACAGCTAGGTGTCGTGGGCGGTAGCATTTGGTAGCGAAAGTAGGAACTACTTGAAATTATCGTCTGCAGTCCTTACTTGAATTAAAAACAGATAACACACAGAACAAAAATATTTGAATGCAGCCGAAATAAATCAGAAACCTCTATGGACATCAAATTGGCAGGTGAAAAGCTAAAGGAAGTAGGAGACTTCTGTTACTTAGGAAGCAAAATAACCAGTGATGGACGAAGCAAAGAGGACATAAAATGTAGGTTGGCCCGGGCAAGGAAAGTATTTCTACAAAAAAAGGAATCTGTTGACTTCGAATATAGATTTAGGTATTAGGAAGTCATTTTTGAAAGCCTTTGTCTGGAGCGTGGCGCTCTATGGAAGTGAAACTTGGACTGTTGGTGCAGCAGAAAAGAGGAGAATTGAAACGTTTGAAATGTGGTGTTACAGGAGAATGATGGGTAGATAGGGTTACAAACGAAGATGTATTAAGACGAGTGGGAGGGGAGAGATGTTTCTGGCGACTGAGGTTGGTAGGACACATACTAAGAGACCCAGGAATAGCAATCTTAGTTATGGAAGGAAGGGTCGACGACAAGAACTGTAGGGGTAGACCAAGGTTAGAATATGTTAAACAGATTGCCTTGGATGTAGGGTGTGATAGCTATGTAGAGATGAAACGATTAGCTCAGGACAGGGAAGCATGGAGAGCTGCATCAAACCAGTCAAAAGACTGAAGACTCAAACAACAACAACAACACACACTAATACAGTCATCACCGGTTATCAGACAGATTCTACACATACCCAATGTACACGGGGCTACATGACCGCGTTGTCGCAGCCCCTAAACTAAGGAACCAACCATCTTGATTGAATGTAACCTCCGTAATTTCACTAGATTTCTGCCAAATTGTGTATGTACAGTGTATGCCTTAACGTATATTGTACAGTATATGAGCATTGCTATAAACAACTTATTAATTCTCCCTGAGCATTTGAGCCGTGGACTATCAACATCTCAGAACCCACTGCTGTATTAGACCTCAATATTTCAGTTATATTTTGAGCAAATCGTATAATGGCAGTGCTGCCAGCAGAATTCTGTAGATAAAGATATTACTCTAAATCAGGGCACGTCAATGCGAGCACTTGGTGCTTGCGCGCCCCGATGCCACACCGAGTGGCAACGGTGCTTTTCCCCTCCCTCCCCTCTTTCCTCCCCATGGAGTGGCGGTAGCACAGTCAGACTTGGATGATGAGCAATGGATCGCTGACCTCGCTTTTATGAGAGACATCATGGGGTATTTAAATGATTTAAATATCTCGTTGCAAGGAAAAAATAAAATAATCATGTGACTATGTGTGGCCGTATTGAAAGTTTCAAATTGCACCTTGTCCTTTTTAAATGTCAGCTTCAAGAAGGAAATTGCGACAATTTACCTTCGATAAAATCCTTGAATGTAAGTACTTATGAACTCATCAGTGAATACACAAAAGCGTTACAGTCATTGCATAAAGAATTTGAAGATAGCTTTGAAGAAATATAACAAGTAAGGCACTCGTGATTTTTATAATTCCTTATTCGGTGGGCCCAGAGGATGCCATATCAAGTCTCCAAGTTGAGCTGATAAAACTACAGTGCGATTCAATTTTGACAGACCGCTATTACCATTACAATGGTGATTTGATTTCATTTTATAAAGGCGTTGAGGAACAAGAATTCCCGAGGATTCATGTCCTTGCCCGGAAATGTGTTGCTTTGTTCGGAACAATGTTCGTTTGTGAACAAATATTTTCAATTATGAATATTAACAAAACAAAAACAAGGTCAAGTTTGTCTGATGCTTCCTTGGAAGCTATAATTCGGATTGCAACTGCCAAACCGTTTGTTCCAAATATCGGAAAATTAGTGGCCTCAAAGCGATGCCCTAGAAAAACAATGTACAGGGTCATTATGTGTGTGTGCGCCAGTCAACACGGCAAGCTAAGCCGGCTGTGACTAGCGCAGATCGCGGCCGCGCGCACCCGTTCCAGCCGGCGGTCGGTGCGCACTATCACTCTTTTACCAAACATGTTCAATAATGTGTACCTACCGAGCTCATAGGCGATGCTGAAAATGTCCTCCCTCTCTTGTAACACACACCTGACATCTTTTGATGAATGAATCTCTGTCAACGCTTTTATTATTTACGGAGCCTGTTACCTCGAATCGTTTAGCGAGCCTCCTAATTGTACTGGCATTAGGCACAGGTCTTCCTGGAAACTTGATTCGAAATTTTCGTCATGTTCAGAACGAGATTTTCTGCTTTTGATATACGAATTATGGATATACACACGTTCACGCAATGTGAATTGGTGTCTAGGCATGACCAACAATCACAGTAATCGCAACACTCAGTAAACGTGCAACACTAACGTCTAAGCTTTGCAAATACACGCCCATATGAATGACAAAACACGTGTGAACTAACGATATGAGTCAGCGGAGCACGCCACCGCCTGCTGAACCGGGTGCGCGCGGCGGCGATCTGCGCTAGTAACAGCCGGCTTAGCTTGCCGTGTTTACTGGCGCGCACACACACACCATGACCCTGTATGTTGAAAATTAGTGCAAAATCAGGAGCGCAATAAAACTATTATATCTGTCTGTACCCAAAATTGGCATTATTATTATTATTATTATTATTATTATTATTATTATTATTATTATTATTTTTCATACCGGTACGCCGTCTGACGCGCGCTGATTTGCCCAGCCCGATTCACCAAACAACAACAACGCGACTCTCGCCTAGCTAAGTGCTGCCACTACACGTTCCTCTCCTACAGCAGAGCACCAGTACTTTTGCCGGTGCCGGCCGGTGCTTGCAAAGCACCTGAGTTGGCGTGGCCTGCTCTAAATCGATCTAATTTCAGGAATAAGGATTGGATCTCAAATTTTAAGAAATGTAGGCTGATTAGTTCTTCACGGAACAACTTGTTAAAGCATCTGAAATTGAGTTCGCCTACGATTCGTCATATATGAATCATCGTGTTAAGAGCACAAACAATCTCTTAGAACCCATCCTGAACGCCAGAGTGCCGGAATTTTGCCCCGAAGGGAATCTTTAACGTGGCAGTAAATCTACTGACATTTGTGCGCCAGGATTCGATCCTTCAGCCTTGAGCATAGTAGGTGAGAATGTTACCGCTGACCCACGAAGCCAGTATTTCCCACGTTTACACACACCAATATTTAGTTCGTAATAGGGTTCTTCTTTGAGTTGAATGCTTCCTTGTTCCGATTTTGTTAGAATGAGGTGCTTCATGGGTGTGAACTGGAAGTGCCAAACAGCAGGTGGTTTGATTACATTTTCAAGAACTAACTTCCACTCATAGACGTTATGACCGTTTTCAGACAAGACGCGAATGACTGTGCCAATTGTTTTGGAAATCTCTAGGTACTTCTCCACATTTATAACAGTCGTCTTCTTCTTAATTATTTTCTCAACACGACAAAAAATGCTGTCATGAGGGATAAACGGATGACCAACTTATAGATATGTATGGACAATGGTTTTTACCCCAGGTCATTCCCTAGGAAACTTTCTTAACATTCCAACCATCATGTGGTTCTTATTCTGACCCCCCACATTTATATATAACTGATGAGAAGGTAAATTGTGCCAACTGCCTCCTAATAGCATCCAGATATAAGTTAAAAATAAATGTAAAGAGATATACTCCCTTTGCAACAGCACTGTTAACTGTCTAATGAGTAGTCATATGACTTACTCCGTTATGCAGCTGTAATACTGTATTCATGACTTACTTCCTTTTGCTTCTCAACCCTGGTGGGACATACTACATTCTGCAACTGGATGGCATTTTCAATCGTAAACTTAAATGGGAGGTCCTTCGTTTTGCTGCAGTTTGATTAGCGTTACCAATGCGCTATGGTGGGAAGAACAACATTATGCCATAACCTTAGTTTTCATATTTTGGGACATACTCCCTTTTGCAACTGGGCGACACCTCGCTCTGTAGGTTCCTCAGTCGCCTGCTAAGGTTTGTGACGGATCGCTAGCATTGCGTGATGGCAGTTAGCTGAAGCATGGGCACATAGTTTGAGTTGAGTTGTATGTTACCTCAAAACATTACTCAGACGCAACCGATTTGAGTGGTCAATAACACGGAAGAGAGATCTTGATTTATTAAATATTTTAATTCTGAAACCACCGGTGCACAACAATTACAACCTGAGATTTAGTCGCTTAAAATGAAGAAACTCCACAAAAGAATACACTCATTTGGTTGTCACCTCAGAACTTCTCAGACGCAGCCGATTTCAGTGACCAAATTTGCAGAAGAGATATCTTGATTTATTTAATATTTTAATACTTAAACCAACGGTGTACACCAATTACAACCTGAGATATAGTCGCTTTAATGGAAGAAACTCTCAAACAAAACATACGCTGATTTGGTTGTTACCTCAGAACTTTACTCAGACGCAGCCGATTTCAGTGACCAACTGCGCGAAGGAGAGCCCTTCTTCATCCCTGGAGTGTTTTAAGACATAAACCAACGCTGTACAGCCATTGTAGCCTGAGATATGGATGATTGGAGGAAGAAAAAAGTGGAAAATATCAGGAAAAATTGTGTTTTAATGTAGCCTAACTGAAGTAAGGTGAGAGGTAGGTGGTTTTATATGACCGATGACATATCTGCGCGTATACTAGTATATCTTTCATTTGAAAAATGAATTGAACAAACCGGTCCGGTAGAACGACCGGAATGACTGACTTTAGTTTTCATAAATTCATTTAATTAGGTATAATATTTAACAAGTGAAATTCTCAAGAATTCTTTTTTGGAAGTGTTCTTTAAAGTTGGTTTTTTTCTTACATCTCCTTCGCGTCAGGAACTCAATTTGATTTAGTGAAATTTGCTATTCCATATTATTGGGAACACCGAATTTGGCGCGTGTGTGTGTATTTGAGTGAGTGAGTGAGTGAGTAACAAGCTGTTCTGCCGGACACCTCGGAATTTATGGGACACGGTGTCCAGGTTATTTGCTTCCAGACGAAGATTATCTCGACAGCGGACTACCAGAGATAAGAGCCCGCATCGTCACAGGCAGTGACCAGTGACCTGGAGACGCACGGAGCGTTAATGTGCTGTTGAGAATCGAGTCCTCCCGCACATCACCATAGAATCAGATCGAGATACAAGTAGCCACGGAGTGTCCATAAACAAAGATAAGCTCATCGAGGACAACATGGTGAAACGTAATTGTGTGTTCATTTGTCTTGTCTGCGTAGTAGTTTAAATCATGCTGTGGATTAATAAATAAAAAAATGAAATCATACGTAGTTTATGCGTGTGCTGCCTACAATTTATTGGAGGCCTACTAATCGTCCTAAAAAGGACCCTGGGATTTCTTCTCACAGATAAGGCAGTTGCTCACATTGCGTTATGATGATGTTCTACAAATACCTACTGTATAACCATTAGAGCCAGTCAAAACTTGATTCACTTGTATGCCATTGAGGTGCTGGGTTCTTCTAAACTTGATGACTGGATGAGAAACCAATTATGCAACGTGACGTGGGGGTCTAAATAATGAGAGGGTGTAACTCCAAAATTTTAACTCTTCCTTGACGTTCTGGAATATATCCTGGTATTGAATTAAGCTTACCGTACCGGTGCTTCATGTGATGCAGCACCCATTCCTGTGGTGCCAGGGTAACGCTCTCGTCTGCTGTGGTTTTAGAGGCGTTGGGGTGCCGCAATTTTGCCCATACATCTAATGCCAACAACTGGCAGAGTTGGCGAGAACCTTAACCACTCCGCTGCGTAGCCGGTCACATTAGTAGAACTAAGTGCTTTATAGGAACTTAACAACATATCCATTTAGGTTTCCATTGCAAAATCGTGAGCTCATAAGATGATGGATATCTACCGCTAAGCATGACAAATTTGTATCATCAGTACATAGACTTGACACATTCCATTTGATAGAATCTTCTTTCTGGAAGTATAATGACTGGCCTTAATTGGTCACTTAAACCTACCGTAGTACCTTCCGTATTTTATTCCAGCCCATCTCACAAAGGTAGGCCTAATCATGAAACAAGTTATCAAATGCCACATTTACTAGACATTTCCTTGTATTCAATTAGGCCTACCATACTGGCGCTTCATATGATGCAGCAGCACCCATGGGTCCGCCTTGGTGAGGGGTCAAGGGATGTAAGTGATACTTGGGAAATCTCCCTCACTGAGGTATGATTTCCCCATGCTTCTCAGCCATGACTTTTATTCATTCGATTCTAAAGGCCTCATAAACATCTACGCTTGCTTCTATAGTACTATCATAATTAAAATGTAAATAATTGCCTGAAGCTCTGGTATAATGAACGCTATATCCACATAAGTAGCGCGCCTGTCTCTCACCCATAGGTCCTCGATTCGATTCCCGGGATTATAGAAACTGACGTGAGTGCTGCAACGGGGTGCACTCAGCCTCGTGAGGACAATTGAGTAGCTGTCTAACAGTGAGGTAGCTTCCCGGTTACGGAAACCAAGATCAACGGCCGAGGGGACCCGACGGGCTGGCTGAGCGTCACCCCGCAATCTGCAGGCAAAATGGCTGGGCAGCATTATCTTGGTACACTAGGGCCCTTCATGGGCTGTGGTGTCACGGGGATTTTTATATCCAAATTAAACCTTCATAATTATCTTCAAAAAATTATTTCAGGTTGAAAGGCAACCTCGCGGAATATAGAATTCTGACATCTTGCACAAGTTCGGTTTATTGCTGTATTTGTTGCATTTCGGAAGATAGCCATCAGGAAGATCATTGTCTCGAGAAATACTGTACATCGTCCAAGTCCATGACTAAACGCACTTGACTCCCTCAGGAGCATTTTATATTACTTGGAGAAGAAGAGGATGAGCACACGGACTTAAATACCCGGTTTAGACAGAAAATCTTAATTTTCTCCTATACCAAAGGTATGGAGTTCATTATACTCTTAAGGGGTATTCATTTTAATCATGTTTGGTTCTTTTCTTCTTACCCATAATTATCTCGAAATGAGTTCTCGTACGCCTTCCGATTACTTTCAGGCAGCTGCTGGGCCATCTTTCGACTGTTATCGCATGGTAATCGCCCTGACCTCGACCTTTTAACAGTGGGAAGTGCCACATCGAAATTCTCCACATCTCACCTTCTGCGCAGCTGGTGATGTATGGGCTTGGCAGTGGCTTGTATATTAGCCAATTAACGCATTTTTTGGTCAAAAACGCTAAGTAAGCAAGCCATAGGTTAGATGCTAAGAAGTGCAGAATACATCAGTGATAATCGATGAGCCATCCCCAACAAAATGTGAGTAAAAAGAGCGAGCCGTTCTACAATCGCGAGATGATAAAACATACACCTTCATTCTGCCACTTCTATGGTTCAGTTAGCAAATACAGTTTCATTAAGCATTGCAGAGGAACACAAATAATTATAAATAAATACGAGGGCAGATCGGAATGTAACGCCCAATAATTTTTATCCCAAAATGTTGAATAGGTAATAAAACCAAACAAATCAACAAATGAACTTGGGAGTTGTTGCTTCATTTGAGGGGCTTGGACATCGTGGCCATTTAGCCCAGTGTACTTGGGTGTGTGTCGAATATTTGTCTGATAACCTGTGTTACTCCGATGTGTATATGTAATTCAGATGAGGATTCGGAAGAAGGTGGCTGTGGCCTTAGGTTAGGAACCATCCCGGCATTCACCTGGAGTAGAAGTGGGAAACCACGGAAACCCATTTCCAGGATGGCTGAGGTGGGAATTAAACCCATCTCTTCTCATGTTTGCCACGTGAGGCTGAGTATACCCCGCTCCAGCCCTCAAACCAGAATTAAATTTCTTGGCAGAGCCGGGATTCGAACCCGGACCTCCAAGAATGTTAGCCGCTATCACGAGGTGGTCTGACATGGGAAGTACCTGGTATGATCCAGCTCTTCTCTCAGTAACCAGCGCAGCGTCCTGCAATACACGCGACGGAAACGCAGCTTATAATCTGGTGTTCAGTTCCAACACATTGTAACTATCTGACCAGTCAGAAGTAGTGAAAAATGAAAATCCACAGCCTGCTTCCAGTCTTCGACCGGGTCAGGAATGGAATGAATGAAGCCCCTATCTAGCGGCGAGGATATGAACTGTGCCGGCTGTCGAGGCCTGACGCACTCCTCTGGGGCAATGATTAAATGAATGACAGATGAAATGAAATGATAGTGGAGAGTGTTGCTGGAATGAAATTTTGACAGGGAAAACCGGAGTACCCGGAGAAAAACCTGTCTGCCTCCGTTTTGTCCAGCACAGATCTCACATGGAGTGAACGGGATTTGAACCACGGACCCAGCGGTGAGAGGCCGGCGTGCTGCCGCCTAAGCCACGGAGGCTAGTCAGAAGTAGTCAATTTCATAATTAATTAATTATTTAATTATTATTATTATTATTATTATTATTATTATTATTATTATTATTAATCATTACTATTCTAATTATTATTATTATGATCATTATTATTAATAACATCATTACTATTCTAATAATAATAATAATAATAATTATTATTATTATTATAAATCTAATTATTATTATTATCATTAGTATTAATGTTCTAATTACTGTATTATTATTATTATTATTATTATTATTATTATTAATTTCATTACTATTAGTTTTATTCTTTTCAATGTCATAATGTGGTTTTTATTGAAATGGAAGCTTTTAAAATATCATTAATTCTACTTAGTGTCAGACATATTGAGTCTAGAATTCTTAAAATTGTTATCAGCCATTACAGAGAATTTCTGGAGAAATGAGTAATGATACTTGTTGAGACCACCAACACCTGCTTGGAATTATGAGCTACTTAAAGATGCACAATACATGTTCCTTGTATTATTGGTAATTTGAAGAGGGTTTTAAAGGAAGTCGTCTACCTAATGAACACTCTTACACAGACAGTACTATGGAATCAGCTCGCCCCATGGTGCAATTCTTCCCAGACATAAGAACAAGAGCTGTAAGCTACCATTAGGAAGCGTTTTCCAAGAAACATGTAATGAGTTAACTGTCACCTGTGACGTCAAATTTAAGAGGATTTGGACTTATTTCCACAAACTCTATTCCATGCCAGAGACAGAAGTTCTTGACCAAGCGACTGGCTGCGTAGCTCAGCGGTAACGTTCTCGCTTGCTGGGCCCTAGGTTGCAGGTTCGTATCCTGGCGCAGCCAGTGGTATTTGAGGGTGCGCAAATGCGAGGGAGCCGTGTCAGTAGATTTACTGGCACGTTAAAGATCCCCTTCGGGGCAAAATTCCGGCACCCCGGCGTCTCTAAAAGCCACAGTAGCTAAAAGGGACGTAAAACCAATAACATTATCATTATCTTGACCAAGCCATTGTCATTTTTGGAATTTATTACTGGAAGAATTCTTAGAAATTTCGACAGTGATATTCCCTATATATAGGCTTGCCATACGTCCCGGTTTGACCGGGACAGTCCCGGAATTTTGCTGGTGTCCCGCCCGGTTTTATCAATGTCCCGGAAAACGGCTGTAAGATGTAAAAAGTAATGAATCTTTTATGAATCGGTTCCTTTTCATCAATCAACATCGTTGACTATCGCGCACAGCATCAAAGAGATCAGAAGTATTCAAACGAATGACACAAAACAATAGCCCAAATTGTTAACTCATTAATTAATTGGTCTTTTAGTTTGACAAAATAAGTTTTCTGTAATTGTTTTTGTGATTAGACAAAAAGTTGTATTTTTCAAAAAATAATAAGACTTAGAAATTGTTCAATTAAACAATTTTATGAAGTATTTTAATTTGTATTTGTTAACACTTCTTTCTAGATGGTAGACCAGAAAAATCATTAAAAAGGAAAAATTATAGAATTTTATGTAGCAAAAAATTCTTTATTTTAATTTTTAAAAGGTATGTAGAACTAACAATTTAGGGTGCCAGATTCCCCCCTCCCGTCACTTACGGGGCTTAAAACTCACCATTTTGCTTCTAATGTTTAAAAAAAATCCCGGGGGAGGACCCTCCACTCTGCCCTCTTCCCTCTCTCTCATATTAATGTGTCCCGGTTTCACTCTCCAAAAATATGGCAAGCCTACCTATATACCTTCACCAATGACAAGAATTGGACAGCCTTCATCTGGGGGGAGAGGCTATCCACTACCCTGGTTCTACAAGATTATTGGTGGAAGGCAATATGGGATGAGAATTGAGAAATGAAATATATACCTCGCTGTGAATATCTATGACTTTAGTCATTTTTTTTCAAGTTTTTCCGTATTGATTTTGATAAGTTATGCACTTGTCCACTTTACAATACAAAATATCTTTTTATTTATACATTTTGATACATGTTTCGGACCTGTGAGCCTACTTCAGTCAAAATCAAAAAATTCTCCTAGATCATTCTAAAGGTTGGTCTCTTATAAAAAAAATTGTAAATCAATTTTACATCGTCAGGATGCTTAAAATACATGAATATAAAATGCTTAAAGAAATTAAAAGATTTTTTTTTATTTTGACTGAAGAAGGCTCACAGGGCCGAAACATGTATCAAAATGTATAAATAAAAAGATATTTTGTATTGTAAAGTGGACAAGTGCATAACTTATATACCTCGCTATCAAAATAAAGAACTGACTACTGTGACACTCGTCAAATCATTAACTGACGAACTCGTTCGTAATGCCGCTGACTTACATTTTCATCGAGATCTACAAAATGACATCAACATGAAGAGTCCCCTGGCATTCCTCACTACCCGATGTATCTGAATCCGGAAGAAGAACGTTCTCGCTTGCTGGGCCCTAGGTTGCAGGTACGTATCCTGGCGCAGCCAGTGGTATTTGAGGGTGCGCAAATGCGAGGGAGCCGTGTCAGTAGATTTACTGGCACGTTCAAGATCCCCTTCGGGGCAAAATTCCGGCACCCCGGATCTTATCCGATCCATGGGTGCTATGGAAGGAAAAAACAACAACAACAACAACAACAACCAATCACCTGGTGAGTTCAACAATCGACTCGATAATCAAGTTGTCATTTTAGTTTTTTATATTATTAACGGTTATAACTTCCATTTCAGTTTCATTTTCTTTGTCAATTCATGCTGGATTAATTAATAAATGCCCTTTATATTTTAATAATTTTCCTTTATCAGGGAATTATACATTATAATAGCATTTTCCAACCAGATATATTAGACGGTAAGTGTCCTTACACCTCACCCCTTGAGATCCGTAAGAGTCCCCATTAATTATCCTCAAATAATATATTTTTATGTCCTTATTCTTTGTATATAGGAATAATTCCTTATACTGGCGCCCTTCCCGAGTAAATTCACTAGATTTGTTATCTCTGTTGATGAGGATATTTATTATTATTGTAGTCACTTTCTTTGAAAGTTGAAGCCCTGTCTACAGTCACATTCGGTTGCCCGACTCTGGGGTTGAACCCGTGACTGTGGCATGTGGTGGATAACGGCAAACGTTACATATGGTCGCCCAACTAGAGGCACTACTGTAAGAAACGTTACATCATGTTTCTTGCAATTAGGCCACAGCTGTCACATATACACAAACTATACTACGAATGTTGTCTTTTTGTTGCGGGTTACGTTTTTACTGACAAACATATGCATCCCAAGACCCAAAATACCACAGGCTCGTGGCTTGGGAAAGCTTCCGCCAAGAGGATGACAGCAGTGGTTGGGCGTTGTCAAACAAGAGATCTGAGAGAGCAACAAGTTCAATTAGGCCTTCGTAAAGATGCACTGAGAAATAGCTCAATTGTGGTTGAAATGAGATATATTCAATGTTACTGGTTTTCGTCCCTTTCAACTACTGTGCATTGCCTGTCACCAGGGCGGACCGGGTTAGATTCCCGGTCAATGCATGTGAGATTTCCAAAGTGAAATTCCAACTCTTGTAGTTCGGATTCAACGTAAGAAGGAAGTCCCATGGCTTATTATCGCGATATTAACGGTCACGTTAAACTACAAGCTTCCTTCAACTACTGTGGCTTATAGAGATGTCGGGGTGCCGGAATTTTTACCGAAGGGGACCTTTAACGTGGCATTAAATCTAGACACAGCTCTCTCGCTTTCGTCGACTGACTGCACCAGAACTTAGGGTACTGCAGCCGAGAATGAAACTGCTGAGCCACGCAGCCAGTCAATTATTGAAGTACTTGGGATACGTATTTTTGTACCACGTTCAAGCAAAGTTACATCACATCTTGTTCTTCAGATGCGTCAAGTAAAGCTCACCATGATCTGTGCTTTTCATTCATTTGTTTTCCAAATCGCCAAATATCCTCAAAACGACACTCATTTTGCGTGAATAGACGTAATATGCTGACCCGGAGACTCGAGTTTTATGCCCGGTTATGATGATAATAATAAATGATGATGATGATGATGATGATCGTGTGGTCTCCGGAGAGGCCGAGTGCAGGTCTTTCGAGTTGACGCCCGTGGGCGACCTGCGTGTCATAATGAGGATGAAGTGATGATGAAGACGGCACATCAACCCCAGGGGATTAAAATCCCTGATGGTTCGGCCGGGAATCGAACCCGGGGCACGTTGGGCCAAAGCCTAGTGCGCTCACCATTTAGCCACGGAGCCTGACATAATAAATGATGATAATTGTTGTTTCAAGGGGCCTGACATCTAGGTTATCAGCCCGATTCCCGGTTTTACAAAGATATCTGATCTGAGGGCTGGACGGTCAAATCAGCCTCTTGAAGATAACTGAGTAGAGCGGTAATATGCCCTTGGTTTGTAAATATAAGTTCTAAAGCATTTTTAATGGAGTTTGAACCACTGTTCATTGTATTAGATTTGAATCAAATTTGAGCTTTTTAGCTCGGAATGGGCTGCTCGGGCCCGTAATTTCCCCCTCCACTGCAAACTCTTCTCTCAGCCTGTTTTGCTGCAACCTTTCTAGACACGTGCTGTAGCCTGACCCGTTGCAAATCACTGCAAGGTATATACAGATAACATAAATTAGTATTACTATTAGCGGACCCATGCGATTACTCTCGCACGGCTTTATTGGCACGTGGGCTCGACGCGACACAGTTCTAGCAAGGACTATCGTCTTGTTTATTTGTTTAAACGCACTTTATTAAACATGAAATCAGAGTGCAATTCGTCTCTGCTGAGGGTAATTCCCTTTCCTTTGAATGCTCATTTGTTACGATCGGTTACTTGTGAGCGCCCAATGTGTACAGTATATACCACACGCCCGGCTTTACTGTTATGTGGACTCGACGTGACACAGTTCTTATAGGTCTATTGTCTAGTTTGTTTACATGCACCTTATAAACAAATACATATATCTCCGTTGACTTTCCAGAAATGCAAGCTTTTTCCTGTACTATTGAGACGATTTGGATGATTTCGGTACAAACAGCACTGTAATCTATCAATTCTAGCCACAAGATGGCTTCACCCAGAGAAGCCATTTGTAACTTTGAAGATACAAAAATAAATAAAAATGAATATTCTGCCTCATAAATGGCCTTTCTTTAAAATTTAAGCAAATGACATAATTAGTACTGTAATTGAACAAATCCACCTTTTTTAAACTCTTCTTATCTCCGGGCGTGTGCAAATATTCTGAAAGGACTGGCTCGTACATAGGCCTTACCAAAACCTCCTATAAATTAATAAAGACGAAGGAAGGTTTACATGCATCTAACTAAAACGAAACTATCCAATATAAATTTACTTTATATTCTGAAGCTGCATGCAAGAAATGGATAAATATAATAAAAAAGTGACACACAAGAAATGCAATTAAAAATATATAATATAATAATATCATAATAATAATATTTAGGCCTGTAAAGATTTCTTATTTGGTTTTCACATTACCGGTAATGCCGTCGTCTGCCCCATATGTCCATTTCACCTCTACACCACTTTGAAGCTGGTCAGCCATGCCTTCACATTTGACGGTCCTCTTCAACGTTGCACAATTATTTGCATAGGCATCAGCCCTACTGTGATTGTGGCATAACAGTAAGAACCCAATCACGTGGTACCCTCCATACTAAAACAAATCGGAGTCTTCAAGCTTTTTTCTTTCCGTATAAACACGAAGCACTCAGCTCAAGAGAGACACACTATTCAACCAGTCATCTCCATGCCCAGAGAGACAACCTTCTTGCAGCAGTGCACTCAGTCTGAAAACCACAGCTCCTACCAGGAAGTCTTTCTCAGAAGCGCTCGTTGTCATATCTTTTGTCTCCCCAAGCCCCTCATAGCATTTGCTCGGCCGCTTCCTCATCACATCACCCCCCCCCCCCCTCCCCGGGGTGAGCGAGCATACCTGCTTGAGACAATAGTGTCCATGAAGTGCTGCCTTCTGCACGTGTGACCAGAACATAAACCTGACTCCTGGTTCAGTGGTCTGAACAACATTAATAAACATACTTATAAAACACAGGATAAGAGCTAGCTTCAGAATCTCGTCAAAAGTGACCTAAATAATTAATAATAAAAAGTATACGTATATGATAATAGTAATAATAATAATAATGACACTGCGTCTACTGCAGACGTGTCCAATGCAATTGAACACGTTGCCAACACGATAACATGATATAAAGAAATAACAAACCTACGAGCCTACATTAAAACTGTCATGGGGGACTCATAAAATATAGGTTACAGCACCTTATAACTCCCTCTGGTTTGAGAGCTTGAGTTTTGCGAAAAATACACCAAAGTGTTTTATTTATATGATGGTGATTATGGTAAGTCTATTATTGAGTCGAGTTATAGGATCTGCCCAAGACAGTTTTGTGATTGGTAAGAAAAGGGTGTTACGTAAAGAAAGTACACAAAAATGAGTTATGTCCATAATGGAGTGATGACCGCTTCGTGATGTAATGGCTAACGTTATTCACTTTATTTCCTGAGACTCGAGTTGGATTCCCAGATGTACTAGGAGATTTCATTCTGGTCTGAGGGTTGGAACAAAGTCCACTCAGCACAGTGAAGATAACTGAGTAGTCTGTGAGTTCGATTCTCACTTCAGCTGTCCTAGAACGGGTTTATCGTGGTTTTATACTTCTTCTCCAGGCATATGCCCTGCATGGTTCCTAATTTTAGGTCATGTCCGCTTCCTTTCCCATCCTAACCGCAATTACAAGCATACACACGGCTACAGACACCACAATGAAACAAATTATCGAACAAATTCTTCACACACGCTCATCCGAAGTAAATGGGGCTAGTGATCACGATGTTCAAGTCCCTAGATGAAGCAACTATATAGTTATTGTTTTTAAGGGGCAGAACAGCGATAGCAACTATGTAGTGAAGCAGACATTCGTAGTTTGTTCACAAAATTTCAAAAGGCGATGGCTCAATGCCTTCTTTTAATTCAGTCCGTTGACTTAAAGCTCTGTTCCTGCATAAAGAAAGTCTGTTCCAGTTCCACTATGGACATAACCAATTTTGTACTTATTTTTACTGAACTCCCTTCTTGTGCAAAACACAAAATTGGGCTCCCGTTCACGTGTTGACCGACTGAAAGACAATCTTTAGGCGAAACCAGCACTGCAACACCGAAATACATGGCTTCTAAGCACTCTCTTGAAAGCAATAAGAATAACAACTCCGTTCCGAAAATACCTCAGTCCATCGTTAACACCTGATCTGAAATGATGATGTGAAAGCAAGCTTGTAGATTATGCAGGACCTGATTCTTACGTGGCATCCAAACCACTTTTCACTTTGGAATTCTCACATGCAATGACTGGGAATTAGGGCTGTTACTTTTAATCGATGAATTTCTGATATCGATTAAATGAAACAGAAATATAGTTCAATTGCCATGAATAACAGTTCAAAGATTATGCGTTTAATCGATTAATCGGTTGGTCGAATGATCCATTAATTGATTTCTCAATTAATCGATGTACGTACAGTAGAACTCCAACTATCCGAATCAATTGGGACCGAACTCCACTCGGATAATAAAAAATCTGGATAATTGGATTTGCATGCATGGTATACATAAGTTACATATGATTTTAAAATAAAAAGAGCTTATTTTCGGTACTGTATGCATTTTTATAATGCAATTGAATGAAAAGGCAACACCTTTACATGATATATTGCGTATATACTTACAAGTGCTGTACTACAGTATAGTAGTAAATGAAAGTCATTGTTTGCTGAACATCTCGGTCAAAGTAAGCTTATCATCCCAATAATGGTCGCGCTGTACCTACACTAGCTTTAAGGAGGGAAGGACAATAGCGCGCATAGACAGAATCATTATTTTGCAAATCGCAGTACGTTACCGTCTTTTTTTTTCTGAATGCGATTCGGATAATCAGCAATTCGGATAGTCGGAGTTTGGATAATTGGAGTTCTACTCCACCACTTTTCGACTGGCTGCGTGGCTCAGCGGTAACGTTCTCGCTTGCTGGGCCCAAGGTTGCAGGTTCGTATCCTGGTGCAGTCAGCTGGCATTTTAGGGTGCGCAAATACGAGGGAGTCGTGTCAGTAGATTTACTGGGGCGTTAAAGATTCCCTTCGGGGCAAAATTCCGGCACCCCGACGTTCCTAAAAGCCAGAGTAGTTCACAGGGACGTAAAACTATAACATTATTATTATTATTATTATTATTATTATTATTATTATTATTATTATTATTACATCTTTTCACTACGCTCTCACTGAAGCAACAAACTATGACACAATGTGGTTCCTTAATGTGACTACTCGACATGGTTAGTTTGGGCATTCCCATGACGGGTGATCTTATTGATTTTTTAGTGGCTTTGCAACATCGTGGTCATGTAGCTACGTGTACTTGGGTGTGTGTAAGACTTGTCTGAGCACCTGTGTCACTGCGATGTCCGTACCAGTGTGTGTAGTTGTAATTGAGGTAGGATTTGTGTAGGAACCGGCCATGGCCTTAAGTTAGGTACCATCCTTGCATTTTCGTGGAGTAGAAGTGGGGAAACCACGGAAATCCACTTCCAGGATGGCTGAGGTAAGAATCGACCTCGCCTCTTCTCAGATTTGCCTCAGGAGGCTGAGTGTTCCCCGTTTCAGCCGTCAGACCAAAATTACGTTTCATAGCAGAACCGGGAACCGAATCCGGGCCTGCGTGGTGACAGCCAAGCAAGCTAGCCACTGCTCAACGGTTGCTTTCAGGTTTCATTTATCTTTAGTCCACTCCAAGGATGCGAACGAAAGTATGTCTATAGTCAACGTTTAGGCATGTTCGATAAACACGCAATGTTCTCATGATAGGGCTGTTGTAAAAGGCGTAGTAAAAATAGTAAATATTATAGCATTAACGTAAATTTTCCAAACATTGCAAAAGACGAACTGGACGTCTATCCTGGAAATTCACCGCCTGACTTGCACACTCAATCCTTCCACTGCTGGAAAATGAATCAAACAATTTATCCAAGGCCTGCTAAGCTAGCAAAATCATCCTTGGTCATTGCCGTGACCACCTGCAGCTCTGAAGGAGTATTTTCATGTGCAGGAAACATTGTGACTGCAAAGCGGAGCTGCCTCATCCCGGAAAAATTGTCTACTTGCTAATACTTAATATTTTTGCACCAAAACAGACATTTAATTACTTAAATATATTGTAGTCTAACATTTATTTTTAAATAATGCATCTTCTTTCTGAAATGTAAAGTTGTGAAGCCATTCTTTCAGTGTTTCCTGTACAAACAGTCAGTTGTAACTCTTCAGTCGTTCAACATGTATTGCCCAATTACTGGGCGGGATACAATGCATACCTCATAAGCAAATACATTCCTCGAAAAGAAATGACATCTAGGCTATTAGTTATGATCACTGTTATCCTGGTTTAACTAGGCTGGTGATAGCGTAGCAACTGTACGACCAACGGCTCCCCTGAGATAAGTAACCATATACAGTACATAATAAAATTCAAGTGCATGCTCTAATTTTACTTTATTTTATTTATTATATTGTGTTGTTCCAATTTGTATAGACGTGCATATTACTCATGTGTAAATCAAAAACCCTTATAAAGCAAACTAACTTCATATAAAGTGATTCAAACTGCGAATCGTAATATTGAACACTAATTAAACGCACTACACGTTTTATAGTTACATAATATTTGTATCATCATCATCATCATCATCATCATCATCATCATGTATTGCATTGAACAGGCCATTGAGGCCTACAGCAGAATAACAAAAGGAAAAGATAAATATTACAAATATTACAAAAAAAAATAACAAAGGGAAAATTATTACAAAACACAAAAAGGATCCAATAAAAGGAAAGTCAGTAAATCATGAGAGGAGGTATTTGCTGCAGATGGCACATAATATTTGTATATACATTTAAATCTCAACACAGTGATCAGGATATGATGATGACCGCTTTAAGGTCGAAACGCGTAATCCTAAAATTTCCCCATTATAATAATGACCATAACTAACACTTGTAATTTTTCCTGGAGTGTTATTTACGTATTATTCATATATCTTATAAATAAATAATAATAATAATAATAATCTTATTGGTTTTACGTCCCTTTTAACTACTGAGTCTTTTAGAGACGCTGAGGTGCCGGAATTTTGCCCCGAAGGGATGTGCCAGTAAATCTACTGCATTTGTATTTGCATTTGCGAACCGTCAAATGCCAACTGGCTGCGCCAGGATTCGATCCTGCAACCTTGGGCACAGCAAGCGAGAACGTTACCGCTGAGCCTCGCAGCTAGTCAATATTTTATAGATTGTACCCTGCCCAGTCTTTGGGCAAATTCAAGTTGACCGACTGAAGCGTTACAACTGACAGTTTTTTGTGAAAACTAGGCTAAAACAAAACAAAAATGTTCCTGTCCTAAATTGTAAAAAGCCATCCCGACAAAAATTGAACAAGGATTCAAAATCTTTGCTGAAAACTGTTTTCTTTTTCTGAAACCCTTCCCAATTTGATTAATGTTTGTCCTGCCACTGTCACTGACTCTTATTTGGTTATTGTTAACATAAACAAGCAAGGACACTTCGTTTATTTAAGCAAGAAGTAACTTTGATAGATTTCTATGCATCATTCTGAAAATAAGCGTAACTCAACTGACCCCTCATTTCAACCAATTTCAAAACTAATTTACGTATCTCGTGTCAACTAATCAATTAATCAATTCTTCGCTTAGTCGATTAATCGATTTGCGATTAATTTCAAATTATTCGATTAATCGCTTATAATCGATTATCCGAACTTTGCTTATTACCAGCTCTACTAGGAGTCAAGTCTGGCTGGCCTAGGATTCTAGAAGGCAGGTGGAGTGCGACAAGCTTCAGATTAATGTACAGTGGCAGGTGTTCCGATTCCTTATCAGGCTTTTCTTCACAAAGAAATATTAACATTATTTCTTGCCCTCGTACGGCAGCTGACTGAAACACGGAACACGACAGGGAGCACATTCCATGGCGCAGAATGCAGCTCGCAGTGGTGCGACTTCATTCCAGGGATCACAAGGACGTCTTGCCGGCTGCTTTTACTTACACCAGACTCCATATAAGTGTGCAGCTCATTCAATGAAAATAAATACTTCAATGATGATTTACTTTTGTATAGCCCTACCCTCCAATCTCATCCTGGGCTTTTCCTTATTAATGTTGACTTGCACTGTATTTGTAGAATGCTAAATAGCAAATAATAAATAGACTACAAGTCCAACTCCACAATGATCATGGAGGCCCTTTTTTTTGTGACATCGGCACTAGGTGAGGTGTAGTTGTCAGTTCCACGTCCAGCCGTCTTTACTCCCAGGAATTACCCTGGTACTCATTTCTGTTGTAGGTTGAGGGAACCCCAGGTACATTTGCTTTTCTGGAAGGGTTATTTTTGTTCTAAAATCCACTACGTAGGCCTTGGTTGGAGTCAAACCCACTCTTCCATCTAGAAGCTCGGCGACTCTATCGCCTGAACTACCCAGCCCCAATAAATAAAATAGCTTCTACCACAAATTAGACAAATACTAATAAACAAGTTAAATACCGGCTTCAAATGTCTGCGGAAGAAACACAGTATATACAGGGCGCCAGGAAGTGTTCTCCGCAACGGCTACGTGCAGCTGCGAGAGGTAGCGGCATCAGTTTTATTGGCAGCATGGTGTCCTTGATAGGGTGAAGGCTACATGTGTGGGCTGTGGGCTGTCGAAATCGTCAGTGCGTATAGTTAGATTATTGGAAGAGTGCAACAGTATGTGCAACAGGCTGTGGTGGGTACAAAGTATACTGTTTGATTGTTTCGATAAAGGCGACAACCGTGCTGCCACGTGTCCTCCCATGAGTTCCGATTCCCACCAGTTCCAAATTCTTTAGCGGATTAGCTATCTGCCAATTACACTGCCTGAGCGAGTCCCGTCAGTTCCGAACACTACCTGAGCGAGTTCCAGCTTAGTTTTCTACAACAAAATTGTATTAATTTGTTTATTACTCAAACAAGGTCCATTGTTAGCGCAAGCTGGGAGTGCGTGTCCTCTTTAATGAATTGGCTCCTCTAACAGAGGGGGGCGGACGCCATAGACAGGTAGCTCCCATAAGCAGCTTTCGCCTTGTCAGTATCTGTAGCAGCATGTGCCTTCGTCAAAATAATCAGTTTTGAGTTATATTTACAAAGTTCTTAAAATAGTATCAGCATGTCGCTTTGTCTTTGAACTGTTTTTTTTAAACTTATTTACAAGTCACTTAGTAATCAGCTCGTAGCTTCGTCAAATTGATCTTTTAACTGAATTATTCTTCTCTTCATACTCTAATCAATATGTACAACAAAAGAAACATTTCTTAAAAATACTGTTAAATCTCCGGTCTCTTCAAACTGTTGAGTTGCTCTTTGGATTCTGTCATCCATTGCAACATATTTTCTTTTCCTTTTCGTGGCTTGCAAACTCAACTCTGCCCGCATAATTTTTTCGTCTGAATTTTGAGACTCCTTCTTCAAACATAACACCAAGTCTCTTACACGAGGATGTGGTTTTTCGCATTTCAAATTCAGCTTATGGTTCCAACCTTCTACAGAGTTATTCGTTCTATGCCTCTTCCCATGGCAATTTCACATTTCAATCGGAATATGCACGTTTTCAAGCCATTGCTCGACAAAGTAATCAAAAAACTCGATTAACTTTTCATTGACCGGGGCCGTGCTATGAATGTGTAGCCAACCGTCTTCTACTTTTTCTGGTTTGAGGAATGCAAGTGCAGCACACTTCTGCCTGATGGTGGTTCTGATTTCCCGACTAGTTTTATACATACCCGAAAGCCCAATTTCTTGGACTTTTCTCCAAATAATTTGGTTTAAGTGAAGAAAAAACAGCCTTGCACTTGGAATCTAGGAAATACTTCTTCTATCGCTTTGATAGCTCCAACCTCAAAATCCATGTTTACTATTATTAGCCGGTCAAACCTCAGAACTGACAGCTGGGTTTTCCAGAGACATTCAGGACTAGTGGGACTCATTAGCTTATTTACTCAGGCGTGAATACGCGTTCGGAACTCATGGGACGTTGTTCCTAAGAAATTTGTTTTCGGAATTCATGGGACGGAACCGTGCTGCCAACGTAACTGGTGACGCTATCTCTCGCAGAAGCATGTAGGCACTGAGGAGAACATTCCCTGGCGCCCTGTAGAATTCTAGCAACCTATCCCGGCTTCGCCCGGTATCTTTAACGGTTTACCCAGCGTAAGCTTATAAGGCTTTTTTTTTCGATTTCAATGAACTACGACCTACATTATATCCGTTTTCCGTCTCGGCATGATGGGTTAAAATCACTGTCTGGATTATTAATTATATTATCATGGAGGTAGCATGTGCAACGAATTCTTGTCAGACGTAATTTATGAATGGCGAGGTGCATGAAACACAAATCCCCCTTTCCGTCCAATCTAAACTTGACTGTGTATTCTGCGGAACGAAGGCTGAAAATGGGGTGATAGGATCGCTCGCTAGCTAGCTCGTCGTAATTGAATGGAGATTGTTGGAAGAAATGAAGATGTAAAACACGTATAGTGGGCGATGTATTAAAGATAGAGATATGCTGTCGCGGAGTTTTTGTAGAACTTTTCATGCTGAACAAGTCTTACACTCATAGTATATACAGTAGATATTTTTAGCAGTTTACCCAGCGTAAGCTTAAAAGGCCCACGGTTGGTAGGTTTCTTTCCGACTCGATTCACTTAAATCGTTACTGCTCGGCTTCCTTTGGTTAGAAATAAATTATATTCTTCATACACTGTGCTCGAGAAAGCCTTTACAGAATGGTGAAAACCGCATCACAATCCATCTTGTGGTTCTCGAGATTACCCGGAACATCCAAGAATCGGGGACTTAGTTTTATACTAAGTCGAGATATCAATACCAGACTAACCATTGAATCCAAGAATTTATACTTCCACAGGCTTGCAACCAAATGTCCATCGGATCTACATATCACGGTTGCTGAAAATATCAGCGATATGTTGTGATTATCCGTACTTCATCTTGAGAGATCGCTTGTTAACGTTTCATTGTGGAACAACTGTAAGTTTAGAGACAGATTCCATTAATGGGCTGGACACTAACGCTCCTTTGACCGGTTTTGGTATAAGAGAAGGTGCTGTGGAGTTCCTCAAATATTCTGATTTTATAATCCTGCTAACAATTTATTATTGAGTATCCTCTTTGGTAAACCGGACGGATAGTACTCTAGGGCAGGTTAGGAAAGTGTCACCCCAGCTGGGAGTTAATCGCACTGTCGACCAAACTGGAAACCAATTACTGGGTAATTTGTCTTGATTTCCTGTTTCACAACCGAGACAATGGCGCCTCCCAGGCCATCCCGTCGAACCAGATGGCGAATAATGAGCTGCTGCTGTCGTGGTGCAAGTTTGACCTTAACTGGGCGTACTGACTAAAATTATTATTATTGTCATTATTATTATTATTATTATTATTATTATTATTATTGTTTATAGTTGATAGGTATGCTATTTGCTGATCAATCAGCCTTCACACTGCTACATCGTGCTCCGAACAGTATGCTGACATATTGTGGCCATGCTCGCAACTCAATCTTTCTTCGTGTTCTTTGGTACGCTAGGCAATACGTTTTTGTTCATAGTTCATTCTAGGGGCTTAGGGCACCCATACGTACAATACAAGGTGTATCAGATAATCTGTTTGATTCTACAGTATGTCTAATTGATGGCAAACTATATTTTGATGGATGGTCACATTTGAAGGAGTTCCATCACCAACATGTGTTCTTTTTAATTGAACGTACTGTACGCGTTTGGGGAGACGAGACAGAAAATTATACAAGTAGTGGAAAGTTTTCTAAATTAGCCCATGTTAAAATTTATCGATGCTGGAAGCGAACACAAAACTGGTTTGGTTAGAGAGTGAATTAACTGAGTTAATTCGGCCGGCCAATAGCAAATTAGTAGTCGCAAGGGGACTCGGAACAAGCTTCGCTAAGATGACTAAGAACCCGAGCAGTCACGAGGACGCCCGAGTGAAAAAGAATGGGGAGAGGAACTAAGCGTGTGGCAAGAGAAAGAAGAGGGAGCCGACGCGAGACCGACACGCGACCATGACCAATGGGAAGCTGCCTATTAAAATTAACACCAACCGAGTAATTAACATATATAATTACTAGGACAAAGTTATTACATTAAACCATCATGAAGAGTGTTACATGATAATTAAGAACGATTGAATATAATTACAGCCGAGTTCTTAAGTGATTAACGAAGAGTTTGATCAATTAATATAAGCAACCAATCAGAGCCATGGATTGAAAAGGAAGCGGTTTTTGGAAAAGAGACGCGGAGAAAAGACGAGAGGAAGCGAGGCTCTTATCAACCACGACTTCGAAGTAGAAGGACGTTACAACGAACTAGTCTCCAAGTTGAACGAAAAGAGATAGAATTATTCATCGAAGGCACTCAGTAATGTGCATGTAATATTAACATAGATATTCAGCGAGGAAACAATATTAAACGACAAAGCTACAGCTTCAAGATGATAAAAATTCTAAAGTTGAGGGAGGAATTTCATGAAGATTCTACAGGCGTCGTGATGAACGCTTAAACAATTATGGGAACAACGCTATGATGGCATCAAGAACATCCGAAATGACTTAACATCAACATCTCGGGGGAGATTAACATCTCATCTCTCCCGTAATAGAAAGTCTACAATCATCAGTCATTTTACCATCTCAACCAATCTACGATCTACAGGGAACTATGGGGGAAGAAGACTGCAAGTTATTCATGTACGAGGGCGACCAGGGAATTACCCGGTGCCGAAGAGAGAAAGGGCTATCCCATCTCAATCAGAAGAGTCATCGGCGGAAGGAGGAGACAGCACGATGATGATCGAGTTCGAATCCCAGTACCTGACCGCACGAGATATTCGGAGGGAGATTTGGACAAGAATGCTGACCACCACGCAGTCTTAAGCCGTTAGAAACATTCCGTTTCTAATGGGTAACCAAAGGGGAGACTCTAACCCAGCACAAGGTAGTCCAAGGACCAACGCTAAATATCCCACTATGTAGAATTGTAGATCTTGAATATCCGACAACTATTGTTGAATGCCATTTTTCTATATTGTTTATTAGTTTATTGCAGTTTTCAATGTTATATTTGTAAAAACATCATGCGGATGTTTGATAGTATTTTTCGACGACTTCGGAATTTTTTGGGATTTTTCATTTCGATTTTCGATTTTTGCGATATTCGAAATTTGAAGGGAGATTTTATAGTTTAATTCAGATTTTATACTTTAGCTCAGGATTTTATAGTTTGTTCAGAATTGTTATTGTAAAGTTCAAACGTGTATTAAATCGAACGATATCTATGTTTTATTAATAAATGTAATAGTGGAAATGTTTTCCAAGTATGTGAAAGGAAGTATATGTCAAAGAATGTAATTACGAAAGATCTATTGTAGAGATCTAGAGAAAGTCACGAACTGAGAAATAATGAAACGAATTTAGTGAAGAAAGTTAGTAAGTAATGGTTTTTTGAAAGTATTAGAATTTGTTGAACAGACATTAAAGAAATAATTTGTGAAGTATTATAATGTGGAATTAACAGATGCGAACGAGAGCATATTTTGAAGTAAGAAATAACGTAATGATGAAATGGAAGAAATGTTACAGTTTGTTGAAAGAATTTTGAGAAATGTGAGTGAAGTAAAGAAATAAGATTTTATTTAAAGATTATCATTTTATCGCATTTCCTATTAAATTGAGGCAGGGAGAGAACCAGTATTTTTTTATTATATGTTCATTAAGATTGTGATGACTGAAAGAAGAGTTCATTATTGGAAAGTGTAGAGAAAGAAATGTTATGGAAGTTTGCGAAGTATCTCGATGGATGAGATTTATTATTCCCGTTGTAGACGGAGGTATTTGTTGTGAGACAATGAGCCAGTGTATAGCCATTGATCTATTTTTGAGGAAATGTATGTAGGGACAGACGCATGTATTTCATGAAAGTAAGAAGTTATAAGAGAATTGTTACGGAAGTTTAGTAAATGTGGATGTTATTGAAATAGTCTCAATAGAGTTGAAACTCCTTGAAATTCACAGGGCAGCGGATCCTGGATGAAGTTAAATCTGATAGAAATTATAGGGTTTAATGGATCTTTGTTGAAGCTGAGAGTAAACTGAGATCTATTAAATGGATCTTATCCTAATGTTTGTCATTTATGGTAATTATTCAACGAGTGGAAATGTGTATTTTTATTAAGTATTTTATTACATGAACAGATAAGTTGTAGGAGGTTTTTGAACTAGTCTCTACTTAATTGTATGGATTATGGAATCCCAGATGTTAACGTAAAACACGAACAAGACTAAGTAGAGTGAAGTAATATCTTTCTGAAGCCCGTTGAGATTTAGAAGTAATGTGGAAGGACAATTACATGTTGCATTGTCGGGAGAAAGGAACGAACGTGTTGTAAATATTTTATTTCTAAGTAAGTAATTGACGAACTACGACGTGATTATTTTCATTGTATAGAATGTTATATTAAATGTATTTCAGATAAATTCGTAAATAGATTTAGGAGTGTTTTATATTTTAAATTTAAACCTTAAAACTTTGTGTAGAGATTTTGCGCTTCTTAGAGGAAGAAATATTAATGTTAGGGTGCGGGAGGTGGATTGTATAGAGTAATGATTAGTATTTGTAATGACGGAGATCTACGTCATGGGTAACGTCATTTATTTTTGGGATTATTTAAATTTTTAACTTATAACATTTTACTTGTTATAAACTCCCGTCACCTAGGGCACAGCAGTTGTTCGCTGTATAGAAGCTTCTTTAAGCTTACACGTAACAATTTTTACGGTTTCTTAGCGAAACAATTTGTACTTGTATATGGATTAATGACACTTAGTCATATATTTTATTTCATGGTTTATTTTCGAGAGCATTTAATCAAAGCTCGGTGACACGAGTTGTGTATTGTCTTTTTTAATAAATAGACGGATTCGTGTTGACGATTTCCTGATTGTTTTATAGGAAACTGGCATTATACTTGTAGTTAGATGGTAGAGGAATGTGCTGTAGGGTGGAAGTTCCCGAGGGACCTAATCCGTATCCTTACGCCCGAGATTTTTATAGAGTTATTTTTATTTATCCTAAGTAGTTAGATGACCCTACTGTTCTGTAGTTAGATACTGCAGCACATTCCGTTTGAGAAAATACCTGTCCCTTATTCTGAGTGTTTTCGCCAAGTGGCACCATGTCGTTTTTAGCCGGGGCGTCAAGATGCTACAATCCCAGATTATTTCCAGCCGGTGGATATTGGTGGATCATCCAGATATAAGGGTACAGTACTGTTTATTTACCGCTGTACTTCAACAATCAGACAAGTTCCATACAACATGCTGTGAATGCTCCTTCTAACTTAAAAATCTTTGAAGTCACATAGGTGAACTTAATTAAGTTTATTTTTTATTTTTTTAGCGTATGGCTTTTAGTGCCGGGAGTGTCCGAGGACATGTTCAGCTCGCCAGTTTTGTAGCTACTTCGAGGCGGACACCCAATGGGTGAGCTACTCGTACCGTTGCGTGTGGGGGAGGAAAGTTTGAATGTAAGGACAATGAGTTGGAAGGTAGCGGCTGTGGCCTATAGTTAGGGACCAACCCCGGCATTTGCCTGGAAGGAAGATGGGAAACCACAGAAGACCATCTTCAAGGTTGCTGGCGGGGGAATTCGAACCTCCTCGCCTCCCGGATGTGAGCAACTGCCAGCAGTCATGCCGTAACGACCACGGCTAACTCACCCGGTACTTAATTGTCTTAACCGACCGCGGTGGCCGAGAGCGCTAACGCGCAATCTCGTGTCTCGCTGACATCGGGTGGTTTCCCATTTTCACCACCAGGTAAATGCCGGGACGGATACTTTCAACAGGTCCACGGTCGATTTCCTTCCAAAATCCCTTCCCGGCCCCGTCCTAAAAAGAAAATTAATGTCTGCGTTTGTAAAATAAATTTAAAAAAACTAAGTGTTTTCCATCAACATATAAACTTCCAGGTTTATTGCAGCAACATTTTAGGAAATATTGAATATTGGTGAAATATTTCATGCTGCCGGCATATTGAATTGTGGGCGCGTATTAAAATTTGAAAGGCACAGTCTTGGTCAGACAGGGTGGCAGTAGTAGTAGTAGTAGTAGTAGTAGTAAGTTCTCACCAAGTTTCATTGAAATCGCTCCAGCCATTCGAAACGTATTAGACACACACACACACGATCTAAAGGTGATCTCATAAGTCTATATTTCATAAGATGAAAATAGGCTAATAACGACTGGACCAAGGGTTGAACTCGCTACCTTCAAATCATTAACCGAGCATTTCATCGTAGTTCCAAATGTCAAATGACTCCTTAAACAGCGTAGTTCAGAAACTGAATCAACTGATCATCCACAATTGCTTGGACCGTGTTTCAAACCCGTGATCCAAAAGTATATATTCTCTGTTGAAAAATGCGGTAACTTTTATTTTTTGACAGCTGTACATGTGTGTGAGAAGCTGGGAACCACATCCTAGCAGGAAGGTGTGGAGGCATCTTCTTCAGGGAACAATGCAGAAATTTGGTGATCGAGTTTGCAAAGGGCGTGGCTCCAAGTTCAGTGTTCTCATTTGGCGGCAAGAAGGCGATCTATTGATGTGTGAAATATGTGCCGACATTAGTGTGTGAGCTCCATCATAACAAAGGCCGGCATGTCGACGCCACGGCGACGGGTAAACAGGAGGAGGATTTGGTGGATTGAGGTGACATGGCCTCAATGCAGACACAACAATCATATGCTGCAATCTTTCATTTCACTTAACTGTAGTGAGAGTTCGCTTGTTTCCAAGAGCCGGCCGGAGTGGGAACGGATTTCGCCTTTCATTTCAAAAGCTCGCCACTAGGTTCGCTGTTGCTGTCGACTGCAGCTAGCTCCACTGGTAGTTTCATCGAGGGTGCCTAGAGGGCAGTGAGGGAGGCTCAAGGCCGTTCGATTCGATACTATCCTCTCCTCCAGTCATGACGAATAGAAATATTATTTCTATTATTCTTCATGCTCCAGTGTCTGTGTCACGCCAAAGTACCTTCAGAACATTGCGACCAGAATGTTCGTAGTGAAAGTCTGTATACAATCAACTGAACAGTCAAGGTATCCCCGGATTCAGTGAGTGAGTGGGTTCGAACCCCTCTGTCGGTCGTCCTTCAAAAGGTTTTGAGTGATTTCCTATTTTCAACCCCATTATTATGCATATTATATATTACCTTCAAAGAACGATAGTGTGTAAAGTATTGTTCATAGTAGTTTTAAATGACGACTGGGAGAAGAAATAAGGATATCATATTAATATAAACACAACTTATAGCCACAAATTGTTTATTTATTTTAAATAGACACTGAATTAGTAATCAGATCTACATACATACATACATTTTCCTAAGCTGGTCAGCTGAATTTAGTCTAACTTATAGTCGTCGACAGACTGTGTGTACGCGGGTAAATGTGATGAAACGATATAGGCTATAAAACTCATTTTGACATTTTTGAAAGACTTAAAATATCAATTTTCGTAATTGGGGAACCCCGAAATCATCTCCCCGGTCAAAATTAGCCGCGCCTGGTTTCCGAACTATTTCTCATGAGTAGGGCTAGGATTTTTATGTAAATGCATATTGTTTCCCTTTCCTTATACACAACTAAAAATGATAAATGTCCATGAATTAGAACCATAGCTATCATATAATTATATGTTGTTATATATTTTACATATTTGATCATTTTCTTTTTTGTCGTGTGGCCTGATGAGCGGCCGAGTGCAGGTCTTTCCAGTCGACGCCCGTGGGTCACCTGCGTGTCGGAATGAAAGATGAGATGAATGGATGAAAGTGGGTAAGGATGAGGAAGGAAGCGGCCAAGGCCTGTAGAAAGTACCGTCCCAGCATTTGTGGAGTTGAAAATGGGGAAACACGGAAAACCATTCAAGGACGGCCGACGGTGGGGCTCGAACCCACGTCTACCAAGTCAGCAGAGAGCTTGGCCCCACAGCCTAACGCTGCGCTATAGCGAGCGTAGCCGTGGTGGCTATATACGTGTTGGTATATTTTATCATAATAGCATTTTTTACTTTTTATGTAAAATTACATATACCGTCTCTTACTGTGATTGAAAAAAAGTATTTTTTCGCAAATGAAATAAACGGTAATTCAAAACAGTTAGGTATAACAATATTTGTCCACTAGAAACTCAGGTACATGAAACGGATTTTCCAAGCTATTCATAACCTGCCGAGAAAGGGCAAGGGAAGAATTCCAAGTAAGATATTAGTGAAGATAAGGGGATGGGAATTCGCATCACACATTGCCGGAGACTCATCGGCGGGATTTGGTTCATTTCAATTGTCCAGTGAATGCCTGAGACTCAACTTTTCAACGTTGATCATAAAGGCTACTAGCCTATATTTCCTCCCACCTCGCAAACAAAAAGTGACTCTGACAATACTTATTGTGGAGTTCGAACGCATTTTCTCATACATAATCATGGAATTTATTTAAATTTGCTATAATATGAACATGCTTAATTAATTAGTGTACCACCCTTTATTTTGCAAAAAAAATAAAAAATAAAATGAAGAATCTACAAGCAATATCATGTGCAATGTATATGATTTATATAAAAATTAAATCAATATTACATACCGGTATTTCACATTTTTAAATGTAATATTACATAGAAGAAATGGAAGAACGCAGATGCCCCATGTGGAACCACCTGTCATCACTGCGGCAAATTGTGTGCCTCCCGCATTGGGCTGTATAGTCACCTCCGATCTCACCAATGAGACATTCCGGATTGAAAGGCCAATCTACTCGATACGAATGTTTGCTATGATGATGATAGATATTACATTAAAATCCTAGCCTTACTCATCAGTATATTGCCAAAATGGATCCAACTATGACATTTTAACGCATGATAACCTAGAAAGTCATCTCGAAATTGACATCTTAATTATTATGAGGTAACCCGTAGTGACATTCTCACTCCGATACTTACGATGAATATATGGGACACAAGAGGGTAGCAGATCCTGACGTTATTCTTCCATATTTGATAAAAAGATCCGGGAAAAAATAGCTTATCCTCTTGATATTAAATTTAATTTATCGATCAAGTCTTCGATATTTCCAGAGAAATGGAAACTTACTAAAGTCAGTCACAAGTCGGGTAAGATCTCACTAATTCTTACCTATCGAACAGTACCGGTAGTTAATATGTTTGCCCCAAACAAACTTTACGAGCAAACACTTCATGAACACATAATTATTCAGGCATACATGCCATTTTATTCACGATTCATAACACGGATTCATCCCTCGATGATCAACAATAACCAATTTTCACGAATCAGAAGTCATCTGGTTTAGATTAAAGGATAACAAGCCGATGTAATATATACAGATTATTGGCAGAGTTAACCATCACGTAGCCTACAACTTACGAAAATGTCATATTACGGATCATACTTTCAGTATGTAAGAGGCAACACTTTGTATCATAGAGAAACGATCCATTCACCCTCTGGTGTTACCCTGGGATCGAATCTTGTGCCTCTGTAATTTTTATCTTAATTAACCATCTCCGGGATGCCAATATATTATTATTATTATTATTTGCTATTGACGTGTAATCGTTTAATTACATTTATTCGTTATGGGATTGTATGCTGCTCCAAAAGATGAAGAAAAAATAAATTGGAACAAAACAAATTATTTAGATTTATAAGTGTCATCCGATTGCATTTACACGAAAACACACAAATTTTGATAGAAAACACCACCATTTCCTATGTATTTCCCATCTCAAGTCATCTAGGTTTATGGTAGGTTATACTTTGATAAAAAAAAAGTTATCCTTTTCTCACCGTATTGATCGAATTTTTGAGATATATTCAAAATGCTGGGATATATAAGAAGATGCACATTTTATTTTAGGAACCTGTACATTGCTAAAGAATATATAATGCATTCGTATGAAGTAGACTTGAATTTGGCTCAATAGTTTGGAACCCAAGATGTGCGAATGCTGACGATAGACTTGAATCGATAAAAAATAAATTCCCTATATTCTTGGAATACAAAAGAACAAATGTATATCCTAAATATGCTAAGCGGGAATGTGGTGGACCAGTGGTGTGGTCAAGCTGTTGGCCTCTCACCACAGCGGACCGGGTTCGGTTCCCGGTCAATGCATGTGAGATTTTCAAAGTGAAACGCCATGTCCAGTGGTTCGGATTCCACGTAAAAAGCAGGTGCCGTGGCAATTGATCGCGAGATTGATGGTAACATAAACTACACAATTCTTTTAAAAATGCTAAGCATAATTTCCTACTGGAACTTTTTCTTTAAAGACTTTAGAGAAAAGTAGGCAGGTTATTACATTTAAATAATTTGATAACATCTTTGATAGACCTTATTTGTCATCTGAATTTGAACTATATGTTCCTTCGCGGTCAATAAGACCGAAACGTATAACATCCCACTGGCCAAGAACCAATACAGAGTAACATAAACATTCGCCTGTATCCAACACATTCAATATCTACCAAAAAAAAAACATGCACACATTTCAATATATCAGACAGCACCTTTTGTCCATTTGTATTGTAGAGAAATCACTTAATATCATACACTCCTTATCAGTGACTTGTAACATAATTTCAAGTACGATACTTACTAGAATAATATTTAGTCATACGTATTATAAGTATCATTTTATATTAGTGTAAGAAAAATATTAAAAATATTAAGTGTAATTCATATTGTTATTTCTCATAATTAGGTTGTAACCTGTTAGAAGAACTACAAATAAACAACCAAATAATTATAAATAAATAAATAAACAAATTAGTTTAATGAAATTCAGGCCCACTTTAGTGATGGTTACTAACTAGTGATTGCTTGCTACTCATATAATAATTACTGTAACTTGAAAAGAACAGTAGTCGCTACATCATATTTAGACTGACAAAGCAACATTTTATTTACAATCCACCTCGTGGCGTAGTGGCTAGTCTTCTTAGCTGTCAACGCATAGGTCCAGGTTTGGGAGCTGAGGGCTGGAATGGGATACACTGAGGCTTGTGAGGCAGAACTGGGAAGAGAAGGGTTACATTCTTACTTCAGCCACCCTGGAAGTTGTTTCATCACTTATGCTTCAGGCAAATGCTGGGATGGTATCTAAGGCCTCGGCCGCCGCATATACAAAACCCGACCCAAATACAAATACACACCCTAATACAACCATCACAATAACACAGGTTATTAGACACATTATATACACACACCCAAGTGCACGCGGCTACATGACCACCATGTCCCAAAGCTCCTAAACGAATCACCACCTCCAACAACAACAACAACAACAACAACAGCAACAACTCTATTTACAGTACAACAATGGCATAATCTTGAAAGTAGCCTATACTATATTACAGACATGTTATAAAGAACTAAAAAGCTCATAATCAACACTGGAACTACAAAAGACCTGTAGGCCATACACCATAATATGATGATCTAGAATGCAGCCGATTGTAATCAGGGGCGGATCTAGGGGAGGGTGAGGAGGGCGACCGCCCAGGTCCCCGCGATCCGGGGGGGGCTGCGTCATGGATTGTTTTAAATTTCATTGATTAATTATTTATTCGTTAATTCCCCATAAAGAGAGCGTTATAACACAATCAATTTTCATGTTTAATTCTGGCCCTTTCTTCTTTTTTTCCCAAAAACCTCTCATACACACACTATGCTTCCTCTGTCTCTCCTCCCTCCACTTCTTTCCCGGTTGTCTCTCTTTGGGAGTCTGCTCAAACATCTGTTGTCTAAGTCTAATTGATTAATTAATTATACTTTTCAAACTAATTTATAATTCATATTCTTTTTTCAGTGCAGCTATGACCTCCCGTGACCGTTTAGCAAGTATAGATTTCAGTGAAATGATGGAAGACTTCATCCGAGAAAAAGAGTCGCAAACTAATATTTTAATATTTCATAGTTTACATAATCTTCTTCAAGAGGACTTACGGGTTTCTTTCGTATTATTAAAAGAATGTACCGTAGTGTATTCAAAATATTGTAACTATTCTTTATTTTATTATTATTACAAAACTATTTTCCATTTGATTTGATATTTTTTATATTTTCTATTGTTGAGGGCCCGACCGTATCATATCGCCCAGGGCCCCGCAAGGCCTGGATCCGGCACTGATTGTAATGAAGCGACTGACAGCACCTGGACATGAGCTGATTTCATCACTTCCTGGCATGAGATTACCATCTCTCAGAAGCCGGCTCTGTCTTCTTTCACCCTGTTTCAAGGACACGACTTTGCGACGATGCGGTATCTGACGGTAACTGCCTGAACTACCAGCACCTCGACACGGCTAGCATTAGCAACTCAATATGCTTACATTTTCTAAAATCACGATTAAACATATACGGAGTTCTTAATTTGAAAATATGTTTCAGTAGCACAATAGAGAAAACTATAAGCTGTCTTGCAGTGGAGTTTGTTTCTGTTTTCAACATCATCTGAAGGCATTGAAGAGGTTAAGAAAATTGCAGTTCAGAACTCTATTTTATATGGAGAATTGTGATTTTAACTACACTTTTTATAACTACCATTCTATTCCTGTTCGATATGCTTTTGCACTGATGAAAAGTGTATAAAATACTACAGCGTGCTGTAGAAACAAAATAATTTTACCTTGTCCCGTTTCTTTATAAATCGTTTCACAAACTTTTGTCCCATGTTACAACAAGAGCTGGGCTGGCGGCCGGCCGTCCCAACTCCGGCCGGCTCTTAAACTCTCCCCTGTCACTCATTTACGGCTTTTCTTCACCATAACGACAGCCTTGACCCTTCTCCGTTGCTTGCGGTGATATACTGTTGTTAATTCATTTTCTGGGGATCATCAGCCCCGTCTACGTGGGTGTATGTCGATGGATAACCTGTGTTTCGGTGGTGACTAGTAAGGTAACTGTAATTATTAGGGATTAAGATTGGTTTAAGTGTCCTAGTAGGCCTACTTGAAATAAGATACCTTTCTGGCTCTTGCCTGGAGGGAGTGAGGAAACCTCTCTCTCTCTCCCTCCTTGTCTTGGCTGGATTACGAAATGGCTTCCTCCTTTGTTGGTATCTGTATATTTAGGTGGTAAAAAGTGGTAGAGCAGTTGTCTCATCGACATGGTATTCAAAAATTATGTTATGGTAGCAGTTTCGACAGTTTCCGATATTGCTTAGTTTTATAGAGGTTAAGCATGACTACACGATGCCCAAGTCCCAATTTCTTTTTTTTTAAATGTGGCTCTACAATCCATTGAGGGTCTTGACCAGGGTCGCTGCCTCTCGGATCAGACACGAGGTTGAGTGCACCCTGTTCCAGCCCTCACGGCCAGGAATCGAACCAGGGACCTCCTAGTGTGCTACTACTACACCAGGGGGTGGGCTCCTAAATGAAATAACACGAAAAACAATAACAGCTCGTAAAATGGAGTGGAAATCCCTTCGCAGGTGTTGCTCGTGTATTAGTGGCACTTCCGTGAGTTGAGTCAATTTCCCCATTTCGAACTGCGCACGAGGAGTTTATAGCTCTGTGACTATAAATATTTGTTACCATGGCGAGTTATATGTTGTGGCTTTCAGCGCTTTTTATAAAACTAAAATAGCACAGTTACTTGAGTTTATAACAATCATGTGGGGAGCATGACCTTATGAAACTTGATTGCTCCAATGACCTGCTATTAATGTTTCCTGTGTGGCAGCGTGCCCATGTATTATTACCCATCGGTATGATTTCCGAGCCTAGTGGCTTTCATGTGGTTGGTCGTTCGTTAATTCCAATACCACTCACAGGAAAAATGTGTTTTTGTACAAAGCCGTTTATGATGCTTCGCTCCAAGTACGCTATTCGCTGAAGGCGTAATAGGACTGTGAAATAGAGCGTGCGATAATCTTCCACTAGACACTACAGTAATTCTCAAATAAGGTTTGCGACAGTAATGCATATTAATTTTCATTCAGGCCGTTGGGTACTTCTATTTTAGAACCTGATTGCTGATGTATCCATAGGTCGCATAATACTGTTGTTGGCTCGTTTAGGGAATCTGTCTGATGGAGCCTGTTCTAGCATGTGTGCATTTAATTGGGGAATGGGGTACAAACAGAAAACCACTGATAGGATGGCTGAGGTGGGAATTGATCTACGGTGTGTGTCCAAAACGTTGGGACAGTAGTAGTAGTAGTAGTAGTTCTTGTTGTTGAATCATTTAGGGGCTTGTGGCATCGTGGTCATTCATCTCAGTGTACTTGTGTGTATGTAGTTTTGTATATATTTATTTATTTATTTATTTATTTATTTATTTATTTATTTATTTATTTATTTATTTATTTATTTCCCCCCTGTTAACCTGTGCTATTATGATGTCTATAGAAGTGTGTAATTTATTTAGGCTAATATTGAGAAGGAGGCGGCCGTGGCCTGAAGTTAGGAACCATACTGGCATTTGCTTGGAGTAAAAGTGGGAAACTACGGATAATCATTTCTAGGATGGATGAGGTAGAAATCAAATCGCCTCTCCTAAGTTTTGCCTTTCGAGGCCGAGTGTGTCCCGTTCTACCCCTCAGACCTAAATTGAATTTCTTGGCAGAGTTGGGAATCAAACCCAGATCCTTTAGGTACCGGAGTTTCAATACGTGCACCGGCTGACGAACATGTGAATGGCGTGGATCTTGGTAGATTCACGGTAACCACAGACGTCGCTGGTTACAAGACCAGGATTGTGGAAGGGATTGTCCAAGTGTTTTCAACTGAACCGCTGCAGAAGAGTTTTTGTCATCACCCGAAGTGACGATGCCTAGTCTGACAATCAAAACATGTCGAATTCACAGTACCGTACCTTGGGGCACACATACGCCAGCGCATGCGCATTACGGACTCTTCAGATCTCATGCGCCCAATAAGCCGCAGCTTCCCAACTGCGGACGGCACGTACTTTATTTCCAAACACATCGCTCAAGCCTGATGACCACGATATCCCAAGTTCGTAAATGAAACAACAACAACAACAACAATATATCGCCACCTGGCGCTTAATTTCGGAGTCTCCATTTTAGGAGTACATCTCCGCTTTTTAGCCTACTTCCGATTTTTGCAAAATATGAGACCAGACTTATGAGATCAACACAGAGCCAAAAATTGTGTGTCTGTGTGTGTGGGTGGGTGTGTGTGTGTGAGAGAGAGAGTGTGTGTGTGTGAGAGAGAGAGTGTGTGTGTGTACACTGCATGTCTGCCCCCCCCCCCCCTATCAATTCAAACACGGTGAAACCGAATGGACCGAAATTTGGTACAGAGGTAGCACTAGTAAAAGGCACCTCAGTGTCATATTTTATAACGCCGCCATCTTGACGGAAACGTAATGGCATCCACCCAAATGTTCAAACTTAAATCAAATTACGACTAACCTAATCATCTCATCTCCACCAAATTTTGCAACAACGTACCTTTATGTGGGAAGCGTCTTTTGACCAAACTACAAGGTCATCAGTCCAATAGTTTGCAGATTGCGACCATGTATGTGTGCAAATCGATTCCCCATATCAATTCAAACACGGTGAAACCGAATTGAACTAAATTTGGTACAGAGGTAGCACTAGCAAAGGGCACCTCAGTGTCATGTATTATTTTGCCGCCATCTTGACGGAAACATAATGGCGGTTACCCAAATGTTCAATGCTTAAATCAAATTACGACTAACCTAATCACCCGATCTCTACCAAATTTTGCAACAATATGCCTTAATGTGGGAAGCGTCTTTTACCCAAACTACTAGGTCATCAGCCAAATAGTTTCAAGATGGTGGATGTATGAATCATGCAAGTATTATAGCCTAACCGTAACTTACGATTCAACAAAGCCTGGCCTCAACAATTCAGCTTATCGTACATAGAGAGGTTAACTCTGTCTTCAAAGAGGTGACAGGTAGGATATTAGCATATTATGTAACCGTAGAAGTGATTAACAGGTCAGGCTTACCGTGCCATATCGTTGTGGGCCTGGGCCGTCCCGTTGTCAAAATGGCCGCTATTTTTGCTCGTAAATACATATATTTCCGTAACTTTCTAAGTTTATATCCTTTTAGGAATGTACTGAACAAAATAATACATATTTAGTATCAAATGGTTTATAGAAACGCCAGAAAACACTATTGAAATCCTTGACTTCAACACAAAATATGATACAGTTATACTAAACCAGTTGTGTATCAAGTATTATCGTAGCGCATCCGTAGCATAATAGTAGCGACTTGAGCTCATTGTCTGGGGGTTCGTGGATCAAATTCCTGCAGGTTAGTTTTTTTTTTCTTTTGGTATTTATTGATTTATAACTACTCGCACGTTACAATATTAAGCATATATAGTGAGTATTTGCAATCGAAAATATTAAATATATACGTATAACACTACATATTTCACCACTCGAATACAGCGATTAATATTCGTTGATCTTGATCCGCGGTATAGACTATTGTTGTTGTTGTTGTTTATTCTTTAGGGGTCTTGCGGTATCATGGTCTTGTACTCCCGTTTACTTGGGTGTGTGTAGAAGTTGTCTGATAACCTGTGTCACTATGATGTCTGTAGGCTTACTAGTGTGTGTACTTTTATACGAGGAAGGATTTGGGTAGGAAGCTGTTGTTGTTTCATTTGAGATGCATGGACATCATGGTCATTTAGCTCCGTGTACTTGGGTGAGTGTTGAACTTTGTCTGATAACCTGTGTTATTTTGATGGCTATATTAGTGTGTGTATACGCTATATAATTCAGGTGAGGATTCAATCAATCAACGTTTAATATCTGTATAGCACGTTGTATTTCAACAAGCTACTACAACCAACATTCAATTATAGCCTACTCATTGAAAAGGACGAAGATTTATAACTATACCAATGCATTTAGGAGAGAGTAGGCTATATGTTCTTTACTAAACATCTTGTTTCAATTGCAGTGTGTACATTTCATAGAGTCTGGTGGGTGAATAACGGAGATTTAATCGATTCGGTGGTTTATTTTCGTACATTTACTAAACATTTATGTTGTTTGGAGATATTGGTGTAACTCAGCAGTCAAGGAGTGCTTCCACGTTTCCAGTGTCGTCTACAGGGTGACAGTTCAATCGTCCTTCCCATGGCGGCCTGGCGTAGCTTGCTGTTCCCAAGGTTGCAGGATTTAATCCTAGAGCAGTCCTTTGTCATTTTCGAGTGTTTAAAGGTGTTGGATACGTGCCATTATAGGTCCCCTTTAGGGTTATGTTCCGGCACCCAGTTTCTTTTCAAGCGTTAAAATGGGCGTTAAATTCATAACATTTTTATTCCTACCTTAAATACACATGTCAGCTGCGTAATGTGTTCCAGTTATAAGAAATGTGAATTGGGCTGAATTTAGAGTAAGTCAAATTATCTGCTCAATCGAGGGTGAGAATTACGGCAAGCCTGTGAATAACTTTGGATCTTGTTCTTTATATATATATTCAAGAAGAGCCTCCGTGGCTTAGGCGGTAGCACGCCGGCCTCTCGCCGCTGGGTCCGTGGTTCAAATCCCGGTCACTTCATGTGAGATCTGTGCTGGACAAAACGGAGGCAGACAGGTTTTTCTCCGGGTACTCCGGTTTTCCCTGTCAAAATTTCATTCCAGCAACACTCTCCATTATCATTTCATTTCATCTCATCTGTCATTCATTTAATCATTGCCCCAGAGGAGTGCGTCAGGCCTCGGCAGCCGGCACAATTCATATCCTCGCCGCTAGATAGGGGCTTCATTCATCCCATTCCTGACCCGGTCGGAGACTGGAAGCAGGCTGTGGATTTTTTATATATTCAAGAGTAATGGGACATATTCTGTTTTTACATTGCCTGGTTCTTAACGGTACAAGAATTAGGTTCCAGGAAACCAGCCAACACCATTTCATGGTGGTCACCCCAGAGGTCCGGGTTCGACTCCCGGCTCTGCCAAGATATTTATTTCTAGTCTAACCTCGTGAGGCAAAACTGAGTAGAGATGGGTTCCATTCCCACCTCAGCCATCCTAGAAGTGGCTTTCCGTAGTTTCCCATTTCTACTCCAGGTGGGGCGTGGTGGCTCAGCGGTCTAGCTGTATGCCTCTCACCAAGGCGGTCCGGGTTCGATTCCCAGTCAATGCATGTGAGATTTTCGAAGTGAAATGCCATGTCCTGTGGTTCGGATTCCACGTAAAAAGGAGGTCCCGTGGCTCATGATCTCGAGATTAACGGTCACGTTAAACCACAAGCTTCCTTCCTTCCTTCCTACTCCAGGTAAATGCTGGGATTGTTCCAAAGCCGCCTCGATCTGAATCCTTGCCTCGATTACAAATACACACAGTAATACAGATAACACAGTTTATCAGACATTTAAACAATATATACTATATATATACAAGTATACGGAACTGAAATGACCAGGATGTCGCATAGCTCCTAAATGAAAGAACCACAGTAACAAGAACATAATAAATGGGCCACGACCAGTAAAAATGTTCATTCTGTCTGCTGGATAAAGTGTAAAGCAGAGCAATTGTGTGTTGAATAGCAGTTAACGTAATTAAATAAACATATTATTTGTTGAATTGTAATTTTGAATTTTCCTTCAAAAACCAGATATCAACATTTTTAAAAAAGATTGCAGTTTCAAAGGCATTTTATAAATATTAGGGGGCATTTATTGAGTTTTAGGAGCATTTTTAAATTTTCTAATATTTTAAAATCGTCGCCCTAGTGAGAGTATTCATCCGTCTCCAGTCATGAGCTCGAACGTTCGCTGAGTAGCGTTTGCTGTCATTGGTGGTGTTGTTTTTCCAAGAAGCATCATGTTGTATCATCGTGTGATTATAAAGGAAATTCAAATATCCACCTTCTGTGGTTTTGTGGTGCGTATTGAGACAACGGTTCCAAATTCCTTAGGTTCGATTACCAGCTCAGCCAAGAAAATCAATTCTGGTCTGAGGGGTAGTACGGGCTATCCTCAGCCTTGTGAGTCAATACGGAGAACAGGTGGGTTCATTTCCTAGCTCAGCTATCTTAGAAATGTTATTTACTTACAGTATACTACATTCCATTAATATATAACACAAAAAATATTTTAACACAGGTCGTCAGATAAATTCGATACGTACCCAAGTACACTCGGCCACGATGTTCAAGCGCCTAAATGAAAAGAGAACGACATTCAAAAATCAGAAATGAACAATCCACAATTTAATTGTAGTAATGACAAACGGGTCTTCTGATCTACACAGGACAAATGCACAACTGTGTTTGAGTTGTGGGAGAATTAAATACTCATCATCCCAGATTCCTTGGTTCACCACTGGTTGGGACAGCAAATCGAGACGCAACAATTCAAACAATCCGGCTTCGCCAGGGTGGAGATACAAATTTGTACTTGCCATATTTAGTGTTGTACCACGAAAAATCAAAGCTGGTTCAAAACTGAAGGATATAATGGACTCATAATAACGTGGAAATTAATAAAACCTTGCTAACTCCTTGCTAGCTACCTGCCTACCATCAGAGTGAACGTGCCACGCCGCAGTTTGAAGCACATAGAGGCGACCCACATCACTCGATCCTAGCACTTCAACGGTGCAATGTGCAGTACTGCTTGTAGAGAGTGAAACACCCAGAAGAAATGGTCGGAGACACTCCCAGAACAGGGGTCGTGTAGGCCTAAGGTGCCATACTAAGTGATTGAAATCGCAGAGATGGCGTGCACATTGGTCAAACAGTGCTCTCTGCCGTGGGACCAGACAGGTCAGTGTTCCGCACAGCTCTGTTGGTGTGGGGCCATCATACCAAGTGGAAACGTGTAAGCAAGTGCAACGATGCCTCACCGACATCACAGGGTGGACTATCAGCATGTGAGTGCGGTTGAACGGGGCAGAATGCTTGGGCTCCGGGAGGCGGGTCTGCCGTTCCGGGACATTGCGGCTCGTACAGGGCACGCTGCGTCAACAGTAAGGCGTATGTGGATCCAGTGGAGAGAAGAGGGACGTACACAGCGACGACAGGGAACTGGACGACGCAATGTGACCACAGCGCGAGACGACCGCCATCTTCTCCGCATGGCCGTATCGGACAGAACAGCGTCGTCCTCGGTGTTGGCTCGAAGTTGGAGCACTGCAACGGTGGTGGACTGTTTGCGTCGACGGTGCGGCGCCGTCTTTTGAGAGCTGGACTGGTAGCACGTATGCCACTGCGTCGGCTTCCATTGACTGGGAACCACCGACGCCTCCGACTACAATGGGCACGTACACGCCTACACTGGCTGGCTAAGTGGCGAAATGTAGTGTTTTCGGACGAGTACCGCTTCATCTAGCCCTACGGTGATGGCCGAATACGCGTTCAACGCCGCCGTGCAGAACGCAATCAGGCAGACTGTATTGTTGAGCGGCATAGCGGACAAATACCAGGTGTAATGGTTTGGGGCGCAATTGCCTATAACAGGCGATCGCGCCTCGTCCGTCTTGCGGGCAATCTGCACAGTGACCACTACATCAGGGAAGTTTTACAGCCCGTGGTACTGCCCCTCTTGCAGGCCGTTCCACAGGCCATATTTCAGCAGGACAATGCCCGCCCACATGAGGCGAGGAATGTGCAAGTCTTCTTCGCAGAACGACGGATACCTCTGTTTCCCTGGCCTGCCCGTTCGCCTGACATGTCGCCCATCGAACATGTCTGGGCTATGGTCGGTCGGTAACTTGTTCGTTCAGGTCCACCTGCCGCCACTGTTGATGCTTTGTGGACGCGTCTACAAACCGCGTGGGACGGTATTCCCCAGCAGCGTATTCAAGCGCTGTATGATTCCATTCCACGACGTCTAGCGGCTCTGAGTGCAGCACGTGGTGGCGCGACGCCGTACTGAAGACCGACCGTCAACGTGCATGTACCGGACTGTCCTTCTAATCAGTAATGTATTGTCATGTCCCTAATCTGTGGTATAAAGTGCAATGTGGTCACATCTCTTGTTCTTGGTGTTTCACTTTCTACAAACAGTAGTGTATGTATCAAAAGGTGATGTCTACCACAGAGAAACGGTGAAGGAATTACAAATTTACCTGGTATCCAAAATAGACAAAATTCTACATTGCCATAACTCTTCAATGGATTGTAACGTGATAATAAGCAAGAGAACATGACATTTTTTTAATATTTTTTAAATGCTTTACTTTTACACTATTTCTTCATAAAACCAATCGTTACCAAAGTCGAAAAATTAGTATGACTATCCCCTACAGTAGATTCCCCATTTCCTTAAGCCCAACGAAAGTAATTTTCAGCGTAGATGCTTGTCATAATTGCCATGGACGTAAATGCCAAATTTAATGAAATTGCAGTATAAATATATACAGAGTCTTTCATATAAAATAAGAACGGCGAGCGGCGGCTTTGTTATCCACTGCTACAGTAACCTTGGCCGAGCTTGTGGCATGACACGGCCCCCTGATGTAGTATTGAAAGCGTGCGCATAGGCGCATATACTGTACTTGACCTTGCAATAAGCGTGCAGGTGTTCAGTCGCCAGTCTGAAACTCAGATGTTAACATGAGGCAGTTATCATTACAACATCGTATTTTTGTATGTAAAACTTATTTTAAGTACGAGTCGGCTCGGCGGGTACGTGATGCATTTGTTCAGAAATTTCCTTCACTAGCAGATTCACGTAATTGTAAATAAGTTTGACACTACTGACTCAGTGCTCAATAGAAAGCATACAATTTAAAATCAGAAACATTGCAGTGGCAGAACTCACTCGCGTCAGCCAGAATGTGGTTATCAGATACAATGCCTGTAAAACTCAGGAAGGACGACACTTCTAGCATCTTTTATAAGGTAATATTTCATACAAGATTGTACACACGCTTAAAGCAGGGGGCCGTGGCGCGCCAAAAGCTCGGCCAAAGACACCGTAGCAGCGAATAACAAAACTGCCGCTTGCCATTCTTACTTTATATGAAAGACCCTGTATATATATATATGTAGCAGTGATTCCTCAACAATAAACATACATCCAGACAGGAAGTGAACCAACGCAGCACCGTACATTTGTTTGTCATGGAAAACAAAGAAACTTCGTTTTTAAATTTCAACATAGGCCTATGTACAATCTTCGGTCCCTCTTACTATGCACGATTATTCCAATGCTCCAGGAATCAGCAGTAACAGTTAGCGCTATATTTGAGACTCGAATAACCTCTCGAAACGACCACAACTACGTTACAACATGAAATGTACATGAGGACTATGAACAGATACCATACCGACTGTAAACTGGAAAGAGTGCACTCTGTGATACTTGAAAATCCAGTGTATCATCCGAAATGAAAGGTTCGTTTTCCCGGTCTGGTACTCGACATTATTTTTAGCCTATATTCATTTATGAAAAAAATAGGATTATGAGATCACCTGTTGTCCGTGTGTGTGTGTGTGTGTGTGTGTGTGTACCCCTTATTATTCCCGTTTTTCCAACGGGGTCGGGGATGAGATGCGATGGAATTCTTCGTGGCGGATGGTTTTTACGGCCGGATGCCCTTCCTGTAACCAACCTTATGCGAGAAGAGATGAAATGAATGATGGTGAATTAAACTGGGCAGGAATGTGGAAGAAAGTGGCTGTGGCCTGCCAGAAGGTACCGTCCCAGCATTTGCCTGGAGTTGAAAATGGGAAACCGCGGAAAACCATTTCAAGGGCGGCCGACGTTGGGGCTCGAACCCAAGTCTACCGAGTCAGCAGAGAGCTTGGCCCCATGACCTAACGCTGCGCTTTAGAGAGCGTAGCCACCGCTGTCGGTATATCGAAACATGTACTTATTTGAATATACACTGAAGAAAATGGAATTTGCAACACCCAGAAGGAATGGTGCTACATTGCTGCAATTGAACATGCAGGACGAGTGTTCGGTTGTGATTCGATGATTACACTTCCAGGTCCCTCTGACCGCAAGTTTGGACAGCAATCAATACAGGATGTGCCCACCACGAACTGCAATACATTGATGAATTCGTCGAGGCATGGAGTCAATAAAGCCCTGGATCGCTTCCTGAGGAATTGTGGTCCATGCTTACTGCACTGCACGGGTCAGTTGTTCCATCGTTGTTGGTGGCTGAGGACGGTTGGCCAGTTGTCGACCGATCATGTCCCACACATGCTCAATAGGACTGAGGTCCGGGGATCTGGCGGGCCATTCTAAGGTTGTGATGTCGTGGAGAGCTTCTCTGGAGATGCGTGCAGTATGAACCCGGGCATTGTCTTGCTGAAACGTCACATTAGCAATGTTCGCCATCATAGGGACGACCACTGGATTGAGTACCCTATCAACGTACTGTCGAGCAGTCATAGTGCCCTCAACAAGCACTAATTGTGATTTCACATTAACGCCAATAGCTCCCCAGACCATAATGCTTGGTGTTGGACATGTGTGCCTCTCGACAATAAGGTCCAGGCGGCCCCTCTCCCCCTGTACGTCGGCGCACACGATTCCGGCGATCACTGTGGGCAAGACAGAAGCACGATTCATCACTAAAGACGACCCTATGCCATTCGTCGACCCACGTCGATCGTTCTCGACACCAGGCCAGCCTTATACGTCGCTGTTGTGGGGTCAATGGAACACCTTCTGCAGGGACACGGGATCGTAAGCCAGCTGCACGCAGGCGATTACCAACTGTTTGTTGTGTAACGTAGGGTGCCACAGCTGCTCGAATTTGCGCTGCTGTTGCATGGGGTTCCATCCGGGCCATTCGAATGATGCGGCGATCCTCCCTCACAGTTGTCTGTCGCGCTGGGCCTGTGCCAGGTCTACGTGTGGGTACCTTCATTTGACCACTGCTGCCATACACGTTGTACCGTAGATGCCTGTCGGCCAACACGTGCAGCGACAGTCCTTAGCGATAATCCAGCCTCACACAGCCCAATTATCCGAGCCCTCTCAAACGGCGACAGTTCTCTGTCATCGAGGCATGTTTGACGGGGAACACTTCACTGGACAGAATGCAAGTCAACTACGCTACACCAGAATCCGTGTACTGGAGTTGATTCCTCCGCGACCAATCACGTGGGGAGACCTGTAGCAACAATCCAATGGGTATGAAACTTTGATCGTTGACATACCTACATGGCATCGTTCCATATCTTGAAAATCATCACAAACGACCAATGCCTTCATGGTGTTACAATTTCCATTTTCGTGAGTGTATTTTGTTTTGATTGCCGGAGTATTTCAATGATCTATCACTACGATGATTTTCTTATATTTTCCTAAAACGGTGAATGTTTTTGTATTTTAAAACTAGTTTCCTGTGAAACATAACAATTGGGGCGCACAACCGAGCCGTGTAGGTCTGCCCATTCCCCATCCACAATGCCCGTTTAGCCAGTGTGTGGCAAGAGCGAAAATAACTCGCTTTCATGGGACATCAAAAATTACAATTGTGAGCTACGTTATATTACACAGGTATCGTATTTTATATCAAACAATATGTATCATTGCGGAATGCGTGTTCAGTATCATATTCACACGCCTCCATATTCTATTGCATTCTTTGAAATCAGAGCCGCGAGGAATGTCAGATACTATAACATTCACCGAGCTAGGGATACTTCTCGTATTGATCTATCGATAACTCTATAGATTCATTGAGGGGCTTTGCGACATCTGGCTGTATTAGCGTGTGAAATTGTAATTCAGATGAAGATTGGTAAGGAAGCGACCGTGGCTCTAAATCAGGAACCATCTCGGCATTCGCCGGAGCACAAGTGAAAAACCACGGAAAACCACCCCCAGGACGGCGGAAGTGGGAATCGAACCCGCCTCTTCTCAGTTTTTCCTCACGAGGCTGAGTGTACCCCGTTTCAGACCTCACACCAGAATTAAATTTCTTGGCAGAGCTGGGAATCAAACCCGGGCCAAGAGTGTTGCCACTACGCAACGAGGCGGACTCTTAAAAATATTTGTGTGCGTATGTGTGTGTCCCTAATAAAATCTAAATGGCTGAAGTGATTTAAATGAAACTCGGTAAGGTCATAGTACTATTTCGTCCGATCCCGATCGTGCCCTTCAAATTGTATTACGTCTCACCAATCCAACATGACGGCTGTGCCAGTGGCGGCTCCAGGATTATACTTTTGGGTAGGCACAGTTTGTGGTTACTGGGGGGTCCGGATTTTTTTTTTTTTTTAATTGGATGCAAATTGGTGATTTTTAAGGCTTTTTGATGGTACATTTTACTCTTGCTTTTCTTGGGCTATACATGTGGTATATCCAAATAAAAGTAGTTTCGGTGTCTCAAATAAGGTTTTAGAGCATGCAGAGCCTAGATGTTTTTAGTCATGGAATTAAGCCTAAAATATTTCGTCACTTGCTTAGAATTTAGACCTTTAATTGTTTTCCAGATTGTGATAAAATAATATATTAGCTGACGTTTTTGAAATTGACTGTACTCACTCTCTAATTGTCAGGAAAGAAAATTTTGACAAGACTTAGAATCACTAATCACAATTCCAGTAAGTTGCTCCGATTACAGTAAGTTGTAATCACAATTACAGTAAGTTGTTGCATAAGATATGGTCTACTTGTAATAATAGTTTATTTGCAAGAGCCTACTGTGCCTATTAGCTTTTATTGATTCAAAACACAAAATGACTTATTCTAACTATCTAAGGGGGATATTATTCGAAATAATGGATTAACCTTCAAAATAAAAACTCATAACACTTTTTGAATTTCAACAAAATACACTTTATTACCTATAAATTTCACAAAGCTAATTTTAACTTTAAGTAGAAAACTCAAAATACAACTCAAACCAATCCAATAATATGCACACAAATACATCTCAAATGCACAGTTCATTTAATGGAAAACTGCAATCTTCTACCCTTCTGAGAAGCAAATTCATCAACGACGGGATGAGGATGGTTTAGAAGTTCGCAGCTTGCTTCTCTTTCGATGGATATTATTCCCAAACTGTCGAGTCTCTTCCCAGTCATTGTGGCCCGCAAATTTGATTTGATTCTTCTCATTGTAGAAAAAGTCCTTTCAGCAGACCCTGTGGAGACGGGCATCGTCAATATAATGGTCATAATGTGTTGTAATTCTTCAAACGATGGGAAATCGGTTAAGTCCTTCAACACATCAATGCTACTATTGGAGTTGCCAAACATTAATTTACCTAAACCACACTGTACTTTTAGGGTAGAGGTAAAGTCACTATCCTTGCTGTGAAGCTCTGCAAAATTACACAAAACTTCAGGATTCAAAAACTCTTCTGATTTTGGATCACATGCCAAGATACAAGCCATTTGACCATCATTGTCAATAAACCTTTTTTTTTTTTTTAATTTCTCATAGTTTATTGTCAAGTACATCAAAATACACCCCTCTTAGTTTTGCCTTATGCTCACTTTCATCACTCTCTACACACGTTGACCTTCCCTTTCCAGAGGTTTCTAGAACAAAATAGTCATCAAGACTTGTTGTTGTATTTTGTTTACGGCGGCTTCGCCCAGTGTCGGTTGAGCAATAAATGTCATTGTTTTCGCAAATCTGTTTTGTTTCTTCAAAAAATTCTTCAAACTTTTCCTCTGATCGAAACTGGCCTAAGCTATCCATTGTTGCTTTTACGAGCTTAAGACACTTTCCTCTACCCAGGGTTGGAGAATGTAGTTGCTTTGATAGGATATTTACAACTTGTAAAATACCCCCCAAGACTAACTAGAATGAAGACATTCTCAAAAGATCTAAATTGCATCAGAAGACCTTTTGCCTCAGCTGCTTCTCTTGGTTTTGAACTTTCAGTGCACTTCTGCAAAGCATTTATTACAGTGCCAAACTGGTTCTTAAAGAAATTTACCCCCTTATACTTTGCCACCCATCTAGTGTCACTATGTTGAGGCACTGTGATGACTTTCCTCCCAGTTTTAGTATTTTGAGTAAATATGAACATTTCATGGCGAAGCGTAGAACACGATTGTAAAGCATATATTGCTTCCAAAATGCCCATAGTTTCCCTAACTATTTGTACATTTTTAGCGACGTCAACCAAGACTAAATTTAACCGATGTGCATGGCAATGTACGTAAGGACAAGGATTTTCAGTCATCTGTCTAATAAGGGACTGCAGTCCGTTAAACCTTCCCGACATAACGGAAGCACCGTCATATGACTGACTTACACAGTTCCTTATTTCAAGTCCAATTGATTCCAAAAACTGTTTTATTTTGCTACCTAATCAGCGGTTAGCTCTTTCAATTGAACAAAACCCAAAAATCTTTCTTTTATCTTACATTGATGAACGTAACGACAGCAGATACTCATTTGTTCTGTGTGTCCTTCATCTCGAGCTTCATCCACTATAAAAATGCTGTATACGTTACTAGATTTTATTTCCTCAACTATACTGCGAGTAATCAAATTCGCAGCAGTGTCTAAAATGTCATTTTGTACATCTTTAGATGTATACTTTGCTTTTCCAGGCATGGTTTTTAGATTCAAATTAAACCGGTCATTTCTAAACACAATAAGTTTATTAATTCTTGAAAGTTCCCACGATTTACATCCGAAAACTTCTCAGCCCCCTCCTTTGCTTCATCTGGTTCATTACTGTCACTGCAATTTCCGTTTTCACCCTCCCTGTGTCCTCTCAGAGCAATGTCTTGGCGTGCACAAAATATCACACTTCTCACGAGAGTCTTTAATATATCTCTATTCTTTTCTATTGTTTGCGCCATATGCTCGTTAATTTTGATAGTAACGGCACCAGTTTTTTGTGTATCCAGCCATCCTTTGTACTTTGTTAGGCAAAGTTTGTGACAGCAAGATTTCTCGCGTTTGTCTTGACATTTTACTGAAATTTTTCCAGTCATTATATCCCGAAGTAGCAAGTACTTCTCTGCCTGTGACAGAGAAGTGTCGGCAAAAGAAACAAAATACAGCGTCATTTCCTACTGAGTATTCTAACCAAGAATACTTACTATACCAGTTGGTATGGGAGGACCGCTGTTTTCCTTCTATATTCCGTCTAGGAAAATTTAGCTGCGGTTGCTTCGGCCCATCACTGGCACTTGCGCTAAGATCAAGTGGTCGTTACGGCTGAACATTCGTAGAAGGATCGTCAGTTTTTAGTTTTTTAACTGCTTGAACTTCTTCTTCATCGAAACTTCTACTAGAAGACTCACCGTCAACACATTCTTTTGAAGATTCATTAGGTTTCTTCAAAGTCTGCTTCAACTTCACCAAAAACGTTTCCATAGCAACACTAAAAACCACCAAACAAACAGAACTAAACCAAGTGGCGTAATGGCGTTAGCGTAACACTGAAATGAGGACTATCGTCTGCCACTGCCAGTTCGATCCGCATAAACGTAAACAAAGAAAAACTCCCGCCAAGCCTCTAGCGCTAGCGTACAGCTGACTGTCCGTACAACAGGCAGTGTCGCCACTCTAGTCCGCGCACAATCACTTGCAACTACAAACTATAACAAATATTCCTAAGTAAATACACTATATTCTTTAAGGGTAGGTACAATTTATTGATTTATATCTTTAACTTTGTAGTTTACAGTATCTAACTACTGTTTACTTGTTTTATATTAAATTTGAAATAAACCAAAGTAATTATTATGTAGTAGGCTATTTATAATTTTTTTTCAATTAATACCCGGATTTTTTTGTTCGTTTGGAAAATGTGGGCAGGCCCGGGCCTACCCGCTGGAGCCGCCACTGGGCTGTGCGAAATATTTCACCGGCATTCTACAGTATATCTCAACTAATACTAATATCACGCTGAAATTTTGTTCGGTGATAAAGGGCACTACCAGAAGTTCACCTATGTAACTTTCAAAACCTTGTTAAGTTCAAAACGCACATGGCGGCCAAGCGAAGTTGAAACATATGAATAGACTTTTTTCGCGATTTAATCATAAACATAGTACAGCAAATGTTTATACACATTGTAATGCACTGACATCTAGTATTGTTCAATTGTTTACATAACCTCAAGATGACGACTGTGCGAAATTTCAAAATTAATTTTTTATTTCTTGTGTCCTAATCGTGCGATCGAAGTCAACGTTTGAATAATGAACCTAAGCAATAACCGTCATATAATAGTACATAACTGTATGGCGTACATACTGTATAAAACTCAAACATTTCGTTCATCCGAGATATTTAGACGATTCTCAATATCTACTAATCTATGACAGCAATCAAACTGAAATTTTGCATGATTATAAAGGCTATGAACATAAGTTCACCTATGGGACTTTCAATAACCTGGTGAGCACAAATCCAACATGGCGGCGACGCGAAATTTAAATATTTAAATGGACGTTTCTCGCGACCAAACCATCCAAGCGCAGTGAAACTTGCTCCTGTAAATGCTTATACAAATGTTAATCCACTGACATCTAATTTATTTCAATTGTTTTCAAAACCTCAAGATGGTGGCTGTGCGAAATTTTAAAATCTCGTTTCTGTTTCTTGTGTCCTAATCATGCGATTGAAGTTTGAATAATACACCTACGCAATAATCTTCATTTAACAGTACATAACTCTATGGTCTGCATATATGAAAATCCAACATGGGGATCGTCCGAAATATGTACACAGTTCTCAATATCTACGAATCTATTACAGCAATCAAACTAAAATTTTGTATGTTGATAGAGGCAATTAATATTAGTGGGATATATGAAAATAGGCTATTTAGTTCTTCACGGAGCTACTTGTTCTTTTTATTGTCGCCTATTGCCTTGGATGTGTAAAGGTCTCATAGCCTATGTACACTTTCCCAAAGAATGCTCTGTTTATTTGATCCTGATAAAAACAGTTTTGTTCGTGTTTTATCTAGCTGGAATTGACTTGAATTTGATGGCCTGTGGCCAGGAAACGATGTATCCAAAGCTGGCTACTTCGTTTAAGGAAACAGCTGCTTGATATGATGACCTTCTTGGTTTACGTAGAGATGAGCACGACGCTGCTCTGTGAGGTTAGTCTAGTACGTTGCAACGAAACTGCAGGCCTCGGTGGCTAGGATTTGCCGGCTCCTGTGCATACACTATTTGTTAGTCAAGTGGCGTAAGATTGGGCGATCTGGTGAGCTATCTAGTTACCAGTATACAGTGCACGGGGACGGTTCCGGTGGGGCCTTGCCATGTTGGAACGGCATTCTCAATCGATCAAGTAGTAGTAAATGTTCTAGCAATTGTGGGAGTTAGTAACGGAGACATTTAAGGTTGCGTGCTCCCGTCAGATGGCTGACAAAAAAAACGGGGTCCAGTGAATGTTCATCCACGATTCCACACCGTACATTTATTCCCCACTATAGGACTACACAAATCTCTACCTGTCGTACTCTATGGGGACTCTCCACACTCCAGTAGCGCATGTTGTGGCAATTAGCGTAGCTATTTTTGTGGAATCGTGATACATGTGAAAAAAGTTCTCTCTATCATGACGGTTGTTTCCAAGGGACACAATTGCACGTAGACGTAGACGTAGTTCTTAACTCCTATTTTGATATCTGTTCTATATGGGCGTTGTGGCTCTACTAAGCTCTCCTTATTTCTCCATAGACCAGTAACATGTTCACATACTCGTCAGAAGAATATAAGGTGCGTTCAAAAAGTAACGAGACGGAGGCTGTAATGCGCAAACCGGTGACGACATCGGCTAATCGTGGCGTGTGTAACGAGGTGTGGTTCAGACCAGAGCGTGGAAGGTCACAGCCCGTCGCTAGAGGGCACGCGTGCACGTCACGTGACGATACAAAGCGAGCAACAGCATGCATCAATCGTCCAACCAAGACCAAGACAGTAGGCCATTCGACATGCTTCCTGGTGTGGTTGAAGACTGTGGGGCACCCATTGGGCACACACTATCCGCAAGTGCAGTCGTTCCTTCATGGTGGTGTGCACACTTCCGACGCTAAATCCGACCACGGCGGCTATGGCGTTCACTGTCACTCGGCGGTCCTGGGTAATGAGTGCATCAACCAGCTGGACGTTGTCATTGGTAATGCAGGGGGTGTCCCAGACCGGGCATCATCGGCTAACGACTCCCGTCCTTCCCTGAAGCGCTTGTGCTACGCCTTGACTCTTGCAAGGGACGTGCAGTGTTCGCCGTACACTTGTGACATATGGCGATGAATGTCCGTTCCCCCTACTCCTTTCGCTGTCAGAAACCCAACAACACCTCTTTGATCTTCGTTTGACGCCTCCATGCCACTGTTTGCAATGCGACTGGCAGCGTTGGACAATTGATGCATGCTGTTGCTCGCTTTGTATCGTCACGTGACGTGCACGCGTGCCCTCTAGCGACGGGCTGTGACCTTCCACGCTCTGGTCGGAACCACACCTCATTACACACGCCACGATTAGCCGATGTCGTCATCGTTTTGCGCATTACAGCCTCCGGCTCGTTAATTTTTGAACGCACCTTATACATTGCGACGAAATGAATAAGCTTTGTGTTCTGACTTGAGTTGAAGTGGGGGAGTTAACGCAACCATCTCGAGGTTGTGGTGTTCCAATATGGCTGTTTCTCCGTATCTTTGTACTAGGAAGCTGTGTAGTTACTTAATTACTTACTGGCGCTACTGCCCTGGGTGAGCCCTGGCCTCTTCTACAATCTTCCGCCATCCGCTTCAGTCCTGAACTGCTGGTCTCCACGGACGAATGTTCATTGTCCTCAGGTCAGCGTCCACTTCATCATTCTATCTGTTACGGGGCCTTCCCTGCCTCCGTCTTCTTTCCATTCTTGACTTGGCTACTTTCCTTGGCCTTCGGTTCTCCTCCATCGTTTCCACATGTCCATACCATCTCAATCTTTGCGCTTTAATAAATCTAACTATATCCTCTTGTTCTAGTATGTTTTTTATTTCAGCATTTGTCCTTATCCTCCATCCATCCCATTCTTGGACTGGGCCATACCTGTAATTCTCCTGATAATCTTCCTTTCAAATATTCTTAATTTATTTGCATCATCAAGTAATAAATTCAAAGTTTCTGAGCCATCTGTTACAACAGGTCTAATAAGGGTCATATATATTTTGAGTTTTGTAGATCTAGACCAGGGCCATCCAGTCATTGCGCTCCGGGAGCGCGGCCGCGCTCGGGGAGCACTGGGCAGTCAGACTAGCGCTCCTTCCCCTACCACCACTACACTGTAGCAGCGAGACGGACGATGTTCGGACCACGCTGACTAGATACGTACGTACAGTCGTGCTGCCAACGGCTCTTGTGGCATTGTTAACATCATATTGATAGGGCTGTTTTGCCATAACAAATATACCGCATATACAAATCGAATGGTACTCCGATGTATGGAATATGCGGGAAACGAACACAAGTGTTAAGTAAAGAATATTGTGATTTATCGCAAACTGGAATGTGAACATATTAGAGAGGAAAATTCAACAACAAATTGTGTTCTTTTTAACACATTAAATCTCTGTTGCACACTAAACATTTGACATGCCCTTTATAAGCTGTACAGAAAAATGAAATTTCCCATTCTGCTTTAAAGGCTGCTGCTTCACCACTCCTTTTTTTTTGTATGCTGTTCAGTCATGACCACTGCGAAACTGATTTACTTACAAGCTGTCAACAAAGCGCTTTGCACTAGACTAGCGACTGATGGATCGGCTGCACACTTCAGCGTGCTCATCCAACCAAGCTCCTCCCACTACTTCTGAAACTACCTTCCAACAAAGCGCTCGGAGCACTGGCTTAGAGCGCGGCCGGAGCGCCAGCACTCGGGGAGCGCTGTCTGGATGGCCCTGATGTAGACAATAAATGGCATTTCAGTAATTTAAGATTTGCATTTCCAGCCGTTATTCTGCGATGTATCTCCTCACTTACCTTATTAGTATTAGTCATCAAGGCTCCTAAATATACGAAATTTCGTACATTCTCAAAATTATGACCACTTACCATCAGATTATCCAGGTTTCTTCTGCCCTCTATGGCTGCCATGTGCATGTACTTGGATTTATCGTAATTTACTTCTAGTCCTTTCCTTTTTCCTTCCTCCTCTAACTCAAGAAACATTTCCTTCAAGTATATCTCATTCCTAGCCATTAGCACTATATCATCTGCATATGCACAGATTTGTTTGGATTTATACACAATGTTCCCAGTATCCTTAATTTTTTAAATAACCTGATTAATTGCCTAAATTAAACAGAGTAGCTGAAAGTTCATCACATTGCCTAACTCCTCTACTGAGGGCGAATTCATTTCCAATTCTTCCATCTACCATCACCTTTGCCTTGGCATCTTCCATTGTAATTATAATTAGTTTGATCAGTTTCTGTGGTATTCCTATCATTTCCATATATTCATATAACTTTTCCTTGTATACACTGTCAAACGCTTGTCTAAAATCTACAAACAGCATATGTAGCCTAGATCAGTATTATGTTCATAGCACTTCTCCATCAATTGGCGTACAACGTATATTTGATCTATTGTGCCTCTGTTTTGTCTGAAGCCACATTGTGTTTCGTCCAGAACTTCTTCTGCATATGGTCTCAAATGTTGTAAAAGTAAGAAGCTGTGAAGTAATTGACTGTAAACCAGGTACCGGTACTCGTACTCTATTTCTTACCCACTGGCCACAAAGTTGTACTCCACCCCAGCTAAAATATTATACATACAGGACCAAAGAAAGAAATCATTCTTTGTAAAAGAGTAGGAAGGATGCCTTATAACATCCAAGGGAATATGCGACATACAGAGAAAGAGCACCGGCCCTGGAATCGAACCTGCTTACTTTTTCTTCTGGGCATGGACTATTGATGATGTGCGCTATTTCCAACTGAATTATTTCGATTCGAGATATGGCTGACAGCAGAGGTCTATACGGTATCTGTTAATAGTTTTCATGTGCACATTCTATTTCAACGTGCAGTTTACGCCACTGTTTTTGTCCAGTCAGGCCCCGGTTGCGCAGTCGTACAGAGATCAGTGGGTGAGACTCACAGTCAGGCATGTGCAATTGATACGTGAATTGTCAGTTACGCTGAAAGTTAGGCTTTGTCAATTTGCTGCGTGTTCTTTGCCGGGGACGAACACATGAAATAGTAGACTTGCAGATCAAAATTCCAACCAGCTGGCGGGACTCCAGTCTACCAGAGGAGCACGTGCTCTCAACATCTCCTGTCAGCTACTACTAAACTCGCTTCAATGCGCGAGCTCTCTGGGCAACTGGCCATAAACCGTGGCGTTAACTGTACAGTACCAATCCGTGGATGTTTAAAGCGCGGCTGTGCATTAAAGAACACAAAAGTGAAAAGTCGCTTTCCGTGATTTTCCTCTTCTTCAGGAAAATGCAGGGATGGTGCCAATTTAATGATATGGCAATCTCCTTCCAAATGACAAAGACACATGCAGGTACAGGCAATATTTCAGACACGCATCCAAGTACAAGAGGCTGATGATCAGTATAGTCCCTGAGCGAAACAATAATAGACTACAATGTTTGTTTGAGTAGCTGCATTGTTTAAATCCCGGTACTAACAGTAACCAGCCTGGGTGTAATCCTTCCCAAGGGATTTGCACATTCCCTCCAGGGAAGTGCCGGATTGATACCTCATTTATAGTCCCGGGACACCACATTAACATAGATAAAGGCAATAAACACATGTACATGAAGCTTATGACCAAAGGTGTCTCAAAGTCGTAATGGAAACAACAACAACAACATGTAAGACTAGTAGCGCCCACTAGACTGTGACGGACTTAATTAGTGCATATAGCGTCGAGTGTTTACTTCTTGTGGCATTGTGCGTAGTCTCCTCTAATTGCAAGTGTCAGGGCCTGAACAGCTGTTACAAGTTAGCACGTACCTCGCTGATGCTGCGGGCAGAGAACATTGTATCACGAGACCTGGTAAATCATTCACCATGAGGACCAAAGATTACAATCTGGGATCTTCCTACTGCTCAGCAGTAGGAACTAATAATAATGTTATTGGTTCTACGTCCCTTTTAACTACTCAGGCTTTTAGAGACGCTGCGGTGCCGAAATTTTGTCCCGAAGGGGATCTTTAACATGCCAGTAAATGTACTGACACGGTTCGCTCGCATTTGCGCACCCTCAAATGCCAACTGAATGTGCAAGGATTCGATCCTACAACCTTGGGCACAGTAGGAACTGTTCACGCCGACAGAAAACGTACGATGACAAAGACACATGCAGGTACAGGGAACGTATTGAGGAGGTGGGTTTGATTCTTGCCTTAACCAAGCCAAGAGTGATTTTTCACTCCTATATAATTCAAATAACTGGATATCTGCCGTGGCCACCTCCTTACCAATCGTAACCTCAACAATACACACACGTGTACAGGCATGGCCATAATAGAGGTTATACAGATTGCATACACGCCAAAGTACTGTACTTGGGGTTGATGACCCCTATTTTCCAGTGCCTAAATGAAACAACTTCGAAACTTATGACTCGATTTCTAGGCCTATGCCAGGATCGTTTTCTTCTTACTTGTTAACCTTGTGCACATCTGTTATTAAATAAAATAAATCTCAAGAGAACATTATGAAGCATGATTCCTGTTATACATTTTCTAATATTTTAGCACTTTTTTTTTTTTGCACTAACATAACAAATAACTCGATTTAGGCACTGTGTACTTTGAATAGCAAAGGTGGTTATGAAATTCAAATGAATCCTATTTCAAATCCCTTATACCATATATAAAAATGATATGTTTTTAATGTCCACGAAATTTTGCGTTATTTACGCATTTCAGGCTGCTTTACGACGAATGTGCTCAATAATAAAAGGTCTGTCTGTTTGCACACTTATAACTCGAGAACGGCTGGGTGGATCAAGGTAAAATTTGGCATGGGTATCCATCACAGGCCAAGCATTAATTGTTTATCTAACTCTTCACTATGCCTCTCATAAAAGCGGGGCTATTGGGGAAATCACCCCATAATACATGCTAAAATAGACGAAATATTAGTTGTAGAGAAACGAGACCAAACCCGATTTTGTGCCCTATGGTGTGAGAAACAAAACTTGGCTGGTTTCAAAGGGCCCCAAAAACCATGTTTTAAGGCTCTATGATCGACCGTTTGCCAGATATTTGTATCATAGCTTCCTAGCTAGGGGAGACAGAGCGAGAAAAGACTGAATCTAATTGTCAAACAGGTAGGCTAATCATATAACTACATTAAGAATACGTGAGAAGGTGAGAGGTTTTTCCGGATAAGTACGAAAAGACGTTCGAAGATCATGATACATATCAAGTAATTCCTTCGGGGCTGTTTTCCGTCTTGTGCGTTAAATCGTGCTCTGTTGCTACAATGGTGTGCCATAGAATATCCGGGCCTACTGTCGACCAAAATGTTATGTGCACTCAAGTTTGAAGGTTGTTTGTGAAGTAACCAATAGACCTACATAAAATCCAATAACATCATCATTTTCGTCGTTCTATTTTACGTTAGTTCATGTAGGTTTGGATTTTTTAATTTATATTTTATTTTTTATCGCAGTTGAACACAAAAAGTGCCCATTTTTAAGCGTGTTTCAACCATGCGTCACATTTAAGAATTATTATCTCACAAACCCGTCATCAGATCGAATCCAGATTTTAACACAATATACATTGGAATGTTGTATAACTGGCACTGTCTTGGCATTCTTCTGGGGGGAGAGTGGAAAACCTGGGGAAAAAGCACACCCAGGATAACTGCTTTCAGCGCCGGGATTCAAGTTTACGATCTCCGGATTTGCTGCAGCAGCCCTCACGGCCATGGTGCATGGCTACGCCTCGCCGCGGGGATAGGCCAAGTGAAACAATTTTATTTTCTTCGCTATCGTTTTACCCTCCAGGGTTGACTTTTCCCACGGACTAGGAGAGGGATACCACCTCTACCACCACTGAGGGTAGTGTCCTGGAGCTTGAGACTCTGAGTCGGGGATACAACTGGGGTGTGTGACTAGCACTACGCCCAGACGGCCTCACCTGAAAAGCGAAGAGGGGCATGATGAAGGGATGGGAAGACTGGGAGGGTTAGGCAAGGAAGTGGGAAGGAGGCGGTCGTGGCCATACGGTAGGTACTGTACCGATATTTTATGGTCCGAAGTGCGGTACATTTTCCGCCCGAGATGCAACTACGAAAAGCCCATGACCCAGTCAAGATTATATCATTGACAGCTGGTTTACAGCTGTGCAGCTCGCCCGAGTAGACCCGAAGCGTTCAAGGACTCTTCTCGACCGCTTCCGAACACAGTTCCAACCCCAACATGCACGGAGCGATCGATACATATTGAAATGTCTTTCGAGCTGACCGCTTGAGAAGTGTTTATTCTGATTATTTCTAAGTGAGACCTATTTATGCTGTCCAGTATGCATTGGAGTTTGTATTTATCTAGCAAAGAGGTAATGCAAGCATATTTCCGTGGAAATATCCTCTGCTAAAGAAATGAAGTATATTAATATTATGCCAGCGTGTCAGACATCGATATATCCCACACAGGAGTGGGGGAAATATAGATTTCCTATGATTGCTGCTGGGGCAGTGAAATCAGATCTTGTAGTAGCTCCGTCGAGTCAACTACGATACCGGGACTGACCAGTACGTACGCGAATTCTGTACTTAGAATGATAACCGTGATATTCATCCCAAGTGTCGAAAAGGGACTTTAAAATATTCACATGCTGAGTGGATATTCGTGCAGTACAAGCGTGTAAGGACTCTGTTTTATTTCGAGTCATTTATATCACAAGTACTCGGAGAGGGTATCGCGGAGTGATACATGGAAGAAGCATTCTATTAACGCTACAGCCTAGACACAAGGTGGTTACATTTTACATGTTCATCATTAATACTGCGAGTACTATATTTGCCACAGTGCTGCAACATGAACATATACATTTGAAATTCCTCAGTTTTTTACGTCGTATTAAAGATCAAGGCGTTAGGAGGAATTTTGAGCATGAATATTGAACTTTTAACCATGCCCGGTTAAATATAAAACACGGATACTGCTCACTAGTCATTGCATTGAACGTTATAAGCAACCACAATGCCGTCTTCACTTTGGAGAGTGTTCGTGGTGCGGATTATTAGCCGAGTGTGGGAACCGGATGAGGATCAAGAAGGCCGAGTATGGGATCTAGCGGGCGCAGGAGTAAGCTCAGCGCCATTGTCTGAATAAAAAGAAGAGAAGCAATATTCCGAGTTCCGATGAGCCGCGAAACACATTCCCTTAATTCTCTACTGTATTTTAATCAGTTTCATTGTTTTAATAAATAATTCAGTTCTATATTCGATGCTTGTGAGTGTCATGATCTGGATACCGTTTCCCACAAATGGGGAAATGAACATTCGATTCCATGCAACCGCAGCATTTATGAACGTAAACTGTGAATTCGCTCGGGTGTCGCGAAACTGTTGCCGTGCGCGTAACTTCTTTCGGGCGAATTGGAGCTTGTCTATGGAGGAAAGAGACCATTTCCACTACAATGGAGAGATCCCGTTACCAGTCGAGAGCCAAGGTGAGGAGAGTTGGTGGTCCCTAGTTTGAATGCCGGAGACGTGGAGGAACTATATTGTGCTACAGTATATGGTGGAACCAGATTGTAGGGCATGTCTTTGCTCTAATTTCGATTCAGAGATTCTTCAAAAGGTAGAAAGAAGAACATTTCTTTAAGCGTATGGCTTTTAGTGCCGGGAGTGTCCGAGAACCTGTTCGGCTCACCAGTTTTGTAGCTGCTTTCGAGACGGACACCCGATGGGTGAGCTATAAGTACCGTTGGGGAGGAAAGTTGGGATGTAATGAGGAGTTGGAAGGTAGCGGCTGTGGCCTATAGTTAGGGACCAACCCCGGCATTTGCCTGGAAGGAAGATGGGAAACCACAGAAGACCATCTTCAAGGTAGCCGGTGGGGGGATTCGAACCTCCTCGCCTCCCGGATGTGAGCGACTGCCAGCAGTCATGCCGTAACGGCCACGGCTAACTCACCCGGTAGAAGAACATTTATGTAGCATAGCAAATAAGCGACATTCCAGAGTGACCACTATTGCCGTCTTTTATGCGTTTTGTGGTATGATTGAAATGAGATTTAGGCATGATATTCCTTTCATGTCTGATCTCATCTTCAATCGGGTTTCGGCTCGAATAACGAACGCATCCATTTTTCTAAATTTTTTATAATTGCTATTTTGATTTCAGATTAATATATTTAAATTCATTAACTTTCAATGAAGAGGAATTTTTAGGAGAAGACTTGCGTTTTTCTTAGTGGAGTTAAGTTAACTTTTGTGATAGATATTTTTGATCTTTGTAAAGACTTTGATATTTTATTCAAGCTTAGACTTGATATTGATAGACGCACTATAATTCGTGTTCGATAGTTGCGGTCTCTGAATATTGCCAATGCACTTTGATATTCTTGAAAGTAATTATTTGAAGGATTTTTAGGATGAGAAGTTTGATTATTCTGGTTCCTAATGGATCAATAGTTGCTAACTTGAGTCGTTACCTAGATTCATGGTGTAGGACCAGTTCGGACATTGTGAATTCACTTGAGAGGAATGGGCCTATTTTGAATGATCAATTTCTACTTCTAATTCGTTACCACGTGTACTTTGGTACATGTAGGCCATTATTCAATTCAGATAGGATTGATATCCATGATTTTAGCTCATTCTTATGAGTTTTCTACGCAGTTTATATTGGCATGAGAATTTACGAAAGAATATTTATTGTTTTCACACCAATCCCAGGGTTGATTTTAAGTGGAGGCGTATACCTATGATATACGTGACTATGAGTATGATTTTGTGACGCAAGAATTTTTGTAATCCAGTGGAATATATGTATGATCCACATATGATCTGAATGTAGTGCATTGAAGTTGTATAATTTGATAACGGAATATTTTTAATGAGCGAAGGCCTAGACAGAACTAGATACTTGTAAATGAATTTAATAATCACCATGAGGGTGATATATGAGTATTAAACGTCTGTGAACGTTAATGGTAATATATATATATATTGAAGTACTTAATGAAGTACATGTGAATCTATTATGCTAATGTGAGCAAAATGTGTAAAACACATTCAAAGGAATATTCTTCGTGAAGTTGGTGGTATTATCCACAGTTATAAGCAATCGTCGATGTCATGTATGACTATGAAATGAATACAGTATCTTAGTTAAACTACGCCATATTAATAATATTTAATGATGAACATAATTTACAATGCGTTCGTAATTATGGTTAGTTGATGTATTTATGATTCCAGTTATGGATGACTGACAGTAAAGCCTCCTAATTTTCTCTTGTCATCCCCAGCTAATTATTCCTGCGATTATGTATAATTAAGAGTATTTAAATAAGAATATTGATAATTAATTAAACAGAAATAATTAAGCATGATAATAAGAGTAATAATAATTCAGAATACTTATTGAAAATAATAATAAAGAATAATAATTGAAATTACTGGTGAAGAATGATGGATGAATTATGATTATACTTCTTTTCGGTTTAATTGCTCGGTTGATGAACCTGATTAAGACTTGAATTTGATAAAACAACGATTTATGATGAACGCACACATGGTGGGTGCATGAATATCAAGTTAAAGGCGTTTACACTTAAGGGTGTGTAACTATATTGTAAATATGTGCGTAATTTTACTTTAATTCTTGAATAACCGTGTAGATGATCCATTAGGGTTTCATATTTGTTGTCGGATCATCTGATGTACATAGTAAAATCTTGATGAATGATTAGGGTTATTTGTGCAGTCCAGTCCAAGGGGACGTTATGCTGCATTTGCTGCATTTTTCTAAAATGCTATTCAAGTGAGGATTGTTTCCTTTTTGTGTCCATCCTCGGACGTCGTCGACTGACTTTCCGTCAGTTATTTATTGAATAAATCTGTTATTTCTTTTTAATCGTGCGGTGTGATGATTTATAGAGGTAATAAGAGGTCGCATTAAGAGGCATCGCTAGGTATTTCTGGATTTCCCCACACTCCTGAGATGACTTTTTCATGATTCTCGTGTTCTGTGAGCAGTTTTCTTTGGTGCCTTGGTTTTGCTTAACGCCACGTCTGTTAGGATTTACTTGTACCCTATTATTCCCTTCACTTGTTGGTAGGATCTGGGGGTTCTTCTAGCCGGGGATTTTCAGGTCCTGCGATCCAGCTACCATCGAGGGATTTCAGCAGGTAAAGGGTAGGTAATTCGGGTACAGTACCATCCCTGCATTTGCCCGAAGACGAAGTGGGAAACCACGGGAAACCACTTCGAGGATGGCTGAGGTGGGAATCGAACCCCTTCTACTCATTTGGACCACCCGAGGCTGAGTAGACCCCGTACCAGTCCTCATACCACTTTTCAAATTTCGTGGTAGTGCCGGGAATCGAACCGCGGACCTCCGGGGTGGCAGCTAATGTGAAACAAATTTAACGAAGTTAATAGTTTAAGGAGCTCTTATTTCAAATGTTGGTTTTAGGAAGCTTCTTGATGCATCTCATTGAATAGGGCGTGATGAGTTTACGGGACTTCGACGCCAATACATGTTTCTTTAAACCTAACCGTACTCGTATATGTTTTTTCTTAAAATTTTATTTCTAATTTTGAGATCATCCTGCTCCATATCTCTGCTTGTGAAATAGCTCATCATCGCGATGGGGAGCTGCAGCAAGTCTGGAGATGGGAGGTTCCAATCCCGGCGCTGACAACGGTTATTCTGAGCGTGATTGAGGCTTGGTTATTTCCACACTCCCTCTTGGTAAACGCCGGGATAGCACGTTTTCAAGTGCCGGGCACCTACATAATTCTTGACCCTTATAATTACAACTGCTTACACTTCTACAGACATCACAAAACACACAAGTTATCGGACAAATTGAGCACACACCCAAGTACACGGGGCTGATGACAAAATAAAATGTATCTAGTCCCTGAAATGAATTAACAACAAATTCCGTTTTGTGTGGGAAACTTATCGTACTGTGGAGCGTATGTTTTCGTTTCATTTGAGAGGCTTGGGCAGTGTTGTCAATTAGCCCCGTGTACTTGGGTTTGTGTGCAATTTTATTTGTTGTATTGTGTTAGCTGTATTCATGTGTGTGTTTGTAATTCAGGTAAGGATTGGGAAGGAGGCGGCTGTGGCTTTAAGCTAGGAACCATTTATCTGGAATATTAGTGGGAAACCACGGAAAACCATTTCCAGGATGGCTGAGGTGTAAATCAACCGTACCTGTTCTCAGTTTCGCCTCACGAGGCTGAGTGTACCCCGTTCCAGCCTTTAGGCCAGAATTAAATGTACTGTGTTAGCAGAGCCGGGAATTCAATCCAGGCCTCCGGGGCGACAGCCAAGAATGCTAACCGCTACACCACGAAGTGGTCGTTCTCGGAGTAAATAAAGGTACCGAATACATACATTTCTTGGGTCAAGATTTCTCGTCGTGGATGAAAAACATTGTTCGCCTGAATGAGGAAGGGAACTCGAGCAACAAGCAATGCTCGGACGGCTGTAGTACAGCTGGTATCTGAAAGAATGCTGCTCTGCACTCCAGTCGGGTCGGGTGTGTGTACGCAGCTGAACGCCTGCAGCTGACCGGCGGTGACCCGCGTGGCAGTTGCATTGAGGGGATAGCATACCTATGACTACATTCAGGGGCAATGAAGTAGATACTGTGATACAGCTACAAATAGAGCGTGCATTATCATACAGTAGTTGATGAGTTGAGAATGCACGAGACTGTGACACGGAAGGATGAATGTGTGTGATATTGATATGACAGTATCGTCCATGTCGTAAAATACTGCACAAGTCTGCCAGTAGCGTACGATTCGTTAGTGCAGGCTCTAAGTGCCTCGCACATTATCTGTCTATGTTTCGTACACCTAGATCCTTTGTCTGTAACCAAACCTCACTTGCTTGATTAAGGAACTCAGCATGTTTTAGTTTGATTAAGACCTAGCAAAAAGGTAGCATTAATTATTAGTGAAAAGCACATGTCTAATTATGGCAAAAGTTAATTTAACAGTCCGAATAGTGATTTGATTCATATTATCTTACTTTGATTCCTTAAATTCAGCTAATTATCTGTCTTGGCTGGAACTAATTCATAGTACCAATAGCATATAAAATAGGCTCTAATGTTCTTTGAATAGAAATGTAGTGACTGCGAGCCAGCTGTGGCATGAACCTTCTCCTCCTCGACACAGATAATATAACGTAAGACATTTGAAATCCATTTATAAGCCAATGAAGCACTATCACATTTACACTGACAAGGGATATTCTTGGAGGGCTGCCTCTAGCTCGAAGTCGTGTAGTAACTTAACATGGCATGGAGTCCACAAGTGGACGGAAGATCTCTGGAGAGATGTTGAGCCATGCTGTCTGAATATTTGTCCAAAGTTCCCTGGTATTTCTAAGTGCACGATCTTGGTTGCAAATGGCTCTCTCCACCGGATCCTATAAATGCTCGATTGGGATCATATGGGGGAACGTGCTGGCCACTCCATTTCCTGGAACTCACCGGAATGCCCTTCGAAGAGCCCCGTGGGTTGGCGAACTATCATGTTAGAATACCCCCATCGTTGTAAGGGAAAGTGGAGGCCATGAATGGTTACAAATATACAGCGAGGAGAGTTTTGTAGGTACATGGACGAGTTGACCGAACTCATGCCATGTGAATATACTCCACACTGACTGGCTGCGTGGCTTGCTGTGCCCATGGTTGCAGGATAGAATCCTGGCATGCGAGAATGCCCTGTCAGTAGATTGAATGACACGTTAAAGATCCCCTTCGGGGCGAAATTCTGGCACCCTGGTGTCCCTAAAGGTCTCATTAGTTGAAAGGGACGTAAGACCAATGACATTATTATGATGACGATGGTGGTTATTATTATTATTATTATTATTAGCTTGCCACGGTGGGTGAGTGATTATCGTGTCGGACTACCAACCCCAAGCTTGCAGGTTCGCTCCTGGTCGTGGTAAGTGATTGTTGAAAGGCGACAAAAATCACGGCACACATGTCATACGTTGTTGGCATGTTCAAGAACCCATTTGAATTCAGTAGGCCGTGTTCATAATGGCAAAATTAATCTCAGGATTTTCCTCCGGTACAAAGTTCCTCCTTTCTCAACTAGAAAGCGCTATAGTGTCAAGGAGCTTAGATACCTAACCTCCCTGACTTTCATAGCGCTCCAAGGAACGACAAAATTCGACATGCAAGCTGCCCTATGGGCGTCAAATAGCAAAACTTGCACCCAACGCCATACGATAAAAATACTATTATTATTATTATTATTATTATTATTATTACTGTCCACACTATTACGTAACCACCAACAACATGCCCGTACGGTGCCATGTTTGCAATTGGGATCCACGGCCTCATGGATTTGCACTATTTCCAAACACTGCCATTAGCCTGAAACAACTTATATCATGACTCATCGCACCAGGCCACATGTTCCCAGTCATCCACGAGCCCAAGTGAGGTGTCGTGATGTTAATAGGTTCACTCTCGTGGGTCTTATATGCCCATATCCCATAGAAGCTAATGAACGTTGCACAGATCTGATAGATACATGTGTGACACCTCCTGTATTGAATGTGGCTGCTCTGTTAGCACGGACATTTCTACCCAAACTTTGCTGGTCACACTCATCCAGTAATCATCCTCCGCGTTGTCAACGGTGGTTAGTAATTTTGATATTCCCTGTACACATGTGACAATTTGAATCGCTGAAAGTCACCATAACTTATGAAATTGAATGTCCCATCCTTCTAGCACCCACAATCATGCCCGGTTCGAAAGCTGATGACTTCATTGGCTTGCCATGATCATGTAAACAACAGTCAATCCGAATGACAACTGAAACTGGTGTAGGCTGTACAACGCAGTCTTGCGCCACGAGTCGTTCAGTTACATAGTACTATCCCATGTAGCATACTCGCTTCCAAATACATAACACTTTTTTATTTTTTTATTTTTTAGCGTATGGCTTTTAGTGCCAGGAGTGTCCGAGGACATGTTCGGCCCGCCAGTTTGTAGCTGCTTCTAGGCGGACACCCATGGGGTAAGCTACAAGTACCGTCACGTGTGGAGTGTTTTCTGGGGAGGAAGGTTTGAATGTAAGGACGAGGAATTGGAAGTTAGCGGCTGTGGCCTATAGTTAGGTACCAACCCTGGCATTCGCCTGGAAGGAAGATGGGAAACCACAGAAGACCATCTTCAAGGTTGCCGGCGGGGGGATTCGAACCTCCTCGCCTCTCTGATGTGAGCGACTGCCAGCAGCCATGTCGTAACGACCTCGGCTAACTCATCCAGTACACGAAATTATGAAAGCTTGCTATACATAGTTCACATTTAATGTTGGCATTTAGGCGAAGTCTTCATGTCTGGAAATTAATATGTTGTGAGGTTGATGTATGAAAGTCATGCTTGGATCACAAGTACTCCTGTTGAGGTAATACAGTAGTTCGAAACATATAAACCGTGCCATGGTGGTTTGACCATTCTACCCCCAATTACATACGTTATCAAATTCCACTCACACCGAAGTACACGAGTCTGATGACCTAGATCTTCAAACACGTAAGTAAAACTAGTACGGTAGTAGTTTTCTGGATCCCAGTCCCACAGAAATCTTTCACCAAAGCTAGTGCAGCCAGCAAGTCAGAAGGTTCTATCAACTGTTGTTTCATACTTTATTAGTTATGAACATCGTTGTTATGTGTGTATGTTTGAGACTTGTAGGATAAGGTGAGTGTAATTGCTATCCAATTGGGGCCAGGTTTGGTGATGGAGCCCGAGAAATAAATTACCATCCCAGCGTGTTTCTGGTGTGAGGGTGTAAAATCCCGTGACAGTGAAAATGGACTTTGTCAACTCAGGTATTCTAGCCTGAGAACTGTGAACTAATTTGAGCTACGCTACTGAGTTTCACAAGGAACAACCCTTATGTGTGTAGCTATCGGTAGGTTTATCCCTTGCCTCAGACTGTAGCGTAATGAACTCCCTGGGTTGCGGCGTCAGTGACTAGTATGCTATATTCTGAGCAAGATGGGGTCATTTCTTTCATGAGGACGTTGAGTCTCTAAAACCACAGCAGTTAAAGGGACATTAATCTCATAACATTATTATTATTATTATAAATAATATTAATAATATTATTATTTATAATAATAATAATAATAAGAAGAAGAAGTGAACATTACCAACGTGATGATGCAGTCTACCCTGTTTGTTTGTTTCGACGTTGCACATTGTACGTCAGCTGTGGACAGCTTGTGAATGAGGATCAGCAGTAGTCTGGGGCCGAAGTGGATTATTCCATTCAGAGATAAGAGGGACGCTGGCGCACGCCGTCAGTAGTTTCCTGATGATGTTTCAGTTTTTACCTGTTTATCGTAGCGGGGAAGTTTGCAAGTGTTGGGGTGGCTGTTTAGAAGGCACTTTATTTTGCCCAAGTCTCCCCTCTGGAGGGGAAGTCCCCCCTCCCTACAGAGTCGTGCTCTTGCATACCATTAATAGTAAGGACGACCGAGCCGCACCTGAGTGGCTCTGCGCAATCTCAATGCGTGTTTATTTTTAATTATTAGCAATTCGTGGCCACATATATTCTAGACAGAAAACGAAAGTATGTTTTGCAGCACCATGGCAACAAACGTTAAACAGTGGACAAAGGACGAGAGATGTACCAGCTGGTTCCTCTCAGACCATTCCTAAATGCAACGGCGTGTTCAGGCATCTTGGGGCGAGTTCCTTAGATCAGGTTTCATAAATTTATATTAACGTATCTGCTTTAAATCCTTTTTAACGGAGGTATGTGCATATATAAGGCTTTGACTAGGGTTTGCGTTATATGACTAGTTTTTTGTTATTTCATATCAAAGCATTACTACAGTTAACAAAAGTACAAAAAGTATACCTTAAAATGAACTTGCATTATTTATGAACACAAAGAAATTAGACAACTCGGAGCCAAAACTGAACAACAGGCACTGCGTTATCTTTAACCAAAAGTAGGTCCTCCACAGATGATCGGCAGTTTGAACTGCTCCACATTCACACAAAGGCGAAGAGTCTTAACGAGAATTCCATCTGGCCAGGTAGTGCTTTGTTCTTCCTACACCACTCCTAAGCCAGTTCGGACATAATTAATAATTATTATTATTATTATTTAGCGTATGATGCTTCATTTGACAATCGTTGAAATGTATTACATATAATTGCTATTACAAAATTAAAATTAATATATACATATTTATATACATGGATGTAAAGTATTACAGACATAATAACTGGGATGCACGCATACACACACACACACACACACACACACACACACACACACTGCTGCAGATTCTGATATTTCATCACAAGCTGATGTCTAGTCCTTCCAACCAAGTGAGTGCCGTAGGGGTTACTTGATGTAGCTCCTCCACAGGCCCAGTGAATGCCCGCAGAGGACATTCTTTCACGATGTGGCTGATGGTTTGCATTTCAGCACCACAGTTGCAGGAAGGAGACTCCAACCACCCCCATTGGTGTAGTGCAGAAGCAGTTCTTCCAACGCCGCAGCGTATCCTGTTTAGTCTGGTCCAGATGGTGCGCGGGAGGTTGAACCCAGGAGGTTTTGCTGTTGGGTCATCGATGTTGATTAGACCATGTGGGTGTAATCTGGCCCATTCTTGCTTCCATGCTTCGTCAGGTCTAAATGGTATGTCAGCTAGATTCCTGGCCGTCTTCCAGGCAGGTTTCCGGGATTTCAGTCTTGCTACGTCGTTTTCATCTGCATCCTGGTGGATGGGAAGAGAGCTGTTCATCATCACCTTAGTCCATAATCTGACAAGGGCATTTTGTCGTCTGATGTGAGGAGGTTGAATGTGGCTCAGTACGACACGGCTATGACAATCGTGCAAAGAATTTAAATAATAATTAATAATGTTTACCGCACATAAAACAGAAGAGTTCGCATTTAACAGTTTCTAAAGAATAAAAAATCATAGCAAGTGCTGTAAACAAATGTAACAATATCCCTGCTTATTTGACATTTTGTTAACACTTGAACTTGCACTATTCTTATAGAATCATTGCAGCAACGTTAATGGACACCATGGGAGAGCTTGCTTTATATCACACATTGCCATTATGCAGGGCATCAATTGATCACTCTTTGAGGACTACATAAGGCTACTGGGTTTTGGTTATGTACAGCTGTCCCATAGCAGTTTAGGAGCAATAGCAATCCGGAGACACACGTGTGATTTGATTACAAACATTGAACATATTGATTACGAGGACACTGCTCAAGAGTGATAGCAGCGCACCAATTGCGAGTACAGTACAGGGGGTACTTTGCGCATCTTTCCATGACAAACGTATTTCAAGGCACCATATCTCGCAAACTAAGCGTGGTTTGAAACTCCAGTAGGCCTACACCCTATAGAATACGGGAGTAATTCTTCGTATATCAGTTAAATATGAACGAGCCGTGTGAGGCTGGAACGTTCGTTGAACTCGGCTCAAGACGTTTCATCAAGACCGCTGTTGTACGTGCACTATATTTATAGGTTCATTGTAGCAAACAAAGTTAATGGACAAAGAGCATAAATGATGAATCTTATACATGCATTTAAGGAAGTGGAATGCACCCCTGGCACTACTGACTGACTTACTTACACAACCAGCTAGCTGACGCTAAAGTCGCCAAATTTCTCTTTAAACAGTACTAAATATATCATAATTTGTATCAAAATATATATGCAATAATAACTTCATCTAGCGACGTGTCACTTAAATTGATATCACTGTTAGTAGCCTAAGCCTCCGTGGCTTAGGCGGCAGCACGCTGGCCTCTCACCGCTGGGTCCGTGGTTCAAATCCCGGTCACTCCATGTGAGATCTGTGCTGGACAAAACGGAGGCAGACAGGTTTTTCTCCGGGTACTCCGGTTTTCCCTGTCAAAATTTCATTCCAGCAACACTCTCCACTATCATTTCATTGCATCTGTCATTCATTTATCATTGCCCCAGAGGAGTGCGTCAGGCCACGGCAGCCGGCACAGTCCATATCCTGTGAATGGGGGCTTCATTCATTCCATTCCTGACCCGGTCGGAGACTGGAAGCAGGCTGTGGATTTTCATTTTGTTAGTAGCCTAGCAGAGAAGTGACCGTGTTTGGGGTAGCCCACTTTTGCAAGAAAACTGTCGAGGCTTGAAAACAAATTGAGGCATCTTGTTCAGAACAAGATACAGTGCGTCTGTTTGGAATATGCTTTTCACGTAGCTATCTATACGTAGCACTAAACTAGAGCGTTGATTGGATCACTGCTTGCAAGCGTGTAGACACACCAGGGTGGGGGAATAAGTTATTTTCAAGCCAGGTGCGTAACTGTTGAACTAAGCGGAACTTCAAAATCTTGTGTGTGTATGTATGTATGTATGTATGTATGTACCGTGCCCGTTTGGTCCGGGATATCACGGGGTTGGGAGGGTGAAGTCCATAACACTGAGAGATCCCATCACAAACCACAAAGTTCGATGATCTGCATTCGAACTACTGTAGTTCCAGCGTGAGACTATTATACTAAGGGTCGTAGCGGGTTTGGAAATAGGTTATGTTATGAAACTAGCTCAAAATACACATGTAGCAAAAATAGGAAACAGTCAAATCTATAATGAATAATCGCAATTTAAGACAAAAATAAAGCCGTCGGCGGACGTTTATTGGTCGCCAAAGATCCTTAACTTACATCTGATATTGGGGAATGGTGTGCAAAGCATAATCTATATATTACCCTCTTAGAAAAAATAACAACCTACATTTAGTCCTCAACCAGTCATATCCTACAAAACGAAGTCACTAAATAAGTTAGGATAGTAATACGAATTAAATCCCCTATGGAATTGTAATTTGAACTTAACATTATTAATTTGTGTCACTGATCCTAGTGTTGCATTAATAAAAGTAGGCATTAATAAAAGTAGGCTAAGCCATGATAGTACCACTTCCAACATTAAAACTTATTATTCACCATCTAGCTAGCCTTGTCTAAAACCTAATTTAATCAACAATGAAACATCTAACCTACTCCAAACTGTACAGGGTTTACGAACACTATACACTGCACGTGGCACTCCAAAGGAAACCAACCCACCATAAACTGCACAATGGACTTTCATTAGAAGTTAGTATTTACATGAAAATCCTCCCAGCAGGATCTCCACATCACGTCCAATCATAAAATAATTGAGTAGTGGTTTTTGGCCGGTTCAGATGCCACCGCCACCACACAAGATGGCGGCGGCGCGATATCTCTCGAACGCATGGTCGGACTTTAACAAATGAGGTGTTGTTGAACTCGGGCTGATACCCTCTTTCCTATGGACAACATATTTCCACCCCAAAATAAAACCTACCCCTACTAGGGGGTGAAATTGTAATTTTTAGAAAATCTTGCTTTCCAAGTGCAACATGTGAGAGTTTGAATGCCAATATGGAATTAAACGTTGTTCTACACAAGAGACATGTGTTCGGTGGAAAGCCACTATGAATTAACATGCTTGTTTTTTGTTTTTTACGCATGCCCACTCATGGCTTTTGTAAGAGGGTGGGGGAGCGGATCCCTGTGGATGGGTTATTGTTGACGGATCATTGTTGGCGGGTCATTGTTGACAAGTCATTGTTGACAAGTCATTGATGACAGGTCATTGTGGACAAGTCCTTGTGGACAAGTCCTTGTTGACAGGTCCTTGTGGACGAGTCCTTGTTGACGGGTCATTGTTGACAGGTCATTGTGGACGAGTCCTTGCTGACAGGTCCTTGTGGACGAGTTCTTGTGGACGAGTCCTTGTTGATGAGTCCCTTTGGACTGATCCCTTTGGACCAGTCCCTTTGGACTGGTTCCTACGGACTAGCCCATGAATTTATTTAAATTATGTCAAAGGGCCTAACTACATTTTGCGTGTAAAGCAGTGTGTTGAACTGACGTTGTTCACTAATTCCCCACTACTATAATGGGATAACGATATGAAAGGAAAGTGACGAAATACATGTGAACACCTGTGAGATGTCATTATTAGCATCCTCCTTGTGAAACAAGTCACATCCTGTTTTGGTTCATACGTGAGAAAATGCAAGTTCATGTGTAATATGACCTAACACACAAGTGTTCACCTGTGCACGTGCACGATAAGAGCTAACAAGTCACAACCTGTTTAGCAGCGGTGGGTGGTAATGGGGAGGAGAGGGGGAGAGTCAGTGTAAGAGAGAACACAGGTGAAGAGAGAAAGAAAAATGTATTGCTCGTAATACATGTGGAGCTGAGGACTGTACATAGAGCTGTAGGTTGAGTACAACATGAGTGAATAAATAAATACAAGGCACACAGGTTCACACAACATGTAATTTATTAATCCAAGAATTAAAGGCTGAGCTAAATCCCAACCATTTTACATATAGTTTATTTCCTTTTTGTTTCAACACTTTTTCCACAAGGTAATGTTTAGGAAACGCTGTCTTTTGGAGTTCTTGGAGATAAAACCTGCCTTTTATGGGTTGATGGTTGAGGTCCTCGAGTAAATAGGTGACTGGACTGTTCAGGTTGACTTGACGAATTCGAAATAGTTCAGTCCACCAATTTGGTGTGTAGCCCTTGTCGAAGACGGACTTGAATTTGCTCACACGAACATGGTCCCCGATGTTAAGGCGATGACGTTTAGGGTCTGCTGTTTTTATGGGGTTAAACAGTTTATCCAGTTGTGGAATATTTTTGGTCACAAGTCGTGGTCCCAATGGTTCTGAGTTTGGTGTCATTGTAACGTGACACTAGCTCAGGTAACAAGTCCAACCAGCGATAAGAGCCTTGAGCGGTAAAGACTTTCCACATATGGGTTTTCAATGTTCGGTTGAACCGCTCGACCTCGCTGGTTTTGGGATTGCTGTACGTGGTGTAATGGTGAATATCCTTAGATTTGAGAAAACTAGAGAAATCCTTGTTGAAAAATTCTTTTCCCTGATCGGTTTGTAGCAGATGAGGTTGACGTTTGGATTGTCGAATAATATGTTGAAAGGCCTTGGTGACTAGTGGACCAGACTTGCGACGCACAGGTTCAACAAACGCCATTTTGGAATAAACATCAATGACCGTCAACATATAGCGTACACCATCGTTAACGCTAGCATAGGGAATCATTTCAACCAAGTCTGCTTGCCAAAGTTCATCCACACCCTGTGAAATCACCTTGAGACGCTGATAGTGACGTCTAGCTGGACGATGCAACTCGTGAGCAATACCCATTTTAATGGGTGAGGGCTTAAACAATAATTTTGGCATTTCGAAGTTCTTCCTCAATTTCTTGAATTTCCCAATCGTGACCAGTATGGCCGGCTTGACGTGAAGCATGCAACAGCTGTAGTCGCTGGACGAGTTTATTTGGATTGTGCCAGTAGGTAACATCCACAAGGGGTTTTAATGGTTTAAATGTCACCCCTGAAGCGGACACTTTACAACGACCACTTTGACTAGTGGGGAACATTTTTGCAATGATGGTTTTATATTTTTGAGATATATTGGCATTCACTTGTTGAGTGGGATCATACTGTCTTTTGTGGGCATGGGTGTCCAATAAAATGGATTTATATTTACCAAGGTCCTCTGGCGTATAATCTTGGGCTGAGGGAGTCCGAGAGAATAGTAGCTTTAACATTCCTGGTGTTCATTTATAGTTGATCTTTTTAATGACAGCTTTAGTACGACTAAATTTAATCGATGAATCACCAATTTTAAAACTATCATCCTCATAGCGAACGCCATATGTGGTATCTGTGTTTCCAATAAATAGATTGGTGAAATAGGGTTCCAGTGTTGATCCATAATATTTTATTAAAATGTTTTTCAGTTGAGCTTTATGTTGAGGGGTGGCCAAGAGTTGTGAAAATGGAGACGAACTGGTAGGGCAAGGTGTTTCGACCATGACCAAGGATTTCTTTTTTCTTAAAAACTCTGCAAGGGGTGATGCCTTTTTTTTGAGGCGTAAACACTTGCTCCTCATCATCCTCAACTTCGCTAGCACTAGTTAAATCTTCCTGTTCCTCTTCCTCTTTCTCAGGGTCCTCGTGGCGCGTCTGAGTGGCTTGTGAAACGGTGGGTAACGTTTCAGATGGCTTGAAAGAGGGTTTCAACATAGCTTTTAGCGGAGGGGCTAAATATTGTTGAATAAACAAAGCATGATCCGCACGTGATCGTTTCAATTGACGGAACTTTTGGCGAATAGTATTCTTTGCTCTAATAATATGCTTTTTCAATTGACTCTCTGCTAACGCCATGATGTCCTGACAAGTGACTTGAGAGGGAATGATACAGTGCCTTAAATAGCAATAAAATGATCAAACCCTAAGCGATACCGCCCTTGGTTGAGTTCACTTTGTTTGTCAATCACTAAACAGGCATGGCGTTGTGTGTTCCAGCACTTGCCACACAATTCTGTAAACATTTGAAAGGTCATATCCGGATTCACATGTTCATTATAAATGTGACGACTGTTCCTCTCGTCCTGGCGAAATAAAACAATGACATTGGCATTGTCACGAATCAACTGTTTGGACATTTTAGAATACGTATGTCCAAGATAGAAGCAATCGATATGTTTGTGTCGACCCATGCAGAAATAGCTTTGAATGATGCCTTGTCGTTCAGTGGATACATCATAGAAAATCATGAGTGAATCAGGCTTTACCTCATCAGGTGAAATAACATTTTCTTGCGTGGAAAATGTAAAATACCCCATATTCTCATTTTGTAATCCAGACATGACTTGATCAAGAAACACGCAGAGGGGTTGGTAGAGAGATTTTGCGAAAATATAAATATTTTGAAAACCCAGACCATTGGGCGCTGTAATAAGTGTCAGCAAAAGATTGGTCTTTCCACAGCCGGAAGGTCCCACAATGATGCAGCGAATGGAAGATGGAAACAGTGAACCATGGCGTTGTTCGCGTGATGTGGGACAGAGATGGGAAACCATCTCCTCCACGGGGAATGACTCTTGCTGCTTAATTATCTTCATTTCAACTAAGGCTTAGAGAGGCTAGCAGGCTGTCTATATACATCGCACCGAGCCTTGTCATAGAAATAGTAGACTCGTACTACAGGTTGACGATGGATGTCTTTGGACGTGCGGTGATGGTCAAAGCTAGGTCTGTTCCCATACATGATCCTAAACAAGAAACAGATCCTGCTAATAAACACTATGTGGATAGTTCAGTAGTGCCACGCAAAAAACAAGGAGATTATGACTTTAAAGGAAAGCGGTTAATCCATGTAAAACATCCTCAAGTGTCTACAGACGTTACTACAAAAAAGTATGTGGATAACAAGGTGTATGAGTTTTATGATAAAGTGCCTCAGCTTACGGTGGATGGCTATAGCGCTAATCATCACCGCATTATTCACGTGGAAGACCCACAAGAAGATGATGTCTGTACCAAGCGATACGTGACCTATGAAATGAAAAGGCTTTATAAATTTATCCCATCTGTATTTTTAGTGTATCTGACAATGTAAAACCTGTGAATGAGAGAAACCATATACCGCTAGTTCATGACCAGCACTTGGCCTATGTGCTTGCTTCGGGTTTAAGCCACTATCGATTACACTATGATGGAACCATTCACATCAAATATGCCATACCTGATGAGAACCATTTACAAATAGAGATAAATGGTCATAGGATGTTGGTCCATAACCATGAAATGGTCAATGCAGGAGATGAATTATCCTTTCACCTCATGTTGGCATGGGATGAAAAGCAAGCTGGAAAAACCATAAACGATTTCCCACTTTATGTAGAATTGGAATATACAGTCATGAAATAACAATCTGACGTTAGATGTGACTTAAACTTTCTTGTGAAAGGTTGTTGGTCATCATCATCATGGTGAAACAAAGATATGTGGTGAGAAAGACTAAAAATATGACCCTGTCCTTGGCAAAGCCTGTGCTTAATACTTTCGTGGACAAGCCCTTGCGAAATAAAAAAAAATAAAAAATAATGTGTTGACCATAAGGAAAGCTCTTCGACCAGCACAGAGACATGTTATTCCAAAACGTCAGCGACAGGGTTAAAACAAGGGCGAGTGATCCCCGTCCCCAAACGAGCGTGATTTTTACCTGCATTATTCGCTGGTCTGGCTGCTCTAGGTTCACTTTTAGGTGGCGCCAGTGCAGTGGCAGAAACTATTAAAGCCGCGCAACAGGGCAAGCAAAAACTCAAAGAAAGTCAGCGACACAATGAAACGATGGAAGCCATTGCTATGGGGGCTAGAAATGTCAATTTGAAGCCAGCCTTTTATCAACAAGGATTTGGAATTTCACCTTTTCGAAATAAAAAAAACACATCTTTAACCTCAGCCATAGCAAGACATGCCCTGACGCATCAACAAGTGGAAACCTATGCTAAACAACTGAAGCTTTCTCATTTTCGAGGTGTGCTTATGCGAAACCAATTACCCTCACGACCCTGGAAACATGAATGTGCTGGTGTCAATTTGGATGATCACCGAGGACCAGGAACACATTATGTAGCTTATGTCAAAGAAGGATCCACTGTATGGTACTTTGACAGTTTTGGGAATTTGCCCCCGCCCATGGAACTAGTGGCCTATTTTGGAAACAGGATCAAGATATATTATAATGTGGAACGTGAGCAAACGTTTAACAGCCAACAGTGTGGACGTTTGTGCTTATTTTTTTTATATAAGACGCAGCATAAGCAAAAACGTCAACAGTATGTCGGTGGATAGTAAGACGTTTACACTGCATGGACGTGGACCTGAAGTGAGCCTAGACTTTTACCCACCTATCGAATTGAGTGAAAACCCCTATGGTTTAGGACTTGTTTCACTTGAAACGTACAATAGGAATATACAACATACGTGAAAATGTGAAAAACAAGTTTTACTATGACGATTCTGTGCTCACCCTGAACTCTGGTGGATACACGATAGATGACATTTATGAACACATTTATGTGGTGTTGATCAATGAATATGGTTTAAAGTCATGTCTCGATGGAACGCGCAAGTTTGAACTTGTAGGAATTACCAACACTCATCGCTGTAGTATTTTTTCTACATTCAAAATTGACTTTAAGACACACTCCGATTCCATTGGTCCATTACTAGGATTTAAACCACGCGTGCTGGAGCCCAACAAAAAACATGAATCAGACCATGAAGTGAAATTCATTGAGGACCATCATGTGTCGGTGACGTGTAATAATATTAGCCAAGTGTACACCAATCAAGAACCATCGCATTCGCTTTATGACTTTATTGTAACATCGCCCAATGGTTATATTATTCGTGAAAGCCCTCCAGTGGTGCTTTTTCATTCTTTGGCTGTCGATGGTATTAGTAATATAACATTAAGACTGATCAATAGAGAGCAACAACTCATTGATCTAGATTCTACCACACCAGTGACTTACAAGTTGGTGCTAAAGCCACTATGAAGTTTGTGTATTAAGCAACAGCACCGTCTAGGAATGGTGTTAGTTGTTTACCACGTGAATACACGTTAACATCTCAGAACAAGCAGATTTTACAGCATTTGGGTTACCACGTCAACCCCCGCGATGAATTCTATCCTAGAGGTAGCGAACCACATCGAGGAGCAACCAGGAGTGGTAATAATTGATCTCCATTCTTATCAAGCTCAAACATCTGGACTCAATAACAATGATGAAATTCAATTTGTTATCAACAACCAAGATATTTACACTCTACCGCATGAAAGTGTTGTTCAGATTGAAGGTCGGCTCACCAAAGCCGATGGCTCTACACCCACCACATCCAAGTTAGCCAACCATGCTTTCGCTTTTCTGTTTTCTGAAGTGCGTTACGTGATTAACGATATCGTGGTGGATAGCACTCGAAATGTGGGTATTTCCAGTGTCATGAAACTATATCCCTCTTATAGTGAGGAAGAAGCTAAAACACTTTGCATGGCGGGTTGGTGCCCTGACTCGATCAATGACTGGATGGTACACGCCGATGGCACCTTTACTGGATATTTACCTCTTAAACTGATTTTAGGCTTTGCTGAAGATCACCAGCGCATTGTGGTCAACGCAAGGCAAGTGCTTTATCTGGTGAGAGACAGGAGTGATAATAATGCACTCAAGGGAGCCGACAATGCCCCCATTGATTCAAAAATTCAACTACAACGCTTGCTATGGAAAGTGCCTCATGTGACCCTTAACGATAGCAAAAAAAACTGGACATACTCAAAATGGTAAAGAGAGATATGCCTCTACCCATGGAATTTAGTAGCTGGGCACTCCATGAGTACCCGCTATTGCCCACCACCAACACACATAGTTGGTCTATAAAAACAGCCCGCTATACAGAGAGACCTCTTTACATGATCGTGGGTTTTCAAACGAATCGCAAGTATCAACAAACCAAAGATACCACGCAATTTGATCACCTGCAATTAAGAAAGGCACGTCTTTTCCTCAACGGTGCTGTGTTTCCCTATGAAGGACTGGATTTAGATTTTTCAAAAAATAAGTACGACTTGCTTTCTAAATTTAGATGGTCGTATTATCAAAAAGAGAATTGTCCTATGCTGTCACCCCAAGCTTTTAAGACAAGGGCGCCACTGATTGTCTTTGACTGTTCCTACTTGGAAGAGTCTGTCAAGCCATCCAATATTGACATTCGACTAGATTTTGAAACGCATGATAATGTTCCAGCCAATACGACGGCCTACTGTTTGATCATTTATCACAAACAAGTCAACTATTATCCACTGTCCAACCAAGTGACAAGTGTGTAAATAGCAGGTCAACCTACGTCAAACCGCTCAGTCATGCCTTGCTTTTAAGCCTCAAGAGAAGTTACATACATGAATTTAAAATCTGAGGAACAACGTTTCAAGACCTTTGCGACGTGGCCGGTGCCTTTTATAAACCCTCAAGCCTTAGCGGCCGCTGGATTCTACTATTTAAAAACAAGAGATGAAGTGAAATGTGTGTTTTGTCCCATCATCTTAGACCAATGGCAAGAGAGCGATGAACCCATGCAGGAACATCAGCGCTGGTCACCTGCCTGCCCCTACCTGTGCAGAATGGAGGTGGGTAATATACCCTGTCATTCAAGTTACCCCTCACTCGTGCCTCTAAGTGATGAAAAAAGTTATGATACATGTGGACTTTATGGTGTCACCAGTGCTTCAGTGAGCACCTCACAGTCAAAAACACCCAGTTTAGTGACATTGGGATATCATCGGTGTTATGGATACTATAAACACAAAAGACTTTTTTGTTGTATGAGTTGGTACCGCCCCTATCCTGGAATGAAAAAAAAGAATGTAAAACTTGTTATGCTAATAAAATATTGTAATAAAAAATTGGTTGTTGTTGTTATATTATTATTTCTTATGCCTCCCCTGTCATATCCTAACCTCCATAGTGACTACTCAATGTTTTTTTTTATTTTCTTTTACTAGAACGGAATGTAAGTAAATGACATGGGTACACCTTACTGAACAATCGTCAGTCTGTGGTCAGTTGGACTTGATCCAGACAAGAGTGAACATGTTGCGTACCCTAATCGTCGACTGTCAAGGGTTTAAAATTGGAGATAACAAATTTATATTTAAAGAAGTGGCCATCATCGATTGTTCCACTTTTTGGATATCGCAAGCTACCCATTTGGTGTTTAAACCACCTTATGCGTTTGCTTTATTGTGTGATAAAGACCGTAAACAAATCCAGTGGATTGAAACTCATATGCAACTAGACTGGAAGCAAGGAACCATTTCATATAAGCACCTGGACATGGTCATGAAAGCCCACTTGTCTTCTGCCCATGTAGTATTTGTGAAAGGTAGTGAAAAACGTCAATGGCTACAACCATTTTTGGCGTCTTACTGTCAATGTATCGATTTAATGGACATGGGCTGTCCCTCGCTGCAAACACTCATGGACCGCTGCCCCTGTGACAATATTACCCATAAAGCCCTGGCACAGGTGTGGCAATTGTTTCATTGGCTAACCACCAATGCCTGCTGGGAGTTGTTAAATAAAATTAAAACTGAAGGTTTACCTGTGGATGACACCAGTGAGATTTCTACAAGCGACGTGTAAACATCAACGTGATACCATGGAGAAAGGGGATGCTACCGATAAAGCGATTGGAAAGTTCTTTGTGTGTAAAAAGAAACTAGACAGTTTTACCAAAGAAGAATTATTGGCTCTTCCAAAATCATTCATTTATTATGTCGCAGCAAATGCCGTGAAAGAAATCTGGCAACATGTACCAATATCATGGACTCAAGACCCTGTGTTAAGTGAATTTCAACCATGTACAGATTAAGATTACCATAAGCAAGTTGCTATGGCAAAAATACCCTCTATGCGGCAGTGTGCTACTTGCCAGCTGGTCAAACTGTGTCACGGTCATAAAAGACAGTGTAAAGACTTTGTTTCCTCATACCACGGGTGTAATGAAGAAAAAAAGCAGCAACAACAAACATCATCCACAGAGGAGGAGGAAGATCAAACCTTTTCTCCACCTATGGAAAAGGATATGCCAGACCTGTACTGGCAATGGCGTCATTGACAAAGTAATTCAGTACTTGACTTTCGAAATCTACCTACCTGGTTATTATTTGTGTGGTCCTGGAACTTGTCTTGAAGAACCTTTGCAGCATGGTGATATACCTATTAATCCTTTGGATCGAGCATGCACTTTTCTTATCGCCATAGGCATCCTGCATTAAAACGTGTGGCGAATAAAGTATCGTTGAAAAGCTAAACAACGTTTGACATCCTGTGATGCCTCAGTGGGAGAAAGGTCAGCAGCCCTCATTGTAATTAGTGCTATAAAAGGAAAGTTAATGATGGGTGGACATGAACATTGAAAAGGATTGAGGAATTGGTATTTCTTTGTATTCTATTTTTGTAAAGCCATATTCGTTGTGAAATAAAAACAAGGTTTACAAGATCACAATGTCTTTTAATTTTAAAAATGGTGATAGCCATTTCTTCATTTTCATTTTTTCACACATGAATATTTACAATTTCCACTTTTCATTGTTTACATTCTCCTTGTTTAGTTTACACATGCTGTATATTTTTGTTGTTGTGAAATAAAAACAAGGTTTACCAGATCACAATGTCTTTTAATTTTAAAATGGTGATAGCCATTTTCTTCATTTTCATTTTTTCACACATGAATATTTACAATTTCCACTTTTCATTTTTTTTTTTTACATTTGCCTTGTTTAGTTCACACATTCTGTACATTTTTTAAAATCTTTTTCGTAATATACAAAAGCAAACATTTTACACTAAAATGTATTACTTATCTTATTTTTATTACACTACAGTAGCCTAACATTATACATTCTACTTACAGTTTTTACAAAAAATATTACAATATAAAACACACTACAAATATTACGATATAGGGATCATTAGACTTAAGTAAAGTAATAGTCGTCAATGCGACTGTTTCCCCAAGCAAAAGTATCAAATGTGTTGGGTATAATGAATCGTTTGTTGTCCTCATTACGTAAAGCAACTTTATTCAGCAAATTGGTATGTAGCTCATGATTTTTACTTCTAAACACACACATTTTCATATATAATACAGGTGGGTTACTAACTATACAGTTTTTATAATCACTTATATCAAACTCTTTACTAACAACATTCTTTTTCACTCCTTTTAATTTTTTTACTACTACACCATCAATTGTCATATAGCTGTATGATTTAGATTTTGTGCCTAAAAAGGTGTCTATAATAACACCAGCACATTCATTCTTAAATTTCCCAAGAACCTTTTTGTTTACTAGAGGTAAATGGTAAATATTATCCTCGGAATAGTCACTTGTATCAAACCTATTTAGCTCAGTTTTGATATCCTCATAAAAATCATCAGTTTTAAACTCATAAATAAAAGAATCTGTGTCTGTGTAGAGTAATTTAGCATTATCAAGATAGTTTTTCTTTACATAATCATAGTGAAATTCATACATAAGTGTTTTTGACAATTCCAGAATGGTGTAACCCACATATATGGGTTTGTTGTAAGTTACATTCAGACGATTCATTTGTATTACAACTAAATCCTCATGAATAATTGAACAGCTATGAAAGTTAGGCTTGCTTATTAAGTTGCTCGCACCATACCTTTTACCATCATTCTCCCACTTTGTTATCAGCTTTACATCAACTCGTTTATCAACATTCTCCATAGTCTTTCCAAAAACGCTATTATTCATGAGTTTATAAAAATCTTTTTCAAACGCGTTTGTTGACTGTGTTCTTAAATTATTGTTTAGATCAATATACGGTTTGAGCCATGCTGACTGATGAAATTGTAATACGCGATGAATTTTAGTTAATTTCAATCCATGCTGTAGACACTGTTTCAAGTTTTGATAATGTATTACATATTTACATTTATCATTTACATTAGCAATTAACATTTTTGTTCGTGATATGATGTATGGAGATTACATATTCTCAGGACAAAATGGTAAATCATTTTGATCATCATGAAACTCTTTACGTTACTCAAGATTTACCTCTAAAATATATCCTTTATCATCGTTATCATTAAGAGTGTTAACATGTAAGACATCAATTTCAGGTTGTGTCAGCCAGCGAAAATCTTTCAGTGTTAGATATTGGCTCATAGCCCAACCATATTGGTTATTTGCATCGAGGTAGACAATATACTTTGACTCTTCACAAGGGTTGTAGCTAGACATGTATTTATTATTCGCTTTAGAATATCGCCCATTACATTGGCTTAATCCACCTCGAATTGATGATTTTATAAAATTGATCATGTCTATTTCAGTCATTAATACTAAATTTACTTTCGTTTTTTTCAACATTGAACTGAAACTTAACCCAGGAGCAGTGAAATACTGACAAGGATCAAGGTCATAAGTTTTCATACAAACATTCCGAAAATTTTCAAAAACATCTGCTAATAATAACACACCTGTCTTCAAATATATGTCTGAAAATTCACCTAAAGTTTGAATGTCAAACTCTGTCCATACACGTTGTGCATGTAAATATTCCTGATCACTAATATGACTTGTGTTTAAGGAACTGTAAAATGCATCTTTCGGTGGTAAAGAACACTCCTCAAGACGTTCCACACAGTTAATATATTCATAAGGGAATATACCCTTTTGACGAATCAAATTAAAATCATCATCTTTAGGAAAGACACGTTGAATTGCATGAAACTGATCTGATTTTAAATTACTAGCCAGCTTATCAAGACTACTTGGCATAGAGCGGAATGAATCTAAAAATCGCAGTTTTATAGTTTTATAGTTTATATTGACAGTTTTGGTGTATTTTGTGAACGATATGTATTGTTCCTTATTATTTGCAATTACATCAATTTTCACATCTGAAGCTCCAAATTCTTTAAGGATAAAGTGGTTATCGTATTTGCTACCGTTATGTAGAATGACTGGAATGAATTTACTTACTCTATAATTTAAATTACATTCTTGGTGAGCAGCACCACGATATTTTCCTGTTAAATGGTCATGATCGCGAACCCTGTCCGTATATAAACATTCACCACATATAAAACAATTAGTTTCAGTTTCAAAACCCATTTGCTGTGATGATGTTAGTGACTCCATTGGAATGATTGTATTTAAAATAGAGGATATACGGATGGCATCTTTCTCAAGTCTTCCCATAAAACCTTTAGGTGCATCAGGTCCTCTATAGAGCTCAAACTTATTTAACGAGTCGTCGTATCTACATTTAATATAATATGCAAAGCTAAAAGGTTCATGAATGTGAGTAGTGTTGATGAAAGGTTGGGCTGGATTCGATGAACATGTATTAAATGGTTTTAGCAAAGCCTCGAAGTCAGCATATATAACAAATGGTACTCGAAGCTGTTTCTCATAATCCTTAAATTTTAGAATGTTATTTTTAGGAGTCGGTAATACCGTACACACATGATTACATCCCCATTTTTAGCCTACTTTTCACATTTTGCAAAAATGAGGAAAAAGTAGACTTATGAGATCGATACGGGAAAATGTGTGTCTGTCTGTCTGACTGTCTGGCTGTGTGTGTGTCCCCCCTATCAACTCCTAAACGGCTGCAGCAATCAAAACCAAATCTAGTATGAGTAAAGATGTGCATCGGAATATCTCACGTCCATATTTGAAAATGATGTCAGTGCTACCAACTGCTGAAAAAACGCACTAGAAATTTGAGCTCCATGTTGGATATGTTGCAAGGTATGCATGGGAGCTATTCCAAAATTGGCACACATGCAGATAATACTATTTCAGTTTAATTTCCAGGAGGCCAACAATGACAGTGTTGCCAAAATAATGTTAAGCCTTCTGATAGGTCCAATGTTTAAATGCATGTAACTTCTACACATTAATTGGATTTCAACCAAATTTTGTATGTAATATCTGTACATAAACATATATGACTGAGCGTATTCTTAAGAGCAACAGGGCTGCCAACTGTTAATAATTGCTCTCTCTCTATTTTTTTAATCCAAATACCAATATATCAGAAAGTATGCAAGCCAACAGCTTTAAACTATTCATACGTATATTCTGACATTTTAGATTAATTTGGAGTAACTTATATACGTCAGTTCTGCCAACATAATTATAAGCCTGCTGATAGTACCAATTTTTAAATACATGTAACTATACTATCAGTTGGATTTCAAACAAATTTCGTATGTGCTATGTGTACCATAACAGATATGACTATAAGTATTGTTAAGAGCAATCAGGGCTGCCAACTGTTAATAAATGCTGTATATATTTTTTTACCCTAATATCAATATACCAGAAAGTATGCAAGCCAACAGCTCTATACTTTGCACACGTATAGCACCTGACATTCTAGATTAATTTGGAGTAATTAATACAAGGCAGTGCTGCCAACATGATTCTATGCCTGCTGATATGTCCAATTTTAAAATACATGTAACTTCTATACTAACAAATGGATTTCATCCAAAATTGGCACAACCAGATATAATATTTCAGATTATTTCTGACCACACGCATGGTATTGTTGGCAACATGCTTTTACGCGTGCTGATAGATCCAGTGATTAACTGCATGTAACGTCCATTGGACTTCAACCAAATTTTGTATTCTGTACCTTAAGAGATGGAACTAAGAATATATTCAGTCACCAGGGCTGCCAACTGTAGTGCTCTATTAGGCTACATTATACCAGGTATATTTTGATCTAATTAGTTAATTCGATATTACCAACTTAATTTTGTAATTATTCTAGATAGGTTCATATACTGTAGAATAATCATTGGCATGAAAAGTAGACTGTATAGTTCTTCACGGAACTTCTTGATGATGTTGAATTAGTTGGTCCTCTTTTCTGAAATATAGCAAACAACCATCACACAACCACTTCTTATGTTCTCTTTTTGTTATCTGACTACTGACAAGTCTACTTAAATGTTTTATCCAACAATAGTGGGCGTTTTCACCTTCAGTTATGTACAGTAAATTTACATGAGCATCCTTTTTTCCTGAGTATAATATAGAGGACCTACTATTCTCTTATTTTCAATTTCATAAACATTCATACTTACATTGTTCAGCTTTTCAAAACGTTGAATGTCTTTTATCGCCATAGGAAATTCCATTTCTTTTAAATCTAACACTGAAGAATAATAATAATGTTATTGGTTTTACGTCCCTTTTAACTACACTGGCTTTTAGAGACGCCGGGGTGCCGGAATTTTGCCCCGAAGGGGATCTTTAACGTGCCAGTAAATCTACTGACACGGCTCCCTCGCATTTGCGCACCCTCAAATGCCAGCTGACTGCGCCAGGTTCCGAACACTGAAGAATAGTGAAGATATGATGATGTTCTCATCGTGTCCCTCACTGCTGGATGGAGAGCTGAGGTTACAGCCCATGCAAAGCATGCGTCATCATTATTCATAACGTTTACACAAGCATGCTTACGTTTGATCCATCCTGGCAAATCAATGTATCATGATGCTCGAAGGGGGTTGTATTTATTCATGTTGGTTTCTAAATAAAGTACTTCAACCAACGCCCAGCCTGACTCCCTTTCCTGGAACTCTTCACTCTTCACAATGATAGCACTTGAAATATTTTGGTATATATCACTAATATTAGTTGATTCGCTAACAATTATGTTTTTTGTATTAAAAGATTTGATATCTGTAATTTTACCTTCACTCCCAGTTTTTACATAGAGTCCAAAAAGTTCAAAATTCATTTTAATTGTTTTATGCTCTACTAAAACATTTTCTACCAAGCCAAACACAGTAGGTTGAACATTTTTTTAAAATGATTCAATACTTTGAGTTTTTTCTTTACTATAAAGTCTATAACTAGCAATTCGACTTTTAAATGCACTGCCAATTTTCTGAATATTTCCAGGATTTCTTTCATGGCAAGCGTTATTTTTATGATGAATACTGCGTAAATGTCCATGAATGATTGAAGAAGGTATATCAATATTACATACATCACAATGTGTTATCGAAGGTTCACCATTCTTCTTTCTTTTTGTTGCACAACTATTTTCACAATCTTGAGAACGTTTACGCTTTTGAGCATTACATTCGTTTAAAGATTCCGTGCTAGTTGATGGTTTTACAGTTTTTAATTCCTGTTGTTCCCTTCAACCATGTGGGATTGATATCGCTTTACAGCAGAAAAACCAAGATCACAAGCTGAACATGAAAAAGGTGCTGAATTGACATGCTTTAAATTTACAAGTCGTCCAAGACTATCCTGTCTGTTAAATGTCATAGCACAATGACTGCATACAAACATTTTGTGATTATGTTTAGTACTTGCATGACGTTGAAGGCTGTCAGGTCTTGAGAACTGTTTCTTACAGTCTCCACACTTGAACATGATGATCACTTTCGAAATTACCTATAAAAGAAAGAAATCATAAATGTTAATAAAAGATAAAACAAAGTACAATATAAATAGTTTAATTACATTCCAGTCAATGGTTATAGTAGGGTATTTAAATCGATCATCTGTGAACTCCTAGCAAGTCTAACTTCATCTAGTTCTAACTGGGGGTTACTATATACCACTGTCACTGACACCTAGCGGTGAACATTGGAACTTGATAGAGTGGTAGAAACCATCGGTCGCCTGTTAAGTGAGCTAGGTGTGACGTCATAGCCAGTCTTAAAGCAAGTCTAAACTTGTAGAACATGTCACGTGATAGAAACCAGCGGTCGCCAGTTAAGTGGGCTAAGTGTGACGTCATAGCCAGTCTTAAAGCAAGTCTAAACTTGTAGAACATGCCATGTGATAGAAACCAGCCGCCAGCAGTTAAGTGTGCTAAGTGTGACGTCATAGCCAGTCTTGAAACAAGTCTAAACTTGTAGAACATGTCACGTGACAAGGTTAAGTTAGGTAAAGTTAGGTTATGTTAGGTGAACTGAGGTTAAGTCTTGAAATATTCCCTCTGTCACAGACACCTAGCAATGAACATTCAGACTTAATAGAGCGGTAATCAAAATCTAACCTACAAAATTAGCTTTACACACCATGGTCAAGTAGTTCCAACTTTTGACTGCCAAATATACCTTTTTCACTGACATGTAGTGGTGAACATTGGAAAATATCACTCTAACAGTTTTAAAGTTATTAGAGGGACACTTACCTTTTCATAATTTATCAACTGCTGTCACTGAATGAACAGATTGTAGGAATCTGGTAACCTGCAGGTACCCAATTATCTGTAAACAAATCAATCAATCAATCAATCAATACATTCCAATCAATAACTTCAACATCAATTAGTAATAAAAGACTACAATCCATTAATAATAAGTACTTACCTTGCAAAATAATTTAATGATTTTCTACCAAAAAGGCATTTTTACAACTCTTGAGCAGTAATGGAGCACTGTTCACTCAAAGCGAGTAATAAAGACTGACAGTAGGGAAATATATGACACCTCTCTTATATAAACTCTCATCGCTCGTGTCAGCAGTTTTTTGCAGATCATTGCAATTCCTTTCCCAATACAGCTGAGAGTCCAAAGTACACTAGGAACACCTGTGTGGTATCCAATTACTGCTGACTTTGCATGATCATCACCCATTGTCTTGATCAACCCCTGGGGTTTCAAATTACTGCAGCGTCAGTCATAGCAACAGCAGTGTGCGCTCTCTGCCATGTCAGCAACATGACACCGGAAGGAACACCTGTGTAATATCCAATGACTGCTAACTTTGCATGATCATCAACCGTTGTCTTCATGAACACTTGCGGTTTCAAATTACTGCAGCGTTAGTCATAGCAACAGATCTGTGCGCTCTCTGTCATGTCTGTAATATGACACAGGAAGTAACAAGTCGGTTTACTGCACGTACCATCTCCTCAGTTTTAACATCTTAAGAACATGTATTATTCTCTTTCAACTACAAATGACACATCCATCCACCAAGTTAGATCCCTTGTATGTTCACATGTATTTCGTCACTTTCCTTTCATATCGTTATCCCATTATAGTAGTGGGGAATTAGTGAACAACGTCAGTTCAACACACTGCTTTACACGCAAAATGTAGTTAGGCCCTTTGACATAATTTAAATAAATTCATGGGCTAGTCCGTAGGAACCAGTCCAAAGGGACTGGTCCAAAGGGATTAGTCCAAAAGGGACTCATCAACAAGGACTCGTCCACAACAACTCGTCCACAAGGACATGTCAACAAGGACTCGTCCACAACAACTCGTCCACAAGGACCTGTCAACAAGGACTCGTCCACAATGACCTGTCAACAATGACCTGTCAACAAGGATTCGCCCACAAGGACTCCTCCACAAGGGCTTGTCAACAAGGACTCGTCCACAAGGACCTGTCAACAAGGACTTGACCACAAGGACCTGTCAACAATGACCTGTCATCAATAACTTGTCAACAATGACCTGTCAACAATGACCCGCCAACAATGATCCGTCAACAATAACCCATCCACAGGGATCCGCTCCCCCACCCTCTTACAAAAGCCATGAATGGGCATGCGTAAAAAAACAAAAAAAACAAGCATTTTAATTCATAGTGGCTTTCCACCGAACACATGTCTCTTGTGTAGAACAACGTTTAATTCCATATTGGCATTCAAACTCTCACATGTTGCACTTGGAAAGCAAGATTTTCTAAAATATTACAATTTCACCCCCTAGTAGGGGTAGGTTTTATTTTGAGGTCGAAATATGTTGTCCATAGGAAAGAGGGTATCAGCCCGAGTTCAACAACACCTCATTTGTTAAAATCCGACCATGCGTTCGAGAGATATCGTGCCGCCGCCATCTTGTGTGGTGGCGGTGGCATCTGAACCGGCCAAAAACCACTACTTAATTGATTGATCTCATCAGTCTTGCGTATAAAAATGTCAAAACCGTAGTCCCACAATCAATTAGTCTCGTCTTTAGTCAACAAGTCTAGTAGCATTCAGTTTATTTAGATATTTTATTTACGTTAGTAAACTTCAGATGTTGAGATTCATTTCTCACATATTTTATATTTATTTAATGTATGTTGTTTTACTCCCTACCGACAGTAGTGGCTACGCTGGCTAAAGCGCAGCATTAGGTCATGGGGCCAAGCTCTCTGCTGACTCGGTAGAAGCGTGGGTTCGAGTCCCACCGTCGGCCGTCCTTGAAATGGTTTTCCGTGGTTTCCCCATTTTCAACACCAGGCAAATGCTGGGACGGTACCTTCTGACAGGCCACGGCCGATTCCTTCCACATCCTTGCTCAGTTTGATTCACCATCATTCATTTCATCTCTTCTCGCATAAGGTTGGTTACAGGAAGGGCATCCGGTCGTAAAAACCATCGCCACAAAGACTTCCATCGCATCTCATTCCCGACCCCGTTGGAAAAACGGGAATAATAAGGGGTAGACATACATACATGTTGTTTTACTCCCTAAAGTTGATTATTTAGTATCTGATTGTTATACTTCAATATTACAGCGTTTCCAAACATTATGTTTGTGGCTTCGATCCCCACAACATTTCATATAACCTCTTCAATTAATATTAGAACTCTTATTACCGTACCTCAGGATTGTATGACCTAAGTTCCTCTTCAAACTCTCATAAGCAGCTCAGGATTTAATGACCTACGTTCCTCCTCTACTTTCATGTGCACTCTAACTTCCATAAATACCAGGAACTCCTCGAGCTGAATCTGTATTAAATAAGCATGTTCATATAGCATTCTTTGAATATTCCCTAACATCAAGTATTACAATAATTCTCCTCCCCGCTCTCTCTCTCTCTCTCGCTCGCATAAACTACTTTAATATCTGTGCTACATTTTAAACTGCATCACGCGTCTTTAAAAAGACTGTCAAAGTAGCCTAGTATCCCTGTCTCATTCTCGCTCCAGACCAGTTTATAACACACCTGTCAGGCTATTTAGTCTTGCCATTATCTGACTGTTAGGTAGTAGTTTTCTCACTGTCAGAAAGCTGTGCTTGCTATTATCTGCGCTCAAATGCTATAAATTGTAACATTCATCCTATTTCTTCTGTAACAGGTTTCATACACATAACATGAATTAAATAAATCAGACTTGCCTATTAATAATTCCTGCACAGTTACTAGTACGTTCAGCCTACTACAATAAAGAAATAAATGCCTGGTCGTCAATTACTACATAGAAAATTACAGGTGATCAGTACCTTCTGTCGGCTGCTCATCATCTTGCATATTCACTCAACCCTCCAATGGCCAACTCCTTCATAACGGCAATCCGATCCGTTCATCTGCCATGGTAATTTAGTAAGACATCTTCATCGTTCGTTTAACAAAGGATAAACGGGAGTATGTTTGTTCATTCCTGCCATGTTGTTTGCTAAGATATCATTGCTTCAAAATTCGGCAGTCATTCAAAACTGGCCATACGCTACTGCCTTCACTAATATCACTGATAAGTTGCTTGTTGTACAATCATTAAGTTAATACCTTTCTGTACGCACTTCCTTTCTCCCCTCGTGTTGACATGTGCTCCCAGTTCCAGCCTTGGATTTTGTAAATCCACAATTATCGAACTAATCTCACTTTCGATTCCCGCGAAACTTCCCTATCACTTTACTTATACTCCGATTGAACCTTATACTCACTATTTGCGATGTTAGAACACCTTTCTGATTTTCTACGATTTTCCAACTATCATTCACACGACCACATAGTCACTCGGTTAACATAAATTCGCTATAAATTCCACAATATTTCAGAAATATATTTTCAAACACTTCTGCATATAGTATTGACGTTATATTAGTGACACATGTACCTCTCACAAGATTCACTAACTTTTCTATAATTCTTTAGGTACACGTTTTCCACGCAGACGTTTGAATGTGGTGTGTCCAGCATGACAAGAGGGGCCAACTCATAATGTCAGACTTCCAGCTTCTTTCTCTTCGTGTCTTCAACCAATCAGATCACTCGATACTGGAGAACATTAATAAAGCACTCAATCCTTGCAAGATTGTCGGGAATAATAGTACAGGATTTTTATAATAAATCACAATATCCTTCAATATAAATTATCTGTGTTTCTTCGATGCGAGTGCACACCTCACTCGATTCACGGTCTTGTTATCAGGAATCTATGCTCGGTGTTCTGGCTTCATAGCCTCGCTGATATCTGATCTCCAAGCTTGAAATAAGTGATTCAGTTGTTCTCAAATATACGACATACTTGAATGGGGACAGTATGTATGTATTTATGTATCTATGTATGTCTACCCCATATTATTCCCGTTTCCACGGGTTGGAGATGAGGTGCGATGGTTCTTTTCTGTGCAGTGGATAGTTTTTATGTCCGGATACCCTTCATGATGTCAACCTAGTGAGAGGTGAATGGATGAAACTGAGCAAAGGCTTGGAAGGAAACGGCTGTGGGCTGCATTTGCCTGGAGTTGAAAATGAGAAACAACAGGACGTACTGTATTTCAAGGACGACCAATGGTGGGGTTTGAACATACACGTCTACAGAGTGCCTGGTCCTATGACCTTGCGTCTTAGTGCAGCCGATGGAACTTGACAATCTCGTCTTCTCTTTTATTACATCTCTGACTTGTGGAAAATAACACAATGGGTTAACAGCCTCTAATCTCCATAACAGAGCAACAAAAGGAAGTCATGGGTCAGAATTTACTCAAATTGCCTGACTTGAAGTGATATGTCATCTGTAGTTTCTCCTTGTAACTCGTGGTGTGTGACGAGGATAAATGCTCCTTGTTATGACTTGCCACGATGAGTGTTAAGATTACCAACTGACATTTCTCAGTGTGGTCAGCGTCGCAAATATTAGATTTGGAGGACCACCGTCAGCCATCATTAAAGTGGATTTCTGTGCAGAAGGAGATGGTGGTCCGAAGATTGAAAGTTTCAATCATGGCACTGACAGCGGTCGTCATTAGTGTGGTTTTCCTCCGCTTTTACTCAACTCTCTCTGACTTAATGTCAGGAGGTGTCTTATTTTAACTCTCTGGACTCCTACCCCAATCCTAGACCACACTATTACAATCATCACAGAAACACAGGTTATCAGACAACTCAAACAGACATCCAAGTTCAGAGCCTGATTACCGAGATGTCCCAGGTTCTTAAAATAAATTAACAAACAGCACACTAACCCGGATTTTAATGAAGATTTCACGCGTTTCTTAAACCACGCCATTTAATAATACATTTATGTCATATCATTATTATTATTGTTGTTGACGAACATGCAAAGGATACGCGATTGATGTTCGCCATGCCTCCAGCTTTTAATTTTCCTCTTGCACTAGGGCTTCAGCGAAGCGACATTCTATTTGTAGCTACCTCATCCACCTGAGAGGGTTGCGGATATTGCTGTTGTAGGAAGCCTCTCCTTTTTCACCGTGTTATTCAAACACAGCCAGAACAGTAATAAAGAAAGGTTTCATTGCGGCGTTCGCCAGATATCGATCAAAAGTAAACTTTCTAAAAAGGGATTTTGGCTAACAATCCTAGCTTGCGCTGGAGGATCAGACCGTTCAATGGCTTCACTGTGATCGGACAATTTATACACATCGATTCCCACAGAAGACAAGGGGAGCACCAAATATAATTTCTGAAAACTTTGTGGGATTTCTTATTAACCAATTCATCTCAAATAAGATATCTGTTGACAGTCAGCAGTTCTTACAGCAAACAGAGGTGTTCCAGCTAGACAAGGGCTGTTCTAAAAAGAGATGTTCCAGTGAGACAACGGCTGTTCTAAACAGAGGTGTTCCAGCGAGGCAAGGGCTGTTCTAAACAGAGATGTTCCAGCGAGACAAGGGCTGTTATAAACAGAGGTGTTCCAGCGAAACAAGGGCTGTTCTAAACAGAGGTGTTCCAGCGAGACAAGGGCTGTTCTAAACGGAGATGTTCCAGCGAGTCAAGGGCTGTTCTAAACAGAGGTGTTCCCGCGAGACAAGGGCTGTTCTAAACAGAGGTGTTCCAGCGAGACAAGGGCTGTTCTAAACAGAGATGATCCAGCGAGGCAAGGGCCGTTCTAAGCAGAGGTGTTCCAGCGAGACAAGGGATGTTCTAAACGGAGATGTTCCAGCGAGACAAGGGCTGTTCTAAACAGAGATGTTCCAACGAGACAAGGGCTGTTCTAAACGGAGATGTTCCAGCGAGACAAAGGCTGTTCTAAACAGAGATGTTCCAGCGAGACAAGGGCTGTTCTAAACAGAGGTGTTCCAGCGAGACGAGGGCTGTTCTAAACAGAGGTGTTCCAGTGAGACAAGGGCTGTTCTGAACAGAGGTGTTCCAGCGAGACAAGGGCTGTTCTAAACAGAGGTGTTCCAGCGAGACAAGGGCTGTTCTAAACGGAGATGTTCCAGCGAGACAAGGGCTGTTCTAAACGGAGATGCTCCAGCGAGACAAGGACTGTACTAAACAGAGGTGTTCCAGTGAGACAAGGGCTGTTCTAAACAGAGGTGTTCCAGCGAGACAAGGGTTGTTCTAAACAGAGGTGTTCCAGCGAGACAAGGGCTGTTCTAAACGGAGATGTTCTAGCGAGACAATGGCTGTTCTAAACAGAGATGTTCCAGCGAGACAAGAGCTGTTCAAAACAGAGGTGTTCCAGTGAGACAAGGGCTGTTCTAAACAGAGGTGTTCCAGTGAGACAAGGGCTGTTCTAAACAGAGGTGTTCCAGCGAGACAAGGGCTGTTCTAAACAGAGATGTTCCAGCGAGACAAGGGCTGTTCTAAACAGAGATGTTCCAGCGAGACAAGGGCTGTTCTAAACAGAGATGTTCCAGCAAGACAAGGGCTATTCCAAACAAAGGTGTTCCAGCGAAACAAGGGCTGTTCTAAACAGAGATGTTCCAGCGAGACAAGGGCTGTTCTAAACAGAGGTGTTCCAGCGAGACAAGGGCTGTTCTAAACAGAGGTGTTCCAGCGAGACAAGGGCTGTTCTAAACAGAGGTGTTCCTGCGAGACAAGGGCTGTTCCAAACAGAGATGTTCCAGCGAGACAAGGGCCGTTCTAAACGGAGGTGTTCCTGCGAGACAAGGGCTATTCTAAACGGAGATGTTCCAGGGAGACAAGGGCTGTTCTAAACAGAGATGTTCCAGCGAGACAAGGGCTGTTCTAAACGGAGATGTTCCAGCGAGACAAGGGCTGTTCTAAACAGAGGTGTTCCAGCGAGACAAGGGCTGTTCTAAACAGAGGTGTTCCAGCGAGACGAGGGCTGTTCTAAACAGAGGTGTTCCAGCGAAACAAGGGCTGTTCTAAACAGAGATGTTCCAGCGACACAAGGGCTGTTCTAAACAGAGATGTTCCAGCGAGACAAGGGCTGTTCAAAACAGAGGTGTTCCAGCGAGACAAGGGCTGTTCTAAACAGAGATGATCCAGCGAGGCAAGGGCCGTTCTAAACAGAGATGTTCCAACGAGACAAGGGCCGTTCTAAACGGAGATGTTCCAGCGAGACAAGGGCTGTACTAAACGGAGGTGTTCCAGCGAGACAAGGGCTGTTCTAAACAGAGATGTTCCAACGAGACAAGGGCTGTTCTAAACGGAGATGTTCCAGCGAGACAAGGGCTGTACTAAACGGAGGTGTTCCAGCGAGACAAGGGCTGTTCTAAACCGAGGTGTTCCAGCGAGACAAGGGCTGTTCTAAACGGAGATGTTCCAGCGAGACAAGGGCTGTTCTAAACGGAGATGTTCCAGCGAGACGAGGGCTGTTCTAAACAGAGGTGATCCAGCGAGACGAGGGCTGTTCTAATCAGAGGTGTTCCAGCGAGACGAGGGCTGTTCTAAACGGAGATGTTCCAGCGAGACAAGGGCTGTTTTAAACAGAGATGTTCCAGCGAGACGAGGGCTGTTCTAAACAGAGGTGTTCCAGCGAGAAAAGGCTGTTTTAAACAGAGATGTTCCAGCGAGAAAAGGGCTGTTTTAAACAGAGATGTTCTAGTGAGACAAGGGCTGTTCTAAACAGAGGTGTTCCAGCGAGACAAGGGCTGTTCTAAACAGAGATGTTCTAGCGAGGCAAGGGCTGTTCTAAACAGAGGTGTGCCAGCGAGACAACGGCTGTTCTAAACAGAGATGTTCCAGCGAGACAACGGCTGTTCTAAACAGAAATGTTCCAGCGAGACAAGGGCTGTTCTAAACAGAGACGTTCTAGCGAGGCAAGGGCTGTTCTAAACAGAGATGTTCTAAAGAGACAAGGGGTATTCTAAACATGGATGTTCCAGCGAGATAACGGCTGTTCTAAACAGAAAGTGTTCCAGCGAGGCAAGGGCTGTTCTAAACAGAGATGTTCTAGCGAGAAAAGGGCTGTTCTAAACAGAGATGTTCCAGCGAGACAAGGGCTGTTCTAAACAGAAATGTTCCAGCGAGACAAGGGCTGTTCTATACAGAGGTGTTCCAGCGAGACGAGGGCTGTTCTAAACAGGGATGTTCCAGCGAGACAAGGGCTGTTCTAAACAGAGGTGTTCCAGCGAGACAAGGGCTGTTCTAAACAGAGGTGTTCCAGCGAGACAAGGGCTGTTCTGAACAGAGGTGTTCCAGCGAGACAAGGGCTGTTCTGAACAGAGGCGTTCCAGCGAGACAAGGGCTGTTCTAAACAGAGGTGTGCCAGCGAGACAACGGCTGTTCTAAACAGAGATGTTCCAGCGAGACAACGGCTGTTCTAAACAGAAATGTTCCAGCGAGACAAGGGCTGTTCTAAACAGAGATGTTCCAGCGAGACATGGGCTGTTCTAAACAGAGGTGTTCCAGCGAGACAAGGGCTGTTCTAAACTGAGATGTTCTAGCGAGACAAGGGCTGTTCTAAACAGAGATGTTCTAGCGAGACAAGGGCTGTTCTAAACAGATATGTTCTGGCGAGACAAGGGCTGTTCTAAACAGAGATGTTCCAGCGAGACAAGGGCTGTTCTAAACAGAGGTATTCCAGCGAGTCAAGGGCTGTTCTGAACAGAGGTGTTCCAGCGAGACAAGGGCTGTTCTAAACAGAGGTGTTCCAGCGAGGCAAGGGCTGTTCTAAACAGAGATGTTCTAGCGAGACAAGGGCTGTTCTAAATAGAGATGTTCTAGCGTGACAAGGGAGTAGGGGGGTAAGGCGGGTTCTAACGAGTGTCATGGCCGCCGCGTGAGTCCAAGCCAATATCTCGTGAACCCATGGTCGGATTTTAACAAATGACGTGTCATTGGACTCGGGCTGACGCCCTCTTTCCAATGGACTACTCATTTCAACCCCTAAATAAAACCTACCCCTACTAGGGGGTGAAATTGTAATTTTTTAGTGAAAGTCACTTTTCAAATGCGACATGTATAAGGTACGCTGCTAAAATGAACTTAAACGTGGTTGCTCATATCGCGCATGCGTTTTACGAGATGCCGCTATGGATTAACATTTTGTTTTTGTTTTGTACGCATGCGCACTTGGGATTTTTGTAAGAGGGCGAGCTCTTGGAAAAAAATGATTGATAAGAAGGGGTTTTGGTGGTGAGGAGAGAACCAGATAGTCGCCTACTTTCCTACGAAGTTTGCCGATATCTCTCGAACGCAAGGTCGGATTTGGACGTGTGACGTGTCAAATTGCTTGTCTCGAAGCCCTATATATGTTATTAATAGGTTAAAGTTTTGAGAATGAGGGAAACAGGCTCTTTGGGGGTAAAAAAAACCATGATTTTAGACGTTTTCTGATATTTCACGAATGCATGGTCGGATTTGGTCCTATGACGTGTCAAATGGCTTGTCTCGAAACCCTCTTTATTTTTGTAATAGGTTAAAGTTTTTGAGATGAGGGAAACAGAATTTTTTGTTGTAAAACTGTGATTTTAGACTTTCTGTTATATCTCACAAACCAATAACGCCAGAGACGTATACGAGGGGTCGTAGGAATCAGGGTGACGCCCCTCCCCCCCCCCCTTTCGTATATAGTATTTATGTTTTAAAAAATGCGAAAGGGCCTAACGACACTTATGTTGAAAACATTTCAGTTTTTTTAAACTTTTCTTAAATCTGTCTAAAATGTTCATGACGAGTGGTTGTAGATAGAAAGAGACGATACCACTGGACACGTGTTTCAACGAAGCTCTTACTGGCCACGGTGGTGATATACCAATACAGTATTCGCTATTTCCATGAGACGGCGGGTTGAGGGTTCGTTTTCTGATTTTTCCTATGATGGAATTCCTAATTCCTAAACCCCCTGAAGGGGGTCTTTAACGTGTAAACGATTATGAGTGACATGACAAATGATAATTCCTTGATCCGATGAAGTTGGCTTTAGATAGAACAAACAGAACTTGGTTATATGTTGCTTGAAGTGAGTATAGAAAACAAACTTGCTGGGGCAGACTGACAGGATGTGAATGTTATTTGAGCTTATTGGAATGCATTGACTTGACTTGACAATAGGGCAATGAAAAAAAGCACAGAGATGCTGAAGACACTTGAAGGTCAAACGATATGGCAATCATGGTGGGAGGGGGAAGCTAGGATGATGTCGCCGATTATGTTCAATGTTCAATGGATGAATTTATATTTTGCGAAGCATTGTTCGGAGAGGGTCATGTGACGACTTGTTTTAAGGGTATTTATTTTTTCAATGTTTCCTATGGTGGACTCATTGATTGAAATAATCCAAAACTGCTAGGGCATGGCCTTGAGATTTTATAAACCGATAATGGGATTTTGACATACAAGATCCACTCAGAACTTGACATGATGTCATTCTTTTTATGGCTTATGAATTTCCCCAAAAAAGACCCAAAACAACAAGATCATGGACTTTTGCTTTTCTTAATATATTGCAAACCCATAATGTAAGATGTTTACTGTGAGTGACGAAATCTAGCTAGGTAAAGAAAGAATTATTGTAGGATATATGTATGGTGACTGACACGTCTTTGACCATTGGAACTTGTTTTCAGATCTGACTGTAGTACATAGGGAGTATAGGTTGTAGGCATGGATTGACAAACGGTGCACACAAATTTCAATTTATCGATTCAAGAATTAAGAGTAGACTATCATTAATTAATTGGTTAAAGAGTGTAGCTAAAAATTAAAAAATGGTGACTACATTAAACTAAACTGAACCAAGTCGAATCAAACCCAATTGAACCAAACCAAGCCTAAAGCAAACCAAACCTAATCAAGAACAAGCCAAGGGTTTAAGTGTAAAACTTGTGGGGGAATGCAGTCATTGGCAATGTCCAAAGAAAGGGATAACGCTCTACCTCTAGAGGGTAAGGTAAAGCTAGCGCATGGAGCTAATGCATATTCCCAAGTACATGAACCACACACACACACACAACTATTCTATGCTGTTTTTATGAGTTAACTTTTAAAACTTACTCAGAGTTTACTGAGCAAGATGGTCGCTACACACAACAAGCTTTAAATACTTGAGGCTAATAATCTATACACACACACACACACACACACACACGCTTGTTCTAAACTAAACTGTCTTGCTGGCAGTGCTCACACAGTAGGCAAATGACAGAAATGCTTGGCTAACATAAATACAATCATTTTCGTTTGTCTAATGTTACCAGCTAACCATTACATGCTATAGTGGTGAGCACATGTGCCTCTTGCACTGGAGTTCGTAACTCGATTTCTAGCTCTAATGCCTAGAATGAATCAAACTAAGAAAGAAGGGTATGGTGACGCAGTGGTTAAACTGTTAGCCTTTCACTAAGGTAGACTAGGGTTTGATTTTAGGTTAATGTACATGTCATAAACAAACAAACAAACAAACAAACAAACAAAAAAGCAGAGATAATGTTTAAAACTGATTACACTTGTCTCTTTTCAAATTATTACTTAGATTGCAAATACAAAGGTGGACTGGGTTTGATATACAGTTAATGCTGCCTATCGCATACTAGCCTGTAAGAAAGCCAAACAAGCAAAAGGCGTAGGTAGAGCAGTGGTAAAATCGCTATGTGTAGAGAACTACCTAACGGTTTTATGAACTGGCAATGGTATGTCGCATAAACAGTGCAGGACACAATCCAGCAACCATAATTTTTATCTTGTGGAACAGAGAAAACATATATAGAGAGAGAGATATAGAAAGCTTGTGTATGTATGGGTAGCATTGATTGTTTGACCAGAGAAAATACGATGAGGTAGGGTGGGGAAAGGGAGAATTAACACTTATATATGAATGAATGGTAAATAGTATTTTTTTTTCAATAGTTTTGTTTTTCAAATGCAGTGGTTGATAGCCCTTATTTTGTAAAACATTCTTACTTGCAAGTCCTTTTGGCTGATTCCTTTGGACCAGTCCACAGGGACCCGTCAAAAATGACTCCATTCAAAAAGGGCCCGTCCAAAAGGGACTAGTCAACAGGGGACCAGTCGAAAGGGACAAATCAACAGGGATCAATGAAAAGGGGAAAGCGCGTCATGTAAGTCGTTGCGCGCCGCCGCCGTGGGAACATAGGTGTTTATCAGCAGTCTCCGGCAATGTTCGGGAGAGTAACCTTGAAAAGTAGCTGAAACTCGGTAGTCGAAAGCATAGCTTGACCCGTTTCTTACCTATATAACAAGGTTAGGTTAGGTAAATTTAGGTTATGTTAGGTGAGCTGAGGTTAAGTCTTAAAATATTCCCTCTCTTATGTGTTCAAAGTCGATTCACCCTGAACAGTCAGCCAAAACTTTAAATATGTATATATCATTTCATAAAGAATTAATGCAAACTTAATTAATTATGAATGGCTTTTTTTTGTTACTGTTCAATGTAGACAGAATATATGCATTAAATGATAGACGCAACACAAAATGTTTTGATTGTTGACTTGTGTTATTGATAAATTGGTTTAATGTTAGGGGCAGTGCACACTTTGCATGTCGATAATTTATATAGGCTAGAAGGATGGTGTTGCAAACTTCTGATGTGTATTTCCAAATTTCCTGCATAGTCTATTTCATAGAATTTTCCTGTAACTTAAAAGTTCATGCTGATTTTGTCTTAGTGTGTTTGACATTGTAACTACAATGGTTGATTGGATATTCTTTGTCAACTTTCAAATCATGTAATTCATGTCAGATATGTTGGAATTTTTGTTCATGTGTAAAGCTATCAAGTACCGATACCTAATTGGTTACACAACTGTTTCATAATGAAAATCTTGATCTCTGATTCATTGGAGAACTGTTTACGCTTGTCTAAACCAAGACTAACTGACTACTCACTGCTAAGGATTAGAAATTACATTTACTCAAATCACATTCAGGTAAAAAAGATCATGACTACTATAAACTGCTACCACTCTTCCACCTCTTTGCCAACACTTTTCTACCATTTGACTCTCACTTTTGCTCTTACTTTAAACTGCACATACTACAAATAATCATTTTTATTATCGAGTTAACTTTACTAGAGATTAGTTTATGCTTAACAGTTGACATGGAAGTATCAACGACTAGCTATGGTAAGCCATGTGCTTACTATAAAGGATATGCATATATTGTAAAAAGAACTAATAAAAATGGAACTGTTATTTGGTGCTGTTCGAAACAACGATCTAAAAAGTGTCGAGGAATGATTAAGACAAAAGGCTCCAACATACTTTTTTCAATCGATCATCATTGTAAATCTCAAAATAATACTCATTTAAATGGACAAAATACCCTAACCAAGGTAAAAAAAAGCAAGACCAAGAAAAAAATAGTGTGGCTCAAGATAGTGCTTTGTTTGTTAAAGAGCATTTATTATCTCCTGAAAAAGACATGTTAGGACAGTCGTTAACGTCTAAGAAACCTCTAACACTATCAAAGACAACACAAACTATGCCAAAGGTTGTTGCATTGCAAGATGAACAAAAAGGATTAGATAGTAATAGTGATGATGATTATATGGATGATAATTATATTGATGATGATAACCATGATGATGATGATGAAGATGATGATGATGATAATGATTTACACCCAAAAAAATCATTTGTTAAATTTGTTTACTGGAACAATCCCAGTAAGCTAATCCAGCGGCTTCAGTACTTGCATACCTGTAAACAGGCTGGTCATACTAAATATGAGGAAGAACTTTTGGATATAGAAAATGAGCTTCGTAATGCTAAAATTATAGTGTAATGAATCCATGTAACCGCTTAAACTATTTCTTAACAATACATGTAATATTTTCTACCACTTTGCTACCACTTTGCTACCACTTTTCTAGTTTGCTACCACTTTTCTACTACTTTTCTGCCACTTTTCTACCACTTTCCTAGTTTGCTACCACTTTTCTATCACTTTGCTACCATTTTGCTACCACTTTTCTACTACTTTTCTGCCACTTTTCTACCACTTTGCTACCACTTTTCTACCACTATGTTACCAATTGTCTACCACTTTGCTACCGCGTTTCTACCACTTTTCTATCACTTTAAACTGTACATATTAAATATAAAAGCCAACGCTAAATAATTCTATTACCAGAACAGAGATAACCTTTGTAGTGTGCAAATCATACTAACAGGTTAGTTACTACTTTGGAACTTACTACAACTAACCAAGGTAAACAACGTGTACTCTATAAAGGCTACTCTTATAACTATAGACGACAAAATGTAAAAGGAATAATATTCTGGCAATGCTCAAAACAGAGGTCAACAAAATGTCGAGGCAATATGTAAAGTAGGAATGGTGTGGTTTTAAGTGTGAGTGATCATCAATGTAGTGCTCCAGACAAAACACTAATGGTGTTGACAAAAAATCATCAGAATGCTAAAAAGTTAGTACAAGAGAAAGATGTTGCTACTCAAAATAGTGCATTGTTTGTTGACCAACGTTTAACCCCTGTTGTAAAAGTTATGTTGTATCCATCTTCCACGCCTCAAGAGTCATCAACATCACATACTATGCAAGAAGTAGTGTTGTTGTTGTTTTAAGGGGCTGAACTACGAAGTCATCTGTCCTTGATATGCAAGTGGATCGAAAAGGACTAGATAGTTATAGACAAAAGAGAGTTGTAGTTTGCATATAACTATTGTACAAGTACTTACATTAAATAAATAAAAATAGTGTATGTGTATTGTCTGTTTTTCTTAATTGCTATCCCTATGTCCCACTATTAATGCTATTGTTAACCATCAACAGTCTCTGACTATGTTCGCAAAGAGAGTGACCTTAAACAATACACTCTATCTATGGTTTGTGTACCGAGTACACAATAATACAGTGTGGTCAAGCCATTTTGAGGCAATAGTTATATCAGGTAAGGGATTCGAACCCTTGCTTTCTTGTACAGAAAATTTGAACTTAAGTCAAACACCATAACCACTCGGTCAACCTGACAGTTACTAATTTAATTATTTTTGTGGACTTGAGTGTTTATAAAACTTTTTCCAGTATACATTGACTAAACCACTTGTTTGTTTTGAAATATAGATTTTGTTTTGTTTGACCATAACATTGCAGTTATGAGTCTTGTGAACTGGGTGTTTAATATAGTGTTAAAGGCATTTTAAAATAATTTTAGAAAAGCTCTTAGGTATCGTGTCATGGGTTTTAGTAATGCATTACTGTTCGTTGACTAACATTTACCGTTACACAACATTATTTTGGTGAGCTCTACATGTTGTTGTTTGAGTCTTTAGTCGTTTGACTGGTTTGCTGCAGATCTCCATGCCTCTTTCCCCCGAGCGAAACGTCTCATCTCTATATAGCTACCACACCCTACATTCAAGGCTATCTGTTTAACATATTATAACCTTGGATCTCCCCTACAAGCTCTTGGGTTCAATTCCTAGATTTAACACAAACTTTTAAAAGCGGTATGACAACTAAAACTAGTCTACTCAGTCTCGGGTGGTCCAAAGAAGTAGAGAGGGTTTGATTCACACCTCAAACATAGAGCACCATGTTCTTTTTTTTTTTTTAAATAATGATAGCCATTTGTTCAATTTCACATTTCACACATTGCAATTTGTCAATTTTCCATTTGCATTTTTTTTTAAATGACAGTTTGATGTTTTTCAATTTTATGATATGGAAACATGGATTTTTCCATTTTCATATTTACACATTTGTCAATTTCCCATTTGCATATATTTTCTTAAATGTCCGTTTAAGGATTTTAAATTTTGTCTATATGGAAACATGGATTTTCCATTTTGCTGTTTACAAATTTTTTATATATTTATTTTGTGTATGTTGAAAAAAATCGATATTTCCAAAACAAGATTTTTTTATTTTTCATTTTATGATTTTGTAAATGATCTTAATGTGAGTGCTTGACCATGGATTTTCCATTTTGCTGTTTACAAATTTTTTATATATTTATTTTGTGTATGTTGAAAAACGATATTTCCAAAACAAGATTTTTTATTTTTCATTTTATGATTTTGTAAATGATCTTAATGTGAGTGCTTGACCATGGCAATAATACAGTCTATCTATGTGTTAGCGGAACCATAGAGTCTTATTACTACTGCAAGTAAGAATGTTTTACAAAATAACGGCTATCTACCACTGCATTTGAAAAACAAAACTATTGAAAAAAAAATACTATTTACCATTCATTCATATATAAGTGTTAATTCTCCCTTTCCCCACCCTACCTCATCGTATTTTCTCTGGTCAAACAATCAATGCTACCCATACATACACAAGCTTTCTATATCTCTCTCTCTATATATGTTTTCTCTGCTCCACAAGATAAAAATTATGGTTGCTGGATTGTATCCTGCACTGTTTATGCGACATACCATTGCCAGTTCATAAAACCGTTAGGTAGTTCTCTACACATAGCGATTTTACCACTGCTCTACCTACGCCTTTTGCTTGTTTGGCTTTCTTACAGGCTAGTATGCGATAGGCAGCATTAACTGTATATCAAACCCAGTCCACCTTTGTATTTGCAATCTAATTAATAATTTGAAAAGAGACAAGTGTAATCAGTTTTAAACATTATTTCTGCTTTTTTGTTTGTTTGTTTGTTTGTTTGTTTGTTTGTTTATGACATGTATATTAACCTAAAATCAAACCCTAGTCTACCTTAGTGAAAGGCTAACAGTTTAACCACTGCGTCACCATACCCTTCTTTCTTAGTTTGATTCATTCTAGGCATTAGAGCTAGAAATCGAGTTACGAACTCCAGTGCAAGAGGCACATGTGCTCACCGCTGTAGCATGTAATGGTTAGCTGGTAACATTAGACAAACGAAAATGATTGTATTTATGTTAGCCAAGCATTTCTGTCATTTGCCTACTGTGTGAGCACTGCCAGCAAGACAGTTTAGTTTAGAACAAGCGTGTGTGTGTGTGTGTGTGTGTGTGTGTGTAGATTATTAGCCTCAAGTATTTAAAGCTTGTTGTGTGTAGCGACCATCTTGCTCAGTAACCTCTGAGTAAGTTTTAAAAGTTAACTCATAAAAACAGCATAGAATAGTTGTGTGTGTGTGTGGTTCATGTACTTGGGAATATGCATTAGCTCCATGCGCTAGCTTTACCTTACCCTCTAGAGGTAGAGCGTTATCCCTTTATTTGGACATTGCCAATGACTGCATTCCCCCACAAGTTTTACACTTAAGCCCTTGGCTTGTTCTTGATTAGGTTTGGTTTGCTTTAGGCTTGGTTTGGTTCAGTTGGGTTTGATTCGACTTGGTTCAGTTTAGTTTAATGTAGTCACCATTTTTTAATTTTTAGCTACACTCTTTAACCAATTAATTAATGATAGTCTACTCTTAATTCTTGAATCGATAAATTGAAATGTGTGTGCACCGTTTGTCATTCCATGCCTACAACCTATACTCCCTACGTACTACAGTCAGATCTGAAAACAAGTTCCAATGGTCAAAGACGTGTCAGTCACCATACATATATCCTACAATAATTCTTTCTTTACCTAGCTAGATTTCGTCACTCACAGTAAACATCTTACATTATGGGTTTGCAATATATTAAGAAAAGCAAAAGTCCATGATCTTGTTGTTTTGGGTCTTTTTTGGGGAAATTCATAAGCCATAAAAAGAATGACATCATGTCAAGTTCTGAGTGGATCTTGTATGTCAAAATCCCATTATCGGTTTATAAAATCTCAAGGCCATGCCCTAGCAGTTTTGGATTATTTCAATCAATGAGTCCACCATAGGAAACATTGAAAAAATAAATACCCTTAAAACAAGTCGTCACATGACCCTCTCCGAGCAATGCTTCGCAAAATATAAATTCATCCATTGAACATTGAACATAATCGGCGACATCATCCTAGCTTCCCCCTCCCACCATGATTGCCATATCGTTTGACCTTCAAGTGTCTTCAGCATCTCTGTGCTTTTTTTCATTGCCCTATTGTCAAGTCAAGTCAATGCATTCCAATAAGCTCAAATAACATTCACATCCTGTCAGTCTGCCCCAGCAAGTTTGTTTTCTATACTCACTTCAAGCAACATATAACCAAGTTCTGTTTGTTCTATCTAAAGCCAACTTCATCGGATCAAGGAATTATCATTTGTAAGGGAGATATTGGCTTGGACTCACGCGGCGGCCATGACACTCGTTAGAACCCGCCTTACCCCCCTACTCAAGGGCTATTCTAAACAGGGATGTTCCAGCGAGCTAACGGCTTTTTTAAACGGTGGTGTTCCAGTGAGACAAGGGATGTTCTAAACTGAGGTGTTCCAGCGAGATAAGGGCTGTTCTAAACAGAGATGTTCCAGCGAGACGAGGGCTGTTCTAAACAGAGGTGTTCCAGCGAGACAACGGCTGTTCTAAACAGAGGTGTTCCAGCGAGACAAGGGCTGTTCTAAACAGAGATGTTCCAGCGAGACAAGGGCTGTTCTAAACAGAGTTGTTCCAGCGAGACAAGGGCTGTTCTAAACAGAGGTGTTCTAGCGAGACAAGGGCTATTCTAAACAGGGATGTTCCAGCGAGATAACGGCTGTTCTTAACAGAGGTGTTCCAGCGAGACAAGGGCTGTTCTAAACAGAGATGTTCTAGCGAGACAAGGGCTGTTCTAAACAGAGATGTTCCTGCGAGACAAGGGCTGTTCTAAACAGAGATGTTCTAGCGAGACAAGGGCTGTTCTAAACAGAGATGTTCTAGCGAGACAAGGGCTATTCTAAACAGGGATGTTCCAGCGAGATAACGGCTGTTTTAAACGGTGGTGTTCCAGCGAGACAAGGGCTGTTCTAAACAGAGATGTTCCAGCGAGACAAGGGCTGTTCTAAACAGAGATGTTCCAGCAAGACGAGGGCTGTTCTAAACAGAGATGTTCCAGCGAGCCGAGGGCTGTTCTAAACAGAGATGTTCCAGCGAGACAAGGGCAGTTCTAAACAGAGATGGTCCAGCGAGACAAGGGCTGTTCTAAACAGAGATGTTCCAGCGAGACAAGGGCTGTTCTAAACAGAGACGTTCTAGCGAGACAAGGGCTGTTCTAAACAGAGATGTTCTAGCGAGACAAGGGCTATTCTAAACAGGGATGTTCCAGCGAGATAACGGCTGTTCTAAACAGAGGTGTTCCAGCGAGACAAAGGCTGTTCTAAACAGAGGTGTTCCAGTGAGACAAGGGCTGTTCTAAACAGATGTTCCAGCGAGATAACGGCTTTTATAAACGGTGGTGTTCTAGCGGCACAACGGCTGCTCTAGAGCAGGGGTTCTCAAACATTTTCTGTCGCGCCCCCCTTCTGAAACATGAAATATGTAGCGCGCCCCCCCCCCCCCTCCTCTATTCCCATTTCCTTTCTTAGCACTTCTCATAGGCTACTTCTCACAATAAAATGTTCACACAAGATCTACTGTGTATGCTACTGCCTAATTAGGATTTCAACTACCAGTTACATTAATAATTCATTTTTCTTAGAGCACATCAAAGTACAACAACGTTTTGTAACAAAAATGTCATGCATATGTATTACTTTTGGTTATAAAAATAAAAACAACTGATGCAAGTGCAGTTATTGGAATTGAGCAAATTTTGATTGTTTTACTAATTAGCTCTTTAGCTGTGACACCTGTGTTGAGTAATGCTTTTCATATTTGAAAGCTCGTTACTTATAAATGACAAGAGAAATAAAATATACAATTTTCAACATTGCACTGTGAATTTGAAAAATGTTATGTTAAAACTCTTCACCCATGAAAAAGTAAAACAGGAGTATAAAAGTGCACGTGGATCAGAATTCGGTAATTCTCAGACACTTACGGAGTTAGTGTGATGTGTGAGCTTGAATTTGAGATAAAAGTAAATCCAGTCTTGGTTGGATGTTTGAAACCGCAACCCGCATATCCCCTTCCAGCTGCAGCTTCGTCTTGACGGATGCCATTGCGGAAAATGTTCACTCACACAAGTTGAAGCGAAGGGTAATAACAGGTCCACTGCTTTTCTTGATAAAATGGGATATTCATTCCGAATCTGCACCCAAAAATTTTCAAGGGACTTCGACTTGAATTCATTTCGAAGTATTCTGTCTCTTGAGAGTTGTGGAAATCTACCCTCGAATTTTTGACAAAGGTTTTGGAGGTGTTCTACGACAATACCACTAATTTGACAAATATCTAACTCATTTTCTTCCAGGAATTCATTCAGACAATGAAATATCTCACAGTTACCTTTGTCCATCTGGGCTTTCCAAAGTTCAAGTTTTCTCTTAAAAGCAAGCACTTTGTCACTTAGAATGAAAATATTACTATTTCGTCCTTGAAGTGACACGATAAGTTCATTCAGTTTTTCAAATACGTCAGCCAAGTAGCACAGTATTAGAAGCCATTTCTCATTCAGAAACAGGGTTGCGAGTGTAGGATGGCTGTCCAATAGGAAAATACGAAGTTCATTCTTCAACTCCACAGCGCGACGAAGGACTCGACCACGAGACAACCAACGTACCTCCGTGTGCCATAGAAGCGGATCATGTGTAGATCCCATCTCGCTAAGAATGGAAAATAGCCGACTGTTTAAAGCTCACGTTTTCACAAAATTTAAAACACTAATTACATCGTTCAGCACTTAATTGATTTCCGGTTGTAGTACTTTTCAAGCTAATGCCTCCCTGTGTATCATGGAATGTGTGAATTTTACAGAATTAGTAACAGAACTCACTCTTGCTCTGAAACCCCTTTTTAGTTCAAGATTGTTGTCAATAAAGAAGGAATTCACAAGAGAAAAAATATCTTCGCCTGTAGTTCGCCCTTCCAGAGCTCTACAGAATAGAAAATCCTCGTGCATTTCATTTTCATGACAGTAGCGGACAAAAAAAGAAGCTGGGCACTGTTTACGATATCAGTACTGTCATCAAGTTGCAGGGCAAATTTTGGGCTATCATGAAGGAACGTGGTTGCAATTGATTTTTTTTTTAATGTCAGAGGCTATTACATCAATACGACGAGTTACTGTATCATTTGAGAGCGGTATCGACTTCAAACACTCGCCGAACTTTTCTCCATGCATGATCGCGCACATTTTCACGTCTGCAGGAATAAGTAATTTCTCACCAATAATATGTGGTGAATTGGATTTTGCAATTAAATAGGATACTTCGAAGGATACTCTTAGCGCTTTCTTAGGAACTGTTGCATGCTTTTCTAGGAATCTAACATTTCCATTTAGTTGTTGCTCGTGGGGCTTAAAAAATGCTAAAGGTTTACTTACACAGTCTGGATGTTTAGTCTGCAAGGGTCTCTTAAGTTTCACAGGCTTCAAACTGTTGGTTGCTAAAATCTCCAAAAAAAAAAAGAACGCATTTAGGTTGTTCCTGATTATTATTCAAAAGAATGCTGGTAAAGCCTAATGTCATATAATCGTCTTGATATTTACGCACTTTCACTTTGTGTGTAGAATTAATAATCCTGATGGGAGCAGAAGACGCGGAAGGTCAATGGACTTTGTTTAAATTCGAACCTTGTTCTTTTTCCGTAGAAGGGCAAGCACTATAACTTTCATGGGGTCTCATTTTACCACTTCTAATAAGCGTAATGGGTAATGGCGTCACTCGTATCAGTTTATTGTAAAGTTGGCTAACCACGCACTAGAATTCACCTGTTCACTCACTGTCTTTGAACTGACTGGAAAGGCCTAGCTGGATTCGAATCGGCAACGGCAGAAATAGAAGAATCCATTCTTGGAATCCATTCTTGAAAGGAATTGGCGGTCACATTGTCAAGTGGCTTATTGTCATTAAGTGTTTGGTAAGGAGATGTCACTGCGGGTGGCGAGTGAAAGGGAGCTTTGTGGGAAATGTTAGTCGCCACCTTTTCCCAGAATTCCTGCTGGCAGGATCAACTGGTCAGTTCTTGTGAAATAAGACAGCAAAGGTACGAGTTCATTATTCTTGAATGGTCTTGGGAGCTACCTGCCTATGGTAGGTTCATGAATATCAAGATAGTAATATTTGTTACAGAATACGAAATATAAATATTTCAATCAAAGCCGGCACCCCCATTTATCACTCTCTGCGCCCCCCACTTTGAGAACCCCTGCTCTAGAGAATAAGGTACCAGAGAGATGACGGCTGTTCTAAGTGGCGGTGTTCCACCGGCACAACGGCTGCTCTAGAGAATGGTGTACCAACGAGATAACTGGTGTTCTAAACGGTGGTGTTCCAGCGACACAACGGCTGCTCTAGAGAATGGTGTACCAACGAGATAACTGGTGTTCTAAACAGTGGTGTACCAGCGACACAACGGCTGCTCTTGAGAATGGTGTACCAGCGAGATAACTGGTGTTCTAAACGGTGGTGTTCCAGCGACACAACGGCTGCTCTAGAGAATGGTGTACCAGCGAGATAACGGGTGCTCTAAACGGTGGTGTACCAATGACACACCGGCTGCTCTAGAGAACTATGTTCCAGCGAGATAACGGGTGCTCTAAACGGTGGTGTACCAGCGACACAACGGCTGCTCTAGAGAATGGTGTACCAGCGAGATAACCGGTGCTCTAAACGGTGGTGTACCAGCGACACAACGGCTGCTCTAGAGAATGGTGTTCCAGCGAGATAACGGGTGCTCTAAACGGTGGTGTACCAGCGAGATAACGGCTGCTCTAGAGAATGGTGTGCCAGCGAGATAACGAGTGCTCTAAACGGTGGTGTACCAGCGACACAACGGCTGCTCTAGAGAATGGTGTACCAGAGAGATAACGGCTGTTCTAAACGGTGGTGTACCAGTGACACAACGGCTGCTCTAGACAATGGTGTGCCAGCGAGATAACGGGTGCTCTAAACGGTGGTGTACCAGCGACACAACGGCTGCTCTAGAGAATGGTGTGCCCGCGAGACAACGGGTGCTCTAAACGGTGGTGTACCAGCGACACAACGGCTGCTCTAGAGAATGGTGTGCCAGCGATATAACGGGTGCTCTGAACGGTGGTGTACCAGCGATACAACGGCTGCTCTAGAGAATGGTGTGCCAGCGAGATAACTGGTGCTCTAAACGGTGGTGTACCAGCGACACAACGGCTGCTCTAGAGAATGGTGTGCCAGCGAGATAACTGGTGCTCTAAACGGTGGTGTACCAGCGACACAACGGCTGCTCTAGAGAATGGTGTACCAGCGAGATAACGGGTGCTTTAAACGATGGTGTACTGTCATCGCGGCAGGAGATGGCAGTTGAACACGCTGGGACGGGGTGCGGGGGGTCTTGCAGTACGCATGCGCGGTCCACCTATTCCTAAGTTAAATATATCGGCTTGCCGCATGCCAATGGTTGTCACTGCAACAAGCGACACTCAGCCACTGAAAGAAGGAATGTGCTGAGTGAGTGTAGCAAGTAGTGACCAACTGAATGTTTTTGGAATGCGCGATACGCAGTAAGCGGGAAGACCCCTGCAGTTCAAACTCGACTGCCAACTCCTGACGCGATATCAGTACCAGCGAGATAACGGCTGCTCTATTTTATCTCAGTGTTCAGTGGAGCATGCCTTGTGGTCTCGGGGACATACTGAGACTCTGGTCCCAAAGGCTCTGCCAAGAAATGTAATTCTAACCTGAGAGTTGGAAAGGGGTACACTCATCCTAGTGAGGTAACATTGAGAAGATGTGGGTTTGATTCCCATCTTAGCCAATGAGGCGTGAAGGAACTGAGGTTAAGCTGTCTGCCTCCCGCCAAGGTGGACCGGTTCGATTCTCGGTTTATCCATGTGGGATTTTTCGAATAGGAATATACCACTCATTGGTTCGGTATCAACGTAAAAAGGAGGCCCGGTTCCTGATGATCGCGGGCTTACGGTCACATAATACAGTACTACAAGCGTCCGACCGGCCGGCCAGCCATCCTAGAATTAATTTTTCCGTGGTTTCTCACCTTTACTCTAAGCAAATGCCGGGGATGGTTCTTTACGTTAAGGCCACAGCCACAATTAAATCACAAATACACACAATACAACAGCCACCAAAATAACTCAGTTCATCAGACAAATACTACACACACACCCAATTACAATTGGTTGAAATAACCACCATGTCTAAGACCACGATAGCAACAACTATTGCCTCCTGCAATAGTATATAGTTAGCTTGCCACGGTGGGTGAGTGGTCAACGTGTCGGTCTACTAACCCCAAGCTTGCAAGTTCGCTGCTGGCCGTGGTAAGTGATTTTTGAAAGGCGGCAAAAATTACGACACCATGCCATACGATGTTGGCATGTCAAAGAACCCATTTGAATTCAGAAAGCGATATAATGCTCAAGGACCTTAGATACCTAACCTCCTTGACTTTCATAGTGCTTCAAGGGACAACGAAATTAGACATGCAAGCTACCCTTTGGGTGTCAAATACCAAAGCTTGCACCCGGCTCCGAGGCCATACGATATTATTATTATAGTATATAGTTTACGCAACAGTAGAAGGATGTAGCTAAGTCTTTTCAGGTTTCCTGGGAGCCTTTTCTGAATCACTCCCGTGGCTGATGTTGTAACCTGTTTTTCGTAGGGTATATGCGCCACTGACATAAGTCAGATGGAAGCGAATTAATGTTTGTTTAAACGCGGCAACTTATTCAGCCAAGCTAATTTAATTGAGAAATTATTATTATTATTAATGTCATGTTTTATTTTGGATCTTTCTTTTAAAATTTTATTACCATACAGATAGGTTTTCTATCAATTAGAAAACACTATCAATTGGATTATTCCGATAGCCATTATCCCAGTAAATTATTTGATTGCGGAGAGTTCGGATTTTATATTCAGTTAGGGCTAGTTGAGAGTTTTGCGTCATCGGGATGTACAGATCCAAGAATAGCCGTAGTGAACAACAACGTGATGTCGCAACAAGTACGAGGGAACTTCTTCAACAGTGCGGTTTATTGAAAAGGCGATATGTATTGAAACGGAAATTGTACATCGGAGCGTCACGGCAAGAGCAATGAACTTTAAAGGCGGGAAGAAGCGCGTGGGGTCTCAGCCAATCAAGAGGAGGCCGGCCTACATCCAACTGTGTTGAGAGGTATGAAGACGCACGGTGATTGGTCATCAGGCTAGGCGGGAGATTGAGGGGTGGAACGTTGGAAGGGGAAGCGTGGCAAGTGCATATAGTGAGTGCGCTGCGTGAAGACAGGACTAACTTGATAACATTTGTCCGAAGTGGACTTAATCATTACTTTGGTTCCGTAATGGACGGATCGTTACTTCGAACATTATAATCTTCGCATTAGTCTCCGGACTTATTACTTGTGTTCCATGGTGAACGACATTTTACTGGTATACTCCACTGACCAATTCGTCATGGGTATTATACGAGCTGTTGTGAATAGGCAGACCGTATAAGTGGCTTTGGAATTTAGATCGACCACTAACAGTATTCAAACTTTGATATTAATTCGCAACTACGTCAAGAAACGAAGAAGATGACGCCGACCATCAATCTACAGCAATCTCTCTTGAAGCAACAAGTACGAGGGAGAAATTATCTCCAATGGTGAGCGGAACTGACGCATATCTACCGTAATCTCTCTCTTTTCATTATTTTTCGTCGTAAATTCAGTAACTTCATAGCTTGGTAATAATCGTAAATTCAGTAAATTCTTCCAACCTCCAATTTCACGTAGTTTTCTTGCGGTGATGGTAAAATCGTTCAGCTCCATTTATTATTATTATTATTATTATTATTATTATTATTAAATTTACCACAGTCTTGTTTTTTTATTATTAAACTCATTTTATTCAACATTCAATCTTTAATTCCAGTAGGTAGTTTTATATATGACAAAACCTTCTCCCAAATCAAATGTTATCAGGGTTAATGATGCAATCATACCACGGTCCGATTTCGAAGAGTATTTCATGTGTTCTACGCAAGCTAGGGGTTGATATAAATATAAATTTTAGGTTTCAACTTGATGTTGGCTCCTTGGCGCCCAATTAATAAGTCAATCTTAGACGTAGAAGTTATAGGTAAGCACCCGTCAGGAAAACGTTACACTTGTGCGCCCAAGTGGGACAAAGAACCCGTTACACTTGCCACCCAACTGTGGGACATTTTGTGGTTCTTCCTCACTCTCCCCAGAAAGCGTTACAATGTGACGATTGGACAACGGGTTGCTTCCATGCAGCTTTGAACTCTCCAATTTAGTGCCTGAACTAACAAATCTTCTTGCTCCAAGTATCCTTCAGGTTATTGGTGTAAGGAACTACGTCTACCAGAAGGGTCATTTTCTCAACTCCACTAGCAATCATAATACCCGCTTTGTTGTGAGGTACAGTTTTATCTATCAAAGTTGTCCTATTCGAGTGCAGCTTGTGCTATTGGTTGTCCAACGCGGCAGCGGATATATACTGATAATAAATGGTGTTGATTCCTATAGGGCATTAGTGACATCTTGGTCATGTAGTCCGGTGTATTTGGGCGTGTGTGTTGAATCTGTCTGGTAGCCTGTGTATTTGTGATGGCTGTACTAGTGTGTATAACTGCATTTGGGTCTATGATTTAGGCAAGAGGAAGCTGTGGCCCTAATTTCGCTACCATCCCGGTATTCGCCTGGAGTTGAAGTGGGGAACGTAAAAACACTTTTAGGAGGGCAGAGGTTTAAATCAAACCCACCTCTTCTCAGTTCTGCCTCTCGAGGGAGACTGTAGCCCGTTCCAGCACCATAAATGAATATTTTCGCTGAGCCTGGAATCTAACTCAAGACTTCCATGGTGACAGCAAAACACGCTAGCCACTAGGCTTTGAAGTGGACTGCTTGTGGATTTCTAAATATGCTTGCTACTGAGAGAGAATTTCTGGTGAATTATTTTTGCTACTTGATCTGGAGTCTGGTAGTGTAGAGCTTGATGTAATGTACTGTCTTTGACATTCCTGCATATGTCGTTCGCTCCTGGCTCCTACTTCTCTCATCGCCATGAAGAATCTCCTGAAACAATGCCGACATGTTGCTCGTTTTCTTGAGATTTATGGGTCCATTCTGAGACTCCCGTCTTGGTGTGTTGTAAGTCTCCATGTCAGAAAACTATTGTTGTTGTTAATTTATTTTAGGGGCTTGGGATATCTTGGTCATCAGCACCGTGTAGTTGGGTGTGTATTGCATTTGTCTGATAACCTGCATTTATGTGATGATAACTGTAGTAGTGCGTGTAACTATTAGGGACGGGGAGGGGATGAGGTAGGTGCCCCGAGACATAGAATAAGATACCGTACTATCCTGGCATTTACCTGTAGGGAGTGTGGTAAACAATGGGGGGAAAACTACACTCAGGTTAGCTGCTGTCAGCGCTGAGATTCGCAGCTATGAACTCCGGAATTTCTGTAGCTGCCCTCGCGGCTGTGGTGCAATTTAACGAGCACGGCTACTTCACGGGGCTTTCCAAAACGAGAAGTTAAGTTGTGGCTTCATGAAAATGAAATGTTAATATCGATGATCTCGCTTTTTAAATGCTCTGTCCAAATACCAATCTTAATACGCTGCAATAGTCTTGTGATCATAACGAAGCAAAGTAGCTTCTACTGCCACTCCTGAACCAAGTACCAGCATGGCACTGAAACTCTAGCCCTTATTCCTCTTTCAACGAAATCGGGGATGAAATGTGACTAATTCGTATGCACTGGGTGGTTTTCACAACCGGTTGCGATTCCTGTCACCTACCTCATCAAACGACTTAATGAGAGCTATGGATGAAACTGGGCAAGGGATTTGAAGGTTGCGGCCATAGCCTTTTAGAAGGTACCTCTGGGCAACTGCCCGGATTTGAAAATAGGTAGTAATAGAAGACCATTTCAAGGACATCCGACGGTGGGGTTCGAACCCCACACGTCTACTGAGTCTGGAGATAGTCTGGCACCATGGCCTAGTGGTGCGCCTTAGCGAGCGTAGCTACCGCAGTAGGTCGGCACGATATTGAATAGTAGTATTTTTACATCCCCAAGTATCGTTCTACTTTGTGTTTATTATTAATTAGATTGATTGAAAATAGGGACTGCCAGCTATAACCATCGGGTCGATCACCCGTTCCGGTATAACACTTCGCATTCGCCCCTGGGGTGCAGTGAACCTCCTAGAGTTAACTGTATTGGATGGGTAATGGCACTGCTTTCATTCTTACCAAAATGAACTTGTTATGGACTAGTGTCATAACGTAGTGGTAGCAAGTATTTACAAGGATTCCTCCTTAATATACTGCACATAGGTTATCAACAACTCTCTACATTCTTCGTAGCCTATGTATTTGGAGTCCCAAGATAACGAGTGACAAAGAACAACTCCTGAACCCAATGTTTCTAAGATCAGGGACTACATGGGTTCTGTTCGTCGTAGAAGAACAGTAGTCTATTGACAACAAATCCAGCAACTGTTAATAAATACCCTCCTCATTTCTTCTTGAGGGGTCTAAAATAAAACACCGTCAGTTATGAAGGAGTTTCCGAAACAATGCAATGCAATCATGTCGAATATACAGACCTTTTTAAGTATTTATATACCACATCGAAGAAATAAAATGGAGAAAGGAACTGGCTATATATTACAGTCTTTTTTATTAGTATACAAAGTAATGCAATCAAAATAGTCTACATTAATCAATGAAATAAAAATAGCACCGTGTATAAACTAACCTTGTGGAATATCAGTTAAATGTATTGTTCACACATGGATATATAACAACACTTATTAACAAAGAAATATAAAGTTACGTGTTCTTTTTTTTAATCGGTGAAATCGCTCGTTAAAGCTTGTTCTGGAGGCGTTGATGTTCACCCATTAAGGCCAATGAGGCGACGCTGCAGTAATTTGAAACTCTTGGGCCACACTTATTTTCCTTCCAAAGACACTCCGTGCATTTGTGCATCAAGTAAATGTGACACCATTCGAACCCGGTAGGTTTAGCTATTCCATTAAGCGAACTGTTAAAATACATGCTCCGTATTTAATATATAGGTACTGTACTACCATTCCAGCTCCTATTTGGACAGTCCACTTCATGGTGTAGTGACTAGCATTCTTAGTTATCACCGCAGAAGTTGGGGTTCAATTCTCAGCTCTGCCAAGGCATTTAATTCTGGCCTGAGGGCTGGAATAGGGTTAACTCAGCCTCCTGAGACAGGACTGAGAAGAGATGGGTTTAATTTCAACCTCAGCCCTCCTAAAAGTGATTTTACGCAGTTTAACACTTCAATTCCAGGCGAATGCTGAAATGGTACAGAAATTAAGGCAACGACTAAATCTTAGTCCCAGTTACACTAGTGCAGCATCACAAATACGCATGTTATCAATCATATTCTACACACACACACACACACACACATTCTCATGTACAAGGACCACCTAATGGTGTAGTGGCTAGCATTCTTGACTGTCGCCCCTGAGGCCCAGTTCCGATTCCCGGTTCTATCAAGAAATATTATTCTAGTCTGAGAGCTGGAACGGGGTATACTCAGCTTCGTGAGGCAAAACAGAGAAGAAGTGTGTTTGATTCCCACCTCAGCCGTCGTTAAAGTGGTTTTCCGTGGGTTTTCACCTCTACTCCAGGCCAATGCCGGGATGGTTCCTAACTTAAAGCTACTGCCACCTCCTTCCATTCCTTACCTGAATTAAAAAGACATACACGCACATTCTACTACAGACACCACAATAACTCAGATTATCAGATAAATTCCATACGCCAGCCCAAGAATACGGGGTTACATGACAGCCCCTAAATTAGTGATGCATACCAGAGCACTCCCAGACAAGTAGGGGAAGCTTGGGAGCCCATCGATCTGCTAAGCTTGGCCGTGAAGGTAGGGGAAGTGGACTGGGTATCGACAAGGCTTCGCAAGGCTAACTAACATTCCGTGTCGATGAGCGCTTTTAAAATCAATTTGCTCAATTATAACTGCTTGAGGTAGTTATATTATTACTTTTGTTTGTGGTTGTAATATCTAGATCATCTGCCCAGAAATATTATTGGAAAGTTTGTGGACTCGAATCCCGGCGCAGTCAGTTGGCAGTTAAGGTCCTTAAATGCGAGGGAGCCATGACAGATTTAATGGCACATGAAATATCCCCTTCGTAAAAATATTCCACCACTCTGTCGACTCTATAAAAACCGCAGTAGTTATAAGGGACATAAAACCAACAACATTATGAATATTCATTAATAATATTTGGAGTTAGTGAATAATACACACATCAAAAAAAGTTTTGCATCACCTCGGTTCCCAGATCTCCGGCATATAGACGTTGACTGTGTATATTGTATCCAAGATACAGTCCCTTTGACTGTTCATAGATGTCACTAAAACTGCTCAAAGATGTAAACAACCATGCATGAGCAGGGCCTATTAGACGGAGGGGGTACGACAGCCGATCAGTTCCAGTCATTCCACCAGGACGAAGGTACGCTGCTCATGTTGTCTGTAGTTCTACCATGCCTAGAAGGTCAATACCGCAGTTCGATCGCGTCCGCATTGTTACTTTGTGTCAAGAAGGGCTCTCAACAAGGGAAGTTTCCAGGCGTCTCAGAGTGAACCAAAGCGATGTTGTTCGGACATGGAGGAGGTACAGAGATACAGGAACTGTCGATGACAGGCCTCGCTCAGGCCGCCCAAGGGCTACTACTGTAGTGGATGACCGCTACTTACGGATTGCCGCTCGGAGGAACCCTGACAGCAATGCCACCATGTTGAATAATGCGGTTCGTTCAGCCCCAGGACGTCGTGTTTCAACTCAAACTGTGCGCAATAGGCTGCATGATGCGCAACTTCACTCCCGACGTCCATGGCGAGGTCCAGCTTTGCAACCCCGACACCATGCAGCGCGGTACAGATGGGCCCAACAACATGCTGAATGGACCCCACGGAATTGGCATCACGTTCTCTTCACCGATGAGTGTCGCATATGCCTTCAACCAGACAATCGTCGGAGACGTGTTTGGAGGCACCCTGGTCAGGCTGAACGTCTTAGACACACTGTCCAGCGAGTGCAGCAAGGTGGTGGTTCCCTGATGTTTTGGGGTGGCATTATGTGGGGCCGACGTACGCCACTGGTGGTCATGGAAGGCTCCGAAACGGCTTTACGATACCTGAATGACATCCTCCGACCCATAGTGCAACCATATCGGCAGAATATTGGAGAGGCATTTGTCTTCATGGACGACAATTCTCGACCTCATCGTGCACATCTTGTGAATGCGTTCCTTCAAGATAACGACATCGCTCGACTACAGTGGCCAGCATGTTCGCCAGACATGAACCCTATCGAACATGCCTGGGATATGTTGAAAAGGGCTGTTTATGGACGTCTTGACCCACCAACCACTCTGAGAGATTTACGCCGAATTGTCGTTGAGGAGTGGGACAATTTGGACCAACAGTGTCTTGATGAACTTGTGGATAGTATGCCACGGCGAATACAGGCATGCATCAATGCAAGAGGACGTGCTACTGGGTATTAGAGGTAGTGGTGTGTACTGCAATCTGGACCACAAATGCTGAAAGTCTAGCTGTATGATGGTACAACATGCAATGTGTGGGTCTCATGAGCAATAAAACGAGCTGAAATGTTGTTTGTGTTGATCTCTATTCCCTTTGTATTTAACGGTTCCGGAACTCTTGGAACCGAGGTGATGCAAAACTTTTTTTGATGTGTGTACATGGGACTGATCAGGAAGAATCACAATCCTCCTAAATCAAACAACAGGTTTATTAACATACAAATTTCTCCTTCCAGCTAATGTTGGAATTATCATTATTTACATGAGGAAATGTACGAGTTTATACACAATGTAGCACTTCCGTTAACGTCTCTAGATTGTTCACGCATAATGTGTGCGATCATCACCTATAACACTTGCATACTGCTGTCCATGGTGAGTATTGTAATGTCCTTCTACATTAAATTCTTCCCACTGTTTATAGCAGTGCCAAATATTATACACAGGTCACCATTTCCCATCTCTGTAATGAGGAAGTCATTCTCCCATGCAGGATCTAAATATATGAGCCAGAACGGTGGTTTGACATTATTATTACTATAAGCACCGTTCGTGTGGAGTGAGCACGCTGCGTCCTCGCTCGACAACTACAGTCAACGTCAACGTGACAGTCGCTCATCGAATTCTGCTCCGCCCGCAAAGCTACATGTGCTCACAGACCCAGAGGAAGCTATTTGTGTAACACTGCCCTAAATGAATGAACAGCGGAAACTCTTGCCTGGCGTGAGTGTGAATAAACCCCCTATAATATCACGCTCAGGATGGCCTCTTTGTGAACCTTTGTAGTTCAACTTCTTGATGTGACTTGTTGCTAAGCTCAAAATATTGCCATTCGTCGTCGAAAAATAAAACTAAAACTAAAAGGGAGCACAGTTATACAAGGATCAGTCCATAGCTCGGACCATGTTTGGAACAGAGGGTTGGGTTGTTGAATTTTGTGATGCATTGCCTCACGAACAAGCAATTTGCTAATGATGAAGGTATTTCATTGTGGTAGTTCCATTGAGGATAATTGCAACATTTGTTTTAAAATACTAAATGATGGACTGCACAACATGCTTGTAGTGACCTGCTATGTGGAGAGACAATTCTAACACGCTTACCAGGGACATAAAATATCCACTTTCTATATGTATAAATGCATTAATACTGAAATATGTTCCAATATGCCATATTTTCTCTTTTTAACTGGTTCGTAACCCCCAATGAGTTAGTGGAGGGAGGGAGGTGGTGTATTAATACGTGTGCGTCAAGTACTCACAGAATGAGAACGTAATGAGAGAAATAGTACGAAAGAACTTAAGTGTGGTGTATTGTAATGCAAGAAAGGTTCCGTTGGACAGAAAGACGACTCCTCATCTCCACCCAATCATCACCTCTATTACCTGTTCTGCACACACATTTAAGTAGAAGAAGTATTTTTCATCTCACTGACCCAGCCTGGCATTACTAACATGATTATTATTGTTATACGTGACTCGCAAAACTTGGTCAGAATTTATGATTTTTGTAGGTTTGCATGCCAAATCATTGTAGGGGTATAGAATTTTGTATATTATTAAGTCGAGTATGCACTCTTGAAATCTAAATTCCCATTGAAAAAAAAAAGCTACTGCAAGTATTGATTGCTCGTTTCCAGGTGTGAATTTCTTGTTTCTTCTAAAACTTGAAGGTTTTAGTGCCATTAATGTTATCGTTTCTATGGTCCTTCTCGCGGCACAGCAAGATTCGACGTCTTGTGTCTTCGTTAAAGTTTCTCCCTCTGCTAGTTGGAAAGTTAGAAATGTTATCAAGACTTGCTAGACTATTGTCAACGTAGAAATTATTCGAGCTCGTGATAAATAGCATAATAGCAAAAAGGCCTACAGGAAAACAAACTACATCATGATTTTTCTTGTTGTTCTGCATTGACTCATTGTAAAATTAACTTTTAGAAACACAGTTTAATATCTTTTTTGACAGGCATAAATTAAAAGGAACCGCATTTTGGTGGTCTTCGATGGAAATGCCGACTTAAGAAAATTGCAACTCGCAATTCTGTCGTGCCACATCAACTACATTTTGATGCATGTTAAAACCAGACTTGTTTTCTATGCATATTTGACATTCTAAATTGTTTCTTCAACACTGAAGACGAAATAAAACTGGACTTTGTTAGAGTTTCGTTCTTGAGTCCGTTGTAATCCACACATCCTAAGCGTTTGTAAAGTGTAACTATCCATCGTGTAAATAAATGGGTTTAGTATACATGGATTGGTATTTATTGTGAATTGGCGAGACACGTAGGAAAGGCCTGCCAGCCATCGTCAAAGCTCTCTCGGCACAAACATGTTCATAATTTTTTTTTCGTTTTCTCATTTCCCATCAGCATTTTCCAAGAGGGCTTTAGACCTGTAACGACAGTTTGAAGGGGATATTGAAATTGTTTCCATTATTTCGGCATCCAGTAAAAACTTGTAGTCTCATCCTCGATTTTAAATGATGCAGCACTCGTCTGTAGGTTACGACTTCCCTGGTTCCTGTAATTTCACACAATAACCAAATTAAACACTTACATGCATAGGTGTCCATGGCTATGAAATGATGCAGCATACAATAATATAGCTTGTAAAATAGCATTTGGCCTCCCTGTCTTCCCCGAAGACAACTACATAAAACTCATAAAACCAGTCGTTACGAAAATGTAGTTGCAAAGCCAAAATGGGTCTCAAATCATTTCTCCTTTATACTACAATAATGATTTTAGCCTAGATCAGGGGCGGCCAGACTTTGCACCCTCGGTGTGCCGACTGCTCTGCGCCGCACTCGGCAGCACTCCGGCAGGCCTCTCTCGGCTGGGCTGCCTGCCCTGACTGCCGGTGCGTTGGACCGAGTCAGTTGGGATCGCCTTCGCACCGGACGTAATGTAAACAAACGGTTCTTCCAATGTGTTGATTGTCCGAAACATCTACATTTTGTTCGCGTGTTTCTGCGCGTACCGGCAGTTGAAGATTACGTGCTTAGCATTAAAACATTTTCTTGTTCTTGATTGATGTAGTGGCTTTGCGACTTGGTGGTCATGTAGCCCCGTGTACTTGGGTGTGTGTATATAATTTGTCTGATAAACTGTGTAATTATGGTGGCTGTAATGGTGTGTGTATTTGTAATCCAGGTGAGGACTGGGAAGGTGGCAGCCGTGGCCATAATTTAGGAGCCATCACGGTATTTGCCTGGAGTAGAAGTGCGAAACCACGGAAAACTACTTCCATGATGCCTGAGATGGGAATCGAACCCACCTCTTCTCAGTTTTGCCTCATGAGGCTGAGTGTTCCCAGTTCCAGCCCTGAGACCAGAATTATATTTCTTGGCAGTACCGCGATTGAAACCCGGACCTCCAGGGCAACATTCAATAATGCTTGCCGCTACACCACGAGGTGGCCAGAATTAAAACAATTAGAAATATTGATAAGGTGTCATGGGACTCATATTTTATGACAATACAATTTTGGTCACATTTTTTCCCCTTGCTTTCAATTGGGTTTCATATTTACAATATGTTCAATGTTCGGTACGATTGCTTGTGAGACAATCAACCGGAGGCTGTTCCACAGGTTTTCGTCAGACATCAAAAAAAGCTTGTAGTTTAACGTGACAGTTAATCTTGAGATCATGAGCCACGGGACCTCCGTTTTACGTGGAATCCGAACCACAGGACATGGCATTTCACTTCGAAAATCTCACATGCATTGACCTGGAATCGAACCCGGACCACCTTGGTGAGAGGCACACAGCTAGACCGCTGAGCCACCACGCCCCTCGTCAGACATCAGAGCGCAATGTCGTGATTTTGTTAGTTTCAATGCAGAGGAAAACGTTTCACAGACATACGTTGCTCCAAGCATTGATAACACTTGTGTGGCCTGCCTGTGCAATTTTGGATATTTTTGCTGCGGTAATTTTGAGTAGAAATCAGGCAAATTTTTCACAGAGCTAAAAATATCCATAAGTCTTGTGCACATTGCAAATTTATAAGCTCCATTTGAAACGCATGCGGAACCTCAATTACAGAGATTGAAAATGGCTTGGCAAACAAATCAAAAACAGGCTGAAGTTTTGCAAGTTCTAGAAATCTGGTAGAAAACTCTTTCAGCAAGTCCTCAATAATACTCACGTACTGGTCAATGTCGGCTTCTTCGCGGACGGATTCCAGGTTTGGAAAATGCACTGTATTCCTGATTTCTAATTGGGCTTTCCACAACTGCAGCTTCATTTTAAAAGCCATAATTTTGTCACAGAAGTCCGTAATCAGGTGATCCCTACCTTGCATTGACACATTTAAATCGTTAAGGTGCCCTGTAATATCGGTCAAAAACGCTAGGTCCGGTATCCAATGAGGATCAGGAATTTTCGGCTCTCGTTTACCAAGCATGTCAATGAATAAACTGATTTCCTCTCTTAAAACAAAAAGTCTGCGCAATACTTTACCTCTGCTGAGCCATCTCACTTCACAATGGTAGGGCACATCACAATGTTAGGCATCTACAGATGCTAGAAATTCTTTGAATTGGCGATGATTCAGACCATGCTGCTGAACTAAATTTACAATGCGAACTACCACTTGCAAAACGTCACCGAGCTTGGCTGCTTTAGAGCAAAGTGTCTCCTGATTAATAATGCATTGTATTGAGTACAACTTAACGTTCAAACTATCCAACTTAGCTTGAAGCCGAGTGATAAAACCTATCTTTGACCCCTGCACGGACGGCGCAGCGTCAGTTGTTACAGAAAACGAGCGTTGCCGCTGCAAACCCACAGAGTCAATAGCGTCCTCCACAGCCTGAAAAATATATTCGGCTGTTGTTGTGTCTTTGAGTGGTATGATGTCAACAGCTCCTCCGTTACTTTAAGTTCACTATCGACGCCCCACACAAAAACAGCCAGTTGCACTACGTCCGTTATGTCCGTCGATTCATCCAAGGCAATTGAAAATGCAATGAACTTGTCACATCTTTCCATTAATTGTCTTTGGACATCCTCAGCTAAGTCGGGAATGTGGTGCGCAATTGTGTGACGCGACAGTGAAATATCCTGAAACTGCTGAACTTCCAACGGGCATAGCTGTCTGCGGCATCAATTAGGCATGCTTTTACAAAATCCCCTTCTGAAAAAGGCTTGGCGTTTTTAGCTATTCGCAAGGAAATCTTGTAACTTGCTGGTAAGGTCGGATTCAAAATTCCAAGTTCCTGTCAATTAAAAACCATACTGTTAAAAGATACGAAATCCGTTTTATCACAATGTTATTAAAACGACAAACATTTGCAAGAAGACTAGATACTTAAGAGTGCAGTACATATTTCTAGCGTTGATTTCAACTCATTAAATTTAAGTTGACGCTCTTCGTCCTCGAGAGCCCCAAATTCCTGCTAATGTCTCCAATTGAAATGCCGCTCCAGTGAATACTTCCGCAAGCAAACAACAACACATTATTGGCATATAACACATATCACGTTTCCGTTGTGCGAGATGAAAAACAATTGTTCCCACTCTTTCTTAAAAGAAGTCACACTTCCACTTCTCCTTTTCTTTTCAGCGCTAGCCATAGTCAAACGTTACTAATCCCTGCGATCAAATAATGTCAATTGTGACTACTGATAGCGACCGTTTGACCTTCGACCCAGCAAAGACAGTACGGGAGGGAGTAAGACGAGAGAGCGAGAGAGAGACAGACATATAGTCTTCCCCCACAATCACTGTAAGGCCGTCCGCCCCTAAAGCACTCCGGAGTGCAGCCGGTGTGCCACTGCGCCCGGAGTGCTGTTTGGTCACCTCTGGCCAGCCTAGATTGTTGAACTAATGGCCTTGAACGTAAAAACTAACCTTCGTGAAATAATACGCAGCTTTTCGCATGTGATGCGCATCCATCCATCCATAGCATACATACTGTACATACATACCGTACATACATAAATACAGAAATTGAACCAATATAACCCCCTACATTCTTTTGACATGAAACACATTGAAAATGTAAAATGTCCTGATTCTAAACAATGATTTCTTGGCTATCGCCCCAGATGCCCGGGTTCGGTTCCTGGATCTGCCTGAAATTTAATTCTGGTGTGGAGGCTGAGACGGGGTACACTCAGCCTCATGAGGTAAAACTGAGAAGAAGTGGGTTCGATTCCCACCTCAGCTTTCCTGGAAGTAATTTTCCATGGTTTCCCACTTCTACTCTAGGCAAATGCCGGGATGGTTCCTAACTTAGGAGTAAGATGTCCAAGCCCCTCAAACGAAACAACTACAACAACAATTTAAACAATGCGCAGGAAAAACTGTAATGTTATCCATATAGTTTGAGGCACGTTTAGTTTAGCAATAGTGCTCTCCTTGTTGCTCCCCGCTTCGCCGACAAGGGGACGGGGAAGGAAAATTGAGTGCTCATGTAAATCATCCTTGGCTGTCAAAGTTTTCATACTTAAAGGCTTCTAGAAGTAATATTTGTGAGGGGTCGAGAAGCCAGGCCGTTTAGTTTCCTTCGACACTTCCAGTAGATTTGTTGCGTGTAAGAAGCATTTCGCGCGCTGAATAACTTGTCACAGCAAGGCGCCGCCGTTCACCAGACGGACTAGTGTCTCCTTCACCCCAGCTCTACTTCACTTCACTGGCACAATAATTAAGTACCTAATGGCCGAAGGAATGGAGAAGAATCTGTAGTCTGTCGGAAACATGTCTACTGGTGGAGCAACAGCTTCATCCTTTTTCTGTCATTCAGAATCGAATTTACATTTTCCGAAAAGAACTTGTGAGTTTGTATATTTTATTTACCCTTCGAAGTAAAAATATTAACGACACGATTCCAAACAGACCTACTTTGACCTTGTTTTTCTCCTTTTTAGGAAATATTTCTTCTCACAATTCTTCAACAGTTGAACTATTAATGCGTAAAACAGTATGTTAATCTCTGTGAAATCTTGGGTATAGCCCGCACCGTACCGGTAGCTGTGGACGTTAAATCGCTCACCATAACCCAGATGGGGAGCTGCAGAAAGTCAGGCGTTGACAGCAGCTATCTTGAATGTGGGTTTGCCGAGATTTTCCACATTCTCTCCAGGAAAATGTCAGGATAGCACCTTATTTCAAGTCCCGGGGCACCTACCCCATTCCGGCCTTAACAATTACAGTTACATACGCTACTACATTCACCATAGGAACATAGGTTATCAAAAAATTGAGCTCGCACCCAAGTTGCTGCTACTACTTTGAATTAACAACAAACTCAACAATATTTCTGTCTTAAGGACATTTATTTATTTATGTACTATTTATTTATTATTTATTCATTGTTTGTTTATTTATTTATTTATTTATTTATATTTATTTTTTATTTATAGGTTATATTTACAGATCATTAACTTAATCGTAAGAACATATTTCCCTATCTTTTCCAATTCCGGATAGTTTATTTTTAAGTTGAAAATAGATATCTCTCCAGCCATGTCTAAAAGCTTGCCGTAGATTTCGAATGCAATCATTCCCCTGGTGTAAAATCTACAATACCGTACCACAAAACCTGGAACTCATTGGAATTAAAATCCGACTCATTGAATTCCATTATGTCGACAGTCCCGCTGCTCACTAGGCGAGGGAGCTCTAATGGACCACACCAAAGAACGTATTGGAAGATTAGCGGGACGATTACTGGCAAATAACCACACTGCCGTTCTTCGCTCCCTTCAACACTCGCATGCGATATTCAATAATGTTGAGAGATCGGCCTATTCGTTTCTGTTCATAATACGGTGAATTCGAAACTAAGAAGCTGAATTGTCGAGGTAAAACAAACCGAACAAATGGATTCCTCCACTAATATTACCCCGCCCAGCTCGTGGCGTGGTGACTAGAATTCTATTCCCGGCTCTGCCAATTTAATTCTGGTCTGATGGCTGTAACAGGGTTCACTCAGCCTCGTCAGGCAGAGCTGGAGATGAGGTCGTTTGATTCCTCCTTCAGCCATCCTAGAAGTGTTCTTGCCAGCCGAATACCGGGATGGTACCTTAACTATGGCCACGGTCGCTTCATACCCAAATCCTGCCCCCACTTACAAATACATCCATCACAATATAACACCCAATTACACAAGGCCACTAAACCCTTAAATTAATCAACAACAGCAGTGCACCCAGCGTGGCGGTAAGACTATGCACAGTATCACTGATCCTTTTCGGCAAGAAGCTTACCGTAAGTTATATTTTATGTGAGCGTTTCTTCGGGAAGTATCATTTACTTCCCCCAAGGGCTCACAACTAGTGGGACGTAGGGGGGGCGCCCACGGAGTCCGGAATTGCTTCCACTTACTTGTACCGTGTTGCTCGTCACCTTTCAACTCTTGTTCTCTTCCGACCCCGACACTACTTGGGTATCTGAGGCCTAGGGAGCTTTCATTTTCCCACCATTTCTTTTCTGTTCTGATACCCTCATTATTTGAGGGGTGACACTTCTTCTTTTCTTCTCATGGTATCTTCTGCCTTCTGTCTAAGGCCCAAAAGGGGACAGGGTGTGTGTCGCCCCACCACGTATGGTGCACCCTGGATAGTGCTACATTCTCAAGGGCTCATGGCTGGTGAGCTCGGGAGTTAGCTACCCCGAGGCTTTCTCGAGTTGAGTCCGTTTTCCCCTTTTTCCATTGCCATTGGGACGGTCCCTCTCCTGTTTCCCTTCCCTTCCATAGCTCGTCTTATTTCCGATTCTTTCACTCGTTATCCTTCGAGGGTCGAGGAATTTTTCCCCCTATTTTTATTTCCCTTATTCCTTTTTTCTTTTCTTCTTTGAGTACGTGAGTTTTCACTCTCACCCAAACCATTATGGGCTGATAACCTAGATGTTAGGCTATCATCACCTCTCTCGGTTATTTCTGTCACATCGTTTAATCTCCGCAGCCCCGGTGCTTGTGTGTATGTGATCTGTGTTACTGTGGTGTATACTTGTGACTGGGACTTGAATTGGGAAGGATGTTGCCATGGACTTATAACTTTTATCTGGGAACCCACTTGTATGATGGCTCGGAGAGGCATTAGAACCCACCTCTCTTCTCATTTGATCTCACAGGATTCAGTGCGCACCATTACAACCCTCCTGCCAAAATTAAAATCATATAAGAAACAATAATAATAATAATAATGCTATTGGTTTTACGTCCCTTTTAACTATTGCGGCTGTTAGAGACGCTGGGGTGTCGGAATTCTTCCCCGAAGAGGACCTTTAACGTGCGAGTAAATCTACCGACACGGCTCCCTCATATTTGCGCACCCTCAAGTGCCAGCTAACTGTGCCGGGATTCGATCCCGCTATCTTGGGATCAGCAGGTGACAACGTTAGTCTACCGCTAAGCCACGCAGCCAGTCAAATCACATAAGAGTCAGGAATGGAATCTGGGACTGATGCTACATGGAGCCGCACAGTTCGGTGAGAGTGTGCGTGATAATACCGTACGGTTCGTTAATCAGTGGTGATGGACTCATTAGAGCTTTTAATCAGGGCTCCCCTCCAAATCCAGTGCATGCAAACCTATATGCTGTCCCTTAGTATGTCATCGAAAATTGTCACTCGTAGTATCCGGATGTTTGAATACTAGGTTCAGTACATGTATGTATGTATGTATGTATGTATGTATGTATGTATGTATCCATTTGATAACACTAGACAACAAATTTTAACTTTTTGTTTCTTACAATGGCAAGAAATAGTTGATTTATAGGGATTTGAGTGTGCTGAAGTTGAAAATGACAGTTAAAATCTATATAGCTCAGGTTTGGAAGTTATTGAAACTTTTATGTCCTTCACATATTATAATGGGACAACAATTGTTGGGCTTATTAGCACATCTGCGGGACATTTTGACAGAAGTTTTGATTCCACACAGTAACTCAAAATCTCACGTAAAAGTCACAGTACAAAAAGGAGCAGTTTTGATTCCATACAGTAACGCAGAAACCCGTATCACAATACACATATGCTAGGAACAAAGCACAGCATTCATTGGCATTCCTGAAATAAGAAAAACTAGCGCTAAAACAGAAATAAGGACGTAACTAACTTCATATAGCAAGAAAGCGGGAGAGCTAAAAAACGAAAATTATTGTCATTTTGGAATTCAGCGTACCAAAATCTATAAAGATTGGGTATTTTTATTTATGTAAAAATTCCATTGTTGAACAGTGTAATTTGTGTATTCACATCAAATGTTAACTTTTGTTCCAGGTAAGAAATACATCTCCATTGCTGTCGTTTGGTGAGTGAACTCGTTACTGGATTTATTAGATTTTGTGGTGGATGTATTTTTTATTTTTAAGAAAAGCAAAACTGGTTTCGATTAGATTATGACTCACTGAGAGCATTTCAGAGTCTACGATTCTTTTCAAAAATTACTACTCGACATGCAGCCCAAACATTTTGCGATACGTTTCAAGATACAGTGCAGTATTTAGAAAGGACGCTACTGTCCAAGCCCCTGATTGAAGCAACATTCTTCAACAATCTGTGGTGTCATGTTAACTTCCTCGGTTGTGGCTTATGATCTCAAGATCACAGGTTGATTCCCAGCTGAAGAAGTCGAATTTTTGAAGGGCGAGAAAAAATAATGACACCCAGTCGTATGCCAACCTGTAAACAATCTCTCGCATCACGTTTGGTGTTAGGAGGACATAATTAAATCTCAACCACAGATTTCCCAATAGAGTTCTGGTTTCACTGTCAGGTAGCAGTCTAAACGGAACGTTGAAACTTGAGAGTTTAGATAGCTTAGACCTTGATGTCAAATTTAAATCAGTTCGGTCGTTGCAAGCTTGGTTTGCCTGCTACTCAATGGGAAGGCAATCCGCATGGCTCATCAATGTGTTGTGTTGCATACATACCCCTGCAGCTTTCTGGCTGTCACCCAATTTATGTAATCATTGCCCAGTTCGCTTGTTGTCTTTTTTTACTACAAATAACGTTAAATGACAATTCTAGGTGATAGAGTTTACATTCTGGTGCAAGGACGGTGTTCAGCAAGACAAATTCTGAAATAGGCTACTTCTTTTTTACTCTGACGAGTGACTGTATTGAAATTAACCATATTATCCGGTATCTCACAGTTGTTAATTCACCAAACCCCGAGTTTCTGAATACAAACAGGCTTGGCAATCGCGGTTGACTCATGTCGAATGACATGGGAAATGCATCAGTGACCTGGCATCACCGCGCGTGTCTAAATAATGTGATGTTTTCCGTTGAGAGGGCAAAATGGTGAAAATATCTCCGACAGTAAAACTTGGTTCTTGGGATCGTTTGGACATAGATTTCTGTTTCGCATTTGGACTGATTAAATTCACCCTAGGCAGGTCTTACAAGGGAACTACCAACTCTGCTCATATCATAAAGCCAATAGCATTAGTATTATTATTACTATATTGCATATGGAGACCCATATAATTATAGCCTATACCAGCAACAAACTTATCCTGAAAATCTCACTTACCAATTCCAATTGGAAGGGCCTACGTGCAACGTCTAGTAAATAGTAATTGTTTTAATTTAGGGGCTTTGCGACATCGTGGTCATGTATCCCCGTGTACTTGGGTGTGTTTAAAATTTGTTTGATAACCAGTGTCACTGAAATATCTGTACTAGTGTGTGTGTGTGTGTATTCGTAATTCATTAATTCATTCATATATTTGTAATTGGTGGTGTGTCCCCCGGTGGCAAATTGGATATACATAACAAATAAATAATTATACATAACAATTCAATAACAATTAAACTGGAGTATTTACACAAATAGTCGGTCTTTTCTTAAACACACCTATATGTTTGGGGAAAGGCTCTAAGACTGCGGCAGGTAGAGAGTTCCAGGTATCAATGGCATTGTTAACAAATAATATTTACCATAATTTGTTCGCTGTGGTCGGCCCTTAACTTTGAAAGGATGATCACTCCTACCTATGTAAGTGGGCTTTCCCATACGTTTGAGGTAAGATTTGGGTAGGAAGCGGCCGTGGCCTTAAGTTACGACCCATCCCGGCATTTGCCAGGAGTAGACGTGGGAAACCACGGAAACCACTTCGAAGATGGCTGAGGTTGGAATCGAACCCGTTTCTTCTCAGTTTTGCCTCACGAGGCTGAGTGTACCCCATTCCATTCCTCAGACCAGAATTGGCAGAGCCGGAAATCGAACCCGGGCCTCCATGATGACAGCCAAGAATGCTAGCCACTACGCAACGAGGCGGACGTATAGTAAATAGGTCAGGATGAAAGCACAAGATGTTAAAGGAGGAGAGGGGACGGAACTCGATAGAACTTGTGTTTCTCCTTTTCAGCTTGGTAGTTGGTTACATGCTGGGCGCAAACTAGACCCAGTTTCATCAGTCTATCAATACTTATGTTGTTATTGATAGCATAGTATCGTTGAATCCAGTTAATGTTTGCATCACAGTAATTCAGTAATAAGAATATTTCAGCTACAGATGCAATATCCTAAGAGAGAAAGAACGGTTTATGGTACAATATAAAGCTATTCTCGAAAACCATATTTTAGGGGCAACTTAGAGAAATTAAACACTGCACTGGACATTCAAGATAAGGATCGGGAATCACAATAACAAAATCAATTTGGAATATTGAAGAAGTAATATTCCTCAAGTACTGTTCACAAACATTTTCCATTCCGTGACTTCATTAAGGCAGCTTTACACGTGGAAGATTTAATTAGAGAAAGTGATGACAAACTCAATGCAGGTGAAAAACCGTTGTACGAGACGTTATATTCGCGTTTTGTGGAGGCTAGGAGGGCAAACTGTGTGCAGTAGGAACATGTCTGAGTCAATCAACTTTGCGGCCTCGCCAACGTGGATTCTGAACTGCAAAACAAAACAAAAAGTACACAGTTAGATGGTGGAAAATAGCAAAGTTTGTTTCCCGTTCGTTTACGAGAGACGAACAAGAAATTGAGAAGGCGTGTGATGAGTGAAATTGTCGAACTATCACGGATCATGTATCTACAACTCAGACCAAAGCGATTTTGAGAAAGAATTGCGAGCAAAGCGTATACTATATTTTGTTGTTGTTGAAAAACATATTTAAACTCTCGCAGTTAATGCTCATTCATATGCCATAATGCCTACAATGAGTATAGACGGAATACTATGGCCGAAACGTTTCGTTGTTCTGCGGGAAATGACAGGAAACCTTGATCCCAAAGTGTCTAAAACAATGTTTCACATAGTTAACCTAATACCAAAAGCGACACAATCAGGAAGAAAGAATTAAATGAGCGGTACCAAGAAGTCTTTTGAATGAGCACTGCAGTTAGTCATTGACTGCGTGTGGTGACTGGCACTTGTTCAGAAGGCATCCCTGCAGTTAAGATTGAGGCATGTCCATATTCTTCCCGGAGCCGCTGAAAAAGTACAGTCATCGGATAAATTCCTTTTTCGACAGTTGATATCTTTGCACAGGCCTGTCACATTAATACTCACCTTCTCAAATAGGTGCATTTCACAGACACTTAAAAACTCCAATCTTTAGTTCATTACCAGTTCTCCTCTCGCCGTGTCTGTAATATGTTAAATATTCATGGTTTGCGACAAACTATTCATCAGAGCAACCGCCAAGATTTCAGACAACAGTAGAATTTTGTTTGGCCAAGCAAGAAGCAGAATAAGAAATGTCCATATAGTGTGCTTGGTGCAAGCTTGATTTGTGCATCAACCATGCTACAAATACTGTACAGCTTACGGCTGTAACATATTCTTGGAATAAGCGTTGTTGTGCGGGCTGCAGACAGCCAAGAGAAGCAGACATGTGAACGTCGAGCATGACCCATTTACTTAATACTACACGCATTATTTCAACTTGCAATCATGGGCCCGTCCACTTGGAATTGGTTAGTGACATTTTCAGAATGAGTGTCTTGCTGGTACAGTATATCTGCGGACATGTGGAGTCTCAGGTGAGATTTCGATATGAGCAGAGTTAGTGCTTTTCTCGTCAGTCTGACAAAAAAACACGTTGATTTTTTATGGGGGTTCCTTCACAGTCTTCCTTTTAATGAATGACACGGTGAAAAATTATATAAATGATTAGTGTCGTGTATGGAATACAGATAGGCTATCTAATTTTGCTTTGATCCATCGAGTCATTCTCGAGTTATACCCGTTCATGCTTGTAAACAAACATCAATTTTCTTTTTGCACGCATTCGTCAAGAAACAATCTAGGCTGTCGCCCCGGAGGTCCGGGTCCGATTGCTGGCTCTGCCAAAAAAAATCTGGTTAGGGCTGGAGTGAGGCATACTCAGCCTCGTGAGGCTAAACTAAGAAGAGGGAGGGTTTGATTTCCATCTTTGAAGTGGATTTTCCATGTTTTCCCGCTCGTACTCCAGGAAAATGCCGGGATGGTTTCAAACTTGAAGCCACGGCCGCCTCCTTCCCAATCATCACCTTGAATTAATAATTTTATTAATGCAGCCAATGGCCATGTACTTTTCTTTTCAGGACGGGTCAGGGAAGGTATATTGGCAGGAAATCGGCCGTGGACCTATTGAAAGGAACCGTCCCGGCATTTGCCTGGTGATGAAAATGGGAAACCACGAAAACCATTTTCTGGACGGCCGAGGTGGGATTCGAACCCACGCTCTCCCGATGCCAGCGAGGCACGAGGTAGCGCTTTAACGCTCTCGGCCACCGCGGCCGGTGTCACCTGAATTAAGAAAGACCCTGATACAAAGCGTGATATTTCCTATTCTAGATTACGGGTCATTAGTATACAGCGATATTTCAGATAAATACAATATGAAGCTGCAGCGAGTACAGAATGCATGTCTACGTTTGGCTTCAAAATTCGTAAACAATGTCATGTTACACCATTTTATAAAACCATTGGCTGGCTAAAGCTTACGGAAAGACGGTCGTACTCGACTTCTTGCCTACTATTGAGAATTTTAGAAACTAATACACCCCCTTACCTGGCTAAATCCTTTGTTCAAATGAGTCAAGTGCATGATCGGAACAATAGATTCACAGCTACAACTCTGCAAATACCTCAGCATCGTACAATGAATTGTAATAAATCATTTGTGGTAAATGCCTCAATAATATATAACAATTTAAGACTGGGCGAAGTACGGCAGAGGAGTGTCAAGGCTCAGAAATCCCATATTCACTCATATTATCTGTGTAATTATTAAAACATAGGGTAGGCCTATAAGTTTATGATAAAATTGTAACATTGTAGTATTACTTCATATTAATTAAGTAGGTTAAAACAGTTTTGTATATATTTCTTTCTTTCCGTAGTATTTAGTTTAATTAGGTTAATTTAAGACTATGTGTAAAAGAAACGTGTATGGTGGTGGCAGTTAGTTGCAACTAAAGGGACTTTTAGTCCTAATTGTAATTCACGTAAAATAAATAAGTTTCAATTTCAATTTTCAATTACAACTACACATTAATACAACAATCACAATAACACAGGTTATCAGACATATATTATACACACACACACACGTTCACGGGGCTACATGACCATGAGGTCGCAATGCCCCTAAATCAATTAATCAACAACAGAAACAGTCTAAAAACACGTAAATAATGCAAAACTCGGGGGAAGTTAAGAAAAAAAAACAGACAAACTTTGATTCTTATGGAATAGCTACGCAAGTTGCAAGGACGTGGGTAGGCTATTGATCTCTGGGCTCGGAAGGCGGGTTGATTCGATCGCCATCGTTGGCCATCCTGGCTTTCCTCGGTATCCCACCTTCAACTCCCAACACATCTCGGGGCAGTATATTCTAATAGGACACGGACACTTCCTTACAACACTCTGGCTAGTTTCATTCATCTTACCAAATATCGTGTCTCTTGAACGCCTCTGATGAGGTTGGTGGTTGTATAAACCAACCGCCGAATAGGAAACTCTTCTCACTTGATCTCTGACCCCGCAGGAAGTGGAGTAATAAGTAGGGTAAGACTACAGTCGATGGTTCATGGTTCTTGGGAGAACTGAGTGACAATTTGTCAAGAAATACTTCCTGTTGCAAAATGATCTTTAGGTCTCGGGAAGGTGTTCAGCTGAGAATTTGCCTTTGAAATGAATGAATTGTTATGCAGATGAGCCTCCGTATGTAGGCTAGTTTCCAAACGAAACAGGATACTGATAGTTTAACTGCGTAGAAGCGTAAGTATTGTATGACGCTCCTAAGATGACAGAACAGACACATACTAACAAACATTCCGTTCTGCACGAAATTGCGTGTGTTTTAAAATGCAAAATTTCGTTCCTTAAACGGGAAGATGAACTAGAGGTGAATTATTTATTTGACTCCTCAATTCTAAACCAAACATTTGTAAGCATGACGTAGAATTTCATAGGATCTTTCTGTTTGATATGTGAAAGATATAGGCCTAAATACTATTGATCGCATTATACATCTTTACATCAAGTTGCCTAATGTTAGCGCCAACATGCATGTGACTTGAGGACATTAATCAGTGAGCTTCATACTGTCGATGGCGCTGAGGCTATCTCTGAAATACAGTAGAAATGTGAAGGTTATGCTGTTTGTATTAATAATGGTGTTACGGTTGTGAGTTTGTTTCATCGCTCGCCGCATGAGTCACAACTGCCCCAGGGTTGGGCTGTGCTCTGCCTCAGTGTATTGCGTGCGCCTTATGCAACAGGTCTACTAGGACAAAGGGATGGTCCAGAATATTCGTGACCCAGCCAGCGATGGAAGCCTCGAGAAGCCGTGAACCCTGGATGGGTCTAGAAGAATTTGAGTCACCGGCCTGCTATATAAGAGCGACCTGTCAAGCAGTGAGTGTGTGTTTTACGAGCTAGTGCGACCGTTTATCCTGAGCGACAGAAGTGTGGTGACTTGCGAAACCCCTAGTGAAGCCGATTCTCTTGACAGCGAGGGAGTGAGAAGCATACAGGGTACTGCCTGTGTTTTGAGCGAGTGTGATTTCTCTGAGCGACAGAGGTATTGTGGCGGAGTGCCGTGCGAGTTACGAAATCCAGTGACATTGTTTCCCAGCTCGTGGGCAGCGAAGCAGCGTGTAGCAGGTTATCGTAAGTAACTGTAGTTTGTGTACATAAGGGAGAGGTGCAGGTAGTTTCTGTCAAGGCCACCGGACTCATTAGCACGTTAACTTCTGTGGTTTGTTGACAAGTGAAAGGGGGCAAGAGCTCTCCATAAGGAAGAGACTTGAGGAAACTGGAGTAAGGTTCTAATTGCTTGTATTTGCTGATGAGTGGTGTATCTTTCTGGCCGCAATAAAGTTAATTATTTCTTTAAAGGAACAATCTGTGTTGTGCTTCAACCCACCGTAATCCAGTTAACAAAAGTGCCACTAAGGGGTTGGCACGTAACAACTGGTGTCAGAAGTGGGATTATGAACTCAAGCCCAAGCACAACACCTGACGGTCCTGGTTTCAAAACCCGAGCAGGTAATTTCTCTCTAATTTTCCCGTGAGTGCATGCCCTTTACAAGACAATCAACCAAAATGGAAGCGCAATTTGCAGCATTGCTAGAAAAGTTAAGTGGCATGGAAGCCAAGATGGAAGACGGCCAGAAGAAATTAGCCAAGGACCTGAAGGATGACCTGAAGAAGATGGAGGACGGCCAGAAGATGATGGAGGACGGCCAGAAGAAGTTAGCCGAGGACCTAACTGCCAAACTAGAAGACGGCCAGAAGAAGTTAGCCGAGGACCTAACTGCCAAACTAGAAGACGGCCAGAAGAAGATGGAAGATGGTCAAAATAAGCTAGCGGAGGACCTGAAGAGGATAGAGGACGGCCAGAAGAAGATGAAGACGGTCAGAATAAGTTGACACAGGACCTGAAGAAATTAGAACTGGGTTTGCGTGAGGAAGTCACGACAGTTGAAAAGAAGCTCGACGCCTTACAAGTGGAAGTTGCCGAGCTGCGCCTACGCCCGCATATGGGGCTGGAGGAGAAATTCAACGCCTTACAAAAGGAAGTTACCGAGCTGCGCCAACGCCCACTGACGGGGGTGGAAGAGAAATTCTACGCTCTACAAGAGGAAGTTGCCGAGCTGCGCCAACGCCCACCCACCGTTACCCCGGGAATATCAGGAACGGGACATAGCAGAGTGACGCCCCCAACCTTCGACGGTAAGGTCCCGTGGAGCACCTACTTACGTCAGTTCGAGGCGGCCTGTTCCATAAATAACTGGAACAACACAGAAAAGGCTACAGCTCTCATTGTAGCGCTGAGAGGTGACGCCCTTAACGTCCTTCAGGCCATCCCGACTGGATCCCAGGACTACGCTTCACTGATCGCCCATATGGAGTCCCGATATGGAGATAGCCATCTTCAGCAGGCCTACCAGTTGCAGCTCCGGACCCGGGTACAGAAGAACGCGGAAACCCTGCAGGAGTTCGAGATGGACATCGCACGCCTCGTAAGGCTCGCCTATCCAACAACGCCAGCCGACATTCTGGAACAGATTGCGACGCAGACCTTCACCGACGGGCTACGGGACCCGGACACTCAACAGGCGCTGCGACTCGCGCGCAATAAGACCCTGGCAGATGCGCTGAGCCACGCACTTGAGTTCGAGACGGCAAAGCAGGTATCTAGAATGCGCGCGCGGGTGCGTCAGGTGGACGTCGACGAACCAGCTAAAGCCGACAAGACCAAGCCCCTGGCCGATGAACTGATGGAGGCGCTAGGCCGGTTTTTTAAGAGTCGCAGTACCACCAACAAAAACGTAGCCGAAGGACATCCGGAGAGGCGGCCCGGAAGAGGACTACCGACCTGCTGGACCTGCCGTAAGAGAGGCCACCTGAGCAAGGATTGCGGTGTTCGCCATCGCCAAGGGTTTCCGTCAGGACAGTCAGTCGTAGGGAAACCGCACGGCCCAGGAAAGCAAGTATCAGCCAGCCTTGGGGGGCAAAGGTTGGCTTGTGACAGTCGTCAAGCCCCGGCAGTCCAAGTTCGTGTGACGCAGTTACGGAGTGATAATAGCAGTCTCATGGTCGACGGAGTCGTCAACGGAGAGAGCTGGCCCATGCTAATCGACACGGGAGCATCGAGGACCATCGTCAGTCCCACCGTGATCCCGAAGTGGAGAGTGCAACCCACACAAAGGAACCTCCAGCTAATAACGGCGACCGGAGAGACCGCACCGGTACATGGCGAAGCATCACTGGAGTTCGTCATTGGTCGACGGGCGATAAAGCATCCAGTGCTTGTGGCTGACGTATCAAATGAAGTGATCATCGGACTGGACTTCCTGGACCAGAACAACATCATCTTGGATCTGAGTACCAACACTCTGCACTTCGGAAGTGAGGAACTTGCTTTGCAACCAGCACACGAGGCCGTCGCCGCACGACGAGTAAGGCTGAGAGAGGACGTCATCGTTCCCGCCAGGACGGAAGTCAGCGCTGCCGTAATTGTCGACGGAACAGCTGAGGGAGTGGCGGCTGTCATCGAGTCAAAATATGAGGACATCCAGGCAAAAGGATTGCTAGTTGCCAAGACTCTCATCAACACGTCTCGCCCGTACGTCCGCCTGTCCAACCTGAACGACTACGATATTACGGTTCACCGGGACACCAACATAGGAGTCTGCGAGCCCGTTACCTGGATTGCCCGCATCACAGACACGACGGACGGACACCTGCAGACGGACAACCGAAGAAGACGCGCCCTGCCAGAAGAACTACAGAAGCTGTACCAAGGATCCCAGGACCATTTAGACGGGGAACAATCACGCCAACTTCGGGACCTGCTACACGAATTCCAGGATGTCTTCTCCGTGGGGAGCAAAGACTTCGGCAGGACAACCTTGGTCTAGCACAGAATCGACGTTGGGGACAGCGCACCGATTAGGGCCCCATTCCGACGTGTCCCGCTCGCCAAGCAAGCTGAAGTCGACCGGATAGTAGAAGAGATGAAGGAGCAAGGAGTGATCGAGCCATCACATGGTCCTTTGGATTTCTCCGGTCGTGCTAGTGAGGAAGAAGGACGGTTCCACCAGGTTCTGCGTAGATTACAGGCGGGTGAATGACGTCACGAAAAAGGACAGCTACCCTCTACCCCGGATCGACGACACGCTGGACACCATATCAGGGTCAAGATGGTTCTCCACCTTGGATTTGAAGAGTGGCTACTGGCAGGTGGAGGTCCACCCTAAGGACCGCGAGAAAACTGCGTTCTCTGTGGGCAGCGGGCTCTGGCAGTTCACCGTCATGCCATTCGGTCTGTGCATTGCCCCTGCGACCTTCGAAAGGCTAATGGAGTCCATTCTGAGGGGACTACACTGGAAGACCTGCCTGGTCTACCTAGACGACGTCATCGTTCTGGGAAGAAGCTTCGAGGAGCACTGCAGCAACCTGAAGGAGATAATGATGAAGCTACGGGCTGCCCAGCTGAAGTTGAGCCCCAAGAAGTGTCAGCTCTTCCAGAAGCAGGTCCAGAACCTTGGGCATATCGTCTCCGAGGAAGGGGTGCGCACCGACCCAGAGAAGACCGCAGCTGTGAGGGAGTGGCCAGTTCCGAAGGACAAGTCCCAACTACTAAGCTTCCTGGGACTCTGCACTTATTACCGTCGCTTCGTGAGAGGATTCGCCTACATCGCCAAACCACTATATCGACTGACTGAGGACCAACTCTTCACGTGGACAGCAGAATGCCACAGTGCCTTCGAACAACTCAAGCAGGCTCTGTGCACCGCGCCTATCCTGGCCTACCCCAGACCTGGAACAAGGTTCATCGTCGATACCGATGCCAGCGACTTTGGTATAGGGGGAATCCTGTCGCAAATAGTGGTCGGCGAGGAGAGAGTAGTGGCCTACTTCAGCAAAGCCTTGTCAAAGCCAGAGAGGAACTACTGCGTCACCAGGAAGGAACTGCTCGCCGTCGTGAAGACCATCGAACACTTCCACAAGTACCTGTACGGGCAAGAATTTCTCATCAGGACCGACCATGCATCCCTGCGGTGGCTCCTGAACTTCAAACAGCCCGAGGGTCAACTCGCGCGGTGGTTAGAGAGGCTTCAACAGTACAACTTCGAGATCCAGCACAGGAAAGGCCAACTGCATTCTAATGCCGACGCCCTGTCACCAAGACCGTGCCCCGAAGACTGCACCTTCTGTACTAGGAGGGAGGAGAACACCGGGATACAGTGCCGACGGACTACTGTGGAACTTCAAGGGAACTGGAGCCGCGAATCTTTCACGCGGGCACAAGCAGAAGATGATGACCTGGGACTGATAGCCGAATGGAAGAGGGCCTGTGTCCCCAGACCCGGGTGGAACTTTGTGAGTTACTGCAGCCCAAAGTTTAAGTCCTACTGGGCGCAGTGGGACTCGCTGATTGTAAGGGATGGCCTCATCTGCCGCGCCTGGGAGAGCACCGACGGGAAGACATCTCGGGAACAAGTCGTCGTTCCAAAGGCTATGACGGAGGAAGTCCTGAAGGAAGTCCATGGAGGATCATCTGGTGGACACCTAGGAATAAAGAAGACCCTGGAGAAGCTGAGAGAGCGGTTCTACTGGATCGGATGCCGAACTGACGTGGAGAACCACTGCGCGAGGTGCCACGATTGCGCAGCCAGCAAGGGCCCAGGACGAAGACGACGGGGTCCACTGAAGACCTACAACGTGGGCGGCCCCATGGAGAGAGTGGCCATCGATGTTGCTGGGCCATTCCCGTCAAGCGAGGCAGGGAACCGCTACATATTGGCCGTCAGCGACTACTTTACCAAATGGCCGGAGGCGTATGCGCCCCTAACCAAGAAGCCGCGACGATCGCAGAGACCCTGGTAAAGGAATTCGTCAGCCGGTACGGAGTACCCCTGGAGCTGCACTCCGACCAAGGGAGGAACTTCGAGTCGCAGGTGTTCCAGAACCTATGCCAGCTGCTGGGAATCCGGAAGACAAGGACAACGCCGCTACACCCTCTGTCCGACGGGATGGTAGAGCGATTCAATCGCACCATCGAGAACCATCTCCGAATAGTCGTCAGCGAGCACCAGAGGGATTGGGACAAACATCTTCCACTATTTCTCCTGGCCTACCGCGCCGCCGTGCATGAAGCCACCGGGTGCACACCAGCCCGGGCCATGTTTGGGAGGGAGCTCCGTCTACCTGTCGATCTTGCCTTCGGCCGACCTGGGAATGATCCGGTCCCGGTAAGCCAGTATTGTCAAGAACTGGTCGACCAACTGGAGGACGTGCACGCGTTCGCGAGGAGACCCGATACGACCAGCAGACGGATGCCGGCGGATTCCACGAGGACGACCTGGTCTGGCTCTTCAACCCATTACGGAAGAAAGGCCTGTCACCCAAACTGCAGAAGTCCTGGGAGGGCCCGTACCGAGTCGTGAAACGGATCAACGATGTCGTCTACAGGATCCAGCGGAGCCCGAGGGCGAAGATGAAGATCGTGCATCGACATCGCCTGGCAGCCTACGGAGGGACACAGACGGACCAATGATTGATCGGGACGATCAGCTTTTTAGGAAGGGGGTGGTGTTACGGCTGTGAGTTTGTTTCATCGCTCGCCGCGTGAGTCACAACTGCCCCAGGGCTGGGCTGTGTTCTGCCTCAGTGTATTGCGTGCGCCTTATGCAACAGGTCTACTAGGACAAAGGGATGGTCCAGAATATTCGTGACCCAGCCAGCGATGGAAGCCTCGAGAAGCCGTGAACCCTGGATGGGTCTAGAAGCATTTATTGAGTCACCGGCCTGCTATATAAGAGCGACCTGTCAAGCAGTGAGGGTGTGTTTTACGAGCTAGTGCGAGCGTTTATCCTGAGCGACAGAAGTGTGGTGACTTGCGAAACCCCTAGTGAAGCCGATTCTCTTGACAGCGAGGGAGTGAGAAGCATACAGGGGACTGCCTATGTTTTGAGCGAGTGTGATTTCACTGAGCGACAGAGGTATTGTGGCGGAGTGCCGTGCGAGTTACGAAATCCAGTGACATTGTTTCCCAGCTCGTGGGCAGCGAAGCAGCGTGTAGCAGGTTATCGTAAGTAACTGTAGTTTGTGTACATAAGGGAGAGGTGCAAGTAGTTTCTGTCAAGGCCACCGGACTCATTAGCACGGATTAACTTCTGTGGTTTGTTGACAAGTGAAAGGGGGCAAGAGCTCTCCATAAGGAAGAGACTTGAGGAAACTGGAGTAAGGTTCGAATTGCTTGTATTTGCTGATGAGTGGTGTATCTTTCTGGCCGCAATAAAGTTAATTATTTCTTTAAAGGAACAATCTGTGTTGCGCTTCAACCCACCGTAATCCAGTTAACAAAAGTGCCACTAGGGGGGTGGCACGTTACAATACTTTCCCCAGTTTAATATGCCTCATTAAGGTGGTATGAGGGGCACATGACATCGATGTTTTGCCTCTTAATGCAACTATCCACATTACTATTAGTGTAATACGAGAGCGATGTATGTTTTTCAACCTCTGATAGTGCATAAAAGAAACAAAAGTGTGCATAACAAAATGCAATTTTCACCAAAAGTTCTATATACATTTGGACATAATCACCGTGAAGGAGGTGTTTGTCATATCTTTGGGCGTGCTATCCAATCTCCTCTTCATTGGATGTTTCCGCCAGCGAGTTGAATTGGCATAAGCCTTAACGTTGTTTTGAAACTCTGCATTACTGAAGAACCTCTGCCTTCCTGGCCACGTCTTCAGATCAAAAAAGTGGTGGAAGTCGCTCAGCGCTAAGTTGGGGCTTCATAAACAACTTCCCAACCAAATTGCTGGAAAAACTGTTAGATTACAGGAGCAATGCGAGGACGAGCGTTGTCATGTATCAGAAGAACTCGTTCTTTGTTGAATTTACCCTGCCCGGTTCCCTTCTGCTTGAAAAAAAAATGAATTACCCTATGCGATTTGCACTTGGCGGTAGAATCAATCGTAGTAGCCATGTTTTCGTGCCTGAAACTCAGCTCAGAATGGCGCATTGACGTTGTAAGTTATATTCTCAGTCCTACCTCCTATCACTCGATAAGTTGTTTTTCGACATAATTGGAGGTTGAAGAAAACACCATCTTCTAACCATCTGTTGAAAGTAGTAGGCTATTTCGTCTTTTAATTGGAAGGTGCGAGGGTACATTTCAATGTTCTATATCTTACTCGACTTCTGTAACTCATGCTCTATAAGGGCCGTCCGCCGCTTTGCGTAGTAGCTAGCATTCTTGGCTGTCTTCGCGGAGGCCCAGGTTTGATTGCTGGCTCTGCCAAGAAATTTAATTCTGATCTGAGGGTTGGAACGGGGTACATTCAGCCTCTTGAGGCAAAACTGAGAAGAGGCGGGTTCAATTCCTGCCTCAGCCATCCATGAAGTGGGTTTCCATGGTTTCCCAATTCTACTCCAGGCAAATGCCGGGATGGCCACGGCCACCTCCTATCCAAATCCTACCTCAAATACAAATACACACACACTAGTGACACAGGTTATCAGTCAAATTCTACACCCACGGGACAAAATGGCCACAATGTCGCAAAGAACCTAAAATAACCAACAACAATTTTATAGGAATCAGTCAGTTGAAATCTGAAGTAAACTGTAGTGTACGTCGTTGACGAACATAGACTATATTCTTCCTCTCTTGGGAAGATCTTTCCAATGATTTCAATAATGGTTTGGTCTGTATAGAAAATGACAAAATGTTCAAAATTAAATAATGTTCAAAATTAAATCTCCAATGAAGATAGTCCTATAGGTCTTTTGAATAAGGATGAAAACGAAACACTACTCACGGTTTCTTCTTAACCTTATCCCTTATCCTTGATGTTATACAATATGTGTCGCAGGCGCCTTAACTGAAATGCCGAGTTTCATTACAGGCAACAGTTTCTCCACGAATACTTACAAACAGAGAGACAAACAGCAACTAACACAGTCATCACAATAACACAGGTTATCAGACTAATTGCGCGTGCACGCACACATGCACCCAAGTACACGGGGCTACATGACCACGATGTCGCAAAGCCACTAAATCAGTCAACAACAACACAACAAATAAGTAGCCTACTTGAACCATACCTTGGTCAGTATGTAATACCGTTTAATATAAAAACCTATATCAGGTCACATATAAAACATTTTAGACATATGCAGAGGATTCAAAAAGTAGGGTACATTTGTTATCTAAACCTGGGAACATTGCTCAACACGAATGGATGTCATAACCACAATTTCCTGCAGAGATATTCGCATCAACTGGAAACTTACTCTAAAGTTGAACTACGCGAAACGATTCAATTTTTATTGGCAAAGCATAGAGATTCGCCGTGATCTTTCGGCAGTATAGGGAACAAATGCAGTGCCGCGTCCAGCCATTGTGAAATGGTGCCAACAATTTGAACACGGCTGTACAGACCTGGGTGGCGGAAGGCCATCAGTGTCAACCACAGGCGAATCGAGGAAATGATTGGCATCAATCACAGAAATTGTGCAAGAGTTGAGTACAGTATCTCAATCGATAGTGCTAATTCCATTGTTTGAGACCATCTGCACGTTGGGTTCCGCCATCATTGTCACTCGAACGCAAAGAAGCAAAGTTAATTGCTTCTCTGGTCTTCCTTCAGTAGGCTATTACTTTGTGAAAGCCAATGATTTTCTAAGTCATGTCATTACGGACGATGAAACACGGGTGCCTCATTTCATTCCTGAAACAGAGGGCTTCTATGCAATAGAGACACATTTTCACATGTGCAGAAAGGGATCGAAAATGTACCATCAGCAGGGAAGGTCATGGACCACTGTTTTCTTAGACAGTCATTGCCCCACGCGCTTTCCTTCGACGTTTTAGGTGGGAGATGTATGGAAGTTTCCTGTGCACAGTCCTGATCTTGCACCATGCAATTTCCATGTGTTCGGCAAGCTTAAAGGACTTCCGGGTGGAAAAAGATTTGCTACCTATGGCCAAATTCAAAAAGCGGTTCTCTGATGCCTCCAAGAACAAGACGCGGATTTTTGCTGTCAGGTATTTGAAGCATTGGTAAAACGTAGTTTACAGAGATTGGGTGAATATGTTGACTAGGCTCACTAGACGTAGAAAGATGTGTACACTGCTGCTCCCCTGTTAAGAGACGGAGACGGTTGCATTAGCGTAGCAATAATCGGCTCTTGTTTGCCTGGCCCTAACGATGCTGTATTGTAAGTAAGATAATTGAGAGGGGAGATAATGTCAATATCTCCTCTTTTTCTCCTAAATGAATACCCATGATATACTCTGTTTACGATGGACGCGTCACATAAACCAGGTGCACGCGACGCGAGGAATGCCTTTAAGCGCTTCCCCTATTCCCATCCCTCCCTCGCACCAGATGGCTAATAGCAGTGTGAGGTGTCCGTGTTATCAGATACTGTACTTGTTTATTTCATCACACTTTGCATTGTAATCAAAAACATGTTTGGTATTCTTGGCATAAGTATGATCGATGACTCATTGATATGAAACAGTTTTATGAAATAGACGTAGAATCTGTGCTGGTTTTCGTATTATTTTATGGCATTGAATAAGATACACGTGTGTCGGACACAGACAAACACTGATCATGTTAATCTTCAGACAATGGAAGCAATTGTCTTACAGTTGCTAGAAATACGTAAAAATATACAACATAACGATGCAATCCAATTAGTTAACATACTTTGTAACATTCACACGAAAAATGAAACCTTGCGCAATCATACGCTCCTCTTCAAAACTATCACCTTATTTAAATTGTTTAATTGTCAAAATACTGTATAACCACAAGACTCTCCAAGAGCATTCTTTCCGAAACGGATCGTCTTTCAACAGTTCCTGCCTCAAACCGAAACGATCTTTAGCTACAAATCGTGAAGCATACCGAGACTACGCTTGCGAATAGAAGCGAGCAAATCTCGTGTGAGGGGCGTTCTTGACATGAAAGCAAATACTGTTTATTTTAAGAACATTGGACCTTTTTGAGACTATGACCTTCCCACTTCGTGGTGTGCCTATAGATAGGGTACAGAACCAAGAGATGAAGATATCTCAGAATGAAGAGTAGAAACTAGTCAACGAAATGTATATTGAAGCATCAACTGGATGCTGTACTGTTTCAGTTCTCTAACATTACATTAATGCGTGTTAATATTAAATTGGTGAAATGCTATTTGCAATTCAGGAAAGATGTTCGTAACGGAGGAAAAATTAATCTTCCTAATGAGGCAAAATCAATTTTTATAGTTTTGCAATTTGTAATGAACAAGAAACAAATTTAAACAAGATACAGCTATGTGAGTACACTTCGTCCAGTTAACGTAAATTATTAAGAATCCCTACCAGACAACAGGATTTAGACCACCTGTAGACTAGACTAGACTGTTAATGCATTTTCCTAGCCATGCAAATACCAACATAATTCACTCACCTATTCATCCTCGGTTTAAGGGGGGACGTATGCAACATTCCACTCCAGTAAAATAATTATTGTAACTCCCAGCGTTTTAAAGATAATGCTATAGAATTCGACACACATGATTAACAGTGTGCTAGGCATGTCTTTATTGATATTCGTGGTGATAATTTAAATGGTTCTTCAGCTAGCAATATTTGAATTTCTTGAAACATGTACCCTTAATGTGTACCTTTCCAACAAAACCATCACATTGTAACCTACAAAATTTGACATGTAATATCTACAGACCAGTTTAAAGATGTCCGTGGAACAAATTTTTGATATCTTATTTACTTTATTTTTAACAGCACTTCAAAATCTGATGGACGTAATTTGAAAAGAAAAAAACAACAACAGTGACATGTTACCCCGTAAAATCAGAAATATGCTCTTTAAAAATAATTTGTTCCATGAAGTTATTTAGAATAATGGTTTACAGCAGCATACCAAGTTTCATCACTTTATCTTTAATAATGTAGGGGAAAAGGTACAATAAACTTACAAAAATTTAAGTTATGGAAAACTTGAATCAAAGATTTGAGTTTCTTTATAATGTATTGCCACTTATCTAATAAATTAGTGCAGACCATATCCATATTCCTCTGATTCCTCCTCCTCCTCCAGCTGTTTCCTCATTGAATTTCTCCTTTGATGAGCCTTTATTTCCAATTTCATCATCAGGTGATGTCAGATTATCCTCACATTCTTTCTCAAGGTCACCTAAGAGTTCTCTGTTTGTATGAGTGTACCATGCAACTGGGGGCCGCATGTTCATAATTCCATACAAGTTGGTACCTTCCTTTCCAACCCCTAGACACCTTAATCCATAGCACAATCTCAGGTTTACTTCATAAGTTCAGTTGTTCACTTCAGAAATTTTAAGAGCATTATCTGACTGGCATCTGTCACAATGAAAATGTTATCTACAGACTATATCAACCCTCTCTTCGTCATCATATAACCTCATATCATGCGCACCACAGTTACCACATCCACAAACTGAACGAATAAAATCCGACAGAGTCCTCAAATCTATGAACCTAAACCCACTAGAGGATTTATCTTCTGTCTTGTATTCATTGAACGAAATGCATCCATCAATTTTCGTGTTCACAGCGCTGTATTTCATGCTCGAAATACTAGGGGTACCTTGCTCTATGCCTTGCCCTGGCACATTTCTTTTTCACAAATCGAGAAGCACGGCCCTTCTTTACTTTACTAAAAACATTACGGTCACCAAGAGGCATTCTGTTACTTTGGATAACACAGAACTCACAAAATTAGCACGTAGTAAGTCGGGTTTGAAACCATAGAAACGCCACATGTAAATAAACACAATGTCAACAAAAGAAACCGTAACTAGGTGACAATCATCCTTTTTCATAGCCTTCTTGATTGCGGGTTTCCATGTAAGAAAGACAAGCACGTGAATATTCTCCGTAAATGTAAAGGAAACAAAACTCTTCCCATAGAAGTGGGTGTGGCAGTATACAAGCAGTTACCTATACTAATTTGTCTCACTTTTACGGATGGTATTGAATTGTAATATTTTGGAATTACAATCTTGATACCGTAAGGTAAATTATGGGCGAATAAAAAATTTACTACTTTTACTTATTTTTACAGTCGTCCCTCCCTACCAGTCAACAGGGTTTAGACAACCTGTAGACTAGACCAGACTGTTAATGCATTTTCCTCGCTATAAAAATACCAACTTAATTCACTCACCTATTCATCCGCGCTTTAATGCAGTGAAACGTTATTTCTCGTGGATGTAGACTTCATTGATAGAGCAAGCGAAGCCCAATAAAGAGGCAGACAAAGGGAGTGGAACTGTTATATTATCAGCCCCTAATCTCGTTACCCTCACTGCAATGGAGGCATGCAGGCAGCGCTCGAACAAGAATTTTGAGTGTCCGTGGGAAAATATCTCGCCTGGGGGTTAGTTGTTTTCATTAAGGCGCTTGACTCCACAAACTGTAGTTATATGAGTTTGAATTCATAACTAATTTGTTTTGTGGGAATGCAGTTGATTTTTCCGTTCTAGGCTGGAAAACAGTATTTTCAGCATCCGCAGCTGATATCGAAAGTATTTTTAGGTACAAATTATACACCTATTATTATCTAAATTTAAATTTATTATGTCTGACTGGGTTAAAAAAACATACAAACATTTAATTATGCACATGTTAAAAACAAAGCATACAATTTGTAGAAAAAAATGGAAAATTTGGCAGACTTATTTAAAAGAATATTATGATTAATTTTAAATCACTTGTATTTTCTGCCATATAAGTTATAATGTGCCAATCACTTTATACCTGATTTAACGAATGATCGGACTTGACATCAGAGCGGTTGACCAATGGCACTACGATGTCTTGCGAACACCACCACGCCATCGGTCAAGCGCTCTGAAGTCAAGTCCGCTCATTCGTTAAATCAGATATAAACATAATACATAAAGAACTAGATATTAATCATCATCATCATCATCATCATCTTGTACAGTTTCCAGCCCCAGGCTGGGTCTGTTTGGAACATAAGCCTGGCCACTTTGTTCTTTCTTCCCACCACCTCTCCACTGTCACTCTGGTCCAGTCCTCGCCTCTCTTCTTGACACATTCCTCCACTCCTTTCAGCCATCTATCTCTTGGTCTTCCCCTTGGTCGTTTCTTCTGCATCTGCATCTGATGTATCCTCTTGGGAATACATCACGGTTGTTAAATAAACATATGGACCGGAAATGCGCTGCAGAAGGTGTTTGACTCGGCCGCTGGTATGCGAGCAGGAGGGTTATGACTAAGGCCCGGATAGTTATGTGTTTAAATATTTTTATTTAATTAAATATTTTCTATTTATTTACATATTTTTACGGTTTTTATAAATAAATACATATTCTGGCTCATTTATTCATAAGCACATATTTCCTATATTTGGTGCTATGTTGTACTCCTTAGATGACTGCAGCCCACATTTCGACCTTTTGAAATTCCAGTAATTGGCTTCTCTATTTGGTCAGTGCTCCATTGTCTCCCTACTGTAGTAGTATTTCTAGACAGGGATTTCCCGATCATTAAGTACAGCAGGAGGGCTGAAGTTAACAGGCTCATTAAGCCTCCACTAGCCCTTATCTAGACGGGAAATTTTATTTGAAATCACAGTGGTCTGCGAAACTTGTGAGTATACTGATAGTGGCGTTCTCCTTTCAACGAATACGATGCGTCCCAAAAATGCGAAATGTGTTACTTTGAATCGTTTAGTGCGGGGGTTCGGAGACGTTTTTAGAACTAATGGAACTGTTTTATTTTGCAATATTTGTGAGAAACCCATAGCGGCAGACATGCGTTCACAAGTTACGCAACATGTTGCGACAGTGAAACACGTGAAATGTGCATCTTTAAAGAAGTCTACACAAAGTTTGCTTCCCGAAATGCAGGATGTGAGATCTGGTCCAGCAAACTGCCAGTTCTCTCAAGACATTTGTCATGCATTTCTTGCGGCTGATATACCACTGAACAAAGAATCCAGTGCTACGTGGCACCTTAGAAAAGTACGTCAAAATTCCTCTCCCTGACGAGTCAACACTGCGTAAGAACTATTTACCTAAACTATACTCTGAGGCAGTGCACAGAATTCGTAGTGAAATTGGCGACAACGCTGTGTGGATTACAATGGACGAGACGACCGACGATACTGGCCGTTACGTAGCCAACATCATAGTTGATGCGATAAAATGCGATCCATCACAGTCATTTTTACTGACAACTGTTCATCTGGAGGAAACCAACAGTTACACAATAGCTAAAGCTTTCAATGATGCTATGGTGTTTCTGTGGCCTGATGGCATCCGATATGCTAAAGTGCTTCTATTAATTACAGACGCTGCACCTAATGTGGTTAAAGCATCCCAGGGGTTGAACATTCTGTACAGCAAGATGATTCATTTAACTTGTTTAGCGCACGGCATGCACCGTGTTGCTGAAACAGTAAGGAGTATTTTTCCAAATGTGAACAGAGTAATAGCATCCGCAAAGAAAGTGTTTATTAAAGCACCCAGTCGAGTGAGTTTATTCAAACAATGTGCCCCTGATTTGCCGCTACCTCCACAACCAGTTTACACCAGGTGGGGTACTTGGCCGGAAGCGGCGTGCTATTATGCGGACAATTTTGAAATTACAAAATCAGTCCTCGAAAAACTAATCGAGGATGATGATGCATGCATCAGTGAGTCTTTAGAAGCTATGAGTGCAAAGGGAATTCAAATCTAACTTTGCTTTTTTAAGTTCCACTATCTTGAAACTTGAGATGAAAGACGTACCACTTTCGTCAGCTCTGCAGGACATTCTTCAAGTCTGTGAAAAGCTTGAGAATTTTCTCGGGGAGCCCGGAAAACAAGTTATGGGCAAATTAAGAAAAGTTTTATCAAAGAATCGGGGGTACAATAAACTTGTGCACATAAGTCGTGTCCTTCGTGGCAACGGAGATCTGGAGTCCAACGAAGAAGATATTTCAGTGTCAGTCATTGCATGTTTTAAATATGCACCAGTAACATCGTGCGATGTGGAAAGAAGCTTTTCGCGATAAAAGAGTGTATTAGCTGCAAATAGGCAGAGCTTCCTTTTTGAAAACGTGAAAATGCTGCTTGTTGTGCTTTGCAATGTTAAAGGCTAGAACGAAGCTTCGACCCGTGTAGTGTTTTCTTCTATTGTACTTAGAAATTCGTAAAATCAAAACAATTTATTATTTCTGTGTGAATGTTACGTTTCAGTAAAGTAGTTTCGTGTAGCCTATGACATCGAGTGATTTTCTTCTATACTATTTTGTTCTAGACATTGACAGTCAGCCGGTGGAATAAATGCGTACCGGTATGTTACAAATTGGAAATTATAAAATTCTGTTTATTTTTGTGTATAGGCCTATATGTTTTAAGTGTCTTGCACATGAAAATACTGTTGTAGTTGCTGATGGAAACCAAATAATGAATTTTAGTTCATCTGAGGGCTATTGTTAATGGAGTTACTGTGTTAAACTGTCTAACTGTGCGTTTGTATAGCTGTGCCGGGGGCGACATTTAATTTACTTTTCACGTCCATCGAGCAGATTTAAACACTCAAGTATCAGTATAAGACAATACAATCAGTGCTATGAAAGTTTCTTAAGTGACCTTTTCTTCCGTTCTTTAGAATGAAATTCGAAAACACAACACATATGATTTCGTATCAGTATCACGCATCTGCAGGAAGTATTGTAGGATTCGGAAATTGAGGCAAGACCCGATCTGTTAAGCGGGAATATTTGTACTGTGGACTGGGTTATTGAAGCAGCTGGACGTTTCAACTATTTTTAGAGTGACTGGGGGACATAAATATGATACAAATTTAATAACATATTTTGGAAACTTAATCACATATTTTCCCACTTTTAAGCACATAAATACACACATATTTTTGAAAAGTTAAGCACATAACTATCCGGGCCCTAGTTATGACATTTGTTTACGTCATTGGGGATAACCCCTTTGCCGACCCCTTGCCAAAGCCTGAGCGGAGTTGAGGAACTCATTTTTGGGTTGCTTGGAGGACCGAGTCGAATTAAGGAAAATCGAGGGGAATTGATGTTCGACCGCGGTCGCACCGTTCGTACCGCCCTAGGGCCACCCCTGAGAAAGTATGGTATGTTCAGATTAGTAGATAACAAATACAGATACGTAAACATTGGTAAGTATACTCACAGCTGTTTGTTTTGATGAAATCTGTAAAATGAGTTGGGATCACTTTGTATTTTGTAATTAAAACACCCATCATAGCCCAAAAGTTACTCTTCTAACATGTACAGCATATAAACTTGCCAGCTGATTGAAATCGAGGACGTGGTTGTCTGCGCGAACCCCTAGATAGCAAGCAGAATCGGTGTGGCCAGTTTCTCGCGGGAGTTTCCACTATTATCATATTAAGCTATTTGTGACAACTCTTGTTCTCTTCCAACCCCAACGGTATCCAAGTCATAAGGTGTCTTTCATTTTCCTACCTGAATTGAGCCTTGCTTTTTTTTCTGATATTTTTATTCAAGGGGTCCGGGTTGTTCTTTCCCGGTGCGTTTCACTTCCCTGTACTACGAGGCAACTACAACTACACCCTGGGTAACATCAAGCGGTCTGTCCCCTCATGGCCAGCCAGCTCGAGAATAGGAGACCCAAAGCTGGGTCCGTTTTCTATTCTTTCAATAACGTTTAATTATTAGCAAAGCCAACTCCGTACAGGCCATGGAGGCCCTGGGAGTAGTGGAGGCTTCCACTCTTTGTGACTTCGCCAATAGATGGGATGGAGTTCATGCCCGGCCGCCTTTGCTCCCAGGAATTACCCTGGTACTCATATCTGGTGTAGGCTGAGTGAACCCCAGGGCTATTTGCGTTGCCGAAAGTGGTAGTTTTGTTTCTAAAATCCACTACCTGGGTGGGGATCGAACCCACTCCCTTTCAGTTAGAAGCTCATCGCCTCTACCGACTGTGCAACGCAGCCCCCCAACGTTTAATTATTAGCGACCCATAACCTAGATGTTAGTCCCCTTTGTAATCATCATACCATCTAGTAGGCAGAGTCCATTAGCCACCTTCTGTGGTCTCGGGATGTGTATTGACACTCCAGTCCCAAAGGTATTGGTTCGATTCCCAGCTCTGCTAAGAAAGGGATACACTCAGCCTCGTGTGGCACATATGAGAAGCAGTGGGCTTGACTACTACCTCAGTCATCCGAGGAATGGTTTTCGATGGTTTCCCCGACTTCAACTCCAGGCAAATGCCGGGACTGTACCTTCTAATAGGCCATGGCTGCTTCTCTCCAATTCATTTTCCAGTTTAATTCATCTCTCTTAAAATCCACTCCTGAGATTTTCGTATGTAGGGCATTCGGACGTAATAACACGTGCTGCATAGAAACTCGTCTCACCTCATCCAAAATCCAAAGGTGAAAATACATACGTATATACAGTAGTAGTAATAACAGCTCTACTCCAAATGAAAGCATACCGTATTTGATTGCTATCTGTGGTACAGTATGTTCGTGCGCGGGAAACATGGAGATGAAGCAGATTAGCGTTACGTAGCTGCGTGCAGATGTGACAGGATACAGGATCTCTTGCTTGTGCCAGGTGCGTTATACTGTACTCGGCTTGGCACGTGTGAGCTTGTATGAGAGGAATGACCCGTGGTAGTGCTCACACCACACTGAGAAGCTGTGTACACCATCTTATTACTGTGTTTAATATCCAGACAATCCTGGTGGTGCCCTCACCAGACACCAGTGCTCACCATCTTAATAGAGCGTTGGGTGACCAATCACCCACTGCTTCTACTGTCCCTGTAAATGTGTGTTACCCGTGTTGAGCCGTCATCGTGGCATAGTCAGTCAAGTTCTCGCCTTTTGTGCGCAAGTTGGGCTGGGATTTGATTGTGTTCCTTGGACATAGAAGGCGGGAACTTGACCGACCCCGCCATGCAGGTGGTCCAACACGATTAGCGTTGTTGTTGTTGTTGTTGTTTCATTTGAGGGGGTAGAACATCGTGGTCTTTTCCCCCGTGTAATTGTGTGTGTGTGTAGAATGTGTCTGATAACCTGTTTTATTGTGATGTCTGTAGCAGCATGAATATTTGTAAGCCAGGTAAGGGTTGGGAAGGAGTCGGCCGTGGCCTTAAATAAGGAGCCATCCCGACATTTTCCTGGAGTAGTAGTGGCAAACTACGGAAACCCTCTTTCAGGATAGCTGTGGTGGGAATAGAACTCGCCTATGCTCAGTTTTGACACTCGGGGCTGGGTGTGACCTGTTCCAGCCCTCAGACAAGAACTGAAATTCTTGGCAGAGCCGGGAATCTAACCCGAGTCTCAGGGATGAGCCAAGAATTGTTTGGTCACTCATCACCCCCATAAGATCGTATAAAATAAAATCTACACGCTAACAAACTGGTTAGCTATAGGGTCACCCCCCAGCGAATTAGTTAGAAGCTCTACTCCAAGCAATCAACAGATTACACACATGCATCAATCCACTACGGAATCGGAAACTGAGCGAAACAGAAATTATCTCAAACGTTCAGACAACAACTTGACTTACTTCATTTTCCACAAACCTACACAAACATTGCATACTATCGATAGTTGGTCCAAACAGCCAAGCACGCATAAGCTAGCATGTTTCAATTCAATTGTGCATAGGGCATTAAGGGGTTCCGGAATGCGGAAATTCTTCAATTGCTTCGTGCCAGATTAATCTACGGACCTTTAGCTGCCTAATGGTGCATGTATGTTTTTCATATCTCATTCTTGAGACTACTTTTCTTATACTTTCCAATAATTGTGCATGGAATTAGTACACCCTCCGAAGTACATTTTAATGTTTTTTTCTATTAGACGATAGATACAACAAACTTTTAAAAAGGGGCTACGTTAGGAGCAAGGGCGAAAAGACGTGGATGCTAGTGCTTCAAATGGAAGAAGAGGAATCCTATGGTAATCGCATGTTCTAGAAACCGGAAAAATCTTTGATTGCAATTTCTCCCTAAAATGTTTTTCTAGATACAAAATATCCCTTTTTTTTCGAAACTTTTCAACACACAAAGCTGAAATGTTTAGATGTAATTCTTCATTGCAAGTGTCAGACTTTAAGACGCCCATATTTCAAAATTTACTTCAGTTTACTTTTCCTTAATGTGCTGTTAAAATTACGCAATTTTGAAAAGATTCATGAACATTCAAAAATATATTCATTTTCAAAACGTCTTTGTCAAAGTAAGGAGAGAGTCTTAAAGAACATCCCTGAAAAAAATCGGTTAGCTTCTGTCAATAGTTTCTGAGAAAAAAGTAATTGAAAAGTTGGAAATCATGGGCTATCTAGGACATTCCAGAGTCCCCTAAAACTATTTATGACTAGAGTCCCGGATTTTTTCAGCAAACATATATATGGTATCACAATTATATATTTACCCCCAAAATATGCCATTTTTTCCGATATCGAAGTCGCGAAATATCGCGAAAAATATATTCTGCGAAATGTGTTACTTTCATCCTAAAATGCGAAATGCTGGTAATACGATTTTGTTTTGTTTTAAATGTTTACTTTAAAATTAATTGAAATAGTTTTACTATCTGTCGTTTGATAAAATATAAGATATCTTAAATATAAATATTTTATAAGATAAGACGGTGAAAGAGGCTTTCTGCCTACTCAGATTCTGCGTCCTGAAAGCATGGAATCATTGCTCTGATTGAACTTTGGGGACAACATACGTTTTACGAGTTAGCTTGAAAAGGACTATGGTAGTAATGGAGAATATTTGTTGAAAAAGATCTTATATCTTGTACATTGTTCATAATGCAACTAAATCCGTGCACCGTACGCAAGCAACCCACACTTGTTTTAATTTTACCGCGAAATATTTCATTCCACCGCTTTAGAGCGTTTCATATTACCATACATTAGGGTCCCTACTTATGGCGAGAGAAAACTTCAACTAAGAGATAAATACAAACAAATAGCCAAATAAAAACACTTGAAAACACACAAACGCAGCATTTACAAGAGTGCCATTAGGTGAAATTTCGTGAAAAATTATGATTTTAAAATTATTACTACATTATTTTGCTTGTGTCTAGTCCTCACTACTTACACTTCGTTTTACTTAAAAATCAGCCATGTAAAGCCACTAGTGGCTTTTTAATGGCCCATCACAAGTGGATGCTGCCGCACATTGTGGCTATTCTGATAGCGATCTGTCTTTTTGTTGCAATGTTGTTCCTCGACATCTTCCTGTTGGGTTTTCTGACGGACTATCGATATATCGAGTGGTATTGGGGCCTAGTTCAGTTGTAAAGATTCTCCATGTGTTGTAGGATAGGGCAATTTTGATCTCGGGGCAATTCCGATCAAAAAAAGAAAGATTGCTGCTTCTCAGCCGTACTGCGCATTTCTGTCGCCATTTTTCCTACAGTTGCGAGCTAGCCACCTTCTTGTTCAGTGCGTTGGATTGCGGCATCTAAATTCCCATTTGTTTGACACCGTTTGGACAGAATGCATCACAAGCTGAGTAGCACACTGCTCATTATAGCATTTGATAAGGTGCCAGTCATATATCATAAGGTCTAGCATAATGATTATGATTATGATTATAAAAACTTCCAACCTTCCCATACTCTACGCTCGTAGTCTCAGGATCTAGTTAACATTCCTGCGACAAATAGTAGCATTTGTCAAACACGTTTTCAGCAGTACGGACAAACACAAAGTATAGCATTGCGGGTTAATTCCGATCGAAATATTGGGATAAATGCGATCACTAAAAATATAGTATACTGATAGCCTACATATAAATGCTACAAAGGGATTTCAGAGCACCGATAGCTATCCCTACAAACCTAATATCATTCCATCACATAAGTTTTACCAAGAGCAGCCTTCCAAGCCGAATCTTCTTCTTCAGCCAGTTCAAAAGAAGTTTCCAATCCATCAACTCGTTCAATTTCTGGATCTTCTGAACTCTACAAAGCACATTCTCCATCACCTAACATGACTACATTATCTGCAGCACCCCCATCACCTGTATTCAGTGGACTAATTCTGACTCCCGAAAAATCAACCTCTAATCGCAAGGTGTAGGACACAAAACAGCAGGCCCGCCCACCACCTCGCTTCAGAGAAATGTATATCAGAAACTATTGAAAAGATGAGATTGAATATTGAAAACGGAACGAAGAAATGTCGCAACAGCCTGGAAAAGAACAAGCTGAAAAGGCGCAGGCTCTTCGAGGTCAAGGTCGAGGTCAACGATGACATTTCTTCCGAAGAGGAAAGTGAAGAAATGGAAGATGAAGAGAATGTCCCTTGTGGAATTAGGTGGAGGCAATTTTCTAGCAGGGGTGATTGGATCCAATGTCATAGGTGCAAAGCGTGGTTTTGTGAAATACCGTACTGTACGTGTTGGAACTGTTGGTAGAAAGCAGTTCGTTTGCGGAAAGTGTATGTGATTGAAATAACCGCATGACTGATTGCCCCACATTTTTCCTGAAGAACCATTATGGCAGTTTTTGGAAAACACTGTACATTCAAAACACATCTGTTGTTTTTAAGTAAATTCTGAATGCTAATGTATAATATGATGGTTAATCTTCCTCTACAGCAAATTATAAAGTGATCAGAAAATATTGAATGTGTTTTAAGTATGTGATGGAATCGCCCCTCTCTACCCTATATCTTCGAGTTTAATTCGTGTTTTAGGGCGATTGTTCTCCTTCATTTTTTGTTTTGTTTTACTTTGTTATTTTATTCATTACATGTTTTATTTATAATCGGTGTTTTATAAATAATCGGATAACAGTAAGAAGAGCTGGGTGCTAAGTTTTTTAGGTTAGGATTTGTGATAGGTTTATTAGGTTGTGTAAACATCAGTGTTTTATTGTCGATAACTGTAAGTAATATGTAGAAGACTTGAAACGTTTTGTAGTCAGTAGATGAGGCGTAGTTAAGTGTTAGATAAAGTGAGAAATGCACTTCACAGTAGGTAAAAGTCGGAATGCTGATGATGATGAATTATTGCATAGTGTAATATGTGCTAAGTGTCCGAAGTAAGAGTTTGTGTCAATGAACAAACTGGAGATTGCTGTTAACATCAGCAATTGCTGAATTCAATATGGTTTGTGAACCAAGTGAGAAACTGAAAGTTAAAGTTAGCAGCTCAGGACAGCAAATGAGTAACGAGCGACAAGCGTAGACTTGACCACAGTGCAATATCTTGACGACAAGGGTTCAAAACTGCACGAAGAAACCTAAAACTCCCTAAAACTGCTAGTGAGGCCAGGGAGAAGGAATCAGAGGGTCCAACATATGGTATTGATGAGTTTTAAGTGAACTAGATATAGATTCTGGCCTATTGTTCATCTATGAGTTTTCAATCTCATTCTTGAGAAATTTTCCACATTTTTCAGCTTTCAAAATGCTTCCCATACCACAATATTCAACAAATCTCCTTGAAACTTTTAAGATAGTTTCAAATACAACAGAATAAAAATGTATGTGTAAACTGTATAGTATATGCAATAGTTCAATAACAATATATATTTTCTCAGCTTCATTAAGGTAAAATATATACATTTAGTTATGCCTGCGTGAAATAATTTCTCTTTTTGTGTAATTACAATTTCTCAAAATCCACGCGTTATTTCTTTTATTTTAGCATTATAAAACCAAGTAAAAACTTTAAGCCAGATGTGTTGAGCTATTTGGCCTGAGGAGCATTCCTTAAACACATCAAAAAGTGTTAAAGAAATTGTCAAATTTATTAATATTTCAAAAACTGTTGTTGATAGAAACTTGGCATATTATGTGTTGTATCACATCGATACTGACATTGCATGGTCAAAATCTCAAGGTGAAAGAATGGAAATTATAGATTTTAGGATTTTTGGAATTTAAGTTGTCTGCATGTCTTAACCACATAACTAGTACCAACAACACAAGCACAGCATTAACACGAGACACGAGTACTACAAACTAACGGCATACAATAGAAATTTGACAAGTTATAAATGTTCCATAACTTTGTTATAACTTAATTGTATATATTGCTGTACATACATCAACCTAAAATGGCCTAAGTGAAAGAATCTGATGATGTTCGCCTGACGAACGAAACATGTCATCCAAATAATCACCCCCTTTTTCTAGAAGTATATAATTATTATTAATTCATGTAAAAAAAAGGTTAGTTGATTTGATCATATAACTGGTATTCCCCACCCAATTTAATTGGACGCGTTCACGTTGACCGACTGAAAAGCAAGTCTTTTATTACGTATCCGAAGTGCTATGAATAGAAAAAAGAATAGCAGGGGCAGAAAGTTAACGCAAAAGTTTGCGACCCGCTCTAAACCATGACAATTGCTGTATACTGAAATTAGCTCTAGGGCGTGAGCCAACAGCTGTATTGTCACAGCACTTCCTAGCGGCTCTTACCCAAGCCGGACGTTTGTTTTAGACGATTGCCCTTGACTTTGAAGCCTGCGGGTGAGCCTGTACACAGTCACTCTCTAGCCCTATCGCTTCCCATTTGTCACCACCGGTCTGATTTAATGGAATTCCAGACTTGAGCACGTGACGACATCAGTGTGCAGACAGTACAGTTCACGTCTAAGTATTGTGTGACGCGGAAGTACACGTTACATAGTTGCGAACAGAACGCCATTATATTTGCCAATGACTGTACTTAAACAGTAGTGCGAGATAGCTATGTCAATCATCTGACCGCATGGGGCAGGTGACAGCAACACAGGTAGGCCTACTCGCCTCCAGGCTTCCATTAAGATTTTTCACTCGTCTAAAACAAACGTCCGGCCTGTATTTCAGACTAGTACTGTTGTCAGGTAATAAAGCCATCCAGATCGGTGCAGGGGTCAGCTGTCAGACATACATATTGTCTTGTGGTAAGGCGTCTCCTGGACACGTGCAGCATGTTGTTTCGCCTCCATTTTAAATCTGCACAGGTTCGTAAATCCTGATCATTAAATGAGCGTTATCATCGCCCCCGCTGGTCCAGCCGGCCGCGTGGCGCCATGTTCGGCGAAAGAGGAGCCTCATGAATGATGAAGTAAGATCGTCGGTTGGCTCCAGGGGCTGGGGAAGAGGAAGGGGGTCAGGGAGAAGCTCGGCGCCACGACCAACCCTAGGGATGTTGTTCCTCCTGTCGCCAAAACTAAATTCATTATCACTGCTATCCCCGTACAACATCACAGCTCCTGCCATTCCTATGCAGAGACTGATCTTGAACTATAGAGTGAATAAGCTCTATATTCCATACATACACTACAGTTTGTAGAAAGGGAAACACCAAGAACAAGAGATGTGGCCACATTGCACTTTATACCACAGATTAGGGACATGACAATACATTACTGATTTGAAGTGCAGTCCGATACATGCACGTTAGCAGTCGATCTTCAGTACGGCGTCGCGCCACCACGTGCTGCTTCAGAGTCGCTAGACGTCATGGCATGGAATCATACAGCGCTTGAATACGCTGCTGGGGAATACCGTCCCACGCGGTTTGTAGGTGCGTCCACAAAGCATCAACAGTGGCGGCAGGAGGACCTGAACGAACAAGTTGCCGACCGACCATATCCCAGACATGTTCGATGGGTGACATGTCAGGCGAACGGGCAGGCCAGGGAAGCAGAGGTATCCGTCGTTCTACGAAGACTGCTTGCACATTCCTCGCCACATGCGGGCGGGCATTGTCCTGCTGAAATATGGCATGTGGAACGGCCCGCAAGAGGGGCAGTGCCGCGGACTGTAAAACTTCCCTGATGTAGCGGTCATTGTTCAGATTGCCCGCAAGACGTACGAGGCGTGATCGCCTGTTATAGGCAATTGAGCCCCAAACCATTACACCTGGTGTTTGTCCGCTATGCCGCTCAACAATACAGTCTGCCTGATTGCGTTCTCCACGGTGGCGTCGAACGCGTATGCTGCCATCACTGTAGGACAGGTTGAAGCGGGACTGGTCCGAAAGCACTACATTTCGCCACTCAGCCTGCCAGTGTCGGCGTGCACGTGCCCATTGTAGTCGGAGGCGTCGGTGGTTCCCAGTCAATGGAAGCCGACGCAGTGGCGTGCGTGCTACTAGTCCAGCCCTCAAAAGACGGCGCCGCACCGTCGACGCAGACATGTCCACCCCCGTTGCAGTGCTCCAACGTCGAGCCAACACCGAGGACGACGCTGTTCTGTCCGATACGGCCATGCGGAGAAGATAGCGGTCGTCTCGCGCTGTGGTCACATTGCGTCGTCCTGTACCCTGTCGTCGCTGTGTACGGCCCTCCTATCTCCTCTGAATCCACACATGCCTTACAGTTGACGCAGCGTGCCCTGTGTGTGCCGCGATGTCCCAGAATGACAGACCCGCCCAAGCATTCTGCCCCGTTCAACCGCACTCACATGCTGATAGTCCACCCTGTGATGTTGGTGAGGCATCGTTGCACTTGCTTACACGTTTCCACTTGGTATGACGGTCCCACACCGACAGAGCTGTGCGGAACACTGACCTGTCTGGTCCCACGACAGAGGGCACTGGTGGACCAATGTGCACGCCATCTCTCTGCGATTTCAATCACTTAGTATAGTACAGCAGGCCAACACGACCCCTGCTCTGAGAGTGCCTCCGACCATTTCTTCTGGGTGTTTCACTTTCTACAAACAGTACTGTAGTATTCCTGTGAACTCGACTCGGGAATGATGATCCAAACGGCAACAGCAACTCATCTGGGTAAGATACAATAATATTGTTAAGTATTCCAGACCCCCCTTTTGGTATCCACTGACTTACAATGTTTCCAGATATGAATCACACACTATATAGAGCCCCGAAAAATAATATTCCAGACCCCCGTTGGCACCCACTGACTTCCAATGTTTTCAGATATGAATCACACACTATATAGAGCCCTGCACAATAATATTATAAAGTATTCCAACCCCCCAACCCCCCCCCCCCCTCTTGGTATCCACTGACATACAATGTTTTCAGATATGAATCGCACACCAAGTTATATAGAGTCCCACACAATAATATTCCAGACCCCCGTTGGCACACACTGATTTCCATTGTTTTCAGATATGAATCACACACTAGGCCTATATAGAGCGTTGTACAATAATAGTGTGTGAAGTATTCCAGTGATATATCAGTTATGACAAGCTAAATACAGCCTCGAAAAAGTATGAAAGCGACCGCCGCCATCGACCAAAGACAAACTGGCCCAGTCGTGTTAGGTAGCAGGGTTCGCGTGAGGACCACTGGATAACTATAATGTGTTGGTTTATGCACAGTAAGTTCTATGGTACCAACCCTCTGATTTCCTCTTTGTCGTGTGTGTTGACAAACTGGAAATGAAATGCCGTGATTCTCCTAGCCGCAGCTCAAGGGTGCAGCACTTCCGAAGTTGGTGCTGTATTGTTGCTATTCATTTCAAAGATTTACACCCCTTGTATGCTCGGTTTGGTCCAACGACAACTATAGAAAGTGAATCTTGATTAGCAGAGACACGTTTAACGACTTTGTGGCACGCACTCGTACGCCATGTCGACGCAGAAGCCCTGTGGAGGCGTACTCAGCAGGCTGCTCATCGTAATGGGAATGCCATTCTTGTGAAACCCTAGAAAAAGTTGTGTTGGAAGTCTCACGAATATTCTAAAGGATATTATTAGGAACTACATCATTTCAAAAATCAAAATAAACAAGAATATGAATTGGGAACATTAATGTTTATATAACTAAAAAGCCTCCGTGGCTTAGGCGGCAGCACGCCGGCCTCTCACCGCTGGGTCCGTGGTTCAAATCCCGGTCACTCCATGTGAGATCTGTGCTGGACAAAACGGAGGCAGACAGGTTTTTCTCCGGGTACTCCGGTTTTCCCTGTCAAAATTTCATTCCAGTTTCCCTGTCAAAATTTCATTCCAGCAACACTCTCCACTATCATTTCATTTCATCTGTCATTCATTTAATCATTGCCCCAGAGGAGTGCGTCAGGCCTCGGCAGCCGGCACAGTTCATATCCTCGCCGCTAGATGGGGGCTTCATTCATTCCATTCCTGACCCGGTCGGAGACTGGAAGCAGGCTGTGGATTTTCATTTCAATGTTTATATAACTACAGCTTCATTGTGATCCATTTAATGTTACAGAACCTCTGTTAATTTTCTTCTATGAATTTCTTGAAACTATGAAGTATTGAGTTGTTGTTAATATGTTTTAGGATCTAGGGATACCTTGGTAAGTTTTTTTTTTAGCGTATGGCTTTTAGTGCCGGGAGTGTCCGAGGACATGTTCGGCTCGCCAGTTTTGTAGCTGCTTAGAGACGGACACCCAATGGGTGAGCTACAAGTACCGTTGGGGAAGGAAGTTGGAATGTAAGGGCGAGGAGTTGGAAGGTAGCGGCTGTGGCCTATAGTTAGGGACCAACCCCGGCATTTGCCCGGAAGGAAGATGGGAAACCACAGAAGACCATCTTCAAGGTTGCCGGCGGAGGGATTCGAACCACCTTGCCTCCCGGATGTGAGCGACTGCCAGCAGTCATGCCGTAACGACCACGGCTAACTCACCCGGTGGTAAGTCCTGTGTACTTTGTGTATGAAATTTGTCTGATCATCTGTGTTTATGTGGTTGCTGTCGTAGTATGAGTATCTGTAATTATTAAGGTCGGGAAGGGGTAGGGGACCCTGGACTTGAAATAAGGTAATATCCCACCATTTACATGGAGGGAGTGTGGAAAACCACTCTCAGGATAGCTGGGATTCGAACGTCCCACCTCCGGACTTGCTGCAGCTCCCCATCGTATTCGTGGTGAGTGAATTAACGCGCACAGCTACGCTGCAGGGTATGAAGGAGATAACATTATTATTAATATCAGTAGCTCATTTGCCATCTTTGAATGAGGTTCAGTGTTAGTTGTAGTTCTCCTCATTCGAGTTGTCAGAGGTTTGTTTCATAAAATACTTCTTTAGGCATGAAAGAAACAAACAAACCAAGAAGACTGAATGGCTGAAAGTGAGCCTTATTTACGAGTAACTTCCTCGATGGATCAGTGATAGAATGTCCGTTTCCTGGTCGCAGGTTCGATTCCTGAGTCGTACAATGTCGGCTTGTAAAATATATCTCGTATCACATAACCACACGTCGTCCACGAGTTCCGTATTCGCTGCTAGGAGACAGTGCAGGCGGAACGTTGATGTTGGAGAGTATATCTCCTAAATGGCCCCATCTCAAAGGCTCCACAGCAGTTAGCTGAGACTATACGATCATAACAATTATTATAACTATTATTATTAATAATAATAATAATAATAATAGTCTATACCTCAGAAGTTCATCGAAATACATATTCTTGTGTACCTGCCATGTTTGAGAAATGTTGATTTCTGTAATTTTCATTCCAAGAATGTTGAAGTTTATTTTGCATTTTTTTTAATACTTTGACGAATAGAGCTATGAACTCTCCGTTTAAATCGAAATGTAATGTTTTCCAGTCGGTCTACAGTAGACTATTGTATCCAATTGTAATGGGTGGTTCCCTAATCCTGAAAAGAATTGCATGAGAAATCCAAGTCGTTTTATTAATCTCATGTATGCTAATTTGTTTTTCAAGATTAGGGAACCACCCGTTACAATTGGGTACAATTGTGTTGGTCGACTGGAAAACATTAAATTTCAATAACTAAGGCAACACTGAAAAAATTCTTCCAACAAGATAATCTCCGTTAAAAGTAAAGCATTTTTAAAAGTCCGGTGGAAACTTGAAAATATTCACGTAGGGAAGCATAGTAAAAAGATGCATTATTGACCAAACATCCTGAAACTCTTCAAAATTGTGGAAATACACACGTTATAATTGTACAAAACAGGGTATACGAAGATATATAGATTCTTTTTAAATATGTCCTTTAAATAACAACATGCATTAGCTTGAACTCCCCCATTCTCTCAAGTGTCACCCATTTGAGTAACGATCATAACCGCTCGTTGCCGTCAGCGCAACACAGCACACACTCGCTTGAACGCTCGAAATCGTACCAACTGACACAAGTGAACCACAGTGCATTCTACAACGCGATGGCCGTTCCATTTGGAAGTTTTCATTGACTGAAGGATCTTATGGTGTGAGTCATGGGAAGCAGGACAACAAGACATGAATAATCGTTACCTGGAGTCACGCGAAGCATACACGCAACACCAACCTCTGTACTAGCCACAATGATGTACGCAAGATGAAACACATGTAATCCTTCAGTTGCATCAAAGAGCAGTTATCCCTTGAGTTTCTTGTTTCTTTGTGACAAGTGGTAACGTTCTCGCCTGCTGTGTCCAAGTTTGCAGGATCGAAATCTGGCGCAGTCGGTTGGCATTTTAGGGTGCGCAAATGCGAGGGAGCCGTGTAAGTAGATTTACTGGCACGTTAAAGATCCCCTTCGGGGAAAATTTTTGGCACCCGGGCGTCTCTAAAAGCCACAGTAGTGAAGTGACGTAAAATAAGTAACATTATTATTATTTGTAACAATATTCGAGTATGTACCCGAAATTTAAAATTGAAGGTTCAATTCAGGAAAGGCATGTTAAGCCAAGCTTATTTTGAGGAACAGGAGGTGAATGGTTGAATGGAAGCATGGCAAGAAGCCTAACCGCACAGTGTAGTAGCACCGTTAACCTCACGAACTAAAGACATGCTGATTAGAGGTCGTGGGTTTGAGCATTAGCGACAGATGCGAAGTTTGTTCAGAACTTTTCAATCGATGCATCTTCGCAACTCTACGTGTGAGTATTATATTTTTTAAAGTATTTGTGATCAAATGTGAAATTGGCTTAAAAGGCGAAATTATCTATTTTCCGCTAAATAAATGCGAATGTTATGAAAATTAATTATTTTTCTTCCTTAACGTTTCCTATCCTTTGGTGGGGTTTCCGAGGAAATAAACGTTGAGGAATAAAGGAAATAGGAAAAATGGTGTTTTCCTCTTCTTCGGTGGGGTTTCCGAGGAAATAAGCGTTGACGTGTAAATGAAACAGGAAAAATAGTGTTTACCGCTCATTCGGTGCGTTTTCCGAGTAAATGGGCCCTTGACGACTTTTTTTTTTTTTAATGTCTCAGCAAGAGCTATCGAATGACAAATAGATATAAACCTTAACGTAAGAAGGCTTGCCCTCTAAATACTCTTAGTAGATTCAATGATTGTATATTTAATTACGTTGTCAGTTTATATATTTGCATATTATATTTTATATATTAGATGATTGTTTTGGTGAGTTACATATTTAACAAGTAGTTCCGTGAAGAACTAAACAGTCTATTTTCATATATCCTACTAATGATAAATGCCTCTATCAACATACAACATTTCAGTTTGATTGCTGTAAAAGATCCGTAGATATTGAGGAAAGTCTAAATATTTCGGATGGTCGCCATGTTGAAATTTAATACATGTAGGTCATAGAGTTATGTACTATTATGTATTATTGCGTAGGTTTATTATTCAAACTTCAATCGCATGATTAGAACGCATGAAACAGAAACGAGATTTTAAAATTTCGCACAGCCGCCATCTTGAGGTTACGAAAACAATTGAAATAAATTAGATGTCAGTAGATTAAAATTTGCATAAGCATTTTACGTACCAAGTTTTACTGCGTTCGGATGGTTAAATCGCGAGAAACGAACATCTAAATATTTAAATTTCGCGTCGCCACCATATTGGATTTGTGTTCACCAGGCTATTGAAAGTCCCATAGGTGAACTTATGTTAATCACCTTTATTAACATACAAAATTTCAGTTTGATTGCTGTCATAGATTAGTAGTCTATATATTGAGAATCGTCTAAATATTTCGGATGGTCGCCATGATGGATTTGTATATATGTAGGCCTTAGAGTTACGTACTATAAAATGACGATTATTGTGTAGGTTCATTATTCAAGCGTTAACTTTGATCGCATAATTAGGACACAAGAAATGAAAACTTAATTTTGAAATTCCGCACAGCCGCCATCTTGAGGTTATGTTATGTATACAATTGAACAACATAAGATGTCAGTGCATTACAGTGTGTATAAACATTTGCTGTACCATGTTTCACTGCGCTCGGGTGGTTAAATCACGGCAAAAGCCGATTTAAATGTACAACTTCGCTTGGCCGCCATGTTCGTTTTGTGCTTAACAGGTTTTTAGTCACACTGGTGAACTGTAGTAGTGCCCTTTATCACCGTTCATAATTCAGGTTGATATAGAATGCTGGTGAAATATTTCGCACAGCCGCCATGTTGGATTGGTGAGACATAATACAATTTGAATGGCACGGTCGGGGTCGGACAAAATAGTACTATGTCCTTACCGAGTTTCATTGAAATCGCTCCAGCTGTTTAGATTTTGTTACGTGGACACACACACACACACACACACACGGACAAAAGGTGATCTCATAAGCATATTTTTTCATAAATGAAAATAGGCTAAGAATGAAATATAACATTGACCATAGCCTTATCCTTTCTTCCAACCAGTTGCCTATACAAGCTAAAAGATGGACTCAAATGCTAAGAACCTCAAACTCTAATGACGACTCCGCTGCGCCGTTTGCAATTTGCCAGCACAACGTGGCGTAGCCGTGCGCGTTAAATCGCGCATCACGACCACGATGGTGAGCTGCAACGAGGTTCCAATCACGGCACCGACAGCGACTGTCCTAAGTGTGTTTTTCACCTTCCTCCAGGCAAATGCCAGGATAGGTTAGTAGTTAGTTACCCTAATAATTACAATTTGCACACACTGCTACAGTCAACACAGAAAGATATGATACAAGACAAATTAAAGACGCCCGTAAGTACACAATGCTGATGACCAGGATTTCCCGAGACCCTAAAACGAATTAAATAGACATCTTGCTACCTTAAATAAATCGATCATCGGGAGGAATTCGAAAACGTATGTATGATATACATAAAGCCACACAAGTAAAAGTTTCCTTATGCATTGAATTTAAATTTTAGAGCAGTTATTTTCACGGCATGTTCACATAAAAATAGGTTTGTGTTCTGTGTGTGGTCGCTCAACCGTTGCCCGCTGCTGAGTTTCGTCCTCGCTACAACCACAGTCAGAAATCGTTGTGCTGTAGAAAAGCAGACAGTGAATAGATCGCATGCGTTCAATGCAGCGTATTTTTGTGGGTACTCACGCGGTGAACAGGTCCTAACTTTGATCAACGTCTTCGAGCGCACACAGTTTTGACGTTATTTTTCAATTCATTTTAAGGGCTTGGACATCGGCCCCGTATACTTGGGTGTGTGTTAAATTAGTCATGTGACCTTGTGTAACTGTAATTAGCGCCTGGAATTGTGGTAGGAGCCCCGGGACTTGATATAAGTCACCATCCCTGTATTTTCCTGGAAGGACTGTGGGCAAACACTATTCATGGTGATAATTCATTTAAGGGCGTTGCAATATCGCGGTCATGTAGCCCCGTGTACTTGAGTGTGTTTGGAATATGTCTGATAATCTATGTCGTGAAAACTATAGTTGTGTCTCTCTTTGTAATTGAGGATAGGATTTGGATGGAGATGATCGTGGCGTTAAATTACGAACCATCCCTGCATTTTCATGGATTAGAACTGGGGAATAACCATTTCCAGGACGGCTGAGGGGACGAGTGAACTCATTTCCTCTCAGTTCTGCTTGACGAGAAACCATATTCTGCATCGCAAAACATATCCCGGTGCTGACATAAGCTCTGACCACAATCTGGTTATGAAATGCAAAAGGAGGGCAATGTACAGACTGAAAAAGAAGAACTTGAACAAACGATTCAATACGAGTGTAAAAGGAAAGACTAATGAAAAATCCTGAACAAACTTCAATTACAGAGGAATTGGCACTTTTGAAGAATGAAATAACAAAATCCGCAGAAGAAAACATTGGTAGGAAAGAAAAAATAGGTAGAAAACCGTGGATGTCACAGGATATACTAGAAGTAATGGACGAAAGGCGGAAGCACAAGAATGTAAGAGATGAAAGGGGAAAATCAGAATACAGACGTCTAGAAATTAGGTTAACAAGAAGAGCAAAGAAGCAAAAGAAGAATGGTTGAATGAGAAATGTACAGGTATAGAACATTGTCTGAAATTAGGAAAAGTAGATACAGCTCATCGAAGGATTAAGAATACTTTTGGGGAAAAGAAGACTAAGTGCTGTAACATTAAGGACACAGATGGAAAGCCTCTAATAGATAGGGAAGAAAAGGTTGAGAGATGGAAGGCTTACAAAGAGTGTTTGAATAAGGGAAAGGAGATCGAGAATCATGTAATGGAAAGGGAAGAGGAAATTGATGAGGATGAGAAAGGAGATTTAATATTAAGATCAGAATTTGACAGAGCATTGGAAGACTGAAGGAGGAACAAAGCACCTGGCGTAGATGATATACCGATTGAGTTGATACGCTGCATAGGTGATGAAGATCTGATCAGGTAATTTCACTTGGTGTGTAGGATTTATGAGACAGGCGAGGTACTCTCTGATTTCAAGAAGAATACAGGAACTGACAGATGTGCAGAATACCGTACAATCGGCTTGATCATTCTTCGGAGATCCTGACTAGAATAATTTACAAGAGGATGGAAAGACAGATAGAAACAGAATTGGGTCGAAACCAGATTGGCTTCAGGAGAAACGTAGGAACAAGGGAAGTTGTACTAAGTCTTAGGCTGATTTTGGAAGCTAGAATAAGGAAAGATAAGAGAACGTTTATGGCATTTGTAGACTTAAAAAGGCTTTTCATAACGTTGATTAGAGTAAGTTGTTTGACATTTTGAAAACAATTGGAATAAAGTACAGGAATAAGGGGGTGATATACAATCTATACAGAGACCAGACATCAGTTATTCGAGCCAGAGGACATGAGAGAGACGCTGGTATTCAGAAAGATGTAAGGCAAGGCTGCAACTTATCACTTATACTTTTCAATTGAACAAGCAATGAAGGAAATTGAGAATAATTCAAAGTAGGAGTAAAGATTGAAGAGAAATAATTTCACCTCTGAGATTTGCTGATGACATCGTCATTTTAGCCGACAAACCAGAGGAATTGAAGGAGTTTTTAGATGGCATGGATTCTGTCGTGAGGAAAGAATTCATGATGGAAATTAATAAATGTAAAACAAAAATATTGGAATGCAGCCGAATTAAATCAGAAACCCCTAAGGACGTCGAATGGACATGTGAAAGGCTAAAGGAAGTAGGAGATTTATGTTACTTAGGAAGCAAAATAACCAGTGATAGACGAAGCAAAGAGGATATAAAAAGTAGGTTAGCACAGGTAAGGAAAGCATTTTTACAGAGAAGGAATCTGTTGACATGAGATATAGATTTAGGTATTAGGAAGTCATTTTTGAAAGCCTTTCTCTGGAGTGTGAAACTCTATGGAAGTGAAACTTGGAATGTTGGAGCAGCAGAAAAGAGGACAATTGAACCGATTGAAATGTGGTGTTACAGGAGAATGATAAAGATCAGATGGGCAGATAGAGTTACAAATGAAGATGTATTAAAACGGTTGGGAGAGGAGAGATGTTTCTGGCGACTGCTAATGAATTGAAGAGAGGTTGGTAGGACATAAGACACCCAGGAATTGCAAAGTTAGTTATGGAAGAAAGGGTTGAGGATAAGAACTCTAGGGTAAACCATGATTAGAGTAGAGTAAACAGATTGCCTCGGATGTAGGGTGTGGCAGAGATGAAACGATTAGCTCAGGACAGGGAAGCATGGAGGGCTGCATCAAACCAGTCAAATGACTGAAGACTCAAACAACAACAACAACAACAACTGCCTGAAGAGGCTGAGTGTATCCGGTCCAACCCTCAGGCCAGACGTAAATGTCTTGGCTGAGCGTGGAATCTAACCCAGGACCACGAGATTCAAAGTCTTAATTCATACTCCGAGACCACAAAAGACAGCAAAACATTACTCAGGATGGCTGCAGTCAGGGCCTTGATTCGAACATCCAACTCCTCAAAAAATAGTGGTATGGCAACATAGCACGCGTGGCCACTGGGTGGGGTAAGCTACACCCACATTTGCGTCACAAGCCGAATACAACGTTAATTTTTACTAGTATTTGGTTTTACGCGTTCATTGCATTTGCAGTTTAAAGTGCGTGTACTTTGTGCAACATATTGTACCTGTATACAACTATTTATGTGGTGGAAGTCGCACAAACCCAGGGCATACTGGGCGAGGCAAGGAGTGCTTTCCTCATTGGACGAATGCAGCAGCATATTTCACAGACCATCTCGTGGTGTAGCGGCTAGCATACTTGGCCGTCACCCGGAGGTACGGGTTTGATTCTCGGCCCTGACAAGAAATGTATTTCTGGTATGAGGGCTGGAGCGGGGTACACTCAGCCTCGTGAGGCAAAACTGAAAAGAGGTGGGTTCCCACTTCAGTCATCTTGGAAGCGGTTTTCTGTGGTTTCCCACTTCTATTCAGGCAAATGCCGGGATGGTTCGTAACATAAGGCCACGGCCGCCTCCTTCCCAATCCTCACTTGAATTACAAATACACGTACTAATAAGACATGTTATTAGACAAGTCTCACATACACCCAAGTACATGGGGCTAAATGACTACGATGTCGCATAGACCCTCTAGTTCATATTTCACAGCATCCACATCCACAAGCACTTGATGTGTGCCAATACTCAGCTCTGAGATGACACATAGCAACAGGCCTATACAAATAATGCACATGACATAACTTTACAAACTATACATAATACATTATTTCCCGTATTCATCGCGAAACAGGTGTGTGGCATTTGTATTCTAGGTCCATATTGTGAATTCAGGGGAATTTCAATGACTATCACAGGTGAGGATACCAAGAGAGATATGTGTCCTCTAAGCCAAGCTCTTGTACTTCGACTGGCTGCGTGGCTCAGCGCTAGCGTTCTCGCCTGTTGTGCTCAAGGTTGCAGGTTCGAATCCTGGCGCAGTCAGCTGGCATTTGAGGGTGCGCAAATGCGAGGGAGCCGTGTCAGTAGATTTATGGCACGTTAAAGATCCCCTTCGGGTCAAAATTCCGCCACCCCGGCGTCTCTAAAAACCGCAGTAGTTAAAAGGGACGTAAAGTCAATAACATCATTATTATCTTGTACGTCATAGCATTGTTTTCTCCCAACAGGAACCGATAACCTGTAGTGGTTGATAATCACGGGGTCTCGTGCACTGCACTCAATATTCCTACCCGTTTTGTTCTCTTTTGACTCCCAATTCATTTTAGGGGCTTGGGACATCTGGGTCATCAGCCCCGAGTAGTTGGGTGTGTAGAATATGTCGGATAACCTGTGATTATGTCATAAATGTAGTAATGTGTGAAACTGTATTAAGGACAGGGATTAGGTAGGCGCCCCGGGACTTGAAGTAAAAGACTATCCCGGCATTTGCCTGAAGGGAGTGTAGAAAAACAGGGAACAGACCACACTCAGGATAGCCGCTCTCAGCGCCGGACTTGCTATAGCTGCCCTCGCAGCCGTGGTGCAAGATTTAACGAGTACGGCTACGCCGCGGACTGACTCACTAGGAGACGGCAGCTGGTAGATATTTCCCTTTGTAATGAAAGTCACATGGGAATAAATTACGTTCAAAATAAAGGGGCTGGGGCTTTCCTCAATATAACTCAAAGATCGCAGGGCGGCAAGAAAGTTGAGATGGATGTGGTATGTGCCGGACTTGCCAGCTCCCCAGTCTCAAACAGCCACTGTCGGATTAACCTTCAATTAGTCGCGTGAAAAATATTACGTAATTAGTCGCGCACGGAAGAAACTCCCAGGTTTGAGAAATGGGTAAAAATTGTGTTTAAAACAATTTTTATTTGTGCAACTGACAATTTTAAACATGTTAAAATTTTATAATAATTATTTGGAGGTAAAAAAAATGTTTCATTTGTTTTGGTTAAGTAATTTTTTTAATAACTAAGTCAAAAACAAACTATAAAAAGTTTTTAACTACAAAACTTTAAACATGAAAAAGAAAGTGTAATTCTACAATTATAAACCTACAGGTACTGGTACTAATATTTACAAAACATAAACCATGAAGTAAAAGAACAGAACAAAACACCCGAAATCAGTCTCTACACTTCCTCATCACTGCTGCCTTGGTTGCCATTTTCTGCACAGTTGGTACAGAGGGAAGTTGAATGCTGCTTACAAATGTATCTTGAGCATGTCACAACAGTTTTTCTGTTTTCCCTCCAAGTACAATATGCACAGCGCCCGGCTGCTCCAGCCGCGTGTGGTCTTTTCGTATCTTCATCTTCAATACCAGCGATTTTCCTTGCTTGTCGCTTCACTTGGCGAGGTAGATTTTCCTTTAGAGCTCTTCGTCTGATATGATCCATTGACAGATCTTTTGAGAGTGTTTTTAAAAAGTTTCTGCGGACAATATTTGCCTGCGTGTTGGCTAAATATATTATGTTAGCATTCACTGCACCAATGTTCATAAGAGCGAAAAACAGAGCCAAGGGCCATCTGTTTGTTTTTCTTCCTACATTGTAGGCTGCCTTCAACTTGTCCAGGGTGTCAACTCCCCCTTTTGTTTTGTTATAATAAGTCAGAATTTCTGGCTTCATTGCGTCACCATTTTCAACGTCAATGTCATCAGAATCATGCAATGATGAAAGCAGCAAGACAACTTTATTTTTCTTTGCTTTGTAAGAAAGTAGAGTTTTGTATAACCGTAAAAAAACTACTGTTTACTGGTCGATTAGTATGCTCTTGTACTATTGGTGGTAATTCAACCTTATGTTTACGCAAGGTTCCGACAAGAGAGAGCTGATGGTCACTTGCCAATTCATCACACAGCGGTATAGAGCAGAAGTAATCGTCTACAGTCACATTCCTACCCGACTGTTAAATAGGCCGTGTTAATCTAAGCACAACATCCTTTGCTCTATTTCTTACATTGAATGGTCCTTGTTGTTGCTTCCCACAGTAAACTTCCATTTTGCTGGCATAAAATGTCTTAGAATCAGTCAGGGCGTATACTTTTATGCCGTATTTAGCAGGTTTTGTTTTAATATACTGCCTAAACGGGCACCGGCCTCTAAAAGGTTCTAACATTTCGTCTATAGTGACGTTTTCTCCAAGGGTGTACTGGTTGACGCAGTTTTCATGGAAGACTTCAAATATTTCTCGCAGCGTAGCAAGTTTGTCAAGCTGTCGCCTTTCTTGTCTTGTAGTAGCATCGTAGAATCTTAGACTACTCAATAGAAACCTCCATCTTTTCAAAGACAATGTAGATCGGAAAAAATCAACTCCAGTAAAATCATTTGCATATAAGTCATCCAGATTTAGGTGTGACGATTTCAGGGTCCCCGCCTTATACAGTAGCCCTAACATAGCTTTCATTTCAATAATGTCTGTATCCTTTGCATCTCTATCTCTTCCGTACTGTTGTCGGTTTACTGTAATTCGGTCATTTGTGTAGCGGACAATTGTATCTATCATGGGGTCTGTAAAAAACAAACTCCAACAATCCAAGGCTGTACGAGCTTCTCGAGCATCTCTACGTGGGCCAGGTAGATGTACTCTCAGATTGTTGTGGGGTCTACGTCTAGCATTCCTAGAAATAGATGGCTTACACGAATACCAGCGAGTTAGTTTGTCTTTACCCAAAATAAAGTTTGTGTTTCTATTCACATCAAAAATAGGGATTGGCTGTTGAACTGGATGTACAGTACATCTGGCATTGGATCTGGCTGTTCCGTGCTCGTATTGTGGTCAGAAACTTCTAAATTGTCTTCAACCTCACTACCGTCAGAAAAGATGTCATCTACGTCTGACATTGGCTCCAATAACAGAGCATTAATTCTCCTTTCTTCTCTAGGATCCATTATGAAGTAAAACATACCCAAAATTACATATAACTAAACGATATTATCTAAAGTTTACACGCACTTAGTCGCACACGGGACTTTCTACCGTTCACTTTGGCAGCACAAATAGTCACGCACGGAAGATCAGACCAGGTCATTTAGCAAATCGTTGTTGACAAGCACGCCTCGTGCCAAACACTGACAACAATATAAGTGACATGTGCGGAAGGGAAGGGGGGAGAGCTGTTGGGTCAGCCAACCCGCCACCACCTCAAACCGGTACAGTCAGCACAAAACAAATAGGACCCGGGAGAAAATCCCGTGACGCGACTAATTGAAGGTTAAAAGACGAACATCGAGTGACCTTCAATTACCCCATAGATTTCGTGATGAGCACCTCGAGGGGCAGTGGCTAGCTTTCTTGACTGTTACCCGTGAGGTCCGGATTTGATTCCCGGCTCTGCCAGGAAATTGAATTCTGGTTTGAGGGCCGGAACGAGGTACACTCAGGCTCGTGAGGAAAAACTGAGAATATGTGGGTTTGGTTTCCACCTCAGCCATCCTAGAAGTCGTTTGCCGTAATTTCCTCACTTCTATTCCAGGCAAATGCCAGGATGGTACCCAAATTTAGACCACGGCCGCCTCCTTCCTCAATCCTAGTTGCGTTTACAAATATTCACCCTAATACAGCCATCACAATAACGCACGTTATCAGACAAATTACATACACAAGTACAGGGAGCCATATGGCAACGATTTCGTAAAGCCCCTAAATGAATCAACACAAGCTCTACGAGCTCCCGTACACTGGAGACGATTTGTCCACGTCTACCGCTGTGGAACAGGGACAGTACCGATTTGTTGCAGTATTTGCGCACACCACAACCAGTTCAGCTGCAGTGCTTGTTGGGGTTTCTTTATTATACGTCCTTCACACGTTTTATTTGAGGAGATGGATTTAGAGAAAACTGCTCTTGTTTGTCGGCTAGTTATTCGGAGGAGGAGACAACAAATCATGTTCCGACTCTGTATTATAGTGACGCTATGGACATGCAGAGGTCATCGCCATAACGCAGGTGATTAGCATTCTGGCGACAAAAATGACGCCTCCGCGCGTCTCTCGTCGTAGTCTGGACTCGCATTTGTCTCGTTCGTTTTGTGTAGCCAGCGTGCACTTCTCAATACAATGTTTACCTTGAAACTAACTTCTTTCAAGATTCATGCAGTCAGAATTGTACGACTTCCTTTGCAAAAGTAGGAGTAGGGCCTACTATGAAGCAATCTTACATTGAACTGTTATACGTGTGTTAGGTAGAATAATGCATCACTAGGTATATTAGCGCTCGTGGAAGAGAGGGAATGAGGGGTATTAGAAGAGCTCATGAGGACACCGCCCGCCAGACTGTGATGGAAAGCAATGATTGTTCATTATTTCCATTTTCCCGTTAAATAAATCAATCTAGGATGATAGGTTAAACACGTATCATTTTATTTTCAATTGTTTTAACAGCCTGGGGTAATAAAAATGCCTTTCGCTAACCCAAAACGTTGCTGCTCTCTGCAGGTCAAACGATAAATAAGTTACTTTCCGTGCTTGATCTAGGGCCTATATGGAAGAAAGCCGAGACTCGTGTCCCCTTCCTTGCAAAGTGGAACATCGATCTCTGCCGTTTCCTTGTCAGGTGCTGTCAAGAGTACTCGTGGGCTGGGAGAGTCATGGCCACTCTTACTGATGCTCTCTCAATTTGCAGTGTCCCAATTTTCTCATTCTATAGTTGGATGTGGCATTGAAGTCCAGTCTCCTTGAAATGGATCTTCTAACTCTTCATTTGGGAATTTATTGCTGTTTCAGTTTAAGATATGGAGTAATTGGGATATCGAGAAAATAAAGCAAAGGCCCATGAAAAGAGGGAATATGAAAAAATATCCAAGTGATGCCAGGAAAGTTAAGATATATAAGATGAAAGTTATAAACCAATGGAAGCAATTTAGTATTCAGTTCTGACTTGGCGGTAACTACTGTATCCAAGTCTCATCAGGAGTGAGCCCGAAAATATCATATAGAGCAATCTTAAATTGAACTGTTAAACGTGCCTATAGAACTTTGCTCACAAGGAATATTAGCGCTCGTGGTAGGAGAGGGAATGAGGGGTATTAGAAGAGTTCGTGGGGACACCACTCCCCACCCACGCAACAACAAAAAAAATGTATTTTCCAGCTATGATAACGTATTACATGTCTTAGCGCTGATCTTTGTGAATTATTCAAGTGTAGCACCACAATGAGGTAAAGGACTTCTATGATTCTTCGTTTCCTGACCTCTCAACCTTGATTGAACGTGCCTGTTGTTGTTGTCAGATTGTGCCTTACAGGTTGTTTATGCCTGACCCAAGGAGAGCGTGTTTTCTCCCTGGCGGTCGTCTTTCCCCCCACCCCGGCGGTATACTGTCATGTCAACAGCAGTACACACAAGGGATAGGGGAGGCTACTCACGTTAATCATAGTCGCCATCTCGTTCAGGAGAGTAAAGAACACTTTTCATGTTTGGAGGGAAACTCGAACATATATACACCGAATTCTAAGGAATTTCATACTTCATCTTCTCTAAAACTCGAAGTCAGACGAAGCGAAAGAGATTGTTATATACCTTCTGATAAGTCCAGAATAAGAAGAATGTATTGAACGCTGTTTCCGGAACTGACCGTCGTTTCCTCTTTCTTATCGTGAATCTTTCATCATAATACATTCCCTGAAATTTATCCTCTGTAGTTTCCAATTGACTCTAAACCTCCTTCCATAGCTTACGTTATACATAGTACATGACAAAATGCTCAGTTGCATGAAAAAAAATCATGCTTCGGTATCATTAATTAGATTTCAATTCAATATGGAAATTTCTCTCAACATTCCTTTCAAGTAACTGAGAATGCTTAAAGATATAAGATAGCTTACTGTTATGGTGTTAGAAGCCATTATTCACTGTTGCCTTAGTAAACAAAAGTTTGATGCTTTTCAGTCGGCCAACACGATTGTACCCACATTAGATGGGTTATTCCCTGATCCTGAAATAAAATTACATATATTTATTAATATCACGTAAATTATTTTCAGGATTAGGGAATAACCCATCTCATTTGGGTTCAATCGTGTTGACCGACTGAAAAGCATCAAACTTTTGTTTTTATCGCCTACTGTATTGGTATCGCATCAGTGCTCCTATTACGGCTGTATATAACATTCGGATATTCGATTAATTCGAAATTCGAATAAATTATTCGAAGTGCTCGAGTATTTCGAATAGTCGATTATTAAAATATATCGCACAAGTCAAATATTTACATTATTCGAAGGTGATAAGAACCCGAAAATTACAGCAGTTTGTGTCAAGAAATATGTCCAGTTGTCCGAGTTGTTCGAAGCAGGGGCGAATCCAAGGGAGTGGATGGGGGTAAATCCCTTCCCCATTCAGCCTGATAGATCCTTTCAGTGGTTCTGAACCCGTAGAAGTCTGCGGACCACTCAGCATGAAACTGAATCTCTTACGGACCCCCCCCCCCCTCTCTCTCTCTCTCTCTCTCTCTCTCTCTCTCTCTCTCTCTCTCTCTCTCTCACCCTCCGCTGGTACACCTTATCAGTTGTAACCTTTCCTCAGCGCCTTCGCCATAAAAATATTCATAGATGATTTAGCAAAACAGTATTTATTATTACTATTAGTGTACAGTACAACTAAATTACAAATTATTTAATAGAACAAAATTACTTTTGTATAATACTGTATATATCCTACATAATATGAAAAGTCTCAATTGCAAATGTATGTTCAAGCGACAATTTTGTTTGAAAAGGACATTGCAAAATATTAATAACCATAATAATTTTAATTTTGACCTGTGACTTTCTGGTTGTTTAATGTTGGTGAAAGTTTATTTTCGACGATTAAACATAAGTTATGATAATTATTTTGTATCATATTCTAATAACACTTATTTTACAGATATTTCAATTCGAAACTTGTTAGTGATCGCCGCGGATACATTCGGACTACTCTTGTTCAACGCACATCGTTTTCGAAATCTCCATTTATTGGCCACTTTCTTTATGCGTGCTGGTGGACCATTTTCTCCCGCGGACCATCCCCGAGGATCTCGCGGACCACCTGTGGTCCGCGGACCACCGGTTAAGAACCACTGTAAATATAAATAAAAATCATTCAAAACAAGCATCACTTGTTATCTCTTTCTTTCTTTCTTTCTTTCTTTCTTTCTTTTGTGCTTTCTTATCCCTTTGTTGACTGAATAGTCGGGCTATATCAGTAATGCGAGTATTTCAAAAATTGAATGTTCGAGTAGGTTAGAAATTCGAATGTGCGAATAGTCGAACTATGCGTATGTTTTATTCAAATACCGTATTCGAAATTATTCCAATAATTGTATGTTCAAATACTAATACTCGTACCTACAGTCTGATACTCCCGTTGGCATTGTGTCGACGCTTAGAACAGGCTTGTCTTATGGAGTGAAAATCTTCACAAAATTACTCCAATAGACTGCAAACTAATGCATTTGATTTGATAATTTCCTATTCCTAATCTATGAAACTGATGGGGGTATTATGCCCTACCTCGTGTTTACCATATGCATTGGGATTTTCATTAATATTCCCTGAAATCGTCGAGAATTGGGGTGTGTGACAACTCCTAAAGGGCCCGGAGACATTCTTGGAAGACACAGTGCGCAGTGTCTTTTATTCCAATACCATTTATCCTGAGTCCAGGGCAAATGCTGGAATGGTATCGTACTTCAGATCTCGGTCACACCTTCCGCTACGGGAGTCTCAAATAAATACGGGTAACGTGATGACCCAGTGCTCAAACTGCTTGCCCTTTACCAAGGACTGGGTACGATCCACGGTCAATGCATGTGATATTTTCGAGATGAAATGTCACGCCATGTGGCTCGGATTCCACGTAAAAAGAAGCTCCCGTGGCATATGATTGCGAGATTAATTTAAACTACAAGCTTCATTTCAAATCTCTACGGATACACATGCAGTACTATGTTAATATTGACTGATGGAGCCTGTCATGTTAGTGTAGCTCGTCTCGGTTGGAAACTAAAACGATTCTGGTAAGTAATTTGCACGTAAGAATACTCTGGGACCTGAGTGGCATGTTAAGCCACCAATCCTCGCTTAACTGTCTTTTCAACCGGAGGTCTATATTCTTAAGAAGCCAAATTATAGAGAATTCGATTTATTAGCTGATCGCAAACTGCCTTCAACGTGACAATTATATAGCTTCCTGCTTGAAGTCGACTGCTCACCGGAAGACCGTATGTGATCTGACTGCACACCGGTTTTAATTGTGCTGGTCCCCACTGGAGTTCGTCCGCTCGCCCGGCGCTTACATGCTGTCACGCCATTAACTGTCATCAAAGCATTGAAGTGGGTTCAGCGTTTTAGACCAACCACTCATCAGGGGACAGTTTTAATCCGGCTGTTGCTTCCCTGCTGCAGGTCACAGACGGCTTGTGGTAAAGGCATACACCAACTAGAACCTGGCTGTTGCTTCCCTGCTGCAGATCACCACTCAACAAAAGACGGCTTCTGGTCAAAGCCTAAACCAACAGGAACCTGGCTGTTGCTTCCCTGATGCAGATCACCACTCAACAAGAGACGGCTTCTGGTCAAAGCATAAACCAACAGGAACCTGGCTGTTGCTTCCCTGCTGCAGATCACCACTCAACAAGAGACGGCTTCTGGTCAAAGCATAAACCAACAGGAACCTGGCTGTTGCTTCCCTGCTGCAGATCACCACTCAACAAGAGACGGCTTCTGGTCAAAGCATAAACCAACAGGAACCTGGCTGTTGCTTCCCTGCTGCAGATCACCACTTACAAGAGATGTTGTTTGAGCCTTCAGTCTTTCTTTTTTTAATATAATATAATATAATATAATATAATATAATATAATATAATATAATATATTTTATTATGAACAATATGGATTCAAAATAAATAACAATGCTATTTCAGTTATACTAGAGTAGCATAGTTTACTGCTATAAATTGTTTATTAAAAACCAATCTACTTGTTAATTGTCACTTTAACTCAGAGTCATATCGTGACATACAGGCAATAAACATATAGATAACATAAATTTACAGTATGGCGTTAGATAATTAAACCAAATGTTCATTCGGCATTTCATAGCTTCCTCGTTATTTCAAAACTTAATAATGCTTTGCAGTAGTTATCTTCATTCACAATATCACTGGGCAACTTTTCTGATGGAGACTGCACAAAGTTCTTTCTTAATCATAAATGTGGACACAGTTTTCTTCATTTTTTGACAGTTCTCCATGGGAGACACATCACAGAAAGAATTACTTTTATTTCCCTATCGAGCCCTTACTGACTGTAAGAGTCTGATAAGTTTTGTAGTAAGGAAAAAAAACTCACAGGAAAAATCTACAGACAGCAATATGTGGCTGTACTGTAGTAATCGTATAGGCTACCTAGTTAATCCAGATAGGCTCTCCTAGGCTTTAACAAGATTTATAGCTTAGGAAGCCATCTCCTGTACTTGAATGCTTAATTTACATGCATCTTTGTTCTGAATCTCATCCGACGCTTTCTTATTCCACATTGCCCTGATGGTATTAAAATATTTTGCAAATTGACCTGCTTTCCCCCATTCCCTTTTTAGTAATTTAATTAAAGTGTGATACTCATTTTCATTTTCTATTCTGTTTAGATCTGCTTTGTCTACAAACTTTGCTCTTATCATTTTAATTTCCTTGCATTCCCTGATCAGGTGCGCTGCACCCATAACCTTCCCACAAAACAGGCAAATGTCCTCTTTTCCTACTTCTTTCAACGCTTTGTTCTTATACACCCCCATTAACCACCAAATTATCCCTCTCATTTCTCTTTTCATTAGGCATTGAGGCTTTATGCTCATAAAGTTCCTTATTTCGCAGAACTCCGTTAAGGTTCTCCTACTGGTGCACTCTTCTCTTAGCACCTGCAACTCTACGTCATTAACCCTTCTACACACTTTCTTACACACCCTACCTTCCTCTCTTTGTAAGTCCCTATCCCATAGATAACCCATTCCTAATCTTTCCAGTACACTTCTTACCCCGTCCACCCAGTAGCCCTCTTGCTGATGCTTCATTTGGTGCATGTAGGCTACTACATTAAGCATTTCCCCCCTTCCACCTGCTTTTATACGAATCCAAGACTTTATGACCTTTTTTATGATATGTTGTCTAATGCTTACATCCTCACACAACATTCTCGCTCCACAATTCGCCGTGCAACTAGGTAGCCCCGAAATTATCTTGGCAAACCTACTTACAATACTGTCCAGGGTTTTCGTTCCTTCCTCTAAACCCCATACTTCCACTCCATAGAGTGCTCTTGAAACGATGAGTGCGTTGAACACATTCTTATACACTTTGTAGTCAAGATTCGGTAACCTACCTAACACTTTAACATTCGCCAATGCCACTAGCCCTTTCGATTTTGCCCTTTTAATTTGTTCGGTCCATTTACCATTACTCGCCATTATCGTCCCTAGATACTCAAGTATGGGTCCAGTCCTCACAGTATCTCACAATCTCGTCAATACTATGTTGCATATTATAGGGTGTTAGAGCAAGCAGAAGGATGTCATCAGCAAAAGCTAGGCCCGGGATATCATAATTGTCCAAGCAAGGGTTGGACCGTTGCTCAAAGCCCTTTGAATCGAAAATATCGTTGATAAATAGCAAAAAAAAAAAAAGCACCGGGGATAATTTGCATCCCTGTTTTAATCCTATATTAGACTTTATCTCTCCTACAATTACATCATCTTTAGTTTTAATTGCACATTTCACTTCGGAATACACATTCTCAATTGCTCGTATCATTTTATGTGACACCCCGATTTTTTCCAGTTTAGCCATGACAGCTCCCCTGCTCACTGAATCAAACGCCTTCTCCAAATCAATAGCTGTGATATACAGCTTACCTCTTTTCCTTCTTATGTACTTGTCCATCACCGTTTTAACCACCATTATATTGTCACTGGTCCTCATCCCTTTTCTGAATCCTGTCTGGAGTCTCGAGAACACCGAACAGCCCTCTGCCCATGCTATTAAACGCTTGGATAAGACCCCGGTGTACATTTTGCTCAAATTATCAAGCAAAGTTATGCCTCTAACCTTCAGTCTTTCGGCTGGTTTGTTGCAGCCCTCCATGCATCCCTGTCCTGAGCTAATCGTTTCATATCTACCGCACTCTACATCCGAGGCAATCTGTTTAACATATTCTAACCTTGGTCTACCCCTACAGTTCTTATCATCTACCCTTCCTTCCATAACTAACTTTGCTATTCTGGGTGTATTAGCATATGTACTACCAATCTATCATTTCTATTCATTAGCAGTCGCCAGAAACATCTCTCCTCTCCCAATCGTCTTAATACTTCTTCATTTGTAACCCTATCTACCCATCTGATCTTACTTATTCTCCTGTAACACCAAATTTCAAACACTTCAATTCTCATCTTTTCTGCTGCTCCAACAGTCCAAGTTTAACTTACATAGAGTGCTATGCTCCAGACAATGGCTTTCAAAAATCACTTCCTAATAACTAAATCAATATTCGATGTCAACAGATTCCTTTTCTTTAGAAATGTTTTCTTCGTCTGTGCTAACCTACTTTTTATATCCTCTTTGCTTCATCCACCCCTGGTTATATTGCTTTCTAAGTAACAGAAGTCTCCTACTTCCTTTAGCTTTTCGCCTGGCAATTCGACGTCCATAGGGGTTTCTGATTTCTTTTGGCTGCATTCCAATATTTTTGTTTTACATGTATTGATTTCCATCGTGAATTCTTTCCTCAAGACAGAATCCATACCATTTAAAAACACATTCAAATCCTCTGGTGTGTCGGCTAAGATGACGATGTCATCAGCAAATCTCAGAGGTGAAATGATTTTTCCTTGAATCTTTAACCCTATTTAGAATTTTTCTCCAATTTCCTTCAATGTGTAGATTGAAAAGTATGGGTGATAAGTTGCAGGCCTGCCTTACACCATTCTGAATACCAGCTTCTCTCTCATGTCCTTCGGCTCGAATAACTGCTGTCTGGTTTCTGTATAGATTGTAAAGCACCCTCATATCCCTGTACTTTATTCCAATCGTTTTTAAAATGTCAGACAGCTTCCTCCAATCAACGTTTTCAAAAACCTTTTCTGAGTCTACAAATGCCATAAACGTTCTCTTATCCTTCTTTATTCTAGCTTCCAAAATAAGTCTAAGACTTAGTACAGGTTCCCTTGTTCCTACGTTTTCCTGAAGCCAAGCTGATTGTACGGTATTCTTCACATATGTCAGCTCCTGTTTTTTTTTTTTTTTTTTTTTTGTAAAGGGATGATAACATTCTTCTTAAAATCAGAGGGTACCTCACCTTTTCATAAATCCTACACACCAAGTGATATAACCTGATCGGACCTTTATCACCTATTAGGCGTAGCAACACAATCGGCTTATCATCTAACCCTAGTGCTTTGTTCCTGCTTCAGTCTTCCAATGCTCTGTCAAATTCTGATCTCAATATTAAATATCCTTTCTCATCCTCATCAAATTCCTCTTCCCTTTCCATTACATGATTCTCAGTCTACTTTTCCTTATAAAAAACACTCTATGTAAGTCTTCTATCTCTCAACCTTTTCTTCCCTATCTGTTAAGAGGTTTTCCATCTGAGTCCTTAATATTACAGCACTTAAGTCTTCCTTTCCCCAAAAGTATTCTTAATCCTTCGATAATCGGTATCAACTTTTACTAATTTCAAACAAATTTCTATACCTGCACATTTCCCTTTCAACCATTCTTCCTTTGCTTCCTTGCTTTTCTTGTTAACCTGCTGCAGATCACCACTCAGCAAGAGACGGCTTGTGGTCAAAGCTTAAACCAGCTTAAACGTGCCTATGACTCCTTACTGCAGCATAATATGGCATACTTAACAAGTAGTTCCGTGAAGAACTAAATAGCCTATTTTCATATATCCTACTTATGTTAATTGCCTCTATCAACATATAAAATTTCAGTTTAAATGCTGTGATAAATTCGTAGATATTGAGAACCGTCTAAATATTTCGGATGGTCGCCATGCTGGATTTTTATATACAGTATGTAGACCATAGAGTTATGTACTATTATATGAAGATTATTTTGTAGGTGCATTATTCAAACTTCAATCGCTTGATTAGTACACGAGAAATAGAAACAAGATTTTAACATTTCACACAGCCGCCATCTTGTGGTTAAGAAAACAATTGAATGTCAGTGGTTTAAAATGTGTATACGCATTTATTTTGCCAAGTTTCACTGCGCTCGAATGGTTAAATCGCGAGAAACGTCCATTTAAATATTTAAATTTCGCGTCGCCTTTGTGGTGGATTTGTGCTCACCAGGTTATTGAAAGCCCCATAGGTGAACTTATGTTCATGGCCTTTATCAACATACAATGTTTCAGTTTGATTACAGTCATAGATTAATAGACATTGAGAACCATATAAATATTTCGGATATTCGCCATATTGGATTTTTATGTAGGCCATAGAAGTATGTACTATTAGATGACGATTTTTGCGCAGGTTCATTATTCAAACGTTGACTTCGATCGCTTGATTATAACACAAGAAATGAGAACATCATTCTAAAATTTTGTACAGCCTCCATCTTGAGGTTATGTAAACGATTGAACTTAACTAGATGTCAATGCATTACAACGTGTAAAAACATTTGATTTACGAAGTTTCACTGCGTTTGGTGGGTTAAATCGCTAGAAACGTCTATTTAAATGTTTCAACTTTGAATGGCCGCCATGTTCGTTCAGTACTTGACAAGTTTTTCAGAGTCACCTAGGTGAACCCTTTATCACAGTACAAAATTTCAGAGTGATATCAGTAATAGGATCGGAGATATAGAATACCGGTGAAATAATTCGCACAGCCGCCATGTTGGATTGGTGAGACTTAATAACATTTGAAGGGCACGGTCGGGGCCGGACGAAATAGTACTATATTACCGAGTTAGATTGAAATCGCTCCAACTGTTTAGATTTTATTTGGGGGACACACATACACATACGCACACATACACACACACGGACATAAGGTAATATCATAAGCCTATCTTTTTATAAATAAAAATATGCTAAAAGCTAGATTTGAAAATTTCGCACAGCCCTATCATGTGGTTATAAAAACAATTGAAATAAATAAGATATCAGTGGATTAAAATTTGTATAAGCATTTACCGTTGTGAAAGGAGTCACTCTTAGGGTCAGTGCTGATGCTTTGACCACAGCTGCATCGTGAGGAGAGTCATGGCGAACTCACTCCTCAGCATGGATACTATGCCTCATAATAGCGCTGCCTTGGATTTTGTACGAATCTTACTCCATTACCTACGACGGTTCTTTTTATAAATCCAACCCATCTTCATTTTGATAACTTAACCGACATGTTTAGTAACATTTTGACAGGTATCGTTTATTGTATTTTGTTAGTTCTTATTTTTATTGTATTGTATTGTATTGTATTGTATTTTGAAGCAGATTTAGATGTTACCTTCCACCCAAGGCGACACTCCGGAGATAAAAGTGATATTTTGTTCATTTTGGTGAATTTCTTTTTTATGACTGAAATTGAAAGGATAGGGTTTCTTCTTTCTTGTCACAAAGTTATTCCGTTGAATTCAAACAATTTGTCACCTTAATAATGCTTTGTTTGTCAGTTTGCACACAGCAGAAATGGGTGTGGCATCTGCTGAACTGCTTGATTAGATTATTTATGATGTCATTGTCATGTTTTCATTCAATCAAATCAATAAAATATCCCTGTTCTTTGCAATTACGCATCTCGGGGATGGGCCAACAGCCGCCATCCCCCCCCCCCCCCTTCTCACTCCTCCCCCTCCCGCATATATTTCTACAGAATCGAGCTGTAGGATCTACCATGTTTCTGAATGAATTTATAAAGCCTGCAAAGGACTAATATTTCAGTACTTGACTCTACTGCCATTGAGCAACATTGTATGCTTGTATTGGTATTTCTGATGTCACTACAATAATGGCGATAACTATAAGTTTTGTTATTCTTGTATGTTTCTTCTTTCTTGTGAGTTCTGTGGCGGTAGCCAGTCTGTTTACTTTTGTGAAGTTCGTGCGCAAGTAACCTCTTGTAATTGTGTATCAAGATACTAGACAAGCTTCCAGAATTACCAATATTCGTACAGAAGCTGCTAAGAAACAAAAGGAAGGAAAAACATACGATTTGCTTTAATTTTCCCGCCAATAGTAATTTTACATTTAAATCCTATTTTTCTCCCATAATATTCAGCCAAATGTAACAAAATTTGTATGGTGTATGCATCACAGCTATATTAGGAAATCTGCGTATGGAATTCTTGATTGCAGAATTCTTCCCAGTAGTAGGGATGTAAAAGTGCAAAATTCTTGAACAAAAAAATTACACAAATTTAGTACTATAATATCTCATTGTACAAATTATTTACAGAAAAATCGATACGTAGTGTTTTTTAAAGAAGTATTATCTACCTAATTCCAAATTTCCATTAACAAGTCATTTGAAATCTATGAAAAAAAATGGAATTAAAAATTCCAAAAATAAAAAATAAAAATATATATTTTGGAAAAACTATTAATTGTAGCCTATATGAAACAAATGTTTGTGATATCTCTACTTTTGTTTGGGTGACATTCCCACAAAGTTTCGTGGAAATCCATGCATTAGGTAGGAAGATAACGTCACTTGAACTTTGCTTTAATTTTCCCGCCAATTATAATTTTACATTGAAATCCCATTTTTCTCCCATAATATTCTGCCAAATGTAATAAAATTTGTATGGTATATGTATCACAGCTATATTAGGAAACCTACGTATGGAATTCTTGATTGCAGAATTCTTCCCAGTAGTAGGGATTTAAAAGTCCAACATTTTTGAACAAAAAAATTACTCAAATTTAGTACGATAATATCTCATTATATAAATTATTTACAGAAAAATCGATACGTAGTATTTTTTAAAGAAGTACTATATACCTAATTCAAAATTTCCATTAACATGTCATTTGAAATCTATGAAAAAAATGGAATTAAAAATTCCCAAAAATTATTCAAAAAAAATTATTTTGGAAAAACTGTTAATTGTATATGAAACAAATGTTTGTGATATCTCTACTTTTGTTTGGGTGACATTCCCACAAAGTTTCGTGAAAATCCATGCATTAGGTAAAAATATGTGTTTATCTCAGGAGTGTCGCCTTAGCAAACGTTTCTGTGAGAATGATGATGCACTGAAAATGAGACACCCTTGGAACCCGAATCATCCCGCTCCCTTAGGTAACTTAATATTTCATTTTCCTGAGTACTTCTCTGCGATTTTTGATGTGTAACATCTTTCCACTCGGTATCTGTATATTTTTGTGGGGGTGATTTTGAAACATGAAACGGAAATGGATGGGACGGAAACAATGAGCGCGCGCGGTGGCGGAGATTGATACCACGACGATTTGTCGGCCAAGTGGCTATGTGGAATGTATATCGCATAAGGTTTACTTCAAGATTTGGGGGCCCCATTAAAGATATTCCTACAATAAATCATCTTCAAATTGTCGTTCTTTGGTGTGAACATATTCATTATATCATATTTGCTGAAAACAATTATGATTGATTAAATCTTCATACTTTTGCTGTATTCTAATTAATGTAAGCGCTCGAGGTACTGTCGACCATGTGGCTATGCGGAATCTATATCGCATACAAAATTACTTCAAGGTTTGGAGGCCCCATTAAAGATATTCTTCCTACAATAAATCATCTTCAAGTTGTCGATGTTTGGTGTAAAAAATATTCATTATATCATATTTTCTGAAAACCGGTCAGGATTTGGCACTGCAGTTTTACAAGTAGTTATTTCAATGACCAACAAAGTTCACTGTTAACAAGGAATAACATGTCACATGTTACACATCATATGCGTACTGTAAGGCTCGTATTTTTTATTTTTTATTGGTATTATATTCAGTTTAGAAATTGTAATCGATTTTTCATGACATACACGTTAAAAATGTAATGCATTTGGCTCGTCATGCGCGTGCATGATGGGACTAGGCTACTGCAACTGCTGCTGTTTGTGCTACACTTGCACAGGTGGTTGGTGGATTGCGTCACGCCCTTGATATACCATACAACTTTGCCGTGAAGAAAATTATTTCATTTATCTGAACGGGATTTCGAAAACTAAATGGGCATTCGATTGTATTATAAATCCATACATACTCGTAATGCATTGCGTTCTTTTTTAGCGTATGGCTTTTAGTGCCGGGAGTGTCCGAGGACATGTTCGGCTCGCCAGTTTTTGTAGCTGCTTCTATGTGGACACCCATGGGGTGAGCTACAAGTACCGTCACGTGTGGAGTGTTGTCTGGGGAGAAAAGTTTGAATGTAAGGGCGAGGAGTTGGAAGGTATTGGCTGTGGCCAATAGTTAGGGACCAACCCCGGCATTTGCCTGGAAGGAAGATGGGAAACCACAGAAGACCATCTTCAAGATTGCCGGCGGAGGGATTCGAACCTCCTCGCCTCCCGGATGTGAGCGACTGCCAGCAGCCACGCCGTAACGACCACGGCTAACTCACCTGCATAGCGTTGAGAACGTGATCGTCGAGTAAACCATATTTTCTCAGGGTCAGCAAACTAGCCTAAAAATAAAAGAATTGTTGAACGTGGTCACACCAATTTTTCAAGTAGCTGCAGGAACAACCAGAATGATTCCACATGACTGACGAATTGTGCTGCGGCGAGGTGAAAAAGGTATCCTAGTTTCATTTTAAGTTGGCATTAAGTGCAATTACCCTCACTATAATGAGATACAAGTTTATACAAATACACCTGTATTGCTTCATGTGATGTTTTAATATGCCTTTGACTTAAGCCCCACACCTTAAGGTGATAGACTATCTTATACCTATTTTAGTAGTTTAGCCTAACATTATTGTTTCATGTAGAAGCTTGATCGTCTGTCTCGTTTACTTCGGTGTGTGCGAAATCTGTCTTATAACCTGTGTTAATGTGCCTCTTGAATGTTTGAAGTTTTTTTTGGTTTCAACAAACTCAAAGTTGCTATTTAGCCTACTGCTCTCCAAAAACTTTATTCTCAAGAATGAATCACTCCCAGCTTGCTGGAGGAATTAATGTTACACATATTTTTCCAAACATTTTTTCAACATTGTACCAATTAGCCTACGAGCTCTTATAATGACATCTGTAATACTCACATTAACTTGGAGCTGACATCTTTAAACTCTACGACTAATTCTCAATATCCAACGCGCCATTCAACTATGGTAGATTCTGCAGCCCATCTTGGCTTACGTGCTTATAATTCAATGTTACTACATCTCTTCTTCACTTTTCCATGACTTATGAATCATGAATATGATATTTCATTTTTAAATTCAGATACATCGAAACTTCATTCAGCAAGAAATTGGTCTATCTTTACGATTACAAGTAATGATGTGCCATACAATACCATCATACAGTAGTTGACGTAGCATAACCTTAATCTAATACCAATTAGATACTTCGACATAATCTGCAAATTCTCATTCTAGCTCATTCTCATTTACACGTATTACTGAGCAGGTTCAAAATATACATGAGATTGTATTATGGCGTTTTATAACTGCATTTGTTCCACATTTAAATTATTCCAGTTCAATTATTGTAATTCGCAATATTCTGAAATCCCTAACTAGATCAGATTTATTACCTCAAAATATTATGGGATGGAAAATGAAACTTATTATTTACAAAACGATAGAATTAATTATGAAAAGGACGGAACACTCTGCTTACGTACTTAGATGGTCAGTCTCTCATACTACTTACTGGACGTAAGTTGCTTATTCCTGTGTGAAGCTACGCCATTCCATCTTCCACGGCAGCGTGGGCTGTCTTCCTGGCTCCTCAACAGTAGTTCGTCCTGTACCGATAGCTGCCGCAATTACTCCTGCTGTTGGAATTCTCATGTTGATGTCCACGCTGTAGCTGCAATTATAGACTCCGTTCTTCCGCTCATGATTTCACACGATCTCTTGATTGCCATTACACGGTTCTCATGAGATCGGCCCTGGGTCTCCAATCACGGACTATCTGGATACCAAACAGAGCTGTTAAGCAAATCAGGTAGATATGAGGTGCAAGTTCTGGTTTAATACAGTTAACATAGACCTCTCACAAAAGAAAAGAGAAACTCCCTCACAATAAATTGAAGCGTGAATCACAATTAATTTGAACGGCAAGCCTCTATGCCGTATGCATGACAGACCTGTGTTCAAAATAAACACTTTTTTTTACTTGTATGTGTGCATAATATTGAGTTATTGGAATTTGAACCAGGCACGGCCGGCGACAATACAACTTAAGGGATTGATGGGCAATCGTAATATTAGCCATTGTTTCAACTACGTTGGATATTATTTGAACCACCTGGTGATGTAAAAATAACGTTATTGCCACAAAGTTAGATATGTTTGCATTGAAGTTGCGGGGCAAGTGCAAATCCAGACCAAGTTCAGATGCTGGTAGTATCTGCACAGTAGACCGTCACACTTACTTGTGTATAACGCAAAGTTTGGCTTGGCCCCCGACCCAAAAATAGCAAAGCCAACTCCGTCGTTCAGGTCATGGAGGTCCTTCGAGCAGTGATAACGGCACTGGATGGGATGGGGTTGTCAGCTCCATGATCGGAAATCGAATCCACTCCCTTTCAGTTAGAAGCTCCTGTCCTACACAGCCCACCGCTCCTGTCCTACACAGCCCACCATCCCGTAGTGTAGTGGCTAGAATTCTTGGCTGTCGTCACCTTTGAGGTTCGGATTCAGAAATGTAATTCTGGTCTGACGCCTGGACCGTTGTATACCCCGGGATGGTCGAACTCCGCTGATTAGGTTAAACCCAAACAGTCCTGTCAGCTCACGCTAATGGGTTTGGGAAGAGAGTGGGGGTAGGCAACCTCTCCTGAAATGTTTGTAAGTCATGAGTTGACTGACAGCTACATACACCTGGACCCCCTGGGGTTTCTGTAGATATAATCAGTGCAGCGAACATGTTATCCATGTACAGTCAAAGAGTTGGAGAATTGTGAATTATAGGAAACTATAAATTTCATAAGTGTGAGTTGTCAAAACGGGGCCAACAGTGGAGGTGTCAAGGAATGTTCTGCCCATTTATTTACAAATGGTGGTAACTTTCTGTTATGTGGGTCTCACAATCACGAACCATGTACGACGATTAATCAAGAATGTATTTCGAACAGTGTAAAAAGAAATGTACGTGATAATATTTGTGAACGGCCATCGAAGTTGATGAGAAAAGACATACTTGCTGCCCCTAAGCACTTGTCTGATAATTTACTATTATAGTTTTATAGACGGATCATTTAAGTATTGTTGTATGTAAATAAAGAGAAACAGGATAAGTTAGAAATAATGATAATGTTATTAATGCAGCCAATGGCCATGTACTGTTTCTTTTCAGGACGGGTTAGGGAAGGGATATTGGAAGGAAATCGGCCGTGGACCTATTGAAAGGAACCGCCCCGGCATTTGCCTGGTGGTGAAAATGGGAAACCACGAAAACCATTCTCAGGACGGCCGAGGTTGGATTCTAACCCACGCTCTCCCGATGCCAGCGAGGCACGAGGTAGCGCGTTAGCGCTCTCGTCCACCGCGGCCGGTTAAGTTAGAAATAAACACACCAGATGTTCGTAGAAACACACCAGATGTTCGTATGAGCCGACTCAGATGGTGGGGTCATGTGAAGAGAAAGGGGGAGGAGAGCTTACCTAAGAGGTTAATGAGTTCGGCTGTAGAGCGTAAGAGAGGTAGAGGAAGACCTACGATGCGATGGTTAGATTCAGTGTTGAACGATTTCAAAGTAGAGGTGTAGAAGCAGAGGAGGCCGCGGTGCTAACTGCTAATAGGAGATCATGGAGGTGACATGTTCACAAACAGAGGCTTGCAGACTAGACTGGAGCATTTGGAAGGAGGTGGCCGTGACCTTAAGTTAGGAACCTTCCAGCATTTGCCTGGAGTAGAAGTGGGGAAACCACAGAAAACAACTTCCTGGATGGCTGAGGTGGGAATTGAACCCATCTCTTCTCAGTGTTTCCTCGCGAGGCTGAGTGTACCCCGTTCCAACCCATAAACCAGAATTAAATTTCTTGGCAGAGCCGGGAATAAAACATGGACCTCCGTCAAAAAATAACGGAGAGCTTTCAGTATTAACATTGTAACCTGTTTTATAAGCTTTAAAATGATATAGACTATACATTAAAATTTTGGTTTTCATTATATTAATCTCAAATTTTAATAGCCGCCTTGTCAAACACTTAAAAGACGTTTAATATTTAAATTAATACGTACATGCTTCGGTATACAATGATAATCGTCAGCGTAGATTGAAATAATAAAACAATCTTAAACACTATGTTAACAATTAATGCCAAAGTGAAAATGGATATCTTTACAAAGTACACATTAAAATTTAAATAAAATGAAAGGTCCCAGAAAACAAGAAATATACATAAACGAAACAAGACTAAAGTTAATATAAATCTACCTTAATAGATTGTCTACATTATACTTCTTCATTATGGTTCAATATAATGAATCGGATCTCCTGTTGATTGCAAAAAGGTGTTGTTTCCACGTATAAAAAATTGGTGAAATGCGTAACAATTTTTGACTGATGAAGTCCTCTAACCTTGAAAAACGTTCTAGTTTAACCCAAACTTTCTATATTGGACCTATATTAGACTAGATTTCTTCAATACGGCTAAATAATAATATATTGCTTGCCACGGTGGGTGAGTGGTTATAGTATCGGATTACTAACCCCCCAAGCTTGCAGGTTCGCTCCTGGCCGGGGTAAGTGATTTTTTGAAAAGCGGCAAAAATTACGACATGTCATACGATGTTGGCATGTCAAAGAACCCATTTGAATTCAGTAGGCCGTGTTCATAATGACAAAATTAATCTCGGGATTTTCCGCCAACACAAAGTTCCTCATTTCTCTACTAGAAAGCGCTATAGAGTCAAGGAGCTTAGATATTTAACCTCCTTGACTTTCATAGTGCTTCAAGGAACAACAAAATTCGACATGCAGGCTACCCTCTGGGTGTCAAATAACAAAGCTTGCACCCGGCACCCGAGGCCATATGATATTATTATTATTATTATTATTATTATTATTATTATTATATATTGAAACGGATGTCGCTGATGGATGCTATGGGATGTTTCCAGCCAGGCATACTGATATGGAACGATCCGTAAGATTTTTGAAGTCATCTAACCTTATAAAGAGTCCCGTTGAAATATATTTGTGGTTACAATATGTTGTTTCCAGATGGTCGAACACCGTAAATATGTTTTATAAATGATAAAACCATTTAACTAACTAACTAACCTCGAATAAAACCAGAGGATCTTACTTCTAGGTTAGCTCTGTAGAACTAGCTGTCCAAACGGGTGATTTATTTCATATCATAATTCAATTTGCCAAGTATAGTTATAGGTTGATGGGCCAAAATATATGGATAAGTCGAGAATAAACTCAACTATCTTCAAGAAACAGTGTGCACCAACAAGGAATATGCAAATGAAATGTAATGCAATGTGACAATAACAAGGTTTCATTTAGGTATATTGCCACTAAATGTACCGTAGTTTAGTGGGGCTACCAGAGCGGTGACAAATTTCACACCCCACCAAAAAAAATAGCGGTTGTTATATTAAATATTAGTAGAATGAGTATTTTGGTTAGTTATTGGACTAATACAGGAGGTACATTTAAACACAATTCCCCCCACCTTGATCGTTTCACTTTGATCCCCCAATTTACACATTTGCAGACTTTAAGAAATCACCTTGTGGTAAAGGTTATTTTTTCTCTTAAGACTTAAACGATGTGTAATAAAATTTCTACATTCAATTTTGTTCTTATACCACTACTTCGTCTTGATTGAATGAAAATACTAAGAAGATGAATTATTTTCATACCGTCAAAGTTTTAATGTTAACTCCACGAACTTTCAGTGGAAGTAAAGCTTTTGTCTGCAGTTTTGCACCTTGTAGCAGAATATCGTTGCAATGCTCATACTGTTGGTTATAACTTTCATATGATAACATTTTTACAAAGCTAAAGCATACAAATAAAAATGTGCATATTGATTTGTATAATACGCCTATAATTTCTAATGAGCGGTATGGACTACGTGTTTGAGATAACAAGAGTAGATAGTGAAGATCATCGCAGGTTGACACATTCCGTTGATTTTACTACCTTCACATCCAGTTTGGAGTGGGGGGCAGTGAAACACGCCTCAGGCAACTTCCCCTGTTAGGATTTTCCTAATTGACCCCCGTGGAGAGAACTCATCAGCGGAGCTCGGTATCACCCGTATACCCACCCTCGTGAGGCAGAACTGAGTCACATAAGAAGTTATTTTCCGGGGATTCCCGCTTCTGCTCCAGGCAAATGCCGGGAGGGTTCCCAACTTAAGGCCACGACTGCTTCCTTCCCAAACCCAAATACACACACTACTACAGACGGCACATTAACACAAGTTATTAAATAAATCATATTCACACCCAAGTACATGGGGCTAAATGACCACAATGTCGAAAGCCCCTAAATGAATTAACAAAATTTTACTGTCTTAATTAAAATAATAATAGAGTATAATACCAATAACGTATAAAAGAAAGAAACCAAGTTAAGAGGGACATTACACCCATGCCGTTATATTGTTAAAAGTAATAATGTAGATGGGTTAATTTATACATAACTGAAGTGACGTGGGATTCCACGCGTCTATACGACAAATGTGGCGCTAATGGGTTTGATGTGTATTTGATGGGGCAATTAAAAACGAATCGGTGAAGTGACTTTGGCGAAAAACACCTACGCTTTTGAAAAATTCAAAACTTAGCCTCAAGAATTAGTCATTATTCAGGGTGTTTTTTTTTTCTTTTTCTTGGCATGGACGGTGCTTCTCACACAGCCCACTGGCCGGGACTTGGGTGACGTGCCGCGCACTGCCGGCTTTCAGCGGCAAGGTAAGACACAGCTTAATGGCCGGGACTTCAGCGCCGTGCCTCGCACTGCCGGCCTTGAGCGATACGGAAAGAAACAGTTCTATGGCCGGGACTTGGGCGACGTACCGCGCAATGCCGGCTTTCAGCCTATCTTCTTTGCTTTCAGCGGAAAGGTAAGACACAGCTCAATGCAATGGCCGGGACTTGGCGACGTGCCACGCAATGCCTGCCCGGCCGCGAGATTGCAATTTCTAGTTCACTTTTAGCACTGGAGAGCGATACGGCTTCCTGATTGGTTATTCTGACGGAACACGACTGCAGCAAAGGATGAGATTAGTCAGCGTAGATATAGTGTGGAATCTTATCAGCGATGTCGTTCCATTAAGTTAAGGCATGACGAATAGAAATAAACAGTGTCGTCACTCCCCTACTTAAGCATTGTAGTTCATGGTCCAGCCAGTGTGTGGTACGGATGTCGCGCCGAACCATAAGCACGTGTGACAGTAACCCACGAGGTTAGTACTGTAATATCCTGTGCGCGAGAAGTCATATTATTCGAGGGAATTTGTTTCTTTGTAATAGTTTACAAATGTCTGTGCAGTGCTTTGTGTGTGCAAACAACTAAGTTTTCTGTTGTTTCGGGAAAATGTCGTAATGTTTTGTTCCTGGAAGTAAATCGGGTTCCGAAGAAAATCTGATGGTAGACATTTTTTCACACCGCCAAAAGAAACAAATCTGTTTGCGAAATGGGCGAAAGTTATTCCGTGGAAAGATAAGCAATTGTCGATCAAAAATAGAATCTGTGGCGAGCGTTTTTCGGAAGATTTAATTATTATAAAGGCGGACTGTTTCGTAGTGAACTATGAGAACGTGGAAATTCCTCGCGTGAAGTGGAAATTAAAACCAGGATCAGTAACCCACATTTTTCAAAATTTACTGAAATATCTATCCACTGATGTAAAATCACGAAAGCCGCCCAGTAGGATACGGAATGAAGGCAGCCTTCCATGGTTACTTGTTCTATTTCGTGCCATCCTTACCTAAAACGAAAAAAAATCCGTCTTAATAATAATAGGCCTAAAATAATAATAGTTGTTGATTCTTTGGGGACTTAACGACATCGTGGTCACGTAGCCCCGTGTGTTTGGGTTTGTTTAGAATTCGTCTGATAACCTGTGTCATTATGATGTCTGTAGTAGTGTGTGTATTTGGAATTGAGGTCGGATTTGGGTAGGAAGCGGCCGTGTCCTTCAGTTAGGTACCATCCCGGCATTTGCCTGGAGGAGAAGTGGGAAACCACGGAAATCCATTTCCAGGATAGCTGAGGTAGGAATCGAACGCGCCTCTTAACATTTTTGCCTCACGAGGCTGAGTGAACACCGTTCCAGCCCTCAGACCAGTATTAAATTTATTGGCAGAGCTGGGAATCGAACCCGGACTTCCGTGGTGATAGCCATGTGGCCAAGAATGAGTCGGACATATAATAATGGCCAACCTGCCAATAAAATAAACGGTCATCCAATTCTTCGCTTCCGTTACCGTCCTCCTGATCTTCGGATCTTGTTTCAACTTTGTCTTCAGTATCAGAGTCACAAATTCCTTTGAAATTACTGAATCATGAACTAGCTATTCGTTATCTTTCAGCAAAAGGTGACACGCTTCATCTGCATCCTTAGGTTTTCGCAAGGCGCAGTCTCCTTACTGATATTAACTAAGGCAACATACTAAGCCAAATAATCGTTATAACAGCACACCTGCCACTCACTAACAGAATGTAACATAATTGGGAGCGCTGGTACTATCAATCTCACGCTGACAAAATGTTACACGTGTTAAAGTTATTTTTAGGCACGCTATTTCACAACTCCAGAAAAATGCTTACCAAGGTTTGGTGTAAGATGTCACGAGACGATAAGATCATAACTTGAACTGCTGGCTTGATATTAAAACTAATATAACGAACCATGGAGCTGTCAGACCAATGCGCGACTAACGGAGGATTTTAAACGATAGTTCTACATGGGGACAGAGAATATTAATACTAACTTTTAGACAGTATTATTCATAAGTCTAAACACACAATTTGTTGTAATCGGCGTAACCGCAGCCTTCGTAAAGAGGTTTACGTAGCCCAGCGCGTATCCCACTATTGAACAGCTGACTGTGTAGCGTTGGGGATCAGCGCCGCTAGCGCTAGCCGAGCGGGGCGCGGTTGAACTCGGTGAGTGAGATAACATTATTTATTTCTATTCGTCATGGTTAAGGTTTATATGCTAGTCAAATGTATGCATTCATTAGGAAAAGAAACCTCACATTTCAATAAATGCAATAGCAAACACTTAGGAAGTGATGACTAGGGACAGCCATGCTAATGACAAATTGTGTATTTTGTTGTTGTATTGTTCAATTCTCAAAATGTTGTAAAAATCTAGTCTATTTGTAAGATATTCATGTACACAATGATACATTTTTTATAGAACTGTGTTGTTAGAATAATAAACTCTATACAGCTATAGGACCATAAAGTGTCCCCTATATGTAGAATCACCCAAATGGTAGGCTACAAGGGGGTGTTAAGTTAATCGATGAAGAGCATTCTGGTAATGATTCTTCTTGATTTACAATTATATGGAAACACTTAGGGCCTAGGAACAATGAGAATGCAACTATTCAAAGGCGCATTACAATGTATACGGGTACCAAGAAATTACGAAGTTAAAACAGCGGGAGTTCTACATATTTATTTTCAAACCTGGAACAACATCGCTGATAGGTTCCACCCTATAACTAAGCTGACTAATCACATCCTTTTCTGCAGACGTGTTTCGTCAGAATAGCCAATCAGGAAGCTGTGTCCTTCTCCAATGCAAAAAGTGAACTAGAAATTGCAATCTCGCTGCCCGGCCCGGTTCAACTGGACTTCTTGCTTCGTCTCGCTTCACTGTGACGTGTGATTGGTGATAAGCCACTCGCATTTACGTCACGCCTGCCTGGCTGCACTGGGCCAGGGTAAACGGGCACCCAGCTGACCACCTCTATAGACCTCGTGCGCATGGTTGTTGCTGCGCTCTGGCGGCAAGTCGTTCGAATAGTCCATGTGGCGCTTGTCAGTGAAGTAAAGCAAGGCTGCGTTTGTTGAGGTGCGAATTAAAGTTCGAGATGGAAGAAAGTTCTACAACGAGTAAAACAAATTGTTCTGTGGTTGGATGAAACTATTCCTACAGAAATTGTCCGCTTGGGACGAAGTTCTTCGTATTCCCAAACATTAAACAGCACACTCATAGAAGGAACGCTTGGACTGTGGCTTTAAAACGGGACACGAGTGATGGTAAACTATGGCATCCCACAAATAATTCACGTGTTTGTAGTCGGCATTTTATAAACGGAACACCAACAATAGATCCTGACAGTCCCGGTTACATACCGAGGCTCTACATGAAGCCACATTATTTTATTGGATCAGCACCAGCAACGAGAGGGAAGCAGAGTAACTGCGAGATACAAGAGGCGAAAAATGAGGCATGGAAATGACGGGGGTGAAGGAAGTGTGATGGAGTATGGTTCATTCAGTGACGCGAGCACACAGACGGATATTGTGACCGTATATAGTGACAAGACGGAGGTGAACATATTGTTTTCTTCTTTGAGAAATAATTGCGAAGCAGAAGTCCAGACAAATCTGCCAATGCCCCTTGCGAACAAACAAACAATGACTGACACTTGTTTAAAACAAGACTGTAGTGTTAATTTGGACCTTGTGGATATGAAGCATTATTTTTGTGGATACCGGTCAGTGAAAGAAACCGAACATAATCTTGTTGAAATAGTGGGTGTAAAGCTGACAGTGTTTCGTATCCTGTTATCGTTGTTACCTTCTGTTCATCATAATTGTACTCTTGACAAGGAATATATGTTACTTCTCCTGTTAATGAAGTGCAAACTGGATATTAGTTTTGCTGCACTGGGCGTTATGTTTAACTCTCACAGGACTACGGCTTCTGCTGCCTTTAAATTACACTCTACCATCTTTTTGAGAAAACTAAGGAATGGATTTTCTGGCCACAACGATCCACTATGCCAAATTCCTTTAAACGTCGTTTTGAAAATAGCACGTGCATTATAGATTGTACTGAAGTATACTGTGAAAGACCGCAAAGTGTTCGTCAAAGAATTTTAATGTTCTCTCATTACAAAAATGCATTCACTGTAACATTTCTGGTTGCCATTACTCCATCAGGTTATATTTCTTTTCTTTCTAAATGTTATGGTGGAAGAGCGACTGACAGCTACATTACCGTACATTCCGGTATACTAGATCATATTCAAGCGGGAGATCTTGTTATGTGTGATAAAGGGTTCCCACAGATAAAAACGTGCATTGAAAATAAGAACGCAGTAATAGTAATGCCACGATTTGCATTTAATCCACAGTTTTCAGATCAGGAAGTAGAATCATCATATGATATAGCATCTGTCAGAATTCATGTTGAAATAGAATGAGGATTTTTAAAATATTAAGTAACCTAGTTACTACGGATTTGGTACCTAATTTAGACAAGATTATTCATCTCATAGGTGTCTTAGTGAATTTCAGTCCTCCTATTATTAAATTAGACGACTGATATATTTTAGGCAAGTCATTAACTTAGACATGATTATATAATTATTGAATTGTACATGATTACACCAATCTAATTCACTGTTTTTTTTAATATTTCTAACTCGAGTAGAAATTATTTCAAAATATCTGAATAGTGGTGAAACCCAGCATGAGAATGGTAACAATGTAACAATATGTATAACGCTAGAAAATTAGCGGGAGGTAATGTTCGAAAAAAAAAAACATCATTATTGTGGGAATAATATTTGAAAGGAATTCTTAATTTCTGGAGACACTCGCCTTCACACTTTTCTTTGGAGAATATACAAACAAGTCACAGAAGTTGAGGTTCAAAATATACAATGATGCCTGTACCTTGGTGTAATATACATGAGTTTCCTTTTAACTTGATATCACCGTCAATGTTAATATACAAATATGGAACATTACACGTGTTGTCATCAACCACAGGCTTTTCCTGACACGAGTAAGGGCACTTAATCTCCTGACCTAGCGCTATCCCATCCGAGCTGCAGCAGAGCCAGGGTTACTCTTCTTTTATAAACAAACCAGCTGTGACACGCAACATTGGGACGATAAACAGAATTCCTGAAATGCACTCTGCTCATTATCTCTTCCGTATCTCACTGTAGGACTATTTATGTCTTTAGAAATAAGAAGCTGAGATGTCAGTTTATTAAAATCTCCACTCTGCAGTGTCATGACCTTTTGTACGCTCTGGCTGGCCGATAAGCGTAATTTTCTTTGATGGAACCAAGTAGGATTCTTAGATTGAGCCCTAGTCTCAATTGCAATAGCATCCTTCTGCGATTTTGTGACTTTCAAGTTGTCAAACTAAAAATTCAGGACGTCACTTGGCAACATGGACTAATCATTTTTTGGCACTAGTGATATCTTGCCACTTGGCAAATAATTTATTCCATAGCATCTAAATAGTTTATTAACGTTTTGATGGTCTAATTGCTGGAGACACTGAAGTAAAAGTCTTGTTTCGCTCTGTTCTACAGCATCATCCACGATAGCTTCAACAATAGAAGTGGAGATAATTATGGATTCACCTTCACACTCGGCCTTCAAAATTCTTGTAAAAGCACAGTCTATATTTTTTATTTTCTCGTATAGTTTAGTTTTGGTGAATGTTTCTAATCCCACACTTTCCGACACGCTACAAACTGTCCGCTTATTTAATCTATCCTTGAACATTTCTCCTAAATGCTCACCTTTAGAATATTCCGCGATAACGTTCTTAGGATTCTCCCATTCTTGCAGGAAGGAAGTCTTCGAAGAATCTATCTCGGTATTAACATAAACGCAAAGCGCAGCAATGTGCTTGCAGCATTTGGAAAGGCCTGCTTTGCAATCACACTCGGCTGACTGAATGTTCCTGTTGCAATCGATCTGTTAAATATATTAAAAAATACTAGGATTAATTAATGAAAAAATAATATACAACGGCAATGGATACGGGAAATATATATAATAAAGTTATGTTTAAAATTAATAGTCTTAATATACATATGATTTGTGGACCAAAAAGTTTGACAGCATATTAAGGTGGTTGATTAATGCTCATTTCTCTTAAACAGAAGCTGGATATTTCTTCTCCCAATCGTTCCTTCACCTGACATATGTGATTACTTTCATTGAGCTGTTTGCCTTTCTATAGCGTAGAAGCTCTAAAATACGACGTATCCCACCGAATCTCCTGAAAGCCCACGAGAAGCTCTATGGCCGACGACATTTCAGCTTTAAATTGCTTCCTTCACTATCACACTTGATTCTCCCGCACAAGCCAGTAGGCTAGACACCAGGACCCTGCGTAGCTAGTGCCTGTAGTATGTTCTATCCTGCTGCTCCCTTACGGGCAGTCTAAGAAGTAAGCCACAAGTGCGTGACGTCATGTCCTTGCCTCTCCCCACCTGCCGCTCGCTACATGTGCGAGCGAGCTGTGTATAGTATGGCGTAGTGCCCTCCAAGCCTGGCAAGTGCTTTTAGGGCCGTATGACCTTGCCTCACACTGCCAGCACTGTCTATGCTGGAACTCGTCAGTTCAGGCGCGCACGGCCAGCCCGTACCGACATGGTTTCGTAAAGCCGTTCTTATCTTCCTTTCATATTAATATTATTATTATAACACTATTAATATTAGCAATAAAATGATATTGGGTACCAATAGACTACGTCACACACTGTTCCCGAGTACATTGAAAATGAATTCTCTATTATTGAATGGATTCATTGATAGCAAAATTAGGTCATTTATACTTAGGCTTACCCAAACTTGATGAGTGATTTAAAAATGTTGATGTTGATCCTCTCGCTTAATCAAGGTTGCAGGTTCGAAATCTGGCGCAGTCAGCTGGCATTTGAGGGTGCGCAAATGCGAGGGAGCCGTGTCAGTACATTTACTGGCACGTTAAAGATCCCCTTCGGGGCAAAATTCCGGCACCCCGGCGTCTCTAAAAGCCAGGGTAGTTAAAAGGGACGTAAAACCAATAACATTATTATTATTCTCGCTTAATCGAAACGTACCACAAGCTTTCTCTTCTCTTTGAAGCCTATCGTTATCTCTAAACGACCTGTTTTGTTATGCCGAAGGTTACTTCACATCTGATGGTGGGGTCCAGCATAAATCTTGTATCCTTCTTATGGCCAATAACAATTATTATGCCCATTGTATTTTTGCTTCTAACACGAGAAAGACACGAAAACATGGATCGCGTAACATTTCTGAAATGTTACAGCTGCATCTTAGATCTATTTCGGTGATTCCTAACGTTTGTAGTAAATCCCCTTCTTAATTATGTTTTTTGAACGTGAGCTAGGGTATCAGGCACTCCACAGTGTTTGCAGTATACAGAGTCCTGGCTACGCCCATGGAGGTCTCACACAAGAGCATCCTTTGCTTCCACCTATTTGTACTAGGCTACTCACTTTCATGTCTACTTCTGGATTAGTCAATCTCCATAAAATATGGTGATTGGATAGTTTCTGTACTTTCGCAATCAACCTGCAATTTCATTTTGTGTTTACCATAGATCCGCTTCAGTCTTAAGTATCGGTTATTTATATTCCCTTGGTTCCTAAATAATTAATCACCGTCTTCATCGTTATCACCATTTTCATCATCAACACCGTCCTGACAACCTCCTTCGTTGTACGAGCACAAATTACGCACTATGTCATCATCATGTCTTCAAGCAATGCATGCTCTCTCTGGTACAGTCTCCCTACATGATGCTTACTATACTTTGGATGTTCATTCACTTAAAATTTCAAAATTAGCTTCGAGGTTTTCCTATGCCCAGAACTTAGAATGCAATAATAATCAAATGTCTTAAATACCATATCTGGATTAGCCTAGATATACATATGCAATTGGATTAACTCATGAGGGCTACTTATAGCATTGGACTTTGAGAATATTTTACGGAAGCTATTCTAACAACTCTACGCAGTGATGTGCTCTCAATTCGAATTGCAGAGTAAGAATGTATAAAAAAGAAAACTCGTGCCCACTGGCCTGGCGCAAGTCCTCGAAATGAGCACCGCTTGGATGATTTACGTATCATCGATACAATTTCAGTACCCCAAACCGAAATTCAATTTCGTGGAGGGACAGGGAATCAAACCCGGACCACCGGGGCGACAGCCAAGAACGTTAGCCGCTACACTACAAGGTGGTCTCTTTCATTGTCAGCGCAATCAATTGCACGATACCATGTAATTTTTTCACTGGGCGAACTATAATAGTACACATTTCTTCGTATTTTTGGCATTGCATAGCCCCTGGTAAGTTAGGAAGACGGTTCGCGTACCATAACCCTAAAGTCGAATAGTTCCAAGAACTAACAAACAAAACAGTCTTAGGCACTCCACCGAAAGAAATACAGACAAGCTGGTAGAAAGACAGACAACATATTTTGTAATTTTTAGAGCAAAATAGGCTAATTGTTATATAATGAATAGCACTCTTGGTCTCCATAGTGTTGAAATAATGAATATTGTCCTAAAACTTGAAGGTTTGAAGGATTTCGTGTCTTCTTGCTTATTTTGCCGTATATCTTATGTGTAGGTAAATTCCACGAGGTATTTTTTCAGGCCATGTTGAATATAAGATTTTTTTTTTTATCGTTTACCCTCCAGGGTTGGCTTTTCCCGCGGACTAAGCGAGGGATCTCACCTTTACCGCCACTGGTAGTGTCCTGGAGCTTGGGACTCTGAGTCGGGGATACAACTGGGGAGTGTGACTAGCACGTTGCCCAGGCGGCCTCACCTGCAAAGCGAACAGGGGCCTGATGAAGAGATGGGAAGAGTTGGAAGATTAGGCATGGAAGAGGGAAGGAGGCGGCCGTGGCCTTACGTTAGATAACACCCCGGTATTTTCCCGAAGACGAAGTGGGAAACCACGGAAAACCACTTCGAGGATGGTTGAGGTGGGAGTCGAAACCCCTCTACTCATTTGGACCACCCGAGGCTGAGTAGACCCCAATCCAGTCCTCATACCACTTTTCAAATTTCGTGGCAGGGCCGGGAATCGAACCGCGGAAGTCCTGGGTGGCAGCTAATCATGCTGACCACTACACCACGGAGGCGACTTGAATATAAGAATAAAAGACATAAATGACCTTAGATTGCGACGGAATATCTTTCATTTTAAAATCCTGATGAATTTACTAACGCATAAAAAGATGGTATATTGGCTTTCACGGCCGGTGAATTAAAACTCAGCATTCTTCTAGGTTTGTGCCGTGTCTTGTGTCGGGTTTCGCCTAGGACACCAAGCTGGCTCATCGGCGGGCTCTTGGGGTCCCCGCCCGGACCCCCACAGGAGTGACGAACTGCGCGCCACCTCCCTTTATATTAGGTGCAACTGCACCACTTGACTGCGAGAACTAAAAGCTCAAGCAGCCTTAACCTCCCTATGAAGGCTTCCAAAAAGATGGTATATTGGCTTTCACAGCCGGTGAATTAAAACTCAGCTGAGTTTTACTAACGCATTTTTCTCGAACTCACATATCCATGAAGAGCATCAATCTAGTCATTTGGTGAATTCAGAATCTTGTTATTGAAATACAGTTTTATAGTCCTAATGTAGTTTCTTTGGTTCTACCCATAATTATTCCGGTTGCTATGAGGTAGGGGATGTGGTGAGACAGTTTCCTTGTGGGAATGATTTCATGACGCCAATCTCATGAGAGGAGTTAATGACAAATAAAATTAATGAGGTATTGTATGGAGTGGCTGTGTGTGGTCTTTCGAGTTTGGAGTAGTCTGACCAAGCACGTTAACGTGTTTAGCTACCTCGGCTGGTTTGTGACATTATGTCAACAAATTAAAAAATGTATTTTAACTCTCCTGATTCCATACCGGCCCCTGATTCTATTTTAGGACTATTATATCTCGCTGCACCTGCTACATCACCCAAAAAGTATGCAAATTTCTGTATCCTTGCTGCAGATCTGGCTCATGTGCGTCCAAATATCATGTCTTATATGTCTACGGTTTGATTCATTAATGTGTGACTCTCCCACTATGCTATTTTTGTCCTCCCCACGTTATGAGCACGGCAGACCACACGCATATGCCACAATGTTGGCTCTAGTGCGCCTAGTGTGCAGGCTCCGCGCTCAGTACTAAACGTACTTCAGTACCCGGTCAAATGGACAGTGCTTGTGCGACTAAGCGCTGCAGTGCTAGTGTGCTGTCGTGCTGCACTGCTCAGAACTGGACCGAGTAGGGCTGCGCTCAGCCGGCACGAATAAATTTCTCGCTAGCACTGCTTCACCTTGCCCATTGCACGGCCCTGCTAGACACACTCGCCACATGGATGTTCTGAGCGAGTTGCCGCTAGGAGCGCCAGCAGGTAAAATATCCAACGAGCTAGAGAAAGGTATATAGAGAGGCAAGGAGCCGCGTAGCAGCGCTCTGGGCGGAGGCAACTTGAGTTAAGGCGGCCATGATTCAGAACGTCGTCTAACAAGAGCTTGTTGTGATTGTTCGCGTTGAACGGGAACATGTGTTGAATGAAATTTATTTAAAAATACATTGACCATGCCATCAGCGTGTTCATCATTCAATTGTACGAATAGAAGTTATAAGACAACAGGAGTGTTGTATTTCAGGTAAGAAATGTCATCCAAATTCATAAATTAATGAGGTAGACCCTTTACGAAAACGTGATGCAGCAGTTTGAGTTTGTGTGATATTTACATTTCAGATTCCCTTTTCAGAACCAGGAACTAACAAAACAATGGGTTGCCAACATGAAAAGCAATAAATGGCACCCCACGAGATACAGCTTAATTTGTTCTCTACACTTTGAAGATAAATATATGTATGTAGCAAATGAAAGGCGACGTCTACTAGCTAATGCAGTACCTACAATTTTCAATTTTCCCTTCACATCTGCAGAAGAAGCAGGCCTGTAGATCTTCGCCGAAGAAGCGTAGTTTCCAGGAAACTACAGAACACTCGCATTCAGATATGGTAGCATTGTTGCAGAAGACCTTGATATCAGTAGGTAATATATTAGGCTGTCTTAAAATTTAAGCAAAGATAGTTATGAGCCATAATCATAATTACGGTAATAATAATAATAATAATACCGTATGGCCTCGGGTGCCGGGTGCAAGCTTTGTTACTTGACACCCAGAGGGTATCTTGCATGTCGAATTTTGTTGTTCCTTGAAGCACTATGAAAGTCAAGGAGGTTAGATAACTAAGCTCCTTGACATTATAGCGCTTTCTAGTAGAGAAATGAGGAACTTTGTGTTGCCGGAAAATCCCGAGATTAATTTTGCCATTATGAACACGGCCTACTGAATTCGAATGGGTTCTTCAACATGCCAACATCGTATGACATACGTATCGTGATTTATGCCGCCTAAAAAAAACACTTACCATGGCCAGGAGCGAACCTGCAAGCTTGGGGGTTAGTAATCCGACACGATAACCACTCAGCCACCGTGGCAAGATATAAAATAAAATATATTGATCAAATATCAATCTTCGTGAGCCAACGAGGTATACTTTCTCTTGTTCGTTGTTTTGAACTAATTATGGGAAACGTAACGGGCTTACTAATCTTTTATTTTTTCTTTCTTTCTTTCTTTCTTCTCAGAAATTTCAGATGGAAAGCTTATTTGCGAATCCAGCGGAAAGATGCCAATATACGGTTTGATTATTGATCTCTTAAGTGTGATACAACTAGCAGAAACATACGTGTGGGGACAAAGTTCTGTATTGAGATACTTATTGACACGCAGATTGAGTCAGGATCACTTAGAGTTTTTTTAAAATTCTATTCGCTCCAGAAATGGGAATAGAAATAATCCAAATGCAGTACAATTTAATTCAGCTAATAGGACGTGTTTAATTGCGAGGGTACGCCCATCCATGAATTCAAACTGTAAGCCTATGGAGTGTGACCTACTTGTAACAACTGCAACAGCAAATATTCATGGTGTCAATGGGAAGGACGATACTATGCTGGCAGACAGATCATGGTTACTGTGCACATTATAATTCACCGAGCTTGAATATAGGAAATGTTGTTCATTACATAGCAGGAAGTGTCATTCGCCAAGTGTCTAAAAAAAATTACTTGTATTGCATGCCTAGAAGTGCTTTTATCAGGTCAAGATGTTCAGAAAGAAGGAGTGATTAAAGAGAAAGACGTGAAAGAATGCCCTTTCAATCCATCAAATTATGTAAAACAGCTGCGAGTGTCATCAGGAAGAATGAGTGTATGTTGCGAAAGAACACGAATAATCTCATGCTGAAGTTGCAGACAGATGTCTATGATATGCTGCCGGGTTATCTGTTTCTGAAATCTGACCTATTTACAGCTACTGAACCTGGGGAAAAACCTCACTATGCTTCACTCATCGAGCGAATTGTGAAACAGTATTATAAATGCAGGCTTCACACTTCTGCAGAAATACAGCTCAACGTGAGAGGTCAACAGGTGCGTCAGTTGTACACAAAACGTTTTATTTTTAAAGGAGAATGGAATCATGCAATGTACTATGCATAAGCAACGTAGCTTATTGTCTTGTAAGATGATTGTGTTAGTTTTCGTTCAATGCACAAATTAAATTGTCAGGCCTTACGTAGGCCTAATCTTACGCCTCGTTAGTCACGCCTCTCTCTCCCTGCCTCCCACCCTCTTGACAGGGTATATCATGGCGGCTGCCAGTTCAACCTTCTTCAAATATGGCGGCGCCATTTCCACTCTATATACCTTTCTCTAGCTCGTTGAAAATATCGCCATGCACACGAGGTCAGTGATGGAGTCTGCCTCATGATCCCATAATCGCCGGTTTCTTTCCCGGACGAGGCAGTCAGCAAAATTCTACAGCCGAGTCGTACGATGTTGGGTCATCTTACGATATCTGGTATCACATTTGGTAATTACAGTACCGTACAAGACGACATTAATTAAATCTCAGCCACAGGTCACCCAGTAGACATCTGCCCGATGGCAGTGTTAAACAGAACGTTGGAATTGGAGAGTAGATTGCCTTAGTGGCTCCAACTCAAAAGTTGTACGGCACAATTATTATTATTCGAAATTTAATGTTTTTCAATCGGTCAACACGATTATTTCCAATTGACTGATTGCAAAATCAACACTGAAAAATAGCTTCCATCACGATAATAATAATTATAATTATAATAATTATTATTAATACCGACAGCGGTAGCTACGCTCGCTAACGCGCAACGCTAGGCCATGGGGCCAAGCTCTCTGTGGACTCGGTAGACGTGGGTTCGAGCCCCACCGTCGGCCGTCCTTGAAATGGTTTCCCGTGGTTTCCAATTTTTAGACTCCAGGCAAATGCTGGGATGGTACCTTCTGACAGGCCACGGCCACTTCCCTCCACATCATTGCCCTGTTTCATCCTCCTTCATTAATTTCATCTCTCATTAACTCCTCTCATGAGGTTGGCGTCAGGAAGGACATCCGCCACAGACTTTCATCGCATCTCATCCCCGACCCCGTTGAAACGAGAATAATAAAGGGTAGACATACAATTATTATTAATACCTAGGTATTATTATTATTGTCGGCCCCTGGGTTTAGGACTAGCACGGTTGCCTGTTACCTAGAAGTTGCCGGGTTTGATTCCCGGCTCCGCCAGGGATTTTTGAACTGATATGAGGGATGGAACGGGATGCATTCCACCTCGCAATGACAATTACTTCTCTGTCGGATCTGTCTGGCCCTGGTCATGAAAGTTAAGATTTACTGCCGAGGGATACGTCGTGCTGACCACGCTTCACCTCGCAATCTGCAGGCCATGTGGAGAAGCAACGATTGTTTGGCAGGCGAAGGCTCTGAATGAGCTGTAGAATCACAGGCGGTTTTTTATGGCTTTTACTAAGTCGTGTTGGTGGGGAGGTATGCAAGGAGCGTTAAAAAGTTCCATCTTTTCTTTAAAATAGCCTACGTCGATGTGAAATTCAACGTTGTAGCTTACGGTACATCTGTTTAGTGCATGTCTCGTAGTGTGGTGGTTAGCGTAATTGACCGCTACCCCAGGTGCTAAGATTAAGAGTTCGGTTCCGTGGTTAATTGGTTAGCGTGCTAGGCTTTGGCCCGATGGGTCCCGGGTTCGATTCCCGGTCGGGCCTTGGGGATCTTAGTCTCCTGTGGTTAATTCCCCTGGCTCGGGAACTAGGTTTGTGACGTTTTCAGGAAAAATAATGGCAACTGACCAATGATATAAACAGAAAAAAGTAAGAACGTCAACAATTAACAAGGAAGAAATGTTAATAATAAAGTTATTGGTTTACGTCCCTTTTAACTACTGTAGCTTTTAGAGACGCCAGGGTGGCGGAATTTTGCCCCGAAGGGGATCGTTAACGTGCCAGTAAATCTACTGACATGGCTCCCTCGCATTTGCGCACCCTCAAATGCCGGCTGACTGCGCCAGGATACGAACCCGAGGAAGAAATGTACCGTACTGGAAAAGTATCGATGGTTTGCAAGCCACTAAGGTAATGCGAATTTTAAAGGCTTCCATCGAGCTAGTGGATCATACGAGTTTACTTCTCCTGGTGGACGAAAAAGCTAATATCCCTCAAAATCAACGATAGAAGTGGCATAGGTATATGGAAAATGAAAAGATCATTGTAAAAGTATGGTTGGAGATTGCGTAAATTCTTGTATTATTGTATCCAAAGGCAAAGATCACAATGACCCAGGCTTTGATCCCTAGTTGATATATTGGCTTTCACGGTCAGTGAATTAACCCTTTATAGGGCACAATAGTACAGTAGTAAATATATTCTATTTATAGTCTATTTATTCACATTTAATTATTTTAGCCTAATTATAATTACTAGCGGACCCGTGCAAGAACTCTCGCATAATGGGTTGCGTGCGTCCCGGCTCTAGTGCTATGCGGGCTTTACGCGACACAGTTCTGCTAGGGGCCATCGTCTTGTTTATTTGTTTAAAGGCACTTTATAAACAAATAAATATATTTCCGTTGACTTTTCAAGAAATGCAAGATCTTTCTTGTACTATTGAGACGATTTGGAAGATTTTGGTGCAAACCACACCTTCTGACACCCTCTGGTTTAGGAGCTTGAGTTTTGTGAAACATACACCTTAGCGTATTATATAATACGATTATTAATTGTATTTTTCTTCTTTAACATTTTAATGCTCATTATTAATTTTATAATTTTACAAGTAAGATGGTAAAATTATTCGAAATTTCATTTTTATAAGCTTATTTATTTTCAAATTTTAGAGGCATATTAAGTATTATTAAACAATTAAATATAGTAAACAATTTAAAAGTAAAGAAAACTAGAATAATAAAAATTAAAATTAAAAATGCATTAATCTTATTACCATTTTCTTATTTTTTACTTTTTTATTTTCATTGTTTTATTGAAACATTTATCTAGCACCCTAGGTCAAGGAGATAAACTAATAATATTTGGTTTACAGACACATTAACACTTCCACAAGAATTAGTTGAAACACTTCCACAAGAATTAGTTGAAATATGAGTGAAAGATTCAACCATCTGCATCTCTGACAATATAAATTGTCCCTTTGGTAGGTGGATAATATACTGACCACTAACATATAAAGGGTTAAAACTCAGCAAGTATTTTGTCTAGGTTTGTGCCGTGTCTTGTGTGGGGTTTCGCCTAGGACACCAATCTGGCTCGTCAGCGGGCTCTTGGTGTCTGGTGTATTCTTTGGAATACACGGTAAGATAGAGTAAGCTTTTGCTTCTCTTTGCTTTAGTTCATCCCTTCCTTTTTTCTCAAACACCAACAGTGATCTCCTGATTTCTCTTTGTTGGTATATGTCTCTCATACTACCTGTAAGTCTGTTCTAGATATATATCTTACATGACCCACCTAGCGTCATCTAGCAGCGAATCTCTGAAGTTCCTCAATTCTTCCCTGTACAAGAGGACTTCCTTATCAATCTAGCCACCAGATCTCGTCGCCATCGCCAGCTATCATCTCCGTGATCAAGAGAACATTGTCTACTTTTTCACCCTCCAGGCTGCGCTAGTGACTCCTACTATCAACTCTTTGAAGACCATTTCATCAAGAAGATTTTTATAACTGTAAAGTTGGCTATTCTTGTATGTATTCCTTTTGTCTCCTACCCCCACTCTTTTTCCCTTCCCTGGTCCCTCCGCGCTCCGTTGAGCGTGTCTCACTTGTACGTCGGAAGTCAAACCTGTCAGTTAGAGCTTAACTAAAGCTCTCCTCCTCCACTCAAGAGGCAAACTTTTAAATTCGACGCCATGTTCGAATTTTAGAACCAACCGTCAACAGCAACATCGCCTTCTTCATGAAGCAAAGATAAGTACCGACTTCATGTTTTAACCTCATTCTCATCGCTTTTAAAAGGCTCAATGCTTTTATTTGGATTTTATAGACAGTGAAAGTTGCTATGTGATAATAACTGCTTTCAAGAGATCTTCTTGATCAAACTCAAACTATCAAGTCTAACTTTCAAAATGAAAGATTTTCTGAGATGCTATCTCACATCGAGAGATATTTCCAAAATACCCACTGTCTATATAATCTAGTTTTCCGCCGAGGGATTCTCTACCCAATTTAAACAAGTCATCATTGCAATGGAACCTTCCAGAACCTACACTCTATCTACCAGTTATACTGTCATGTATTTTCCACTCACATATGGGAATACTTTTTCAAACTAAGGAATCTTCCTTATGAACTGCTAATCAATATCTAATTTTTCTTCCTCCGTTGGGATTTTTCTGGTGCATTCAACTATAACCTACAAGTTTCTCAAGCAATAGACTCTCGCATATCTAGTGTAACTAGTTATTTTCCATCATTGCAATAACTTTCCTTGCCATAAACTTTTTGTGCTACTACAGTGAACTTTTCATCTATTTAACAGACTATAGTGAAAACAGTGTTTGTTCAACATTTCATCCGCGTCGCGTTCGTCCGAATACTATAAATACGGCCATGAACACTTACCCTCAATCCCAATTGGTCTTTCCCAAACCCTTTACTAACCAACCAAAATAATAAAGTTGTTACTTTAGGTCTTTTTCAATGAGGTGTCACTCTAAATAAGTGTCCTCCCTCTTTTGCTTATGTATCACAAATTAATGTCTGTAAAACTTCGTGTCTAGTACACGCTTTAACTTATATTGTTTCTCCCTTCTAATCAGGGAATACAATTCTTTCAGCTCATAAGTGAGTTAATTCTAGGTTTCACGAAAGGGAAACTTGCCCCATTTGTCTCGTGATCCTTACTTAAACATAGGAGTTCTAGAAATTTCCTTTCGACTTTTCTCTTCAGGTTTCACAATAAGTGACCTGCCCTATTTGTATAATCTAACCACGTAGTTCAGTACTAATACAAGAAGTTGTAGAAACTTCTATTTCATTTCTTCCTGTTTTTTGTTGTTGTTACTTTCGAAGTTGTTATTATTTCTAAGATACTTATCTAGAAATCTTTAAAGTACACACCTTTTACTTGACTTATTGTTCAACTTTAATTACGTCAGTTATCTTTAAATTTTTCATTTATTCATCTTAGCCATTTCAAAATCTTACAAAGATTTTAAAGCATATAAAAGGTTTAAAATCAAATGAATTATCAATTGCCTGGCGCAAGCTTTAGATGTTTTCGGAGGTCTGCGACCCCAATTGTTTATAAAAATCAAAATTATATATTTGTTACAAAAACTACTTCCTTTTACATTGTTAAATAAATTAAAGATTTGTTCTTTGCTTCATCATTTCTCTAACATAACGGTTAGGCAAGATCCTGTCTTCCTTGACTCTTCCTATTTAATAAAAATAAATCTATTGTTAGGGTTTTCACCACTTGTTGCATTTGAGCAAGAACTCTTTAGTTATTAACTTAGTAAAGTCTCTCTTAGCTTTAATAGCTAATTCTAACTGGCCGGTAAGGCAAGCATAGCTCGCTACGCCAGCTTCCTGCTTGTGGAGATTCTCTCTAACACTTATGGTTGGTTTTTCAAAATATAAGTGTTTCTCATTGTCTAAACTTTTAGTCGGCGCCTCGCTGGGTAAAAGCTTAGTCATTCCTAAATGCAACTATTGGTACACTTACCAAAATTATTCCCAAAGGTATAATTGCTTTATCCCTATCCTTCTTGAAAGCATTTGGTCGCTCTTTAGAAATTCTACAATTTCAAAAACTAAAATATCGAAGCTGATTCAAATTATTTGCACTCTTCAAATTACTTGTTTGGAAACAGACTCCTTTGAACAGATACACCATAAATCTGTTACTCGTTGTCTTGCCAGACCACCACCCTTCCCCATAGTAGGCATATGTATGCTTGAGAGGGAATACACTACAGCAGCTTCCTTGCGAACAGCCCAAGTTCCAGCTGCGTTTCCTGTTAGTTTCGCCCAGGTCCCTACCCACTTTAGGTATCGGAGAGCGGATTTGCAGTGGCAGCTGCCTTTGAGTATACTTAAAGTTAAAATTACAACTTCTGTTGGACTCTCGTCCTATTTTTCCATCCTTTTTCTCCAGTCCGAAACCCACTTATTTTTCTTCATCGTCTTCCCTTGGGGGTTAGGTTATTCCCAAGCTAATAATCTACCCAGTGTCCCCGCCCGGACCCCCACAGGATTAGCGAACTGCGCGCTACCTCTCTTTTTATGAAGCGCACCTGCCCCTCTTTACTGCGAGAACTAAAAGCTCAAACAGCCATAGCCTCCCTATGAAGGCATCCAAAAAGATGGTATATTGGCTTTCACGGCCAGTAAATTAAAACTCAGCATTTTTTTTTTGTCTAGGTTTGTGCCGTGTCTTGTGTGGGGTTTCGCCTAGAACACCAATCTGGCTCATCAGCGGGCTCTTGGTGTCCCCGCCCGGACCCCCACAGGATTAGCGTACTGCGCGCTACCTCCCTTTTTATGAAGCGCACCTGCGCCTCTTTACTGCGAGAACTAAAAGCTCAAGCAGCCATAACTAGAGCTCTGCGCGGATAAACAAAACTTTATCCACATCCGCCCCGCATCCGCACGACTGTTATCCACATCCGCCCCGCATCCGCACGACTGTTATCCACATTCGCCCCGCATCCGCATGACTGTTATCCACATTCGTCCCGCATCCGCACGATTGTTATGCGCATCCACCCCGCAACTGCACGACTTTTATCCGTATCCGCACGTTTGTTATCCGAATCCGCTGACATTACAATTATTCTTAATTTATTAGATAATGTATTAAAGCAACACATTTAGACATTTGAGGAAAAAATCTTTCTCCTAGGCTGCGCGAATCGCAAGACAATGTTGACTGACAATGAGAGGTCGCCATGTGGTTTACTAGAAAAGCGTTCAAATTTGGAGGGTTTGCTCTTCATTAAAACATATTTTGCCCCTGTTCGAGCGTTTTTGCCAATGGGCCTTAGTGTGTTCAAAATGTAACGTTTAAAATCAATCCTCAAACTTTTGTAGTCCTATTCCCGCACATGTTCCCGGATCGTCAAAATATTTTTTTATGTAGAGCTAACCCACCAAATTTGAACACATTTCTAGTAAACCACAAGGTGACCTCTCCTTGTGAGTTTTGTACCTATGAGTAACGGCAAGTGAAAGAGCGGGTGGCTAATTATAGCACTTGCTTAGACGTCGGATCCACGCAGGCAAGAACAGGTATAAAGGTCTTTTTTTTTTGGAAATAAGTCGACAATAATTGAGGCTATTTCCATGACTGGCTTCTCTCACTTCTCTATTATTCTCATACAATCCAAGCGAAAGCAAATAGGGAAATAACAAGAAACGTGAAAGACGCAGATCTTAGTAAAAACTATTTTTTTAAACAAATCCAGTTCAACATTTTATTCTAAAAACTATCCGTTAATTTACTCTAAACATTATCCGCTATCCGCAGTCATGCAAACTATATACGCAATGCGAAACGTTTTGCTGATACCCGCGGGTTTATCTGCGGATATCGGCGCAGGGCTTTAGCCATAACCTCTCTATGAAGGCTTCCAAAAAGATGATATATTGACTTTCACTGCCAGTGAATTAAAACTCAGCAAGTTTTTTTTTTTTCTAGGTTTGCGCCGTGTCTTGCGTGGGGTTTCGCCTAGTACACCAAGCTGGCTCATCAGCGCGCGCTGCCTCCCTTTTTATGAAGCGCACCTGCGCCTCTTTACTGCGAGAACTAAAAGCTCAAGGAAGGAAGTGGCCATGGCCTTAAGTTAGGAACCATCCCGGCATTTGCCGAAGTAGACGTGTAAACCACGGAAACCTTTTTTTAGGATGGTTGATCTAGGAATCAAATCCACCTCTTCTCAGTTCTGCATCACGAGGCTAAATTTACCCCGTTCAAGCCCTCAGACTAGAATTAAATTGCTTGGTAGAGCCAGGAATCGAACCCGGACGTCAGGGTGACGGCCAAAAGTGATGCTAGCTATTACAGCAAGAGGTGATCGTTCTTTGGTGGAGTTTGTGTCTCCTTCTTCTTGTTGATTCAGTTTTCTGTTAACATCAGCTGTCGGAGTGTGCACGGACCCGGGTGGTGATCGAATGTAAGCGCAAGTATTATGTTTTCCTCCCTCATTATTTACCATCTGCACTGATTTCATGTACGTGTTGTAGCGAGAGCAGCTGGGGTGCGCGCATGCGTTGTGTGAGGGTTGTGACGGCGGTTGGTAGGGGGAGAGAGGAGAGGGACAGACCAGTGTAGAGCGGTGTAGAGTAGGAGTGACTCAGCCGCCCGTAGTGCGTGCAGTAAGCGTGGCTAGTGGCTAGGCGGGATGTGTATCAACCCACGAACAATCAACTACACGACTGTCAAGATTTGAATGCAGGAAATTTAGACGTGGTCTCTGCTTGTGTGCTGCGTGTTCAATACTGCAGTATGAGCTCGACTGTGATGTGATGTGATGTGCATCTGATTTTGTGGAACATTGTTCCAAGCTACTGGTATCTATGAAGTGTGAATTGAGCGATTGTGGAAGTGGCTTATTGTGAAGACCAAATGGCACAGTACATAGGGTGACGGCCAAAAGTGATGCTAGCTATTACAGCAAGAGGTGATCGTTCTTTGGTGGAGTTTGTGTCTCCTTCTTCTTGTTGATTCAGTTTTCTGTTAACATCAGCACCAGTTACTGACGAGGGCATGGGTGCAACCCTGTCCAAGATGAGACGTGTAAGTATACTGTATATTTGCTCTGATCCTCTTTGTTACATTGTGGTGGTGGTGGTCAGTGGCGTAGTCCATTGGAAATTCGGCAGGTTGTGATTTGTGTCTGTGGTGATGTACTGTTGTCGCCTTACGGCCCGAGTCCTCATTTATGGCTACACACGTCTTCATGACAACGTATACGCACAGTCTACCTACAGATCGCGAAGCTTGGCTGATATTTTCCTACCGCCAGACAATAATGCTCTCATGCAGCCAGCAAGAATGTGCCGACTGCGCTATGTTGGTGTATGTTATTGTTGCTGGATTTAATGTATGTGAGCATTGTGAAAAGGTTATATCTTTAATTTAACATGTGCTTTACAAGAAGAGATGTGCAGTTCAATAAACAGATCTAATATTAGCAGAAATATTTCAGTGTGGCTAAGAGGATGCAATTTCGAGGCACAGCGAGCTTCGCGACTGTGTATTTTAGACTGGTAATACAACTCCGTCCTCCCCGAGTTGCCAATCTAACTTTTCCCTTGCGAAATAACTTATTTCAAACTGAGGCTAGCGCCAAATAATTTTGAATCCCACACAGCGGGACAATATTAGCTTTTCTTATCTTTTCTTGGCGGGAGAGAAGCTATATGTAAATTAGTCTAGTTTTTATTAAAAATAACTCGATTAAATAAAGACTTCGAAAATTCTATGGGTACATTAACACTAATTTAGGGATCATTATTAACATCTTGAGCATGAGATAAGCGTCAGCCGAGTTGATTCATATTACGTAAATATATGTCCAGCAATTCCCCGAATTACGGTTATCTCCCAGTTACGAATGAGTGAAATTTGTCGCCTGAGGAGTGTAAGCAATTAAACCCTTTTCCGGCTGCATGTAGCATTTGTAAGGTAAGAAGGACCTTGGCAGGTGACAAAAATCTTCGAAAATGGTAGTTTAGGCATTCAGGGCTAGTTGCAATATAAAGCACAGGATCTTGTTGGAAAAACTGAATAAACATGAAAATGAGAACCGGTATTGAATTACTCATAAATCAACATGATACATCGTGAGAGGACATGCCCACTTTTGCGGAGACCTCTGTAAATAATTTCTCTTTTTGAGAGATACGCAGGTTTCATGTTAGTAGCACAGATATATTTGAGTTTATTTTGTTCCTGTCAGGGGAACAGGAATGTTCTACATTTACCATTGAGGTGAGACATTTTAGTAAAATATTAACTTAATTTTTTAAAGAACTGATTTGTTTTTGTCTTTTGAGCATATTGTATTAATCGAAACTTTTCTTGTGTAATAATGTCTCATAGAGAAATGGAAATAATTGTAGAGTTGTTGTTAATTCATTTGAGGGGCTTGAGACACCTTGGTCATCAGCCCCGTGTAGTTGGGAATGTGTTGAAGCTGTCTGGCAACCTGAATTGCTGTGATGATTGTAGTTATGTGTGTAAATGTATCTGGGACAGGGATGGAGTAGACGGTCCGGGACTTGAGCAAGGTACTATCCCGGTAATTTTGTGTAGGGTGTGTGGAAAATCCCGGGGAAAAAACACACTCAGATAACCGCTGTCAGCACCGGGATTCGAACCTACGATATCCGTACTTACCACAGCTGCCCTCGCGGCCATGGTGCACGTTTGAAGAGTGTGAGTACCTATAACCCCTCCCATTGGCCGATCCTGGCTACGCTACTGCTGGTGGTTGACTGTACCACCGATACATTTATCATCTTACTGTAGATGCTTGGCAATCAATAAATTGCCATTCTAACTATTTTTTCAGTACTGAATATTTTCATTCTAACCTAACATCGTAGAACTTCCAACTGCTAAATTGATATTTGCTTATCCGAGAGTTATTGTCTACATACATTGGTCCTCCCACCGGCTTATAATAAGGATTGATATAAATCCCAGATTTTTCGGGATCTTGTCGGAATCGAGATTTGTGTTCCGGCATCTAAGAAATTACCTTCAGGACGCGTAAATGTTCTGGTTTTCGTCAAAGAGGAAAGGAGCTGAAAGAAAACTATTTTCTTTCATTTTATTTTCCATTTTTGGATCGGGCCGAAGTTGCAACTAGCATTGTGACATGATGTATGACTTGTATTACATCAAAGAATATCCAATTGAAGATCTTACGTCTTATCCTGCCTTCGTTTAAACTCGAAATACTAAATAATCATTGACTTGTTTTAAACAATTCTGTCGTTCACATGGACAACGAGCAATACTCAGATCAGTGTAACTTGTAGAAAGATAATAGATTCCAAGTGGAAGATACGGTAGATGGGTAAAAAAATTAACGTAATTTCATGGAGAAGTAACCTGTGTTCTAGCATTTTCGTCTGTAATAGAATTCGCCTTTACTCTTAATGGAACCAGTGTCCCTGTGGAGCATCTCTTCTTCTTTGCAAGTTATGAACTCTTGATGGACAGAAGAAGGAAACACTGTTGAGGCATTATTCTTATTGTATGTAGCCTGCCGTTTCACCAGACGACTCCTACAGTTAAACCAGAATATTCTCAAAGTCAAGGAATTATTTCAACAAATACATGATACGAGTAACTACTCACGGGACATGGTGATGGGCAGGAACATTTCAATTATGTGAATTGATTTATAAAACACATCAGGTTTTTCTTTTTTTGTTTTGTTAGGTGGAGTATAATTCCATGGTTTTTACTACACTGTATGGACTGTGATAACTTAAAAGGAAGTTAACCAACGTTTATTTTCCATGTTTTAAAGACTAAGTAAAAGTGTCCCGCATTTTCACTTTTTCAGTATAGCTAGGATAATGAGAGTTCGTATACACCCATGACGTTATCTGCTGGTCGATAAAGACAACTAAAAGAGCAGAGTTCCCGTAGTCCACCTTCTGTCTGTGCATCCTGGTTAACGCTAAGAGTACTGCCGATAGCCGGTGAGTTCTGAAATCCAAGATCTCATGGACTGCTGGCTTTCATCCCTTTACCTGTGAAGAGGGGGTAGACTCCTTCATCCTTCTCCGTTCTGTCTCTCTCTCTCTCATGGTCTTTTCCTTTATAAAGTAATGAAACCCTCCTACGAAGGCTAAGGGCATTTATATTCTTTTTGTTTTATATTTTGTGGATAAAACAAATCACCAGGGTTTAATAATTATTCAGTTAGGCCCCTTAAACAACAACAACACAACAATCAATTCTTCACCCCGCAAAACTTTTATTTCGTCACAAATATTAACAGGAAACTAGTGAAACTAATTTTCTTCATAATTTAACATACCTTGTGTAGATGCAACTAAAATATCCTTAATTTGTGTTTGAAATCACCAAAAATATTGCTCCATCTAGTGGTAGAGTGGCTAGCATTCTTGGCAATCGCCCCGGGGGTCCGGGTTCGATTCCTGGCTCTGCCAAGAAATTTAATTCTGATCTGAGGACTGGAACTGGATATACTCAGCTTTGTGAGGCAAAACTGAGAAGAGATGGGTGAGATTCCCACCTCAATTATTCTGAAAAGTGGTTTTTCGTGTTTTTCCACTTTACTCCTAACTTTAGGCCACGGCCGCCTCCTGCTCACTACACCTGACTTACAAATACGCACACTAATACGACCATCATAATAGCAAAAGTTATCAAATTCCACACACTCGAGTACACGGGGTTGAATGGCCGCGATGTCCAAGCCCCTCAAATGAGAAACCGAAAAATTGAGAAACTTCTTCTTCGTCAAGATTTAAGTTATTTTGACAGCCACAGAGTTAGTAATATTTTCAATGAGCTTGGAGACTGGGACGTTAGTTAACAGGCGCCTTTGTCTTATTATGAATAGATACGCCGGGCCACGAAATCGGACGCGCAGTGGTACCACTTGCGATCACTCGTTCTTCCTGCATTCTATTCCGTCACCGCAGCGTAGCCGTGTGCATTAAATCGCCCACAACGTCCGCGACTGGGAACTGCAGCAAGTCCGGAGATCGGATGTTCGAATCCCGGCGCTACAGCGGCTATATTGAGTGGTTTTCTCCCGGATCTTTCCACACCCCTTCCAGGATAGTACCTTATTTCAAGTCCCGGGGCACCTACCCCATCTCAAATCCCCGTCTCTAATACAGCTACACACACTACTATAGTCACCACAGAAATACCGGTTATCGGACTAATTCAACACACACAAAGTACACTGGGCTGATGACCCAAAGATGTCCCACTCCCCCTGATACGAATTCTCAACAACAATGTATTATTTTCGTCTGCGGGTTGCCTGAACAGAGAATTCGATGGGTAATAACGCACTTTCCCCATGAACGTCTAACATCCTGCCAGATGTATGTCGTTGTGTATAAGTACAATCTGTACTCTAATCACGTTAACTGGCAGACACTTGAGTCAGAGAGTATGCTTCTTTGGGTGAAGTAAAATGAAGAGGCACTCTGGAGACTGTGTACATCTCTGACGAATTGTTGAGTATACTTCTTTTGCTGAAGATTATTTTTAGGGCCAGTTGAAAGAATGTATACTAGTGAGTCGGGGAACTCGGGGTTGAGAGACAGCTCTTCAGTAGACGAAACAGACTGACTGGCTCGGCACATCCAGGCTTCTACCACGCAGAGCTCTGTATCGAAGTAACTCCAGGATTTTGTAATTATTTGCTGTATATTCTTAGAATCGTAGAAATCAAGTCTTACTCGAGAGATTATCCTTGTTCATTCACCCTGGATTGTCTAGTCTAGTTCCTTGTCATAGGCCTACACTCATTGAGGTCTTGGTAGCTGCATGCTTGAAAATCTTAGGTTTGAAACCTGGCTATGGAAGATTCTATACTGAGTGCACAATTTCATCACCCCCCTCCCCTAGCTGCAGACAAATGGGAACCAATTCCTATTTCAGACCCAAACCATTAGTTACAAACACAATAATAACACATTTATCGGACAGTTTCCACTCATACCCTCCCCCAAAGTGAAACATCCACCTTGACATGATACGTATTTTGCGTTCTGGTCGGTCCCGGGGCACTTACCAACTCCCTGTCGCTCTTTTTTAGCGTATGGCTTTTAGTGCCGGGAGTGTCGAGGACTTGTTCGGCTCGCCATAGTTTGTAGCTGCTCTATGCGGTGAGTTAGAAATACTGTCGCGTGTGTAATGTTGTCTGGGGAGGAAAGTGTGAATGTAAGGACGAGGAATTGGAAGGTAGCGGCTGTGGCCTATAGTTAGGGACCAACCCCGGCATTTGCCTGGAAGGAAGATGGGAAACCACAGAATACCATCTTCAAGGTTGCCGGCAGGGGGGAATCGTACCTCTTCGTCTCCCGGATGTGAGCGACTGCCTTGCAGCCACCCCGTAACGACCACTGCTAACTCACCCGGTTCCCTGTCGCTACACTACTACAGTCATCACGGCAATACAGGTTATCAGACAAGTTCAACACACACCCAACTATACGGGAATTAACAATGGCGTTTCTAGTAGCATGGACTGAAATGATGGTGGGGGTAGATAATGTTCATTCTTCAAATGTCGGCCCATATACTATAAGCGTCCTCAATATCACGAATAACACAATATGGCGATTAGAACGCACTAATCCGTGGTAGTGTATGGTCATTATCGTACCTAATCACAATCAAGCTTAATTTACACACGCCTAATTTCCTTTTGTGCATTCGTTCCTGGTTGTTTCTGTCTCACGCATGTTTTTACTTGGGCTCGTCCGACACGTTCTTTCGTGTTTCTGTCATTCTCTATGAACTACTTGCCTGTTGTTCCCAAGGTTGCAGGATCGAGTCCTGGCGCAGCCAGTTGGCATTTGAGGCCGCGCAAATGCGAGAGAACCGTGTCAGTAGATCTAATGGCACGTTGAAGATCCCCTTCGGGGCGAACTTCCGGCACCCCGGCGTCTCTAAAAGCCACAGTAGTTAAGAGACGTAAAACCAAAAAAATTATTATTTAAACTGCAATTAATAGAGGATTGTTCCCAGATAATAAACTGGTCAAAAAAGTTTTGCATATTGCAAGATTATGTATTTGTGGACCAAATATAATACACTTGCATTATCTGATAACAGATTTATGTAGCGTATGGTATTACACATGAAACACAATAATAATAATGATCATAACAAGTAGGGAAGTAGGCCCACATAAAAGCACAGATATCAACCTTATGTCCAGTCTGTTTTTCCAGTCTGACTCGATGGTGTAGCACTAGGGTCACCTAGGTAAGCTCTTATTTGTAATCTTCGACCATGGGCCTGATGGTCTGGTTCGATGTACCGCAGTTGTATGCACAAACTCCATGTCCGATAACAGTGTACGGTACAAACAAACATTTTATCTTAGAGTTAACACTTGTACAAAAACAGCAATGAAATACAATATGCAAAACTTTTGACCAGTGTAGTAAAGATGGTGATAGTGATACTAATAATAAATAGACCCACTACTTTGTTTTCCATCCATTTTGTTGAATTTGTGGTAACTTTCCTGATACAATGTATGTTGATGTGAATTAAGGTCGGCAAATGGCAATTTTAAAATATCACCAGCACCGTACATTCTATGGCAGTCGAATCGATGCCCAACGAGTTGGTGAATTATCGGAGTCAAGCGGCAATTTTTTATTTTGAGCACACAATAACTTATACATTGAGTATGGATTTTAAAGAAAATGTGCACACCCATGTGCCTTGTCGGGTACTTGATTCGAACAGGCAGGAGGCACATTGTCTTGTTGGGAACTTGCGTCCTGGAATTGAATACGTCCGCCGTTTAAGTATGGCCATGAAACTATTTTCGTATTTAGTCCGTTATGTGATATTGAATAATGTAAATCCGCTCTACGAGGAATTACATTCTAATTCATGGGATTCTATTTTTCTTACCCGGGTGGGTGACTTGGATTGAATGCACGTAGTCTGAGGACAGTCCAGAAGAGTACCATCTGTGGACACATGGCAAGATCACATTCCTGTTCAGTGCAGTATGCAAACATGCCTCGACAGGTCATTACTGTTTCAATGAACAGATTAATCTACCCGAAGACTGAGTGCCAGGGTATCACTCACAGAGTGGCCCTTGCTGTTAGATTGACGCGTGTTGCTTTGCTTGAACTGGGAAATGTACTGTAGTTATACCTTTCCAGGCGTTGTCGAGTGGTCTAGGGCCACAGCGGTGTCGAACTCCCGTCTCACTAGAACACAGGAAAGATCATAAAATGCAGTGAGTTAGGAAACTGGGATAATTCTCATTTGTTAGACAGTTTCCGGATGTATTGTTCTACTCTCATAATGTTTTAATATTTCACAATGTGAATTTATAGAAGCACATACACCATACATAAGAAAAAATCCTCCCACTGAGAAATAAAAATATAGGCTACATATATTAGATAGTGGCGTCACTAAATGGGTGCGGAGAGAGCGGACTGATCAAGGGTGGTCCAACAGTGATGACAAATCATGTTCAAATTTATTAATCTGGCTTCGTCAATTCATACATGTTTGTGTGTGTCGGTATGGTTTGAATAATAAACCACAATAATATTTATCTACTGGTACAGATCTCCATGGATCAAAAGCAATCCAACGTGGTGGCAGCGCGAAATATTTTACCAGCACCCGATAACTCCGTAACTACTAAAAAAATGTAGTACGGAAATATTACTGAAATGATGTATGGTGATGTGATAGATGACTGCTAGTCACTTATAAGCGACTTCCATAAACCACAAAGCATGACGGCCACGCGCAGTTCACAAACATTTAAAAGTACTTTTCTGGCGATCTAATCATATTTTATATTCAAGTGATAGAAGTGAAGCTTCATATATTTGAGCACCATAATAATCTCTATCTATTGGCACTGAATTCTCAAGCTTACTTTTCATAAATTATAGGAGCCATGCATATCACTTTCCTTTAAATGAAATGTTGTGACTCGTTCAAGATGGATGTCATCTCTACGGGAGGAGTCATAATTAACTGATACTGGAAGTTATATATCCTGCACATGTTCAAATATGTTTTGCACCACCTGTAATTTTGGGAATCGTAAAGGATTTCGCTCGACGGGTTTTTGCATGCTAAACAGCTCTCGGAATGGCGTGTGACGCCACCTGTTAATGGATGTGGATTGAATGCACGCAGTCTGAGGACAGTCCAGAGGAGTACCATCTGTGGACACATGGCAAGATCACATTCCTGTTAAGTGCAGTATGCAAACATGCCTCGACAGGTCATTACCGCTTTTGACCAAACGAGCGTAGTGATGGCAATAGCCGGCCTGGTTGGTGTACACCATAGCAACGTTGTCAGGACATACAGCCACTATAATGTAACAAAATGTTGAAGATCGACCTCGCAGTGGTCGTCCACGGTCAGCAACAGCTGACTCTGCCTTTACGTGCGCATCCGGGCACACATGAATCCAGAAGATACCGCAACATAACTGCGCGATGCCTTACGGCAGGCAACTGTTGGGCAGGCTGCACACCGGTACGACACGACATATGTCGTAAGAAAAAAGGAAGATTGTAGTTTTACGTGACCGTGAATCTGGTGATTATGAGCCACGGGACCTCCTTTTAACGTGGAATCCGAACCACAGGACATGGCATTTCACTTCGAAAATCTCACATGCATTGACCGGGAATCGAACCCGGACCGCCTTGGTGAGAGGCATACAGCTAGACCGCTGAGCCACCACGTCCCCCATATGTCGTAAGACAAGCGCGGTGCGCGATAATTGTATCAGATGATAGACATCGCTCGTGCACGTTCGAACTATTGGGAAATGAGCCAACAGGTGCACACCAGTACGACTACGACATCTATCGAAAGACATGTGTATTAAGTGACACGCTCTGCTAGTCTCTTCGCCGCAGTATCGTACGACATTTCAAGTAGTAAACATGAATAAAAGTGGAGCAAACAAGGTTGAAGATATAACATTCTTCATTTCATTCATTAATAGTGTTGAAAAGTATCCTTGTTTATGTTTATGAAAGATTACAGTAAATCAGAGGTGACTAGTTTGGCTTGGAAGACAATTGAATTGACACAGATTCTTGCCATCCATGGCTTTCACCACAAGTTATGTAGCAATAGGAAATGTCATCTACCAAACAAAAACTGCTTGTGTTCACTCTGTGGAAAATGCTGCGGAAAATATCATATTGTGTTGTGTTTAAAATGGACCAAAAGCATACCTCAAATTAGCAGAGAATTGTTTGATGTAACTTACATATTGTATATTTTATATGCCCTTTCGCGTGCTATTCCTATTAATAATCAAAGACACAGGTTAGTGACCTAGTGACTAACATAGATTTTATTTACCACTGTCAAGTATCGGCTACAATTAATTTAATTATGGTTTACACCAGCAAATTTCCATTGCTCCTCCTGGCTTTAAAAAGTAATTCAGTAGTCGATTTCGTATTCTTATGCCTGGTGATCTTGTAGTATTATCCACTTCGTTATTGGCTAATATGGGCACATCGTCACATGATTTAATAATAATGTTATTGGTTTTACGTCCCTTTTAACAACTGCGGCTTTTAGAGACGCCAGGGTGCCGGAATTTTGCCCCGAAGGGGATCTTTAACGTGCCAGTAAATCTACGGACACTGTTCCCTCGCATTTGCACACCCTCAAATGCCAGCTGACTGCGCCAGGATACGAACCTGCAATCTCGGGCCCAGCAAGCGAGAACGTTACCCCTGAGCCACGCAGCCAGCCGTCACATGATTTAAAATCAGTCTCATCATAGAGCTTTCCTTCTCGTAAACGGGTAAAATTATGCAGGACGCATGTTGCCTTCACGATGTTCACTGCACATTGCTCGTTAGAAGAAATTGGTCGCTCAAATACACGAAATTTTGATGTCAACATTCCAAATGCGCATTCCACGCTTTTTCTAGCTCTAGACAACCGAAAATTGAAAATTCTTTTTGCATCTGTCAACACTCTTCTGGGGATACGGTCGCATTAAGTATGGCAACAAAAGGAAGGCTTCGCCACCGACGACATAGTGGGGAAATAGACTAATATTCTCATCACCCGGCAAAGGAGTAATAAAAATTGAAAACTGCCGGGGCTCATCCTATAAAATTCCTTGAATTTTTCTTCGTGTTGAGATAACCCTCTTGCAACTACTGCGGAACTGTGTCGCACATTCATGATGTTATACGGATGTACCCAATACTTTCTCCTCTGCTTTAAATACAAATACATCGCGACTACGTCATCTTCACTCGACGAGCTCATTATTGAAACTCACTAGGAGCTCATTATTGAAACTCACTAGGAAGTGCGTCATGCAGAGATCGCATCGCTCTGGTGTGCAGCAAAGTTATCTTACGACAATTATCGCGTGCCGCGCTTACCTTACGACATGTATCGTGTCGTACCGGTGTGCAGCCTGCCTTAGGGCTGTGTCTACGCAGACAATCAGAAATCTCCTCCTATACTTATACGAGTTTCTTCGCGAGCATCTGTACGATCACCCCAACACCGTGGCGCCAGGTACAAATGGTCAAGGAACCACTTGGACTGAACTCGGGCAGAATGGCGGCGCGGTGGATCCTCTTCACAAACGAGTGTTGAATATGTCTGACCCCGGATAATCGTCAGTGGAGGGTTTGTAGAGAGCGAGGTAACGCCAGGCGAGTCCTGTACGCCATCCCGCATGCCCAGCACATAGGCGGATCCTTCTTATTTTGGGGCAGCAGTGTGCATTGACATCGGACGCCACTCGTCGTCGTAGAGAACAATAAGGCTGGTGCACAATACCGAGACAGAATCATCGGGCCCATTGTTCAACCCTATCGATAACATTTCGGCAACGGATTCGTTCTGCAGGATAACAACGTGCACACACACCGCTCCAATCTATGAACCTCTTCCTCGGGGATAAAACCACATGCTACGGATGGGCTGGCCTGCAGTGTCTCCGGGCATGAATTGCATTGAACTTGCCTGGGATATGGTGGCACTAGTAGTGTGACGACGACCGAATCCACCTCGCACCCTGGCCGACCCCCAGAGGGTAGCTATCGATGAGTGGGACAGGATCAACCAGGACAGCGTCAACCGCCTTGTGGAAAGCATGCCTCCACGGGTTCGATCATGCTTCACTGCACGGGGTGGAGTAACACCATACTGAGATGCAATATCAGATTCCCATGTTTAATAGGCGGATGCACGTTGCCGAAGAACAGTGTTTGTGTTGTGCCTGTCGTTTGTTTGTTTGTTCGTTACATCAACCTTGTTATGCTTGACGTTAAGTGTGTATTTGCGTCCCATGCATTCACTGGGGGTCGTGAGCAACCTAGAAACACTACGTGGTGCAAAGCTTCTCACTTGCTGATGTTTTATTGAGCCAGTCTTTGGAAAATTGATAAACCAGTACCGTAAACTAAATATTCCGGTACATAATTAGTTAGTGATATATTTATCTATATAGAAGCTCCTCATCCTGTGGTTTCTGACAGTTCTGGAGGTGTTGATGCGAGTTGTCTGTAGCAACCATTAAATCTTTGGTATAAGACAGAGCAGGCAATAGTGCCAAAGTAAAATCACTTCATCTTGAACTCTTTATTTTTTTATGTTTGTCTAAAATAATTATAATGTTTGGATGTTGAGTTTTGTGTTTGAAATTGTTGCCCCAAACTTCATCTCAATATAGACAGTGTACCAAAGCTATTTAGTCCATCACATGGAGAGTCTATTTGAGAGTTTTGAGATGGAAAGGAATAGTAGAATGTATGAAAATACGTTACATAGTTCTTCACGGAACTATTTGTTTAAAGTATTAACTTCTGTCGTGTGTATATTAATAAACTGGAATCTTTATGACCGGATGATAATAGTGGCAAAAACATGAATTATTCCTATCTCTCTCATCGCATGAACGTTGTTACTCTGCTTACATGGTATTAATTTCAGTATTCAGATGATAAATATACTTCATTGATAGTGGGTTGCCATTTAAAGAATGCAGAGCTTTGAAGCACACACACTACTACAGCCATCGCTTAAATACAGGTTATCGGACAAGTTAAACACACACACACCCCATCACACGGGGCTGATGACCAAGATGTCCCAAGTCCATAAAATGAATTAACAAGAAGCAGCTTAACATCGTAGTTTATTAAATCGTGACAGTAGCTATGGTGCACTACGGAATATAATGCAGTCTCAACGAAGAGAAATATCTTGATTCTGTTGAAGTAAATAGGAACAGCTTTGTTGACGTGTCGTAGTTATTACACTAAAGAAAATGGAAATTGCAACACCATGAAGGCATTGGTCGTTTGTGTTTATTTTCAAGATATGGAACGATGACATGTAGGTATGTAAACGATCAATGTTTCAGACCTATTGGATTGTTGCTACAGGTCTCCCCACGTGATTGGTCGCGGAGGAATCAACTTCAGTATACGGACTCTGGTGTAGCGTAGTTGACTTGCAGTCTGTACAGTGAAGTGTTCCTCGTCAAACATGCCTCGACAACAGAGAAGAGCACGCTATCAACAACTGTCGCCGTTTCAGAGGGCTCGGATAATTGGGCTGTGTAAGGCTGGATTATCGCTAAGGACTGTCGCTGCACGTGTTGGTCGACAGGCATCTACGGTACAACGTGGTCAAATGAAGGTACCCACACTAGTAGACCTGGCAGAGGCCCAGCGCGACAGACAACTGTGAGAGAGGATCGCGGCATCATTCGGATGGCCCGGATGGAACCCCATGCCACAGCAGCGCAAATTCGAGCAGCTGTGGCACCCCACGTTACACAACAAACAGTTGGTAATCGCCTGCGTGCAGCTGGCGTACGATCCCGTGTCCCTGCAGAAGGTGTTCCATTGACCCCACAACAGCGACGTGTAAGGCTGGCCTGGGGTTGCGGACGATCGACGTAGGTCGACGAATGGCATAGGGTCGTCTTTAGTGATGAATCGCGCTTCTGTCTTGCCCGCAGTGATCGCCGGAATCGTGTGCGCCGACGTACCGGAGAGAGGGGCCGCCCAGACCTTATTGTCGAGAGGCACACAGGGCCAACACCAAGCATTATGGTCTGGGGATCTATTGGCTTTAATGTGAAATCACAATTAGTGCTTGTTGAGGGCACTATGACTGCTCGACAGTACGTTGATAGGGTACTCAATCCAGTGGTTGTCCATATGATGACGAACATTACTAATGGGATGTTTCAGCAGGACAATGCCCGGGTTCACACTGCACGCATCTCCAGAGAAGCTCTCCACGACATCACAACCTAAGAATGACCCGCCAGATCCCAACCTCAGTCCTATTGAGCATGTGTGGGACATGATGGGTCGACAACTGACCAACCGTCCTCGGCCACCCACAACTCTGGAACAACTGACCCATGCAGTGCAGCAAGCATGGGCCACAATTCCTCAGGAAACGATCCAGGGCCTTATTGACTCCATGCCTCGCCGAATTCATCAATGTATTGCAGCTCGTGGTGGGCACATCCTGTATTGATTGTTGTCCAAACTTGCGGTCAGAGGGACCTGAAAGTGTAATCTTAGAATCACAACCGAACACTCGTCCTGCATGATCAGTTGCAGCAATGTAGCACCACTCCTTCTGGGTGTTGCAATTTCCATTTTCTTCAGTGTATTTCAACAAAAATATGCGTTACAATACCGCGACAAGAAGGGTACTCGTCGGGGAAATTAGCATCTCCATAATCAGTCTCTAAAACCAAATCATCCTATAACGCCCACAAAATCCAATCTAAAATGTTCTTCAAAGTTGTACTCTCTGTAATCACTCTAAAGATAGTATTGCAAAACGTGCGTGTATTTGAAATGTTTTGTATAAAATATTTTAAACCACTTACTGATCTGAGTTTTTCTTGTAAAGTTAGAAGATAATTGAGGAGTAATAAACTTCAAAAAAAGGTGGTATTCACTTTTGTTTCTTGGAAATATACTCTGTACTGACTCGAAAGATACGAAAAATGCATGCATACACAGGGATTCGAACCTTTAAATCCAATGAACAATAAGCTGCTACGACGACTGTTGCTACCCTGCTCGTAGTAAAATAGTGTCTTCCATCTTTGAATCTTATACACAAATATGGAGCCATGCGTTCCTGTTAACGTGAGAAACCTCACAGAAAAATATTGCACAACTGGTGACGTGGTGTTTTTTGAAGCCACTTAAAAATATGTCTGCCCCGTGAATGAGAACGATAAGGCTGAGAGTGGCGAACTGAGGGTGAACAGTTCATTAGGCAGAGATACGAAGGTATCTCATAATGTGTCCTTTGGGGTGTACAATTACCACTCTCTGTCTGTCAGACACCACGTCACCAGCTAAGTTTTTTTTTTATAGTCACAGTCGCGAAGCTCACTGGGTGACGAAATTGCATCTGCTTGCGTTATCGCTCGCAGCGCGGCCAGCTGGCTGGAAACTGTTTTCAATACGTTGCTCGCGAAACAACTGATTGCATTTTTGCAGATGTTTATGATTTTCTTGAATTTCTGAGTGATTATTTCAATTGCAAACATGTCACGTTAATAGAGAAGCCACATGTCGTTTTACAAGTTTAATACATTTCAGGCACTTAAAAACATTTGGAGACCACCTTTTGGTGTAGCGGTTTGCATTTTTGTCTCTGGAGGTTCGGGTTCTATTCCAGGATCTGCCATGAAATTTAATTTTTGTCTGAGAGCTGGAACAGGGTACATCTTAGCCTCGTGAGGCAAAACTGTGTAGAGGCGGGTTCGATTCCCACCTCACCCATAGTAGAAGTGGTTTTCTGTCGTTTCCCATTTCTACTCAAGGAAAATGCCGAGATGGCTCCTAACTTACGGCTAAATACACAAATACACACCCCTCAATGATACAGGTTATCAGACAAGTTCTACACACACCTAAATACACAGGGTTGAATTGATCACTATGTCCAAGCCACTCATTGAAACAACTAAACGACAAATACATTTGTATGGGTTTTGTTAGTTCAGTCGTATGACATGTCTTAATAGGCTATGCAAGTTGGCTTTTGAGGGTGTGCAAATGTGAGGGAGCCGTGTCAGTAATTTACTGGCACGTTAGAAATACCCCTCAGGGCAAAGTTCCGGCACCCCGGCGTCTCTAAAAGCCGTAGTTGACCAAAGGGATGTAAAAATAACATTATTTTCTTCTTCATGAATGCATCTTTCGTTCTGTGGACCACTTCCTACCCTGTTTCTTTTTTAGGTTTCTCCGGGAATCTATGGTTGCATTGTACTAAATGTTCCACGATTTTCTATGATGTTGTCTGCGATATTTATTTCTTGTTTCTTTCTTTCTTTCTTTCTTTCTTTCTTCTAGGCAGTTCATTTTGACCTTCTTTGAGTTGATTACTTAAAATAAAATTTTGGTTACTCTGTCACTGTCCATTCTAAGGCCATGTATACCAGGCCCAAAACAACTGTGAACATGAGGGAGGAGCCAGATTCACACGCTCACCCGCGCCAGCCAATTGCATAGCGCGGCGTTGCCTAGTTAACTACGCATCTGGGCTCGCTGTGCCGTACGCAATCCATATTTCTCTCCGCGCACGAAAATCATTAATTATCCAATTATTTAGGTGAACCTATGTTACAGAGCTAAACATTTTGAAGCTGACTGTACAAACCCCATGACGATACGACCAGCCGTTCGGGAGATATCATCTGCTCTTGAACTGAAGGGATAATTAGAGCGAAGATTGGTTCGGTGTTGAAATATTTAGTTTCGCTGGGGAAGATAACTAAGAGTGACAGCATTGCTGTATCAATTCAGTAGTGGAGCTTAAAGAAGTTAGTGCTGTGAGCTGAAGTTTTGAATTGATAACAGTGTTCCTTAGCAAGCCGAGTGGCAGTCGAACAGCGAGGCAAGAAAAATAATTTTCAGGGTATACGGCCTTTCGAATACAGAAGTACGTGAAAACACAAAATCTGATAACCTGTGTTGTCGACAATTATGTTTTCTTTTTTAAAATTGAGTCGAATGAAACTTACCTCTTCACAGTCTTACCTCACGAGGCATAGAGTACCCGGTTCTAACCCTGAGACCAGAACTAAATGTCTTGATTGAGCCGTGAATCGAATCTGGACATCATGGGTGACAGCAAGAGTTGTTGTTGTTGTTGTTGATGATGATTGTTGTAGGGGCTTTGTGACATCGTGGTCATGTAGCCCCGTGTATTTGGGTGTGTGTGGAATTTATCTGATAACCTGTGACACTGTGATGTCTCTACTAGTGTGTATATTTGTAATTGAGGAAGAATTTGCATAGGAAGCGGCCGTGGCCTTACGCTAGGTACCATCCAGGCATTTGCCTGGAGTAGAAGTGCGAATCCACAGAAGAACCACTTCCATGATGGCTGAGGTAGGAATCCAACCCACATATTCCCAGGTTTGCATCACGAGGCTGAGTGTACCCTGTTCCAGCCCTCAGACCAGAATTACATTTGTTGGGAATCGTACCCGGGTCTCCGCGGTGACAGCCAAGAATGGACAGCAATGTGCTAGCCAGTAGGCTACACCACAAGGTGGTCTCCAATTAACAAAAACTTATCCCAACAAATTGTATTCTCTGTTTCTATTACCTTATAAAGGGCTAACAAACAATGTTACTCAGAATGGCTTGGGGTTTAGATTACGTCATGTGATATAATAACGTTGTAATTGTTGTTTCATTTGAGGGGCTTGGACATATTGGTACTTTAGCCCCGTGTACTTGTCTGAAAATCTGGGTTACTGTGGTGTCTGTATTAGAGTGTGTGTATTCTTCTTCTTCTTCTTCTGGTGAGGATTGGGAAGGAGGCGGCCGTGGCCTTAAGTTAGGTACCATCCCGGCATTTGCCTGGAGTAGAAATGAGAAACCACATTCAGAATGACTGAGGAAGGAATCTAACCCACATCTTCCCAGCTTTGCCTCACGAGATTGAGCGTTCCCTGATCCAGCCCTCAGACTAAAATTAAATAGCTTGGCAGAGCCGGGAATCGAACCCGGACCTCTTGGGCGACAGCCAAGAATGCTGGCCGCTATACCAGTAGGTGCTCACTTGCACGAATAACGTTTGTGTGGCATCTTATATCTGCCTCATATCACATTGTGTGCAATCCGTTGTGAGGATAGATATTCGTAGGATTAGGTCCCCCAGCTAGCTCGTACATGCACTTACATTCGGTGCGCCTTGTGTTCAGTGGGAAGGTCGTGCGTATACTGCGAGCGTAGAGCTGTGTCACCTCCGCAAGTCCCGCTGTGGCAACAGTGCTCTGCTGGACGCACGCTAATGGGCGAGCCCATGTTCACAGTTGTTTTGGGTCTGGTATAATGTCAGACGTCTCCTGCGTATACCATCAGTGATCCAGTCAGTTCAGTTCTCCTCTTATCCACATTCCATTTTCTCTTGGTCGAACATCAATTCCGCCCGATTTTCCTCAATTCCACCCGGTCCTCCAAGGGACTGGAATTCCCGGGTGGAATTGATGTCCGTCCTTTCTCTCATGGGACCATAAATTTTCCGGGGAATTTTCCGTTCTTGCTCTTCAATTTCTATAGTTTTAATGTGACCACCAAGGGATATGGTTTCTAAGGAGTATAAAGCTTCCGGAAAAAGAACTGTCTTGTAGTGTCGTAATTTTGCATTCCGTGATTTGACATTGGTTTTTACGCCTTGTGGAGTTCAGTGGCTCTTTCTACGGTGGCCCATCTGTCTAGTCCCGATGGTAGTATGCTTTCCCCAAGGTATTTAAAGGAGAATACCTGTGTAATTGTGCAGTTTTCCATCTCTAGCAGACATTTTTTCTATTTTGATGTAGATTTTCCATGTAGGGTTAAGTTAAGTAACGTTTTTTGTTACTATTTCAGAAATGTCAGATCTCAGTTATTTCGATTCGTTTCATGTTAAAGAGGGATACCCTACGGAACATTTCTGGCATATATCTTACAAATATCCATAAGTTATTTCAAGGTATTAACTAGTAAATTTCGGTAGTATAAGTAGGTAATGCCGTGACATTCAAGTTACTCCGTGACAGCATGGTGTTCACCATTCAGTGTACTTTTTAAGCGTGAACACTAATGTTTAATGTAATGATAGTGTTCAAATCGTATTTATATGTTTCTATTACCCCTTATTGGGCATATTGAAACATTTCACTACACAAAATGTGTTATTTTGCTTTCTAAAATAGATAAAAATACTCCATTAAACACATTTTAAGTTAATATTGGCTCTTCTTAGTCAATATCTGATTCCTCGCACCCATCACACATAAAATAGACATTGTAGATACCAGACATTACAAAACTGGCACTCAACCCGTTCGGCTCCATTCTTCTTCTTCGCGCCATCCGCACGGGGAGCCACCGCACACACCACAACCATCGTCATTTTTCTGGGGTCTGGAATAAGGCCTAGACCGATCTATTGTGTCTATCTTGACGCACTATCTTCACTTCTAGTTCAGGTGGCATAACTAATGGCTTTCCAATTTTTGCAAGAGTTGCACTTCCTGGACCGGCAAAACATGTTGTGCAATAATTCTTTAGTGAACTCGACGGGTTATTAAAACATCTACTGGCCTTTTATAGACTACGGTCCATCCTTCTTCCATCACCAACCACAATGCTTCTTTAAGTGTTTCAGCTTGTAGGAGCGAGACTCTTTATTCCGTTTTGGTGCCATTTCAGCGTCCAACCTAAGAAAAAGGAACCCATTGCTAAATTCACACACCTTGAACGCGTAACACTACACGCTTGTAAGTTTCATATGCGAATGGTCTGTATCTCAACTCTGATTGGTGTTAAATGAAACGTATACAATGAAACAGCTGTTTATAACAATTAAAATCTTCACCACAGATTTCTCTGGATGTGTATCACTGGCTAAAATGTCAACTCTCTGTGAATTATTTTTTAAAACTTCCTTCAGATAGCCAAAGGGAGAGCGCAAGGGATTCCTGGTTTCTACTGCCATCTGTTGATAAAAATGTAAAACTTCCGTAATTGAACCTACGTCGTGATTGGGAACATTCGCTTTATCACGGTGTTACTTGATATCACGGAGTAACTTGACTCTATCCTACTGGGTTTCTCGTACGATGTCTGGAGGCCTGCCTTTGTTCGCTATATTGTGTATAGTCTTTGTATGGCGTATCTGGTTTCATCTCTGGTCTTAGTAATGATTGTTAGATCATTAGCAAATGCTAAACATTTCACCTTGTCTTTGCTTCCCGAATTCCTGATAACACCTTTGACGTCCCTTTCCCATTCTCAAATAACCTTGTCTAGAACAGCACCGTCCAAGGTCGAGCCGCACTGTGCAGACAGTGTGCGCCTCGGAATAGTATGTGTGCATTCCCTCCCTTACCGTACGTCCTTCCTTCCCCTCCACTCCATGCGTTGGGGGAGTGTCTTCTTTCAAGAAACTTGTATAAAAATATCGTAGGTGACGAATGTATTTTGTATAATGCACGCGCACCGTTGTATACCGTGACCGACCAGGCACCACGCCTACCACGACTGTGCACTATGCATTCACAGGTGTGCAGCTGTGCGACTTTGCACAATGTGAGGCACTCTGGACGCTGCTGGTCTAGAACGAAGTTAAAAAGAATAGGGAAGATGCCGTCACCTTGACAAACGCCCGTATGTATTGCAAAAGGCTCAGAAATTTCACCCAGGAATTTCACTGTAGCAGTCGTATTCGTGAGAGTCTGGCGGATTAGTTCTCTCGTCAACCTGTTCACTTTTAAGGTCTTCGAGGGTATCAAAAGAGGTCTTGTCTGTCGACAGTCATATGCATTCTTAAAGTCCTCAAGTGACGTTTGTGCTGCTACCTCGGCGGATCCTTAATCCTTAATATCGCCTTCAAGTTCCATATTTGTTCAGCACATGATCGACCTTTCCTGAAACCCGCTTGGTACTCGCCGACCAGATGGTCTGTTTTTCTAGACTGTTTAAGAAAGCTTTAGAAAGAATTTACGTGATCGTCAGTAGGGATATGCCTCTCTTGTTTGGATCCGCCTTGTCGCCTTTCTTGTGAAATGGGTGTATTGAGGCGCACTTCCAATCCTGCGGGAGTTTGTTTCCCAGATTTCTACGAAGATTGCATGAATTCTGCTTACGAGGTCATCTCCTAATTATCACAACTTCGCGTTGATTCCGTCCTCTCCAGGGGCTTTAGTATTTTTAAGCGATCCGATGATCTATGCTGTTCCCTGTATAGTCGGGGGTTGTGAATCCGAGTTCGGCATGGACTTTTCGAAGTTGTCTTTCTTTTGGAGGATCACAGTTGGGGAGGCATCTGAAGTAGTCGGCTTATTTTATTTATTTTATTTATTTATTTACAAGTAATCGGGGCTGAGATACCACGATGTTCAAGCCCCTCAAATGAAACAAACAAAATAAATCTCCATATCAAAAATCATCGATTTCTTGAACATTGTGTTGCCTAACAAACAGTCCAGGGTGACTGATAAGCAAGTCGGTAATGGATACGGTTACATACTTGGTAGTTTCTGGTGAGGAGACTCAATTCGATAGGAATTTAGACCGTGCAAGCAGTGTTAGCTGCAGAGCATACTTGTTCATAACGATGTGCTAGCTATGGAAAATACTGTATTACTGAATCGTTGACGTGTTGTTTTTTCTTGCAGCGGGAGGTGATCCAGCGCGATGTGGATCGCGAAAGACGACTGCGATTGGACACGGAGGTGCGTTTACGAGACAGCACGACAGAAGCAGAACGGTGTCGAGCCAAACTGGTTGCACTACAGCAAGAGTTCGCCAGGTCAGTCATCTTACTTACTTTCTTTGCCAATGTTGTGGTCATACTTCGGTTTGCAAATCAAATTTTCCTTGAATTTTCTAGCACCATCCAGGTTGCGGTAATTCTTACTAACTTAATGTATCCCTCTTCAATTTACAACAATTAACTGTCAATTATTATCGTTGGCCATTTTACCTGGATACGAGTAGTGTAAGACGGTAAGCAACAGGTGTTTTCGACTCAAAGAATGTAGTTTCAATCGACGCAGTGATCGTCTTGCACGTCCGTGTATCCTGGTGCCAACGTTAATGTAATGTGGGTGTGCATGCATCGAATGGGCTGAGTTGTCGAGTTTTGAGTTAGTACAATTTCTTTGAAGATTTGTTGGGTTTCCAGTTTAGAATGGAATATCTCGTAAACTAGAAGCCGGGAACTGATAATTTTGAATGTTCTCGAACAGGCATATGCATATAATTAATTAACTTTCATTTCCCGTCGTTGACGGGTTCATGGAGGCAGTTTACGACAACTTCATATCCCCGTCACCGAAGAAGGAAAAATTTCTGCATCAGAAAATGCCCTCTATATCGCCAATAGTGGTGTAGAGTACACCAACACAACGTTCCTTGAAGACTTATTAACATTGGAATCTATAGAATATTAGCATATCTTTGGTCAAGAAAAAAAAACCGTCGAGTTTGGGTGAAACAGATATGAACTAAATAGCAGTGGAGATAATCGACTATCCTACTCCTGGCAGGAAAAAGAGTACGGGGCGTATGGACTCACTTCACAGTCCGGGCTGCTTGATTGGGACACATGTATGTCAGAAGTATGTGCTTCTCCCATAATCGCGGGAGTGTTAGATGATATGCAGCTGTCACCATCTGCGTCCCACGAATGAATGTACGAGCTAGGCTCATATCATATCAATTGAATATGAATTGCGCAGTTGCCTTACTGGCGGGATTGCAGGCTTCCTCTTAACCCATTTTCCTCTTTGTATTACGTACACAATTTTTCCCTTCTTTTATTTTATGGGTATGGTACCTTATAGTTGCTGTAATACAATTTTCTTGCCATTCGCTCCCGTAGTTTTGACATCAACCCGTAACAAACAAACTGACAAACATTAAACGAGAGTATATTTGGTCATTACTATCATTAGTCTATTGCAAGAAATCAATGAGGGCAAATCCTTTGTCGAGGAAAACATCATTTATACGAAATTTTAGCGGAAAATCCCAAATGCTCAGAAAGAAAGCTTACTTTATTTATAGGGATAGTGTAATCTTTTCTTTTAAAACGTTCCTTCAGATGTGTGTCTGGGGTGCGAAACACAGCAAAAGCGGAGGATGTATGTAAGAGCGAGGCACACAGAACCGCTTAACCTTCTTAACGTGGTACAATACGAATAAGCCTACGAACAGTTTTGTAGGTATACTATTGCTTAAAGAACTTATAACATGATTTGTTAATTATAAGCACTGAACAGGCTTGGAGTTTGGGCACAATGCATGTTCTGCTCTGAACCTAGTCAATTTTCATGCAGTAATAGTAATAGAAGGTTTGTTTCTAATAAATTTGCTATTTTAATCAAGAGAAAAGTTGCTCATAGTTGCAATATTGGTTTTACATGACATTTCACTTACAGGGAATACGTTATGTTCATAATTTATTGAACTGATAACCTACATTTTACAACAGTCTTGTTTGTATATTTTGTATGTAAAGATTACAAACACACAATTAGATTTTATAAACGTCAAGTTCTTCAATTTTGTTTCTCCCATGTGTAGTTCTTTGTTGAAGGATGCAATCGATAAAGCTTTGGGCTAGTCTCTTAAATTCATGATGTTCCAAGTGGCCTATTCTTCTGAATACAGAGTTCACTTATTACCTTTCAGAGATATTCTAGAAATTTTGGGAGATGGGGTTTGATGAAGCCTTTCAGGCTATGCTCCTTTGATCGTGTCACACTTGGTATGCTCTGGCGGCTAAGGGGTATATGAAGCAGGCATACGAATAGGGCTGGTGACAATCTAGGGTACAACTCCCTGTCATTATAGAACTCTTTTAAACATATAAAGGAAATAAACCATTCTGTGCTGAACATAGATCTTGATAAAAAGAACTTTTGATTTTCTCTCCAAGCACTGCTCCCACCTCGGCTTTCTTCCAACAAGATAAAGTGACCGTGTAGTATAGTTTGATCATTTGACAACCAAGGATGATTGTTTATATTTGTCTTTAAGTGATAAATCTCTGGACCCCACTCCCTCCTACACACCATTTTTTGTAAAGACTCTTCACATGAAACTATGTATTAAACATTTAATATGGGACAACCCGACGGTACAAGCTACGGCGCACTTCAGGTACCGGTATGCTCAGTAAAGATATTCATAAATTTCCTTTGAAGTTTGTGTTGCCAAGTTGTACCTAGTTGCTTTGATGTAACATTCCGCTCACCGAAACATTTTAAAAATTTCGTCTCATTGGTTGTCTGTACTTATGCGTGCGATCTCTTGGCGTATATTTTTCAAGTTTGTCAATTTGCAGTGCTTCTCTTGGTAGGAAAGGAAGCTTTTAGTTTTACTTGACCATTAATCATGCGATCATGAGCCACGGGACCTCATTTTTACGTGGAATCCGAACCACAGGATATGGCATTTCACTTCGAACTCACATGCATTGACTGGGAATCGAACCCTGTCCAGCTTGGCAAGAAGCCAATAGCTTGACCACTGCGCCACCACGCCCCGCCATTCTTTTGGTAGACCTGAACCCCTGACCGATGGTAAAAGTTGCACGATGATGGTTGGGATATCGTAATATTGCGGTTCTTAGCACTGAATGTGAATGATGACTATTATTGACGTTGGGGCTAACGTTTGATGACGCCAAAGATGTTAACATGTATTGGTCATGAAGGAAGTAGCGCCTGAAATCAGGACATGACGATTTGCCAAACTTCACCTTCAGCGGCTGGCTGCGTGGCTTAGTGGTAAGGTTCCCGCTTGCTGTGCCCATCGTTGCGTGATTGAATCCCGGCGCATTTACTTGTTATTTGAGGGTGTTAAAACACGAGAAACCCTGGTCGGAAGATTATACTAGGCCAAATGTTGGCATACTGACGTTTTTAAAGCCACAATGGTTAAAAAAGGAGGGAAATCTGTAACTTTCTTCCGCGCGTATCGCCAATTATAGCAGATTTATAGGATTTATTTCAAGATTCTTGAGTATGTTTACTTAATACAATCAGAAACACCATAACTCCGTAGCGTAGCAGAGTCCATAAAGTCACGCTCCGCGACTGCTATGGGCAGCTGTAGCAAGTCCGGAGATCCACTGACAGCGGCCATCCTTAGTGTGATTTTTCCACAGTCGCCCAGGCAAATATTGGGGGTGGTACCTAGTATAAAGTCCCGGGACTCTGCTGCCCCAATCCCTGAACTCTCGTAATTAATAGGCACGTCCAGAAAATAAGTTCCGTTTTATACGTTGTCCTAGCATTGATGCAATCGTATTTCGGAGCATACGCGGTAGTTACTCTTGAGTCAAGGAGGAGATGACGCCATTTTGAGATCGCTGTCTGTTATTTACACGTCATAGTGCTTGGTTAGAATGGTGAAGTTGATTGACGATCCCGCCGCTTGTGAGATTAGATCGGTCATTTGTTTTCTGAATGAACACTAAACCAGTCGACATTCATAGACAGATTTGCGCGGTGTACGAAGAAAATGCGATGAGTGAATCAAGTGGTAAGGAGGTGGGTCCAACAGTTAAATGAAGGGTGTGATCAAGTGCACGATGACGATGTGGGCGCCCATCATTGGTTAATAAAGACTTTCATCTCTTTTTGCACCTGAAAACATAACGTGGTAGTAAAAAATTCAACAATGATAACTAGCTTTAAGGACAAGTTAACACATGGTTGACAGCAAAGGCGGTAACGTTCTATGAAGAAGGCATAAAAAAACTTGTGCCACGCTATGACAAGTGGGAGCTATGTGGAATGATAGTTTATGGTCTGTACTCGTTTTGTTTTTATTACCAAACGGAACTTACATTCGGGACGTTTTCTGTACACCTTATTAAATTCACCACAGAAGCAAAGGTTATCAGTAAAAAATCAACACACAAGTCACGGGGTTGATGACTAATATATCCCGAGCCTCTGGGCACAGTTACTCCTACTTGCAACGTAAGAAGTATCACACACAACGTGACGCTCATACAGTTCCGCCTGTGGTCTAGAGACTCTTGAAGCAAATGTCCCAGGTTTGACTTCCAGGTCTACCGGTCTGGGGGCTGGAACGGGGTGTACTGAGCCTCGCGGATGATTGAGAAAAAGTGGGTTGGACCTCAGCCATCCTACTAGTAGTTTATTTGCCGCGTGGTGCAGCGGCAACGTTCTCTCCTGCTGTTCCCAAGGTTGCATGATCGAATCCTGACCGAGTTAGTTGGTATTTGAGGGCACTTTAATGCGAGGAAATCGTGTCGACAGATTTACTGGCACGTAAATTATCCCCTATGGGGCAAAATTCCGGCTTCGTTGTCTCTAAAAGCCGTTATAGTTAAGAGGGACGTAAAACGTATATTAGCACTGTACTCCAGGCGAATGCCTGGATGGTATCTAACGTAAGGTCACTATTGTCTTCCTCCCAAATGGGCATCCCCAATCACAAAAACACTGGAGCGTGAAGTGACCACAATAACAATAGTTTTCACACAGAACACACACATAAGCGGCTAATAACTACTATCTCTTGCCCCTAAACGTAGCAAAAACCAATAAAAAATGCCAGTCAGTGAGATTTATTGACACGATTTCCCTCCCCTTCAACCTTTCCCCCAACCCTACCCTCCTTCCTGCCACCCACGTATCGGTGGTACTTGGAAGCTGATCCAGTAGGGATTTTCCCTAATGCACGCTAAGTGTTAAGAGTTATCGCTCTTCTCAGATCTCTTGTAACTAAGAGAGTGTCTGTTAAATAATTCATAATCTGCTTCCTGTTGTAAATCAGCTTTATTTCCAATATTTTATTTGAAGACCTTTCAGAGTGAATGCGTCGTGCTGTATAAATACTTCCTTTATAACAATTCAGACCGAGATTCAAATGGGCTTATTGTTCGCTCAGCGCAGAATCTAATGAGCCTTGAGCGCAAATGATATACACTGGCTCTGGCTACATGGTTGCTTTTTAATAGCTTGTTACTGCCTGGTATGAAAGATAAAAGCTCGGGATAATGTGAAGTGTTGCTTCACTGATATGTATTATACCCCCTGCAGAATACACCCACGGTATACCTAGCCTGTCGTATAAGGGAGGTCTTTCAAAGTTTTTCTTGTGAATTTCTGGTCCCATTATGGTTTGACTCACAGAGAAAACATGCAGGCTGTTTGGGGAAGGACTAACCAACTTGAACATCTTGTTGTGTGTGTATGCATGCCATGCCCTCGTCCTTTAAGGTGCAAACATTCAAGGGTTCAGTTCATTCAAATGGATGTCTTGGGAAAACATCCTCAGTTACGAGCTTTTCCCCCCTCTTCTAGCTATATCTTCAGTCCTTGGTCTTCGGTGGTCACTTCCTTGCAGTGCAGAAGTAGTTAGCATTATAAATCTTGGTTGGTGACCAGTTGACACATGCAGATATGGTGTACTATCCATATTGACCAGGGCTCCACCCTTCACCCTCGTGCTGTGCTATCTATTTACACGTGAGAGGGGGAGACGACCCCTCCTGTAATCCCTGCAATGGTCATTTCCGCAAAGAGAGGGAGTCGGAACCTCGCCAATTATTATTTACTGTAAGTATTTAAATGTGTTTGGTTTGTTTCCTGAAATATCACAATGCATACGTAGTATATCTAGTTAAATCAGACCCATGCACACACCTGTGCAGAAATGAAGTATCAGCAATAATGGAAACACTCAACAACCTACAGGCTGATCATACTGGTTAACCGTCCATTCTTGTACGGTAACCAGAGGTGTGCATGTGAAAAGATGTGCATAAATCAAAAGATGGCTGTTCCATTACGTATAATAATTTATTTTCGGTCGGTTAACAAGATAGGTGAGGGCAACCAATGATAAGGGGAAAATGTTGGCTAGAAAGTATGTACAGTGTACTAAACTCTCAACGACAGAGGTTGGATTATAGTAGTTCAGAATGTTGATGAACTATTAGCATCCACTCTTTTAGAGCTAAGCAATTCATAGTGCAGATATAATCATTTATAAGGTCAGGTAGCCACATTAAACATGCATGTTAGTCAAAAAGTTTCCACAAATAGTGCAATAGTACCACTTGGCATGAACAGCGGATTTCGAATCAGCCCCTAACGAACAGTGACGAATTGCGGATGTGGGCGAGAAGGTTTTTCCAACAATAAGGAAAGTGTTCCACAGCAGTATTTGAGCAACTGCACCAAGACGTTTGCATTGTCTTAACAAAATAACTATTAATACAACCGCAATAGTTAGACGAGTGTTATCAGTGGACAGTAATGTCTGATGTGTGTCACGGGCGCTGACAACAGGGATTTTCTAGTAATTAGATAAGTAGCTCATTTCAGTATTTACACACACCTAAAAATGTCTTGCATATTGCCGTGGAGCCCAGTGGGAATGAAAGTGAGGACGGACTTATTTCGAAAGCAATAAAACAGTCGGAAAACACCACATTACGATGTTTATTGGCTAGCTGTCCCAGCGTACAATGAGACTGAAAGAATGTTGCCATATTGTCAGAACAACATGAAAATAATCGGGCTAGCGTTATCGTCCACGAAAGTGAAATTTGGGCCTAAATTGTCAGCATAGCCTTTCGCTACAGGTGCTAGGATAGTATGCCTGTAATACGCCCTGGGATGTACAAAAGAGAGGTTCGGCGACCATACATGATGCCACCCCAAAACATTGCACCACCTCCTCCCTGTTGGTATCTGTCTCGGATGTATTAGTCGTGCATACGTTCACTGGGTCGTCTCCACACTTGCACATATCTATCCTCATTGACACAGGCGAGTGTACACAGCCGAAATACATGCAAGCAAGAACAAGTAATGGGTTTGAGACCACTACGACTCTTGGCCAGCAATATGCATTTTTTAATATTATTTTTGTGTGTGTGTATATAACATTATCAAGGTGTTAACATGTCTTTAAAACATAACTAGTATTAACAGCACAAACTCAATATTTACAGGAGTGATAATAAAGTTAACTGACCACAATTAAGAATTTGACATGTTATAAAGCTTTCATAACTCAACAATTGTATATGTTGTGCATAAGTGTAATATATAAATACACCAACCCTATAAACGCTTTAAGTGAACTTGACCAAATGATGTTCGTCTGACGAACAAAACAGGTCGTCCAGTTAACCCCCATTCGAGAAGTTAAAAAGTGTTTAATTAATTCGTTAAATTTTCACCAGGTTAGTAGATGTGAGTAGATACGTGTTATTCCCCACCCAATTTAATTGGGCACATAAACGTGTAATTATTTTACTAGACTGCGAAAATAACACAGATAAACTGCTTCTAACATTTCTATATTTACCATTAATTTTAATTGTTATTTCGAACCATATAACCATAGAAGCTGCGAAGAACCGCACACTCAAGAACATATGTCTCTGTTGAGGTATGGTGGTACAGTATAATATGCATAAGCGGTGTCGTGATTGTTCCGCTCATTGAAATATCCGCTCTAATGGAACGCTGCAAGCGGGCTTTTTCATATTCCGGTCCTCAAACATTGCCTCGTCTCGTACTTATACCTTTATGAAGTTAAGGTCTTAATTCCTGAAAATAGGCTGTAGATATTCATTTTTTCTGATTCCCATCACACTTGACTAGGCTTTGGACTTGCTAAATAATTGAAATATCTTTCAACTCTTTAGATATATTTAAAATCAGTTATTAAAATTTCGTAATTATTTTTTTCACTAGGAAGAGTTTTCTCCAAGTATGTTATTTATATTTTATTTACAAAATACACAGTACATTCAGATCGAATATAGGTCATAGGCCTATGTCATGGGATGGAATCACGTTTCATCTATTTTATTCCATATTTTGTAAGAATTAGATCACTGTGAGACACGCTCTTAATGTTCCCTGTATGTTCGTACCTCTTTCTGTATTCTAGATTCTTTCATCCAACTTTCGGTATGCAGTTTTTATTCTCCTTGCATCGAAATTTAACTGATATCTTATGTACGCGAAGGCTGGATTTTCTGCTTCTTTCTTCAAGCGAAGCACAATGTCTCTAATTCTGAGATTCGGCCGTCCGAGTAAGTTGTTTAGTTGATTATGCCATCCCTAAAGAGCAATTGTAGTTTGATGCCATCTCTTGTAGCGTGTCCGAATTTCGACAAAAATATCTTCGTTTTCCAGCCTTCTATCGAGAAAATAATCAAAAAACTCAAGTTAGCTTTGCGTTGACGGGAGCCTGTGATCGGATCTCTAACCAACCATATGGTTGGTAAGAGATCATGTATGAGATTGCTAACGCTGGGCACATTATGTTGACGAATTTCCTCGTTTTAACGGTATTGTCATGTTAAGCCAAGCTCGTTGACCTTCCGCCATAGGCATTTCTTCATAAGGAAGTATCAGCTGTTCACTGCGACGGAAGGAAACACTTCCTTGAGAGCTGCCATTGTCGCACCTTCAAAATCTACATTATCTATCTTAAGCTTCCATCCTGGCACGGCTTCTAAGACGCAACGAAACAGTCTTTCATAATGTATCTTTCTTTTTGTTCGGCAACAAAGCGAACACAATCGGATGTATGTTCGTCTCTTCGTTGTTCCTCCATATATCAGCGTGAATTGTGTAAATTTGGCAGAATTGTTTGCTTGAACTTTTAAATGTAGCGTCCATGAACAAGTTGTAATAAATCTGTAATCTCTTCCCTTTTCCACTGCTCGTTTAAAACTAAACTTTTTCCGTCTGTCATTTTAAAAATTCTTCGTCAAACACGATTTTCCCCGAGTCTTCGGTTGCCTTGTGCTCGACTCCTACGCTGGTATAGGGTCCTTCTGGCAGTAGCCTGACTTGGAATTTGTCACTGAATTCGTATCCCTTATGACGAACTCCCAGTTCTTCCGAGTAAATCTTTGGTATGGGAGTGTCTTCTTCTCTAGCTTTTTTCTTTGCCTGTAATTTTACAATTTAAATCTTTTTGAAATGTGTAAATTTGCGAGTAGTGAAGCTGATCAATGACTTAAGAGAAACAAATAGACAAGACATCACGTCAATTTTATAATAATATACCTATACATAGATTGGTAAAATACTGACAGCGGTAGCTACGCTCGCTGATGAGCAGCACTAGGCCATGGGGCCAAGCTATCTGCTGACTCAGAAGACGTGGGTTCGATCCCAAACGTCGGCCGTCTTTAAAATGGTTTCCGTGGTTTCCCATTTTCAACTCCAGGCCCATTCTGGGACGGTACCTTCCGACAGGCCACGACCATTTCCTTCCTTATCATTGCCCAGTGTCCATCACCATTCATTTCATCTCTCGTTACCGTAACTCCTCTCATGAGGTTAGCGTCGGCCAGGGCATCCGGCCGTAAAAACCAGCCGCCATATATACTTTCATCTCATTCCCGACCCCTATGGCTGGCTGCGTGGCTCAGCGTATCGTTCTCGCCTGCTGTTTCCAAGGTTGCAGGATCGAATACTGGCGCAGTCAGCTGGCATTAAAGGGTGCGCAAATGCGAGAGAGCCGTGTCAGCAACTTTACTGGCACGATAAAACATCAAACCGTTGAGTCGTGTTGAGTTAAGACTTTTGTGTAATGGGTGGTTGTGATTGGAGTTTCCCGGGAAGTGCAACTCTGGTTTTCTTCATTTCGCCTGTGAAATGCAGTCAAGTTAAAATTGGACGGAAGGGGGATTTGAGTTTCATTCACCTCGGCATTGCCTGGAAGTGCAACTCTCATTTCGCCTGTGAACTTTTCATTCCGCAAAATTCACAGTCAATTTAAGATTGGACGGAAGGGGAATTATATTATATTAAATTATAAGTATAAAACAGTCCCCGAGTCTTGGATGTCACGGGTAATCTTGAGAACCACTGAATGGATTTTGATGCGATTTTCACTATTCTGTAAAGGATATCTCGAGGAAGGTTTCTGTAGAAAATAATTTATTTATGACTAAAGGAAGTCGAGCACTAACGATTTCAGTGAAAAGGTCTGAAAAAAAACAAACTGGCGCCCGTGCGCTTTTTAAGCTTACGCTGGGCAAACCGTTAAAATGTCTATTTACTATGAGTGTAAGAATTGTTCAGCATGAAAAGTTCTACAAAAAAAGCCCGGGAGAGCATATCTCTATCTTCAATACATCGCCTACTATTTTTTTTTAGTTTTAATTTCTTCCAACAATCTCCATTCAGTTACCGAGGCGACAGTTTACGAGCTAGCTAGGGGCGAGTCTATCTCCCCAGTTACAGCTTAGCTAGCGGACGAGCTTATTGCCCCAGATACAGCCAGCAGCAAACTGTCGAGTCTTGTTGAGTTAAAAACTTTAGAGATGAGTGGTTGTGTTTGGAGTTTCCCTGTACTTGCAACTCGGCTTTTCTTCATTTCGCCTGTGAACTTTTCGTTCCACAAAATTCAGTCTTCACAGTCAAGTTAAGATTGGACGGAAGGAGGATTTGTTTCATGCACCTCGCCATTCTTAAATTACGTCTGACAAGAATTCGTTGCACTTGCATCTTCATTATAATATAATTAATAGTCCAGTCAGTGATTTTAACCCATCATGCCGAGACGTAAAACGGATATTGGTCGTTGTTCATTGACATTGAAAAAGAAAACGCTTATCACGTAATGCATTCATAGCCTAAATATTCTCGGGCGAAGCCGGGTCGGGTTGCTAGTTATTATTAAAACGGGAGTAATAAGGTGTAGACATACATACATTGGTAAAATGCATATTCATTTGCTGATGTATTCGTCAGCATAAACAAATGTATGATATGTTATTAGCTCACCTGATGTAAACTCTTCTCTACTTCGAGGCGCGCTTCAGCCGGGGCTCCACGTGAATGTACTGTACACTGACACTTTTGACTTCACCGTCCCTATATTTCAGCGTCCCGTAACACTTGTTGGATTGCGACTTAAGACATCACAAAGTGATAATGCAGTTTGTTGTATTCCTGTACTGCCGGTACACGTTGTAAGAAACCCCATACTGCACCACAAGAAATTCACAACAGAAATGAAATAAAACAAATAGCTGCTGGCGAAGCGGTGCCCTGTAGGACCGGATTATGGGAAAGGCCTCAGGCAGCATTCCATTTGAGCCACTCCTTGATTTGAGCGGCAATTTCACTGAGTGCACTCCCCATACAACCATGCATACGCCTATAAGCATGCTCCAGACTTCCCTCGCTGACACTTCAAATCTCAGACCTCGCGTCCTCAGAACCTGCGCGGAGACAGTAACGGTAATAAGTCGCTTCAAAAGGACGAATAACAGTTGAAAATTTCCTCACCAAATAATGCTCTTTCTAAACTTGTTTCCCGTTCGATAGTTTATTTTGTTAATTCGTTTAAGAAAGTTGGGACAATGTGGTCAGCCTCGTGTACTTGGGTGTGTCTTCAATTTGTCGTGAGGTGGTGGTGCTTGAAATAAGGTACTATCCTGGCATATGCCTGGAGGGAGTGTGGAAAAATACGGGGAAAACCCACACTCAGAATAGCCGCTGCCTGGACCGGGATTCGAACCTCCCATCTCCGGACTTGGCTCCAGCTCCCCGTGGCTACGAAATGCCTTGGGGGTAATTGGTTTCTGTTGCGATGTGGTAATATTACTCGTCTTCCTCGAAGAGAAGCATGTAACGAGTGATAGTGTCTTGTTTCATGCAAGTCCTATGGTTAGCAACAGCAACTTTTTGAACTGCCCTACCGATTGACAGTCAAGTCTTAATTGTTGGTACTATATACTAGAATGAGGACTGAATTTACTGTCAATTTGTTTCGTTAACGTAAATTATTTTGTATGGGAAGTAAATTGAATTTGAGAAATTGTGCAGGTTATTAGAAAAGTCGCGCTAAGGCAGAAAGTCGGGAGTGTTGTCAAAATTCTTAAAAATTCGCTATTATATATTGCGTCTAATTGAAATAATATATCAAACCATGTCTCTTTTATCTTAAAAATTTGCAACCGTTAGAATATTCGCGTCTATCGTCAAAACGAAGAACGAAACAAAAGGACAATAGCCTACCGATAATCAAACAACTTTGCAGCTAGTGTCTGTGCTGCCTCTACACTTCGCTTTGATCATTGTATTTTCACTCTGGCCACCACATGACTTGTGGCTTCACAGAAATCCTTAAGTAAGATAAGCCATCTCTTTGCCAACAAAGTAAGATGAGCCATCTCTTTGCCAACATTAAAATTACCCTCCTCGATTTTGTACAGCTTTATTATGATTATTATTACCAGCCCCATTGTGTCGTTGTGGTATGCGTTCCTCTTGCCAAGGAGCTCCCAGTTCTATTCCCATTTCCAGTTCTATTCCCATTTTCCGCTAGAAGTTTTAAGATCTGACTTGGTGAAGGTGCACCCAGTCTCTTTGACATGTGACGTAGCGCCCCATCGCCTAATAACGTAATAGTTGTGGAGTGGAAACAGCATGATTTGCACTGTTCGTGAATTTTATCGGTTGCCACAAGTTATTGTCCATTGGAAAACAGGGGTTCAAATGTTAGCTTATGTTTATATATATATATATGAAAATGAAAATCCACAGCCTGCTCCCAGTCTCCGACCGGGTCAGGAATGGAATGAATGAAGCCCCCATCTAGCGGCGAGGATATGGACTGTGCCGGCTGCCGAGGCCTGGCGCACTCCTCTGGGGCAATGATTAAATGAATGACAGATGAAATGAAATGATAGTGGAGAGTGTTGCTGGAATGAAATGTTGACAGGGAAAACCGGAGTACCCGGAGAAAAACCTGTCTGCCTCCGTTCTGTCCAGCACAGATCTCACATGGAGTGACCGGGATTTGAACCACGGACCCAGCGGTGAGAGGCCGGCATGCTGCAGCCTGAGCCACGGAGGCTTCATATATATATATATTTATTTAAAAAAAAGTTGCGAGTTCATTGCTGAAGAGAGGGGACGGGTATAGTATCCTGCTCTACTCTGCTCTTCTGGGCTAAGGATCCTGTCATGAATTTAGTTCAAATGTCGCAGATCGGCTCTTTCTTTGTCAAGTCATGTTTGTTCCCCATGTGCACTAGTATTATTACTACATTGCGGCCGTTGTCTTTATGTATGTCACTGGAAGTTTAAGTATCTGTTACCGTGAATTGATTTTCACGGCCGAGTTTGCTGGAGATTAAGGCTGAGGCCAAGCTTGCGACTTTGTAGCCGCGTCAGTGACGCCCGGTTTTGGTTTTTCCCATTAGCGACATTTCTCACTGGCCAAGCTAGAGCGACTGTTGCACATTTCCACGGCCTCCTATTTGAAATGTCAGTGCGTGACTATTGTCATAGTGGGGCATTTGAGGAGTCCGTGATGGAATACAAGGTATTCCTTGCCTCGCAACTACAGGCTTCGGCAGCCGGCACACTTCATATCCTCGCCGCTAGATGGGGGCTTCATTCATTCCATTCCTGACCCGGTCGGAGACTGGAAGCAGGCTGTGGATTTTCCTTGCCTCGCAACTATCCTTTCATGTACTGGTGACGGCTACGTCATAGCACGAGGGGGAGGGTCATGGCAGAAACATGGAAGTTTTTTTTAAATTTTTGAAGTTAACACACTGTAAAAAGAAATCTGTGCAATGTATATATTTTAAACACAAGGTGAATTTTGTTACCCCGAGATTGAGAGAACGGCTGAGTCGATTGACTTCGTACTGTAAAGCACTCGGACGAAAGCTCTTGGCAGTTATGTTACATTATATTTTTCAATTAATAAAGAACAATTATAACATTCTTCGCACTTAGGCATGCGCACAATCACCTTGGCTCATGACAGTCATGGCGGATGTCCACTGCGTTTTAATGCGATAGTTATTTATAATTATAAGAATTATAAAGGAGGGGCCGTAGCGTAGCGGTCAGCATGGTCAGCTGCCGCCCCGGAGGTCCTGGGTTCGATTCCCGGCTCTGCCACGAAATTTGAAAAAGTGGTATGAGGACTGGAACGGGGTCTACTCAGCCTCGGGTGTTCCAAATGAGTAGAGGGGGTTCGATTCCCACCTCAGCCATCAACGAAGAGGTTTTCCGTGGTTTCCCACTTCGTCTTCGGGCAAATGCCGGGATGGTACTGTCCCCGATAATCCGGATAGTAGGCTGTCAGATATCCGCCCCCTCAATCGGATTGCCAATAATCAATCGCACCGGCACAGCTACATCAATGAAAATGGCACTGACAGATACTACCGAGATTAGAGCACAGCAGTAAACAAGAAAATTATTGTGGAACACACCAAAATATACGGGGTTCATACTTACCTTTATTTACCTCTTCAAATTAATCTCGGGTCTGGGTTGCCAACTGGATCACTTAAAAGTATGCCCTCACAATAACCTCCACCATGATATTTAAAATGAACCAAGACGGAAACAAGAAACTTTAAACTGTACAATAATTTATTTCACATAAAGGGAATGATTTTAACAAAAATTCAACAAAATACACGTGGCAATCAGAAGCCATCGTCAATATAATCATGTCCTCCTGTAGGACTTGTAGACGTTACATACAAATTTTAGCTTTCACTAGCTCAATAGAACGTGATAATAATAATAATACACTTGGAATGGATAAGGGAGTTGGGACGAGACATATAGCAATTGTTTTCCTTTTTCATAAACATCACACTTTATTTATAACCGCAAGCCTGCTATATAGGCGACCTTGGCCTCTATCATACAGTTGTCAGGCCAGCTGCGATCCACCCTGCATCATGTCGCATGTCTACATCGTCAAATGGACTCACCTGTCCAGCCAACGTTAGCATCTGCTAGTTACATCAGAGCCTAGCTCCTTCTCAAAACACTTTAAATGTCCTCAACTCAACTCGAATATTATCACGCAAATCTTTTAAATGCTCCATCCAACTATCACTGGATTACTCTAATAATCCCAAAACTTGTTTAATTATATAATCCAAATGTTTAACTAGCGTTGTTTAAAGTATAATGACAAAACTCTTAATGTTTATAACAAAATGCTCTTTAATAGTTTATAACAATTTAAATGTTTATAATATTGTCAAACGACAATTGAAAAATTTATACAGGCCTCTATTAATTCCTTTCGTTCCAAATTATTATTAAAGATATTTACAAATTATTTACAATATTAATATTATTAATATTAGAATACATTAAACCACATGTTTATCCGGTTGATAATTACTCAAATCGTGATGATATAATCGACCAATGAAGGTTAGTTATATTTAAGTTTCAAATCCAGGTTTAATAAGTTTTAATAATTATTATTATTATTATTATTTGTGACGGTAACCTCCATTCAAAATCGTTATCTCAAATTATTTAAACACTCTTGTTAATTATAACAGTAACTTCACATGATTAATTTTCAAAGGACCTGGACAATACACTCAGCGGAAAAATACCTCGCTCCAAAACGCACAAAATTGCACAAAATAGGCCCAGAATTCATCATATATCTCAATATATATGGCATCAAAATCTTCCACAATACATACAAAAAATCTCCACTTACAAATTCATTAACTTCATTAATAATACTGTGGGAACCTCCTTCACTTATTCAAGGGCATTATTCATCTGCGACTTTTACACGTCCACTGAACTAACGATTATACATCCATAGTTCCTCTTTAAAAATTCTTATATTCATTAATTGTATCAAAACTGTTACTATATTTAACCTTCGTGGGTTTCATTCATGAATCGATATGAAGTAAAAATTTGCCAATCACAAATAAATTTAATAGCAAATACGATTAGACACGCCTCTCTGGTCTATCAAAATTGAGATTAATATCTTCAAAGTAACGCAGTATAAAAATACTATCTTCAATCAAAGTTCATCTAAACTGCATAAATAATCGAATAGAATACAATTAGACTGTGGAATGCAAACATTATTGTTCCAATTTATAATCGAGAAAAATTCCTATCAAATGTTCATTACTATAGTGTGTTCAATAATTCTTAATCAAAGTTCCTATTTCATAAAATTGTCTATAATGCAATGGTATTTCAAAACTGACGATAAATGTCTATGTTGCAATCATGTTCATAAAACGACTAGTATTTCCAAGATCGTCGATACAGTAATATATTTTAACGCTCTAAAATCTTTTAATTATTCTTCTTTCTTGAGGATGACAGAAAATTGGTCAAAGTAATTTACTGAATAGAATTACTTTAATAAAATGACACGCTGTCTGAATTCAAGTCTGCCATAGAAAATCGTTAACTTTACAGTCAAATCGTGACTACAAAAATATGCAAATTATTGAAAGAATATATTATATCAGTCTCAACTGATCCAAAATTATTTAAATATGCCAATGACATAACAATGTCTTAATAAATCGTAGAAAAAGGCATAACTCATCAAAGTGTACTGAGTACAAAAATATCAAGCAAGAATATGGGGCAAAATATATGGGACAGAAAATATGGGAAAAATGGTTGATTGAAGTTCTAGAGGAAAATCTTCCAAAGAAGACTGCTGTTAGTTCCATTTCACCAACGTAAAGATGTGCTCCGACCTCGAACCTGGAACCAGCGCCCTCGGAGAATCGAACTGCTTCCTCCTCCGGAAATTGCACTGCTCCGTGTAGACGATAGGCATCCTTCTGGCAAAACTCTTCTTTGTGAGCCGGGTCTACCCTGGCCTCTCTTGATAGTTCCCTGAAGTTCTTGTAGAAATTCGCCATGAAGTTTATTGCAATTATTTCCGCAGAAATGTTCATAATTGTAGAGTATGAAAATATTTCCACTGCCATTTGATATAATTCAGCGTTGGACTACGATGCATGAGTGTAGTTGGATGTTCACTACATGCTCGCTTTTGTGGAAAGACGATTAGCGAAGTTCCATGCTGCTATCCATTGATATATGTCCCAATTGCATTAAAGTCTTAACCTTCCATCTCCACTTCTATTATAATCATAGTTGAAAGTACTGCCTGATTATACTGTTCCATATTAGAATGTAGCGTTGTATCACCAAATGCAATCTTCAGTATCACAGTTGCAATACACGTGTCAGCCGTAGCGTAGAATGTGGTGTTATAAAAGTGCTTCTCAGGTGGCGAGAAAATCACTTTTGTCTGCCGTCTTAAAATGCCAATATCTTCCAAATTATAATCGTAAAAATGTTCAACTTTACTACACACTTTAATACTGTACTGCACAATAGAATTAGCATACAGGCATTAGTCAACTCTTGATATATGATCTTGTAGACTCTTTAATGTGTGCGTTTCAACTTCGCCTAGTTTCAAAACCGTAAAATGGTACTGCTGCACTGCTCCGTGCTCGTTCGATGCGGTGGGCTTGACCACGCGCTAATAACGACTTGCTTCACTGTAATCACTCGAAGTCTGACCAACTCAGAAAAACGACTATATGTCCTCAGAAATATGAGACACATGAGAGCTTCTCTCTGCTGTGCAGGACCTTTTATCAACTTCTTAAGGGGCGTATCAATCCCTTCCATAGCTTGTTCCTCCGTCATCGCTAGAAGTTCTAACTTTGGCTATACTTGACGGATTTTCAAATTTCAAAAACTCAAAATTAATTTCTTCAAAATTCCAAATCAATGCCATAACTGAAAATGGATTTCCACAATTCTGCATTCCAAAAGTAATTAAATATGGTAGTTTCAGTAATCTCCGTCTCCCTCCAAACTTTCATTCATTGGTTCGAGCCTTTCCTCCAATAGCGTAACTTCTTCCTCAGCACAATTCCACGTTTCCCTGCGACTGCGTCGTAAATCTCAGATCTTTCTCGAACAAATCCTGACGTCACCAAGAATCTCAGCTCGACCAGCCTACTTGCATAAAGTCTGCGTCATCCGTGCCTGCGTCATGAATATCCACGTCACAACTATGACAGCCATAACTTTATTCATATTTGCCAATACAGCCACCGTGGTCTCAATATAAATCAATTTACGGGGGCAGTACCTTCTTCAAGAGCCACGGCCGCCTCCTTCCCTCTTCCTTGCCTATCCATCCTGACCTTCCATTAACTTCCCTCATGAGGCCCCTGTTCGCTTTGCAGGGGCTTTGTTCAAGCCCTCAGACCAGAATTGGCAGATCAGGGAATCAAACCTGGATCTCCAGGGCGACAGCCAAGAATGTAGCCTTACGAGTGGGCTTCCCTGTGTAAATAAGATTTTTGACATGCTCGGGACATGTGATTCTAAAACTGCCTCCATATCTCTGGCTGGCGAAGTGAGTCTATGCTCATTCCAGTAGTTGGCGAAGTGATTCTACTCTTCCCTGCATAATTTACTGTCATGGAAACCCAAAGGATTGTACCTATAACAGGTGATGGAATTGCTGATTTAGAGCAGTTTCGTACGGTTTATATCAAAATAAAGATCATCCTGAGCTGCATTTGTAAGCTATTGCAAAACTTGTTGTGGCAGGGAAGGATTTTATTATTGGCGATTACTCATCGCATCCTCCTCAGCAACCAACTTGAGTATGAAAGTCTCTGGTCGGTTGAATACACTGGTCATGTTGAATTTCATTTCATAAGCCAATTGTTTATTGATTGGAGTACAACCACTCTGATTTTGGCAGTGGTAGTAAGTATTATTTGCCGTTTAAAATTTAGCGACCCCGTTGATGCAAGACACTACAGTGTTATCAAATAATTTTCGATTCCGTACCCTTGGCCATCTTGGAAGTGGTTTTCCTACTTCAAATCCAGTCAAATGCCGGGATGGTTCCTAACGCAAGGCCACGGCCGCTTCGTACCTAAATTCTAGCCCCAGTTGCAAGTACACGCACTAGTACAGTCGTCGCAATGACGCTGGTTATCAGACAGTTTATACAAGCATCCAAGAACACGGGGCTGCATATCCTCGATGTTGCAAAGGCCCTAAATAAATCGACAGCTAGCCGGACTCAACATTAGTAATCCCCTTCAAGGAGCTCTCTAATTGCTATGGTACTCGGAAGATGATGTTGCACCGGTACCAGGCAGTCATGTGGCCCTTTACTGCTGACATATATATGAGCTGGAGAGGTATTCCCAGCATCCAGCCCCGCCACTGATATGCCGGACTGAACCATTCTGTCCCGCCACTGATATGCCGGACTGAACCATTCTGTCCCGCCACTGACATGCCGGACTGAACCATTCTGTCCCGCCGCTGACTTCCCGGAATGAACCATTCTGTCCCGCCGCTGACCTGCCGGACTGAACCATTTTGTCCCGCCGCTGACTTGCCGGAATGAACCATTCTGTCCCGCCGCTGAAATGCCGGACTGAACCATTCTGTCCCGCCACTGACATGCCGGACTGAACCATTCTGTCCCGCCGCTGACTTGCCGGACTGAACCATTCTGTCCCGCCGCTGACTTGCCGGAATGAACCATTCTGTCCCGCCGCTGACTTGCCGGACTGAACCATTTTGTCCCGCCGCTGACTTGCCGGACTGAACCATTTTGTCCCGCCGCTGACTTGCCGGACTGAACCATTTTGTCCCGCCGCTGACTTGCCGGGCCGAACCATTCTGTCCCGCCGCTGACATGCCGGGCCGAACCATTCTGTCCCGCCGCTGACATGCCGGGCTGAACCATTCTGTCCCGCCGCTGACATGCCGGGCTGAACCATTCTGTACCGCCGCTGACATGCCGGGCTGAACCATTCTGTCCCGCCGCTGACATGCCGGGCTGAACCATTCCGTCGCGCCGCTGAACTTGCCGGGCCGAACCATTCAACCCCGCCACTGACATGTGTACGCAACGTAGGGAATAATAGTTATAAAATATACTTACGTACACAGCTGTCGTCATTGGAAACGTTGCAGGAGCTCTTCCCCTATCCCCGAAGAAATTTATTAAATTGGAAATTGGAAAATGGGAAACTGGGGAGATCTGTGTTTGGCTTTCCGCTTGCCCAAATTTTAAAAAGACAAACTGGAAAACAATCTCGAAAGGGGAAAGCTAAATAAAATAAACTACAGGAAAATCCAAAATGAACAAATTAAAATCAGAGGTCGTGTAGGTCGTATTAACGTCGCAAGTACGCTAATAAGACCGACAAATTAAAATATAGCAAAAGCCAGACAAAACTTGAATAAGGTGAGAAAGGTTACTTAAGATTTCAAATAAGACGCAACGCAAAAGCAGAGGTACTTTGGCAAAAATGAAATGTATTAAATTAACTATCACAATGCACAAGGATCCCAGAGATTGTAAAAGGATAGGTGAAATGTCCAACAAATTAACCACTATATTACCCGAAGTAAAATTCAAATGAAAAATAAAATAGAAAATAACCTAAATGAAATAAAATAAAATAAGTTAAGGTAACGCGTTCAAGGTAAGATAACAACGATAACTAAATGTAAGTATGTCGTAATAATATAACGAGACAAAACACAGAAAACGTCGTGGCACGGACACAATTCCTCAATCCTCTGTATGAACCAGAAAACTGAAGATATGTTATCTTCCCAGGAAAAAAGGTCAGGTTCATTTTGCTCACAATGGATACGGCGTTGTCAGAATTACCAACACTGGCAGGATTAGAAAAGTAGCCATTAGATAAGGGGTCAAACATAAGTAAGTCCTTCAGTACACTAAAAAACTGAGATTCTGGAATAGCCTTACCCGAAGAAATAGGTGTAGTTAACGAATCGAAATTAAAGGATGGTACACTAAGCCACGGAGGCTTCTCTAATGGTACTTAATAAACACAAATGGACTGTTCAGGTACGGCGCATGTCTTGAAGGCTATCTCTATTTGACCATGACAATGAATCACAAAAAAGGACAAAAGGCAAACTTATTCCGCCAACCACCAACCCGACACACAGTCCACTGCCTTCCGAATCAGGCGACAGTCCTGCCTGACTAATCAGTCGAGACGGAACATACCGGCGCCAAGAAAATATTTTTCTTACCAATCGTCTGCAAATGATTACCTACTGTATAGCCTAATATAGAAACCTAAAACAAATCATTTTTAATTAACACACAGTTTGACAATAGGTCTTTTGAACAAACCATCCTTTGTGCAAATCGTCACCACTCGCACTAATCCATCCGCTCCAGGATGAACGGTCTCGATCACTCCCAGCTTCCAGCAAAGAGCTGGACAATTCTCCTTCACAATGACCAATGTGCCAGGCTTCACATTTGCACAGGCACGGGTCCCCTTCGATCGCTGTTGAAGATGATGGAAGGTATTCCCTCGACCGTCGGTGCCAGAATTCCTTAAGCTGCTGCTGCAAGGTCTCCCACCTGGATTACAGACTTTCACACTACTATAAGGTCCGCTCAAAAAGTAACGAGCCGGAGGCTGGAATGCGCAAACCAGTGAAGACATCGGCTAATCGTGGCGTGTGTAACGAGGTGTGGTTCCGACCAGACCGTGGAAGGCCACAGTCCGTCGCTAGAGGGCACGCTTGCACGTCGCGTGACGATGCAAAGCGAGCAGCAGCATGCATCAATCGTCCAGCGCTGCCAGTCGCATTGCAAACGGTGACATGGAGACGTCAAACGAAGAGCAAAGAGGTGTTGTTCGGTTTCTGACAGCGGAAGGAGTAGGGGGAACGGACATTCATTGCCGAATGTCACAAGTGTACGGTGAACACTGCATGTCCCTTGCAAGGGTCAAGGCGTGGCACAAGCGCTTCAGGGAAGGACGGGTGTCGTTAAGACGATGGTGCCCGGTCTGGGGCACCCCCCCCCCCCCACCTGCATTACCGATGACAACGTCCAGTTGGTTGATGCACTCATTACCCAGGACCGCCGAGTGACAGTGAACGCCATAGCCGTCGGATTGAGCGTCGGAAGTGTGCACACCATCATGAAGGAACGACTGCACTTGCGCAAAGTGTGTGCCCAAATGGGAGGTTCTCGGCCACCCTCCATACAGTCCAGACCTCTTTCCCTGTGATTACGCCATGTTTGGTCCCCTGAAAAGGGCTCTGCGGGGCCAACGATTCACCTCGGATGCCGACGTCCAGCTATACATGCGGAACTGGTTCACATCGCAGCCCAGGGAATTTTATGAGACAGCCATTCACCGCCTCGTGTCACAGTGAGACAAGTGCCTCAACAGCCAGGGCCAATACTTCTAACATACAGGTACTGGTTTCTGTAATTATGCCTCCGGCTCGTTACTTTTTGAACGCACCTTATAGATCTGGCTGTGGTAAACTGGTTAGAGCAGTACCAATCAAAAAGTGGCCAGGAGTGAGAGCTTCAATATCGTTTGGGTCAGATGGAAGAGGAGGCAATGGTTTGGAATTAAAAACAGGCTTCGATCTGGAAAATTAGTGTGGAGAGTTCTTCAAAGGTGAGGAAGGAAGCACCCATGACACGTCTGAGGTGATGTTTGAAAGACTTGACCCCTGCTTCCCACAGACCACCAAAACGTGGTGCACCAGGGGGAATGAATTTCCAATCTATGCCGTCTTGGTTTGTAAAATTCCGTATTTCTTCCTGGATTTCATCAGATCTGAATGGATCTTGAAGTTCCTTAAGTTATCTCCTAGCTCCAACGAAGTTCGTGCCATTATCGCTGTGGTTTGTTTGGCACACACCGCGACGTGAGACAAATCCTCTCAACGCTGCAAAGCTTGAGTAGACAAGTTGCTAACGAGTTCAAGGTGAACTGCCTTCGTTGCTAAACCTACGAATAGAGCGACATAAACTTTTACCTTGGAATTTGTTCTACAGGGACCAGATTTTACATAAAATGTCCCAGTGTAATCTACGCCGCAATTAGAGAATGGACGATCAGCCGTTACCGTAAACGTGGAAGCTGTCCCATGAGCTGCATTAAAGACTGTGCCCTTTGCCGTTAACATTTCAAACAATCACGAATCAAACGTCTGATTTTTGTTCTACCATTAACAAGCCAATACTTCTCCCGAAGCGAAGCTAGGAGTAGCCGACAGCCACCATGCAATAACCGTCTGTGCTCATAATTCACAATCAACTTAGTCAAATGTTGTGTGGAGGCAAAATCAACTGGTGCTTCGGCTCATAACATAGATCAGCGTATTCTAAACGTCCCGCCGTCTCGAAGTAATCCCTTGCAATCGAGAATGGGATTTAAAGACTTCAGCCTACTATTACCGCTGACAGTTCGCTCGGATGCTAGTTGTTGAATTTCCTTATTGTACGCCTTGAACTGTGCGATGCCGTTGCACTTCGTTCCGCATGCTGTCTCTGCTCAAGAGAGAGGGAGCCAATCATCCTCTCTTCCCTTGGTTTGGTGCAGTTATGCAAGATCTAAAACAATAGGCCACAACCCGTTGTAAAAGAGGTAAGCTGGAGAAACGCTCTTATTATACCACTCTTACATACAGTTGTGATGTAACACGTTGACTTGGTCTTCTGCTCTGGTGCCTCTTGCTATCCTGAAGGGTTGATTAATACTGGCCAAGAATTTGAGGTTTCTAGCAGCTACGATGGTCCTCCACACTACAGCTTGTTTTCAATCAGATTCTCAGGATGCACTCCTCTTGGTATCAGATTAGCTGGGTTCTCTTCTGAAGGAACATGTTGCCTCGTTGCACCTTATGTCAAATCTTGGATTTCGGAGGCCCGATTGGCAAAAAATGTTTTCCACCAAGAGGAAGGTGCTGAGAGCCATGCCAGTACAGCAGTAGAATCAGACCACAAATAGGTCCGACTTATATCCAAATTCAGTGCCTTTGTAGCCCTCCTCAACAGGTGGCCAAGTAGCAAGGCTCCACATAGTTCCAAGCGTGGAAGCGACAACTTGTTTAGACGGGCTACTCTAGATTTTGAGCGGAGGAGGTTAACAACTTTGATCCCTTCCTTATTTATGGATCGCACATAGATACACGCACCATAGGCCTTCCCAGATCCATCGCAGAAACCATGCAGTTAGATATTTAACAAAGAACCATCACCAAGAACCTTGCGGCCAATGCGTATCTTATCAATGAAAGGAATATGATTATGAAGTGTTCGCCAGACAGATACCAATTCTGTTGACAGTGGTTGATCCCAAGTTAGCCGTTCTTGCCACAAATTCTGAAGAAATATTTTGAACAGAATGACTGTAGGGCTGATGAATCCTCGAGGGTCAAATATGCTGGACACAATCGACAGACGATACGTTTAGTGAAACCGTATGGGTAGTGCTTTGGTGTGACTCCGTTGACCATTTTAAATTTATCAACAATAGGATGCCATAATAATACAAGTGTCTTAATTACTTCCTTGTCAAGCTGCAGTGGTAGATTCGTCTCTCTCAGCTCAGGAGATATATTTTCTAAGACTCCTTGATGGTTGCTGCACCACTTGCGAAGAAGAAATCCACCCTTCGACCGTAAACTAGTCAATTCTTGTTGAAGTTGGAGTGCTTCCTGTAAAGTTGAACAACCGGAGATCATATCATCTACATAAAAATCTTTCAGGACGATTTCAGATGCCTTGGAAAAAGGGCCAATTGCTGAAGGCAACGAATAGCTAGAAAAGGGGAGCTTGCCATGCCATAAGTAACAGTTTTCAGCTGATATTTTGTGACAGGATCAGTGGTGCTATTTCTCCACAATATTCGTTGGCACATGCGATAATGGGAGGTGCACCCAAATCTGTCTGTACGTTTTTGCTATGTCCGCCGTAAATGCAATTGCGTGAGTTCTGAATCGGAGTGTAACTGAATAGATCGGAGTGTAACTGAATAGATATCCTGTTGGATAGTTGGACCAACAAACAGAAGATCATTCAATGAAGTTCCACTGTCAGAGGGAGGAGAACAGTCAAAACACTACTCCTGGTCTTTGTGGTGGAACTGTCTGCCTGGATGACAGCATGGTGCGGCATATAATAAGAATGGTGATGCTGTTAGTTCTGCTTGTTCCATGTGTCCCAACGTTTTGTATTCCTTTATAAAATGGATGATAATACTCTTCAAACAGCTCCCTCTAGCCAGTCTCTTCTCTAACTGATGCAACCTTTTCTCTGCCATAATTCTTGAGTGTCCTAACGTCTTGGGGTCTTCTTTAAAAGGAAGTCGCATCACATACCTTCCTGATGAATCTCGTGTTGTATTTTCCACGAAATGAGCTTCACATTCCTCTTCTCTTTTGTCTTTGGTGGTTGATGGAGTTCCTCAATCTCCCAGAAATTTCGCAACTGTCACTCGACTCTGACGTCAGTCATAGCGAAATAGGCTACAACCGGCCGCCGTGGTGTACCAGTGGGCTCTTCAGCACCCATGCATCTTCCTGACACCGTCCATCCAAACACTGTCACCGTCCCGAGTCAGTCTTCCAGCACGTTGAATGTAAGAACATACCTCCGCCCCTAATATCAGTTTTCCCAGGTTCATAAAATTTAGGGTCAGCAAATGGAAGGTCCTATGGCAAGTTTCATTCATCGAAATCAATGACTTCACTAGGCAAATCTTCGGTGATCTTCGGTAAGTCTAGACAGTCCACAGGCATGACAATGTCGCTATCAAGCGAACCAATTTGCAATGAAACGCCAAATTTTGTTACTGAGACAGCATTTCCAATTCCTTGGGATAGGTTTGCGGCTATAGTGTCTTTGTAGCCTTAAACGTTGAGCATAGGCTTCCGATATGAAACAGATTGGGAACCCGTATCCAAAATTTCAATTTCTATTTTGACTTCAAACAATGCCGTGGGCAATGATTCGTTTATGAGGAGCAATCTTAAATGCGCAATACCTATTCACCTCATTCCCCATGTAGTTTGCTTTAGAATTATGACTAGTACCCTTTGAAGTGCTTGCAGTCTGTGTTTTTGGAAAATCAAGGTGAACCAAAGTGTGATGCTTTCTACCATAAATGCGACAATTACTTGATTTACACTTAACTTTGAGTTGCTTGTAAACAATTGAAGCAGAGATTGCCACCTTTGACGAACGCTTTCCGCTCGAGAACTGGAGCCTGAGCATAGCCCTTACGTTCCGTCAAAGTATGTGCAGCACTAATTATAATAATAAGCACAATTAGTGGTGGAAGTAGCAGCATAAACTTTACGAACTCGTGTGTTGTTTTTACGAGCTCTTACTTCCGGTGGCCGTGCATTTGCGTTGGGGAGTTATTGTTTGTGGGTGAACTTGAACTCACTACCTCTTTCCTTCTAAGAACTTAAAAACTTCCTGGAGTGTAGGGAATTCGTGAGGGCTCACGGTAGCTTCGAATTCCTTTCTAATGGACATACCTAACTTATCAAGCATAAGTTGCGACACTATGAGGTCTTCCATTGTAATTTTCAAATACGATGCTTTAATTGCATTTAGGTTACTCATTGTTTGATTGATAAGAGCTCGAAGCTCTTTAACAGAGAATTTGTGAACCGTAGGTAAGCTTGACAACTGTCTGAGATGAGCAGAGGCAATGAGTCTATGATTATCATACCGAGTACAGTGTGTTCAAATGCTACTTTAAAGTTTGGACCGGTAACTGGAATGTTGCTTACTAGAGAATGTGCCTCACGCGTCAGTGAAGATAACAAGTAGTGAAACTTTTGGATATAGTCTAATTGCTCATTGTTGAATACCAAGATCTCAAATTTGTCCAAAAAATGCTTAAAACTCATCACATCACCATTAAAAGATGGTAATTTGGCAGAAGGCAACTTGATACCAATTTTAGTCGCGCTTGATTGGGAGAATGGTGGACTAACATGATAATTACGAGTCAAGCTTTGCGCTCTTAAGATTTTCATAGCTGCTTCCAAGCTATAATAGGTAAACTGAAACTGATCTCTATCCAATGAATGCTTGTCAATATCTTCAAATAACTCCAACTGGAACTGAGCATCTTCAAATTTTTCACGAATACTATGTATAGATCTTTCATTCTAACAATAAGCATTTGCATGTCAGATGTAGGATGAAATTCCTCAACAAATTTCGCTAGGCGAGTAATATTTGCTTTTGCCACTGCACGTGTGGTAATAGTTTTCTATTTTGTTCATCAATGTTGACACAATACAATCATCTACAAACTAACATGGGCTTACGACAGGTGCGAATTGAAAGAGTTGATAGGAAATCAGGAGACGTATAATTAACATGCAATGAACATAGAAGCCCTGCACTGAAAGCCAGTCTAGATAGGTTACTACGTAGCTATTAATGAGCTCGCAGTTCCATACTGCTGTTGATGAGACTCGCCTTCCATGCCGATCAGCTGATTACCTCGTGATGGTGTTGATATTCGCTACACACCTTCGTAAGTCTTAGATGCTCCTCGTACCCCTTCAGAAGCACTAAAGTTGGTTCGGTTATGTCCGCTCGTTTGACTAATGGCTGCGTGATGTTTCACGGCAAACACAGCAATCCACACCGACAACTAATATCACACATACACACATACCTTAAAAACTCAATGCAGATCCGGGCTACGGAGGACCAAATGTTCCTCGTGATTTTGGTTACAACCTTCTAATGGTAGTTAATAACCACAAATGGACTGTTTAGGTACGGCACATGTCGTAGAGGCTATCTTTATTTGACCATGACAATGAATCACAAAAAAAGACAAACTTATTCCGGCCATTCCGCCAACCACCAACCCGACACACACCGCCTTCTGAATCAGGCGACAGTCCTGCATGTCGAATCAGTCGTGACGGAAATACAATATCTACTACTTTCAAACTACTTCACAAATATAACTGGTAGCTAAACAGTATTACGAGAAGAAATTGATAAATGCACATCACATTACCGTAAGTTGCTGATTTCCCACGAGGTAATTTACTCATAGACAAAAAGTTGTCTTCCTCACACTGAACATAGGATTTGTAGCTGTGTGGTACTCATATGTTAGTAGTGCAATTTCAGGAAATTCTCAGCATCTTAAACTTAGTAAGACAACATTATAATATATGTACGAAAAAAATGACAACATTCTACAATACGACTCTGCTCTGAGTCTCTGGAACGAGCAGATGAAAAACAAAATGTTAAATTAGAAATGTAATTTTGTCTCACAACCACGTTCGTAAGACCATTTGTACGCAACGTAGGGAATAATATAAAAATATACTTACGTACACAGCAGACGTCAATGGAAACTTGGCAGGAGCTCTTCCCCTATCCCCGAAGAAATGTATTAAATTTAAAAATAGGAAAATGAGAAACGGGGGAGATCGCAGTTTTGTTTGGCTTTCCGCTGGGCCCAAATTTTAAAAAGACAAACTAGAAACCAATCTCGAAAGGGGAAAGCTAAATAAAATAAACTACAGCAAAATCCAGAATGAACAAATTAAAATCAGAGGTCGTGTAGGTCGTATTAACGTTGCAAGTACGCTAATAAGACCGACAAATTAAAATATAGCAAAAGCCAGACAAAACTCGAATAAGGTGAGAATGGTTACTTAAGATTTCAAATGAGACGCAACGCAAAAGCAGAGGTACTTTGGCAAAAATAAAATGTATTAAATTAACTAGCACAATGCACAAGGATCCCAGAGATTTAAAAAGAAAGTTGAAATGTCCAACAAATTAACCACTATATTACCCCAAGTAAAATTCAAATGAAAAATAAAATCGAAAATAACCTAAATTAAATTAGGTACTGTACCCGAAACACTTACCAATACCTGGTGAAATCCCTCGATGGTCTCTGGATCGTAGAACCTGAAAAATGCCCGGCGAAAAACCCTCCCAGGTCCTACCACCAAGTAGAGGAATGAATGGGGAACTAGTCATCCTAACAGGCTGTCTTAAGCATGGCCATGGCTTTGAAAGAGAAATTAATAAAAAAAACTAGCTCAAGAACACGAAAAACAACTCTAAAGAGAACTATCTCAAAGGTGGAATACCCTGAATATTCCAAGCGATGGCCATCTTAACACTACCTCCCATCTCTTCGTCAAAATATCACGCCATGATTTAAAATTGGGAAAACAAACTTTATTCCATAAAGGACAAGATAACAAAACAGAGAAAAAGAATCAAACACCCTGTCGTCAAACGACCAAAGTCACAGTTACCAAAACTGTGTAAAAAACCTAAAGAATGAATTATAATGATCACCTACCCGCTGGAGTGATCCTAGACATCATAACTAGCAATATATTACACAAATATGACGAATTAATCTCACAATGATATTTCGTTGACTGAGATGAATAAAAATAAATCAGCATGAAAAGATTGTGAGAATCGTCTAAACGATCTTCTAATGCAATAGCATTTATCAAAATTATATACAATGAATTTACAAGGGTTTATACAAAAATGTGTCTTTGGACACTCGTATGTTTCAATTTAGTATCTGATCTGGGTCATAGCATTCGCATCGTTACATATTAAAGAAAGAAATATTCATTAAACAGGGTTACATTTCACCAACCGATTAAGCTAAGTAGAAAATCAATGGTCTACGTTCATGTTTCATGTAGAAAGTAAAATTGTAGAGGTTTTGATTATCAGCTGGGGAAATGCCTTAAGTTGCATAAACAGATTATCCAAACATTGCTCACAGTTGGGTGAAGAAAAGCATGTAGGCTCGTTCTAGCAGATCGACGACACCCTTGTCTCAAAGAGACATGAAAACACAAGAAAACCTCACCTAGGTTTATATAACACCAAACATGGGTGTTGGACTACTCGAAGTCCAAAACGGATTGGCACTCACTGGCTTAAAACGCTCTTATTGGCTCAATCGAAACTGTCCTAATGCTTCAACAAGCATAAAATCTCAAAACTACAGCATATTCCCGGATATGCATTCGAATCACAAAATAAGGTTGTAAGAACCTTCAAACACCATTATTAAATCTCATTACTATCTCAAAAACCTACAAAACATGCTTAAACCACACACTAACCTCAAGCACGTTGTTGAAAGTCATGAAACTGAAGCATTTCACTGGCAAAAATAAACTATCATGCCTCACAATGATGTATAATAAATATACAGTTTAATCTCTTGACTCGAAGTCAAGCTTCCCTGGAATAATTTAATCAAAATTCAGGATGGTGTTCAAAATGCTGTACTTATCTCTCACTCACACAATTGCACTAAATGCAATTAATTACGTTACTCAAAAAATAGAAAATGAATGTCTCGAAATGACATTAAATGTTAAGTTACTCTCAGATTAATACCTAATAGAAGGTGAAACTGATTCTTCCCTAAATCAGGATAGCCTCCAACTTTGGCGAGTTTCGAAATATCAGTGGATAAAACTTACACCATGAAAGCAAGTTAACTACTCAGGTTAATCCAATGACAATCATTAAGTAAATCCACTAATAAATCTTCACACATAAAAGCGAAGTGCTCTCCATGAAAAAAAAAATCCAAAAAGTGGATTAAAACTATAAGGGCAATTAACACCAAGAAAAACTTTCCAAGATTCAAATCGCTGCGAGAAAACAAAGTTCCCAACTCAACAGTAGTACATGAAAATATGTACTAGCCACAAAGAAAATAGTGTTCCAAACACTATTCAGCAAAACGCGATTAAAACTATACTTCTACAAAAAACTGAAGTTCTTCCCCTAATCCTTCTTCACGGCAAATAAAAATACGCACTATTAACTAAAATACTACTGAATTTACTGATTAAATATCAAGACTATTAATACGGTTTTATCCCTGTATTGGGGGTGGGATAAACAGGGTAGTGTAGATGTATTAATTTAGGGGATGTTTCCGAAAAGGGGTAGTGTCCCGTAATTGGGGGAGACTACTAGTGTAATGTGTTGGTGTGAGGGTGTGATCTGTTGGGGTGCGTACCTACAGGGTGAGTCTACCTGTTAGGGGATGAACGTCTAAGACTGAGCTATTAACTTAGCCTGCCAATTAAGTATGAGCGAGCGTTTAGCGAGCTCACGTGCAGAGTCGACAACTCGGCACGCTGCAGTCTGGCTGCTTACTCGAATACAATGAGATTCCTGACGGCGCAGTTCCTGGCCTTCACGGTCAGGGGCAATTAGGACTAAGGTCAGGTTGGGTGTAGGGATGTAAAACTGGGTGAAATGTGTAGTAGATGTATGTGTTTACTGACCAGTATTTATTGGTCAGTGGCGATGATGTACTGTCCCTTTAGGTGGTGGACAAGTATAAAACAAAGTACAAAGTGTGTGAAATACAAAAGTGTCCTGGGTTAGGTGTTACAATAATTAGGAATCTGAGCACACGGCTAGTTCTCACCTGGTGACGCAGTGAAGAGCTGGAACTGACCTTGAGGAGCAGAGCCGCCGGCCACGAATAGATAATTGGGCTCTTCTGGGTCTAGCTTTTAAGGCTTTCCCCCACTGCTTAGTCGGCGTTTCCTTACTGTTGCTGTTCCAGATAGTTTGTTTGTGTGTGTGTTGTGCAAGCACGGCTGGCAGGAATACTGCTGGGCCTGCTCATGTCAAAGAAGTGTGTTAGGCTTATGGCATGCCTATGAGGGTGGTTTATGGTGAAAGATGAAGGGATAGGTCCTAGGGGTACTGCCCCTGGGCTGTACAACACACAAGGGATGAATTCATTAAGTGAATACAAAATCCCGGGAATGCAACAAATCAGCTTCAACAGAACCGTCGAAGCTAAACTCGTGCATGCCCATTTAATCTACAAAAAGAAAAGAATGGCACTTGCAATTGCTAACAAAATGCCCTCACTAGGCTGCGATAAAGAAGTTGCTGGTCCAATACCTTTCGTTGACTCTCGTAGCTTTGTGGAAAGGATATAAGTATCTGACGAATCTCCACGGTATCATCAGATAATACATTCTTCTTCCTTGGAGCTGGGATGCGAACCCGGGTATGCGACACACGCGAACACCGGTCGAGTGGCCGTCCGAGCCCTCGTCATTCATGCCAGAAAAGTTATAATACGCCCGTGAAATTGTACTGTTCTGCATGTTGTAGCTTGCGAAGTCATGAGCTAGCAACCTCTGGAGTACTGTGAAAGTAGTCTTCTTTCCTAAAAGGAAAATGCAGTTTGTGGTTTGCAGGCATCTCACTTATGCGTTCCACATGTAGCTACCCCATATATTTTTTAACCAGCCATCCTGGAGGTCATAAGAAGAACGTTAATCCTCCCAACCGACATCTCAAATGACAATATGCCTTTCAATGTTCGCATGATGCACTGCGTAAGAACTTGATGTCGGCAATACTGGCTCAGAACTACACGTTACTAACCATGTAAGAGAATCCACATAGGGTCCCGCAATGGCTGCCTCAATACGGACAACGCTGGACAGATAAATATATATCAGCCCGCGCTCCGTTTAAAACTAGTCTTCCTTGAGACGACATTCTGTATTATAACTGTACTGCAATTGTCTCAAATCCATTACAATATGTTCGCCGCAGAAAGTATTCGCACACGGTACATGACCGCTTTACGAGACTTAAACTTTGAATCCGGAGATAACACACTTCAAAGAACACGTTCGGCCTAGCCAAGTAAAAACGCTAGCCACTACGACACGGAGTAACTTTCACTCTCCTTGCACCTGTAAATGTCTCCCCGGCTGAGTCACGTAACTGGACACTTGACAATCAGACATCGAGTAACCCTCTCTCGCTACCTGCGACACGACCCGTGAAGCTGCCCCCACAACTTTCGTCTTCCTCGATATATCGATATGTCAATATCTCGCTTGTGGCTTGATTCTTACAGATGTTATTCCTTCGTTTCACTTGTTAGATTCTATTCCTCATACATAATAGCTTTCTGCTATAGTAATCCACGTTCTACAGTCTTCGAAACGTTTGATTAGCTTCAAAACAGTAAAGATTATCCCCTAGCCGTGGTCGATATCAGACATGACGTCACATATGGATTTATCGGTCGGCCGGGCCATGAGTCGTCCCACTCGGGAATGCTCGTAACTTCCGATCTGTAACCGAATGACACTTCTCAAAGTCTCAGCGCTTCATAGCCTGGCCTGCTCCGCGGGTTCAACTGCTTCGCGCCTCCTGGCCACCCTATTACAGTGTCTGGACAAAACCTTATAAAAAAAGGTACATCTCCCCACTGATATCTCAAATAAAAGTCACCTGAGCTTTTATTTGCACCAATCTGGGTAATTTCGATATATGTATCGTTATTTTTCATACAGTTCTTAAACAATCTTCTCCATAAATCGCTTAAGGTTTTTAGCATTAAAACGTCCTATGACTTCTCTACCATTAGTGCTTACAATCTCGTAGCAGTTATTTCCAAAGGCTCTTGCAATCATATAGGGGCCATGAAAGACGAGAAAATTTCGTGTACATCTTTTTCACGTCAGCTTTTGACGGTTTCTTGATGAGGATTAAATCATTCACTCTCAGCGGTGGACGATATCTTTTGTTCTTGATTCTTTTCAGCCGCTTCTCGGCTGCATTCATCAGTCTTTCTCTTGCCGAATGTATCCGTTCCTGCTCTGTGGGCTCAGTGTCCTTTGGCAAGAATCTAACAACTTCTGTCCAAGCTCTCTCTGGCTTTCTGTTTAAATGGACTCTTTATGCGAATGATATGTCAGAATCAGTCTTCACAATTTCTTCGTGAAATCTTTTCTTTTTCTGGAGTTCTTTCCTGATTTCTGTCCTTTCTGCTGGTACTGGCTTATGCTTGATCTCTCACTCCCTCCTTTCTCTCCTTTGACCTTCTTCGTCCTTCTTCTGGGGACCTATTTCGCCCTCTCTTGAGCCTATCTTGCTGTGTTTTTCTCTCATATTCCTCTGTTCTGTAGTTTTTATATCTAGAGTAACCTTGGTTCTGTCGGTTATCCCCTTGATTCCTGTTATACGGAGTTTCTCTCCGATTTCTGTCGTATGGAGCTTCTCTCCGATCCCTGTCATATGGAGCTTCTCTCCGATCATTCTGATTATACCGACTGTTGTAAAAGTTTCTGTCGTCATAACGACGTTGCCAAGGTCTGTCACGATCATCTCTGTGTTGGTCATTCCATCTCCTATCGTTCTGATAGCTATTTCCGATTGGGCCTGTTCTATTCTCATTTCGAGGTTGGGGACGCTCGGTTTGTTGAGTCCTATTCATCATGACTGCGTTTACGGTCTTGGATTCCTGTCTAGAACTCTTGGCGACTGTCGGTTGCGTCATTAGACTAATATGATCTAGGCGACGCAATAGATCATCCATCGATGCTAAGGTCGAGATGCCAGAGGTTATGAGTGACTTCCTAACTTCAGCTGGAAGCTGTCGCGATATAGCTTCTACTAATTCAACCTGTGATAAGGGCGGATCAAGAAATCTAAGTTTCGCTAACTGACAAGCGAAATATTCTGCATAGCTAGTCGGTCCTGTAGTAGCATACTTCCTTGAATAAATCTCGGATCTTATGTTCTGTTGGACTTCGATTGACCAAAAAACGCTGAATAAACGCTTGTGAGAACTGGTCAAAATCCTCAAAAGTGTATCTGAACGCTTTAAACCACTGGAGAGGTGCGTCAGATAGAAATCTCTCTACTACTCGCAGTTTACGTTCATGTGGCACATGGGATTCCACAAAATAATCTTGGATTCCTTTAATAAACTCTATAGGAGTGGTTCCATCTAGATTATTAAATTTTCGGGGCTTATCTTCAAAGTTCCTGATGATGGTTATGTTAGATGCGCTGTCTGACGTTCTTGTGACATAACCACTTGCACCTACATTGGGACTTGAAGAAGTAAAGTCTTCCGCTTGGGTTTGGAATTCTGATGTGTGAGGTGTAGCCCTATTCAACTGTTCCATTGGACTAAACTGAACAGACGTTGGAGCCTTAAAAGATTCCTGAATGTCAGTCCCTCTCTGTTCCTGTACTGGGTTAACTGGCTCATCTACAACGACTCTAAAATCAGTATTTATTAGCAATCGCAATTGGTCCCTAAGTGTATCCAAGTTGATACTTCCTCCCAAATTAATACCTTCGAGGCTTTTCCTGAGCTCATTGATCTCGGAAGTTTTCTTTTCCCTTATCTCGTTTAAGGCAATCTGACCCTGATCAATTTTAAGTTCTACGGCTTTAATTCGAGTTTCTAAACCTGAAATATTATCTGTCGGCTTTTCTTGAACAGCATCCACTCTTTTGTTTAAATCAGTCCTTACATCTATAATTTCCCTATTAGCATTGGAAATTTTTATAGCAAGACTTTTCCCTAGACTAGATTTAGCATCTTGAAAACTATCCTCATTGACCTTACTCAGATCCTGTTTTATAAGAGCAAGATTTTCATTAATAATTGCTGTGAGGTCGATGTTAAAGTCTGCCTTGATTAATTTAGTATGATCAGTCACTTGAGTCTGCAACGTGCTCATTTCACCTTTCAAATGCTCCAAACTCTTTTGCGTTTGACTAGTGTCGTGAGTAAATTGCGACTGTAGTGCATCAATAAGATCTTTACTTTCCTTTTTACCCCTTTCGAAATCCAATTTGATTTCACTACAAAATTGGGTATTTGACTGCTCCATTTCATTTAGTTTTATTTCTGTGTAGGCTTGACTTGACTCGACTCTATCTTATTTACTTGGGATTGGATCTTAGTTTGTTTCGACTCAATCTGATTGACGTCATTTTGAATGTTCTTAACCTGCGATTGTATTTCCTTTTGTGCGGTTTCTACTAAACCTACATCTGTTTTCAGATCGTTAACCTGTGCTTGTATTATTCTAACATTAGTGCTAACATCTTGAACAGTTTCTTCAACCTCTTTGACTTTTCTGTACTTGATCAAGATTAGTTTTAACATTAGTGATTTCTTTTTTAAGATTAGCCTGGGCATTCCAAACTTCTATTTTAACATTGCCAATATCGGTTTGAAGACTATTTTGAACATTGCTAATTTCAGTTTTAATATTACTGATGTCAGTTTTAAGGTTGGTTTGGACATTATCAATGTCAGCTTTAAGGTTGGTTTGCATGGATTGTTGATTCGACCTAACATGACTAACATTAGCTTGAATTTTTTTTAGAACTGTCTTTAATTTCTTTCATGGATGACTGTATAGTATCTAGTTCACCTCGGATGCTTTCAGTTACTGCATCCTTCAAAATGTCATGATTACGTGAAGCATTTTCATATATATTATCAAATGTAGTCTTGGTTTGAGATTTGATATTTTCAAGGTCTTTGTTGAGATTCTGTAACCTTCCTTCTATCATCTCAAACATTTTTTTAAAAGTCTGCAACCGTGACTGCCTGGTTATCAGGCATAATTTAACAAAATACACTTGTCACTAGAAACATGGGAACACTACATGTGAAAGCACAGCGAGAACATTTGCACACAACCACAATTTGCCATAAAAGTGCGTATTTTTATTGCCTTGCGTTACCTTATATTTTAAACTTAAAATAAATTCATGTTGTCCAATATCATTCTGAGATTGCCTAAACCCCCAATATGCGTGACATTTTAAATCAGAGATGGTCATAGACTCTACAATAAAACGAAATTAAGCTTACTCGAAGCATCCTACCTTATAGATGATGTCAACAACTATCATCAGCCGGAGTAAAATAGGACAAATCACCCATATGTAACTCACACGTGTGTTACAATAAGCGTCTAACTCGACTGAACATGTCAAAGAAGATTACTGTGAATAACTCCCATTGAACAGGTTCTAGTCGTTTATCACAAAATAACAAGTGTGGCACCACTTCAATACATTTAATTAAAAAACCTAATAATGGTTGCAATACTACCAAAACGTAAAGTAGTTCGATTAACATCGTAATTGCTTTATTCCACAGGAATTTCAATAATTTGTGCCAAAATATTGATTCACCATTATCCATTTACCTTCATCATTACTATAACGAATCACGATGTCCTAATTCGTGCTCGGTATAGCAGGATAATAATATTGGTCTCACCCATCCTTGGTGTTTCAATTTTATTTTAGGCCTACCACTGTGGCTATCCCATAACTAGATATCAATATGGAATTCCAGTTACTTCGGGTCCAAAACGATGGTTCACCACATAACTATGGCTATAAATCTGGTAATCCAGGTTTATTCGAGCCCATAACGTTGGCCGCCACATAACTATGTACCCGAAAACGGTACAGTACATTGAAATGAAATGAAATAAAATAAAATATGTTAAGGTACCGTAACGCGTTCAAGGCAAGATAACAACGATAACTAAATGTAAGTATGTCGTAATTAGATAAGACAAAACGCAGAAAAAGACTACACTCAACGAAGTCAAGATGCGTTATAATATTTAGACAAAGCATATCATTAGGGATGAACAATAGGAGAGGGTGCAATTGTTCAGAAAGGGGAGGGGGAGGGAGAGAGGGAGGGGGAGGCGTGAGAGAGAAAGACGAGAAGGCACATGCAAGATCAAGTGAGTTACGAGAAATAGAAATTTGAACAAAGGAAAATTACGTTAAATTATCGGCAACACAAAAATATACGTTGAAAGTGTGCGTAGAAAATAAGTGCTCTACAAAGACTACGAAAACATATAATGCGCAAAATGTTTGCATACGTAGGTACAAGAATATCACAGGTTAGGTCACCAACAATATAACAATGGTGAGACCCCCTTTTGTGGACTCTTAAGATAAAGAACAAAGCATTACGGGAAGCAAGATAAATAATCAGCTATCCAGTGCATGTTGTTCTTAACGATAAGATACTCTGAATGACAGACACAATGGTGTCTCCTGCAAGGTAGGCAAACCTACAGTCACGCACTGTAGAGAAAAACGACGACAGCCCACACACAGAACTTTGCACAGCTCTCAACCCTTAAAGTACTAATAACTATGTTATCAAAAGTAAATGGAATAATATACTACCATACAAAACAAAAACTCGCCATCAATTACATGCACACCAAGGAAGGAGGAAAAATATCGGGAGAGCACAAGTACACGCAAAATAAATTATAATCACGCAGAATAAAAGTTTTAAGTTAACGAAATACGAAACTGAACTAAAACACTTATAGTTTAAGACATACTGACGCCTCGCTATGGTTTCACCTAGGACACGGGCACTTCGCTCAGAGGATGGGAACACGTCTAGCCCACTTGGCTGTAAGAACGAAATGCCCTGAGGAAAAGCAAGGAGACGTAATCTTGCAACACGAAGGTAACTGCGTCATATAATTTGATTGGACGCAACCCCTTCCAATATATAAATCGCTGGCCAATCAAAGGGACAACATATGGCCATATATGGCAAGAAAGAAAATACCGAGCTGTTAAGACTCACATAAAAGGAGTCTCACGATACAAAGACGTGGACTCATGACTTAAAATATAAATTGCTCAATGGAGTAACCTATGTTTCTCATAATAATGGCTCTCATGTCAGACTGAACCATTCTTTCCCGCCACTGACATGTCAGACTGAACCATTCTGTCCCGCCACTGACATGGCAGACTGCAACATTTACTGAGATCCTTTAATTGGTACCTGATTATTAGCGCAAGTTGTGTTTTGGAGATCCCAAGCTACCAATTTGACATCCAGCACATTTTCCACCATGGCCAACTATCGTATCTGCTAGTGAGTGGTACGGGAGTCATGTACTGTAACTGTTGATGAATGTGTTTTGCCTTGCAGGATGGAAGATACCATGCAGACTGTGATGCAGCACCAAACTCGCAGTGAACAACTGAGGCAGGAGAAGACTTCCCTTACCATCGCCTATGAAGTAGGTACATTGTGGATGTCCAATACTCGGGTGTCTCGCCTTAGATTCGGGGACATTTCATGCTGTTTTCCTCAAGATATTTGCAGTTGAGCTTTCAAATGTGTAAGAATAGTCGGCCCAACTAAAAACCATAAATCGGTTACATCGCCCAGTTTAGAAAGAAAGAAATCTTTGTATTCTCCATGAGAAAGAAAATGGTGTTTGAAGTTATATTTTATTTTACAGCAGGAGCAATAGTGTCTGCGTTAGGCTGATTGTCCAACTCTCCTAGTCTACCTGTACTGCTCCGTATCCAGCTGCCGCTAAGCAAGTTTGTCGTTTAAATGGCTCTTCACCTTACGATCATAAGTCACGGGACCTCTTTAGGTCCATTTCTGTAATTTCCAATGCAGTTAGGCACCGAAAAATGATTGGCATTATGTCACCGATTTGATAAGCATACTCATATTAGTTCTCATAACAAGTTCTTAAACTATAACTCACACACAATAATCATACTTACCATGAAAATTAAGGTACGTAATCTCACACCACTTCAAGAGCAAATGACTGCACCAAGCCAAACTTTCTATATTTTAACCCCATCATTTTGCATTATCTTAGGATGTCTATGCAATGAGCCATGTCAGCACAACAGTAGAAGTAATATCCAAACAATGTTTAAACTGAGATGTACATTGGTTGTTTTATAACAAAATTTAACGAGTGGAGAAGTATTTTGTTAAACCCCATGTTATATGACAAGTGCGGCTTGCAGTCAAGCTAATGTTAAACAGTATATTGTTTGGTAGTTTTTAATCATTACCCTTCCTTTTATGGAAGGAATTGATGTAGTTTTTGAATAAGTAGAAGGTAGCCTAAAGCAATTTGCTACATGCATATTATGCTGATACTATCAATCAAACCCGAAAGACTGTGGAAGCTGAATAATTGGACGAAAATAAGTATAATCATAATTTTCTCCATAGTCTTCCCCAAACTCGTTGGTCTTCACAGACCTAGTATTGTTGGAGCGACAGGGTGAAGCCCATCACTTCCAGAGGGAAGGTGAAGAAGGACTAAATGAAATAGGTGTGGGAGTGAAATCAGAACAATGTGGGTAAGAGGGATAGACCCAAAACAAAATGTATCCCGGAAAAAGAACAACAGTTAGTAAGGATGTGGTTAAAATATAGTAGCGGTACTGCTTAAAGCAGTAATTAGGGCGAAAATTTTTGAAAATACTGAACGAGGGATTTTCAAAAAGATGGGAGTACCCCGTGGCCACTTACTAGTTCATAAGTATTGGCAGTAATTGACAAGTATAATAAAGCTCAAAGCTTTTATGAGACAAATTATTGCAATAATTTTCCTAATTAGAATAAATGGATAGGTAAGATGCAAATGAATGTGCCCTGTTTGACACAGCAATGATCAACAAAAGCAAAGATACTTGTAAGACAGTTGATCCTAGCAACTTGGGCTCTGCAGTACCGTATTTAATACATTCGACTGAGATTCTATACTGAATGCAATCAAGAATGCTTAGGGTATTGAATGCACCAACGAATTGCATGTTGGGCTTAAAGAAGTGGTTATACAAATACCACTATAATGAATTTATACAGAACTACAAGTTAATTGGAAATACAGAAATGGGGAGGACTTGCGTAGAAAGAACCTCAAGTTTACAACAAAAAGATTTCACAGATTACTAGACTAAAGCATAAATTGCTTAGTAGGGTAGAGAATGTAAGGAAGGTATTTTTTTTCACTGTGAACGTTCGTTTTGATGGGCGCCCAGCACTATGACTGTATACGGAGAAATCTGTTTATTTTTGGCAAGTCGCACTTTACGCGTTGTTAAAAGGGAAATACCGCTTTTTGGCACGATGATTGTTTTCGCAGATTGAGCAATAGTTATGTTTCAAAGTCAATATGATCTTGATACAATAGTTAGTAGAAATTGTACAAGTTATAGGCTAAGTTGAATGGGGCAAGTGTGGATCCCACGGAGAGGTTGAATTCATTAACCCATCGAGAAGTTAAATGAACCAGTTACGACAATCCCACGTTGAGTTGAATTATCAACTTTAATTATCATTGAGAAGGGTTTCCCTACTCTGACTTGAAACCACTGAAATTTCATTCCCAACCAGCAGGATAAAAATATAGCAATTTGAATAAGAATTCCAGAAAGTGATTAGAAGTGCTCCATCAGACTGACATTAAAAACCGCATGCATGTTCAACTTATCTTTTCATGGCTGAAGGTGAAGATGCTTGCAGGTAGATGTTACCAGTCACCATGAAATGGCTAAAGACCATGTTAAAATGTCTGCTGGAATCTTAGTTGCCTCGTGAGAGAGGGACAAGAGTTTAACGAAGACTGCACTGAAGAGAAGTGGCGACGAGTATGTGAGAGAGCCCAATTGGCGGGAGGAGCCGAGGGGAAGGAGAGGGAAGTGACGTGGGAACAAAGAGAAAACAACATAGATAAAAGACACTCAAGCAATGGATCTTCCTTCTTCATAATTTGTTGCAGAACGCCGAAGAAGTGTCTAGAGCGCCATTCGTAGTCGAAAGAGAAAAGTTCCAAGGCGACTCCAGCTGCCATGAACGTAGTACCGGCGTTGGACGTATGGCTAGAAAAAGTCCGGCGAGTTGCCTTGAGATGGCAGCACAAGGAGAATGATTGGCAAGCTGATGAGTTGAGGAAGAAATAGAGCTAATTCACTGAAACAGACAGTAAAACAAATAAAAAAGCACAAGGAGGGAGCAAGCATACAGAGGAATCTCTGTTGGTGATTTGATAGTAACAAAAAATTAAGAAAAAGCATGAAAAAAATCCCCATGTAGCGTGAAGACCACATAAATAGTATTTTGGAAGAATATACCAAATGTAATTCCGAAGAGCTATTACTTCAGTAATTTTCAGTAGAATTTTCTGTTTTAAAAGAATTAGATATACAGTATGTTCATGGACCGTTTAGAAAAAGTGCAGGTGATCAGATTCTTACATATACAGTACAGTATTGAATAAATTATACAGGGCGCCAGGAAATGTTCTCCGCAGTGAATACGGGCTTCTGCCAGAGGTAGCATTAGCAGTTTAGTTGGCAACACGGTGTCCTTGACAGGGTGAATCCCACACAGTGGGCTGTAGGCTGTCGAAATCGTCAGTGTGTATTGCAATTAGCGAGCGTGTGCTTCATCAGCACTTCCAGCATCAGTTATGAATGGCCGTGGTAAGTACAAAGTTAACTGTTTGTTTCTTTTGATACAAGCGACGGACGTGCTGCCAACGTAACTACTGATGCTAGCTCTCGCAGTAGCCCGTAGTCACTGCGGAGAACATTTCCTGGCACGCTGTATAAGGATTCTGGCTTAAAGTTTATCTCAAACTATCGGATGGCCGATATTTCATCTCGCACTCCCACTAGTGCAATTATCATGCCGTGAACAATATATGACATTTATTTGGCTGTATCTCGAAAAAGCCTTTTCTATAGTTCAATAATTGAATTGACGAAATACTACGGACATCCTGCTTCTAAAATCGTCGGGAGTATGAGCAATGCGAAATGTTCCTATGCCGGCACGTAACTAATGATCTCCTATAAACATACGGTAATGGGTTAGGCATTTGAACGCTGTGCAGTTTTTACTGTAGTTCATACAATCTGTGACAATAATGTTCTATAAAGTCTTATACCATCAACATAGATGAACAATGCACGACAGTGACCCTATTGTCCTTCGAAATAGTCCCCTCCCGTAACTATGCAATGCTGAGATCGGCGATACATGTCCTGGAAACTTTTGCAAGAAGGCGTCTGGGTAGATTATAGGCTAGGGAATAACCCACCCACCAAGGGAAGATGATTAAGAGAAGGAAGTAGATTTGGGATTGGAAAAAAAGGATAGAAAAATAGGAGGAGAGTCCCACAAAAATAATAAGTTGAGGTTTAAATACGCTTAGAAGCAGTTGCCAATGGAAATTATCTCTCGGATACCTAAAGTAGGTACGAGCTTGGTCGAGGCTGACGGGAACCGCAGCTAAGACTTGGGCAGTTTGCCAGAGAGAGCCTGTAGTGTATTTCCTCCCAAGCACGAATGAAAGTACTATAGGGAAGGGTGATGGTCTGACAAGACTGAGAGCAAACGATTTATTGTATATGAACGAGGGCATAAACCTAGGAAGAGCTAGGAAAGCCAGGATCCTGCCTAACTGTAGTATCAGAGAAATGATGAATCCAAAAACAAATATTTAATTTATTTAACAATTCAGGATTAATTGATCTTTTTAACAAATAAATATTTTTTAATCTTATTAGCAATTTGAGGTCGCAGACCTCCGACAACATTAAACGGTTGCTCCAGGCAATTGACAATTTTTAAGGTTTCAAACCTTACATGTTTCTAAAATCTTTATAAGATTTCAACAAATGAGCAATAAAATAATTAAAGCTTGAACGTGAATTGAAGTACAAAAAGTGCACCTTAAGAAATTCTGGAGAGAATGTTCTAGAGAAAATAACAACTTTGAAAATGACGATAACAACAACGTGAAAAATAAGATAGAAGTTCCTACAACTTCTTATATTTATACAGAATTAATATATGAGAATTATACAAAAAGGGCAGGTCACTTACAGTGAAACCTGGAGAAAGTGAAAAAGAAGTTTCTAGACTTCCTATGTTTAATTAGGAATCACGAGAAAAATGGGGCAGTTTCCATTTCGTGAAACCTGAACATGACTCGCTCAAGAGTTTAGAGAATTGTTTTCCCTGATTTTGAAGGGAGGAACAAGGTAAATTTGAAACGTGTGCTAGACACGTATCACAAAGATTATACAGAGATACTTAATGATAAACCAACAAAAATGGAAGGGCACTTCTTGGAATGACACCTTATTGGAATAGACCTAGATTAAAAGTTTATTGCAGATTGTTAGTGAGAGGTTTAGGAAAGAGAAATGGGAATTGAGGAAAATGTTCATGGCCTTATTTGAATATAAGCGAACGATCGCGACGCGGTAGAAAAGTTGAGCAAGCACTGGTTTGCACTATAGTTCATTGAAACATATGAAATGTTCACTGTGGAGACACAAAGGTTGTGGAAAAGAAAGTTATTGCAATTATAGGAAGAACTGATTGCACTATATAGGTGAGAGTCTATTTCTTGAAACAGTTGTGATTTACAATTAAATGCGCCATAGAATGTTCCAGCGGTGGACGAAAATTCACTATTGTAGTAATTTAGTTTTAAACAGAATTCTCCCAAGTACGTGAGAAATACATGACGGCAGGAATCGTAGATTGAGTACCGAATCTGGAAAGTTCCAGAACAATCTTAGTAGAAAAATGGGGCTAATGTAAATCCAGCGGAGGAACTTGCTTGGTAAATTACAGACAGTGGGTATTAGATAATATCCCGCGTAGTGAGAAGATTTCTCATTTGGCAAGCATAAGAAATGCTGCTTTCACTAAGATTAGCTTGATTAAACAAAAGCTCAACATGGAAAATCCCGCGGAGGATGATTTTGCCCCAAAATAAGTAATTTCACACTGCCTATAAAAGATAGTTAAAAGCATGTGGTAGGTAAAATCATGAAGATGAGGTTAAAACTTGAAGCAGGTACTTATCTTTGTTGCATGGCGAAGGTGAAGTTCCTCACTGATGCTTAAAGTTCCAACATGGCGTGGAATTTAAAAAAGATGCCTCGTTAGGTCAGGAGGCTGGCTCTGGTTGAGCCTTAACTGATTACTACGACTGCCGACTAAGAAGTGAGAGCAGCTCAACGAAGCATGGAAGGTCCTAGGAAGGGGAGAGAGTGGGGGTAGGAAACAAAAGGTATACATATCAGCATAACCAACTTAGCAAAAAATAATTTTCTTCTTGATGGATGGTCTTCTAAGAGTTGATAGTAGGCGATATTAGCGCAGCATGGTGAGTGAAACAGTAGACGTAGTCCTCTTGCTCAAGGAGAAAATAGCTGACGATAGTAACGAGATCTGGTAGCCAAATGGATAAGTAAGTCCTCTTGCACGATGAGGAATTGAGTAGCTTCAGAGGTTTGCTACTAGATGACGCTAGGTGGATCACAGAAGTTATATATCTGAAACATACTTATGAAGACATGAGAGATATACCCAACAAGGAGAAAACAGATGATCACTGTTGGTGGTTGACAAAGAGGAAGGAAGAAATGAACATGCAAAGAGCAATAGACATTATATCTCTCGTACCGTGTATTCAAAGAATACACCATACTGGGGGGACAGACACCAACAGCGAGCAAGAAAGCAGTTACACATTTATTGGAAGCGGAGCGATCAAAGACAGTGGTCTTGTGATCGGTCCATTTGTGGTCAAGATTCTGGCCACCCTGACTCTCCCATCTCTTCCAGGGTAACATTCGGTCACCCTACCAGAAATCCATACTAGGGGGGGGTGAAATATCCCTAACCAAGACCAAGTCCCCTACTTTAATGTCGGGACTGGAAAGAAACCACTTCTGCCTCCGTTGCAAGGAAGTTAAATATTCCAAGTCCCACCTCTTCCAAAAAGAATTACGGAGGGCTTCAAGTTTACACCAAGTGATAGGTATATCAAAATCCCTGAAAGAATTAGGAAGGGGAGGAGGGGCAGAGAGAGAAGTGCGTGTAAGGAAGCGACCAGGTGTAAGTGGAAGGAGGTTATCAGGGTCATTGGAAAGCGGAGTTAAGAGGCGAGAATTATCAACACTTTCAATCACGAAATAACTAGAAGCTGAGGGAAATAAAGCACTAGTAAAGATTGCGATACAATGCAAAAGGAGAATTGACAAGTTTAAACAAAGCGTATAGAAACAAGTACATCTATTCAGGACAAGAATATACCAAATAAACAAAGGAACTATGCGAGTAGAAAGCAAGAACGCCATAGGTAACAAACGAGTAGCCATAAACAATAACCTCAAGTTATAATGAGTATCAAAGGGTTTACTCAGAAAAATACTTAAGTCAACGAAAACCGGGACATGATAAGTATGAATACAAAACCACATCGAATGTGACGTCGAGAAAAAACAAGTTTGTTCATCAATGAACATTAAGATCGCAAAATATGCAAGCAAATTGCAATACATACGCGCGTGAGAAATACGCAACGAAGTTTTGAAACAGGGATCGAAGCAATTGTAAGATACGAGCGTGAGTAAGTGAGGGACGTAAACAAGCACGGCCTTGACACACATAGTACAACGAGATAAGACATATAAATGGCTGACAGAGTCCTTAAGCGGAACAAGTTTATTTTGGGAAGTAGGTAAACGGCTTCTGTACTTATAGTAGCAACTCGCCAGACAATGCTTGGCAATCAGCCAAAGTTGAGATAAGAGAAACTTGTTTTGACCTTTGGCAATCATACAGGAAATAAACAACAACTTGGCGTTATTCAGGCTTGTAAACAAACAGGTTTGAAAAACAAGCAGTTCGGAGTACACACACACTAGCTGAATCAGCTGTAACTTAAAGCAGATATTCAGTTTGGACGGCATGCAGTCAATCATAACTTGGACATGAAAAAGCAATTTAAAGCTATATGAAATAAAGTAGGAAATCAATTTCGCATAATTGAGAGGATCACGAAATCGGACAATTTTCAACAAAAAGAAGCTTAATTCTTCCGAGCAAAGAAGACAAGCTGGGACATTGAGAAGAAGGTTATGCATAAGAATAGTTATTCTAGATGCTATAGAATTCAGAGTTTCAATCGGTTTCATGAGCGACTTCCAATTGCGAGGAAGGGGGGAGGAGCCGGCCGTGGCCATCCTTCTACATAACGAAAGAAGTGAAACATAGCGTACAGCAAAGTGATGGTGACTGATAGCCATGGTTTTACACAAGGGGAAGATAGTTTTCGAGGAATAGTTTAAGCAATTAACTGCTATAAAAAATGACATAAGAAGATAGACGAAATAACACAAAGCAAGGCGAACTTGAATGGCCATCTTGTGCGGGAAGAAGGAAAAGCCATTTAAACAACTTACAGGGGTAGCGCAGTTGTTCACGATGAGACATCGTTTCGACAAGTGGTTTTCAAAAATATTGAGATTTGAAACATGAGCGTTCTCTTTTTCAGAAATGGGATTTATGTCAGCTGTGACGAAATGACATTGCGTTTTGGTTTGAACACTGGTATGTTTGATTTCACCAGTGATAACCCAACCAAAATCGGTGTCTCTGGCGACCACGGTTGAAGATAACTTGCGTGTTTGTTTGCGAATGCAATTCCAAAAAACATTGGCACTGAAAAGCACATCAATGGGACCTTGAGCATTAAACTGAGGATCGGCTAACCTTAAGTGCGAAGGAATCTTTAATCCGGAGGTATTGATAGAGTGACTTGGAGTGTCCTTGCCAATACTGGTAAGAATGAGACAGTTTAAATTAAGATTGGTGTTTCTTTGGCAAACGTCTCTGATTTTCAATTTTGAAGACTGCAAAACTTGAGTTTTCAAATTGTCAATGCCGGTCACATTGATAGAAGTAGGCGATGACGAAAGACCTAGTTTTTTAATCAACGATTGCGAAACAAAGTTGTGCGTTGAAGCGGAATCGAGAAGACCACGGGTTCTAAACCAATTTCCAAATCTATCTTGGATTTCAAATTGTACAGTGGTCAAAAGGGTTTGCGCACTGTGAGAAGGTTCGGCATTAGAAATGCAGGAAGAAGCATTAGTTTGTTCGGAGCTGCTCTGCATGGAGCTTGAAGAGGCGGGTGCTGATGACCTCGATTTATCGTGAACGTGCAATAAAGAATGATGCGGTTTTTTACAATGGAAACAGAGATTTGATGACGTACAGTTCGAAGAAGAATGCTTAGGTGACAAGCAATTGAAACAATGTTTGCTATTCAACACAAACTTCCTTCGATCTTCGACAGACAATTCTTTAAAGGATTTGCACAAATACAAGGTGTGAGGCTTTTTACAGAGCGTGCATTTTAACGATTTGTTAAGCGGCCTGATATCTTCTCTTGAATGATTGAAAGAAGAACGGGTTTGTTTGTTTTCGACAAATGGGGGCTGATGTCCCTTTGAAGAAGCAAGTTTTTTTTCAAAAACTTGACACTGAGGGTTCGTTTCGACCTTTTCGCACTGAAATGCGAGTGCTGTAAGGAATTGACATCGACTGTTGAGAAACGAGATAAGGTGTTCGAACGAATGTTCCTTGTTGCAGGCGAGTTCGATCTCCCAGGCCTTCAGTGTCGAAAAATCGAATCTTGATGTAGCTAGGTGAATAAGTATGGTGTCCCATGTTTGGACAGGCTGTTTTAGTTGGTATAACGCTCTGACATTTAACTGCATAGAATCTAAGAGGTCTCTTAAAGATGTGACGTCATTAGGTTTGACGGCCGGTAAGTTGAAGAGACAGCGGATATGACGAGCGACACTCAACCGTAAATTGCCATATCTCTCTTTAAGGAGATTAAGGGCGATGTGGTAGTTGTCTGCGCTTAAAGGCAGTGACTCCACCAAGGTCAAGGCCTCAGATTCCAAAGAAGTGCGGAGGTAGTAAAATTTATGTATGTCTGGGATCTCGATATTTTCATGAATTAGGGAGCAGTAAAGTTCGTAAAAAGAATACCATTCACCTTCCTTCCCTGAGAAGTGCGGTAGGCTTATCTTGGGAAGTAACGGTTTCGGTTTGTTCTTGTGAACTGAAGCGGGTGCGAACTGGGCCGGATTGATGACCCTAGTGTCCGGTTCTGAGATATTGCGAATCAGTTGGTGGGCCTTTGCAATTCCTTCAAAGTACAAGGGTTCGACCTCGTCCCGATCCGATTGGAGTTCTGGGCAAGCGGATTCAATCTCTGTTTGAATTTGGTCATAATAATCATAAGACCGTTCGTACAGCTTAAGGCGATGTGTTAAGATATCTAAATCACACTCGGCGGGATTTAACTTGTTGATAAAATTTCGGAATCTAGTGAGTTGCCCTTTATAAGAAGAACGTCTAGCAATGAGAGTTTCATCTTTTTCAGTAGGAGCCATGATGAAGAGAATAAATTGAAATACAACTCACGAAACTGTAGAACCTTGAAGATGCTGTCAAATTGGCAACAGCGAAAGAGTAGAAAGAACAGGACACCCCAAAGGAGACAGGAGCGGCCTCTTTCCCGTTCACAGGCTTTGCATGACGTAGATATAGCTGAAAGATCCAAAGGAGATATTAGAAATATGCAAAGTATTGTCAAATGACACTTTACAAACAATGGATATAGCAAATGGACTCTCCCGGGTTTCGGCACCAAATTTTGGGTAGATTATAGGCTAGGGAATAACCCACCCACCAAGGGAAGATGATTAAGAGAAGGAAGTAGATTTGGGATTGGAAAAAAAGGATAGAAAAATAGGAGGAGAGTCCCACAAAAATAATAAGTTGAGGTTTAAATACGCTTAGAAGCAGTTGCCAATGGAAATTATCTCTCGGATACCTAAAGTAGGTACGAGCTTGGTCGAGGCTGACGGGAACCGCAGCTAAGACTTGGGCAGTTTGCCAGAGAGAGCCTGTAGTGTATTTCCTCCCAAGCACGAATGAAAGTACTATAGGGAAGGGTGATGGTCTGACAAGACTGAGAGCAAACGATTTATTGTATATGAACGAGGGCATAAACCTAGGAAGAGCTAGGAAAGCCAGGATCCTGCCTAACTGTAGTATCAGAGAAATGATGAATCCAAAAACAAATATTTAATTTATTTAACAATTCAGGATTAATTGATCTTTTTAACAAATAAATATTTTTTAATCTTATTAGCAATTTGAGGTCGCAGACCTCCGACAACATTAAACGGTTGCTCCAGGCAATTGACAATTTTTAAGGTTTCAAACCTTACATGTTTCTAAAATCTTTATAAGATTTCAACAAATGAGCAATAAAATAATTAAAGCTTGAACGTGAATTGAAGTACAAAAAGTGCACCTTAAGAAATTCTGGAGAGAATGTTCTAGAGAAAATAACAACTTTGAAAATGACGATAACAACAACGTGAAAAATAAGATAGAAGTTCCTACAACTTCTTATATTTATACAGAATTAATATATGAGAATTATACAAAAAGGGCAGGTCACTTACAGTGAAACCTGGAGAAAGTGAAAAAGAAGTTTCTAGACTTCCTATGTTTAATTAGGAATCACGAGAAAAATGGGGCAGTTTCCATTTCGTGAAACCTGAACATGACTCGCTCAAGAGTTTAGAGAATTGTTTTCCCTGATTTTGAAGGGAGGAACAAGGTAAATTTGAAACGTGTGCTAGACACGTATCACAAAGATTATACAGAGATACTTAATGATAAACCAACAAAAATGGAAGGGCACTTCTTGGAATGACACCTTATTGGAATAGACCTAGATTAAAAGTTTATTGCAGATTGTTAGTGAGAGGTTTAGGAAAGAGAAATGGGAATTGAGGAAAATGTTCATGGCCTTATTTGAATATAAGCGAACGATCGCGACGCGGTAGAAAAGTTGAGCAAGCACTGGTTTGCACTATAGTTCATTGAAACATATGAAATGTTCACTGTGGAGACACAAAGGTTGTGGAAAAGAAAGTTATTGCAATTATAGGAAGAACTGATTGCACTATATAGGTGAGAGTCTATTTCTTGAAACAGTTGTGATTTACAATTAAATGCGCCATAGAATGTTCCAGCGGTGGACGAAAATTCACTATTGTAGTAATTTAGTTTTAAACAGAATTCTCCCAAGTACGTGAGAAATACATGACGGCAGGAATCGTAGATTGAGTACCGAATCTGGAAAGTTCCAGAACAATCTTAGTAGAAAAATGGGGCTAATGTAAATCCAGCGGAGGAACTTGCTTGGTAAATTACAGACAGTGGGTATTAGATAATATCCCGCGTAGTGAGAAGATTTCTCATTTGGCAAGCATAAGAAATGCTGCTTTCACTAAGATTAGCTTGATTAAACAAAAGCTCAACATGGAAAATCCCGCGGAGGATGATTTTGCCCCAAAATAAGTAATTTCACACTGCCTATAAAAGATAGTTAAAAGCATGTGGTAGGTAAAATCATGAAGATGAGGTTAAAACTTGAAGCAGGTACTTATCTTTGTTGCATGGCGAAGGTGAAGTTCCTCACTGATGCTTAAAGTTCCAACATGGCGTGGAATTTAAAAAAGATGCCTCGTTAGGTCAGGAGGCTGGCTCTGGTTGAGCCTTAACTGATTACTACGACTGCCGACTAAGAAGTGAGAGCAGCTCAACGAAGCACGGAAGGTCCTAGGAAGGGGAGAGAGTGGGGGTAGGAAACAAAAGGTATACATATCAGCATAACCAACTTAGCAAAAAATAATTTTCTTCTTGATGGATGGTCTTCTAAGAGTTGATAGTAGGCGATATTAGCGCAGCATGGTGAGTGAAACAGTAGACGTAGTCCTCTTGCTCAAGGAGAAAATAGCTGACGATAGTAACGAGATCTGGTAGCCAAATGGATAAGTAAGTCCTCTTGCACGATGAGGAATTGAGTAGCTTCAGAGGTTTGCTACTAGATGACGCTAGGTGGATCACAGAAGTTATATATCTGAAACATACTTATGAAGACATGAGAGATATACCCAACAAGGAGAAAACAGATGATCACTGTTGGTGGTTGACAAAGAGGAAGGAAGAAATGAACATGCAAAGAGCAATAGACATTATATCTCTCGTACCGTGTATTCAAAGAATACACCAGCGTCCTTTGGGATGGTGTTTCAAAAGGCTCGTCACGTGACCAAAAAGTTCGGTGAATGGGTCTATATTACGAACGGATTGTTGGCTTACCTGAAACAGCAGTTACTGTCCTTCCAAGTAATCCCCGTGGATGGTTATGCACTTCTGAGAATGTCTGTACAAGTCCTGGAAACTCTTTAGGGATAGACTTCAGTTGGGTCGTCGTATTTCGTTGGATGTACGAAATGTTCGAAAACCTCGGGTCCTTCAGGGCTTTTCGGTGACTCTGGACCTGGACCCCACCACTCCATACTTTGACGTTTGACTTCGGGGTCGTACCTCAGACACCAGGTCTCGTCGCCCGTGACGATGGTTTTCAGATAAGCCATTCCATTCTACAGAACATTCACCCTTCTCACTGCCACCCGCCAAACAGATGTGCATGGTAGGATGCATAAATTCATCCTTCTCACTGCAAGCCGCCGAACAGGTGTGCAGGTAGGTTGCATAAATTCATCATTCTAAACACGCACTGTGTCAAACAGGTCTTACACGTTGCGTTGTGTCGCCAATGCTGCCAGGTCGACCGTTCTGGCTTTATTCACCGAACGCAACGTGACGAGCCTTTTGAACACCATCCCAAAGGACGCCTACTTGCAAAGTTTCCAGGACATGTATCACCGATCTCAGCATTGCATAGTTACGGGAGGGGACTATTTCGAAGGACAATAGATAGATAGATAGATAGATAGATTTATTTACCATCAACAGGATAGGCACCCAATTACAGATGATATAATAAAACATAATAAACATTAAATTTACTTAAAAGCAACTATTTAACTAACCTAGAAACAAACATTGATTCAAGCTTATAAACTAAGTTCTCTATACACTTAAATTAAAATAACAATTATTACACACTATATATACAACAAACACCTACGATCTTGAGTTCAACAATGATCTACGAATTTCCGTAGGCTTCGAGTAAAATATATCTATAGCGCTATCAAGATGGTTTAGAGAGCGCAACGCCATCAATAACCAGGAATTGGCATGGGCTACAGTTCTACACTTCTGGATCCGGAAAGTGAGTCTTTGCCTTGTATCGCGGCCTGGAACATGAAGCGGAATCAAACACAAAAGGGGCGCACAGTCGATTCTATTGGTCAGACACTTATATAGAAACATGGCGTTGGCACACATGCGGCGAGACCTCAAAGACCGCATACCCATGGTTCCACAGAAGGTCTCATAATCCAATGTAGAGAGTCGAATGCCCATATACCTACAACTGATCCACTTCATGAATCTCACCTGCACTCTCTCTAACCGCTGAATAGCATATTGCTGAGAAGGCAGCCATACCTCACAACAGTATTCAACAGTCGACCTTACATATGCTAAAAATAAAATTTTGAGAGAACCTTTATTGGCGAATTCACTAAAATTTCTCTTCAGAAAACCTAGTAATCTGAACCCCTTACTTGTCACCTTATCTACATGTTTTAGAAATGACAGCCCGTCATCGTTGGTAATTGTTATACCTAGGTCGTTTACTTCATTCACACGCACTAATACAGAGTTACTTATACTATATTTCCTCATGACAGGCGCCAACTTCCTAGAAAATGTTATCACATTGCATTTTGATATATTAAGGTCAAGTAACCACTTAGTACACCAATCTGTTAGTAGATGTAGGTCTAATTGAAGCAAGTCACAGTCTGACTCGTGGTCTATTACTCGAAACAGTTTCAAATCATCAGCGTATAGAAGGCAGCTACTATTCTTGAAGACCCCAGTTAAATCATTAATAAAGATTACAAATAAAAGTGGCCCAAAGATGGAACCCTGAGGAACACCAGAAGTTGGAAAGTATGGATTTGAAGTTTGACCATCGGATTTAACAAAGCAAATTCTTTCAGTGAGATAGCTTCTAATCCACTCTAAAACGTTGCCGCCTATTCCATACGCCGACAATTTGATTAATAATGCCTCATGTTGTACGGAATCAAAGGCTTTGGAAAAATCTGTGTATATGGCATCTACTTGTTGACTCCTGTCCAAGGCATTTGATATGAAGTTGACGTACACTGCCAGGTTCGAAACAGTCGAGCGCTTCTGCACGAATCCATGCTGAGCAACATTAATGTACTGGCCGACTGACCTGTATATTCTATTGTACACAATCTTCTCCGCCACCTTTGATAGGAGGGATAGCAGGACGACTGGCCTATAGTTGTCAAATACCCTTTTGTCACCCTTTTTGAATACTGGAATTACGTATCCCTTCTTCCACTCACACGGAAAGCATCCAGATTTAAAAGATATATTTAAAATTGCACTGAGAGGTATCGCCAACTGAGGAGCACATTCTCTAAGTACAAGACCTGGTATCTCATCAGCCCCAAACGATTTTGCAGTATCCAATGATGACAGAATCTCACACACTTCATAGGGCGTAGTCCGGATCGACATCAATCCCTGATTACACACGATTGGGACAGACGAGTGACACGGCCTCGCAGGAGAGTGATACTTCTTGAAGCCCTCTGCAAATTTATTAAGAATAGTTTTCTTGTCCTGGATTTCGATTCCATTCTGAAACATAGTGGATGGTAAACGTGAAGATTTTCTTTTATTGTTTACAAAATTCCAAAAATGCTTTGGATTGGTGGTTAATTTTGATTCAACTGAGATCACATAGTCTTTGTATTTTCTGTTCTGGAGTCTCTTATATTCCCCCCGTATCACCGAAAATTGAACATAGTCACACCAAAAGCCCGATTTCTTGAACCTTTTTCTGACTCTCTCTTTTTCTTTCAACTTGTTGATTACCTCTGTATCGTACCAAACTGGATACTTCCGAGTATTGATTGTGCGAGTGGGCACTGAATCCTTGATAACTGCTTTGAGGAGGTCGTAAAACAGACTTAAGCCTCATCAACAGAGGGAGAATTATCCATCAAATACCATGGACACATCGATAGAAGGTCTCTCATGAGGGGAAAATCAGCTTTAGTCCAAGTATATATTACCCTTCTTAGTGATTGTGGACGGATAATTCGCGGCAAGGATAGTGAGAATTCCACAGCATCGTGGTCTGACTTAACTACCTTCTCAGCCTGAATACATTGCGTATGTGCGGAGAGTCACTGTCGTGCATTGTTAATCTATGTTGATAGTATAGGACTATTCACCGAACTTAATTGTTAAAGGTTGTATAATAGTTGTGACGAAAGGTAAATTATAGTAGTAACTTAGCTGTGTGTCAAGTGGCGAGTCAGCCTTAAAATTTGGGATATATTCTGGTAGTCGCCTCAAGATCTGGCGGTCTCATTGATGTTCTGGTTGTCTAACGTCCAGAAATATTTTCCACTTTCACTATTTGTTGTTGGAGTACAGTAAGCGCATGTTGCTATGTTTCCATAAGCTTGCTAGTTTACTGTTCAGAATTTCCTTTATATAAATTTGAGAAATTCTCATTTTCATGTTAATTAGGAATTACCAACTTTGTTTTCCATGTGCTGATTTGTGTGCATGCATATAGATTAGTGGTATCTGATAAGATTAAAAGGGAAGGAGGCTTGTAGTTTTATGTGACTTAATCTCGCGATCATGAGCCACGGGACCTCTTTTTACGTGGAATCCGAACCACAAGACATGGCATTTCACTTCGAAACCTCACATGCATTGACCTGGAATTGAACCCGGTTTACCTTGGTGAGAGGCAAACGACTTAACCGCTGTGCCACCATGCCCCCGTTCTAGAAAGATAGACTGTGTAATTCAATACAAATTTGATATGTTATTACATTTCCTTCTGTAGAAACCATTGGTACAAAAGAGCAGCTGGGTAATAGGGTTTTATGGTGAAGTTGGCAACACTGTTACGATAGCAGAAATTCCATAATAAATCACCAGTAAAATGAAAGTAGGGAGACGTTAAGTAAAATGTGCAAAGAAATTATTTTAATGCATATACAGTAGTAGGTTGAGGGATCACCATCTACTGTGGGCAGATTTGGCTGGCGTGTCGACGTACTGTACAGTTTTAATTCGGCCTGCGCTGGAATTAGCGAGATCGCAGCGGCTGGGGTGATATGTAGGCTACTTTATACTGTAATAGGGAAATTTACTTGGTTCAGTGAATATACCGGTGCATTGGTGATGGAAGTGAATCAAAAGTCGGAACGCTATAAAGTCGCTTGTGGTGAAGGTAGTTTCAAATGCCTCGTGAGGCAAATCTTTGAAAAGGAGGGTTCGATTCCCATCTCAGCCATCCGGGAAGTGGTTTTCCGTGGTTTCCCCTACTTCTACTCCAGGCAAATGCTGGGATGGTTCCTAACTTATGGTCACGGCCTCCTCCTTCCCTATCATATCCCCAATTTACAAATACACACACCAGTACAGCCATCACAATAACACAGGCTATCATACAAATTCCCCACGCGCCCACATTCAAATACATGGGCCTATATGACCGCGATGTCGCAGCGCCTAAAATAAGCAACAAAAATGTTTCAAATACAATATTAAACAAGTTCAGAGGGTGTTGATTCAACCCGCTCAGCGCCAGGCGGGAAGCACAAGGAGGACAGAGAGAGGGAATGCGCAGAGGAATGTTTTCCTTCTTCAATTGGTAGGCCTATAGTGAAGTTGTAACTTCTCGCAGTGACGTCACGGCAGACTGAATTGGTCTGCTTTCTCGTTAGTTACGGTATGAACCCCATCGTTGGCCGTCCTTGAAATTATTTTCAACTCCAGATAATTTCTGGGACGGTGCCTTCTAAAATGCCACAGTCAATTCTTCCAACTCTTTGCCCAGTTTCATTCATCTCATCTCTCTTTAACTCCTTTGATGGGGTTAGCGTCCAGAAGGGCACCCGGCTGTAAACAAAGCATCCTCTAGAAAGTTGTTACTCTCCTCATCCTCGAGCCCGAAGAAACGGAAATAAGGGGTTGCATATTATTATTATTATTATTATTATTATTATTATTATTATTATTATTATTGAAAAAATGAAAATCCACAGCCTGCTTCCAGTCTCCGACCGGGTCAGGAATGGAATGAATGAAGCCCCTATCTAGCGGCGAGGATATGAACTGTGCCGGCTGCCGAGGCCTGACGCACTCCTCTGGGGCAATGATTAAATGAATGACAAATGAAATGATAGTGGAGAGTGTTGCTGGAATGAAATTTTGACAGGGAAAACCGGAGTACCCGGGGAAAAACCTGTCTGCCTCCGTTCTGTCCAGCACAGATCTCACATGGAGTGACCGGGATTTGAACCACGGACTCAGCGGTGAGAGGCCGGCGTGCTGCCGCCTAAGCCACGGAGGCTTACTATTATTATTATTATTATTTATTATAATTATTATTATATAACTACCAACTGGATTGTCGAACATGACCAGCAAACAACTAGATATACGTCGCATTAAAATCTATTACCTAAATAAACATTAACTTACTTATTATTATAACTACTAGTCTATTTGTGTTTTTAACTACACTAGTGTCCAAAAGTTAAGCATAATCACTAAACGAGGCCATACCGCCTGATAGGAATGGCAGACTGATTGCTGCACAAAAGGAAGCTAAATCACACACCATATGTCACACAACTTGTCCATAAAAACAGTGTCAGAAAGGTTCTGATAGCTAAGGTACACCTTTGACAACTAATAAAATTTGGCAATGTCTTCCACAACAAAATATGCTGTTAATAGGGTGTATGGTTACCCTAACGGCCACACATGCTTCGCAGCGACGTGGCATGCTCTCTATCAGATGGTCTAAGAGCTCTTGCGGCAGTCGATCCAATTCCTCTGAAAGGGCAATGCGAAGGTCTTGAAGGGTCCTTGGTGGAGGCTGACGGGATGCAATTCGCCTGCCCAATGCATCCCAGGTATGTTCTATAGGATTGAGATCCGCAGACCTCGCTGTCCAGTCCATGCGATGAATGTCTTCCCCAGCCAGAAATTCATCCACCAGAGCAGCGCGGTGCGGTCGGGCATTATCGTCCATTAAGAGGAAGTCTCGACCAACTGCACCTCTGATAACGTGTTCTCAGTACCTCGTCCCTGTATCTCCGAGCGTTCACTTGTGTTCCTCGGACCACCCATGAAGATGTGAAGGTCCGTACGGCCATTCAACATGATGCCGCCCCTCGCCATGACGCCACCACCACCATACTGGTCCCGTTCCACAATGTTCCTGTGTTTGTATCGGCTACCCATTTCTCTCCAGATTAATGTGCGACGGGAATCGTTCTGTAAACTGAAGCTGGATTCATCTGTGAAGAGCACATGCCTCCATTCATTCATGGTCCATTTTCGAGGTTGACGGCTCCACAGTAAACGGGCCCGTCTCTGTGCTGGAGTGAGCCAGACGCACACCGCTGGACGTCTGGCAAACAGCCCTGCTGTTTTGAGTCTCCGGTACACAGTTTGCCGAGAAACGGCAACCCCTGATACGGCTGCAAGCTCCGCCGACTTGTCTTGCAGGTGCACTCCGATTTCGTCAGGTGGTTTAGGCCAGATATCGCCCTGCTGCGGGGTGGTTACTCTTGGTCTACCAGGTACTGGCCTACGTCCAAATTCTCCTGTGTCTCGAAATCGTCTGGAAATGACACTTGGTGGCACATTCAAGGATACGGCGACTTCGATCTGTGTGACGTAGGTCTGTGTCTGGCCTGCTTCCAGGCGGCCGGGTATTCTACCCTGCAAAACGGGGTCCAACTGGCGTCGTTGTGCCATTATGTTGTCATGTTCACCATAAGCTACACTCCTCACACTGTAACAGGGCAAACTCGATTGAGGGAATATGGGGCCGGTACTGGTGGTGTTTACCTTGTGGTTACGCAGCTAGTCAAAGCAGGGAATACTCCTTCCCTACACAGAGCGAACACGTAAGGTTGGTAGGTGCATATGTCGTGCGATTTGCGGTCTATTTGCTGTTGCCCTGCTTATTCGTAACTTACGCTTCTTTTCGACACTAGCGTATTTACATTAATATTTATCTCATCACCTAACATGTTAAATCAATTATTAGTCTATGTATAAAGAAAAAAAATTAAAACACAAAACAAAATAAAAAACAATTATAATTAAAATGTATAGTCAAGTTAAATATTAAAAACAATTGAAAAGGAAATTTAAAAAGATAAAAACAACATATCTTTTGCATGCACTCCTGTATTGAAATACAATCTGTAGTCGATATATGTTGTAAATAATAATACGTATGTCTCACAGATAACCCGTACTGGATTTGCCGTCAGATTCGTGAGATATATCACATTAATGTAATATCAATAGTATTTAATAAATAAATTAGAAAATAATATTATCTTATTATATAATACGCTAAGGTGTGTTTCACAAAACTCAAGCTCCTAAACCAGAGGGAGTTAGAAGGTGTGGTTGTATCAAAATCTTCCAAATTGTCTCTATAGTACAGGAAAAATCTTGCATTTCTTGAAAAGTCAACGGAAATATATTTATTTGTTTATAAAGTGCTTTTAAACAAATAAACAAGACGATGGCCCCTGAAAAAATGTGTCGCGTACAGCCCGCATAGCACTAGAGCCGGGCGGGTAGTCTGCACACATGGGGTGCACACAACCCATTATGCGAGAGTTCTCGCACGGGTCCGCTATTTTTTTTTTTTTTTTTTATAATTGTTTCGGTCGTCTGTGGACCACGTTATTTCAACTGCCTGTTCCCTTTTTCTTTCACATTGGCCCAGTATTCGCGCATTCGTCTTCGGTGAGCTTCCTTCCGTTCTTCGGTCCACTTCTTGCCGGTTTTCAATATAGGTTTTGGCTGAAAACTCTGGATCTCCCCAAGTTTCTTCTTCAAAGAGTCTCGTTCCAAGATGTCCTCATGTGATATCCCCAGTTCTTGTAAGGTCTTTTTCCACCTCTTTGGTTTTCTTTCCCACACAGTAGGCACAGATTCGATTGGACAATCTTCCAGAGTTCATTCGTGTTAAATGGCCATAAAAGGAGTCTTCTTTTGCGAAAGGTGTCCGTTATTTTCTCCACATGTAGATAAATTTCATCGTTGTGTCGTCTTCTATACTCTCCTCGTTCCTTGACCGGGCCCAAGATCTTTCTCAGAATCTTCCTCTCTTTGGTTTCGAGTTGTTCTGCCAGGCCTTTCTTATTCATCGCCAGGCATTCAGATGCATATAACGCCTCCGGGCGAATAACGGTAACGTAGTACCTCAGTTTGGCCTTGAAGGACATTGATCGTGTTTTGTAAATGTCTTTGGTTAAATGGTAAGCCATTTCCATTTTGTTAATCCGTGCCACGAAAGCTTCCTTTTCACGAATGTTTGGCTCGATCCATTCACCCAGGTATTTGAATTTCTCTACCTGTGTTATTTGTCCTCCATTCACCATAAATTCTCTGGGTTCTGATTTGATGTTCGTTATAAACTGCGTTTTCTGAAACGAAATCTGAAGACCTGCCTTTGCTGCTTGTACCTGTAATTGATTGATTTGTTGTGTGGCCGTGTCAAGAGAATTAGAGGAAATTGCAACATCATCTGCGAAAGCTAAACAGTCGATTGTCAGGTTTTTATTCTTACAACCTAGTCTGACCCCATTCTCTACACCATCCTTACACAATTCTTTACGCCATTCTCGAATAACTTTCTGAAGAACACAGTTGAATAACAGTGGCGAGAGCCCATCTCCCTGTCTCAGCCCTGTCCGTATTGCGAAGGGTTCAGAAATATCACCCCTGAATTTCACTTTGGAAGCTGTATCCAACAGGGATTGGTGAATGATTGCTCTTGTCTTATTATCTAAATCAAATTCTCTTAAAACCTGGATCAGGGTACTTCGTTCCAGCGAGTCGTAAGCCTTCTTGAAATCAACAAAGGTCACATCAAGTTTCTTACTTCTCAGATTCATGTACGATAGAATTGATTTTAGATTCATGATTTGCTCAACACAAGAGCGCCCCTTTCGAAATCCACCTTGGTATTCGCCCAGTTGTTGATCGAGCTGTGCTTCCGCTCTCGTTTGAAGCGCTTTCGCGAGAATCATGTATGTTATCGAAAGGAGTGATATGCCACGATAGTTGTTTACGTCCGCTTTATCACCTTTCTTGTGCAGGAGGTGAAACAGGGCTGATGTCCAATCACTGGACAGTTTCTCTGTTTCCTAAATCTCCCGGATGATATCCGTTAGCTTGTCGATTGGTTTTTCACCTGCGTATTTCCAGAGTTCGGCAACTATTGAATCCTCATCTGGTGATTTATTGTTCTTAAGTGAGTGAATGATCTGCTTGATTTCTTCCCTAGTTGGTGAACGAGTCTGGATTGAGGAGCATATTTTTGTGAATGGAAAATTTCGATGTTGGAGCTTCACAATTGGGAAGGGACTCGGGAGTATTTCGCCAGGATCTGACAGTTGTCTTTGTCATTGTAAGCAACTTTCCCATCGGGATTCCTAAAGTGAAGACTGGGTGGTGTGTATTTACTGAGATTTTGCTTGAAGGTTTTATAGAAATCACGGGTGTTGTTCTTTTTGAAATCTTGGTCTATCTGTGCCAACTGATTTTTGTGGAATGCTCGCTTTATCCCGCGTATGGTTTTATCAGTCTGCTTTCTCACGACCAGGAATCTCTCTCTCTGTTTTCTTCATTCTTCTGTTTGTTCCATCGCAGCAGAGCAAGCCGCCTTTGGTGAATGGCATTGTCAAATTCACTCCGCTAATTATTATTATTATTATTATTATTATTGGCGCGCCCTTGATCGTGACACTTGAGGCAATGGCTTCGCTCTTATTATTATTTCGCCTACCACCTGAATTTGACGATCTTGCTCTTCGTGGCAGGCTTAAGGAACACCGGAGGATACTTGGATAGGCCTACTTGTGATCTTAAAATGCACAGCAGATATTAAAAGTGGAGCAAGCCACAATCAAACTCTCCCCTCCTGGGGATGGGGATGACAACGAGAACAATCGATGCCGACTAGTTTGCTCGTGGGGAATCCCTACAATATCGACGTTGCCAAACTGTGAATGTTAGGTGAAACATCCCACGTAACATTAAAAATAAAAAGATCGTATGTTCGATGTAGGCCATTTCAAACCTGATGAGGTAAGCGTCCAGAAGGACATTCCCGGCTGTAAAAGAAAACATCTGCTACATAGAGCTATACCGGATGCTGCTCCAGGTCCCGCCGTTTATCATCTTCTTACTTCGTACTGAACTTAAGACGATAGGTTTCACAAAGCAGTCTTAAATTCCTTTGGTACATTTATATTTAGTCCTTCTCCGGGTACTCCGGCTTTCCCTGTCAAAATTTCATTCCAGCAACACTCTCCACTATCATTTCATTTCATCTGTCATTCATTTAATCATTGCCCTAGAGGAGTGCGTCAGGCCTCGGCAGCCGGCACAGTTCATATCCTCGCCGCTAGATGGGGGCTTCATTCATTCCATTCCTGACCCGGTCGGAGACTGGAAGCAGGCTGTGGATTTTCTGTGGATTTTCCTTAACATTATTCTCTCACTGATGTCTTAGCATAAGCTGCCTTTCGCGGTCTAAGGGTACGTATTGAGACTCCTCAAAAGCCCGAGGTTCGATTGCCAGCTCTGCCTCAGTTCTGGCACTAGGGCTGGGACGAGGTACACTCATCTTTGTGAGGATAACTGAGAAGTGGTGTGTTCAATTCCCTCCACAGTCACCCTGAAAATGGTTGTCATTTAGCACTTTTACTTCAGGCAAATGTCGGAATGGTTTCTTACTTCAGGCAAACTCCTCTCCAATCCTAGTTTGAATTAAATACTACTACACTTCTCCAGACACCACAACAACGCATGTTATACACATTCCTTACATGCAGAAAGTACACGGGGCTGATGACCACGATATCCACGCCCTAAGGGAAGCAACAACAGCTAGTAATTGTAAAATGTTACTACTTTGTGGCAAAGTGGATAGCGCACAAGACTTTCGCCGTGCCGCCTCAGGCTCAGTTCATGGCCGGTTTGTGGAACCGTATTTTCGTATGGTTTATTTTTTGGCTCGGGGACTGGGTTTCCTCAGCGTCTGCATCATTCATTTCACAAAACTCAAAATTCCTAAACCATAGGGAATTCGAAGATACAAATTTTGCGTCAAAAACAGGACAGTTAAGCAAAACTCATGAATTGCTTTAAAGAGTGGAGAGCAAAAGGGGGGGGGGGGGTCCTTCAATCTGGAACTTCCTGCTGGAACAATTTCGTCAAGCCCGCGTAACAACAAATTCGGCAGCCTGACACGGATGATGTTAATCTATGATTTACAGGGGATGTCTCAGAAGTAATGTCGTTTCTTAAAGAAAATTGTATTTGGAAATTTTTCTGACAAGAAATTAAACTAATCTTCAAAGTAGAGGCTATCGGATTCTCTGGTCTTGAGCCATCTTTCAGCCAGGTTTCTTATCCCGTGACGGTACCAGTCTCGGGGGTTTGATGCGAAGAATTCGGCGAGACCCACTTCCACAGCTTAAATATATTCGAAATGTCGACCACGCAAGAAATGGGCCATGGATCGAAAAAGGTGGTAATCTGAAGGCGCAAGATCAGGGATGTAAGCTGAATGTAGTATCATTTCGACTCCTCCCAATTCCTAAAATTTCCCCATGGTTGTTCGTGCAGTATGAGGTCTCGTATTGTCCTGCTGCAAGAGAACACTATTTCGGTTAACTAATGCTGGGTATCTCCGTCTCAAAATGTCATGAACTCGTTCCAGTTGTTGAGAATAACGATCTGCATTGACTGCACGCCCGTTTGGAACAAACTCCCAGTGAATTACTCCTTCAAAATTCCACCAGACACTCATCACTTTGGGGCTGAACTGATCCTGTTTGAAGATGACTGACAGGTTGGCGGGGACTGAGCCACTGTTTCGAGGCGTCAGCGTTGCGGTAATATACCCATTTTCCGTCACATGTGGCAATTCTCCTGATGAATCTAATATCTATGGGGGTTGCCGATAAGCTGACGACAGATAGGCCTATCCACTCTCCGTTGAGCCTGTTCAGGGGTCAGTTCATTAGGTACAGATCTACAGCTTCTGTTCGATTTTCCAAGTTTCTTAATATGGCGATGCATGGTGTCTTTTGATGCACCAAGTTCTTCTGACAGCCTACGAGTACCTCCTTGAGGCCTTTCTTCCAAAACTCTGTGTGTATTCTCAATATCGCATAGTTTCATTTGTGATGGTGTACCAACAACTGACGACTGACACATTCTCGCAATATACGTAATTCTAGCATGGCCTCCTGTAAATAGCATTAGTGAACCAAGGAAAAGCAATTCTATCTTATAAAACACCAAACTTAATAAACGACTTACTTATGAGACATCCTAATATATACTCGTACATATCTCAGTATTATGTAGCCAAGACATGGTATAGCCTCTTATTTCATGCTCAGAATAGCGTTGTTGTTTCATTTTAGGGGCTTGGACATCGTGATCAGTTGACCCTGTGTACTTGTGTTGTACAATTTGTCTGAAAACTATTTTGTCGTGGTGTCTGTAGTAGTGTGTGTATTTGTAATTCAGCTAAGAATTGGGAAGGATACCTGGAGTAGAAGTGTGAAACAACGGAAAACCACTTCCAGTATGGCTGAGACGGGAATCTAACCCTCCTCTTCAGTTTGTCCTCATGAGGCTGAGTACCCTATTCCAGACCTCGGATCAGAATTGGATTTCTTGGCAGAACCGGGAATCGAACCCAGACCTCTGGGGCGACAGCAAAGAATCCTAGCCGCTATACCTTGAGGCGGTCGCTCAGAAGTTCAAAGGGGACTGGGGGAGGGTCAAAATGGTCTCACCGGGGATCTGCGTACACCACGGCTGTTCCGAAATATTGACATAGGGAGGGTTCACGATACAGTGGGCTGTAGAAAGTCTCCAACAGTGGTGGGGCTGCATTTACTTTGGTATATAATGATTTCCTCGTGCATACCGTAGTATATAATGATTTCCCCGTGCATACCTGTGATCAGTAGGTAGCCTACATGGGGCTTTAGCTTATGTCTTCAACAGTATTGGAGCTGTATCAGTAGCGTAACCAGGATCGACCATTGGATGGGGGTTATAGTTACTCGAAGCCAAATTCTACAAGCATTTCGTCCCGCCGCATAGCCGCGCTCGTCAAACGTGCACTATGGCCGCGAGAGCAGCTGCAGTAAGTACGGATATCGTAGGTTCGAATCCCGGTGCTGACAGCGGATATCCTGAGTGTGGGTTTTCCCCGGGGTTTTCCACATTCCCTACAGGAAATTGCTGGGATAGCGTCTTACTAAGTCCCTGATACATTTACACACATTACTACAGTCATCACAGTCCAGGCCTCCGTGGCTTAGGCGGCAGCACGCCGGCCTCTCACCGCTGGGTCCGTGGTTCAAATCCCGGTCACTCCATGTGAGATCTGTGCTGGACAAAACGGAGGCAGACAGGTTTTTCTCCGGGTACTCCGGTATTCCCTGTCAAAATTCCATTCCAGCAACACTCTCCACTATCATTTCATTTCATCTGTCATTCATTTAATCATTGCCCCAGAGGAGTGCGTCAGGCCTCGGCAGCCGGCACAGTTCATATCCTCGCCGCTAGATGGGGGCTTCATTCATTCCATTCCTGACCCGGTCGGAGACTGGAAGCAGGCTGTGGATTTTCATTTTCACTACAGTCATCACAGTAATACAGGTTGCCAGACAACTTTAACACACGCCCAACTATACGGGGCTGATTACCAAGATGGCTCAAGCCCCTCAAATGAATTATTAACAACTGTAAAAGTATTTACATTTCTCAATGAGATATTATTACACAAGAAAAGTTTCATGTATTTTGGTCCAGAAGTTTTCGAGTAGGTAAAATATGCAAAAAATACAACAACAAAAAAACAGTTCTTTAAAAAATGAAGTTAATTTTTCACTGAAATGGTAAATCTAGAACATTCCTGTTCCCCTGACAGGTACATAATAAACTCGAATCGATCTGTGCTACCAACATGAAGACTGCGTATCTCTCAACAAGAGAAAACATTTACAGAAGTCTCAGCGAAAGTGGGCATGTCCTCTCACGGTGTATCATGTTGATTTATGAGCTATACAGTAGGCTACTCATTTTTATGTTTATTCAGTATTTTCAACAAGATCCTGTGCTTTATATTGCAATTAGTCCTGAACGCCTAAAATATCATTTTCGAAGATGTTTGTCACCTACTAACCTTACAAATGCTACATGCAGCCGGAAAAAGGTTTAGTTGCTTGCACTACACATGCGACGAATTTCACTCATTCGTAACTGGGAGATAACCGTAATTCAGGGAATTGTTGGACATACAGTATACTGTATTAACGTTATATGAAGCAACTCGGCACGGCACAAGTAAGTGGAAGCAATGCCGGACTCAGCTGGGGTCCCATGGTCGCCAACCCACGTCCCACTAGATGTGAGCCCCTAGGGGAGAGCCATTTAAGGCCTTAAGATCTTTTTACACTTTTCGTTTCTCAAATCACACTGGCATTTTTCTATTTAATTACGTTACTCAATTTTACGGAAGAAGTAGCTTTTGATATGGTTAAGAATTTGATATAGCATAGCTATTTACAATTATACCCATAATAGTAACCCGCCCTGGATTCGGCCGGTATCTTTGACGGTTAACCCAGAGCTTGAATGGCGTAGGGACAGCAGGTCCCAGACGCAATTCAGAAAGGCCGAGGTGAACAGTGAAACTACAAACACATATACTCTTCTCTGAAGTCTTAACTCTACAAGACTCGAAAGTTGATGCTGGCCGAAGCTGGGTTGATAGACTCACTCGCTACCTCGTTAACTCGAAGCTAGTAATTTATATGCCCACTGAATGGAGATTGTGGGGCGATGTATTAAAGATAGAGATATGCTGTCTCGGACCTCGTTGTAGAACTTTCATGCTGACCAATTCTTGTACTCATAGTAGCCATGTATAGAGATATTTGAAACGGTTTAACCAGCGTAAGTTTAAATGGCGCACGGACGGCAGGTTTTTCTTCGACTCGATTCACTGAAATCGTTACTGCTAGGCTTCCTGTGGTCACAATTAATGTTTTTCTACAGAAACCTTCCTCGAGAAATCCTTTACAGAATGGTGAAAACCGCATCAAAATCCATCCAGTAGTTCTCGAGATTACCAGTTACATCCAAGAATCGGGGACTCTGTTTTATACTACAGTATGTCGAGATGCCCACGACTATCATTGAAACAAATACATGCATTTATAACTAGTATGGGCTATTAATTCTACATAAGACTCATTGAATACTTCATACAACTGTACCTAGGGATAATTGTAGAGGATTGAACTAATAAAAAAGAACATGTTTTTATGTCCCTATGAATATAAAATGTACAGTATATAAACATTGTGATTTAACATGACAAGTTTACAATGGAAATAATCACTCAGGTGAGTTGAAATTCATAAAACCCTTACAAAAGTGAAATCATCAGTTCCGCGATTAACGCGCTCAAGGCAGTTGCCAGCTTGCTGGCCACCGCGAGTGCTAGTGTCACTCCATCTACCAAGAGGATGCAATTTTGTAACGCAGCGAGCTTTGTGACTGTAAATTTAGATTGTGGTAACACAACTCCGTCCTTCCAGGTTTGCCAATCTAACATTTTCCCCGCGAAATATAGCTTATTTCAAACTGAGCCTTTTGTGGGTATTTTGAATCTAAATTACATGTTGTCAAGTATTTTCAATCTAAATTGCATTTTGTAAGTATTGCCAATCCAAATGAGTAGTTTGAATCTACCGTGCATTTTGAAAGCATTTTCAATTGCATTTTGTAAGTATTTTGAATTTCAATTGCACTTTGTGAATATTTTGGATTGGAAATGGGATCTTTCATTCTGAATTGCATTGTGTATTTTCAATTTCAATTACATTTTGTAAGTATTTTGAACCTCAATTGCATTTTGTACGTATTTTCGATCTCATTTGCATTTTGTAAGTATTTTGAAATTCAATTGCATTTTGTAAGTATTTCGACTCTACATTACATTTTGTAAGTATTTCGACTCTACATTACATTTTGTACGTATTTTTCAATCAATTCCTTTTGTGAATCTTTTCGTTCTAAATTCCCTTTTGTAAGAACTTTTTGTGAGTTGTTTCAATCTGAGTTCTTTTTTGTAAGTTTTTTCCGTCTCACTTAATTTCCGTTCTGGTTTCTATTTCATTGTCATTTTCGCTATCACCCAGATCATTAGGGGCCGATAACCTAGATGTTAGGCCCCTTAAAACAATTATCATCTTAAATGGCTCAATTGTAAGTGCTGTACTTCGTATTTTTTCTGTGATTTTGAAACCTTTCATTCTTGAATTTGACAATATAATACATACGTCAATTTTGCAAATAATTTCAGCAATAAAAATTGTGTACCATACCTACAGAGCAGTCATGTGGGAGACCAGGTATTTCATTGGAGAATTAAGTGTACCACATCTATGTTTGTGAGCATTATCCTGACGACATAAATTGGCTTACTTAAAAATGATTCGAGAATAAGTTCATACTAGCGGACCCGTGCGAGAAATCTCGCATGTTCATAAACCACACATTCCCCAATAGGTTTATAATGAGAGACTTAAGGAGAAAGGTTAAGTTTTTATTTCAACCAAATGATTATAGAACATTATTTACATTTCAGTTAGAATTCAAAGTTCTACGTTCCCTAACTTAAGGAGGCAATCGCTGAAAATTGGATCATCATAACACTCACCAGTTATTCGATATTTATGAAATTATACGATTTGAGTACTCATTCCTTTGATTTACTCTTTCTGAAATCCATTCAAAATTATAAAGGAAATATCTCAGAATGTTAAAATGACATGAACATGCGTCACAGCGGCCAAAATGTGAAATGGACAGCAATTATGGAGCGTATTTTCTTACAGCAACAGTATCTGCAAATCGCACACTTCGTACATTTTTTTAAGTCATTTTTTTTAAAGAAATTATAGATATTTGTCACGATCGGTCGCTTGTGAGCACCACAGGAGGGATTTATACTACTGAAATACACTGCCGGAAAAAGAAATTAGGTCACCCTTTTAGAAGTTACCAATTCACTCAAGATTTATTTTGGCAACAGTGCATATGGAGTATGTGAAATGATTAAATATACAAATCAATACGTCAAGCGGTTCAGAGATACCAGGTATCGACCCATGCTGAAACACCCATATTAGTACGAGGTGTAGCCTTCACGGGCGGCAATGCAGGCTCTGACTCTTGCATCCAGTCGATCATACAGATGGGAAATACTGTCTTGGGATACGTTATTCCACGCCTGCTAGACCTGTTCACACACTTCTGTAAGAGTTGTGGGTGGTCGAGTCGCACGAGTCACTTGTCGGCCCATCATGTCCCACACGTGCTCGATTGGCGAAAAGTCCGGCGATCGTGCTGGCCAGGGAAGTTGCTGCACGTCTTGCAGTGCACGCTGAGTTGCACGGGCAGTGTGTGGGCGAGCATTATCCTCTTGGAACAACACATCCCCTTCCTGTTGCAATAACGACAAAAGAACGAGTCTAACAACATCCTGCACGTACCGAGCGATGGTTAGCGTTCCCTCCACAAGCACCAAAGGTGAATGAGAGTTGTAGCTTATCGCACCCCAGACCATAAGGCCTGAGGTGGGGCCGGTGTGTCTTGGACGAATGCACTCTATGAGACAGCGCTCACCAGGTCTACGTCGAACGCGCCAACGACAATCACTTGCGTGGAGGCAGAATCTGCTTTCTTCGCTGAAGACCACGGTGGGACATTCCATCTTCCAAGTGATCCCCGGACGACACCAGTCGAGCTGTACACATCGATGCTGTGGCGTGAGTGGAAGACGGGCTAGAGGTGTGCGTGCCCGTAGTCCCACTGCTAGTAACCGGTTTGCAACAGTTCGTGTTTACACTTCTGGGCTCACAAACCTCCGTATCTGTGCTGTGGTAGCTGTACGATCTGCCACTGCTGCCCTTACAATACGACGATCCTGGCGGACGTCTGTGCTACGTGGACGTCCAGAACCTCGTCTACGGGTGTGAGAATTTTCACTTGACCACTGATACCAGCATCGTTGCATATCGGACACAGCACGTCCAACTTGTGTGGCAATTCTCCGAAAGGACCATCGCGCCACTTGGAAGGTCACAATTTGACCCCTTTCAAACCCCCTCTGTTGGATGTAGGAAGAACGAGTGCGTCTCCGTGGCATTGTACCTGCTTGCTTCACACGTTTGCACCACAATGAGCCGTGTGTCTGTGAGCTTTCCCTATTAAATGGTAGACACAGATTGCGCTCTGGTAGCTATGCCACTACGCTATCTGTTGGCGGACGACATTGAAACACTTATCAGTAAATCTACTATCCCCCAGGTGGCATCTGCCGTCATCTGATCAAAATCGACGTCGTCTTTTCAGGTGACCTAATTTATTTTTCCGGCTGTGTAATATATATGATGATTATTGTACAAAATAGTCTACATTTTTATTCATTAAATCAGCTCTCTGACTATTTGAAAGCCATTTTCTACATCTGAAAAGTAAAATATCGGCACGTGTTTGTCTTAATTTTCGAAATGCATTGATATTATTTATATTTGAATTGCAGCCAATGGTCATAGCAGGGCATTTCAACCAAACGCCCGTAGGCTCCCCAATTTCAATTTCAAGTAGTTCCAACTTTGGCTACCAGACGCCACTGTCACTGACACCCAGCGGCGAACGTTGGAACTTGATAGAGCGTTTCTAACCAAATAGCCTACACATTTTGGCTACACACTACCATTTTAGTGGTAGATTCTTTTACATGCCATAAATCTATGCCATGGACCCGCCGGCTTTACTTCCCCTCCAAAAGAAGGCATATTGAAGGATTTTAACGCTCTTAAGAATCCGACGACTTCGGCCGGGTTTGAACCCGCGATCTAGGGCGTAGCAGTTCAGCATGCTACCGACTATGCCACCGAAGTCATGCATAGATATCCTGCATAGATATCCTACAGAGACATGCTTCTGATTTATAACCGAATGGCTGCGTGGCTCAGCGGTAACGTTCTCCCCTGCTGTGCCCAATGTTGCAGGATCTAATCCAGGCGCAGTCAGTTGGCATTTGAGGGTGCGTAAATGCAAGGGAGCCGTGTATTTAGATTTACTGGCGCGTTAAAGAGCCCCTTCGGGGCAAAATTCCGGCATTCCGACGCCTCGAAAAGCCGCAGTAGTCAAAAGAGATGTAAAACCAATAACATTATTATTGATTTATAACCAGAACTGGTTCCGTTGTTTCATTGAAAAGCAGTATAATACTAGCCTAAAATCCATAGCTCAAGTCTTACTTTTAGGGTCTTTTGAAAACTCGGGTGTCGTCTTGTTATTTTTGAACAGCCTACATTAACAGAATGACTTCCCCAGTTGGTCAACACGTTTACACCCAATTCGATTGGGCGAGGAGTAACAATTAATTTCCCTGCTGTGTACTTGTGTAATTCATAATACAATAATTATTTATACACATAACAAAACACTTCTCATACAACCTCCCCCACCCTTTATGTGAGAAGTATTTTATTAAGTGTATAAACAATTCATGTATTTTAATTTCAGGCACTAGGAGATAATTTGTCACTCCCCGCCTAATCTAATTGGGTACCGTATACTCGTGTTGACCGACTGAAAAGCGATCATATAGGTTACTTAGCAACACTGAAATATGGCTTTTAATATTTGATCTGTTTTTTGCATTGCACATCGCCTCTTGTAAATCACATGATTCAAGATATAACTGGTGCATAATGCTCACATACAGTAAATCCAGCAACAATAACATTCACCAACACAGTGCAGTCAGCACAGGATTGCTGGCTGTGTGAGAGCATTATTGGCGCGCGGCGGTAGAAAAATATGAGCCAAGCTTCGCAACTGTGTAGATAGACTGTGGTTATACGTTGTCATGAAGAAATGTCTAGCCTCAAATGTGGAGTCGGGCCGAAAGGCGACCAAGTAGAAACAAGGAGAAACAGACACACTTGTGTCATGGAGACTGGGACCTCAGCTGCTCTCATTGTGAGACTAGACTACTGCTAGAGTCCAAGCTCGATGAACTTGCGGGGTGAGGAGAAAGAGCAGGGAAGGGTCGGGCGTGGAGAGAAGGATCTGTCAACAGCCCACCGTGATATATGGTATTCCTTTCTATTCCAATACTGCTAACATTCGGCCGTTTCTCAAACCACTGTGGTGTTAGGAATGACTGAGTGAGTCATCGACCAATGTATTTGGTTCGGTACTATGCACGGACCGAGAAACCTCATCACTCGTCAACACCACTACTGATAGTCCGCGATGCACATTCCTCTCAGGTTCACGCAGCTTAGACTCGAGCAGTACAACCATTGCTCTAGTGTTGGAGAGAACATGAACGCTGGGCACAACGGTTTAGCACCATGTGCAAAAGGGAACTGGAATTCCTGAGATTGCCAGTAACAGTGGCTATCATGAATGTAGTTCCCCCCCTTCAGGGCAAAATTCCAACACCTCTAAAAGCCAGAGCAGTTAAAAAGGACGTTAAACCAATAACATTATTATTATTATTATTATTATTATTATTATTATTATTATTATTATTATTATAGTATTTAGTTGAATAATCGCTTGATTTTTGGTTGGTGAAGGTTATTGCAAGGCCAATAATGAGTAGGGGGAGATTTTCATTGCATGGAGGTATTTGAGTGACAATTCATTATACACTTTAATAAATTCAAGTAAAGAAACAAATTAATCACGACTGTACTTTCAATGACAAAACGGGTTTGTTTATAATGTCTTAAATCATCCCTACATATGTTAATCCCTTGATTTCTTTCCTGCCATACTTCTATGTTTTATTTTAAGACAGATGTGATACTTTATTTGATTTGCTCTTGACAATTTCTTAATATATGCCATTGGTGTCTCATCAGTACAATCTAGAATTAACTTCAACAGAGAAACTACACCAAGACTTGTTAGTCAGGAATCATGAAGTATCAGCTTCAAGAACAGTGTAACTTGTACTCTAAAACTGTATATTTATTATAGACCAACTGGTTTTGTTAAATTTTTGTTTAGATAATTCAGGAGAACAATACAGTTATTTATTGTACATTGTACAGGAAGTGTAATTGTTTGCTTTTAAGCACACAACAGTATGGAGGGTAATGTGGGGAAAAGTACATTGGTTGGAGGTTGGTTGGTTCCCTGATAGTATTGTAGTCTTTAGTACATGTTACATCTGAAAAACTCCAAACGCTTCTTAAGTGCTTCATCTTATTCTGTTACAGACTCAGATTCGATGTCTGCGTAATAAAGTCCAAAGACTGAGTAAAGAAAATGAAGCCTTACGGAAGAAGCTTCAAACATTGGAACGTTTGGTGAGAACTTACTCCTGTTTTGATCCCTTTAAGTTGTTAATTTTTTTTTCTCACTATTACTGCCAAGTTTCTGTAGTAGCTGAACATCACCACCCTGAAACAATCTTGGTATGTAACATGCTTTATGGGGGAGGGGGGGGGGGGGGGGGGGGGGGGGAAGGAGGAATATCTAAAATAGGAGATGGATTTTTTTAAACTGGTAGTTTCAGAAAATTGGGAGTTTACAAATGTGGTACTGTACTAACATTGTGTTCTTAAATTAATCATTTGTGATAATTTTAGGATGCTAAATCAGTGACCATCAAACATCGAATTGCGAGCCAAGAGCTCAGACTGTGGGCTATGACGTCGTGCGCTTGATTGAATGCACTGTGTCTGAGCTTGATACAGTATTATTGGCATCCTGGAAGGCTGTTCTGAGCGTTAAAATGTGCACTGAAGATCACAACAAAGTGAATGGATCTTCAGGGCAATGTGATTAGCAAACACTAATTCAGTGAATGTTATTAAATAAAACCTCTTTCCACAAAGAAAGTGTACAAATAGGTGTTTCACTTTCATAATTATCTCATGATTATACAGTGCAAGTAAGACTATGTTTTTTATTGTCGTCAAAAGAAGTGTAATAATCAGCCTACTGTCGACCAAAGTATTATGTGCACTCGAGTTTGAAGGTTGTTTGTGAAGTAACCAATAGACGTACATTTTTAAATTTATATTTTAATATTTTTTTATCGCATTTGGAACACAAAAAGTGCACGTTTTTAAGCGTGTTTCAACCATGCGTCACATTTACGAATTATTATCTCAAAAACCCGTCATCAGATCGAATCCAAATTTTAACACAATATACATTGGAATGTTGTATAACTGGTTTATTAATTTCACAATTGTGTGTGTCCAAGAAACAAAGTTGTTATCATTGTTGTAAGGTAACTTTTTCTCGGCTCGGGGTGGTTGGAAAATGTAGTTCTTGGTTGCGTTGTAATCGGTATACATCAAAAAGTTATGCTGTGTGACTGTGAAATACGTAAATTAATTCACTTATTTTATATTGGTTTGTATTTCTACGGGGAAATAACACATGTTTCACCTGCTAGCCGCTCCGGCAAACTCTGTACAGCGTTGCCGTAATGGTGCCCACACGCATCATGGCGCGTCTCGCTCGGAAGTGATGGGCTCCATCTCAGCAACGCTGTACAGCGTTTGCCGGAGCGGCTAGCAGGTGAAACATGTGTTATTTCCCCGTAGAAATACAAACCGATATAAAATAAGTGAATTAATTTACGTATTTCACAGTCATACAGCATAACTTTTTGATGTAAACCGATTACAACGCAACCAAGAACTACATTTTCCAACCACCCCGAGCCGAGAAAAAGTTACCTTACAACAATGATAACAACTTTGTTTCTTGGACACACACAATTGGGAAATTAATAAACCAGTTATACAACATTCCAATGTATATTGTGTTAAAATTTGGATTCGATCTGATGACGGGCTTTTGAGATAATAATTCTTAAATGTGACGCATGGTTGAAACACGCTTAAAAACGTGCACTTTTTGTGTTCCAACTACGATAAAAAATATTAAAATATAAATTAAAAAATCCAAACCTACATGAACTAACGTAGAATAGAACGACGAAAATGTTGATGGCATTGGATTTTATGTACGTCTATTGGTTACTTAACAAACAACCTTCAAACTCGAGTACACATAATACTTTGGTCGACAGTAAGTACCAACATGGGTTTCAAATTGATTGTTAACTGGTTGCAATGGTAAATCTGTACTGGTATTTAATGTTACTGACAAGTTAGTTCCTTTGATACAGTACATTAATGTATTATGTTCTTGCATCAATATCTAGTTTCGTGGCACTGCCCTGTGTATGGTGTGCATGGCAGGGTGAGCAGTCGATCAGGATGTTTCACAAATTAAACAGTTTACCTAACTGTTTGAGGGTTCCTATTCTGTGAAGCAAACATTCAGAAATTTTTGATGTCCATCATACAGTCAAACTTCAAAAGAAAATTGTGTTCATAGGGAGGGGGAAGCAAGTGGGGTAAAATGGCAGCAGGCAGGGCGAGGTGTGTCCGTATCATTTAGAATTTTATATAAAAGTCTCTTTAACGTTCAGAGCAACTGACTGCATCCTTCGAGTAGAGAGCGACCCATTCAGTAGCTCGAACTAATGACACAGACAACAGTTTCGATCTAGCCTATTCATCATGCACTTTTTGCAAGGTAGCTGTGACATTGTAGTTCACTCACTCGTTGACTCGTGACTGATTTCCTAGTACACGCTGTTGGAATTTAAACTCGTAACGTCCCAGAGAGATTATGAATATTCCACTCAGAACCAAATGGCGAGAAATCCTATGTAGGACATAGTGCGGTGGAACATCTGCCCTATCATAGGACTTGGAATACCTTGAAGTATTTAATGTTTTGTTTAGCTGTGCCCTACTGCATGGTTCTGTTGCTATGTGTATTTTGAGCAAGTTACTACATGGAGCATGAGGGATATACTGGTTTGTAAGGGGTGTAGTTGGGCAAATTAAGTGGGGGAAGAAACTTTAAATACAATGCTTGAACACATACTGCAATATCTAACTTTTCACATCAAATCTAGTGAGAAAGAGAAGAAAAGCAAACTGTAAAACTACTGTGTTGAGTGGACAATTAGCGCAGGCCATCTCCCCTGTGGTGATTAGATTAGATTAGATTTTTATTTATCCATTTGATCAATGACATGTATACAATACATTTTTGATATAGGACATGTCAGAAATTACATCTTTAAAATAAAAGAACTTGCAGGTATATATTACAAATACAATAACTATTTATAACATATTATAAAAATAGATCTTAAGAGATACAATCTTACTGGACAACTATTTACACCTTTCTCTATTATCACAATATGAAAACTTAATTCTATAAATACAACAACTTACAGCTAGGTATTACAATTAAAATAGAAAAGTAAAATATAATTATAGATTTCATCACTCCAAGGTGCTAAGATATTCAACTACAGAGTAAAAACTGTAGTTAGGTTGTATTAGACAGTGGAATAAAGACCGAAATGGTTAATGTTAACAGATATTTAATTGAATAAACAGACACTGATACACTGGCACAATCCATTATCACAACGGCTCGCAACACATCACCGAACAAGAACGTGTGGTAGCGCCACGGAAGCACCAACAGGCCAATCACCATAAGCAAAACAAAAAATCATCAAATCACTGAAATTGCTGAAAACCTACCAGCATTAACACCTCCCCTTTGGCAGTCATTTCAGTCCTCAAACTGCACACCAATGCACAGAAGAACAACACATTTAAATTACTAAATTCAACCCATCAAACAAACATAAATCAACACTTCCAAACACTAATCAGACATACCAAGCATTTCAACACATTCTGCAGTCCTTGGTCCACTCAAAAGATTTCGTAAATAAATCGGCCAAATTCTCATTTGATGGAACATACTTGAACAGAATCATGCCACTCTTAACATAGTGCTGCAAAAATCATAACTTTACATCAATGTGTTTGGATCGCTCTGAATCCAAACCATTTTCACTCAGAAATATCGAACCTTGATTGTCGCACTTAATAACAATTGGTTTACTCTTAAACTTGCATTGCCCTAACTCCCTCAGGATCATGTCTAACAATAACACCTCTCGAGTTACCTCACACATGGCATTGTACTCCGCTTCAACTGTAGAGAGTGCAGGACAAGTTTGTTTCTTAGTACGCCAAATAATTGGACCATTAGCAGATTTAATTACATATCCTATAATTGACAGCCTCTCTGATTTGGTATTAGCATAATCTGCATCACAAAATATTTCCACTTTACAATCACTTTGGTCTCTAGTAGAATATACAATTTTCATTTCCTCTGTATTTCTTAAATATCTCATGATATGCGTTACATTATTCCAGTCCTGTTTATTAGGCTCCTTACATCTCTGACTTACTTTACACACCACAAAACTGAGATCTGGTCTTGTCGATGTCGACAAATATAGTAACTTTCCTACTGCATTTTGAAACATTATTTCATCTACTTTCTCCTCCCCTGATCCTGTTTTATCATCACTACTGATAGCTAAGGGTGCTTACCTCCCTTTTGCAGAACTTAGCTTACAACTCAACAGTATGTCTTTAGTGTATTTACTTTGATCAATACAAATTTTTTCTCTGTCTTGTGTTACATTCATTGACAGGAAATTGGTCATTTTCCCTAAGTCTCTTAATTCTAACCTTTTCATCAACTCAGATTTCACCCAATTCACATTTTCAGCAAATGACATGGATCAAAAAACCAGTTTCTAGCCCCAATCTTAAAACTCAAAAAGATCCCTTAAGTCTCGCCAAAGAATATATCAATAAGAGCAATCTGCAAATAAAACTTGAACCACTCTGTATGCCAGTCAACCCCATTGAATATATACAAGTGACTACAGATCTTACTTTGTTAGAAGAGGTCTGCAAGAAAGACTCCTCACCACAAGATCTAAAACAACTGGCCCTCTGTACAATAGAAGAAAGATATCCATCTAATCAATGGCTAAAAATATTTACAGATGACTCACAAGACAAAGAAAATAGAACTGGAGCAGGAATACATTCATCTCTCTTCTCACTCTACTTCCCAGTAGGCCAAAACAAAACAAACTTTGATGCTGAGATAAGAGCAATTTCTCATGCACTCCATCAGTTATTAGGCAGAAACATTGATTATCAAAAATGCGTTATTATTACAGATTCAAAAGCAGCCATCCAAGCCATCTCGTCAAATTATAAGCCCCAAAATAAAGAACTGAAAGAAATTTTTTATATGATAAAAACCTTTCAAAGACTCCACAAACAGATCATTTCAGTGGATCCCTTCTCATGTTGGAATAGCAAGAAATGAAGAGGCAGACAGATTAGCAAAAAAAAAAAGTACCACACTACAACAACCTGTCAGACTGATTTTATGTCAGCAAAAAGGATCTTAAAAAATACTATCAAAAACAGGTATGAAGAAATGGCAAAGAAAACAGCAGAAACCAAATTATGGAAAGACATTGATGCTAAATGGGATCAATATAAACTAACACCAAGAAGAGAAGCTGTAGCCTTCTTCAGACTTAACACTGGCCACGACTGCCTTGCAGCTCATCTGAAACAAATCAACATCCTGAGATCTGAAGAATGCACACTTTGTCACGAACCTGGAAGTAAAATGTATAAGGGGCACCTGCTACATTGCAACAAACTTGATGTGACTGCTAGAACTTCTGGAAACCTTACACAACTCTATTGGAACGCAAGAAAGCTGATGGATTGGAATCCGGGCTAGCCATAGGAAACAACAACAACAACACATTTTCAGCATTGCCCCAAATATCCAAATCATCCACGTACACTCCTACAATCAAATCCTTTCTTATTGATATAAACACACTGGTCCTTTTTAAGAGCAATTAGACTCAGCTCATTCAGCATACTATTAATTTTATGGAACCACTCTTTAGCACTCTGCTTCAGTCCATATAGACTTGTCACTAACTTCCACACTTTATTTTTTCCATCTTCAACAAAACCTTCTGGCTGTTCACAATACACTAATTCATTAAGAGGGCTATTAAGATATGCAGTCAGAATATCCACATGATGCACTTCTCACCCATGGACTGCTGCTAATGACAATAAAAGTCTAATTGTTTTCTTGTGCATTACAGGTGAGTATGTTTTATCATAATCTACCCCTTGTATCTGGGAGAAACCTCGAGCTACTAACCTGGCCTTAAAACCTTCTACTGTACCATCCTGGTTTTGTTTCAGTTTAAACACCCACCTATTTCCCAGTACATGGTGGTTCTTCGGTCTGTCTACCAACACAAAAACACCTTTCGCCTTAAGCTGACACATCTCTTCCTCAGTGGCTGAACACCATGAGCTTGCATTTGGACTTTCTAAAGCTTCTTTGACAGTCTTTGGTTCATGAGAAACGTTTAACAAATTGGTGTCGCAATCACACTCGGTACTAAACATGACAAGACTACACTTTGAACATTCCTTTCTCTTTCTTATTCTCTGTGATCTACGCAACTCCGTCTCATCTGTGTCAACAGGTACATTCACATAACATTTTCCAACTCGTTACTATCCCAACCTAGGAATGGTTCATTATCGCTACTCTCAGTAATGCTACTCATATCAAAGTTTTCAACAATGTCTTCTACCTCAAATAACTCATTATGAAAATCAAAATTTGGGGTTTCATTATCAACATTAATGGGTACATTATCATTCAATGGTACTTTAGATCTGGCTCTAAGATCTAAAAGAGATGGGGTTGTCTCGCTAACACTATACTGAATGTAAGGGAACACCTTTTCTTCAAATTTCACACTGTGTGCTATCTGGAACTTTCTTTGTGATGGAATCCACATTTTATAACCCTTAACATACCTGCCAACTTTTACGGTTTATCCGTAAAATTTACGGAAATTGCAGCATTTTACGGTTTTACGGATGAACGGTGTCATTTTACGATTTCGCGGAAAAAATTTGAAACGATAATTTACATTCGATAATACCGCCCACTTCCGTACAATCGATTGTTTGCGTGGGTCGAAGGCAAGTCCACGATAGTCGATAAGTCGTTCTTTGATATGATTCGTACTTATAACCGTGTGATGGTTGTGTCGTCATTTGTAATTGAATTTGAAGCCGGGATAACCGTTCTTCCATGTGAATCTTAGGTGTCGACAGGCTCTGCTTCGCATATTCTTTGTTCCGCTCCGTTCGCTCGTTGCGATTTAAACCATATTCTTTGACCACGTTAGTTGTTCATTGTTCACGAAGTTGGCGTTCCTTGAATGTTTTCGTCTTTTAAGGTTATGGCATATTTTAATGAAGCGGTCGAGTTTTTGTGCTATAACTTCGTGCTTCGCAGTTTCCTGTATTCCTTGGACTAATTACATTCGTTCCACGTGTGTGTGTGTTTTTTTTTCTTTCTACCATGTGCATATTCTTTCTTCACGAGGTTGGCATCGTGGTTTAAGACTTTGTGTGTTTTGACATGTTTTAATGAAGTGTTGGCTGTCTTAAGTGTTTTATGTTATAATTTTATGTGGCGTTCAGTGATCCAGGTTCCTTTCGATGTTTTAGTAGATATCGAGAATGAACAAATCCAACAAGAAACAGTACTTCCAGACATTTAAAGAATCATACTCGGTTGATTTTCCGTGCATACTAAAATCAAAAAAGGGAGAAAAATTTGCCTTTTGCACGGTATGTGGGTGTGATATTAATATTGCACATGGTGGAAAAAACGATTTAAGTAATCATGTGAAGTGCGGTAAACACATTTATGTTAAATCGAAGGAAGATAGCAAGAAAATCAACACCTTTTTTGCTAAGTCTGGAAACGTTGACAATGACGTAATTAGGGCCGAGTGTCTGTTTACTTCCTTTTTGGTGGAGCACAATGTGCCCTTAAGTGCGGCTGATCATGCTGGTGCTTTATTTAAGATGTTTCCCACATCAGAAGTTGCAAAGAAATATAGTTGTGGTCGCACGAAAACGACATGTATTGTAAATGGCAAAAAATGCATCATCTGAAGTTGTTAAGTGCCTTCAGAACGGACCGGATACAGATAAATCCCTTTTCTTTTCATCAGTGAGACACTACTTTTATACTGCCTGTGACTACATCATCAACAAGTTTCCACTCAAGGATGACGTGTTAAAGAATTCTCAAGTTGCTAGGTTAGACAAAATTGAAGATGCACAGTTATCTTCCATTCGTTTTTTCTTGGAAAAGTTTCCTATCATGTTATGCAAGGAAGAGAATGAAACTACAGATGAGGTGGTGAATGAGCTTCAGAGGCAGTTCACAGCTCTTCAGGTAGATGACACTTTGGCTGCACATCAAGATGCTGAAAGTGATTCCAGTTGGACACAAATATCAAGAATTCGTGGAGCCGATGGACTTCTTAAGTATAACCGAATTTCTAGAGTATTGCTCTCTATTCTCACCATACCCCATAGCAATGCAGAATGTGAACGTTTTTTTTAGCCTTGTGAAGAAAAATAGAACACAGTTCAGGTCATCCATGTCCAATGAATCTCTGGAGTCTATTTCTATTTTGAAGACCAGGAGTTCTGGTCCCTGTTATGACAAAACATTTTCTCAAGACTGTTTGCAGGAAGCTAAAAAGGCCACAACCATGACTTAAAAGTCGAACTAGCATGTGATTTGCAGTGTGTATTATATTATTTCTTGCCTGTGTTACGTTAAACAAGTTTTATTGTTTAAAGCCTTTTTCAATTATCGTATATCAGCGTAATCTATCAAGGAAGTCCTGTTATGTCTGCTCCAAACCAATATTCACCACGCCTGCTGCTGATTAACATGGATTTCTTCTTGATTGTTATGTTCATCTACAAATTATGTAAGTAGATATGATTTCATTGAAGTATCCTGTTTAAAGCATGAGTTATTGTATTTTGTAGCCCAGAAGTATTATTATTTTCGTCAAGCCGGGATATGTCGAAAATCCTTAGATTTTTTTGTCGCGCGTGAGTTTTACTGATAGCCCTTTTCAAAAGTTGGCAGGTATGCCTTAACATTGTCCCCATACCCAACAAATACACTTTCAACAGCTCTCTCATAAAACTTTGATCCCTTATTACAGTAGATCCACCCTCTACATCCAAACGGTTTAAGATAATCATAGTCTTTTACATTTACTGGAGTGCCCCTCCATAGGGCAAGTGGTATCTGATTACCTACAGCCCTAGAAGGAGACAGGTTCCTAACACGACATGCTACATTCATTGCCTCTGCCCAGAAACTGATTGGAAGATTAGAATGAATTAGCATACACCTCACAATATTGGTCAACGTCCTACTCTGCCTCTCTGCTATGCCATTTTGAGCAGGTGAGTAACTTACAGCTTTTCTATGAGTAATACCATGCTTGCTCAAAAATTCATCAAACTCCTTGCTCACATATTCTTCTCCTCCTTCTGTCTGCAAAGCCTTTATTTTCCTTTCATGAAACACTTCTACCTTTTCTTTGAATCGTTGAAAGACTTCAAACACATCACTTTTCTTACTCAAGAAATACACAATTACAAATAGAGAATAATCGTCAATGAAAGTGACTATATATTGTGAACCTCCCAGCGAAACTGGTAGTTTGCCCTGGTAGTTTGCCCATCACATCACTATGGATAAGATCTAATGGTTTGCTAGACACCCTATCACTAGCCTTAAGAAAACCTTTCTCTGTTGACTTCCCTTTAAAACATGCTACACAAACATGCTATACAAGGCTCTTCCAAGCTACCTTGAACTTTGATAGGAATTATTTTCTTTATTGCTTCTTCATGCAGGTGCCCTAGTTTCAAATGCCAATCTGACACACTCTTAAGAGCTACAGAATCTACAACAGTGTTTAAATCACTTTCAGTCACAACACAAGAAGCATTTATGTCTTCAACGGTATCCAAAAAATATAATCCTTCTCTTAGATTATTTCTTTCCAATTATTCTCATCCCTGCCAACACAACTCTCCTTACGAAACTCACACAAGACTCCTTTGGAACTAAGTCTTGAACATGAAATCAAATTACATCTAAATGAGGGTACATATAATACATCTGATAAGCCCAATGTAAGCCTCCGTGGCTTAGGCGGCAGAACGCCGGCCTCTCACCGCTGAGTCCGTGGTTCAAATCCCGGTCACTCCATGTGAGATCTGTGCTGGACAAAACGGAGGCAGACAGGTTTTTCTCCGGGTACTCCGGTTTTCCCTGTCAATATGTCATTCCAGCAACACTCTCCACTATCATTTCATTTCATCTGTCATTCATTTAATCATTGCCCCAGAGGAGTGCGTCAGGCCTCGGCAGCCGGCACAGTTCATATCCTCGCCGCTAGATGGGGGCTTCATTCATTCCATTCCTGACCCGGTCGGAGACTGGAAGCAAGCTGTGGATTTTCATTCATTTTCAAGCCCAATGTCCATCCTCCACACTTGTCTTTCATTTTAATCTCTACTGTGCCAATACCTAGGACTTCTACATTGCCTACTCCCATTTCTACTTTACCACTTGCAGGGTGTAATTTTTTCAACTTCTCTTTCTCCACACAAATGTGATCACAAGCTCCTGAATCTATAACCCATTCTTGCATTGACGAAGTAATGAATGATTTAGCTCCGACACATGCTCTGTAATTATTCTGGCTTTGACTAATCTTACCTTTGTCTGTTCTACTTTCACGTATCTGCACTGTACAATCTCCTGCTAGGTGTCCTGGCTTCGTACACCAGTACCATCGCATCTTGTCACACATCTTGGCTATGTGACCCCACTGATCACATCTGTAGCACTTCTGTTGATCTTGTTGATAAACAGTCGCCTCCCCTGGAGTAGCATTCCGTGCTTGGTTACTGCCGCTGTTACCGCCTCGTCCTCTGTCGCCACGTCGACCTCCTCGTCCCCGGAAAACTTCTGGAATCACCGCGTCCTCAGCCAGCTCCCGATGATGACGTAAGCGCCCCGCTTACTGATCCAGGCGTTGGAACAAAATCTTCTCTCAGGAGAGCAGCCTTCACTCTTTCTGTCGTTAGTCCCTCCTCACCACCGAGCAGCGCTATGGTTACTTTATATTTATCTCTGGGTAAACCATTGAGCAATTGTCCAGCAAGTTGAGTGTCGTTAAATTCAAGTCCACAGTTTGCACTCTTAATCACTCTGTTGAGGGATTGTACTTGAGCCATGTATTGATGCATAGACATGTCACTCGTCTTCACCACGGTCATCATTTCCTTCAATTTATCCAAACACTGAGGTAGGGTATATGTGGAATGAATGTTCTTCAATTTTATCCACGCTGGTCTTGCTGTTGCTTCCTCTCCAATCTCTTCCAAGTACGCATCAGTCACATACTTGAGAAGAAATGCTAAGGCCTTTCTGTTCGTTCTCGCTTGAATTTCATTATAGTTCTCCACATCCATGTTGAAACCAGGTTCTATGGCATTCCAACAATTTCTTTCGATAAGTTCAGCTTGCCCTCTTCTTGACCATGCGTAGTAATTATCACTTCTCAATCACGGCACACCGTCACTTCGTTTATCGTTTGCCATTTTGGATAAAGGCCTACTTCACACTCACTGCTCTTGACTTTCTTCATTCATTTTTCACTTCTCTTCAACATTCGGACTTTAACTGTGATCTGGGCTCCATAACCTGTAGTTAGGTTGTATCAGACAGTGGAATAAAGACCGAAATGGTTAATGTTAACAGATATTTAATTTGAATAAACAAACACTGATACACTGGCACACTCCATTATCACAATGGTTCGCAACACATCGCCGAACAAGAACGTGTGGTAGCACCACAGTCGCACCAACAGGCCAATCACCATAAGCAAAACAAAAAAGCATCAAAACACTGAAATTGCTGACAACCTACCAGCAATAACAACAAAAACAATGGCACTGCAGATAAGCTTTCAACATTCTTTAAAAGTTTTTTACTTTTGGGGCCAATTTTATATACTGGGGTAGTTTATTGTATAATTTAACTCCTGTGTGAAAAGTTCCTTTTTGATATATGCTTGTGTGTGTGTGTCTGTGAAATATGAATGTTTTGATTTTGTCTCGTGTTAGGCCTATGAACATCATTGTTTTTAGAAAAACGACTTTATTCATTACATTCTTAAAAGAAATAAAATAAAAAATAAAAAAATAAACCTTTCAAAGGTATGAATGCAAGGCAGTGGGAGGATGTTTAAATTTTTAAACAGAGGTCGACATGATTCTCTAGTGTTTACATTCGCCATAATTCTAATCGCCCTCTTCTGTATCCTCAACGTGCTTAGTACATCTGACGACATACCCCAATATATGATCTTCAGTATGATTGGAAATAAGCAAAATATGAATTTCTTAATGTGTGCATGCTTGTATATGTTAGTATCCAGATATGTTGTTTGAGTCTTCAGTCTTTTGACTGGTTTGATGCAGCTCTCCATGCCTCCCTGTCCTGAGCTAATCGTTTCATCTCTACATAGCTCCGACACCCTACATCCGAGGCAATCTGTTTAACATATTCTAACCTTGGTCTACCCCTACAGTTTTTGTCCTCGACCCTTCCTTCCATAACTAAGCTTGCTATTCCTGGGTGTCTTTCTTAGTATGTGTCCTACCAACCTATCTCTTCTCTTCATTAACAGTCGCCAGAAACATCTCTCCTCTCCCACTCGTCTTAATACCTCTTTGTTTGTAACCCTATCTACCCATCTGATCTTCATCATTCTCCTGTAACACCACATTTCAAATGCTTCAATTCTCCTCTTTTCTGCTGCACCAATAGTCCAAGTTTCACTTCCATAGAGCGCCACGCTCCAGACAAAGGCTTTCAAAAATGACTTCCTAATACCTAAATCTATATTCGATGTCAGCAGATTCCCTCTTTGTAGAAATGCTTTCTTTGCCTGAGCCAACCTACTTTTTATATCCTCTTTGCTTCGTCCATCACTGGTTATTCTGCTTCCTAAGTAACAGAAGTCTCCTACTTCCTTCAGCTTTTCACCTGCCAATTTGATCTCCATAGAGGTTTCTGATTTATTTCGGCTGCATTCCAGTATTTTTGTTTTACATTTATTAATTTTCATCATGAATTCTTTCCGTAAGACGGAGTCCATACCATTCAAAATCTCATTCAAATCCTCAGGCTTGTCGGCCAAGATGACGATGTCATCAGCAAATCTCAGAGTTGAAATTATTTCTCCTTGAATCTTCACTCCCACTTTAAATTTTTCTCTAATTTCCTTCATTGCTTGTTCAATGTAAAGATTGAAAAGTATGGGTGATAAGTTGCAGCCTTGCCTTACACCTTTCTGAATACCAGCATGTGCTTCTCTCTTATGTCCTTCAACTCGAATGACTGCTGTCTGGTTTCTGTACAGATTGTATATCACCCTCCTATCCCTGTACTTTATTCCAATCGATTTCAAAATGTCAAACAATTTAGTCCAATCAACATTATCAAAAGCCTTTTCTAAGTCTACAAAAGCCATGAACGTTCTCTTATCTTTCCTTATTCTACCTTCCAAAATCAGCCTAAGACTTAGTACAGCTTCCCTTGTTCCTACATTTCTCCTGAAACCAAACTGGTCTTCACCCAACTCCGTTTCTATCTGGCTTTCAATCCTCTTGTAAATTATTCTAGAAAGGATCTTTGAAGCATGAGTAATCAAGCTGATTGTACGGTAATCTTCACATCTGTCAGCTCCCACTTTCTTTGGTATAGGGATGATCACATTCTTCTTGAAATCAGGGGGTACCTCACCTGTCTCATAAATCCTACACACCAAGTGAAATAACCTAATCAGACCTTCATCTCCTATGCAGCGTAGCAACTCAATCGGTATATCATCTATGCCTGGTGCTTTGTTCCTGCTTAAGTCTTCCAAAGCTCTATCAAATTCTGATCTCAATATTAAATCTCCTTTCGCATCCTCATCAATTTCCCCCTCCCTTTCCATTACATGAATCTCAATCTCCATTCCCTTATACAAACTCTCGATGTAATCTTTCCATCTCTCAACCTTTTCTTCTCTATCTGTTAAAGGCTTTCCATTTGTGTCCTTAATATTACAGCACTTAGTCTTCTTTTCCCCAAAAGTATTCTTAATCCTTCGATAAGCTGTGTCTACTTTTCCTAATTTCAGACAATTTTCTATACCTGCACATTTCTCTTTCAACTATTCTTCTTTCGCTTCCTTGCACTTCTTGTTAACCTCATTTCTCAGACGTCTGTATTCTGCTTTCCCCGTTTCATCTCTTACATTCTTGTGTTTCCGCCTTTCATCCATCAATTCTAGTATATCCTGAGTGATCCACGGTTTTCTCCCTATTCTTTCTTTCCTACCAATGTTTTCTTCTGCGGATTTTGTTATTTCATTCTTCAAAAGTGCCCATTCGTCTGCAATTGAAGTTTGTTTAGGGTTTTTCATTAGTCCTTCCTTTATACTCTTCTTGAATCTTTCGTTTACATCCTTCTCTTTCAGTCTGTCTATTGCCCACCTTTTTGGCTTTTGACTTTTCTTCAGTTCTTCAACTTTAATCTGCAATTCATTACAACCAGATTGTGGTCAGAGTTTATGTCAGCACCAGGATATGTTTTACAATCCAAAATCTGGTTTCGAAACCTCTGCTTGACCATAATGAAGTCGATTTGGTAACGCCCTGTATCTCCTGGTCTCATCCATGTGTATATTCTTCTATTGTGGTTATTGAATAAGGTGTTAGCTATGACCAATTCATGCTCGGTGCAGAATTCTACCAGCCTGCTTCCTCGATCATTCCTTTCACCTAATCCGAAATCTCCTACTATCTTCCCTTCTCTCCCTTTTCCTACCACAGCATTCCAATCTCCCATTACTATAACATTTTCATCACCCTTGATATACCTCAGAATTTCGTCTATTTCTTCATAGACCTTTTCAACATCCTCATCATCAGCTTGACTGGTAGGCATATAGACTTGTACCACTGTGGTGCAGGTAGGTTTAGTATTGATTTTTGCTACAATAATCCGTTCACTATATTGCTCATAATATTCCACCTGCTGTCCAAGTTTCCTACTCAATATGAGGCCAACCCCTGCTTGGCCATTGTTTGATTTAGTGCTAATGACCCTATAGTCTCCTGACCAAAAGTCCTGTATACGTTTATTCCATTTCAAGTCATGTTGTATCCATAGTCCTAAAAACTTTGTTTCTGGTTTATTTTCTATTTGATGACCATTTAATGTTCTATTGGGTGTCGCAGGATTCTGTATAGTGTGGAAATTTAGAGATACCGTTTTTTTATAGTTTATTATTAGGCGATTATCTTGTGACTATTGGTTAACTCTTCTGTAACAGTCAGTAGACTGCTGTAACACCTGTTTAGTTTCACCTTTCATTACGAGTGTTGTATCGTCCGCAAACAGAATTTCCTTATAAGAATCAACGTTCTGTGTTATATCATTGATATATAGACGAGTAGTGGGCCCAAAAAAGGTCCCTGGGGTACTCCAAATTTAATACTACCCTAATTGGATAATGTTTCATTAAGTAATCTGGTTCCATCATCCTTGTGTCTCAAGCTTACTATTTGTTAACGCCTTGTAAAGTAAGACTCGATCCATTTATTAGCTAGACCTCGAATACCATATTGATTTAGTTTTGTAAGGAGGATTCTATGGTCAAAAACAAACGCTTTCGATAAATCCAAGAATAGGCCGGCTACATGTTCCTTATTGTCAATTAATTTCAGTATACTATTAATGCATTCATAAATTGCTGTCTGTGTAGATTTTTCAGTTCTGAATCCATGTTGTGAGTTTGATAGTATTTTATTTTTTACTATAAAACTTATCAGTCGCTTATACATGATTTTTTTCCCACAATTATTGCAATACCAGTTGGTAAGGTAATAGGACGATAGTTATCTAATTCATCTTTTGAACCCTTTTTGTGCACTGGAATTACTTTTGATAACTTCAAAATATCTGGATAAGTTCCTGAGAGAATTGAACTGTTTATTAAGTGCATAAGTGGATTTATTATATTTTCTGCAAATTTCTTTAAAATTGCATCAGGGATGCCATCAATGCCAGCACAGAATTTATTTCTTAGCTCCCTCGTAACTATTCTTACCTCATCACTTGTGACATGATTTATAAATAAAGAATCACTGTATATATTTATTTTATTATTAGAATTTAGGGTATTTGCCTGTGATTTATTTAATAATTTCTGTGGAATTTCCAGAAAATAGTCATTAAAAGTGTTTGCTATTTCCTGTGGATTAGTTATCACTTTTTTATTGCAGGTCAGTGTAATGTTCCTTTGTATTTTGGCAGATTTTCCAGTTTCTTGTAAAATAAAATTTTCATTATGCATTTTCTTTGCTAGTCTTATTTCTTACTTAATATGCTAGAGTATTTTTTGTAGTATAAATTGAATTCAGGTGTTGTGTGGTATTGTTTATATATTTTATGTAGAAATTTCTTTCTTTGACATGAATTTATAATCCCTGTTGTTATCCAATTGCTAGTTTTGTTATTTTTAATAGCCCTTTGTTTAAAGGGGAATGCTGCTTCAAAATAGTGTTTTAGGGTACTGTTAAATGCATGAAATTTATCATTTACATTTTCTAGTTTATAAACTTCTGACCATGTTCCCTTATTTAATAAGTCATTGAAATATGTAACATTTGTTTCAGCGAATGACCTGCACTTTGATTTTATTCCATTATCATTATTAATGATTTTTCCGGGTACTTCAAAGCTCAGTATTTGTCCATGGTGGTCACTAAAACCCGGGCAATAGATTTCCATTGAATACTGATATTTATCTTCATTTATAAAAAATTTATCAAAATTTGATCAGGAGTGGTGTACTAAATTTTGTTATTCTTGTTGGGGAATTTATTGTAGGTTTCAGTCCATAGGAAATTAGTAACTGTGTTAATAATTCACAATTTCTATCACATTTTAAGAAATCACATTTATATCCCCACAAATTATTATATCGAAATTTACTTTGCTCATGTTATGGAGTAACAGTTCTAATTTATCTATAAATAAACGAAAATTTCCTGACGCAGAACGGTATACGCATGTAATTATTAACTTAATCTGCTGTATTTTTACGGTGGAGAATTCAAAATTAGATAATCATAAGCTGTTAACTGTTCATGATCTACATTATTTCTTAAGAAGATATAAGTACCACCATGGCTAATATTAGAACTGGAGTATTTACTAGCTAGTATAAACCCTGGGAATTGAATTAATTTGAGTTGTTCCTCTTTCAACCAATGTTCTGACATACTTAGTGCTGTGTTGTCTTTAAGTTCATTTTTAAGCATTAGATTTATGTATTCAATTTTATTATAGAGAGACTGAACATTCTGGTAGTAAATTTTAAATGTGTTACTCTTGCAAGCTCGTGTTGGTGATTTATTTACATTATCATAATTATTATTAATATCATAATTGTTATTATTATTATTGTTGCTAGACAAATCCGAAATACCGTTGTTACACAAAGTTAAATTTGACATCGAAAGATACTCGTCTGTATACCAAACCTCAGGTTTGGCTTCTTTTACCAGTTTCCCTGCTTCCACTCTAAGGATATTACTGTTGCACTATTCTTACCATTTGAATTTACAATTTTACAGATTTCATCACTAACATACTCTTTTCCTAACCTATTTAAGTGTAGGTCATGCCGAGTGTGGAACTTCCTGTCTAATTTACTGTACTTATATCTATATTTTGGACATTTGGAAAACTCTTACGAATTTTAGTAATTCTCCCATTTTTAGCCTCTATTTCTACATTTACACATGATATCGGAATTAAGTCATATCTCTGCGGAATGTTTATAACAATTACATTAGTGTAATTCATGGATGGCAATGTACCCTTTAAATCTTTGATTTCCTTTTTACTCATTCCTGTAGACGTCGTTTGCTCCAGCGATGATAACTGCAAAATCCTTTGATTCATGAGGGACGCACAATCTCCTACCATCCCGTCCGTGACCGCTGCAATTGGAGCTCCTGGTTTCACTTTCGATGTCCCCTCAATTTTTCCGCTTCTCTCGAGAACGTTTGCTGGTATATCTCGCCCGTGACTATCCGCAAATATCCGCATCTTCCTGGATTTCCTCATTATCACTTTCTTTTCTTCTTGAAGAAAGTCATTATTTTCTTCGACGAGCGCTCCAAATGAATTTGAGACGGGAATTTCAGTTACTCCTTTTTTAGGCTTAGGCTTATTCGATCTTTCACTATCAACAACCACTGTCGACAGAGTTTCCTTGCTTTCTTCTGTTTCCTTTTAATTTATTCAACTCTTCCATTAACTTAGCAATATCTTCCTTTAGCAGTTTTATAATTTCTTCTTTTGAGGACAGTTTGTTTCTCAGGTTATGACATTCGCATGATGTTATGACAATCTTTTTTCACTTTTCTCCTCATTCAATTTTACCTGAGATCTCGTGATGATTTGTGAAGATTTTATTTGCATTTTTTACTTTTATTTTGCACGACGAGCATAAATCCTTAAAGGTTACACTACCTGACGAGACACTTGCACTGTTTACTGACGCCATACTAGAGATCTAAGTTAGCCTAGATGTTTACACCAAATTACACTAAATTTATTTTAATTATTTCAACCTAAATGAATTAATCTAATTACCTACTGATCAAGAAAAATGTGAAATACGTATATCTTCCAATCTGGTGAAATCTCGTAAAAGCACCACTGCTCGATTTGGTTCAAACAGTGATTGAAGAAGTCACCGAATCTTTAGATACACGTTCCCACAACTTAGTTTAAGTTTATTAAATTATCGATAAGGATTTCTAAATACTATCAATATTCCGTATTTCACTTGACCTAAGGAAAGTGACTTTATAGATTTTAAACCTCGGTTATAATATTTTACCACTTTTATCAGATATTTACACTAGCTGCTATTACAATACACTTTCACTGTGACTCCATCTTGCCATCCATTACAGTGTGTGGAATCTGTGATTAGTTACTCTCTGACATTTGAGTTATCCCCAGATGTATATCTACATTTTTATACCACTTATACCCTCCGTTGAATTAGTCTCAGCCCTTTGAGTTATCCCTAGATACATATCTGCATCCTTATGATCTACTGTACATACCATATGTTACAGCCTGTTGGTTTAAATCATACTGCACATCAATAGATTACTGTCATTTGTTTTGTAGGAAACGAGCGAGGCATGTACTGTTCTGCAAGATCAACTGAAGGTCCTTGAGGCTCACAACCGTAGCCTCGTCATGAACACAGAGATGCAGCGTCGAGAATACGAGAAGTGTTTGGACAACGTGGCGGCACAAGTAGTTCGGGCTCTTTGTGCACAGAAGGTAATAGTTATGTGCACTGATGGCTCATGGCATCACTTCCTAAGACTTACTAAGGACAACATTAATCAGCTATCAATAGCCTATTATCAGTTGGTTAAGTCACTCTTCGAAACTACATTTATTGGCATGGAAGAGCTGAAAGTTCAGAAATCGAAGATTCGAATCTGGGCGCTGAGGGTGTTTTCCGCACTTTCTCCAAGCAATGCTGTGATAGTTATTGTTGTTTTAAGGGATGGAACTAAGAGGTCATCTGCCCCTAATGCTGTGATAGTACCTTATTTTAAGTCCCAGGGCATGCACCTCAATCCTAGGCCCTAATAATTACAGTAACACTACAGTCTCCACAGAAACACACTCTTATCAGGCAAATTCAATATATACCTAAATACATGGGACTGATGACCAAGATGTTCCAAGCCCTTAACCATTTAAGCTCATATGTCGGAAATGTTCCGACATCATGATTACTTCAAGAGTAGAGAGTTTTTACAGCAGTTAGCAATTCTCGGATAATATGTACATAGAATTTAGAGAATTCTTGGCCTTGTGAACATAATTCTTAGGATACTTTGGGCCGGCAATCAGCAGAACCTAAATCACTGTGTTTATGGTCGAAAGGCGCAAAATTGGCCGCACGGGAATAAAGTAGGAGAGCTGTCCAAATATTAATGCGATTGTGAATGATTTGTATTTAAGTAAAGATATAGTCTTTCGGAGCTTGATTTAGGAAGTATCAATTGCTTCAGAAATTTCCAGTGAATCGGAAGTTGAAAAAGGCTCTGGTTCATCAGACAGCTCTGACTGGGTGACCTGAAAGCTTACTCATGCTGACTTTTATGAAGTTCCCGCATAGGCTTCTTTGACCTCAGCTTTCCAATCACCACCCGGTAGTCTCTTTTAACAATATATATTTTAATGAACGAAACATTGAGATAATGGATGGGACACAAAAGGTATGTTAAGAACATTTCAGGGGAAAAAAGGCAGAATTGGGAGCTTGACCAGTAGAACAAATTCGAGTGCGAAGGGTAAAAAATGTATTAACAGTGACAGAAATGTCTTCTGTCTTGCTAATGTTGTGGTTATGTAATGATTTAGAACGATTAATTGGATTGCAAATTGGGGGGGGCACAGAAATCCATGGCAGGGTTTTTATCAAACATTGTTACAATGGATTCTTTCCTCTCGTTCCTTTAGGTAGACACTCAGGTTATGCAGGACAACCCACATTTCATTAGCACTGTTTTAGTATCTGGAATAGCCTTCTCACCATCGATATTAAAAACAGAAACCCTAGGAATGAAAAAAAAGATGAGATCCACAAGAATACCTGTCCAAACACTTTGTACAAAGCTGTTTTCACTGTTCTGACTGTTCTTTCACGAGGATTTCTTGGTAAACTTGTGTAAATTTTATGGATGATAAGAGTTGAAATATCCCTAGATACATAATGCAAGGGTCACTTTCCTGACAGATGGGACTAATAGGTTTCCCCCAGGATTACTGAAGATGTCCGTAGCAGTTAAGTGAAACAACATGCATACAATTTGGAACTCTTGTTAGTAGTAAGATTTTGAGGCGATTGGAGAGTGGAAACTGGCACTAAAAATCCTAAAGAAAAGAAGGTAAAAACATTTCTCCCATAGTAATTAACTCCAAACTGGATGGACCTAAAATTGGTTGCTGATTTTACAGGAAAATTGTGTTATGAAAGTCTGCACCTGCCTATCATTGTGTTTGACCTTTATCAGTATTTCTATCCTTTTCCTATCAATTGATTCATTGTATGTCCACGTTGTTGTGTTTACCTTTAATAGATTGTCTTACAGGATGTAATGGCTGTTAAACAGACTTTCCATTAGAGGTAGATTCTTAAAACTTCTTAAAACCTTCGTTACAGTTATTGAAATGAGAAAGTTTTTGTTTGGAGGTATCTGTCTAGCACTATCGAATGTCTTGCGATCTCCAGATTGTATTATGCTTGACAGATACCATATCCCAAATATTGAAATACTTGCCTAGTAATCAATCAGTAGAATCACTTTTCTGTCGCTGGGCATGAGTGTACCCAATCAGATTAGGCGGGGATTAACTATTAATTTCCTATTACCTGAAAAAAATACAAGAGTTATTTATACAATTGATAACCACTTCTCATAAAAAAGAGTGGGGAAGGGTTAATTGGAGACTACTGTCGGGGAAATAAGTATAGATACTCGAGTTTAGAGGTCAATAAAACCTTTACCCTTAGTCTTACATAAGAACAACCTACACCAAAATTTTCCTTGTTTTATTTGTCGTTTAACGATATAGAGTAAATATTTGCATTGTAGCTCGTTAAAATTTTATAGCAGATTGAACAAAAAAAGTACCGGTTTTTCTTACCAAGTTCACGGAGCGGTCACTTAGAAGGATCATTACGTTAAAAGTATTAATCGGATCGTAATGAAACTCTAATACGTCTTAAAGGAACTTATTGTTAATGCGTATATGAAGTTTTAATCTGATCGGACGTTTCTTTAAGTAGTTGTTGTGAATTTTGTAAAACATCTTTTTCTCGGGCCTGGGTGGTCGTAGCAGTATGAAATATGGCTTGTTATGAGGCTCATAGCAATGCAAGGCTTAACGTAAAACTACATTTTATCTACTTTTGATAATTGCTTTTATATCGATTGATATTTAATCGGGTGGTTATGTGAGAAGAATGTATCGTAGCAAGCGACGGGAACGATGCGCTCGGTCGAGGAAACTCGTGCGACGTTGCCCAATACGCGCGCGTTCCAAGCCGTAAGGTCTGTGAATTTCTGTTGTTTTATTGGAATTTGTGTTAGGCCGGTATTACACTGCTAAAGAAATGTGTCAAATAAATGTTATCAAATATTTTATAAAACTGAACTTTTATCAAAGTTATACAAAGCAATTATCACACCATTACACTACATCAAATATTTTATCATAATTCAGCAAAATGGAAGAAGGACAGTTCCGTGTTCACTTAACTATATTATGGTAGTTGAAATTCTGTGGTGGCAATACCGGTATATAAAAGAAACGGAAAGATAAAGCGAATGTCTTTGGGTTAAGCCATGGGTCGCTCACGTGACAAGGAAGATTTTTTTTATACGAGTAAAATCTTGGTGAAGGAGCTGCAGTACGAGGACTTGAAAAATGACATTAATTAAAATAAATTAAAAACCATACGTGAAATTGACGAATTATAATACAAAAATTATTATACATATACGCCTCCGTGGTGTAGTGGTCAGAGTGCTTAGCTGCCACCCAGGAGGTCCGTGGTTCGTTTCCCGGCTCTGCCACGAAATTTCAAAATTGGTATGAGGATTGGAACGGGGTCAACTCAGCCTCGGGTGCTCCAAATGAGTAGAGAGGGGTTCGATTCCCACCTCAGCCATCCTTGAAGTGGTTTTCGTGGTTTCCCACTTCGTCTCCATGCAAATGCCGGGATGATACCTAACGTAAGGCCACGGCCGCCTCATTCCCTCTTCCTTGCCTATCCCTCCCAATCTTCCCATCCCTCATAAGATCCCTGTTCGCTTTGCAGGTGAGGCAACCTGGGCGAAGTGCTGGTTACACACCCTAGTTGTATACCCGATCCCGAAGTTTCAAAATGGAGGCGGTAAATGTGGGATCCATCGCTTAGTCCGAGGGAATAGCCAACCCTGGAGGGTAATACGATTAAGAAACAAAAAATACACTATCATTCACGTCTATTAAACTTAACTATTTAATTCTTCTTTATATCCTGAAATATGTGTCCCTTATGTACAGCGCTAATAGCCTCTGCTAATTTTACCTACAAGTTAGAGAAACGTCTCTTATATTTCATTTTCGCAAGAAGTTAAACATTTCCCAACACCTTTTTTAATGAGGGCTTTGGACCTCCATTGGCAGGTTTAAAAATGGTGTGTCAGCTGAAAAGCTATTATTATAAGATTAATTGTTTGAAGTAATTTACACTTTGAGATTATAAGATTATAAAACTGCTCCCTTATTAACTGTCTGAAAAATCACTGCCCGATGAATCAGATGAACTGTCATTTAAGTTTATAACAAGTGGCTCAACAACGGGGACGTCTTCTGTTAGCCAATCCTTTTCCCAGTAATGTTTCTCTATTTTTTTTTGGTGTGTTCGATGCATTTTTTCCATAGCTCCGGTGTTACAGACCTCAAGACTTCTTTACAGAGATCTCGCATCACCTCCATTGATCTTCCTCTCTCCGCCTGGTTACTCATATTCACTTTAGCTATTTTATTTTTCACGTAGGACCAAACCAGCTCTATGGGGTTGAGCTCACAATGAGCAACTGGCAACCAGACGAGTTCGACGTCAGGACGAACATTCTTGATAATCTGTTCCAGCTTCATTTTAGGTGCCCTGAAGTGAGGTTTGGCGTGAACAATTAGCTCTGCTTTCGTCATACTTTCATACTTTTGGATTCTGGGAGGAAGAGGAATATCATTCATTGCAGCGGCACATCCCTTCACCGTGGCTATCGACCTTCCAATACACTTGGATACTATTTGCTAAACCCTCTTATCATTATTACTTTCTCTCTCGCATCTAAAAAAACATATTGCACTTATAATCATGGCAAATTCTTCCTCCGTTAACTGCGGATTAGCTGGCATCTTGATCGATGTGCAAACAATAGATAATACAGACAGTGATAGTTGCTGCTTGTTGCTAATGACTCAACGAAGAACAGAGGTCAGAGTTTGGTGTGCGTAGGAACGAGCGCGCAGCAACTGGCAACATTGCAAGGCTGCTGCGGTACTATCGCTGCCCTCAATGGTCCGATTAAATATCAATCCATATCAAATCGATAATCACAAGTAGATAAAATGTAGTTTTATGTTAAGCCTTGCATTGCTATGAGCCTCATAACAAGCCATATTTCATACTGCTATGACCACCCAGGCCCGAGAAAAAGTTATTTTACAAAATTCACAACAACTATTTTAAGAAACGTCACATCAGATTAAAACTTCATATACGCGTTAACAATAAGTTCCTTTAAGACGTATTAAAGTTTCGTTACGATCAGATCAATACTTTTAACGTAATGATCTTTCTAAGTGAGCGCTCCGTAAACTTGGTAAGAAAAACCGGTACTTTTTTTGTTCAATCTGCTGTAAAATTTTAACGAGATACAATGCAAATATTTACTCTATATCGTTAAACGACAAATAAAACAAGGAAATTTTTGGTGTAGGTTGTTCTTATGTAAGACTAAGGGTAAAGGTTTTGTTGGCCTCTAAACTCGAGTATCTATACTTATTTCCCCGACAGTAGTTTCATTCATCAAGCAAATGTCATCAGATCCTGTTCACTTAGCTTAATTTTGGTTCAGTGGATATGTGTATAACACGTATGTACAACAGTATTTACAATTATTAACTTACAGAAGTTCTTTCGTTAAACTTGTACAGTGTCAGATTTTTTTACGAGCAACTATTTTTTTATTATATTCCTTTAATCTATTACACTTCTGTAAGTGTTGTGTTATGTTAGTGCTTTTTATGTGTTGAAGTATCAAAACCTTTTTAACCTTGTTAACTTCTGCTGTCGCAAACTTTTAAAGGATTGCGTTCTAAGTTATTTATTAACCGTTACTATTCAAATTTCCTATTTGCATGATGAGTTTTTGTAATTGGTTAGTTAGGTTAGTCACTTGAACAAACATTAAAACATAACTGAGTTGATCATGTGGTTGTGTAAACTTGGCTGATTCTTGGAGGTTCTTGCACTAACGTCCACTACACTTCACTCCTTACTGTGGACTCCAATTAAACCCCCCATTTGTATGAGAAGGGGTTTATTAAGTGTGTAAATAACTCTTGTATTTTTTTGAAAAATTAAAATCCACAGCCTGCTTCCAGTCTCCGACTGGGTCAGGAATGGAATGAATGAAGCCCCCATCTAGCGGCGAGGATATGAACTGTGCCGGCTGCCGAGGCCTGACGCACTCCTCTGGGGCAATGATTAAATGAATGACAGATGAAATGAAATGATAGTGGAGAGTGTTGCTGGAATGAATTTTTGACAGGGAAAACCGGAGTACCCGGAGAAAAACCTGTCTGCCTCCGTTTTGTCCAGCACAGATCTCACATGGAGTGACCGGGATTTGAACCACGGACCCAACGGTGAGAGGCCGGCGTGCTGCCGCCTAAGCCACGGAGGCTTTCTTGTATTTTTTTTAAGGAAATTAATTGTTACTCTTGTTGACAGGCTGAAAAGCGATTCTACCAATAGATATTCAGAGTACAAACATCTTTCTTTTGGAAATCCAGTTTAGATGTTTAATGTTTCCACTTTGCTGTATGAGAAGGGAGATGGATGGAAACTTCTTATTAAGTCCTGTACTCCCTTGCTGCTTATAGCCTATTCCCTACTTGCATGCATTTGCTGGAAGAAGGGTGCTTGATGTGTAGTTCAAGTAGCTAAGCTTTATTGGATGAAAATCTCATACATTCAATGGCAGTTTGTGAAGGCAATGACTTTCATACAAGGGAAGAGAATTCCACAATAACTTGATTTATTTTTCAAAATAGTCTCCTAACTCGGTTTACTGAATCAAAAGTTTTCCTAAGATTTTTAGCCATCCCAGAAATGTGATTTCTGAACTGCTGCAAAATAGGCATTTGTTTAAACTACTGCCTCCTTGCTCCTTCCTCACAGCAATTTCTTCAGATTTGGGAAGAGGAAGTGATCACAAGGGACCAAACCTGGGGAATATGCTGGATGAGGAAGCAGTTCATTATCTAATTCAACAATTTACAGTAAGCTATGTCACTTTGGGTGAAAACTTGATTTTCCTCTTGATAATCAGTTAACTGTGAAAGTGATTCAGCAAACACTCATATTACAGACCCAGATTGTTGTTTTTGTTTTTTTTTCTTCCTTTTACAGGTACTAACATTATCATGCAAATCCCAAGAAGAATTTTTGCCATAAATTTTCATGCTGATAAAACAGTTTTTAACTTCTTTGGAGCATGTTTGCAGGAAGTAGTCGACTGTTTTGTTTCTCGCTTTCCCTTCGAAGAAATGTATTGCAAGTTTCATAAAAAATTACATAGTGTCTCAGACAAATCTGGATTGCACTTGAACATGTTAAAGTGCTGCTTCGAAATGGTCATGTGTTGCTTGGCCAGCAGTTGTGGCTCTCATCTTTCCAAAAGCTCCCTTGTATCCAAATGTTCATGCAGAATATGGTCAGCTGAAATGTTCATTATCATGGCTGTCACTTCTATCCTCGGTTGGCAGTCTATCCTGTATTTCAACTGTCCATCACTTCAGTCGAAGTCCTGGACACAGTATCATTCATGCTTGCACGACCACAACAGAATGAACCATTCCATGCAATGAAGCAGTCTCCATAATACTTGAGGTGCTTTTCTTCAGTTTTGTTAATGTTTTTTCCATTAACTGAGTAGTGTTTATTAGCACATAAAATTCACTTCTATCCATTGTAGCAGAGAAACACAATCTTACCTGGTATCCAATGTTGTCAACAATTTAATGTCAAAGAGGACTTCACAAGGCTCGGCGAGTATACACAATGGAGATTGCCAATGGCTATGATAACATGACACCTGCAAATTGAATGCTGCCTCGTGTCAAAGTCTGCAACTTCTCAAACTGTCTTTGTACTTATGGCATGTGTGTTGAAATCTTCAATTTTTAACTTCTGAAAACTTTAAGTATTGCACATTGAAGTATGTATTCGAGCCCAGATATAGGATAGTCTTTAGCCTCATATTGGTAGTTCAGTGCGGCCAAGGCCTCCCTGTGTTGCTTATAAGCTACACAAGCAGAAATGGGACTTCGCAGTGAGATATTAAAACCTTAAGTTCTTAGAGCAATTAAATTATATTCCAATTGGCCTAAATTATTTAGACCTGAAGTGAAGTTCCATGTTTGATGGAGTGTGATGTACAGTATTATCATTTTTCAGGCAGTAAAATTTTCAGAAATGAGTGCAAATCAAATGCTGGTTTCTCAGCAGTTTCTATAAAACTTATTTTTTTATATAAATTGCAATTTGAGATCCTGGAAATCAGTGCTCAATTTAACTAGTCTTTAAAAAATTAATGAAATCTTGATCAAGAAAGGAATATTCAATTCATTTCCTTTTCCCACGAAAATACTAAATTTACACTATATCCACCAAACTATCTATAACATGTAATTTATCGTGATAATGCCTTAATATCTGGGCTCAAGTAATTACAGTAGAACATGAGTTTCAATCTGGACAATGCGTGTTCTTGTGAATCTTCATCCCTTAAAGCTAGTTTGCTAGTCTAAATGCTGTATTCGGTAGCATTTTGTGTGCTGGATGTGGCCTTACCTTTTCCTCTTCTGCCTACATGTGCAGTGGCTATTAGAGCGCATTGGTATGCTAGAAAATCGCCTGGCTGAATTGGATGCAGAGAACTTAGTCCTTCCATCTCCGCACATGCAGCAGTCATGGCAGCAGCTGGATGCCACCCTCGGAGGATCGCATCTCTACTCATCCGATATGGTAATGTGGATTGAGCGAGCTGACTTCCAAACACTTCGGTATCTTATCCAGAATTGAGACCTGACAAACACTTCGTGCGCATATCTATTTCCCCACCCCACACCCCCCTTTCCCCTTCTTATTTCCTACTCATTCTTTTGTAATGTAAACACCTTTAATAGCGATACATTTATGGCTACATTTCACAAACTTCTAACATACCTCCTCTTAGAAAGAAAGGTCCTGGTCCTGTTTCTTTCACCTCATTGTCTTTTTAGAAACAAGTTGGCCTTCAGGATAAACTGGTAAGTTGCTGGAGGCTCTCATCACCTGTAAACCTGTAATAGCTTGAGGAGTTGGAATATTCAATTAATTTTCTTCTCCCACGAAAATAATAAATTTGTTGTCATTCACTTCTTGTTTAGTTGGGCTGGATGGCACAGCTGGATTACGTTGAGTGACTGCTCGTTAACAAGGAAAGTGAGACAACTATACCACCATTACCATCCTGGATGCACAAGGTCGCTAAACTGCCCTATGTTGCTCAGACTTCAAGGATACCTTAACCCATCACCAACCCACAAACCTCTACTCCCATGCAGCTCCTTTCTGAGCAAATGGCCAAAGTGTAAAACTGGTGGTATCCATCACGAGTGTCACCTTCACTACACCTCTCAATGACGAAGTCTACTTCATCCTAGGTTGCATGAACTGCTTTGCATTCTATATTGGCCTAGCATCCACCTCCTTGTCGACTTCTATAAAAACCATTGAAGTTCATGCAAACTGTCCTTCCAGTCTCCGAACACCACATTTGACGAGTGTTTCACAATTGGGTTTGGTTTATTTCCTTAAGAGTCACTACAATGGATGTTTCAAAGCCTAAATTAGATTTCCCTCAACTTCTTTTCCGACCCTCAGGGACCCAAAGATTGCACACCAGCTCATTCTAAGTTGTAGAACTGACCCTAGGTTCATTATAGCTTCCACAGTAGACACCTGGAATGCAATGCTTTCTCCCTTGGCCCACCATTCTACTGATATCCTGCTATGTGTGTCCGGCATGTACTTGATTACTATATTCCAGATTTTGGGCTATGTGGAGTGATCATTCAATAGTGATTTTTTTATATTTTTTAATCTGGTTGATTTTAGTCATTACGGTATCTCTTAGTCAATTCAATTTATCATCAGGTAAAAATAAAAGCACTAGCAGTATTGCCAAGGGTATGCAATATCTTGCCTATCTTATAAGAAAACTAGACATATCTCTGAATGTAATTTTGTTTTTTTATTTTTTAGAACTTGATAATACCTGAGATGCAGACCCCAGCTACTGACGCCCCAGACACCCCACTAACATCTGCCACATCTGTGTCGACACCTAGCAGCAGTGATCTGGTTACTCCTAGTGACGAGCAGTTTGGAGCGGTTCTCAGACAACGGATGCTGGGAGAGAGCGGAGCTTCATATCAATCTCAGGCGTCGGGAACGGTCATGTCTGCCCTGGGCGGCTTGGAATCTATGTTCTGGCTACCTCTGCAGAGGCCTCGTTCTCTAAATCTCCAAGTTCATGACAATATGGCTGACGTAGCTTCATTGTCATTAGCGGCCAACTTAAAGTGTCAGCACAGACGTCCAAGATCTATTACTGGTAAGTACTGTATGTTCTGTATGAACACTTTCTTTAACCACCAGAAATTATCACTGTATTTTTCACTCGGGTTCACAATGGAGCAATGGAAGTACTTTGCTCATCTCTTAATGGGAATGTGCTCCAATTTTCAAAACCAAACATAGTTAATCGTTCTGATGCAGTTTCGGCTTCTTTCATAAGTGTACTTTTCTCGTCTTGGCAAAAAAATATTTTTCTCAGAGTTATCAGTAATGCCTAAAATATGGAAAACATGATGTAATACTCTGCCTTAATAAAATACTTCTCAGAAAGAAAAAATCAGGGAAGGGTTTTACGGAGAATTTTTTGAAACTCCATCTTGAAAGATATTTCACTTAACTGACTTTACCTGGTTACCTACCATGTCACAAGGTTCATGTGTAGCAACCGCATTATGATTTGTAATGGTGCAAGAGAAAAATGCACCATATTGTTGTGCTTGCGAGACAGTAGTAGTCCATCTGCACACTACTTAAGAGTAGGGATAATTAACCCTCTATTTCATGTTTATTGATGTTTTACTCTAACTAGACTGTTTTTTTCTCAACAAAGGATGTGCTAGCATAGATTTCTAACTACAGATTTGTATACGGTATTAGCAAGTTCCTTATTCTTCACAAAATATCGTGCTAGTGTAATTTACTCCACTATTAGCGATTTTTCTTGTCGTAGGACTTTTCGGTCTTTTCTTCGGTGATGAGAATATGACCCGGATGTTGCCTTCCGTTATGTTTATGAACCCATCGACAATGGGTAATGAAAGCTTGTCATTATTTGCACCAAAAGTTGAGTTCAGTTGTGCGTGTTCACGTTGCCTTCCAACTTATATAAGACGGTTGTAAATGGGTGGTAATGGTGACCATCTCTCTAGTACCTATGAGGCAAACAGAATGTTCCCCACGAATGCCACAGAGAACATCTTAACTGTCGCTGTTAAATTGAGCTTTTTCCATGTGATATACTCGATAGCTTTTGGTTCTTGACCTATGTCTTCACCAACACCATTACAATGAGAAGGTTGCTAGAATATACAGGGTCTTTCATATAAAATAAGAACGGCAAGCGGCAGTTTTGTTATTTGCTGCTACGGCGGCCTTGGCCGAGCTTGTGGCGCGCCATGGCCCCCTGCTGTACTATTGAAAGCGCGCGCATAGTACATAATATGAGAGCTGTTTTTTTTTTAAATTCCGATGTATAAAAATATCAGATTGACATACCAAACTGATTTTACTACTAAATGTTTGCTTGTTTTATTCGTATGTCTCAACATAATCGCCAAAACGATTGAAATATTTATCATATTGTTACACCAGCTTTCCAATGCTCTCGGCAAAATATTCTGCCGCCACTGAGGTGGGTACGTCTGGACAGTCTCCTGAAGTTTTTCCTTTTTGACGAGACGTTGCCGCCCAACCATACCTTCAAATTTCGAAAAAGGTGAAAATCATTCAGTGCTGGTTTGGACTAAACGTTAGATGGTCCAAAACTTGAAACACTTGAATTCTTTGTAAAAGTCTATCGTAACGTTGGTACAGTGTGGTCGTGAATGATTTCCCCCTTTTTTTAGAATTGAAGGCATGGTTGGGCGGCAACGCCTCGCCAGAAAGGAAAAACTTCAGGAAACTGTCCAGATGTACCCACCTCAGTGGCGGCAGAATATTTTGCTGAGGGCATTGGAAAGCTGGTGTAACGATACAACAAATGTTTCGATCATTTTGGCGATTATGTTGAGACATAAGAATAAAACGAGCAAACATTTAGTAGTAAAATCAGTTTGGTATGTCAATCTGTTATTTTAATACAGTCAATCGAAAAAAAAAAAAAAAAAAAAAAAAAAAAAAAAAAAACACAAAAGAAAACCAGCCCTCGTATGTACTATGCACGCGCTTTCAATAGAACAGCAGGGGGCCATGGCACGCCACAAGCTCGGCCAAGGCCGCCGTAGCAGCGAATAACAAAACTACCGCTTGCCGTTCTTATTTTATATGAAAGACCCTGTATAGCTTTCAATATTAGTGATTAAGACTCCTCCCGCGAATTGGCATCTGTCTGTAACAAATTGCAGGAGTTATTGTTTAGAAAAGCCAAATGCACGACCTCGATGATTTACGAAAAGTAAGGTACAGAATTTAGTGTCATTAGACAATGATTATCATAGCCCATCATACAAATCATCTTTTCGATCACCTGAATAATTATGCTTTATTAGGGGGTCTTCGGGCTGTAGCTCAAATAATTTCTTATGAGGTAAGTTTAACTTTAATTTTATTATCGTTTGTATTTCTTATTGAGAAATATGAAGAAAAGTTTTAAAATTTCTAACTTATGCATCTTGAATTTTTGGAAACAATTCGTCATTAGATGTGTCTCTACTAAGCTCTGAATGAAGATTAGCTGTGCCAAGTTTTTTTGCACTCGGGTATTTAGATCACTAGAAAATTAATTTTAAATATTTGAAAATCCCTTGGCCGCCATGTTGTTTTTCTCAGGATTCAGAAAGTCACAAATTTGTCCTTGCTTAACAGTCCTCTAACACCATGCAAAATTTCAGTTTGGTTGCTAAATAGTTTCGGAGATCTTGAGAACCAGTGAAATGTATCGTATGGATGCCATGTTGGATTAATTTATATATATGCTATAGAATTACATGCCTACAGATGAATATTATAATCGTGGCTCACCAACCTACATTTCTATCACTTGTTTAGGACACGAGAAATAGAAACACGATTTTAGAAATTTAGCACAGCCACCAATTTGAAGTTCTCATAGATGTTTAACCCTTTAAGGAGTATTGACGTTCTGGAACGTCACAATTTTTCAACTTTTAAGGAGTAAGGACCAAATCAGGACCAAAATTAGTAAAAATTATTTTATTTTTAATTTGACAGTTCTAATTAAACATAGTGTTTACATACCAAAAGCATGTTTTATGCTCAAAATATCCTAAAATACAACATTTCAGAACTTACCAATGCAACATGGCGGCTGTGCAAAATATTTCACAGGCATTCTAAATCTCCGAAACCATTACTGATATCGCCCTGAAATTTTGTACGGTGATAGAAGTTAATAGAAGTTCACGTATGTGACCTTGAATAACCTGTTAAGTGCAGCATGAACATGGCGGCCATGCGAAGTTGAAACATTTAAATAGATTTTCTTGCTATTTAACAATCCGAACGCAGTGATACTTGGTACAGGAAATGTTTATCCACATTGTAATGCACTGCCATCTAATTTAGTTCAATTGTTTACATAACCTCAAGAAGGTGGCTGAGCAAAATTTTGAAATGTAAGTTTCTATTTCTTGTGTACTAATCATGCGATCGAAGTCTACGTTTGAATAATTCACGTATGCAATAATAATCTAATAGTACATCACTCAATGGCCTACATATATAAAAATCGAACATAACGACCATCCAAAATATTTAGACGGCTCTCAATAACTATGAATCTATTACAGCCACGGGTGCGTCCCGCCAGCTGATACCAACCCTGCCCGACAGCTAATGCCCCTTTCCACAACTTGCTGAACAAACCAATACACACAGGGCGCTTAACCATGTGTCTTCACTAATTTATTGAGGATATAATAACACATTAGAATCGTGCTAGATTCCAAAAATGGGAGCTACACAAATCTTGTTAAACGACATTCCAGAACGGCGCTGCTCCTTTTCACGTAAACAGCAAAAGACGTTCTGGAAATGTCAATACTATTTAAACTCGAAGATCTGTACTTGCTAAAAAGTTAATTAAATTAGGCGCCTGTATATTGAGCCTTGCATGAAGATTTCACTGTGCTCAGATAATCAAGTCGCGAGAAATATCCATCTAAATATTTAAATTTCAAGTTGGCGCCATGTTGGATTTGTGTTAATCAGGTTTTTGAAAGTCTCATAGGTGAACTTAAGTTAATAGCCTTCATAAGCATACAAAATTTCAGTTTGATTGCTGTAATAAATTTGCAGATATTGAAAAACATCTAAATTAATTCGGATGATCGCCATGTTGGAATGTCCTATTTGTAGGCCATAGAATTATGTACCATTAGGTGAAGATTATTGCGTAGGTTCATTATTCAAACATTCATTTCGATTGCATGATTAGGAGACACAAAATAAAAAAATAAAAATAAAAATTCACAATCACCATCTTACTTTTTTTGAGAACAATTGAATTGATTACATGCCAGTAGGTTAAATCTTGCATAAACATTTACCGTACCAAATTTCACTGTCCTCTGATCATTAAATCGCCCGAAAAGTCCATTTAAATATTTTAACTTTAGTTGGCCACCATGTTGGTTTTGTACATGTTTTTAAGAGTGACATTTTCCATATATTTTTAACACCATATAAAATTTCAGGGTGATATCAGTAATAGTTTCGGAGATATAGAATGCCGGTGAAATATTTTGCACAGCTGCCATGTTGGATTGGTGAAATGTATTTAAATTTGATCGACTCGGTCGTGGTTGGACAAAATAGTATGTCCTTGCAGAGTTTCATTGAAACCGCTCAAGCCGTTCAGATTTTATTAGGGGGCACATGTACACACACAGTCAAAAGGTGATCTCATAAACCTATTTTTTCATATGATCAAAATAGGCTACAAATAGCTTTGTATTTTTCTGATGAATGTGCGGAGATCATATATAGGGGTAATTTTTGTCATTACTGTGGTGAAATACTTTTCTCAAGTGCCAGTCATGCCCAAAGTATGGTACAGTAAAAATGATGTATTACTGTACGGTACCGTATTGAAAGTGTTTGGGGAACCTTTCGAAATTAAGCCATTTTTGATCAAATATAATGCATGTTTTATACATTTTGACTCCTTAGAACCATGTTGTTCTAACTCCACCTGAAATTCTACATTTTTATAAAATACTGTATTGTTCCAACTCTTTCCAAGACATTTAGGTTAGTTCCATAGTATTCTAACCCAGTGGATCAATGTTTCCTGCAATGCAGTCAGCCAGCCTCGCACGGTAGGAATATTGGCGCATGCTGTAATTGTCATTCTCGCATTGTTTATGCTGACTAAAAGGAGTCGCACAAAATGGGGAGATAGTGAAAGTGAAAATTCAGATTTGATTTGAAAGAAGACCGTCTTACAACTGCATCACATAATACTGGACCTGTATATAGCATGTTATTTGATATAATATTTCAATCTCAATTATTAGAAGCAGGAAGAGCAACAGCAGCTATAAATACAGATAAAAAGCAATAACATTTACCATGATAGGTAATGAAAGATATTTTCCGTATTTTGAGGGTCAGATGACCTCGTAGTTCTGCCCCTTAAAGCAACAATAACTAACGTATTGACTTATTGGTTCCTCTTAAATATAATACACCTATCAATACAATTGAGGACCTTGCATGCAAAACCCACCAAGTCCTATTTCTGACATTTCAAACCTGTATACGCTACGCCATTATGTGTGCAATGAAGAATTCTTTGGTTATATTTTATTAGCCATAAGCAAATCCCGCCATTTTATGTAACGAATGTGTGTAAAAATTTGCTGTTTCAAGCAATAACCGCCAAGTCCATCGGATCATGGCAAGCAAGAACCGCCAAGTCCACAGAAGCCAATGAAATTGCTCATCTGTCTCACGTGGCATAGCTCATGTCTTTATTCTGCATGTCTGCCATGTCCTGTGGTTCGGATTCCACGTAAAAAGGAGGTCCCGTGGCTCATGATCTCAAGATTTACGGTCACGTTAAACTACAAGCTTCCTTCCTTCCTTCCTTATTCTGCATAAGTATAACTAATTCAATTAACCATTATTCTTGAATTTAAATATTGTAAAAATGCATTTTATTATTGAAATATTTCATTGTTAACACCCAATACTTCATTGCAGAGACTTAGCTTCTCATTCATCTACATGGCAGAATTTCGGATTAGTAGATGATTAGTATTATGTTCCAACCAAAACCCTCCAATTCCAAAATAAAATCCACATTTACAGCGAAAATAATAGGTATAAGTTTATTTTTCTCTGCTCATATTATTCCCAAACCCCTACATATCACTTGTCCAATACATACACGATAAGTACAAATTGTAGAGCAGAGACACGTTTTTCTCAATTTCGGAAAATTTTGTCAATGTGGACTTGGCGGCTTTTGCATGTAGGGTCCTCAATTCATGATAGGCATATTATTTTTTAAGAGGAATAAATACAGATTCCATTTAGTGTTCTACTAGGTATGTACTGAAAAAAGACTAATGTGAGGATTGCAATCCTTTTAATGTTCTGAAGGAAGAGTGTACACTTATTTCACCAGTGATTGAAGAAAAATACTCTTAGTTCTGGAAAGGACTTAACTTGAAAGGATAAGAAGAGGTATAAAAGAAAGGAAGCTTTTAGTTTTACGTGACCGTTAACCATGTGATCATGAGCCACGGGACCTCCTTTATACGTGGAATCCAAACCACAGGACATGCCATTTCATTTCGAAAATCTCACATGCATTGACCGGGAATCGAACCCGATCCACCTTGTTGAGAGGCCAACAGCTTGACCGCTGCGCCACCACGCCCCCATTGGGATATAAAAGTGTTGCCATTGGAAATACTACAGTTTGTGTTTGGTATGCATAGAGTCCTTAGCTGTTCTCATTCACAGACTTCAATGTTTTACTATAAGATATAGTTTGCGTGAAGAACTTGACTGGTTTTAATACTACTAAGGTACAAGGTCATTGTGTTGTACGGCATGAGGGCATTAATGGAAGATCTGGAAATTTTGTGCCGTCCATAAATCACTAGATTGAATTCTAAAAGACAACCCAAAACTCCATAAAATTATTCTGTGGTCTGAACCTTGTGTACCTCAAAAAAAAAACTTGATTATGCCCACTGCATTTATATACTTATTGGAGCAAGATGAATACAGTGTTCAGGTGATTGGACATAAATACCAGGAACCAGGGCATAGTGAATACAGGAAGTACACTCAATGCACAGTGTCATAGCTAGGAATATAAAAAATATTGGAACTGCACAGGTCATTGGCAATATACAAAGTCCACCACATGAGAAACAAGTAGTTCCGTGAAGAACAAAATAGCCTATTTTCATATATCCTACTGGTCTTACTTCGGACACGAGAAATAAAAACAGAGATTTAAAAAAATTGCACAGCCGAGATTTTTAGGTTCTCATAAAATTCCATTAAATTAGACACCAGTATAAAAAGGCTTGCATGAAGATATACCGTGCCAAATTTCACAGTGCTGGGACTTGCATCGCCGCCATATTGGTTTTATGCTCGCCAGGTTATTGAATGATTTATAGGTGAATTTATGTTAATTGCCTTTATCAACATACAAAATTTCAGTTTGATTCCTGAAATAGATTCGTAGATGTTGAGAACCGCCTAGATATTTCTGATAGTCGCCATGTTGGATTGTTATATGTGTAGGCCATAGAGTTATGTACCATTAGATGAAGATTATTGCATAGGTTCGTTATTCAAACGTTCACTTCGATCGAATGATTACAAAACAAGAAATAACTTCATTTTGAAAATTTCGCACAGCCTCGATCTTGGGGTTATCAAAACAATTGAGTTTAATTGTATGTCGGTAGGTCGCATTTTATATGAACATTTACCGTGCCAAGTTTCACTGCGCTCGGATAATTTAAATCGCGAGTAAATTCCATTTAGATGTTTAATCGTTGCTTGACCGCCATGTTTGTTTTGTGATCAGCAGGTTATTAAAAGTCCCATAAGTCATCATCATCATCATCTTGCACAGTTTCCAGCCACTGGCTGGGTCTGTTTGGAACACAAGCCTCTACAACGTCTTCTGTCTTCCCACCATCTCTCAGCCTCCACCCTTGTCCAGTCTTCTCCTCTCTTCTTCACGCTTTCTTCCACCCCCTTCAGCCACCTGTCTCTCGGTCTTCCTCTCGGTCTCTTTCCTTCCCACTTCGTCTCGTGTACCCTCCTGGGTATCCTCTTCTCCTCCATTCGTTTTACATGTCCTCCTTCATTAATTCTATGGTCCTCTCATTTCTTATTCTCTCCATCTTTGTAGCTCCAATACTGCTTCTCAAGAACCTCATCTCACTGGCCTGTATTTTACTCTTCTCCCTTCCTTTCATAACCCAGGTCTCCGAGGCATACGTCAGGATAGGGACATAGTACGTCCGATATGATCTTTTTGCTGTTCTGAGGGACATCCTTGCTCCATAACATGCTTCTCACACTCCTCCGGAATGCTTCTGCCTGTCTCCCCCGCTCATTTATTTCCCTATCGTTTCTTCCATTATCTTGTATCAGGCTTCCCAGATACTTGAAACTCTCCACTTTCTTCAGCTGTTCCCCACCAATTGTTATTCCTGTTGTGGTTCATTCCTTCTTCCTTGTTGTGATCACCATCTCACTCTTATTTATGCTAAATTTCATCCCATATCCTTGTATTATTCCTTCCCACACGTCCCATAAGTGAATTTAGTTATTAGCCCCTATCAACATGCAAAATTTCAGTTTGATTGCTATCATAGATTAATAGATATTGAGAACCATCTAAATATTTTGGATGGTCGCCATGTTAGATTGTTATATATGTAGGCTATAGAGTTATATACCACTAGCAGTAGTGCCCGGCTTCGCCCGGTGGATAGATTTGTTTTCTGGATAATGATGAATACTACTACAGAACTGGCACATGATACTTAAATAATTCGGCTGTCCCGAGCTTCTGAGGTAGCAATAGTGTCATTTATCGCCACATAGCGCTGGAGGATAAGGATGGGAATAAATTAAAGTAAATTTGAAAGCACCAACGCTTATTGCAGCTGATCTCAACGGAATCTATAGCGGAGAAGATGGACTTCGGAACGGTGGAGATTGCTGAAGAGGCAACCCAGTACTCGGGGAATAGTATGAGTATAGCATCAATTAGCAGCGTCTGTTTCCTATGTTACGGGCGGCTGCAAGGGCGTCTGTTCTCCATGTTAGGGGCGGCCTGAATAATAGCTGGCAGTACCTTCATAAAATGCCTTCGGGAGTGGCGACCCTATCGTAATAATAGCCTAAAATGGAAATGGCACTTCCAATGATTCGGAGAAGGTTAGGGCGTACCCTGCAGGCGACGCGCAGTTCCTTTGGTACTGGGAGACGTGTGAGAAATGGGCGACCAGTAACCGAAATGAAAGTGGGAATCATGTATGTCATGACCCTGACAGGCAAGGTGGAGGAAGTGGTAGACTTCATGGAGAGAGAGAAGGTTGGAATGATGGGGCTGAGTGAAGTGAAATGGAAAGGTAAAGGAAGGAAGAAATTAAGGAAAGGATATACATTATACTGGAGTAGTGGCCAAGAGGCAAAAAATAGTGTGGGACTGATAACCTCGAAACAACTGGAGGAGTATATTGAAGTGGTAGAGTGTGTGAGTGACAGAATAATGAAAATTAGAATGAAGATGAAGAATGACGTGATGGACTTCATACAAGTGTATGCACCACAGACTGGAAACAGAGAAGAAGATATTGAAGTATTCCTGGAGGATTTAGAAAGAGTAATTTCAGATGTAGAAGTGGTGATCATGGGAGATTTGAATGCACAAGTCGGAAACGAGAGACAAGGAAAGGAAGAAGTCATTGGACCATATGGATATGGGATAAAGAACCGGGAAAGAGAGGAACTTGTAAACTTTTGTGAAAGGAATGGACTGATAGTCGGTAATTCATGGTTTCGGAAGAAAAACGCCAGGAAAATTACGAGATATGGGTGGGTTGATAGAAGAACAAAATCCGTAATTGACTACTTTCTGAAGGAAAGGACTAATCGCAGAAAGCTGATAGATGTGACAGCTTTACCAGGAGAAGCACTTGATGGGGACCATAGAGCTGTTGTGGCAAAATTTAGATGGGGAAAATTGGAAAACCTAAAGGAGATCAGAGAAAGTAAAATAAAAGTATGGAAATTGAAAGACAAAACTGTACAGGAAGATTTTCAGGAGAGATTGAAGCAACAAATCCCAGTTACTGAAGTGGAAAACGTAGAAGAGGAATGGTCCCACTTTAAAAAGGCATTTGGTGGTGCAGCAGAGAGTGCTTGTGGTAGGACGTCAACAAGAGTGAAAGAGAAGGAGACACTGTGGTGGAATGAGGAAGTGAGGAAAGCAGTGAAAGAAAAGAAGTCTGCATGGAAAGAATGGAATCGAGATCAAACGGAAGAAAACAAAAGGAAGTATCATGACAACAAACGGAGGTGGAAGAAAGTGGTAGGAGAAGAAAAGAAGAAAAGTTGGTAAGAATTTACAGGAAGAATGGAAACATATGTAAGTGGCAGTAAAAGGATGCTGTATGGACTTCTAAGAAGGAAGAGGAAAGAAAGAGTTTTCTACAAAGCTGGTGAAAAAGGAAGATGGAGAGTTGTTAACACACCCAGAAGAGATAAAGGGACGATCGAAGGAGTATTTCGATAAGCTATTGAATGTGAACAATTGTACAGGTCTGATGGAAGTGACACAGCCTGACGAGTCTACAACAGAAGATGATATAACAATGCTGGAGGTGGAATTAGCAGTACAGAAAATGAAGGTGGGAAAAGCAACAGGGGTTGATTAAATAAGTTTAGAAATGATGAAGGCTGCTGGACCTGTTGGTATGCAATGGTTGTATCGACTGCTAAAGTGTGTGTGGAAACGGAAATGTGTACCAGAAGACTGGGAGAAAGGGCTAATAATACCAGTGTTTAAGAAGGGGGATAAGAAGGTATGTGATAACTATAGAGGGATCACCCTCATATCACAGTTAGTAAAAATACTGGAAAGGATATTAGAAAGAAGAATGAGAAGAAAGGTGGAAGGAGAGTTGCAAGAGGAACAGTATGGCTCCAGGAGTGGAAGATCCACTGTGGACCCAATCTTAAGCTTGAGGCAGGTGATGGAAAAGAACTGGGAATATGGAGAGGATTTGGTCATGACTTTCATAGATCTAGAAAAGGCATATGATAGTGTCCCCAGAGAGAAGGTATGGGAAACGATGGTTAAGAAGAGACTGGGAAGAGAAATGTTGGAAATGGTGCAAACAATGTACAACTGTGTTAGCAGGGTACTGACCCCAGTTGGAAAGACAGATTGGTTTAGGAACAAGACTGGACTAGGACAGGGGAGTGTGCTGTCACCTCTTTTCTTCATAATGGTAATGGATGAAATTGTAAAGGAAACAAAAGAAGCATATGGACATAAAGAAATGAAGTTACTGTTATTTGCAGATGATATTGTGGTCTGGGTAAATAACACCGAAGAAGTGCAAAAACAACTAGATGCACCGAACGAAAATATTCAGAAGTACGGACTGAAAATCAGCATAGAGAAAAGCAAGACCATGGTGATGACAAGAGGGGAAAGACAAGGAAAGGGCACTGTGAAAATTGGAAGTCAGAGTTTGGAAATTGTGGACACGTTCAAATACCTAGGAAGTGAATTGATGCAAACTGGTAGGTTGGACATGGAGATTGGCAGGAGAGTACAGCAGAGCAATGCATTCTATCAAAGTGTAAGAAAACTTGTTTGGGATAAGGAAGTACCAAGGAAAAGCAAGGAGGTAATGTATAAAGTGTACTATGTTCCCATATTAACTTATGCAGCTGAGACTTGGACCCTGACAAGCAGGCAAGAGAGTAGAATCCAAGCCAGTGAAATGAAATTCCTAAGAAGTATGATAGGAATGAAGATGTTAGGAAGGAAGTTGGGATGGGAAAACTAAATGAGAGAATTGAGAAGAATAAACTAAGGTGGTTTGGACATGTAAAGAGGATGGAGGAAAATAGAATACCAAGACAGATGCTGGAGGCAAAGTGCAAGGGTAAGAGAGCAAGGGGAAGACCTAGAACAAGGTGGATCGATTCAGTGAAGAACAGCTTGAGAAAAAGAAATCTGGACTGGGACAAGATCGTGGAAGAAGAATGGTGGAAGGAAAGAGGAAAGTGGAGAAGTGCCATAAATACCCCGACCCGGCAGGAGCTGGATGATGGTGGTGGTGGGTGGTGGTGGTGGTGATGATGAGGAAAGTACTGCACCAAAACCATCGTACTTATACAGAGGCATAATATTGTCATGATAACTGTTTTCAGAGGCCTAAGAGATCTTCTTGAACTAAAATTTATAAGAAGTACAAGATGTAACTATTTTCACAATTCTGCTCCAGAACACTGGTAGGGGTGACGTGATATAGCTCGCCTTGCCAGCCAACAATATACTTATTAAAATATTCTTAGTTACACTACTACGGACATGAATGGTTCTAGGTCCTTGAAATGTGGTTTTCAAGTTACTTTTGTCTGTTATTCTAAATGTAAGGAATGGACAAGTGGACAGTGTTACCAGCAGGGTTTCGTATGTAAAATTTGGTACATTTCGGTGAAACGGTGTAGATTTGTGATAAAGGGCCTAAATGCAGGGAATGGAGTGGTCTGTCCGAAATTTAAGGTGGACAGTGTTACCCGCAATTTTCCGAAGGGTAAGTATACAAATTTTGGTTCAGATTGGTGAAATGGTGTAGATTTGTATAAATAACAGACAGACAAACAGACAAATATTGAGCTTTATATATATATATAGATTAGATGAAGATAATTGAGTAGGTTCATTATTCAAACTTTCACTTCGATCGCATGATTAGGACACAAGAAATAAAAACTCAATTTTAAAATTTTGTAATTTTGCAGTCGCCACCTTGAGGTTATGTAAACAATTGAACTAAATTAATTGTCAGTGCATTACAATGTGTATAAACATTTGCTGCACCAAGTTTCACTGCACTGAAATGGTTGAATCGTGAGAAAAGTCTATTTAAATGTTTCAACTTCGATTGGCCGCCATGTTCGTTTTGTACTTAACAAGTTTATGAAAGTAACGTAGATAAACTTCTATTAGAACTCTTCATCACCATACAAAATTTCATGGCGGTATCTGTTACTGTTGCGGAAATATAGAATGCCAGTTAAATATGTAGCATGGCCACCATGTTGGATTGGTGAAACTTATTAAAATTTGAAAGGCACAGTCGAGGTCGGACAAGGTAGTAGAGTAGAGTCTCGCAAACTCGACACTTGGTAACCCAAAATTCCGGATTTCTTGGCCACCCTGACAGGAGAAAAAAAATCATGATTTTTGTTTGTTTTTGTATTTCTTTCGTCTTCTCCATCAATGGAATTATCGACAGTTAAATAAGACGCGAAACAAGTAGACCTACAGTACATAGTGTAACAGAATTTATTCAGTTACAATAGCTCACCCTCGGGTTTTGCTTCGTGCAGTTAGTTTGGGGTATTTTATTCGTATTGTAGCAGATTTGCTAGCCCACACTGTTGGGTGATAAATGTAACTGTTTACCTTTGCCTAAGCTATGTTGTTTTAATGGGCGCCAAGACCTCAATGCAATGTTGAAATCTAAATTTGTATTTAACAACGTCTAGCTCTGGCAGAACACCTTCAAGACTCTATTCACTCAGATCGTGGTATGATTTGATCATTAACCCAACAAACAATTGTATCAGGAGAAGGAATTGGTCTATATCTAATGCTACCTACTGAAAGCAAAGATTGCATTGTAAAAGAAATGAATTTATTATATAAAACAAGTATAGCAAAATTAATAATAATAATAACTATAAAATTTAAATTGGAGCGTTGTGATTTGAATATTACCGATAGAAAATTACGTGAAAACGGAGTCTGATAAATTGATTTTACTCTTATTTCCAAGCTATGAAGTTACTGAAATATGAAATGTAAAACAAAGAAAAATGAGAGATTGCGTATTTCTGCGTCATTTGCGCTTACCACTGGAAATTGCCAAAGCATTTCCCTCGTACTTGATGATGCCGTGAGCTTCCCACAGTCTCCTGGACGTCGTCATCTCCGTCGGAATTTGATGATATTCTGGTAGATTAGAGAATTCTATGGTCCGTACCTCGGACCCAAACACTCGTACAACCGCACTGGTTAAGTTTTGCAAAAGTTAGTCTTCAACTCCACTGAACATCGGAGCGACACGCACTTCCAACCGTACTCCGCAAGTTCTACACAGATAGTCCTCGTTTCACGGCGCGTCGAACGATATATGCACCTGTTGGCTCCCCCACCACGGTACCGTCTTCCAGCTTACGTTGTCTCCCCTGATTGGCTGAGCACGCCTCCAGTTCCCCTCCTCTGCCTCATTACACTCGGCGCGCGAGAGGGAGAAGTCGTTTTCCGTTCCAACAATTCGCCTTTTCTAGACCTTGCGACCCAGCCTTGCGTAATACTTCTCGACAGGAATCAGCTTGTATTCGAATTCCCAGTGAGTCATGTCTCTCAAATACCCTAACTGACAAAACTCCGTAAAATTCCGTAATCACATAATTTTCTATAATATTGTCGTTCGTAATAATTTGCTTGATAGCGTTTTCTAAGACATAGAAAACCTATCTGAATGCTAATAATTTTTATAAAATGCTCCGAAAATACCTTAATAATAATTATAATAAATTAATAATAATAATAAATTACCATGAAAAATTCTCTTGGCTGAACAATTTGCCGCGTAAATAAATATAGAATGGCTTCCTACTGACTTATGCCAGTTGCATAAAACCCCTCGAAAAACACGTTACAGTATCTTATTATATATGAGTTTAAAGTGGGGTTGCAGAAGGTGATTTTTATTGTGCCTGTGTGTGTTTTTGTGGACGGATTCACCTTTGGATGGTCCGGACCACCTAGGATCATTGTTTATTAATTATCGGTTTTTGGATATTTGATATTATAAAATACGGGGTTTTGCGATTTATTACGTTTTGGGAATAATGATATGTAAGACTGTATTATGTAGAAGCATTATTTCATTTTGGTTTGGGGTTATGGCTTTATTTTGACCTAGTAATGTTAAATGTTAGATTCGTGGCTGTACTATAAAGGTACAATGAATTGGTATTGTTACGTGCCACCCCCCCTAGTGGCACTTGTTGTTAACTGGATTACGGTGGGTAGAAAGCACAACACCAATTACTGCTTTAAAGAAATAATTAACTTTATTGTGGCCAGAAAGATACACTACTCAACAGCAAATACAAGCAATTATTACCTTACTCCAGTTTCCTCACGTCGAGAATACTTCCCCTTTCACTTGTCAACCGACCACAGTTAATCCTCTCGCTAATGAGTCCGGCCCCGTACGCTGGCTGGAAATTGCTGCACTAGGTCTGTCACTCACTGTTTTGCAACTCAACACAATGACCTCGCTCGCACTAGGTAAGCACACTCGCTCAAAACACAGGCAGTCCCCTGTAAGCTCCTCACTCCCTTCGCTGTCAAGAGAATCGGCTTCACTAGGGGTTTCGCAAGTCACCACACTTCTGTCGCTCAGGATAAGCTCCCGCACTCGCTCGTAAAACACAACAACAACCACTGCTTGACAGGTCGCTCTTATATAGCAGGCCGGTGACTCAATAAATGCTTCTAGATCCATCCAGGGTTTACGGCTTCTCGAGGTTTCCATCGCTGGCTCAGTTACGAATATTCTGGACCATCCCTTTGTCCTAGTAGCCCTGTTGCATAAGGCGCACGCAATACACGAGGCAGGGCACAGCCCAGCCCTGGGGCAGTGTGACTCATGCGGCGAGCGATGACACAAACCCACAGCCGTAACACCACCCCCTTCCTAAAAAGGCTGATCGTCCCGATCAATCATTGGTCCATCTGTGTCCCTCCGTAGGCTGCCAGGTGATCTCGATGCACGATCTTTATCTTCGCCCTCGGGCTCCGCTGCATCCTGTAGACGACATCGTTGATCCGTTTCACGACTCGGTACGGGCCCTCCCAGGACTTCTGCAGTTTGGGTGACAGGCCTTTCTTCCGTAATGGGTTGAAGAGCCAGACCAGGTCGTCCTCGTGGAATCCGCCGGCATCCGTCTGCTGGTCGTATCGGGTCTTCATTCGGTCGGTCTCGATCCGCAGTTTCCTCCTCGCGAACGCGTGCACGTCCTCCAGTTGGTCGACCAGTTCTTGACAATACCGGCTTACCGGGATCGGATTATTCCCAGGTCGGCCGAAGGCAAGATCGACAGGTAGACGGAGCTCCCTCCCAAACATGGCCCGGGCTGGTGTGCACCCGGTGGCTTCATGCACGGCGGCGCGGTAGGCCAGGAGAAATAGTGGAAGATGTTTGTCCCAATCCCTCTGGTGCTCGCTGACGACTATTCGTAGATGGTTCTCGATGGTGCGATTGAATCGCTCTACCATCCCGTCGGACTGAGGGTGTAGCGGCGTTGTCCTTGTCTTCCGGATTCCCAGCAGCTGGCATAGGTTCTGGAACACCTGGGACTCGAAGTTCCTCCCTTGGTCGGAGTGCAGTTCCAGGGGTACTCCGTACCGGCTGACGAATTCCTTCACCAGGGTCTCTGCAGGTCTTGGTTAGGGAGCGCATACACCTCCGGCCATTTGGTAAAGTAGTCGCTGACGACCAATATGTAGGGGTTCCCTGCCTCGCTTAACGGGAATGGACCAGCAATATCGATGGCCACTCTCTCCATGGGGCCACCCACGTTGTAGGTCTTCAGTGGACCCCGTCGTCTACGTCCTGGGCCCTTGCTGGCTGCGCAATCGTGGCACCTCGCGCAGTGGTTCTCCACGTCTGTTCGGCATCCGATCCAGTAGAACCGCTCTCTCAGCTTCTCCAGGGTCTTCTTTATCCCTAGGTGGCCACCAGATGATCCCCCATGAACTTCCTTCAGGACTTCCTCCGTCATAGCCTTTGGAACGACGACTTGTTCCCGAGATGTCTTCCCGTCGGTGCTCTCCCAGGTACGGCAGATGAGGCCATCCCTTACAATCAGCGAGTCCCACTGCGCCCAGTAGGACTTAAACTTTGGGCTGCAGTCACTCACAATGTTCCACCCGGGTCTGGAGACACAGGTCCTCTTCCATTCGGCTATCAGTCCCAGGTCATCCCCCAAACCAAAATGAAATAATGCTTCTACTTAATACAGTCTTATATATCCTTATTCCCAAAACGTAATAAATCGCAAAACCCCGTATTTTATAATATCAAATATCCAAAAACCGATAATTAATAAAGAATGATCCTAGGTGGTCCGGACCATCCAAAGGTGAATCCGTCCACAAAAACACACACAGGCACAATAAAAATCACCTTCTGCAACCCCACTTTAACCCAATATAATAAGATACGAATAAAATACTCCAAACTAACTGCACGAAGCAAAACCCGAGGGTGAGCTATTGTAACTGAATAAATTCTGTTACACTATGTACTGTAGGTCAACTTGTTTCGCGTCTTATTTAACTGTAGATAATTCCATTGATGGAGAAGATGAAAGAAATACAAAAACAAACAAAAATCATGATTTTTTTTCTCCTGTCAGGGTGGCCAAGAAATCCGGAATTTTGGGTTACCGAGTGTCGAGTCTTCTTGAATTGGTATTTTCGAGTGCTGGATGTGTTACATACCCGGAGAAGACAGGCAGTAATTCAAAGTTCTGGGAATACCTAAGCTATTAATAGCATGAACTCAGATGAACTGGCGCGTGGAAAACTACTGTGTGACGTCAGTGTGAATTTCGACTGTCTGATGTTCATGTGTTGACACGGATGTTCCGCTAGGAGCGGGCCACGCACGAATTAGTTCCGGCAGAAACATAGGGGTTATGTATCCCTACGCCAGTGCATATAATGGCATGTGTGGCGTTCAGAAATCGTCTTCTGGCTTTTACAGCGAAAGTCCATTGTATTATAGGGGGCACAGACACACATATGCACACACACACACAAACACACATGTACAAAAGGTGATCTCATAGGCCTTTTTTTTTTCATAAATGAAAATAGGCTGAAAATGAGTTCCGTGACTACAAAACTGTTGCCAAATTAACACATTTAGGAACCATTCCTTGCTGCTCCTTAAAGCAATTGGTATATACCAGTGGCGACTCCTGATTTTTATAATGTGTAGGACGTAATAGGATGAAGTCCAAAGATAAATTAATGAGAAAGGTTGAAAATTACAGTTTCCGGTAGTCCATAGCCTACTGTAGTTCGAATTTCTAAAGGGAAGAGCATGATGATAATAATAATAATAATAATAATAATAATAATAATAATAAAAGTAATATCAGTCTGTAAAATATTTATAGTGAACAACACAAAACATACCTGGTTAGTGGATTATTTGAATTTCAGATCGATTCTCCTGCCCTTATTTTCCGCGAAGATATCGATGATTGTGTCATGGAATTGATGTTTTTTTTTTTCAAGTCCCGGAAGAAAGCTTTCTCGATAGAAAGTGATGCTAGACCATTGAGACGTCCTTGTGCTGTAGAATTTCTGCAGTATGTTTTAATGCGATTCAACAAAGAGAAGCTCCTTTCTGTTGAGGCACTAGTAGCGGGAATAGTCAGAATTAAGTTGATAAGTTTTGACACTTCCGGTAATGTGTCAAGGAAATCGTTTGATACAATGTAGTCATTCAATTTTGATATGGAATTTAATCTGAATGATGGTGAACTGAAGACGTAAGACAATTCAGAATTTACCCCCGGACTGTCGAAAAAGCTGCCATATGGCGATTTCATTAGAGAATGAAGATGCTTAGTGGGAAAACAGTGAGAATATTCCTCAAATTTGTCGACATTTAAAAGAGCGAAAAATGACAAAGAATGAAGGTCTCTAAATCTGTCTTCAATACGTGCTGAGAAGTGATCAACTATTTCAAAGTATAGGCGGCGAAATGAGGTTTTCATGTCATCTTTATTGTCCGTTTGTTGCTTCTTTGTAACAGGAGCATCTTTGTTATGCAGTTTAGCCCACAATTCATCAAACTCCTCATGACAGGACTTCAGAAACTCTTTAAATTCTTGGATTTTACTCTCACAAAATATAACGCCACATATCTTCTTTTGCAAAATTTTGAAAAGTATTTCTGCTTTAGGTAGAATCAAGTGGAAAATTTCCAACAGAAAAGTGAACTCAAAATCAAGAAGGTTCTTAAGAAATCCTTTTGCACAAAATCGTGTTTCAGGATCGAACGGCATTGTGTCATTCTCACAATTATTTGACTAAACAACTGAATCAGTTCTGTTTTGTGGTTATAAATCATTTCCAGTAGTCTATTGTTGTATAACCATCTGGTTGGAGCAACAGAAGGAAAACGGGCATTTACTATCTCGTCAAGAGCATGAGTTCTTATGTTTGAATTGGATAAAAACGACGCGAAACCGGAAACGGTCGAGAAAAATATTTTACAATTTCTGATCACTTTTACACAGTCCTGCAATACTAAATTTAGTTTGTGTGCATAGCAGATAGTGAGCAATGCTCGTGGACACTTTGACTTTACTCTCGCGGCTAGCCCGTTATATTGGCCAGTATTGACAGATGCGCCGTCATAGGTTTGAGCAATTAACTTACTACTGCATTGAAACTCATCTAAATGATTAAAGACATGTATTGCTATTCTTTCGGCACTTCTGTTATTTCTCAAATCAAGGAATCTTATGAACCTTTCTTGAATTTCGCCATTAGGATCAACATATCTGAACACTATACTTAATTGCTCCTTCCTTGATATGTCCATTGTCTCATCTACAATAATTGCAACAAACTGCGCAGCAGAGATTTCGGCTTTTATGTTCTGTATTAAGTGTTGAGCACAAGCGTCGATTAAGTCATTTTGTATCATTGAACCTTGGCCTGAGAACACCGTACAATTTTGTAGGTGATTATGCAAATTCACGTCGCGTTCTGCCATGTATTGAATCAACTCCCTGTAATTGCCTTTATTAGCAGAATCTTCCGATTCATTATGGCCTCAATAAGGTAGCTCCTGAAGCACCCAGAAGCAAGTAACATCTATTAACGTACCTATTACCTTCCACTTTTTCATTGTGTTTGTCTATTGACTCTTTATAGGCTTTGCTAAGACAGCATTCAATTCTAGTATCTGAGTTTTGAAATTGTTTCAGTAAGATTCATCATCATCATCATCATCAGCCCCAGGCTGGGTCTGTTTGGAACATAAGCCTCGCCACTTAGTTCTTTCTTCCCACCACCTCTCCGCTGTCACTCTGGTCCAGTCCTCGCCTCTCTTCTTGACACATTCCTCCACTCCTTTCAGCCATCTATCTCTTGGTCTTCCCCTTGGTCGTTTCTTCTGCATCTGCATCTCATGTATCCTCTTGGGAATCTTCTTCTCATCCATTCTCTTTAAGTGTCCATACCACCTCAGTCTTGATGTCTCAATCCTACCTTGCAAGGGCTCCTCTTTCACCATTTCCCTGACCTTTTCATTCCTCACCCTGTCTCTTCTTGTTACTCCGATCCTACTTCGCAGGAACTTCATTTCACCTGCCTGTATTCTGCTTATGTCTCTTTTCTTCATTGTCCACGTTTCTGAAGCATAGGTCAGTATTGGGATATAGTAGCTTCTGTATAACACTTCCTTGCTTTTTTGTGGGACATCTTTATTCCACACTAAGCTCCTAATGCTTCTCAGAAATGCTTCTGCCTGTCTGCCACGTTCCATAATCTCTTTGTCATTTCTCCCATTTTCCTCCACTATACTTCCCAAGTACTTGAGACTTTCCACCTTCTTCAGCTGTCCACCTCCAAGTGTTATCCCACTCATTGGTCTGTCCTTTTTCCTGGTCGTTAACAGGATCTCACATTTACTGATGTTGAACTTCCATCCGTACTCTCCCACTGTTTCTTCCCAAGCCTTCAGTTGCTCCTGAACTTCCTCCTCCTTGTTTCCCCAGACCATGAGATCATCTGCAAACACCACTGCTTTCATCTTATCTTCTCCTATCTTTCCTGCTATCCCTGTCATTACCTCGTCCATAACCACAATAAAGAGAAGGGGTGACAGCGCACTACCCTGTTTCAGGCCACTCATTTGTCTGAACCAGTCTGTTCTTTCCCCTCCAACTTTCACACAACTCACACTTCCCCAATACATCTCCTTCACTCTGCCTACAGTCTCTTTTTCCACTCCCATGTTTTCCATTGCTTTCCAAACCTTCTCCCTACACACACTATCATAGGCCTTTTCGATGTCCAGGAAGGCCATCAGGAGATCCTCTCCAAATTCGTAGTGGTGTTCCTGGAGCTGTCTCACTGAAAATATGAGATCCACTGTTGATCTCCCAGGTCTGAATCCATACTGCTCCTCTCTCAATTTTCTCTCCACTTGGGCTCGTATTCTACTTTCTAATATCTTTTCATATATCTTGGTACAGTGAGGTATGAGTGTGACTCCCCTGTAATTTCTGCACTCCTTTCTGCTTCCTTTCTTAAATATTGGGACAATTAATCCTTTCTTCCAATCTTCTGGGGTCTTTTTCTCCATCCATATCACCCTCATCACACAGTACAGCCACTGTTTCCCAACCTCCCCTGCTGCCTTCACCATTTCAACACTCACTTCATCCACACCTGGTGCCCTTCCTCCTTTCATCTTGTCTATAGCCATTTCCAGTTCTCTCCAAGTCAGGTCCTTTTCCATTCCTGTGTTATCTTCTCCATCTTCCTATACATTGTCTTCCTCCCTATGAGCATTTGGATTCAGCAAATCCTCAAAGTACTCTTTCCACACTGTCTTGAGTGCCTCTTTGTTGTGTACCTCATTTCCGTTTTTGTCCCATCATTACCACATCCTCTCGCAGACCTCTTCTCTTACTTTTGACCATCCCATAAAGTACTTTCTTATTTCCTCTGCTGTCTTCCTCCATCATCTCTGTCCACTTTACCATCCACTTCTTCCTCTCCTCTGCGACAATCTTGTTTGCTTCTTTCTTCTTTATCTTATAATCTTCCCTTGTCAGATCAGTTCTTTCCTGGAACCACACTCTGAAAGCCTTGTTCTTCCTTCCCACAGCTTCTTTTACTCTCTCATTCCACCATGGTGTCTCTTTACACCGCTTTCTGTTGCTTGTTCTTCCACATACTGCCACTGCAGCTTCCACCATTGTGTTTTTGAATTGCTTCCATTCCTCTTCCCCTGTTTTAGGATTGTCTGTTGACATCCTTTCCCTTATTATCTTCTGGAATTCTTCCTTGACTTCCTTTTCCTTGAGTTTCCATACTTTGATTCTCCTTTCCTGGTACTCTGTCCTCTTGCTATCCTTAACAACTCCCAGGTTCATTACAAGCATTCTGTGGTCGCTATCTGAGGCCTCTGATGGTATTACCTTTATATCTCTGACACTTCTCTTCATTTCCCAGTCATACAGCATGTAATCTATCAAAGATTTCTTTTTTAAATCACTGCTGTACCACGTTACCTTGTGGCTTTCTTTCTTCCGGAACCAGGAGTTGCCTACCACTAAACCGTTTCTCTTGCAAAAATCCAGCAACTTTCTCCCTTCATCATTCCTGCTACCCCATCCTTCTGCTCCCAATACATTTTCATATCCTTGCCGTTCACTTCCTACATGTGCATTCAAATCTCCCATGACAATGATGCTCTGCCCATTCCACTGGTGTTGTAGCTCCTCCTCAAAGTCTTCCTTCTCTTGAGCTGTACATCCAACTTGAGGGGCATATACCTGGACTATCTCAAGGCTTGTTTCCTTTACAGTTACTCTGATCTTCATGATCCTGTCACTTATTCCCTATACCTCTTCCTTCATTCCATCTCTCACAACTACTCCTACTCCGCTGCTCCTTCCTTCACTGTTCCCACTCCAGTACAACCGGTACCCTTTCCTCAGTTCTCTGCGACCTTCTCCTTTCCATCTTGTTTCTGCCAAGCCCAGTACATCCAGTTTTCTTCTCTCCATCACATCTACAATCTCCTCCACATTTCCTGTCAGTGTCTGTATGGTTAATGTTCCAACTCGTAGTCCATTAGCATATCCGGGTCGTCGTCGTTTGCATCCGTCCTTTCCGAGGCCTGTTCCTGGTTTGAAAGCAAATATGATATCCACTACTGGCTTGCTAGGCCTATCGTGCTGGTGCTCCCGAGAGCTGATCGCGGCTTTCAACAATTCACTCGTCCGTTTCAAATCCTTCGAAATTAAGGTCCATCGTATTTAATTGACTTCATTTAACTGTACTTTCCACATAATCACTATTTACTTGTCCTTTTCACTTAACTTACGTTTTTAACCACTGCACTCTGAAGGTTCTTTTTATTAAATCCGTTTTCCACTCGTCGCCAGTGTAATGACTCCTTCATTCTTGTCCATTTGTAACTCAACTGATTTATTTCTAAGACGTGCCAACATAACATAACATAAGATGTAGTACCAACATTACAATTTACACATATCATATATACACACATAATACCTATTACATTACACATCCTTCTCTTTCAGTCTGTCTATTTCCCACCTCTTTGGCTTTTGACTTTTCTTCAGTTTCTTCAACTTTAATCTGTAGTAATAAAATTAATTAATAAAAAACACATGCTGCAAATAAAACAGTGAAGTACATGGAAGAACATTGTCCTAACTGGGTGTTTTGTTAGTAAATGTTTGATCATTAGTGTGAACAGCACCAATTTTGACTATGCTAAGTCTCTGTACATGCCCAGCATTGCCAACCTCATAGGTTAAATGGACCGAACAATTGACTTGTCACGTAGGAGTAAGATTGCCGCTGCAATATGTTCCTTACTTTGCTGATGCCGCTTTCGTAATACATTTCCTAAATTATTCAAATCAGCTACGCCACTGCTGTACCAAACATTTTTCTGAACAGAAAATAGTAGACAAGGCCAACAGTACAGCTTATTTAATGCCTTGCACCCACATAACCAAGGTATTTCTGCATATTTGGAAACAAAAAAAATTAATTTGACTATTTTCCCACCTGTTTTTTGAATTGACATAAGTTAGGTAGGGGAGGAGTAGGTCGTCCCTTCGAGATTAGTTCTTCCTTCTCCGCATGGCTAAATGAACTGAAAGGATGCAGAAAAAGCCGCTCGATAACACAGTTACGGTCACATGGCTACTCTATTGCACCTGTTAGGCTACTGCTATTTGGTTCTGGTCCCGAAGTACCTGGCGTATTCACGCTGGCCATCATTTAAAAATACTACACACGAGATAAATCAACGCACTTTAATAGGCTACTTATTAATTTAAAATAATTATTATAGCTGGGCTAAATTGAAGATATTAGACTCAGTCTAATATTAATTATTCAGTCGCACAGCACTATTAGGAACACATTACACAGCACAATACAATTGAACTACAATACCACTCAAATGATGTGCACACGGTGAAGACAGACTGCCGTATCCATTCTGACCGCGCGAAATCGTAACCAATAATAAGCCTGTAGTGCTGGTTTGAATGTAACCAATAGCGAGACTTGAGGATCTCAGTAGGCGTCCTCAGAGCGCCATTTAAGAGACCATACCTGCCCCTTCCCCCTCAAGGGTTCCCATACATTTCTTAAGCTATAAACACGTGCTTTGAGGATGCAAGGCTCTCTTCCTCAGTTTCTACTCCGGGTGGCGAAGGTCACACTTCACCCATCTAGGGGTGAAATGTAGAACTAGTTACAAGTCCTGACAGTGACAGTGACACAGAGCTTATCGAGAGGGCGTGCAAGGCAGCCCCAAATACTGTTTTACAAAACATTTTAAACAGTTACAGCTGAGAGCTGACTGTAGGATGATCCTCACGTCCTACATGGAGGAATCGCCACTGGTATTTACCAGACATGTCAACGTGTGCCCACAGTGGAACAGCATCCCGCCGTGAGCTCGGCAACTACCCCTCTTCCACTTGCAGTCGCGGCTCTGGGGGAGGGTGTAGCCGGGGCGAATAAACTAGCACGCGTGGCCGGCCAAGAACAGGGAAACTAGCAAACATAGCTTGCAGTGTGTTTCTTCATGAACAAGATCACGAAGCATAATTTCAATCTTCTCCCAAGCAGTGATGTAGCAAGGATTTAATTTCCAGGTGGGGGTCCTTTTCCCATCTACCAACCTGATCGTCTTCCCACAGAATGTACACCAACACACACAGTCAATGCAAATTACACATTGAAATTGATAGACCTAAGGTTAGGGAGTTTTATTAAACAGAGATGCCAAAGAAGAATGCCAAGATATTTTTAAAATGGAAATTCAAACACACAAACAACATAAATGAACTAGTTCAAACATAAAATAAGAACAGTCTTCACCCAAAGGATTGTGCTTAAAAGTCACTAAGTGCTAACAAGAAATTGAATCTAAAGAAACACACATCTACTGTGGTATCTACACACATACATTAGTTTGTAGTTCATACAAACAAATTAAATTATTGTAGTAAGATCCCTAAATTACCTCCAATTAATACAGTGGTAAATTAAATTTTATGTCTCAGGAAATTAGTACACAAGATCACTAAAACACCTGTTCATGAAATGATAATTCAATCACCAATTTTATTTAACATGCAATTACATTTATGTACATTACTATGAAGCTTGTCATTTATGGGAACTATTTATATTATACTGGTATTTAGAACTTATTCAAACCGAATAGAGGATCCTACGTTACAAGTCAATTGTACGGTCCATTTAACCAATGAGGTTGGCAATGCTGGGCCTGTACAGAGACTTAGCATAGTCAAAATTGGTGCTGTTCACACTAATGATCAAACATTTACTAACAAAACACCCAGTTAGGACAATGTTCTTCCATGTACTTAACTGTTTTATTTGCAGCATGTGTTTTTTATTAATTAATTTTATTACTACAGATTAAAGTTGAAGAAACTGAAGAAAAGTCAAAAGCCAAAGAGGTGGGAAATAGACAGACTGAAAGAGAAGGATGTGTAATGTAATAGGTATTATGTGTGTATATATGATATGTGTAAATTGTAATGTTGGTACTACATCTTATGTTATGTTATGTTGGCACGTCTTAGAAATAAATCAGTTGAGTTACAAATGGACAAGAATGAAGGAGTCATTACACTGGCGACGAGTGGAAAACGGATTTAATAAAAAGAACCTTCAGAGTGCAGTGGTTAAAAACGTTAGTTAAGTGAAAAGGACAAGTAAATAGTTATTATGTGGAAAGTACAGTATAATGAAGTCAATTAAATACGATGGACCTTAATTTCGAAGGATTTGAAACGGACGAGTGAATTGTTGAAAGCCGCGATCAGCTCACGGGAGCACCAGCACTTCAAAATATAGTAAAGGAACTTGAGGAGGACATTCAAAATATGGCCCAACCACCGCGCCTTATTGGAAACTTGGACGTTTTCAATCCAAAGGATGAGAAAATTGAAGACTTTTACAGCAGATTCGAGGACTACTGTTTAATGAATAACCATGCGTTGGGTCCGGACGCACCGGCAACTGAACGAAACGATTCTCCCGCGGATGGATCAAACGTCGTGAGAAAAATTTGTTTTTTCTTAATAATTTAAATCGCGAAGTACGGGCAACTCTAAATCGTTTGTGCAGACCTGTGAAACCCAGAAATCTTACCCTTGAGGACCTTCTGAAACATTTTAATCCTGCCGGTTTGGTGCTCGCTGAGACAGTGCGGTTTCAACGTATGACACAATTGCCATCTCAGACAATTGCGGAATTTGTGCTTAAACTTAATGACTCAGCTCAGACGTGTGATTTTGGGAACAATTTGGACTCTCGTCTACGAGATCAGTTCATGTTTGATCTCACATCAGACAAAACTAGAGATCGATTATACCAAGAGCCAAATCTTACTTGTGATAGAGCGGTGGAGGTGGCTAAACGAATGGAGAAGTGGCAAACACAGTCACAACAGATGGCCACAGAGCGGGAAGGATATCAGGTCAGTAAAATTCAGCAGACCTATACAGTGAAAATCGCGGAGGTAGCCGTTCACCAATAATAGTGGGATGCGAGGACTGGCTTGGACGAGGCACTGCAGGATGCGAAGCTTTTGGTCAACAGTTTCAATCGCCGGCACCAAACAGAGGAAAGGAGATCCAGGGAAATTCCGAACGAGTACTCTCAGTACCTAGAGGTCAACACTTAGGGCGGAGACAACCTAACAAGGCGTCACAAGTATGCTGGAGATGTGGATCATCAAAGTGTCACCCAGATAATTGCTGGTCCAAAAGTGTAAATTGTTTTGCGTGTGGAAAAATAGGTCATACGGCTCGTTATCGTAGAGAGAAAATTAAATCAGTTGTCAGTGACGAAGGGCAAGTTATCTGTAACTAATGTAAACTCTCTCCCTGCTAAATACTTATAGAATTTAGTTAACCCATACATTATAGCCAATGGAGTTTATATTAGTTACAGATAACTTGCCCTTTTTCAATTGTTACTACTATTTCTTCCAACCAATCCCTACCAATCAAAGGCAAAAACAACTGAGGTGTGTCACATACTACCAACTTCAGGTCATGTTTATCTCCTACATTGTCACTAATCTTAACTGTTACTGTTCCTTCCACTTTAATCGGGCTACCATCTACTGTTTTAAGTTTAGCATCACATCCGATAATACTTAAATGTGGAAACAATTCTTGCAACTGCTTTACATGAATTAAACTGTATCCTGAGCCCGTATCAATTTCCATTAATACCTTTACACCATCAATATTGGCTTTCACTAACAATGGTTCATTATTATGTGGATCAAGGTTTACCTCCACTCCGTTCACATAGTTCCCAGTATCTCGAATTACCTCATTATTTGTGTTTTTATTACTATCCTCAGTGTCGTTTTGTTTAAATCCTATTCCTAGCAGGAAATATTTGTGTGTTAGATCTCAGTGAAGCATATTTGCAGCTAGAATTAGCTGTCGAGTCACAGGAATGTCTTACTGTAAGCACACATTTAGGATTCTTGAGACCAACACGCCTCATGTATGGTGTGGCTCCCGCACCTGCCGCCTTTCAGGAATTCATGGATGTGTTATTGTGTGACATGGAGGGAGTGACATGCTATATTGATGATGTTCTCATTGGGGCAGTAGATTTTAAGTCTTTACCCTGTAAACTGGAGAAAGTGTTAGGACGCTTCCAAGAGCACAATGTTAGGGTAAACTTAAAGAAATGTTTGTTCATGAAAGAAAGAGTAGAATATTTAGGACATGTTATTACGAGTCAAGGAATTGAAACTACTCCCAAGTGAGTAAAGCCAATCGTAGAAGTTAGAATTCCCACAAATGTACAAGAGCTGAGGTCATGGTTGGGCATGATAAATTTTTATAGGAAATTTTTGCCAAATCTTAGCACCTTGCTGCAGCCCTTAAATGAATTACTAAAAAAGACAGTCAAGTGGTCTTGGTCTGATGAGTGTGATACTAGTTTTGAAAATAGTAAACAGCTGCTGATAGGGAGTAATGCACTCGTGCATTTTGATCCTTGTAAACAATTGGTACTCTGTTGTGATGCGTCACAATATGGACTAGGCTGTGTTCTAGCTCATAGAGTAGATGGAGTTGAGCATCCTATTTATTTTGCTTCTTCAACACTCTCCGAAACACAAAAACAATATTCACAAATTGAAAAAGAAGCATTGGCTATAATGTATGGGTTAACTAAATTCTATAAGTATTTAGCAGGGAGAGAGTTTGTATTAGTTACAGATAACTTGCCCTTAAAATCCATATTGTCACCTGAAAGACTCATGCCAGTAGTAGCAGCTGCCAAATTACAACGTTGTGCTACTACTTTAGCAGCATTCAAATACAAAGCAGAGTATAGGAAAAGTGAAAATATGGGACCTGCAGACATGTTGTCTAGACTTCCCAGTCAAGATGAAATTGTAGAAAGTGTAAAAAGTGTAATAACTGAACTGTCAGGGTTACCCATAAATGCTGAAATTGTAACAGATGTTACTCTTAAGGGTCCTGTATTGACAAAGGCTATTGAGTTAACACAGTCGGGTTGGCCACAACAAGTGACAATGCCAGCGCTCAAACCGTATTTTGAAATACGCTATAGCCTGTCAGTGGTAGAAGGGTGTCTTCTTTTTGGAGATCGTGTGGTAATCCCCTTTGAATTAAGAAGTAAAGTACTGGATACCCTTCATGGTGGACATCCAGGTAGTGTAAGGATGAAAATGAGAGCAAGGAATGTGGTTTACTGGCCAAATTTTGCCAAAGATATTGACGAGTATATTAAACTGTGTGAACCATGTGCTAGAGTAAATTTTCAGGCGATTTCACCAATACAACATATTTGGCCTTCAACGAACAGTAATTGGACTCGCCTGCACTTAGATTTCTTTCATTTTAATACTGAAGTGTATTTGATATTGCTTGACAGTCATAGTAAATGGCTGGAAATATGGGATGTTGGGGGTACCTCCTCCACAGCTGTAATTGACAGATTGAAAGCATGCCTTGCCACGTTCGGACTTCCTGCTCAAATAGTGACCGACAATGGTCCCCCCTTTGATTCCTTCAATTTCTTGTCATTTTGTACAGATAATGACATAGCTTCTAAAAGCCCACCTTATCATCCTCAAGCGAATGGCCTTGCAGAAAGGGGAGTGCGAACAGCAAAGACTGGTCTTAACCCTCTTAGTGCCAGAGTCGCTGTGAGCGATCTAAACTTGACTTGACCATTAAAGAGAGTTCTAGCTACCATTTTCTGGCACACATCTTTTGTTTTCTGTCTATCGATATACTCGAGCGATATTTGAAGTTCCTTGACTTGTTTACGCGCGACTCGTAAAAGCATGGCGTCCAAGGGAAGGAAGCATCGTTTGAGAGAGGAAGAAATTGAAGAATTAATAAAAATGAGTCAAGTGGTGAACTCGTGGACTTTGTGGACAGTGATTGCGATCTTGTGTGAGACGAATCAAGTGCCGATTCTGCTTCGGACAATGAATTACCTGCGCTGAATGCGATCGTACATAACCAAACAAGTGATAGTGATGGTAATTATGTTGATAGTAATAGTGACTCGGAAGAAAGGAATGTTGACCAGGACAATCCTCCACAGGCTACACAACCACAAATGTGAAAGATAAAACTACAGGGTGCCCTTCTGTTTATTTATTTTCACTGTAATTATTTTTATTTTATTTATACCAACAATGGGGTGTACGGTATTTCATAAATATGCTAGATTTTAGAATTTCGGTTTTTTGACACCCCTGCTGAAATTTTTTCAACTAAAAAACTGCATTTCCTGGTTCTTTTGTTATGTATGTGTGCTCTCCAGTGTTCATTTTTACTCCATTTATAAGCGTGTGGTAATAGGAATAATCAAACTTTCTAATTTTTATTTGACAGAAGAAATTATTTTATTTAATTAATTAATAAAGAAGGAAAGCCTCCGTGGCTTAGGCGGCAGCACGCCGGCCTCTCACCGCTGGGTCCGTGGTTCAAATCTCGGTCAGTCCATGTGAGATCTGTGCTGGACAAAACGGAGGCAGACAGGTTTTTCTCCGGGTACTCCGGTTTTCCCTGTCAAAATTTCATTCCAGCAACACTCTCCACTATCATTTCATTTCATCTGTCATTCATTTAATCATTGCCCCAGAGGAGTGCGTCAGGCCTCGGCAGCCGGCACAGTTCATATCCTCGCCGCTAGATGGGGGCTCCATTCATTCCATTCCTGACCCGGTCGGAGACTGGAAGCAGGCTGTGGATTTTTCAATTAAAGAAAGAAATTTCATAATGATCTGAAAATTTTCCTGAATTTAGATAGCTATGTTTTGCACTCCCTGACTAAATTTCGCTTACGTATCTCTCAAAACAGGGGATATACATATTTTTTCTGAAAGCCTACATTTTCCATTTAAACAGCCTGGCACTTTTAGACTTCACCTTTACCTTTTCGCCTGGCACTAAGAGGGTTAAGAAAATGCTAATGTCTGAGTCAAAATTGTCAATTAAGCATAAAGTTTATAATTTCCTTTTCCAGTACCGAAATACGCCAAGCACGGTAACTAATATCACTCCAGCAGAAATGATCTTTAACTTTCCGGTACGAACACCTCTCAGCAAGCTGAAACCAGCTGCTAAACAGTCTTATGTGCCAAATGTAATTACATTTCAGATAGGGGAGCAAGTTCGTGCACGTAGGAGAAAGGAAGATATCCCTGAAGTGGGTACAGTGATAAAAGCCCTTGGGCGAGGTACATACTTGGTAGATTTAAAAGGTAAACAATCCTTATGCCATATAAATCAAATGAATATATATTATTCTAAGCCAAATACCCAAGTTGGGGAACAAAGGTCTAATCAAGATGTTTCAAACACCGACAAACTAGTTGTGCCCCAGAACCAGACAACCATGTTAGCAAAACAGGCAACTCCGCTAGCAATAAACCTAGAAGCTGAAACTATACCTCAACCTAACCCTGAGGTAGCACCTGTATCAGAATCATCCAGTCAGGACATAAAATCAACAACTATCGTTCCCCCTGCTGGAACTCAAGTGCGCAGATCTGAGCGCATCAGTCGACCTCCTGTTAGACTGAATTTATAGATTTCTAACGAGTAGATATTGTCATTGAAGGGAGGAAAAAGTGTAATGTAATAGGTATTACGTGTGTATATATGATATGTGTAAATTGTAAAGTTGGTACTACATCTTATGTTATGTTATGTTGGCACGTCTTAGAAATAAATCAGTTGAGTTACAAATGGACAAGAATGAAGGAGTCATTACAGGATGTAAACAAAAGATTCAAGAAGAGTATAAAGGATGGACTAATGAAAAACCCTAAACAAACTTCAATTGTAGACGAATGGGTACTTTAGAAGAATGAAATAACAAAATCCGCAGAAGAATACATTGGTAGGAAAGAAAGAATAGGTAGAAAACCGTGGATCACTCTAGTTATACTAGAATTAATGGATGAAAGGCGGAAACACAAGAATGTAGGAGATGAAAAGGGGAAAGCAGAATACAGATGTCTGAGAAATGAGGTTAACAAGAAGTGCAAGGAAGCGAAAGAAGAATGGTTGAAAGAGAAATGTGCAGGTATAGAAAATTGTTTGAAATTAGGAAAAGTAGACACAGCATATCGAAGGATTAAGAATACTTTTGGGGAAAAGAAGACTTAAGTGTTGTAATATTAATGACACGGATGGAAAGCCTCCAACAGATGGAGAAGAAAACGTTGAGAGATGGAAAGCTTATTTAGTGTATAAGGGAAAGGAGATTGAGAATCATGTAATGGGAAGAGGAAATTGATGAGGATGCGAAAGGAGATTTAATACTGAGATCAGAATTTGACCAAGCATTGGAAGACTTAAGCAGGAGCAAAGCACCAGGCATAGATGATATACGGTACCGATTTGAGTTGCTACGCTGCATTGGTGATGATGGTCTGATCAGGTTATTTCACTTGATGTGTAGGATTTATGAGACAGGTGAGGTACCCTCTGATTTCAAGAAGAATGATATCATCCCTATACCGAAGAAAGGGAAGATGTGAAGATTTCCGCACTATCGGCTTGATTACTCATGCTTCAAAGATCCTGTCTAGAATAATTTACAAGAGGATGGAAAGCGAGATAGAAACGGAGTTGGATGAAGACCAGTTTAGTTTCAGGAGAAATGTAGGAACAAGGGAAGCTGTACTAAGTCTTAGCTGATTTTGGAAGGTAGAAAAAGGAAAGATAATAGAACGTTCATGGCATTTGTAGACTTAGAAAAGACTTTTGATAACGTTGATTGGGCTAAATTGTTTGACATTTTGAAAATGATTGGAATAAAGTACAGAGATAGGAGAGTGATCTACAATCTATACAGAAACCAGATAGCAGTCATTCGAGCTGAAGGATATGAGAGAGAAGCTGGTATTCAGAAAGGTGCAAGGCAAGGCTGCAACTTATCACCCATACTCTTCAATCTTTACATTGAACACACACTGAAGGAAATTGGAGAAAAATTTTAAGTGGGTGTGAAGATTCAGGGAGAAATAATTTCAACTCTTGAGATTCGCTGATGACATCGTCATCTTGGCTGACAGGCCAGAGGATTTGAATGGTATGGACTCCGTCTTGAGGGAAGAATTCATGATGAGAATTAATAAATGTAAAACGAGAATATTGGAATGCAGCCGAAATAAATCAGAAACCCCTATGGACATCAAATTGGCAGGTGAAAATCTAAAGGAAGTAGGAGACTTCTGTTGCTTAAGAAGCAAAATAACCAGTGATGGACGAAGCAAAGAGGATATAAAAAGTAGGCTGGCTCAGGCAAGGAAAGCATTTCTACAAAAAGGGAATCTGTTGACATCGAATATAGATTTAGGTATTAAGAGTAATTTTTGAAAGCCTTTGTCTGGAGCATGGCACTCAATGAAAGTGAAACTTGGGCTATTGGTGCAGCAGAAAAGAGGAGAATTGAAGCATTTAAAATGTGGTGTTACAGGAGAATGATGATCAGATGGGTAGATAGGGTTACAAACGAAGAGGTATTAAGACGAGTGGGAGAGGAGAGATGTTTCCGGCGACTGCTGATGAAGAGAAGAGATAGGTTTGGTAGGGCACATACTAAAACACCCAGGAATAGCAAGCTTAGTTAATGAAGGAAGGGTCGAGGACAAGAACTGTAGGGGTAGGCAAAGGTTAGAATATGTTAGATTGCCTCAGATGTAGGGTGTGGTAGCTATGTAGAGATGAAACGATTAGCTCAGGACAGGGAGGCATGGAGATCTGCATCAAACCAGTAAAGAGACTGAAGACTCCAAAAACAACTGTATTTATTGACCTTTATTATTAATCTTTAGTCCAAAAATTTTAGGAGTGTGTACGGGCCTCCTGGACCCCGGGTATGTCACTGTTTCAAGTACAGTACAGTACAGTACAGCCTTGATAATCAGAGGTAATTGGGGGGAGGGGAAGTTTCCTTGAATTTGGAATAACTCTTACTACGCGGAGCAAGATTGGAAAATCTTCGAAAAGGAAATGTTCAACAATCAGAGGTAAGGTACATAATTTATTGCATTATTACGACTTGCATTACGATTAGCATACTTGGTGAAATATTCCTCAATTGACTTCTGTTTCTGAATGTTAGATCGTTTGTGTGCAGCAATGTCACGCCATCGCTTGAAGAGTAGGGTGTCGGTGGGAGTTCCTTCTGACTGTTGTTCTACGTAGCGTAGCGCTACGTCCAATCCTGTGAGACATCTTTGGCGCTGTTTGTTCCAAATCTTGTTCTACACTCTCTTCTGTTGGTTCATTGAACATTTCAATGATTGATGTATCTGTAAGCTCATACTGAAGCTATGATTTCATTAGCATTTTCTCATCCTGGAATCTATGAGATTTGATTGGATAAGTTTGTCAGCAGACACAGCACTTCCTAAAATATTATTCCACGATTTCACAAGTATCTGGTTTCACCTCGTCCCATGATTCAGCTATCCAATACACTACATCCCTCATGGTTATCTTTTTGAGGAAGTTGGTGATGTTTTCCCCCGTTCTGTTGCTTCCAGGAGTGACGGTGGTAGGCACTGCCGATACATTTTCTTTAAGACATTTCAAAACACCCTGATGTATAGGTTGCATCAAACTTGTTAGATTAGAAGGAAAAATTAAAGCACGAACGCCACCACACATCAGTTCCTGTTCATCTGGATGTGACCCCGCATTGTCTAGTAATAAAATTGCTTTCACAGGCAAACCGTTCACTCTCAAAAACAATTTAATTCTTAAATAATAATAAAAAAATAACACTCTTTAAATATTTGCCTATCTATCCATGAGCTCTTCAGTTTCTGTAAGAAACTCGCAGTACTGGCAGTGAAATGTCTTTAAGAGCTCTCGGCGTAGCTGACGACGAGCTTTGTGATTGCTAGATGCATTTGATGCTTCGAGAACTGTCGCTCTTTGTTTACTTTTCTTGTTAACAGGATCACAAGTTTCTTCATGCGAAGCAAGTGTCTTGGAAGGCAACATTTTAAAATTAAGTCCTGTTTCATCGCAATTGTATAATTGATCAGCAGTGAGAGTTTCACTTTTATGAGGTGGTAAAGTTTTTCACAGAACTAATTTGCACCTTCAACATCACCGACGAGTTTTCCCCCACACATTTCAAATGTCAAAACACTATCTATTTTTCCACCTCTGTAACCAGCCTTCATTTGAACTAAAATAGTCTTCTCCTTCCTCAAAATAATTTCTAATATGGAATATTTTTTCTTGCAACATTGGATCCAATATTGGGCTACCCTAAACCACTACAACAATGCCTGACTTTTTTTCATATTCCAATTTCCTCATGCATTTTCTGTCTGAAGCGTTCTCTGAGCACTTACCAGAAGAATATTTTTCCAGGATATGTCTGTTTCATCGCCAATCACCAACTGTCACTTCTCCAACTCCGTATTCAGCAGCTAGCTATTGAATAGTTTCCACTTTATAGTCTTTTCAAAGCTTCCAATTTCACTTTTAATGGCACAAACTTCCCTTTATATTTAGACACAATATTAAACAATGCACAACAACACTGTTCACAACCGTTACATACTATACATAAAGTCTTGCACACAAGCACCGATTGTGAGCTGGCGCAGATGCGTTGTGACGGGGAAAGCATGTGACAACGAGCACTCTCGTGATCTCAGTAGAAGGTGAGATGGTGGGAATAACCAAAGTAAGAGGCTTCAGATAGCACATTTTGAATTACTGAAAACAATTTAAAGTGCAGCTCAGAATTAACCCCTCAAGCCGGTTCGCCGTACACTGTACGTCCGCTGGACTCGGCTCGTTCAGCCGGTTCGACGTACCGCGAACGTCCAGTGCAGGCGGAAGTAAGAATGTATATTACACATGAAACATGGCTGCTTCGCGGGATCTTTTATAATCTTACGAATCGAGAAGATATGTACTTTCATGCCATCTGTTGTTCATAATTAGAACTCATACGAAATTGATCGATATCCGTGACTTATGGCTCATGTCGATCAGTGTAGGAACATGAAACGCGCTCTGTTGAGTTTCATGCTAGTTTCTTTAGAAGGTACCCCGTCCTTTCCTGCCATCTCGAGTATGATTTGTGAACTATATCTAGCTTGAGAAATGTTGCCACTTATGCAGGGGAACCACCGAAAACGAATACTTCGGAGATAAGATTTTGCTTCGCGGGCTTGAAGCTACTCAGTCGCAGAGCAATGGCCGGGCCGTCTCATTCTCTTACGGGCGCAGAGATTATTGGTTTGATTGATGACAGTAGTGGAAGTGAAGTATCGGGAAGCGATATTTTCGGTAGCGATCCAGACAGTGACTACGCACAGCAAGAGGTAACTGGAGAAGTGGCAGACAGCGCTGATGAAGAAGAAATAGCTTCAGCCATAACAACATCGTCCGCTGCTCAGTGGTTGTGGCGAGAGGTAGATGTTGTCACGAGCACACAAAAGATCTCATTCACGGGTATGCCGGGTACAAGAAAGCATTTCACGTCTGTTTTAGATGCTTTTTAGCTGTTTTTCGACGACAAAGTGATTGAACTAATTGTTCGAGAAACAAATAGGTACGCAGCAGAATGTAAACTTGGCGCGCCCTTGAAACCGAGGTCGCGCGTCAGGAAGTGGGAGCCAGTGACAGGGGAGGAAATTTATGTGTTCTTGGGGCTAGTAATGCTGATGGGGATAATTCAGAAACCAACCCTGAAGAGCTATTTCACCAGGGATGGATTTTTAGAAACCCCTATATTTCCTCAAACAATGCCAAGGGACAGGTTTGAACTAATATTGCGATATTTACACTTGGTTGACAATTCCACACGGGATACATATTCGGGGCCTAAAATGCTTTTCAAAATTCAGCCTTTCCTGGAAATTATACACGAAAATTTTCAGACAGCCTACATCCCCACCGAAGATATTTCCGTGGGCGAGTCACTTACACTCTGGAAAGGCAGTCTTAGAATAAAAATTTATATCCCCCTAAAAGCTGCAAAATTCGGAATAAAAACTTTTGAGCTCTGCGAATCCTCTTCTGGGTATCTGTGGTCATTTACTGTTTACAGTGGGGCTGATACAGATATCACACCTTCAGCTGAGGTACCTGATGATTTGAAGAGCTCAAAAATTGTGGTCAAACTTTGAGAGCCACTAATGCAAAAGGGGATGGACAATTATTATAATTCTCCATCACTTTCTATTCTTCTCAGAGAAAAGGGCATAAATGTTGCTGGCACCCTCAGACTGAATAGAAAGAATGTTCCGGATTCAGTCAGACGTAAAAAACTAAAGAAGGGCCATAAGAATCCATTGCTGCGGAAAGCAACGGAGTATTGGTGTTGAAATGGAAAGATGAGAGGGATGTCTCCTTCATTTCAACATTTCATAGCAATGAAATGGTCCGCAAAACAATTAGGGGAAAGGAAATTGAGAAACCTAAATGCATTTTTGGATACAATTCTTGTATGGGAGGAATCGACAAGAAGGACCAAATGACACAGCCGTATGCCATGGAAAGAAAGAGGTCACAAAAGTGGTACATACAACTGTTTAAGCGTTTCTTGAATGTGTCAATACACTATTCATACATTTTGTTTTCAAAGAAACAGTCTACTGACAAACTGGCATACAGACTAGATTTAGTAAAATCAATTATACTGACTCATAGGCCTCAAATAATTGCTCGTAATTCTGGACACCCCTCAATAAATCCACCTCCAGCAAGGCTAGTGGAAAGGCATTTTATTGAGAAAATTCCACCAACTGGATCAAAAGCTAGGCCCCAAAGAAAATGTGCTGTATGTAAGGCACAAAAGAACAAATGGAAAGACACAGTGTGCTGGTGTCCGGTCTGTAAAGTTGGGCTGTCTTGAGTTTTGTTTCAAGGAATTTCACACAAAAGTAATCCTGTAAATGCGAAAGGTATGCCTTTTTAGTACCTATGTAAATATTGAGATTGAGTATTATCATGTAGATATCTTGCTTTCAGTGTAACTATACCTGAAACAAGTACCAAAAGTGGAATTTATCCAAATTATATATTTTTGTAAATATTGCGTGTGATTATGGACAACCCTGAACAGCAGTCGTCACATATATTGCTGAAAAACATTGGATATGGTCTCGGTAAGTAGTCCTAAAATTTTCATTGCGTTATGTTTCATAGAATTAACATTATTAAAGTTTTAACTTGATGGTGTCTAAACCTCTGCTGAGCATCAATTTAAATGCCGCCTGTGAAGTGATCAGCTCTGGATTAAATAGCCGGCCTGAGGGGTTAATGGGGACTCTGTTTAGTGAGACTATGTATTCATAATACTGCTTTCGATGCAAATACTGTGTTCTCATACTAACTGGGCTTATGGATGAGTTTGAGAAAGGATTTCAGAATTGTGAAGGTGTATACAGTATAAAAGAAAAAGGCAGCAATTTTTTTGCCTTCCAGGATGAACTCAAGAAGTGTCCTATTCAACTCTCAATTAGAGCATAGATCTATGTGTAAAACACAATCGATTGACCCACTTGTCCTAACAGCTTCATTTTTCTGCAAAGTTGAATTCAAAGTTTGGAAAAATACCAAAAATGTGTATATTAATGATTTTAAAAAGTGAAGAAATGGTTCTATTTTAATTCTAATTAAAAAGTGATTTTTTTAAAGTTTTGGATTAATCCCTTCAACCTTCACTTGTTACTCATTTATATGCTAAATTTGTAGTTTCCAGCTTCACTGGAGGTGCTCCTTCTAAAGTCCTTGTAGCCCTTTGTAGCAGTATTCTCGTGTATAATAATAATAATAATAATAGGAAAAGTTCAGAAGGCAGAAAAGTTTAAATACCTCGGTGAATGGATAGAGCCTAACCTATCAGAGGAAGAAGCCTTCGTGTCACGCATTAATAAAATGGAAATGGCATACAACCTGACTAAAGACATCTACAATAAGAGATCGATATCCTTAAACGCCAAAATTAGACATTACTGCACCGTTATTCGACCAGAGGCTCTGTATGCGGCAGAGACTCTAACAATGAACAAGAAAGTTCTAATGGAAAAACTAGAGGCAAAAGAAAGGAAGATTTTGAGGAAAATCCTGGGTCCTATCAAAGAAAACAGCGAGTACAGAAGGCGTCACAACCACGAATTATACAAGCACGTGGAGAAGATCAGTGACACGATTCGAAAAAGAAGGATTGCCTTTTATAGCCACGTGACACAAATGAGCCCAGGCAGGATATCAAAACGGATATTGACGTACTTTCAGGATAAGAAAACCAAAGGGGCATGGTTCACGGAAGTTGAGAAAGATCTACGTGAAATGGAAATTTCCCCTAACGATATCCAGGAGCGTGTTCCACTTCAGGAAAAACTACGTACGCACAAAGGTTTCCAGGAAAAGCCGAAGCTGAAGACAGGGAAGGTGTGGTCCCAAGAGAGAAAAGAACAACACCGGAGACGAATGCGGGAACACTGGGCGGTATTTAAAGCTCGAAAGAAGAGACAGTTGAACTGACGTGGTCCCTAGTTGGCCGAATCGAAGGAATAATAATAATAATAATTGTATTATATTCATTTCTTACCCTTGAGAAGGATAGCTTAAATTCTGTTAACATTTGTACACAGATCTGTCCACAATGGTATGTTCAGTCAAACTTATTATTCAGGCCGATAACATCTGTTAAGCCCTTAAAACAACAATTGTCGCCTCTTAAAACAACAATTGTCACAATCATACGACTCATTCAGAGGATTAACGAGTTTTCGCATTTTAGATGCTAATTAATTTTAGTAATCGATTTGCGTTGTCACCTGCAGTGGTACTGGTTTTAATCCAGTAGGTAGCAGGCGAGGCGGTGTGTACAGCCCTGCATGGCTTAATCCATTCCCGTGCTGCGTCACAGCAGGACAGGACATGGCTGGTATATACAAAAGGAAGTGATGTCAAGTAAAAACTTTCATTTGGTGAACAGGAATTTGGCACAACTCCATTCATGAAGCCCATGTCAACCAGATCAAAGAAAAGAACCAAGCAGCTACCAGAACCCCAGAGCACGAAACATACAAATGACTCTGCTCTGTCACAGGACATAAAATCATTGTTCAAATTCTTTTTAGGATCCGATTTCTTCAGGATACTATATTGAAGACTTCTTATGTTCCTCAATACATTCCAAGTAGGCTTAAGTGTAAAATTGTCCAATTTTACTTTTATAACAAAATGGCATAACTGTACAGTACCCATTGAGTGTGCTGAAGTTGTAGAATCATTCACTAAGCCTTGTGATCTTAACTTAGTCTAAAGACTAATTATACCATTATACCACTTGGAACATAAAAGGAGTTGGAACAAAACTTGACAGAAATGTAAGAATACAATCAATTTTTGTTCTAACTCCAAATGTTTTTCCAATTTTTCTCTATTTTATATTGACAAAATGACAACTACTAAACAAATATGTTGACATGCATTGACCAATAGGTAAACTTTCAGTGATGATCTGAAACTTCATTTCTCTCTACTGTAAAGTTTTCTTAAATAGAGTTAGAACAACATGGCTCTAAGCAGTCTATCTCTCATTTTTCTGTTGCATCTTACCCGTTTCATACCATAGGCATATAACTGACATTTCCCAACTACCGTTTGTGACAAGATGCAAAGCAATTCCCAACATGCCAAGTAAGTAATCTTGTGGCTGCCAAGGCAACTGCTGCAAAGGCAAAGGCTGCAACTGCTGTGTCAGAACGAACCATCCCATGCAGATAAACATTCAAAAGTAACAGTTCCCAATTATAGATTTTTAATTAAATATGTTTCAGTATCTACACTCAATTGTCCCATAATACCCTAAAATTGTTAATTTTATTCTACTGTATTTCATTATGACTATAGTAGTTCTGATGTCCCTTTAAATTGACTAAATTCAAGAAAATGCTAATTCACAATTTTCAACTAAATAAATGCCTAAACATTCATTTGTTAGTCAATTAAATAATATAGCCATCCTTGAGCCTATTATTTTTGAATGCTTTTTCTTTTTTTTCATTCCATAGTTCATAATGGAAAGAATCCAGCTGCTGGTGAAGATGGAGGCAGTGACAGTCCCGAAAGTGGAAATCGGGATGAAGGCTACTCCACGATGTCGAGCGATGTCCAAGGAGAAGCTGGGCGTTCTGGAGAAGCGGCAAGCTCAATGGTAACATCGGAGCCTCTGCATAGAGGAAGAGGTTTAGAGGACGTGAAGGAGGCCACAGAAGAAAGTGATAATGCTGTAGTACCTGTGGGATCTGCTTCAGCACTTATTGTAGACAACAGGTTGCTCATGATGGAAGATGCATGTGATCCTGATGTCCTCTATATCCCCTTAGGACTCGCCTTAGGTGTGTCTAGTGCCAATCCTCGTCACAGTTTTCCTCCTTCTCGAGACCTGCTCCCTTATCAACACATTATGCGTAGCTTTTCAGATTCTCATTTATATCTCAAACTTACTACTGCTGCATCTTCTCCATGTACAGGACTTTCAAGTTGCCACAGACAACATTCATCCTTCTCGTTCTCTTCCTCGGCTTCGTCTTCGCCGTCTGTTCTTTTGTTAGATCTGGTAACAGGATCGGGTGAGGGAGCACTCAACCAGGCTCATCCTCTCCGTCGAACAAGAGCGACGACTAGTCTCCTGACAACTGCTCTCAACGATCACCAGGACACTGTGGATGATGACGATGATGCACACAGCAATACTGGAAGCTGGTGTAGTGGAGGGGATATAGTAGTGGAAGGCTGTTGGTGGGATGCAGATTATGTTCAGCATTGGCTACGTCTAGATGATACTCGTAGTGCTCTTCAGCAGCAACATCGCGACCTTATGGAGTTAGAATATGATCAGGCAGAACTCGAAGACTGGAGTATGTCTCTGTCTTCTGAAGACATTGCTTCTTCTAGTTCTGCACAGTCGACAGTTCTATCCTCAGCAGACTCGTGGTCTCTGTTGTGGAGACGACCTGGTCCAACTCTAGAAACTTTAACCCCCAGTCAACAAGTGTGTGGAATGCTTCCAAGTATTCAGGAGAACAATGCTCTTGAACTAGAAGAGGATTCTAATGAATGTCTTTGGAATAATGCTAGTTACCTCTTAGATAGGCCAAGTGAACTTTCAGCGATCCTTGATGGGGAGGGTAGCGATCATAATAGTGCTAATGTTATCGGCCAGAGAAGTAGTTGGCCGTATGGCAGTAATATTGGCATTGGTGCTAGTTACAGTTTGGCCTCGCCAGGTGGGAGTTGGTCCAGCACGGGTACGAATTCTGAGGAGTGCTGTCACTCTTACGATTGTGCTTATAACGGATGTGTAGATGGGGGCTATGAAAACTCTTCTAAGCGGTCTTCTGCTGCAATGAGCGGTTGCAGCGACGATGGCACAAGTGCGGAGTCTCCGGCCATTGGAACAGATTTTACCCGTGACTTCTATCGACTCGTCAAGTTCGAAAGTACAAAAAGTTTAGCTTCGACTTCATCCCGTAGTCTTATCTCTGGAGCAGGTATTATGGATGTTGGAGGTTCCCTTACACGGAAACCAGTGTCAGAACCGATGTCCATCACCCCCGTGATGCAGTCACAGGATCGAGAAGAAACTCTGCAGAGTGTACTGAACTTCATTGCAGAACAACAACAGTATTGTGCATCTAGGGAAAAGGATGATCTGGTGAAAGGTCAGTCTGTTCTGGTGAGTGATGGAGAGCACAGAGTAACTAGTATAAGCAATTGTGATAGTAGTTGTAGGACTTCTTCTGAAGTGCAACCATACGAAGAAGCTGGGCCAAATACAGAAACAACCAAAGATAAGAAATCTGTCTCACCTGTCCCACTATGTCAGGGCAGAAAAATTGATTCTCATGATTCAGTTGAAAGTTGTCCAAAACTGACTCAGAATTTACCTAACAGTGTTTCTAGTGATAAGGCAGTTGAAGAAAGTGCTGAAGATCTTGTCAAAGTTAGTGAACGTGAAGATCAGATCCATACAATAATTGAAATGAGCACTATGGGCCACCCGTACCTCACTGTAGATGAGAATGACATCCACATCACTTCAAACAAGGAGAACTGTACTGAAGTACTGCTTAATGTACAGAACAGTAAACAAGACCACTGTCTTGATTTAAATGCCCTCAATTTGAAACTTGAAAGACCGTTTCTTGAACAAGTTCGTGCTGAAATTGATGAAGGGGTTAGTCCAACCGTGCTCTCAAATACTGATGTAATTTCATCCAAAGCATATTGGAACTGTCCTACAAATTCAGGTGGGGAGTGTGACAGAAGGAATAACAACAGTGATGGTGTTTCAGAGTTAATACAGGTCCCTCATGGTAGTTGTGTTGTGCATGGGAGAGGTGAGCCGTCACCTCAACAAGGCAGGAGTGTGGATGTGCTAGTGACAGTGATCGAAGAAGACGATGAGCAGCCGGCCTCTCTAGAGGGCAGCTTTTGTCGTGAAATGACTGAATCCTTTACTTCGACGGTTTCTTCGCCCGATACCGTGGTGTGTCCCGCTCCCCAAGTTCAAAACTCTCCCGAGTCGTCGGCTTCTCTTCGGGAATGCCTCGATGCCACCGGTGACAGCCTCATCGTCGTGGATGGTCCACTGCATGCTCGAGCTGCCAGTTTTCATGAAAGAGCTACTTCCAAAGATGTGATCGAAGAACTAAATCGTATGATCCGTAAAGGGGACGATGCACCTGCTCCCTTGGTGTCGCTCAACATGGTTCCTGAAAGCAGCAGTGGCGAGATGGCAGCTGTCGGGGCTTCCAGACTAGACATGGCATGTTGCTGCCCTACAGGATGGGTCCATGTGGAACGCGATATTGACTTCACAGATCCTAAGGTAATTCTTGAATTGCTAAAGTTTGTTTTCCAGAGAATCTTCCTCTAGCCGATACCTCAGTGATTCCTTATTTGTATTGCTGGCTACTAAGGATGTGTTCTTCAAAAGAAAATCTTAAGTACAGTATAATCGTGCATGATTTCAGAGATATGGCATTTTATAATACACTTCTGGACGTAAGTGCCACGGGAAATTCAGCTTGCACAAAACTTATCACAGCACAAACTGTGCTCATGTTTTCTTATTGAAATATAGCAACATGCCTCTGCTCATAACTCCAAACTATTAAGTGTTTTCAAAATGGATTTTCATAATCCTAATGTAATATTCCTGCATTCAGGAGATAACACTGTAGGCTTGTCCATTCAAACAAAATAGGATGCTCAATCAATTATTGGACAGGAAAAGGATGATATAAGCACGGAGACAGGCAACTGCTATCAATTCAGTCAATACACACACCCCTATGAGTTCATTATGCCCTTTGTCGCTCAGAATAGTGTGTAGCAGGTAACATTCTTCAACGAAAACTTCTATCATGAAGTGGATGTATTAGCTATCATGAAGTGGATGTTATAGGATGGAAAGAAAACCAAACAAACACAAGAAAGGAAGACTGGGGAAGTAAAAAAAAAGATAAGAGTGTAATAGGAACACATAGGTTAAATATGTAAGGAGAAAGGGAACATATTATACCTAATCCTATATAAGTTGAGAGTCGAGGTAAACAACTTCGACCACGTGCATAACTAAATACGACCCGCATAATAACATCCGGTCAATTGCCTGCTCACGTCTGCTAGGATGTCATTCCAAGTTCTAAATGGTTGAAATTTGATCGTTATTTCGAATGAAACATCTCGTACGGCAGCGTATATCATTTTATTGAAGGTAGTACGTTCTAAAACATACGAAGCTTCTAGTGGGCTTTTAAGGTTATGAATGATAATAATTGTATAATCCCTTCAAAAAAGCATCCTTGCTGGATTCAATACTACTATCATTCCATACTTTCGCAGAAACATGTCCCGCATTTACCTATGTCTCATCTGTATAATAAATAGGCCTTCCCTCCTCCCGAAATCGTACAATTTCACACAACAATTTCCTTCCTTTCGACGAGTAATGGCTGGCGACGGCGCGATATGACCTTAAATTTGAGTGCTTTCAAAAGTCTAACTGAAGTGACGTGCGCGGAACATTCGGCAATGTATCATCACTATTAAGATGCTAAAATCTTATAGATTATAGGCATTTCTTTCTGGAGAAAGAACTCTTGAACTTTCCTACGAATCTCGTCCTTTGTAAAGGCATCATACTTGTCCAGCAACTGTACTTTGTTACAGGATTTACTGGACGAAAAAGAATCTTCCTGCACTTTTCAGCTCTCTTCGTGCACGATAAATACTTACTACTGAAACGCCCTTAGCCTCGGCTACGAACTTTGTCACTTTTTAGAGTGTGCTACCAGGATTTGCCCTTCGAAAGTCGTTAATAATATACAATATACACAACTAACATGTGGGATTGATGTCTGCGGGTGGAACTGTACAGTATGACGTCATAACATCCTCTCTTCTCATGGCAGGTCTTCCTCCCTTCAGGAAAAAGATGAAACGCGCATTACCCCACATTGAAACTAAAACCAAAGGGCTTATCTACGTGATTAATTAAAGAGAATAAAACAAAATATTGTACATTTGCCGTATTCACATACTGACGTGAAGTTAAAGCCACTTTACAATTGATACGGTGTCTGTAATATTTCAATTGAAGGTAGTGGGTTCGTTTAGGTAAGAGCTCTTCTTCGCGGCTCTGGCGTGTTGTCATTGACTCTCAACTTATATGGGATAAGGTATAGGTATTTTCCATTTTTTAGAAATATTGTGGCTGTCGGTATTTGACGATGTAAAACACTACCTGCTCTCCAATACTGTTGTTCAATCAGAAGTTTCCTACTACGATCAACCTTGTGGTGTAGTGGCTAGCAAAAATTCTTTGATTCTTAGATGGGTTAGATTCTTGGCTCTGCCATGTAATTCTGGTCTGAGGGCTGAGATGGGGCAAAACTGAGGAGAGGTGGGTTCAATTACCACCTTAGCTATCCTGGAAGTGTTTTCCCATGGTTTCCCCACTTCTACTCCAGGAAAATGCTGGGATGCTTCCTAAGGTCAGGCCATGACCACCTCCTCTCCTGAATTACAAATACACACACTACTACTGACACCACTATAGCTCAGGTTATTAAACAAATTAATAAATTATATATACAGTATATACACACACACATGTACACAGCTGAATGATCATAATGTCCAAGCCCCTCAAATGAAACTACTACTACTACAGTCAATCAAAATATGTGGCTCATTTTTAGGGAAACCTGTAGGACAAAGTAAACAGTACATAGCATTTTTCTTTACCTACTAGCAGAATATTTGCACTCATAACCCTAACACCTGTATATTTAAATAGGTAAGTTAACACTTGGAGGTGGACAGCTGAATAAGGTGGAAGGTCTCAAGTACTTGGGAAGTATATTGGAGGAAAATGGGAGAAATGACAAAGAGATTACGGAACGTGGCAGACTGGCAGAAGCATTTCTGAGAAGCATTAGGAGCTTAGTGTGGAATAAAGATGTCCCTCAAAAAAGCAAGGAAGTGTTAAACAGAAGCTACTATCTATGCTTCAGAACCGTGGATAATGAAGAAAAGAGACATAAGCAGAATACAGGCAAGTGAAATGAAGTTCCTGTGAAGTAGGATCGGAGTAACAAAAAGAGACAGGGTGAGGAATGAAAAGGTCAGGGAAATAGTGAAAGAGGAGCCCTTGCAAGGTAGGATTGAGACATCAAGACTGAGGTGGTATGGACACTTAAAGAGAATGGAAGAGAAGAAGATTCCCAAGAGGATACATGAGATGCAGATGCAGAAGAAACGACCAAGGGGAAGACCAAGAGATAGATGGCTGAAAGGAGTGGAGGAATGTGTCAAGAAGAGAGGCGAGGACTGGACCAGAGTGAGAGCGGAGAGATGGTGGGAAGAAAGGACTAAGTGGCGAGGCTTATGTTCCAAACAGACCCAGCCTGGGGCTGGAAACTCTACAAGATGATGATGAGGAAGTTAACAAGGCCTGAAGCGATTTATCATGTAAGCGTCTGATGGAGAAGAGAAGGATGTATACCAGAAGGTGAGTAGAGGGGAGGGAGCCAGCAGCTATTGGTGATGTCCTCCTTCACAATCACTTGGTGTGGGTAGGCAATTTATTGCTTCGACAGACACAGTTGTGACGATAACACTAGCCAACAATGAAAATGTAACTGCGATCAACTATATCGACCACTCTGATAACGAAAACGACACTCAAAAACTCGAATTAGCTCTCTTTCCAAGTTAAAGGGGGGTGCATTTAATTATATTTAATTTATATTTAATTATATTTAATTTAACCATCAAACCATGTGAATAATTGTTACGTTTGTATGACAACTCCATTTACACATGGTATTTACAAGTAGAGAAAGCCTTCCTTGATATATCCTAACATACAGTCGGCGATGCGACCGGTGCCTCACGGAGACGGACAGCCTGTTACTGTCCCACCTGATTGTGATAATGATAGTGACGAGGGCGACGGTGAAACTAGTGCTGCACCATCACCTTCAAAACCCATTTCTTCGAAAGATGCTGATTTTTTGTGCAACGATGAGTGTACAGAGGTTCACAAAATAACACAGTGTGAACTTAATGATCTACTGCGAGATCTTGAATTGCCGAAATATAAAGCCGAACTGTTGGCGTCGAGACTACAACAGTAGAATTGTCTTGATAAAACTGTAAATGTGACTGCGTTCCGTAACCGCCATATGCCATTCCTTCCATTTTTCGAATGTGAAAAGAACTTTATATTTTGTAGTGATGTACAGGGACTAATGGCAGCTATAGCCATTGACTATAAAAGTGATAAGTGGAGGTTGGTCATAGACTCCTCCGAAGCAAGTCTCAAGTTTGTGCTGCTGCATAATGGCAACGTGTTACCATCAGTTCCGATTGGGTATGCACCTTACATGATAACTAGAAACATTTCACATTGCGATTGAAATATGAAGACTTTAAATGGCAGATTTGTGGGAATCGTAAATTCATAGCCATATTACTTAGCTACAACACAGCTTCACCGACTTCTGTTGCTTCCTCTGCCTCTGGGATAGCTGCACCAGAGCACTTCATTATTAAACGAAAGATTGGCCTAAGCATCAATCACTTGAACCAGGATCTCTCAATGTTTTGCACGAGCAACTGGTCGAATCCAATTCTCCCTGCTCTTAATATAAAATTGGGCCTAATGAAAAACCTTGTTAAGGCTATGGACAAAACTGGGGCCTCATTTCTCTATTTGCGTGAGAAATTTCGACATCTTAGTGAGCCCGGGGAACGCTTCCACCAGCAAATTTTGGACGTGGAAATGAGATACCAGGGAGAGTGGAGTGGTTCAATGTTAGCCGATTACTGCTGGACACTAATCAGGGAATCACCAGCAGTAAACTACAAACGCCTTTAGTGACCTTTCCCCGAGGGATAACACCAAGGTAAATACATGCAATAAGCTTATATGGACAATAACGTATAGTTGTCATAACTTCAAAACGAGAGCTAATCTTGCATTTTCACTATCATTTTCTTTATCGGCACACCCGAAAACATAGATTAGCTGTTTTTATACCAGTTACAAAAAAAAAAAAATGTTGGCTAGTGTAATTGTTGTTTTAAGGGGCCTAGCATCTAGGTTATCGGTCCCTAATGGTTAGTTGATAGTGAAAATGGGAAATGAAATGGAAACTAATTACATGGACTGGAGTGTTGTTGTTTAAGGTGTGTTAATTCAAAATTGTGTAATTGTAAGTCTTATTTTTCTGTCCCAATTACTTAAATTATTGCGGTTTTATTGTGGTAAGGCCGTTATAAATGGCTGAGCAGAGTTTACGTTGAATTTGTGCTTATAGAAGTGGTACAGAGTGCATTCAAATGGTGCCTTGCACCATCGGTGTTGTTATGGAAAGCAGCTCAGGGAAGGGCCAAGCTGATAGTGGGGCCGAGGTCTGGTGGGTATCCGAAAACAGTTAGGGTTCTTTGGGAGAAGGCGAGACTGACAGCATACGGGAAACTTGCATTTTCTTTGAGGCCCAGGTGGTGATTGCTGTCTGGTGGAGAAGACACTACTGAGGTAAATGTTGTAGGCTGTGAGAGTCCCAAGGGTGAAACAGTGCTAAAGATAATGCCGACACCATTATCTGGTACACAGACTATGCAAGGTGCTCAACTGCACAAATACATTGCTCATCCCATGTGCCTATCGCCATTTGCATTTGTGCTAGCCAGATTTTGACATCATGTAAGGACAGTTAAAACTAGTAGAACAATCATTATTTGTAGCTGTGTCTCCTGTAATATTTCCTTACATCCATAAATATTTAGGCACATAAACATGCATAAATACCGCTATGGGTAGCTAAAATTGGTGCAATACGCATTGCTTAAAGGTGAATTTGTCCATGACAGTTGCTTTTATTCCGTTATCAGTTAGGTACTTGGCGAATGTTGCTTGGAAGATAGCTTTCTATAGTAAAGCCATCATTACTTCCGACTTAACGTTTCAGTGTTGCCCTAGAGTTATCTAGCGGTCAGAAGGAAAATCTCTTTAACTAGACAATCACAGGTAGCCATTCAAATAGATGTATCACGACAAATTGAGTTTTGTTCGTGATGTCGCGATTTAGTGAATGAAACTCTAGCCTAGCACTGAAACATCAAGTCGGAAGTAATGATGACTTTACTATACTGTAGTTGTCGTATAATAAAAAAAATTAATGTACTGCTATAAGATTCTTAGTTTTATTTAATAATTGTGCTGTTTTGTATCCAAGTCTAAATAATACCAAGCTAATGAAGAGACACTTGAGACCCAAAACGTATACTAATTACTAATAAGGGTATTGGCTAGAAATTTTTCCTTATATTCATAAAATTCTCTATATTATCGTTGTCATACCGAACCATATGCAACATGGCTACAACCTTGATTAGTGATATTTTTGTGTTAGAAAATATATGTGCAGCCCACCACTCTCTCCACAGCCAGGTGGGCCGCTGAAGAACCCTGTTTTACATTACCGTTAAGTTTGACGAAGTCCTTGTCATGCGAGGTGCTAATGTCTTGGTGCGTATTCTAGGCACGAGCCAACCTCCTGGATGTGATGCTAGCCTCTAGTGGAAGCTCTGGAAACAGCAGTGCAAGCAGCAGCCCCACGAATAGCGAAAGTGGCGATGAGCCTGTTGACTACCAGCACTTGCATAGACTTCACAGATTCCGCCGACAGAAGAAAGGTGAGAAGTTAATTGATTCAGCTTCATATCCATTCCAAGTATCCAGTGAACATGATGGAGCCTTCATTTACTCCTGTTCTCACTTCACTTTATTACAACCCTTTGTGGTCTTAGGGTACGTATAGAGACCCTCCTCCAAAGGTCCTGGATTTGATTCCCGCCTCTCAAATTCAGTTTTGGTCGAGGTTTGGAATGGGGTATGCTCATCCTCATGAGGTAAAACTGAGAAGAGGAGAATTCAGTTCAGTCATCCCAGGAGTGGTTTTCCTTGGTTTCCCACTTCTACTTCAGATAAATGCTTAGATGGTTCCTAACTCAAGGCCACAGTTGCTTCCTTTCCAATCCTAGCCTTATTTACAAATGCACACACTACTACGTACACCACACTAAAACAGGTTATCTATCAGACAAATTCTATTAGTGTATTAGGCTGATGACCATAGTGTTGCCAGATTTCAAGAATGGAAAAACGGAACACACGTCCCGAAACTGTTTTTTTTTTTTTATCAAGTTTGTTAAATGTTGTAATAAATAATACACATATGTGTGGGAATAGGAATATGTTGAACGGTTTAGGGTTTCCCGCCAGTCTTGGCACCGCCCGGTGGCGCAGCGTAGAGGAGTTGAGGGGAAGTCACGAGAAAGAAAGACGAACAGTGTGGCAGTTTTGTGTCGAGTGAAGTCACGCTAAGTTCTGTGCAATCTCATCTGTTGTGATCTTATGTGTAAATGCAGTTTTTATACTTAAAATTACTACAAGACGTGTTCGGTTTATTCGCTTGTCAAAATTCCTTCCCACATTTTGGGGGCTCGTCCGAGATACGAAGGATTTTGAGTGCGGAACAGCAATTTTGGCTACAACGATAAAACCAAGGCGTGAATTGACGACATTTTTCTGGCAAGATTTACGACGACGACGTGGGTCCGTGGAATATAGAAGACGATCAGCTGTTCAACTCCCAAAGACGTGGTGGTTCGAGCAGCCTACAAAAGACGAGTTCCAGGATCCTGAACCCTAAGACGATGACGAAAAGAAAAGTGATTAGTGCGAGTGCCGAAAGACAAAGAAAAATGGCGGACAAAGTGGCGTGTTTACAAGACATTGAAAAAGTGAATAATAACTTTAAGACGGATGGCCCTGATTAAGACATTACATAACCTCATTTTCGAAAAACTGCCACGTGATCGAAAGAACAGGCAGCGCTTAAGAGAATTCCCAGGATTCGAGTTTGAATGTGACTCACCAGAACACCTGGAGAAATTGAAGTTCATTCATGACTTACCAAATGGGATTCGCAGTGACTGTCGATTGTTTGGGGATGATTGTGTAATATATCGAAAGATTCATGACTCACAAGACAATGCAGTGCTTCAAGAGGACCTGAACCTGGTCTATAAGTGGGCGATTGTAAATAAAATGAAAATAAACACAAGAAAATGTAGTCTCTTAAAAATAGGGAAAGTGTGAAGGCAGGATTTTCAATATAACATTGGCTCGGAAATACTTGTAGAAGAAGATTCTTGCAAATATTTGGGCGTTCACGTAAGGAATGATATGAAATGGAGTAGTCATGTAGGATGTGTAGTTTCAAAAGCTTACAAATCCCTGCACTTTGTAATGAGGGTATTAAAAGGAAGTAGTACCTCTGCTAAAGAATTAGGCTATTTGTCACTTGTAAGACCTATTCTGGAATATGCCTCGGCGGTTTGGGATCCATATCAAGTAGGGCTCATCAATGAGTTGGAAATGGTGCAGAGAAAGGCCGCTAGATTTGTGCTCAGTGACTTTAATCCCAGGAGCAGTGTGAGCTGTATGTTAAAGAAACTTGGGTGGGAATCACTGGAGGCTAGGAGGATGAAATCTAGACTCTGCGCTATGTACAACACGTATACAAATCAACCAGCATGGGGTGAGCTTAGCGAACGATTGGAAAAGCCCACTTACATGGGTAGGAGCGATCATCCTTTCAAAGTTAAGGGCCGACCACAGCGAACAAATTATGGTAAATATTCTTTTGTAAACCGTGCCATTGATAACTGGAACTCTCTACCTGCCGCAGTCTTAGAGCCTTTTCCCAAACATATAGGTGTGTTTAAGAAAAGACTGACTATTTGTGTAAATACTCCAGTTTAATTGTTGTATAATTGTTATTGAATTGTTATGTATAATTATTTATTTGTTATGTATATCCAATTTGCCACCGGGGGACACACCCCCATTGCAAATAAATGAATGAATGAATGAAATGAATGAATGAGAGTGAATTCGTCGAGGCTGACCTAATTGCCATTTGCACAGTGTTAAACATCGAATATACGGGAGAGAAAGCCGTGCTTGTGCAACGCATCTGTGACAACTTAATGGACCTTTCGTTGCTGGGGATGCCCAAAGACTAAGATGATGAAGAAGAAGAGACTGGTAAAACGAAAGATGTGATGAGCAAGATGAAAGAGGCAAACGAATTACTGGCGGAAGAATTACGTGAGTTGAAGGAGAAAATGGCTGGGATGAAATCCATGAAACATTCAACCTCGAGCACATCAGGATCATCATCGGATTCATCTAGCTTGTCCGAAGACCAGAAACTCGCCAAAGCAATAGGAGGTAGACCTAACCATAAAAACATAACAAAGCCAAACACAAATCGAAGACTGGAGTAGAAAGCTCAAGTGAAGGGGAAGTCAACCAGGACGTGGTGGACTCGTGGCACACTGCAAACCAGGGAGTCCCACACAAGTTTGCGTTAACTTTCCGCGATGTAGAGGGCTCTGTCAGAACCTATGACGGCAGGGAGAACTATCCGGTGCGACGTTGGATTGAGGACTTTGAGGAAACAGCAACGTTGATGGGCTGGGACGAGATGCAAAAATATGTTTTTGCAAAAAAAGTCGCTGACAGGCTTGGCTAAGTTGTTCGTGCAGAGGGAACGTGGCATCACATCCTGGCACAAGTTGAAGAAAGAATTCCGAGATGATACCAGTGCAGCAGAGATTCATAGACTGCTAACCAATCGACGAAAAACAAGTTGAAACTCTTCAGGAATATTTCCTGGTGATGCGAGAAATAGCCGGCAGGTCGGCAATCGATGATAAATCGTTGATACAATACGTCATCGATGGCATCGTGGACGACACTGGATCCAAGATGATTCTGTATGGAGCGAGGGACATCAAGGAATTCAAGGACAAGTTGAAAATCTATGAGAGAGCTTACGCACAAAACTCCCAGAAGTTGACAAAAAATGAGAAGACTACAAACAAACATACACCAAGAGAAGACAACAGGCAGAAGCAGATCTCGTCCGTAAAGAGATGCTACAATTGTGGTCAGAAGAACAGTCATGAGTCCAGACAATGTCCACACAAGAGTCAGGGTCCAAAGTGCTTCAATTGCAGCAGCTTCGGACACACAGCTTCCAAGTGCCCAAACCTTGAGCAGAATGCAGAGACGAAGACAGTGAACGTCGCTTTGGGAACCTAGTCGAATATGAAGATGAAGTAATTGTTGCTCCAGGGCCAGAGGATCGACGTATTGGTGGACACGGGCTGCCCAATCAATGTGATCCATGAAGACATTTATGCAGCGATGGGCGATCCCGAGCTGAAGACGACCGCCATAGTACTTAGGGTTTCGGTGATAGTGAGGTGCCACCCCTAGGATATTTTACAACTGACGTCCAGGTTGACGACGACACTTACTTGACTGATTTCTATGTGGTGTCTGGAGATGTACTCAAGTTGTCAGCTATCGTCGGTAACGACTTGCTGGACAAAGCCGTAACTACAATCAGCAAAACCGGTGTCAAGATGTCCAAGGAGATATCAGAAGCGTACTTGTACCGAATCGACGTGATAGCAGCCGAGGAGTTGGACATAGGAGAGGCATCGGAAGAGGCGGTTTTGAGAATCAGAAAGATGGTCAATGAACACTCGCCGCGCAAGGAGAAGTGTACCAGCGTTGAGATGAGCATCACGATGAAACAAGAAGAACCGATTCACAGTCGCCCAAGACGCTTATCAAACTGAGAAAGAGATTGTAGAGAAGCAAGTGCAGCAGTGGCTCCAAGATGGCATCATCCGACCCAGTATGTCTGAGTACGCTTGTCCAGTGGTAGTTGTGTGGAAGAAAGATGGGTCTCCGAGGGTGTGCGTCGATTACCGTCCAGTAAATCGAAAAGCTGTCAAAGATCGATACCCACTACCACTCATTGATGACGTCCTGGACAAGCTGAGTGATGCCCTACGAAATGGATTTTTTCACGTTGCAGTCAAGGAAGAGAGCAGAAGGTATTTGGCCTTTGTGACACATTCAGACCAATATGAGTTCCTGAAAGTTCCATTTGGTTTCTGCAACTAGTCTCCTGTGTTCTAACGCTTTATCAACTGCGTATTCAGAGAACAGATTCAAGCCGGCACAGTCCTGGTGTACATGAACAACGTAGTAATCCCAGCAAAAGATGAAAATGATGCCATAGAAAACCTTGGGCAAGTGATAGAGGTAGCTGAAACTCATGATCTGGATATTAAGTTCTCGAAGTGCCAGTTCCTGAAAAAGAAAATCGAGTACCTAGGACACGTTGTAGAAGATGGAACTGTCTCACCATCTCCTAGGAAAGCAGCCGCAGTTCAACATTATCCAGAACCCAAGTAGCTAGCCGAAGTCCAGTTTTTTGGGCCTTTCCGGATATTTCCGGAAGTACATCCCAAAATACGCCAAGATTGCAAAGCCGCTCAGTGATCTGTTGAAGTCAACCGGTGGATTCAACTTTGAGCAAGAACAGAGGATTGCATTCACAAGTCTGAAAAAAGCCTTATCCGTAGATCCAGTCCTCATCTTACACAACCCGGCTTACAAGACGGAAGTCCATACTGATACAAGCAAGTATGGTTATGGAGCAGTGCTACTGCAACGTTTCCCAGACGATGGTCAACTGCATCCTGTTCAATATCTGAGCAAGAAGACTGCGCCACAGGAGGAAAGGTACAGCAGCTACGAGCTCGAGGTGTTAGCTGTAGTGACGACCTTGAAAAAGAACAGAGTGTACCTGCTTGGAATCAAGTTCAAGATCATAACCGACTGCTCTGCCTTCCAGAAGATGATGACGGACAAGGACCTCACTCCGAGAGTTGCAAGGTGGGCCATGATGTTAGAGGAGTTTGATTACTCGATTGAACATAGACCGGGTGCGAGAATCCCTCACGCCGATGCCTTGAGTCTCCATCCCATGGTCCTCTACGGTCTCGTCGATGGACTCGTTGCCAGGCTGAAACGAGCTCAGCAATCTGATGAAGGTCTGTGTGCGATCATGGAGCACCTGAATATGAAGCCATACAAGGATTACACCCTGCAGGATGGTATCCTCTTCAAGTTCTGTGATGGACAAAATCTACTTGGGCTGGAGATGACTCATCATCCGAGGCGGATGATCTGCAGGATGGCCGATTGTGGGAATGGGAATATGTTGAACCGTTTTTGGGTTTCCCGCCAGTCTTGGCACCGCCCGGTGGCGCCGCATAGAGGAGTCGAGGGGAAGTCGCGAGAAAGAAAGACGAACAGTGTGGCAGTTTTGTGTCGAGCGAAGTCACGCTAAGTTCTGTGCAATCTCATCTGTTGTGATCTTATGTGTAATTACAGTTTTTATACTTAAAATTACTACAAGACGTGTTCGGTTTATTCGCTTGTCAAAATCCCTTCCCCACATATGTATTAAATAAGCATTACGTAATCAAATACACAAAATTAAAACTAGATATTGCTGACATATCGTATAGGCCTATGACACCAGCAACTTACAAACGCTTTTCATTTGAACGACCCTTTGCAAGTATTTTTTATTTGTAAGTACCTTCTGATAAAATTCACTACAATTTTCGTCATAATTGTAATATCAAATTTATCAAACGAATAGAGCTTATGTTTCTATCATCTCTCCATTTTATATTCATGACTGAAAAACTCTCTCCATAAAAGCATTGGAGGAGAAAATGCTGAGTATTAACTTCACAAGGACTAAGATATTCCTTAATTTTGTTGCCCCTAATAAATCTATAACGTGTACCCATCTGACTCGGACATAGAAATCATTTTCTCTTTCAAATTTGCACCTGTATCTGCAGAAAACAAGCTAGATATTACAATCAATTTTGAAGCGGGACATTTGAACATTAGTGCAAAATTGAATATATTATCAAATTAACCACCAAAAAAACTGAATATTTGGCGTTCCGTTAAAGATTAAAACGGAACGTGGAACAAAACGAGAAAAAACTGAATTGTTCTGGGTAAAACAGAACGTCTAGCAACCCTAGATGACCACGATGTCCAAATCCCTAACCCCATGGCATAGGGGTTTAATTGCTCACCATGACCACAATGGGGAGCTGCAGCTAGTCTGGAGATTGTAGGTTCGATTCCCGGTGCTGATAATGGTTGTCCTGAGTGTGGGTTTTCACAGTTTTTTTCCACACTCCTTCCAGTGAAAGAAATGCTCCATCCCTGTTCCTAATACAGCTATACACACTACTACAGTCACCACAGAAACACAGGTTATCAGACAAATTAAACATACATTAACATCCAAGTACATGGGGCTGTTGATCAAGATATCCCAAACCACTAAATGAAATGTCTACAATCTTCACCACCCTTCTCATTGTTCCCTCTTATTAGTTCTCATTCAGTATGTAGATTGTTAATTTTACCTTCTACCTTCCTGTGATAATAATTTTTGCTTGGTATTGTTAGTTTATTCCTTGAATCTTCTTGACTGAAATAGAACTGCAATGAGATTTTGAACTTTTCAGCATCGGCAACCCGAGAGCAGTTGGGAGTGCTTCGATATTTGGCTTCCAATCCTCGCCCATCTATAATTGGAAGGGATGACTTTTTTGTCAGGTATGGTGAAAAAGAGCGGGAAGCTGTTGCAAGTTTTGATTTCTTGGAAGAAATTTCTACAACCTCCGTGAGTGGAGCATCATCTTGCGACACGCTTGGTTCTCGTAACGTCCAACCTCCTGCCCAAGTTTGCGTCAATCCTCAGACTCCAAGTAGTGATGACAGCGATGAGAAAACGGGAGAACAAATTTCTATTAGTGATCCTTGTTTAGCTAGTGACTCGAGTTCTCCTATAAGCCTGGACACGCGTGATGATGACTTGAGACTAATCTAAAAGTTTTAAAATCACTGTGAAATTCTCTTACAATGATTGTGGCTTTCCTAAGCAAAGAGGGTGTATCTCAAGGTACCTTTTCATGTAACAGGTATTGGAATATTCATATAGCTTGGAGAACCTAATATTTACTTACTTCTTAAGGGTAATTGCCTTACTTCAGTGAAAAAGGTCTTTAAAAAATGTAAGTCTTACCTCAAAATTAGTACAAAATCCTAAGCAAATTTTGCATGATGAAATAATGAGATACACCCTTATGGCTGAGGAGGGCAGTATGTCAGTAATGTGCTCAGTTGGAATGATTATTCTTAAAAGAATAAGAATATAAAGTATCTGCTTTGTCAACACCTTTAACAAATTGTAATATAAATGAATTAGACATATTTCGGCCACAAAAATTAGCCTTCATCAGTCAAAATAAAGTGGTACGCCATGATATATTTTATGACTGTTACTGTTTCTTTTGTGCCATCGCTTTAAAAAAAAATCATTTATTGAGATGGCACTCTTGTGATATCAGGGTTAGACCCGTATGGATTGCAATTGCAGTGGAAACTGTTGTGAAAAGGTGGTGTGTGGTCTTAAGAAAAGCGTGCATTTTACAATTTTAATAGTCCACTTAACCTCCATTTCACTGAGAGAAAAATGATATGCAGTCATAAAATAATATAAGTTGTGTTTAGTTAATTATTTCCTTATTAAGATTTAAATGACCAGTATTATCTGAGAGACAGTTCAACCAAAATTTCTTCCTAGGAAAGAAACTTCCATTTTATTTTTATTTTTAGTTTTATTTTGGATGAGTATTTTTAACATATTAATCTTTTTAATCTTTAATAGTACAGTAACAGACAGGTCAAAGAATTGGAGTTTTTTCATGAGGTGGAAAATGAATTTTTTTTGGTACGTGTTTCATTATCATTAATGAATAATGACTTTTCCACATAACAAATGCTTTTTTGGCTGATAATGGCTATTTTTTGTGTTAGAAACATGCCCCAATTGTAAAGATTTCGTAAATATTACTTTTATTATTTCAAGAATAATTTGACAAGTGAATACGGAACCATTTCACAATAAAAATATGGTTATCATGTCAGTGTGTGTACAGTACTTCCCTCATAGAAAGCCAAGTAGGTTAATGTCTAAAGTATCCATATGTCATACAATAAGAGGAGTTTTATTTTCCACCTAACGGGGCTACATGACGGCGTTGTCGCAGCCCCTAAACTGAGGAATCAACCAACCTACCTATTTTCCACCTAATCAGTATGTGAATGAGCAGACGGAATAGTATTGGTTAGGTGGAAAGTAAACTCATCTTATAAGATTTATTATTTCCTCATTAAAGAGAAATTATATGTTTGGTGTAAAGGGTATTTTCGACTTATAACTCTGGTTTTATCGCGGTAATTTTAGTTACTGCCTCTGAAGAAAACTATCACACTCCTTTTCTCAAACTAGGCCTTTACTCAAACTAGGCCTATCTGATCTGTGAATATAAATCTATGGTTGTGTTTTATTGCTTATAAGGTGCACTGGATTGTAAAGAACTAAATAGTTCTTTTTCCTTTTTCTCTGTACAAAGTAGCTCTCATGTGATGCAGCTATCTGCCTGCAATGCTAGTCTCTTAAGAAATTGAGGTGGTACCTTATTTCTAGTCCCAGGGCACCTTTCCCAATCCCATACTTAGTGCAGACACTATTACAACACAGATTGACAGTGTGTTGAATCTTATTTTTGTACACTAGTGCATAGTAATGTAAAAACAAGTGGTTCAAAGAGATTATTTTATGACTGATTACACGAATGTACCACAAGAAGATGTGAGAACTATCTGTTGTGTGGTCCGGCAAACAGTGTTCACCGTACTCTGAACTGAACTCTCCAATCGTGCTGAAAGTTGGGACACCACAGAGCAATCCTCATCCTAGACAGGGTGAAACTACATGCATTTCAATTACAGTTCTAGACAGTTTGTGCAGTGTATTCTGCAGTTGATGCACACAAATATGGCAGTAGAGTGATTCTTAAGACAGCACAAGAAAGCAGCTGTTTAATTATGCACATGTCTATGGGTGGCCCAGATGAAAACCTGGAGGTCTGAGCAACATGTGCCAAGTTTCAGTACGCTTGATGGTTTGGGTTCCTGAATATTCCAGTTGAGCTGCTAGGCTTAAATGTAAATTGGTGTGCCACTAATCCTTAGATTTGCTGCAATATGCAGCACTATCTTGGTCGTTGGACAAACCGTATTTCATAATCTGCTCTAGAATTTGAATGCACTGATGTATTGTTACTTAGCAAGAAATAATAATTTAAACATATTGTATTGCATTAATATTTTACAATTCAGTGATTTGTTTAGCAAATGATTGATATTTCATGTCAATGAAACACAATATTCAAGAAATTGCTAGTTGTGATTTTTTTTTTTCAGGTCCTAGGTTGATAGGCCACTTGGTCCTCTGTGTCAGACTAATGAGCTATATGATCCTGAGAGCCACAGTTCAATGGTCTGATGGCTCTCATAATTACCATATATTTTCCCTTGAATTTCTCCATGTGCACAACTTCAACAGAGTTTAGGGTTGTTACGAATCCAGTTTTCAGCAGGATCATTCCCAAATTTAAAGCAATGTCCAAGATGCCAGTCACCAGACTTATAGTAAAGCCATATTTACTTCCGAATTGACGTTTCAGTGCTAGGCTCGAGTTTCGTTTGCTAAATTGCGACATCACAAACTAAACTAAATTTGTCGTGATATATCGATTTGAATGGCTGCCTGTGATTGTCTTGTTAAAGTAATTTTCCTTCTGACCACTAGATAACTCTAGGGTAACCATGAAACGTCAAGTCGGAAGTTATGATGGCTTTACTATAAGATAGTGCAATGCCAACATGCTTTATTCAGGCAAGTTTTCTTAATTAACTGCTGCAAGAAAAAGTAAACAAAATTTTCAAATGATGCCGTTCGCCATTTTGCAGATCTTCTTCGTGTTTCATCTTTGTTCATGTCACTGCTACAGTTGAGGCCCGCTAATCCAAACCTGATCTGAACAGGGCTAGTAAAAAATATCGACCAAATTTGTTTTGAATTTTAAACAGGAAAAAATGAAGTTTAAGATTAAACTAGTTTTTCCAAGTAAAAACTTAAATTTATTAGCACAGCAAAACATGAAATAAATGCTAACCGGAGTAAACAGTGAATCTGTTGGCTGTCTTCTACACAAAAACTAAAAAACGGATGGCCTACACCTACTAACAAGGTGCATAACAAAGTTTCAACGGCAATTCTATTTTACGTTAACGACAAAACAAACTGAAAAGCAAATCAACACTTACGAAGTGAATTCGGTGATCTTCTTTTGACGCAACGCACTGAAACTACTTGAACAGGCAATGTTTCGCCAACGTCGCATAAACATTAAATCACTAGGAGTTGCAGCGGCATGCTGCTCAACGCAGTGTTAGGGCGAGGTCAAGGGCACTTGCAGCGGCAGTGTGAGAAACATCAGCTATTAACTTTATGTGCAAACTACAAATATAAATATTATCAAGGATAGCTGACGTTGTAGCTGCTGCACTTTGTTCAAACTGTCTGCACGTTGTATTGGTACCTCAAATTGTTGGGCCTGATGCTGTCTCGTGCGCTTATTCAAGACTTCAGGAGCTGTGCTCTTATAACTCTCCAGCCTGATTATACTTGACTCCTTCAGCAGCTCTTGAAGTAGAGCTCAAATTACTTGGGTATTATGTGAAAACTGATGTGGTTTCAGTATGGTCAAGGTCAGAAATATTAGCCACCAATAGGAATGGCAATGTCTCAACAAATGAAAGAAATCAAACCATGCTTGTTAATAAGCATTCAAATGCTGGTGAAAATAAAACAGTCTCTTGCTTAGAGCAGGATAAAGTTTTAAGAAATATTTAAAGAAATCGTAATAATGTTGGATTAGCCTCTCGTGTTAAATCGTGCACCTCTAGCACAATGGAGACTTGCAGCAAGTCCGGAGAATGGAGGTTTAAATCCCGGCGCCGAAAGTGGCTATCCTGCATGTGATTTCTCACGAGAGATTTTTCACACTCTCTCCAGGCAAAAAGCAAGTCCAAGGGCACCTACCCCATCCCTGTCCCTGATACAGCAATATACACTTCTAGAGTATTCACAGAAACATAGGTTAGCAGAAAAGTTAAACACATATCAAACTACATGAGCTGATGACCAGGGTGTCCCAACCACTAAAATGATTTTACAATAATGTAACTTCAAAGATATTTTATACATGCAGTTTTCCTGTGGTACTCTAACAAACTTGTTCATCTGGACAGAATTTGAACTAATGACATGATTTTGCACTCACTTGATGCAAAATGCATATAGATAATTAAAATATTTGCTTTAAAAAAAATACGATGCCAGTCCACAGACACAACTTTAATTTTATACACACGCGCAAGAAGTTTGCGTGGTTAGCCATTGGCGTTAGATTATTTGGCTGCATTGTTATGTTATAATTTCTGTTAAACAGTGACATAAAATGAATGTTTAGTGACCAACATTTTAGACCAATTTAATTCATGAATGGAAGATTTTTCTGAATCAATAAATTTTGCCTCAGCTCAGTATCCCCAAAATATATTGTGGATGAGGTGGTTCCTCAGTCCAGGACTTGGGCAACCTTAAGTAAGTTCATGTGCCCTGCCAAAGGCGAACCAACACTTCCCATTTATTCAAAATGTTTCCAAATATAACTAAGCCTTCTGATTATTCAAGTACTATTATTCCATCCAAATTTTGTCCGTCTTCCCCCCGTACTGATAGGTTAGAACTACCAATTCCTGTTTCCCGTCACTAAATACAACCTTATTTTGTACCTTATTTTGTACCTTATTTTATAAGTCAGGAGTATAAATTTTGCCTTCATAATGAATAAATAAGTAGTTGACAGTCTATCTTGCAACTGGCAATTTGACTAGCAATTTATTTCAATACTGCCAAGGGAAACACTTCGGCAATGCATGAAAGAACTTCAATTGAGAGACAGCCTCATAGACAAAGTGAAAATGTTGTACAATGGGAATAAAAGTTGTATTCAAGTAGGACGTGGTTTGTCGGACTGGTTTGAAACTAAGAGAGGAGTGCAGCAGGGCAGCTCATTGTCACCGCTTCTATTCATCATTGTGATGGGATGTGGTAATGAAATCTATTAAAAGGAAAGAACATGGAGATATTAGAGCCTTCACATTTGCAGATGATGTTGCTAACTGGAGTGAATCAGAGGAAGAACTGGGTGAGAGGCTGCAAAGCTGGAATGAAGAGTGTAAGAAATATGGTTCAAACATCAGCGAGACAAAGACGGTGGCGATGTAAGTGTATGAGGAAGGAGCAGAACCAATAGTCATGCTAAATGAAGCCAATTTGGACAGCGTTCAAGTTTTCAAGTGACAACCTAGCAAAACATGAGGTAAACAATCGAATTAATAAGGCAACACAATTTTACTACCAGGTAAGACACCTGCTGTGGGATGAGCAAATGCCCATGAAAACAAAGATGACATTGTACAAGTCTTATTATACACCGATTCTTACATACAGTCTCGAAACCACAACACTATCCAATAGAGATAACTCTAAACTCCAGGCAGCCGAAATGAAATTCCTACGTACCATGATTCAGAAGACCAGGAAAGACCAGATCAGGAATGAGAAGATTAGAGAGGAAGTAGGAATAGATGATTCTCTCCTCAATAAGATCCAGATCTCAAGACTGAAGTGGTTTGGTCACATGAAGAGGATGTCACCGAACAGAACTGCACAGAAGGAATTTGAGAGAAAAGTAGAAGGAAGACGACCCGTGGGAAGGCCACGAAAGAAGTGGATAGGTACAGTCAAGAACCATGTACTGCAGTGAGGTCATGATTGGGACAAGTTGGTGGAGGAGGAGTGGTACAAGGACAGGGTGAAATGAAGGGGGCTCATATACCACACCCGGGCAACTGGAGTTGGTTCAGGATGATGATGATGATGATGATTGCCTATTGAATCGGTATTGTCGCCTAGATATATCAATTGTCACATTTGCAGCTAACCCTGATTGTTGTGTAAACAAAGGGGCTTGGGTTGTTAAATCAACTTAAAATATAAATTTAAGTGCAAGAGTTAACACTATGATAATGCTCAGTTTGTACCTTATTAATAAAAATGTAAGCCTTTCGTCTTCCACTTCCTTCACTCACTGACCATCTCATGGTGTAGTGGCTAGCACTCTTCGATTTTACCCTGAGGTTTGATTCCAATCTCTGCTAAGAAATTTAATTCTGTTCTGAGGGCTGGAATGGGATACAGTCAACCTTGGGAAGCAGAACTGAGTAGGGGTGGGTTCGATTCCCGCCTCAGCCATCGTAGAAGTGATTTCCCGTGGTTTCTGACTTCTTTTCCAGGAAAATGTCAGGATGGTTTCTAACTGAAGGTCATGGCCACCTCCCTCCCAATCCTAGTCTGTTACAAATACATACACTACTACAGACATCACAACAACACACGTTATCAGACAAATCCTGCACACAACAGAGTCATGATGACTGTTGCGAGCCCCTGAATGAATTAAGAGCAACCCTTCACCAATTCACCCTACAAAATGAATTTCTAATTTACAATTTCAGTTACTTTCATTTTTGATTTTTGGAAGTTGACAGAAATGGTACTTACTGGTGATGCTGTTCATTGCTATATAGTGTGGTTGCTCTAGTTACATATAAATAATAGTAATAATCATCATATGCTGGCAGCCAATATTATGATATGCCATGTGGGGTATGTCTAGCTCAGCACCGCACACCACGAATCCTCTACAAGCCATTACAGGGTCAAGTTTCATAAAGCAAACTCTATCCTGACTGTCGCAAACTCCTTTGGTGAGCATCGGCGTTCATACTGAAGTTTCTCAACTGCGCCAGCTATTATGGCTTGTGCTTGGATTTGCCACATTGTAGATATTTATAAGCCGGCCCCGTGGTGTTGGGGTAGCGTGCCTGCCTCTCACCCGGAGACTCCGGGTTTGATCCCCGGCTCCGTCAGGGATTTTAAAACTGACGTGAGGGTTGGAACGGGGTGCACTCAGCCTCGTGAGGACAATTGAGTAGCTGTCTGACAGTGAGACAGTGCCCCGATCGCGAAAACCAAGATTAACGGCCGAGGAGACCCGACGCGCTGATCACGCGTCGCCCCAATATCTGCAGGCCAAATGGCTGGGCAGCTGTTGCTTGGTCGGCCTTAGCCCGTCATGGGCTATATAGTGCCAGGGGTTGTTTTTTTTTTCACTTTTGTAGATATTTATAATTTTGTGAAATGCACTTGCTGATATGAATATCAGTTTCCATTGGTCGCAAGGTTTGGCCTTTTGGGTGTCTTTGTTGCGGGAAGGGGCGCAGGTTAATCGGCAGTTAATTCAAAATCTGCATCCCAACCCCTTCGAATTATAGAAGTTTACAAATATTGAGCAGTGCTTCATTGAGAAAGGTGTGTTCCAGTCAATCTATGCAAAACTGGAGTGCAGCAACACAATTGTGACCAGTTTTATTAAGAATTAGAGTATTTCCCTCATTCGAGGGCTCCAACAAAAACAATGAATTACACAATTTTATTTTCCTTTTCATATCAACTAAAATGTTAATACTGTCATGCAAAACACTGATTCACCTCGTCTGATTCCTACTTACGTAGAGCAGTACATTTAGTATATACAAACAAAAATAAAATTGCATCTAAGTGGAGACATGAGTTTTACAGGGTTCAGATGTGTCTTAACATCGGGTGTTTGTTTGCATTTCTTGAGGTAATATAAGAGTATTGGAGATCTATCCATAGGCCATGCTACGTGCATATGCCACAATCGGCTATTTGGCGCCTTTTATGGTTACTTGATAGTGGTACTGCCAGCCACAAAGATGCTGATGGTTGTTCTGTTTTGGGAGCTTGGCACATCATGCTTATCCATTCTTTATTCATGGTTGTGTGTAGCAATTTTCTGATAACTGCTCGTCATCTACATACCAAGCGTTATCACTTAAGTCTAGGATTGAGGTAGGTGCCGCAGAACTTGAAATAAGTTACCATCTGGCATTTGCCTGGAGCGAGTATGGACAAAAAATAAAATGAAATGCAGAAATCCCACACTCATGATGGCCGCTGTCAGCATTGGGCTAGACCGCTTGGATATGCCAGGAGCCATATAAGAAAGCTACCTCTTCCTACTGTGCACGCATATCGGCAATACATAGGGCCCACAGAAGAAACAAATGGCCATCTCAATGACTCTTGTTCAGCTATTGCAGTAGAATGGGACAGATGAGGTGAACGATGATGCAGAGCAAAGAGGTCATTAATTTGGACAACTACAGATTGAACAGTAAAGCTGTCGAGAGACTGCTATTTATTTCTATATGTAACGACAAGTTTAGTCTGTTTTGTTAATTTCTAAGAGAACTGTTGTAACTTTGGAAGTTTTATTCTTATTTATCAAGTATGCGGTTCTGTATATGTAAGGTGCTGCCACCTGCCCCTTTATGCTTCCAGTTTGTCTAAAACTCACGCCATGTTCGCACATGTTTAGTTTGTGTGGTTCCGCTATTGCCATCCATGTACATCAGTTCGTTGTTATTATTATTAAACTCACATCAGTTCGCTTTGCTTATATATCTCTGGTTTCCTTATATCCTCTTACAAGAACAAATAAAAGTCTATGACAATCTTCCTGTAATGAAGAAATTGAATGAAATTGACTGCTGAAAATTCTTTTATATATTATACCTGTTTTATATAAGTCAAACTTTGAACCTGATGAGTTTCGTTGTATTAATATTAGATGCCATCAAAAAAGGGAGAACATCAGTGGAAGTTCAAACTTCTTCAATGAGGAAGTTGTTAAAGACAAAAAGTGCACACTGTTGTATAGAATGTGGCTAAATTTTTATAGAGGCTATTTTTAAAAATTGCTATCAACAGTTTTAATATTTAGGTATGGTACACATTAGATTTAATTTTTAAATTACATTTTGACTAGGACAGTTCGAGAAATGTCTGCTCAGCCTATTTTTATTTAAGGCTTCTTCTCGTCATCCTAATAAAACATCAGAAAATCCTGAGACACCTCTACTCTCTTTTCAACACGTCTGTACATTTCCTATATAAATATGGTGCGAGTGATTTACTCTTAAGTGCATCTCAAACTTTTAAAATCGATTTACTCAAAACCTCACTAACGACAGTATTACTCTTAAGTTGTGACATAATTATTTCTTAAATTGGTGAAATGTATGTTTTGAAAATCATTAGTTTGATGAATAAAGGATGTATCAAAATATACTACGGTAATGCCTTTTCAGGGTGTATACTGTGGGAACAAACCCTTTGAAATCTGAAACCATGACATTGGCAGCATATTTTCAACAGTCTTGCAGATGGGTGAGCTAGATTTTGTTTCAGCATTGAATTGATAAAGAATCAGTTGCTTTCATCACAAAACTGGGGGACTACAGGGATAGCAGACTCAAAATTCAGTTCCCATATTCGAAGGCTCACAACTGCATAAGTGTCTGGGAAGGTTCCCACTGGACATCACTATGATACAGCTGGTATATTGCATTGAAGTTTGACAAGTTTGCTGAAAATTTCTATGTTCTCCAGATGAAATTCAAGAAATAATGTATTGGTTGAGACAAAGTGAAGGACATTGTTTCTTGTTGTGCTGCAAATAGTTCCTAGCATTGGCTTTCCTTTGTTACTCTGTGTTGGCAGCCAAACTTACTCTGGCTTTGGCCAATCTTCTATAGTCTCATATATTATTGCTGACTGAAGTGGTCGATCATTAGGGATTAATAATCATGATGTAGCTCTGATTTCATGATTAAATTAATTGTAATTTTTGTTGTTGTTCTTTCTAATAGCTTGTAGACACTTCATGCTATACTGTACAAATCTTATAATACCAAACTCACTATGACTTGTAAGGAATTGTCTATATGCTTTGAAAATTCTCTAGACACATGTAATTCAGAACATTTCTTTCAGTCTGCAGATATAAAGTTGGTTAGAGATACGATACCTATGCCTTTCCACTTGTATCAGGAATATGTGTGGCAATGCTATTGACTTCTTGCAATCACATCCTTCAGATTACATCTTTGACCCTATCGATAGAGCTCTCTTCCATTTTATTGTCTTACTGCAACTCTGTTCTTTTCATACCTTCTTGTTCCCTATAGGCACCGTGCACGAACCTTGAAATCGTACTAGTGGTGCCCCACTGTGCTGGGTTGCAAAACTAGGATGGTGAGGCTGGTGTAAGTCAAGCCGTATCAGTCGTTTAAAAGCCATGTGCGAGATTCAACGTAATTGCTGCTTTTTACTGGTTAGATATCCGAATTTGGGCAAGTCAACTGTTGGTGAAGGTAGAAATCTCTTCATAAGTGGGCATGTAAATAAAGTGCGGGAATTGAAGCGCGAAGATGAGTGTTTTCTGAAAGTAGAAGTGATTAGGCAAACTTCTGTTTTGCTTCCGCCTTACCGAATATCAATAAAGGTAGGCTGTATTCCCATACATTTTTTTTATATTGTCATATCTTATAGATTTATTAAATTGCTTGCATATTATACGTACTATTGTATTTCACAGGTTTACTCTGAGCGAAATGTTGCCGCCGCTAGTTGCCCTTGCCCAGCTGGTCTTGGAAATACTTGTAAGCGTATTGCTGCAGTGATTTATTATGTTAATAATGAACAATGTGTTTCTAAAACTGATGTGTCCTAAGCTTCGAGAAAACCAAGATCAGTAAGTGCTGCGAAAGAAAAATATTCCAAAGGGAAGCGCATTGAAGAATTATTTCCTCGAAAAACGTTAAATAACTCGGTACCAACTTTGTCAGACTGATATTGATCTTTCAAATATACCTTGTCCTTTACGCAGAATGCTCCAGGCAGAAAACAAATCAGAAGTCGAACGCACCTGTAAGAGTACTGTAATTTTTTTTTTAGTACATTCCATAGAGAATTTAATTTTGAAAGAGGAGTGTGAAAAAGTTATTTTGGAATTCCTCGGGAATCAGTGCGACATACGTGGAGAATTACTTTTCAGACCTTTGAATGAGAGAGAGCAGTGGGGTTTTGAAAATGATGTGAATATTAATAGTTAACAAAACTCTTCTCATTTCCGTGAAAACTCGGAAACGGGGCGAGTCCCCAGAATGGTACCAAGAAAATAAAAATAATTTTACCCAATCAGGCACTGGCATATTATTTTTAAATTTGGACACAACTCTGCCAGTCTTGAGTAAGTAATTCTTGATGGAAAACCGTAAGTCTATTTCAGTAACAGGAAATCCAAATTCTGCAAGTTTCAATAGGTGGCTCTTGAAACCCTCCTCTTCCTGTGAAGTGAACACTGTTGGCCCTCCAATAACTGAGCTGCACACACCTTTCAACTTGTTTATTATTGTACTGCGGGGAATACCATACTGTTCTGCAGCTTTACGTTGAGAAAGGTGCTTACATCTGATGTCTTCTAGGCATTTGCTTAATGTTTCAGCTGAATATCTAATATAGGGACGAGATCCAACCACACCTTTGTACTTTCTAGGCATGATGACCTGAAAGTAGGAAAATGTTCATTCTATTTTATAAATTTGGTTTGATAAACTCAACTAACATCATTTGATTCAATTCATCAACTCCAATGTATCAAATTTCTTTCCTTCAACTAGTTAACCTAAAATGGGGTGACATTGTTCCAGGACCAAAGTCACCCCTTTTTAACCTCAAAATTGTATTTTTAACTAATTTGTTAATTACTGCAGAATATATACATTTATTCTTTAAAATATCGGTTGCTTCTTGATCAGCATAATATTCAGCACTAAATGCATACTTGCCAAATTTTTGCCACTTTTCTTGCCAATCACACATGTGAAAGTTATCAGATGTTGTTCCCGCCAATATAATACAAAGCCAAAACAAACTAGTGATGTCCCAATGGGAATTCTCCTGAAACTCAAACAGTTGTTTCAGAGTGGCCAACATATGTTCTTAAAAACATGAGAGGCCACACAATCCAAATTTCCCCCACCGACTGCACAGGGAAAAAATATATTTAAAACTTCCCCTTGTGGAACAATCTCACCCTGTAGGACCAATCTCACCCCGGTTGACGGTATACTATTTATCATATAAATCTAATTATAAGTACAGGGTCTTTCATATAAAGTAAGAACGGCAACAGGCAGTTTTGTTATTCGCTGGTGCGATGGCCTTGGCCGAGCTTGTGGCGCGCCATGGGCCCCTGCTGTACTATTGAAAGCGCGCGCATAGTACATACGAGGGCTGGTTGTTTTTTTCAAGTTCCGATGGACTGTATAAAAATAACAGATCGACATACCAAACTGATTTTACTGCTAAATGTTTGCTTGTTTTATTCGTATGTCTCAACATAATCGCCAAAACGATTGAAACATTTGTCGTATCGTTACACCAGCTTTCCAATGCCCTTGGCAAAATATTCTGCTGCCACTGAGGTGGCTACGTCTGAAGTTTTTCCTTTTTGACGAGGCGTTGCCGCCCAATCATACCTTCAATTCTCGAAAAAGGTGAAAAATCATTCAGTGCTGGTTTGGACTAAACCACAGATGGTCCAAAACTTCACACTTGAATTCTTTGTAAAAGTCTATCGTAACGTTGGTACAATGCGGTCGTGAATGATTTTCACCTTTTTCGAGAATTGAAGGTATGGTTGGGCGGCAACGTCTAGCCAAAAAGGAAAATCTTCAGGAGACTGTCCAGACGTACCCACCTCAGTGGCGGTAGAATATTTTGCCGAGGGCGTTTGAAAGCTGGTGTAAAGATACGAAAAATGTTTCAATCATTTTGGCGATTATGTTGAAACATAAGTACAAAACAAGCAAACATTTAGTGGTAAAATCAGTTTTGTATGTCAATCTGTTATTTTTATACAGTCCATCGGAACTTGAAAACAAAAACAGCCCTCGTCTGTACTATGCACGCGCTTTCAATAGTGCAGCAGGGGGCCATGGCGCGCCACAAGCTTGGCCAAGGCCACCGCACCAGCGAATAACAAAACTGCCACTTGCCGTTCTTACTTTATATGAAAGACCCTGTATTTTATGTAGCGGTTCTAATGTCATGCGTCATGACTGCAAATTTGGCCTCTGTGGCATCACGTTGGAAACTCAACAGAATGTTATTCAATCTAGAAGGCTATGGTTTGGACTACTACTCTATAGTCTACTATTGTTCTACTATTTATCTAGGTATATTTGGGGAATTTTTGCTAATCAATATATATATAAAGCACAATGTTGGTTTCTCTGTCTGTTTGTTATTTACACAAATCTATACCGTTTCACCAATCGGAACCAAATTTTACGTACTTACTCTTTGGAACCCGACGAGCAACACTGTTCACTTGAAATTTCTCACAGCCCTCTCCATTCCCTGCATTTAGGTCAGTCGATTGCCTTGGCGGGTCCTAACTCACTTAGCTAGTTTGGAATAAAACCAAGTGAATTTGGGGTGAGCGTACATACAAGTTGGTTAATAAATAAATATATAAAAATAATAAGAATTAAATAAGTTGGAAGAGGGAATGGGGGTAGGGGTAGGGTAGGATGTATCACGTGACCGGCGCTATCTGGGAAGTAGGAAGGGATGAAGAAGAATGCTCAGACTGATACAGGGTGCTTTTAGCAGTCCATCAGCAAACAAAACATACGTATGTAGACTTGTCTTGAAACTTGAACTCAGTTTTTCTCAGTTTCGTCTTTCCCCCCACATTTGTCCCTGTATCTCAGAAACTGGACACAACAGAAGTACAATATTTACACACATTATTCAATACAATGTACTGATCATGTGGATCTACAATGAGCTTTATATCACTGGTAGAATTCATTTTATGACAAGAAATGTGTATACTTTTTGTTAAAATAAGCTATTTAAACAACAACAAATCAGTTCCTTTCCTAATCAGCTGATATGTCTGGAACTAGATCAGTGTACTGTCCAAGTTCCTATTTCATCATCATCGTCATCACTCATCTTACACAGTTTCCAGCCCCAGGCCGGGTCTGTTTGGAACATAGGCCTCTCCACTTTCTCTCCTCCCACCAACTCTCTGTCGTCACTCTGGTCCAGTCCTGTCCTCTCTTTTTGACACACTCCTCCACTTCTTTCAGCCATCTATCCCTTGGTCTTCCGCTTTGTCGTTTCTTCTGCATCTGCATTTCGTGCATCCTCTTGGGAATCCTCTTCTCTTCCATCCTCTTGAAGTTCCTATTTACATCTGATAAAAACTACAGCTTTCTATCTTGATTTGTTTCTGAGAGAACGGGTCATAAATACACAATATTTAACATTGTCCGTATAGGGCATTTAATCTTACCTTAAAATTAGGGCCCCTGCTTATCTGACAAATATTCACTGTATCTTTACGAGTTTGTATTCTGATCTTTTCTAGGTTAAAAATGTTAAAATGACAGAATACGGTAGCACTACAGAACAGGAGACCAAAGGTATAAAAAAATGTAGGTAATGAAATTTGCCGAAGTATCTTTAGTAATGGTATCCGGAGATGTTAAAATAATAGATGTTGACTCGTCCGCTGCCATAAACCCACCCGGCCATCCCAAATAGATACACGACTTATATAGCAGAAATGAAGTCTTTTGTAGCCATTTTGCTTACTAAGTCAGGAATGCCAACCCCACGCATTTGGTACTATTTCACATTGGGTATAGAACGAGTAAACAAAAGAGCGTCGATAAAGTAATGTAATGAAAAATTGCACCAATTGTCAGTGTTTATTCATGTATTTATAATGTTTTACATACAAAAACAGACCTAACCTGGGGCTTACGCCCCAGACCCCCTTGCTTGTGGTACTAGCAGTAATTTTCGACCAGGCAGTACCTAACCTAGTAGCGGACATAAATTCTATCTTATTAATGTTTTACATACAAAAAACAAACCTAACCTGGGGCTTACGCCCCAGACCCCCTTGCTTGTGGTACTAGCAGTAATTTTCCGCAAGACAGTGCTTAACTTAGTGGAAATTGGTTACAATTTCAAACTTTACGTGTCATATGGTGAATTTTGTATTGGACATGTTGGTAGCGTACTCAGATGTTCGTTTTTTGGGTGTCGTATGACGTAGTGTCCAAGATGGCGTCCTTAGTGAAATGAAGACCATGCTGAAAGCATTATTTTCGTAAATAATCAATTAAAAGGAATTATTCCGGTGCAGCAGTGGCAATTGAGAAAGTAAAACGACTCCCAACATCTCCGAGAAAGGTTTGTCAATCATAAATACTATATTTTCAGTAATATACCTTGTTGAAAGTTACGACGGCTTGGTCTCCTGTTCTGTAGTTTTAATCAGAATACTAGTTAAGAATGTGCATTCAGTATTTTGGTTATAATGGTTTATTTCAATATGTGTTAAAATTAAATGTTTGTCGTAATGTCAATCAAAATATTTAGTTATTGCCAAGGTATTATATTTCACTTCAGTTTTGATTATCTTCTTGGATAACAGGGGACTGCAAATTGGTCAGAACGCAACACATATGAACAATGTCGTCAATATGAGGCAGAAGTTCTATTGAAAGCTTCTGTAAAATATTGTATATTTTAATTAGCTGAATACACCTTTCAATTATAGTACTGTAGTGTGTGTACTATTATAGTACTATAGTGTGTGTACTATTATAGTACTATACTGTGTGTACTATTATAGTACTATACTGTGTGTACTCTTATAGTACTAAAGTGCGTCTTCCTGACCTCGTCAGCTGTCAGGCTTCCCATCATGAAGAAAAGGAGGGGTTACAACAATCACTCCTCTATTGGAAAGGCTTGTTGCTATTCCATGAAATCTTTGTCAGCAATGATTCATCACCTGGTTCTAATAATGTCAACAATCCACTGTCGTTAGTGATGAACGCGTCACTCGATCTCCACTATAGCATTTGGACGCAATACTAATCATGCCACTGGGTGTGATGCCGACTAAAAATTTCACAGTGTATGTTCCCTTGTAATTGGAATAGAGAAATACTCTGCGATCTACCATAGGAGGTTGTTCAACTTTACTTTCAGTACAATCGATAATTTCTCTGCATTTTGGGTATTCATTCTTGAACTCTGCAGGCGTAGTTTCATCAATACTTTCCCTACTGGGCCAGAACATGAAATTTGACATTGCAGAAGCTAGAAGCATCACAGTGGTGGAGAAAATATGTGACACAGTTTTGCGATGGACTCCAAACAAAACTCTCATAGCAGAATGAGACAGTCCTGTCTTCATCTTCATTAAAAATATCAACAAGCAATTTTCATGAGATACTTAACCCTTACGTTTTTGTGAGATATTATTTTAAGTAACAAGTTAAAAACTTGAAATGACACGCCTGTTAAATCTCGCATTTCTGTTTCGTCCCGAATTGAAGAATATCCTCGAAATCCTAGTACGGTACCTCATCACAAATATCCTCGGTTCCACAATTTCTGTCATGGAGCTTCACATTAGGCCTCAATTCAGGATAGAATGCACGCCTGGGTAGACACTTCTCTGTCGTTTACTGTGCACGAAAATACAAAACTTCCACTAAGAGTGCCACTTTTTTGTCTGCACAGCAACATAGGAGTGACTTACACACACACACTTTCCAACCCTTGCAAACATTCAACTGATTTTCTTCGTTTCATCATTCTATCAAACCTCTCGGGAGCTTGCGGAGTAGCTGTCTTCTTGTACACAGCGGGGAATAAAGTGGGTAGAAACGCTGGGTTTTTCGGGTGCCCCAAAGTGCTATTAGCAACAAAATGTTTTCTGCAAATACTTTGAGTTTCGGGATGGTACCCAAGGTGTTCCATCAGTGTTGAAAAGCAAACATTTTATTAAAAAGAGTAAAACCTAAAACGTAATTACTACGTGCAATATTTATTTTAATATTTATTTACCTAAAAAACAGCCAACTGGGGCCTGTTTCATAAAGCTCTTACACTTATATTATTAGCAAGACAGTAATAATATTAACTAATATTATTAGGTTTCTGTTTCATAAACTTATGAGCTAATAATATTAGTTATTACTTCACGACTCCAAATTTTAGTGAAGGTTTATAATAATATTAGCTAACAGTTTCATAAACAAGGAAGACTATTAACATAGTCTAAATGTGAGTTCCTGTTAACGACAAGGAAAAAAGATAGACCAGTGAGTGAGATAACATTTGGAGGTGGAAAGCTTCAAGTATTTGGGAAGTGTAGTGGAGGAGAATGCGAGAAATGACAGAGATAACCGAACGTGGCAGACAGGCAGAAGCATCAGGAGCTTAGTGTGGAATAGAGATGTCCCACAAAAATGCAAAAAAGTGCTGTACAGAAGCTATTATATCCCGATACTAACCTATGCATCAGAAACAAGGACAATGAAGAAAAGACATAAACAGAGTACAGGCAAGTGAAATGAAATTCCTACGAAGTAGGATAGGAGTAACAAGAAGAGACAGGGCGAGAAATAACAAGATGAGGGAAATAGTGAAAGAGGAGCCCTTGCAAGGTAGGATTGAGACATCAAGACTGAGATGGTATGGACACTTCAAGAGGATGGAAAAGAAGAGGATTCCCAAGAGGATACACTAAATGCAGATGCAGAAGAAACGACAAAGGGGAAGACCAAGGGATAGATCGTTGAAGGGAGTGGAGGAGTGTGTCGAAAAGACAGGAGAGGACTGGACCAGAGTGACGATGGAGAGGTGGTGGGAGGAAAGAACTAACTGGAGAGGCCTATTCCAAACAGACCCGGCCTGGGGCTGGAAACTGTACAAGATGATGATGATTTCCACAAGTGTTCTTAGTCTAATAATTGATATTATTGGTGAGAATACCGTGAACTGAATTTTTATTTAGCCAAATAAGATTGCGTTACAGTAATTTGAGAAATATATTTTAAACTTATAGACTTACAGTATAACTTTTCAGAAGAAACCTCACGTGAAATTGTTGATACACCGGTATTTTATAATATTATTGGCACAAATATTAATCTATTGTAAAAGGCAGTGTTTTACAGATATTGTAGTTTATAATACAGAACTCATTTTATTAGAGGATTTGTAGCTTCCACCAGCAGTAGCCTAAATAAAGACTATGATGTTGATCAACTAGATGAATAGACGCAACACCGCTCATAACCTTAAATTCCTTATAAATAGGCCTATTTGTGAGTAAAGGCAACGTGCACAGCAGTAGCTCATGAAAAGGCTTGCCCAGTTCCTGGACCTCTTGATTCACAGATCAACACGTAATTTTATGTGGATTCTGTTAAAATGAGTCTTATTGATATGATGAATATTGTTTAAATCGATTATCTAGTAGCAAAAATATCTACCCCGACCGGAATTCGAACCCGAGATCTCTAGATTGACAGACAAACACGCTATCACCACGGCTATTTCCACCACGCAAATATTTTCACGTACGATACCAATAATACTGCATTACGGAATTAAGCTCCATTAATATTTTGCCTTTTTCGATACTGTTCCTGCATGCAATTGAGTTTTAAATGCCTTATGAATAGGCCTACTTGCGAGTCGAGGGAATGTGTACAGCAGTAGTTCATGAAGGCTTGCCCAGTTCCCGTATAAACACATCGATATATATTATATTGACAACTGCATTATCGCAATGTGGATTAATATCTGAATAGCCATTGTGCACAAGCATAATACCAGTATTGTCGACTAGTTACAATAATTCATATTAAAGTATAATATCTTTTAAATACACATACAAAGACTGAGCCCACTAATAATATGAGTAGAAATTTTATCAGTCCTCGTGGATCTTTATGAAACAGAATTTGGCTAACTAATAAAAGTTATTATGAGTACTAGTATTATTAGCTAATATTATCAGTCAGTTTTATGAAACAGGCCCGCTCAGGTGGCAAGAATTTTAAACATCGGTGATGAGCTTACTTCTTGCGATTTACCGCTCGTATCCAGAGCTTTCTTCATTCCTCTTCATGTTTGCGCACTGGAAATTTGTAAAATGTTACATCAAATGTGGTATTTCTGTATTTGTTGAAACACCCAACAACACACCAGTTATTATTTCCTGTTCTCTTCCTCTGATACTGCATGTTTTTACAATATTTCACCTGTGTTTATGCACTGCTATATGCCGTACTCTTGCCTCGCCTCGGCTCGCCAGTTTAGTACCGCTAGAGTGCCGCGCACGGTGCCTATAAGTACTTCTATCTCCCCATCACAGCTAATCCCATCCAGCCTGCTTATTCAGCCAGCTTTTGGCAGTCAAATTGGTTTTATTTATTTTATTTTTTCAATTTTTTTCATTCTAGTTGTGTTCCCTCAAATATCTGATGCTAGGCTATACTTATGTAGCTCAATTTCAGAGAGATTCTTTTATGCCCATCTCTGCAAGGAAATGGTCTAATTTCATTGTGTTATCTCATTCTCAACACTTACGTTCCTCATGTAGTATCCTTATTCTGTTCTTCAAGAGTAGAAAACACTGGCCTAACTGTCCAAGCCAACAGAGCTTAAGACATAAAGACTGTATCGAAATGGGAAATGGGGTACATTAAATGGAAACTTTCTTTAGATCAAGCCTCTAACAGATCTATCATGCAATTCCTATACCTCTTTTTTTTAATATATTAAACTGATTTGTAAATCAAATGTTTTATTTTTGAACATAATACAGCTTCTGAGTGATACTGTATATTTAGACAATATGAGGAACAAACACTGGAAACTGTGTACTCCTATGAGAAGTGAGACTAGGTTTAGTTTGGTATTAGTCAGATCTGAGTATTTTACCATAGGATATTCCTTGTTGCAGTTAAGACAATTGTGTGTTAATATTGGGAAGATTATGGTTTACATGTAGAATATAGCCATAAACAGTGAATGGATATTGTTTATTATTGATAAGCATTTATTGCTAGCTTTTTAAAGACTTTTATTGTATGGAACCTGTCCCTGTTAGCAGGTGTGTCATATTTTTATATACATGCTGGTGGTACATTTTTGGATGTGTAGGAACTGTCTTGAGCATATATGCTGGCTAGCCACTGATGCTCGTCTAGAAGCACTTTAATGTCACCATATTAACTAGGATATCTAGAAGTATTACTGACTCTTGAGAGGTGTTGTATAGGGTGGCCTGTAATTTATCGTACTTATGCTAGTTAACTTTTGGTAGGTATATTGTACATAAGTGTGAGGAATGTGGTGGTACTTGTAATTTTACCATTAGATACCATAGTTACTTAAATTATTTGAAAGAGGGCAAGTAAGCAGGTTGAAGTTCTAATGGCCAAGATGATACAGCCCATTGTTTTACCTTGGCTTAAGTGCAATGTCTAGCACTAAACGGTGGAAGGAAAGAGATTGTGTATTTTGTATTGTACAGAATTTGTATATTAGAACAAAGAAAAGTGTGAGTATCACTGCTATTATTGTATGCTGTAATTCTTGTTGCCAAGCAAAAGCAACATCACCCTACATAATAGACAGTAAAGGATTCATTTATTTTAGAATATTAAAAGCATCTCTTAAAAATCAGAATCCACTTTATTAAGAGATTCATTATGAAATACTGTATTTTGAATGGCAACATAAAACTGTTCTTCTCAATGTTGTGATACTTGTGTTAGTGGTGTGGTTCAACATAGGAAACATACAGTTATCATTAGTGTGTTATTGCTTGGCAATTTGTCTTCTGTCTTAAAATCTTTATCAAGACATATCCCTTATTCTTTTCAACAAGTATAATCTTATTTATCAGTGACTAATTTATTTGGCTGTTGTTTTAATTTCTCTGTTATGTATTTTGTCACAATATTTAGTGCATTATTTTCTTGTGTTGTTTGTGAATTAATATTTTTCTATAGCACAGTGTAGTTATGAAGTATATATTGTTCCTATATATTTGAGAAGTCTCATTATCTCTTTCAAATACCTCTCCTCTCCCTGTTCTTGATGGAGTTGGCCAAACATAATGCAAAGATTATGCCCACAAGCTGCAAGAGAAAAATCAAACTATAAGTACATACATACGGTACATACACTGTGTAAAAAGAAAGAAACAGAACAAGAACAGGGTGGTTTGTGAAGTGATTGTACATGTGCATAATATGAAAAAGTACCAGTTCTGGTTTCTACTTAAGGAGATATTCCAGTTTCAACCCAAAACTGACAGATCTTTAAATCTCTGAATCTGCATTCTTCTGACTCAAAATTGGACTCAGACCAAATACGATCGTTGAAGACAGCGTAACTTGTAACGGTTACTTTTTACAGCAACTAGAAGGTAACTATGTCACTTTTTAAAATAAATAACTAAAACTGTAACACCGTTACTTTTAAGAGTAACAAAGTAATGAAAATGGTTGTTACTTTATCAAGATGGAGCAATTCGTTGTCAATAGCATGTGGGAATGGAACCAACAGCTTTACATTATGCACCAGTCCATCCGTTATATGCCAGTATATTGAATTTCTTAAAATAGGATGGGAAAATGACAACTCTAAATGCGCAGGTGGAAAAAAATACAGAGCAGTCGCAGGTCGGCAGTGAACTTAAGAAGCAAGTGCAGGTAAGACATCAGTAATTCGATAGCTTGATATTGTTATTATTATTATGGTTACAAAATATTTTATAGTTAAACTGCATACTATTCACTTTTCATGAATTGAATTATTTTCAACCTTCATCAGCTAAAGTCAATATTTTAACACATCGGATAATGTTGCAGCTGTTAGCCGCACTTACATTTTTCTCATTGACAGTGCTATTATTGAACTCCTATTCATAATAGACATCAGGTTTCTTAAATAAATATTAATAAGTACTGTATGAAGTAATGAACGTTGTTATTTTTCAAAATGATTTCTCCATTACAACATATTTTAATCGCTTAAACATTATCACATTTCTTATTGTTCTAAGATATCAATTTTCAGTTGGTTTTAATTCTCGTCAATAACCTGTCTTTTCTTTGTATGCCCAATATTAACATGTTAATCATATAAATATAATAAAAGCGAAGAAGAAAAGATTAACATTCAAAATATCTATTAGCTAAAATGTACCTGTCTGAACAAAACGTACCTCACAAACAACCACACCAAAATTATCGTTTTCAGTCACACACTTGGGGGGGGATAGCCACCTTATCTTCACACAGAATCTCAAGGAATGTAATACTATTCTTCAGAATATAGCAAATTACTGGTAGTATTGTAAATTGTTATTGAGCAACTAAACAATTCGTTACTTAGACAATTGTAACTGTAACGTCGTTACTATCTTTGACAGGTAATTGTAACGGTAACTTCGTTACTGTTTTTGGTAAGTAACTGTAACGTAGTTCCTTTTGAAAAGTGACTTGCCCAATCCTGGTTGAAGACAAGCGCTAACATACTAAATTAAGGTATTTGAGTTCGTTTTCTCTTCCTATCACAAGTTCCAAGTTCATTTTTCTAGATTCTAGAATTAATTTTCAAAAATGGCCATTAATTACTTCCATACAGGTGTATGGAGTAGAGCCAGACAAACTGTTCCCATTGGTCTAGGCGGGATTGAAGAATGGAAATGCTGTTTATAGAACTGCTGTTACTGGTGAAGTGAAATCTATAAAGGTTGATTGTTCTCGACAGCAGAAGGTGCTGATGCCACTGTTGTGTAAGGATAGAGTCAAAGAATCCAGCCAACTTATAGGTTATAGATAATTATAAAAGTTCATGACAAAAAATAGGAAATTTGAATAGTAACGGTTACTAAATAAGTTATGCTCAATCACTTAAAAAGCTTGCTACGGTACAAGTTAATGACTCAATAGGTTTTCACACTTCAACACATAAAAAGCACTAAAAATAAACACACAACACTTACAGAAAAGTACCGTAATAGATTAACGGAATATGATAAATGTAATTGCTTGAAAGAATCTGATGCGTTACAAGTTTAACGAAAAGGTTCTGTAATTAAATAATTGTAAACACTCTTGTCCTACTTATCCACTGAACCTAAATCAAGCCTAAGTGAGCAGGATCTGACGAATGAAACTAGTCATCCAATTAAATGTCCCAAAAGGATTTCATACTTCAACACATAAAATATACAGTAAAATCTCATTAGTCCGGGCTTTGCTTAATCCGGACAGCTGTTTAAAGTTATAATAATAATAATATTATATAGCCTCGGTACCGGGTGCAAGCTTTGTTATTTGACGCCCAGAGGGCAGCTTACATGTCGAATTTTTGTCGTTCCTTGGAGCGCTATGAAAGTCAAGGAGGTTAGATATCTAAGCTCCTTGATACTATAGCACTTTCTAGTAGAGAAGGGAGGAACTTTATTTTGGCGGAAAATCCCGAGATTATGAACACTGCCTACTGAATTCAAATGGTTTTTTTAACATGCCAACAAGGTATGACGTGTGCCGAGATTTTTGTCGCCTTTCAAAAATCACTTACCACGGCCAGGAGCAAACCTCCAAGCTTGGGGTTGGTAGTCAGACACGATAACCTCTCACCCACCGAGGCAAGAGTTTAATAATATGTAATGCATAAATGCAACATTTGAAACATCTGGGCGAGTTAAGAATTAAATGTAAGTATTACTGTAAAGTATTACTGTAATGTCAAAGGAAAACAACAAAAGATGAGCAGTTTCTTCAAGCCATTAAGCATGTTAAGTGTGGCCAATGAAGGTGTGCCTTGATTGCCATGTTCTAATTCTCTATTTTGTGGAGCCTAATAATGTATTGCATTATATCTTGTATACTAAATATCCTTTGTATTTCTTAAATTTAAAAATACTGTACAGTACACATTCTTTTTACTCAACAGACTGTTTAAATATGTAGGCCTACCTTGGCTCATTTCATAGGCTATTTTCTTTGGACAACCTAGAGCCCTAATTACTCCGGATTAATGAAGTTCAACTACACTAACAAAACATGCAACACAATAGATTGACGGAATATAATAAATAATTCATATATTTATTTGAGACACTAGGAAATTAATTGTAACTCTCCACCCAATCTAATTGGGTACACTCATGTTGACCGACTAATAGAATTATTTTTAGGAGAAGCCTACTGTGGACCGCTGTGAACAATCGGCCGACTTGCCAATCTCTTCTTCTCCTCCCAGAATCTCTTAATACTTTCGCTGAGTCTCCTCCTTCTTCCTTCAGACCAGATGACCTTGGCTTTTGAGCGGGGTTTTTCCTGAAACCCTTTAAATTTATCAAGCTTCCTTCGAAACAACGATTTGTTGAGAATATCTTCCCGAGTGAGGCCAACTTCTTTGAGATCTGTTCATGTTTCCTCAATCCATTTGTGGTGGACTTCAAATTGCTAATGTAGGCGAATATCCTTTGGGTTAACCTATTGTTGCTCATTCGTGAGAGGTGGCCATAAAATTTAATCCTTCTCTTGCACATCGTGTAGCACTAAACGGTGGAAGGAAAGAGATTGTGTATTTTGTTTTTCCGCCTGGTTGTACAAGTCACTATTTCTCCGTCTCCTCCATAAGCAATCTGCTCTCTGTACTGGCCTCAATATTTTCCTTGTTTTCTAACTCCTCTGTTTCTCCTTTTTTGTTTAAAATAAGGCATTCAAAACTATAAAGAGCTTCCAGTTTGATCACCGCGGCAAAATGTCGTAACTTTGCTCTGAAGGATATGGTTTTCTTGTTAATCGATATGCAGTTTCCATCTTACGAGCTCTGACCTTATTGGTTTCCTTATCAAGGCCATTAGATTGAATCCATTCACCAAGATATTTGAATTTTTCTGTCCTTTGGTTTTTCCAAACCTTGTTTCCAAATATTTCTCATTACCATGTTTGGATTCAATGTATTCAGTTTTCTCATAAGAGATCTGGAGGCCTGTTTTTGCCACAATTACATGTGATTTCTCAATCATAATTTTCTCATCATCAATATCTTCCGCTAACACAGCCAGATCATCGGCAAATGCTTAGCACTCCACGCCCAAACTTGGCTTTTTAATAATTTTACTAATGCAGCCAATGGCCATGTATTTTTCTTTTCAAGACGGGTCAGGAAAGGGATAATGAAAGGAAATCAGCTGTGGACCTATTGAAAGGAACCGTCCCGGTATTTACCTGGTAGTGAAAATGGGAAACCACGAAAACCATTTTCAGGATGGCCGAGGTGGAATTCGAACCCACGCTCTCCCGATGCCAGCGAGACACGAGGTAGTGCGTTACCACTCTCGGCCATCGTGGCCGGTAAACTTTGCTTTTTAGTGCCTAGATAGATTCCTTCTACCCCTTCCTCTTTTATTGTTTTTCTCCAAGTCCTTATTATTTTCTCCAGGACGATGTTAAATAAAATTGGCGATAGACCATCACCTTGTCGGACTCCTGTCCGGATCACAAAGGGGGCAGTTATTTCTCCACAAAATATAACCTTAGACACAGTGCCTGAGAGGGTCTGTTGTACCAGCGACCTCGCTTTTTCATCAACTCCAAATTCCTCCAAAACTTGAAAAAGAGTCTGGTGGTCAATGGAATCATATGCCTTTCTGAAATCAATGAAGACAACACCCATGTTTTTACCCCTTGTAGCTCTCAGTCTAAGAATACTTTTTAGATTGAATATTTGATCAACACAAGACCGTCCCTTTTGAAAACCTCCCAGATATTCACCCATTTGATGGTCTAACTTGTGTTTCCAGTATATGAAGTCAAGATTTTAATAGTATTTTATAAGAGACAGATAAAAGAGAAATTCCTCGGTAATTGTTAGGGTTGGTACGATCACCCTTCTTATGTCAAGGATGCATCAGGGCATATTTCCAGTCAGTGGAGATCTCTTCCTTTTCCCAAACATTACAAAGTAAACGATGCAAGTTCTCTAAAATTTGATCCCCTCCATGTTTCCACATTTCAGCTGTTATTGTACCTTCACCCAGCGCCAGGGGCGTATTCTTAGGGCTAGCGGTGGTAGCCCAAGAAAATTACATTAAAAATAAATAACCCTTTATTATAATTTCAACAAAGCATTCAAACAATCGTGACTTTCATGCACATTCTTCCTTATCGAAAGAAATAATGGTTGGTGGGTAGTCAACGCGGCAACGCAGTAGAAACCGTCCATGAAAGCGGCAGACTTACGGCGCTCTCCCCATCTCTCCACACCCACCCTTGTTCTGTGCAGGCACAGCGTTCATAGCGAGCGAATTGCCGCTACAGCCAGCGGTTTCTTTGAAGTTAAAAGCGTTTAAAGCAACAAATAGCCTACGATAAATATACATTATCGCGCGCATAGATGTGAATAGGAGTATTCGATGTCATGTTGGTCCGTATTGACATATAACTTAATCCTATTTGACTAATTACAATTTTCCGTCTCATCATCATCATCATCATCATCATCATCATTTCCCCTTATCCAGCTCCTGCCGGGTCGGGGTATTTATGGCACTTCTCCACTTTCCTCTTTCCTTCCACCATTCTTCTTCCACGATCTTGTCCCAGTCCAGATTTCTTTTTCTCACGCTGTTCTTCACTGAATCAATCCACCTTGTTCTAGGTCTTCCCCTTGCTCTCTTACCCTTGCACTTCGCCTCCAGCATCTGTCTTGGTATTCTATTTTCCTCCATCCTCTTTACATGTCCAAACCACCTTAGTTTATTCTTCTCAATTCTCTCATTTAGTTTTCCCATTCCAACTTCCTTCCTAACATCTTCATTCCTCACTCTGTCTTTCCTTGTCTTACCTATCATACTTCTTAGGAATTTCATTTCACTGGCTTGGATTCTACTCTCTTGCCTGCTCATCAGGGTCCAAGTCTCAGCTGCATACGTTAATATGGGTACATAGTACATTTTATACATTACCTCCTTGCTTTTCCTTGGTACTTCCTTATCCCAAACAAGTTTTCTTACACTTTGATAGAATGCATTGCTCTGCTGTACCCTCCTGCCAATCTCCATGTCCAACCTACCAGTTTGCATCAATTCACTTCCTAGGTATTTGAACGTGTCCACAATTTCCAAACTCTGACTTCCAATTTTCAGAATGCCCTTTCCTTGTCTTTCCCCTCTTGTCATCACCATGGTCTTGCTTTTCTCTATACTGATTTTCAGGCCATACTTCTGAATATTTTCGTTCAGTGCATCTAGTTGTTTTTGCACTTCTTCCGTGTTCTTTCCCCAGACCACAATATCGTCTGCAAATAATAGTAACTTCATTTCTTTATGTCCATATGCTTCCTTTGTTTCCTTTACAATTTCATCCATTACCATTATGAATAAAAGAGGTGACAGCACACTCCCCTGTCTTAGTCCAGTCTTGTTCCTAAACCAATCTGTCTTTCCAACAGGGGTCAGAACCCTGCTAACACAGGTGTTGTACATTGCTTGCACCATTTCCAACATTTCTCTTCCCAGTCTCTTCTTAACCATGGTTTCCCATACCTTCTCTCTGGGGACACTATCATATGCCTTTTCTAGATCTATGAAAGTCATGATAAATCCTCTCCATATTCCCAGTTCTTTTCCATCACCTGCCTCAAGCTAAAGATTGGGTCCACTGTGGATCTTCCACTCCTGAAGCCATACTGTTCCTCTTGCAACTCTCCTTCCACCTTTCTTCTCATTCTTCTTTCTAATATCCTTTCCAGTATTTTTACTATCTGTGATATGAGGGTGATCCCTCTATAGTTATCACACACTTTCTTGTCCCCTTTCTTAAACACTGGTATTATTAGCCCTTTCACCCAGTCTTCTGGTACACATTTCCGTTTCCACACACAATTGAACAGTCGATACAGCCATTGCATACCAACAGGTCCAGCAGCCTTTATCATTTCTACACTGATCTCATCCACCCCTGTTGCTTTTCCCATCTTCATCTTCTGTACTGCTAATTCTACCTCCAGCATTGTTATATCATCTTCTGTTATAGAGTCGTCAGGCTGTGTCACTTCGATCTCACCAGTACAATTGCTCACGTTCAATAGCTTATCGAAATACTCCTTCCATCGTCCCTTTATCTCTTCCGGGTGTGTTAACAACTCTCCATCTTCCTTTTTCACCAGCTTTGTAGTAACCCTTTCTTTCCTCTTACTTCTTAGAAGCCCATACAGCATCCTTTTACTGCCACTTACATCTGTTTCCATTCTTCGTGTAAATTCTTCCCAACTTTTCTTCTTTTCTTCTCCTACCACTTTCTTACACCTCCGTTTGCTGTCGTGATACTTCCTTTTGCTTTCTTCTGTTTGATATCGGTTCCATTCTTTCCATGCAGACTTCTTTTCTTTCACTGCTTTCCTCACTTCCTCATTCCACCACGGTGTCTCCTTCTCTTTCACTCTTGTTGACGTCCTACCACAAGCACTCTCTGCTGCACCAGCAAATGCCTTTTTAAAGTGGGACCATTCCTCTTCTACATTTTCCACTTCAGTAACTGGGATTTGTTGCTTCAATCTCTCCAGAAAATCTTCCTGTACAGCTTTGTCTTTCAATTTCCATACTTTTATTTTACTTTCTCTGATCTCCTTTAGGTTTTCCAATTTTCCCCATCTAAATTATACCACCACAGTTCTATGGTCCCCATCAAATGCTTCTCCTGGTAAAGCTGTCACATCCATCAGCTTTCTGCGATTTGTCCTTTCCACCAGGAAGTAGTCAATTACTGATTTTGTTCTTCTATCACCCCACCCATATCTCGTAATTTTCCTGCTGTTTTTCTTCCGAAACCATGAATTACCCACTATCAGTCCATTCCTTTCACAAAAGTTTACAAGTTCCTCTCCTTCCCGGTTCTTTTTCCCATATCCATATGGTACAACGACTTCTTCCTTTCCTTGTCTCTCATTTCCGACTTGTGCATTCATATCTCCCATTATCACCACTTCTACATCTGAGATTACTCTTTCTACATCCTCCAGGAATACTTCAATACCTTCTTCTCTGTTTCCAGTCTGTGGTGCATACACTTGTATGAAGTCCATCACGTCATTCTTCATCTTCATTCTAATTTTCATTATTCTGTCACTCACACACTCGACCACTTCAACATACTCCTCCAGTTGTTTCGAGGTTATCAGTCCCATGCCATTTTTTGCCTCTTGGCCACCACTCCAGTATAATGTATATCCTTTCCTCAAATTCTTCCTTCCTTTACCTTTCCATTTCACTTCACTCAGCCCCATCATTCCAACCTTCTCCCTCTCCATGAAGTCTACCACCTCCTCCACCTTGCCTGTCAGGGTCATGACATTCATGATTCCCACTTTCATTTCGGTTACTGGTCGCCCATTTCTCACAGTTCCCCCAGTACCAAAGGAACTGCGCGTCGCCTGCAGGGTACGCCCTAACCTTTTCCGAATCATTGGAAGTGCCATTTCCATTTTAGGCTATTATTACGATGGGGTCGCCACTCCCAAAGGCATTTTATGAAGCTACTGCCAGCTATTATTCAGGCCGCCCCTAACATGGAGAACAGACGCCCTTGCAGCCGCCCCTAACATGGGAAACAGACGCTGCCGATTGATGCTGTACTCATACTATTCCCCGAGTACTGGGTTGCCTCTTCCGCAATCTCCACCGTTCCGAAGTCCATCTTCTCCGCTGCAGATTCCGTTGAGGTCTTCGCACGTAACCCTGTGCACGGGGCCTATGTTATACCCCATAGGACTGGGTCCTCACCAGAACTTAGCCGGTACTGTAGTTCCATGGTATATTACAGTACCGTTGCCCACCCCCGCGACGTGGACGCGCCTGGCAAGAATTATCCATCTATTCAATACAAATAGAATAGAATTGAATAGACGGAAAATTGTAATTAGTCAAAAAGATGTGAATATGTTTTAGAAGTTGTAGTATTTTCGATGTGTGATTTATTTAAGTGTGTGTATGCTGAAGAATCTTTATGTAGTGTTTTGTTTTAACTGTGCCAGTTGTAATTTTGTAAGAAGATTATGGAACAAACACCTGTGGGGGCTTTAAATGCCAATGACTGTATAATAGAGAGTTTGTTAGAAGTTCGTTTCAGCCGTCGTCCATACAGTGTGTGCCAATGTATACACATCATTTCACATCATCTACATACGCTAGGTGGAATAGGTTATCTAACTGTCTAAATTGTATTGTTTGTTATTTAGTCGTGAAATTAATGTATGGTCAAATGAAGGGTTTTCAAATATGAACTCTTTTCGCACGGCAGTTCAAAAGCATGTTTTGTGTAATATTAAGCTCAGTGGTAGCCCAGATCTTCAGACCAGTATACGCCACTGCCCGGCGCTTTATTTGATTTGAGTTCTTGAATGACCTGATGTATTTCATGAAAGTAGGTGGTTTCGACTGCTGGTATATTGTTGATGGGTTTTCAAAAGTCAATTTTTTCTTCTGGTTCCTTGCAGTTCAAAGGATCCTCGAAATAAGTAGCCAGAAGCTGACAGTTTTCTTCGTCACTGAATGCTAAACTACCATCCTTTCTTTTAAAACAGAGGCTAGGAGACTGATATGATTGTAATTCCTCCTTGAAAGTTCTATAAAATTCCCTTGTATTATATTTTTTGAAGTTCTCGTCCAACTGTTCCAAACAACTTTTATCATACTTCCTCATTTCACCTCAGATTATTTTGGAAGTAAGTTTTCTTTGTTGAAGAAAGGCATTATAGTTTCCGTCGGTCTTATTCGAGTTCCACCTTTGCCAAGCTTTTAATCTCTCTTCGAGAACAATGTCGCACTAATTCCACCAACGATGTTTACCTTTCCTCTTCAGTAATAGCAAGCTTTCAGCTGCCTTTATTAAAGAATCTTTGATTTCATCCCAATCATTTAAATCAAATTTTGATAAATTATTTTGGTAAAGTATCTTTATTTTGTTTCAGAATCTCTACAGGAATCCTTGGTTTCACCTTAACCGTACGGCATGGTCTACCGGGTCGAAATTTGCTTTTATCTTGGAGAAGTAATGATCTGAGTTGATGTTAAAACTTTTCCTCACCTTAACATTCATAATGATGATGATTATTATTATTACCAACCACAGTAGCTGTGTATGCTGCGGCATAAGGCCATATGGCCATACGGCCAGGCTATCTTTGGACTCAGAAAAAGGAGCAAGTTAGAACCCCACCATCGGCCTTCCTTGAAATGTTTTTTCTTGGTTTTCCATCTTCAACTCCAAGTAAATTCCAGGATGCTGCCTTCTAATAGACCACAGTTGCTTTCCTCCAAATCCTTGCCTGGTTTCCCTCATCTTTATTCATTTAGCTATAGTTAATTCCTCTGCTGAGATTGGCATCAGGAAGGGCATCTTGCCATAAAAGCTATCCACCCTTATAGTGAACTCTTCTCACTGTACCCCTGACCCCATAGAAACAGAAAAATTAGCAGGTGGCTATAATAATATTATTATTATTAAAAGTACTCTCAAAGTTGGAAGAATGTCAGGTATATTACATATGAGCATTAAATTAAGTTTAAAGTGGAATACCTAAAACAGTTGAAGGATAGCACAGTAGCATACTTCAATTGTGAGGGGGGAGGAATGCTTGGCCAGAGTTCTCAGCTATACTCCCTGCTTTTGCATCATAGACTGCAACAGTTCCTGACGGACTAGATCCATGCAGCTTACTGTCTTACCTTCCTTGGTTAATTCTTGTTTTCTCCAGATGACAATTAACTGTCGCATAAAACAACAAGCTTTCTTTCCTTTTTTCCTTCCTTGTATTAAGATCTTATTTCATAACACCATAGTGCAGTATATTGCCATTGGAGATTGCAGAAAATATGATAAACAGGATTATCAGAGGATCACCCATCATGAAAGGAAAAATTTGGTATGGGTATATTATCAAGGTTATCAGCCTCAATTAACACTTAAGGAGGGAATAGTTGTGAAGAGGGTATTGGGAAAAGAAGGTGAAGACTGCAATAGGTGAGAAAATAAAATACTCCCCAGACTTCCCATCCTCTCGTACCGTTGCAATCAGGAGAAAACAAGAGTTAACCAAGGAAGGTAAGACAGTAAGCTGCATGGATCTAGTTCATCAGGAACTGTTGCAGTCTAAGATGCAAAAGCAGGGAGTTCAGCTGAGAATTCTGGTGAAGCTTTCCCCCTCACACTTGACCTAAACTAACCCTCAACTGTTTTATGTATTCCACTAAAACTCAATTAAAACTCACATGTAATGTACCTTACATTCTTCCAACTTTGTGTGTATTTTTTTTAACAATTTGCCTCTCATTTAAATGAGTTGAATAGCTTTAGTTAATAATTATTCCTATTTCTATGGGTTTAGAGACTAAAGTACAGTGAGAGGGTGGATGGATTTTATGGTCACAGGACCTCCTTTTCGTGCGGAATCCAAAACGCCAGACATGAAATCTCATCTCCAAAATTCCACATGCATTTACTGGGAATCGGTGGGAGGCAAGCGACTTCACCGCTGTGCCATCACACCCCTATAGCAAAGGAAACTAAACAATGTGGCAATAGGCTTCTGTATCTAAATCTAATAAAATATAATGCACAAGGGAACGAATATATACTGGATTTCTTACCGAACTATGATGAATACTTGCATTACAACCCTGCTGATGCATTTGCTAGACTTGGTTTCCAGTTGAAAATATGTAGGTGACTACTTTCTGCTAGAATTGAATGTTCTACCTTACTTCGGCAGGTTCCGTTTTTTCATCTACAATATTATTACTTTAACTATTTAGGCACATGTTTGAAATGATATATTTCCATAAATGCAATGAACTACTTTGACATTTTGCTGCTCCGACACTGGTCAGTCTGTTGAACTTAGTTTAAGCATACCTCGATAAATGCCACTCCGATAGCCACTCCACCAAGTATAATTCCAGAGTCGTGGATAAAATCCTTGAGTGCTTGGCTGCATCCTACAATGTAATGTACTTCCTCATGGCCACTGTTTAAGCAGCTGTTATCGTTCTTTATGCAGCATGATTTAGGGAGCTGTCCACCAGGGTAATCACTTGGTCCTTGATATCCGCAGCATTTCAACTGAAACACAAGTTCACACTTCAGGTCTAAGAATGCTTTTACAAAATGAGGGAAAACTAAGAGACAACACCATAACAGTTTTCAATCGGTTGTAAAAAGTAGATTCAAAAATTATATTCATGGCACATGAGTGGACCTGCAATCAATAACCTAAGACTTTGAAGAGAAAGTGGGCATATTACACCAGTTACTTGAGTGCCTTCTGTTTTTAGCCTATTTTCATATTATGAAAAACTAGGCTTATGAGATCACCATGTGTCCGTGTGTGTATATGTATGTGTGTGTCCCCCTAATAACTTCTAAACGGCTGGAGCGATTTCAATGAAACTCGATAAGGTCATAGCACCATTTTGGCCGACCCCTACCGTGCCCTTCAAATTTTATTACGTCTCGCCAATCCAACATGGCGGCTGTGCAAAATATTTCACCGGCATTCAATATCTCCGAAACCATTAGTCTACCGATATCACCCTGAAATTTTGTACGGTGATAAAGGGCACTACTAGAAATTAACCTATGAGACTTTCAAAAACCTGGTAACTACAAAACCAACATGGCGGCCAAGCGAATTTGAGACTTTTAAATAGACTTTTCTCGCGATTTAACCATTAAAACGTAATTAAACTTGGTACAGCAAATGTTTATACACATTGTAATGCACTGGCATCTAATTTAGTTCAATTGTTTACATATCCTCAAGATGGCGACTGTGCGAAATATTTCACTGGCATTCTATATCTCCGAAACTATAACTGATATCACCCTGAAATTTTGTATGGTGATAAAGGGCACTACTACAAGTTTATCTATGTAAATTTCAAAACCCTGTAAAGTACAAAACGAATATGGCGGCCAAGCGAAGTTGAAACATTTTAATAGACTTTTCTCGCGATTTAACCATCTGAGCGCAGTGAAATGTTGTACAGTAAATAATTATACATATTGTAATGCACTGGCATCTAATTTAGTTCAATTGTTTACATAACCTCAAGATAGCGGCTGTGCAAAATTTTAAAATTAAGTTTTTGTTTCATGTGTCGTAATCATGCGATCGAAGTGAAAGTTTGAATAATGAAGCTACGCAATATTTTTCCGTTAATGGTACATATCTCTATGGCCTATACATATAACAATCCAAAATGACAACCATCCGAAATATTTAGACGGTTCACAATATCTACGAATCTTTTACAGCAATCTGAATTTTTTAATCTTCATAGAGTCTATGGACATAAGTTCACCTATAGGACTTTCAATAATCTGGTGAGCACAAATCCAACATGGCGGCGACGCGAATTATAAACATTAAATAGACGTTTCTCGCGATTTAACCATCCGAGTGCAGTGAAACTTTGTTCGGTAAATGCTTATACAAATGTTAATCCACTGGCATCTAATTTATTTCAATTCTTTTCATAATTACAAGATGGCAGCTGTGCAAAATTTTAAAATCTCGTTTTTATTTCTTGTGTCGTAATCATGCAATTGAAGTTTGAATACCACACGTACACAATAATCTTCATGTAATAGTACATAAATAAAAATCCAACATGGCAACCATCTGAAATATTTAGACGGTTCTCAATATCTACGAATCTATTACAACAATCAAACTGGAATTTTGTATGTTGATAGAGGCAATTAACATGAGTAGGATAGACCTATATGAAAATAGGCTGAATAGTTCTTCACGGAACTACTTGTTTTCTGTTGAAACCATTCTATTCTTACAGTTCTGTATTCATCTATAAGATGGAACTGCATGCAAAACCATAATTATTTTAATCCTAAATTGAAATTATGGAATGATGGCCACTGCCAGGACTCAAACCCCAGTCCTCAGTTTCTCTGCCATTACATGACAGTGACCAACACACAGTGATGCTTATTTAGATGTGTTGATCACAGCACTTACAGGTTGAAATGTGAACTCAAGCTAGTAGTAAGTCTGAGGCTTAGCCATCAAAGTAACTCCTTGAATTGTGGTGCCAAGCACATCAGTTCTAGGGAAACTAGGTTTGAGTTCCGTCTCCACATTTTGATGATTTCCATTTAAGATTAGTCTGCTTATTGGAGACGATGCTCCCAACAATCATTTTGTTATTCTGTTCTGTTAGCAAGTTGCAGAGGATTACTGTCTATAGCTGCCTTATTCAAATTTATGCAACTATTTCCAGTCTTTGTTTATCATAAATACACACATCAAAAAAAGTTTTGCATCACCTCGGTTCCAAGAGTTCCGGAACCGTTAAATACAAAGGGAATAGAGATCAACACAAACAACATTTCAGCTCGTTTTATTGCTCATGAGACCCACACATTGCATGTTGTACCATCATACAGCTAGACTTTCAGCATTTGTGGTCCAGATTGCAGTACACACCACTACCTCTAATACCCAGTAGCACGTCCTCTTGCATTGATGCATGCCTGTATTCGCCGTGGCATACTATCCACAAGTTCATCAAGACACTGTTGGTCCAAATTGTCCCACTCCTCAACGACAATTCGGCGTAAATCTCTCAGAGTGGTTGGTGGGTCAAGACGTCCATAAACAGCCCTTTTCAACATATCCCAGGCATGTTCGATAGGGTTCATGTCTGGCGAACATGCTGGCCACTGTAGTCGAGCGATGTCGTTATCTTGAAGGAACGCATTCACAAGATGTGCACGATGAGGTCGAGAATTGTCGTCCATGAAGACAAATGCCTCTCCAATATTCTGCCGATATGGTTGCACTATGGGTCGGAGGATGTCATTCAGGTATCGTAAAGCCGTTTCGGAGCCTTCCATGACCACCAGTGGCGTACGTCGGCCCCACATAATGCCACCCCAAAACATCAGGGAACCACCACCTTGCTGCACTCGCTGGACAGTGTGTCTAAGACATTCAGCCTGACCAGGGTGCCTCCAAACACGTCTCCGACGATTGTCTGGTTGAAGGCATATGCGACACTCATCGGTGAAGAGAACGTGATGCCAATTCCGTGGGGTCCATTCAGCATGTTGTTGGGCCCATCTGTACCGCGCTGCATGGTGTCGGGGTTGCAAAGCTGGACCTCGCCATGGACGTCGGGAGTGAAGTTGCGCATCATGCAGCCTATTGCGCACAGTTTGAGTTGAAACACGACGTCCTGTGGCTGAACGAAACGCATTATTCAACATGGTGGCATTGCTGTCAGGGTTCCTCCGAGCGGCAATCCGTAAGTAGCGGTCATCCACTACAGTAGTAGCCCTTGGGCGGCCTGAGCGAGGCCTGTCATCGACAGTTCCTGTATCTCTGTACCTCCTCCATGTCCGAACAACATCGCTTTGGTTCACTCTGAGACGCCTGGAAACTTCCCTTGTTGAGAGCCCTTCTTGACACAAAGTAACAATGCGGACGCGATCGAACTGCGGTATTGACCTTCTAGGCATGGTAGAACTACAGACAACATGAGCAGCGTACCTTCGTCCTGGTGGAATGACTGGAACTGATCGGCTGTCGTACCCCCTCCGTCTAATAGGCCCTGCTCATGCATGGTTGTTTACATCTTTGAGCAGTTTTAGTGACATCTATGAACAGTCAAAGGGACTGTATCTTGGATACAATATACACAGTCAACGTCTATATGCCGGAGATCTGGGAACCGAGGTGATGCAAAACTTTTTTTGATGTGTGTATTATGACTAGGCTACTAAATATTTGGAGAGGGGGGTTACTTTGTGACAGATTTTGAAGTTTTTGTGTTTCCAGTACACCATTTTTCAACTGAACCCAAAACTAACTACTGAATTTGGTTGCTCCATCCTTCTGTTACCTGCTAGTATATTGTTTGAGTCTCCATCTTACATAACCATAGAAAAAATTGCATTAACATTTGTCACAATGTCACCCCAGCAGGCTATTTTTTGGCTTATAACGTATGTGGAAAACACAGTGTCACAAAGTTACCCCATTGAATGTTTATTTAACATATTAGAACATATTTTAATAATAGTAATTACATATTTATACAATATTTTAGATAAATAAACAGTAATTTTACAATTTTTTTATCAACAGGTATTCTAATCAGATAATGCAAAATTATTTAATTCTTGAACTGGGTACATTCAGCGTTTGCTAATTTGCTTGGGTGGATCTATTTTGAAGAGGACCTCATCCCTTTAATACAAAATTTCATCTGAATGGACTGTCACAAAATCGCCCAGCAAACTGTCGACTTTTTACAAACTCGCGAATAACTTCAACAATAAGCGTCATACACACTTAATATTATATTGTACTGTAGCGAACATATTTATCTTCAAGAATTATGACCTGTCTTGCTCTGTCTGCAAACGCACCGCACTCCACAAAACAAAGTACACAGACTTTCCAGAATCAACGTGACGAACGGTTTGAATTTTAAAATTGTTTTTGGAAACAAATGAATTGCAGCAGATTCGAGAGTCTGCTAATAGGTAGCTCTGCATTATGAGGCCACTCTCTGCAGTTACTCTCTGACATTTTTCCATGACAATTACGGCGCGATATTAAAAATTTTAAAAAATAACCATGCGTCACAAAGTCAGGGTGACTTTGACTTTGTCACAAAGCCACTTGATTTTAGGATGAAAATTTAAAGAAAAAATACTTACACCTGTTTTGTCATACAAATTGTTATCAAGAAACATTGTTACATTGGACAATGAAATCACTGCAAGTCTCTTAATTTTCATTACGGTATTATTCATAATGCTGTTGTCTGAATTTTCATTTCCACTGGTATCTCTTTTTTTTTCTTCAAAAAGTGCACCATCCTCAATACCATTAAGAGCATTGCGGATTCCACATTTCTTCAATGATTTCTCGGTTCACATTTCCTCAAGACGTCTTAATCCGCTTGCACGCTTGCCCGATTATTGGTGTCTTCATTTGTCCTCCATCCATTTTTTCTGTTCTTCCTGCGACTGACTTGTGAGTTTCCTGGTATAACTGCTAATTGAGAGTACAATGCCTTCATTCTTCTCTTTGGTTGTATCTGTTACACAGGTGATTTGAACTGGTTACAAACAAGAAAGGATGGCATTTTCATGAGGCCACCAGTACGTTTAGCCTACACTTTACTCAACCACACCTTCATTCCATTTTCATCCGTCCGTAGTGTATCATGAACATGAAGAACAATTCTATGCAGGATGTTATCTTCTTTCTCTAAAAATTATCATGGGTGGGAGTTTAGTGCCATCAGCACAATATGACAAAATAACAGTGTATTGGTTCTATTTGGTGGGACATAGAAAGTGAGTGGAACTTTATCTATATTCCCTATCTGACTGAGTTTGAACTGAGTTCTCTTTCATGCATAAATCTATGAAAGCTAACTATTGGTCTCATATTCAGCTAGCATTTGGTGTGCGATCCTTGTGTGAATGTGCATGGAAAGTCCATACCTCTTCATAAAACGATCGACAACACCAAGCAGCAGTTAACTCGAAGCCTGCAATTTTGTATATGGCCGCCCACCTCTTTGCCTCGCAGATGATAATTTTAATGGAACTTGCCATTGTTTTGTCAATTTTTCACCCAATACTTCATCTCTGCTTCCACCTGCGGCCATTCGCAGCATTAACAGCAATAATTTGCCGTTTTTTTCCACACACTATTCAAGCAAATGCCAAAATGGTACCTTATTTCAAGTCTTGAAACACTTATCCCAATCTCAGAATTACATACATTTATACTGACACCATAGAACCACAGGTTATCAAACAAATCCTATACACACCAAAGTACACTGTGCTTATAATCAATATGTTCCAAGCCTGTAAAATGAATTACCAACAGAATATGAAATTTTGAAATTTGAAAGCACTGGTTGTCTATATGATATCAACTTGAAATTAATTTTGATGCATATTTTTATGGGTATGTGCTGAATGATATTATTTATACTGTGCAGTAGCTCAAAAGAATTATGAAAAGTTATTCTGGACAGGTATTGTATTGACGCAGTGTTTGACCCAGTGTCTAACATTAAATGTTTTGGTGATACTCAAAAAATGTAACAGTAAGGGGTTATAGTCACACAGGAGGACAAAAGTTCTATAATTATTATGACATTCCTTACCGCTTCTTGAATGACATTCATTGTTTCGGTGGCTTCACGATCATGGTTAATAGTCTTGTTCATCACTTCATTCAACTTATTGTCAAACACATCTCCACTATCATTGCTGTATACAAAGGCAATAGATCCAATTACTATTTCAATGATGAAGATCGTGAGGAGAAGTACTGCAAACTGTAAAGAAAGGATCCGTTAGCATAAATTTGATGTACCCATATCATGTGGACGAAGTTACAGCCCATGATCCTACCAATTGGAAGCGTACTGAAGATTAGTAATAGCAATTCACAGCAACACTATATCACTGTATGAAGAAAGTGAAAAAGAGAAGGCCTATACTATACCGTAATACTCTTTTATATTTTGGTAAGGATTTGAATTTCTTCAAATTATTTTGGAAGCTGTTAACGTTTTGCAACTTTTTCTCAAGACTGAATGGTAAGATAGCTCTTTCTTCAAAAGTACCAGTCTCATTTTAAAATTTATTACACAACTGAATGTGTATAGACAGATACTAGTGGCACAAATTAAAACAGTTATATCAACAACAATTAAACAGTTGGCAACATTATCTCAGTTTTACATTGGTATTCATAAAAGTGAAAATGGAATGTAGATATCCACAAGGGATCAGAGTATATGGTATTTGAGAAGGACATCTTAGCTGATTCCAGGCAACTACAGCTCCTAGTGAGGCCTGATATGCTCCTGTGGTTGTGGAGCAAAGTTAGAGGGGAAACCAGAAATCTCTGAGGAAACCGGCCATGCCTCTAATTTATTTTGGTAATTACTCTTACAGTCACTAAATTGTAGGGGTGAAAGGTATTGGAATAAGGAGCACATAAGAACTATGGAAGAAACCTAACTGGATTACTGTACTATTTATTGCTGTACTTAATGATATTCTATAGGCTACAAATTTTATTTGCTTGGGCTTATAAGACTTACCGTGACGACCATACAGTGGCTTTCACGAATAGCTCCACAGCAGCCGTAGAATGCCACTATGAATATAATGCTTCCAACAACGATGAGCAGGATTGGTGGGGCATTAAATTTCCCATCAATAAATTCGTCATACACTTTTATCTCGGTCTGTATGAGAGTTCCAATAACTAGGAGTGCGAGTCCCGATAACTGAAACAGTGAAACAACTATTATCAGCAGCATGGTCTGGTAAAGAAATGGTTGAGTGCTGGTAAACAGACAGAAGCACACTTATACTTCCATTCGCTGGGCTTCTTCTTAATATTATTTAATCATTATCATATTGCTTCAAAAACTATTTATTACTTTTAAGTGAAGTCAAGAAAGAAACAAAGAGCTGGTAAGGCACTTGTTTTTGAACAAATCACAGAACTAATACAACATGAATCTTGGAGAGCAGATGACCTGGATGTTTTGCCCCTTAAAACAGCAGTCATCACCACCATGAATCTTTAATGATGTTTTGGAATAACCTTTGAAGATAAAAAGAAAACCCATACATTGTTATCTTCTACCCATTATATCTTATATTTTCTATTTTTGTTTCAAACATTGGATGGCCTCTACATTCACTGGGTTTGATTCCCGGCTCTGCCAAGGAATTTAATTCTGTCTGCTGGAACAGGATCCACTCAGCTTTGTGAGGAAATACTGAGAAGGGCTTGGTTCAATTCCTACCTCAACCATCCTAGAAGTGGTTTTCCATTGTTTCTCAAATCTACTTCAGTCAAAATAATGGGATGGTTCCCAACTTAAAGCCATGGCCCTTTCTTCCCAATTCTTTCCACAATTACAAAATACACACATCACAATAACACAGTTTATCAGACTAATTACACTCACATAGTGCACATGAAGTTGATAACCATAATTGCCCAAGACCTTGAATGAAATGACAACAATAACAACAATGCTTATAGAACTTGTGAGCAGCTAAGAAATTTGAAATGTGTTTTAATCAAAAGCACAGATTTTAATGTTTGAACTTCCAGACACCCTCTTAGATATTAGACCATTGTTGATTAGTGACTTCAGCAGACCTGTGAGGGCACCTTTTATGGAAAGCAACAGAATCACTCCAGCTTTATAATTTAAGCATACATTCGACTTTCTGAATTATTCTTTAGGTACACTTTCAAAGAAGCTTGATGATGAATCAGGTTCGTGAAAGTCACAGAACTGAACACAGTTTGTAAGGAAAGACCATATAGCTCACATGTGTTTTCCATTATGAGGAACACCCACCATCTCCACATGATGACAGTCATTGTTTTAGATTCAGCAGATGACTGAGCCTTATTCTCTATGCTCTTTTTTACATTTAACACCGATGAAAATGAAGCATTTGAATGTTGGAGTGTGTCAACCGCTTTCACACTCTTAGAGCCGGGAATCAAGCCTTCTATTCTCAGTTATCTTCACAATGCTGAGTGTACATTTTCCAGCCCTCAGACTAGTATTACATTTTCTGGCAGAGCCGGGAATCAAACCCCGGATTTTTGGGGCACGTGTCTCAATACGTAAGTTAATCCTAATTTACGGAAGGCGATTTTGTGTAATTTCATTGCTAAAATTTTTGCACCTACAAATCGTAAAAATCTGCTTACATACATAACTTCGACGTTTATATTTCATGTTGTATATTATTTTCTTCTCACAATAGTACAGACATTGTGATTGAAAAGACGCGGAACAGGGAGTCAACGCGTGAAAATGGAAGGCAGCCGTATCCATGATGCCTTGTCGAAGCGACCAGTCAGCCGCCAGCCTTCCATTTCCACGCGCTGACTGGTCGCATCGCCAAGGCAGCATTCGGACGGCTGCCTTCCATTTCCACTCGCTGACTCCCTTTTCTGCGTCTTTTCAATCGCTTTAAATAGAGGCTTAATGTTAATTTGAGCCGATCTTTTTACCAGCACCGTATAGAGTGACCTTCCAAGAGTGTATATCTACCCCTTATTATTCCAGTTTTCCAACGGGGTCGGGGATGAGATGCGATGGAAGTCTTTGTGGCGGATGATTTTTACGGCCGGATGCCCTTCCTGACACCAACCTCATGAGAGGAGTTAATGAGAGATGAAATGAATGATGGTGAATGAAACTGGGCAAGGATGTGGAAGGAAGCAGCCGTGGCCTGTCAGAAGGTACCGTCCCAGCATTTGCCTGGAGGTGAAAATGGGAAACCACGGAAAACCATTTCAAGGACGGCCGACGGTGGGGCTCGAACCCACGCGTCTACCGAGTCAGCAGAGAGCTTGGCCCCATGGCCTAACGCAGTGCTTTAGCGAGCGCAGCCACTATTGTCGGTAGTGACCTTCCAAGAGTATCCTCTGCCAATTACAATCCGACCGGGGGATAGACACTACCCGAGTTCCATTGTTAGCCTAATGCACTCAATGTGCATTACATTAGAAGCTGTTGGTGTTGATTCAGTTAGAGGCCTTGTGTCATAGCCCCTACTTAGGTGTGTGTGGAATCTGTCTATTCTACCCACTGCACTTGTCGGTCAAGTGGGCAGTGGCTGCATAGGGCTGTATAGTCATAGTAACTTTCTTGCTAGAACACTGCAGGCCCTTGCTTTATGTTTCAAGTGACGGTGCATGGTGCGGTGTAAACAAGCTGTGTTATTGTAGTTAGGTGTTTGCTGTCTATGAATTACAAATGTTATTTTTATTAAGAACTCCAATAGTTACATAACAAGTCATTTGACGTTTCTTTTCAGCTGTGATGCTCTATCACCAGTATTGTTTTATTTATTAGATTTTATAATTTGCATGTCCCATGTATTTATGTCCTTAAATCTGGTTTTCAATGTTTTGCTGAACCTGCCTGAATATCATATTAGTGAACTTCCGATAATGACTCTGTAGCGCTCGTGCTAAGCACTAAAAAAACATGCAAGTTCTCATTCACTTTTAAAGGTAACGTCACCGGTCCTCACATATATATTTTCGCAGTTCAATATTCCATTTCACACCTGTCCACGTCCACGCCATGCTGTGGAACAGCCCCAAGCAGACCGCGCGGAATCTTGGGTACACTGGTCATTGCACACGTGTCAATTCTAGTGTCGTAAAGCTCTATTTTGTATCCTAAGAAGGTGTCTGTGCAACACTGCTCGATATATATAAAGAAATATGATTTTACGTAGGGTAGTTTACAATAGGTTTCTCCGAGGGTGTCCCAGACAGTGGGAGGCATTTGTTACAGTATATTTGTTTACTTAGTCATTAGCAAAGTCGTCGGTGGTAAAATTCTTTGTAAGAAACATTCATATACAGGTGCGGCAGAAATAACTGACGAATTTTAAACGTAAATAACACAGCAACGCAACACGATAATCCCAAATTTATTGCGCAGTTTAAAAGAGCAGCGTTTGCCATTTTTGGTACATAGATTGGAGTGGCAAATCTAACACCTGTATTGGCCACAGCGCTTAAGCAGGTGTTATTGTCGATGTGCGCGCGGCCTGGGAGAACACGTGCATCGCCTCGTCAGGGCTAGTATGGCGTGGAGTGGTGAGCAGCGAGGTTTCGTGATTGAAATGTATACTTCAAAAATGCTGACTCTGTGACCACAACACAGCGTTTATTTCGTAGACACTTTAGGTTACATAGACATGCGAAAGATCCAAGCAGGAATACCATTCTGGTATGGGTGAATAATTTGAGAGGAACTGGTTCAAGTGTTAAAACGAAACCGCCTGGTAGGCCTCATAGCATTACAACACCAGAGAATATCCGTGCAGTGAGACATGCCTTTACGCAATCACCTCAGAGAGATGTTTCCAGAACGTTTAATCTCCTTACGGGGTGATGTTCCATGGCCAGCCCGTTCCCCTGATCTCGCCCCTTGCAATTTCTTTCTCTGGGGATACCTGAAGGCTCGCGTCTTCCAACTTAAGCCGCGAACACTACACGACCTGAAAGTTGCTATCTGTGAGGAAATCGAGACAATACCACTAGACATGACTAGGAGGATCATGCGGAATCTCAGGGAGAGGCTTCAGAAATGCATCGAAAGGGGCGGTCGACATTTGGATGACATTATTTTCAAAACCTAGTGTGTATGTATATATGATGCAAATGGCAAACATTGCTCTTTTAAACTGCGCAATAAATTTGTGAATATCGTATTGCGTTGCTGTGTTATTTACGTTTGAAATTCGTCAGTTATTTCTGTCGCACCCTGTATAATATTGCTCAGACTCAGTGGGAGAGAACTAATGGGATATAGCGACTGTAGGATTGGAATGGATATTACGGAATAGCTCTTCAAGACTACAGAATTTTGGTGCAACGTTTGCTGAACTCGGACAAAGCAGGCTAAATTAATGCACACAGAGCAGGTCTAAGCTATCTTCTCCTCTCACATGTGCTAGTTGCTGTGGCCCGCCAGATAACAAGACTGGGCTCATTGCTTCCATATTGTATCACAGTCCTTGTGATCCAGCAGCTAGGCTCAACTTTTACATGGATACACACTGCCATGTCCTGTTATGGAAATATTACCATCAGTGGAGAGAATTTGTCTCTGCATTTCACGAAACCCCGGTATATATATGGTAGGTCTATAATCTGAAACCAAAGTTTTGCTGAAACTCCATGAATATCAGATTGCTTTTAATATGATTCTGCCCATTAAACATGGTAGACTCATGTTCTACACCACGTAGAGTCCTTGATGCACTGTGCATTGCACGAGTGTGATTCCGAGCATTTTGAAGCCCTGCCCTCTGACCTGTCGGCTGAGTGTAGACTACAACACTTCATTTATATTGCTCTATACCCGAACCAGAATGCAGTTTCAGTTGTGTGTGGGTCTTTTTGAAATGCAATGCAAAATAAGAAAAAAAAGTTACTTTTTCAATTGTCAACCATCTTTTGAAAAAGGGTCATGGGATTCAAACAAGAATTTGGAACCCATGAAGCATAGTGGGGGAGGAATACAAAGAAAAGAGTTGGGTGATTTCGTAATCAGATTTGGAGGTTATGTAGGGTGGGATGAAGAAGAAGGGTGGGGATATGGAATTTGGAGGTTATGAGTGGTTGAAAACCTGACTCAGAATTTAATTTTTGGCTATAGCATTTTGAAGATAGTACGTGCAACGATTTTAAAGATGTTTTATTTGATAAATAAAAGTCAATACACAAGGAAGAGTGATAAATAGTTTAAAAATACAGCCACATATGTTTGCTGCCAACATTTCAAAACGAATCACAAATTTCAATGTCTCAAATAAGTTGTTGATTGCCTGTGAAACATTATTTCCAATGTTATTTTTGTCAGAAACGTAGACTAATGTAGCCTATATTGAGTCGCAAAAGGACTATTGGCGTGAATGTCATAACAATAAGGTGACATCTCTTCTTATGTTTTCCCTACTGGAGAGAAAATATAGTTTTTCCAAGAGCAATTTAAAGAAAATTTTTAACACGAGAGATAGCCTAAGACTCTCGTATTCTATGCCCCATGCTCAATACTGCGCATCACGGAAATAACCGCTATCCTCAGTTCGATGCAACTAGGGCTAACGATCAGAAACGTTTTTTCGATGCCCCGATTAAATGTTTTCGATTATACGTTTAAAACCATGTCATAGAAAACATTTAATAGGGAGCTCTAGGTGCAACCCACCTCTAGAGAGGAAAAATCCTTCCAAGCGGAACAAGTATTTCTGCAACCAACCAGTGTAGCTACTACCACTGCCGGTATGCTACAAGCCTCCTTGGTCATCATCCTGGGTTAGTTCTTGTTCTGTTCCAAACCTGACGATATTTCCTGAAGTGAGTGTTGGCAAACCCTAGGATGAGCATGCTGAAAATGGCTGCCCTATTAGCGAACGTCGGACCTTCCGATCCAGTCCCCAGTACCTAGGCGAGCTCAGCTAGAGAGAGAGGAGTGTAACTGATTTGTTCATGGCAGTACACTTTTCCCGTTTCGACTGCATGAACATACAGGCTAGGTCGTTATCCTTCATTGTAGGAATAGGTGGGATGGGTCGAGCTGCGCAGGTCATGGCTACATTGATTGACTTCAATTAGGTTCCTCATACTAGGAAATACAGTATCCCTATTCGTTCATCTTCCATTATCTCTTCCCTTGTTTCTTTAATTCTGGTCTGAGGGTTGGAACGGGGTACATTCAGCCTCATAGGCAAAACTGAGAAGAGGTGGGTTCGATTCCTACTTCCACTTCAGTCAAATGATTCTTGACTTAAGGCCACAGCCATCTCCTTCCTAATCTTCATCTGAATGATAAATACAAACACGACTACAGACACTACAATAACACAGGTTTTATTGTTTAAAAAGCATGTTTAAACAAATGAACAAGACGATAGCCCTAGCCAGAACTGTGTCGCGTTGAGCCCGCATACCAATAAAGCCAGGCGGGTGGTTTATACACATACGGGGATCCTCGCATGGGTCCACTAGTTTGGTATAATCGTGATTTGAGTTCAAAAGGATGCGTGGATTTGCCTAGATACAGCAGTATGCTGTTAGAATTACATCAATGTTAAAAAAGCAGCGAAATATATTCGAAATTTAATTGAGGAAGCATTTTGTCGAAATGGTATGGCCACTTATATATGGCCACTTACATAAGTGGCCATAGTCTTGCTCTGATATTGCTTTTCATAACACTGTAGGCTAACTATGTTGGATAGCAGAGTTTTATTTTCGGTGCACCAGAAGGGAAGCGAGGTGTACCCTTAGAGCGATGACCTCGAACAAGAGCAATTAGAACAAGGTGTTCATGGCACTTGCAACGGTACCTTCCATTTGACACCCTAACACCACCCGAGCAACGCCTGGCAAAACTGCTTGTTCTAAATAAGGATGAGAAAAAAAAAGAGTTTAGAGTTTAGAACCATTAGTAATAGCACCACATCGGGAGCCTGATGGCGCAGTGGCGTAGCTGCTCGTCTTTCACCCGGATGGCTGGGGTTTGAATCCCGGTGACAGCGGGGTGGAATTTTCACCGGAAAAATCACGTGGCGTCAGGAAGGGCATCCGACCTTAAATCCCCGGCCAAAACCAAAATGAGCCTGGTGGATCCAGCGACCCCAATTAATTGGGAAAAGCTGAAGAAAGAAAGTAGTAAAAGCACCACATACTCAGGGGGGGGGGGGGGGGGGGGGGGTGTTCCCAGTCCGTGCGTAGTAAGAGAACCAAATAGATTGGTTGCTCACTCACTCATTTGCAACACCACACTGGTATAGGCAACTGCCCTATGCTAGCAGTATTGGAATAGACAGGAATTCCAGAAAACACGGTGGGCTGTTGACAGGCCCTTCTCTTCCTGCCTCCCACGTCCCTCACCCCGCAAGTTCACAGAGCTTGGACTCGAGCAGTACTTAAAAATGTTTTTTTTTTTAATGTGCAACATCTTTCCACTCAGTAGCTGGATATTTTTTGTGGGGGTGATTTTGGAAAAGGGACGGAAATGGGACGGAAACAATGAGCGCGCGCGGTGGCGGAGATAGCTACCACGATGTACTGTCGGCCATGTGGCTATGTGGAATGTATATCGCATGCGGTTTACTTCGAGGTTTGGAGGCCCCATTAAAGGTATTCCTACAATAAATCATCTTCAAGTTGTCTTTCTTTGGTGTGAATATATTCATTATATCATATTTGCTGAAAACAATTATGATTTATTAAATCTTCGTACTTTTGATGTATTCTTATTTAATGTAAGCATTCGAGGTACTGTCGGCCAACATACAGCCCTATGTGGAATGTATATCGCATACGGTTTACTTCAAGGTTTGGAGGCCCCGTTAAAGATTCTTATTTAATGTAAGCATTCGAGGCACTGTCGGCCAACATACAGCCCTATGTGGAATGCATATCGCATACGGTTTACTTCAAGGTTTGGAGGCCCCAATAAAGATATTCCTACAATAAATCATTGGCACTGGAGTTTTACAAGTAGTTATTTCAATGGCCAACAGAGTTCACTGTTAACAAGGGATTTGCGCTCCCGGCAGACACATAGTAGGATAACATGTCACTTGTTACACATCATATGCGACTACTGTAAGGTTCGTATTTTTTTTTTCTACTTTTTCCTGTTTATTTGTTTCCAGTGTTTGGTTTCTTAGGCATGAAGACGTCACAAACACCCAGTCCCCGAGCCAGAGGAATTAACCACAGGACATTAAGCTCCCCATGGCCCGGCCGGGAATCGAACCAGGAACCTTTTGGGCCAAAGCCTAGCACGCTAACCATTTAGCCACGGAGCCGGACTCTTCGCCAAACCCCAATTGAGATGATGATGTGGACACATTGATAGGAGGTGTTATCTTATCAGGTTCTGTCAATATAGCACATTGGAAGGAATGAGAAAGATACAGGCTAAGTGAAAATTACACCCAAGGCAATGAGAAAGAACAAGAGCCCTACAGGCAGCTGTGATCATGTGTGAATAAGATCATGGGTCTTCCTTGGCAAGCTGAGGACTTGGGGACTACCGTAACAAGACAGAACTGAGCACTACCTGCTCAAAGGAAAAAACGCTATGGCGCATGAAGTGTACATTGGGATCACCAATAGTACAGACACATATTGTTGTTGATGTTCCTTTTTGTCTGATAGCCTATTTATGGTGGTATCTGTAGTAGGCCCTACTGTGTGAATTTGCAATTGGCACACGGCTTGGGAAGTAGGCGGTCGTGGCCTTCCGTTAGGACCCATCACGGAATTAGCCTGGTTCTAGGATGGATGAGGTGGGAATCGAACTCATTAAAAAAATGCCTCGCGAGGCTGAATGTACCCCGTTTCAACCCTCAGACTAGAATTAAATTCCTAGCAAAGGCAGTTATCGAACCCAGGACCTTTGGGACCAGTCTCAATACATACCCCGAGACCATAGAGCATAGAAGGTGGCCTATTGAACGTTTACTGTTCTGTTGAACAGACGGGTCCGGACACGGGTCGGCCATTTTGTGTACTAAATTAGTTGATTTCCTCGCAAATGTGTCTTCGTACACACCGTTTCCCTCCTTAGTAGGGCGGGCGTCACACGTTACCGTATTCACCAAACATAAGGAGGTTGGTGGACTGGGTGCAGGAGAAGTTTTAACTGCAGATGCCTTCCCACGTACCGCGCATTCAAAAATATCAAGCCGGGCACTACCTGCTTTACTCACTCGGCGCATTCCTTCCTTGTACAGGTACTCTGTGCTCTGTCAATAAATAAACACAAAGTCATGTGAGAATGCCGACAGTAGGAAGGAAACAATACATACTTATTAAAGTCGGATAACAACAAGCACTATGCAGGAGGTATAATTATAGCAGGAACTGACTGTCAGCGCACAGCGTACACCCGAAATTCCCGCTCCCCGTCGCAGCTTGTCGAGCGGACTTCTCATGGCGCTTGGAAAGCCTGATGGTACATGCACACGCAATGAGAGAGTCCATGTGCTGCAGCGTGATTGGGAACGGTCACTTCGCTTTTTGCCACAGAAATGTTCACATCTGCTCCTGCTGTAACTGTATTCCACGTTAGTGTGTTTCTCACGAGCACAGCAGCAGTTACCCCCTCCACTACCCTTCATCTCCTCCTTTCCCCTCTGAGCTCTGGGGTTTGCGCAGGTTTGCGCCATTAGTTATTAGTCGCAGTCTGCCTTCACGCAACATTTGATGTAACCCTATGGATCTCAGGTGATTCTGTTTCTTCTGGACAGCCCTCATACGTCGCCAGACTACGCCATGAGCAGTCCCCACCATATGTGATGTAACCCTATGAATCTCAGGTGATTTTGTTTCTTCTGGACAGCCCGTATACGTCCCCGAACTACGTCATGAGCAGTTCCCACCATATGTGATGTAACCCTATGAATCTCAGGTAATTCTGTTTCTTCTGGACTGCCCTCATACGTCCCTGGACTATGTACTCTACAGATCTCGACCAGAAGATAACTTGTAAATCTATTGCCCGTTCGAGATTAGAAGGTGATCGCTACAGTATTATTGATTCAAATAGGAGCTAGGGGCATCTTGCTCACCAGCCCCGTGCAGTTGTGTTCCTATGGAATTTGTTATTGAGGCTGCCTTAGCATTAATTGACTCAGAACTTGAAGCATGTAGCATCCAAGGATTAGCTATTTGCAGTGGGATTCAAACCTTGAATCTCCAAACGTTCAACCCACCATTGTTGCCATGGAACGAGTCTTATTCTACTCGGGTATGCTGGTATGTTCTGCAAGGAGAATGTACCCTTATACACGATAGATTAAGACGAATAAAACAACGAATTAAGTCTCCCCACCCTCCCCCCAATTTATTGCCTAAAAACATTAACAATTATTTGTAATTGTTATTCGTAATGATACAGGTACAGTATATTGAGTGGATCTTTCATGGATTCCTATGTTATCAACAGAGGAAGAATAGCCTATTTCTAACGCTAGAGGGTTTGAAAAGTCATCATAGCCCTTGCCATGTAAATCTACTAACACGGCTCCCTCGCATTTACGCACCCTCAAATGCCAGCTGGCTGCGCCAGGATTCGATCCTGCGACCTTGGGAACAGCAGGAGAGAACGTTACCGCTGAGCCACACAGCCAGTCATCGTCCCTGAAGAGAAGCCTTCTGGCATTGGATCTTCGCATCAGTACAGTGACATATATGCAATAATCTGCCATTCTTAACACGTGCTCAACAGTTCGAAAGTTTTTAGTCCTTTTCATCACTTAGATGAAATAGATAATCAACTTGGCCGTTGTGATTGTTTCCCGCCTTCTGTAACAATAGGCGTTTATATTAGATAATAATAATAGGCTACCAGCTTTGAAATTCCTCGAAACAGCGCAATATCGTACCATTTCTAATGAAACAATGAGTACGTCTGACATTAGAGACTGTACCAACACAAGCAGAATCTTTTTCTTATTTACTCGTGGCCAATGCGGTTTTTACAGAGTTGATGCGATATTCAGTATTAACAGCTGTCCATTGAACAATTATAGAGAAATTCAGAAACCCATTAATGAAATAATATTGTTCATTCATTTTTTGGCTGTCATCCCGGAGGTCCGGGTTCGATTCCCGGCTCTGCCAAGAAATTTAATTCTGGTCTGAGGGCTGGAGCGGGGTACACACAGCCTCATGAGGCAGACCTAAGAAAAGATGGGTTATATTCTAACCTCAGCCACATTGGAAATGGTTTTCCGTGGTTCCAACTTCTACTCCAGGACATGAGAGAGAAGCTGGTATCCATTAAGGTGTAAGGCAAGGCTGCAACTTATCACCCTTACTTTTCAATCTATAGTCTACTTTGAACAAGCAATGAAGGACATTAAAGAAAAAGATTCAAGGAGAAATAATTTCAAATCTGAGATTTGCTGATGACATTGTCATCCTTAGGCGACACACCAGAGGATTTGAATGAGTTTTTAAATGATATGGTCTCAGTCTTGAAGAAGCAATTCATGATGTAAATCAATAAATGTAAAGAAAAAGAAAACGGAATGTAGCTGAAAGAAATCAGAAACCCATATGGACATCACATTGGCAGGTGAAAAGCTAATGTAGGAGACTTCTGCTACTTAGGAAGCAAAATAACCAGTGATGGACGAAGCAAAGAGGATATAATATGAAAGATGTCTCAGGCAAGAAAAGCATTTTTACAGAAAAGAAATCTGTTGACATCGAATATAGATTTAGGTATTAGGAAGTCATTTTTGAAAGCCTTTGCCTGGAGCGTGGCGCTCTATGGAAGTGAAACTTGGACTGTTGGCGCAGCAGAAAAGAGGAGAATAGAATCATTTAAAATTTGGTTTTACAGGAGAATTATGAAGATTAGATTGGTAGATAGAGTAACAAATGAAGTGGTATAATTAGTTAGTTAGTTAGTTATTGTTGTTTTAAGGGGCGGAACTACGAGGTCATCTGCCCCTAATGATGTGGTATTAAGACGAGTGAGAGAGGAGAGATGTTTCTGGCGACATATAATGAAGATAAGAGATAGGTTGGTGGGATACTTACTAGGACGTCCAGGAATAGCAAACTTAGTTATGGAAGGAAAGGTCGAGGACAAGAACAGTAAGGGTAGACCAAATTTGAATATGTTAAACAGGTTGCCTCGGAAGTAAGATGTGGTAGCTATGTAGAGATTAAACGATTAGCTCAAGATAGGGAGAATGGGGGGCTGCATCAAACCAGACTGAAGACTCAAACAAAAACAACTCTAGGCAAATGCCGGGATGGCTCCTAACGTGAGACACAGCCGCCTCCTTCCCAATCCTCATCTGAATTACAGGTTATCAGACAAAAATTCCACACACATCCAAGTACACGGGACTAAATGACCACGATGTCCAAGCCCCTCAACTTAAACGACGACGACAACAACAACAACAACAACAATATTAATTTTAGGGGTTTGGGGCATCTTGTTCATCAGCCCCGTGTACTTGGGCGTGTTTGATAACCTATGTTATTGTGGTGACTGTAATAGTGTATGATCTGGGAATGGGGTAGGTGCCCCGAAACTGGAATCACCCGGGGGAAAACCAAGCTCAGGGAGGCCGCTCTCAGCGATCTGCGAATTGCAGACGTGAACTGTGCACTGTAGCCTATATCAGAACAGGGACAGGGTGGGGCTCAAGTTGATGGTCATTGTTTAATTTATAGTTTAAGGACTAACGATATCTTGATCAGTAGTCTCATGTACTTGTGTGTGTCTCTGGAATCTAACAACCTGGGTTATTATGGTGCCTATAGAAGTGTAAGGCACCTCCGGTTTTGAAATTAGGCACAATCCTAGCATTTTTCTATACTCATGATGTTCTCTGGTTGTCCCGGAGTTTTCAAAAAGGCGCAGCCTCGCGCGAAACATAGCCTACATTAGCTCGCTTTATCAGCTTTGGACGAAGGTACATGTTAAAAGTCCCCTTTCTGAACTCTCAGCAATCATTCGCACTTCTTAAGATAAAATGGAAAGAATTCCTTTACCCAGTCACCAAATTTCCTCGTTAATTTTAAGTTGTTTTATTTGAGGGGCTTGGACATCGTGGTCATTTAGCCTTGTGTACTTCTGTGTGTAATTTGTTTGATAACATGTGTTGTTATTGAGGTGTCTGTAGTTGTGTGTGTACGGTATTTGTAATTCAGGTGGGGATTGGGAAGTTAAGTTAGGAACTATTCCGGCATTTGTTTGAAGTAGAAATGAGAAAACCACGGAAAACCTCTTTGAAGATGTCTGAGGTAGGAATCAAACCTACCTCTTCTCAATTTTGCCTCGTGAGACTAAGTGTATCCCGTTCCAGCCTTCAGACCCGTATCTCCGGTACCCCGCGGTGTAGCCGTGCTCATTAAATCGTGCACCACGGCCACAGCCAATAATTCTTGCCGCTACACCACGAGGTGGTATTTCTAAGAGTATTGTTGCAGGCATTTCCAGGAATACATGAACTGAGTGTGTCAGGGACGTAGGCTTAGCCAAGGGAGTCCTGAGGAATGCAGGTGTGCCCTCTTCATCCAGCTTCGCTTTCCCCAGAATACCCCCAATTATAAATTAAAATTACTTATTTTTATGGACCAACGAAATATGTTGCAACGTAGCGAGTAAATTATTTGAATACCTGCCATGTCATAAAATTAACGGTCGACCTCCTGGTGTAGCGGCTAGCATTCCTGGCTGTCGCCCCGTAGTTACATTGTTGTTTATTTATTTGAGGGGCTTAGAACATCTCGGCAATCAGCCCCGTGTAGTTGGGTGTGTGTTGAACTTGCCTGATAACCTGCATCCCAGTGTGTGTAACTGTCTTCCCGGAGATCCAGGTTCGATTCCCATCTCAGCCCTTGGAGATGGTCTTCCGTGGTTTCACACTTCTACTCCGTGAAAATGGTGGGATGGTTCCTAACTTAAGGCCACGGCCGTTTTCTTTCCAATCTTTATCTGAATGGCAAATACACACTCTAATACAATCATCAGATCACAATGAGACAGCTTATCAGGCAAATCCTCTCCACACACGCGCGTACACGGGGCTACATGACCACTATGTTGCACAGCCCCTATTTAAAATCATTTAATAACAACGCTCTTAGAAGAATGCCGATACAATAGATTTTTTAAAATAAAGATGTGAAGAAAGAGAGGTGTTCGCTCCCCTGCGCTACTGGGACTACCTAGAGGTAAACATATCAGTTTGACATAGCGACTTACCGCAAACACCAAGTTGAAGAGGAATAACAGGTATTTCACTAATGACATAGCGCAGCCCATGGTGCTGAATTGCTGTATAGCCTACTAGTTCACACAAGTTTGAGCGCTTTCCAAGTCCGTCCACTCGCTCTGCCAGCCGCAGTTACTGTAGGCCTACTTCTTATCGCGATTGGTCGACTGCAACGTCACCTGTTGGGAAAGAGATATGGTCTGGATCAACTTCCGTGTGATTCATTTATCTAGGAAGTGTGTAATGAAATGACGGGCTACACTGAATCATTAAGGATATGGAATATACCCGCACCACTACGTAGAAATAAACTAAGATTTAAAGATTGTTTCATTTAGGAAGTCGGGACATCATGGTCATTAGCCTCGCGTACTACGGTATACATGGCATGTGTCTGATGACATGTGTTAGTGTGGATATTGGAGGATTGGGAACAAGGCGGATGTGGCCTTGAGAATGGTACCATCCAGGCATTTGCTAGAAGTAGAAGAAGGAAAACACTTTTTGGATAGCCGAGATTGGGATTCGAATCCACTTTTCTTCTGAGCTGTCCTCACGAGGATGAGTGCCAACTTTCCTAACCCTCATACCAGGATTAAAGTTTGGAGTCGAACCGCACGGAAAGTTACGACTTATGATGGTGATTGTAGGAGTTGCCACGAAGTGTTCGGCACATCACTTACGTAGTGTCAGTGAGGCAACCCTGACCACATTGCTTCCTGTGTTCCACTTCCCTGGAGATCCACTGACCGCTAGATTACACTGCCCACAATGAAAATGTTTCGCTCTATTCTTATTTATGTATTACCAACAGCTAAATTAAAAAATCACCATAAAATGACTGATTAGCTCTAGTTTTGGAGATATACTGACATGTCATTCCTCAAGGTCTACATTTTCCGTTCGGGGGAATTTTTATTTTTGGGGTTGGCACACATGTCAACGGACAAAATAAAATGTCCTCCTGCTGTCTGTAGGCTATAAACATAAATACTGTTGCTGTGACTGAGAGTTTCATATTCTTTGTTATAATTAGTGCAGAATTTCTGGTTTTGAAGGGCTTTTAAAGTGTAAAATTTGTTATATCAACATTCCACGAAAATGTGTACATTCAATGTTGTTAGCATATGTAATTAAAATGTGCAGTTTTCTCTTAGGTAATCCCTTAAAATAAAACATTTCCACCTATTGTATATCCCAAAAACTACAGCAAGTACAAATTTCTCTTTATCATATTGGTTTTTTCTCAGCTCCAAATAAGTCAGATTTATCGGAAAAAAAAAAAGAAAAAAAAAATTGAAAAAAATTGTTTTGTTGGTCAGTATTATTTACAATACGTAACGTACCATCGCTATGGCTTGTGCCACTGTGGTCACTTGGCGCTGTGCGTCATTGTGATGGCTGTATTTGTAGTTGGGAAAGAGGGGACTGTGGCCATCAGGTACCATCGTGGCGTTTGCCTGGCGTGGTATACACTTCTAGATGGCTGAGGCAGGATTCAAATCCACCTCTTTTCAGTTCATCCCCATGCTGAGGTTGAGTACCCTCACACCAAAATTAAATTTCTTGACAAAGCCGGGAATCAAATCTAGGTCCCCTAGGACCGAACTCACAATACGTCCCCCGAGACCACAGAAGACTGTTTATGAACCATCACTCTATCGGGCTACATTCTGAAGCAAGTTCATGCCACTAAGAATATTAATTGGTGGCTTAGGGATTAACATTCAACTGATGTGGTTCTAGAGACGCCGAAGTGCTGGAATTTCGCCCTAGTTGGATTCTTCATCGCGCCAGTAAATCTACCGACACGATGCTGTCATGTTTTAACATCGGATTGAGATACTATCGAAACCATGATCTTGAGTTGGAATAACCACTCAAACAACTTGGCCACTCAGTAGATTATGCCAGCTTTAAAACGTGGCCGCGTGATACATTTCACCAGTAAGATACTCAATATCTCTGAAACTATTACAGCAATCTATATAAGGCAAGAAATATCCACTCTTCAACACAATTTTCTTTGTTTGAGGCAACTTACCTCTACCTCAAACAAAGTAAATTGTGTTGAAGAGTGGATATTTCTTGCTCTATATAGATTGCTATATCAACACGGAATATGTTCGTAAAAGACATTCACTATTACAGCAATCAAACTGAAATGTTTTATGGTAACAGAGGAATGTTACATAAATAGGCCTACACGTATGTGACTATCAAGAACCTGGTAAGAACAAAATCGACATGGTGGCCACGCAAAAGTCAACATTTTAAATTGACATTTTGACGATCTAATCATCCGAGTGCAGTATAATGTTTATATAGAGCATAAAATATTAAAAACATTTTTTTATTTCTCGTATCCTATTGAAGGAATTGAAGTGAAACTTCAAATCTTTATCTGCTGGTAAATAACTCTATGGCTTGAATTTAATACATGCTAGATGGCGTGTATGTCAGTTCTTATAGGTTGAATTCCTGTAACTCGTCACGGAGTGACCCGATCTCTGTGAAACATGGTTTAGTGGACCAATTTGTAGTGATAGAAGCCATTTTTGAGTGTTGCCTAATTCTAATAAAGAAAGCTTTTCAGTCGGCCAACATGACTTGTGCCAAATTACATTAGGCAGGAAGCAAGTACCCTATTACATGCCCTACAAACTAACACACTCTTTATGCACAAATACCTACTTAATTGGATGACATGTTTCGAACGTGACGCGTTCATCCTCAGATTCTGTTCACTAGGGTTTAACTAGTATATGATGTTTATGAATCACACTTAAACACAAATAAATATATTCAATATTTATATTACATAAGTTTGTAAGAACTTGTGTAACGTGTCAACTATTTACAGACAGTAGGCTATAATACACTTTTATGGCTGTTGCCTTATTATTATTATTATTATTAATGTGGATTAAGTATGTTTCCTGTTGTCTGTTGAATTGTTGTTATGGATAATCTCAGTATTGAAATTGTCTGCCTATTCCGTTATAATTGTTCTAAATCAACCTGCCTATTTAAACTATTGGCCTAATTGTATTGCAATGGTTCGCCTGGTGAATACACAGTTACACAAATACAAATGCACTGGAAGTAATGGAATTATGTCAACTTATCTGGTTTTTAGAGCTGATTCTTGTGGTCCGGTTCTTCCAGTGCATTTGTGTTTGTGTAACTGTGTATTCACCACGCGAACCATTGCAATACAATTAGGCCAATAGTTTAAATAGGAAGGTTGATTTAGAACAATAATAACGGAATAGGCAGACAATTTCAATACTGAGATTATCCATAATAATTCAATAGACAACAGAAAACATACTTATTCCACATTAATAATAATAATAATAATAATAATAATAATAATAATAACGCAACAACCATACAAGTGTATTATACGGTCTGTAAATAGTTGACACGTTTTTACAAACTTATGTAATACTAGCAATAGTCCCGGCTTCACCCGGTGGATCTGCTTGTTTTATGGATGATAATGAATACTACTACAGAACTGGTACATAATACTTAAATTAACAGAAAAAAAAATTAAAAATATAAATTTTTGTGGCGGTGATAAGTAGTACGGTATAATGGACGTAACATTCAGGTCATTTTTCCGTAATGATAATGACAATAATGAATAGGGAAACGGCTATTTCCTAACTACAGTACTGACACATGTAATTTACAAATGAATTGAAAAATATGATTACAAAGAGGAGTATGTGACATAAAAGACACTGCCTAGGGCCTATATCTCATTGCTGTTAGAAAAGTAGAGATCAATAGTGTCGTCATTTGTCACATAGTGCCATAGGAAAATAATCAGAGCACTTTGGAAAACTTCGACTGTCCCGAGCTCCTGAGGTAGCAATATTGTCATTTATCGCCACATACCGCTCAAGGATAAGGATCTGAATAAATGAAAGTAAATTTGAAAGCACCAACGCTTCTTGCAATAATTACTCCCAGTGACTCCAATTTATAAGCAGCGCAAGTTGTAACTATTTTCGCAATTCTGGTTGGGGTACCGTGATGCAGCTCGCATTGCCAGCCAACAATTGACTTATTACAATATTCTTACAGTTACACTATACGGACATGAATGGTTCTAGGACCTTAAAACGTAGTTTTCAAGTTCATTTTGTCTGTTGTTCTAAATGTAGGGAATGGAGAGAGTTGTTCAAAATATCAAGTGGATAGTGTTACCCGCAGGGTTCCAAAGGGTAAGTACATTAAGTTTGGTTAAGATCGGTGAAACGATGTAGACTTGTGCCAAAGGGCTTAAATGCAGGGAATGGAGTGGTCTGTCCGAAATTTCACGTAGACAGTGTTTGTTACTCGTCGGGTTCCAAAGGGTAAGTATGTAAACTTTGGTTCAGATCGGTGAAACGGTGTGGATTTGTTCCAAAGGGCCTAAATGTAGGGAATGGAGTGGTCTGTCCGAAATTTCATGTAGACAGTGTTACTCGCAGGTTTCCAAAGGGTGAGAATACACATTTTGGTTCAGATCGGTGAAACGGTGTAGATTTGTGCCAAAGGGCCTAAATGCAGGAAATGGAGTGGTCTGTCCGAAATTTCATGTAAACAGTGTTACTTGCAGGGTTCCAAAGGGTAAGTATACACATTTTGGTTCAGATTGGTGAAACGGTGTAGATTTGTACAAGTAACAGGCAGACAAACCAACATTGAGCTTTATACCGTATTTACACATGCTAGTGCAACAATCACAATAACGCAGATTATCACAAAAATTCTACACACACACCCATGTACACGGGGCAACATGACCACGATGTCTAAGCTCCGCAAATGAAATATTAACTGTGGATACGATAGCATAGAGAATACTACAGTCCAATAAATCCTTGAGCAACACTGAAAAATGGCTTCAAATACCTTATCCTATCTCCAATTTACACATGCTAGTGCAACAATCACAATAACGCAGGTTATCACAAACATTCTACACACACACCCATGTACACGGGGCAACATGACCAGGATGGCTAAGCCTCGCAAATGAAATAACAACTGCCTACACATGAAAACTGCAAAACTGTGATAGAATGTAGGAATATTTGCCACTATGTTTCTCTGACAGGATAGCATTAGCAAATTTTACCGGATTATCATGATACAGAGTAAATCGTTGTTGCCTAGTGACAACCTGTCCATCAATGGCGCGGCGTTGACAATCATGATACAGTGTTAGTCGTTGTCGCCCAGCGACAATATGTCCGTCAAGTTATTAGATCGGTTAAACGGTGTGGATTTGTGCAAAAGGGCCTAAATGCGGGGAATGGAGTGGTCTGTCCGAAATTTAACATAGCCTAAACTATTCCTCTTGAATCAGGCTATCATATACCGTACAAAAATAATTTTTCGAATCCGACTGGTAGTTCCGGAGATTAGCGCGTTTAAACAAATAAACAAACACACAAACTCTTCAGCTTTATTATATTAGTATAGATAAATAGTGTATATATTTATTTGTGTTTAAGTGTGATTTATAAACATCATATAGGCCTACTAGTTAAGCCTAAGTGAACAGAATCTGAAGATGAACGCGTCATGTTCGAAACATGTCATCAAATTAAGTAGGTATTTGTGCATAAAGAGTGTGTTAGTTTGGGGCGTGGTGGTGCAGTGGTCAAGCTGTTGGCCTCTCACCACGGGTGCGATTCCCGGTCAATGCATGTGAGATTTTTGATGTGAAATGCCATGTCCTGTGGTTCGGGTTCCACGTAAAAAGGAGGTCCCGTGGCTTATGATCGCATGATTAACGGTCACGTAAAACTAAAAGCTTCCTTTCTTAGGGTGTTAGTTTGTAGGGTATGTAAATACTTGTTTCCTGCCAAATGTAATTGGGCACAATTCGTGTTGACCGACTGAAATGCTTTCTTTAATAGGGGACCACTACTATAGTTTAAACCTACATAGGCCTACTCGTTTATCTTACTCTTCATGAATTCCACATGGCGCGAATGTCAATTCCTCACACATGAATTCACATAACTCGCCACTGAATAATCCGACCACTGTAAAACTTGGTGAAGACCACTACTACAATCCAAACCTACTGGCACATAAATGGCGCACATGCCAATTTCTGAAATATTAATCCCCCTAGCTCATCACGGAATGATCCAATCTCTGTGAAACTTTGTATACTTCACCACCACTACAGTTTAAACCTACAGGTATAAAATCTACATACGATTATCATCAATTATAGATGGTATACATGCCAAATTCCTTACACTTTAATTCACCTAACTCGTTACTGAATGATCCAATATCTGTGAAGTCTGGTATAGACAACCCAGGGGCGTATATAGAGTATTATTTCGGAGGGTGCCCAACCGGGGGTTAGAGGGCATGGTATAGGCCCAAAGAATAGGGGTCCCGGGGTTCTCCCCGGGAACCTTTTGTATAATTTGGTGCAAAATGATGAGTTTTAAGGCTATCTGGCATCACTTTTTCAACCAATTTGTTGTGATGTTTTATGTTTGGTTAATGTCATACACAACTAAGAACATTTTATGATACTTTTTATTAATACCATCATCTTGCTCACTTGATAGTATTTACATGGAAAGATATATGTTTCTGTTTTGATTTACAACTCACACTATAATATAAAGTCAAGGTTTCTTGAAGCATTGCCAAATCGGTTCATAACTTCATCGTCAATGAGATGTATGTCTATGTGAATAGATGACAATACTAGACCGTTGAGTCTGTTTTCAGAAGTATAATTTCTTGAGTATGTTTTCAACCAACTCAAACTCCGTTCGGCAGTACCAGTAGCTACAGAGAGAGGCAAATTTGCCAAAAGTTTGATAAGGGTATAAAAGTTAGGGGAAAAACTTTTGTCACACGCTTCAAGGGCACTTGTTGCTGTTCTTGGTACACTCATAAGAGCGAAGGCACTGGAGAGTAATAAGAGGTTATGCTGTTACACATAAGATCAGAGCAAACTGATTGTCACACTGTTTACATCGCTCTACCTTCGCCTTGCTTTGCAACGTTGCCATACGTCGCTTAGTAACAATAGTACATGATTACTGTATATTGGTTTTTAATGTTTTAATTCATAAACAAATGATATATGTGACAAAAGTTTCGAGGGGGGGGGGGGAGGCGGGCCCCCTCCCCCCCCCTTATATACGCCCCTGAGACAACCCATACTATAGGCTAATCTGAAAGTACAGACACATACACGTATTGCTTCACATATAAATCATAGACTAGCGGACTCGTGCGAGAAATCTCGCATGTTCATAAACCACACTTTCCCCAATCGGTTTTGCAAATCGAACACTTCTTACACAATTCACACACATTCGCTAGCCACTGTTTCTGAAATCCATGCAAAATGATAAAGGAAAGATCTGCAAATCGCACACTTCGTACATTTTTTTAAAGTCATTATTGATATTTATGGAATTAGAGTGCAATTCGTCACTGATAATGTCTGTTCTCTTTCATTTGAATGCTCATTTTCACGATCGGTCGCTTATGAGTGCCACAGGAGGGATCTATACTACTGAAATAATATATAATTATGATATGATGGTGCACGTGTCATTTCCTCATACATACCTGAATTGACCTAACGCGTCACTAATTATGACCGTTGTGAAATCGGGCATTGTGAACCCTTATTATAATAATCTAACCCTATAGGTTATATACTCACGCTACTACAGCCACCACAATAACACAAGTTATCATACAAATTCCCCATTCACCCAAGTGCACGGGGCTAAATGACAGCATATCCAAGCTTCTCAAATGAAGCAACAGCAAAACTCGGTATCTACATCATTTACGGTACTTGTGGTTCACAAAGTATAGATGGGATGCAGGTCAATTCATTAAAAAGGAGTTCCTTTCAACTCGTTACCGAATGATCCGTTCACAGTAAAACTCGGTATGATGGAAATAGGCCCATTCAAGCATATACTTTTCTAGTGTAATTATCCTGAATGTAATTGGCACTCGCTATCGTGTAAAAATAACGTCTGTTACTCTTCCGTGATTTCCCACTTCTACTCCAGGCAATTGCCGGGATGGTTCCTAACTTAAGGCCACGGCCGCCTCCTTCACAATCCTCTCCTGAATTAAAAAATACTCACACTACTACAGTCACCACATAACACAGGTTATCAGACGAATTCCCCACACACCCAAGTACACGGGGCTAAATGACAAGCATATCCAAGCTTCTCAAATGAAGCAACAGCAACAAAACTCGGTATCTATTTATCTAATCACAGTGAAAGCATACTAGCATACTAGTACGATAAACGAAATGTGCTGGTATATTTTCTTATTCAAATGTTGCATTTAGGAATTATTGATGACGGACTTGTGCATCAAATTAATAAATCGTGCATTATTGCTGATTGTTTGGAACATTTGTGCGATAAACACTACTGTAATGTTAATCTTCCGGCACTGAATTCCTTAGCTTACTTTTCATAAGCCGTGCATGTGACTTTCCATAAAATGAACTCCTGCGACTCGTTAAAAGAAAAATGCGATTTCTACGGGAGGAGTCGTAATTAACCGATACTGAACGTTATATGTTCGTCTATGGTACGCAGTTGGTGTTTGTTTTAAGAGGTGGAATATCGAGGGCGTCTGTAGGTATCAATTATTTTAGATTATACGCAAGTACTATATACATTTTGCAGAGCCCCCGTGGCTTAGGCGGCAGCACGCCGGTCTGTCACCACTGGGTTCGTAGTTCAAATCCCGGTCACTCCATGTGAGATCTGTGCTGAACAAAACGGTGGCAGACAGGTTTTTCTCCGGGTACTTCGGTATTTCCTGTCACAATTTCATTCCAGCAACACCCTTCACTACCATTTCATTTCATCTGTCATTCATTTAATCATAGCCTCAGCGGAGTGTGACAGGCTTCGGCAGCCGGCACAGTTCATATCCTCGTCGCTAGATGGGGGCTTCATTCATTCCATTCCTGACCCGGTCGGTCGATTGGAAGCAGGCAGCGGATTTTCATTTTCACTGTATGTTTTGAAAACGAACATCGTTCCATTGAACCGGTATTTTGGAAAGTTGATAAAATAAACTAGTACCATGAACTAAATATTCTGGAACGTACTTTCTTAGTGTTATATGCATGTGCTATAGACAGCGCCTCATCAAGTGGCTTTGGACTTATCTTTTCTAGTGCTGGAAGGGGGTTGACGTGACCAATGTTTAATACACGTTATGAGCCCCAAGCACAACGAGAAAAAGTTAATAAGTATTATAGTGACTCACTGTGTATGTACACTAGTAGAATATGAAAAATGTACATCCTTAAACAATGGTGCCTCATGAATGCAGTTTTATTCAAATATCATACACATTGTACATTGTATATATGTTCGTAATCACATGGTCATACACCTATGGACAGAATGTCAATACATATTTATGTTCGACAATGTCGAAAGGTAAATATTATATGTCAGAAAACTGTGTCATAATGAGTGTCATTATAGTACTATTCTTCATTATGAAACAGTTTCTCCAGCCAATCAGAGCTCATTCATTGACCAATTAGGTAAGGATAGCTTCGCGCATGCGCTCAAAATCCATCATGTCGGATATGAATTACATGATTTGAAAGTTCAAATTGGATATCGGATCAACCATTGTAGTTACAATCCCAAACACAAAGACAAAATCAGCACGAGCCTTTACGGTAACATGAAAATACTATGACATTTGCAAGAAATTTATGAATCTACGTTCAGAAGTTAGCAACACAGCAACCTTGTATATATATTACCGACATGGAAAGTGCACCGTCCCATATGTTCGCGTAAATAAACCGGCGAATATGAGACAAGAAATAGCACTGTACCTTAATATCCCCAACCCCAATTTCTACACAGCGCATTGCTTTCAAACGACTTCAGTGACAATATTAGTGAATGCTAATTATGATCGGCACTAGTCATCATGCAGGCTGTAAACAATAGCATTGCCAAACAAAGTAAATGGTTTCTGATTTCGAAATTCTTTGACCCACGCATGCGCTCTGTTCAGTCAGCAAACCACCCAGCGCGCTCTGTTCACTAACTGAAGTTACTGAATCCCACAGATATTTATGACTATTTATGATAAAACATATAATAAAGTTATAATTATCGTCGAACATAAACAGTCGTATGCAACTCGCCTATAATGGTAATTAAGACACTCATATGGACATTATTAAACTCGCTACGCTCGTTTTATAAACATACTCGTGTCTTAATTATTGCCATTATAGGCTTGTTGCATAATAATTATGTTCGACGATGCCAAAATGTAAATATTATATGTCAGAAAACTTTATTATAATGAGAGTCATTATAGTACTATTCTTCATTATGAAACAGTTTCTCCAGCCATCAGAGCTCATTCATTGACCAATTAGGTAAGGATAGCTTCGCGCATGCGCTCAAAATCCATCATGTCGGACATGAATTACATAATTTGAAAGTTCAAATTGGATATCGGATCAACCATTGTAGTTACAATCCCAAACACAAAGACAAAATCAGCACGAACCTTTACGGTAACAAGAAAATACTATGACATATGCAAGGAATTTATGAATGTACGTCCAGAAATTAGCAATACAGCATCCTTCTACATAAATTACCGACATGGAAAGTGCACAGTCCCATATGTTCGCGTAAATAAACTGGAGAATATGAGACAAGAAATAGCACTGTACCTTAATATCCCCAAATCCAATTTGTACACAGCGCATTGCTTTCAAACGACTTCGGTGACAATATTAGCAAATGCTAGTTCTGATCGGCACTAGACATCATGCAGGCTGTAAACAATAGCATTGCCAAGCAAAGTAAATGAGTAGTGGAGTGAGGCGGTTTCCAACTCACTCCAGAACCCTCCTCGACCCACTACTAAGCCTCAGTCATGTTAAATATTTCTCGAACGCATGGTCCGATTTTGACAAATGAGGTGTCGTTGGCCTCGAGCTGACGTCCTCTTTCCTATGGACCACTCGTTATATTTTTGATTTTTTTTGAATTTTTTTGTTTTCGAAAGTTGGTGATAGTTTGAAAACCAAACATGGTAGAACGTTGTTCCATGGCTTAAACGAATGGTCTTTATGACCTTTATTTTTTCTAATAAAACTTTTTTATTTTTTATGTTTTTTTGAAAACACTCGAATTTTGAAAATTTTATATTTTGGAAACTAGGAAGTTTACAAAACAGTTTGTTTGACATAAATGAAAGGTCCCTATGCCCTCTACCCCCAAAATAAATTTCAAGTCTCTAGAGCAAAAAATTGTGTTTTGTAAGTAGTGTGGTAGTGGGGGAGCTGTGACACTTCTTTTTGAACCCTCCTCGTATTCGCCCCGAAGCTGATATCTCGCTAACCAATGGTCGGATAAGAACATACAGGATGTCCTAGCACTCGTAGTGATGCCCCCTACTTTCTTATAGGCTCTTTATTTAATTAAACGACCAAAATTAAAAGGTCATGTGCTTTTAATATCTCGCGAACCAATCATGCTAGAGGCGTGTTCGACAGGTCCAAGGACTCGGGGTGACGTCCTCTCTGCTATGGACCACTCGTTATGATTTTAAATAAAATTGGAAACTCAATTTTGGGGTAAACACGTGTTTTTTGTGATCTTGCCGATATCTCACGAACCAATAACGCTAGAGGCATGTACGACGGGTCCAAGGACTCGGGGTGACGTCCTCTCTGCTATGGACTACTCGTTATATTAAAAAAATGGAAACTCGATTTTGGGGTAAACACGTGTTTTTTGTGATTTTTATCGATATCTCACGAACCTATAACGCTAGAGACGTGTACGAGGTGTCCTAGGACTCGGGCTAACGCCCCCTTTCAAATGTGGTAGATATTTTTTCCAAAAAATAATTCACAAAGGGCCTAACGCCATACATGTTGAAAAAACCTGTTTTTTTTCTTTACCTGTTTATAATGTTTATGAAGCGTGGTGGTTGAGAGAGACGATACGGCTGGGTGTGTGTGTTTCAACGAACCTGTCACTGACCACGGTGGCTGTGTTCAATAGAACAATAGATATTTCGACGGGTCGGTGTATGACAGAGAGAGCGTGCGTTTTTTTTTCACACATTTTACCTTTGACGTGTAAACGGTGATGAGAACTTGGTTCTATGTTGGTCGAAGCGAGTACAGAAAACAAGCTTGCCGAGGAACAAGAGGTGAATGTCATTTGAGCTTATTGGAAAGCGCCGATCTGACTTGACAACAGGTGACGCTTGAAGGTGAAATAATCTGACCAGTGTGAAATGCATGCACACACATGTGTGAAACCACGTGTACGCTAAACAAGTTACATCCTGTTTTGCTTCGTACGTGACAAAATGCAAGTTCATGTGAAATTTGATCTACCACAGGTGTTCGCCTGGGACGTTAGCTGTCCACGTGCGCGATAACTGTTAACAAGTTACATCCTGTTTTGCTTCGTACGTGACAAAATGCAAGTTCATGTGAAATTTGATTCGCCACAGGTGTTCACTTTGGGCGTTAGCTGTCCACGTGACCGATAACAGAATGTTCAAAGCGTGGGAAAAATGATTATACATGCAACGTAGCATATATAAAGACATGTCGTTATCATTTCCACGCTCACTTGGGTGGACTACCTTTGAACACACTGCGTTGCATGAAAACCCTGGTCTTGTTTAACAGTTTTGGTGTTGGTGGAAAATACTTAACCTTGTTGTGTGGTAGGTATTTATTTATATATTTATTCATTTATACATTTATTGATTAATATATATATTTACAAGTAATTATTTATTGATTAGGTAATTAATGATTTTATTTATTTGTTTGCAGATAACCGGCATACCTTACATGTCTGAGGGAGAAGAAACCATTGCACTTTTGAGCCCACTAGAAGGGAAGAGCAATAAGTCACTGCAAGTAAAGGTGAGATGATTTTTTTAAACTAACTTGTTTCATTTTTTTGTTTTATGTTTTATTTTATGAAATGTATGTATTAACCTGAATTTAGGTATTTATAGCGGTTTATTTTATTTATTTTTAGAAACTTGGAAAGAATAGCCTTACCGCCGTAGCAGTCGCTGAAAAAAACCAGAAACGCACTAAAGCGAAACCACTGCCAAAGAGTGAACTGTTTAAAACTCAGGTAAGTCCAACTTAAAAATGCTATTCCATTTTACCACTACTGAAAACTCGTAGACAAAAAAAAATTCATTTCCTGTACATGACTGGGACAATGATGCTTTCTTGATTAATGGCTATGTTGTTGCTGTTGACTGGGAAAAGTACAAGGCCATGTTGGATTTTCTAAAAATAAAAATAATAAATTTAATTTATGGGTGGTTTCCTATGGACTCAACAAATATCCACAGGTTTGAACATGATAATGTGAACAAAATGACATGACATTCATTTTTGTTTATATATTGGTTAAAGGGAGGGTGGGGGAATGTAAATGACTGTAGCTTTATAAAAAAGAAAATAAGTACATGGGTTACTGTTAGTGCCAATATACAGTTTATTTTTAATGGTGTTTTGATATATTAATGCCAATTAACGTTAACGTTTTATTTACAAGTATTGATTGATTGATTGATTGATTGATTGAGTGATGGGTTATTTTGTTTGCTTTTAGGTGTCGTTATGTGCCATTAACGTAATGAACAGACAGTGAACAAGCATGCATTATGCTTTAAAGTACTCTGTGCTCTTGTGCAATGTTAATAACTTACAATAAGAAAAAGTTTTATTATAACACATGGCGTTAGCACTAAATACAACAAGTGAGCAAGTTGGTTTACCACGTGGGTTAAATTTAAAATCAGAACATGATCGATGGTTAACATTTGAATCCTGGCCTGTAGGCTTTTTGTCGACGCATGAACTTGCAAAAGCCGTTTTTTTTACTTGAACCGAGAAGATGTGGTGCGCTGTGTGTTTTGTCGTATTGAACTTTCACACTGGGAAGAAGGGGATGATCCCTTTAGAGACCATTTGCGATGGTCTCCTCACTGTCCTTACATGCTTGGAAAGCAAGTGGGTAACCTACCCGTGCATTCATTTTACCGAACCACAAGGCCTTTGGCCGCTACTTACGTTGCTGAATCACAAATAAATAATAATAATGATGTATTACCAGCCAACGGTAGTGTCGATATATGTGGTCCATATGCCATAGACAGTGTTGAATTGGCGTGTAATTTTGAAAAATTGGGAGTTTGCAAGACTAAAGCACTACCACACCCAGAGTACAGCTCTGTTGAAAAACGTTTCGAATTTTATAAAAATGTTTGGCCATTAATATTAAAACACTTTACCAAACAGCTAAGTGAAGCTGGATTTTTTTATACTGGTGAAGGGGATAAAACAATATGTTTTTATTGTGGATTTGCTTTAAAGGATTGGCAAATGACTGATGACCCTTTTGTGCAACACGCTCGTTGGTTACCAAACTGTAAATACATGGTGTTGCTTTAAGGTCAGGAATTTGTGAACACTATTCGTAAAGAAAAAGTGATTGCAGCACAAGACATAAAAGTGCCTTTAGAGTTAGAGCACGCGGAGCAAATACATAAGGCTGAAAGAAAAGACTTGTGTTACGAACAGATACAAAAGTGTGACCAACAATTATGTAAAATTTGTTATCAAGATGAACTAGGTGTTGTATTTTTACCCTGTGGACACATGATAGCCTGTTTCAAGTGTGCATTAGAACTTAACACTTGTGCTATATGCAGAAAAGTAGTATCTGCTACAGTTAGGGCATTTCTTGCATAACTAGTATAATTTATTCGCCATGCATAGTGCAAAATCCCTCATTGCACAATATTATTAAAGCTGTTTTAGAGTGTAATAGATATGCTTTTGTTTTGTTTATAGACTACTACAATGAATGTTTTGAATGCTGTGGGACAATCATGTGGCTTAGAGACAAAGAAGCTCAGCGAATTGCCAACGCATATTCCATTCCGCATTATCAAGATTCGGAAATTGAAAACAGCATATGGTGATCGTGTACTTTGTGTATGTGAAAACTTTGAGACATTTCTGCCTATACGGTTTAATGGTATGTCGGAGAGTGTTTTTGATTAAATCAATAATGCTGTGCAACCTGTACACTTAATTTATGAAGGTTTTAAAAACAATAGGTGCATGGTTCGTATTAATTAAATAAATAAATAATGTGAAATAATAATGGAAAATATAAGTAATGACAATATACTGAAAATGAAAGAAAATATGTGAATAGAATAGTAATGTTTTAGTGTTTAGTATTGTCTTTAAAAATATTATGATGAAACCAAAAAAAAATGTATATAAAGTTTGTAAATAAATGCAAAGTGATGTTACAATGCTGTTTTATTTTATACAAAGTTAGTATATTTAACATTGCAGAGTATACATGATTATGACAATAAATGCACACTGAATACAAGCCTTTCTCACTTTACAATAGTCTGTTATAGTTTTAAACACAAGGCTTGTTGTAGATCATTTTATAGCAATGTCCATTCAATGTTGTTTTCGAAAAGTGGGGAAGCCGCAATGGTTGTATTGACATAAAAACCTTATGGTTATTACTATTTAGTCACTTTGATCCCCTTGCAGATCAAGAGCAGATGACCTAGTTGTTCCACTCTTTAAAACGACAACAACAACACTACCTCTTGCATAGTTTGTGATGTTGATGGCTCTTGCGACGTGGAAGATGGATTAAAAATAACTTTGAGAACAGGGGTTAAACGTTGATCATTAAACAATGCACTATTTTGAGTAGCAATATGGTTTTCTTGATTTTTTGTCGACGGCAACTGTGTTTCATGCGGTACACTACATTGATGATCACTGACACTTAAAATCTCACTATTTTTACTTTTTAGGTCACCACGACAATGTTTGGAACGTTGCTTTGAACAACGCCAAATAACAGTTCCATTTTTATTGGTTCGTTTCACAATATATGAATATCCTTTATAGTATGCGTAAGGCTTACCATACCTAGTCACTGATACTTCCATATCAACTGTCAAGCATAGACTAAGCACTAGTAAAGTCAACTTGGTAATAAGAATACTAGTTTAATGTGAGAGCAAATATGGATCCAAAGAGTTCAGGTAAAAGTGAAAGCAAATAAGCAAATATAAGAACCAAAAATGGGGGTAAAAGTGGTCGCAAAGTGGTAGACCCATTACACAATAATTTCAGCACGACGAAGCTCTTGTTCAATTTCTTTGATTTCCCAATCGTGACCGATATGCCCAGCTTGTCGTAAAGCATGCAATTGTCGAAGCCGTTGAATTAGCTTACTGGGTTTGTTCCAGTATACAAATTTAACAAATGGATTTTTAGGTGTAAACAAAGCATTACCATTATCATGCTCATTATCATCATCATCATCATTATCATCATCATGATCACCATTATCATCATGACCATCATCACTGTTACTATATAGTCCTTTTTGATCCTCTTGCAATACCACTTTATTTATAGTCTGAGTTGATTTTGATAGTGTTGAAGGTTTCTTGGACGTTGACAACTGTCCTAACATGACGTTTTGAGGACATGATAAGTCCTTTTGAACAAACACTGCTAGCCGCAATATCGTTTTCTTGAACTTGCTTTTTAGCATTTTGATAATTGTTTGTAAACAGTAAGCGTGGTTCGTTTCGAGCACTACATTGATGAACACTCACACTTAAAACCTTTCCATTTTTACTTTTCAGATTGCCTCGACATTTTGTTGACCTCTCTTTTGAGCATCGCCAGAATATTATTCCATTCACATTCTGGCGAATATAGTTATAGGAGTAGCCTTGATGGAGTGCACGTAGCCTACCTTTGTTGGTTGTAATAAGTTCCATAGTAGTAACTGACCTGTCAGTACGATGTTCACACTACAAAGGTTACAACTGTTTTACTGATGGAGTGACCTACCATAAGCTTATATATTGGCTTTTTGTGTTGGCTTTTTGTGTTGGCTTTTCGTGTTGGCTTTTGTGGGCTTATGTGTTGGCTTTTTGTGTTGGCTTTTCGTGTTGGCTTTTGTGTTGGCTTTTCGTGTCGGCTTTTTGTGTTGGCTTTTCGTGTTGGCATTTCGTGTTGGCTTTTGTGTTGGCTTTTCGTGTTGGCTTTTTGTGTTGGCTTTTCGTGTTGGCATTTCGTGTTGGCTTTTCGTGTTGGCTTTTTTGTATTGGCCTTTCGTGTTGGCTTTTTGTATTGGCTTTTCGTGTTGGCTTTTTGTGTGGGCTTTTTGTGTTGGCTTTAGTATTGGCTTTTGTATTGGCTTATTTGACAAGTTATTTGTGTCAATGTATTTAGTGGATTTTTTTCTTGGTGTTGGAAAGTAGTTGAAAGAGAGGGAATATTTAAAGACTTAACCTCAGCTCACTAACCTAACCTAACCTAACTTTACCTAACCTAACCTAACCTTTCAACTCTCAGATGTTAATAACATTCTGTGCATAGTCGAGTTGGAACCCAAGACCTCAGGGGTAAAAAAAAACAATTATTTTTGACGGCTTATTTTGGTAACTTATTTTAATGGCTAACCTAACTTTACCTAACCTAACCTAACCTCAGCTCACTTTGGATATTACTAGTAAGTGTTCATATCCTCTGCTAGGTAGCATGCTAGTAGTACAGGTAGTGCTCATATTTACCGCTAGGTAGCGGAAACATACTTTGCATGTTGCATGTGACACTTGTGAAGTTTAACCACATGCAAGACGTGCTTGTATAAGTTCCCTATTTAAACTCAATATACAATTAACCACTAAATGTTCAGAACTAACATGTATAGCCATGTTTAGGGTATATAGGAGACCCTTAGCAAGAAAGGCTGTCTAACCCACGAGTGTACAGCCTTGTCATACGCAGTAAGCACCTGTTGGCAGAAAACAACAACAACAACAACAATTTGAGAAAGCCAACAACATATCCATTAATGTATTTAAAGGAAACAGTTTTTTGTTGGCTTTCTCAAATTGTTGTTGTTGTTGTTGTTGTTTTCTGCCAACAGGTGCTTACTGCGTATGACAAGGCTGTACACTCGTGGGTTAGACAGCCTTTCTTGCTAAGGGTCTCCTATATACCCTAAACATGGCTATACATGTTAGTTCTGAACATTTAGTGGTTAATTGTATATTGAGTTTAAATAGGGAACTTATACAAGCACGTCTTGCATGTGGTTAAACTTCACAAGTGTCACATGCAACATGCAAAGTATGTTTCCGCTACCTAGCGGTAAATATGAGCACTACCTGTACTACTAGCATGCTACCTAGCAGAGGATATGAACACTTACTAGTAATATCCAAAGTGAGCTGAGGTTAGGTTAGGTTAGGTAAAGTTAGGTTAGCCATTAAAATAAGTTACCAAAATAAGCCGTCAAAAATATTTGGTTTTTTTTTACCCCTGAGGTCTTGGGTTCCAACTCGACTATGCACAGAATTTAATTAACATCTGAGAGTTGAAAGGTTAGGTTATGTTAGGTAAAGTTAGGTTAGGTTAGGTTAGTGAGCTGAGGTTAAGTCTTTAAAAATTCCCTCTCTTTCAACTACTTTCCAACACCAAGAAAAAAATCCACTAAATACATTGACACAAATAACTTGTCAAATAAGCCAATACAAAAGCCAATACTAAAGCCAACACAAAAAGCCCACACAAAAAGCCAACACGAAAAGCCAATACAAAAAGCCAACACGAAAGGCCAATACAAAAAAGCCAACACGAAAAGCCAACACGAAATGCCAACACGAAAAGCCAACAAAAAAGCCAACACGAAAAGCCAACACAAAAGCCAACACGAAATGCCAACACGAATAGCCAACACAAAAAGCCAACACAAAAGCCAACACGAAAAGCCAACACAAAAAGCCAACACATAAGCCAACACAAAAGCCAACACAAAAAGCCAATATATAAGCTTATGGTAGGTCACTCCATCAGTAAAACAGTTGTAACCTTTGTAGTGTGAACATCGTACTGACAGGTCAGTTACTACTATGGAACTTATTACAACCAACAAAGGTAGGCTACGTGCACTCCATCAAGGCTACTCCTATAACTATAATCGCCAGAATGTGAATGGAATAATATTCTGGCGATGCTCAAAAGAGAGGTCAACAAAATGTCGAGGCAATCTGAAAAGTAAAAATGGAAAGGTTTTAAGTGTGAGTGTTCATCAATGTAGTGCTCGAAACGAACCACGCTTACTGTTTACAAACAATTATCTAAATGCTAAAAAGCAAGTTCAAGAAAACGATATTGCGGCTAAAGATAGTGCAGTGTTTGTTCAAAAGGAGTTATCATGTCCTCAAAACGTCATGTTAGGACAGTTGTCAACGTCCAAGAAACCTTCAACACTATCAAAATCAACTCAGACTATAAATAAAGTGGTATTGCAAGAGGATCAAAAAGGACTATATAGTAACAGTGATGATGGTCATGATGATAATGGTGATCATGATGATGATAATGATGATGATGATGATAATGATCATGATAATGGTAATGCTTTGTTTACACCTAAAAATCCATTTGTTAAATTTGTATACTGGAACAAACCCAGTAAGCTAATTCTACGGCTTCGACAATTGCATGCTTTACGACAAGCTGGGCATATCGGTCACGATTGGGAAATCAAAGAAATTGAACAAGAGCTTCGTCGTGCTGAATTATTTTGTAATGGGTCTACCACTTTGCGACCACTTTTACCCCCATTTTTGGTTCTTATATTTGCTTATTTGCTTTCACTTTTACCTGAACTCTTTGGATCCATATTTGCTCTCACATTAAACTAGTATTCTTATTACCAAGTTGACTTTACTAGTGCTTAGTCTATGCTTGACAGTTGATATGGAAGTATCAGTGACTAGGTATGGTAAGCCTTACGCATACTAAAAAGGATATTCATATATTGTGAAACGAACCAATAAAAATGGAACTGTTATTTGGCGTTGTTCAAAGCAACGTTCCAAACATTGTCGTGGTGACCTAAAAAGTAAAAATAGTGAGGTTTTAAGTGTCAGTGATCATCAATGTAGTGTACCGCATGAAACACAGTTGCCGTCGACAAAAAATCAAGAAAACCATATTGCTACTCAAAATAGTGCATTGTTTAATGATCAACGTTTAACCCCTGTTCTCAAAGTTATTTTTAATCCATCTTCCACGTCGCAAGAGCCATCAACATCACAAACTATGCAAGAGGTAGTGTTGTTGTTGTCGTTTTAAAGAGTGGAACAACTAGGTCATCTGCTCTTGATCTGCAAGGGGATCAAAGTGACTAAATAGTAATAACCATAAGGTTTTTATGTCAATACAACCATTGCGGCTTCCCCACTTTTCGAAGACAACATTGAATGGACATTGCTATAAAATGATCTACAACAAGCCTTGTGTTTAAAATTAAAACAGACTATTGTAAAGTGAGATAGGCTTGTATTCAGTGTGCATTTATTGTCATAATCATGTATACTCTGCAATGTTAAATATACTAACTTTGTATAAAATAAAACAGCATTGTAACATCATTTTGCATTTATTTACAAACTTTATATACATTTTTTTTTGGTTTCATCATAATATTTTTAAAGACAATACTAAACACTAAAACATTACTATTCTATTCACATATTTTCTTTCTTTTTCAGTATATTGTCATTACTTATATTTTCCATTATTATTTCACATTATTTATTTATTTAATTAAAACGAACCATGCACCTATTGTTTTTAAAACCTTCATAAATTAAGTGTACAGGTTGCACAGCATTATTGACTTCATCAAAAACACTCTCCGACATATCATTAAACCGTATAGGCAGAAATGTCTCAAAGTTTTCACATACACAAAGTACACGATCACCATATGCTGTTTTCAATTTCCGAATCTTGATAATGCGGAATGGAATATGCGTTGGCAATTCGCTGAGCTTCTTTGTCTCTAAGCCACATGATTGTCCCACAGCATTCAAAACATTCATTGTAGTAGTCTATAAACAAAACAAAAGCATATCTATTACACTCTAAAACAGCTTTAATAATATTGTGCAATGAGGGATTTTGCACTATGCATGGCGAATAAATTATACTAGTTATGCAAGAAATGCCCTAACTGTAGCAGATACTACTTTTCTGCATATAGCACAAGTGTTAAGTTCTAATGCACACATGACACAGGCTATCATGTGTCCACAGGGTAAAAATACAACACCTAGTTCATCTTGATAACAAATTTTACATAATTGTTGGTCACACTTTTGTATCTGTTCGTAACACAAGTCTTTTCTTTCAGCCTTATGTATTTGCTCCGCGTGCTCTAACTCTAAAGGCACTTTTATGTCTTGTGCTGCAATCACTTTTTCTTTACGAATAGTGTTCACAAATTCCTGACCTTTAAGCAACACCATGTATTTACAGTTTGGTAACCAACGAGCGTGTTGCACAAAAGGGTCATCAGTCATTTGCCAATCCTTTAAAGCAAATCCACAATAAAAACATATTGTTTTATCCCCTTCACCAGTATAAAAAAATCCAGCTTCACTTAGCTGTTTGGTAAAGTGTTTTAATATTAATGGCCAAACATTTTTATAAAATTCGAAACGTTTTTCAACAGAGCTGTACTCGGGGTGTGCTAGTGCTTTAGTCTTGCAAACTCCCAATTTTTCAAAAGCACACGCCAATTCAACACTGTCTATGGCATATGGACCACATATATCGACACTACCGTTGGCTGGTAATACATCATTATTATTATTTATTTGTGATTCAACAACGTAAGTAGCGGCCAAAGGCCTTGTGGTTCGGTAAAATGAATGCACGGGTAGGTTACCCACTTGCTTTCCAAGCATGTAAGGACAGTGAGGAGACCATCGCAAATGGTCTCTAAAGGGATCATCCCCTTCTTCCCAGTGTGAAAGTTCAATACGACAAAACACACAGCGCACCACATCTTCTCGGTTCAAGTAAAAAAAAAACCGGCTTTTGCAAGTTCATGCGTCGACAAAAAGCCTACAGGCCAGGATTCAAATGTTAACCATAGATCATGTTCTGATTTTAAATTTAACCCACGTGGTAAACCAACTTGCTCACTTGTTGTATTTAGTGCTAACGCCATGTTTTATAAAAAAAAATTCTTATTGTAAGTTATTAACATTGCACAAGAGCACAGAGTACTTTAAAGCATAATGCATGCTTGTTCACTGTCTGTTCATTAGGTTAATGGCACATAACGACACCTAAAAGCAAACAAAATAACCCATCACTCAATCAATCAATCAATCAATCAATCAATCAATACTTGTAAATAAAACGTTAACGTTAATTGGCATTAATATATCAAAACACCATTAAAAATAAACTGTATATTGGCACTAACAGTAACCCATGTACTTATTTTCTTTTTTATAAAGCTACAGTCATTTACATTCCCCCACCCTCCCTTTAACCAATATATAAACAAAAATGAATGTCATGTCATTTTGTTCACATTATCATGTTCAAACCTGTGGATATTTGTTGAGTCCATAGGGAACCACCCATAAATTAAATTTATTATTTTTATTTTTAGAAAATCCAACATGGGCTTGTACTTTTCCCAGTCAACAACAACAACGTAGCCATTAATCAAGAAAGCAATCATTGTCCCAGTCATGTACAGGTAATGAATTTTTTTTTGTCTACGAGTTTTCAGTAGTGGTAAAATGGAATAGCATTTTTAAGTTGGACTTACCTGAGTTTTAAACAGTTCACTCTTTGGCAGTGGTTTCGCTTTAGTGCGTTTCTGGTTTTTTTCAGCGACTGCTACGGCGGTAAGGCTATTCTTTCCAAGTTTCTAAAAATAAATAAAATAAACCGCTATAAATACCTAAATTCAGGTTAATACATACATTTCATAAAATAAAACATAAAACAAAAAAATGAAACAAGTTAGTTTAAAAAAATCATCTCACCTTTACTTGCAGTGACTTATTGCTCTTCCCTTCTAGTGGGCCCAAAAGTGCAATGGTTTCTTCTCCCTCAGACATGTAAGGTATGCCGGTTATCTGCAAACAAATAAATAAAATCATTAATTACCTAATCAATAAATAATTACTTGTAAATATATATATTAATCAATAAATGTATAAATGAATAAATATATAAATAAATACCTACCCCACAACAAGGTTAAGTATTTTCCACCAACACCAAAACTGTTAAACAAGACCAGGGTTTTCATGCAACGCAGTGTGTTCAAAGGTAGTCCACCCAAGTGAGCGTGGAAATGATAACGACATGTCTTTATATATGCTACGTTGCATGTATAATCATTTTTCCCACGCTTTGAACATTCTGTTATCGGTCACGTGGACAGCTAACGCCCAAAGTGAACACCTGTGGCGAATCAAATTTCACATGAACTTGCATTTTGTCACGTACGAAGCAAAACAGGATGTAACTTGTTAACAGTTATCGCGCACGTGGACAGCTAACGTCCCAGGCGAACACCTGTGGTAGATCAAATTTCACATGAACTTGCATTTTGTCACGTACGAAGCAAAACAGGATGTAACTTGTTTAGCGTACATGTGGTTTCACACATGTGTGTGCATGCATTTCACACTCCCCTGCCACCACGATGGTCAGATTATTTCACCTTCAAGCGTCACCTGTTGTCAAGTCAGATCGGCGCTTTCCAATAAGCTCAAATGACATTCACCTCTTGTTCCTCGGCAAGTTTGTTTTCTGTACTCGCTTCGACCAACATAGAACCAAGTTCTCATCACCGTTTACACGTCAAAGGTAAAATGTGTGAAAAAAAAACGCACGCTCTCTCTGTCATACACCGACCCGTCGAAATATCTATTGTTCTATTGAACACAGCCACCGTGGTCAGCGACAGGTTCGTTGAAACACACACACCCAGCCGTATCGTCTCTCTCAACCACCACGCTTCATAAACATTATAAACAGGTAAAGAAAAAAAAACAGGTTTTTTCAACATGTATGGCGTTAGGCCCTTTGTGAATTATTTTTTGGAAAAAATATCTACCACATTTGAAAGGGGGCGTTAGCCCGAGTCCTAGGACACCTCGTACACGTCTCTAGCGTTATAGGTTCGTGAGATATCGACAAAAATCACAAAAAACTCGTGTTTACCCCAAAATCGAGTTTCCATTTTTTTTAAATATAATGAGTGGTCCATAGCAGAGAGGACGTCACCCCGAGGCCTTGGACCCGTCGTACATGCCTCTAGCGTTATTGGTTCGTGAGATATCGGCAAGATCACAAAAAACACGTGTTTACCCCAAAATCGAGTTTCCAATTTTATTTAAAATTATAACGAGTGGTCCATAGCAGAGAGGACGTCACCCCGAGTCCTTGGACCCGTCGTACATGCCTCTAGCGTTATTGGTTCGTGAGATATCGGCAAAATCACAAAAAACACGTGTTTACCCCAAAATCGAGTTTCCAATTTTATTAAAAATTATAACGAGTGGTCCATAGCAGAGAGGACGTCACCCCGAGTCTTTGGACCTGTCGAACACGCCTCTAGCATGATTGGTTCGCGAGATATTAAAAGCATATGACCTTTTAGTTTTGGTCGTTTAATTAAATAAAGAGCCTATAAGAAAGTAGGGGGCATCACTACGAGTGCTAGGACACCCTGTTTGTTCAAATCCGACCATTGGTTAGCGAGATATCAGCTTCGTGGCAAATACGAGGAGGGTTCAAAAAGAAGTGTCACAGCTCCCCCACTACCACACTACTTACAAAACACAAATTTTTGCTCTAGAGACTTGAAATTTATTTTGGGGGTAGAGGGCATAGGGACCTTTCATTTATGTCAAACAAACTGTTTTGTAAACTTCCTAGTTTCCAAAATATAAAATTTTCAAAATTCGAGTGTTTTCAAAAAAACATAAAAAATAAAAAAAGTTTTATTACAAAAAATAAAGGTCATAAAGACCATTCGTTTAAGCCATGGAACAACGTTCTACCATGTTTGGTTTTCAAACTATCACCAACTTTCGAAAACAAAAAATTCAAAAAAAAATCAAAAATATAACGAGTGGTCCATAGGAAAGAGGACGTCAGCTCGAGTCCAACGACACCTCATTTGTCAAAATCGGACCATGCGTTCGAGAAATATTTAACATGACTGAGGCTTAGTAGTGGGTCGAGGAGGGTTCTGGAGTGAGTTGGAAACCGCCTCACTCCACTACTTAAATGGTCTCAGCTGCGAAATTCTTTGACCCACGCATGCGCTCTGTTCAGTCAGCAAACCACCTAGTGCGCTCTGTTCACTAACTGAAGTTACTGAATCCCGCAGATATTTATGAATATTTATGTTAAAACATATAATAAATTTATAATTATCGTCGAACAAAAACAGTCGTATGCAACTCGCCTATAATGGTAATTAAGACACTCGTATGGAAATTATAAAACTCACTACGCTCGTTTTATAAACATACTCGTGTCATAATTATTGCCATTATAGGCTCGTTGCATAATGTACTATTTCAGTATCTTGTGCGTTATAGCCTTCTCTAGCTTCAATACAGTCCTGCAATTGTCCATATAGACGATCATAGAGGTGCTGGATATCATCTTGAGAGATACTGTTCCTCGCTAATTCCACCCGATGTCGTAATTAGTCAAGGGATGTTGCCGATGATGCAGACCAGGTCAGACGCCACCCTATCATGTCACACACATGCTCAATGGGGACAAGTCAGGTGATCGTGATGGCCTGGGAATTTTATGAACATCTGTGGAAGCACGTTGGGTAACGCGAGAAGTGCGTGGACGGGCATTGTCCTGCTTAAAGAGCACATCTCCCTAACGTTGTAGGAACGGCAATAGAATGGGCTGGATTATGTTCTGGATGTATCCTGCACTATCCAGTGTTCCCTCAATAATCATAAGAGGTGTACAGTAATTGTCTCCTCACACTAAGATGCCAGGAGTTGATTCTGTATACATTCTGGTAGTTGTCGCTCTCCCGAACGATGCCGCACTCAATACAGAATCTGCTTACACCACTAAACACAACTCTGTACCATTCATCCCTCCATTTTCTTCTTTCCTGACACCATCGGAGCTGGATGATGAGATGTGAGGGAAAGCCTGACAGCGATCGTAGCCCTGCTTTTAGCAAACGGTTTCTGATTGTCTGAACAAATGGACCCTCAGTTTAATTGTTGTTTGTTTGTCGATTGTCGTGGGTTGGCGTCACAGTGAATGGCTTGGAGTTGCCAATTGAAAATCCACAGCCTGCTTCCAGTCTCCGACCGGGTCAGGAATGGAATGAATGAAGCCCCCTTCTAGCGGCGAGGATATGAACTGTGCCGGCTGCCGAGGCCTGACGCACTCCTCTGGGGCAATGATTAAATGAATGACAGATGAAATGAGATGATAGTGGAGAGTGTTGCTGGAATGAAATTTTGACAGGGAAAACCGGAGTACCCGGAGAAAAACCTGTCTGCCTCCGTTTTGTCCAGCACAGATCTCACATGGAGTGACCGGGATTTGAACCACGGACCCAGCGGTGAGAGGCCGGCGTGCTGCCGCCTAAGCCACGGAGGCTCCTGGAGTTGCCAATTAATTATTATTATTATTATTATTATTTGCACATGACGTGAAATTGTTTAATGGTATTCATTCATTAGAGGAGTGTAGGTATATTGCTCTAACAAGATGTAGAAGAACATTTACGTTGAAACAAAACAAATTGTTTAAGTTTTATTATTAACAAATATCACTTGGTAACATTTACAAGAAGACACATAAGTTTCGAATTTATAGGCCTAAATCAAATTGAAAACCAGATTATACTAGAATTGATGGATGAAAGGCGGAAACACAAGAATGTAAGAGATGAAAAGGGGAAAGCAGAATACAGACGTCTGAGAAATTAGGTTAACAAGAAGTGCAAGGAAGCGAAAGAAGAATAGTTGAAAGAGAAATGTGCAGGTATAGAAAATTGTCTGAAATTAGGAAAAGTAGACACAGCTTATCGAAGGATTAAGAATACTTTTGGGGAAAAGAAGACTAAGTGCTGTAATATTAAGGACACAAATGGAAAGCCTTTAACAGATAGGGAAGAAAAGGTTGAGAGATGGAAAGATTACATCGAGAGTTTGTATAAGGGAATGGAGATTGAGATTCATGTAATGGAAAGGGAGGGGGAAATTGATGAGGATGCGAAAGGAGATTTAATATTGAGATCAGAATTTGATAGAGCTTTGGAAGACTTAAGCAGGAACAAAGCACCAGGCATAGATGATATACCGATTGAGTTGCTACGCTGCATAGGAGATGAAGGTCTGATCAGGTTATTTCACTTGGTGTGTAGGATTTATGAGACAGGTGAGGTACCCCCTGATTTCAAGAAGAATGTGATCATCCCTATACCAAAGAAAGTGGGAGCTGACAGATGTGAAGATTACCGTACAATCAGCTTGATTACTCATGCTTCAAAGATCCTGTCTAGAATAATTTACAAGAGGATTGAAAGCCAGATAGAAACGGAGTTGGGTGAAGACCAGTTTGGTTTCAGGAGAAATGTAGGAATAAGGGAAGCTGTACTAAGTCTTAGGCTGATTTTGGAAGGTAGAATAAGGAAAGATAAGAGAACGTTCATGGCTTTTGTAGACTTAGAAAAGGCTTTTGATAATGTTGATTGGACTAAATTGTTTGACATTTTGAAAACGATTGGAATAAAGTACAGGGATAGGAGGGTGATCTACAATCTATACAGAAACCAGACAGCAGTCATTCGAGCTGAAGGACATGAGAGAGAAGCTGGTATTCAGAAAGGTGTAAGGCAAAGCTGCAACTTATCACCCGCACTTTTCAATCTTTACATTGAAGTAGCAATGAAGGAAATTGTTGAAAAAATTAAAGTGGGAGTGAAGATTCAAGGAGAAATAATTTCAACTCTGAGATTTGCCGATGACATTGTCATCTTGGCTGAGATGCCTGAGGATTTGAATGAGTTTTTGAATGTTATGGACTCCGTCTTGGGGAAAGAATTCATGATGAAAATTAATAAATGTAAAACAAAAATATTGGAATGCAACCGAAAAAAAATCAAATATCAAATTCTCAGGTGAAAAGCTGAAGGAAGTAGGAGACTTCTGTTACTAAGGAAGCAAAATAACCGGTGATGGACGAAGCAAAGAGGTTATAAAAAGTAGGTTGGCTCCAAGGCTAGTAAACTACAGAGGTTGCCTCAATATCGAGCTCTTAGGCGAGGGGATCGCGGAGGGAAGGGAAAGGACGTGACGTCACACGATTCCTCGTAGCGCGCGAGGCGCGAGATATGCAAGGAAAGTCAACTTTCCCACACATTATATTGTATGGATTGCAGTGGTTTAAACACGTGTTTTAAGCCCTTTTGTTTATAATCATGCCAGGCCAAAGATGTGCTGTGGCAGTTTGTCACAGTTATTATAAAGTTGGAAATGACGTGTCGTTTTTCACGATGCCTAAAGACGCATGTCTTCGCAATCAGTGGATTGCTGCATGTAAGCGAAAAGATCATTGCAACCCTCAAAAAAGTAGGATATGTTCCCTCCACTTTAAGAGTGAAGACTTCGAATTAGACTACAGGGCCGAATTGCTTAATATAAAGCCAAGATTTCCAAGGAATCTAAAACCAAATGGTAAGTGAGCCTAGCTGGCCTACTTTTTAAGTTTTGATGACCTACTAGGGTGATCTTAAAGCTGTTAATATTTTTGACATATTTCGTACATGGTATCAGGGGCGTATATACAATTTTTTTCGAGGGGGGGGGGGGAGGGGGGTGACTATCGTGGAAAATTGTGAGTACTTAATGAATTTTCTATTATAGCCTATGGAGTATGAATGGAAAATATCTAAATGGGCTACTTTTTAATTTATTAAGCAGAAAGGTAAACTCTCATTTTCTTTTCCAAATTGATAATTATTTCTTAAAAGTAGACTACTGTGAAATACATTGTATGTTGTACCCAAGTTGGCTTTTTTCGGGGGGATCTGGAGCCCCCTCAGCCCCCCACCCCTTATATACGCCCATGCATGGTATTTTGATTTTGGCCAAAATGGAAAATTTCGTGAGTAATCCTCTTTGCATTGGTAAAAATCTTTGCAAATATTCCAGAAAGCAGTCATCATTTCAATAAAATCCCTTCGACTTCTGTACCAAGATATGGCCCGTAGGCATAATACAAAGTACATTCTCACATAGGCTAAATCAAGATGTACTGGAAAACCTCTTTTCACAATTGCGAACCCGTGGTGGCTTACACGATCATCATTCTCCCCTTGACTGCATTTACAGACTGAGGATGATTATTTTAGGAAAAAAATCCAGGAGTTGTTCAAAAGCAAACAAACACTGCTGATCCATATTCAGATGAATATGTAGTTGCTAAAGCTCTAAACAAAGCTCGCATAGTGTCGGAATCAAGTAACGTGCTTCCAGAACCAACCTTAGGGAGCAATGTGCAACCTGAGTCCTTCATTGCCAGTATCATGGAATAAAGTGAGGAAGATGGCAAGGCTTATGTTGCTGGTTATGTAGCCCACAAGTTCCAAGATAAATTTCCACAACTTGGGAACTTAATCTATGGAATGCCAACTCAACACGATTAAGCATTACCAATCTGGATTAAACACTTGTCATACGGTGGTATGACCGATCCCTCAGAAACATGGCTAAACCAGTTCCGGCACATTTCAGCAAAATTCGTCACATTTCACGGAAAATACGGATTTCAACGAGGCAAGAACGTTCTAAGAACGACAAATTTTGTGTCGAGAGAAGTTCCTGACGTACCGTCTGGTGGGGGTGAGGCAGCTGTGATAACAATTTTCTTCATCAGATTGATACATTCCAATTCTATCTTGCATAAGAAGTGGTTATTGGAAGTCACTAACACCCACGATACTACTACCTAGTCTAGGCGAATTTCCAAGAAATTCAAGAAGATCACAACATAGGTAAGTAGGCTACATTCAGTTATTTTATCACCCATTTACCAATAATTTCATGAGAATAAACTCTTCTTTGCGTCCTCAACAGCTGATGTTGACAGTTTCGTTACGTTCCCCATATGGCGCGTTTGGTATCTTGTGACGTCATCCGCCTTGTGAGCGCTGATTGGTGAGTGAAAATTGAGGCAACCTCTGTAGTTTATAAGCCTTGGGTTGGCTCAGGCAAGGAAAGCATTTCGACAAAAAAGGAACCGGAATCTGTTGACATCGAATATAGATTTAGGTATTAGAAAGTCATTTTTGAAAGCCTTTGTCTGGAGCATGGCACTATATTGAAGTGAATCTTGGACTGCAGCAGAAAAGAGGAGAATTGAAGCGTTTGAAATGTGGTGTTGTAGGAGAATGATGAAGATCAGATGGGTAGATAGGGTTACAAACGAAGAGGTATTAAGACGAGTGGGAGAGGAGAGATGTTTCTGGCAACTGCTAATGAGGAGAAGAGATAGGTTGGTAGGACACATACTAAGACATCCTGGAATAGCAAGCTTAGTTGTGGAAGGCGGGGTCGAGGACAAGAACTGTAGGGGTAGACCAAGGTTGGAATATGTTAAACAGATTGCCTCGGATGTAGGGTGTGGTAGCTATGTAGAGATAAAACGATTAGCTCAGGACAGGGTGGCATGGAGAGCTGCATCAAACCAGTCAAAAGACTGAAGACTCAAACAACAGAAAACACCATTATTTTAGAAGTAATAATAATGGTATTGGTTTTACATCCCTTTTAACTACTCTGGCTTTTAGAGACGCCGGGGTGCCGGAAATTTGCCACGAAGGGGATCTTTAACGTGCCAATAAATCTACTGACACGGCTCTCTCGCATTTGCGCAACTTGAAACGCTAGCTGACTGCGCCAGGATCAGAACCTGCAACCTTGGGCCTAGCAAGCGAGAACGTTACCGCTGAGCCACGCAGCCAGTCCATTTAAGAAGTCAATTTCTAAAAAGGATTTAGGTATACACTTGTTACGAAGTTATCCAACTCTCACCATATTGATCAAATTGTTCGAGATGTATACAAAAGAAGAAGAAAGAGATGATTTTAGGAACCTGAACACTATTAAAAAATTGGATATTGCGTTTGCAAGAAATGAACTCGAGTACACGGTATGACTCAATAATTCGGAATCCAATATGTGCGAGTGACAACGATTCAATTGAAATGATACAAACTACATTTCTTGTATAGACTACGTGGGGTACAAAAGGACACATGTATAGGCTATCCTAAGCCAAGTAGATTATCTTACTGGCATCATTATTTTTATAAGATCTTGAGAGACAAGAAGGCAGGCTACTAGTTTGTTGTTTGCATTTAAACTATTTAATAACTTCATCGATAGTCCTTATTTATTATCTTAATTTAAGTTAATATGTTCCTCCATGGTCAACGAGACCGAAACGTTTAGGCCTAACATTACACTGTCCAAGGACCTATACAGTACAGATTAACGTGCGGAATATATTCAATATCTGCAACAAATTATGCACACATTTCAACTTAAATATACAGTATTTGACAGCACCTTTCGTTCTTTTGTATCCTCGTGTGCAAAAATCTATTGCAGAGTCCCCTCGGCAGTGGCTGGAATCATCATGTTATGTACGGTACCGTTCCGTTCTTACATTTGTACTAATTTAAGAAGGCTATCATTGAAAATTGGATCATCATAACACTCAACGGTTATTCGATATTTATGAAATTATACGATTTGAGTATTCATTCCTTTCATTTCCTGTTTCTGAAATCCATGCAAAATGATAAAGGAAAAACCTCAGAATGTTAAAATGACATGAAACAGGCGTCACAGCGGCTAAAATGTGAAGTGGACAGCAATTATGGAGCGTATTTTCCTACAGCAACAGTATCTGCAAATCGAACACTTCGTACTTTTATGGAAAAGAAATTAGAGTGCAATTAGTTACTGCTAATGTCTATTCGCTTTCATTTGAATGCTCATTTGTCACGATCGGTCGCTTGTGAGCGCCGCAGGTGGGATCTATAGCCTACTACTGAAATAATATAGGCTATATGATATTTATTATTATTATTGCTATTATTATTGTTGGGGCAGATGGCCTAGCCCTTAAAACAACAACAACAACATCAATCATCATCATTGTTATTGTTATTAACATCATTATTATTTTAGCGTGAGAAAATTGATAAGTGTAAATCATATCGTTATGTACTTCTGATAGGTTGTAAACTGTTAGAAGCATTATGAATAAATAAATAAATAAATTAATTAAGAAATAAATAAATACATTGGTATTTAAGTAGAATGCATCCGTAAAAGAAAACTAAGCTACAAATTTATCAATATAATGTAAAGGGGTGACGGGGCTAAGAGGATGTCTCAAATCGCGGCAGTAAGGCAACTGTGCCGTCGGTATCCAGCGCTTGACATGCCAAGTGCTAGGGGACAAACTTGCTACCGACATCGCTAGGTGTGGAGGATATTGATAGCCTATGTCAGTCACTTCGCACGGACCGTATAGTGAGACCATACGCACGCTGTCTCCTGACGCGAAGGAGGGGCAAACGGTGCTGCAGCCTTAGGGCCCAGACTTGCTGAGGGGCTCATTTCACTCAATTTAATTTCCGAACAAATTTGGAATTTCCTAATGGTCCTATATTTATAGTCACTGAAACCTGACAAAAGTACAGAACAAAGCTCTAGCATATATTTTGTAAATAACCATTGTACTGTATTTAGCCTATAGGCTATCTTGCCAGAGATATAACAGATTTTCCAAAGGTATGAAGTCTTTTTTGAGTGGAACATTTGTGGATAACCTTTGCAAAATACGACTTCTATTTCATATGGGTGTGAAAGGAGTTTAACTTGTTTTTGTGATTGGTTTAATATTTCGTTAAGATACAACGAAAATAATGTTTCAAATTTACATTAAAAATAATTAAAATATTCAAACATTTTTAAAATAATCTCTTAAAAAATAAAAGTTCCACGGATTTTTTTCTTTTTAGAGGGGACGTGCTTTAAAAAGTATACATGCAAACTTGATACTTGCGGGATGTCACGACACGAACAAATGTGTGGAGGGTGGGGGACGAGCTCTCTCTCCAAGGTCCTGGCAAGGAGTGGCAATGATCGATTCTGTTCAGATTTGTTCCATTTCGCCACCGGGTAGCGTTTTAATGTGAAAAGAAATAAAAGATGGCATTTCTACAACATCCACCCCATAGTGATGAGCGCAATGTTTAGTTCTCGGTAAGTTTCGTGACGATTGCCAGGAACAATATCCACCCCATAGTGATGAGCGGAATGTATAGTTCTCTGTAAGTTTCGTGACGATTGCCAGGAACAACATCCACCCCATAGTGATGAGCGCAATGTATAGTTCTCGGTAAGTTTCGTGATGATTGCCAGGAACAACATCCACTCCATAGTGATGAGCGCAATGTATAGTTCTCGGTAAGTTTCGTGACGATTGCCAGAAAGTTATCATCGCAACGCAATATACACTGATCCGGTGTTGTAGCGTCATCACGTTATCTCTTTGGCACAACATTACCAGGTAACCACAAGTGCTTCCGACCTTTCACACGTCAAAGGGAATTCCACCTGGGCTAGCGAAAAAGCGCTAGTGTCGCTAAACAGTCGATTACTCCTGTTCGAGAGCGTCATGTTGCCATGGTAACGCGGGCTATGTTGCCAAAATTATTAACGCCTTTTCCACGGGGTTATCGATAAGCTGACGACAGATAGGCCTATCCACTCTACGTTGAGCCTGATCAGGGGTCAATGTATTAGGTACAGAACTACAGCTTCTGTTTGATTTTCCAAGTTTCTTAATGTGGCGATGTATGATATCTTTTGATGCACCAAGCCGCTGTCAGCGCCGTGATTCGAACCTGCGACCCCCGTTTGCTGCAATTAAGAGATTAATTGATGGAAACAACGTATCGTCGCTGAACTTGCTGGTGTTGGTGTTGTTGTTTGTTGTTAATTTATTTGGAGGACTTGGGCCATATCGGTCATCAGTCCGTGTACTTGCGTGTGTGTTGATTTTCTCTCATAACCTGTATTCCTGTGACTAGGCTATAGTAGTGTGTGTAATTGTATTCGGGGCAGAGATGCGGTAGGCGCCCCGCGATTTGAAGAAAGGTACAATCCCGGCATTTGCCTGGAGGGAGTGTGGAAAACCTCGGGGAAAAACTCACAGGATAGCCGCTGTCAGCGCCGCGACCCCCGGACTTGATGCAGCTGCCCGCGCGTAGTGCTCGGCTACGCGGGGGTACTGAACTTGCAATACAGCCTATCTGACAATGCTCCTCTTTTTCATTTTGTCCCTCCCAGCCGTGTATGGATGTGTCGTCCAACACAACAATTCACGTTACGTTTATTTTTCTGTTTTATATTCATTGTACTGCAGAAAAGTTTATTTCCGTGTAGTTAAGCTTTCCTACACTACAATGTATATTTAAGGTTCATTTACCTTCAGAGTGTACCCAGAAAAATGAACCTAAAGTCTATTCGCCGAGTCGAGACAGTGCCCCTGGCTACCCAGACAGAGAAACACGCCCAGTTCACGTCATTGGCTTTGCCGGACAGGAGTAGCCAAGACGCTCCGAGATCATTAGTCATGTCGTAGCGCTAGAAAAGACAAGACTTGCTGCACTTAGTGCTGTGCTGTGCTGTGCTGCACTGTATACTGTTGCCTGTCATTAGCAGTTAAGAACTTATTAATTAATTAAATACATACATAAACGAACAATAAATAAACTGCCCTGTAGCATGTAACCGATAAGTCAGCCCGTTTCACATGTAGGCTATACACAGCACCGAAGTTGGCTTACGTTCAATAAGCACAGCTCTATGCACCCCTTGCGGGCAGCCCTGCAATCACGTGTACAACTGTGTTTACTTCCACTATCTCGACTGAACGAACAGACTTTAGCATGACATGTTCAGTTCTATGGCGCATCCACATACGGCTGGGAGACGTGACCAATCTGTAATAGCGCGTCGTATTGTCAATTCTTATTGATCTCAATTTCTTAACACTTAGGCTTCTATGGCACACCGTATGCGCCTTGAATAACAATTGATCCAATTGTAGTTCACTAGCAGGTTAAAGATGAAAAGTACAGTTAGACAGATTTGTATGTCACGTACAATTGTTAATTTGGGGTAGGCTGTGATAACCTACGTGAACAAGTAGCTTCTTGTTTGACTTGAGGGGCTTAAACATCGTGGTCATTTAGCACCATGTCTGATAACTTGTGTTATTGTGCTGACTGTAGTAGCGTGCGTATTTGTAATTCAAGCGAGGATTGGGAAGTAGGCGGCTGCGGACTTAAAGTACGAACCATCCCGGCATTTGCCTGGAGCAGAAGTTGTAAACCACGGGAAACAACTCCCAAGATAGCTGAGATGGGAATCATAGACATTTCTTCTCAGTTTTGCCTCACGAGGCTGAGTGTACACCATTCCAGACCTCAGACCAGAATTAAGTTTCTTGGCTGAGCCTGGAATCGAACCCGGATGACAGCCAAGAAGGCTAATCACTACACCAGGAGGTGGACGAACAAGTAGCAACATTGGTTTCAGTGTCAGGCAGTGAAACAGTGTGCTAAAATGACGCATGACTTGAGTAGTGTTGGACATACCGGTCTGAACAAACGAAATACATTGACCGTAATTAATTAGACTCGACTTGCATTAATCGCAACTAACATTATTCGTTCGGTTTGCAACACACTAATACAGGGGATGTCTCATACGTAATGTCGATTTTTAAAGAACATATTATTTGGAAAGTTTCCTGATGGGAAATTAAACTATTCTTCAAAGACCATCAGATTCTAAGGTCTTGAGCTATCTTTCAGCGAGGTTTCTTATCCCGCGACGGTACCAGTCACTAGGGTTTGATGCGAAGAATTCGGCGAGACCCATTTCCACAGCTTCAATGTTTTCGAAATTTCTTCCACGTAAGAAATGGGTCATGGATCGAAAAAGATGGTAATCTGAAGGCGCAAGATCAGGGCTGTATGCTGGATGTGGTATCAGTTCGACTCCTCCCAATGCCTGAATTTTTGCCATGGTTGTTCGTGCAGTATGAGGTCTCGCATTGTCCTGCTGCAAGAGAACTCTATTTCGGTTAAATAATGCTGGATATCTCCGTCTCAAAATTTCATGAACTCGTTCCAGTTGTTGAGAATAAAGATCCGCATTGACTGCACGCCCGTTTGGAATAAACTCCCAGTGAATCACTCCTTCAAAATTCCACCAAATACACATCACTTGGGGCCGAACCGATCCTTTTTAACGATGACTTTGGCAGGTTCACAGGGACCAAGCCACTGTTTCAAGGCGTCAGCGTTGCGGTAATAGACCCATTTTTCATCACAAGTGACAATTCTCCTGATAAATCTATAATCCATGGGGTTACCGATCAGCTGACGACAGATATCCACTCTACGTTGAGCCTGTTCAGGGGCCAATTCATGAGCTACGGATGTTCCAAGTTTCTTAATGTGGCGATGTATGGTATCGTTTGATGCACCAGTTCTTCTGACAGTCTGTGAGTACTTCTTTGCAAACTTTCTTCCAAAACTCTGCGAGTATTCTCAAAATCCCATAGTTTAGGTCTTCTAGAACGCGGTAAATCTGTAATGTTTTCTTCTCCAGTGTTAAATCGTTGGAACCATCGTTGTGCCACACGCTCACTAACGACACCTTCTCCTTCCACTTCACATACTCTTCGAGCCACGGCAGCAGCTTTGTAATCTTGTTTCCAGTAGTGTTTTAGAAGGACCCTAACCTCCAACTTTGTAAGTTCCATTTGTGATTGTGTATTAACAACTGATGCCTGATACATTATCGCAATATGCGCAATTCTAGTCAAGGCCTTCTGTAAATAGCATTGGCGAACCAAAGAAAACCAATTCTATCTTATAAAGCACCAAACTTAAAAACCGACTTTACTTATGAGCAGGCTGCGGGGTCTTAGTGCGTAAACACTGCTATCAGATTAGTATCGCACGGAGTTGAGATGACGCCCGCCCATGAACTGCTAGCCATCCACGACAGACGACGAACCATGCGACCAGTCCATTTATCCGCTGTACGTCACATGTGTTAATTGGTCGCAGGAGGAGCTTCCACGTGCCCTATGGTACGGTGCGTTCTAACTTCATTGCACACGTACTTAGACCCCGCAGCCTGCTTATAATATTTAATATTTATTCTGAAATCCGCCCGAGTCCATTCTTACCTGCCGATGCTGCCTTGCAGAGCACTGCAAAACCAGGAAGTTAAGTTGTTAAGTTGGCTGCCTTTCCAAGTCAGCTTGCAGGGTAGAGCATTACGTGAGGAGAGCGAAGCTTGCCATTATCCGAGCTGCCAGAATATACAGTTGTTAATTCATTTGATGGACTTGGGGTATCTTGGTCATTAGCTCCGTGTATTTGCGTGTGTTGAACTTGCCTGATGACTTGCTGTGATGACTATATTAGTGTGTGTAGCTGTAACAGGGACAGGGTAGGCACCCCGAGACATGAAGTATGGTACTATCCCGGCATTTGCTTCGAGGGAGTGTGGAAAAACCTACCATCACTACCTATACATTCCCATTACAGACTTTGAGGGCTTGTACTGGGGACCAAGACGGTTAAGTTTAGCATAGGAACTTGTGTCCGGAGGCGTACTGTCTTCCCGCTATCCGCAAAAAACCAGCACAGCACACATTCAAATCTCCCGCATTTTCGGCGCCACTGACTAGAATAAGTACGTCATTGAACGATCACCTGATGTCTCATATCTCCTATAGGTTTGTTGACATTCCATACCTTCTTCCACGAAATCTCACGGGTGCTGCGTACTTGGTATTCCTTGAAGGCGTACTGCATGAGTTCTTAGACGATGTGCCACCGCATATGCATCAAAAATGTGGTTTCAGCACGATGGCACACCACCTCGTTTTTTACTTGCGGTCCGAGATCATCCGCACCACAGATTTGTGCAACAGTGGATAGGTCGTGGTGGTCCGATTGCTCGGCCTGCACTTTCACCCGACTTGACACCGCTAGACGCTTGTGGGGTCACATGAAAACTTTGATTTACGAGAAACCTGTGGAATCCGAGGAAGACCTACTGGTGCGGGGTAGGATGTTGGTGATCGTGTGTACCAGAACATGTTACGGAGGTACCGTGTCTGTGTTGACGTCGGTGGTCGTCACATCGAGCCTCACCTGTAATTGGACCCACACGACAAGCAGCAGGAGTCGGGCAGAGCGTCGAAAATGTGTGAGCTGTGAACTTGTGCTGTGGGGTTTTTTTTTTTTTTTGCGGGTAGCGGGAAGACAGTACGTTTCCGGACACAATTCCTATTCTAAAGCTAACCGTCTTGGTCCCCAGTACAAGCCCTCAAAGTGTGTAATGGGAATTTAGAAACACCCTGTATACATTTGCTCCAAGAACCATACAGGGTCAGGCTCACCGAAAACAACTCGAGGAACACCACATTGGGCCTAGCTCAGCTCCTCTCTACCTTCGCATTAATCCACACAAATCGTTCTACGAGTGTAGGCCTACTCACTGCAGCCCGTACTAAAACAAAGAACAAACATTCAAAAACGTTATGTGGTGGATGTCACCCGCTCCGTTTTACGCTTTTGTTTAAACTCCCGCTATCATTCATTTCTTGTATTTTCCTTTCTTCTTATTGTTTGTATTTTCTTCTGTCTCTATCTCCTTTATTTTTCATGTCTTCATTATTTCTTCTCCATACTTCCATTCATTTTTATCTTTTTCCTTTCTAAAATAATTCCCTCCTCCGTTTATTTCTATTGGCGATACAGTACCTTGTTTTTCCTCCTACACTCCTATAGCCACCATTCTCTTCTGCCAAGTCTTCTCCTATCAAACCCCTTTCCCCTAGCTTGCATTTCTTGCAGTCCATTGCAGTTTTTATCCCTTTCCTCATGGTGGAACATTTCCACAAATTTAATTTATTTTATCTCCATTCCTCCGTGCAATACTCTCTTGTCCCCTAATCTTCTCGTCCCCCTCTCCCAAGTTCTTCAATACCTTCCTAATGACGGTGAAAACTACCCGCAACCCCCTTCCTCAAATGTCTTTTCTCCCTTTTATTTAAATCAGTATGGCGTTGGCTTATATCATTCGTAAACACTCATTCCTCAACTTCCTCACTGAAACACTATCCCACCCCCTATTACTTTCAACTCAGCCACCAACCCTATCATAACTTCTTTTCGACAACAGAGTGACACAGGTTATCAGGAAATTGCATCCATCGACATAAAATTATATTTAAGGTAACCGTGTAGTGTAATTTGATGAAAAAATGCATTTTTAGTTTTCAACGTAATAACATTCTTCGTTCTTTTACGAATAATTTGATGTATAATTTATTGTAAATCGTTTACATTTAAGCCTTGAAAATTAATTTTGGACTAAGTACTGCACAGCTATTGCTCTGAAAGTGCCGCATCCACTTTCACTTCAATACTTTCTTACTCATTATATTCTCATTTTTTCACTTAGGTGAATTTAATTTATGCTTGGTAAAGTTTAGCTTCATACAGTACGTTGTATATTTAGTTTTTTGATATTGTTGTTGGTTTATTTACTTTCGCAACAGAGTTGTTGTTGTTGGTTTTTTCCTTGGGTAGAAGTCAGAAAGTGTATATGAAACGTAAATTCTTTGGCAATAGACATGCTGTAAATATAATATAGTCAGTGAACAGTGATTCTTTGTTGCAGTCACTTGTTAGTGTTGATTCTAACTGAACTTCTCCATGTGGTATTCCTGAAAATAGTTCATAGCCATCAAGTGCATCCAAAAGAAAACTTTCTAATGATCAATTTCATGATATGGATAGTATTGAGTTTATATCACATTCTAATGCTGGCCATGCAATTAAAGGCTTAACAGTTCTGTCAGATCTCAAAAACTATATTTTTGAAACATATGTACCTTTTTCTCAGAACTGGGTAGGACTATCAAGCTAATATTTTGTATACACAACATACCCATGCCTTTGAGTATTGATGACTAGGATTATTCAAATTGATCCAGTAGTTTCTGAGAAACAGTAATTAATACCACCAAATTTTCATGAAAAATGTATTTTTTTTTGTTACAAATTTCAAACATTAATAATTAAGAACTTGTTTAAGATAGAGTTAAGATTCTAGTCATCATAATAGAACAGGGTAATAAGTTTATCTGTGTAAAATTATATCCCCACATAACTATTAGTTTATGAGAAAAGGGTACATCAATGTAGGCATTTTTTGCAATTTTATTTACATTTTCAGTGCATTATTAGTGCCCTTATGACAATACCGTACAACTGTGCTCAATGTAGATTACTATGTATGCTCATATGTCTATCTTATACAAATGAAACAAATTTCAAAATTCTAACTTGAAATAGTTGTGAAATATTGAGATATTTGTAACGTGGTGCGTTATTTGCCAGTTTCACACTACACGGTTACCAATTTGGACCAAGAGCTGGTATGGCCTGCATACCCATGGTGGTTGCTTGGGTAGGAATTGAAATAAAAAGTGAAATTTAAAAAACTAGCGGACCCGTGCGAAAAATCTCGCATGTTCATAAACCACACATTCCCCAATAGGTTTATAATGAGAACCTGTAAGAGAATTAACGTTTAATAGTTTTAAGGTTTTAGACGACAACTCACAATTGCAGCATGTTAAAGCATCGGTATTTGCAAATCAGACACTTACAAAATTCGATATTTATGAAATTAGAATGCAATTCGTCACTGCTAATGCCATTTGTGTGCTGAGTCCATTGATTGACAGCGAACCTGTAAATGAATTAACGTTTAATAGCTTGGACATGAAACATGCATCCCTACGGCCAAAAGGCGAACTGAACAGCAATGATGTCGCGTATTTTCTTACAGCAACAGTATTTGCAAAAATTTACAAAAATTGATATTTTTTAAATTAGAATGCAATCCGTCACTGCTAATGTCATTTGTGTGCTGTGTCCATTGATTGACAGCTTAGTAGCTGTAACACTCACCGGTTATTCGATATTTATGAAATTATACGATTTGAGTACTCATTCCTTTGATTTACTGTTTCTGAAATCCATGCAAAATGATAAAAAAAAAGCCCTCAGAATGTTAAATGACATGAAACAGGCGTCACAGCGGCCAGAATCTGAAGTGGACAGCAATTATGGAGCGTATTTTCCTACAGGAACAGTATCCGCAAATCACACACTTCGTACATTTTATAAAAGTATTTTTTTTTACAGAAATTATAGATATTTATGAAATCAGAGTGCAATTCGTCGCTGCTAATGTCTATTCTCTTTCATTTGAATGCTAATTTGTCACGATCGGTCGCTTGTGAGCGCCGCAGGAGGGATCTATACTACTGAAATAATATATATGATGAACGCATACCATGGAATTCCACTATTCAAGCTGGCCCACTTCCTTCGGTCAAAACCCACCAATATCACCAAAGGGAAAGAGTAGACGCGTCCCCCCAAAGTATCAGAAAGGGGAGACATTCCAGTATAAAAACTTTTACATGGAGCAATATATAAAATAGTCGCGGATTTGAATCCTAGAGTCAATATCTTGGAATAGCTGTACGGAAATAAAAATCAAACTTAACTCAGTGTAAGTCTATGTTGTTTCATATAAATTTAGAGTAAATCGTCAAAGTTAGCGCTACCAACATAATTATATGCATGCGTATAATGTTCATCTGCATGCAACTGCCATACTAATACGGATACCTGATTTTGCTCGTTGAATTTATGTCTTAGCCTATTTAAAGAGTCCACAGCCAACATTTTGAGAACATTTGAGCCCTAGACTCAATATCATAGAATCTGATCATATAAACAGTTTCAAACTCTATACACTATAATGTCTTATTATTTCATATGAATGTTGAACAGTGTTACCAAAATAATTCTAATAATAATGTTATTAATTTTACGTCCTTTTTAACTACTGCGGATTTTAGTGACGCTGGGGTGTCGGAATTTTGGGGATCATTAAAGTGCCAGTAAATCTACTGCCTCGCATTTGCGCATCCTCAAATGCCAACTACCTGCGCCAGGATTCGATCCTGCAACCTTGGGAACAGCAGGCGAAACGTTATCGCTGCACCACTCAGGCAGTCCAAAATAATTCGACGTACGTTTACGTGCTCCATGTTGAATTGCATGTAACTTCCATAACATTCAGTGGATTTCTACCAAATTTTGTTTAGGCTATACAGTTATGCCACAAGGGAATCCTTGTGCACATTCTCAGTCCTACCAACTACCGAATAACTCTCCATGGGCATTTGTGCAGTAGATTCTCAATATCTAAAAATCCACGGAAGGAAACTATTTTGAACAAGCTGTACTGCTCTATTAGGCAATTCTTATGCCAGCTTTCTAAACAGGTCTAATTAGAGGAATAGGGATTGAACCTTAAAATTTAAGAAATGTAGGCTCTAGAGTTCGTCACGGAACTAGGCCCTACTTGTTTGTTACTAAATTCGTGCGTGATCGTTCAATTACTATACAACACCTTTCTTACACAATTACGAGAAAAGAGGAAAACATAAAACTAGTTTGTAGGCAAGTACAGTATGTGATATTCCTATTATCAATGCGTCCACAAGACTATCGCCCAAATCTGTTATAGGCCTATATTTTGAACTGAAAACCATAATTTTCTGCTACGTAGCTTATCATTCTGTGGAGCTATACGTTGAATACTAGCCTCTATGTAGACCTACTATTGTATAAGTTATATCGTAGGCTACCTTACGTGAGGCTAATAAGTTCGATTCTCACCTCAGCTATCTTAGGAGTGGGTTCCCGCCGTTGCTCACTTATTCCCTTAGAGGCCCCATACACGGACAATCTTGAGTGAACTCTTGAATGCGCATCCCAGGCGCGACAGTGATGAGTGCCACTACCGGTAAGTGACCATTTCCAGGAGAGAATGAATTTGTGAGTGCTAGTGTTGCATTATATGTGTTGAAAATGGCACAAAATTGGCAGATGCCTAACGAACTGATGCGAGATTTCATTGAACTGTATTGATAACGACAGCACGAATGTCTATGGAAATAATTATACTTGTGCTTATGTATCTTCACGCATTGCCAGTAAATCTACTGCCTCGCAGCGCACCCTCAAGTGCATGGCGTATAGTTTATTATGGCACGGTGTATGTCAGTTTGGCATTAAAGGGTCCCTGGGAAAAGCTGACGGAACTTATTTTCGGAAGTTCCCTCGTATTTCGCTTATACGGGGAGCACTAAGGATAGACTGGAGACTGAGGGGGTAGCCTATATAAAGGAAGGCATGATCATGAGTACAAGATAAAACTCACTTGGTGGAATAACAACTGGGAAAAGTATTCCTATTTAGGGTGGGGTGAAAAAGAGTAGAACAGTTTACCACATGACACCGTCAGCTCCCTACCAGAACATATGTGTAAATTCAAGGAAAAGGTCTGGCGGTGGCAAAAGCAGCAAATATAATGGGGACAACGAATTGTAAAAGTGAAGCGTATATGTGTGTGTGTAAAATATTGTAGGGAGAATTTTAGATGAATTATTTTAGGTAATTATCACAGGTTAGTTATTGTTGTTTTAAGGGGCGGAACTACGAGGTCATCTGCCCCTAATTATCACACGGCAATTCCACAATTGTGTAGATGTATTAACTAAGTTATTACTTGGGATATCTTGGACATAATCCCCGTGTACTTGGGTGTACTGTATTTTGAATTCGTCTGACGATTCATCCGACTAACGCCGGGAGTACTACAGAGAGAAACTTCGTTGCATACGAGCGTAACCTAGGCTGTCTTATCAGCGAGACAGTTATGGATTTGGTTCTGGAGACTGATAAGCACTACACCATAATTCATTGTGTGCTTTGGTGTGGACAATTCTTGGAAGGCTCTAGCCTTTTATCTCGCTAAGTAAATAGTTCATCCAAAGATATCACCTCGCCTTGGCACACCTCAAGATTAAACAATCAACACTGCAGATCAGACAGGAGCTGATAATCTCGCCCTGTGCGTGTTCGGAAGGGGTGCTGGAAGGGAGATGTTCAATCTCATTTCTTGGGTGATACCGAGCGGGATGGTCGAACTCCACTAATTAGGTTGAACCCAAATAGTCCTGTCAGCTCACGCTAATGGGTTTGGGAAGAGTGTGGGGGTAGGCAACCTCCCCTGCAAGGTTGGTTAAGCCACGAGTTGACTGACAGCTACGTACACCTGGACCCCCTGGAGTTTCCGTAGATATAATCCACGCAGCTAACACGTTATCCATGCACAGTCAAAGAGGTGGAGAATTGAGAATTATAGAAAACTATATATTTCATAAGTGTGAGTTGTCAAAACGGGGCCAAAAGTGGAGCTGTTCAAACAAGGAATGTACTGCCCATTTATTTACAAATGGTGGTAACTTTCTGTTATGTGGGTCTCACAATCACGAACCATGTACCACGATTAAATGAGAATTTATTTCGAACAGTGTAAAGAGAAAGGTACGTGACGAGATATGTGAACGGCCATCGAAGTTGATGAGAAAGGACATACTTGCTCCCCTAAGCACTTGTCTGATAATTTACTAACAAATGGCATAGAGAGGATTAAAAACAAGTAGTTCCGTGAAGAACCAAAGCCAAAGTATTTTCATATATCCTACTTATGTTAATTGCCTCTATCAACATACAAAATTTCAGTTTGATTGCTGTAATAGATTCATACGTATTGAGAACCGTCTAATATTACGGATGGTCGCCATGTTGGATGTTTATATATGTAGGTCTTAGAGTTATGTACTATTACATGAAGATTATTGTGTACGTGTAGTATTCAAACTTCAATCGCATGATTAGGACACAAGAAGTAAAAAAGAGATTTTAAAATTTCGCACAGCTGCCATCTTGTGGTTATGAAAACCATTGAAATAAATTAGATGCCAGTGGATTAACATTTGTATAAGTATTTACCGTACCAAGTTTCACTGCACTGGGATGGTTAAATCGCAAGAAGCGTCCATTTAAATATTTATAATTCGCGTTGCCGCCATGTTGGGATTTGTGCTCACCAGGCTATTGAAAGGCCTATAAGTGAAATTATGTTCATAGCCTCTATGAACATAAAACATTTCAGTTTGATTGCTGTAAAAGATTCGTAGACATTGAGAACCGTCTAAATAATTCGCATGGTCGCCATTTTGGATTTTTATATGTATAGGCCATAGAGTTATGTACCATTAAAGGACAAGTATTGTGTAGGTTCATTATTCAAACTTTCACTTTGATCGCATGTTTACGACACAAGAAAAACTTAATTTTAAAATTTTGCTCAGCCGCCATCTTGATGTTATGTAAACAATTGAACTAAATTAGATGCCAGTACATTACAATATGTATACTCATTTACTGTACCAAATTTCACTGTGCTCAGATGGTTAAATCGCGAGAAAAGTTATTACAGATTACAGATTTTTGAAAATTACATAGATAAACTTGCAGTAGAGCCTTTTATCACCGTTCAAAATCTCAGGGTGATATCAGTAATAGTTTCTGTGATATGGAATGCCAATTAAATATTTCGCACAGCCGCCATGTTGGATTGGTGAGACATAATAAAATTTGAGGGGTTGGCCAAAATGGTGCTATGACTTTATCGAGTTTCATTGAAATCGCTCCAGCCGTTTAGAAGTTATTTGAGGGACACACACACACGGACGAAATGTGATCTCATAAGTCTATTTTTTCATAAAATGAAAATAGGCTAAACTATTGCGGCCGAGACGCGGAGAAACTTACCACCTCTGCCTCATAATAATCAAGAAGTTCATGATGCTCTAGCCATTATGGACATTCGATCGAACTTAGAAGAAAATATGCTTCTGGTAAATGACAGAGAAAATAACATTATTAGGTTTTCTACTGCATCAAATTTGAAATACCAGTGTGAAAGAGAAACTATTTTTATGGACGGAACATTCAAGTATTGGTGTAAATACTTTTTTCAACTTTTCACTATTCATTCAGAAAGAAAAAAAAAGGCAAATACGTTCCTCTTGCGTTCTCCTTATTGAAGGATAAGAAAGAAAGCACTTATTTAAGCGCATTCCAACATCTGGGATATGTCGGAAACTTGGGGAATACTTCAGCCCCAAAGAAGTAGTGGCCGATTTTGAAGTGTCTATCCACAAAGCAGTTGAGTTTATGTGGCCTTCTTCCAGGTTGACTGGTAAGTCTACGTGTTTATTTTTTCATTCATTCTTCTTTGATCAATTTAGTTTCTAAGTTAACGTTTACTGCTAATTGTTTACAGTAATTAGCCTAAATAAGTTGTAATGTACTGTATTTAAATTTTAACACTTATTATGTATGGATTACGGATATAAATAGTTACGAACTGATTATTGATTACATGCTGTAGATTCCATCTAAGGCAAGCTTGGCGGAGGAAGATCCAGACACTTGGATTATCCAGTGACTACCGTGATTCTTGTTCGGAGGCTGGTAGATGGCTAAGATGGACATTTGGTCTCAGCCTCCTGAACCATCTCAAGGTTGGTGGTACTTTCGCTGAAGACTTGATGTCCATCATGCCACAAGGGAACTAAGTGTTGGCATACATCAATTACTTGGTGGAAAGTTACATCGATGAGGCAGCTTCCTTTCCACCTACTATGTGGGCGTCGAATTCCTTATCATCGGCACGCACAACAAATGCATGCGAATCCTTCCATTCCGAGTTTGGGAGAGATTTTAATAGCACATATCCCAATATTTTTGTGTTTACGGAGGCTATAAGGAATCGTCAAATAGATGTGTACATTGGTCTCAGAAGTAGCAGTGAAATCCCAAGGAACCGGTTCAACCCTCGCTTTAAGAAGAATACAAATATATTTTAGGAGGCAGTGGGAAAATATCAAAACTTACAAATCAGCAGGTTTGAATATATCAAACGCATGTCTTACAAGTACCAAAAACTGCAAGACGAGTAGCTCTTACCGTAACTGATTGTATACAGGCCAATAAGAATAGAAATAGGAACTATGACAAAGGAAATGGTTTGAAGTGACCAGTGTGTACATTTTGACACAAAAAAAAACTATTTCCTGCAACTTTTAAACCGCCGGCAATGTACAAAACATGCATTACTATACCGCCAGTCCCAAGCCTGGATTTAAGAGTGAGGGAAAGTTGTATTACTCTACAGCCTGTTTCAGCCATTGTACACAGACACGACTTTAGTAAGTAAGTAAGTAAGTAAGTAAGTAAGTAAGTAAGTAAGTAAGTAAGTAAGTAAGTAAGTAAGTAAGTAAGTTATTGTTGTATTAAGGGGCGGAACAGCGAGATCATCTGCCCCTAGACACGTCTTTGTCATACAGTAAATGACAATAATAAGCAAGCACTTTTCAGGCCCCTCACTATCTGAATAAAAGGTGTTATTTATTTTAATATATTAAAATATACTATCAGCGCCCTATTTAGTGAGGCAAACATGTGTCTGCAAATAGATTAGATTAGATTATTATTTATCCATTTGATCAATTACATGCATACAATACAATTTTGATATAGGACACGTCAGAAATTGCATCTATAAAATAAAAGAACTTACATGTATTTATTACTAATGCAATAACTATTTATAACGTATTATAATAACATACCTTAAGAGATACAATCTTATTGGACAACTATTTACACCTTACTCTATTATCACAATATTAAAACTAAATTCTATAAATATAACAACTTACAGCTAGGTATTACAATTAAAATAGAAAAGTAAATATAATTATAGATTTCATCGCTCCTATACGCTAAGATATTCAACTACAGAGTAAAAACAATGGCACTGCAGATAAGCTTTCAACATTCTTTCAAAGGTTTTTATTTTTGGGGCAAATGTTATACACTGGGGGTAGTTTGTTGTATCATTTAACTCCTGTGTGAAACGTTCCTTTTTGATATTATGCTTGTGTGTGTCTGAAATATGAATGTTTTGAATTTGTATTGTGTTATGCCTATGAATATCATTGTTTGTTTTAAGAAAAACGTCATTATTCATTAAATTCTTTTTAAAAACATAATACTTTCAAAGATATGAATGCAGGGCAGTGGGAGAATGTTTAAATCTTTAAACAACGGTCTACATGATTCTCTAGTGTTTACATTTTCCATAATTCTAATCGCCCTCTTTTTTTTAAATCCTAAACGTGCTTAGTACATCTGGTGACATACCACAAAATATGACCCCATATCTTAAGTATGAATGGAAATAAGCAAAATAAGTATTTCTTAATGTGTGCATGCTTGTGCAAGTTTTCAAAATACGTAACACAAAGCACGTCGAGTTCAGTTTAGTATTCAGATATTGTTTACGTTTATTCCATGTCAAGTCATGTTGTATCCATAGTCCTAAAAACTTCGTTTCTGATTTATTTTCTATTTGATGACCATTCAATAATATATTGGGCGTCGCAGGATTCCTATTCTGTATAGTGTGGACATTTAGAGATAATGTTTTTATAGTTTATTATGAGGCGATTATCTTGTGACCATTTGGTTAACTCTTCTGTAACAGAGTAAGGCCTGTTTAGTTTCACCTTTTATTATGAGTGTTGTATCGTCCGCAAACAAAATTTCCTTATGAGAATCAACGTTCTGTGTTATATCATTGATATATAGAAGAAAGAGTAGTGGGCCCAAAACCGATCCCTGAGGTACTCCAAATTTAATAATACCCTCATTGGACAATGTTTCATTAAGTAATCTGGTTACATCATCCTTGTGTCTCAAGCTTACTATTTGTTTACGCCTTGTTAAGTAAGACTCAATCCATTTATTAGCTAGACCCCTAATACCATATTGATTTAGTTTTGTAAGGAGGATTTTATGGTCAACAACATCAAATGCTTTCGATAAATCCAAGAATAGGCCAGTTACATGTTCCTTATTGTCAATTAATTTCAGTATACTATTACTACATTCATAAATTGCTGTCTGTAGATTTTTCCGTTCTGAATCCATGTTTTGAGTTTGATAGTATTTTATTTTTTACTATAAAACTTATAAGTCTCTTATACATGACTTTTTCCACAATTTTTGCAATACCAGTTGGTAAGGTAATAGGACGATAGTTATCTAATTCATCTTTTGAACCGCTTTTGTTTACTGGAATTACTTTTGATAACTTCAAAATATCCGGGTAAGTTCCTGAGAGAATTGAACTGTTTATTAAGTGCGTAAGTGGATTTATTATATTTTCTGCAAATTTCTTTAAAATTGCATCTGGGATGCCATCAATGCCAGCACAGATTTTTTTTTATCTCTTTTATAACTATTCTTACCTCTTCACTTGTGACATGATTTATAAACAAAGAATCACTGCATATATTTATTTTATTATTAGAATTTAATGTATTTACCTGTGATTTATTTAATAATTTTTGTGGAATTTCCAGAAAATAGTCATTAAAAGTGTTTGCTATTTCCTCTCGATTATTAATCACTTTATTATTGCAGGTCAGTGTAATGTTTCTTTGTATTTTAGCAAATTTTCCAATTTCTTTCTTTATCACGGTCCTGTTTTTATTAGATGATTGGGAAATAAAATTATCATTATGCATTTTATTTGCTAGTCTTATTACCTTACTTAATATGCTAGTGTATTTTTTGTAGTATAAATTGAATGCAGGTGTTGTGTGGTATTGTTTATATATTTTGTGTATAAATTTATTTCTTTGACATGAATTAATAATCCCTGTTATTATCCAATTGCTAGTTTTGTTATTTTGAATAGTTCCTTGTTTAAAGAGGAATGCTGTTTCAAAATAGTGTTTTAGGACACTGTTAAATGCATTAAATGTATCATTTACATTTTCTAGTTTATAAATTTCTGACCATGTTTACTTATTTAATAAGTCATTGAAATATGTAATATTTGTTTCAGTGAATGACCTACACTTTGAGGTTATTCCATTATCATTATTATTGATTTTTTCGGGTACTTCATAGCTCAGTATTTGTCCATGGTGGTCACTAAAACCCGGGCAATACACTTCTATTGAATGGTGATATTTATCTTTATTTATAAAAATTTGGTCAGGAGTGGTTTTACTAATTTTTTTTATTCTAGTTGGGGTATTTATTGTAGGTCTTAGTCCATAGGAAATTAGTAACTGTGTTAATAATTCACAATTTCTATCACATTTTAAGAAATCTCTATTTACATCCCCACAAATTATTACATCAACATTTACTTTGCTCATGATATTGAGTAACAATTCTAATTTATCTATAAATAAACGAAAATTTCCTGACGGAGAACGGTATACGCATACAATTATTAACATAAACTGCTGTATTTTTACGGCGGAAAATTCTAAATCCTGTTCCATAATTAGATAATAATAAGCTGTTAACTGTTCATGATCTACATTATTTCTTAAGAAGATACAAATACCACCATGGCTAATATTAGATCTAGAGTATTTACTAGCTTGTATAAACCCTGGGAATTGAATTAATTCGAGATGTTCCTCTTTCAGCCAATGTTCTGAAATACATAGTGCTGACATGTCTTTAAGTTTATTTTCAAGCATTAGATTTATGTAATCAATTTTATTATAGAGAGACTGAACATTCTGGTGGTAAATTTTAAATTTGTTACTTTTGCAAGCTTGTGTTAGTGATTTATTTACATTATTATTATTATCATAATTGTTATTATTATTGTTGCTAGACAAATCCGAAATACCATTGTTACACTCAGTTAAATTTGACATCAAAAGATACTCATCTGAATGCCAAACCTCACATTTGGCTTCTTTTACCAGTTCCCCTACTTCCACTCTAAGGATATCACTGTTCCACTATTCTTACCATTTGAATTTACAATTTTTCTGATTTCATCACTAAGATACTCTTTTCCTAACCTATTTAAGTGTAGGCTTTGCCGAGTGTGGAATTTCCTGTCTAATTTACTTACCGTACATCTATAATTTGGACATTTGGAAAACTTTTACTAATTTTAGTAATTTTCCCATTTGTAGCCTCTATTTCTACATTTACACATGATTTGGGAATTAAGTCATATATCTGCGGAATGTTTACAATAATTACATTTGTGTTATGCATGGATGGCAATGTACCCTTTAAATCTTTGATTACCTTTTTACTCTCATTCCTGTAGACGTCGTTTGCTCCAGCGATGATAACTGCATAATCCTTTGAGGTAAGGGACGCACAATATCCTGCCATCCCGTCCATGACCGCTGCAATGGGAGCTCCTGGTTTCACTGTCGAAGTGACCTCCATGTTTACGCTTCTCTTCCGACCGTTTGCTGCTATTTCTCGCCCGTGACTATCCGCAAATATCCGCATCTTCCTGGATTTTCTCTTTATCAATTTCTTCTTTTCTTCTTGAAGAAAGTCATCATTTTCTTCGACGAGCTCTCCAAATGAATTTGAGACTGGAATTTCAGTTACTCCATTCTTAGGCCTAGGTTTATTCTATCTTACACTACCAGCAACCACTGTCGACGAAGTTTCCTTGCTTTCTTTTCTGTTTCCTTTTAATTTATTCAACTCTTCCAGGCAATATCTTCCTTTAGCAGCTTTATAATTTCATCTTTTGAGGACAGTTCGTTTCTCAGTTTATGACATTCGCATGACGCTACCGGTACATCACGACAATCTGTTTCACTTTTCTCCTCATTCAATTTTACCTGAGATCTTGCGATGGTTTTATTTGCATTTTTTACTTTTATTTTGCACGACGAGCATAAATCCGTAGGCCTAATGGTTACACTACCTGACGAGACACTATCACTGTTTACTGTCGCTATACTAGAGCCTAGATGTTTACGCCAAATTACACTAAATTTATTTTAATTATTACAACCTAAATGAATTAATCTAATTACCTGCTAATAAAGAAGAATGCGAAATATAAGGTGCGTTCAAAAAGAATGAGCCGGAGGCTGGTATGCGCAATGCGGTGACGACATCGGCTAATCGTGGCGTGTGTAACGAGATGTGGTTCCGACCAGAGCGTGGAACCAACCAAGACCAAGACAGTAGGCCATTCGACATGCTTCCTGGTGTGGTTGAAGACTGTGGGGCACCCATTGGGCACACACCTCCCGCAAGTGCAGTCGTTCCTTCATGATGGTGTGCACACTTCCGACGCTCAATCCGACAACGGCGGCTATGGCGTTCACTGTCACTCGGCGGTCCTGGGTAATGAGTGCATCAACCATCTGGACGTTGTCATCGGTAATGCAGGGGGGTGTCCCTGACCGGGCATCATCGGCTAACGTCACCCGTCCTTCCCTGAAGCCTTGACCCTTGCAAGGGACATGCAGTGTTCGCCGTACATTTGTGACATTCGGCGATGAATGTCTGTTTCTCCTATTCCTTTCGCTGTCAGAAACCGAACAACACCTCTTTGCTCTTCGTTTGACGCCTCCACTGTTTGCAATGCGACTGGCAGTGTTGGACGATTGATGCATGCTGCTGCTCGCTTTGTATCGTCACGTGACGTGCACGCGTGCCCTCTAGCGACGGGCTGTGACCTTCCACGCTCTGGTCGGAACCACACCTCGTTACACACGCCACGATTAGCCGATGTCGTCTCCGGTTTGCGCATTACAGCCTCCGGCTTGTTACTTTTTGAACGCACCTTATACGTATATCTTCCAATCGGGTGAAATCTCGTAAAAGCACCACTGCTCTACATGGTTCAAACAGTGATTGAAGAAGACACCGAATCATTAAATACACGTTCCCACAACGTAGATTAAGTATATTAAATTACCGATAAGAATTTCAGAATATGCCTACTATCAATATTCCGTATTTCACTTGACGTAAGGAAAGTAACTTTATCGATTTTAAACCTCTGTTATAATGTTTTTACCACTTTTATCAAATATTTGCACTATCTGCTATTTCACTACACTTTCACTGTGACGCCATCTTGCCGCAGGCCATATCACCAGAAGTTGGTACGATAATAAAGTATGTAGGTACGCTTTTGTGTTTTAACCTATACATTACGATTCTGCATATACTAATTTGAACTTAACCCTGCGTAAGTGTGGCACGGTCTCTTGTTCCGGGCCTCACAACAATGCTATTTAAATTTCCGACTGTTGAAGCTAGCAAGCTGTACTTTGTTATACTGGTACCTTCCTCTGTTGCAACCCCGCACGTGCCACTCATTTTGCCAGTCGTGGGAAATTGACCGTTGTGACAACTCACTACGACACGGTTCCTGAGACCAGCAACACCTTTTGCGTTACGTTCAGTGTACCTATGAGGTAATTAGTATATTTTTTATTATGGCTTATTTTTTGTGATGCTTTTTACTTTCATATTGAAGAATTATCGAACCATTTGTTCAAGCCTATATTTTACTATACGGTATTTTAGGTAAAATGGACTATGAAAGAGAAGAAAAACGATTGCAAAGGTTACTTGAAACAGTTTCCGTTGATTCTGAACCGGAACCAGATGATGCTTCTGAAGATGACGAAGATGATGTGCTGGAAGTTCGAGAAGAGAATTCAGATAGTGAACAAGAATTGGATCTTGATGAGGATGCAGAATCCTTGCGACGACACTATTATCACGGAGGTGAAGACACTTACTTTTATTATGGTAGGGATGAGACGAAGTGGAAAATTCATCCCCCTCCCAAAAATATTAAAACACGTCAGAAGAATGTTGTAACGTACCTCCCAGGTGTCAGAGGATCTGTTAGAGGAAAGACCGATCCTCTCGAGGTTTGGAGACATTTCTTTGATCGAGAAATAATTGAAATTATTGTAAAATTTACAAACCAACATATTACCACTCACGCAAAAGGAAAATATAATCAAGAATATCACGTTCGTGAGGTCGACTGTAATGAAATAGAAGCTCTCTTGGGCCTTCTCATTTTGAGTGGAGTAAAGGAGTCCAATACGCTAAATTTAGAAGAACTATTCTCCACAGATGGAAACTCACCAGAAATCTTTCGGCTAGTTTTGTCTCAGCAACGTTTCTCTTTCCTACTCAGCCATATAGGCCTACCCTACGTTTTGACGATATTGGGACCAGGCAGCAGAGACTACGGTCAGACAGACTGGCTCCAACTCGTGATATGTTCGAATTATATGTTTACAGGTGTGTACAATATTTCAGCTTGATTCAGTTTGTTACAATTGATGAAATGCTATTAGGTTTTAGGGGTAAGGCTGCGTTCCGGCAGTACATACCTTCGAAACCTAACAAATACGGCATCAAGTTATATGCCTTGTGTGATGCAAAGCTATTTTATACTTCAAAAATGGAAGTCTACGTTGGAAATCAGCCATAAGGATCACAGTATGCTGTAAGTAACAGCCCAACGAATGTAGTGGAGGGAGATACTAATACAGCCTATTTCTGGGACGAGAAGGAACGTTACAGTGGACAACTGGTTCACCAGCGTTGCGCTCTGTGAAATCTTGACCAGTCAGTACAAACTCACGCTGCTAGGCACCATTAGGAAAAACAAGCGCCAGCTTCCACCTCAATTCACTCAAGGATCGTCCAGGCCCACCCCATCCAACACCTTTGGATTTCGTGAAGATTGTACTGTTCTGTCATATATTCCTAACAAACGAAAGCATGTGTTACTAAGTTCATCAATGCACGATGACGACTTCATCGATGAAGAAACAGGGAAATCAGATATGATTCTGGACTACGATAAAACTAAAGGCGGTGTCGTTGTCGTAGACCAGATCTCTGCAAATTATGATGTGGCAAGAAATACAAGACGTTGGCCTATGTTGGTATTTTATTCTCTGATAAACATTGCTGGCATAAACAGTCAAGTTATTATAAGCCAGAATGCACCAACCCAGAATATAGTACGGCGAAAATTTCTCACAGGGTTGGGAATGAGCCTTTTACAAAGCCACCTTCACTCTCGCTTGGCGATCACTAACATCCAGAGGCGGCTCCAGGCCCGCACAAGGAGTAGTGCCAAGTAAAAAATATGAAAATATTGGTATTTTATTAACATTATATCAGAGCAGGGTTCATTTTCCGATGTATATATAGGGCCTACACTAATCTTGATAGTCAACATTTCACATCGGGACTTACCGAATATAATATATACGATAAGAAAATATATTAAAATACCGGTATATAAAAGAAACTTTTTCAGCACTCAACCATTCACTCAAACTCAATGTTTGACTCTTTAATACCTTGACTCACCAAAAATAACCACGAACCGTTAACTAGACCTGAACTGACAGTTGCAGATGGTTTATCTATCAACCATAAATATTTAGCTACCGAAAGTAATCCGTGAAGCTTTAACATGTAGGCCTACGGCAGTCATGATCTTACTTTTCTTTCTCTTTTATTCATTCGCTTAGTTATTCACTTTACCAAATAAGGAATTAATAAATACATACATATTATTTTCACTATTTATTACGGCAAGTTTAAATTTCACTGTTGGACGCAGAGCCCCCTTTCAGAGAAATCTAGAATTGATGCTCTTTGTGTGAGAGCGATTGGTTGTCAATTTGTGTCAACCAACGCCCCACCCCACCAATAACCAATGAGTCAAATTACTTCCAACCAATCAGGCCATCGGCCCACACCCTCTTCCTTTCCTCCCTTTGTGACAGCTCGTTACAGGCATGTCGCTGGCCCAGTACCTCGTAATGACCGCCAGATAGCATTGCACTTCACTTTCAGTACCGCTTTGAGCCAAACTCGATTCGGCACGGAGACCAGCATATTTCCTCATAGCGAGTAACGAGAGAGGCTACGGAAAAGATCGTATATTGAACTGCGCATGCGTCAACTGTGCCGTATAGACCGCGGCTCAAGATATCACTGGGGCGAAGATGGAATCAATGATCATACTTTACGGACGGAATATTTTAACTACAAAGTAATTTGAAACTAATTAGATATCGGTATTAAACGTAGGCGTTGGAAATTATTATTTCAGGACTATGCATAATTTATTTTCTCTTAGATGATGATGATGATAATTGTTGTTTTAAGGGGCCTAACATCTAGGTTATCGGCCCCTGTTTTCTCTTAGAGGGCAGTGCCATGGCACGGTGGCACTACGCCTAGAACCGCCCCTGCTAACATCCCAAAAGATCTGCGTGAGAGGATTGCAGTCGTCTGCAAGCTTGAAAGGGTACAAGATGATCGGCCTGTACGTCTCTTTGGACGATGTCAAACATGTACTTGGAAGCAGAACAGGAAAACAAAATACTATTGTAGAAAGTGCAAGAAGTTCCTGTGCCTAGAGCACATAGAAGTGTTATGTAAAGACTGTGAGTGAATTTTCAAAATAAATGTGCAATGTTTACGGGAGACCTTACTTCATAAGCCACGGACTTACAGTATACAAGAATTATTATGTGCCACATTTCCAAAACTGACATAACTTAAAGTATGATATACTGTATTTGTATACAATTATTCCTTTGTCGTTCTTGCTAGTTAAATGATTTTATTTTACTTGGGATTCCCTTTTCTGATTTTTTCCTTTGTTTATGTTATCTCCAGAGTCTGATTTTACTTGCAATCTGTTTTCTTTCTGTGAGTTTGAATAAATACATTTTGTGTGCCATCTGATCTATTCTTACGATTCACAATTTAATAAATAAACAAAATAAAATACCAGGTTTTAGAGACCAGCCACGCGAATCATGTTCGATATTTTGCCACACTTACGCAGGGTGAAGAATAAGTTTAGGTCACAATTAACCAAAAACACCTAAAATACTTGCTAAAAATAGCATGCACTAATTTAGATTCAGATTACAGGCAAATAGTCACATAGAGAAAATATCACTTTCCACAATGAATGATGGATGGTTGAATGATTACGGTAATTTGATTTTTATGTGGAATTTGTACACAATGCAAGTAATTCTCTACTAATGTATCTTTCTTTAGTGTTTACGAAATACAATGTGTTTCGCTTCATTTGTACAATTCCTTCCATTACATTTTCATTTGATGGTTTTGCCTTTCAGCGTCCAGTCTAGTCTGCAAGCCTGTGTTTGCGAACAAGTCACCTCCACGATCCCCTATTAGCAGTTAGCACTGCGGCCTTCTGTGCTTCTACACCTCGGCATTGAAATTGTTCAACACTGAATCTAACCATCGCCTCCTAGGTTTTCCGCTGCTTCTCTTACCCTCTACTACCGAAATCACTAACCTCTTTCTCTTCACATGACCCCACCTTCTGAGTCAGCTCATAAGAACAGCTTCATCTGGTGTGTTTATTTCTAACCTAGCCTTTATCTCTTCATTACGAGTATCCTCCTGCCATTGATCCCATCTATTTGTCCCAGAAATTATTCGTGCTACCCTCATATAAGTTACCTCTAGCTTATGTATCAGATATCCTGAATCTACCCAGCTCTCACTTCCATACATCAAGGTTGGTCTAAATACTAAGCGATATTTCGTCGCTGCACTAAGTTCTTTCTTGCAGAATACTGCAGATCGCAACCGAGAACTTACTGCATTGGCTTTTCTACACCTTGACTATATTTCCTTCCCCATACTACAGCACCATCCTGAGAGAATACACAGCCAGTGCTCCAATTTAGTTACTCCTACCTACCGTTCTATTTTCTTGCGTTTCTTTCCTACCGACATAACCTGCATCTTTGAAATGCTGATCTTCATACCATACTCCCTACATTCCTCTTCGAGTTCAAACAGGTCGGCTTGTAAACTTTCGACGGTCCGCCATTACGACCAGATCATCACCATAGGCCAGGCTGCTTACCTGGTTTACACCTAATTGACTCCCACCCAGCCAGTTTATGTCCTTCAGCAAATGGTACATAAACTCACTTCCATACACGAAAGGTTACAACCTTTCCTCACTCCTGTAACAACCTTGAACCAATAACTCATCCTACCATTAACTCTCACCGCAGCCTGATTATCAACATAAATACTTTTGATTGCCTGTAGCAGCTTTCCCGCGATCCCATAATCCTTCAGGATGCTCAGCATCTTCTCCCTGGGTAATCTATCGTACGCCTTCTCTAGATCTACAAAATACAAACACAACTGTCCATCCTCTTTTAGCATTTCCCAATAACTTGGCGCGTACTAAAAATTAGAATTGAATTAAATAAATCTCCGTTTGTTAAGCATTAGATAATTATTTATACCAATAAATTCATTTGACAGTACCGCATTTTTGATGATATATGAATCGCAACCAATGGCCATAAGCTGGGCATTTCTGTTTGAACGCCTGAGGGTTCCCAACAAGTTCAATTTCAAGTAGTTCCAACTTTGGCCACCAGATGCTACTGTTACTAATACTAGCGGCGAACGTTACAACTTGATCGAGCGTTTCCTAAGCAGCCAAATATAACCTACAAATTTTGCTACACACCACCAATCGCAGTGGTAGGTTCTTTTACGTGCCATACATCTATGACATGGGCCCGCCGGCATTACTTCCCCTCCGAACTAAGGCATACTGTAGGATTATAACGCTCTTAAAAATCCGACGACTTCGACCGGGTTTGAACCCGGCTGTTCAGCATGCTACCGAGTACGCTACCGAAGCCGCTCAGCTTCGCATTTTTCGTGGTTCCGACCTCCACTTCATACAGACCTAGTACTTTGAGAATGGACCTTCATAAAATCTATTTGGTGACTTCTATAATGTACATAAAAACCTTCGTATAAATACGTGCCCACTAGAACTGCGTAACTTTTTTAGATATATTTTAATAAGAATTCTTTATCATACATTTTACTTTGCTGTTGCTTATTTTAAAAGGGCTGCGACATCGGGGTCTAATAGCCCTGTGTATTTGGGTGAGTATGGAATTTGTGTGAAAACATGTGGTATTGTGATGGCTGTACAAGTGTGTATTTTGTAATTCAGGTGAGGATTGGGAAGGAGGTGGCCGTGACCTTAAGTTAGGAACCTTCCAGCATTTGCCTGGAGTAGAAGTGGGGGAAACCACAGAAAACCACTTCCTGGATGGCTGAGGTGGGAATTGAACCCATCTCTTCTCAGTGTTTCCTCACGAGGCTGAGTGTACACCGTTCCAACCCATAGACCAGATTAAATTTCTTGGCAGAGCCGGGAATCAAACACGGACCTCCGTCAAAAAATAATGGAGAGCTCCCAATATTAACGTTGTAGCCTGTTTTTTAATTTTTAAAATGTTATAGACATAAACATTTTGGTTTTCATTATATTGCCACAAAATGTAGTTTAGTGGGGCTACCGGTGCGGTGACAAATTTCACCCCCCCCCGCCCACAAAAAACAACTGGTTGTTATATGAAATATTAGTAGAATGAGTATTTTGGTTAGTTATTGGACTAATACAAGATGTACATTTAAACACAATTCCCCCTCCCACCATGATCGTTTCACTTTGATGCCCCAATTTACACATTTGCAGACTTTAAGACATCACTCTGTGGTAAAAGTATGAATGTTATTTTTATTCTTTTATGACTTAAACGATGTGTCATAAAATGTCTACCTTCAATTTTATTCTTAAACCATTACTTCGTCTTGATTGAATGAAAATACTGAGAATATTAATTATTTTCATACCGTCAAAGTTTTAACGTTAACTCCACGAACTGTCAGTGGAAGTTAAGCTTTTGTCTGCAATTCTACGCCTTGTTTTGTGGCATAATATATATATATATATATATTATATATAAGCATTTGGTTCCCACGATATCGTTTTAATGCTCATAGTGCAGCAGTGGCGGCGAGTGGATAAAACATCTGGGGGTTCACTACTTTGAAAAATAACTTGCCAAATTTAATGTTACTTGATGTTTACATAGACGTAAAATTGTGACATTGCATGACTAGAAAGGTGACTTTCCTTTGAAGACACACGATTGCAGCTCGAAGAAGTTACCAAAACTATGAGAAATGAAAGACAGAGAATATAAGGTGTAATTACCTTAAGCTGATCCAGTTTCGTCTGATGTTGAAGACGTTACTGGCGTTGGTATAACAGCTGTCGTCTGTGTGTACAGGAAATCCATCCTCCTTTCCTTCCTGGCGGCGAATAAGTCAATTACCTTCCCATTAAAATCGACTAATTTATGAGTCATCTCCTTCTCGATGGACAACATAGCAAGAGCAGACAGTCTATCTTCATGCATTGTACTCCTCAGGAATGTCTTAATCCGCTTTAAAGTGGAAAAACATCTTTCTGCTTCAGAAGTAGTCATGGGGACAGTAATAATTAATTTCAAATGTTTCATCACTTCTCCGAAAGGTTCCTTGAGATTGTTTTCCATCAAAAAAGCAAGGAAGTTAGTTCCATCTTTCATTTCTTTAAAATCACTTCTTGAATAAATCACCTGCAGTTCGGTTTTCAGTTTATTTTTATGAATAAAAGGATAGGATTCTATAACATACGTAAGATTCTCCTCTGGAAAATTATTTTGGAAGGATGGGAAGAATTGGTGGTCAAAGAAGGTGGAGGCCAGTAAGTGGTTGGATAAGTTGAATCTCTCTTTGCTGTGATTTATAATCACGTCACACACCTCCTTCGCCGCAATGTTCCTCGAGTAATAACTATTTTCGCATCTTCTTTTCCCTCTGTTGTCTTCTATATTTTCCTCCACAACAATGCTGTCAACATTGTCCCTTACATTCAAAATTGCAGTTTCGAAGGAGCTTACTGCACTTCGCACTGATACAGGGTTAGCAGAATGCTTTTGTAATTGGTTGTATAGAATGTCCACGTGAGGCATAACACCGTAAAAGAACTCTAACCAAAAAGTAAAAGTTGGCTGTTGTATTTTCAGACGCAGTCCATGTGCTTGGTTCATAGTAGCTGTTTGTCTGCTCGTGTCTTCGATTTTCTCCAAGCATTCCAGTATTGCATCCTTATGCTCATGCAATGTAAGAACACATCTTGATTTAAAGTTCCATCTCGTAGCTGAGTCCTGCGGAACTCTTCTGCCCACAACCTCATCAAAAATGCCCACTCTCTGAGGCGAATGAGAAAAAAAATGCTGGAATCTCTCCAATGGTGGCAAAGAACAATCGCACTTCTTTGTTGTGGCTAGCAGCCTGAGCCAGAATTAAATTCAATTGATGGGCGTACAATGCACAAAGTAAGCAAATGGGTAGTCTTGTCTTACAATTGTTTGTACCCCGGAGTGTCGGCCACTCATAACATTGCCACCATTGTAACTTTGGGAGACTACTTTTTCTTTGTGCTCTCCAACTACGTGAATGAGGCCCCTCTTATACAATCGGCTAATGAGCAGGCGTCGTTTCCTGTTGGGTTTAAGAAAGTCCAGAACCTTTCAACAGGCTTCCCATTAGCTAATACATATCGAAGTACAATGACTAACTGACACTTTGAAGACACATCAGATGTTTCATCTGCTATCAGGGAGACGTAGTCTGCAGTAGCTGCTTCAGCTAAAATATTCTCGCGACACACATGCAACATACATTCCAGAATGTCATTTTGAATGTCCTTCGACGTACGGTACCCTTGAAGACTCTAGCACTGTTGAAATGATCCCTAACGACGGTATCCAATGCCGAAGTAAAATTAATGAGTCCTCTGAATACGCCTGGATGGTTTGAATCGAGTGTTTCGTCATGACCTCTCAAAGCAAGTTCAAATTAACCACAGAATTTCACGCAGAATTTCTTCGAGAGCACGTACCTATTTTTTCTGACACTATCATTATGCCTCTCAATATTCCCTCTGAAAGCGCTACTTAGCTGCTGCCTAATATCTGTTTTCCCCAGAACTGAAAGATCTAAACATGCACTCTTATGTGTAATAGATGCTTCGTGCTTATTGATCTTTTGTGTTAAATGGCTGAGATCTGATACCCCTGTTTTTGTCTAATTCGTGTCCTTACCTTTAACAAAAAGCAAGCACGGGAAACAGAAAAGCCTATTAATGGTATCGCAACCGCACAGCGAAGTATTCCTCTCGTAAATCTGTGGCTTAAATGTTCTACAAAAATCCTTACCTCTACTAGTTTGCTTCTGAATAATGTTCAGGGAGGGAAGAGGCCTGCCAATCTGCTTTATTTTGCACTTTTCTTCTATACTAAGTGTTGGAAAGGTATTCTCTAGAAGAAACCGAACGGTATTAATTTCACACTGATGAATACACGACACACGCATCAAGACACCGCCACACATCGTGATAACGAACGTCAGATACAATAGAGTACTTCGATAGACACAGACTTGAGAAGATATTCGCTAAGGTACTGTTTCGGAGGTGGTTGAACTGACGGGTCAGAAATAAACACTGCTTCAAGAGCGTGTTAGGCAGACTGTTATTTATGTTCTTATCTTGACGTATTTTGCCTTTATGAGCACTTCTAAATAATAAAAAGTTTACATTAATTACATAAACATAGGCTACGTATGCCTATTGATGTTATACAAATCGTAATTACCAAAATATTCTGGTTCATTGCGGTTAATTATATCTAAAACGCAAAATCGTGAAATTTAAATTCCTTCAAAACGTACCATAACAGGCAAATTTTAAACCGCACGCTTAGAGACAATACATCGGCCAGGGCTGCATCGGCTAACTTCGGGGTGGTTCGAGGTAGATCGTGTCTAGCGCTGGCTTGAGCTGGTCCTTTCACCGGCGATAGTTTAGCTTTGTTCTTGGCTTACCCCCCTTGTCTCACACGACCCCGCGCCCATCGCTCCCTCCTTACGTCCCACCGCCGCGCGCCAGCGATCCAGAAATTGAACCTTTCGCGTGCCAGCGATCCAGAAATTGAACCTTTTCGCTGGTTCCGGAGAGCAACCTAGTGTCGATGTCAAAATTATCCCTCCGAGCGCAAATTTACATATGTAATTAAAGAAATACGCAGTTGATTAACCATTTTACTAAGAGTTATATATTTCTAGGGGGTTCACTAAACCACTGAACATATATAACGCACCGCCACTGTAGTGCAGGTTATAACTTTCATACGATAAAATTTTTACGAAGCTACAAATTAAAATGTGCATACTGATCTGTATAGTAACTCTGAAACTCAAAGAAAATGATTGCACTTGAGCTTTAAAGGCAAATCTGGAATAATGCCTAAAATTTCTAATGAGTGGTATGAAATACGTGTTTGAGATAACAAGAGTAGATAGTGAAGATCAGTGAAGGCTGACACATTCCGACAATATTTACTACCACGTCCACTTTGGAGATCAGTGAAGGTTGACACATTCCGACAATATATACTAGCACGTCCACTTTGGAGTAGGGGGCAGTGAAACACGCCCCCCTCTTTGGATTTTCCTAATTGACCTCCGTGGAGAGAACTCATTAGCGGAGCTCGGTATAACCCATACCGAGCTGCGTTAATGGGTTCTCCCCACACGGGCCAAATAGGAAAGCCCAAATAGGGGAAGCTGTCTGCCCGCCCCACTCCAAACTGGACATGAATGTAAATATTGTCCGAATGTGTCATCCTCCGCTAATGAGGCTCTCAATGATCAACAATCATCATAATAATCATCATAGAATTTTCATTCAATCAATATAAATTGTTGGTATTAGAATAAAATTGAAGGTAGAAATTTCATGACACGTCGTTTAAGGCTTAAAGAGAAAAAGATTCATACCTTTACGACCATTTCTTTATGCAGATATTGGGCGATTCCTTACACTCTGAAAACGTGTAGATTGGGGGCCCAAAGTGAAATGCTCATGGTGGTAGGGGACATTGCGTAAAAATGTTCCTCTTGTATTGGTCAAATAACTGACCTTTTGACGGAGGCCAAGGTTTGATTCCCGGACATAGGCCTACATACATTTCCATTTGAGACTGATTTGCCTTTCAGTGTCCAGTCTAGTCTGCAAGCCTCTGTTTGCGAACAAGTCGCCTCCATGATGCCCTATTAGCAGTTAGCACTGTAGCCTACTTTGCTTCTACGCCTCTCACTTTGAGATCGTTCATCACTGAATCTGACCATCACCTCCTAGGTCTACCTCTGCTTCTCTTACCCTCTACAGCCAAACTCATTAACCTCTTGATTCCCGGCTCTGCTAAGAAATTGCATTCTTGGCTGAGGGCTGGAACGGAGTACACTCAGCCTCTTGAGGCATAGCATGAGCGTTCTAATTCTCCTAAATGCCATGAACAAATTGGGGATAATAATAATAACTAGTTGAAACCCATCAAAACATGACGGACAATGGAAAAAATATTTAGTGAAGAAGTTTCTTATATAAGTTACATTCTTTGTACGATTACTTTTTGGCACTATTGCAACTTTAAGGACGTCGAAGATTGCACTCTCGACATTGCAACATACTGCTGGCCATGACTGAAAACTTGATGAGGTAAATAGAGACCTATACGTTTCAGAGTTTCCCCATGCCAAGCGAATTGAAAGTTGTTGCCTCTTAAAAGAAAATGGTAGTGTTTTATCGGATGGTGTTAAATCAAGTCGATGGATTAGACCTCTCTGCCTAATTTTCACTGCACTTGTTATTTCCAAATCCAAGCAATTTTCATACATATTTCTTATAGTTAACATGGTTGCATTTAGGAACCGTTGGGAAATGTTCAGATTGGAGTATGTCGAGGCAAATCCCTTAATTCCAAGGAATTCAAGAATTCTGTAGGAAACTGAAGTAGCTGGCTTTCATCTTCAGTACTTAATCTGTTAACGCTGGTGTATGTTTTTGAATTACTGGATAGGAGTTCAATGACTTATAAATTAATTTCTTTGTTCATTTTTTGGTGTAATAATGTACACTTTCGAGAACTGTATTATATCCTTCGCAGAAGTGAATGTTTTTCCGTAAATCTGTCACGATATCTTAATGCGTTGAAAGTCTGGCTGGTAATTCAGTAACATTTGATTCATCACCATCCACAGAGGAGCAGTCGCCGTTAACATGTAGCAAAAAAATCAGAAAACTCCATTTTATCTGGTTTCGATCGCGTTTTCTTTTTATGTAAGCGGCGTATTTTGCAGAAGGACCAGAGAGAAGAGTATTTAATGCAATTGTGCATAACGGTTTGGCGAGAAGCGTGCGGCACAACAGGGAAAATCTACATGAAGTCTCCTCTAAGAACAATAACTTTCCCACAAAAAGGAATAATGTCATTACGTATCTTTTAGAAATCGATTCACATACATTAATGAATGAATGTTTGCCATTGGGGCTCCATCCCATATTATGAGCCATGCTAATCGAATATCGTCAGATGGATTGCAATTTAATTTAGAAGTATTTTGAATGCTAAATGTAGGGGTTATATACTCTTGCAAAATAACGTTTTGCATGAATTCACTTGATTTGCAGATCTGATTCGATTAGCTTCTGAGTAGTCTAATATATACAACTGGCCGCAAGAACCGTCACTTATATTTTTTGGAATATAACGAAGAAATGCGATGATGTTAATTCCATACATTTTAAGACAATATGGACATTATAAATGTGGCACAGTAATATTGGCACCAATGAAACGAAGGCCATAGTATTGTTGTACTGTCCGTTATTCTGTCTGAAATTCCTTGAGATATCTCCAGTAATTTTTTTTTGCAGCCTGTCAAATATTTTATATTTAGTCAGATCAATTTTATCATTACAACAGCAAAGGTAACCAAGTGTAGATTTCTCGTAAGAGAAATACAGTGCAGAACAATGTTTGAATTTTTTCGTCAAGGACCCTACACTGTACGGCATAATATCTGGAATTTTTCTGAAATGGCATATTTATTTTGGATTTTAAAAGTGGCTTCGTATTTTCTCCGATTTCCAACTTTTTTTTTGCGTCAAATGGGTTTATTTATATTAGCATTTCTACCCAAATTAACGTCATATTCGATAACACTATAGTGGCCTGTATCAACGGAGTCGACAAATAGTAGGCTAAATGCCAAATAATACTTCCATTGCCAAAATCAAATGCGTTGTTAGACTCACTGTTATGTACACTAAACAAATAATCAATAACCAAAAATATTCGCTTATACAACGAAGTTCAGAGACTTTCATACTCAAGTTGATTGCTGAGGAGAATGCGATGAGACTGATCACCAATAATAAAATCCTTATACTTATCCTTGCCAGCAACAATTTTTGCAATAGATTGCAAACGAAGCTCAGGATGACGCTCTTTATTTCAATATAAACAGTACGAAACTGCTCTAAATAAGCAATTTCCATCACCTGATATAGGCACAATCCTTTGCATTTCCATGACAGTAAATTATGCAAGGGAGCATAGAATCACTTTGCCAACTACTGGAATGAGCATAGACTCACTTCGCCAGCCACCGTAATGGAGGCAGTTTTAGAATTATATATCCCGTGCAAGTCAAAAATCGTATTGACACAGGAAAGCCCACTCTCAAGGCTACATTCTAGGCTATCGCCCCGAATTCCGGGTTCGATCTCTACTCTGCCAAGAAATTTAATTCTGGTCTGATGGCTGGAACGGGGCGAACTCTTGAGACGAAACTAAGAAGAGGAAGGTTCGATTCCCACCTCAACAATCGTGGATGTGGCTTTCGGTTGTTTCACACTTACACTCCAGGCCAGGGGGATGACAGTTCATAGGGAGCGCGTGGATCGGGGTAAGGCCCTGTACTGGATGTTTTGCCAACTAATGAAGAATTAATTTTAGCACTAAGGTTCCGTAGTTGGCACTCATGAACGTTCACATCAAACCGACTGGCGGAACCGGGAATAGTCTGTTTTGATTGATTTTCCTCGTGGTGTTGTTGGTTGTTTTGATTTGTTCAGTATTTTGATTGTTTATTTGAATTTAATTGAGAGTCAATCATGCCACTGCAAGGGAGGAAAAATTGCCAAGCTCCGGGATGTAAGAATTATAATGATAGTAAGAACAATACGGCAATTTTCATCTTCCTGGTGTTGACCATGTGTAAAACTAGTGGGCAATATGGACTACTCTCGAATAAAAATATATACCGTAGAGAATAAATATGTGCATTTCATCTCTTGTTTGCTTTCTTACCCATTCTCCTTTGCATTCCAATAAAATTTGTGGTTTAGGGCTACGGGGAGGGGTGGGTGGCAGCGGGCATGCTAGGCAAAGAGTGAGGTTATGGCAATGTAGTGTGTGCATTTGGACAGTTTTCTTTATATTCATCGAATATCCCAACAATTCTGTAGAGTATGAGAGCATTTTTAATTAGCCTAGAGGTGAATTAAGCTCTAGAACGGCATAACTGTGCCCTTCGTGACAAATCTATTGCCAACATTGATATATATCAAAATGTATTATTTTCCTATCTGGACTTATATTTCAGCGCCTCGCGAAAGGCGCAGTTATGTTGGTGTTATTTTCATCAATAATCAATAACTCATCGCAGAACATACTGTTCATTTACGTGTAATAAAGGCTACATTCATATGGCTTTTTACTTTTTATGTTGCCAGACTTGCCAGTACAATCCATAGCCTCAGGCGGTGTTCTCTCTCGGAAATTCTATAACCAAAAGTGACGAATCTCTTATACTTACATGATCCTTGCTCCAGGCTAATACCGGGATAGTTCCTAACTTAAAGCCTTGGCTGTCAACTCCCCATTCTCCACCTTGATTAGAAAAGCACACATTAATACAGCCATCACAATAACTCAGGTTATCGGAGAAAATTTTACTCACACACCAAAGTACACTGGGCTGAGTGACCATAATGTCCGAGTCCATCAAATGAATTATGCTCGCCAATTGTCTCTCATGGCGAAAGCGTTTGTGGCCATTTTTCTTTAATAATTTAAGAGTATATGGCAACGTAAATCGTGGGGAATTCGTTACTTTACGGGATTAATAAAAGTAAAATATGTTTAGATAAAGTAATAAGGGTACAATACCAATAACAAGAAAGAATAATTGGGAAATAAAAATACATGACTTAGGTGGGATTTGAACACTTTCGACGATGCATACATTATTTCATTGTCCGCAACGTTCGCCCCTGAGCCACCCAGATAACGGGGTGGGAGTGTAATATTAAGTTACGTAAACAAAAAACGCACTCAACTGCCAGTTGAAGTTCTTCAATATTTCCCTTCTTTTATGATTCAAATCAAGTATATATCGTGAGAACATCATAAACGATATTTCCCCCCTTTTTAATTATCATAAACGAATATTACACTACGATGCGGTAGAGCTTTTATCCGCAATTTCTCTGGTGAAGGAACGCCATTGTGCGCACGCGCTACAAATATTACATTTTTCTGTAATAATTTAAAAATAATCGCCTACGGAACGTAGCGGTCAGAGTGGTTAGCTGCCGCCCCGGAGGTCCTGGGTTCGATTCCCGGCTCTGCCACGACATTTGAAAAGTGGTATGAGGACTGGAACGGGGTCTACTCAGCCTCGGGTGGTCCAAATGAGTAGAGGGGGTTAGATTCCCACGTTAGCCATCCTCGAAGTGGTTTTCCATGGTTTCCCACTTCGTTTTCGGGCAAATGGTACTGCCCCCGAAAATTGAATTATTCTGGGACAAAATGAGAGTATTTTCCGTCCCCATGATAAAATTTAACCAACAAATATAAATTCTGGAAGTGTGACACAGGAGGGTAGTGTTACAAGCTCGAGGCCGTGGGAGAGCCCGATCACGTGATATATTGCATAATAGACGCTTCTAGAAGGCTAAAATTGGCATAGCAACAGTGAGTTTGGAAATTAATATTATAAATATTGTTATAAATTATGCTATTGGATCCCAGCCCAGAGCCAAGGAGAAGAGGTCTTATTGAAGACGGGATCAACTTCAACTACATAATTTGGTGAAATTATGCATTTAGGCCCTTAGAAGAAGATTTTCTTATTTGGTAATGAAGAGAATATTACAAGAAATTATGTCTGATACTTTAAAAACCGCAGATCGGTTAATCTACGCAGTAATAAGCATTAGTAATCTACGCGCTAAAATTATGGCGGGAGATTGATATGGCCGCCAAAATTTCGACTTGGAGGGGGAGATCCAAGGATCGATATTCTTATTCCAGCAATCTTTGAAGAGTGAGGAAGTGTTTTTACTGGGTTAACGGAGATCCCAAAGCTTTGTCCGGGTGCGACGATTGTCGACTTGTGGAGACGCGAGGATAGGTAGGTAGATCGTAGGAGATTACAGCACTTCCATTTTACGTGAAGTTGTGAGGAACATTGAAATTAGTATATCTCGTATATAATTGAGATTTTAGTTTAACTAAGTGAATATATATATAAAGAACAGGTCGAATACTACATTTTGTTGAAAGTTGAGCGTTCTAAAATTTACCGTTTTGACAATATAAGCCTGTAAAGACAGATTTTCAAATGTGTTGAAAAAAAAGCTGAAAATCATTTTAGATTGCAACGTGAAGTTAGCGTACGCAGGTCAAGGGAACAGTAGCGAAGAACTTTTAACATTGGCGCAGCACATAAACATTATCATAATGACTATCATTATTCTTCAAGTGGATTCACACAACATAATTAACATTGTTGATATGATGAACTAAATAGTCATGCGCCAGAGACATATTCGATAACAGAAGTTAAGATACACTGATGGAACTTCGTTAGACGACGTATTCTTGAATACAGACGTAGTGTACGGTCTATCTTGTACATTTTCTTCAGTCTACGAACACTAATGTAACATCAATTAGCAATAGAAATATTTCATTCACTATCTATATGGATATTTCTATAAATTATATTCCAATGATGAGGCTGATACATATTTGCGACGGAGAATGAAGATTCTACAGAAGAGATTTGTCAAGATGCTAGGGGTAGCCCAGCAACCATAGAAGAATTTGCCAGAGGGATGCCGTTCGAACCCAGGCGAATGTTGGTGAATTCCAGAGAGGGACGTTTCCTATCTCTGAGGTCGCAGATCCGAGGTTCGAATGCAGATCCATCTCAGTATGTTGAACTGAGGAAATATCTAAAGTATTGTGGGAATACTTACTTAGATGTTCAAGTTTTTGTCCAAATAAGTTAGCTGTGTCTCTTATTTTTAGTATAGAGCTTGATTAGTGACATCCTGAGCCAACGATCTTACTCCATATTTTCACATTTCATGTATTTCAGTGTTCTCATGTATTTTACACTTCAGATGTGTGCTAAGATTTTTATGCTTCAAGATTATTTAGGAGATGATTGCCTTTCATCTATTTTTAATTGTATTCTACAGATCAGTTGTGGAACTGACATTAAAAATTTTGTTTGAGGAATCATATTGCCTCATAGAAGACTAGTCGTTTCGACTCTCGAATTTTAATAATTTGATTTAACCCAAGTATTCTGACGTTGTGTCATAGCTTCAAATTAAATTGTTTTTAAATTTCATTTGAGCACTTTAATGTAACGACATCAAACTTCAAGAACAGAAGAAACATCGAATGGTAATGTTATATCATTATTGTACATAAACTGTCGACGATCTAAGAAATACTAGTCGTTTGATAAGACCGATGTCTTAATCTCTATAAACATTCTTTGTGTAGAGTGGAAAAACATTACGATATTGACAAACCTTTTTATTATTTGTAAAGCTGAGAGCTTTGTTCATTTAATATGTTAGAGGAAATACCTTTTGATAGAAGATTATTCAAATCTTTGGCTAGGAATTCAAAGCTAATTTATCCCGGTCAAGATTGAATTCTATTTGATACTATAAATAACATGTGTGATATTTTACACTATTTGTATAACATCACGTCATTTTGTCGACCTGATATTACAACGATAAACAATTTAAAGCTTGACAAGTGAGATGAGACAGGAGTATTATTTTTATTACATGTATTTGCGACAGACGAGTTAACAGTTAAATATTTTTTGTGGAGTAAACTTTAGGAGGTCAATCACGACAGTCTAATATCGTTCATTACGATTGGAAGTTTCGTTTGAGTAACTTAAGTATGTATAATTGTAGATCAGTAGTCATGTGAAACGATACTGAGGTTCACGCCTTTATTTGAGAAATGTTCCTACAGAAGAAATGTTAATAACAATTAATCAGTTTTGGTTATTGTTTAACATAGTGGATGATAATTTTTTATGCCATATATATTGTTATATGAGGATTTGTAGAGCTATGAAGTGCTCGTGCGAAGGGAGTTCCGCATTTTAAGGGAAGTCAAAGTATTATTGTTCTTTGATAAGAAGGCATGGATCATGATAAGAGTCGTTGTATACAAGTAGTCCAGATCATGTGAAGTAACGTTTTAGCTGTGTTGACAGAAGGGTTTTAGCGGAAATACAACTAGAGAACGATTGTCCACTCATGTCAATGATACAATTATTATATTTTATTAAACCCGAAGTTATGTAATTACGTACAGTTAACCTTAATCAGTCGATTCTATTAGACCGACAATGTAATGAAACCTATATAAGACGATGTGTCAGCAGTATATCAAAACTATGGAGTGTTAAAATGTTTATGTGGAAAAACAATGCATATGATTAATTGAGAGTTGTATTGTAACCGAGAAGCCAGAATCTCGAAAGTAACGTGTTAGCAACACTAAATAATGTATATTATTATGAACAAATTACATGTAAATATTTTTCGGAAATGATTTAATTAGTTAAATAATTTTGGTAGGATTTATTAATCGATTGTTTTGGAATAGCGTGTGTTTTATGAGCGGATGTTTTGTATGAATAATTGTCCACTGTTAAGAGTAATTGTTGAACCGGATTGGTCTAGAACAATTTTGGGGGTGCGAATGAAAGAGTGTATAAAAATTTTCAGAATGATTGTTAAAGGAACATAGAAGTTGTGAGCATTTTTGGAAGATCTGAATGTTAATTTTACGTGTATTTTAAACGCACACAAAGCTGTCTCATTGTAGGCTAGCCAGAATGATTCACCGTTAGGATTGGAGAGCGGTGTGACATAATATGAACAGGTGAAGATTCCAGCCTTCTATAAAATGTAGAAAGTTCTGAATGCAGCGTGGTGCTAGCGTTTAATTGATGAAACAGGCCAGTGCACGTGCGTTTTTCCTGACGCGTGCTAGTGAATGTAACGAGTTGTCAGGAATGCCATGAATGCAAGAGCCTTCCTTAAACGTTTTTCTTTTTACGTAGTGTAGGCCTATACAAACTAAGACTTTTATGCTGATATTTTTACACGGCATTGTTGTAAGATATGTAGTAGAAAGGAAGTGTGTATGATTTTTTGGTTTTATTTTTCTTTTGTTATTAGATTAGTTTATTGTTATTTTGTTTATACTAGGTTAGTTCACCATTGTTAATAAATTTATTCAGTTCGTTATCTGGTGTTGCTGGCGTGTGATTCATTTTAAATATAAGGAGTAGAATATTGTGGATGTATTGTAGGCGAAGCTGAGTTCCCTGTCCCCGAGAGCGTAAGTAAAGGTAGGTGTTCCCAGTCTAGTTTGTTGTTGATCCGCAATATTCTTGTTACTGCTGTATGTAAATCCCTAAAGGCCATGTTGGGAGCGATTTCTAATGTAGTAATTGGCCGGTGCTGTAAGAAATAGGCGATCCAGCTGGGGCAATGGATATTCCAACAGGCTACTTTCCGGATTTACGGGTACAGTAAGAATGGCACCCTAGAACTTTGGGGCTACGAAATTAGCTTCGTAGTGCCTCTAAAGGAAGTTGGTTTGAACATTTCTAGTGAAAGAAATAATTACCAGACTTGTGGGCTGTCTTGTCCAATTTCGGATGGATGTGAGTGTAATTATATTGGCTTATTTTAAATTGATATTAGGAAGGTTACACTCAGATAAAGATCAGATCTTAGAAACCTGAGAGAGGTGTAGTAGGTAGACAGTTTCGAAAAATGACTTACGATCTGAATATATATTTTATTTCACCGGTACATGGCGATTGCTAAGGTCATGTTAAACATAAAGATAACTTGTTTTAATGATAGTAACGGTAGAATTTTCTTTGTGGCAGTATATATAAAGTGAGTCACAGGAGAACGAACATTATGAGTAAGTTTATTTAACATAGGGTGTACAATAGGTTAATGCTAAGGTAATTTTAGTTACTTTTAGACATTAAGGTGCTCAAAAAAATTATATGGAGGAAGACGTTGCTCAGATGTTGTTATTTTGCTCTGTTGTTGAGTGTGTCTTTATAGCATTATATAAAGGGTTATTGCAATGGCAACCGAGGATGTAATGAGAATGTTGGAGGAGATGCATGCGAATTTGAAGGAGCATCTGCAGAGCAGTTTGAATGCTCTCAAAGGTGAGATAAGGGAGAATTTATCTGTGAATATGGTAGATATGCAAGGTAAGTTCCTGGAATCGAAGCAGGACCTAGAAAAACTGAAGCGTGAACGAAAGGAGGACCTTGATACAGTGATTGTTAAAGTTGTTGATTCTATTACAGATAAAGTTGCAGAAAGTGTCAAAGAGGGTTTCAAAACCGAAATTCTAGAAGTTCAGACTTCTTTAGAGGGTTTACAAACTAGTGCCTCTAAAATGGTTGTAAATGTCACGCGTTTACAGGCCAGCTCAAAGCAGATTCAGGATGATGTAAGTGGTGTACGGACAGAGATCGGTACTGTCCAAAGTAAAGTAGATACAGTCCAAGTAGATGTATCCACAGTCCAATCCAAAGTAGACATAGTACAGACCGATATTGGTAATGTGAGGTTAGAGGTATCCACAGTCCAATCTAAGGTAGATTCACTCCAAGCCGATGTCACTAATGTTCAGGTTGACATAAACAATATGCAGTCAGATGCCACTGATGTACAGTCTGACATAGGTAAAATACAAACAGAAGTCAATACGGTATTTGTAGATGTAACAAAAGTCCAAGTGGACATTAACAAACTTAGACAAGAGGTGGAAGCTTCTAAAACATTGTGTACTCAGAATATAACTGCTTTAACGACACGTTTGTAAACGATGCGTTAAAAACTACAGCTTCTCTGGCCGAATTAAAAGGTAATGTAGAAACTTTACGAACGCAGGTTATTGATCATAATAAAATTCTTAAGGCAGATATTGAGGAAGACATAGCTGAAATGTTAAAAGCTAATGTAGTTGTCTGGAAAGACGAGTGGAACAAATCCAGTGGGGAACATGTTAAGCAAATCCAAGATAACATAGAAAAGAAATTAGCCAGTAGTCAAGTAGAAATTAATCGTGAGGTTATTGAAGAAAGAAAGGAATTTAGGTAAAAGGATTGATGCGCTCACTGAAAAGCAAGTAGAAGATGGAACTCAGTCTAGTCAGGATGTGCAAGCTTTGAAAGAATCGTTAGAGAGTAAGACTAAAACGATAGAGGAACGGTTAAACAAGGTTGTCACTAACGTTAATACCATGAGTGAGGAGAAAACTAATGAACTAGAAGAATATGTAACTAAGAAATTACAAAGTCTTAATCTAGGAGATGTTGCCAAGCTTGAGACGTATAAGGAAGATTTAAAGACCGAAGTAGGCCAACAGCTGAGGAAGATTATCACTGAGATGGAAGAAAAGGAAAGGGAGAAGATAGATTCCGAAGATTCGAGAAATCATACTAGAAGAAGTAGCCTAGAAGTGGAAGAAAGGGAAATCAGGCCGGAAGAAAGATTATTCAGGTTTACGGAAGGTTTAGAGGAGAGGAGTAAAGAGCCCGAAAGTTACAATAGAGATTTTCGACCAAACCTTCAGGATTCATATCCGAGAAACGTGACGGTCATAAGAAACTTTGAAGACAAACCACGTAAGTTCAGCAACCTAGATAGTTTCACACCGATAGAGTACATCAGAAATCTCAAAGATTACTTTATCGATGCGCATATTCCAAGAGAGAGAGAGAGAGAGATATGAAGATCGTAGAGCGCTATCTGTCAGATGGGCCCCTTGAATGGTTTTTCGCCTTTAGATATACCTTCATGAACTTCGATGAATTCGCAGAAGCACTGATAAAGCGTTTCTGGTCTATTGAAGCTCAAAATTCCCTTCGCGCAGAAGTATACTTACGAAAGTATTCTGGTACTCTTCCCACACGCTCCGCAGACTTCTTCACGAGTCAGCTCGCCAGACTTAGATTTCTTCAACCCCCGTTATCTACAGCTCAGTTAATAGACGCGATAGCCAGGATGCTCCCTGTTGAAGTCAGACGTCTAATTATCTCGTCAGGAATCAACGATCTAGCGAGCATGGACGAATTGCTCAGAAAACTCGATTACACGAGCCCGATGCCGAACGTTGTTGCCAAGAACCAAAGGCAAGAGTACAAAGACATTAATACAGTATATCTTGACCAAACACAACAGACAGACAATCCGAAAAAAGCAGAAGAGGGAAATATTGGTCCTGAAAGGAATAATTATTTCCGCGATCGCAGACCAGAACCCAGATACAGGAGATTCCGTGGAGGTCGTCCATATCAGCAAAAGCAAGGACGTAGTAACGATAATAGCAATGGCAACCGTAGAAGTAGTTATTATCACAATAATAATAACTACAGATACAATAATAATGGTTATTATAACAGGAATAACAATAGGAATAACCAAAATGATAATCGTAACAGAAACTCCCAAGATGAAATAATGACGAAGGAGAAGTATGATGAACGTCATAAGGAAAGAAAAGAATATCTAAAAGATTTAATAGATAAGGAAAATGGGAATGATGATAAAAAGGATTTAAGTATTGATTCCAAACCAAGCACCAGTATAGGAGAAGGTAATGGAAACGGTTCTCATAGACGATATGGAGGGACCATTTACGTTGAACAAAAGAAGTAGAAGAGAGAAGAGTATATACTGCAGCACAGAACCAAGAAAAGAAGAAGAAGACGTTGAAGAAGAGAAGAATAGAAGAAAGGGAACGGGTCAGATGAAGACGACTGGTTTGAAAACGAGAAGAAAGTGCGTTCCGTATAACTAATGCTTATGGGAATAACTGTTATGAGTTGTTTGATGATGAAAATAACGTTAATCTAGGAAAATTCAACGCTAAGAATCTTAAAAAGGCTCATAAGAAAATAGGCTAAAATAACTCAATATTCGAGTTCAAGTGGCATATCAAAAGTCTTGAATTAGAATGATTAAAAACAATTTGCAACTGTTTTTTACTTGAGATGACGGAGGAATGCCCCCGAAAATTTAATTATTCTGGGACAAAATGAGAGTATTTTCCGGCCCATGAAAAAATTTAACCAGCAAATATAAATTCTGGAAGTGTGACACAGGAGGGTAGCGTTACAAGCTCGAGGCCTTGGGAGAGCCCGATCACGTGATATATTGCACAATAGACGCTTCTAGAATGCTAAAATTGGCATAGCAACAGCGAGTTTGGAAATTAATATTATAAATATTGTTATAAATTATGCTATTGGATCCCAGCCCAGAGCCAATGAGAAGAGGTCTTATTGAAGACGGGATCAACTTCAACTACATAATTTGGTGAAATTATGCATTTAGATCCTTAGAAGAAGATTTTCTTATTTGGTAATGAAGAGAATATTACAAGAAATTATGTCTGATACTTTAAAAACCGCAGATCGGTTAATCTACGCAGTAATAAGCATTAGTAATCTACGCGCTAAAATTATGGTGGGAGATTGATATGGCCGCCAAAATTTCGACTTGGAAGGGGAGATCCAAGGATCGATGTTCTTATTCCAGCAATCTTTGAAGAGTAAGGAAGTGTTTTTACTGGGTTAACGGAGATCCCAAAGCTTTGTCCGAGTGCGAATACTGTCGACTTGTGGAGACGCGTGGATAGCTAGGTAGATCGTAGGAGATTACCGCACTTCCATTTTATGTGAAGTTGTGAGGAACATTGAAATTAGTATATCTCGTATATAATTGAGATTTTAGTTTAACTAAGTGGATATATATATAAAGAACAGGTCGAATACTACATTTTGTTGAAAGTTGAGCGTTCTAAAATTTACCGTTTCGACAATATAAGCCTGTTAAGACAGATTTTCAAACTGTTGGAAATAAAGCTGAATATCATTTTAAATTGCAACGTGAAGTTGGCGAACGCAGTTCAAGGGAACAGTAGCGAAGAACTTTTGACATTGGCGCAGCACATAAACATTATCATAATGACTATCATTATTCTTCAAGTGGATTCATACAACATAATTAACATTGTTGATATGATGAACTAAATAGTCATGCGCCAGAGACATATTCGATAACAGAAGTTACGGTACAACGATGGAACTTCGTTAGACGACGTATTCTTGAATACAGACGTAGTGTACGGTCTATCTTGTACATATTCGTCAGTCTACGAACACTAATGTAACATCAATTAGCAATAGAAATATTTCATTCACTATCTATATGAATACTTCTATGAATTATATTCCAATGATGAGGCTGAGACATATTTGCGACGGAGAATGAAGATTCTGCAGAAGAGATTTGTCAAGATGCTAGGGGTAGCCCAGCAACCATAGAAGAATTTGCCAGAGGGATGCCGTTCGAACCCAGGCGAATGTTGGTGAATTCCAGAGAGGGACGTTTCCTATCTCTGAGGTCGCAGATCCGAGGTTCGAATGCAGATCCATATCAGTATGTTGAACTGAGGAAATATCTAAAGTATTGTGGGAATACTTACTTAGATGTTCAAGTTTTCGTCCAAATAAGTTAGCTGTGTCTCTTATTTTTAGTATAGAGCTTGATTAGTGACATCCTGAGCCAACGATCTTACTCCATATTTTCACATTTCATGTATTTCAGTGTTCTCATGTATTTTACACTTCAGATGTGTGCTAAGATTTTTATGCTTCAAGATTATTTAGGAGATGATTGCCTTTCATCTATTTTTCAATTTTATTCTACGGATCAGTTGTGGAATTGACATTAAAAATTTTGTTTGAAGAAGCATATTGCCTCATAGAAGACTAGTCGTTTCGACTCTCGAATTTTAATAATTTGATTTAAACCAAGTATTCTGACATTGTGTCATAGCTTCAAATTAAAATCTTTTAAAATTTAATTTGAGCACTTTAATGTAACAACATCTAACTTCAAGAACAGAAGAAACATCGAATGGTAATGTTATATCATTATTGTAAATAAACTGTCGACGATCTAAGAAATACTAGTCGTTTGATAAGACCGAAGTCTTAATCCCTATAAACATTCCTTGTGTAGAGTGGAAAAACATTTCGACGTTGACAAACCTTTTTTTAAATTATTTGTAAAGCTGAGAGCTTTGTTCATTTAATATGTTAGAGAAAATACTTTTTGATAGAAGATTATTCAAATCTTTGGCTAGGAATTCAAAGCTAGTTTATCCCGGTCAAGATTGAATTCTATTTGACACTATAAACAACATGTGTGTTATTTTACACTATTTGTGTAACATCACGTCATTTTGTCGACCTGATATTACAACGATAAACAATTTAAAGCTTGACAAGTGAGATGAGACAGGAGTATTATTTTTATTACATGTATTTGCGACCGACGAGTTAACAGCTAAATATTTTTTGTGGAGTAAACGTTAGGAGGTCAATCACGACAGTCTAATATCGTTCATTACGATTGGAAGTTTCGTTTGAAGAACTTAAGTATGTATAATTGTAGATCAGTAGTCATGTGAAACGATACTAAGGGTCACGCCTTTATTTGAGAAAAGTTCCTACAGAAGAAATGTTAATAACAATTAATCAGTTTTGGTTATTGTTTAACATAGTGGATGATAATTGTTTATGCCATATATATTGTTATATGAGGATTTGTAGAGCTATGAAGTGCTCGTGCGAAGGGAGTTTCGCATTTTAAGGGAAGTCAAAGTATTATTGTTCGTTGATAAGAAGGCATGGATCATGATACGAGTCGTTGTATACAAGTAGTCCAGTTCATGTGAAGTAACGTTTTAGCTGTGTTGACAGAAGGGTTTTTAGCGGAAATACAACTAGAGAACGATTGTCTACTCATGTCAATGATACAATTATTATATTTTATTAAACCCGAAGTTATGTAATTACGTACAGTTAACCTTAATCAGTCGATTCTATTAGACCGACAATGTAACGAAACCAATATAAGACGATGTGTCAGCAGTATATCAATACCTCGGAGTGTTAAAATATTTATGTGGAAAAACAATGTATATGATTAATTGAGAGTTGTATTGTAACCGAGAAGCCAGAATCTCGAATGTAACGTGTTAGCAACACTAAATAATGTATATTATTATGAACAAATTACATGTAAATGATTTAATTAGTTAAATAATTTTGGTAGGATTTATTAATCGATTGTTTTGGAATAGCGTGTGTTTTATGAGCGGATGTTTTGTATGAATGATTGTCCACTGTTAAGAGTAGTTGTTTAACCGGATGGTTTAGAACAGTTACGGGGTTCGAATGAAAGAGTGTATAAAAATTTTCAGAATGATTGTTAAAGGAATATAGAAGTTGTGAGCATTTTTGTAAGATCTGAATGTTAATTTTACGTGTATTTTAAACGCACACAAATCAGTCTCATTGTAGGCTAGCCAGAATGATTCACCGTTAGGATTGGAGAGTGGTGTGACATAATATGAACAGGTGTGAAGATTCACAGCCTTCTATAAAATGTAAAATGTTCTGAATGCAGCGTGGTGCTAGCGTGTCATTGATGAAACAGGCCAGTGCACGTGCGTTTTCCAGACGCGTGCTAGTGAATGTAACGAGTTGTCAGGAATGCCATGAATGTAAGAGCCTTCCTTAAACGTTTTTTTTAACGTAGTGTAGGCCTATACAAACTAAGACTTTTATGCTGATATGTTTATACGGCATTGTTGTAAGATGTGTAGTAGAAAGGAAGTGTGTATGATTGTGTGGTTTTATTTTTCTTTTGTTATTAGATTAGTTTATTGTTATTTTGTTTATAGTAGGTTAGTTTACCATTGTAAATATATTTATTCAGTTCGTTATCTGGTATTGTTGGCATGTGATTATTTTTAAATATAAGGAATAGAGTATTGTGGATGTATTGTAGGCGAAGCTGAGTTCCCAGTCCCCGAGAGCGTAAGTAATGGTAGGTGTTCCCCGTGTAGTTTGTTGTTGATCCACAATATTCTTGTTACTGCTGTATGTAAATCCCTAAAGGCCATGTTGGGAGCGATTTCTAATGTAGTAATTGGCCGGTGCTGTTAGAAATAGGCGATCCAGCTGGGGCAATGGATATTCCAACAGGTTACTTTCAGGATTTACGGGTACAGTACCTCCTGTAAGGCCAAGGCCGCCTCCTTCCCTCTTCCTTGCCTATCCCTCCTAATCTTCCCCTCCCTTCCCTCACGAGGCCCCTGTTCACTTTGCAGGTGAGGCCGCCTGGGCGCGGTGCTGGTCACACCTCCCCAGTTGTATCCACTCTTATCAGATGTTCGCAGCTCTAAGACACTCCCCGTAGGGGCGGTAGAGGTGAGTTCCCTCGCTGAGTCCGTGGTAGACACCAACCTGGAGGGTAAATTCGGTTTAAAGAAATTATATATATATATATATATATATATATATATATATATATATATATATATATATACACCGTAACATATATTTTCCCTTTAAAAATACACAGCAAATCTACAGTCCAATTGCTTCTATCAGAGTGCTTTACGAAGTCGGTTCAGCCGTTTCCTCAGTCTCGCGGAAACAAAAACCACCTTAGTGTTTTAAATCCATACTAATATAATATAGCTGATTTTTTAAATTTGTTTAAAAGCGCTAATCTCTGGAACTTCCAGTTGGATTCGAAAAATTATTTTTGTATATGATAGCCAGATTCAGGAGGAATAGTTTAGGCTATGCAGCATTAGACTACAACTCTCAGGTAACCTTAAAGATTGTTTTTTGTTCAGTAAGTCGGAAGAACAAGCGTTCCCGAACAGCTTTATCCGCGTGCGCTGGCGTTATGGCTAGTGATACGTACACAGTTTCACCGATATGAACCAAAATTTGTATACTTACCCTTTGGAACGCTGCGAGTAACACTGCCTGCAATTTCGAACAGACCACTCCATTCCTTGCATTTAGGCCCTTTGGCTCAAATCCACACCGTTTTACCGATCTGAACCAAATTTTACATACTTACCCTTTGGAACCCGACGAGTAACACTGTCTGCTTGAAATTTCGGATAGACCACTCCATTCCCTGCATTTAGGTCCTTTGGCACTTCGGAACCCTGCAGGTGACACTGTCCACTTTAAATTTCGGACAGACCACTCCATTCCCTGCATTTAGGCCCTTTATCACAAATCTACAACGTTCCTCCTAATTGCACCAAATTTTACATACACGTTGAAACCCTGCTGGTAACACAGTCCACTTGATATTTTGGACAACGCTCTCCATTCCCTAAATTTAGAATAACAGACAAAATGAACTTGAAAACCACGTATTAAGGCCCTAGAACCATTCGTGTCCGTAGTAGTGTAACTGTAAGAGTATTTTAATAAGTCTATTGTTGGCTGGCAATTTGGGCTGCATCACATCGCCCTTACCAATGTTCTGGTGCAGAATTGCGATAATAGTTAAATCTTACGCTGCTTGTAAATTGCAGTCACGGTGAGTAATTAGTGCAAACAGATTTCTTAGGCCCCTTAAAACAGTTATCATCATGAAAATATTATGCCTCTGTATAAGTGCAATGGTGTTGGTGCGGTACATTGAGGTTATCTGCTGCAATAAGCGTTGGTGCTTTCAAATTTACCTTCATTTATTTTGAAACTTATCGTTGAGCGCTATGTGACGATAAATGATACTGTGACTACCTCAGGAGCTCGGGACAGCCGAAGTTTTCCAAAGTGTTCTGATTATTTTCCTACGCTGCTATGCGCCAAAGACGACACTATTGGTCTCTACATTTCTAACAGCCAACGAGATATAGGCCCTTGGCAGTGTCTTTTATTTCAGTTACTCCTCTTTCTAATCATATTTTTAAAATTCGTTTGTAAATTACATGAGTCAATGCTGTAATTAGTAAATAGCCGTTTCCCTATTCATTGTTACCATTATTATCATTACGGGAATGTTACGTCCATTATACTCTACTACTTATCACCCCCACTACAACCACCCCCACCACCACACCACCACTAAAATTTATATTTTTTAAATATTTCTTTTCTGTTAGTTTAAGTATCATATGCCACTTCTGTAGTAGTATTCATTATCATTCATAAAACAAATAAATCCACCGGGCGAAGCAGGGCACTACTGCTAGTATATAGATAAAATTAATGAGCTTAACGTCCCTTGCAGCTCTTGTGCTTTTAGAGAAATTGATTTTCCCAGGACTGGCGGCGCGGCTCAGCGGTAACGTTCTCGGCTGCTGTTCTCATGAATGCACAATCGAATCCTGGTGCAGTCAGTTGGCATTTAAGGGTGCGCAAATGCGAGGGAGCCGTGTTTGTAGATTTACTGGCACGTTAAGGTTGCTCTTCGGGGCAAAATTCCGGCACCCCGGCGCGGCGGCTCTAAAAGCCGCAGTAGTTAAAAGGGACGTAAAACCAATAATATTATTATGTTTTGCCCAGGACGGTTTTTTTAATGTAGGGGCGGATAGCTTTCCAGAGCGTCTGCACGGACAAAAGTAAGGAATTTATTGTTCTACTTGGAGGATCCAATACAGTGTAACCTGTTTTTCGAAGGGTATTTACGCCACTGACATAAGTCAGATGGAAGCTATTTTAATGATTGTTTAAACGCGGCAACTTATTCATCCAAGCTAATTTAATTTAATTTAGTATTATTATTAATGTCATATTTTCTTTTGGAGCTTTATTTTCAATCTTATAACCATACAGATAAGTTTTCTATATATTAGAAAACACTATCAATCGGATTATTCCGATAGCGATTATCACAGTAAATGATTTGATTGCCGAGATTTCGGATTTTATTCAGTTAGGGCTTGGAGAGAGAGATGAGTCATCGGAAATTTCGGCTACAGGAATAATCTTGTCTAGAAGCGATGATGCAATCGAGGAACATTTACAACTGGCAGTTTCAATAAAAGGCGAATTGATACGAAACGGAAAATCTACATCTTCACGCCGAGTGCAATGAACTTTATGACGGGAATATCACGTGGTGGCTCAGCCAATCAGAGGAGACCGGGCGACCGCGTGTGGAGTCGTGTTGGATGGTGACGCACGGTGATTGGTCTACAGGCCAAGCCTGATTCGGGCATACGGTACTGGAAGGGGAACGGCCGAGTGCATAAAGTGTTCGCGCGCCGTGAAGAGTGAACTCTTACTTTGTAACTTTTGTCCGAAGTGGACGTACTTATTCTTTGGTTCCGTTATGGACGGACCGTTACTTTGAACATTATATTCTTCGCATTAGTCTACGGACTTAGTTCTTGTGTTCAATGGCGAACTACATTGTACTGATATACTCCACTGACCAGTTAGTCATGGGTATTATACTGTACCCGAAAATCCGGAAAGGAGCCTGTTGGAATATCCATTGCCCCAGCTGGATCGCCTATTTCTAACAGCACCGGCAAATTACTACATTAGAAATCGCTCCCAACATGGCATTTAGGGATTTACATACAGCAGTTACAAGAATATTGTGGATCAACAACAAACTACATGGGGCACACCTACCTTTACTTACCTTCTTGGAGACTGGGAATTCAGCTTCGCCTACAATACATCCACAATACTCTAGTTCTTATATTTAAAATGAATCACTCGCCAACAACAACAAATAACGAACTGAATAAAATTTATTAACAATGGTGTACACTGACCTAGTATAAACAAAATAACAAAAAACTAATTTAACAATCATATTAAAATAAAACCACGCAATCATTCACACTTCCTTTCAACTCCACATCTTACTACAATGCTGTGTAAAAATAAAATTATGAGCATAAAATTCTTGGCTTGTTTTAGGCCTACACTGCGTAAAAAGAAAACGTTTACGGAAGGCTCTTACATTCGTGGCATTCCTGACACCTGATTTCATTCACTAGCACGCGTTTGGAGAACGCACGTGCTCTGGCCTGTTTCATCAATGAAACACTAGCACCACGCTGCACTCGGAACTAAATACAATTTATACAAGGCGGTGAGTCTTCACCTGGTCATATTACGTCACACTGCTCTCCAACTCCAACGGTGAATCATTGAAGCTATCCCATATTGAGACTGACTTTGAGTGCATTTAGAATACACGTAAAATTAACATTTAGATCTTACAAAAATGCACATAACTTCTATGTTTCTTAAACAATCATTCTGAAATTTTTTATACACTCTTTCATTCGCACCCCGTAATTGTTCATGACCAATTCAGTTCAACAATTACTCTTAACAATGAACAATCATTCATACCAAAAACATCCGCTCATAAAACACACGCTATTCCAAAACAATTGATTAATAAATCCTACTAAATTATTTAACTAATTAATTCATTTCCGAAGAATTATTTACATGTAATATGTTCATAATAATATACATTATTTAATGTTGCTAACGCGTTACTTTCGAGATTCTGGCATCTCGGTTACAATACAACTCTCAATTAATTATATACACTGGTTTTCCACATAACCATTCTCTAACATTCCGTAGTTTTGATATACTGCTTACACATCGTCTTATATAGGTTTCATTACATTGTCGGTCTAATACAGTCGATTAATTAAGGTTAACTGTACGTAATTACATAACTTCGGGTTTAATAAAATATAATAATTGTATCATTGACATGAGTGGACAAACGTTCTCTAGTTGTATTTCCGCTAAAATCCTCCTGTCAACACAGCTAAATCGTTACCTCACATGAACTGGATTACTTGTATACAATGACTCTTATCATGATCCATGCCTTCTTATCAAAGAACAATAATACTTTGACTTCCTTTAAAATGCGGAACCTCCTTCGCACGAGCATTCTTCATAGCTCCATAAATCCTCATATAACAGTATATATGGCATAAACAATTATCATCCACTATGTTAAACAATAACCAAAAATGGATTAATTTTTATTAACATATCTTCTGTAGGAACTTCTCTCAAATAATGACATGACCCTCAGTATCGTTCCACAGGACTACTGAACTACAATTATACATGCTTAAGTTCTTCAAACGAAACGTCCAATTGTAATGAACGATATTAGACTGTCGTGATTGACCTCCTAAAGTTTACTCCACAACAAGATAATTAACTGATAACTCATCTGTCGCAAATACATGTATTAAAAATAATACTCCTGTCTCACCTCACTTATCAAGCTTTAAATGTTTATCGTTGTAATATCAGGTCGACAAAATGACGTGATGTTACACAAATAGTGTAAAATAACACACATGTTATTTATAGTGTCAAATAGAATTCAATCTTGACCGGGATAAACTAGCTTTGAATTCCTAGCCAAAGATTTGAATAATCTTCTATCAAAAAGTATTTCCTCTAACATATTAAATGAACAAAGCTCTCAGCTTTACAAATAATAAAAAGGTTTGTCAATGTCGTAATGATTTTCCACTCTACACAAAGAATGTTTATAGGGATTAAGACTTCGGTCTTATCAAACGACTAGTATTTCTTTGATCGTCGACAGTTTATTTACAATAATGATATAACATTACCAATCGATGTTTCTTCTGTTCTTGAAGTTTGATGTCGTTACATTAAAGTGCTCAAATGAAATGTAATAAGAATTTAATTTGAATCTATGACACAATGTCAGAATACTTGGTTTAAATCAAATTATTAAAATTCGAGAGTCGAAACGACTAGTCTTCTATGAGGCAATATGATTCCTCAAACAAAATTTTTAATGTCAATTCCACAACTGATCCGTAGAATAAAATTAAAAATAGATGAAAGGCAATCATCTCCTAAATAATCTTGAAGCATAAAAATCTTAGCACACATCTGAAGTGTAAAATACATGAGAACACTGAAATACATGAAATGTGAAAATATGGAGTAAGATCGTTGGCTCAGGATGGCACTAATCAAGCTCTACACTAAAAATAAGAGACACAGCTACCTTATTTGGACGAAAACTTGAACATCTACGTAAGTATTCCTAGATGATTCCTCATTTCAAGATACTGAGATGGATCTGCATTCGAACCTCGGATCTGCGACCTCAGAGATAGGAAACGTCCTTCTCTGGAATTCACCAACATTCGCCTGGGCTCGAACGACATCCTTCTGGCAAATTCTTCTGTGTTGCTGGGCTACCCCTAGCATCTTGACAAATCTCTTCTGTAGAGACTTCATTCTCCGTCGTAAATATGTCTCAGCCTCATCATTGGAATATAATTTATAGAAATATTCATATAAATGGTGAATGAAATATTTCCATTGCTAATTGATGTTACATTAGTGTTCGTAGACTTACGAAAATGTACCAGATGGACCGTACACTACGTCTGTATTCGAGAATGCGTCGTCTAACGAAGTTCCATCGTTGTATCTTAACTCCTGTTATCGAATATGTCTCTGGCGCATGACTATTTAGTTCATCATGTCAACAATGTTATTTTTGTTGTATGAATCCACTTGAAGAATAATGATAGTCATTCTGATAATGTTTATGTGTTGCGCCAATGTTACAAGTTCTTCGCTACTGTTCACTTGAACTGCGGTCGCCAACTTCACGTTGCAATTTAAAATTATATTCAGCTTTATTTCTAACACATTTGAAAATCTGACTTAACAGGCTTATATTGTCGAAACGGTGAGTTTTAGAACGCTCGACTTTTCACAGAATGTAGTATTCGACCTGTTCTTTATATATATATATATATATATATATATACGCTTAGTTAAATTCAGATCTCAATTATATAAGAGATATAATTATTTTAATGTTCCTCACAACTTCACATAAAATGGAAGTGCGGCAATCTCCTACGTTCCACCTAGCTATCCTCGCGTCTCCAAAAGTCGACAGTCGTCGCACTCGGACAAAGCCTTGGGATCTCTCTTAACCCAGTAAAATCACTTCATCACTCTTCAAAGACTGCTGGAATAAGAACCTCGATCCTTGGATCTCCCCCTCCAAGTCGAAATTTTGGCGGCCATATCAATCGCCCACCATAATTTTAGCGCGTAGATTACTAATGCTTATTACGGCGTAGATTAACCGATCTGCGAATTTTAAAGTATCAGTCATATTTTCTTTTAATATCCTCTTCATTACCAAATAATTTCATCACATTATGTGGTTGAAGTTGATCCCATCTTCAATAAGACCTCTTCTCATTGGCTCTGGGCTGGGATCCAATAGCATAATTTATAACAATATTTATAATATTAATTTCCAAACTCGCTGTTGCTATGCCAATTTTAGCCTTCTAGAAGCGTCTATTGTGCAATATATCACGTGATCGGGCTCTCCCACAGCCTCAAGCTTGTAACACTACCCTCATGTGTCACACTTCCAGAAATTATATTTGCTGATTAAATTTTATCATGGGGACGGAAAATACTCTCATGTTGTCCCAAAATAATTCAATTTCCGGGGACAATATGAGCTGTTGTGAATAAGCAGGCCGTGTAAGTGGCTTTCGGATTTTGATCCACCACTAACAGTAATTAACTTCAATATTCATTCGACTGCCGCTTCCGTGGCTTAGGCGGCAGCACGCCGGCCTCTCACCCCTGGGTCCGTGGTTCAAATCCCGGTCACTCCATGTGAGATCTGTGCTGGACAAAACGGAGGCAGACAGGTTTTTCTCCGGGTACTCCGGATTTCCCTGTCAAAATTTCATTCCAGCAACACTCTCCACTATCATTTCATTTCATCTGTCATTCATTTAATCACTGCCCCAGAGGAGTGCGTCAGGCCTCGGCAGCCGGCACAGTTCATATCCTCGCCGCTAGATGGGGGCTTCATACATTCCATTCCTGACCCGGTCGGAGACTGGAAGCAGACTGTGGATTTTCATTTCATTCATTCGACTACGACAAGAGACGAAGAAGATGACGCTCGACAAGAGACTACATCTATCTCTCTTGAAACATCATGTACGTGGGAGAAACAATCTCCGAGGGTGAGCGCTAATGACGCATATCTACGTAATCTCTCTCTTTTCATTCTTTTAAAATCGCAATTTCAGTAACTTCATAGCTAGCTAATAATCTTAAATTCAGTAATTCATCCGACTCCAATTTCACGCAATTTTCTGGTGGCAATACTAAATCGTGAAGCTCCATTTCTTATTATTATGATTAAAATTGCCACTAACTTGTTTTATACTATTACTTTCCTTTTTATAAATGTAATCTTTGATTTCAGTAGGTAGCATTAGATATAAACCAAATTCCTTCTCCCAATGCAAATGTTAGCTGGGTTAATGATCCCATCATACCACGGTATGAGTGTGAAGAGTTATAAATGTGTTCTACCCAAGCTAGGTGTTGATAAATATAAATTCATGTTTCAACTTGGTGTTGAGTCCTTGGCCCCCATTCAATTAATATATCCTAGACAGAGTAGTGGGGTCACTAGTGAAAACGTTACAACAGTCGTAGCATCCCCCATTGTCATATTTGCTATTCTTATTGTATTATTTACAATAAGGGTTGCACTTGTGAGACATCCGTTTGATGCAATAAAACCTCTTGATTTGCAAGTTTCGATATTTTTCCGCTGTCTCCTGAAATTTCTTTGCATTCTTCTTAAAGGCAGGGTTGAACCATTTCCTTGGGATTTCACTGCTATTTGAAGATTCCTTATAGCCTCCGCAAACACAAAAATATATTAGGATATGTGCTGCTAAAATTTCTCCGAAAATGCATTTGTTGTGCGCACTGATGATAGGGAATAAGCCGGTCACATAACAGGTGGAAAGGAAGCTGCCCCATCGACATAACTTTCCACCAGATAATTGCTGTATCCCCTTGTGGTATGATGGACATCAAGTCTTCAGCGAAAGCATCACGAACCTTGAAATGGTTCAGGAGGCTCAGACCAAATGCCCTTCCTAGCCATCTACCAGTCTCCGAACACGAATCGTGGTAGTCACTGAATGGTGAGGTTTGAAAAAAAAAACTCTCACTTATGGGAGAACAGCTTCAAGCTTACGCTTGGATAAATAGCACTTGTAGAAGAGTAATTAAGACTGAATGTTATCGTGAGTTGGGGCTTAAGGATTTCACACCTGAACATAATTATAAGAGATAACAGATATATAATTTATTACATAAATCACCAGCATTAACAATTAACCACTTTTGAAGATTTTAAATTCTTGTTTAAAAGTTTATGATAATATTTGATAAATAAACTTCACCTTTAAATTCACTATAAAATTGCACTTGCAATTAAAATGGTTCATAAAGTTTTTCTAAAATAAATAATAAAACACTTAACTTTGGCGTATGAATATCACTTTGTGCGGGGAATTTGTCCCAATGTAATCATCCCTCAAAATGAAAGAACATAGCGGAGACACTGTCAGCTGTTTCAACGGAGAAGCTGGGACAGTTTTGTAGAATAAATAGGGAGCCACATTAGGCAACCCGCTCAACACCTCGAGCCAGTAATGCTGCCTTTGAAGGGAACTTATGCGGTTGAGAGCGATTGTTTACAATCACTTGAAGCGAATAATAACTGCGGTGAGGCGTAATCTGTGATGCCATCTTCTGAAACATGCTGCCTTCATGATGTGAGGTCTCTCTCCAAAATGTCGATTCTAAGCGGCATTCGTGATGCCGTGGACAGCGTTTCTGGCGAGGAGTTGCACACAAGTGCAGTGTCGTGAAGGGAAGAACCAGAGGGTAGCAACATCGACAGATGCCAGTTGACAGCTGAGAGGTGACAGACGAGAAGTGGGCACCATGCCTTGCCTGACCCGGAAGGAATCCGGAGCGTATATAGTGCATGTGACCCACCAGGAAGTCAGGTGACCAGAAATACAGCTGCTAAATGGCAGACCAGGGAGTGTGACGTCTGCGAGATGCAGACGGCAGGCAGAACCAGTGTCGTTATGATAGTGATGCGGTGCACAGTTTCTATAACACTCAGGTATGCATCTTAATATCTAATACTAATAAGTGGTTATTCCATTATTTAAACTTGTCGATTAAACAATTAATACATTAAATGGTAATATTGTTCGGTCGATGGTCTCGGATAAATCAAAACAATTTGACCAACAAATGGGCCTGAAAACTAAACACGTAGGAAATATCACGAAAAGTGATCTCTGGATAATCCAAGAGTCTGGATCTTCCTCCACCAAGCTTGCGTTAGAAGGAATCTACAGCCTGTAATCCGTTCGTAATGTGAATACATATTAGTTATTTGCATGGCTCTTTCAAAAATTAATACTAAATAATGCGTGAATTACCAGTCTACCTGGAGGAAGGCCACATACGCTCAACTGCTTTGTGGATAGACACTTCAAAATCCGCCACCTCTTCTTTGGGGCAGAAGTGTTCCCAAGTTCCTTACATTTTCCAGATATTTGCGTTTAAATAAGTGCATTCTTTCTTATCATTCAGCAAAAAGAACACAAGAGGAATGCAACTTACTTGTTAGTTGCCATTCTGTTTTGAATGAATTGCGAAGAGTTGATACAAGTATTTGTAGCAATACTTGAATTTTCCGTCCATAAAATTCGTTTTTCTTTTACACTGGTATTACAAATTTAATGCAGTAGAAAACATAATGTTGCTCTCCCTGTCATTTACAAGAGACATTATTTTCTTCTAAATTTAAGTTCGATCGTATGTCCATAATGGCATGAGTATCGTGGACTTCTTGCTTATTTTTAGGGAGAGGTGGCAAGTTTTCCCGTTTCTCAGCCGCAATGTTTTTGATGTGTAACATCTTTCCACTCGGTTGCTGGATACTTTTGTGGGAGTGATTTTGAAAAATGGGACGGAAGTGGATCGGACGGAAGTGTGTAAGACGCACTGCCAGCTGGATCGTATCCCTCCTGGACATTCATCAACACACAAAAATATTTTTTATTTACACACTAATAATAGATAACAATTCCAAGACTCTCTTTTTTCTTCACTGCCTACTTGATATTTCTACTGTCGCACTGCCTTCTTGATACCCTGCTGCTAATCATATCAATATGACTCATTTTAACAGAATCCATATAAAATTACGTGTTGGCCTGTGAATCAAGAGGTCCGGGAACTGGGCAAGCCTTGCATGATCTACTGCTGTGCACATTGCATTTACTCGCAAGTTGGCCTATTTATAAGGAGTTTAAGGTTATGAGCGGTGTCGCCTCTATTAATCTACTTGATCCATATCGTATTCTTTATTTAGGCTAGTGCTGGTGGAAGCTACAAATCATCTAATAAAATGAGTTCCGTATTATAAACTACAATATCTGTAAAACACTCACTTTTACAATAGATTAATATTTGTGCCAATAATATTATAAAATACCGGTGTATCAACAATTTCACGTGAGGTTTCTTCTATGTCAGATGTTACACATCATATGCGACTACTGTCAGTCTCGTAAAGCATATTTATTTATTTATTTATTTATTTATTTATTTATTTTATCCTCCCTATGACATTTGATAGTAAACTTTCAGACAAGTGCTACAGACAGTGGTGGCTACGCTCGCTAAAAGCACAGCATTAGGCTATGGGGTCAACTCTCTGCTGACTCGGTAGACGTGGGTTCGAGCCCCACCGTCGGCCATCCTTGAAATGGTTTTCCGTGGTTTCCCATTTTCAATTCCAGGCAAATGCTAGGACGGTAACTTCTGACAGGCCACGGCCGCATCCTTGCCCACTTTCATCCATTCATCGCATCTCTCATTCCGACGCACAGGTCGCCCACGGGCGTCGACTAGAAAGACCTGCACTCGGCCTCTCAGAAGGCCACACGAGAAAAAGAAGAAAAAAGACAAGTATTTTGGGGCGGCAAGTATGTTATTTCTCATCAATTTCACATATCTCGTCACGTAACATTCTTTTTACACTGTTCGAAATAAATTCTCGAATAATCGTACTACAGTACATAGTTCGTGATTTTGAGACCTACATAACAGAAAATTACATTCCTTGTTCAAACACTTCAACTTTTGGCCCCGTTATGACAACTCACACTTCGAAATTTATAGTTTCCTATAACTCGCAACTCTCCACCTCTTTGACTGTGGATGGATAATAATATGTTAGCTGCACTGATTATATCTACGGAAACTCCAGGCGGTCCAGGTGTACGTAGCTGTCAGTCAACTCGTGGATTAACCAACATTTGAGGAGAGGTTGCCTGCCCCCAGTCTCTTCCCAAACCCATTAGCGTGAACTGACTGGACTCTCTGGGTTCGATCCAATTAACACAGTTCTACCATCCTGCACTTCTTTGGTACTAACAATTAGTGATGCGTTGGATGAGAGTGTATAAGTCATATTCCACACAGGACTGTTATCATCAGCTACATTTCCGTGCCGCTTCATTTCTTCACCAGTGGGGATGATTGATGCAGGCGTACAGACACTCACCATTCTAAGAGAAGCCATTTGTTGCGCACATTGCGCCATATATGTTTCCAGGCCTTATTTGGGTATTTTAATCGTGCCAGAGTAGTAAAATTGCGGAGATTTTAGCTAGTGATGGAAACCATGGTATGTTTTTAGCTTCATGATAGGAACCATCTAAGATTTGTGCCACTGGAAATTTTAGCAAGAAGGCTATGGCTTTGTTGCACAAGGTTTGAAACGGATAGGCCTATGTCTGTTGTAAAGTTGCTGTATTATGTACTTTCATAACAGCACTAACGAACGGATCACCTCTAGACTGTCTCGTCTTAATAATATGTTTCAATAAGAGGGAAACGCATTTCAATTCAACTGCAAGAAGTCTCAGACCAACGCACTGTCCTGGTAGCTGAAGTTGTTCCCTTTCCAACCTTTACAACCTTTCCAAAGATAGAATCCTTGCGCGACTTACCACAGTTTCGACAGAGCAATTGTGAGATCGTATCGTCCGAAGTACTCGTAGTGTTCGTATACGTCTTTCAACACTGATTGCCCGATGTTGATTCGAACCTTCGCTCCTCCAGTCCATAAATTGGCAATCCAGTGGTTATCCACATGCGCTACGCCCCGGTTTTGATGGTGAATTGTGTTAAGAAGCTTTTAAGAGTGTATTAGGCCTACTCCTCCAGTTCACTGTTTCAAACTCTCTCCACGTTACTATATAATACGTTTTAAGTGATAATTTCATGATTTCTCAGAAGATATGTTGCACAATAATAATTGTCTGCAGGCACATCATATTTGTCGAACGGTCTGTAGTCACATCGAGGGAATAATAATAATAAAAGTGTTCAGTATAGTTTGCGGGATATATTTGCAGTGCATTAGTATCATATGGGATGCAAGCAGAGAAATATCGACCTTCCTAATAACACACGTTAGTTTGGACGAATATAACAGTATTATTAGGGGCAGCGGATTCACCAGGTATATATTTCGATATACATTTTGAAAGGAAGTGAGATACACACAAAGAATCCACTATAGGATAAGCAGTGACTATGGCAGTGATGAAGTCATACGATGCCATATTAACTTACAGTTTCAGGGTGTACATCATGTTTTATTTCAAGAAGAATTCGTGGGGAGGAAAGTGTAGAACATGAAGAGTATAAAATATATTACGACGAAGTCTGCTATTTTGTTTTCACCAGGCAAAATGAAGGGAACCAATAGCCTGCCGATTGAAGGAACTAGACAGTGGGACCACGCGGATCCTTCGCCAGGATTCACGACAGAAAATAACATCAATCGCAATACTTCCCGGATATTCGAACTTCCGTAAAGTCTAGAAGTACAGTTCACGCAACGGCTTTTGGCCGGTCAGCTCCGGTTTTGCAGTCGTACAGAGAAGAGTCGTTGAGCCTCAGACATCTGCAATTGATACGCGAGTTGCTTTCCGCACAACGGAAAACTCACGTGTCAATTGCAGATCTCTGAGGCTCACCGACTGGTCTCTGTAAGACTGCGAAACCAGAGCCAACCGGCCAAAAGTCGTGGCATGAACTGTACTTGGAAAGTACCAGGATGTCAGATACCCTATTTAAAGGACTACCACGCGGCAGTGAATGTTTGGCCAGTTCCAGTCAAGCGTTCTGTCGAAAGTCAGTGAGTGAGCGGAGTCGAGAGCAGTCAGTCAGCTGAATGTGACGTAGCAGACCAGTGCAGACGATTTGCAAGTGAAGTGGACCAGTGGCAAGCAGTCATGTGATAGCTTTGTTCAAGAGTACTCCGTGGACTGAATACGGCAGGGACTTGGGTTCGGTGCGGCGTGCGTGTGTGGGAGGCTACCGTGAGTAGTTTGGCGTGAAATCATGACGTGATACGAGTAGTAAGCAGTTAACTCTGGAGTCTTTACAGACTGCAGTGGAGAGTGGTGCACAGTTCGTGTATGGAATTTACTTGAGCAAATAGATTTATAAATAATTTAGTTAGCATGTTATCATGTTGTGTTGTTTTTTCACTAGTGAACCCTGCAACCCTTTAAATTATATTTCATGATACATTATTATTTTATGCATAAGTATTTGAAGAGGTTAATGGCGGAAATATTTCCGAATTACGTGCGTGAGTAGAAAGATTATTTTAATTCTGAAAGAGTTCCTAGAATAACGCTTGGATTTTGATTTTGCGTCGTGTATTAATTGGAAAAGATATGTAGATGTCATTCTATATTGTGTCAACAACTGTAATTCATATAAATTTATCCTGCCAGCGGCAGGTCAACACGGTAGACAGGTACCCGGTTGATTGATTACAAGTCATTTGAGAGTTCAGGAGAAACATACACTACATCGTATCACATCATAGCCGTGTGCGTTTAGTTGCGCAAGGAAGGGTGTTTGGTATTCCAGAGATCAAAGGTTCAAATCGAGGTTATTGACAGAGGTCAACATGAGTGTGGTTATTCACGCGGTTTTCCACACTCCCTCCAGGCAAATACCGGGATGACACCTTATTTTTATTTCCGGTGCTTCTACCCAAGTACAGTGGTCTGATGTCTGATGACTAACATTCCGCAAACCTCAAAAATGATTTAACAACATCAGAATAACAAACGCGACAAGAGCAATGTGAAATTAACAGCAGTTTCCTTCCACACTCTTGGGATACTCAAGTGGTTTTTATTCATAAATAATGAACAAGCATTAAATGTTCATATCAAAATTATAAATACAATTAAATAATAGTTTTAAAAAGAGGAAAGTAGGTAAGTAAGAGAGCCATTCTTCACGTTAGGCCTTCTGTCTTCTGTGTTCATTGGTAAAGGAGTTGGACAGCCAGCAGGACGTGACCAGGCAGACAATCTGGAATAATACAAGACACATAGAAAGTGTGTTATCTCATAAAGGTAAAGGAGTGGAAGTTTTTGAGCAATGTCCTAAGAACAAAAAAAAAAAAAAAAAAAAAACAGCAGAAAAAAATGCCCTGCAACATGTCAGCAGTGAGAGCTGTGCCTAGAAGAAGCCAGACAACCAGGATGTGACCAACCAGAAACACTAGGACAATGTTCTAAAGGGGAGCTACTACGAAATTCCCGCCATTACAGAGTACGATAATCAATAGCCACTTCACTGAGAAGTTTATTAGGAGGTACATTTTTGGAAAATGCCAATCACCGTAGAGCAGCTATCATTGCCATTGACATGAAGAGCAGAGGAGCTTTGATACGTTACATGGAAGTGGACTGGACATTCAACAAGCGGAGAGAAACAACAAGGAGAGAGGCTATTTCCAGCCCCTGCATACCTCACCAGAGTGAGCGATATCATCTGCCAGAAAATGCATGGTAAGTAAAAGGCACGGGGAGCAGCTTTCAAGTTCGTCGTGAACATCCTCAAAGAACTTGATGTCACTGAAAGTGAAATGCAGAGAGCCTCAATCCACAATGTAGCCTACGTTATTCTGGGTTTGGATACATTTTACAGAAACTTGCACAGCAAAGACTGCTTCAACTAATTTTGTACCGCCTTTTCAGGGCGTGTTTGGTGAGAAAATAACAGCTCAAATCAGGAATCACGAAGTTCGTCACCCCGTGCGTGCAGTAGTTGGGGGATGCCGGTTTACTCCATTTTTGAAGTTAGCATCAAATTCTGCTTCTCCAATCCTTTATCTGTAATAATGGATAACGGCCTAGGATCAGTAGCAAGACAACAGATGAGTGTGCAAGCATGACTACCAGCTATTAGGTCGAGTTACTGTATATTCAGGAATAAGGCCCGGGTAGTTTTGTGTTTAAATATTCTTTAATTAACTAAATATTTTCTATCTATTTACATATTTTTTCCGTTTTTATAATACGGTAATAATAATAATAATATCATATGGCCTCGGTTGCCGGGTGCGAGCTTTGTTAATTGACACCCAGAGGGCAGCTTCCGTGTCGAATTTAATGCTCCTTGGAGCGCTATGAATGTCAAGGAGGTTAGATATCTATGCTCCTTGACGCTATACCGCTTTCTAATAGAGAAATGAGGAACTTTGTGTTGGCGGAAAATCCCGAGATTAATTTTGCCATTATGAACACGGCTTACTGAATTCAAATGGGTTCTTTAACATGCCAACAACGTATGACATGAGTATCGTGATTTTTGTCGCCTATCAAAAATCAATTACCATGGCCAGGAGCGAACCTGCAATCTTGGGGTTGGTAGTCCGACACTATAACCACACACCATACCGACAGTAGTGGCTACGCGCGCTAAAGTGCAGCGTTAGGTCATGGGGCCAAGCTCTCTGCTGACTCGGTAGACGCGTGAGTTCGAGCCCCACCGTCGGCCGTCCTTGAAATGGTTTTCCGAGGTTTCCCCATTTTCAACACCAGGCAAATGCTGGGACGGTACCTACTGACAGGCCACGGCCGCTTCCTTCCACATCCTTGCCCAGTTTCATTCGCCTTCATCAATTCCCTATTTCATCCCGACGCGCAGGTCGCCCACGGGCGTCACTTAGAAAGACCTGCACTCGGCCTCTCAGGAGGCCACACGAAAAAAAAAAAGAGCACACACTCACCGTGGCAAGCTTCCGTTTTTATAAATAAATACATATTCTGGCGAATGTATTCATAAGTACGGTACATACTGTATTTCCTATATTTGGTGGTATGTTGTACTGCCCACATTTTCGGCCCTTCGCAATTTCAGAAATGTGCTTCTCTATTTCGGTCTCTGTAATGTAGTGGTATTTCAAAACAGGAATTCCCGGTCATTAAGTATAGCAGGAGGTGGGGGCTGAGGTCAACAGTCTCATTACGCCTCCAATAGCCATTACCTTGACAGGAAATTTTACTTGAAATTACAGTGGTCTGCGAGACTTGTGAGTAATTTTTTTTAGCGTATGGCTTTTAGTGTCGGGAGTGTCCAAGGACATGTTCGGCTCGTCAGAGTTAGTAGCTGCTTCTACGCGGACACCCATGGGGTGAGCTACAAGTACCGTCACGTGTGGAGTGTTGTCTGGGGAGGAAAGTGTGAATGTAAGGACGAGGAATTGGAAGGTAGCGGCTGTGGCCTATAGTTAGGGACCAACCCCGGCATTTGCCTGGAAGGAAGATGGGAAACCACAGAAAACCACCTTCAAGGTTGACGGCGGGGGGATTCGAACCTCCTCGCCTCCCGAATGTGAGAGACTGCCTGCAGCCACGCCGTAACAACCACGGCTAACTCACCCGGTACTTGTGAGTATTGACAGAGTGCTATGAAAGTTTTTGAAGTGACCTTTTCTTCTCCTCTTTAGAATGAAATTCGAAAACAGGACATACATGATTTCATATCGCGCGTCTGCAGTAAGTATTGTAGGATTCGGAAACTGAGGCAAGCCCCGGCCTATTTAGCGGGAACATTTGTACTGTAGACAAGATATGGATTATTCAAGCAGCTGGACGTTTGAACTATTTTTCGAGTAACTGGGGGACATAAATTTGATACAAATTCAAGAACATATTTTGGAAACTTAATCACATATTTTCCACATAAAGAAATACATATTTCTGAAAAGTTAAGCACATAATTATCCGGGCTCTGTACATGAAGTACAAGCCTTCAATATGATAAACAGAGTTAAAATATCTGGGTTGACCAGAACTCGAAACTGGGACCTTTAGATTTCCGGCCCAATGCTCTCTGTTTAACATCTTGACGGGTTGTACTTCATGTATAATGAATAGAGACGAGAATTATAGGCACTAAAAACAGTTAAAATAGGCAGGCATATAGGCTCTTAAAATAGCCAAAATAGGCATGTAAATAGGCACTAACGTGTAAAATAGGCAACAAATAGGCATGAAAATAAATAAATAAATAAAATATTTAATTACTATAAAAAGAATTAACAATAAGCAACTTATAATTTAATAACATAATTATCTTATATATAAAAGTGAAAGTCTGCATGTAGGTATGTATGTATGTATGTATGTATGTATGTATGTATGTATGTATGTATGTATGTGGGTGAGTGGATTTGTTCCGTATACAAATCTACACCGTTCCACCAATCTCAACCAAATTTTGCATACACATAGCTTAGGACCCAGAAGGAACGGCTGGCTACATGATTTTTCGATAGTCTTTCTCATTCTTCTGATTTCGGCCTTTTTGTACTCAAGCAAAGGCTAATAAAAGCAGAAAATAAACTGATGAAGTAATAGCAAGGCCGGCCATCTCCATAGCAACAGTAGCTCGAGACGGGACCACCAAGTTTCCATCTATCTTGGTAAGAGGCCATGCTACACCCACTGCCAGCTAGATCGCATCCCTCCAAGCTGCTTTAAACTGTCTGTCCATTCAACACAAGATAGGTTACAGCACCAACGCACTGATCACCGCTGCATTTTCACTCCCAGCTGGACCGCATCCCTCCTGCCTGCTTTAAACTGCCTGTCCATTCAACACAAGATATGTTACAGCACCAACGCACTGATCGCTGCTGCATTTTCACTCCCAGCTGGATCGCATCCCTCCTGTCTGCTTTAAACTGCCTGTCCATTCAACACAAGATAGGTTACAGCACCAACGCACTGTGATCGCCGCGACATTTTCACTGCCAGCTGGATCGCATCCCTCCTGACTGCATGGCAACAGTAGCCCAAGACGGGACCACCAAGTTTCCATCTATCTCGGTAAGAGGCCATGCTACACCCACTGCCAGTTAGATCGCATCCATCCAAGGGGCTTTAAACTGCCTGTCCATTCAACACAAGATAGGTTACAGCACCAACCCACTGTGATCGCCGCGGCATTTTAACTGCCAGCTGGATCGCATCCCTCCTGGCTGCTTTTAACTGCCTGCCCATTCAACACTCAGACGCGTACAGGATATACTGTATATTAATTCACAGTTAGGTTGCAGCGCCAACCTAACGCGGCTTTTGAAGGGGACGATACCTGAAACGAAGGGTTTTTAACTTTGGAGGCTTAATATCGAGATTGAAAAAACGCGAAAACATGGCATTAAGTTAGTTCTTTTGTTATTCAATCAGCATAAAGTTTATGATATTAATTCACACACATACTAACGGGTAAATTTTCAATATAAAGAAAAGCGAAATACAAAACGAAGGGTTGTTAAGTTTGGAGGCTTAATATCGAGATCCCAGGTGCTATTTCTGGTGACTTTCGAGAATTCCCATTCTTTTTCGTGGGGTAAACACGGAGAAATGAGAATATAATTCTGTCGAGCACACCAGCTGCACTTTAAAATACAGTCAAAAGGCATCAAATAGGCAATTATACTCCGAATAGGCACACACCCTTGAAATAGGCATTTATAGGCACAGTAAAACCAACGAAATCTAGCCTAGAAGAACTGTAACGATTCGATCCTATAGCTGTTATATTTAAAGGGTTATTCATTTATTATTCTTATTAATTAGTACATCGATGAGATGATTTTTATATCAGATAATTGTAAGCGGTTTTTATTATTATATTCAATTAGATTTGTATTAACATTTATTTGTAAAGAGACGAAGTATGATATATTGCAACAAGATTGGCGATATGGACCAACCCTAAGAGTCACAAACAGAACAACGCAGTAGTAATTTCACAACGGCCGGTAGCCATTGTCCCGGGATCTTAAAAACCCCAGAATGACGCAGTATCGTTTCACCACGGCTAAGAGTCATTGTCTCGGGATGCTAAGAAACCCAATATGAGTAACCATCACGTGCGCACCATCTAGTTCCTTCGAGAAGGAATGGAACATTATATTTCAACTATGGTGTAACCAATACGTCACTACTGTAGCCCATATACGCGTCAAAGCTGCAAGTTAGGAGTCAAGAATGGAGAAGGCTAAAGAGAGAGGGAAGCTGTGACACCACGTGACAAGGAAGATATAAGCTGTAACCCGCGTCTACAACATGATTAGGGAACGACAACTCATTAGTGACAGACAGCGACAGAGGTCCACGGACTGCTACCTGAAATATCATTCATAGCTTTAGCATACATCATGTCTCGACATAATAACCACAATGTTGACAAGATATATATATATAAGCTGACAATGGCTTATAGTTGAATACTACAATAAATCTAGAGATGGCAACACAATGGAACGTAGTATGCTGTATCTTATGACATACTACAACATTTTTTTGAATATGAGAAGGAACATTAAGGTTATCTGTTATAACGTTCAATATGACAAAGCTGCAAGTTGGTGAGCATAAACAATTATTACTTCCGTCTCTATTTGCAATTTAGAATCAAGCTTTTTTTATTCAAGTAATTTAAATGTTCATTTTCTTTTAAATAATTAAACCGCAGTTGGTAAATTAAATTCTTTTTTGTAACTATTAGTATTTTGTTCTTGAGTCAATAAATTCATTTTCTGTAATGTAATGCCTATTTCTTTCATAGTGGTTAGTAAATACTATAGGCAAATTAACTACTCCTTATAAATAAATACTGAATGGTTAGTCAACTAAGTTACACTACGGCCCGGGTAAGTGGTCTCGACTCTACTGCTGATAGCCGAGGTTAATTCATAAATTTCGATTCACTGTCTTAAATAGGAATCTGGCGCTCAACAACTTATTATATTATACTATCACAGGTAAGGTCACACCACAGTGTATATTATTTATTATTATCATGTTTGTTTAAATTAGACCATCACAATTGTCACCACAGTTTAGCATTCATTAAAAATGTTACATTTGGCGCCACAAAGTAGGACACGAAAACCATTCGGTATTTAGGAGAGGAGTGTATAATTTCAGTGCAAATTGTCAGTGCTTTTGGGGGACAGTGAAGTGAAGTGAAATTTTGGAAGGGCAATCTTTATACGGTGTACTTCGAGATGGCAGATAAGAAACAGAAGTCTTTAGAGGTCCATGAAATTTCATTAGCTGATATCATGAGGGAAATGAATAGACAAAATCAGGAGAGTAGGAAGATGTTTGATAAATTAGATAGAGAACGTCAGGAAAGGAGAGAGAAAGAAAGAAAAGAACATCAGGAGTGGATGGAGAACTCAGTTATAGAATCAGTGAAGACAGCCTGTAAGGAGACTGTAATTGAAATCAGATTAGAGTCAGACGAGATTTTAGGTAAACGTAGATTGGAGGTAGAAGAAATTGTAGTTGAAAACAGATTAGAGTCAATGGAGATTGTAGGTGAAAGCGGATTGGAATCGGAGGAGATCCTAGGTGAGGAACGGCAAGTAGCGGAGATTTTAGGTGAAATCAGATTAGAGTCAGACGAGATTTTAGGTAAAAGTAGATTGGAGGTAGAAGAAATTGTAGTTGAAAACAGATTAGAGTCAGTGGATATTGTAGGTGAAAGCAGATTGGAGGTAGAGGAGATTTTAGATGAAAGTAGCTTAGGTAAGGAACAGCAATCAGCGGAGATGATAGATGAAAGCAGGACAGCAATAGAAGAGACTATAGAACGTAGTGAAAAAGATGTGGAGAAGATGAGAGAAAAGATAGGGATAGAAGTAGGTAAGATAAAGAAAGTACTAGGCACTCAAGAAATTAAGATGCAGAAAATCTTAGTTGAAGAGGATATGCTGACTAGGGAAGAATTTAATGATGGTGTAGCGGAAATTAATGTGAAATTATTAGTGGCAGAGAAGCGTGCGTTAAGTCATAGTCAGAAGAACATAATTAGTAAACAGGTTAAGAGGAGGAGAGAGATAGATAAGAGCATAAGCAATAGTCCACGGCTAAAGAGAGCATTAAGTGATAGTAACGGAGAAATGAAAATGAAACCTAAAGGTAGATATTTTAGAAGTAAAATGAAAGAAAAGAGAATTGAGTTGATAGAGGGAAAAGAAAGAAAGATGAAGGAAAGAAAGAAAGCATATGATGTGCAGTGGCGTACTGAATTAGCCAGACTTGGGGAAGTGAGAGGGAGAAAACCGAAGTACTGTGTTACTATGGATGAATGTAGTACAGAGGAAGTAGAAACTAATGTAACAAGGAAGGAAGAATGTGGAATTCTAGTTAAAGATAGAATTGAAGATGAATGTGGTAAGAACTGTGAAATGCCAGAGAAGGTAGTGATATAAATTTATATTACCGATAGTTACTGTTCCGTATGACTTAAATATTAAGTAATGAAGTTTTATAGGATTTAACAGAGGTAGATAAGAAACCTGCCGTGTGTAATTTTAATTCAGTCGTGAAGTTAGGATGGTAAGGGGCGCGTAGTGCCTACGCTTATTGATTTAGATTGACTAAAATCATTTAATTTGGAAGACAGAGGTTGTCGTGCTATTGAGCAATTCAGGTAAGTTGAATGTCGGTCCTTAAACTGCAGGTAAGTTGGATGAAGTGAGAATTAAATTTAAAAAGTAGGAAGGTTATTACAAAGATAAGTAATCGAAAGAAAGAAATAATTATTATGGCAACCATAATTATGAATATAATGGTAATGAAGATTTAATTCAAAAGTGAGTGAAGATGATGTGGTACAGTGGTAATAAAATTAATGAGTTGAAGAAGTAAGTATTGATTTAATAAAGAAGTTTCATTTTGAGGACAGCGAGATTATCAGAGGATATATTTTGAGAAATTTATAAGTGGTTTAGAATTGTTAATGGTAATGCGTTGTATGAATTAACCAACATCGGGTTGAAATAAGGAAGTAGTAACTAATTAGGACATCTGGTAACTTACTTGGTGACAGATATGTGTGTGTGTATGTGTGTATTTTCACGTAATTGGACGTGAGTTTGAAGAAGTAAGCCAACGAAGGTAATGCCGTTGAGCAATGTGGTTTTTAAGTTTTGGTAAGATGCCAAATGGAGTTATAATGGAGGAAGTTTTGGTAAGATGCCAAATGGAGTTTAAAGAAGTTTTTGGAGGATGAAGTAGGTCAGCGAGGTATATTCCGTTGAGCAATGAGTTTTTTTATGTTGTCTACGGGACTACGTGAAGTTAATGTTGGGAGGTTTTTAAAGTATATATGGTTGTATGCACACAAGGTAATAAGAGAGTACAAAGGTAAGATGCTCCCAAGTTTTAGTTACAGTTACGCACGTTTTAAAAATATTACAAGGCTTGTTATCGAGCTAAACCACTTTGTAGTAAAAAGTTACTGATGATTAATAACGAATTAATGATGTGGTATATTGTTGTCCTACACAGGTAAAAGTAAAGGTAATAATAATAATTAGATGGTTGGCATAATATTTTCTAGAATTGAAAGGAATTTGTTATAATTCGACGTTTTAGGACTTAAAGATAAATCATTTTTTTGGTAGACGAGAAATTAAGTTTTATTTATGTCATACGGAGTTAGTAAAAAGAGAGCATTAATATTTTGAAGGAAGAATAAGTTAGTAAAGTAAGGTAAGTATACCTAAGGGGTAATATGTAGTTTCAATTAAAGGCAGGTGAAATTAACGCATTTAATTTGGTAGAGCAGAGAGTGTCTGAACTGTGTTATAACTCAGGACTTGCTTTATGAAGTGATTATGGGAGAATATTTGCCAATTATGAGTGTCGGTGTTATTGACTATCAACTGGAACACTGTCATTATTTTAGGAAGACAATAGTGAGGAAAACAAAGTGTGATGTTATTATTCCAAGGAATTAGTCGAAGCATGTAAGATTTTTTTAGCTGAAATTTAGGATGTTATTGGTCAGTAAGAGGTGACCTGTAACAGTAAGAAGAAGTGGGATTATACCACGAATAGGGGAGGTTTTTTTTATGTGACGTGTGATGTCACGATGAGTTGTTAAGAGTTCTGAGAGATTCTGGTATAGCAAGTATGAGCTATAGTCCAGGCGATCGAAGCAAGTAAGGAAGTGTTGACGAGAAATGTCATAATAAGTTTTGAGAGAAAACTAAGTTTTCTTTTAGGTATTCGGCCAGAAGTCAAATCATGTATAGACTAAGTTTAAAGTATAAGAGCATTAATATTTTGTGGAACGAAATATTTATTCCGAGGAGTTTGTCATGTGTTTTTGTGAAATAGTTTAGTGATATACGTAATTCAGGTATTGAGTAGTATTTTGTCCTCGTCTTAATCATTTTGTTATGGTAGGTAAGAATGACAATACAGTAAAGTTATATATTGAGGCTAAGTTAAATTTTATAAAGTGAACGGGAAGTCAGATTTTATGTTTATTTGTGATTTTGAAAATTCAAGTTATTGTTTTCGAGAAGTAGTAAAGAGGAATTATGGTTTTATGAGAGGTTAAGAAGTCGTGGAGACTTAGGAAGTATTAATTTGAAAGGAGGCGGCCGTGGCCTAAGAAAGAATGAAGCCACGAAGGCAGGTGAGTAGTAACTTGGAAATTTATGTGAACTGTTTAATAACTGCTTTAAGGTATTTCGATGTCATTATGTATTTGGGGAAATATTTACATGTACAGTAGACTCTCGAAAATCCGGACCAATGTGGCGGACGGCCGATCCGGATTCCGAAAAATCCGGATTTCCCGGAGACAGAGTGACGTCGGTCGCGGCAGTGGTTTGCGTGCCGCGATCGCCGCCACTCCGTGCCGATATGTGTACTTTATTGTTACTCGCATAAAACAGTTCTGAACTGCAATTAACTGAACACAGGGGTAGAAAAAATAGATGGTTAATAGTATTGAACAACTTTAATAAGACTTAAGAATTTACATTACAGTACTACAGTATGCAAAATAAATGAAAATAAATCATCAGAAACAGTGTGTAAAAACAAACTTACACATGCTTGAAAAAGTCTTGAATTGAAGGCGCTTAAGCATCACGTTACCTACATTTTACTGATTTTGTATTACAAAAAATATTTTTTGAGCGGTCCGGATTTGCCGGAGTCCGGATTTTTGAGGTCCGGATTTGTGAGAGGCTACTGTATGACATGCACTGAAATTGGAATTGCCTTAGGTATCTTGCTAAGTTATTTTTTTCTTCAATTATTGAAATTGTACTGCATTTGAGTAATCCCTTTAAAGAGACGAAAGGAATATTGTGTTGTTTGCATATCGTGTGCTATGATAGTTTTAAAGTGTTAATCAGCTGGTACGACAACAATGTAATTCTACACCAGACTGACGAAAACTACGTTCACTAGATAAGAAACCAAAATTGTATGTCAAGCATACAATCACCACCATTATAAACGAGTGCAGCGTTGACATATATGTCAAAATTAAAAGTGAAGGGCATTTTATATGTATATTTTTTTACAGCATAAATATAAAGAAGAATGAACATTATGAACATTTGGAAGAATGAGATGAATGAAAGTTAAAATGTGAATTTTTGTGAAGAATATATTTCTTGTATATTTTTGTGTATTGATGAGGAGTATATTGTATGTTGTCTTTTTGGGGGTTATAATATTTATATTTATAGTTTTTTATGTTGGATGTGGTAAGAGAAATAATGTGAAATGTCATTTAAATTATTTATCTTAGGGGCGATTGTAACGATTCGATCCTATAGCTGTTATATTTAAAGGGTTATTCATTTATTATTCTTATTAATTAGTACATCGATGAGATGATTTTTATATCAGATAATTGTAAGCGGTTTTTATTATTATATTCAATTAGATTTGTATTAACATTTATTTGTAAAGAGACGAAGTATGATATATTGCAACAAGATTGGCGATATGGACCAACCCTAAGAGTCACAAACAGAACAACGCAGTAGTAATTTCACAACGGCCGGTAGCCATTGTCCCGGGATCTTAAAAACCCCAGAATGACGCAGTATCGTTTCACCACGGCTAAGAGTCATTGTCTCGGGATGCTAAGAAACCCAATATGAGTAACCATCACGTGCGCACCATCTAGTTCCTTCGAGAAGGAATGGAACATTATATTTCAACTATGGTGTAACCAATACGTCACTACTGTAGCCCATATACGCGTCAAAGCTGCAAGTTAGGAGTCAAGAATGGAGAAGGCTAAAGAGAGAGGGAAGCTGTGACACCACGTGACAAGGAAGATATAAGCTGTAACCCGCGTCTACAACATGATTAGGGAACGACAACTCATTAGTGACAGAGCAGCGACAGAGGTCCACGGACTGCTACCTGAAATATCATTCATAGCTTTAGCATACATCATGTCTCGACATAATAACCACAATGTTGACAAGATATATATATAAGCTGACAATGGCTTATAGTTGAATACTACAATAAATCTAGAGATGGCAACACAATGGAACGTAGTATGCTGTATCTTATGACATACTACAACATTTTTTTGAATATGAGAAGGAACATTAAGGTTATCTGTTATAACGTTCAATATGACAAAGCTGCAAGTTGGTGAGCATAAACAATTATTACTTCCGTCTCTATTTGCAATTTAGAATCAAGCTTTTTTTTATTCAAGTAATTTAAATGTTCATTTTCTTTTAAATAATTAAACCGCAGTTGGTAAATTAAATACTTTTTTGTAACTATTAGTATTTTGTTCTTGAGTCAATAAATTCATTTTCTGTAACGTAATGCCTATTTCTTTCATAGTGGTTAGTAAATACTATAGGCAAATTAACTACTCCTTATAAATAAATACTGAATGGTTAGTCAACTAAGTTACACTACGGCCCGGGTAAGTGGTCTCGACTCTACTGCTGATAGCCGAGGTTAATTCATAAATTTCGATTCACTGTCTTAAATAGGAATCTGGCGCTCAACAACTTATTATATTATACTATCACAGGTAAGGTCACACCACAGTGTATTTATATATTCTTATCATGTTTGTTTTAAATAGAACCTTTACAGTTAACACCACGTTTAAGGACTCATTAAAAATGTTACAGAACCTAAAACGGATTTATATCTCGAAAGCCTACGTTTCTAAACACAGGAATAAAATAGGCAAATAGGCAAATTCCCGTCTCTAATAATGAATCACTCCACGACGAGTTGAGGAATTGGCACCTCCCGGCTTTGTCAAAAATGTAATTCTACTCTGAGGACTAGAACGGGGTACACTCTGCCTTGTGAGCAAAACTGAGAAGAGGTGTTCCGTAGCTTCCCGTTCAGCTTCTACTCCAGCCAAATACTAGGATGGCTGCCTCATTCCCCAACCCTAGTCTCAACGAGTACAGCCATTACAATAACACAGGTTATAATACAAATTTCACAGAAGTCTAAGAGCGATGTCGCAAAACACCTAAATGAATCAAAAACAACAACAGGATTTGACAAGCAATCCATTTCTCAGAGATCGGATCATTCCTTGACAGCTTATAGGAATTCATATTAGTCTATGCAATTATCATGCACGCCATCTATAGCTTGTATAAAGGAAGCAACAGGTTTACAGTATATACCTGTGGCGTTAGATTATAGCAGTGGTCTACTATGCAATATTTCACGATGATCGGATAATTCAGTGACGAGTTCATCCCTGAATAACTGACTTGCGCGCCACCTATAATTTGTGAAAAAAAGAAAAGCAATGGTTATACTGTATTAATGGTTCACGATAGCAGGTATCACTGTGATCGGATCGTTCAATGACGAGTTCATCCCCGAAGAGCTGACCTTGGGAAAAGAAAAATATAGAATTTTGTAGCGTAGACCTATAGGCCTATATCTGTAGGTGTAGACCAGGGGTGCTCAACATACACCCGCGGGGAGGACGCATCCCACGAAGACAATGTGCCCCCCTACCGTGTTTTCATAATGTGCTCAAGTTCCAGCCAATCAAATCTTTTAAGGCGACACACACTAACAAACAGACAAAGGATGATCTATAGGTATATACTAGCAGTAGTGTCCGGCTTCGCCCGGTGGATTTATTTGTTTTATGGATGATAATGAATATTAATACAGAACTGACACATGATACTCAACTAACAGAAAAAAAAATATAGCTTTTCGTGGTGGTGGTGATGGTTGTAGTGGGGGTGATAAGTAGTACAGTATAATGGACGTAACATCCAGGTAATTTTCCCGTAATGATAATAATGAATAGGGAAACGGCTATTTACTAACTACATCACTGACACTTGCAATTTACAAACAAATTTAAATAAATGATTAGATAGAGGAGTAAGTGAAATAAAAGACACTGCCAAGGACCTATATCTCATTGGCTGTTAGAAATGTAGAGACCAATAGTGTCGTCTTTTGTCACATAGCGCCGTAGAAAGATAATCATAACACTTTGGAAACTTCGGCTGTCCCGAGCTCCTGAGGTAGCAATAGTATCATTTATCGTCAAATAGCGCTCAACGATAAGTTTCAGAATAAATGAAGGTAAATTTGAAAGCACCAACGCTTATTGCATCTGATAACCTCAATGTACTGCACCAACACCATTGCACTTATACAAAGGCATAATATTATCATGGTGATAACTGTTTTAAGAAGCCTAAGAAATCGTTTTGCACTAATTACTCCCCGTGACTGCAATCTATAAGCAGAGCAAGATTTAACTATTTTAGCAATTCTGCACCAGAACACTGGTAGGGGCGATGTGATGCAGCCCGAATTGCCAGTCAACAATAGACTTATTAAAATACTTTTACAGTTACACTACTACGGACATGAATGGTTCTAGAGCCTTAATACGTGGTTTTCAAGTTCATCTTGTTTGTTATTCTAAATCTAGGGAATGGAGAGCGTTGTCCAAAATATCAAGTGGACAGTGTTACCAGCAGGGTTTCAAAGTATATGCAAAATTTGGTGAAATTAGGAGGAACAGTGGTCTCTACGAAATTTAAAATGGACAGTGTCACCCGTAGGGTTCCAAAGGGTAAATATACAAAATGTGGTTCAGATCGGTGAAACGGTGTAGATTTGTGCCAAAAGACCTAAATGCAGGGAATGGAGTGGTCTGTCATAAATTGCAAGTAGGCAGTGTTACTCGCAGGGTTCCAAAGGGTAAGTATACACATATTGGTTCATATCGGTGAAACTGTGTGGATTGGTGCCAAAGGGCCTAAATGCAGGGAATAGAGTGGTCTGTCCGAAATTTCATGTAAACAGTGTTAAGTTACTCGCAGTGTTCCAAAGAGCAAGTATACACATTTTGGTTCAGATCGGTGAAAGGTTGTAGATTTGTGCCTTAGGGCCTAAATGCAGGGAATGGACTGATCTGTCATAAATTTAATGTAGACAGTGTTACTCGCGGGGTTCCAAAGGGTAAGTATATACATTTTGGTTCAGATCGGTGAAACGGTGTAGATTTGTGCCAAAGGGCCTAAATGCAGGGAGTGGAATGGTCTATCCGAAATTTCATGCAGACAGGGTTACTCGCAGGGTTCCAGAGAATAAGTATACACATTTTGGTTCAGATCGGTGAAACTGTGTGGATTGGTGCCAAAGGGCCTAAATGCAGGGAATAGAGTGGTCTGTCCGAAATTTCATGTAAACAGTGTTAAGTTACTCGCAGTGTTCCAAAGAACAAGTATACACATTTTGGTTCAGATCGGTGAAAGGTTGTAGATTTGTGCCTTAGGGCCTAAATGCAGGGAATGGACTGGTCTGTCATAAATTTCATGTAGACAGTGTTACTCGCGGGGTTCCAAAGGGTAAGTATACAAATTTTGGTTCAGATCGGTGAAACGGCGTGCGTATCACTAACCATAACGCCAGCGCACGCGGATAAAGCTCTTCGGGAGCACTTGTTCTCCCGACTTACTGAACAAAAATCAATATTTAAGGTTTCCTGTGAGGTGTAGCCAAATGCTACATAGGCTAAACTATTCCTCTTGAGGGCCGATAACCTAAATGTTAGGCCCCTTAAAACAACAATTATCATCATCATATTCCTCTTGAATCTGGCTACCATATACAAAAATAATTTTTCGAATCCGATTGGTAGTTTCAGAGAATAGCGCGTTTAAACACACAAATAAACAAACTGTTCAGCTTTATTATATTAGTATAGATTTTATTTTATGAAAATAGGCCAACAACATTTCATAAAATGAAAAGAGGCTAAAAATATCGCCATGTGAAATTCTATGCATAATAATTAACTATGTTATATTATTAGCCTATTTTCATTTATCCTACTCATGTTAATTGTCTCTATCAACATACAAAATTTCAGTTTGATTGCTGTAATAGATTCGTAGATATTGAGAACCGACAAAATATTTCGGATGGTCGCCATGTTGGATTTTATATATGTAAGTCCTAGAGTTATGTACTGTTACATGAAGATTATTGTGTACGTGCAGCATTCAAACTTCAATCGCATGATTAGGACACAAGAAGTAACAAAGAGATTTTAAAATTTCGCACAGCTGCCATCTTGTGGTTATGGAAACAATTGAAGTAAATTAGATGGCAGTGGATTAACATTCGTATAAGGATTTACTGTACCAAGTTTCACTGCACTTGGATGGTTAAATTGCGAGAAACGTCCATGTAAATATGTATACTTCGCGTCGCCGCCATGTTGGATTTGTGATCACCAGGTTATTTAAAGTGCTATAGCTGAACTTAAGTTCATAGCCCCTATGAACATAAAAACAATCAGTTTGATTGCTATAATAGATTCGTAGATATTCAGAGCCGTCTAAATATTTCGGATGGTCACCATGTTGGATTGTTAAATGTATAGGCCATAGTGTCATGTACAATTAAAGGAAAATTATTGGGTAGGTTCATTATTCAAACTTTCACTTCGATCGCATGATTACAACACAAGAAATAAAAACTTAATTTCAAAATTCGCACAGCCGCCATCTTGAGGTTATGCAAACAATCGAACTACATTGGATACCAGTGCATTACAATGTGTATAAACATTTCCTGTACCAGATTTCATTGCGTTTGGAACAACAAAATCGCGAGAAAGGTCTATTAAAATTTTTCAAATTCGCTTGGCCGCCATGTTTTTTTTGTAGTTAACCGGTTTTTGAAAGTCTTACAGATGAAGTTCCAGTAGTGCCCTTTATCTCCATACAAAATTTCAGGGTGATACCGCCAAAAGTTTCAGAGATATAGAATGCCGGTGAAATATTTCGCACATCCGCCATCTTGTGGTTATGTAAACAATTGAACGATGTTCGATGTCGGTGCATTGCAATGTGTATAAACATATACTGTACCAAGTTTTATTGCGTTTGGTTGGTTAAATCGCGAGAAACGTCTATTTAAAAGTCGCAAATTCGCGTGGCCGCCATGTTGGTTTTGTAGTTACCAGTTTTTCAAACGTTACATAGGTGAACTTCTAGTAGTTCCCTTTATTACCGCAAAAAATTCCAGGGTGATATCGGGAATAGTTTCGGAGATATTGAATGCTGGTGAAATATTTCGCACAGCCGCCATGTTGGATTGGTGAGACGTAACAAATTTTGAAGGGCACGGTCGGGGTCGCCCGGAATCGTGCTATGAACTTACCGAGTTTCATTGAAATCGCTCCAGAGTAGGGAATATAAGCCGAAGCTGGCACAGGGGCTAATGCGCAAGATGGCGGCCGCGCGCAACCAGCCCTATGTTATCCTTATGGAGGGGTTAGTCAGAGCTGGCACAGGGGCTAATGCGCAAGATGGCTGCCACACTCTGAGACCGTGAATAATGTCACAGGGGGAGGTCGGCCGTGTAGTCGCTAAATGGAATATTTATTGTTTTTATTATTATTATTATTAATATTAATTTTATTAGGTAATTATTGATTGATAGCTTGCCACGGTGGGTGAGTGGTTATTGTGTCGGACTACCAATCCCAAGCTTGCAGGTTTGCTCTTGGTCGTGGTAAGTGATTTTTTAAAGGCGGCAAAAATTAAGACAAGCATGTCATACGATGTTGGCATGTAAAAGAATGCAGGGAGAGGTCGTCTATGCAGTTGCTAAATGGAATATTTATTATTATTATTATTATTTATTATTATTATTATTAGGTAATCTTGCATTGATTATGTACAATCAAGACCAGTCTTATATTGTCCACTTTTTGGTGTAGTGGTTAGCATTCTTGGCTGTTACTGTGGAGGCTCGGGTTCGAGTCCTGGCTCTGTCAAGATTTTAAATTCTAGGCTGAGGGTTGGAATGGGGTACACTCAACCTTGTGAGGCAAAACTGACAGGAGCTGGCTTTTGATTCATACCGCTGCCATTCTGCCTAACCCAACTTCACCTAACCTAACCTAACCTAACCTTACCTAACCTAACCAGATCCCACGTTACCTTACCTAACCTAACCTAACCTAACTTAACTTCAAAGTCAGAATGTACAATACATTTTTTTTATATCCTCATAAATTAGATATAGAGAATGTCCACCACGATTTAGATCCTCGAGCACACTTTTCTGACATATATCATTAAAACGTGTAGAAAGGAATGTCTGATAATTTTCACTAACACATAATACAAGTTCACCATACATTGTGTCCACTTTTTGAATGTTAATGATACGGAAAAGAGTATGCATTGGTAATTCAGTGAGCTTTTTTTCCTCTCTAATCAATAGTTCTACCCCCATAGCATTGTGAATATTTATTGTAGTAGCCTATAAAGAATCAAAAAAATCATATCTATTACAGTTTAGCTATAAGAGACCAGAACCACTATAACATTTTATTCTAATAAGGAGATTTCCATAATGAAAAGAAAAAAAGCTCACCATATTGGTGGATTGTGTGTAAGTAAACGTCTTTCGCTGCATGATGCCACTACTAAACTGATAGTCATACAACAGACAAGTGAGTTCATGTTTAGCTGACGTAATCGTATGTTCCCACGCACTTCCTGTGTATTGCACGCGCCGTAGTGGCTAAATTTGAAACTAGATGAGATGGTTTGCTGATGTAATCGTATGTTCACCTGCACGCACACGCAGGCCCCTGTGAATGGGTCCCTGTGGACGAGTCCCTGTGGACGGGTCATTGTTGACGGGTCATTGTTGACGGGTCCTTGTTGACGAGCCCCCTGTGGACGGGTCCTTGTTGACGGGTCCTTTTTGACTAATCCCTTTAGACCGGTTCCTTTTGACTGGGTCATGACCCCTAATGCTATAATGAAATTAAAACGTTGTTCCACATGATACGCAAGCAAAGAGCCGATCGCTACTATGAATTAACATTTATGTTTTTGTTTTGTTTTACGCATGTGTACTTGGGTTTTTTGTAAGAGGGCGGGCTTTTTGAATACAGATTTATAAATGAGTTATTTATTTTTAAATTACCAAAAGATCCAAAACTAATAGGTAATTAGCTTTTTAACATTTCATGGACCAATAAGGCTATGGGACTTGTATTAGAGGTCGTTGGATTGAGGTGACATTTTGTTTTTGAATGTATTATTTATTTTTATCAAAAGGGCTTAACTACACTTTTTAATATCTCGCTAACTAATAATCAGAGAGGGATAAGTGAGGTGTCATGGGACTCAGGATGGTTAACCATTTTCCATGGCCAAGGAATTTACCCAAAATATCCAATACATTAAGGTCATTGACCTGAGATTTTATAAACTAATAATTGGATACGAACATGTGAGATGTTTACCATGTGTGATGAAACATAGCTAGGTAGAGAAAGAATTAGTGTAGGTGACTGACAAGTCTTTTACCATTGAAACTTGTTTTCAGATCAAACTGCAGTATAGAGAGAGTATAGGTTGCAGGTATGGGTTAATAAATGAGAAACGGTGTACGCAAACTCTGATTTATCAAGAATTAAGAGTAGACTATCTTTAATTGATTGGTTAAAGATAATAGCTAAAACACAAAAATGCTCAGTGGTTACCGAGACAAAATGGTTGCTACACACAACAAGCTTTAAATACTTGAGGCTAATAATCTATACACACACACACACTCGCTTGTTGTAAACTAAACTGTGTTGCTGTCAGTGCTCAGACAGTAGGCTGATGACAAAATGCATTGCTAACAGAAATATAATCATTTCCAGTTGTCTAATGTTACCAGCTGTGTTGCAGTGGTAAGCACTTTTAGCTCTTGTACTGGTGGTCTTAACTCGAATTCCAGGTCTGAGGCCTAGAACAAGTTGAACTTAGAAACAAGGGCATAGTGGTGCAGTGGTTAAGCTGTTAGCCTTTCACTAGGGGTTCGATTTCAGGTTAATATGCATGTCATAAACATATTAAACAAAACAAAACAGAAATAACGTTTAAAACTGATTACATTTGTGTCTTTTCAAATTATTACTTGGATTACAAATACAAAGGTGAACTGGGTTTGATATACAGTTAATGCTGTCTATCACACACTAGACTGTAAGAAAGCCGAAAGAGCAAAAGGCGTAGGTAGAGCAGTGGTAAAATTGCTATATGTAGAGAACTACCTGGCAAAGCTATATCGCATAAACAGTGCAGGATACAATCCAGTAATCAAATTTGTATCTTGTGGAACAGAGAAATGCACTTACGTGAGAAAATGTAAGTTCATGTGTAATATGACCTAACACACAAGTGTTCACCTGTGCACATGCATGATAAGAGCTAACAAGTCACATTCTGTTTAGTTCGTACGTAACGTTAGGTTAGGGCTAATGCACACACCCTAGTACACGAGGCACATGCCATTTGAGAGCAGGTCAAGGGATCTAACTTGGTGGATGGATGTGTTCTAACGAGTCATTTGTAGTTGAAAGAGAATAATACTTGTTCTTAAGATGTTAAAACTGAGGAAATGAATGTACAGTAAGACGTCTTGTTATTTCCTGTGTCATATTACAGACATGGCAGAGAGCACACGGTTCTGTTGCTATGACTACGCTGCAGTAATTTGAAACCCTACGTGTTCATTAAGACAATGGGTGATGATTATGCAAAGTTAGCAGTCATTGGATATTACACAGGTGTTCCTTTCGGTGTCATGTTGCTGACATGGCAGGGGAGCGCACAGTTCTATTGCTACGACTAACGCTGCAGTAATTTGAAAGCCCAAGGTGTTGATCAAGACAATGGGTGATGAATATGCAAAGTCAGCAGTAATTGGATACCACACATCCACATTGACTAAATCATAAACGTGTTGTCATAACCATTAGAAACCGCATTTAAAGATTTTAGATTTTACTTTCTAAATTTAAGATTTTTTTGATTTTTAGATTTTACTTTTTTACATTTTCCTAAAAGAGTAAACAACAAGGTCACATACCTAATCTCATTAAACCTAACTTTACCAAACCTAACTTAAGCTAATCCAAAGGCTAATGCACATACCCAAAGCATATAAGGTACATGCAACTATCCTTATGCTAGTCTTACAGGTTACTGAACAACATCATCACTACCCAAACGGATTTTTTTTCATTTTGTTGTTTACACATATGTCAATTTTCCAATTCCCCATTTTCAGTTTTTTTAATGTCAGGTTTTTAGTGTTTTCAATTTCATAATATGGAAAACATGGATTTTTGCATTTTGTTGTTTACACATTTATTAATTTCACAATTTCCCAATTTCAGTTCTTAAAATGTCAGTTTAAAGTTTTTCAATTTCATGATATAGAAACATGGATTTTCCAATTTATTGTTTTCTCATTTGTCAATTTACCAAATTTATATTTACATTTTTTTTAAAATTTCAGGTTAGTGTTTTTTGTTCTATTTGTTAATATGGAAACATGGATTTTTTTACAATTTGTGTTTTACATGTCATGCAATTATCCTTATGCTAGTCTTATAGGTTACTGTACAACATGATTACTATTCCCCACTGGATTTTGTTTTTTCATTTTTTGTTGTTTATACATATGCCAATTTTCCAATTTACCATTTTCAGTTTTTTATGTCAGTTTTTAGTTGTTTTTTTTTCAATTTGATAATATGGAAAACATGGATTTTGCATTTTGTTGTTTACACATTTATTAATTTCGCAATTTCCCATTTTCAGTTCTTAAAATGTCAGTTTAAAGTTTTTCAATTTCATGATATTGAAACATGGATTTTCCAATTTGTTGTTTTCAAATTTGTCAATGTACCAAATTCACATTTACAGTTTTTTTAAATTTCAGTTTAATGTTTTTTTGTTCTATTTGTTAATATGGAAACATGGATTTTTTTACAATTTGTGTTTTTTACATGTCATGCAATTATTCTTATGCTAGTCTTATAGGTTACTGTACAACATGATTACTACCCCACTGGATTTTTTTTTTTCATTTTGTTGTTTACACATATGCCAATTTTCCAATTCCCCATTTTCAGTTTTTTTAATATTAGTTTTAAGTTTTTCAATTTCATAATATGGAAACATGGATTTTGCATTTTGTTGTTTACACTTTTATCAATTTTACAATTTCCCATTTACAGTTCTTAAAATGTCAGTTTAAAGTTTTTCAATTTCATGATATAGAAACATGGATTTTCCAATTTGTTGTTTTCACATTTATTAATTTACCAAATTCCCATTTACAGTTTTTAAAATTTCAGTTTAATGTTGTTGTTTTTTTCTATTTGTCAATATGGAAACAAGGATTTTTTTCCAATTTGTGTTTTACATGTTCATTTAGCATTAGGAGTGGAGAAAGGTGGGTAGTAATTAAAAATGTGCAAGCAGTGCCCATTGTTGACAGGTCATTGTTGACTAGTCCTTTTCATACAACAGACAAGTGAGTTCATGTTTCGCATGCATTACTAAAAATGTAATACCATGCAAGTGTTTAACATTTTTACAAATTAGCTTATGTATTAGTTTATGTGTGGGGTCTCATGTTGAGCATTTTGTATTGACTTATTTGACAAGTTATTTTTGTCAATGCATTTAGTGGATTTTTCTCTTGGTCTTGGAAAGTATATCAGTCCATTTTATCACAACATAATGCTTACTGCCATGTTTTTAAGCAGCAACAACACACTTAACTTAAAAAAAAACACTAAAGTACTCTAAGGTGCCTAAGATGACTAAAGTGCCTAGTCAAGAACATTATTTTTTTTTTGCAAAAAAAGGTGAATGGGGAAAGTAGACTATATGTTTAAAATAAAAAAAATCATATAAAGTCATATGTTAGCCCTAACACCTACGTTTATTCCATTCTTAGTCGAAAAATATTACATTTTTTAAAATATTTCTAAAAATATTTGGAAAGTAGGCTATATTTTGAAAACTACTCATCCTATAAAGTCATATATAGACTCAAACCAATGAGTTTTATATCCTTAATCGTTAGAACAAAATATGGAATTATTGACATTTTTTCAAAAAATGATCATTTTGAAAAAGGGGTATACATTGGAAACTAGGAATTTTACAAAAAAGTGTGTTTGACATAAATGACAGGTATTTACCACTTCTACCCACAAGCCAAGTCCCAGATCTCTGGGACAACATCCAAAAATGTTTTTATTGTGAAGAAGGCGATATTTTCAAAACGTATCATTCTAAAAAGTCATATATAGACTCAAACAAATGTTCTTAAAGTTATTTAACGTTAAAACAAAACTTAACATTTGTTTCATTTTTTCTAAAAAAGTCCAATTTTCAAAATTGTCTATGGTGGCTTATGTTGGTGGCTTATGGTGGTGGCTTATGGTGGTGGTTTATGGTGGCTTATGGTGGCTTATGGTGGTGGTTTATTGTGGCTTATGGTGGCTTATGGTGGTGGCTTATGATGGTGGCTTATGTTGGTGGTTTATGATGGTGGCTTATGGTGGTGGCCTATGGTGGCTTATGGTGGTGGCATATGTTGGTGACTTATTTTTGGTGGTTTACGTTAATACCTTATTTGTAATGGCTTATTTGACAAGTTATTTTTTGTCAATGTATTTAGAGGATTTTTCTCTTGGTCTTGGAAAGTATCTCAACCCTTTTTGTTATGGTAGCATAATGCTTACCGCCATGTTTGTAAGCAAAAACACTACACTAAAATTCCAAGAATCCAAAGTACTCTAAGGTTAATGATTGTCTCTCAACTCCTTTCAACGACTAGTCAAAAACATTATATATATTTTTAAAATTTTTCAAAAAAGGTAAATTGGGGAAGTAGGCTATATGTTTAAATTAAAAATCATATCAAATCATATGCGAACTCTAACACCTACGTCTATCCCACTCTCATTCAAAAAAATATAATATTCTTTAAATTTTTTCCAAAACAATATTTGGAAAGTAGGCCATATTTTGAAAACTAATCATCCTATAAAGTCATATATAGACTCAAACCAATGGCTTTTATATCCTTAATCGTAAGTACAAAATATGGATTTTTTTACATTTTTTTTCAAAAAAATGTTCTTTTTAAAACGGGGGCTATATTTTGGAAACTAGGAATTTTACAAAAAAGTTTGTTTAACGTAAATGACAGGTATTTACCCCCACTACCCACAAACCAAGTCCCAGGTCTCTGGGGGCAAAATCCAAAAAAAGTTCAATTTGGAAAGTAGGCGATATTTTGAAAACTAATCATCCTAAAAAGTCATATATAGACTCAAACCAAATGGCTTTTATGTCCTTAATTGGTAGAACAAAACTTAACATTTTTTCAGTTTTTCCAAAAAAGTCCAATTTTCAAAATTGTTTATATTTTGGGAACTAAGAATTTTACAAAAAAGTTTGTTTAACGTAAATGAAAGGTCTTTACCCCCTCTACCCCAAAAATACATATCAGGTCCCTAGGACAAAAACTGTGCAGTAGTGTGTTTTGGACAGTTCAAAACCCACCTCCACCTCCCCACCTCCAAGATGGCGGCCGTAGCTTAACTTAACCTAGCCTAACCTAACAAGATGGCGGCCGTAGCTTAACTTAACCTAGCCTAACCTAACAAGATGGCGGCCGTAGCCTAACCAAACCTAACCTAACTACGAGGTGTGATCAAAAAGTTCCAAAAATGTGGCTGCAACTTAACCAAACCTAGCCTAGCCTAACCTAACCTAACCTACAAAGTGTGATCAAAAAGTTCCAAAATGGCGGCCGTAGCTTAACTTAACCTAACCTAACTTAACCTAAACCTACGAGGTGTGATCAAAAAGTTCCAAAATAGTGGTCATAGCTTAACTGAACCTTGCCTAACCTAACCTAACCTAAACCTACGAAGTGTGGTCATAAAGTTCCAAGATGGTGGTCGTAGCTTAACTCAACCTAACCTAACCCTACGAGGTGTGATCAAAAAGTTCCAAAAAATGGCTGCAGTAGCTTAACTTAACCTTTGAGTCATTTTTTTTACGGGTCCCGGGCAACGGGTCCTTGTTGACGGGTCCCTGTGGGCGGGTCCTTTGGACTGATCCCTATGGACTGGCCCTTGCATTTTATCCAAATTATGTCAAAGGGGACCCGCCACAGGGACCCGTCAACAAGGACCCGTCCCCCGGGACCCGTAAAAAAAATGACTCAAAGGTTAAGTTAAGCTACTGCAGCCATTTTTTGGAACTTTTTGATCACACCTCGTAGGGTTAGGTTAGGTTGAGTTAAGCTACGACCACCATCTTGGAACTTTATGACCACACTTCGTAGGTTTAGGTTAGGTTAGGTTAGGCAAGGTTCAGTTAAGCTATGACCACTATTTTGGAACTTTTTGATCACACCTCGTAGGTTTAGGTTAAGTTAGGTTAGGTTAAGTTAAGCTACGGCCGCCATTTTGGAACTTTTTGATCACACTTTGTAGGTTAGGTTAGGTTAGGCTAGGCTAGGTTTGGTTAAGTTGCAGCCACATTTTTGGAACTTTTTGATCACACCTCGTAGTTAGGTTAGGTTTGGTTAGGCTACGGCCGCCATCTTGTTAGGTTAGGCTAGGTTAAGTTAATCTACGGCCGCCATCTTGTTAGGTTAGGCTAGGTTAAGTTAAGCTACGGCCGCCATCTTGGAGGTGGGGAGGTGGAGGTGGGTTTTGAACTGTCCAAAACACACTACTGCACAGTTTTTGTCCTAGGGACCTGATATGTATTTTTTGGGGTAGAGGGGGTAAAGACCTTTCATTTACGTTAAACAAACTTTTTTGTAAAATTCTTAGTTCCCAAAATATAAACAATTTTGAAAATTGGACTTTTTTGGAAAAACTGAAAAAATGTTAAGTTTTGTTCTACCAATTAAGGACATAAAAGCCATTTGGTTTGAGTCTATATATGACTTTTTAGGATGATTAGTTTTCAAAATATCGCCTACTTTCCAAATTGAACTTTTTTTGGATTTTGCCCCAGAGACCTGGGACTTGGTTTGTGGGTAGTGGGGGTAAATACCTGTCATTTACGTTAAACAAACTTTTTTGTAAAATTCCTAGTTTCCAAAATATAGCCCCCGTTTTAAAAAGAACATTTTTTTGAAAAAAATGTAAGAAATTCCATATTTTGTACTTACGATTAAGGATATAAAAGCCATTGGTTTGAGTCTATATATGACTTTATAGGATGATTAGTTTTCAAAATATGGCCTACTTTCCAAATATTGTTTTGGAAAAATTTTAAAGAATATTATATTTTTTTGAATGAGAGTGGGATAGACGTAGGTGTTAGAGTTCGCATATGATTTGATATGATTTTTAATTTAAACATATAGCCTACTTCCCCAATTTACCTTTTTTGAAAAATTTTAAAAATATATATAATGTTTTTGACTAGTCGTTGAAAGGAGTTGAGAGACAATCATTAACCTTAGAGTACTTTGGATTCTTGGAATTTTAGTGTAGTGTTTTTGCTTACAAACATGGCGGTAAGCATTATGCTACCATAACAAAAAGGGTTGAGATACTTTCCAAGACCAAGAGAAAAATCCTCTAAATACATTGACAAAAAATAACTTGCCAAATAAGCCATTACAAATAAGGTATTAACGTAAACCACCAAAAATAAGTCACCAACATATGCCACCACCATAAGCCACCATAGGCCACCACCATAAGCCACCATCATAAACCACCAACATAAGCCACCATCATAAGCCAACACCATAAGCCACCATAAGCCACCATAAACCACCACCATAAGCCACCATCATAAGCCACCACCATAAGCCACCATAAGCCACCATAAACCACCACCATAAGCCACCACCATAAGCCACCAACATAAGCCACCATAGACAATTTTGAAAATTGGACTTTTTTAGAAAAAATGAAACAAATGTTAAGTTTTGTTTTAACGTTAAATAACTTTAAGAACATTTGTTTGAGTCTATATATGACTTTTTAGAATGATACGTTTTGAAAATATCGCCTTCTTCACAATAAAAACATTTTTGGATGTTGTCCCAGAGATCTGGGACTTGGCTTGTGGGTAGAAGTGGTAAATACCTGTCATTTATGTCAAACACACTTTTTTGTAAAATTCCTAGTTTCCAATGTATACCCCTTTTTCAAAATGATCATTTTTTGAAAAAATGTCAATAATTCCATATTTTGTTCTAACGATTAAGGATATAAAACTCATTGGTTTGAGTCTATATATGACTTTATAGGATGAGTAGTTTTCAAAATATAGCCTACTTTCCAAATATTTTTTAGAAATATTTTAAAAAATGTAATATTTTTCGACTAAGAATGGAATAAACGTAGGTGTTAGGGCTAACATATGACTTTATATGATTTTTATTTTATTTTAAACATATAGTCTACTTTCCCCATTCACCTTTTTTTGCAAAAAAAAAATAATGTTCTTGACTAGGCACTTTAGTCATCTTAGGCACCTTAGAGTACTTTAGTGTTTTTTTTTTGAAAGTTAAGTGTGTTGTTGCTGCTTAAAAACATGGCAGTAAGCATTATGTTGTGATAAAATGGACTGATATACTTTCCAAGACCAAGAGAAAAATCCACTAAATGCATTGACAAAAATAACTTGTCAAATAAGTCAATACAAAATGCTCAACATGAGACCCCACACATAAACTAATACATAAGCTAATTTGTAAAAATGTTAAACACTTGCATGGTATTACATTTTTAGTAATGCATGCGAAATATGAACTCACTTGTCTGTTGTATGAAAAGGACTAGTCAACAATGACCTGTCAACAATGGGCACTGCTTGCACATTTTTAATTACTACCCACCTTTCTCCACTCCTAATGCAAAATGAACATGTAAAACACAAATTGGAAAAAAAATCCTTGTTTCCATATTGACAAATAGAAAAAAACAACATTAAACTGAAATTTTAAAAACTGTAAATGGGAATTTAGTAAATTAATAAATGTGAAAACAACAAATTGGAAAATCCATGTTTCTATATCATGAAATTTAAAAACTTTAAACTGACATTTTAAGAACTGTAAATGGGAAATTGTAAAATTGATAAAAGTGTAAACAACAAAATGCAAAATCCATGTTTCCATATTATGAAATTGAAAAACTTAAAACTAATATTAAAAAAACTGAAAATGGGGAATTGGAAAATTGGCATATGTGTAAACAACAAAATGAAAAAAAAGATCCAGTGGGGTAGTAATCATGTTGTACAGTAACCTATAAGACTAGCATAAGAATAATTGCATGACATGTAAAAAACACAAATTGTAAAAAAAATCCATGTTTCCATATTAACAAATAGAACAAAAAAACATTAAACTGAAATTTAAAAAAAACTGTAAATGTGAATTTGGTAAATTGACAAATTTGAACACAACAAATTGGAAAATCCATGTTTCAATATCATGAAATTGAAAAACTTTAAACTGACATTTTAAGAACTGAAAATGGGAAATTGCGAAATTAATAAATGTGTAAACAACAAAATGCAAATTCCATGTTTTCCATATTATCAAATTGAAAAAAAAAACAACTAAAAACTGACATAAAAAACTGAAAATGGTAAATTGGAAAATTGGCATATGTATAAACAACAAAAAATGAAAAAACAAAATCCAGTGGGGAATAGTAATCATGTTGTACAGTAACCTATAAGACTAGCATAAGGATAATTGCATGACATGTAAAACACAAATTGTAAAAAAAATCCATGTTTCCATATTAACAAATTGAACAAAAAACACTAAACTGAAATTTAAAAAAAAATGTAAATATAAATTTGGTAAATTGACAAATGAGAAAACAATAAATTGGAAAATCCATGTTTCTATATCATGAAATTGAAAAACTTTAAACTGACATTTTAAGAACTGAAAATGGGAAATGGTGAAATTAATAAATGTGTAAACAACAAAATGCAAAAATCCATGTTTTCCATATTATGAAATTGAAAACACTAAAAACCTGACATTAAAAAAACTGAAAATGGGGAATTGGAAAATTGACATATGTGTAAACAACAAAATGAAAAAAAATCCGTTTGGGTAGTGATGATGTTGTTCAGTAACCTGTAAGACTAGCATAAGGATAGTTGCATGTACCTTATATGCTTTGGGTATGTGCATTAGCCTTTGGATTAGCTTAAGTTAGGTTTGGTAAAGTTAGGTTTAATGAGATTAGGTATGTGACCTTGTTGTTTACTCTTTTAGGAAAATGTAAAAAAGTAAAATCTAAAAATCAAAAAAAATCTTAAATTCTAATGTAAAATCTAAAATCTTTAAATGAGGTTTCTAATGGTTATGACAACACGTTTATGATTTAGTCAATGTGGATGTGTGGTATCCAATTACTGCTGACTTTGCATATTCATCACCCATTGTCTTGATCAACACCTTGGGCTTTCAAATTACTGCAGCGTTAGTCGTAGCAATAGAACTGTGCGCTCCCCTGCCATGTCAGCAACATGACACCGAAAGGAACACCTGTGTAATATCCAATGACTGCTAACTTTGCATAATCATCACCCATTGTCTTAATGAACACGTAGGGTTTCAAATTACTGCAGCGTAGTCATAGCAACAGAACCGTGTGCTCTCTGCCATGTCTGTAATATGACACAGGAAATAACAAGACGTCTTACTGTACATTCATTTCCTCAGTTTTAACATCTTAAGAACAAGTATTATTCTCTTTCAACTACAAATGACTCGTTAGAACACATCCATCCACCAAGTTAGATCCCTTGACCTGCTCTCAAATGGCATGTGCCTCGTGTACTAGGGTGTGTGCATTAGCCCTAACCTAACGTTACGTACGAACTAAACAGAATGTGACTTGTTAGCTCTTATCATGCATGTGCACAGGTGAACACTTGTGTGTTAGGTCATATTACACATGAACTTACATTTTCTCACGTAAGTGCATTTCTCTGTTCCACAAGATACAAATTTGATTACTGGATTGTATCCTGCACTGTTTATGCGATATAGCTTTGCCAGGTAGTTCTCTACATATAGCAATTTTACCACTGCTCTACCTACGCCTTTTGCTCTTTCGGCTTTCTTACAGTCTAGTGTGTGATAGACAGCATTAACTGTATATCAAACCCAGTTCACCTTTGTATTTGTAATCCAAGTAATAATTTGAAAAGACACAAATGTAATCAGTTTTAAACGTTATTTCTGTTTTGTTTTGTTTAATATGTTTATGACATGCATATTAACCTGAAATCGAACCCCTAGTGAAAGGCTAACAGCTTAACCACTGCACCACTATGCCCTTGTTTCTAAGTTCAACTTGTTCTAGGCCTCAGACCTGGAATTCGAGTTAAGACCACCAGTACAAGAGCTAAAAGTGCTTACCACTGCAACACAGCTGGTAACATTAGACAACTGGAAATGATTATATTTCTGTTAGCAATGCATTTTGTCATCAGCCTACTGTCTGAGCACTGACAGCAACACAGTTTAGTTTACAACAAGCGAGTGTGTGTGTGTGTATAGATTATTAGCCTCAAGTATTTAAAGCTTGTTGTGTGTAGCAACCATTTTGTCTCGGTAACCACTGAGCATTTTTGTGTTTTAGCTATTATCTTTAACCAATCAATTAAAGATAGTCTACTCTTAATTCTTGATAAATCAGAGTTTGCGTACACCGTTTCTCATTTATTAACCCATACCTGCAACCTATACTCTCTCTATACTGCAGTTTGATCTGAAAACAAGTTTCAATGGTGAAAGACTTGTCAGTCACCTACACTAATTCTTTCTCTACCTAGCTATGTTTCATCACACATGGTAAACATCTCACATGTTCGTATCCAATTATTAGTTTATAAAATCTCAGGTCAATGACCTTAATGTATTGGGTATTTTGGGTAAATTCCTTGGCCATGGAAAATGGTTAACCATCCTGAGTCCCATGACACCTCACTTATCCCTCTCTGATTATTAGTTAGCGAGATATTAAAAAGTGTAGTTAAGCCCTTTTGATAAAAATAAATAATACATTCAAAAACAAAATGTCACCTCAATCCAACGACCTCTAATACAAGTCCCATAGCCTTATTGGTTCATGAAATGTTAAAAAGCTAATTACCTATTAGTTTTGGATCTTTTGGTAATTTAAAAACAAATAACTTATTTATAAATCTGTATTCAAAAAGCCCGCCCTCTTACAAAAACCCCAAGTGCACATGCGTAAAACAAAACAAAAACATAAATGTTAATTCATAGTAGCGATCGGCTCTTTGCTTGCGTATCATGTGGAACAACGTTTTAATTTCATTATAGCATTAGGGGTCATGACCCAGTCAAAAGGAACCGGTCTAAAGGGATTAGTCAAAAAGGACCCGTCAACAAGGACCCGTCCACAGGGGGCTCGTCAACAAGGACCCGTCAACAATGACCCGTCAACAATGACCCGTCCACAGGGACTCGTCCACAGGGACCCATTCACAGGGGCCTGCGTGTGCGTGCAGGTGAACATACGATTACATCAGCAAACTATCTCATCTAGTTTCAAATTTAGCCACTACGGCGCGTGCAATACACAGGAAGTGCGTGGGAACATACGATTACGTCAGCTAAACATGAACTCACTTGTCTGTTGTATGACTATCAGTTTAGTAGTGGCATCATGCAGCGAAAGACGTTTACTTACACACAATCCACCAATATGGTAAGCTTTTTTTCTTTTCATTATGGAAATCTCCTTATTAGAATAAAATGTTATAGTGGTTCTGGTCTCTTATAGCTAAACTGTAATAGATATGATTTTTTTGATTCTTTATAGGCTACTACAATAAATATTCACAATGCTATGGGGGTAGAACTATTGATTAGAGGGAAAAAAAGCTCACTGAATTACCAATGCATACTCTTTTCCGTATCATTAACATTCAAAAAGTGGACACAATGTATGGTGAACTTGTATTATGTGTTAGTGAAAATTATCAGACATTCCTTTCTACACGTTTTAATGATATATGTCAGAAAAGTGTGCTCGAGGATCTAAATCGTGGTGGACATTCTCTATATCTAATTTATGAGGATATAAAAAAAATGTATTGTACATTCTGACTTTGAAGTTAAGTTAGGTTAGGTTAGGTTAGGTAAGGTAACGTGGGATCTGGTTAGGTTAGGTAAGGTTAGGTTAGGTTAGGTTAGGTGAAGTTGGGTTAGGCAGAATGGCAGCGGTATGAATCAAAAGCCAGCTCCTGTCAGTTTTGCCTCACAAGGTTGAGTGTACCCCATTCCAACCCTCAGCCTAGAATTTAAAATCTTGACAGAGCCAGGACTCGAACCCGAGCCTCCACAGTAACAGCCAAGAATGCTAACCACTACACCAAAAAGTGGACAATATAAGACTGGTCTTGATTGTACATAATCAATGCAAGATTACCTAATAATAATAATAATAAATAATAATAATAATAATAAATATTCCATTTAGCAACTGCATAGACGACCTCTCCCTGCATTCTTTTACATGCCAACATCGTATGACATGCTTGTCTTAATTTTTGCCGCCTTTAAAAAATCACTTACCACGACCAAGAGCAAACCTGCAAGCTTGGGATTGGTAGTCCGACACAATAACCACTCACCCACCGTGGCAAGCTATCAATCAATAATTACCTAATAAAATTAATATTAATAATAATAATAATAAAAACAATAAATATTCCATTTAGCGACTACACGGCCGACCTCCCCCTGTGACATTATTCACGGTCTCAGAGTGTGGCAGCCATCTTGCGCATTAGCCCCTGTGCCAGCTCTGACTAACCCCTCCATAAGAATAACATAGGGCTGGTGGCGCGCGGCCTCCATCTTGCGCATAAGCCCCTGTGCCAGCTTCGGCTTATATTCCCTACTCTCCAGCCGTTTAGATTTTATTAGGGGACACACACACACACCTCACACACACACACACACACATACACACACGCACACACACACGGACAAAATGTGATCTTATAAGCCTATTTTTTCAAAATTGAAAATAGGATAAAAAAGGCTTATGATATCACCTTTTGTCCGTGCGCGTGTGTGTGTGTGTATGTGTATGTAAATGCGTGTGCTAAACGGCTAGAGCGATTTCAATAAAACTCGGCAAGGTCATAGTACTATTTCGGCCGACCCCGACCTTCAAATTTTATTACGTCTCACCAATCCAACATGGCGGCATTCTATATCTCTGAAACTATTACTGATATCACCCTGAAATTTTGTACGGTGATAAAGGGCACTCTCTAAAAGTTCACTTATGAAACTTTCAAAAACCTGTTAACTACAATACGAATATGGCGGTGAAGCGAATTTGAAACTTTTAAATAGACTTTTCTCGCGATTTAACCATCTAAACGCAATGAAACTTGGTACAGCAAATGTTTAAACGCATTGCAATGCACTGGCCTCTAATTTAGTTCAATTTTCAACATAACTTCAAGATGGCGGCTTTGCGAAATCTTTCACCGGCATTCTATATCTCCGAAACTATTACTGATATCACCCTGAAATTTTGTAGGGTGATAAACGGTACTATTAGAAGTCCAGGTAACTTACAAGACTTCCAAAAACCTGTAAAATACAAAACGAACATGGCGACCAAGCAAAAGTGAAACATTTTAGTAGACTTTTCTTGCGATTAACTATCTGATCACAGTGAAATATGGTACAGTAAATGTTTATACACATTGTAATGCACTGGCATCTAATTTAGTTCAATTGTTCATATAACTTCAAAATGGCGGCTTTGCGCAATTTTAAAATTACGTTTTTATTTCTTGTGTATTATTCATGCGTTCGAAGTGAACGTTTGAATAATGAACCTACGCAAAAATCGTCATCTAATAGCACATAACTCTATGGCCTACATATATAAACCACAAGGGCCCCGAAAACGAGGTCGTCCGAAGAAGACCTGGAAGAGGACGATCGAGGGAGAATGCCTGCAAATGGGGAAGACATGGAGTGAGGTGAAGAGGTTGACCAACAACAGGACCCGATGGAAGCGTTTCTCGAAAGCCCTATGCTCCGAGAGGAGCAACAGGAATTAAGTCAAGTAAGTCTACATATATAAAAATCCAACATGGCGACCAACGGAAATATTTAGACGGTTCTCAATATCTATTAATCTATGATAGCAATAAAACTGAAATATTGCGTGTTTATAGAGGCTATGGACATAAGTTCACCTACTGGACTTTCAATTACCTGGTGAGCACAAATCCAACATGGCGGTGACGCGAAATATAAATATTTAAATGGACGTTTCTCGCGGTTTAACCATCCGAGCGCAGTAAAACTTGGCACGGTAAATGCTTATACAAATTTTAATCCACCGGCATAAAATTTATTTCAATTGTTTTCATAACCACAAGATGGCAGCTGTGCGAAATTTTAACATCTGATTTTCATTTTTTTGTGTCCTTATCATGCGATTGAAGTTTGAATACTGCACCAACACAATAATCGTCATGTAATAGTACACAATTCTAAGACCTATTAGCCTATATAAAAATTCCAACATGGTGACCAGCCGAAACAGACGGTTCTCAATATCTACGAAAGTATTGCTGCAATCAACTGAAATTTTGGATATTGATAGAGGCAATTAACATAAGTACGATATATGGAAATAGGCTGTATAGTTCTTCATGGAACTACTTGTTTGACTTAAGGTACCGTGCCCCCGAGAATGGAAGGGGAAAACAAGGTGTGTTGGAAATATGACCAAAGCAAACATCAGAAAAAGGAAGGAAGCTTGTAGTTTAACGTGACCGTCAATCACGCGTTCATGATCCACGGGACCTCCATTTTACGTGGAATCCGAATCACAGGTCATGGCATTTCACTTCGAAAATCTCACATGCATTGACTGGGAATCGAACCCAGTCCACCTTGGTGAGAGACAGACAGCTTGACCGCTGAGCCACCACGCCCCCAAACATCAGAAAAAACATAACACCCTGCCTCAGCTGTATCAAAAAATAACATTACATTGGCTTGCAGTGGCTTTAACAAACAGCAGCGTTCATTGTTTCACAATAATCAGCCATCTTCCTACAACCACTAAAGAGCAAGTTATATAATTTTTAAAGACAATTTGTTGACCGAAACAATGCTGAAGTGATAGAAGCCATTTTCAGTGTTGCCTAATTCTATTAAGGAAAGCTTTCCAGTCGGTCAATATAAATTGTGCCCAATTGCATTAGGCGGGAAACAAGTATTTACATACCCTAATCTGAAAAGAAAGAGATATTATTACAAACTAACACGCTTGTATGTGCAAAATGGGGGTAATTAATGGGGTAAAATAAAAAAGTCACTAGATCGCAATATGTAAAACTTTTTTTGAGCACTGTATTATTCATCCCATTACTTTTCCTAAAAACACCCAGTTTGTCAAACGAGCCGGGGGTTATGAGAGGAGCCCCCAACGAGCAAAGCGAGTGAGTATTATGCACGTGTATAGCCTACAGTTAGAACAGCACAATATGATAAATAAAATAAAATTAGAGCATGCATGCACTTGCATTCTATTATGGGTATGGTTAACAAAAGTTTGGTGCTTTTCAGTCGGTCAACACGAATGTACCCAAAAGGGTTTGGTTATACCCTAATCCTGAAAAAAATGACATGGGATTAATAAATACACTAGGATGACCAGTTTTGATCGTCAAGCGATCATCATCAGATCCTTTACATTTAGGCTGTAAAATCTGTTTGAAAATACATGTGAAAATATTTACAATACGTACAATTTTTTAGTTGCAGTATTGGTAATACAACTTTTCAGTGTATGCTAGTTGTAGTATATACGATGTAAGGTAAAATGCTAAAATGGTGATAGAAATCCGGAATTTGTCTGTTTGGAGTGACTATATGGTTGTAAAAGTCAACTAAATTTGTACTGTATAGTGCAGGCTATTACTTATCTGGTTGGATGTCTTTCGCGCTGTAGCTGCGAGTAGTATCAACTTCCCTCTTGGAGCAGTGACACTGACAAGTTGCATTACCAATACTGCAACTAAATAATTGTATATATCACCTGTATTTTCAAACATAGATTTTATAGCCTAAGTGTAATGGATCTGATGATGATCGCTTGACGATCGAAACTCGTCATCTTAGTGTATTTATTAATCTCATGTAATTTTTTTCAGGATTAGGGCATAACCCAACTCTTTTGGGTACATTCGTATGGACCGACTGAAAAGCACCAAACTTTTGTTTTCTAAGGCAACACTGAAAAATGGCCTCAAACCCCACAATGTATATGGTTATTTATCTCCGAGGAGCCGTTGGTTGTCCAGTTGTTACGCTATCGCGTGTCTACTCCCATGGATTAGACTGATTGAAGGTCGAAGCGCGTAATCCTAAACTTGCCCCATTATAATAGTGTTCATAACTATTTTTTCCCTGTCATTGCGCAAATTCATTTTGACAAACTGACAATGAACTAAACTGTATCAATGTTCTTCAATAGGTTATAGGTTATGTTATGCGTTCTAATTTGGCTAACGATGTGAAGATTGGCGATTCTAAATGACAGACGACGATCAGCACATGTTGCTAACGTGTCTGCAAGGGACCTGCAAGTGGAGTGGCAACAGTGAACACAACCCTTATTCAACCCAACAGTAAGGATGTATACATTATGGTGTTTGAAGCCATTTTTCATTGTTGCCTTGGTAAACAAAAGTTTGAAGCTTTTCAGTCGGTCAACACGATTGTACCCAAATGAGATGGGTTATTCCCTAATCCTGAAAAATTACATGAGATTATTGGGTACAATCATGTTGACCGATTGAAAAGCATCAAACGTTTGTTTTAAGAATTTATACTATAACTCACCATGTTTGTAGTGGTGGTGGGGGGACAAACGGTAAGGCGACGTGGACTAAGACAATACGCTACCAGTACCTGAAAAGCAGCAGCTCCAAAGGCGATGCAGCCCAGGTGGAGGAGTGTCCGGCCCATGAGCTCGGCCAGAGGTCTCACACAGCCTCGCTGGAAAGTCTGATGACAGTCACCTTCTTGAGGTGAACTGGAGCTGCAGCATGAATAAGGAATCACCTTCCCTGAACGGTAGTCTGACGGCCCGGCTACCCCACAACACTGAAGCTGAAATCATAGAGAGGACATTATCCATGGATAGTTTGCTCAAAAATAGAAATACAGTAATCCTGTAGTAGTGAAATGATATTAGCACGTGTAATGCACATGTAGATGGAAAACTTTACCGAGTCTCGATTCACGTGGCTCTTAGCTGATGAAGGACCTTAGCTCTTACAAATTGACCACTGCTCAGCCCGGTTGACGTACCCAATGCACCCCGTTCCAGCCCTCGCGTCAGTTTCTAAAATCTAAGTGTACAGATCAAATCCCTGTACTCTAGTGGAGCTTGAGAACAATATACAGGAGCAGATATCCCTCATAACGGAAGAGGAATCACACCATGTCAATGCCAATTTATTTACTCGGTACAACGCCTGTCTGACATCTAATGGAGAACATTTCCAGTATCTCCTGTGAAAAGGTAAGTTCTTTAATGATGAATTTACCGTAAACTACTGAATCCTCCCTTCACGCAAGCAGCTTACCGAGCTGGGTTGGCTGGCGGAAGGCGCGTGCGCGCCTGGCCGGTGGCCCTACTCCAACAAAATGCTCACCCTGTATATCCCTCTACCAATTTCCAAACAACGAAAGTGAATTGAATTAATTTTGGTACAAGCAGAGGACACTTCAATTCCATATTGTATGTCACCACCATCCTAACAAAAACAAACGACAGCCACCCGGGTGATCATTACCTAAATCAATTACCAACTAAACTAATCAACGAGACATTACTAATTGTTTGAAAAAAACTATCTTATAGTGAGTTTTAGATGGGCAAATTACAAAGTATTCAGGCCTATAAATTCAAGATGGTGACCGTATGAAACATTTAGACATTGGTCTATAATCCGTTACCTTTTTTTTTACAATGAAGCATTGCCCACAGTTTTATATAAGGAGCCCGCGGCATAGCCGTGCTCGTTGAATAGTTCACAACGACCGCGCGGGCAGCTGCAACAAGTCCAGAGATCGTAGGTTCGAATGCCGGCGCCAACAGCGGCTATCCTGAGTGTGGTTTTCCTCTGGCTTTTCCACACTCCCTCCAGGCAAATGTCGGGGTAGTACCTATTTCAAGTCCCTAATACAGCTACACACATCACTACAGTCACCACATAATACAGGTTACCAGACACATTCAACACACATCCAACTACACTTGGCTGATGATCAAGATGTCCCAAGCCTCTAAATTGAATAACAACAAACAACAAGTTTTATATAAGGAACCCCTGTTCAAGTGATGTTCTTGTCGGATTGAATATTTCGCACAGTCGCCATCTTGGAATATAGAATACTAGCTTTGTGACACGCCGTTGATGGGTTCATACTGTCGGATACATTAAATAATAAAAGAGGTTTACTTCTTTGATTTCAACAATTTTCCACGTGGCGTGAATAGGTGAGCCGAGGCTCATTCAGATCACAACTTACTTAGGTAGTGTTATGCCTTATTACACCTTTTTCTACAGGGTTGGGGATGTGGTGAAATGAATTTATATGTGACTATGAATTTTACGGCCGGATGCTCTTCCTGGTGCCAACTTAATGTGAGTAGTGAACACAGAATGAACTCATTTAAGAGGTCATGGAGTTTGAAGGAAGTGGCCGTGAGCTATTACAGAGTACCGTCCCGGCATTTGCTGGAGTCGAAACAGGGAAACCACTTCAAATACTGTATTTAAAATATGGCCGACGGTTGTGTTCGAACACACTCGTCTTTCAAGATTCTGTAGGTAATTATAATTTACTGCCGTCTCGTCTACGTATGTTATTGATAGGTGGTGAGGTTAAAGTGGTGATAGTGTGACCCACTGCTGCTAAACTTGTTAAGACATCCAACGCTGGACATATTCTTCGCACTATCTCAAGAAGTGATCATTCGATCAAAATGTCATTTGGCTTAAAGTTTTCACAATTTAATTTACAGTGGCATTTATTGTACGCATTTACAAATTGAAACCAAATATCCTTTAAACCTATAAACACAATTTTCAGCCTAGTTTTATCTTAGGGATGCTTCCTACTTAAATGCGAATTTTCATGACATTTACTCCAATAGTTTTTGCGCCAACCCATAACAAACATTAAACTGTGGATATATCAGGTCATTATACATCCCACCTGTGGAAAGTTTTAGACCAAAATTCGAAATGTACAGCCAGAAAGCTTGTATATACACATAATTAACTTTCAACATTTTAGAGCTATAATAACGAAAGTTCGCAGAAAGGTAGGACCGTAGAAATGGACTTATAGGCCCAAGAAAAATAACAGCGATTTCATACGTTCAAGATGGTGGCTGGGCGTTCTATTAAAACATTAAAATCAATACACATGCTGTAACTGCACAGTTAATACGTAACTTGATAAATGAGGAGAATCGTACAGAAGACCTCGCTAGCATTAGTCATACGAAGACTACCACACATCGGGTGCATACTGCACAGCCGCCATGTTGAAAATATAAGGCATTAAAGTGGATAAACCACAACTTATTATAGCTATAACGACGAAACTTCGCAGAAGCTACACTGCTACAAGAGACGTTTGGATATTTTGTGGAGTGGCGTAGTATTAAATCATTAAAGGCAAGATGTAACTGCGCAATCAACAGGAAACTTGGTAAAAGGAAGGGGTAGGTCAATTATATGAGAGATTTCGCTTGCATTGGTCGTTTGACTATCACATTGAATATCGGAAACAACCATCATATTCAATCTATATAGCAAAAAGGTACTTTTTGTGTCCAAGTCAAAAGATCAGTGCCACCATACTTGCAAGATGGTGACTGGACGTACTATTAACACAATAAAAGTACTTCCTCAGGATCCGATACAGAAACACAACGAAACTTAGTATTTTAATCGAGGAGCCTCATATAAGAAGGAACTCCAGTGTTAGTTACAGTAATATCAAACTGATTGTTTAGCGCAACCACCATCTTGAAAGTATAAAATGTTAAAATCGGTAACGTACAACATCAGTTACAAAGATGATTCGTCTATAACGCTTTCACTGTGTAAGGTACAAAATCAGTGAATTCAAATTCAAATTCAGTGATTTCTAACCCTTGCCCTTTAACGAACACAAACCACACGGGAGAATATTACTTTACTCAGTGCACTGTTTGTGCATGACGCTATTAGTTGACCGCCCCAATTCTACGAAATTACACTGCATCACCATAAATTTGAGAGGAAGTAAGCTATGTGTTCCTTACTGAAAACCTTGTTCATTATTGTTATGATATGCACATTCTGTTTGAACTGAATTAATGGGCACGGAAGGGAAGAGAACATATGCTACTATAAGTATGGGGTAATGCAATTACAGCCCTTGGTGTTCCAATGCTAAAAAGAACAGCCTCTGCCGAGTAAATGAATGTACGAACATACAGTATCATGGTAAAGGTAGAATATGAATATTATTGGTATCATTTATTATTGCAAGCTTTTCTATCAGACAACACAAATTGTACTCAATTACATTCGGTGAGAAACCAAGTATTTAAACAACCTAAGCTGAATGAGATATTACATGATATATTTCTTTCATGTTGGGGCGTTCAAATACTTGTTTTCTCACCGAATATAATTGCGTACAATTTGTGTTGACCGACTGAAAAGCTTTCTATAATAGAACTAGGCAACGGCGAAAAATGGCTCCTAATAGGTCTACTTCAATTATTGGTATCAGGACATAGGTAGGTATTACCCATTTAAGATTTGATTGCCGCTGAGCCTGGCTGCACCACCGTTTGTTGATTATTGTAGCAGGAGCCCCGCGGGGTATAAAGAGGAGGACACCGTGATGACACAGTGCAGTCTGCACATAAGTCAAGCAGCATTGCGCGCGCTACCTGTCTTAGAAGGGCAGATAAGCGTCATGTCACCACGGACAGCTACTGGAGCTGAGTCATATCCTACATACGCACCTGTACCTGTCAACGAAGCAGAGTGGCGAGTGACACAAGTAAACAGAGAATAGTTCCCATCTCGATCGCCGGCAATCAATTCGTGAAAGGGTAATACTTCCCACTCCTGTTGCCGAGCCGAGGGCCTTTTGGCCATCACCATACATGTGCTGATATAACGAAGTAGACCAATGCATGCTAAGGTTTTGTTGTTGTAAATTCATTTGAGGGGCTTAGGACATCTTAGTCATCAGTCCCGAGTAGTTGGGTGTGTGTGTTGAACTTGTCTGATAATCTATATTTATGCGATGACTGTAGTAGTGTGTGTAACTGTATCAGGGACAAGGATGGGGTAGGCGCCCCGGGACTTGAAGGAAGGTACTTTCCAGGCATTTGCCTGGAGGGAGTGTGTATGTTCATAATTCCGCTCAGTAAAAGCCGCTCTCAGCGCCGGGATTTGAACCTGAGATCTCCGGACTTGCTGCAGCTACCCTCGCAGCCGTTGTGCACAATTTAACAAGCACGGCTACGCTGTGGGAAACATAATAAGGCACAGTATTCAGTGCTTATTTTTGGGGCAGGTTAATTATCCTTTAGGCCTTAGTCTTGTTTATAAGGAATGCACAGGGAGAGTTGAACATAATTAAAAATTGAGTCTCATGCACATGGAATAATCTGGGCTGGTATGTAGCAGTAGTAGTGCGAGTGATACTTATTATTTAGGTAGGTGCCACGTGGCTAGGAACAAGGTACCGGTACCATTTACCTGGAACGAGTCGATATTCAGCCATCTCGTTAATATCAGCTGTCGTTAAAATCCGCGAGATCGCGTTTATGAATGTTCCTTGTTACTACAGTACAGAGACTTATAAAGAGGTGTCATAAAGTTTCTCAAAACTGTGGTGGTTGTTGTTTTTGTAGTAGTAAGGGGTGTAACATCTAGGTCATTGCCGAAGACTTGTCGGTACTCAGTATAATTCCATATCACTGTACCTTGCTTTGTATTGAGTCCCAAGTTACAGCCGTGTCTTTCTGTTCATGTTTTTGTGAGAGCTCGTTCACGAACTGGTCAAGAGTTAGGACCATGCGAGGCTCCGCTTCTAGAACAAGACTGGCTCTCAATAGCAGGGTCCATACAGCTGCTGCGAGCTCAGTCACTACCATCAGGGCGAGTAGAGAGCAGGACTGGAACATTCAACAGCACATGGATATGTTCAACTTGGACTGGAATATTCATAGTACATAGTACACCATGGAGATGTTCAGCTTGGACTGGAACATCCAACAGTACATGGAGATGTTCAGCTTGGACTGGAACATTCAACAGCTCATGGAGATGTTCAGCATGGACTGGAACATCCAACAGCACATGGAGATGTTCAGCATGGACTGGAACATCCAACAGTACATGGAGATGTTCAGCATGGACTGGAACATCCAAAAGTACATGGAGATGTTCAGCTTGGACTGGAACATCCAACAGTACATGGAGATGTTCAGCATGGACTGGAACATCCAACAGTACATGGAGATGTTCAGCATGGACTGGAACATCCAAAAGTACATGGAGATGTTCAGCTTGGACTGGAACATCCAACAGTACATGGAGATGTTCAGCATGGACTGGAACATCCAAAAGTACATGGAGATGTTCAGCTTGGACTGGAACATCCAACAGTACATGGAGATGTTCAGCTTGGACTGGAACATTCAACAGCACATGAAGATGTTCAGCTTGGAGTGGAACATCCAACAATACATGGAGATGTTCAGCTTGGACTGGAACATCCAACAGTACATGGAGATATTCAGCTTGGACTGGAACATTCAACAGCACATGGAGATGTTCAGCTTGGACTGGAACATCCAACAGTACATGGAGATGTTCAGCTTGGACTGGAACATCCAACAGTACGTGAAGATGTTCAGCTTGGACTGGAACATTCAACAGCACATGAAGATGTTCAGCTTGGACTGGAACATCCAACAGTACATATAACACCATGGAGATGTTCAGCTTCTGAGAGCAGGATTGTAATAAAGTAACATCTAAGTTGAGCCTAATCATTTAACACCTTCAATCTGGGAGTTATATAGAAAGATAATTCGCCATGCTTTGGCAACATACAGGCAGCACTACATGTTCTGTTCTCTAAATACATCAACTTACCAAATTAACAAGCCATTTCTTCTCCTTCGTGGCTCCTTGCCAGCTTAATGCCGACAAGAAGCAGGAGGCCAGACCCATCACGATCAGCATGATTGGAGGTCCGATGACATCCTCGAGCATGAAGGCATGGTACTCCAATATGTGTGCTAGGATGATGCCACTGAGAACCATGAGTACCACGCCCAGCAGCTGTTGACATAAAACACTACATTTCAAAACATATGTACGCCTATATACTGCTCGACACTTTTGTTTTTACTGGGTGTTCAATTGATAACGGACGAAGTAGTCGTTTAAAATTCCATGATGTCACTTCTCTAGCAAAGGTCAAGTATACTTTGACAAGTTGAAACATCGTATAAACTCGCAGGTGTGGCAACAGGACCACTGACTTCCAGGGAGTGCAAGTGAGAGGGCAAGGCGGAGAGCAAGAGAGAGTGTTGCCACAACTAGGAGCAGTAGTGAGAGTATCGGAAGGGACTTTGACAACCCGAAGTAACGATATGTCTGTACTCACGGTTCCTGCATAAACTGACAAGGTGATGGATGAGCCAGCTTGGTGTCCTAGGCGAAACCCCACACAAGACATGGCACAAACCTAGAAGAATTGCTGAGTTTTGACAAGGTGATGATTCATCGTTACTGGCGTTAATTATTGATTATTTGTTTATACACGCACTCACCAGCATTTTGCAGGAAATAGAATGAAGATAAATTTAGCTCACGTAACAGCTTAGACAATCACGGCCACCGTCAGAATGGATGTAAAAGTTCTCCGTCTTGTTGGCTGTCGTCCCGTGGGTGGTTGAGTTTCCCGAAGTTTCATGTGATACTGCGTCCGGCATCTTCACGAGAGACTTCTGTCTCTGTCTCACTGCAAATCCCTTATACACACATAAAAAAGTGTTGCATCACCTCGGTTTCATGATCACCTGACCACTGACGCTGAATATCGGTATAGCTTCACGAACACAGTCCCTTTGACTGTTCCTAGATGTCACTAAACCTGCCCAAAGCTGTAAACAACCATGCATGAGCAGGGCCTATTAGATGGAGGGCGTCCGACAGCTGATCAGGTCCAGTCATTCCAGCAGGAAGGAGGCACACTGCACTTGTTGTCTGTAGTTCTGCCAAACCTAAAAGGTCAATACCGCCGTTCGATCGTATCCGCATTGTTACGTTGTGTCAGGAATGGTTCTCATCAAGGGAAGTTTCCAGACGTCTCCGAGTTAACCAATGAGATGTTTTTTGGGCATAGAGGAGGCACAGAGATACAGGAACTGTCGACGACATGTCTCGCTCAAGCCGCCCAAGGGCCACGACGGCAGTGGATGACCGCTACTTACAAATTTCAGCTCGGAGGAACCCTGAATGCAACGCCACCGTCGTGTTTCGACTCAAACTGTACGCAATAGACTGCATGATGCGTACTTTCACTCCCGACGTCCATGGCGAGGTCCACCTTGGCAGTCCCGACACCATGCAGCGCGGTACAGATGGGCCCAACAACATGCTGAATGGACCCGTCAGAATTGGCATCACGTTCTCTTCACGGAAGAGTGTCGCATATGCCTTCAACCAGACAATCGTCGGAGACGTGTTTGTAGGCAGTCTGGTCAGGCTGAACGTCTTAGACACACTATCCAGCGAGTGCAGCAAGGTGGTGGTTCCCTGATGTTTTGGGGTGGCATCATGTGGGGACAACGTACGCCACTGGTGGTCATGGAAGGCGCCGAAACGGCTCTACGATACATGAATGACATCCTCCGACCCATAGTGCAACCATATCGGAAGAATTTCGCGGTGGCATTCGTCTTCATAGACAACAATTCTCGCCTGGATCGTGCACATCTTGTGAATGCGTTCTTTCATAACGCCATCGCTCGCCTAGAGTTGCCAGCATGTTCTTCAGACATGAACCCCGTCGAACATTCCTGGGGTACATTGAAAAGAGCTGTTTTGGACGAGACGACTCACCAACCAATCTGAGAGATATACGCTGAATCGCCGTTGAGGAGTGGGACAATCAGGACCAACAGTGCCTTGATGCCACGGCGGATACGGGCAAGCATCAATACAAGAGGACGTGGCCCGGTATTAGCGGCACTGGTGTATGCTGCAACTTCCGAAAGGCTCGCTGTATGATTGTACAACTGGCAATGTCTGGTTTTAATTAGCAATAAAGAGAGCTGAAACGTTGTTTGTGTACTAGGTATATCTCTAAGCCATTTGTATGTCATGGTGCAGGACCTCTTCGCACCAAGGTGATGAAATACTTTTCTTTTGATGTGCGCACGGCCCATCACTTGGTTCCGCCGAGCAGGCGTGTCCTTCACCAACCAGCCGTCCGTGGCTGGGAAAAGGATGCTGACTGGCCGAGATGGTGCCTGATTTTTCCTGGCCTCACCTTGCTTCCAGCTGTTTTATTCTTGTGTTCTTGATAATATCGAAACAGCCATCCACTACTAACTACTATACAAATCAGAAGATTTCAACTGCAAGGCCTCACGTATTCTACGCAAGGTTCCTGCACCCAAGAGCAAACTCACGGTTCAGGAGAAAAATGTCACTGCAACTTTAAACGATGAGAGTATCATGATTCTCCCCAAGGATAAAGGGAACACCACAGTTGTTAAGTCCACAGATGATTAAAACATAAAGATGACCGCACTTCTAGATCTGGGGACTTACCATTGAATTCAGAGGATCCATATTGCCCGCGCTCTTCGGAATACCAACAGGCGAATCCAAGTCTGCTAACTGCTTGAGTACATAGAGAACGAGATAGTGAAGCACTATCACCTAAACTCAATATCGGAAACCAGGTTGATATTCTTTTTTTATATTTCAGACTGAAATCTGTAGCCATTGGGCACTGAGGTTTTATAGTTTTAACAAAGAAAGAAAACTGTATGATTGTTTTATAAACGGGGGCGGATTCATTTATGGACCGTCCCTAGGCACAAATAGAGGGCAATTCATTAGTCCTATATCCTTCCCGAATACAGCCGGTGGTGGCTAACATCGAGGTGTCTCCCTGTAGCCCCCATTAATATTACAGAATTAACTGTATTTATAATTTGTGTTGAGGGTAATATTACGATAGTGGAGGATTTTCTGCAACTACTAAATAACATCACGGCTCCTTAACCTGATAGTGTAAATTTTCAGGACGAAAACAATCCATCCAGCAAATCAACTAAATGATGTAATTTCCTAGGATTTATGAACGTTATATTCGTTGAAGCAGGAAACTACCCCTAGGATGACCGAGTTGTGTTTCAAATCCACCTGTTCTCAATGTTCTTGAGTGCGACCTTCCAACCCCCATGGCTGTGACGGGAATTGAATTAGGGCAGTCTACGGGAAGCTTATAAACTTACCGGTAATAAATGTTATGTTCCTCCATCTAGTTAAAACGGTATTAACAATACCGGTAACTGATTCATGAACACTCACAATGTCCAAATGATGTCTTCCAATTTAGTAGAAACTTAGTCAAATATGCTGCTGTAGTTGATAGTTAATTTTCAAAAGGACGTAGGATATCTTGGTCATCAGCCCTGTGTTCCAGGATGTGTATTGGATCTGTCTGATAACCTGTGTTTCTTTACTGCCTGTAGTAGTGTGTGCAACTGTAATTATTAGGCTCGAGAATGGGGGACTATTCCAGTGTTTGCCTGGAGGGAGTGTGGAAAAACCATATTCAGGATAGCTGCTGTCAGCACCGGGATTCGTACATCCGATCTCCGGTCATTCTGCTGCTTCCCACCGTGATCGTGGGATATATTTTATGTAGCCTTTAAAATGAATATTTTAACTGAAGATAATTCAAAGGAAGAATAATAATCAATAGGCTATTATAAGCATAGGGTAGTTTTGAGCATTGCAGTCATTTTTAGCCTATTTTCATTCATGAAAAAAAAAGGCTTAAGAGATAGACTAACCTTTTGTCCGCGCGCGCGCGTGCGCGCGTGTGTGCGTATGAGTGTGTGTGTCCCCGTAATAAAATCTAAACGGCTTGAGCAATATCACTGAAACTCGATAAGGTCATAGTACTATTTCGTCCAACCCCGACCGTGCCTTTCAAATTTTATAACGTCTCACCACTCCAACATGGTGGCTGTGCGAAATATTTCACCGGCATTCTATATCTCCGAAACTATTACTAACATCACCCTGAAATTTTGTATGGTGATATAGGTCACTACTAGAAGGTCACCTTTGTGAATTTCAATAAATCTGGTAAGTACAAAACGAACATGGCGGCCAAGGGAACTTGAAACATTTAAATATACTTTTTTCGCGATTTAACCATCCGAGCGCAATGAAACATGGTGCAGCAAATGTTTATACACATTGGAATGCACTGACGTCTAATTTTGTTCAGAGTTTTACATAACCTCAAGATGGCAGCAGTATCGAAAAATTAAAAATAAGTTTGTATTTCTTGTATCCTAATCATGCGATCGAAGTCAATGTTTAAATAATGAACCTATGCAATAATCGTCTTCTAATAGTACATAACTCTATGGCTTATATTTATATAAGAATCCAACATGGCGACCATCCAAAACATTTGGATGGCTCTCAATGTCTAAAATCTATGACAGCAATCAAGCTGAAATTTTGTATGATATTTTTGCGCATGGCTTTTAGTGCCGGGAGTGTCCGAGGACATGTTCGGCTCGCCAGTTTTTGTAGCTGCTTCTAGGTGGACACCCAATGGGCAGGGACGTATTTCCCACTAGGCACACTAGGCACGTGCCTAGGGGCGGCACAGCCTGACGTCCGACGGGCGCCGCGGCATCGGGTGAATTGCCGTGCCAAGCGCCAGGCGCAGTGACCGAGAACGGCAGTCAAAGGGAGTTTACTTTGCATTTTCTCACGTAAATTTGAAATCTAAATACAATTCATAAACTTAACAAAATTCTCTTTTACAAGTCAAGTGTGAAGTTTTGTTTTATTTAATATGGGTATATTTTATGCTGGTAGTCAACAGAATGGCAACACTGCCAGTCAGTGGTGATACAGCAGACTGTCAAAGCTAGTGTATTATAAGTCTGAATTACCAATAAAGCTCGCTGACAGCTGTCAAAGCTAGCACGTGGGGAAATGCTGCGTTGCCACTGAGGCAGATCATGACGCATAACATTCCAAGAGGCTTGCAGGAAGACACAAATACTGTGGAAGTTAGCCTCCCCCTGCCTGGTGGTCTAATGACCGTGACGAGTGAAGACACACTGAGTCAAACCATGTGCTTATTGCTGTGTCGGCATACATTGCAACATTGCTCACTGTTGGCGCCATGGAGACCGTTACCCCTCTCGTCTCCACTCCTCCCTCACCTCACCCATCAAGCGTATGACAGCTTTCACCGAGCATCTTTTGTAAATCAGATTATAGTCGTTCGCTTAACCAGGGGGATGACAGTTCATAGGGAGCGCGTGAGTCGGGGTAAGGTCCTGTACTGGTTGTTCTGCCAACCAATGAAGAATTAATTTTAGCACTAAGGTTCCGTAGTTGGCACTCATGAACGTTCACATCAAACCGACTGGCGGAAGCGGGAATAGTCTGTTTTGATTGATATTCCTCGTGGTGTTGTTGGTTGGTTTGAATTGTTCAGTATTTTGATTGTTTATTTTAGTTGAATTGAGAGTCAATCATGCCACTGCAAGGGAGGAAAAATTGCCAAGCACCGGGATGTAAGAATTATAATGATAGTAAGAACAATACGGCAATTTTCATCTTCCTGGTGTTGACCATGTGAAAAAACTAGTGGGCAATATGGACTACTCTCGAATAAAAATATATAGAGAATAAATGTGTGCATTTCATCTCTTGTTTGTTTTCTTACCCATTCTCCTTTGCATTGCAATAAAATTTGTGGTTTAGGGCTACGGGGAGGGGTGGGTGGTTGCGGGCATGCTAGGCAAAAAGTGAGGTTATGGCAATGTAGTGTGTGCATTTGGACGATTTTCTTTATATTCATCGAATATCCCAACTATTCTGTAGAGTATGAGAGCATTTTTAATTAGCCTAGAGGTGAATTAAGCTCTAGAACGGCATAACTGTGTCTTTCGTTACAAATCCATTGCCAACATTGATATATATCAAAATGTATTCTTTTCCTATCTGGACGTATATTTCAGCACCTAGCGAAAGGCGGTTATGTTTGAGTTATTTTCATCAATAATCAATAACTCGTCGCAGAACATACTGTTCATTTACGTGTAATAAAGGCTACATTCATATGGCTTTTTACTTTTTATGTTGCCAGACTTGGCAGTACAATCCATAGCTTCAGGCGGTGTTCTCTCTCGGAAATTCTATAACCAAAAGTGACGAATCTCTTATACTTAAATGATCCTTGCGCTTAACGTCTTCACGTTCAGTTGTTATCCTTACCAAGTCGTTCACATTGCCACATTGCTTAGATCAAGTAAGTGTGTTATAATTTTTTTTTAATATAATGTTGAACTAAAAAGTAACAATGAGTGAAAAACGTCGGAAGCTTAGTGGTTCAGGTTACCGCAAAATCGCAAGTGACAAACGTGAAAAAGAAACTAACTTTTTGAAAAATATTAAGACGGTTGACAGTTTTTTTATACCTCTTGAAAAATCCAACGAGAGTGGACTGAGTGGAGAAGGCTGCTCATCTTGGGAACAGTACAATTTCAACGAAAGTGGTTCAAACAATGAAAATAATGATCAAGCAACAAGTGCCCCTGAAACGGATAATCTTATATTGAGTGGTGATAACGAACGTAGTTCCGACAGTACACAAATAAGTAAAAGTTCAAATGATTCCGTTTTACAACAAACTGATATACATTTTACTGTGAGTGACGACCCCGTTGAGTGGAAAATAAATGACACCACGATCGAAGTATTATTACACAGAGGAATCAATCAGTATAAAGATTGTGATTTTAAAAACTCTAAAAGGGATTTTGGCAATAAAACCAGATATTTAAATAAACAAATCTTTAGTAGGAAATTACAAAATTGAGAACTCATTTCAAGAGATTACTTGGTGTATTCAAAAGGTACAGGTTCGGTATTTTGCGCTTCCTGCAGATTATTTGACTTTCAGAAGACGTGTTCTAAACTAGCCAGTGAAGGTGTTTCGGATTGGAAAAATATTGGAGCGATTTTGTCTGCACATGAAAGCTCACAAGAACACACCAATTCTGAACTGGCACTTTTGACCCGCAAGAGAAGAATTGGAACGCTAGACAGTCAATACGATTCCATCGTCGAAACTGAAAGGAAGTATTGGAAACTCGTTTTGGAAAGAGTGTTCGCTGTGGTGAAAATGCTGGCAAGTCGAGGACGTCCGTTTCGAGGAGCTGATGAAACATTTGGGTCTCTACACAATGGGGAGTACATGATGTCACTGGAATTAGTAGGGGAATTCGATCCTTTTCTCGCTGAACACATACGTAAATTTGGTGATCCAGGTTCAGGGAAAACGTCCTATCTGTCTTCATTTATTTGCAATGAGGTAATTGTACTGTTAGCCTCTAAAGTTAGAGATATCATAATCAGTGAAGTGAAACAAGCGAAGTATTACTCCATAATAGTGGATTCAACGCCGGACATAAGTCACACTGATCAGCTTTCATTTGTTTTGAGGTTTGTACAAGAAAATGGCAATCCTGTTGAACGCTTTCTCATGTTTTTGTCGAATACTGGGCACAAGTCCGAAGACTCAGCCAATGCTGTTATAGCTGTTTTAAGATCAAATGCCATCAATCTATCCGACTGTAGAGGTCAATCATACGATAATGCTAGCAACATGTCAGGCGTGTATAATGGCTTACAAGCTAGAATAAAGGATGAAAATCCCAAAGCACTGTTTGTTCCTTGTTCGGCACATTCACTTAACCTTGTAGGTACGTGTGCTGCAAGCTGTTGTCCAGAAGCATGTGCTTTCTTTAACCTTATACAGAACGTTTACAACTTTTTTGTTGCATCTACTAAGAGATGGGAAATTCTAGTTACCTTTAGTCAACCTGAAAGTAAAACTCTTAAGGGTTTGTCTGAAACAAGGTGGAGTGCTCGTGAAAGTACATGTAAAGGGCTCTGTGAAGACTTAGACGGTGTTATGCTGGCTTTAAAGGACTATGAAGAGAACACTAATGAGAAGCCGTTGGTAAGAAGTGAAGCCACGGGACTTTTGAGATCATTGAATAGGCTGGAAACGGTATTCATGATGGAACTTTGGAGTGATATATTGGACAGGTTTGAACAAGTTAGCCAAACTCTTCAGAAAATAGAAACGTCCATAGAATGAGTTGTGAGACTGTATGATTCTTTAGTCCTTTTTATTGATTCTCTCCGAGACATGTTTGCCGTATATGAAGAAAGGGCTAAAAAACTATGTGATTTGGACTATGAGACTTGCTACAAACGTAAAAAAAAAAGAGAAAATTCCAGGCTGACAAAAACAAAGAAACTGAAATACTTCTTGAAGGACGTGACAAATTTAGAGTTGAGACATTTTATGTAGTTCTCGAACAACTAAAAACTGAGTTGCAGCAGCGGAAAAACGCATATGGTGAAATAGCAGACATGTTTTCAGTTTTTAACGATCTGTCCTCCTCAACTGAAACAATAATAGAGCGTGCAACCAAACTTCAGTCATTGTATGCCAATGATCTAGAAAAGTCATTTTCAAATGAATGTGTACATTTTTCTTGTCTGTTGAAGAGTAGTGGAATTAGAAACAACCCACTCGTCATGATGAAACAAATTAGAGAAGAACAACTCCAATCAACATTGATATAGCTCTTCGTATGTATTTGTGCACAGCTGTTTCCAACTGCTCAGCGGAACGTTCATTTTCTGTCTTAAAAAGAATAAAGTCTTGTCTTAGATCAAGGATGAATGAAGACAAATTAAACTCGTTGGTTATTCTACACATCGAGGCTGAACTTTTGAACAGTGACAAGATGAAAGTTGAAGATCTAATAGAGGAGTTCTCAATTATGAAATCCAGGAGAAAATCTATGTAAATAAAAAACGCCGCTGGAGCAGATGTACTGTATTGATGCATAAGATATGTGTATTGATTTGCTAGTTTTTAACATCTAATTTTTTTCTTAATTATGAACATTGAATTATGTTTTTAAAAATTGTAAAATCCTTAATAGACTTGATGTATCATTTATTGTAGCTGATACAAAGACTTAACAATCACTTTAAAACTTTATCAAAGTGTAAAGGAAACTTTTCTATTGAGTAAATTTAGCCTATTGGAAATATGCCAGTTTGTAAGAATATTCTTAATTCTTATGTAATTAAATCAATCTTAGATCAATAACTTTTAGTTTTTATTAACATCAACCCCACAATTTAGATTACGTTTTTTATAATCAATCTGCTTTATATACAATCAATAATGTCTAAAATTAAAATGACGTGCAAGATTTATCGTATACTCAGCCGTCCAGCGGGGCTTACCCTTACTCGGACACAAATAAAGCCAACCGGCCGATGAATTAGATGATTCATTAGCCGGTCGGCTGCATTTGTGTGCGTGCGTGGGTTAAGGATCACTCTCAGGTGCCACCCCCACCCCTGGACGACCAACGTGGGAGGGGGGCGGAGGGTCAGAATGTGCCTAGGGGCGGCAGATATGTAAATCCGTCCCTGCCAATGGGTGAGCTACAAGTACCGTCGCCTGTGGAGTGTTGTCTGTGGAGGAAAGTTTGAATGTAAGGACGAGGAGTTGGAAGGTAGCGGCTGTGGCCATTGTTAGGGACCAACCCCGGCATTTGCCTAGAAGGAAGATGGGAAACCACAGAAGACCATCTTCAAGGTTGCTGGCGGGGGGATTCGAACCTCCTCGCCTCCCGGATGTGAGCGACGGCCAGTAGCCATGCCGTAACGACCGCGGCTAACTCACCCGGTATTTTGTATGTTTATAAAGACTATGAACATAAGTTCACCTATGGGACTTCCGATAACCTGGTGAGCAAAACTCCAACATGGCAGCGACGCGAAATTTAAATATTTAAATGGATGTTTCTCGCGATTTAACCATCCGAGCGCAGTGAAACTTCTTGGTACGGTAAATGCTTATACAAATTTCAATCCACTGGTATCTAATTTACTTCAGTTGTTTTCATAACCACAACATGCTGGCTGTGCGAGATTTTAAAATCTCGCTTATATTTCTTGTGTCCTAATCATGCGATTGAAGTTTGAATAATAGTAGGGGGGTAGTGGGTGTTCTAAATAGTGACACGAGCCGCTCGGCTACGCTGACCTCTCATGTGGATTACTCGCGACCCCATGGTCCGATTTTGACATGCGACATATCGTTGGACTCGGGCTGACGCCCTCTTTTCAATGGACCACTCATTTCAACCCCTAAATAAAACCTACCCCTACTAGGGGGTGAAATTGTATTTTTTTTTAGTGAAAGTCGTTTTTCAAATGCGACATGTATAAGGTGCGCTGATAATATGAACTTAAACGTTGTTGCTCATAAAGCGCATGCGTTTTGCCGGATGCCGCTATGAATCAACATTTTTTTTTACGCATGCGCACTTGAGGATTTTGTAAATAATTATTTATGGATGAGTTTTTTTTATTTAAACAAAAGATTGAAAACTGATAGGTCATGTGCTTTTTAATATTTTGCGAACTAAGAAGGCTACGGACTTGTATGAGGGGTCGTTGGATTTGGGATGCCACCCCGTTTTTAATGTAGTTTTGATTTTTGTCAAAAGGGCCTAAGTGCACTGTTGTTAATATTTTGAGAACTAAGAAGGCTACGGACTTGTATGAGGGGTCGTTGGATTTGGGATGACGCCCCGTTTTTTAATGTAGTTTTGATTTTTGTCAAAAGGGCCTAAGTGCACTGTTGTTAATATTTTGAGAACTAAGAAGGCTACGGACTTGTATGAGGGGTCGTTGGATTTGGGATGACGCCCCGTTTTTTAATGTAGTTTTGATTTTTGTCAAAAGGGCCTAAGTGCACTGTTGTTAATATTTTGAGAACTAAGAAGGCTACGGACTTGTATGAGGGGTCGTTAGATTTGGGATGACGCCCCGTTTTTGAATGTAGTTTTTTTTCAAAAGGGCCTAAGTGCACTTTTGTTAATATTTTGAGAATGAATAAGGCTACGGACTTGTATGAGGGGTCGTTGGATTTGGGATGACGCCCCGTTTTTGAATGTAGTTTTGATTTTTGTCAAAAGGGCCTAAGTGCACTTTTTGTTAATATTTTGAGAACGAATAAGGCTATGGACTTGTATGAGGGGTCGTTGGATTTGGGAAGACGCCCCTAGTTTTGATTTTTGTCAAAAGGGCCTAACGCTATAGGCCTACTATATGTTGAAAAAAATATCTGTTTAAATTTTAATTAAGGGGGTCGTTGAGAGAGACGGTACTGTCGAGCACAGTGGCCATACATGGAAGAAATGAATTTGTATTTTTGTGGGATGGCGGGGCAGTTTATGACGGTTGGTTTTGTGATATTTCCTATGACGGATAGAGGCGAATATTTGAAAAATGTATTAAGTGTGCTTGGATTTTTTTAACCCTGAAGGGGATCTTTAACATGCTAGTAAACGGTAATAAGCGAGACTGCTGTCTGGCACAGTAAATGGTTTTAGAATATGGAAACCTATAACATTTGCTCGACCAAGTCATATGCATGTACGCAAAGAGCCAAAACGGTAAGGTCATTGGCCTGAAATGTTATAAACTAAATATTGAACTGGGAAAAGTCATGTGTTTTAGGGTGAAAGTATGTGGTTAACATGATCATGTATTGAGGATGGCCGCTTGCTAGTAATTATTATTACAGTAAAATGTTTAATAATACTATTAATAATAATAATAATAATAATAATAATAATAATACGACACACACGTTTTGAATGCTAAATTTGTAGTTATTGATTAGGTAATTAATGATTTTATTTATTTGTTTGTTTGCAGATAACCGGTATACCTTACATGTCTGAGAGAGAAGAAACCATTGCACTTTTGAGCCCACTAGAAGGAAACAGCAACAAGCCACTGCAAGTGAAGGTGAGATTATTTTTTTAAACTAACTTGTTTCATTTTTTTGTTTCATATTTTATTTTATGAAATGCATGTATTAACCTAAATTTAGGTATTTATAGCGTTTTATTTTATTTATTTTATTTTTAGAAACTTGGAAAGAAAAGCCTTACCGCTGTAGCAGTTGCTGAAATCCCGAGACGCAGTAGAGCGAAACCATTGTTTCCAGGCAGTGAACTATTGAAAACTCAGGTAAGCCTAACTTAAAATGCTATTGCATTTTACCACTACTGAAAAAAAACCTCTTACACAAAAAAAATTCATTACCTGTACATGACTGGGACAATGATTGCTTTCTTGATTAATGGCTATGTTGTTGTTGACTGGGAAAAGTACAAGGCCATGTTGGATTTTCTAAAAACAAAAAAATTAATTTAATTTATGGGTGGTTCCCTATGGACTCAACGAATATCCACAGGTTTGAACATGATAATGTGAACAAAATGACATGACATTCATTTTTGTTTATATATTGGTTAAAGGGGGGATGCAAATGACTGTAGCTTTATAAAAAGAAAATAAGTACATGGGTTACTGTTAGTGCCAACATACAGTTTATTTTTAATGGTGTTTTAATATATTAATGCCAATTAACGTTAACGTTTTATTTACAAGTATTGATTGATTGATTGATTTTTTTCACGGCTACACTTAGAGCTTAAGAGCTCCTTTACAGTAGCGCCCTACATAAAATAAGGTTAGGGCTTATACAAATAAAACATTTCACTTACATTCACAATATAAATAATAATAGTCTAACAATAGTAACAAAACGACAGTAATAATACAACAACAATAATAATAATAATAATAATAATAATAATAATAATAATATTAATAATGATAATGGAAAGATTATTTACAAAAGATAGCATACAGACACAGTATCAGCCCGAAAAGCAAACATCATATACTGTACAAGAAAAGCTATTAAATTAGACAGGTTGTCAGCTATTGTCCTGATGTTATAATTGAACTTTAAAAAAAAGTATTTTAACATAATGCAGTAATCAAATGTGAGAGGTATACTGCTCCAAGAAGCAGGATGAAATATGTCTTTTGAAAGCTGCAGTGCTTGCAATGTTGACGAACTTATATAAATCGAAGGTGTTGAAGAGTCGTGAGGCGGTGCAAACAAAAGATTTATTGAACTTCATGGTTCGGTGTATAGGAATCTGGAGTGTTAATTTTGTGTATCTATTTTCTCGATTATGAACAGAATGCGTTGGTGTAAAGGCATTGTAGAGATATAACGGGGTCTTGGTATGTAATATTTTATGTGTCAGAATGGCAACTGACAGCTACCTGCGCTCGTGGAGTTTCAGCCATTTCAGCTGCACGTAGTAAGGTGTGATATGTTCATCTCGCCTTACATCCAGAATGTACCGAACACATGCATTCTGGACTCTTTGTAATTTGATGTTCTGTGTTTCTGGTAAATCATTGTATACAGCAGAGCCATAATCAATGATAGGAAAAATGAGAGTTTGCACGAAGAGCTTACGTATGTTAGGAGGGGTGTAAGAAACAGTTCTTTTCAGGCGATGCATAGTTGATACAACCTTCCTTACCACATTAGACGTATGCTCTGCCCACGACAGTGTTCTATCAAATATCACTCCAAGATTATTGACAGTGTTGCTATATTTAATATTATTATCTAGTATCTTGATGGGTGGTCGTGAATTAAAATCTACTGAATTTAGAAGTTTTGTATATCCGATGGATATAAGTTGTGTTTTAGATATGTTCAAGTTAAGATTATGATTTAGGGCCCATTCACAAAGCCTGTCAATGTCTTCATTAAACACATTTATACGATCACATGCAGTGCTAGGAGTGAGGTGAAAATAGGCTTGGAGGTCATCAGCGTATATATGAAAAGAACTATTTCGGAATTCATTCGAAACATCGTTTATATATATCGAGAAGCATAGTGGACCTAAGCCAGATCCCTGAGGTACTCCACTTTCTACCGATTTCCAGTCTGAGGAGGAGCCATCCGCGAGGACCACTCTCTGTGTACGCATGGAAAGGTATGATTTGAACCAGGAAAGATCACTCTGAGAGAAGCCAAAAGATTTCAGCTTTGCAAGAAGTATATTGTGATTCACACAGTCAAAAGCCTCACTGAAATCGAAAAGACATAAGATTGTAAGCTGACGCTTCTCCATAGCTGAGCGTATATCATCGCTGACCTTTAACAATGCAGTGGTGGTACTATGCCCCTTTTTAAACCCAGATTGGTAAGGATTGAATATATTAAATTTAGTTAGGTATTCACATACTTGTTCATGATCAATTTTCTCAAGCGCTTTACTAAGGGCACAAAGGATATTTATTGGTCTAAAGTCACTACAACTAGTGGGGTTTTTATTTTTTGGTACTGGACGTATGTTAGCACACTTCCAAGGAGACGGGTATACTCCACTTTGTAGAGAGAAATTAAATAGATGGATAATTGGTGGTAGAAATACTTCAAGACAGTTAGAAATAAGAGAAATTGGGATGCTATCAGGGCCTCTTGCTTTTGTACGAATTGATTTGATGGCTTTCACAATCTGGTGTGGGTAAACATACATAAAGAATTTTTTTCATGGGCAGGGATGGATGTGTATTTCATGACGGTCTCTGATACTCTTAATACATCACCAATTGACGCAACATTTGAGTAATGTTCGTTTAATTGTGATGCAGAGACAGGCATCTCAACATCAGTGACTGAACTGGCACCAACTCCCAATGATTTTGCAGCACACCATCTGGCGGAGGTGGTTTTGCAGTCACCGAAGAGGTTGTACATATATTTCACTTTTGTGTTCCTAATTGTTTGTTCTGTCTTATTACGCAGAATTCTATACTCTTCATAGTCAATGGTAAGTTTAGATTTAATAAATGTTCTACGTGCTTTATCACGTTTCTTTAAAAGCGTTTTGATTTCTTTACTGATCCACGGAGCAGAGCTATGTTTTATATCCACTTTCTTTTGCGGTGCATGCATATCATAGTTTATTTACACAATCATTAAATAGAGTCACTTTCTCATCTATGTCAGTGGATTGGTAGAAATTCTGCCAAGGGAGTAATTCTGCGTCCGTTTTAAAATCATTTAAATTAAATTTGCTGAAGTCACGTACAAAGATTGATTTTGGTCGAAGTTTCGGGGTAGATAAAGAATACACTGCATACAGGAGATCATGGGCTGAGAATCCAGCAGCTGGTTCTTGTCCGTAGTCAACAACGAGGTCATTACAGTTTGAAGAGATAATATCGAGAGAGCTGTCACAAGTAGCTGTGTGAAATGTAGTATCGAATGGTAAACATTCAACATTACAGGAACAGAGCACATCACATACCTGTTCAGTTTCAAAAGCTCCACTACCAAACCGAGCATTGACGTCCCCAACAATAAAAACATATTTATAATCAAGAATGAACCTGTACATGTCATTCTGAAAAAATATCTAGGTAGCCAGCTTTCGGTGGACGGTACACACAAGCAAAGAGAATTTTAGTTTCGGTAAGAGAAATGTCAAACATAATGTATTCAGGCCTCTTATTATATTCACCAGGAGACTGACTTAGCACGCTATACTTTATGCTATCCCTAAGGTAAACTGCAACACCACCTCCACCTACGGTTAATCTGTCATTTCTAATGACTTTATAGCCAGTGAGAGAGACAGCAGCATTTGGAATTGAGGGCTTGCAAAAGGACTCACTTACTGCATTTATGTCAAAAGACGAACCACCAAAGACGTGACAAAATTCAGAATAGTGAGAGGAGTCCACTAATGATTGAGCATTGATATGAGCAATTTTTAGGCAGTTTGTGTTTTTCAGGCTGATAGCGGAAAGTATGTCTGATAGACTATGGTCAGATACAACCATAGGTACAAGTTAAAGGATCTTGTAAAGTAGTGAAAGGCATTGCCTAGTCACTCAGAAGAGAAATTAGTACAGTGACCATTATATGTCGTCATTCATAATCTACAATAGCACAAACTACAACACAATTTAGAAGCTAAAGAAAAAGTTAAGTTATGACAGATGGCACATAAATATATGAGTTAAATAATGACACAGTGAAACACACTGCAATCTTCGGTAACATTTTGGAATTACACAGTCATGACATCATATCTGTCTAGAATTGAGCTAGGCATAGTTTAAAGTCTCTTGTCACTCACCAACCAACACACCCTGAAAATGCCATTAAGTTTTTATATCTCAAGACATAGTGTACGTTATAGCTATATAGACTATACATTTAATTTAACATTTGTGATAGCTTGAATTAAAAAACAAACAAAAAAAGGAAATACGGATAAAATGAAATTATTTTGAATGTGGTTTAAAGCAGGCCTACTAGTCTCCAGCTTGTACCCAATATAGGTCTACTTACAGAACATAAAATGTATTCACATTGCATGATGCAAGGATAGACAGGAAATGTTAATCTGAAAACATAACAGTGATGGTTACAGGTGGCAGCTGAAGAACTATTATTTATAATAATTACCACCCATTGGGGTTAATCTCACTAAATGTCTGTTAGAGAGAGAGAGAGAGAGAGAGGACTCTTGCAGTCCTGAGCTAGCAGCCATTAAATCAACTGCGAACTGGGTTAACTTTGTTTTGCCTGAAATGTATGACAATATCTATGTCATGCAGTAGCCTATAGCTCACACTCACCATTAACATTAACAACGTGTATAGGAGAAGAAAGATGAGTTTGGGCTGGGAGCGAAAGGTGAAAGCAAGTAACCAAGTAAGTAAAGACGTAAGTAGTGTTTAAAGCTGATTAATTGTTGGAAAAGGCTTGGTACTGGTAGGCTACCTAACAGAGAAGCTTAATATTTATAAAAAATCATTTTGCCAACCTGTTCAATAAGGGAAGGAAGCTTGGAACTAATAGAAAGCAGTATAGCCCAGTATTGGTGTCTATTTGGTAAAGGCAGATTTACAAACGTTATAGAATTTAGCAGGCAATTTTCTAAATGTTGTTGCCTAAGAGGAATGTGGTATTTCTTAAATTTAAGTTTCCCAGCCTTACTTGCTTTCGAGCAATAGGTACCGGTATTATGGTATACAGTTGGTACAATCAATTGGTTAAAGTTAAAATTACATTAGTAAGGGATATAACACTGATCACACTAACTTAGATCAATCTAAGGTCATTGAAATTAGTCAACCTGTGACGAATACCTCGGCTAACTGCAAAGATGACGACATTATTAGACCAACAATGCTTAACTCCCACCTTGTCAATTGTTTTGTGGAGCAATTTCAACCGTAACTTGGTTAGGTCTTCCCTAATTACAGTCCCAGTTCCCTTCAATTTCTTCTTCGCCTGAAAGAGCGCATTCCGCTTGGCAAAGGAGACAAATTTACATATGATGGGGCGTGGCTTCTGGGTGTTTCTTGAGCCTAACCTATTGGTCCTGTCAATGTCCTCAATTTTTATATTTACTCCTAGCTGTTCTGCCAAGTTAAGGACGAGCTGATCAGTCGATTCGCCATCCTTTTCTTCCATGCCAAAAACCCGGACACAATTCCGTCGGGAGTATTGCTCCATTGTATCAGCCCTTTCACGCAGTTCCCCTTTCAGTGGTTGCACTTCTTCCTCGCTGGCCTTAATTTTCTTTTCCATATCATCTATCACCTTAGTGTTGAAATCAATGGATGCTTTGAGACCCTCTATTACTTTTGAGGTGATCTCATCAACAAGCCTTGACAAGAAGGAGGGCTAGCTAACCAAGTCATTTACGATTTTTAGCACTAATGTTGACAAGTCGCCATGTTCATCAGTGCTGCCCTCTGTGTGGTTAATGACAGCATTTCCCATCTTTGCCGAGGGAGAGCGCTGAGAGTCTTCCTGCACCTGTTGGCGATTCTGCGCATTACGCTTCGTGTTTTTATTTTTCCCTCCAGACATTGTATAACCAGATTGATGGTTTAAATGGACACACGATCGCGAGAACACGTTAAAAATACACTACACTTCTAAGCGACACAAATCTGTGACTTCAGTCCGCCATGACACACGAGAGTATTGATTGATTGATTGATTGATTGAGTGATGGGTTATTTTGTTTGCTTTTAGGTGTCGTCATGTGCCATTAAGGTAATGAACAGACAGTGAACAAGCATGCATTATGCTTTAAAGTACTCCGTGCTCTTGTGCAGCGTTAATAACATACAATAAGAAAAAGTTTGATTATAACACATGGCGTTAGTACCAAATACAACAAGTGAGCAAGTTGGTTTACCACGTGGGTTAAATTTAAAATCAGAACATGATCGTTGGTTAACACTTGAATCCTGGCCTGTAGGCTTTTTGTCAACACATAAACTTGCAAAAGCTGTTTTTTTTACTTGAACCGAGAAGATGTGGTGCGCTGTGTGTTTTGTCGTATTGAACTTTTACACTGGGAAGAAGGGGATGATCCCTTTAGAGACCATTTGCGATGGTCTCCTCATTGTCTTTACATGCTTGGAAAACAAGTGTATTCATTTTACCGAACCACAAGGCCATTGGCCGCTACTTACGTTTCTGAATCACAAATGAGTAATAATAATAATGTATTACCAGCCAACGGTAGTGTCGATATATGTGGTCCATATGCCATGGACAGTGTTGAATTGGCGTGTGCTTTTGAAAAATTGGGAGTTTGCAAGACTAAAGCACTAGCACACCCAGAGTACAGCTCTGTTGAAAAACGTTTAGAATCTTATAAAATGTTTGGCCATTAATATTAAAACACCTTACCAAACACCTAAGTGAAGATCGATTTTTTATACTGGTGAAGGGGATAAAACAATATGTTTTTATTGTGGATTTGCTTTAAAGGATTGGCAAATGACTGATGACCCTTTTGTGCAACACGCTCGTTGGTTACCAAACTGTAAATACATGGTGTTGCTTAAAGGTCAGGAATTTGACAACACTATTCGTAAAGAAAACGTGATTGCAGCACAAGTCATAAAAGTGCCTTTAGAGTTAGAACACGCGGAGCAAATACATGAGGCTGAAAGAAAAGACTTGTCTTACGAACAGATACAAAAGTGTGACCAACAATTATGTAAATAACACTTGTGCTATATGCAGAAAAGTAGTATCTGCTACAGTTAGGGCATTTCTTGCATAAATAATATATTTTATTCGCCATGCAGTGCAAAATACCTAATTGCACAATATTATTAAAGCTGTTTTAGAGTGTAATAGATATGATTTTCTTTTGTTTATAGACTACTACAATGAATGTTTTGAATGCTGTTGGGCAAGCATGTGGCTTAGAGACAAAGAAGCTCAGCGAATTGCCAACGCATATTCCATTCCGCATTATCAAGATTCGTGTACTTTGTGTATGTGAAAACTTTGATACATTTATGCCTACACGGTTTAATGATATGTCGGAGAGTATTTTTGATGAGGTGAATAATGCTGTGCAACCTGTACACGTAATTTATGAAGGTTTTAAAAACAATAGGTGCATGGTCTGTTTTAATTAAATAAAAAAACAAATGTGAAATAATAATGGAAAATATAAGTAATGTCAATGTACTGAAAAAGAAAGAAAATATGTGTATAGAATAGTAATGTTTTAGTGTTTAGTGTTGTCTTTAAAAATATTATGATGAAACCAAAAGAACAAGAAATGTATATAAAGTTTGTAAATAAATGCAAAATAATGTTACAATGCTGTTTTATTTTATTCAAAGTTAGTATATTTAACATTGCAGAGTATACATGATTATGACAATAAATGCACACTGAATACAAGCCTTTCTCTCTTTACAATAGTCTGTTATAGTTTTAATCACAAGGCTTGTTGTAGATCATTTTATAGCAATGTCCATTCACTGTTGTTTTCGAAAACTGGAGAAGCCGCAATGGTTGTATAGGCATAAAAACCTTATTGTTATTACTATTTAGTCATTTTGATCCTCTTGCATATCAAGAGCAGATGACCTAGTTGTTCCACTATTTAAAACGACAACAACAACACTACCTCTTGCATAGTTTGTGATGTTGATGGCTCTTGCGACACGGAAGATGGATTAAACATAACTTTTAGAACAGGGGTTAAACGTTGCTCATTAAACAATCCACTATTTTGAGTAGCAATATGGTTTTCTTGATTTTTTGTCGACGGCAACTGCGTTTCATGCAGTACACTACATTGATGATCCCTGACACTTAAAACCTCACTATTTTTACTTTTTAGGTCACCACGACAATGTTTGGAACGTTGCTTTGAACAACGCCAAATAACAGTTCCATTTTTATTGGTTCGTTTCACAATATATGAATATCCTTTATAGTATGCGTAAGGCTTACCATACCTAGTCACTGATACTTCCATGTCAACTGTCAAGCATAAACTAGGCTCTAGTAAAGTCAACTTGGTAATAAGAATAATAGTTTAATGTGAGAGCAAATATGGATCCAGAGAGTTCAGGTAAAAGTGGAAGCAAATAAGCAAATATAAGAACCAAGAATGGGGGTAAAAGTGGTTGCAAATTGTTGTACCCATGACACAATACTTTCAGCACGTCGAAGCTCTTGTTCAATTTCTTTGATTTCCCAATCGTGACCGGTATGCCCAGCTTGTAGTAAAGCATGCAATGTCGAAGCCGTTGAATTAGCTTACTGGGTCTGTTCCAGTATACAAATTTAACAAATGAATTTTAAGGTGTAAACAAAGCATTACCATTATAATCATCATCATTATCATCATTATCATCATCATGATCATTATTATCATTATCATTATGACCATTATCACTATTACTATATGGTCATTTTTGATCCTCTTGCAATACCACTTTATTTATAGTCTGTGTCGACTTTGATAGTGTTGAAGGTTTCTTGTACGTTGACAACTGTCCTAACATGACTTTTTGACGTCATGATAAGTCCTTTTGAACAAACACTGCATTATCTTTAGCCGCAATATCGTTTTCTTGAACATGCTTTATAGCAATTTGAAAATTGTTTGTAAACAGCAACCGTGGTTCGTTCAGAGCACTACATTGATGAACACTCACACTTAAAACCTTTCCATTTTTACTTTTCAGATTGCCTCGACATTTTGTTGACCTCTCTTTTGAGCATCGCCAGAATATTATTCCATTCACATTCTGGCGATTATAGTTATAAGAGTAGCCTTGATAGAGTGCACGTTGCCTACCTTTGTTGGTTGTAATAAGTTCCATAGTCGTAATTGACCTGTCAGTACGATGTTCACACTACAAAGGTTACAACTGTTTTGATGATGGAGTGACCTACCATAAGCTTATATATTGGCTTTTTGTGTTGGCTTTTTGTGTTGGCTTTTTGTGTTAGCTTTTTGTGTTGGCTTTTCGTGTTGGCTTTTTGTGTTGGCTTTTTGTGTTGGCTTTTGTGTTGGCTTTTTGTGTTGGCTTTTCGTGTTGGCTTTTTGTGTTGGCTTTCCGTGTTGGCTTTTTGTGTTGGCTTTTGTGTTGGCTTTTTGTGTTGGCTTTAGTATTGGCTTTTGTATTGGCTTATTTGACAAGTTATTTGTGTCAATGTATTTAGTTGATTTTTTTCTTGGTGATGGAAAGTAGTTGAAAGAGAGGGAATATTTAAAGACTTAACCTCAGCTCACTAACCTAACCTAACCTAACTTCACCTAACCTAACTTCACCTAACCTAACCTAACTTAACCTAACCTAACCTAACCTTTCAACTCTCAGATGTTAATTAAATTCGGTGCATAGTCGAGTTGGAACCCATGACCTCAGGGGTAAAAACCAATTATTTTTGATGGCTTAATTTGGTAACTTATTTTGATGGCTAACCTAACTTTACCTAACCTAACCTAACCTCAGCTCACTTTGGATATTACTAGTAAGTGTTCATATCCTCCGCTAGGTAGCATGCTAGTAGTACATGTAGTGCTCATATTTACCGCTAGGTAGCGGAAACCTACTTTACGTGTTGCATGTGACACTTGTGAAGTTTAACCGCATGCAAGACGTGTTTGTATAAGTTCTCTATTTAAACTCAATATACAATTAACCATTAAATGTTCAGAACTAACATGTATAGCCATGTTGAGGGTATATAGGAGACCCTTAGCAAGAAAGGCTGTCTAACCCACTAGTGTACAGCCTTGTCATACGCAGTAAGCACCTGTTGGCAAAAAACAACAACAACAATTTGAGAAAACCAACAAAAAACTGTTTCCTTTAAATACATTAATGGATATGTTGTCCGCTTTCTCAAATTGTTGTTGTTGTTTTCTGCCAACAGGTGCTTACTGCGTATGACAAGGCTGTACACTAGTGGGTTAGACAGCCTCTCTTGCTAAGGGTCTCCTATATACCCTAAACATGGCTATACATGCTGGTTTTGAACATTTAATGGTTAATTGTATATTGAGTTTAAATAGAGAATTTATACAAGCACGTCTTGCATGCGGTTAAACTTCACAAGTGTCACATGCAACACGAAAAGTATGTTTCCACTACCTAGCGGTAAATATGAGCACTACCTGTACTACTAGCATGCTACCTAGCGGAGGATATGAGCACTTACTAGTAATATCCAAAGTGAGCTGAGGTTAGGTTAGGTTAGGTTAGGTAAAGTTAGGTTAGCCATCAAAATAAATTACCAAAATAAGCCATCAAAAATAATTGGTTTTTACCCCTGAGGTCTTGGGTTCCAACTCGACTATGCACAGAATTTAATTAACATCTGAGAGTTGAAAGGTTAGGTTAGGTTAGGTGAAGTTAGATTAGGTGAAGTTAGGTTAGGTTAGGTTAGGTTAGTGAGCTGAGGTTAAGTCTTTAAATATTCCCTCACTTTCAACTACTTTCCAACTCCAAGAAAAAAATCCACTAAATACATTGACACAAAATAACTTGTTAAATAAGCCAATACAAATGCCAATACTAAAGCCAACACAAAAGGCCGACACAAAAGCCAACACAAAAAGCCAATATATAAGCTTATGGTAGGTCACTCCATCAGCAAAACAGTTGTAACCTTTGTAGTGTGAACATCGTACTGACAGGTCAGTTACTGCTATGGAACTTATTACAACCAACAAAGGTAGGCAACGTGCACTCTGTCAAGGCTACTCTTATAACTATAATCGCCAGAATGTGAATGGAATAATATTCTGGCGATGCTCAAAAGAGAGGTCAACAAAATGTCGAGGCAATCTGAAAAGTAAAAATGGAAAGGTTTTAAGTGTGAGTGTTCATCAATGTAGTGCTCTGAACGAACCACGGTTGCTGTTTACAAACAATTTTCAAAATGCTATAAAGCAAGTTCAAGAAAACGATATCGCGGCTAAAGATAATGCAGTGTTTGTTCAAAAGGACTTATCATGTCGTCAAAAAGTCATGTTAGGACAGTTGTCAACGTACAAGAAACCTTCAACACTATCAAAGTCGACACAGACTATAAATAAAGTGGTATTGCAAGAGGATCAAAAATGACCATATAGTAATAGTGATAATGGTCATAATGATAATGATAATAATGATCATGATGATGATAATGATGATAATGATGATGATTATAATGGTAATGCTTTGTTTACACCTTAAAATTCATTTCTTAAATTTGTATACTGGAACACACCCAGTAAGCTAATTCAACGGCTTCGACATTGCATGCTTTACTACAAGCTGGGCATACCGGTCACGATTGGGAAATCAAAGAAATTGAACAAGAGCTTCGACGTGCTGAAATTATTGTGTCATGGGTACACCAATTTGCAACCACTTTTACCCCCATTCTTGGTTCTTATATTTGCTTATTTGCTTCCACTTTTACCTGAACTCTCTGGATCCATATTTGCTCTCACATTAAACTATTATTCTTATTACCAAGTTGACTTTACTAGAGCTTAGTCTATGCTTGACAGTTGACATGGAAGTATCAGTGACTAGGTATGGTAAGCCTTACGCATACTATATAGGATATTCATATATTGTGAAACGAACCAATAAAAATGGAACTGTTATTTGGCGTTGTTCAAAGCAACGTTCCAAACATTGTCGTGGTGACCTAAAAAGTAAAAATAGTGAGGTTTTAAGTGTCAGGGATCATCAATGTAGTGTACTGCATGAAACACAGTTGCCGTCGACAAAAAATCAAGAAAACCATATTGCTACTCAAAATAGTGGATTGTTTAATGAGCAACGTTTAACCCCTGTTCTAAAAGTTATGTTTAATCCATCTTCCGTGTCGCAAGAGCCATCAACATCACAAACTATGCAAGAGGTAGTGTTGTTGTTGTCGTTTTAAATAGTGGAACAACTAGGTCATCTGCTCTTGATATGCAAGAGGATCAAAATGACTAAATAGTAATAACAATAAGGTATTTATGCCTATACAACCATTGCGGCTTCTCCAGTTTTCGAAAACAACAGTGAATGGACATTGCTATAAAATGATCTACAACAAGCCTTGTGTTTAAAACTATAACAGGCTATTGTAAAGAGAGAAAGGCTTGTATTCAGTGTGCATTTATTGTCATAATCATGTATACTCTGCAATGTTAAATATACTAACTTTGAATAAAATAAAACAGCATTGTAACATCATTTTGCATTTATTTACAAACTTTATATACATTTCTTGTTCTTTTGGTTTCATCATAATATTTTTAAAGACAACACTAAACACTAAAACATTACTATTCTATACACATATTTTCTTTCTTTTTCAGTCCATTGACATTACTTATATTTTCCATTATTATTTCACATTTGTTTTTTTATTTAATTAAAACGGACCATGCACCTATTGTTTTTAATACCTTCATAAATTAAGTGTACAGGTTGCACAGCATTATTCACTTCATCAAAAATACTCTCCGACATATCATTAAATCGTGTAGGCATAAATGTCTCAAAGTTTTCCCATACACAAAGTACACGAATCTTGATAATGCAGAATGGAATATGCGTTGGCAATTCGCTGAGCTTCTTGGTCTCTAAGCCACATGCTTGCCCAACAGCATTCAAAACATTCATTGTAGTAGTCTATAAATAAAAGAAAATCATATATATTACACTCTAAAGCAGCTTTAATAATATTGTGCAATTAGGTATTTTGCACTGCATGGCGAATAAAATATATTATTTATGCAAGAAATGCCCTAACTGTAGCAGATACTACTTTTCTGCATATAGCACAAGTGTTAAGTTCTAATGCACACTTGACACATGCTATCATGCAAAAATACAACACCTAGTTCATCTTGATAACAAATTTTACATAATTGTTGGTCACACTTTTGTATCAGTTCGTAAGACAAGTCTTTTCTTTCAGCCTCATGTATTTGCTCCGCGTGTTCTAACTCTAAAGGCACTTTTATGTCTTGTGCTGCAATCACGTTTTCTTTACGAATAGTGTTGTCAAATTCCTGACCTTTAAGCAACACCATGTATTTACAGTTTGGTAACCAACGAGCGTGTTGCACAAAAGGGTCATCAGTCATTTGCCAATCCTTTAAAGCAAATCCACAATAAAAACATATTGTTTTATCCCCTTCACCAGTATAAAAAAATTGAGCTTCACTTAGCTGTTTGGTAAGGTGTTTTAATATTAATGGCCAAACATTTTATAAGATTCTAAACGTTTTTCAACAGAGCTGTACTCTGGGTGTGCTAGTGCTTTAGTCTTGCAAACTCCCAATTTTTCAAAAGCACACGCCAACTCAACACTGTCTATGGCATATGGACCACATATATCGACACTACCGTTGGCTGGTAATACATTATTATTATTATTATTATTATTTATTTGTGATTCAGCAACGTAAGTAGCGGCCAATGGCCTTGTGGTTCGGTAAAATGAATACACTGGTAGGTTACCCACTTGTTTTCCAAGCATGTAAAGACAATGAGGAGACCATCGCCAATGGTCTCTAAAGGGGTCATCCCCTTCTTCCCACTGTGAAAGTTCAATACGACAAAACACACAGTGCACCACATCTTCTCGGTTCAAGTAAAAACCGGCTTTTGCAAGTTTATGTGTTGACAAAAAGGCTACAGGCCAGGATTCAAATGTTAGCCAACGATCATGTTCTGATTTTAAATTTAACCCACGTGGTAAACCAACTTGCTCACTTGTTGTATTTGGTACTAACGCCATGTGTTATAATAAGACTTTTTCTTATTGTAAGTTATTAACGTTGCACAAGAGCACGGAGTACTTTAAAGCATAATGCATGCTTCTTCACTGTCTGTTCATTACGTTAATGGCACATGACGACACCTGAAAGCAAATAAAATAACCCATCACTCACTCACTCAATCAATCAATCAATCAATCAATACTTGTAAATAAACCGTTAACGTTAATTGGCATTAATATATCAAAACACAATTAAAAATAAACTGTATGTTGGCACTAACAGTAACCCATGTACTTATTTTCTTTTTATAATGCTACAGTCATTTACATCCCCCCTTTAACCAATATATAAACAAAAATGAATGTCATGTCATTTTGTTCACATTATCATGTTCAAACCTGTGGATATTCGTTGAGTCCATAGGGAACCACCCATAAATTTAATTTAATTTTTTGTTTTTAGAAAATCCAAGATGGCCTTGTACTTTTCCCAGTCAACAACAACATAGCCATTAATCAAGAAAGCAATCATTGTCCCAGTCATGTACAGGTAATGATTTTTTTTTGTGTAAGAGTTTTTTCAGTAGTGGTAAAATGCAATAGCATTTTAAGGTAGGCTTACCTGAGTTTTCAATAGTTCACTGCCTGGAAACAATGGTTTCGCTCTACTGCGTCTCGGGTTTTCAGCAACTGCTACAGCGGTAAGGCTTTTCTTTCCAAGTTTCTAAAAATAAAATAAATAAAACGCTATAAATACCTAAATTTAGGTTAATACATGCATTTCATAAAATAAAATATGAAACAAAAAATGAAACAAGTTAGTTTAAAAAAATAATCTCACCTTCACTTGCAGTGGCTTGTTGCTGTTTCCTTCTAGTGGGCTCAAAAGTGCAATGGTTTCTTCTCTCTCAGACATGTAAGGTATACCGGTTATCTGCAAACAAAGAAATAAATAAAATCATTAATTACCTAATCAATAACTACATATTTAAGGTTCATTAGCATGACATTATTAAAATAATCATTCATAGGTACTTACCAAAAAAAAAAAAAAAGAATTGTTCTTCCAAAGTTCAGTTCAGAGCTCTACTGTATACGTCCGTGTGCTAAAATGGCAAGTGCATCACTAACGCAATCGTTATCAGTTAGCCTAGCAACAGAGAGAGTTGCTTTTTCTCAGCGTTTTGACCTTGAAATGTTGTCTCTCTCACACGTGTTCCCACGCCTCTTCACATTCCTCAATCTGAATAAGATTCGTGTACCTTATACTAGTTTCATGTTTTTAATAAGGAAACGAAATGGCTGCCTCTTATACATCGGTAGTACGGCTGTCTAGGAACCAAAATGGCGGTCTCTCTGTTTAAATGCCAGACCTCCTAGCCTCTACCTGGTCTGTTTAAACGACAGACCTGCTAGCCTCTACCAGCCAAGTAACATGACCCTTTACTTCCTGCCCACGTAGACATTCTTGTGTTATCAGCAGTCGCTTTGACAAGGCCTGGCCAGGTCGTGGATTGAGTGCAAGCAAGCAACACAGTTCTGTAGCATTCAAAACGTGTGTGTCGTATTATTATTATTAAACATTTTACTGTAATAATAATTACTAGCAAGTGGCCATCCTCAATACATGATCATGTTAACCACATACTTAAACCCTAAAACACATGACTTTACCCATTTCAATATTTAGTTTATAACATTTCAGGCCAATGACCTTACCGTTTTGGCTCTTTGCCTACATGCACATGACTTGGTCGAGCAAATATTATAGGTTTCCATATTCTAAAACCATTTACTGTGCCAGACAGCAGTCTCGCTTATTACCGTTTACTAGCATGTTAAAGATCCCCTTCAGGGTAAAAAAAATCCTCGCACACTTAACACATTTTTCAAATATTCGCCTCTATCCATCATAGGAAATATCACAAAACCAACCGTCATAAACTGCCCCGCCATCCCACAAAAATACCAATTCATTTCTTCCATGCATGGTCACTGTGCTCGACAACAGGCTCGTTGAGACACATAACAGCAGTACCGTCTCTCTCAACGACCACCCTTAATTAAAATTTAAACATATATTTTTTATCATATAGTAGGCCTATAGCGTTAGGCCCTTTTGACAAAAATCAAAACTACATTAAAAAACGGTGCGTCTTCCCAAATCCAACGACCCCTCATACAAGTCCATAGCGTTATTCGTTCTCAAAATATTAACAACAGTGCACTTAGGCCCTTTTGACAAAAATCAAAACTGCATTCAAAAACGGGGCGTCATCCCAAATCCAACGACCCCTCATACAAGTCCATAGCCTTATTCATTCTCAAAATATTAACAAAAGTGCACTTAGGCCCTTTTGACAAAAATCAAAACTGCATTCAAAAACGGGGCGTCATCCCAAATCCAACGACCCCTCATACAAGTCCATAGCGTTATTCGTTCTCAAAATATTAACAACAGTGCACTTAGGCCCTTTTGACAAAAATCAAAACTGCATTCAAAAACGGGGCGTCATCCCAAATCCAACGACCCCTCATACAAGTCCATAGCCTTATTCATTCTCAAAATATTAACAAAAGTGCACTTAGGCCCTTTTGACAAAAATCAAAACTACATTAAAAAACGGGGCGTCATCCCAAATCCAACGACCCCTCATACAAGTCCGTAGCCTTCTTAGTTCTCAAAATATTAACAACAGTGCACTTAGGCCCTTTTGACAAAAATCAAAACTACATTAAAAACTGGGCGTCATCCGAAATCCAACGACCCCTCATACAAGTCCGTAGCCTTCTTAGTTCTCAAAATATTAATAACAGTGCACTTAGGCCCTTTTGACAAAAATCAAAACTACATTAAAAAACTGGGCGTCATCCGAAATCCAACGACCCCTCATACAAGTCCGTAGCCTTCTTAGTTCTCAAAATATTAACAACAGTGCACTTAGGCCCTTTTGACAAAAATCAAAACTACATTAAAAAATGGGGCGGCATCCCAAATCCAACGACCCCTCATACAAGTCCGTAGCCTTCTTAGTTCGCAAAATATTAAAAAGCACATGACCTATTAGTTTTCAATCTTTTGGTTAAATTAAAAAAAAATCATCCATAAATAATTATTTACAAAATCCTCAAGTGCGCATGCGTAAAAAACAAAAACAAAGACGTTATCTTAATCTTAAAAGTTAAAATCTATTGTTCTTTCATGTTTTCCATTAATTGACATGTACTGTACACCTTGCTCTTATAAGTAATAAAAGAGTTTGTATCATTTAAAATGTTTGTATTGTTGTGATTTAAAAACCGTCAGATTTTTTTGCCGCTCCCTGTATTAAAATCCAGCATGGCGTCCATCCCGAAATATTTAGATGTTTCTCAATATCTACAAACGTATTAAAGCAATCAAACTAAAATTTTGTATGTTGATAGAGGCAATTAACATAAACAGGATATATGAAAATAGACGGTTTAGTTCTCCACGGAACTACTTGTTTAAAATTACTTACTTACATTAAGTGCAGTGCAGTATAAATGATACCACCACTAACATCCTTTCTTCGGCTTATCCCAATTACTGTAATTGGGGAGGGGTTGCCGGAGCCAACCAGGCTTATTTTGGTTTTGTTGTTCATTTGCGGGGCTTGGGCCATCCTGCTTAACAGCCCCGTGTAGTTGGATGTGTGTTGCACTCGCCTGCAAACCAGTATTTCTGTGATGACTGTAATAGTGTGTGTAACTGTATTAGGGAAATGGATGGGGTAGGCGCCCCTGCACTTGAAGCAAGGTATTATCTCGGCATTTTCCTGGAGGGAGTGTGGAAAAGGCCGGGGAAAACCCACACTCTGGATAGCCACTTTCAGCACCCGGACTTGAACTTGCTGCAGCTTCTCTCGCAGCCGTGGTGCACGGCTACGCCACGGATATTTTGGTTTTTGCCGGGGATTTAAGGCGATATTCTCTTCCTGACGCCACGTGATTTTTTAGGTGAAAGCTCCACCCCGCCGTCCCCGGGATTCGAACCTTTGCCATCCGGGTGAAAGTTGAGCAGCAAGGCCACTGCGCCATCACGCTCCCCACTAACATAATATTAATAATATAATAATTTAATTATATGGCCAGACGTCAGGTAGTGGTGATCGATGTTTTAAGGAGTGGAACATCGAGGTCACCTACTCCATATATCTTCAATGTATATACTTTATTATTTCCACATAACTGGTATCCAATTTGGCCGTGAAAACGGACGATAATGAGGCCAATATCAGAAATTTTCAAACAATACAGAAATTTAAGGCTGCATGCCAAGATTACCTGTTGAATACTGCTAACTCTTGAAAATGGTAATGGATGGAAGGACGTATGGCTGAGCTAGGATAATATTTAGGATATTATTGAATGGTTTGTGCCTATTATTATTATTATTATTATTATTATTATTATTATTATTATTATTATTATTATTATTATTATTATTATTACTATGTCTCATTCATTAATATTAGTATTAACATAATTAATTTACTCTTTGTTGATCATCATAATGAACTTTTAAGATGTTACAAATAAATTGTTGTTCATTTATTTATTTATTTATTTAATGTCATTAGTAGTGACGAAGTTAGGGCTCATGGCTCTCTTACCACGCAATATGGTAACGGTATATATGAAACAATTTTTGAAATACTACTAAAGACATTAAATAAATAAATAAATAAACAACAATTTATTTGTAGCTTCACTTCTTGTCGTCGGGTTTCTAATAACGAGAACAAACACACTTCCTCTTAGCCATATATGTTTATATTGATTCATTGAGCAAACTACCTTTCGCTTCGTGATGTAAACTTGCCGTACGGTACATGTGTTCGCATACTGCTGCGTGCTATCAGGCATGGAAAGCATGGAGGCATACATGTTTCTGAATTCGAGGGCGATTCCTGTCAAGTTCAGTTGCTGTTAGGCAGGAGCCTGTTAAGGATGTTATTTGTTCTGAACGCTATTTTGAGCCCTTACTTCTTGAAGATATTCGTTATGTTTTGTGTGTTACCGGTACTGATTACAAAATTGAAGCGCATTTATCAGTCCTTATTCTCTGGTGGGGCTGGAATCTCAATGAACTACTTTATTTTCATTTTTTAGAACTAACTAACATAGAGTCACCCGTGTAATTGACCTCTCGCCCGGACCAATGGCTTCCCGATCCGCTCGCTCCGACGATGTTTTAATAAAATTTGATCTGCCGTTTTTGGTGCGAAATTGTTTTATACTGTTATTTATTTGATTATTTATATTTCTTTGTGGACATTTTTAGTTGTCATCGGTATTCTAAAAGCTCTATTTACAATTGAACTGAAGCCAGCTAATTTGTAGGACCTTAGCTGGTTTGATCGATTGTCAGTGGAGTGAAACGTTTATGTTTGTTTGTGACATATTGCCTGGGGTAGGTTGAGGTTCGATTGAATAATATTTATGTCAAGGTAAGTTAACCACTGATCAGTCTCAGGCTTCCTTGTGAATTTAATTGGCTTGTTCCAACTATTGTTTACTTGGAATATCGTTCCTTCGTCGGTTAGTTCCTTGTCATATATTGTGCCAGATTCCAGGTGGGAAGCGATGACCTGGTTAAAACATCAAAACCCTCCCAGAAAAGACCACACTATTACAGCAACAATAATTGTGTGTCTGAAATTTCGCTTCACCAAGACAAAAACATTAGCTTGATAGGCAGAGATCAAATTATTTCGGGGGGTTTGAAGAATGTGGAGGTGGGCATTCTTCAAACCATTTTCTTTAATCACACAAATCAGGGCACAACCTATTATCAGGATAAATTCAAAGAAAAACAAATCCAAATTTCAGTTAAAATATCCAGTATCATTTAATCAAATTGTGTGATTTGCCTATCCTACCTCGTGCTAGGCTCTTGCTAAGTTAGGGTGGGAAAGACTTCCTGGTCCTTGAAAATGAAATCAAAGAAATTATCCAGGCCTCTCCTAACACGAAGTCCTAATCTAAGTGACACCAGGGGACACAAAAAAAGAAATAAAATACATCTAACGTTCTTGTCAACCATTAAAATGATGTTACACTGCACTGTGTATTCTGGTGACCTAATAGGCTACATCGTAAAAACATAGCGGTATTATACTAGAATGTTTCATGTTTAATGACCACGATCCTAAACTAATTATTATATCTATTTGGCACAGTATTTTCAGTAATATTACAAGTTCTCTCATGCCTTTGGCGAAAGTTCAATCTTTCTCTGACATAATGTTTAATCATTCAAGTCTTATCGTCCGTCAGGATATCTCAAACATTTCTTATAATTTTTTCTTCTGGGTAGTTGTTCAATCCGGAATAAATATTAATTTCTCCTTATCATTTCTGGAAAATGTGAACTGAAAAATTGACTCAAATCACATTATCATTATTAGGAATCCTTAATGAATTAAACATATTTCATCATCACTAATTTATGAGATTTGTAATCATATTTGCTACACCCTGCTTTATTCAAACAATCTCGATCCAATATTGATAAAATCAATCCTCGTTACTTATCATAAGCCATCACTGAAATATATTAGTTTTCACAATAACAAACTTCGTGGTACGGTACATATTTCTAGCAGTCAACTTCATGTTGGTCTACCACTCCGATAATAAACTGCACAAATTATTCTTAATTAATTAATTAATTAATTAATACTATTATACACACTACAATATTACCTTCCAGAAGTATGGCTACGGTAGTCCTACACCCATAAACATTGTAATCGACTTGAATTAGGAAATATATCTTTTCTCTTCAAATTTAATTCCCAATAATCCTGTCAATCATCAAATTCTCTACTATCATTTCTAGTCATTTCCTGTTGATCTACACCCAAGCTCGGTATTTCCACTCACAAAATTACGTCCTCAATAACTTTACTTAAGATTCAGAAACGACTTCAAATATACAACTTCTTCTAATAGACCAGGTAACTCCAACAATTTCTTAAATCAAAATGACGTAACGGTATTATTTTAATGCTAATGCATGTTCAAATCAATTATAGCATTAAGACGACCTTCTACCTGGTGTTGTCTTGTATCGGACGAATTCTCGGGCCCCGTGGTCTCCTTCTCGTGATCTTCCTCTGGGCTCACCGTTCCTGTAGAAGTCTCGAAAACTCCTTCCATCTTTGTCTTAACCGTGTCTCTGGTGTCGTGAAGTACTGGATCCCGTCGCTGCATTCACTCATCCCAGGATGTCCGATTGCATTAGAGTTTGGCTAATTATTTTATTTAGTTCATGTTCATCGTTCCTGCGTATTTAAAAAATTCATAATGTCTCCCACGATTTCATTTCTGAACTTGCACGAGGGCCATCGTACCCTTAGCCAGGTCACACGATTCGCCCCTGCTGTTATATCACGTAGTTTAAACTACTCCTACATCCAAATTCGGTATTCCCACTCACAAAATTACGTCCTCAATAGTTTTACTTAAATGCAATGTAATTGACCGTTGGACCTTTCCCTCAGTTGGGCGATTAATAATAATAAACCTGAATGTCGTAAAATTGCGTTATATAACGAGAAATGTTCATACTTGATAATAATAATAATAATAATAATAATAATAATAATAATAATAATAATAATAAATGAATATAAACAGAATGCCGTGATTATGATGAGAGCCTTTGTAGCGGACTTAAGATCCGTTACAACACCTTTCATCGTGGATTTCATTAAGTACACGAAGTTGTGAAATATCTGTATATATTATACAGTATTTAACTTCTTTAGCCATTTCCAATGGTCCCAGATTCAATATTACTCTCATTGGTAACGTGCGCCAGCAATGGCCTTGGTTTAGGACAAAGATCGCTGCCCTCATACACCTGCCTTTCTAGTCTCACTTCCGCGTACAAACGCTGCCACTTTTAAATGTCGCGTTAACTCTCGCCTCGTAACAATCGAGCTTCCTATTTCACGAACTGTGTGCTGCGTTCTACCTGTTCGTGAATTTTCTATTGTCACCGCGAACCAAGCTACGTAATTACGGCTGTTTGATATACCCCAAGATGCTGGGCAAGTGAACTGTATTATAAAACACGACGTGGATCTCTCATCTAGTGAGACGTGGGTTGGCGACCACGGGGCCCCAGCTGAGTCCGGCATTGCTTCCACTTACTTGTGCCGGACTCCTCTCCGTCTTCTTTCCTGTCGACCTCACTTGGTCAAATCTTGTTCTCTTCCAACCCCGACGGTATTAGGGTATCCGAGGCCTAGGCAGTCTCTTCCTTTCCCGCCTTAATTGGCCCTTGTCTCAACTTTTCTGATACCCTCCTTCTGCGAGGGATCAGCCTTCTTTTTCTTTTCATGTTATCTTCTGCCTTCTGCTCAAGGCCCTCAAGGAGGCAGGGCGTATGTAGCCCCATCACTTCTGGTGCACCCTAGAAATTCCTACGCTCTCAGGGGCTCACGGGAGTTGGCGACCCGAGGGATTCCTGAGCTGGGTCCGGTTTTCCCCCTTTTATCCATTACCTCTGGAGCGGCCCCTCTCCTCTTTCACTTTCCTATCTGCCTTTCATGGCTCTCCTTCCTACCATATCCCTCAATCCGCATTCTTTGAGGGTTGAGGGCATTTCTTTTCCTCCTGTCCTTTATTTGCCTTATTCTCCATTTGTTTTCCATTTCTTCTTCTAGTATATAAGTTAGTAGTTAGTTTTAGTTATAGTTTACATTTCATTATCATCTTCACGATTACCCAAAGCATTAAGGGCCGATAACCTAGATGTTAGGCTCCTTAAAACAACAATTATCATCATCATCATCATCTCTTAGATGCACGTTTTAAGTAATTACGCTGGTCTCACATTTCCAGGATAATATTAGTAGGCATAATATTACTGCGTTCATATTGATACGTGCTACCCGTAGTAGCAAGTTCGTTAATTGGATCAAAGTAGGTAAAGCACAACACAAATGGTCCTTTAAAGAAATATTAGCTTTATTGCAGGTCAGAAAGTTACACCACACAATAAGCAAAAAGAAACAATTAGCTGTCTTTCTTCGTGTTTGCTCCCTTATGGAGGACACTCACCCTTTCACTTGCTCACGCAGTTAATCCCTCGCTAATAAGACCGGTGTCCTCGGTAGAAATACCTGCAACACTTCCTTGAGTACACAAGCCACAGTCTGTCACTCACTGTTTCGCAATTCGCACGTCACTGTAACACCTCTATCGCACTGGAAAACACACTCCCAAAACACACAGTCCGTCCCTCGCTGGTCAGGTCGCTTTATATAGCGGGGCTGGTGACTCACAGATGTTTCTAGAGTAGACCAGGGTTCACACCTTCTCGAGAATTCCAACACTAGTTGGGCCACGAACATTCTGGTCCATCCCTTTTGTTCTCGCTGCGCAAGCGGCCGGCCGACACAGAGCCCGGGGGTAGCCTCGGGCGGCTGTGAGTCACGCGCAAGGGAATGAAGCAATCCCGCAGCCGTAACAATATTTTGGCAAATTGTTAGAAGTGTAATTAGCTATCTTAATATTTTGGCAAACTGGCCAATACGTTTATTTAAAAAGATAATGGTGATATACAAGAAATGTAGACGACAAAAGCAAACGTAGATTTATTCTGGACTCCCTGAATATCATTTCTAAAGACCAACTATATTTGTGGAAACGAAGCGTTTCGAATTAGGTGAAATAATGTATTAAGAACTGACATGCGCGCCATCTGTAATTATGGAAAGTAAGATACAGATTTATAAGCATGTGGGATTAGGCCATACTAGTGGTCTACCATGCTAAGTTTCACAGATATCGGATCATTCTTTGACGAGTTAGGAAAATTCATATATCAGGAATAGATATGGGCGCCATCTATAAATTATTGCATATAAGCCATAGATTTACGTACCAACATATACAGTTTATAGTAGTGGTTCATTATACGAGTACAAAGGTTCACGTCGATCACTTAATTAGCACACAAGAAATAAAAACATGTTATTTAAAATTTTGCGCAGCCGATACCTTTATTTTTTCACGAAAATTGAATTAAATTAGATGCCAATATATTAAACTTTAAATAAAGACTCGCTATGTCAAGTTCCACTGTAATCGGATGAGTAAGTCGCCACAAAAACAAATTAAAATATCTGTAAGTCACGTTGCCACCATATCGGTTTTCTAGCTATGAGGATTTTGAAAGTTACACAGTGAACTTATTTTATAACCTTTTGTCACCGAATAACATTTCAGGATGATTCCAGTAACACTTTCGATGATATTGAATGCCGGTGAAATATTACGTGCAGGCGCCATGTTGAATTGGTGATACTTATTGAAATTGGAAAGGCACGGTCAAGGTCGTACAGAGTATTTGTAATTCCTTACCACGTTTCTTGGAATTCGTTCCAGCAAATCAATATTTATTAGGGACACACACGCACACTATCTCAATGAGACACATCTATAATGGAGTATTAGAAGCCATATTTCAGTGTTGCCTAGTTCTATTTTAGAAAGCTTTTCAGTCGGTCAACACAAATTGTACTCAATTATATTTTGTGTTGACTGATTGAAAAGCTCTTTGTAATAAAATGAGACACATCCAGGAAATTTGGTAGGGGGAGGATGATTTGTTTCAGGGCCCACCAGGTTACCGGGTTAAATACCATTGGACTTCTCCTGGATGAGGCAGGGGGTGCGGGGGAGGGTGCATTTGAAACAAACAGTTTACCCCCGTCTGTCTGAAAGGTAGTCAGCCTAGAGGCTGGTTTGATCCTCAAAAAGTACTGCCATTAGGTTTGTGGGTAGATACCCACAAAAACCAAAGGCAGCGCTATATTGAGGCCTACTAGGCAAGATGAGGAGTGAGGTAGTTTGCCATTGCTTTCCTCACTGAGTCAGAACAGCAGTAGCCTACTAACCCTATGAGTAGAACCTTTCACAGCATCCACAGGCACTGCCTGTACCCTGAATGGCATTACTAAGCACCACCCATACCTCAGTAGCTACCATATAATCACAGCCATGAGTGAGACTGAGACTGAGACATCGGAGAAAAGCCACCTTTTACTCTAGCCTGTGTCAACTGACAAATGCAAATGTACTGTATTCATCAAGAGATGGCAAACAGGCACAGTTTACCCCCCAAAAGCCAGAAAATCCCAAGAGCCTTCGACAAATCGCCAAAACCTGCCGATTAATAATACCGCCTATGCTACAGCGCACAGCAATATTGATACAGCGGCGTGCCCAAATGTGTATAAACCAAGCAGGTCTTTAGGGCCCAACACTTTACTTCACTGAAAATGTGCATAGAAGGGGATATTTTACATTCGTAAAATAAATAAATAAATAAATAAATAAATAAATAAATAAATGAATGTAAGAATAAATAAATAGGGGAGTATCCCTGCTCTGGACTCGAACCTACCACATATAAGACTGGCGGTGCGCGTTCGGCTTGCTGTAACTACTGTATCTACGGACCACCTCGTGGTGAAGAGGCTAACATTCATGGCTCTCACCCCAGAGGTCCGAGTTCGATTCCCAGCTCTGCCAAGAAATTTAATGCTGGTCTGAGTGTTGAAACAGGGCACATTCAGTCTCTTGAGGCAGAACTGAGAAAGGGTGGGTTCGATTCCCACCTCAGCCATCCTAGAAGTGGTTTCCCGTAGTTTTTCTACTTCAACTCTAAACAATGCCACCTTCTTCCCAATACCAGTCTCAATTGCGCACTACTACAGACACCATACTAACATAGGTTTTCAGACAAATTCGACATGCACTCAAATGCACGGGGCTGACTGACCGCGTAATCGTTAGCCCCTAAATGAGTCACCATCAACAACAACAACAACCCTGCCGTGTTGGTTCCTTCAAATGTTTAATTAATTAATTGTGTTTGATTCATTTGGAGGTTTGCAATATCGGTGTTATTTAACCCCGTGTACTTGGGTGAGTGTAGAATTCGTGTGATAACCTGTGTTATTGTGGAGTTCTGTAAGTTATGTGTAATTGAGAATGGGACTGAGGAGGAGGTGGCCCTGATCTTAAGCCAGGAACCATCGCGGCATTTGCCTCGAGGAGAAGTGCAAAGCCACGGAAAACTACTTCTATGATGTTTGAGATGGGATTCGAACCCACATCTTCTCAGTTCTGCTTCACGAGGTTGAGGTGTACTCCATTCCAACCCTCGGACTAGAATTAAATACCTTGGCAGATCTGGGAACCAAACCCGGATCTCAGGGGTGATAGTCAAGAATTCTAGACAGCGCACCACGAGGTGGTCAAATAAATAAGTTAAATAAATAAATATATTCTCTAACTGATAGCAATTATAAGCAACAACAGTGTTCGAATATCATCAGTACCTAGTAATATTGTAACGAATGGTACTGATACCTGATTTCTTTTCATAGTCGCGCCCCCCATCATGCGCTTGGCTACAGTATACTGTATTATGCACGCAACATACACGATCGTCTAAAATACCGTGCTGAAAATGGGAAAACGTTCTAAGTTCCATAAACACAGCAAATCAATAACATAGCATAATACTCACGAGTAGTAAGGTGCTGAATCCCAAGACCAGGTATTTGAGACATTCTGTTCTCAGCGCCATTATTCTCTGCCGATCACATGGCACATATATACTTTAAAACGTCATGTATTTCGTTGAACTGACTCTTTTTCAATAGCAACTCAGGTGGGCTGTTTATCTTATCTGTGGCGAGTGGAAAGTGCTGTTCCGTGCCGCTTGGCTGGCTCGGAGCCATTGCGCACCGTCAACACTTCCCCAATTCTCTTAAGTTGCGCCAAGGTTGTGCGATCGAAACCCGGTGCAGTCAGTTGGACTTTCTGGGTGCTTTAATGCGAGGGAGCCGTTTCAGCAGATTGTTGTTCTTAGCCTATTTTCATTTTATCTGTGTGTGTTTCTGTGCATGTAGCCTATGTGTATCCCTAATACAATCTAAACAGCCGGAGCGATTGCAATAAATCTTGGTAAGGACTTACTACTAACTCGTCCAAACTCGACCGTTCCTTTCATATTTAAATAAATGTCACCAATCCAACATGGCAACCGCGCGAAATATTTTACCGGCATTCAATAACTCCGAAACTATTAATGCCATCAACCTCAAATTGTGTATGTTGATAGAGGATAAGATGACCTATGTGAATTTGAAATACCTGATAAACACAAGACCAACACGGCGGCCAGGCGAAGTTCAAATATTAAAATGGATAGTCTATTTCACGCGACTTAATCACCCGAGCACAATAAAATCTGGCATGATAGATCTATATAAAATGCTTAATATACTGGCATCTAATTTAATTCAATTGCTTCGATAAGTTAAACATGGTGATGTGCGACATTTTTGAAATGTTTTTTTTTTTAATTTCTTGTGTCGTAATCAAGCGATCGAAGTAAAAGTTTGTGCAATGATCCACCGCAATAATCTGTACATACCGGGTGAGTTATCCGTGGTTGTTACGGCGTGGCTGCAGGCAGTCGGTCACATCCGGGAGGCGTGGAGGTTCGAATCCTCCCGCCGGCAACCTTGAAGATGGTTTTCTGTGGTTTTCCATCTTCCTTCCAGGCAAATGCCAGTGTTGGTCCCTAACTATAGGCCACAGCCACTACCTTCCAATTCATAGTCCTTACATTCACACTTTCCTTCCCCAGACAACACTCCACACGCGACGGTACTTGTAGCTCACCCCCTGGGTGTCCGCTAGAAGCAGCTACTAACTCTGGCGAGCCGAACATGTCCTCGGACACTCCCGGCACTAAAAGCCATACGCTAAAAATAAAAATAATAAAATCTGTACATACTGGTACATAACTCTATGGGACTACATATAAAACAATCCAACATAGTGACCAAGATACATATTTCACCTGTTCTCAATACCTACCAAAAGATTACAACAATCAAACGGATATAGAGGATATTAGAATAAGATCACCTATAGTATGTGACTCTCAATAACCTGATGAGCCCAAATCCAACATTACTTACTTACTTACTTACTTACTTACTTATTTCCTTTCGCTCCGTGCCGAGCATAGGGCATCCAAGAATGATTTCCATCGGGCTCTGTTTGTTGCCAAGTTCTTCACTTCCCTCCAAGTCTTTCCCGCTTTTCTGGCCTCCTCTTCAATGGTGCGTTTCCAGGTGTTCCTTGGTCTTCCCCGTCTCCGAGCCCCTTGAGAATTCCAGTCCAGAGCTCCCCTTTCTACTGCATCATTCTGTTTCCGCAGAGTATGCCCAATCCAGCCCCATTTCCTCCGTTTAATTTGGACTTATATAGGTTGTTGGTTAGCCCTTTGCCACAGCTCTTCGTTTGGGATTATATCTGGCCATCGTATACCCAGAATTACGACGCTGACAACGATTGATGGATACTTGAAGTTGGTAGCTGATAGCATTGGTAACTTTCCATGTTTCACATGCATACAATAGGACAGCTTTCACATTGGTATTAAAAAGTCTGATTTTCGTCTTCCTGGATATGTTACGGTTTCTCCATACTGGATAGAGCTGCACAAAAGCCCCGTTTGCCTTTCTTATTCTGCTCTTGACGTCCTCCTCAGCCCCTCCACTTCTCATTACCACGCTTCCCAAGTAAACAAATGTATCCACCTTTTCTACATCTACTCCTCCCACAGTGAGTCCAGCCTGTACTGTGGAGTTCACTCTCAGCTCCTTTGTCTTCTTTGGGTTTCTCTTAAGTCCAACCTTAGCAGCTTCAAGTTCTAAGTTTGCCAGTTTTCCCTCTATGTCTCTGAAGCGCTGTGCTAGCATACAGATGTCATCAGCAAAATCAAGATCCTCCAACCTGTCTCGAAGTCCCCACTGTATCCCTCTCTTCCTTCCTCTCCCCACCTTCCTAAGAGTATTATCAAGAACAATTAGGAACAAAGTGGGAGAAAGTATACAGCCTTGTCGTACTCCAGTCTGGATGGTCAATGGCTGGGATAGCTGACCCTCATGCAGGACTTGACATTTATAACCAGAATACATCTCTCGTATGATGTTAACTATTTTACTTGGTATACCATATTCCTTTAAGGTCTCCCACATGACCTTCCTATTAAGGGAATCAAAGGCCTTCTCAAAATCTATAAACGTGATGTACAGTGCTGCTTGCCATTCGTTACTCTGCTCCACAATAATCCGTAAAGTGTTAATTAAGTCCACACAACTGCGGTGTTCCCTAAATCCAGCTTGTTCTTTCCTCAACTTCGACTCGATAGACTTCTTCACGCGATTCAAGATTATCCTGAGAAATACTTTGCTTGGTACGGATAGTAAGGTAATACCTCTCCAGTTGTTACAATTCGTCAAGTCACCCTTCTTTGGGATTTTAACAATCACACCTTTCTTCCATTCCGCAGGCAGCTTCTCTTCAAACCAGATCTTTTCCATCAATGGCTTCAGGATATCAGCTGTGGTGTCCATGTCTATCTTGAGGACATCTGCCGAAATGTTGTCGACACCGGGGGCTTTTCCATTCTTCAGCTGTAGCAAGGCTTCTTTGATTTCAGAACAAGTTGGACTGTGCAAAAGAATATTTGGATCAGAATTATCAGGTTCATCATTCCTCTCTTCGTGGTGTTCATTAATCCCTCGATCAACATTTAAAATTTCGTTTTTTTTAGCGTATGGCTTTTAGTGCCGGGAGTGTCCGAGGACAAGTTCGGCTCGCCCAGTTTTGTAGCTGCTTCGAGACGGACACCAAATGGGTGAGCTACAAGTAGCGTTGGGGAGGAAAGTTGGCATGTAAGGACGAGGAGTTGGAAGGTAGCGGCTGTGGCCTACAGTTAGGGACCAACCCCGGCATTTGCCTGGAAGGAAGATGGGAAACCACTGAAGACCATCTTCAAGGTTGCCGGCGGGGGGATTCGAACCTCCTCGCCTCCCGGATGTGAGCGACTGCCAGCAGTCATGCCGTAACGACCACGGCTAACTCACCCGCTAAAATTTCGGTGAAGTATTCCCTCCACCGTTCTTGTTCTTCTTCTTGAGTTGTGAGTAAATTTCCCTGTTTGTCTTTTATGGGTCGGTTCTTTCGGAAACTTTTTTTGGACAGCACTTTTGTGATGCGGTACATTTCTTTGCTGTCACCCTTTGATGCTGCATCTTCTGCCTTCTTCGCCATCTCATCGATCCAATTACTCTTATCTCTCTTCACACTCTTTTTGACTTCTTTGTCAGCGACCGTGTATTCTGCTTGCACTTTTGCTTTCTGATGTCGAGTCTTACACATATTCAACCTCTCCTTAATCATTTTCCTATGACTTATTGCCTCCCAAGTTTGTTCTGACATCCAATCCTTCTTGAGAGGATTGCTCTTTCCCAGGACTATTTCACTTGTATCAAGGATGTTGTTCTTTACATTACTCCAAGAAGATTCAATATCAGTTCCTGCTGTATCAGATTGGAGTACCTGAAAACGATTTCTTAGCTCCAATTTAAATTCTTCTCTGACCTTCTCCTCCTTCAACTTCCTCACATCAAATCTCTTGCTCTGTTTTTCAAACCTCTTCTTTGCCACCATGATCTTCATCTTGAACTCAGCCAGCATAAGGTGGTGATCACTGCTAGCATCAGCTCCTCTCTTATTCCGAACATCGGTGAGTGATCTTCTGAATCTCCTCCTCACTGCGATGTGGTCAATTTGGTTCTCAGTGTCATGATCAGGGGAAATCCACAAATCCAACATTGCGGCCACTTAAAAACTAAACATTTAAATGGACATTCCACGCGATGTAATCATCCGAGCGCAGTGAAACTTGGCCCGGTAAATCTTTATAAAAAAGAGCTTAATATACTGGTGTCTAATTTCATTCAATTTTATGCGAAATGCAAGATGGCGGCAGTGCGAAATTTAAAAAGGGACGTAAAACCAATAACATTATTATTATTTATCAAGCGAATGAAGTGAAAGTTTGCACAATGAACTACCACACTAATCTTCATCTGCCGGTATATAATTATATGGCCTTCATATAAAACATTCGAACCTGCTAGCCATGATAAATAGTCTATTTCACCAGTTCTCAATATCACCGAAACAATTACAGTACTCAAACTGTGATAGAGGACTATTAAGCACATGTGTGTAACTTTCAATAACCTGTTAAACACAAGAACAACATGTATGCCCGGCAAAATTCAAATATTTAAAATGACTTTTTTGGCGATCTAATCATCTGCGAGGAGTAAAACTTGGCACAGCGAATCTTGATTCAAAGCTTAGTATACATGCAACTAATGTTTTTTTTCTTTCTTTCAAAAAATTAAGAGTGTTTCAGTTTGAAATGTTAAAGACATTCTTTTTCTATGTCGTATCCTATTCAAGCGACCATAATGATAAATACAGTAACTAGAACACCCGTGCATTCATTTCAACAGTCCTATAGTACTTCTTTCTATCGACCAGTGGCGTAGCGTGAACTTTTGAGCTGGGGACGCCAAAGTTTTAAACGACAGTTTAACTAAGGAACAAATCAAAAAGCTTATATGAAAGATACTACTGTCACATACCTCACACAGTCTTGTACATCAGCTCCATTCGTCTTTTCTTATTTTCTGCGAAAACGTGTTCAAGAAATGCGGGCTGTGATGAAAGCTCACCTATTTTTTTTCAATAGCCAATGAATTATACACGACAAGCGACTATTGCTCATAGAATTTCTGAGGTAGGTTTTAATTCTTTTCAGCGTGCTCATGCTGCGTTTACTACTAGCTGTAGTAGTTGGTTGGTTGGTTGGTTGGTTCTTAAGTTTAAGGGCTGCGACAACGCGGTCATGTAGCCCCGTGAACTTTGGGTGTGTGTAGAATCTGTCTGATAACCGGTGTTAATTGTGATGACTGTATTAGTGTGTGTTATCTGTTTTTTATTTAATCACAGACTGCAACTTAGAATTTTTCAAATAGTTCCTACTTTTGCCGCCAAGCGCCACCGTCAACGACTACTAGGCCAAGTTCAGAACTTAGCTACTAGACGCCACCGCAGTCGGCTCTTGGCAACGAACGTAGAAACCTAAGAGCGTTGTTTACATTCTTAACCTATCCAATTTAGCTTCACACAGGTGTAATTAGTGGAAGGTTCTTTAACATGCCATAAATCTATGACATGCGACCGCCGGCTTTACTTCCCCTCCGAACGAAGGCATACTGAGGGATTTTTACGCTCTTAAAAAATCCGACGGCTTCGGCCGGGTTTGAACCCGCTATCTTGGGCATAGAAGCTCAGCATGCTACCAACTACGCCACCGATATCTGTAGTAGTTGGAATAGTCAGTACAAAGCGTAGTAGTTTAGTTACTTCCTGATAGATGGTGTCAAGACCGTTCGTAACAAAATATTTTAAAAGATCTTTTAGAGCTAAATGCTTTGTCTGATCTGCATAAACAACGTGAAGTTAATTTATAGTAATTGGTTAACATTAAAGAATGGATACTGTTTTACCCAAAAAATCTAATTTGCTCTGGGGGAATGTTTCGATGTATTTTTAAACTTCATTTTCTTGTACTAACTCAATGAAATTTAGATGAGTACGATCTTCAAATCTACTTTTCATTTGAGCTGTTTGTGAATCTACTATTCCAAAAGACATCACTCTCAAAGTGTTCTTTTGATTGCCATCATACATTACGTTTTCATTCAACTGGATGCTTTTTTTGAACGCATATGTCAGTGAGATCTTCATTTCTTAAGTTTTCTATGCTTTTGACGACAGCCACTTTCTCATTATGGCAAGTTACAATACTCACTGTCGATGATTGTAACAATTTGAAAATATGATCAGTGTAAAAGAAACAAGCTTCGAATACACATAGGTAATATACAAAGATTGGGTCATCCATATGTTATTTGAGACCAATGGCACAGTTCACAGAATCGTCATCCCATTCACTATTTTCATCATAAATAATTTCATCAAAATACATTACAATTCTTGGAAATGTTTAATAATGGTGAAAACTGCCCTCGAATGAAAATTCCATCTCGTATTGCTTGCTCGTGGAAGCTTAAATCCTCTTTTGGTCAACAAAACTGTCCTTTTAGTAGATTTGCTGAAAAAGATGTGAAAAGCAGTCAAGGTACAGACAAACAAACGAACCTGATTTATTGTTTTTGAGCCATACAGGAGTACCAAATTTAATTGGTGGGCGTAACAATGGACGAAAAGAGCATATGGGCAAAACTGTTTCATTAGTTTTTGAACTCCTCCTTATCTGCCTGCCATTACAGCTGCGCCATCGTATGTCTGGCTTACGCCTTTTTCTCCATTTACTTCCCAGTCAAGTAAAACTTTGTGCACGATTTCTGACAATCCCGCAGCTGTTTTATTCTTGGAAACGTCATAAAAGCCGACGAATCTCTCCTCTATTCTATCATCCACACAATATCTAAATATTATGCTCATCTGGCTCTTACATGACACGTCTAATGTCTCATCCGCTTGTATGGATAGAAAGGGGGATTCATTTATTTCTGATTTGATTTTTTCATTTAATGCAATTGTTTTAACTTCTATCAAGTCATTTTGAATGTCTGGAGATGTTCCTTTTAATAATGATGATGACTGTAAATGGTCTCTAACTATCGATTCATTTTGAGCGAGCAGATTCAAAAATTGCAAATAATTACCCTTGTTAATAGAACTTTCATCTTCTCTATGCCCTCGGAAGGCTAGTTCTTGTGTACTGAGAAATACTACAGATTGAATGAGTCGTCGCGCATACTGCCTGTTTGAAGACACGATCTCATTATGTTTTACTACTTGTAGTCGAGCAACTGCAGAAAATGCATGCTCTATGCGAGTTTTACCTAGCAGATGATATGCTTCACAATGTAACAAATGGTATTTTGAAGACTGGTGTTTTACAGCTTTGTTAATTGAATTATTCATGTCCCAAATTCCTTCTGTTGCACCATTCAGTATCTTTAGGCCCAAACATAAGGCAAACGTAACAAAACATTTTGTTTATTTCAACACACCCAGTTAGCCAGGAAAACCTGTCATACCAAGAAAACTGAAAACTCCGTGTGCGATTTTTACCAGCTTCTTTAATTGATAAATTTGGCTTTGGTCTTTTTGTTTTTAATTCACATCGCTTTTCATATGATAAAGTGCTCAAAGGAGTTGCCTTTAGAAAATTAATAACATTCGAATCCTGTGAACTTACTTCAGTCATATTGGCAGCATTAAACACACTCACGCACAATTATAATTAACTACACTTCTACAGTTCGAACTAGCACTAGCGCAGCGATTGGGCCATTGAGTTAACAGAACAGTGATCATCTGATCATACAAAGTTTACGCCAGTAGGTGTCAACCAGATAGGATTTATTTGGCACCATCGGTGTAGTACGTAATCTGTGGTTTACACCAGCCAAACGCCGGCGTACGGAAGCACTTCTCTTCCGAGAAGCAAGAATGAACTCGCGCATGCGCTGATCCGTGGCCTGGCCGGGGTGGTACATAGCTCTTGACGCCAAGAAGTTCTGGCGTACAAGAAAAGCAAAGCACAGCAGTGGACCGCGGCTGGGCTAAGACTAGTTATATGGTGGGTGCGGAAATAAAATAACTAAGCGCCATATAATATGCTATCGCCGCATTTATATAAATTAAAAACGATGTTATATTTTACTCTTTGATGAATGCACATTCTAATTTTTAAATCAGGGAACGCCCGGCGTATCGGCGTATTATAGCGCTACGCCTCTGCTATCGACTACGAAATTTATTGCTCGCATGACTTTATACAGTACCAATGACCTGAACAGGCAGTTAGTGTCACCTTTCATTTTTGTAACATCTGTAATTTATTGTCGTCGTGACTTCTGGTAATCTGTTACAAATACTTTTTTAATCCCATGTAGGCCTAATATTTCAGGCAAAAATATTCTGTTTCGGTGAATTTCGAATCGCGTATGATAGGATATCTGGACGCAAGTCAAGCATGCTATCCCGTAGACCGCCATTACATTGCATTAGAGTAGCCTACTCTTGGAACGGTACCGTACTTCATAACGTATATAGCCTAAGCTTCCGGTATGGTATGTAATGTCGCCGAGCATATGCCCTTGATAATTTCATTCAAAATAAAATATGTCTATAATAACTGTGCTGATATTAATATTACACCCATAGGTTTATTTATGAGTAGTTGATAGGAATCAAGCATCGCCGTCTATAATTCTCAAGCTGTGCTGTTGGTAGAATTGGCAACACAGGAACTAGGCTCTAAGGTGTATAAACACGTAAGCTCACATACTAAGTTTCAGAGGCGTAGCGCTATAATACGCCGATACGCCGGGCGTTCCCTGATTTAAAAATTAGAATGTGTATTCATCAAAGAGTAAAATATAACATCGTTTTTATTTTATATAAATGCGGCGTTAGCATATTACATGGCGCTTAGTTATTTTATTTCCGCACCCACCATATAACTAGTCTTAGCCCAGCCGCGGTCCACTGCTGTGCTTTGTTTTCTTGTACGCCAGAACTTCTTGGCGTCAAGAGCGATGTACCACCCTGGCCAGGCCATGTTGCAGCGCATGCGCGAGTTCATTCTTGCTTCTCGGAAGGGAAGTGCTTCCGTACGCTGGCGTTTGGCTGGCGTAAACTCTGTATGATCAGATGATCACTGTTCTATTAGCTCAATAGCCCAATCGCTGCGCTAGTACTAGTTCGAACTGTAGAATGTAGTTAATTTTAATTGTGCTTGAGTGTGTTTAATGCTGCCAATATGACTGAAGTAAGTTCACCTGACTCTAATGTTATTAATTTTCTAAAGGCAACTCCTTTGAGCACTTTATCATATGAACAGCGATGTGAATTAAAAACAAAAAGACCAAAGCCAAATTTATCAATTAAATAAGCTGGTAAAAATCGCAAACGGAGTTTTCAGTTTTCTTGGTATGACAGGTTTTCCTGGCTAACTGGGTGTGTTGAAATAAACAAAATGTTTTGTTACGTTTGCCTTATGTTTGGGGCGAAAGATACTGAATGGTGCACAGAAGGAATTTCGGACCTGAATAATTCAATTAACAAAGCTGTAAAACACCAGTCTTCAAAACACCATTTGTTACATTGTGAAGCATATCATCTGCTAGGTAAAACTCGCATTGAGCATTTATTTTCTGAAGCTGCTCGACTACAAGCAGTAAAACATAATGAGATCGTGTCTTCAAACAGGCAGTATGCGCGACGACTCATTCAATCTGTAGTATTTCTCTGTACACAAGAACTAGCCTTCCGTGGGCATACAGAAGATGAAAGTTCTATTAACAAGGGTAATTATTTGCAATTGTTGAATCTGCTCGCTCAAAATGAATCGATAGTTAGAGACCATTTACAGTCATCATCATTATTAAAAGGAACATCTCCAGACATTCAAAATGACTTGATAGAAGTTAAAACAATTGCATTAAATGAAAAAATCAAATCAGAAAAAAATGAAGCCCCCTTTCTATCCATACAAGCGGATGAGACATTAGACGTGTCATGTAAGAGCCAGATGAGCATACTATTTAGACATTGTGTGGATGATAGAATAGAGGAGAGATTCGTCGGATTTTATTACGTTTCCAAGAATAAAACAGCTGCGGGATTGGCAGAAGTCGTGCACAAAGTTTTACTTGACTGGGAAGTAAATGGAGAAAAAGGCGTAAGCCAGACATACGATGGCGCAGCTGTAATGGCAGGCAGACAAGGAGGAGTTCACAAGCTAGTGAAACAGTTTTGCCCATATGCTCTTTTCATCCATTGTTACGCCCACCAATTAAATTTGGTACTTCTGTATGGCTCAAAAACAATAAAACAGGTTCGTTTGTTTGTCTATACCTTGACTGCTTTTCACCGTTATTTCAGCAAATCTTCTAAAAGGACAGTTTTGTTGACCAAAAGAGGATTTAAGCTTCCACGAGCAAGCAATACGAGATGGAATTTTCATTCGAGGGCAGTTTTCACCATTATTAAACATTTCCAAGAATTGTAATGCATTTTTGATGAAATTATTGATGATGAAAAATAGTGAATGGGACGACGATTCTGTGAACTGTGCCATTGGTCGCAAAAGACATATGGATGACCCAACTTTTGTATATTTGCTATGTGTATTCGAAGCTTGTTTCATTTACACTGCTCATATTTTCAAATTGTTACAGTCATCGACAGTGAGTATTGTAACTTGCCATAATGAGATAGAGGCTGTCGTCAAAAGCATAGAAAACTTAAGAAATGAAGATATCACTGACATATGCATTCAAAAATACATCCAGTTGAATGAAAACGTAATGTATGATGGCAATCAAAAGAACACGTTGAGAGGGCTGTCTTTTGAAATAGTAGATTCACTAACAGCTCAAATGTAAAGTAGATTTGAAAATCGTACTCATCTAAATTTCATAGAGTTAGTACAAGAAAATGAAGTTTAAAGAATACACCGAAACATTCCACTAGAGCAAATTAGATTTTTTGGTAAAACAGTTCCCATTCTTTAATGTTAACTAATTAGTAAATAACTTCACATTGTTTATGCAGATCAGACAGAGCATTTAGCTCTAAAAGATCTTTTAAAATATTTTGTTACGAACGGTCTTGACTCCATCTATCAGGAAGTAATTAAATTACTACGCTTTGTACTGAATATTCCAACTACTACAGCTAGTAGTGAACGCAGCATGAGCACGCTGAAAAGAATTAAAACCTACCTTAGAAATTCTATGAGCAATAGTCGCTATTCGTGTTTAAATTCATTGGCAATTGAAAAAAATATTAGGTGAGCTTTCATCAGACCCCGTATTTCTTGAACACATCATAGACATTTTCGCAGAAAATAAGAAAAGACGAATGGAGCTGATGTACAAGACTGTGTGAGGTATGTGACAGTGTCTTTCATATTAGCTTTTTGATTTGTTCCTTAGTTTAACTGTCGTTTAAAACTTTGGCGTCCCCAGCTCAAAAGATCACGCTACGCCACTGCTAAGTTTGGTTCATAAATATCGTTTTATTTTGATAAGAGAGCATCTAAAAGCAGTTCTTATTAACTATTTGAACACCCATGAAATTCTTCGTTGTAAATCAGACCTGCTGTAAGTTGTAGACGTGAGTATTTCCCGTATTAAGTTGTATGTGTAACCAATGTCTGGTAATGAATTTGACCAACAAATTCTTCGCTAATAGTTAAACTATTTCAGATACCTAGGAAATGTTGTGTGCCTGGCTGTAAGTGTAAGTCAAATTATAGCAGAACTATTAAAATAATTGGTTATATTACTACGTTTTGATCACTTACAGCGAGGTGGACTTTCAGCGCCTAGAAATTTAGTTTTGGTATGAGCCCTATATCTTCATGTGGCCTCTATATTCCAGTACGGTACATTATGAACTGCAATCAGTTGGCAAGTGCTTTTAGGTAGATGTCATTAGAAAGCTACCTACTGTACAGTATTTTAAAATTAAGTGACCAGTGGAGCATTATTGTTAGACTGTCAACATTTAGCTTGGAGGCCTACTATGACTATGATGAGTGCATCTGTGGACAAAAAGTGAAGGATTTATTATCTAAGGCAGTCTCTAAGTTCGTTAGAATAGTTTTAAATATTTTTTCTGAGCGCGTCAATGACGGCAGTGAGCATAGCAGCAAGAACGGGAAACTTCAGACATTGGGACATTGAGATAGCCTACAGAACAGCATTTTTATATTACCTTATCGGGAATCGACAGTACATAGCATGATAATATTTATACTTTATTTGTGATATTTATGTGTAGATTTGGCGGACGTTATGTTCTCTTGTATTTTCGGAAACATTTCGTGTCAAAATCTATGTGTTTACGTAGTGTTAGCAATGACCATGATTGTGCTTGCGCTAGGCCTACCAGATAACAGATGGGCGGCGTTGCCAAGCGTAATGACACGTTTGAGAATTATAGACGGGGATGAATCAAGAGATAGCCAGCCATTCTACCACTGCACTGGGTCGCTGGCTACCGCCTGGCGGAAGAACGTGGAACTTCGCTAACTTCCATTACTGCAGTTTGGCGAGAAGACTGAATTTGATGAAATACATAATCACAATATTTTAATACACGAATGACAGAATCAAGTACGTTCGGGCTCAATGGGTAATGCTTAACGTGCAGAATGTCTCAAGCCAAGAAACGTTGACGTAGAACTACTGTCGACCAAAATATTATGTGCACTCGAGTCTGAAGGTTGTTTGTGAAGTAACCAGTAGACCTACATAAAATCCAATCACATCATCATTTTCGTCGTTCTATTTTACGTTAGTTCATGTAGGTTTGGCATTTTTAATTTATATTTTAATATTTTTTATCGCAGTTGAAACACAAAAAGTGCCCGTTTTTAAGCGTGTTTCGACCATGCGTCACATTTAAGAATTATTATCTCACAAACCCGTCATCAGATCGAATCCAAAATTTAACACAATATACATTGGAATGTTGTATAACTGGTTTATTAATTTCAAAATGTTGTGTGTTCAAGAACGAAAGTTGTTATCATTTTTGTAAGGTAACTTTTTCTCGGCTCGGGGTCGTTGGAAAATGTAGTTCTTGGTTGCGTTGTAATCCTTATAGATCAAAAAGTTATGCTGTATGACTGTGAAATACGTAAATTAATTCACTTATTTTATATCGGTTTGTATTTTTACGAGGAATTAAGCCATGGTTCACCTGCTAGCCGCTCCAGAATATGCTGTACAGCGTTGCTCATATGGAGCCCATCACTACCGAGCGAGGCGTGACATGAAGCGTGATGGAGCCCACCATGGCAACGCTGTACGCTTTCACCGGAGCGGCTAACTGGTGAACCATGTCATAATTCCCCATACAGATACAAACCGATATAAAATAAGTGAATTAATTTACGTATTTCACAGTCAAACAGCATAACTTTTTGATCTATAAGGATTACAACGCAACCAAGAACTACATTTTCCAACGACCCCGAGCCGAGAAAAAGTTACCTTACAAAAATGATAACAACTTTCGTTCTTGAACACACTACATTTTGAAATTAATAAACCAGTTATACAACATTCCAGTGTATATTGTGTTAAAATTTGGATTCGATCTGATGACGGGTTTCTGAGATAATAATTCTTAAATTTGACGCATGGTTGAAACAGGCTTAAAAACGGGCACTTTTTGTGTTCCAACTGCGATAAAAAATATTAAAATATAAATTACTAACTCCACCCTACATGAACTAACGTAAAATAGAACGACAAAAATGATGACGTTATTGGATTTTATGTAGGTCTACTGGTTACTTCACAAACAACCTTCAAACTCGAGTACACATAATATTTTGGTCGACAGTAGTCTACTATTTGTCAAGATATTTCAGTTTTAGTATATGACCTTGGTCCAATCATATATTCGCAATTATTATAATACACAGATGACAGAATCAAGTAGTTTGGGGCCTAATAGATAACGCGTCAAGTGTCTAGTGTAACAAAAGTTGTCGTAGCATAATTACTTGTCAATATATTTCAGTTTTAGTAAAAGATGACATTTCTTCCCAATTATTTGAATATTGGCCCATAAGATTAGATACCAATAGATTAAATTATGTATAGACATGTACAGTGTTAAGTTTCACTGCGATCGGTTGATTAAATCTGGAGAAAATACCATTTAAATATTTTAACTTCACTTGGCCGCCATGTTGGTTTTGTACTTTGTATTGTATTTCTAAGTGTCACATAGCTGAACTTACCTTAGTATTCTCTATCACCATATACAATTTCAGGGTGATATCAAAAATAGTTTCGGATATATAGCATGCCGGCGTGGCCGCCACGTTGGGTTGATAGAATGTATTTAAATTTGAAGGGCACGGTCGGGGTCGGATGAAATAGTACAATGTCCTTACCGAGTTCCATTGAAATCGCTCCAGCCGTTTAGATTTTATTAGGGGGATACACACACTCGACTAGCTGCGTAGATCGGCGGTAACGTTCTCACCTGCTGTTCCCAAGGTTGCAGGATCGAATCCTGGCGCAGTCAGTTGGCATTTGAGGGCGCGCAAATGCGAGGGAGCCGTATCAGTAGATTAACTGGCACGTTAAAAATCCCCTTCGGAGCAAAATTTCGGCACCCCGGCGTCTCTAAAAGCCGTAGTTGTTAAAAGAGAAGGAAACCAATAACCAGGGGCGGATCTAGGGGAGGGGGAGGAGGGCGACCGCCCAGGGCTCCGCGGTCAGGGGGGCCCCGCGCAATGGATTTTTTAAATTTAACTACGGTAATTAATTAACTATACTTTTCAAACTAATTTATAATTCAGATTCCGTTTTTCAGTGCAGGTATAACCTCCCGTGACCGTTTAGCAAGTTCAGATTTCAGTGTAACAATAGAGGACTTCAGCCGGGAAAAAAGTCGCAAAGTAATTTTTTAATATTTCATAGTTTACATAATCTTCTTCAACGGGACTTAAAGGCTTCTTTCATATTATTAAAATAATGTAGTATATTCAAAATTTTGTAACTATTCTTTATTTTATTATTATTACCAAACTATTTTCCATTTGATTTGAGATTTTTTAATTTCCTATTGTTGTGGGCCCCACCTTATTATATCGGCCAGGGCCCCGCAAGGCCTGGATCCGCCACTGCCAATAACATTATTATTATTATTACATACACACACACGGACAAAAGGTGATCTCATACGCCTATTTTTTCACATGACGAAAATAGGCTAAAGAAAAGGTTAACGTTAAAAATAAAGAAATGTTTTGGACCTCGTTTCCATCAATATCCAATTTCAAAGATTCCGGATGGACCTGTCGCAAGAGCTTTGTATATTCCTTTGTGTACGGTTATTTCTACGTGACTCACTGTTGGCAATTTGAGATGTAGCCTACCCGCAATAAAGAGATTGCTGTCGACAAAGCATAGGCCTAATGACGCAGCACTTGCTAGGTGAATTAATAGTACAAATCACGTATGACTAAAATACAAAGAAGTTTAAAGATGAACATTAATATCTGAAAATAGTTGGCATTTTCAACTTTACGTGTTCCACGAAGAGATGAATATGATCATTTGCTATCCACGGCCCTGCTGACACTGGTTTTCCATGTGCCAGGATTCCTTCCCTTCTTGCTTTTCTTTCTAGATGCTTCAACATCTCCAACAACGTGTTTAGCAACTGGCCTGCTCTCATCCTCCAGGAGCCCTAAAATAGGTATAAAAGCCGTGGTCGTTCCATTATAACACTACCGTACCGTAAATCGGGGTGAATAGAAACAATGGGGTGAATGTTGAATATTAAACAACATTTATTAAGTTGGTAATATGAAAATATTATTTAAGTCTTTTTAGAAGGCTATGACTATTTGCACATAATGTAGATCTAAGAATAAACTTCATTCTGTTTCCTGTGCCTTGACTGGAGTACGAGTGTTTTACTTAGTGGCTAAACCTGAATTATGAACAGTAAAATAACAAGCAATTTCAAGTTTAACTAACAGGTTATGGTCCCAGAATCATCGCAATAAAACAAAGTGCAATTAAGATCAGTGAATTCATCGGATAATCAGTGATAATGGAGGACATAGCAAACGTGCAGAGGTTAACCGGCAGCTCTGCATACACGGACCATGTAAGCGTCAACTGATATGAACAAAATCGACCCCATCAGATGGAGACACTATTGCAAGAATTATACGACTTCAGGTATGACAAGAAAATTGGTCTTGCAAACTTCATCAGCAGCATAGAAAACATAGTTTATAAACTGAAGAATCTAGGAGAGAAAATAGAAATCACAATGTTAATCAGCAAAATCCTAGGAATTCTACCCGAAGAACTGCGTTATTTTGGAAGTGCCTGGGACTCCACTGTGGCTTCAGACAGAACCCTGGACAAACTCATCGGAAGACTGCACTGGAGGAATCCAAAATGAAGAGCCTGTCAACTGAAGAACCAGTATCCTTTAAAGCTGAGTATCAAAAAGAAAAAAAAAAGAAAACAGGGCGCTCCAACAATAATAGAGGCAAATGTTTCGGATGTAAGAAAACAGGTCATTATAAAAAGGACTGTAGAGTAACATTCAAATGTAACAAATGTAATTCAAATGACCATGAGGAGAAGGATTGTAACGCTTGTACTATGTAAGAGAACAAATCATTCAGCAAAAGATTGTTTTTCAAGGACAAAGGTAAAATTCCCTGTTATAGCGAGAAGGTAGCATATCATATGGAAGCAGAGACGCATGAAGCTGTACTAGACTTAGATGAATTTGTTGTAGATAGAGGATGCACAAATCTCATGAGCAAGGAACCCTAAGATCTAACACAGTTTACAGAATGCAGTAAAACCATCAAAGTTGCAAAAAAGGATCAGATAATGAAAACTGTAGGTGTAGGTAACCTAATAACAGAAACCTGTAACCTTAATAATGTCCTGTGCATTACAGACCTAACCAAAATCCTAATGTCAGTTAACAAAGTTACTGAAAATAATTATCCAGTGCTTTTCACAAAAGATAAAGTCCATATTTCAAAAGAAAACATAAATATCTCAAAGGGGTTGATTGTTAAAGGAGATAGAAAATCAGAAAATGGGTTATACACAATACATCTGAAATCCTGTAGACAAGAGTCCATGCTGACAGAAAAAGATAATGTATCGAACTGGCATAGAAAACTAGGTCACATCTCTTTTCATAATCTTGCTAAACTCCCCGAGTTGTGTGTAGGCATACCAAATAGTATTAAAAAGTGTACACATGACAAAACTGTTTGCTCTGTCTGTGCAAAAGCAAAACAAGTAAGAAACTCTTTGAAAACATCAATGAAAGGGCTGAAAGACCATTAAAACTCATTCACACTGATGTTTGTACTATCAATGAAGTAACATATGATGGTAAGAAATATTTTGTGGCCATTTTGGATGATCATACCCAGTTTTGTGTTGTCTATGTAATGAATGCCAAATCAGAAGTGTGTGAGTATTTAAAGCAGTATGTCATGTTGTCAGAACATATGCTAGAAGCTAAAGCAGTAAGAATCGAATGTGATAATGGAAGTGAGTATATTAAGAAAGATTTGACAAGCTGGTGTAAAGAAAAAGGCACACAACTACAATACTCAATCCCTTAAACTCCTCAACTCAATGAACCGGCAGAAAGACTTAACAGATCACTCATGGAAGAAGCAAGGGGGTTATTGTTTGACTCAGGGTTAGGAAATTAAATGTGGGGGGAGGCGGTTCTTTGCGCTACCTACCTATTAAATAGGAGCCCAACTGTTGCTTACAACAAAACACCAGCAGAAGGATGGTTGGGAGTAAAACCTGATCTATCTCACCTAGAAATATTCGGGTCACCAGTACACTGTAAAATCCTAAAGCAACTGAAAAAGTTAGAATCTACGCCAAGGGAAGGTATCCTAGTTGGGTATGCTCCAAATGGATACAGAATCTGGGATCCTGTAAACAGGGAAATATACATATCAAGAGACAGTAAGGTCCAACAAATGGAACCGCAAACTGAACAAAGCAAGCAGAGGATTGTCGACTCAGAAAACGAACCTGTAGAGAACCAAAAAAAGTAGCTGAAGAAGATGAAGCCATCACTAGCTCAGAAGACACAGATGGTACCGGTAACAGTAATGAAACTTAATGAACGCGTGGAATCAAATTTGGCCAGAAAGTAAACAATCAGATTATGATGACACTGATGAAAATCAGTCTGAAACGCTTGAGAGTGTGACAGAAGTGGTTATGTTATGCCAGTTAGTTCCAGACTTTCAAGAATTCGACGAAACTGACGATGTGGAATGGTTGGATCTAGATAAAAATGACATGGCTACGAAATCCTAGATGATAACCACATCGTAACTTCAATGCAAGAGCCAGAAAATCAAGAAAGCAGTGACAGCAAAGAAGACTCAGCAGATGACGCCGTACCTTCATATTCTGAAGCTTTTACGTCATTAGAGACAGTGATGTCTTGGTACGAAGCACAGCCCGAATGCAGTCAATCTCAGCCCCTGCTATTTAAGTAAATGAAGGATTTGGCCGGCAGAAAATGAGTTTCAAAACTCACACAACCCAAAATTAGCAAGTTTTTCAAATACGGTAAAATATTTTAGTGATTTCGCACAGTTGTGGTTATGTCTTTGTGTATACATGCGTACAGTACATATGTAAATTTGTAATATGTAGTGAATTGTTTTTGTAAAATGAGTGCATTTTTTCTGGATTTAAAGATACAAATAAATCTAAGTACAATATGTACATACTGTACATATTTAAGTACATAAAGTGTTTATTTTTATTTATCTTAACATTTTTTGTGCAACTAGGAATTTCTAGGTTATGTTCGAAAATCCGAACAAATCGGAAATCCGAAACCCCCCGCCCAGTCCCAGTTAGTTCGGATTTTGGACGCTCTACTGTATTCCCAAACACTTGAGAGTAGGACAGGCTTTATTATCATGTATCCTGAGGGGGTGGCTATACCTTGGTGTTCTAGAAAACAAGACACAACTGCTGCTTCATCATTTGAAGCTGAAAATATAGCTGCTGCTGGATGTGCAAAGGAAATATATTTTCTGAGAACTTTGTTCTTTGAACTTACCAATAAATATCCGAAAACAACGTTAAACATTGACAATCAAAGTGCCATTAAAGCAAACAAATCTGGACAGCTCACTAAGCGTAGCAGGCATATTGATCTAAATTATTACATCAAAAGTGAAGGCTATGAAATGAAATTTTATGATGCTGTTATTTTATTTATTAAATTAATTTATAGTCGCTTTAACTTAGAAAGTCTTATCGCGACTTTCACTGTAGATTTACATTATACAATACAATACGCACAATACATAAAATTGAATACACTATAAAATCATAAAATGAACACTAGAAATAAAGAAAAGTTCCACTACTATGAGTTGATCAATCAGATTTTGGAATAAAGTCCCGAGTCTTTGAAGAACTTGATGAGTTTTTTGAGCTGTGAATGAGATGAGAAGGCCTCACATATCTTCTTGGGAATGCTGTTGTGCTGGCGCCAGTGGTTGTAGAGAGCACAGTCTGAGATTATGTGCTGCACAGTCAGTACGCTGTTACATGTTGAGCAGATAGGGGGCGGTTTCTTCTCGAGGAGATAGCTGTGGGTGATGTTGGTATGACCTATTCTTATTCGTGATATTAGAACTTGATCTTGCCTGGAAAGTTTATGATGGAGATATTGTTCTGTGGTTCCTGATGTTATTTCATGGAGTTTACTGGTAGAAGTTCTAAGCCAATGATTCTTCCACTGTTGGGATACCTTTCTTTTGACGTAGGAAATGATGTCAGTATGAGGTGTAGCTATTATAGGATCACATAAAGGAAGAAGTGTGGCTTCTTTAGCTGCTTGATCGGCAGATTCATTGCCATGAGTGCCACTGTGAGAGGGTACCCACACAAATAAGACTTGTTTACCTTGCTTCACCAATTTATGGAATATCAATTGAATTTCTTGTACAAGGACGTTGGTCGAAGATAGATTCTCTATTGCGTTTAATGCACTTCGTGAATCAGTGTAAATAATAGAGTTGTTGCAGCTGGCTGTATTCAAAATGTATATCATGGCCTGTTTAAGTGCAAAGAGTTCATTTGAATAGACAGTGAAAGATTCAGGAAGTCGAGAAAGCATGATATTGTTTTAGATCCCTTAGTTGGGGGTGGTTAGGTCTAAAACAATAGTGTTAGTGTACTGATTTGGAAGGTGATTCCTAGAGAGGGCAGCTTACCGTAGCTGGGTAATCTCACCAGTGTAGAGTGTTGTATGATGTTTAAATGATAGGGGGTACTCCTACGAAGACGTAAGTGTCGATTAGGGGATGATCCTTTGAGCCAGGTTAATGTACTGGACTCCCAGCTGGTCGAAAGGAATTATATAACGGTCCTGCTTGTGTCAGCTATGCTGGCGGCTTGCGGCCAGCGGTCGCGTGTGAGAGACACAATAGAAATTGAGCCGGCGATTACAGGCTACTGTTGTCACGCTTACTCGTGACGAGACGGGAAGGGTGTTAGGATGTGAAGAGGCGTGTAATTACGAATACAAGGTGTAGTTTACTGACCAAGTATTTATTGGTCAGTGATGTATGAAATTGTATGTCCCTTTTAGGGAAGTGTGAACAATAGTGCAAATTATGTGTACAAGTTTGTGGGGTAGGTTTTACAGATTATAGGATATCTGAACACTGCTGACTCACCTGATGATAACAGCTTGTACCAGGGCCTCCGGCTGACACACTGTATGACTGATAATCGAGAGAGAGTGTCCTCATTAAGGCCTTCCTCTTATAGGCTTTGGTGCTGCTTCGTCGGCATTCCATCGATGTAGGTGTCCTAGTTAGCCATTGCGTAGGTGTTTGCGAGTGTGATGCAAGTATTTGGCAGGCTCCCCAATCTGGGCGGCCGCCCTTGCTGTGTAAAAGGTGCTGTTCTGGCTTTGTTATATCTGCCAGTTAGGGGTGGTTTTGATAGATGATGGAGGGTGGCTTCAGGGGGTGCAGCCCCCTGGGGGCCTGTACAAGCCTCCTCCTCTGATTAGTTCGCGTCCCCGCGAACGGGAACGGAACGTGGAGTTGGGGTGTCGATGTATTAGGTTATTGCTGAATCTCCCTTGTATCTCTTCTTTGTTTCTTCTGTGTCGTGGCTCTTCCCTTCAGCTTACGCTGTCATCAACAATCAGCGTGTCACAGATTCCTTTTTATATGTGAAAAAAATAAGTGTATTGTGTAAATAATTTATTGTGTATAAAATGTAAAATTTTTCAAGTGTTTTGGGGTTGTAGAAACTTCTAAGTGCATAGACTACTTTAGGTCTACTTTGCTATGTCGGATTTCCAGCTGTAATGCTTTGTTGATTTTCCTGGAGGCGTTAGTAGGGTTTATGGAATTAGGTTCCCTGTTATTAGGATCCGGGGGTATTATCCGTTGAATAGGTTTAAAGCATGGTAGGATGGGGTTGCGCATCTTTGGGCTCCATCTTAATGGTGGCCTGGTGCCGGTGATGCTGCTGGGATGCTTCTACAATGAGTGGACGGGGGTAGGTATTTCCCGGGATTGCAAAAATTTTAACAAAGTGTCATGCAGGTTCAATAGTAATAACCCTTGGTATGTGGATGGGATATTCCTGCATGTGTCTGGATATGAGGCGTACCCGCACTCATTGAAGGATGGGTATCGGTCAGTGTATAATAATATTATGTCCCTTTCATGCGGGATTATTTAATAAAAAAGAATTGTTAGTATATAATTTTGGCCTCATCTCTTACTTAGAGATGCGCATTACGCTTAATTGTCATTTTTCCGACACACCCCTAATATGCAGTTGTTAGCATTGAGATCCAGGGCGTAGTAAGCCCTCTCTTTAAACGCATGAAGTATATCAACCCCGATGTAAATTTTGTCATGTAGTTTATGTGTTTTATGTGTTTATGTGTCTGTGTTGGCTAATGTTGTAATTGGGAAGGCTATGGAAGGATGAGGTGGTACTATGTTGGCCTGTAGGCGGTATATTGGCTGTCTGGCTGGCCTTATCCACCTGTGCTCCTGTCATCCTCACCTGGTCAATCTGTTTACTATCCGCTCCTTGGGATAGTAAAGTATGGTGACATTATAACGTCACGACCTAATCTGGTCTTTCAGTTGCAATGTTGATGCAGCCAGTGGTCGTAGTGCGACTGGTCATGTCCTGACCGTCTATGATGGTGTTAGGATTTAAAAGTAAGAAGAGAAGTGTTTATTGGGGAGGTCTGTTCCCTCAGAGTCCCTGTCTTTATTCGCCCCTGATTAGTGAGCGCGTGTGTGTGTGACTATGTTCCGTTACGCCACGCGGGCGGGTGGGCTGTTATAGCCTAAGTCCTATCTTGTGTCGCGTGTATGGGCAGGAGGTGCGTGCGGCCTGTCACCATCTCTGTAAACATGTTCCCATGGGCCTAAGATAAATGGCCCACAGTATCTGCATATTGCTAAATGCCAGGCCTATTGTAACATTGTAGAATTCTGTGTCAGTATCCATGTGTCCTGTATGTTAGTGTCGCAATGCTTCTAGAATGTGCAAGTCAATGTTATTACTTGTGTAAGGGCAGGCTCTGACGTCACGTATGTCGGCTGTCGGAACGTGCCTTTTTGCGAACGTCGGCATGTTGTTATTGCTTGAGATTCCGGGAGTGCCAGTGTGCTAATCTGTCCCGCTTTTGTTAATCGATATTAAGTGTACACTGCTTTCGCAAGACTTTGTTTTGTGTAACCATGTGTAATCCATGTCTGGGATGTCTATTGTGATCCCCTTGGAGGCCTAGAATTTGCGGTACGCCCTCTTGTTGGGAATTCCTGGGTCGCCACTGCCGAGGTAGGCTGTTGTAGCGAGTACCCTGGGGCGAATCTATGCTCCATTATGTATGGGCAGAAAGAGAGAAAAAAGAGAGAAAAAAACCCTCCTGTGTCTATAGGCATGTGTCTGACCCAGTTATTTACTTATCTGTGGCCTACTTCAGTGTAATTGGGCGTCTGGATTTTTGTTTCCCATGGCGTCCAATTTTTGCTGGGATTCGGACCCGTGATCATGTAATTCTCCGTGTTCTATGTCTGCGTTGTGTTTTTGGGATTTAGTTGTCCCCAGTGTGGATTTTGATTGTGTCTTTCGTGCCAAAAATACCATTGGTTAGTTAGTTTTTGGCACGAGTGTGTAGTGTGGTCGTGGGTTCGGACCCGCCTAGGTTCAAGGTCCTGGTGTTACGATTTTTTGTACCGTATATACTATGGCACACGCATCGTGTATTTAAGGCACGCGGATGAAAATACGCATTCCTGTGAAGAGTTTGTGTCTTTTTGAATTCTCCTCGTAGTGTAATTTGGGGAGTTACGGGGTTCTGGACTTGGCGTGAATGAATGTGTATGTCCCAGTTCAACCTGGAGTGGTCTTAGTCTGTCTGTGCCAGCAAAGGTCGCCCACGCGGAGTGTGTTATCGCTGAGTGCGACAGTATTGAATTACAATGGCGTGCGCACTCACTTGTTACTTGTCTGACTCTGTTCGTGTTTCCAGCACGTGTATGTGTGTGAATTTGATTGCCCGTTCTCTTGTTGTGATCATGGCTTTCCGCCATGTAAAAGAACTTTCCACTCAAGACATTCGTGTCCCCTAACTTTGTGTTAATGTAGCGTGGGTCGAATATGTCCCTATTAGTGGTACCAAATGTCGTTATGCCTGTGTGTCACTGGGCCGCTAGTCGCGTGTTTGGTGACTAGGTGTCGGAGGTGATTTGATTGTTTTGTTCGTATGTATATGCGTTAGTGGAACTGCCCCTTTATTATTATGTCCTTCCATATTGGATAATTACCCGACCTTGCACTCCTGGTATTCAGGAGGTTACGGGTTCGAGACCGTCTTTAACCAGGGTAATTATTTCTGGTGCCATTCAGGCTTGTGTCTTCTGGCCAGTTGTGTTAGCGTTTTAACTTGTTATGTGGTAATGTGGGTTGACTGTGTGCCGTCCAAAAATAAGTAGGCTTTCCCAAAGTCTGGGATTTTCACCCTATGGTGTTTGTGTTTTAGCTTGCGTGCTGTTATGGAGGCGAGAAAAAGTCATGTTATAGGCAGTGTGATGTGTCACGTATGCCTATGGATTAAATACATACAGTTCCACTTGGCTAACTTTCCTTTCTCGGGATTAGTGAAAGAGGCAAAAGAAAAAATAAGTTATGCAACGCTCCGAATTAAGAGAGCACTTTGAAAAGAGTAGAGAAAATATATTATATCCCGTCTGCGCAATGCTTTATGCTTATCAAAGCGGGTTGCCAGGCAGCGGTAATCTGTAAAGATTGTGTCGTAAATTGTGCAAAAATGTTTAAAAATGAAAAGTAGGACCTGAGTGTACTATTCACCTATTTGGTGACGTTAGTACGACAGTAATCTAGTTACGTCTCAGGGGAATCTACCACTTTTGAAAAATAGTTTGAGATTCTTAATTCTTGCTACAATTAGGGCTCTCGCCCGTCACAAGAGAATCTATCAAACTGTGGGACCGGAACATAGAACCTTTAGTCATTTCTACTTAGAAAGACCCGCCTAAGCCCTATGCAGTGGTTTGTTGCTTAGGTTGTGTTCGGAATAGCTCATTCCGGCCTTAAGCCGCGTGGCTCGCCTAATTGGCTTCCGGTCGGCTTTGCATATTAAGACTTTGCATTGCCCTAAATATGTCTTTGCTTAATCACGCTTGTGAACCATTGATGGCCTAAAAAAATGCTAGGGGGTCAAGAAAAAAACTAAGAAGAATATTGAGTTACACCTTTTGACTTAGCCATGTTCCACTGAATATACATGAAAAATGTGCAGTTTATGTTTGTGAGTCTCTATGTGTCTATTATCGTATTTCTCACGTGTAAACGAGCCTACGTGTAACTATAATATTGGTGCAAGTGATATTAGTTTATTTTGTATTCCTGGTGGAAGTCGTTATTCCCGTCCGAGCGTCCTTGCTCGGAAAGGTGAATACTTTCGCCCTGTCACTAAGATGTAGGCCCCTGGAATCCACTGAGGTGCTCCTTTGCTATTTTCCGGAGGAATTTGTAGCAAAGTAAGACTGGACCTACTTACACCGTAGTGCCTGGATGTTGGCCTTAATGAGTTTATGTCTGAGGGATTGATTGCGCTCTGCGCTACCCTAGCAGAGTTTATGGGGGTGTGTGTATTTTTGACTGACCGGTCTCGAGGGGTAGGTAATAAGACCTTCCTTATACCCCGTGTACTGTGTGTTTGCGCCTCGTCGGAGTGTGCGGGTGTGTGTTGTGCATCCTGAGGGCCTGAAGGCAACACCCTCTTATGCATTCGCACCTGGGGTACTGTACCCGTTCATCCTGGGGATGCGATGACCCATCTGCTATTACATCGCATTCCTGGAGTTCCAGGACAGAGCGGAGTTAAATGAACCTCTAGTCAAATAAGGAATGTGTCGGAAATTCAGCTGAGTTATCGAAAAAGCAGTGGGTAACACGAGACAAAGTATCTCTAGGGTCGTTACGGGCTTAAGCTTAATAGAAAAATGCAAATATAAATGGGCGCCATCAACTGAACTCCTAGCAAACCACATCCTTTCCGGTTAAGCCTTAATCAAGACAAGGAAAGAAAAAGGAAAATCACACCATCATCAGATCACAACTAAGATAAAAACAAATTTATTTCACTTTGATAGTCAGACAGACATTTTAAATATTCATCCTACCTGAGAGCATGGTCGAATGCCAACGTTAAATTGTCATTGTCCAAAAATCGAACCATCTCTTTTCTAATCAAAAATATTTCATCCACGTAAAACAAGAAAAATCTCTAAAGTTCTCTTGGGTTCTCAGGATCACTGTAGCACTATGTCTTTCGTCACTGACATTTGTGATACCTGAGACCTAATTTCTCTTTAATTTAACATCATAAATGTGGATTTGAAAAAATTATTAATCTGTCTAAACATACACATATTATAATCACATATTTTAAATATCACCCAATTTATGGCTTGCATGGCATAATTTAAATGTTGAACATGTTAGTAAAATGCTCCTAAACATCGAATAATTAATTTACACTATTTACATTATCATTAATAATTGCTAGTTCGTGAATTACAGAAAATCTACTGACCATTGGTCATCATCTTCATCATCATCAAAGTTAAATATTTCTCACATTAATTCTCATCTCAAAATTCAACATATTCCTGTCAGAATCATTAACTCATCACCATTAAATCATTTAAATGAAAATTATTATCATCACTTCATTATACTTTCTAATTATTCACACATTCTTATTTTATCATCTACTTCAGATTAAATCATCTTAAATCATCAATACATATTGTTTAATTCCTCAACTCAAGTTGCAATTCCTCAAATTATATCTCAATTAAATTTATTTTAATCCATATAAATTCATTAATCATCAGCTTCTTTAATTAATTATCACCTTCTAATTCAGTTATTCATCATCTATCCAATCATCTAATAATTTATTTAAATCAGTTTATTTATCCAATCTTTAATTCATCCATTTATTTAATTCATTGATTTATTCCAAAATTTAATTTATCCATTTATTTAAATTTTATTCTTCTGGTTATTTAGATTTTTATTATTTCATCTAGTCATTCTGATTTTTATTTCATTAGGTCAGATCATTAATATGCTTAAACTTCAGATTATTATTTCATTAATTATTATTATCAGAAAATCTTGTATTATCAACTTTATTTATTTGTTTAATTTCCTAACAAATTGTTTAATATGGGTTATAGAACGTTGTCTTACAGTTTTATCACTTCCAAGTTATATTTCGTATTTAATTATCAATGCCAAAAAATATTATTGCCTTCACGACATCACGTTGGATCTGACTATCCACAACTACATTATATATCCTCACTTCTTCAAATATCACATTTGAATACCACAATTATTCCACAAAACTCCATAAATATTCAGCATATACAGCCTGAATCTCAACAATTATGCTAGACTGGGTTCGACAACCTCATGTCTGCCTCAAAATACATTAGCAATATTGCAACTATCACTTGGCAACTTCCACAAAATGCCTATCACAAACTTCACTTAACCATGTTGCATGATCCACAAAAAATATATAACTGGCTTCAAATTATCAACGCACACAATCTCCAATAACTGTAATTACTCTGATCACATCTAGACAACTTCATAAACAATTGGAAAAAATATTACCTTAGTAATTCAAGATCTGCTTTCAAATAGCATAAATTCTCTTACAATTCTCATAATTCACATCACAGAAAAACACCAATGTGCTATAATCTCTCATATCAAAATCTGCAATATTGATCTGCCTTAAAATAAATCTGACCATTAATGATTCATCTTACAAGATTCAATTACTTTAAATCCTTTTCAAAGGTATCCAACACAATTATAAAAATCATCAAAAGCATCAGCTGTACCAGCTGTTAAACTGAAAGTACTCTCAAAAGAGTATAGCAACAAAATATTGGATTGGCAAACAAGAATTACAAAATGTAACCCTGCTAACATTTACCTTTACTTTATTTAACAAAATTTCGACTGATATGTGACTAGTAGTTCCTTGTTTGATTCACTTACAATCTCATGTTCACCCGGATGATAAAAATGAGTCCCTCAATGGCAAGATGAGTAACCACCGTACAATCGTATAAATACGAAAGACCTCGCCCCGTCGACTAACATGATAGTGCCCTGAACGATGGGTAAGATGAGTAACCACCATACAATCGTATAAATACGAAAGACCCCATCTCGAAGACTATATGAGTGAATGTACCAGATAGGAATCAACAAGTCTCTAGTTGTCATATGAAAGCGATATTCATTCACTAAAGTGAATAACATCTTAATATCTCCAAACAATCCAATGGAAAAAAATCCCTACTGATGAATAATACACACTCGCTAGTATGCAATGAACTGACGAAGTAATTTAGATAATCAATTGCAGATCACGAGTTCGAAATACTCGTCACACAAAAAAAACTATTCATGAAAAATGTCCTTGCTGGAAAAATGTCTAAAAGACCAAACATCTGCTTAATAAAGCCAACCAATGGTGAGAATTTCGTATAATGATGCCTGCCATATCATATGGTCACGCCATATTCTAGCAAAATTCGAAGCATATAAAGTCAAAGCCATGTCTAAACAATCGTATCACTCCTATTATAAAAATATACATGTGTGCCCAGTATTCATGAAAATAATCGTATCAGGAAGTTATAACTCTTACAGTACCTTCTCATAATCAGCTGTTATTAAATTTCAAAGATCGTCGATTTTCCTTATGTAATGAATTTCTCGAAAGATCGGCGTGAATATCATTCCACCCACGCAATGACGATTGCCTTCAAATCCCAAGTGAATCAGCTGGTGGACCTCCTCCTCGTCAGGAATCGAATCCATCGCTCTGTGGTGCCATCGCGTCTCTGTCTGCGTTTACTCCGACATGATGAACTTCTGGTTATCCATAGCGGATATTGTCCAAATCCCCACGAAAAAGTTCATAGAAACAGCGGACCCCCTATTCCTCTTCTACGTTACGCCAATGTTCCATACAATGTTCGGTTTGAGTGTTGAAAGTTCAATCTCCAATAACTGCTAAGTCTCACTTTCATAAAATAAAATTTTATATGAGAGTATCTAAGTTTATGAAACACCCTGTAGCTGTGTTCATACTCGGTAATTCATAACACTTCATAAGAAAAAGTTGCATTAATGCACGAGCTAATGTCCATAAGTGCATATGCCTGAAACATTTTATTTGCTTAAACTCGTTAATGTTACTTGGAATGCGTTATGAAATGCATAGTCGTAATGTCATTGAAAAACTATGTTCATTCGAAGTTCACAGTTGCAGTATGTCGTAACTATCTGCTTGTACAATTTGGTTACAGAATAAATGTTCCAATTCGATGTTATAATGAAGTTCAGCTTCTGTCATAATGCTTGCGTATAAAATTGGTAATAACCCGCTCGCCCCTACTGCTATGCTCTAGAACAATCTCCACATAAAGCTGGCCTCGCCATGTCGCTCTACTATGCTGTTTTGCGTTAAAATGCAGCTTGGAATAAGTTCTCCAACTCGTTTTACCGTACTGTTCTAAACACCGGCCTTCTATGCTTGCTCGGCTGTACAGCTGGTTATGTAACTGGTCCTCACGCTGCCAACTGCGGGTCGCCGCCCGGCTCACTGACCTACTTTTCGTTCGCTGCTTAGTGAAGTTGAAACTGTCGCTTTCACTTTCCGTGACAAAAGCAGTTCGCTGCGCGGCCTTTACCATGCGCTCGGCATATGTCCTACTCGGCTCGCTCTCTGAACTCGACTGCGTTGCTCGCTGTACTGGACTCTCTTGCTAACAGATCTCGACTGCTTGGCTGAGCTCGACTGACTGTCTCTGGACTGCCTTGACCTGAACCTGCCTGGCGCAGTCACGTGACGATCTCCCCACCTCCGTGCTCTTGCGTCACAAATGTAATCTCGAACCCCCATCATCTCGGCTATTAAGTTATAAAATAACTTAAGGGTTATCTGGCTTCCTTAAAATTATTACCACATATAATGCATGTTATATCTCCTCTTCTGTGATGTTTAAATACCATGTTCCATATAGATCTTAATAAAGCTTAATAATTTCATCCATAATTCCATCCGCCTACAGCTGTCAGTGCCTTCTTAATCCTAGACCTTCTACGTCATCCTGACATTCCTCTTGACTCGATCTGAGCGCTATCTTTTCATAACTCTTCCCATAATCTCAACTACGGCTTAATGTCTGCTGGCGTAGCCGATAGCCTCAACTAGGTATCGGGTACAGTACGAATGCCGGTGCCCGCTTTCGTCCTGGCAAAATTGCCCTTTGGACTAGCGGCAAAGCCCGTTTGATTGCCTGTGTTTGCCCTGGCGATGTAGTGGCGTGTAGTCTGACCGCTTTCTGGCCTGTGGCCACGGTAGACTCCTGCCGTTGTGTTTGCCTATTTGTGTAGGTGTATGTGGGCTTAATGTGCTGTAGGGCGGGCTCTACGTCCTCAGCCACTGACATAGTTACCTCCCGTTTACTCCCTGTTATGTCATGTGTACTCGAGATTCCTGGCGTCAACTCCCTCTCGTTCGTCCGTTTTGCGGGGGTTGGCCTGGGTTCTGTTCCCCAGTTTGGCAAAATTGCCTTCCGAACCGGAGCTAAGGGATGTGTAATGGTGTAACTTTGTCCCCGCAGTGTATTGGAGGCTAACCTGGCCGTCTTCTGGACTGTGGCCACGGTGAACTCCTTCCCTGGTGTGGCAGTACATGGCGAGAGGGACATCCTCGCAAATTGCCGAGTTAGCGTATCTACGCTTACGTCCTCTCTCGGCTGGGCTGGTGGCCCTGCCATGAACTCAAAAATGGCCTTGTTATTCTGGAGCTCGCGGTACTCGTCCCAAATTTGGGCGTACTGCCTATTGAGGCTCATGGCCTGCTCAGCGACTTTTGTGTCATTAGTCCCTATGCGTTGGTGTTCCCTGATGAGTGTTTCCCATTGCTGGAACATGAACTCGTGTCGGCAGTGTAATTGCCAGTGTGCCTTAATGATTTGTGTACGGAGGGTGGGGATTTTCGCCCGAATCTTGCGATTCTTAGCGCTGCGGAGTGGCCGGACAAGTGCTCTTATGATCCGCATATACTGGGCGTGCAGGACTTGCTGAAACCTTCTGAGGTAGTCCTGCCTAGTTTCAAAGACTTTGTGCCAGGCAATTAATTCCTGGTACTCCCCAATGCTCCTCAGCACAGCTAGGCGGTATAGGGGGGCCATGCTGAATGAAGTGTATGCGTCTTCTAATAAAAAAAACTGTGCGTGTTTGGCAGTGTATTTTGTATCTCTCTGATTTTTTTCTGGGGGCTGGGGGGTTGGTTTGACAAGAATTTCCCCTGTGTAGGTAGTGCGAAGCAAAAATGATGCTTTCTGTCTGAGAAAAAAAATTCCAGTCTCGCTTGGCTGTATGCGGTACGGGCCGTTTTGACCACGAGAACTCGTTGTATGAGCCCCTTGTTTACTGTGCGTGGTACCCGGCCTCCACCAAATTGTTTTAGATCCCTTAGTTGGGGGTGGTTGGGTCTAAAACAATAGTGTTAGTGTACTGATTTGGAAGGTGATTCCTAGAGAGGGCAGCTTACCGTAGCTGGGTAATCTCACCAGTGTAGAGTGTTGTATGATGTTTAAATAATAGGGGGTGCTCCTACGAAGACGTAAGTGTCGATTAGGGGATGATCCTTTGAGCCAGGTTAATGTACTGGACTCCCAGCTGGTCGAAAGGAATTATATAACGGTCCTGCTTGTGTCAGCTATGCTGGCGGCTTGCGGCCAGCGGTCGCGTGTGAGAGACACAATAGAACTTGAGCCGGCGATTACAGGCTACTGTTGTCACGCTTACTCGTGACGAGACGGGAAGGGTGTTAGAATGTGAAGAGGCGTGTAATTACGAATACAAGGTGTAGTTTACTGACCAAGTATTTATTGGTCAGTGATGTATGAAATTGTATGTCCCTTTTAGGGAAGTGTGAACAATAGTGCAAATTATGTGTACAAGTTTGTGGGGTAGGTTTTACAGATTATGGGATATCTGAACACTGCTGACTCACCTGATGATAACAGCTTGTACCAGGGCCTCCGGCTGACACACTGTATGACTGATAATCGAGAGAGAGAGTGTCCTCATTAAGGCCTTCCTCTTATAGGCTTTGGTGCTGCTTCGCCGGCATTCCATCGATGTAGGTGTCCTAGTTAGCCATTGTGTAGGTGTTTGCGAGTGTGATGCAAGTATTTGGCAGGCTCCCCAATCTGGGCGGCCGCCCTTGCTGTGTAAAAGGTGCTGTTCTGGCTTTGTTATGTCTGCCAGTTAGGGGTGGTTTTGATAGATGATGGAGGGTGGCTTCAGGGGGTGCAGCCCCTGGGGGCCTGTACAATATGGTCAGGATAAATTATCCCACAGCCGTTTCTTTCATCATATTTCGAACCATCAGTATAAATAGCACTGTGTATTGGGTATCTATTAGAGCTTTCAAGAAATAATCGATGGAACCGTGATCTGTCCGTTTGGTTTTTAACTAAGTTGTTCAGTTCGAAGTTGACTGTTGGTAAGGTAATTGTCCACAGTGGGATATCTAGAGAATGGTCTGAGAGTAGTATAGGAGGAACATTTAGGTTTAATTCTTCAAGGAACTTGGATATTCTGACATTGAAGGACGAAGGTTGTCGTCTTGATTCGGTGTTTGTTTTTGTGTGGCTGTTAGTAGGGAAAACATACGACGTAATGCGTGATTTAGTCATAGTTGATACTTTGAGTGCATATGATAAACTTAGTTGTTTACGTCTAATTGCAAGAGGTGGTTCATTGGCTTCTATTTGCATACTGGTTACTGGACTGGTGCGGAGAGTTCCCAGAGCAATTCGAAGAGCAGCTGACTGGATAGAATCAAGGATCTTGAGGAAAGACGCTGTTGCAGAGTTGTATACTATACTGCCATAATCTAATTTGGCCCTAGTAATTGATCTATAAGTATTCATGAGCACTTGATAGTCTGCTCCCCAGTTTTTTGCTGCGAGAATCTTCATTAAATTAATCCGTCGTAGACACTCATCCTTGAGATTTTTCAGGTATGGAATCCAACTTAATTTACTATCAAACAGAATTCCCAGGATTTTAAGAGTTGATACTGTCTCAATTTTATGATTGTTTATGTTGAGCTCGGGATCTGGTACAGATTGTTTGTTTTTAGAGAATACTATGCATTTGGACTTTGTTTTGGAGAACTTCAATCCAGTAATCTTGGCCCATTGTTGAATAATTTCAAGTGATTCTTGAAGTAGTTGTTGAGTAGTTGAACTATTTCTTCCAGCAGAGAATATGGTCAAATCGTTGGCGAAAAGACAAGCCTTTACTGGCAAGTGGATGTTGGATACAATTCCGTTTATTGCGACCAGGAATAAAGTAACACTGATGACTGATCCTTGAGGGACCCCATTGTCGATTGTAACTTCCTGTGACAAAATTCAATTTGTCTTAACTTGAATTCTACGATCTTTGAGGAAATTGTGGATGAAATAGAGCATATTTCCTGAAATGTTATATTCCATCAATGATTTAAGTACATGGTCTTGGAACACCATGCCATATGCCTTTTCAATATCTAGACTAACTGCTATGAGGTGTTGGTTATTTAGGAAAGCCTCCCGAATTTCAGTTTCCAAACTTATGAGAGTATCAACAGTTGAACGTCCTTTACGAAACCCACTTTGTACATCACTAAAAAAGTTTATATGTTCAAGATACCATCGTAATCTCCTGTTTACAATTTTCTCCATTAATTTGCATATTGAATTTGTTCAAGCGATTGGACGGAATTTTCTAGAATTGAGTTATCCTTCCCTGGATTGAGTATTGGAAGAACAGTGGCTCTGCGCCATTGATCAGGGAACGTCTGAGAGGTCCATATGTAGTTGAAAATAGCCAGAAGGTAATTTAATGCGTTTAGTGGGAGCTGTCTTAGGAACTCACAAGGGACCTATCTGGACCAGGGCCGGATTTTCCACATTTGTCGAGTTCAATAATCATGTCCTGTAATTGGAAAGGTTCATTTAAATTAGAATTGGAGTCAGAGAGGGTTCTTTTTAGATCAAGAGGTTCGCTGGTTTTCTGTATATGGAGAACATTTAGGTCATAATTGTGGTCACTAGAAATCTCGGAGAATGTGTCAGCTAATTTATCAGCAATGTTTTGAGGGTTGGTTATGAAGGATCCATCATTCGGGTTTCTGAGAGAAGTAATGTGGAACTGGTTATATTTACCATTTACACGTTTGAGTTTATTCCACACTTCTTTTTGTGGAGTTTGAGAATTTAGTGAAGAAACAAATGTCAGCCAAGAGTTCTTTTTGCTATCTTTAATTTCTTTTCGGGCGATTGCTCTACATTTCTGAAATTGGGCTTTATTTTCAGGAGTTGGTTTTCTCTTAAAGACACAGAAAGCATGGTTTTTATTCCTTAGAGCTTCCTTACATGCGTCGTTCCACCAAGGTACTGTCTTCTTACATGGGTTTATCTTTATTTTCGGAACACTAAGGTTTGCAGATTTAATTATTGCTTCTGTGAAATCTTGAACAATATCATTATTGTGTTTGGAAGGGAAGTCATGTGGATGGGTTAGGCCAATTAAATGGCTGTTGACTATATGATTGAACTGCGTCCAATTTGCTTTATTTAAGTTCCATTTAAGGGTTTGGGGTATCGAGGCGTTGATTGAAGCGTTGTCGTTATTGATCAGTATGGGGAAGTGGTCACTATTTCCTTGGAGCGTCGAATAGACAGACCAGTCAAAACCAGTTGCTATCTCCGGAGTGCAGATAGTTAGGTCTATGCTACTATAGGTTCCATGAGCAATATCGAAACGAGTTGGGGCAGTTGAATTCATTAGAATTAGGTCAAATTCATCTAGTATCTTTTCTATTTCCTTCCCTCTTGCATCGGTGTGATGACTGCCCCATAACGTGTTATGGCTGTTCAAGTCGCCTACTAGAATGAATGGTTTAGGTAGCTGACGGATAAGATTTCGTAGATCATCACCGTGAAATAGATAGCTGTTTGGTATATAAATATTGCAGATACTCAGAGAGGGAGGTAGATGCAATGAGACGGCTACAGCTTCCAAATTGGAGTTTAAAGAAATGTCTTTAAGGTATATATTGTTTTTGACATAGGTAGCTACTCCTCCACTTGCATGACTTGCATTAGTTCTGTTTTTATGATATACATTGTAAAGTCTTAGATTGGCAGCAAAATCATTCCGAAAGTTGGTCTCTAGGATACAGATAATTGGTGGTTGGTGTTTATTTATTAGGAGTTGTAGGAATTCTAACTGGGATCGATAGCTGTTGATATTCCATTGGAGTAATGTTGTTGCCATAAGTATGATAAGGAATAGCAAAAGATCCATTTCCATTATTATAGAGGGAGAGATTAGTCATCGCTAGAGTAGTCTAGAGTTATATTGTTATCCATAAGGTCTTCGCTTTGGTTGACGAACTTCAGGAATTTCTTCACTATCCGAGAGCTTCTGTTTTTAATGCTTCTATCGGTGTAGTAGGGGTATAGTTTCTGTAGGGCTTTAGCGAGACCGTCTATGTCTTGGGTGTAATTGAAAGCAATTGCCAACACATCCTTGACACCTTGGGTATTTTCGAGAAAAGATTGGAGTTGTGTGTAACTGAGAGGAGCTAGTGATGGATCAGCTTCCAAAACCTGTTTCACAGGAAGGAGCATATCGCTGATTGTTGGTTTTTGTGGTTCTTTCTTGGGTTTCTTAGAAGTGTGATTTACCTTGAGATTCTCAGTTTGTTCAGAAGAGTCGATTTTGGGTCTGTTGCTATTAGAAATATTTTGGTCAGTTCTTTCACTGCTAGCGAGTGACATTAGTCTTTTAAATCCAGGAAATGTCCAGTTGTTGGGACAAGACATGTTTCACTATGTCCAGGTACTGTTATTTCCATTGGAATTTCGGAGAGAGAAATACCATTACAATCTTTGTTTTGAGTTAAGTTTAGGATAGCTGATGAAGTTTCATCATGTGAATTTGTTGGAGGAAGGTCAGGAGAACTGGTTGCATTTTTGGGGTTTATCTCTGTTGTTTGTGGTTTCTCTTGTGGTTTAGGAAAATTGGAGAGGTTAGGTTTGTCAATTTCATAAATGTTGTGCTGAGAGGTTGGTTGATCATTTGGAACTGAGATGTTAGTAGTACAGTCTTTGGCCAAATGTCCCTCAGTTTTACAAATAAAGCAGGTGGGTGATTCAGATGATAGGTAAATCCAGTAGTTAGTGCCATCGTATTCAATTTGGAGAGATGCAGGGAGTTTATCGAAGTCTTCATTTTGGATGTACATTTGTCTTTGAAAGCTTAAAATATGAGAGAAACCTGGGATGGATAAGTCTGCTCTGATAGGGGTAATCTTAGACATGATTTTAACACCAATGTTTAACAATTCCTCTTCAATTACATAGCTGGGTATCACAGGACAAACGTTTGATAATATAATACGCTTGTTTTTTTTTGTTAAGAGTGGTCGTATTTCCAAAGATACATTGTTTATTAAGATCTTGGGGTTTGCTAGTATTAGCTCTTCAACAACATTCTTGCTAGAAAGAAAAATGCATATTCGTCCATTCGATATTCGTGAAACAAAACGAATGTTGCTAGGGCTAGTGAGTTTTCCTACAGCTAGCACATAATCTTTGATACTGATTCCATCATGAGATTCAATTACGATAGCTTGTTCTTTGGAGGGGAGAGATTGAGCTATAGCAGAATAGCTTGACCTTGGATTGTTTTTTTTTTGGTGCCAGATGTACTGTTGTTACAATCAGGGTTATTTACAGTATTATAATAATTCGTTGGTTGGTTTGGTACTTGGTGGGTTGATACGTCAGAAGTTTTATCATTCGTTGTGTTCGTTAAGTGACGCCCACCTCTATCAACAGAGGTGGCGGCCATGTTGGGATGATGAGAACAGAGTTTTTAGGTTGTGTATTTTCCACTTCACGTAAAGTTCACAAATATCAGGAATAATACTTACAAGAGTGTTGTAGGTATTTAGAATACTTTGATATACGATTCGCACTCCAATGTGATATTCAAAAACCTCTCCAAATGAGATATAGCCTACCTAAGGAAGCACGAACCTCGTGAACATTGTCTAGTCACAGCCTTCTCGACTCCTTTGTGATGTTGTTTATCGTCCAACAGACAAACAGATTGCAGATGTTCTAACTAAACCAGGAGCGGATCCAAGGGGGGGGGGGGTCACGGGGGTCATGCCCCCCCCCCCCAAACGGAGACCAATTTTTTTTGCAAACTCAAAGAAAGAAAACACAATAACCAGACAAATAAAACTTAACGAATTTTAACTGAAAAACAGTTTTTTTTTTCATTTTATTCAATACTGAAAATATCTTTATTGCAATTATTACATTCTGGTATAACTGTACATATTTACAACTTCATACTTTAATATAAAAACGATTATTTATATAACAAAATCAACTCATCTATTCTGTTTAGCAAATCTTGTGATTACCGAATCGATGTTTATAGTGATATCAGGATGAATGTGCAGCAAAGCAAGTCCGGTGAGCCTGTCTTCTGCCATGGTTGCTCTTAGCCAAGTTTTGAGGCGACGGAAAGTTGAAAAACTTCTTTCTGCAGAGGCTACACTCACAGGAAGTGTGATGAGAATACGTAACAGTTTATTGATGGATGGATAAATATCCTCGTCACACTCATCACAAATTACAACAATCGAATCGGGGATCTTGCCGCCGTTTTCAACAATGCGCTCCCATTTTGCGACCCACAATTCGTACTCGGCAACAACTGTTGAAGTGGGAGAATCCAAAAGCTTCTGGTAAGTTTTCGCCACTTGAAGTACATCTTCGATGTCCCCCGCTGTATATGAAATACGAGACAGAACTACTCCCAACCGGAAGAGGTTCAAAACGTCTGGAGAGAGCCTTTCATTGAGGTCGGTAACAATGTTGTCCAATAAAGGAATAAAAATTCCTCTCCTGAAATATTCTTCTGGAGTTTGGTTTTGTTGATGATTATCACGATGTATTTGCCGAGAAACAACGCGTGGTACTTTCAACTCCACATCCAATTGTTCAGCGAGGTCTTGAGCTTCAGAAAATATCCGCTTGAAAACAGCATCAGCCTCACGTCGTTTTTTCTCCAGAACGGCCAGAGTATTTCCGATCATTTCCGTCGCTTTTTTCAAATCTAATGAAGGCATTTGAAGTACTCGGCTCAAAGGTAAAGTTGTACCTGTAACATAACAGAAGTAAAATTTATTTAGTGCGTGGTTTTAACCTTTAAAATAACGTACAAAAATTTTAACATCAAATACGGAGAACATCAAACACATTGAAATTAGTATACTTGCCTAATACGTCATTTAAGCAAGCAGATGAAATCAGAAAATCAGGACTGGCTAGTGATCGTCGAAGACTTGCAGCATCAGATGCAGATTTTGCGTCCTGCCACGTCGAAATTTCATCAAGGGCGTCACATATTTTAATCAATTGTTGACCCTGAAACTGCATGTGCCCATCGTGTTTTTCCACCCAGCGTGTCTCACAAAGACCTTGAAGTGATTTGCCACCAAGTTTTTTTTTAACATCGTTCCTCTTTGCAGAACTGTTAGCAAAAGACACAACAGTTCTCACTGTTGATGAACAATTGCGGCAATTCGTGACTTTGGAAGACCTAGATAAAGAATTGTTTAGCACATGGTTATGGCAAGGACAACGTTTAGCGTGAATTGCTACTTTCATCAACTCTTCCACTGCTCCTTTCTCTTCAGACACCATCACCGCACAACTATCTGTTCCAATCCCAACACAATAGTCTAGGTTCAAATCTAATTTCACACATAGATCAATAACAATATGTGCCGTTGCAACTCCAGTTAAACGACGCTCATTATTGTTTACATCTTCAGAACGAATTACTTTGCATGCATCACAAAATGTAATAAAATCTTCTCTGATTTCTCCGTTGTAGTAGTAGCGAAAAGACAAACTAAGCTGTTCTATTGTGGCATTGTCGGTCGCCTCGTCGAATAAAACTGCGAAAAACTTCGCCGCTATAACTCTATCCAGAATGGCTTGCTGAATTTCTTCTTTGCAGGCCTCTATAAGTTGATTTTGAGTGGTCTTGCTGATGTATGTCGCATTTGAACCCGCGGTTTCCAAATGATGTTTAAGAGTAGAATCACCAGAAGTGCTTTGAAGTTCCCATCATTTGCTACTGGACTGTCTATTTTCACGTCAATGTTACGTTTGTAGAGAGGTCCATCATCCCTGTGTCCACGTAAAGGAATATTCTGCTGACCGCACAGAATAATGGTGCTGATTATTGGCCTCAACCGTTCACGATTTTCTTTTACTTGTGCATCTCGCTGTACGCAGAGTTGGTTGACTACTTCAAATGCTGGATTATGAAAAGTCTTAAGAAAACTTTTTCCACATTCTACAGCCCGCTGATGATATTGGTTCTGCTGGTGAACTAGAAGCGCTCCTTTTTCTCCGAGTAAATCATCGAATGCTTTCAGTGGTTCTCGAACTAATCGCTTGAGGGAAGTATTCTTTTGATAACCTCCCCCTGAGCTTGGGGCAAATAGTACGCAGTACACGCAGTAAAGGCCTTGGTCTTTATGGGACAGCACTAGCCAATGAAATTTGTCCAAATGCGATCTTTGAGCGTACTTTTTCCTTTCTTTTCCATTCTTCTTGACAACATTATAAGGTAAAACATAATTAGCAGGAGGTTCCCAATGGTGTTCTAATAGTTTAGCCTTCGTAAAATCGTCGACGTTGTTTTGACCTACATAAGACCCAATATCCGTTGCAAAGTGAGATTCGGGGCATGATTTCCTTGTATCTGTAGAAACGGAAGTAGATGGCAAAGGTTCAACCTCAGCGATGTTTATATTTCCAGACAACGGTGAGCTGGTTCCAATGATGACGAGACAGAACTACTTTTAGATTCCGGTTTTTGTGTTTTGGAAAAGAAAGTGTCGATCCTCCTGGTAAAATTTGGCCGTTTCGTTGCTTTTTTTTTGTAGAATCAGCCTGGATAAAGGAAATTGCATACTGTGAAAAACATATAATTATACGTGTATTTTTGTTATTTTACATTCATCTTTTTAATATGTGTTTTTTAATTATTATTTCCAAGTTAAACAGAGATTAAACGCATTTATTCATACGTAATCAAAACTTGACAAACAATAAAAAATAAATGAAATTTTATAAATATTTACCATATTGTGTTTTTCACATTGAATCTCCTATTTTCTCTCCTTGCTTTTCACATGCAGCAGAGTCCGATAAGAACGAAACTAAATACACTACACCACCTTCAAGGTCCACTACAGATTGACTACAGATCACTCTCTTTGAAGTTACTTATTTATGTAACCCTCTTATCTAGAAGGCTGTGGTTTTCACTTATCTGTTCCAGAATTATGTGTGAAGAAGTTACCAGCACTGTCATAACAAACACTGCAATTAATTTAGATTGACTGGCGTTATATTTTGCGATTTTTTTTGTGGTGAACATTTGTTTATCAGTGTATGTTCATCATCTATTGAAAATATAGCTGCTATATTTCAATTTCCACCATGACTAAGCCAAAAGGCGTGTTTAAAAAGCGTAAGTTTCACAGGAATAGGTACACACGACACAAGATGCTGCTTCATGTGGTGATGTATTGAACTGTGTAAATATTGAACTTAGCAATGTACCTGCAGTGAAAAATGTCGCTGCCACGCCCACCAGTGCATCTAAGAGAAAACTTGAACATTCTGAGGTATAATTTATTGAGAAAGAATCTAGTGTAAATAATTTAGGTTATGTTTTGGTGGACTTGGACATGTTATCTACAGCAATGATAATAGTACGCAACAATCAACTATTGGCAACTCAAACTAACACTAGGGGCGCTGCGGTCGGTCTGGATAAGTAGGGTAAAAATACTCAATAACACGCTTTTCATATGGAATACTTTTTATTTGTCGGTTATAATCAGTAAATGTGGTCCCTAAAATTATGACAGTGTTATTTTTAATTACCCATATATGTATAACTGTGCGATACACGTGATCTAATTTATGTGTTCCACTAGATTTTATGTGTCAATTGCATATTATCAAGCATCGGTTGTCTGCTGGTATTTGTTTTTGAGCTGTTCGAGTCATGGCGCTGTTACGTTTAAAAGCTATATTTGAGTTTGCTCACTGTACCATAGACTCTAGAAATTATTTGCTGCTTGGTAGGGCGAAGGGATGAGTTTAACTTGTATTGAAACTCGGGGGATACAGGAATTGCATGATTTGGATGGTTAGCAGGTGGGTTTGGTGAGTAGGGGGGTAAGGCGGTTTCCAACCAGTGTCATGGCCGCCACGTGAGTCCAAGCCAATATCTCGCAAACCGATGGTCGGATGTTGACATATGAGGTGTCGTTGGACTCGGGTTGACGCCCTCTTTCCAATGGACCACTCATTTCAACCCCTAAATAAAACCTACCCCTACTAGGGGGTGAAATTGTAATTTTTTAGTGAAAGCCTCTTTTCAAATGGGACATGTATAAGCTGCACTGCTAAAATGAACTTAAACGTGGTTGCTCATATCGCGCATGCATTTTACGAGATGCCGCTATGGATGAACATTTTTGTTTTTGTTTTTTACGCATGCGCACTGGGGATTTTTGTAAGAGGGCGAGCTCTTTGAAAAAAAATGATTGATAAGAAGAGGTTTTGGTGGTGAGGAGAGAGCCAGATAGTCGCCTACTTTCCTACGAAGTTTGCCGATATGTCTCAAACGCAAGGTCCGATTTGGACGTGTGACGTGTCAAATCGCTTGTCTCGAAGCCCTATACATGTTATTAATAGGTTAGAGTTTTGAGAATGAGGGAAACAGGCTTTTTTTTGGGGTAAAACCATGATTTTAGACTTTTTCTGATATTTCACGAATGCATGGTCGGATTTGGTCCTATGACGTGTCAAATGGCTTGTCTCGAAACCCTGTGTATTTTGGTAATAGGTTAAAGTTTCTGAAAATGAGGGAAACAGAATATTTTAGGGTAAAAACGTGATTTTAGACTTTTTGCTATATCTCACGAACCAATAACGCTAGAGGCGTGTTCGACAGGTCCAAGGACTCGGGGTAACGTCCTCTCTGCTATGGACTACTCGTTATAATTTTTAATAAAATTGGAAACTCGGTTTTGGGGTAAACACGTGTTTTTTGTGATTTTGTCGATATCTCACGAAGCAATAACGCTAGAGGCATGTACGACGGGTCCAAGGATTCGGACAGACGTCCTCTTTGCTATGAACTACTCGTTGTAATTTTAAAAAAATTGGGAAACGCGATTTTGGGGGTAAACACGTGTTTTTTGTGATTTTTGCCGATATCTCACGAACCAATAACGCTAGAGACATGTACGAGGTGTCCTAGGACTCGGGCTAACGCCCCCCTTTCAAATGTGGTAGATATTTTTTTTCAAAAAATAATTCACATGGGTCTAACGCCATACATGTTGAAAAAACGTTTTCTTTTTCTTTGCCTGTTTATAATGTCCATGAAGCGTGGCGGTTGAGAGAGAGACGATACGGCTGGGTGTGTGTGTGTGTGTGTGTGTCGCTGACCACGGTGGCTGTGTTCAATAGATCAATCGCTATTTCGACGGGTCGGTTTATGACAGAGCGAGGGTGCGTTTTTTTTCACACATTTTACCTTTAACGTGTAAACGGTGATGAGAACTTGATTCTATGTTGGTCGAAGCGAGTAGAGAAAACAAACTTGCAGACGAGCAAGAGGTGAATATCGATTGAGCTTATTGGAAGGCGTTGATCTGACTTGACAACAGGTGCAATGGAAAAAAATGACCATGACGCTTGAAGGTGAAATAATCTGACCATCGTGGTGGCAGGGAAGTGCGAAAGGCGTGCACACATGTGAAACCACAGGCACGCTAAACCAGTGACATCCTGTCTTGCTTCGTACGTGACAAAATGCAAGTCCATGTGACATTTGATCTACCGCAGGTGTTCGCCTGAGACGTTATCTGTCCACGTGCGCGATAACTGTTAACAAGTGACATCCTGTTTTGCTGCGTACGTGACAAAATGCAAGTTCATGTGAAATTTGATTCGCCACAGGTGTTCGCCTGGGACGTTAGCTGTCCACGTGACCGATAACAGAATGTTCAAAGCGTGGGAAAAAATGATTATACATGCAACGTAGCATATATAAAGACATGTCGTTATCATTTCCACTCTCACTTGGGTGGACTACCTTTCAACACACTGCGTTGCATGAAACCCCTGGTCTTGTTTAACAGTTTTGGTGTTGGTGGAAAATACTTAACCGTGTTGTGGGGTAGGTATTTATTTATATACTTATTCATTTATACATTTATTGATTAATATATATGTATATTTACAAGCAATTATTTATTGATTAAGTAATTAATGATTTTATTTATTTGTTTGCAGATAACCGGCATACCTTACATGTCTGAGGGAGAAGAAACCATTGCACTTTTGAGCCCACTAAAAGGGAAGAGTAACAAGTCACTGCAAGTAAAGGTGAGATGATTTTTTTAAACTAACTTGTTTCATTTTTTGTTTTATGTTTTATTTTATGAAATGTATGTATTAACCTGAATTTAGGTATTTATAGCGGTTTATTTTATTTATTTTTAGAAACTTGGAAAGAATAGCCTTACTGCCGTAGCAGTCGCTGAAAAAAAAAACAGAAACGCACTAAAGCGAAACCACTGCCAAAGAGTGAACTGTTTAAAACTCAGGTAAGTCCAACTTAAAAATGCTATTCCATTTTACCACTACTGAAAACTCGTAGACAAAAAAAAATCATTACCTGTACATGACTGGGACAATGATTGCTTTCTTGATTAATGGCTATGTTGTTGTTGTTGACTGGGAAAAGTACAAGGCCATGTTGGATTTTCTAAAAATAAAAATAATAAATTTAATTTATGGGTGGTTCCCTATGGACTCAACGAATATCCACAGGTTTGAACATGATAATGTGAACAAAATGACATGACATTCATTTTTGTTTATATATTGGTTAAAGGGAGGGTGGGGGAATGTAAATGACTGTAGCTTTATAAAAAAGAAAATAAGTGCATGGGTTACTGTTAGTGCCAACATACAGTTTATTTTTAATGGTGTTTTGATATATTAATGTCAATTAACGTTAACGTTTTATTTACAAGTATTGATTGATTGATTGAGTGATGGGTTATTTTGTTTGCTTTTAGGTGTCGTCATGTGCCATTAACGTAATGAACAGACAGTGAACAAGCATGCATTATGCTTTAAAGTACTCTGTGCAATGTTAATAACTTACAATAAGAAAAAGTTTTATTATAACACATGGCGTTAGTACCAAATACAACAAGTGAGCAAGTTGGTTTACCACGTGGGTTGAATTTAAAATCAGAACATGATCGATGGTTAACATTTGAATCCTGGCCTGTAGGCTTTTTGTCGACGCATGAACTTGCAAAAGCCGTTTTTTTTTACTTGAACCGAGAAGATGTGGTGCGCTGTGTGTTTTGTCGTATTGAACTTTCACACTGGGAAGAAGGGGATGATCCCTTTAGAGACCATTTGCGATGGTCTCCTCACTGTCCTTACATGCTTGGAAAGCAAGTGGGTAACCTACCCGTGCATTCATTTTACCGAACCACAAGGCCTTTGGCCGCTACTTACGTTGCTGAATCACAAATAAATAATAATAATGATGTATTACCAGCCAACGGTAGTGTCGATATATGTGGTCCATATGCCATAGACAGTGTTGAATTGGCGTGTGCTTTTGAAAAATTGGGAGTTTGCAAGACTAAAGCACTAGCACACTCAGAGTACAGCTCTGTTGAAAAACGTTTCGAATCTTATAAAAATGTTTGGCCATTAATATTAAAACACTCTACCAAACAGCTAAGTGAAGCTGGATTTTTTTATACTGGTGAAGGGGATAAAACAATATGTTTTTATTGTGGATTTGCTTTAAAGGATTGGCAAATGACTGATGACCCTTTTGTGCAACATGCTCGTTGGTTACCAAACTGTAAATACATGGTGTTGCTTAAAGGTCAGGAATTTGTGAACACTATTCGTAAAGAAAAAGTGATTGCAGCACAAGACATAAAAGTGCCTTTAGAGTTAGAGCACGCGGAGCAAATACATAAGGCTGAAAGAAAAGACTTGTGTTACGAACAGATACAAAAGTGTGACCAACAATTATGTAAAATTTGTTATCAAGATGAACTAGGTGTTGTATTTTTACCCTGTGGACACATGATAGCCTGTGTCAAGTGTGCATTAGAACTTAACACTTGTGCTATATGCAGAAAAGTAGTATCTGCTACAGTTAGGGCATTTCTTGCATAACTAGTATAATTTATTCGCCATGCATAGTGCAAAATCCCTAATTGCACAATATTATTAAAGCTGTTTTAGAGTGTAATAGATATGCTTTTGTTTTGTTTATAGACTACTACAATGAATGTTTTGAATGCTGTGGGACAATCATGTGGCTTAGAGACAAAGAAGCTCAGCGAATTGCCAACGCATATTCCATTCCGCATTATCAAGATTCGGAAATTGAAAACAGCATATGGTGATCGTGTACTTTGTGTATGTGAAAACTTTGAGACATTTCTGCCTATACGGTTTAATGATATGTCGGAGAGTGTTTTTGATGAAGTCAATAATGCTGTACAACCTGTACACTTAATTTATGAAGGTTTTAAAAACAATAGGTGCATGGTTCGTTTTAATTAAATAAATAAATAATGTGAAATAATAATGGAAAATATAAGTAATGACAATATACTGAAAAAGAAAGAAAATATGTGTATAGAATAGTAATGTTTTAGTGTTTAGTGTTGTCTTTAAAAATATTATGATGAAACCAAAAAAAATGTATATAAAGTTTGTAAATAAATGCAAAATGATGTTACAATGCTGTTTTATTTTATACAAAGTTAATATATTTAACATTGCAGAGTATACATGATTATGACAATAAATGCACACTGAATACAAGCCTTTCTCACTTTACAATAGTCTGTTATAGTTTTAAACACAAGGCTTGTTGTAGATCATTTTCTAGCAATGTCCATTCAATGTTGTTTTCGAAAAGTGGGGAAGCCACAATGGTTGTATTGACATAAAAACCTTATGGTTATTACTATTTAGTCACTTTGATCCCCTTGCAGATCAACAACAGATGACCTAGTTGTTCCACTCTTTAAAACGACAACAACAACACTACCTCTTGCATAGTTTGTGATGTTGATGAGTCTTGCGACGTGGAAGATGGATTAAAAATAACTTTGAGAACAGGGGTTAAACGTTGATCATTAAACAATGCACTATTTTGAGTAGCAATATGGTTTTCTTGATTTTTTGTCGACGGCAACTGTGTTTCATGCGGTACACTACATTGATGATCACTGACACTTAAAACCTCACTATTTTTACTTTTTAGGTCACCACGACAATGTTTGGAACGTTGCTTTGAACAACGCCAAATAACAGTTCCATTTTTATTGGTTCGTTTCACAATATATGAATATCCTTTATAGTATGCGTAAGGCTTACCATACCTAGTCACTGATACTTCCATATCAACTGTCGAGCATAGACTAAGCTCTAGTAAAGTCAACTTGGTAATAAGAATACTAGTTTAATGTGAGAGCAAATATGGATCCAAAGAGTTCAGGTAAAAGTGAAAGCAAATAAGCAAATATTAGAAACAAGAGTTGGGGTGAAAGTGGTCGCAAAGTGGTAGACCCATTACACAATAATTTCAGCACGACGAAGCTCTTGTTCAATTTCTTTGATTTCCCAATCGTGACCAGTATGGCCAGATTGACGTGAGGCATGCAACAACTGTAGCCGCTGGACGAGCTTATTGGGATTGTGCCAGTATACAAATTTAACAAATGGATTTTTAGGTGTAAACAAAGCATTACCATTATCATGATCATTATCATCATCGTCATTATCATCATCATGATCACCATTATCATCATGACCATCATCACTGTTACTATATAGTCCTTTTTGATCCTCTTGCAATACCACTTTATTTATAGTCTGAGTTGATTTTGACAGTGTTGAAGGTTTCTTGGACGTTGACAACTGTCCTAACATGACGTTTTGAGGACATGATAAGTCCTTTTGAACAAACACTGTACTATCTTTAGCCGCAATATCGTTTTCTTGAACTTGCTTTTTAGCATTTTGATAATTGTTTGTAAACAGTAAGCGTGGTTCGTTTCGAGCACTACATTGATGAACACTCACACTTAAAACCTTTCCATTTTTACTTTTCAGATTGCCTCGACATTTTGTTGACCTCTCTTTTGAGCATCGCCAGAATATTATTCCATTCACATTCTGGCGATTATAGTTATAGGAGTAGCCTTGATAGAGTGCACGTAGCCTACCTTTGTTGGTTGTAATAAGTTCCATAGTAGTAACTGACCTGTCAGTACGATGTTCACACTACAAAGGTTACAACTGTTTTGCTGATGGAGTGACCTACTATAAGCTTATATAAATGGCTTATGTGTTGGCTTATGTGTTGGCTTTTTGTGTTGGCTTTTTGTGTTGGCTTTTCATGTTGGCTTTTCGTGTTGGCTTATGTGTTGGCTTTTTGTGTTGGCTTTTTGTGTTGGCTTTTCGTGTTGGCTTTTGTGTTGGCTTATGTGTTGGCTTTTTGTGTTGGCTTTTTGTGTTGGCTTTTCATGTTGGCTTTTCGTGTTGGCTTTTCGTGTTGGCTTTTTGTGTTGGCTTTTCGTGTTGGCATTTCGTGTTGGCTTTTGTGTTGGCTTTTCGTGTTGGCTTTTTGTGTTGGCTTTTCGTGTTGGCATTTCGTGTTGGCTTTTCGTGTTGGCTTTTTTTGTATTGGCCTTTCGTGTTGGCTTTTTGTATTGGCTTTTCGTGTTGGCTTTTTGTGTTGGCTTTAGTATTGGCTTTTGTATTGGCTTATTTGACAAGTTATTTGTGTCAATGTATTTAGTGGATTTTTTCTTGGTGTTGGAAAGTAGTTGAAAGAGAGGGAATATTTAAAGACTTAACCTCAGCTCACTAACCTAACCTAACCTAACCTTTCAACTCTCAGATGTTAATTAAATTCTGTGCATAGTCGAGTTGGAGCCCAAGACCTCAGGGGTAAAAAAACAATTATTTTTGACGACTTATTTTGGTAACTTATTTTAATGGCTAACCTAACTTTGCCTAACCTAACCTAACCTAACCTAACCTCAGCTCACTTTGGATATTACTAGTAAGTGTTCATATCCTCTGCTAGGTAGCATGCTAGTAGTACAGGTAGTGCTCATATTTACCGCTAGATAGCGGAAACATACTTTGCATGTTGCATGTGACACTTGTGAAGTTTAACCACATGCAAGACGTGCTTGTATAAGTTCTCTATTTAAACTCAATATACAATTAACCACTAAATGTTCAGAACTAACATGTATAGCCATGTTTAGGGTATATAGGAGACCCTTAGCAAGAAAGGCTGTCTAACCCACGAGTGTACAGCCTTGTCATACGCAGTAAGCCCCTGTTGGCTTTCTCAAATTGTTGTTGTTGTTGTTTTCTAGCGGTAAATATGAGCACTACCTGTACTACTAGCATGCTACCTAGCAGAGGATATGAACACTTACTAGTAATATCCAAAGTGAGCTGAGGTTAGGTTAGGTTAGGTTAGGTTAGGCAAAGTTAGGTTAGCCATTAAAATAAGTTACCAAAATAAGTCGTCAAAAATAATTGTTTTTTTACCCCTGAGGTCTTGGGCTCCAACTCGACTATGCACAGAATTTAATTAACATCTGAGAGTTGAAAGGTTAGGTTAGGTTAGGTTAGTGAGCTGAGGTTAAGTCTTTAAATATTCCCTCTCTTTCAACTACTTTCCAACACCAAGAAAAAATCCACTAAATACATTGACACAAATAACTTGTCAAATAAGCCAATACAAAAGCCAATACTAAAGCCAACACAAAAAGCCAACACGAAAAGCCAATACAAAAAGCCAACACGAAAGGCCAATACAAAAAAAGCCAACACGAAAAGCCAACACGAAATGCCAACACGAAAAGCCAACACAAAAAGCCAACACGAAAAGCCAACACAAAAGCCAACACGAAATGCCAACACGAAAAGCCAACACAAAAAGCCAACACGAAAAGCCAACACGAAAAGCCAACATGAAAAGCCAACACAAAAAGCCAACACAAAAAGCCAACACATAAGCCAACACAAAAGCCAACACGAAAAGCCAACACAAAAAGCCAACACAAAAAGCCAACACATAAGCCAACACGAAAAGCCAACATGAAAAGCCAACACAAAAAGCCAACACAAAAAGCCAACACATAAGCCAACACATAAGCCATTTATATAAGCTTATAGTAGGTCACTCCATCAGCAAAACAGTTGTAACCTTTGTAGTGTGAACATCGTACTGACAGGTCAGTTACTACTATGGAACTTATTACAACCAACAAAGGTAGGCTACGTGCACTCTATCAAGGCTACTCCTATAACTATAATCGCCAGAATGTGAATGGAATAATATTCTGGCGATGCTCAAAAGAGAGGTCAACAAAATGTCGAGGCAATCTGAAAAGTAAAAATGGAAAGGTTTTAAGTGTGAGTGTTCATCAATGTAGTGCTCGAAACGAACCACGCTTACTGTTTACAAACAATTATCAAAATGCTAAAAAGCAAGTTCAAGAAAACGATATTGCGGCTAAAGATAGTACAGTGTTTGTTCAAAAGGACTTATCATGTCCTCAAAACGTCATGTTAGGACAGTTGTCAACGTCCAAGAAACCTTCAACACTGTCAAAATCAACTCAGACTATAAATAAAGTGGTATTGCAAGAGGATCAAAAAGGACTATATAGTAACAGTGATGATGGTCATGATGATAATGGTGATCATGATGATGATAATGACGATGATGATAATGATCATGATAATGGTAATGCTTTGTTTACACCTAAAAATCCATTTGTTAAATTTGTATACTGGCACAATCCCAATAAGCTCGTCCAGCGGCTACAGTTGTTGCATGCCTCACGTCAATCTGGCCATACTGGTCACGATTGGGAAATCAAAGAAATTGAACAAGAGCTTCGTCGTGCTGAAATTATTGTGTAATGGGTCTACCACTTTGCGACCACTTTCACCCCAACTCTTGTTTCTAATATTTGCTTATTTGCTTTCACTTTTACCTGAACTCTTTGGATCCATATTTGCTCTCACATTAAACTAGTATTCTTATTACCAAGTTGACTTTACTAGAGCTTAGTCTATGCTCGACAGTTGATATGGAAGTATCAGTGACTAGGTATGGTAAGCCTTACGCATACTATAAAGGATATTCATATATTGTGAAACGAACCAATAAAAATGGAACTGTTATTTGGCGTTGTTCAAAGCAACGTTCCAAACATTGTCGTGGTGACCTAAAAAGTAAAAATAGTGAGGTTTTAAGTGTCAGTGATCATCAATGTAGTGTACCGCATGAAACACAGTTGCCGTCGACAAAAAATCAAGAAAACCATATTGCTACTCAAAATAGTGCATTGTTTAATGATCAACGTTTAACCCCTGTTCTCAAAGTTATTTTTAATCCATCTTCCACGTCGCAAGACTCATCAACATCACAAACTATGCAAGAGGTAGTGTTGTTGTTGTCGTTTTAAAGAGTGGAACAACTAGGTCATCTGTTGTTGATCTGCAAGGGGATCAAAGTGACTAAATAGTAATAACCATAAGGTTTTTATGTCAATACAACCATTGTGGCTTCCCCACTTTTCGAAAACAACATTGAATGGACATTGCTAGAAAATGATCTACAACAAGCCTTGTGTTTAAAACTATAACAGACTATTGTAAAGTGAGAAAGGCTTGTATTCAGTGTGCATTTATTGTCATAATCATGTATACTCTGCAATGTTAAATATATTAACTTTGTATAAAATAAAACAGCATTGTAACATCATTTTGCATTTATTTACAAACTTTATATACATTTTTTTTGGTTTCATCATAATATTTTTAAAGACAACACTAAACACTAAAACATTACTATTCTATACACATATTTTCTTTCTTTTTCAGTATATTGTCATTACTTATATTTTCCATTATTATTTCACATTATTTATTTATTTAATTAAAACGAACCATGCACCTATTGTTTTTAAAACCTTCATAAATTAAGTGTACAGGTTGTACAGCATTATTGACTTCATCAAAAACACTCTCCGACATATCATTAAACCGTATAGGCAGAAATGTCTCAAAGTTTTCACATACACAAAGTACACGATCACCATATGCTGTTTTCAATTTCCGAATCTTGATAATGCGGAATGGAATATGCGTTGGCAATTCGCTGAGCTTCTTTGTCTCTAAGCCACATGATTGTCCCACAGCATTCAAAACATTCATTGTAGTAGTCTATAAACAAAACAAAAGCATATCTATTACACTCTAAAACAGCTTTAATAATATTGTGCAATTAGGGATTTTGCACTATGCATGGCGAATAAATTATACTAGTTATGCAAGAAATGCCCTAACTGTAGCAGATACTACTTTTCTGCATATAGCACAAGTGTTAAGTTCTAATGCACACTTGACACAGGCTATCATGTGTCCACAGGGTAAAAATACAACACCTAGTTCATCTTGATAACAAATTTTACATAATTGTTGGTCACACTTTTGTATCTGTTCGTAACACAAGTCTTTTCTTTCAGCCTTATGTATTTGCTCCGCGTGCTCTAACTCTAAAGGCACTTTTATGTCTTGTGCTGCAATCACTTTTTCTTTACGAATAGTGTTCACAAATTCCTGACCTTTAAGCAACACCATGTATTTACAGTTTGGTAACCAACGAGCATGTTGCACAAAAGGGTCATCAGTCATTTGCCAATCCTTTAAAGCAAATCCACAATAAAAACATATTGTTTTATCCCCTTCACCAGTATAAAAAAATCCAGCTTCACTTAGCTGTTTGGTAGAGTGTTTTAATATTAATGGCCAAACATTTTTATAAGATTCGAAACGTTTTTCAACAGAGCTGTACTCTGAGTGTGCTAGTGCTTTAGTCTTGCAAACTCCCAATTTTTCAAAAGCACACGCCAATTCAACACTGTCTATGGCATATGGACCACATATATCGACACTACCGTTGGCTGGTAATACATCATTATTATTATTTATTTGTGATTCAGCAACGTAAGTAGCGGCCAAAGGCCTTGTGGTTCGGTAAAATGAATGCACGGGTAGGTTACCCACTTGCTTTCCAAGCATGTAAGGACAGTGAGGAGACCATCGCAAATGGTCTCTAAAGGGATCATCCCCTTCTTCCCAGTGTGAAAGTTCAATACGACAAAACACACAGCGCACCACATCTTCTCGGTTCAAGTAAAAAAAAACGGCTTTTGCAAGTTCATGCGTCGACAAAAAGCCTACAGGCCAGGATTCAAATGTTAACCATCGATCATGTTCTGATTTTAAATTCAACCCACGTGGTAAACCAACTTGCTCACTTGTTGTATTTGGTACTAACGCCATGTGTTATAATAAAACTTTTTCTTATTGTAAGTTATTAACATTGCACAGAGTACTTTAAAGCATAATGCATGCTTGTTCACTGTCTGTTCATTACGTTAATGGCACATGACGACACCTAAAAGCAAACAAAATAACCCATCACTCAATCAATCAATCAATCAATACTTGTAAATAAAACGTTAACGTTAATTGACATTAATATATCAAAACACCATTAAAAATAAACTGTATGTTGGCACTAACAGTAACCCATGCACTTATTTTCTTTTTTATAAAGCTACAGTCATTTACATTCCCCCACCCTCCCTTTAACCAATATATAAACAAAAATGAATGTCATGTCATTTTGTTCACATTATCATGTTCAAACCTGTGGATATTCGTTGAGTCCATAGGGAACCACCCATAAATTAAATTTATTATTTTTATTTTTAGAAAATCCAACATGGCCTTGTACTTTTCCCAGTCAACAACAACAACATAGCCATTAATCAAGAAAGCAATCATTGTCCCAGTCATGTACAGGTAATGATTTTTTTTTGTCTACGAGTTTTCAGTAGTGGTAAAATGGAATAGCATTTTTAAGTTGGACTTACCTGAGTTTTAAACAGTTCACTCTTTGGCAGTGGTTTCGCTTTAGTGCGTTTCTGTTTTTTTTTTCAGCGACTGCTACGGCAGTAAGGCTATTCTTTCCAAGTTTCTAAAAATAAATAAAATAAACCGCTATAAATACCTAAATTCAGGTTAATACATACATTTCATAAAATAAAACATAAAACAAAAAATGAAACAAGTTAGTTTAAAAAAATCATCTCACCTTTACTTGCAGTGACTTGTTACTCTTCCCTTTTAGTGGGCTCAAAAGTGCAATGGTTTCTTCTCCCTCAGACATGTAAGGTATGCCGGTTATCTGCAAACAAATAAATAAAATCATTAATTACTTAATCAATAAATAATTGCTTGTAAATATACATATATATTAATCAATAAATGTATAAATGAATAAGTATATAAATAAATACCTACCCCACAACACGGTTAAGTATTTTCCACCAACACCAAAACTGTTAAACAAGACCAGGGGTTTCATGCAACGCAGTGTGTTGAAAGGTAGTCCACCCAAGTGAGAGTGGAAATGATAACGACATGTCTTTATATATGCTACGTTGCATGTATAATCATTTTTTCCCACGCTTTGAACATTCTGTTATCGGTCACGTGGACAGCTAACGTCCCAGGCGAACACCTGTGGCGAATCAAATTTCACATGAACTTGCATTTTGTCACGTACGCAGCAAAACAGGATGTCACTTGTTAACAGTTATCGCGCACGTGGACAGATAACGTCTCAGGCGAACACCTGCGGTAGATCAAATGTCACATGGACTTGCATTTTGTCACGCACGAAGCAAGACAGGATGTCACTGGTTTAGCGTGCCTGTGGTTTCACATGTGTGCACGCCTTTCGCACTTCCCTGCCACCACGATGGTCAGATTATTTCACCTTCAAGCGTCATGGTCATTTTTTTCCATTGCACCTGTTGTCAAGTCAGATCAACGCCTTCCAATAAGCTCAATCGATATTCACCTCTTGCTCGTCTGCAAGTTTGTTTTCTCTACTCGCTTCGACCAACATAGAATCAAGTTCTCATCACCGTTTACACGTTAAAGGTAAAATGTGTGAAAAAAAACGCACCCTCGCTCTGTCATAAACCGACCCGTCGAAATAGCGATTGATCTATTGAACACAGCCACCGTGGTCAGCGACACACACACACACACACACACCCAGCCGTATCGTCTCTCTCTCAACCGCCACGCTTCATGGACATTATAAACAGGCAAAGAAAAAGAAAACGTTTTTTCAACATGTATGGCGTTAGACCCATGTGAATTATTTTTTGAAAAAAAATATCTACCACATTTGAAAGGGGGGCGTTAGCCCGAGTCCTAGGACACCTCGTACATGTCTCTAGCGTTATTGGTTCGTGAGATATCGGCAAAAATCACAAAAAACACGTGTTTACCCCCAAAATCGCGTTTCCCAATTTTTTTAAAATTACAACGAGTAGTTCATAGCAAAGAGGACGTCTGTCCGAATCCTTGGACCCGTCGTACATGCCTCTAGCGTTATTGCTTCGTGAGATATCGACAAAATCACAAAAAACACGTGTTTACCCCAAAACCGAGTTTCCAATTTTATTAAAAATTATAACGAGTAGTCCATAGCAGAGAGGACGTTACCCCGAGTCCTTGGACCTGTCGAACACGCCTCTAGCGTTATTGGTTCGTGAGATATAGCAAAAAGTCTAAAATCACGTTTTTACCCTAAAATATTCTGTTTCCCTCATTTTCAGAAACTTTAACCTATTACCAAAATACACAGGGTTTCGAGACAAGCCATTTGACACGTCATAGGACCAAATCCGACCATGCATTCGTGAAATATCAGAAAAAGTCTAAAATCATGGTTTTACCCCAAAAAAAAGCCTGTTTCCCTCATTCTCAAAACTCTAACCTATTAATAACATGTATAGGGCTTCGAGACAAGCGATTTGACACGTCACACGTCCAAATCGGACCTTGCGTTTGAGACATATCGGCAAACTTCGTAGGAAAGTAGGCGACTATCTGGCTCTCTCCTCACCACCAAAACCTCTTCTTATCAATCATTTTTTTTCAAAGAGCTCGCCCTCTTACAAAAATCCCCAGTGCGCATGCGTAAAAAACAAAAACAAAAATGTTCATCCATAGCGGCATCTCGTAAAATGCATGCGCGATATGAGCAACCACGTTTAAGTTCATTTTAGCAGTGCAGCTTATACATGTCCCATTTGAAAAGAGGCTTTCACTAAAAAATTACAATTTCACCCCCTAGTAGGGGTAGGTTTTATTTAGGGGTTGAAATGAGTGGTCCATTGGAAAGAGGGCGTCAACCCGAGTCCAACGACACCTCATATGTCAACATCCGACCATCGGTTTGCGAGATATTGGCTTGGACTCACGTGGCGGCCATGACACTGGTTGGAAACCGCCTTACCCCCCTACTTTGGTGTTCAATATCGGACTGGTAGCAGGTTCTCGCAGAGTAGATATTTACTCTGCGAAGTCAAATTAGGCCTATATGACTCGTAGACTACGAGTCGTAGTGGAATGGCTCGGATATCACAGAGCGAGGTGATTGCGGTTGGAAGGATTCAAGGATACCTGACTGATGAAGCTTGGCTGTCCTCGGCTGGTGTAGGCTTGGCTGTCTTGGTACTGCTTGGCTTGGCGAGAATGTGCTTGGCTTTCTAGGTGCGGCTCGGCTCGGCGTAACAGTGAACAACCCGTCCTGTCGTCAGTGAGTGGTCCGACCCACTCCTGTTGCCGGTATTTTTTTGGTATCGTCACCTTTCGGCTATTGCTATTTGCATCTTTTGGAAAGTGACGAAAACTTATATCCGCAGCCCTCTTATATATCGACTTACAGCCGTAAACTGAGCAATATACTTTGCTTTTACTCATTTTGCACTCTATCAACGAGTAAAACTTATTACTTATGTATAAAGACACGATCTGCTTACCAATACAAGAAACCATATACAGTCACAAGGTGACAAATGTACCCTACTTGGTAAGTTGACCTCGTAGTTCCGCCCTTTAAAACAACAATAACTAACTAACTTGGTAAGTTTCTAATTTTTACCGCTATATGTCATATCGGATAGCTGGAGTTGCCAATAAATTTACTAAACGAAATAGAAGGGTTTTCTTACACAACTAATTATTTTTATATACTTGGCACAACAATGCATTTTAACGGCCAAGTGGCCCGCTAATTGTTGTGCAGAGTATATATTGGCTTATAAAAAATACATTTTTTTGTTTGTCATATATATATAGGGATAGGAATTCGGGGCTTTTTTCGCACCAAAAAATTTTGCCGACGTCCAAACTGCGAGCTTGGTTGGCAATTTAAGCTGTGACTTTCTTTCTTTGTCGGTACCAACTCGTACCTAGATACTTTTCTCGAAGCTCGATGTAAAAGTAGCAAAACACGCCGTTGCAATTTGTACGAATATTTTTGGTGCGCTAAACGCATCAAATTTCTATCCATGTAGGTTGCAAAAAAAAATTGGTCTGGTTTTGTACGTTTGGTTATTTTGTGATTGCGTTTTTAGTGATAGCATTTTTCTTAACAATTTCGATTCTCAGACCCCCTCCAAAGTCAAACTCTAGATCCGCGCCTGAACTAAACCCTTATTAGAATGCAAATTTAAAGGGTTTCCCAAACAAATTGTAAATGAAGTGAAATGAACTGGTAAACATTTTAATATTAAGAGGGGATGTTGAATATTAAACAACATTTATTAAATTGGTAATATGAAAATTTTTGTAAGTCTTTTTAGAAGGCTATGCCTGTTTCCTGTGCCTTGACTGGAGTACGAGTGTTTTTACTTCTAAACCTGAATTATGAACAGTAAAATAACAAGAATATGAAGTTTAACTAACAGTGAATAGAAACAAAAACCAGGAGAGTTCAATAATTTGTTATAAATATTATTGTAATAGTTCCCATTTAAAATTTGTTGGATATACCGGCAGTTGAGGTATAACATATAACTTACTGAACAGAAGTTCATGATTGAAAGGTTGTCAACTCCTTTCTGTGGAAGCCATATTTTCAGCATTAATTATAGCATTGAAATTAGGTACAGACGGTTTACAATCCACCAAATGAAGGTATAATAGCAACACTAGAGTAATATATTTGCCTGTTGCCATTCACCCCATTAGTGGGTAAATAGAAACAGGCACGTTTTTTTAATATCTTCTGAATGCCAAATTCTGAGACTGTGATATTTTGGCCAGTTTATAACTAGACCTTCACCCATTATTAGCCATAAAGAGAATTCAAAAATCATTCTTGATGCATTATCTAGGCAGTCACGAAGTTTGAAATTGTTTCTAATCACCCCATTCTACGGTACCGTACCTAAATAGGAATGAAATCACTGAATGTTAAACATACCGGTACCGCTTCCAGATTGCCCCCCACCACCGTTTCAGAAAATTAGCCTTCGTATATGCTTAGGCTTAATTTCTTCAAATGAAGAAGCCGATGGTGATTTGCTGAGCGGAATATCTCGCCTTGCGTAAGATTGATCCAGCGCCACAGTCTCCGCAGTTTCAATACGTTCCTCGGTTGAACATTCACCTGAAGTGAAAGTACACAATAATAGCCCACAAGAGAATTTTAAACATCGCTAGCTCATAACCTCAAACTTTCAGCATTCATTCTTAAATAAAAACAATTAATATTAACATCGCATGCCGTACCGTATTTTAAGTGATCATGGAGCATAACTTACCACATTTCGAAGTATTAAGACACTTCACGAGATCTAAAATTATTTGTGCTCTTGACATTTTATCAATAGGCCTAACTTATTGCTTGTAATCTACCCCTACAAATTGAACATCAGCCAACCGAGACAGGAGTACCAATTCCAGGATGACAAGTTTCTATCTTTATTATATCTCAGCGAGGTGGCAATATGAATAAATCCTACCTTATGTTACATTCCTATTCCTTAATTCATTAACAATCCTTTAAAACCATTGATTTAGTTTTCTTAAACGTGTATATCGTATCTCGAGCAGTTGGCTTAACAAATTGGCGTAGCCTATACATTCATGTGAGAATCAGAGAAGCGAAAGTCCTGTTACATTTCTCTGTTTCTAACATAAACATTTATTTTCAGTTACTAGATTCGAAAATAAAAGTTGTCTTAGAATATAATTAGAGATACATACCCTCTGACACTACATGGAACAGAGGAAGGAAGATTGTAGTTTCACGTGACCGTGAATCTTGTGATTATGAGCCACGATACCTCCTTTATACATGGAATCTGAACCTCAGGACATGACATTTCACTTCGAAAATCTCACATTCATTAAACGGGAATCGAACCCAGTCCACCTTGGTGAGAGCCCAACAGCTTGACCGCTGCGCCACCACGCCCCATACTAAATGGAACAAACATGACATGTTACATAGTTACGTCCGATAAAACGTATGTATAAAACGTATTTTTAGAGTTACGTTCCTCCTCTGTTTCTGACAAGATGAATTAAGGCAGGCCCAGGAGTATGAGGCACCATAGGCCTCGGATACCCTAATGCTGTTGAGGTCGGAAGAGACCAAGTGTTGACCAAATGAGGTCGACAGGAAGGAGCCTGGCACATGTAAGTGGAGGCAATGTCGTACCCAGCTGGGGGCCCATGGTCGCCTACTTATGCCCAACTGGTTGTGAGCACCTGGGCTGTACTTTAAGTTTCCAGTTCATAATAAGATACAGTACCGTATGTATTGTTAATGAAGACCACCTCGTGGTGTAGCGACAAGCTTGTTTGGCTTTCTGGGTTCCAATCCCGACTCTGCCAAGAAATGTAATTCTGTTCTGAGATCTGGAACGGGGTACACTCAGCTTCGTGAGGCAAAACTGAGAAGAAGTGGGTTCGATTCGCACCTTAGCCATCTTGGAAGTGGCTTTCTGTGGTTTCCCAATTCTACTCCAGGAAAATGCTGGGATGGTTCCTAACTTAAGGGCACGGCCGGTTCCTCCCCAATCCTCACTTCACTTACAAATATACACACTAAACAGCCATCACAATAAGGCAGGTTATCAGATGAATTCCACACACACAAACCCAAGTGCACGCACTACATCAGGCTGTTCCAGCCGAGCACCTCGCCCGTGAGCAGCGGAGTACTCGCCGCCTTGTGTGAGTAAACCTGCAATATGCAATACAGCTCTGCTGTAGAGGCTGCCGTTACTAAGCGGTGGATACATCAAGAATGGCAGGAAGTCCATGGACTTGTGTTATGACCTTCGCCTAGTGACGTATTGGCTACCACCCCCAGTCCCTTTCCAACCGTACTCCGAACATGTCGATGTCGCAGAGCCCCCAAATAAATCAACAAGTATTATTAATGAATGTAGTGCACATAAATGGTAACTTACCTAAGTTAATATCACTTCTAATGTACGGTATTAAATGTTAATTGAAAGAACAACAAATATACAATTTATCATATTTCATATATTCTACTGATCTCTTGTATTTAAAAACTATAGAATGGATTTCCCTTGTGCTGGACTAAATGTCTTTTGGTACATAACCTACATTTTAGTAGCCTACCACAGTAAGGCCATTTTGCTATCTTAAGATATTATTTTTATGCTAGGTGTCTGAAACTACACCGTTTGGAAATTAAGTTTTGAGGGCTGATGACCAAGATGTACTAAGCCCCTAAATATACAAATAATTATTATGTTTTGAGTTTGAAATTATTGCTCTATACTTGACCCTTCCAGCCCTAGGGCCATGGGAACCCGCACGTTGGGGGGGGGGGGGCAGGGGGCCATGCCCCACCCTGGAATATTAAAAAGTAAAACCATATGAAATCAGACTCAGAACATAGTATTTTGCAAAAGTGCTTACAGTAATCTATTTAATTTTGTGCTAAATATAAATACTTCAGATATTTAACCTTCAGTCGGGTACAATATTAAATACAGCGGCAGAGGGTGCATTAAGCCTGTCTGGCACACCTCAGAAATCAGAATTTTAAAAAATTACAATATTGGCTGAAAAACAGTTTTGCTAAAATTAGTGAATACACTCATTCGTTCTCTACATATTACGTAATGGTGCACGATCAGGCGCAATCTGCCTGGTAGCTCACTTTTGCAACAACAGCAAATGTGTATGAGGGTCATTGACAAACTGGCCGATATGGACTTGGACGTCATGTGGAAAGAGGTAACTACTGAAAGGTGGAAGTACCTTCACCCCCATGAATGACGAATATGAGATAAGAATTAACTCGAGTGCCTTTCAGATCAGTTGCACCCACCGGAAAGTTAAAATCATCCTACATATCTCAGTTATACAATGGTGCTGGTTTGCTTTTGGTTTATATTAGACATTTGAGTAATATTACAACGAAATATTGTAATTTATATGCGCGTACATTCCATTCCTGTGTATTATGTTTACTATGAACGGCCGCCTAGACTGTGTATGTGTAGGCTACTTATGAGAACCCACAGCCTGCTTCCAGTCGACCGACCGGGTCAGGGAATGGAATGAATGAAGCCCCTATCTAGCGGCTAGGATATGAAGTGTGCCGGCTGCCGAAGCCTGTCGCACTCCCCTGGGGCAATGATTAAATGAATGACAGATGACAGTGGAGAGTGTTGCTGGAATGACATTTGAGACAGGGAAAACCGGAGTACCCGGAGAAAAACCTGTCTGCCTCCGCTTTGTCCAGCACAAATCTCACATGGAGTGACCGGGATTTGAACCACGGACCCAGCGGTGAGATGCCAGCGTGCTGCCGCCTAAGCCACGGAGGCTCTCGTGTGTGCTTATAGTATTATTTATTTATTTATTTATTTCGTGTGTATCGTCTACGAATGGATTTATATTTCACTAGCAATCCGGCCCGGCATCGCCCGGGAACAGTTGTGAATGCATTACATGATAAGCGCTTCTTTACGATGTCAATGAACTACGATCTATATCCGTTTTACGTCTCGGCATGATAGGTTAAAATCACTGACTGGACTATTAACTATAGTATCATGGAGATGCATGTGCAACAAATTCTGGTCAGACGTAATTTAAGAATGGCGAGGCGCATGAAAAACAAATCCCCCTTCCGTCCAATCTAAAAACACTTATAGTGGACGATATATTGAATATAGAGATGTGCTCTCGCGTACGTTTTTGTAGAACTTTTCATGCTGAACAATTCTTACACTCATTGTATATTGATATTTGTAACGGTTTGCCCAGCGTAAGCTTAAAAACGCACAGACGCCAGGATTTTTTTTCGACTTTTTCTCTGAAATCGTTACTGCTTGGCTTCCTTTGATCATAAATAAATTATTTTCTAAAGAAACCTTCCTCGAGGTATCCTTTACAGAATGGCGAAAACCGCATCAAAATACGTGCAGTGGTTCTCGAGATTACCCGTGACATCCAAGAATCGGGGACTTTGTTTTATACTATGTAGAAATTATACGCCAATCAGTATAATTTAATATAATATAATTCCCCTTCCGTGCAAACTTAAATTGACTGTGAATTTTGCGGAACGAAAAGTTCACAGGCGAAATGAGAGTTACACTTCCAGGGAATGGCGAGGTGAATGAAACTCAAATCCCCCTTCCGTCCAATCTTAACTTGACTGTGTTTCACAGGCGAAATGAAGAAAACCCGAGTTGCACTTCCAGGGAAACTCGTAACACAACCACCCTTCTCAGAAGTCTTAAACTCAACATAACTCGACGGTTTGCTGCTGGCTGTATCTGGGGCAATAGGTTCGCACGCTAGCTAGGCTGTAACAGGGATGATAGACTCGCCCTTAGCTAGCTTGTAAACTGTCGCCTCAGTAGTTGAATGGAGATGGTTGGAAGAAATTGAAACGTAAAAACACTTATAGTGGGCGATGTATTGAAGATAGACATACGCTCTCGCGGAGTTTTTTGCAGAACTTTTCATGCTGAACAATTCTTACACTCATAATATTCTGATATTTTTTAACGGTTTGCCCAGCGTAGGCTTACAAAGCGCTCAGACGCCAGGTATTTTTCGACGTTTCCACTAAAATCGTTACTGCTCGGCTTCCTTTGATCATAAATAATTTATTTTCTACAGAAATCATCCTCGAGATATCCTTTACAGAATGGTGAAAACCGCATCAAAATCCATCCAGTGGTTCTCGAGTTTACCCGTAACATCCAAGAATCGGGGACTTTGTTTTATACTAAGTAGGCTAGAGATTTAAAGGTAAGTAAGTTATTGTAATCTTATCTTATTATTATATAACCCAAAAACGAGGTACTGACTCATTAATCATCGCATCTTTGCTACCACACGGACTATGAAACTGAAATTTTGCATGTTGATTACTCTCAATTTGTAGGTGCTCACTAAGAAATGTCCTGAGATTATTCAGCTTTTAGTGGGTCTGTTCGGTCATTTCGCACTCATGCATGGGTTAATATAGGCAAAATAGAAGTTGTACATGGACTGGATATAGCACATTTTTCGCCTCTCGGCTCGGCATATAGAACAATACTTGGAAAGGCCCAGAGGGACATTAAAACCTCATTTTAGACCCAAAAACCAGCCCTTTTCGAGACAGGTCAATTTCCAAATTACTATCTTCCCTCTGGAAGCAGATTATCAAATGGTCAAACGAAACCTTGGCAATAGTAGATCAACTTTCCATTTCTCTCTGTGAAAGGACGAGAAGCATCGGCTGACAACATCCATTATTCTGCTGCTTCCCTCTTCGTGTTTTGCGCTTGTTAGAGATCGTCTTTCAAGATGGTTAGTGGTTAGGTTGCTGACCCAATGTATTCTATGTGCAGTACATTAGCTAGTGCCAACATAATAAATTGTGTTGTTTAAGCATATATTTTAAGTTCTAGGTTTAAAGTGGATTTTCTAGATGATATACAACATTAAACCACTATTAGGCCAACTGACTACCGTAGTTAGATACAGTGTCAACTCAACACCCGACACTGGATCCTTGTTACACAGTGACCATTATAGGCTACACAACATGGCCCGATGGCTGAAAGTCTCCTTGAACATCAAATCCAAAAGTTGTCTCAGAAATGTGTTACCTTGTCAGCACACTGTTGGACACCGCGGACTACTACTCAACTCCTTCATTAACAATGACCTCGTTCCGTAAAGGCTAGCATTCCCGGCTCTGGCAAGAAATTTAATTCTGGTCTGAGGGCTGGAACGGGGTACGCTCAGACTCGTGAAACAAAACTGATAAAGAGGCCGGTTCAATTCTCACCTCAGCCATCCTGGAAGTGGTTTTCCGTGGTTCCCCACTTCTACTACAGGAAAATGCTGGGATGGTTCCTAACATAAGGCCACGGCCGCCTCCTTCCCAATCCTCATCTGAATTACAAATACACACACTAATACAGCCATCACAATAACACAGGTTATCCAAAAAATTCCACACACACACACACAAATACACGGGGATACATGATAACTCATTAACAATGGTAAACAAACTTCGTTAAATAGCTGTACGGATTCAAAATAAAAGGGGACTCGTTTTCTGAGATGAATGTTTTGGGTATTATCAGCATTCTGAAAACTGCCACTTATTGTGTTTATTTTGAATTGCGGAGAGATATGAAAATGAAATCTTTATTATTGAAAATTCTTTGTTCATAATTTCGAGTGAATGTAAAATAACCTAAAAATTCTATTTAATCACATTATTAGCAACATTTCTAATGAGTGAATTTATTTATTTTTAATTCACAATGTTACACAATCCTCGGTCTTCAATGTACGATAGTTTGTTTCAATTTAGTACCACCTCATTTCTCCTTGGGTTTTTGTGGGGTTCTACCCATATGACCTACATTAGTAGGCCTACATTTTGCGAATCCGACCAACCTCTGGGCTGAATAGCTAACGGACAGACAGAGCTTCCAAATTGTAGCGAGAATGGTTTAAACGAACCTTTGTATTTTTTTGTTTCATTTTTAGGAGCTTCCAACATTCTGGTCATCAGTCCCTTGTAGAGTACTAGTGGGCATACTTGTAACTGGTACCTGGATTTGGAAGGAGGTAACAGTGGCCTTCAGTGAGGTACTGTACCCGATTTGGAGTAGTGACCTCTAAGCTACAACGAGACTGAGACTTGCAAGGTAAATAAAGAAATCACCTCCAGGCTGCAGACCTTTGTCAACTGCTGGTTAAGAAAGATCCTAAACATTGTCCAACGGAGCATTCTCATTTCCATGGCTTGTAGGTGACGTTCTAAAATTTTGTCGGATGGCCAACATTCAACTCCATACAGCGCAACTGGCCGTACCTCGAATACATGCAAACAATATCTTGAATAAATCAAGGTTCTTTTCCTTTTTATCTTATTCGATATGTGGCGTTTCTCATTTCTTTTCTTTATTGCTGGCTTCACCAGGAATGTGTTTTTGTGAATTCTAGTATGATGGCACCCCTTTTTATCTATCCCGTAACGACCCGGAGATACTCTATCTCGTGCCACCCGTGCTAATTTTTATTCTTTTCTCAAACTAGACTTCAATCACATTCGTTTTGTTACAGTTTTTTTATTCCCCTGCTCTTTCTTGGAAAATATGTGATGTTATATTGGTCGGATCATCACATATCTTTCCCGGAAACGGGTACAGTACCATCTGCACTCGATCTAACCCTCAAACCAAAATTTTCCAAATCCTTGGCACTGCCTCAAACAAAATATTTAATTTGTATCCTTAGACCTCGAATAAGTTACCATAAATGAAGAGTTTCGACAAAGGCCTATCATTTAAGTCGCACGCTACACAACGTCCGTAGACGTAGTTGCTAGAATCGAGTAACAACTGTCTATTATCCCCATTGTAAGATACTGATTGAGGTTATTGTAAGAGGCGGAACATAGAAGTCCTCTGCCCCCAATAAAGTAATATTTCAATCTGTCAGATCTGAAGAGTACTATGGTGATGATTTCACATGTATTTGTTGTTATTGGAGTCTTCAATCTTTTGACTGGTTTGATGCAGCATTCCATGCCTCCCTGTCCTGAGCTAACAATTTCATCTCTAGATAGCTACCACATGTACATACGAGGCAATCTGTTTAACATATTCTAACCTTGGTCTACCCCTACAGTTCTTGTCCTTGACCCTTCCTTTATTTATATTTCTGTTAATATTTACGATTAAAATGTTCAAGGGAATCATTTCCATTTGACTAAACTTTGAGAGAGGAAATGGGGGGGAGGGGTGTGTGTTAATGACTACAATGTACTGCACAATACAATAATATAAAACGTAGTGTTGTTCCATAAGCACGAGAAAAGAAAACACGAAAGAAGTAAAAAGTGTAAATTTTCGTATAACATTTGTCCACATTCAATGCGGATGTTGCAATTTATGAGCAGCAGGGAAAAACGTGGCTCTGTAACTTCACAGTTATTGAATGTGTTACGAGGTTATTTTCCATTCTGTCAACTGCCTCAATGTATCATTACTAATATCTCCTTGGTTTAATGAAGTCATGATGTGCGGCAAGGACGGGAGGAACATTAGTATTTGGTAAAATAATAACTTATTAGCTGGCGCTATGATAACACTTGCAAATACAGGATCATCGAAAAAGGTTGCAGCAATTTTTAAAAATCATATCTCCCGTTGTTAGTGAGATAAATTGATAATTCGACCTGAAAACTAATCAGGAACTCATCAAGTTTTAGTTTTAGATGTAACTGTACTCCGCCCGTGACCTCCAGCCAATGCGCAGAATGAGTGCGCGACAGGAAGCTGCCACGCCACTGTTTCAGTAGTGAGTGTGATTGCAATGGCGACAGTTCAGCAGAAACACAGTGTGTGTTGTGTGTTATAACTGTTCAGCGCACCTTCCGACGTGTTTATGGTAGGGATCCCCCTCATGCTAATAGCATTAGTCGGTGGATTGAACGGTTTCAGGAAACTGGCAGTGTTGACGTGAAGAATTCCCCCGGACACTCTAGAACAAGTGATCAACCAAGTGAGCGCACATAGAAACATTATAACGTTTGAAAAAATCTTTTTGAGTTGGTGAATTTAACACAAAAATTACTCGTTTTAATATCTCAAATAGTTCTGAGCTATGATTTTTTGAAATTGGTGCAACCTTTTTCGATAACCCTGTATAGGTGTACTACAAGCCAGAGCTATTGTTGATTATCAGCTGGTCAGCGGGATGAACGAGTCTACTGTATCCGAACTCGCGCCAATTCGAGCCGAGGACGGAAGCAACAGAATAATAGGATGTTGTCTTCAGACGCTTGTAATAGGGCGTGCCACTCCAGTTATTACATAAAATACGATACGAACGACATGAATCATAGCCTTCCGCTCTACTCAATGTGTTATACATGTCAACACCTACAGCCTACAGAGTATTTCTAAAGGCAATGAATGATGAGTCAATGATATCTCACAGACAATAAATTCCGACTGTGGATCAGCTGGCCCTCCATCGTGTTGCAATTCTGAAACGATTCCTTTATTACGCATTCAAGATTTGATTGCCGCTGAGCGTGACTAAGCTAGCGTTTGTGTTTATTGTAGCATGAGTCCCGCTGGGCGAAGCGGAGGACACAGCGATGACAGAGTGCTGTCTGGACATAAGTCAGATAAGCGTCACAGGAGCTCATGTCACCACGGACAGTTAAACGATGATTGGGGGTACTGGAGCTGAGTCATATCCTACTCGCGCAACTGTACCTGGCAACGAAGCAGGCCGACGTGTTATACAAGTTCACATAGAATAGTGTCCATCTCCACCGCCGGCAATCAATTCGTGATAGCGAAATACCCACGAGAAATTCCTCCTCGTTCAGCGTATGGAGATAGTGTTGTCGAGATATGGCATTCAATCCACAGTCAATATTTGAAGCTACAATAACTCGTCCAGATATACTGTACCCATGTGAGTAATCTTGATGGAAAATATGCTTCTGCCTCCAGCTAGCATCAGGACTCAGGCGTGTACCGTTCTCCCATTGAGCAGTTGCATATTTTGGATTTGAGGCTAAAAGGTATCAACTCTACAATGATAAGGCACAACTCTACTCTAAAGACTTTAATTCAGTACAACTCATGGCTTCAAACAAATAATGAGAACACAAATCCCATAAACAATACACAAACAAACAAAGTTACTCCCACAATCCATTAATTATTCACATAGTTGAACAAATTAAATCCATATCACTATTCAATCTTTTACCATTATGTGGACTTTAAACTTTACTCAAGTGCACTGATGCACATGTAATGTTTCACAAAACTGAACTTACATTCATGTCACCTAATGTGACTTCATTATATTCACAAAGTTACTTGTATCCTAAAATACATCTGAATTTACATCATGTGTACTATCTGTGTTATATCTCTCTCTCCCACCAAATGCTTTCATGCATTAGCCAACTCATGGTTTGCACTACGATCTACTTGCAACACCACAATTACGTAAGTCTACCCCTCCACTCCCCTCTTTTTATAGTTACACTGCATGTCATTGTGATTTCACTAAATAACTTCTGTTATCGTTGTGTCGGATAGTATACTATTACGCTACCCTTACGAGCGTGGCCTGTGGCAACGAGTAACCAACTTCATTAACTAGGTGTCAATGACAGTAACAAATACAACATCCAACCATTCGTTAGATTGCTAAATTTTTATATCATCAGGGTAATCTATGATTAGCAATGTGTTTTTAAACCACACACATTCATTACACATTATAACAATTCTTCCTTTCATTACAAGCAAGGTCTTAAATCTGTCCGCTCAAGAACGCGAACCTTCATAGTTGGTTTAGTAACCCCAGCCCCTTGGACTGCCTGCATACAATGGACAGAGTAGGGTCGTTCACGGCTGTAAACCGCCCCTTGTCTCCCCGTTTCCTGGACTTTTACCTCCCAAGCAGTATTACAACTTTGAATATAACATTGTGGTCACAATGATCCACGTGATCCCATATGATCTGAACTGAATATTATGCAATGGTTCTGGGTGAGCTTGAATATTTAATCCTATCCTTAGGACATTAATAACGGCCTCAACAGGTCCGTATCACAATATGAAGGCACGAGATTCATAGAACACAGGTCTAGTGGTTAGCCGGTATCTCAAATAAAATATTACGGTCAGTCAACAGCTGCCGCCAATGATTCGCTTCAACGAGCCGAATCACTCAACAATGAGTTCTCGGGGAATCAGGTATAGCGTCGAGGTGTCCAATGTTCTCCCCGCGCTTACCACAGGATTCGGACCCGGAACATTTCATATCCAACATCGGAGATAGGGTAAACACTAAATATGCTCCGGCATAAATTAATATCTCTGTACGCTCATGCTGTACGAGATTTCACACGTCGATTAGATCACCTGGCCCCTTACCTGTCCACGATCTCGCCTTATAATAAAGAGAACTCTAACTGTACTCTACAAGCTTAATCAAGCCACAAATTCAATTCACTGTCAAGCTCCAACATTCCCGTGCATAATTATATTCCCATTAATACAATCTATTTAATATTAACTCTTTTCTCTTCCCTTAATGTAATCTACTGCTTGGCTAGATAAATAATCCAATTAGCGTAAATATTTCTTGCTTAAAACCTTTCATCCTGATGTATTCAATTATACCGTTTATCATTATTATTATATTACTGACATAAATTATCCTTCCGACACAACGTAACTGCTTCAATGATCGAACATTCGCGTTTGTCACGTTAAGTTTCACATAACTGAATTGCCATTATTTATTAGTAGCATTAATAGTGGTAACGATTAATCCACTCTCTGATATATTCAACATCTTAACTTTACTGAAATCAAACAATAAACATATGAGGATATGCCTCCTAATATTGATTCTTACTGACATATTTTATACTTCCGAAATCACATTACATGCAGTGACTATCCTTCTATAGTAACATGATTTGTGGGGTACTTACGTCGGCTTTATCCAGGTTGCTCCAACCACCATATTCCAGTGTCACCTGCCATCGGCTTACTTAGTGACACATTGCCATCTTGCAAATACACATATTATATGACATCTGATTTATAAACACACGACACTTTTCCATTTTTATAATGAAGCTAATGCTTCCAAAACACATGACACTATATAACACTGGTTATATTATGACTTTAAGAGATATTTTACATAACATCGGTGCACAAACACACGTTACACTTTAATTCCTGATTGGTCGACATTCCCTAGCATGTATCGAAAGTACAGGTGCGGACGGCCCTTTCTTCGGTCCTACCCCTTCCTGATTGAATCTCCCGATCATCTGCTCACGGATTCACCAACAGTTTCTCGATCATCCCTTGATAATCTTCCTACTATTGCAGCGATATGCTTACATATCGTCATGAACGCTACTTACTGGTAGACTCCAAATATGTATAACCAATCGCTATACTTTACTGCGCTTAACATTGTACATTGTATTTACATGAATTATTACTTTTCACAGTCCTGCCTAGTATATCACACGGCACTTAATAAACATTATATAACAGTCTTACTGCACGGCTTCCCACATTGAAGTCCGAGCATCCTCTCCTAACTTCGGTAATATGCATTTCGCATAATCAAGTTTGTTAATTACCGACTTCATTCTTAGTTCATGACCATGCATGAATATATTCTCACATGTGTGTTACATTGCACAGCTAACATGCTGATTACCAGTGAAATGTTTAAGTCTTTGTGTGCGCCTGGGCGCTCCGTAGCTCTCAACTGCGACTGCTTCAAAACAACTCTCCCTCTGACTCGGTCTAAAACTGTCACGAACTGTAAGTTTCAACTGTCCGCCGTAAACTGTACGCTTCGACTGGGTCTTATATCTGTTTCACACAAAAAGTAGGGCAAGAATTCCCGCGATAAATCAGCTCCTCTCCTAGGGTGATTCTGAACTTGGAATAATATCCATATTGTTCCTTTATCTTCGCTGGTCACAAAAATGTATGTGTGTTCGAGGATCGATCGGCCACTTAATTTATATTAATTATCTTATCCATGGCGTGGGGACGCTACTTCACTGGGAATCCCTGGCAACATCCTCAAGTCCAGCCGCGAACACCCATAGTCCTGTAACATTGCGCACTGCATTAAACATGCCTTGATTTCGCCGTTTTATGGCTCTAAAATTAGCCTCCCGGCTAAAGATTCACCTGTGCGCAACTCTCATGTCATTGCATTGCTCCAATCATGAGTAATCAATGATTTTCCTTGGAACCTTCCCGTTCCATTCTCAAATCTATTCTCAAACGGGGAAGAACCTGGTCATTATTTAACCTCCCGACCCCTCGCAGACGACTTATCTGGGTCAGCAAGATTGACGTGGCGCCACGGGCCTCCTCCCACAATTCTGGGGCTATTGGCAAAACGTCAAACTTTGAAACTCCTGTGTTTCAAATCCAGCATAGCCTACTTCATGTAGTCCAAATAATGCTATCTTCCACTATTTTCCTGCATTATTTCTCTAAATAATGTCAGTAACAACTGATATCACACCAGTAATTAAATATATAATTTCTTCTAGGGGTTCTTACAATGAAATACCCTCAACAGATCTCGGGTTCGTTCCCTGGTGGAACCTTCATTCAGAGCTCAACTTATCTCCGAGATCCACGTTCGAGACCAGTCAGCATGACCACCTCGGGTTCAATACCAACATACTGATAGAGATGAGATCATTAAGGCGCACTGGCATCATGGTCTTCCGCGGGGAGTGGTGGCAAGGACGGGCCTTGCACCCCCCCCCCTCTGGAATCCCAAGAATATTTCGATTGTTCATTGTCACACCAGTTGAAGTAATTATCTGAAAATATCTTCAGTTATTTAGAAAATCGGCGAACATTACCATTTTAACGAACTGCTTGATTTTTATTTTTGTCGATACATGGTGATACAACTACTTTTTACCTGCTTTTAAGAAATGAACATTATGACGATGATTTACAAAGAAAAGCGAACTTCTATGCACATAAAATCTCAACTTAAAAAACTATTCCTGCCATAAAGATAATGTACCCAACGGGCAGCCAAATAATGATACCACGAAGCAAGTAAGGAATGAAACGAAAATTGCGGGGGAGGGGGGTGTACGTCTCTTCATCAACTAGTGACAGGGAAGTAATGAAATTAAAAATATTACTTGGCCCCCCATCGAAAAAATCCCGTGGGCGCCCATGGCTGTATCTGTCACAGTTTATATAATTTGATTGCCTGCTTCTTAATGCTTCATGGATTTGGGCAATGCGTAGTCTACGTACCATTCAGAGTTGGCGAGTGCACGCAATGTCTTGTTTTGAACAACCTGTAGTTTCTTGATGGTAGTGGGAATTGCGTATTCCCATACGAAGTTAGTACTGTATTATCCAGCGCGCGAGTGTGTGCAAGCAACTAAATTTTAGGTGCAGATGACCTCGTAGTTCCTCCCCTTAAAACCTCAATAACTAATAAGAACTAAATGTTCTACTGTTTCGGGAAAATGTCGTAGTTTTTCGTTCCTGGATGTAAATCGGGTTACGGAAGAAATGCTGATGGTAGACATGTTTTCACATCGCCAAAAGAAACAAATCTGTTTGCGAAATGAGCGAGAGCTATTCAGCGGAAAGATAAGCAATTGCCAATCAAAAGTAGAATCTGTGACGTGCATTTTTCGGAAGACTGTTTCGTAGTGAAATGTGAGAACGTGGAACTTCCTCGTGTTAAGTAGAAATTAAAACCAGGATGAGTACCTCACATTTTTCCAAATTTACCGAAATAACTATCCACTGAGGTGAAATTACGAAAGGCGCCCAGTAGGAAACTGAATGATGCAGCCTTCCATGGTTCCTTCTTCTACTTCGTGCCATCCTTGCCTAAAACGAAAAAATATACGAGGGTCGAGTCATAAGTCATGGCATCTATTTTTTCTTTCTCGCGAACAGGAGACAACACGGAAAATCTACGATATGCATTTTAAAATATAGGGCACGTGCGTATGCATAGTGCCTGAAGATACATTCTGACGTCAGCCGATGCTCGTAGGTGACACAACACATGCTATTGGTAAACATTGTTTTATTATGGTATAGACAGCAAATACACAAGCCTACGAACAAAGGACAGGACTCCACTGGTTGCAGACCTTCGAAATAATCACCCAAGGTGTCTACTGTGCGTTGCCAGCGGTGGGGCAGGCACTGAAAACCATTCGCTGCATGTGTATCGCTAACGTGTAACACCTCCCTCCGAAATGCTGTTACGATGTCTTCTTTGTTAGCAAACCGTCGTCCACGTAGTGACTTCTTGACTTTGGGGATTAGATCATATTCACATGGGCTCCGATCAGGCGAATAAGGCGGTTGTAAAAGAACCTCCCATCCCCACCGTTGTAAGCGACGCTGAACGATGGCTGCTGTCGCGTTATCGTGTAGGATTATCGTCCAAACGATCAGGATGTTTGGTTCGCACTGCACGGCGCAATCGATACAACAAGGATTGGTAATACACTGCAATGACAGTGTGCCCCTCACGCACTGGATGACACACAAGAACACCTTGAACATCGTATGCCAGGATAACCATAACCTTATTGGGCGACGGATTTTGTCGAACCTTGGGTCTCCGTGGTTACACCTGGCGACGCCTTTCACTCGACTGTGTCTTCAGTTCAGGTTCATAAGCACGTGCACATGTTTCATCGACTGCAATAATGCGATTCAACATGGCTTGTCCTTCCTGCTGAAACTTCTCCAGATTGATGCGACATGTTTCGTAACGAGTCGACTTCGTTACCTCCGTTAAGTGATGTGGCACCCACTTAGCACAATTTTACGCATCTGTAGGTCCTTGTGCCGTATTGTTGCCGCTGGTATTGCTGTATGTTCTTGCAATTCCGCTATAGTCCACCGCCTGTCCTCCTGTAAACACTGATCTTTCACCATTATCCGTAAATCTTTGTCCATGGACATTGGACTGTTCTCTCTCTCTCTCTCTCTCTCTCGAGAGACCACGGAAAACCACTTCCAGGATGGCTGACTCGTCATTTCACATTAAAACTAAAACAAGCCATGGGGCTGTCACACCCATGCGCGACTAACGAAGGGTTTTACAAGATATTTCTACACGGAGACTGACAATATTAATAATAACTTTTTGACAGTATTATTCATAAGTTTAAACAAACAATGTGTTGTAATCAGCGTAACCGCGGCCTGTGTAAAGAGGCTTAAGTAGGCCGCGGCGTATCCCATTTTTGAACAGCTGACTGTGTAGCGTTGGTGTTCTGCGCAACACTAGGGCCGTCCTAATAGCGGAGCGCGCTTGAAATCGGTCAGTGATTGTATTCTTGATTCGTCATGAACGGAACGTCACGATTCCCAGAAAAGGATGGAATGGACTCCTCGGGGGCAGCAAGAGGCACAACTATTGTGTGCTGTATCTACTGTGCGACGTTCCTGCACCCAACATTGACAAAAATAGCTCGTTCAGTAAATGATGGACAATTTGACTGCTTAACCCCCCCCCCCCCCCACTTTTCCTGCGGGCGCCCATGGTTGCTTCCCCTATATTTAATAATGAGAGATCCAGCGCCTGAATTACCGTATTTACTCGCCTATAACACCCCCTTCCCCCCACCCCGAATTTTCGGCTTCAAAAATAGGGGAGGTATAATAGGTGAAAATTTCCCTTGGTAAAGGGAAAAAGGCACACAAAGGAGCACCTAACGTCCTCAAATCAACACACAAAATAGTTATTTTAACCTAGACTTTATTTACGATATAAGTGCTAATAGCCCATTTAAATTGCCACTCTCTTGCATCATCACAGCTGACTGGCTACAGAACTAAGGCAGCACTGCATCCGCACAGCATTGCGTGCGTCGAGTTCAACGTTACGCGGCAACTACTTGAAATACGAAAGATTTGTTTCTAATACCGACCGACCACATTTTCGTACTTTCCTTTTTTCACACCGCGGAAGGACTTAGAAGTTTTCTTGGTTCCCAATAATTTGTCCCTCTGGTTGCGCCAATAATGAATCATACACGGCTGCACTTCGTATTTACGACTCGCCGCTTTCACTCCATTTCCTGCTGCAAATTCTAGCACTTTCAACTTGAAGGATGCCGTAAAACTTGTTCTCTTGCTTATTTTCAGTCCTGCTTCTTAATTATACACTACACACGGCCGTGCGGGAGGCGAGACACTGAACTCGTAAACTGGTGGGTAGGGGGAGTGAGTAGTCATTGTCGAGGTCAACAATGCACAGCTGGTGCAGGCAAATGCGCGGGTTTTACCATTAACTGGAATGTTGTAGGCCTATTTGCTACATTCTTCTGATTATTTCTCCTTCCCAACTCCTTTTTTTCTTACAATTAAGTTTCCCCCCCAATAATAGTAGAAAATTGAGGGGGTGTTATAGGTGAGTAAATACGGTAATCCTTTCATATCCCTTCGTCTGGGGGCATGCAGATGGTGATCCCCATTGCGGGTGATGGGCGTTGAAATCACCCACTAACAGGAAAGGGGTTGGAAGTTGATACACAAGACCAAACGAGTTATTAATATCCACGGTCTTGTTTGGTGGAATGTAAACGTTGCAAAGAGTCGTCATAAGATGGGAACTGCAATGGTTTTCAGATAAGTAGTTAACGGAAAATTCTCATTATAACAGTAACAGCGAACAAAAGTGCAAACGCTCCCAGAAGCTTGGTTGGCGTCTGGTCGCTCTTTAGAATATAGCCTGAAACCTCTCATGACCGTCTGATGATCAGGCCGGAGGTTTGTTTCCTGTAGGCGGACTATACTCGCCGCATATTGTGCAATGAGCTGATATAGCTCAGTCAAATATCTGTAATTCCCATTACAATTTCAAAACTAGGGAAGAGGGTGGAGTAACAAGTACTACCTAACCCTAAGGAGTAGCATTACAGCGACCACAACTTCATGTCCTCAATCGAAGCCATGGAGTGGGTCGACCCAGTGGAAGATCTCTGGGACGCATTCCGACAGAGGGGGGATCTCCAAGGGGAACGCGCTCACTTGGGGACTGGAACATCCCAGGAGCAAATGTATCTGCAGCTGGTGGTGCGGATGGCTTCCCCTTAGTAGTAGTAAGGGACCACTCTTTGCGGTCACTTTTCTTTCCCACCTCTGCAGGCAGTAGAGCGACTTTCGCAGACATTTGGGCAGGGAGAAAGTGTCGGATCCCCCCCCCTCTGTTGTGTGGGCGGAGCAGTCTTCATCCGCACAGGCTTCTTGGTGACTAGAGTTGGGGGTGGAGCCACTTTTGGGCTTTTTGTCTTTTTCGGTGATAGAATTGACACAGCAGGTTTGCTAGCTGGGACGAACGATGAACTCGAGGGTTTTAGCATAGGCATAATGTGATTATAATCAATTTGAGTTGCAGGGGCATTGATGGTATGGAACTTCTTGCGGGCCTCCTGGTAGGTGAGCACCGGCGTCAACGACCTGACCATTCACCTTGCACGTTATGCGCCAGATGTCGGTCAAATGAGGGCAGTGGCGTACCAAGGCTACTTGGCACCCGGGGCCAACTAGATGGTAGTCGCCCGTAACACTGAAAGGTTCAAGGATCATTAAGTGTAATTTAAACACTGTCTAATGTTCATAAATATGTACAGTGAAACCCCTCAAATCCAAACCCCAGAAATCCGAAATCCCGGGTAATCCGAACGAGTTATTTTCGACAATTTAAAGTTTGGAAAAAAAGAGAGAAACTTATTTTAGTCATAAAACAATTATATATTCTAGAATATAACGTTATTTTAAATAATTGGTTGAAAAATTAACAAAGAAGTACAGTTAGCATACCTAACAAAGTGTACATGTGCCTAAGCTACATACTTATCTCGTCCAGGATTGAAAAACGGAAAAGTTGGTTATTGTAAATCCTTAGGTTAATCACTTTGCAAAAGCAAATGAAATAACAATAGAAAAACACAAAATATTACTTAATCTTTCACTAGAAATCAGTTATCTTCAAGTGTCGAAGCGACGAAAACATTTCAGCGGTGTCAATCGTGCGCCAGCGTCGCATGAACATGACCTCGTTTGGCGTGACTACTGCGTGTTGTTCTACGAAGCGCAATGCGATGTCAAGAGGAGATGAAGCTTCAGTATAAGTCACATTGTCTGTCGAAGTTTCTTCTTCCTCACTGTCGCTAGCTCAACGTACAGTCTTATACCGTAACGAGGCTGGTTATTATGCTATGGATATTTTCGGCTAATCCGAACTAATTGAAATCCGAACAGGCTACAGCCCCAATTAGTTCGGATTTCAGGGGTTTCGCTGTATTTTGATAAGTAGTATGTTACTTTAACACATTATAAAGAGAAAAATATGAATAAAATAAAACTGTAAGTAATAAAAGGTTAGTTTGTTTTGAAAAATAATAAAAAATAAAAATAAATAAAGTTTCAGAGTCATAACAAAAATTTAAAAATGTGCCTTCCCTAGCCTTGATGGATGCAAACTTATTTATAATAGAATTGAAGTCTATAGTAGCAGCTACATCACGTTCAATTGGTAAAATGCTTAATTACTGTGTCTTTCTTGCGTCATTGTGTATCTTAAGTAATTTTTAATAACCTTCAGCTTACTAAAAGATCATTTACATGATGCCACAGACACTGGAATCGTTAAAAGTAGTTTGAAAGCGATGATCAAGTTACTGAATGCCTCTAACCCCAAACAAGACCTAAATATAACTAAATATCTTTGGGTTTCAAGTCGATCTTTTCATTATTTTTCTTTGATCTTCGTAATAAAACGATGACATCTTTAATACAGGGTCATCAATTTAAGTCTCGCATCCGATACCGATCATGGCGCGGCAAGCTCTCGCGCTGACACCCGCTCGCTGGCCGGTAAAAATTGCGCGACTTCTCCCCACTACTTCGCGTCAACATACAGTCATTTAATAGCAATTTCTGGTGAAAATAATTATCTACAAACTTACCTGGTTTTACAAGAAATGTTCAAAGTGTTGTCTGTCAGCTCGCAAGCATGCCTGGCACCTCGTAAACAAGTCTCTAGACACACGGCGAATTTCTTCCTGGGTGACGTTCGTTATAACTTGGCGAATATTATGTGGAGGACGGATACCAGGATATTTCCGAATGAATCGAAAACGGCACTCTCTAACAGAAGAATACTTCGCATAAGAAAGCACAATGAATACACGTTGTTCTATAGAAAACATCACTTCGCATAACAAAGCACAATGAATACACGTTGTTGTATAGAAAACATCACTTTAAGGCAACACATAAACTGTAAAATTGCCCCGAGACTGCACTGTATGTTAGGTCAAATCAACTAGCACTTCACAGGCTTGAATACGCCGGAGATAATGACAGCTTATTGCAACATTGCCGATCGCAGCGCAAGTGTTCATTGCGGGGAGAACGCCAAGGCCACCTAGACCGGCCTAGCGGCCGCATCTGCCAAGGCCACCTTCACCGGCCTAGCGACGCTTACATGCGGGAAATAAAATGATGATCCGGTATCTTCAAAGAGTTCTTCTCCGTTCAAATCTTCAGGGTAGTTCTCTGCAAGTTCGAAACATTTCCTCTTTAGAGTGTTCAAAACGTTTTCATTTGGGGTTTCGTTATGAATGCATCCATCAAAATTACAGAGGAAGCCAAAACGTTTATCCAGTTCCTTGATATTGGCGAACCGTTCACTTAACCCACGAATAAATGTATCTTAGATCACTAGTGTCCTCCACTTTACTTCATCTTTCCAGAAAAGTTCAACATGATCAGTGGATTCCCCTGGCAATTTCCGCTTCACTCTTTGTCTTCGTTCCGTGGGTTCTCCCCATTTAAGTAGCTTTTGATATAACATCAACTGGAAGGGTTTCTCCCCACATATTAAGCTGATCTTGGAAAGCTTGTAGACAATTTATTACATAAGTGAACGAAATGCCTTCGATTTGCAAAGATTTCCGTATTCGGTCAAATTTTGGAAGTACCTCAGCCCAGAAAAATAGCAGTGTTACAAAGTCAAATCTTTCTATTGCATTAATTAACAGTGCTGCACTCTGTCTGGTATCGATGGTTTCAGTTGCAGTGTCTCTCAATTTTTCTAGAGCATGAAACACTCCATCTAACTGCTTTAGAATTCCATCTTGTATCCTAGTGGCCCTTGACCAATAAGCTGACATGTTCCTTGAGGACACTCCACCTGTGAGTCGAACTAGAGAAAAATGCATACACAAGTTGAACTGTTCCAAAAAATTGCAATTTATTCCAAGAGTTGGATTGAGAGATTTGAATCGTCTGCTTTAAGACAGTTACCATCAAGATCATTGTGTTTAGCCAATTTAACTACTGTAATATTTGATTCATTAATATCAAGGCTTAAGTTGATACTGCCAAATTCACATTCTTTCTGTGTTTTATTGTTTTCAGAGTTCAGTAATCCTTTTATAAAAGCCGTCATAAACGATTTCGAACTATCAAGTGCTTTGGTACGTTGCTGTTTTAGTTGTCTATTTTGAGCCCCACTTGCCTTGTGTCGTTTCATATTGGAAACTAAAATACAATGACATAAATTACCTTTTACTATTATCAATTATGATTCTTGGTGTTGATGAATAATGATTCTAAGTTAAAATTGCTTCAGCCAATAGCAAACAAAATAGAGAGGAAACACTGTAATTTCTTTTCAGTTTTAAACTGTTTTAGAGAATTTAACATAACATTTTTTGCTAGTGCTATTTGCACTTACCTGTTTCCTAGTTGTGCATAAACAGGAATTACTCGTATTTTTCAACTAAACGTGTAAACACACTATATATTTATTCACAATTCATTGATACACAACGACTGCGAAATAAACGCAACTCAACTCCACAAATGAATAAAGTAAACTAAGGATTAAGGTTAAGGAATACACTTCATGACTAGCAAACTAGCAATCGTCAATTCTGTTGTGACTTGATGCCCCACCCTGCGCCGGCCGGCACCGTCAACAACCACGCATCCCATCTCCATCACCACTCTGATTCCGGCTCAGGCACTCTTTTCACCCGTACATCGTAATCATTTCCAGTGTGCTCGGCGCCCACGAACTATTTCGTATTGTCTAGAATTAGTTTAAAACGAAATGTTTAATTCATTTCAAAATAATATCACTGCAGTATTTATTAAAGTAATAAGGAAAATTTGACCAATAAAACCGTATATTTTCCCTGAATTTGTTTTTTCTTAAACTAAAAAGAATGTTTTTTAAATTTTGGATTTTGGCGCCCCCCTGCCTTTACGGCGACCGGGGCAGCCGCGCCCCGTACGCACCTCCTTTGGTACGCTACTGCATGAGGGTGCTTCATATTCTTCTTGAGCTCCTTATCGGTGTTGAGAAACAGGTCCTGGTGGAAAATAATTCCTAGGGTCTGTTTCAGAGACCTGTGCTTCTCCACATTCATGGGAATATCGCCAAAGTGATCACACAACAATAGTTGGTCTACTTGCTCGACTGTTCAGGTCTTGACCAACAAGCTAGCATTCCTCATCCTTTGTACCTTCTCAAGTTCACCATAGACACCTTCGATGTGTCGTGAAAACCAAATCGATTTCACCTGTTCGAAATCACCCCCATCAATTCCAGTTGCAACCTGGAACTTAGGGGTGCTAGTATCCATATTTGACCAAACAAACTGTTCTCAAGGGGTAGAATCCCTCAGGGAATCAAAATTTAAAGACTTGGGTGGGGGACCACCCTGTTTTGGGAAGCTATGTTTACCATGGCCAAAGAATCCTCCCCAAATACCACAGACTGTCTCTGTAGGTGCTACCCGGCCAAGGCAATACCCACCTAGCTTGGAAGGTATTGCCTGGGGTCCGATTTCTTACGATGCCTTTTCGGCATGTATCCTTCGGCGTATATTAGAAATGTTCAGCACATGTATTCAGCAGTGTTGGGACCTGCGTTGTCAGGGGGATACTACTACAGGGCACATGGTGTGGCCAAGATAGTACAGGCCTTCCAGCGTAGTCGCATCCTTCACCTAGCAGCATGCACATTAAAAGATATTTCGGAGGTCCAACCCTCAATAGAGAACCTGGGCCGTGGAACCCTCTTCAATGACAGGCAGGCGATACCATGGGTGTATTCTAATCTCGCACAAAAATCAAATGCCTAAAAATATATAAATGTTCTTAAAAGGAAATACTGCAAAAGAAATGTTCCATAACACTCCAAGTGCCATAAAACATATACTGAACTGTATACACTAGAAGAGCTATGATTCTGACTTACCAGAAAAAAAAAATATTTTCAACAATATCCTAGACATAATAATGAGGCAGGGCTCGGATTCTGATGACAAGTCATGTTTTAAATGGTTCACCACAGACATTGCTAACTTATATACAAATCCTGTTCATGGCCCCCATTTACAGACATGCATATTAATTAAGTAATTTTTTCGTCATTTTTCTAAGAATTTTATTTCTAGGTCATTTTCTCGGCTTTCGTGTCATTACGTCATGTTATGGAATTTATTAGAATATTTTATACGTTTTGAGTAATTTTCTCACATGCTTAATGGTACAGAGAGTTTGTTTTATATGCAATGGGGACCCTCGATTGCCCGCTCGCCAGCGTTGCGCGTCTGTCTTCCGCCAGGCACTTTGCCGTCATGCGGCGCTTGCGCGGCACCGAGTCGTTGAGTATAGGAATTTGTATATAAATTTGTACTTCAATGTGATCCTTGACCAATTTTTTGACGAACTGACTTACGGAGAGCGATTGTCAACTTATTTTCAACAAGATTCTGCCACTGCTCACACTGCCGAAGCATCCATGACAAATCAGCAAGTTCCTCCGTAGATTAATCGCTTTGAATTTTATGCTTCGAAAACGAAGTGGACAAAACATATACTGTGCTTAAGTATATTTTAATGTGTCCCAGGACACAAATTCAAAATTGAACTGATGGACTGAAAAATACGAAGTGTATCACAAGTTTTATCCTTGATTGTTTATTGGATTTTAAGTGTAGTTTTAAGCTAGTAATTTTAATATGTTGTGGTTGTGTAATTTATGTTGTGTATTCTGTTGTTTTATTATGGGATGTTGAATGTGACACGATGTTTGTAACAACAAAGGAGGGCTGAAGAAGGGGACAGTAAGATCCCCGAAACATGTACCTATAATTTTTTACATAAGTAAAAGTATTGATTTGGCGGAAAATCCAAGTGTTAAAATGTAAATACGGTCAATACGGAACCTGAAATGAATGCTGTAACTAATAAGATACAATTGTGCCAATCTTTACCAGCTTGACACAAACCGTAAATACTCTTGTTGAGTTTTAGCACATAGTCTGGGTATTCTACACTGTGAAAACCTTCTGGTTGACTTACAAATACAGTTTCCTTAATTTTGCTATTAAGGTATGCCGATACAATGTCCAAATGACAATTATCCCATTCACGCTCTACTCCTATGGCTATAAGGGTCCTAATAGTTTTCCTTTTTACCACAGGACTGTAGGATTCAAGGAAATCAGTACCCTTTATCTGACTGAAACCTTGAGCTACTAAACGTGCTCTATACCTAAGTACTTCACCTTCTTGGTTTCGTTTAGTTTTATACACCCATTTGGTGCCTATGACAGTCTTGCCACCTGAATCTTCTGCAAGTGTCCACACATTATGTTTTTCCAAGAGGGCAATCTCTTGGTTCATTGCTTCAAACCATTTATCTTTGTCATCTCGTGAGGTGGCTTCTTGAAAAGACACTGGATCGTTATATTCTGACCTCAACATGACAATGCGACATTTGACCTTAACTTCATTACAACACACACACTTACTGGGACGTTTTCTCTCTCTACTCGACCTGCGTAATACTGTGTGTTCAGGCTGTAATGGAGAGTCTATTACGACATCAGAATCTGACAAAGAGGCATCACTATCACTTGTTACAGAATTTTCATTTTCTGATTCGGCTACTTCGTGTTCAAACACGTCACCTCCACAATCTTTCTGCTCGACAAACACTTCTCCAACTGTTCTAGGTTCACAATCTATCTGAGTTACAGGTTTTTCCTGGGCTTTTACAGAAAACGGAAATAAATCTTCAACAAATTCTACATTCCTGGATTTAATGACACATTTCTTTTCGATGTCCCATACACGGTAGCCCCTCGAGTCATCGGGGTACCCTAGCATTGCACCAACATTTGCCCTTGGCACTAACTTTTCCACATTACGTTTATGGATCCAAACTTTACAACCAAATGATTTTAACATAAGCAATTCCTGGTCTGACAACTTTCTACTCGTCCACAGTTCAAATGGGATGTTCTTTACAGTTGATGACACACACCTATTCTTTATATAGCAGGCTGTGCTGATGGCTTCCCCCCAAAATTGAACTGGCATGCCTGACTGAATGAGCATGCACCTACTAGTGGTGAGAAGTTGCTGGTTGAGGCGTTCAGCAACGCCATTCTGTTGGGGAGAGTAAGCCATTGTTAACCTACGAACAATACCTTCCTTTTCAAGATAGTTACAAAACTCTGTACTTAAATACTCTCCACCGTTGTCTGAATGGAAAGATTTCAACTTGGTCCCTTGTGCTGTCTCCATTAGGGCCTTAAACTTGAGAAACTCATTAAATGCATCACTCTTATGCTTAAGGAATCTTACATATGAGAATCTGGTACAATCATCAGTAAATGTAATAAAATATTTGCTACCTCCAATCGATGGGTGCTCTAGCTGGCATACATCAGAGAACACATCTAATGGCTTCTGAGATACATGATCTCTTTCATTAAATTTAAGTCTTTTCATTTTACCTTGTTTACAAGTATCACAATCAAGATTCTTTTCTTTGGGTATAAAATCACGATCTGGAATGTTCAGAGCATGGCCAAAACGCTGATGCCATATTCCGCTAGTTACAGCTTTGTTGCTCTTAGCATACACAACCTCCACCTCGTCATTACAAGCAAATTCTTTCCCTTGTTCTACCATAAAATAATCACAATTTACTTCATACATTTTTCCAACGGCCTCACCCGTAAGGAATATACCCTCATGATCTGACAATACAACTTTGCTATCTTTAATGGTTACGACTGCACCTTTTCTGTCAAATTGGCCTACAGATATTAAATTGTCTTGAAGACCTGGGACATACAACACTCTTTTCAGTTTCAGAAAAGAACCTCCACACTTGTCAGATAGCTTCATAAGCACACTTCCCATACCACATACACTAACTACGGATCCATCAGCTGTGTCTACACTACCAGAAACCTTTGGGGTGTAATCATACAGAATATCCTTATAAGGTGTCAGGTGCTCAGTGGCTCCTGAATCTACATACCACCTGCATACACAATCAGATGCATCATGCTTGCTTTCAGTTGTCACATAAGCCTTTACCTTAACACTACTAGCATTAACCTGAACACATTCGTTTGCCGCCTCATCGTCCTTTACCGTGGCAATAACCTCACGATTCTTAACCTTAACATTTTCCTTGCGTCCATTACTACAATTCCGGGAAGTATGACCTATCTTGGCACAATTAAAACACAAAACTGAACCTTTCTTTCTTGCTTCATGAACTAAATCACAGAACTTCGCAATATGCCCCTGTTCTTGGCACTTGTAGCACATGAATCCACCACTACCTGTTGACTTGTTGACACTTTTGCTGCTGTTGACGACCTCCTTGGAATTTAAGCGCATGGCTGCCACCATTGCCTTCACGCTTTCACCCTCAGATTCTTCCTTCTTCAGCCTTGCATAAGTCACCTGTTCTCGCTCCATCTTTAGTTTGTCCAACTTGTTCGTTCTCTCCTCCAACAATAGTTTGGCTCGCACTACCTTTACACTTAAGTTTTCTTCATTGCTTTCCAATGAACGTATCAAATTTTCGTACTCCCGCTTTTCCAGTCCTCTGAGAATAAAAGCAGCTTTGGCCTTATCCGTAAATTTTATACCTACATCGTCCAACCGTGCACACCAAGTAAGCACTTTATCAACAAATGTACGCTTGCTAATGTCACTAGTTTTCTTAAAAAGACACAATTCTTCTAACATCGTCACAATTTGAAGGACTCCGGTATCGCAACATGAAGTCAGAAGATTCTGCCATGCTTCCTTAGCTGTCTCCGCTTCTTTGATATCACCTAGGAAAGGGTCGGTGACCAAACCTATAAGCAAGTTTTTCGCGTCTTGATCTTTGCCCAGTTGGGCCTCGGAGTACTCTTCAACGGGTGTATCTTCTACCTCTCCTGTATCGGTCTTTCGTGGGAAACCTTGAACCGCGTCCCACAGACGCCTTGTTTGAAGCAATGCCTTTGTTCGGGTGCTCCACGCTTCCCAATTGTCGTCCTGTAACCTCACTATTGCAACAACTCGCTCGCTGCTTCCCGTAGCTGAATCCATGTTAGTATGTATACTTAAAATAAAGCGTACAAATAGTCCTCACAATAGAAAAATCGTCCACAAAATTCACCAAAAACTATCTTGGATGCACACTTAACTGTCCACATGTGCGCCGCACATATCAACACCCTTTAACGACCGACATTCTCCCATCACAATGTCCACACATTAACAGCAATAAGCGTTTAACTGGGCTCATAACCTGTCATAAAATAATTAGTAAAAAGGTTTACTAAATACAGTCCTAAACTCCAAATTGATGGGAGAAGAAACAAACACCGACATCCATTGGTCATAACCGGAAACAGATGGTTATATTCAAAAAGTACATTTGACTTGTACGGTATACAAAAACAAAAGAAGAACACTATGAGAAATACAAAAACAAAAGAAACACACTATGAGAATTTGTGAATGCAAACTCACAGGTTATTGTGAGGCAATATTGTTAAAAGGATTAATATGCATTTGAGAAAGTTATGTGATATTACTATCTTGTTGTTTGTTTGCGGATGGAACAGCTGATAGTTTGAGCCAGCTAATATTGTGAAAACATTTGATGGTTGCTCATGAGTGGAATAGTTATACAAGAATTCAGTCACAACAATTCATGGTAATTGAGACTAATGGTAGAAACTAATGTGGAATATTTTTATTATTATTATAACATATTATTCTAAACTAACCCATGATGAAACTTAACTTAGTCTCTCGGATTATGTTATTGATTGTGACAAACGTATCGAACACGACACGTTGGTGTGGAATTAAAGCAAAGACAATCTGTAGATTGATAGTGAAATGAAGGAAATGTTGTAGCCTACATTTGTGAATCATCATCATCTTGAGCAGTTTCCGACCGCTGGTCGGGTCTGCTTGGAACATAAGCCTCTCCATCGTTTCCTGTCCATCCACCATCTCTCATCTTCCACTGTGTCCCAGCACACTCCTCTTTCCTCCACACTCTTCTTAACTCCTTTTGTCCACCTGTCCCTTGGTCTTCCCCTTGGCCTCCTTCCCTTCATTTCCATTACAAACATCTTCTTCGGTATCCTCTCCTCTCGCATCCTCCTCACATGTCCATACCATTGCAGCCTAGATCGCTCTATTCTATTTTGCAATGGTTCCTCTCTTACCATCTCCCTGACTCTCTCATTCCTTACTCTGTCCATTCTTGTTACTCCTACCCTACTCTTCTGGAACTTCATCTCCACTGCTTGTATTTTATTCTTGTCCCTTTCCTTCATCACCCATGTTTCTGAACCATATGTCAAAATTGGCACAAAATAGGTCTTGTAGATGATTCCTTTACATTTTTGTGGTACATCTTTATTCCATATCATCCCCCTAACACTCTTGAAAAATCCACCTGCGCACCTTCCCCTTTCATTTATTTCCATCCTATTGCCTCCCTTTTCTTCAATTATGCTTCCCAAGTACTTGAAGCATTCCACTTTTTGCAACTGCTGTCCTCCAAGTGTTATGCCCATATCCAGTCTGTTCTTCCTCCTCGTTGTGATGACCACTTCACTCTTTGGTGCTGAGAACTTCATCCCATATGATAACACTACCTTCTCCCACTCATCTAATTGCTCTTGTACTTCTTCCTCATCCTCTCCCCATACCAGAAGGTCATCAGCAAACAACATTGCCTTCATTTTCCTTTCCCCAATGCTATTTACCACTTTTCGTATGATTTCATCCATCACCACTATAAATAACAGGGGTGAGAGGGCACTTCTTTGTTTCAGACCACTCTCCAGTTGAAACCATTACGTTCTCTCCCTTCCCACCTTTACACAGCTTTTGCTTCCCTCGTACATTGCTTTCACTCTTGCCACTGTCTCCTTGTTCACTGCTTTTGCTCTCATTGCTTCCCATACCTTGTTTCTATTAATACTATCATATGCTTTCTCAATATCCAAGAAGGTCATCACCAGATCTTTCCCATATTCATAATGGTGTTCTTGTAGCTGTCTTACAGCAAAGATGAGGTCAACTGTTGACCTTCCTGGCCTGAATCCATACCGTTCTTCCCTCAGCCCATCTTCAACTTCTGTCCGAATTCTTCTCTCCAGTACCTTCTCAAATATTTTGGCGCAGTGGCACATGAGTGTAATTCCCCTGTAGTTCTTGCATTCCTTCCTACTTCCCTTTTTAAATATGGGTATTATTATCCCTCTTTTCCAGTCCTCTGGTATTTTCTTCTCCCTCCATATCACTTTCATTACTCGAAAGAGCCACTGTGTTCCCATCACCCCTGCTGCTCTCACCATCTCCACACTCACTTCGTCTATTCCCGGTGCCTTTCCCCCTTTCACCTTCTTTAATGCTTCCTCCACTTCTTTCCATGTCAATTCCTTCTCTGAAATGTCTTGGTCACTGTCTGTTTCTTCCTCCACAATGCCCACTACGCTGGTTTTAGTTGGATTTAGGAGTTCCTTGAAGTATTCTCTCCAGATACCCTTTACTTCTTCCATATTTTCAACCTCCTTTCCATTCCTGTCCACCATTCTGACATTTTCCCCTTTGCCTTTATCATTCCATACAACACTTTCTTACTGTCATCACAGTCCTCCTCCATCATTTCTGTCCATTTCTCCAGCCATTTCTTTTTCTCTTCCTTCACTACTTCTCCTGCTTCTTTCTTCCGCTCTTGGTATCCTTCTCTTGTTCTGTCTGTCCTCTGTTGGAACCATTTCCTGAATGCTTCATTTTTCTTTTTCACTGCTTCCTTAGTTCTGGGGTTCCACCATGGTGTTTCCTTCCACCTTTTCTTTCCACTAGTTCTGCCACACACGACTTCTGCTGCTTCTACCAAGACATCCCTGAACCTATTCCATTCTTCTTCACCTGTTCTCGGATCATCTTTCGGTAATTTGTTCCTCACTAATATCTGGAACTTCTGCTTATTTCCATCCTCCTTCAGCTTCCATGTCCTTATTCTTCTTTCTTGGTTCTCAGTTCTCCTCTTTTCCTTCAGTCCTCTCACCTTGGCGACCAGCAGACGGTGGTCACTGTCCAGGGCTTCTGAAGGTATTACCCTTATATCCGTGATACTCTTCTTTGTCTCCTTCCCGCATAGAATGTAGTCCAACACTGATTTCTTAGTCAAATCCCTGCTGTACCAAGTAATTTTATGGCTCTCTCTCTTCTTGTACCATGTGTTTCCAACCATTAGCCCATTTATCTTGCACAGTTCCAGCAATCTCTCTCCTTCCTTATTCCTGTTTCCCAATCCTTCACCACCAATCACTTCCTCAAAACCTCTTCTATCAGTTCCGACATGGGCATTTAGGTCCCTCATGACTATCAGGTTTCTCCCTACTAACTGCTTCTGCAACTCTTCTTCAAACTCGTCCTTCTCGCCTTCTGTGCATCCCACCTGTGGTGCATAGACTTGCAGAATGGCCAGGTTTCTACCTTTCACTGTGATTCTGACTCTAATTATTCTATCAGTTACCCTCTTTACTTCCTCCCTCAGCCCTTCTCTCACCACCATTCCCACTCCATTTCTATTCCCCTCCTCATTTCCTATCCAGTATAGCTGCAAGCCATTTCTTAGTTTGTTTCTTCCTTCCCCTCTCCATTTGGTCTCTGCTAGTCCGAGTACATCCAGTTTTCTCCTCTCCATCATATCTACTATCTCCTACACTCTTCCCGTCAATGTAGTTATATTCAGAGTTCTAATTCGTAGTCCATTTCCATAGCCAGGTCTGTTTCCTTTAGATCTGTGAATATTTGTGAATATTTAACATAATTGTAGGATGATATATTTAGGATCAGGAATAGATTAGAAATAGATTAGGATCAAGGAGGAGTGTATAGATTAATTTATAGGATTGTTAATGAAGGTTTTTACGCTTTTATTTTACTCCTTGAAAGTAGGCCACAGCAGTTGCTGATGCGGATTTTTATTTAAACAGTCGACGCTAGGTTATTTTGATTTTATTTTTATTTAAGATGGCAGGGCCTATTTTTGTTTTTGTAAATATTTTTGAATAAATTCAGACACGTATTTATGTTTTTCTGATTATTTTGTAACACTCAGCGTTATTTGTGTAGCGAATTAGGTCATTGTAGTGTTGAGGTATAGTAGTAGTGGGAGTATTATCATGGTGTACCACTCTTAACCCCCGAGAAGCGCAAGTTTCTCACTCTCCTTTTGTATTTAGTGACCCAATATCCGTGTAGTTAGAACTATAGCACAACCATAGCTAGGTGTACCCTTTTCCTGTTCTATTTGCCAGTAGCACTTCAGAGTTTTTCTAGACGGGGATTTCAAGATGCTGCGATCCACGTCAATCTTGGGATATTGGCAGATTTGTTTCCAAGAAATACGGGTACAGTAGTCTGTTTTCATTTTTTGTGTGACAAAATTTTGTCAGTTTCATTGAAATTTTTAGGTAATTTTTTACATTTTTTATTTTATTTTTGCCGTCATTTTATAGGCCATTTTTTGAACATTTTTAGGTCATCAAAATCCTGGCCCTGATAATGATTATTTTGTAGGTTAAAAAGAATTCAAACACATGAATCTTCTTGATACCAATTCTTTTGATTTAACTACAAAGAAATAAATTGATAAAAGCTTACTCATCACATGCATGTGCCAACAATAGGTTAATTTTACAGGATGAGGCAAGAGTTATGTTTCCCAATTCATGAAATGTGGAAATTTTTGTCCATTTCATAATTACAATGAAACATTGAAGAAGAGCTGACAATATAAAATGAGCAGAAGCATTTGGATTAATATAACATATTTTAATAATTCACTTTATTAGCACCTCTGGAAAAATAAGAAATACCTAGAAATACATATTGCATTTATGTTCGACCCTGACTGTTATATGTCTGATAACTGTATGATAATGATGGTCATTATAACACTATTTTTCATTATGAAACAGTTTCTCCCACCAATCGCAGCTCAAGAAACAGTTGTTTGACCAATTAGATAAGGATACCTTCGCGCATGCGCTCAAAATCCAACATGTCTGTAAAATTACCGAAAGTGCACCGTCCATATGTTCGCGTAAATAAACTGGTGAATATGAGACAAGAAATAGCACTGTCGTATGCAACTCGCCTATAATGGTATGGAAATTATAAAACATGAGATGCACTCTGCATACTTCACTACGTATCATCTTGATGCCTGGAGGGACGTACATCGCTGTTCCGCTTAATACAGTCGACCAACCAGTGGATTCCTTCATCTATTCCATCCCTGAAAAATAAGATAGCAATAAGGAATCATTTTTAAAAGAGTTTAGAAGAAATGGTTGATATACAACCTCACTTTAGAAGTAATGAGCTGTCTGCTTATACTTATAAAAATCTGCTTTGTCTGTATTTTCAATTACTGGAAAAATTTTCATTGTATTGGCAAGGATCCACTTATATATAGGGTGTTTTGAAAATTAATGCTTAAAATAAATAAACATGATACAAGGGACCAAATATGTTCTGGGGCCAATGACACCTAGGATCCAGAGAGCATCAAAGTGATGATGGTTCCCCTTAAATGAGACCACAATATTGTCACACAACCATCTACTTTTATGCTGTGGCAGAAAAAGATTAATCTAATCACAGGCAAACATTGAGCCATTGTTACTCGAACATTGTTACCCTATACGTTCAGCCTTTCCAGAACACATAGCCAAAGAATACCACATGTTCATTTTTATTGAAGAAGACATGACAGTATAGTTTACGCCACAGTTTTTGGCTGGTCATTTCCGGTCGCGCAGTCGTACAGAGGACAGTTGGCAAGCCTCAGGCATGTGCAATTGATATTAGAGTTCTGTTACGTGCAACTGACAACTCAAGTATCAATTGCACATGCCTGAGGCTTGCCAACTGTGCGACTGTGCAAGTGGGGCTGACCGGACAAAAAACTCTGGCTTAAACTGTAATACACATACAATACATACGTAAACTCCTTAATATTATTAATAGTAAGAGTAAGACTTTTATTTAGACCAATGTCAAAAATCCACACAATAATCTCAATGAACAGGGTATGCGTAAATTCTTTTTATTTCAGATCTAATGGGAACTCGATAAAAAATCATTAGAAAACAATGAAAATACTAAAATATAAGATATGATGTTAAATTATACCACGCACATAACTACTTCCACACATAGACATGTTTTTTTTTTTTTTTTTTTTTAGCGTATGGCTTTTAGTGCCGGGAGTGTCCGAGGACATGTTCGGCTCGCCAGTTTTGTAGCTGCTTCGAGACGGACACCCAATGGGTGAGCTACAAGTACCGTTGGGGAGGGAAGGAGGGAAGTTGGAATGTAAGGACGAGGAGTTGGAAGGTAGCGGCTGTGGCCTATAGTTAGGGACCAACCCCGGCATTTGCCTGGAAGGAAGATGGGAAACCACAGAAGACCATCTTCAAGGTTGCCGGCGGGGGGATTCGAACCTCCGCGCCTCCCGGATGTGAGCGACTGCCATCAGTCATGCCGTAACCACCACGGCTAACTCACCCGGTATAGACATGATGTAATGTTATGTAACCTCCAATGACGTCATTATCTTGGAAGTAGCATGATTTCTTCGTATCTCCTTTGTGCAGAAGAAGAATCACCATTTAAAGTAATGAAATACAGTAAAAGGAATATGTCCTCACAGAAGCATGAACTCAGTTGAACTCTGACCATCTAGGCAACTCGGCTTATTAAACTGTATTTCTAAATACAGTATATCACGGATGATGCATTCAGTGGTGTGAAACATGTACGACTAGTAATTACACAAATGATTTAGCTGATAATACACCCAAAGAGTTGATTACCAATATGCTATTTTGCAGGGTGGTCGGAAACAACGTGAACTGGTTATATGAGCTGTGGAGGATTTGTCATACTGAAAAAAATGTTAATTATAATGTTATTGGTTTTACGTCCCTTTTACCTACTGTGGCTTTTAGAGACACCGGGGTGTCAGAATACTGCCCTGAAGGCTTCAACGTGCCAGTAACCTACTGACACAGCTCCCTCAAATTTGCGCACCCTCGAAAGCCAGCTGACTGCACCAGGATTCGATCCTGAAAAAAAATAAGTCGATATCTATCACTGGTATAATTTTATCAGCTGCTGAAGTTAGTCAATAAGATTGCTTTGCAAGGCAATATTGGCAACTCTGCACGTGTCTCAGGACCGGCTTGAGAGCACCAATCGAAGAAAAAATACTTCTCCAAGGATGGATTTGAACATGAACCTCCGAGGTGATAGGATCATGCCATAGCAACTACGCTACGCTGACACCGGCTGTAACCAACGTCGTGTGTGTTTTGATGCTGTTTTCTTCCATACGTACTACTACTACTACAACAATAAAAAAAAGCACTGATCATCATCGACATAGTCATTGCTCAGCTGGTCAGGAAAAAATGCTGAAACCTATTTATTGGGTGGGTTGATTATAAAAGGGCATATGACTCGATGCCACAGTCAGGGCTCTTAAGATGCATACTGTGCCTGCTGCACTTTGAGCAACTCAGGAACAGCACATCAGCTGCTCTGACGTCACGGGCAGGTGGTATTTGCGGCGCTATTGCAAGCCAGACCTGCGGAGCGCGACTATTCCTGTCTTGTGTTTTGAAGTGGTTTGTAAGTATGAAAACGTGTGGAAAGGCAATCATGTATGTGAAGTCCTCAGAGTTATTCGGAGTGCGATATGCGGTCGAGAACTGTACATTGTATGCAAGGTAATTGAAATTTTTAGCCTTAGGTAGCGATCGCTAGGCGAGAAGTTAGCTGTATCTTGCTTAACACTGCAAGCTTGTGTGAACAGTTACAAAACAAAGTCAGAACTTGTATTTGAAGCCTGTTGGCTACAAAATAAAATGCACTTGGTTACATTTGTTCAGGCATTATTGAGTTCATTTGGCACACACCGTGGGTGATGAATTCTGAGAGTGAAGTAAATGAATTTACATTCAGGCACAGTTCAAAGACTTAGTAAATGTGGCGTGAAATATAAATATGTCGGAACTTTGAAATATTTTGACGGCTTTTACTCTGCGAGCTACCAGAATGGGATTGACAGTTCTTGCCTAGCCATGTGGTCTGAGAACGAGGTTGCCAAACTGTACAAGCCAGAGATACAGCTGACCAGGCACTGAAGCACGTGGGCTCTAATATTGCAACGCAGAGTATTATGACATCAACTATGCGAACATGGATTGGTGAAGAGGGCAGAGGGATGATGACAGACGTGGAATTTCCGGCTAAATGTCAATCCTATTCAGGCTGCTCACAGAGTTTAGTTGAGTTCAAGATCACCGTGAGAGAGATGGGTCGCCATTATTATACCACCTATACATGGTGCTTAATAATTTGATTTTTGTTATTGTTGAGCACCTGTTGAACATTGAAATATTAATTGGGCAACTTTAAGGAAAAACTTGGTTTTTACAACACCTATTGGAAACGATTGTCATCTACAGTGGCATGCTACTGTTCATCAGAATGAGGCAACACATTGTGATTAAAGTCCCATACTGTTTTCAGGAGGAAGAGAGAAACAATGTGATTATGATCGTTACAATGGAGATGTCCTGCTAATTTAAATGGGGAAAGCGATAAAAAGGTGGAATAATGATCCAGAATAGGAAAGTGGTGTGACAAATGAGGAACATTTCGAAATTCTACAAGATTTTACCAGACATTCCAGAACATCGTAGAACACCTGTGGCGATCTTACAAGAAGAAGATGGCCCATTCTTCTACTAGACTACACGACAACACGGATGGAAGGAGGATTTTGGTATTTTGGAGGAACACTGGGTGGAGATCCAAATGCAGTAAGAAAACATCAGACTGTACGCAAAAGCGTTCTGATGTATCTTTCATTTTGTCCTGTCCATGCATTGACATGTTGTGATTCCTCTTCCATTATGAGGGATATCTGCTATGGTATATTGTTCTCCAGCTCCACTACAGTTGTAATACTTAAAGTTGACGTCTGACACTTCTTAGAGGGAGGTCCTTTTACTGCCTACTGGGGTGGGATAAAGAGAGGTGGGGGTATGGTTGTCATGGAAACGGGGTGGGGCGACTGCGGTTGCCATGGATATAAGCCCTCTGGCCAGCTCGTGTTGAGGAGGAGTTTGTAGGAGTTGCCAAACCTCGCACTTCTGAGGATCTTGTCACAAGCAGTTCAGTGTGAGTGTTATTCTATTTCTGTTTCTGGTTGGAGGCCGTCATTAAGTATCTAACGGTATTTTAAATACTAACTACGTAGACCTACAATTATTGTATTGCAATATATATTTCGAGCATTATGAATACTCCTCGAGGGAGAGGGAGGCCCAGAACTCGTCAACCTCATGAAAAAAATACCGCCGGCCATGGTGTGACAATTCATCACCAAGGAAGAGAAATGATATGTGCCGCAAGGGAATTCCTTGAAGAGGAGGCTAAGAGTTTTTCGGAAAGGAATGTTCCTTTAATTCTCTTCCAGAGAGTTCAAGAACGCACTGCGAAAGCGAAAGTTAGTGACAAGAGTTACGATGGAGAAATATAACAACTCAGAAGAGGGTTCATCTAAACTGTCCACACCTGGAAAGAAGCGGCCTAGAACCTCCAGAATTACAAATCTGGATCCGTTTAAAGAGGATGCTATTCACTGGCACATATATTCTTACTACACCAGGAGGGAACATCCAACAATTCAAAAACTGTTTTTTACACTTCCGAACGACTTATTTAAAGGCAGTTACTCTTTCTTGCTGAAAGTGGTTCATAACCTTGGTTTTGAATATAAAGCTATCAACAGTAGGAAGCTGCTGTTGGAGAGAGGTGACGTAGTAGCTCTAAGGAGTACATTCCTTCAGAAGATTCGAAGGCGGGACCTAATGTCTATTGTGTGGCTAGATGAGACATGGGTCAATGCTGGCCATACCAGCCCGACCTCTGTTAAAGAAAATCGAATATAAGACCAAGTCAGTCATGATCTGGCCAGGTAGTCTACAAGAGAACACAGCGGTCGAATGAACGAACGAACAAGCCAGCCGGAAGTGAGAAGGGTAGGTAGGGTATGGAATGCAGGAATGTGGCAACCGCGTGAAATGGCACGTGCAATGCTCCTCCCTCCAGCACTAGCTGTCAGACGTCAACTTTAAGTATTACGGCCATAGAGTACGGGGATTTGATATGTACACTTCGTCTTTTAAACTACCTCACAAATGAACATCAAACAGGCATAGGTCTGGGCTTCGATTAATTATATTATATATAAATACAGTAAAGGAGTTGTAGCTATGCGATGTAACAATGTAACTTCCAAGAATTCAAAATTAAAGTGTTGTGGAATTTTGACTATTGTTAATTCATCAGCTGAAAATCTACCCCTTAAATTTTATTTTGTTTGAGCACACTCCCATTTGTCCGGCCGCCTGCAGTGACGAGCAACGACAGATACAGACCAGTAGGAGCTGTTGGAGTAAACACTCCAATTGGTCTATACAAGAACCCTGCTTGTTCCTTCCTTATTTGTGATTCCAACCATGCTCTTATTCTGTTCAGTATCACCCATGTTACTTGGAATCGAGAGTAGGGCGATTCCTCTCTAAACTCTGTAAGCTGGGAGAATGCGATTGACTTTTCTCGTCTCGCCATACTTCTCGCTCCTGCTGCACATGCAAATGCGTTAGTTTATTCAACTCTATATACACAGTACTACCATAAGTTCTGCGAGTACATTCAATTCATATAAGTACTACATAAAACTAGGCAAACCCAATATACATATTTTCTGAAAGAACACAAAAAATGCTACAGATTGAACATACTCTTATTCGAAATTATCATCATGTGCGGCAACGCAGTGCCGAAGACGTTGAGGCCACTCATCATGAATAGCTGCACGAATAGTGTCAGGTGGAATTCTTTTGACGGCTGTCGTGATTGATTTTTTTAACATCTCAATATTGATGTGCTGTTTTTGACATGCCATCGCCCTGAGCTTCTGCCAAAGAGAATAATTCAATGGATTGAGGTCCGGACTTCCATTAGGCCATTAGCAGTGATGAACCGAACTACTGCTGCACGGTTTTTGCTTTGTGTACAGGAGCACTATCCGAACTGATAGGTGGTATCACCTTTTCCAACATTGTCTTTGCAAAAATGCACCTCCGACGCTCCCTGCCAGGAAGCCGCCCACCATACCATGGCAGAAGCAGGGTGATATCTGCGCTGCACACATGGAACTTTGTCCTTGCAAGAACAGCATTCACAACTTCTTTCTTGTGTACACACCTAGGACGGCCCAATCTCACGCGATTAACAGATGCTCCCGTTTGTTTAAACCGTGCTATTGTCTGAAACACAAACTGTTCGTTGGTACCGAGAGGTTTCAGCGGAGGAACGATTTTCTCAGCTCGCTTTCTACAACGGAATAACGCCAATACAGTGATGCGATTCTCATACCCTACCCACTCCATATTTCACTGCTGCCTGCTACTAGCACACTGCAAGCCGGTTTCTGGCGGAGTCGTGAAGGTGACCTTGTGGACAACGACATACAGCGTTGCCACGCTTCATTCCCAATTACCGTACTATAGCGCGCTTATATTTTACTGACAGAACTTATGGCAGTACTGTGTAATACTTTTCCCCCGTGTGGGTGCGGGATAGAATACACCCACGGTATGCCCTGCCTGACGTAGGAGGCGACTAATAGGGCCGACATGGCCGAATAACTTGCCAGTTCTTCAATTGTTCAGACCCCCTGTGGATGGGGAGGGCAGAATTCATCAACGGTATCCCCTGCCTGTCGTAAAAGGCGACTTAGAGGGGGCCTTATAAAGGTCGATTTTGGATTTCTGGTCCCAGTTCTGGTTTGACCTATAGAAATAAACATGCATGCTGTTAGGGGAAGGGCCACCAACTTGGCCATCTGGCCAGAAAGCCTAGACGGTATGCCCCATCCCATCAGGTGGGTGCGCCATGTACCCTTTCAGTAGTATCCGCCTTACAACGAAGGTCCCTGCATGGCCGAATACTGAGAGCTGTATAATCACTGTGCATGCAGAGGGGGAAGTGCCTATTCGAGGCACTGGGGCCCAGGCAATACCTGCTATGCCAGGTAGGTATTGCCTTGGCTGGGTGGCGCCCACAGTGATGGCCCCGTTTGGAGTGGGCAGTATTCGGGGAGGACTTCGTCCGGGATGCCTACTAAGCGCTCACGGACAACTGTACAGGGTGGCCCCCTCTACCGACTTTCATTGCGAATTTCATGTCCGCCCGACTCCTTCCGTGTAAGGGTCGGTAGGACATTATCGCAATACTATACTCAAGAAAATGGAGTTCCTCAGGGTTCTGTGCTGAGTGTCACCTTGTTCGCGATTGCCATAAATGGCATTGTTGCCGCCGCCGGGTCTGCGGTAGTTCCATCGCTGTATGTAGATGATTGAGCTCTGCATTACAGCTCTGGAAGTATGGCAGTCGTGGACCGGCAATTGCAGCTAGCTATCAACCGGGTCGACAGGTGGGCTCACGACTGGGGTTTTCGTTTTTCAGCAGCTAAAACCTCCGTCGTCCATTTTTGTCGGCTCCAGAGGCTACATTTACACCCTGAACTACATCTCAGGGATGCTGCGTTGCCTTTGGTTGACACTTATTGCTTCCTGGGGCTCCATTTTGACAGCGAATTAACGTGGCAGCACTATATAAGGCAACTAAAACGGTGTGTCTCAGGAAACTGAACATGCTCAAGTTTCTTAGTGGCACTATGTGGGGGGCTGACCGTGCAGTGCTGCTACGGTTCTACCAAGCCCTTGTCCTGTCCCGGCTAGACTATGGTTCTGCGGCATACGGTTAAGCAAGGCCGGCAATCTTGAAAATGCTGGACAGTATCCACCATAGTGGCGTTAGGCTGGCTACCGGTGCCTTCCGGACCAGCCCGATACCCAGCCTACACGTTGAATCGGATGTTCCACCTTTAAATTATAGACGCCAACATATGCTCTTAGCATATGCTGCCAATGTGCGTCAAATGCCGCAACACCCGAGCTATCAAGCTCTCTTCAGTACCCAAAACCACCAGGGGTACGCCAACCAGCCTCGTGCCACTCGGTCAGTTGGTATTAGACTTGATAGCTCATGAACTGAAATAGGAGTGGCTGTAGGTCCCTGTATGATCCGGACATCTAGCAAGGTGCCTCCGTGGCAAGTCCCGCGTCCGGAAATTTGGTTACATCTGCACAGAGGTCCTAAGGTGAAAACGGATGCCTCCGTTTATCGGAGGCAGTTCCACAGCATAGTTCACCAATTTCCGGATGCTGGCATTCTCTACACGGATGGTTCGAAGGTTGACGAGAAAGTGGGTTGTGCTTACGTTATTGATGGTGCAAATACCAAGATCTCTTTGCCTGAGACCTGTAGTGCGTTTGTTGCGGAGCTCGTTGCCATCTATGAAACTCTGCAGTTTGCACTACAGGATGAACGAATCCACTTTCTCGTTTGTACCGACTCTTTGAGTTCGTTGCAGTCAATTGCTACATGTTTCCCGCAACACCCCCTAGTGCAGCGAATCCACGACTTACTAGCCGGGCTGTGCCACGCTGACACTCGAATCACCTTTCTGTGGCTTCCAAGCCACACGGGAATTGCGCGAAATGAGTTAGCGGATCAAGTTGCAAAAGAGGCGGTATCACTACCACCTCGACCAATGGAGGTACCCGCTAGAGATATTTGCTCTCAGTTACGCCTACAAGTTCTGGCATTTTGGGAGAGACAGTGGCTCGCTGACCCACTGTCCAGTAAACTGAGAGCGATCAAGGGAACTACTCGCGTGTGGCGGAGCTCTTTCCGGTCATGGAGAGAGTCCGTCATTTTGTGTAGGCTAAGGATAGGTCATACAAGATCCACTCACTCGTACCTAATGAGAAGGGAAGACCCCCCACTTTGTACCTGTGGAGACGTTTTCACCGTGGCCCACATTTTAACCGAGTGTGTGGATCTTGCTGACTTACGAAGAAACCTTGGTTTGCAGATGACACTCACACTTATATTAGCCGATGACGCGGTGACTGCTGTTCGTGTTATCCGCTTTATAAGTGAGAGTGGGTTAGGGCCAGCAATCTAAATTTTCCAGTGAACGTTAACTCAACGACTTGTTCGTTTTTGAATGATATTTTTGTTTTTGTTTTTCCATAATTTTTGTTTATTTTTATAATTATTATTTAATTTATTTTTTTGTTTTATTAATTTTAGGTCTTTTCAAATTTAGGTATCCACCTCTAAATTTTAAATTCAATTCCAAATTTGTATTCTTTAATTTGTGTTAAGAGGGGCAGATGACCTCGTAGTTCTGCCCCTTAAAACAACAATAACTAATTAACTAACTGTGTAATACAATAAACATTACGGTGATAATCTACAGAATTATTCAGAAACTAGAATAGTTGCTACAGATGTAGAATATACAATATCTCCTATTGTGATAATGTTAAGGGCTTCAAGAAAACGCTGACGAGTTTGATAACTTGCGATAATAATATGTTCTATTGCAATCTCCTGCCTCAGGCTTTAAAGAGGAATACTCATATATTGTGTACCAAATATTCAGGCAAGTTTTGCACTTAAACCCGAGAAAGATTTACTCACATGCTTTCAACTACAGTTTATTAAGTACCATATGTTTGTAGTAGAAGGACTTGACACTTCATCAGCTCTCACTACCATTATTATAGGCTGTCAATAAGCTTGTTAGTTCATCGTGGTGATATCATTAACATTCCTCAAGTCAGCTACTTCACTTCGTGTAAGCTATGTTATGCTTTAAGTTTGGAGAGAGCAAGTTGTTACTCAAAGCTAAATCATGTTTAAGAAAACACACAAAAAGTAAAGGTAAATTGTCAGTTCAGAGATAGAAAGGAACTTAGCATTTAAAGGATAGCATGAATGACTTTTCCACTAGTAGCTAAATGACGGGTGACAACCAAGAGACCGATATTCCTGGAAGCTCTGGTTGCAGGGGTATCCGCAGATCTATTTCTGATTTGTTATTTAAAAGGAAGATAAATATTACAGTAAGAGAGGTTCCACACCGCCGTTATCTCTATCCTTCACGAAATAGCCCCGTGGAGTACATACCAATTCATGGGACTAACCTCGAAGTATGATTCCTCGCCCTGTGGTTTTCAGTTCACCCTTTCCCTTAATCATCGTACCAACTTTGACATAGCAAAATATAATATGTAAACATACTACTAATATGAACCAAAACTGAATAAAGTCACAGATATAACAGATAAACTACTACTTTAATAGTCTATTACTAAAGCACCACTGCAGAGTTAAGGTAACGTTAGCATCAACAAGAAATCACACGGTACAAGCCGCTGACACGGAAAGCACATGGGCTGTGTTATTGGAAAGCAATAATAATGTTTTTGGTTTTACGTCCCTTTTAACTACTCTGGCTTTTAGAGACGCCGGGGTGCCGGAATTTTGCCCCAAAGGGGATCTTTAACGTGCCAGTAAATTTACTGATACGGCTCTCTCGCATTTGTGCACCCTCAAATGCCAGCTGACTGCGCCCAAGATACGAACCTGCAACCTGGGGCCCAGCAAGAGAGAACGTTACCGCTGAGCCACGCAGCCAGCCTGGGGTAGTATGACATCTACTATGCGAACCAAGATTGTCTTTTTGACTCATAGTCACCCATTTTTCCGTATTGACTTACTATAATAATCAAATGTTTACCCAGTTCCGCCTCGTCAATACAATATATTCAAAATTTCGTGATACAATCACATGTCACACTCAACATAGGTACATGTTTCGATGCCTATAAGCATTGGCATCATCGAGAACACTTTAAAAGTTTTCTTAAAAGGTTTCAAAATTATGGTAGGCATACGTTGCAAAGCCCTTGAAGGTTTAATTGTCTATTTTGAGGTTTTCAGAGTTCAGATCATGATGTTTCCGATGCTAATTATTGTGGACAAATGGGGAGATCGTTTACAACAAGATATGGTGAGCATTTTAATGCAATTAAGTACAACAAATTTTCCGCCATGGCAAATCACGTGAAAGATTCCAGGCATGCTTTCACAGACGTCAACAATGATATGGAAATCCTACATTACGCAAGTAAGGGCACTAAAATGAACATTTTGAAAGAAATTGAAATAGATTCAATCCAAAGAACAGCTCTCCCAAATAATCTAAATGAGATAAATTTTGAAAACAATAACGTACTTTATGAAGCAATAAGTAATTATAGAACGAAATACAAACCACCCTAGAAATTGTCCATAACAGTTGATCCCCCACACCTAGTGATGTAAAATACCCAGGTATTTATAAACCGGGGTAAATACCCAGGGTATATACCCGGGTAAATACCCAATTTGGGTAAATACCCGGGTATTTTAGATTTTTCATTAAAAATCCTGTGTCATGGTAAGTTGAACCTTAAACTATGCAAACTATTCTACATTAACTTTTTAGAAATGTAACAACATTAGATAGTTAATAAAATTAAATTTAATTAGAATTGGGACTTAAAAACAGAATTAGAATTGGGAATTAGATCAGGAGATAAAATTCAATAGTTATAACCTGAAAAACTCTGGGTTAGAATTGAACTAGGCTTTTTTGCAAACATTGAGATAAAAGTTGAGGGAAATTTATTCAGAGCATTGGCAAAGTTCTACAAAAGGTGTAATATACAGTTTTTCAGAACAGTTTGTAAAATCTCCTCTACTTAGTATAAAACTAAGTCCCCGATTCTTGGATGTCATGGGTAATCTCGAGAACCTCTGGATATACTTTGATGCGGGTTTCACAATTCTGTAAAGGATATCTCGAGGATGATTTCTGTAGAAAATAATTTATTTATGATCAAAGGAAGCAGAGCAGTAACGATTTCAGTGGAAAAAAAAAAACCTGGCGTCCGAGCGCTTTTTAAGTTTATTTTGGGCAAACCGTTAAACATATCTAAATACTATGAGTGTAAGAATTGTTCAGCATGAAAAGTTCTACATAAAATCCAGGAGAGCATATCTCTATCTTCAATACATCGCCCACGATAAGTATTTTTACGTTTTCATTTCTTCCAACCATGTCCATTCTAATATTGAGGCGACAGTTTACGAGCTAGCTAAGGGCGAGTCTTATCACCCTTGTTACAGCCTAACTAGCGGGCGAACCTATTACCCCAGATACAGCCAGCAGCAAACCGTTGAGTCGTGTTGAGTTAAGACTTCAGAGAAGGCTGGTTGTATTTGGAGTTTCCCTGGAAGTTCAACTCGGTTTTTCTTCATTTCGCCTGTGAACTTTCCGTTCCACAAAATACACAGTCAATTTAAGATTGGACGGAAGGGGGATTTGTGTTTCATGCACCTAGCCATTCTTTCATTACGCCTGACAAGAATTCGTTATAATTAATAGTCCAGTCAGTGATGTTAAGCCATCATGCCGAGATGTAAAACGGATATAGGTCATAGTTCATTGACATCGCAAAATAAAAAAGTGCTTATCACGTAACAATGAAACAGAGCAACAAATAATTTCTAGATTGCCACAAGAGAAAGAAAGACTTCGTTCTCGGCACCTTCAAACCGTATCAAGCACCTTCAAACCGTCTCAAGAAGAACACCATCTGAACCACGATCAGAAACAAGCTTATAACACTAAGAAGGAAGGTAAGATATCTTTTCTTGATGCCTCTGTGGGCACAGGCAAAACGTTCTTGATTTATGTGTTGCTCGCCAAAGTGAGGCCTGGCGGTAATATTGCTCTTGCCGTCACATCATCTGAAATTGCAGCCACTCTTTTGGAAGGAGGAAAAACAGCACATGCAACATTTAAACTTCCTTGGAAAGTCAGCAGTAATGATGGAAATGTATGTAATATTTCAAAACAAAGTAACACTGCCAATTTAGTCCAAAATTGTCCTTTAGTTGTATGGGATGAGGCTACAATGTCGCACAAAACTTCCGTTGAAGCTGTGGACAGGACCTTGTGTGATCTAAGGAATCGGAACACACCTATGGGTGGCTGCACAGTTTTGTTCGCCAGAGATTTTCGTCAAATCTTACCAGTTGTTACCAGAGGAACGAGAGCCGACGAAGTGAAGGCTTCATTAAAAATATCTTACATCTGGCCAGATATAACAAATTGGCACTCAAAACTAACATGAGAGTAGGCTACTCTTATCTTCAGAAGATAATAGTTTGTATGCTAATTTGTTACTTAGAGTCGGAAATGGAGATTTACCGGTCATTGACGGGAAAATTACCCTCAGTGACGATTTCTGTGCTTTAGTAAGCAGTGTTCAAGAATTGATTGATAGCGTTTATCCTCAAATCCATGGCCTATCTAACAAGTCTCATTCAAGGTTTAAAGAAAGAGCAATATTATCGCCGACAAACGAACAAGTTGTGAAAACGAATGACTTGGTGTTCTCCAAATTCACTGCCCAGGCTCTAGTATATTACTCAATAGGCTAGACGCAGTAGTCAATAGTGAAGAAGCTGTTCATTACCCTACAGAATTCCTAAATTCTTTATTTCCTTCTGGCTTGCCACCACGCAAGCTTATTTTAAAAGTAGGAGTGCCTATTATATTGCTACGTAATTTACAACCACCAAAGTTATGCAATGAGACACGAATGGTAGTGAAAACTTTGAAAAACTGTTTCATTGAATCGACTATCTTAACTAGCTGTGGTACAGGAGAAACGGTCTTAGTACCCAGAATCCCTATGATCACTTCAGATTTGCCTTATCGTTTCAAACGAGTACAATTTCCAGTAAGAGTCTGCTTTGGCATGACTGTAAACAAAGCACAGGATCAGACACTTAGCGTGACTGGAGTTGATCTTAATGGAGAATGTTTTTCTCATGGGCAGCTTTACGTCGCTCTATCGCTTGTTACATCAAACCGAAATCTTTTCGTGTTCACTGCTGGAGGGAAAACGTGTAATGTCGTATACAAGGATATCTTATAAGACCTCCGTTAGAAGTAGCCTATCACCTTGCATTCATAACTGTTCCCGGGCTGTTGCTCGTTCATATATAAAATAAATAATCAAATAACCGAAAAGGCTAGTAAATAGAAAATCAAACAAAGAATAGAAATTGAGAGGGAAGTACAGTGTCAGTTTGAATCCTGGGTAGGATGAGCTAAGCAGTGTTGCCAACCCATATGCTTGCTGGCATACAGTACATCTTCACACATTATAGAGCCCACATACTACAAAAACTTCCTGACCTGCATTTGTGTTATTTAGAGTATGATTTAAAAATTAATATTTCTTTAATATTTAAAATTGAATGAAAAATAACTTAAAAGCACTTTTACTAAGCTTTTTTTTTTTCTTTCAAATGTCCTTTCTATTGAATATATTTTATTACCTTTTGAGTTTTGGCATACACTTTCAATTAATATGCAAATAGCTTACTCTTATTACTACAAAAGTAGCTTTTCCCTCCCACATCTTTGTTGCTCATGTCCAGTATCGTAATAAAACTCGACCTTCTGAATATCTTGGTATTTATTAAAACTTTAAAACACAAAACAACCAAAAGGTTTTATCCAATATTTTACTTTAGTTTAAGGAGAAAAAAAACTAATTAAAGACAAGGTTACAGTGTCAAAACATAACATAAATACCCAAAAATACCTGGACATCCATTTTCCTTTTTTAGTTTTGAAGGATCAATATTGTTCCTGATTTCAATTTAAGGCATCAAATACCTGTGTTTCAGTCCTTGTTTGTCCAACACTTCATCAACACATCAGAAAGAGTTGTACAAAGCTCAAAAACTGAAAATACCCTCATTTTGGGTATTTAAAAGACCACTGGGTAAATATCCAATTTATATTTACCTTCCCACTGGGTATTTACCCGTCCCACATCACTACCCACACCCCTCTCATTCGTTCTCGCCGCACAGTAGGTCATAGTTAGCTCGCTCCTTAAGTTCACCCCTCACTTCCCCTACTTCGCACAGTCCCGCTGGCCACTTCCGCGGCAGCATGCCAACTCAGTGTAGCACAGCCTCCATCTAGCTCAGCATGGCTCTGTTTGACTCTGGCCGCAAATTACGTAAGTTTTACAAATATGTTACGATACGTTTTCAGATTTCCTTGTATTATATAATAATTTTCTTACTCCTAGCGTCATTTCCTTCCAGTTGGGAATGGAAACCCTTGACCAATTTCGGAAACATCATGAACTGAACTCTGAAAACCTCAAGATCGACAATTGAACCTTTAAGGGCTTTGCAACGTGTACCTACCATAATTTTAAAACCTTTTAAGAAAACTTTTAAAGTGTTTCAGTGTATATGTGATTTTAATGTGTGTTTATGTCAACATTTTATTACACTTGATGTTTTTACAAAGTGATTTTTAAGTGCTGCCAATACACTAATATGATGATGATTGTTGTTTTAAGGGGCCTAACATCGAGGTTATCGGCCCCTAATGATCTGGGTGATAGCGAAAATGATAATGAAATGGAAACCAGAACAAAATTACCTGAGACGGAAAATACGTACAAAAAGGAACTCAGATGGAAACAACTCACAATATGGTCTTACAAAAGGGAATTTAGAACGAAAAGTTGCACAAAAAGAATAGATTGAAAAAAGACCCACAAGACGTAGGCGAGATTCAAAATACGTACAAAATGCAATGTAGCGTCGAAATACTTACAAAATGCAACTGAAATTCAAAATACTTACAAAATGCAATTGAAATTGAAAATACACAATGCAAGTTAGATTGAAAAAAGCCGGTTCAGATTCAAAATACTCACAAAGTGCAATTGGAATTCAAAATACTTACAAAATGCAATTGAAATTGAAAATGCTTACAAAATGTACGGTAGATTCAAACGACTCATTTGGATTGACAATACTTACAAAATGCAATTTAGATTGAAAATACTCGACAAAATGTAATTTAGATTCAAAATACCCACAAAATGCAATTGAGAATCAAAATATGTGCAAAATGCCCACCAAACAAAATGCAATTTAGATTCAAAATTCATGCGAAATGCGGTTTTGGTTGAAAATACTTACAAAATGCAATTGAAATTCAAAATACTCACTAAAAGGCCCGTCTACCTGCATTGAAAGACTTACTAAAAAGCAATTTAGATTGTCAATCTTTACAAAATGCAATTGAGGTTGAAAACAATCACAAGATGTAATTGAGATTGAAAAAATTACAAAATGCAACGTAGATAAAAAATGCCTTAAAAAAAAAAAAAAACGCTAAAAGGGAATTTAGATACACGGTGAACCAAGTAACAAAAACAATGCGGGAATCTTAAAGAGAAAAGGAAATATAAGGAAAAGAGGAGAGGAGAGAGAGGAGAGGGTCCGCCCCAAACGTAAGGGACAAAAGGGAAAAACGGACCCAGCTCAGGAATCCCTCGGGGTCGCTAACTCCCGAACTCACCAGCCGTGAGCCCCTGAGGGTGTAGCATTATCTACGGTGCACCAGAAGTGGTGGGGCAACATACACCCTGCCTCCTTAAGGGCCTTGAGCACAAGGCAGGAGGTAAAAGGAAAAGAAAAAGAAGGCTAACCCCTCACAGAAGGAGGGAATCAGGAAAGATGAGACAAGGGCCAGTTAAGGCGGGAAAGTGAAAGACTCCCTAATACCGTCGGGGTCGGAAGAGAACAAGAGTTGACCAAGGGAGGTCGACAGGAAAGAAGACAGAGAGGAGCCCGGCACAAGTAAGGGGAAGCAATGCCGGACTCAGCTGGGGTCCCGTGGTCGCCAACCCACGTCCCACTAGATGTGAGCCCCTGAGGGAAATACACTAATAAGGCTGATGATGATGCCAATGCTTATAGGCATCGAAACATGTACCGTAATTTCCCATTACTATGGTCCACCTTTTGTACTTTTCTTAATGTGAACCTTACACATGTCATCGAAAATTGATATAATTTTGTCTTTGACCTCTCTAATGCCTTAGGCCTACATCCGTAACACAACAATTCATATTGAATACAATCAACAATTTATAAAAATTAATAACAATTGGTACATAGTTGTGGTTCAGGTTGCTCATCTATGGTCCAACACTGATTTTCCAGCTTATAATATGAGTGGACCATTGTAGGGTCCAAAATTGTAGCAAACTCATCATACAAATGTCTAGAAAATGTGTTATTGGTAACAAATTGCCTGTAGTTTGCCCCAAGCATCCAAAATACATAAATGTTAAGATATTTTACAAATAATTTTCAAGATTCAAAAATAAAAAACATCTGTTGTTTACAGTTGGCAACTTATATATTTATATTGCGCATTGGAAAGATATCTCCAAAAATGTGGAATTTACATTAATGTCTTCAATCTCGTCATCAATAAAAGAATGTTAGAACAAATAAACGAACAAAAACTTTCCAGTAAAATGACATGTAAGTTTAAAGTCATTCATCTCCCCAGTGTTTTACTAACTCTTTCACTTTGTACAGTCCTCTGGTTTTTGACACACATGAAGGTTGGCTTATGTTGCTTATTATGTCTGGTTTACTGTAGAACAGAATGTCTTGTTCTTCTGGCCATTTCCAGAATTTCCCATTTCTCGCCATACATGTTACAGTTGCTCCATTTTTCTTCACTTCTAGAATCTTTCCTGGCCACATTTCTTCCTCATAGGAAGCTATTACATAGCTGTCTTTTTTTAGTACAGTCTCTTTAGTGACAACTCCTGTTTCTTCCAGTTCACTGCATTTTCGGTTGAAAAAATCAATGTCTCCATCGGATTCCATATCCAAATCATCACTGCAATCTGATTCACTGTTATCCGAAACAATGACCTTTTTCTTGCGTTTAAGTTTCGACTTCATCTGAGTGCTGTAACCACTTGTGCCGGCTGATTCTGCATGGTTGATGCTGTCTTCCTGGTTAAAAACGTTTCCTTTTGTTTGTTTTCTGTTGGCTGTTTCCTTGATTGGTGCCGGTATATCATCGGCTGAAATGCTTTTTCCAGACTCAACATTAATTTGCCTTTTACGTTTAGGAGTTGATAGCATGCTTTCAGTGTTCCTGATTTTTTCCAGGTGATGTAGGAATGCATTTCCAATGTTTGTAGTCGAACCAATAATTTCCTTGGTCCTTTCAGCAGAAGGTAATCTACTTAGTACTTGCTGTCTATCCAAAGGACATATTCCTGTTTTTCAGAATCCAGATTTTAAATTTTCCTCGGTCTTTGGCTCAAGTGCTTTTATTAGCTCAGCTAGAAGAGACGGAAATACAGGCTTTGGTATTGTCGCTTGCTTTCTGCCTGGTCCAGTAGATTTCCATTCATTCAGAATTTGACGCCAGTGTGATTTCATAGGCCTGAAGTACGCCACATCTAAGGGCTGAGTCAGATGGGTGGAATTGGGAGGTAGAGCAATGAAACGAATGTTATGGCGTTTACACTCATCGAGGACACGAACACTGATGTGTGATGATAGATTATCTGATATAAGCACTTTCTTACCATCCAGTTTCTTCAGTTGTGGTAGCATAATTGTGTAGAACCAGTCCTCAAAGACTACAGTATCAAACCAACCGCTTTTAGTGCGGTTGTAGCGTGTCCCGTTAGGACCTCCCTCCGTCCACATATCATAAATTCTTTCTGCCTTATAATTGACATAGGGTGGGCATATCTCACCTGATGCACTGCCACACATCATGATCGATACCGCTGCTTTGGTTGAATTTTTGATTGCTTCAGGATATTTGCAACCACGTTTAGTTAACACACGCATTTTCCCAGGATCGTCTACCAAATTAGTTTCATCTAAGTTCCATAGATGGGTTGGAGCAACATCTTTTATTTCTCTTTGTAAATTGTCAAAGTATCTGTTTGATTATTTCATCATTTACACCTGCCCGATTTCTCTTTATGTTGCTGCTAAACCGTACAGATAACTTATCAGCATGACGATCCACGAAGCACTCGGCCCAACGCTTACCCGGAAAGTTATTAGTGAATCTACACTCTTTCCGTTCTGTCGAATCCAAAAATAATTTCACAATGCATCGTAAATCAAAAGTTGTTATTGGGAAACCAAATTCACACAAAGCAATAGCATGGTCAACAAAGGCTTCTTCTTCATCTGCAGAGAAGACGCATGATCGTCCTGGCACAGCCACTGCATTATTATTCAGGGCTTTTAGCTTAAGAATGATGGAGCTACGAGGTATTTTATAGAAATTAGATGCTTGCCGCTGTGTCATTCTTTTGTCATTAATTGCTCCAATACAATTTGCCAACTGCTCGGGTGAATATGGTTGATATGGCCGTCCACCAATTTTTCGCCTCTTTTCCCTCCTGGCTGCCATTGGGACTTGTTAATAACCTACAAGCAAAAATAGAATTTCAATTTAAAAATATCCACCCATTATTTAAAAAATAAACTCATACACTGCTCATGTTTAAGTCTCTTATTAAATGTTGAACAGTTCTCTACACTCCAAACAGAGTGCCAAGTTCACAAATAGTTTAATATCAAACCTTCTCTTTATTTATATCAAATTTGTAAGTGTCGCCCAACTATGGTCCACGCTCGATGTGGTACATAGTTGGGATCACACTTCCAAAGTTTAGTTTTTAAGCTGCTCGAGCATTGTTTCAAATATTTTACTAACTAACTGAAACGTGAATGTATTTAGGACACAATAAAGAATCACTATGCATACGTTCGTATTGTTAAGACTTACCGTTTGTGCACAGCAGAACCAACAATTGCAGCTTTGAAACACACGTCACATTCATGTACTGCACTCTTGCCACATCAACTGAGCTAAGAAGCTCCAGCGTCTCAACACGCGTTGATTTATCGTACCACCAGACTGCAGCACACTACGGTCAGTGGAATGCCACTGGTACTGCTACGCACGAGCAGATATTGAACTACTTGCATAGATTTCCCAGATTTTTGACATCTTGGACCATAGTTGAGCTTCTGGACCAGAGTTGTGGGAAATTACGGTACCTATGTAGAGTGTGACATGTGAATGTATCACGAAATTTTGAATATATTGTATTGACGAGGCGGAACTGGGTAAACTTTTGATTATTGAACCAAGATTGGTCGACAGGCAAAGGAGCGATGGCTGACATGGAATTTCCGGCCAACTGTCAATCCCATTCTCCAAGTTTAAAGAGTATAATGGTGTCTCCTTTCTTGAGTAATTTGATGAGGAGTCCCTTGCTCCATTCCTGTGACATATTTTCTGAGTTCCAAATCTTCTTGAAGAGTGGGTACAAATGATCAGTGGCAGTGTCTAGATCATTTGTCAGGAGCACTGGTGAAATGTTATCTGCTCCTAGGGCCATTCCATTTTTAGCTGTTTGATCGCTGTCTTGATCTCTTCCTTGGAATGCGGCTCCCTGCTAATTGCACTTCCTACTTCCTTCCTCTTCTTCAGGCTCTTCCTCATCATCTCTATTGAGCACCCCCAGAAGTGCTTGTGCCACTTAACAAGTTGTGCTTTATTGCTGGTGATGAGGTCTCCTTGTTAGTTCCTCACAGGTCTGCTACAGTTGGTTGTCTTCTTGGAAAGAGTTCTCGAGACAGTTTCTTCATGTTGGCAGTGCCCACTACTATTTCTGCCCTTTTGGCCATTTTTGAGATCCATTTCCTATGATCAGCCTTGGCACTCTTCTTCACCGGTTTGTCCTTGGCTTGGTATTCTGCCTGAAACTGTGTCTTACTGCTGCTTAGTTTCAGTTTCACCTCTCTCCGCTGTTCAGTATGGTTCCAAGTTGCTTCTGACAACCACTTGTTTCTTCTTGGGTTTTTGAAACCAAATCACCTGTTCAGCTGCTCCCATGAAGGCTGTTTACACCTTCTCCCAAGTCATTTTCATCATCCATATAAAGTCCCTCAAACCTGTTCTTCATTTCCAGTGTGTATCAAACAATGAGTAATATTCCATTGACTTGACATAAACATGGCAGGGTGCAAACAGTAAGACTCAGGTGATTGTGCAACTGCTTTCTTCAGTTGGCTAAAGGGTAAATGTTCAACACGCCATGCATGAAGTTTAAAAATAATGGCACATATATAACTTAGTCACAAACAATTACTGTAGTACTTAAGTATTCATTCACATACAGATTCATTGTACTAAAATAAGGGTGGATCACACGTTTGGCTCATCAAGCGAAAATCTTCAAATCCAATAATAAGCAAGAAGTACTTCTCTTCTTTGCTAACCACTGCTCCACTTTTCAAGTTGTTGTTAGTCAGGGTCCACCATATAACAGCAGTCCGTATAGTTACAAGCTAAAGGATGCAATACCCACCCCGTCAGTGCAGACACGGGCATGACCATGCAGTCACGCCTGCCGATCAGGTGAGCACTTTTGTTGAAGATTGGTTTCACTTCTCTAACACCCATGCAGTCGGGAATATCTTGTTTGTTGGCCAACACCAAAAGTGGCACTCCAATCAGACTTTCACTGGAGATCATTTTATCTACATGGTAAAAAAGAAACAATGATATTAGTCAATCAATCAGGAAGATGAACAGACAGATGCAACCAGTGCACAATTCAATCAAGGTGAAATACATACATCAAATGGAATGTATCCTAGACCAAAGACAAGGGAAATTTCTGTGAAAAGACATGGTCTGTTTTGTGATAAAATTTTAAGACAGCATCACTTGAAAGTTTCTTTAATCACTGCTAGGTACCAAGTTATCTTTACTGGACATTTCAATGGAATGATAACAGTGCTAATTCTCATTTGGTCACTAGGAATTTCAGATTATGAAAAATTACTGTAAGTGGCTTGTTAGCAAATTTAGTTGAGAAGGGGTACCCTCAGCGGCGTAGCCAGGGGGGAGGGAGTGAGGGTTACTGGGGGTTAGAACTCCCCCATTGGAAAATTGGCAGGTTGTGATTTGTGTCTGTTTCACCACCACGCCGGATACTTGGTGATGTACCGTTGTCGCCTTTCAGCCCGGATCCCCATTTGAGGCTACACACGTCTTCATGACAACGTATAACCACAGTCTACCTACAGATCGCGAAGCTTGGCTCCTATCTTTCTCCCACGCGACAATAATGCTCTCACACAGCCAGCAAGTATGTGCCGACTTTGCTGTGTTGGTGTATGTTATTGTTGCTGGATTTACTGTATGTTAGCATTGTGTAACAGTTATATCTTCAATTTAACATGTGTTTTACAAGAGGAGATGTGCAGTTCAATAAACAGATCAAATATTAGAAGCAATATTTCAGTGTTGCTAAGTAACCTATATGATCGCTTTTCAGTCCTTCAACACGAATGTTTGGTACACAATTACATTGGGTGGGGAGTGACAATTTATCTCCTTGTGCCTGAAACAAAAATATATGAATCGTTCATACACTTAATAAAACACTTCTCACATAAGGGAGGGGGTTGTATGAGAAGCGTTTTATTAATTGTATAAATAATTATTGTATTATGAATTACTGGTACGGTACACAATTACACAGGGAAATTAATTGTTACTCCTCGCCCAATCTAATTGGGTGTATTCGTGTTGACCGACTGAAAAGTCTTTCTATTAATGTAGACTGTTCAAATAACAAGACGACACCCAAGTTTCCAAAGGACCCTAAAGGGTAAGATTTGAGCTATGGATTTTAGGCTAGTATTACGAGGCTTTTAAAGGGGAGCATGATGGCGCAGCGGCTTAGTTGCTCGTCAATCACCCATACGGCCAGAGTTCCAATCCCGGTGACAGCGGGGTGTAATTTTCACTTGAAATAATACGTGGCATCAGGAAGGGCATCCAACCTTAAATCCCCGGCCAAAACCAAAATGAGCCTGGTTGGCTTCAGCGAACCCAATTAATTGGGATAAGCAGTAGAAAATATTTATAAAGCTTTTCAATCAAACAAGGGAACTAGGTCATTAACTGGTTATAGGCCTAAATCAATAATAATGTTATTGGTTTTAGGTCCCTTTTAACTACTGTAGCTTTTAGAGACACCGGGGTGCCGGAATTTTAACCTGAAGGGGATCTTTAGCATGCCAGTAAATCTACAGACACTGTTCCCTCGCATTCACACACCCTTAAATGCCAGCTGACTGCGCCAGGATTAGATCCTACAAACTTGGCCACAGCAGGCAAGAATGTTACCGCTGAGCCATGCAGCCAGTCTGTTATAAATCAGAAGCATGTCTCGGTAGGATATCTATGCATGGCTTCGGTGGCGTAGTCGGTAGCATGCTGAACTGCTATGCCCAAGATCGCGGGTTCAAACCCAGTCGAAGTCGTCGGGCCCATGTCATAGATTTATGGCATGTAATAGAACCTACAACTATAATTGGTACTGTAGCCAATATTTGTAGGCTATTGGGTTAGAAAGGCTCTATCAAGTTCCAACGTTCACCGCTGGGTGTCAGTGACAGTGGCGTCTGGTAGCTAAAGTTGGAACTATTTGACATTGAAATTGAGGAACCTACGAGCGTTCATTTGAAATGCCCTGCTATGGCCAGTGGTTGCAAATCAAATTTAAATATCTATGTATTTTGAATATTAAGACATAAGTAAACGTACATGATGTTATCTGAAACATGCCGATATTTTAATTTTCAGATGTAGAAAATGGCTTTTTAATAGTCAAAGAATTGATTTAATGAATAAAATGTAGACTATTTTGTACAATAATATAAACTTATTCTCGAATAATTTTGAAGCAAGCCAATTTATGTCGTCAGGATAATGCTCACATACTTAGATGTAGTACACTGTTTGTTAATTTTCTTATGAAATACCCGGTCTCCCACATGGCATTTGTAACGGTAGGGTACACAATTGTTATTGCCGAAATTATTTGTAAAATTGACATTGTATTATTTTGTCAAATTCAGGAATGAAAGGTTTCAAACAGAAAAAATAGGAAGTACCTACAATTGAGCCATTTAAGACCTTAAGATCTTTTTATACTTTTCGTTTCACAAATCACACTGGTATTTGTACTAATTAACTATAATGTTACTCAATCTTACGGAATAACTAGAATTTGATATGGTTAAGAATTTGATATTATACCCATACTAGCAACCTGCCCCGGCTTCGCCGGTATCTTAAAGGGTATACCCAGCGTAAGCTTAAATTGCACACGGACAGCAGGTCCCAGACGCAATTCAGAAAAGCCAAGGTGAACAGCGAAACTCCAAACATTAAGTCTACTCTTCTCTGAAGTCTTAACTCAACACGACTCGACAGTTGATGATGGCCGAAGCTGGGGTGATAGGCTCGCTCCGAAGCTAGTTATTTAAATTTCCACTGAATGGAGATTGTTGGAAGAAATAAAACAAAAAATCACTTATAGTGGGCGACGTATTAAAGATAGAGATATGCTATCCAGGACTTTTTTGTAGAACTTTTCATGCTGCCCAATTTTTACACTCTTAGTATATAGATATCTTTAATGGTTTACCCAGCGTAAGCTTAAAAGGCAGGTTTTTCTTCGACTTGATACACTGAAATCGTAACTGCTTGGCTTCCTATGGTCATAAATGAAGGTTTTTGTACAGAAATCTTCCTCCAAAAATCCTTTACTGAATGGTGAAAACCGCATTAAAAACCATTCAGTGGATTTCAAGATTACCCGTTACATCCAAGAATCGGGGACTTTGTTTTATACTCTGTAAAGATGCCCGCCCGTGACTATCATTGAAACAAATATATGAATTTACTAGCATGGGCTATTAATTCTTTGTAAGACTCATTAACTACATCATACAACTGTACCTAAGGATACTTGTAGAGGACTAAACTAATAAAACAGAGCATTTTTTTAAATGTTCCTATGAATTAAAAGTGTACAGCATATCAAGATTGTAGCTTTTCTATTCTGTAGTAGTTGGTGATTTGACATCACATGTTTACAATGGAAATAATCACTCAGGTGAGTTAAAATTAATAAGACCCCTGCAAAAGTGAAATAATCTGTTCTGCGAATAACGTGCTCAAGGACACCGCGAGCACTAGTGTCACTTCACCTACCAAGAGAATGCAATTTCGTAACGCAGCGAGCTTCGTGACTGTATTTTAGACTGTGGTAATACTACTCCGTCCTCCCAGGGTTGCCAATCTAACTTTTCTTCCACGAAATATAGCTTAGTTCAAACTGAGGCTAACGCCAAATAATTTTGAAACCCACATAGCAGGACAATATTACCTTTTTTCCTTTTCTTGACGGGAGAAAGTTATATGTAAATTAATCTAGCTTTTATTAAAAATAACGTGTTTTAATAAGGATAACCGTCAGCCGAGTTCCTACATATTAGGTAAATGCACTGAAGAAAATGGAAATTGCAACACCATGAAGGCATTGGTCGTTTGTGTTGATTTTCAATATATGGAACGATGCCATGTAGGTACGTAAACGATCAAAGTTTCAGACCCATTGGATTGTTGCTACAGGTCTCCCCTCGTGATTGGTCGCGGAGGAATCAACTCCAGTATATGGACTCTGGTGCAGCGTAGTTGACTTGCAGTCTGTGCAGTGAAGTGTTCCCCGTCAAACATGCCTCGACAACAGAGAAGAGCACGCTATCAACAACTGTCACCGTTTGAGAGGGCTCGGATAATTGGGCTGTGCGAGGCTGGATTATCGCTAAGGACTATCGCTGCACGTGCTGGCCGACAGGCATCTACGGTACAATGTGTATGGCAGCAGTGGTCAAATGAAGGTACCCACACTTGTAGACCCGGCACAGGCCCAGCGCAACAGACAACTGTGAGAGAGGATCGCCGCATCATTCGGATCGCCCGGATGGAACCCCATGCAACAGCAGCGCAAATTCGAGCAGCTGTGGCACCCCACGTAACACAACAAACAGTTGGTAATCGCCTGTGTGCAGCTGGCTTACGATCCCGTGTCCCTGCAGAAGGTGTTCCATTGACCCCACAACAGCGACGTGTAAGGCTGGCCTGGTGTCGAGAACGATCGACGTGGGTCGACGAATGGTATAGGGTCGTCTTTAGTTATGAATCGCGCTTCTGTCTTGCCCGCAGTGATCACCGGAATCATGTGCGCCAACGTACCGGGGAGAGGGGCCGCCCAGACCTTATTGTCGAGAGGCACACAGTGTCAACACCAAGCATTATGGTCTGGGGAGCTATTGGCTTTAATGTGAAATCACAATTAGTGCTTGTTGAGGGCACTATGACTACTCGACAGTACGTTGATAGGGTACTCAATCCAGTGGTTGTTCCTATGATGAACATTGCTAATGGGATGTTTCAGCAGGACAATGCCCGGTTTCACACTGCACGCATCTCCAGAAAAGCTCTCCACGACTTCACAACCTTAGAATGGCCCGCCAGATCCCCGGACCTCAGTCCTATTGAGCACGAGTGGGACATGATGGGTCGACAACTGGCCAACCGTCCCCAGCCACCCACAACTCTGGAACAACTGACCCGTGCAGTGCAGCAAGCATGGGCCACAATTCCTCAGGAAGCGATCCAGGGGCTTATTGACTCCATGCCTTGCAGAATTCATCAATGTATTCATCCTGTATTGATTGTTGTCCAAACTTGCGGTCAGAGGGACCTGAAAGTGTAATCATCGAATCACAACCGAACACTCGTCCTGCATGTTCAATTGCAGCAATTTAGCACCACTCCTTCTGGGTGTTGCAATTTCTATTTTCTTCAGTGTATATGTCCAGCAATTCCCCGAATTACGGTTATCTCCCAGTTACGAATGAGTGAAATTTGTCGCATGCGTAGTGTAAGCAACTAAACCTTTTTCCGGCTGCATGTAGCATTTGTAAGGTAAGAAGGACTTGGTAGGTGACAAAAATCTTCGAAAAAGATATTTTAGGCATTCAGGGCTAATTGCAATATAAAGCACAGGATCCTGTTGGAAAAACTGAATAAACATAAAAATGAGTATAAAAAAGGAAAGGAAGCTTGTAGTTAAACGTGACCGTTAATCTTGAGATCATGAGCCACGGGACCTCCTTTTTACGTGGAATCCGAACCACAGGACATGGCATTTCACTTCGAAAATCTCACATGCATTGACCGGGAATCGAACCCGGACCGCCTTGGTGAGAGGCATACAGCTAGACCGCTGAGCCACCACGCCCCTAAAAAAATGAGTATTGAATAACTCATAAATCAACAGAGGACATGCCCACTTTTGCTCAGACCTCTGTAAATGTTTTCTCTTGTTGAGAAATATGCAGTCTTCATGTTGGTAGTACCGATAGATTTGAGTTTATTTTGTTTCTGTCAGGGGAACAGGAATGTTCTAGATTTACCATTGAGGAGAGACATTTTAGTCAAAAATTAACTTAATTTTTTAAAGAAACATAGTTTTATATTTTTTATATTACCCGAAAACTTTGGGATCAAAATACATGAAACTTTTCTTGTGTAATAATATCTCATTGAGAAATGGAAATACTTGTAGAGTTGTTGTTAATTCCTTTGAGGGGCTTGAGACATCTTGGTCATCTGCCCCGTGTAGTTGGGAGTGTGTTGATGCTCTCTGGCAACCTGTATTGCTGTGATGATTGTAGCTGTGTGTGTAAATGTATCAGGAACAGGGATGGGGTAGACGCTCTGGGACTTGAAGTAAGGCACTATCCCGGCAATTTCCTGTAGGGAGTGTGGCAAAACCCGGAGAAAAACCACACCCAGATAACCGCTGTCAGCTGTAGGATTTAAAGAACCGTTACCTGCATGGCATCCAAGAACAAGAGTGTTTGTATGAACAAGTGGATGTCTTAAAGGGGATGAAACATTTATAAACCTGATAAATCCTTGGTCATTGGTTGGGGAAAGGGGTGGTCGTCTTATAAGGTGTCAAAATACATTGGCCTCCTGGATATTATATTCCATGCCGGGTAAACGTTTAAAGAGGTGGTCATCTAGAGAAGTTTCATTGTATATTTTTGGAAATTTCGAACAGCCACCATCTTGGATTTTTAAACAAAAGAATTTCAGTATAGCCTAAATCATACTATTTAGCTCAAAATACATATCTGTTACACCAAGCTTCACTGCACTAGGATGATTGGGTCGCTAGAACGGGTAGTTAAATTTTTAAAATTTACATGACCACCATGACCACGTGGCCACCAGCTTGGTTTTGTGCTTGTCACGGTTTTGGAGTTCATATCATGAGTATTATACCGGTAATTTCTATGTCAGTTGGCGTCAGGAAGGACATCCGGCCTTAAATGCGATATCAGAAAAGTTGTTTTATAGTCTTCTAGTGCGGCACTAATTTAGATGCCATAGGTTCGAGAAAAGGCTGTTAAATTTTGAAACTTTGCATGGCTGCCATGTTGGTTAATTGCTTGTCACTTTTCCTTAAATCAAATCTGTGAACTTGTTTCATAGTCATCTGTCATGGTAAAATATTTCAGGGTTATTTTCATATATTGTCGCTGTCATAGGTCCCAAGAAAAGGCACTTGAAATGTGAGAATTCATGTGCTTGTCCAGGTTTCAGAAGCTAAATCAATAAACATGTTTCATAGTCCTCTGGCATGGTACTGTATACAATTTCAGGATGATAGCTGTAATAGGTACTGACAAGGGAACTGTCCATACGGTCATATCGAAACCGACAATGATATTTCGTAGAGATTGAGGAAACCATAAATTAGCGATGTACAAAAAATTAGCTGCCATTTCGAACTGGAAGGTCTTGAAATCGGCACGGAGATTTATAATAGGATTGCATGCGCTATCATATAGCTCGACGTGGACAACCCTGGTGACCAGCTGAAGCGTGCGCGTAACCTTGAGCGTTCTGGGCTCGCTTTGCAGAAGCAAGAAGGCTGAAGCGGAATGTATGCGATGAAGACCTGCAACTGTGAGCCTTGGAAATTTCACGAGATTTCAATGGGGCGAACTAATTTCAGCGCATGTACTAGTTCATTGAGTCGTTTTAAGAAAAAGTACAGATTAAAAAGTAGAAAATTCACGAAATTTATTACTCGTATGTATCTGCAAGAAGAAGACGAAAGAGAATAATTCGTAAAGAAATTTGTAGAAGCAGCTACAGAGCGATTTTTAGACAACACCCCATCTTCAATATATAATACAGATCAGAGTGGTTTCGTGCACGAAATGAAAGCGAAAAGGTCTCTATCGTTTGTTGGTGAGAAACATACAGAAAGAGTTGCTCACCCATTCGTACACAATTATGCCTACAATTAATACGGCAGGTGCACTATTCCTGAAATTATTCATTGTACTGCAGGAGGCAACTAGAACTTTCGGTCCGAGAGTTTGCAAATAAATATTTCATGCCAGAAATATAATTGTAACAGCCACAAAATCAGGAAAAATGGGGGAAAAGGAATTACAATATTGGTTTAAAGAATCCTATTTTCCCATTTGTGGAAGAGAAGTGTTTGGTACTGTTAGATTCCTGGACTTCTTATAGTGATAAAAGCTGTCTTGAAGTCATTCCTCTAGGCAACAGTATAGAAATTCTCCAGATTCCTAACGGCACTACAGGGAAAATGCAGCCCTTGGATACGGTTTTTCTCCCGGCAATGGAAAGCTTTGTATCGCCGTTTAACAGACATTGTGTCAGCTTGTGAAGACCTTCAGTTTGATGTACCTATGTAGGTATATCAGAGAGACAGCGTAGGCCTACTGAAAATGAAATCCTTCATTCATTTTCAATTTTCTTCCACGCAGTTCAAGGACATGGTTAAATATTCGTGGTTCGCAACCAATTACACAACGGAGAGACATCCCGAGTTCGAAGTGCCTGCGAAATATTGCATCCAAATAAGTAAGGAAAACTGTGAAGAACAATGCGGCCTCAAAGTACATATTCGTTATGCATGGTGCCAAAAATATTTCAGTTTTTATCATGCGATAAATGAACTTCATTTATGTTTGACATTCATTCCCTAACAATGAAGTGTCCTTGGCATGTGGTAGCCTGCCAGTTCGTTCTCTCTCTGCAGCACAACTGCAACTCCACTCCGCTGTGTGCCGCACGAGCCAGCAAGATGCAAGGGTTGTCCAGTAGAGTTGCCACACGGATTTTGTATCAAGATTTCGATACCTTCCAGTTCGAAATGGCAGCTAATTTTTTGTACATCGCCAATTTATGGTTTCCTCATCATCTCTACGAAATATCATTGTCAGTTTCGATTTGACCATATGGACAGTTCCCTTGTGAGAAGAGGGAATTAAAATTTTGAAATTCACGTGGCCACCAGCTTGGTTTTGTGCTTGTCACGGTTTTGGAGTTCATATCATGAGTATTATACCGGTAATTTCTATGTCAGTTGGCGTCAGGAAGGGCATCCGGCCAAAACGAAAATGAGTGTAGTTGGCTCTGGCGACCCCAATTAATTGGAAAAAGCCGAAGAAGGTTTTTAATTTCTATCTCTGTTAAAGTACCATTTTTTTAAAAGTCAGTTTACCCTCCAGAGTCCCTCGGACTCAGCGAGGGATCCCACCTTTACCGCCTCCAGGGCAGTGTCCTGGAGCTTGAAACATCGGGTTGGGGGATACAATTGGGGAGGTGGGACGAGCACCTCGCCCAGGCGGCCTCACCTTCAAGCGAACAGGGGCTTTATGAGGGATGGGAAGATTGGGAGGGATAGACAAGGAAGAGGGAAGGAGGCGGCCATGGCCTGACGTTAGGTACTATACTCGAATTTGCTAGGTGAAAGTTTTCATTATTTGAATGTATTGAAATGAAGCCAGTATTATAAAAGTTCGAGGCTGGAATTATGACACAACTCACGTTTATACAGTCACCGTAGCAACAGGCATCAACCAATGAGAAAATTAGTTCGAAAAATACTAGCAGAGAGCACGAGAAACCGGTCTTGCTTTGTTGGCGAGCCGATATTTTAAAAAAAACTTGCTCAAGAGGGGGAGAGCTCACGATAAAACCCGCACGTGTGACTGAAGTACAATGACACGTGACCAGTGACAGCCAATCAAATACGAGGATAAAGCAAATTACCATAATTAGCATTACTCATTGCGAGAGCTATTAAGGCAACTAGGACTATCAGGAAAGTCGTAAAATAATATTAAAAAAATATGAAGACATTCCTGAATGTAATTGAATCAGTAACTGCAAAGTAATGAGTATAATGGATAAATGCGCAATTTCAGACGGGTTTTTTATGCACAGGACGCTATCATTTTTATCGGAGTGGGAGAGACATCATCGTGGTGATATATCAGCATTCGTTCTGCATCGGCATCTTCGAGTGTCGGGTCCGCCCTTACTCTGGAATCAAAGGTCTTTTTCATCAAAGCTTCCAGCGGAGACGTACGTGTCTTCCGACGGGGCAATAGTTACCAGTATAATTAACAGTATAAATTCAGAGCATCGCAGAAGATTATCTAGCAGCAAGAGATATTAAGTGAAGTCTACGATATAAATACGGCAAACCTCAATTGCGTAATTCACAACATTGAAACTGAAATATTATGGAAAGTGCAAATACGAACATTGAAGAAGAAAGCACACTAGCTACGTGAACTTCTATTAAGAAGTATTCGAAGGTGAAAGAAGATATTCACATTCACATTTTCTCATCACCATGGTTAACCAACAGAAGTTGTGTGGGACATTCACAATTGCTACTGAACAGAGTGCGATGAAGTATTAAGATGCTATTGGGAACACGACCTATGGACGACATCGAGGATATTCGAAATGACATGATAAATGATCACGCGGGGGAGGCGAACACCTTTCCCTCCTGCATATCTAAAATCTACGCACGTCATTAAGAACAACTACTAAATATGGATACAGCTACAAAATTAATTCTACGCGGAAGAACAGAAGAAAGAAGATTTTCATGTACGCGCGAACTAGGGGCGAACCAGTTTGATTCCAGAGTAAGGGCGGACCCGACACTCGAAGATGCCGATGCAGAACGAATGCTGATATATCACCACGATGATGTTTGGAGTTCGAAACCCAGTCTAGGAGATGACGACTTCATATGGCGATCCAGGGTGATTCAGCAAAACAGTCATGAACAGAGGTACCCCAGGAACACCCTGTTTATGAAGTTCAGCGAGGGGAAACCACTTCTAGACATCTTTATGCTCCTAAAGGTAGAATCAAGACCAATTTTCAAGTATCCCATATTATTGTAATTTGGTTACATTAGAGAATATCCGACCATTTTCCTATTAATGTAATTTTTGCCAATTTTTATGCTTTTCTAAACTTTTGACTTTATATTTCGATCGTAATGTCATGTAGGATATTTAATATCGATTTTTATCGAAGTTTAGTATTTTTATGATGTGATTTAAGGATTAGTATTCGTTGTTGGAAGTTTAGAAAGTTTTTCAATTTCGATTTATCTAGGAGATATCGGAGATTTTATTGTGTTAATTTTTATTGTTATTTTTTGGAACTTTGGATTCCAGGATTTAAGTTACCTGACGAGATTATTTCGAAATTGCGATCTTTTAGCGATCTATTTATGAGATCTGAATTTAGTTATCTTGTTAATAACTTATTCTCAGATCTGGTTGTGAAAGTTGCTCACATGTTTAAGGAAGAATGTATTTTATTGAAGAGAAATAAGTGAGATAGATTAAACATTGTAATATTGTTGAATAGGCAGAGTGAACTGCGATAACATCGTAATTTTTGAAACGGTGTGAATTTGGAATAAATATTCATGAGGTGTATATCAGCTGATAGAAGCTAGTGTCAGATTGTTAACATTGATGGAAGTAGATAAGAGCTATAAAGTTACAAGATTATCATCATCATCATCATCTTCAGCAGTTTCCGACCGCTGGTCGGGTCTGCTTACGAGATTATTATATTATCAGTTATTATATGACATCGAAGGAACCCATGATTTATCGTAGTATTTTTATGAAACTTGTGTTACCTGCGAATTAGGATTTTTGCATTACTACAGTATGTTGATTGTTTGGAAGATACAGTTGTGTTGTATTATGGAGAAAGAAACTGCAAGTATACATGAGAAGTATTTAAAAGTATTCCCGGATGACGGATGATTACATTGAAGTTATGGCATTGGGCTAGATGACATTGTTGCATTATTGTTGAATAGATATCTGTGTGGACAGATCAGCAAAAGATATATGGTTATTGAGGAAGGATTATTAACAGGAACGAGAGAAGTATTGTAGAGATTATTATTGAAGTTATCAATAGACAATGCAATTGAAACTTGAGATAGTAGGAACAGCTGATCTTTGTGAAGCTGAGTTAAATTGTATTCTTTTTAAATGGTTCTGATAAGAAAGAATGTAGACATGATGGTAATTATTTAGTGTGAAGAAAAGTGAAAAAAAATGAAAATCCACAGCCTGTTTCCAGTCTCCGACCGGGTCAGGAATGGAATGAATGAAGCCCCCATCTAGCGGCGAGGATATGAATTGTGCCGGCTGCCGAGGCCTGACGCACTCCTCTGGGGCAATGATTAAATGAATGACAGATGAAATGAAATGATAGTGGAGAGTGTTGCTGGAATGAAATTTTGACAGGGAAAACCGGAGTACCCGGAGAAAAACATGTCTGCCTCCGTTTTGTCCAGCACAGATCTCACATGGAGTGACCGGGATTTGAACCACGGACCCAGCGGTGAGAGGCCAGCGTGCTGCCGCCTAAGCCACGGAGGCTCCCTGTGAAGAAAAGTAATTTTTGTTAAGATGACGGATCAGTAGCAGTTATTTAACTATGTCTTTACTTAACTGTACGGATTATAGAATCCAGGTTTGTCAATTTTACCAGATACGGCATAGTGAAATGGAGATTCATGAGATTCTAAAGATGAAAGAGAAGAAGTAAGATTTGAGAGGATTTGTGTAAATATTTGGGATGTGAACTGTGTATTTGATGGAATTACGGAATTTGAAGGAATAATTCGTTAATATTTTTGTTGTAAATAGAACTTGTCTATTGTGTAGGAATTTTCCGTAGTGTTAATTTAAGGCAGTTTGTTAAGATCATTTATCATTATTTATAGTGTTTAAAGCAGGATTATTTAATCGGATTTAAGGAGGATTTAAAGGTAGTATAGGAGACGGGAAAAGTCTCCGTGGCTTAGGTGGCAGCACGTCGGCCTCTCACCGCTGGGTCCGTGGTTCAAATCCCGGTCACTCCATGTGAGATCTGTGCTGGACAAAATGGAGGCAGACAGGTTTTTCTCCGGGTACTCCGGTTTTCCCTGTCAACATTTCATTCCAGCAACACTCTCCACTATCATTTCATTTCATCTGTCATTCATCTAATCATTTGCCCCAGGGGAGTGCGTCAGGCCTCGGCAGCCGGCACAGTTCATATCCTCGCCGCTAGTTGGGGGGCTCCATTCATTCCATTCCTGACCCGGTCGGAGACTGGAAGCAGGCTGTGGATTTTCATTTCATAGGAGACGGGAGTTATTACTATATAGAGTAATAAATAGATATTGTAATGACTGAGGCCTACGCCATGAGTAGATTAATTTATATTTGCGGATAATTTAACGACATAATTTTTTGTTGTTAACTCCCGTTATTTAGGGCACAGCAGTTGGTTGCCAAAATTTAATTATTTTAAATTGTTTGAGCTTTTATAAGCGACTCTAGTTTTCATTATTGTTTCCAAGGGAAACTATTTCATTTAATTTTGTGGAAGATATTTGCGTAATATATATTTCTATTTTATATTTAAAGTTTTAAACGTGTAATTCGTGTCTTTTAAATAAACAGACAGACACGTGTCCTACGAATCTTAACGCCCGAGATTTTTTGATTCTCATAATCCCGAGTAGTAATTAGAACCCTTTGTTTTGTAGTTAGCTTCTATAGCGCATTCAGATGCTTCCTCTGTCCTTTATCCGGAGTGTATTCGCCAGTAGCTCTATGCAGTTTTTCTAGCCGGGGACTTCAAGATGCTACGATTCTTCTCCATCTGTGGATTTTGGTAGATCATCTCAGGAATAAGGAAACAGTACCATCCCGGCATTTGCATGGAGACGAAGCGGAAAACCATGGAAAACCACTTTGAGGATAGCCGAGATGGGAATCGAACTCCCTCTACTCATTTGGACCACCCGAGGCCGAGTAGACCCCGTTCCAGTCCTCATACTACTTTTAAAATTTTGTGGCAGAGCCGGTAATCGAACCTCAGACCTCCGGGGTGGCAGCTAAGCACGCTGACCACTAAACCACGGAGGCGACTAAAGTACCATGGCACAAAAGTATAATACTTACAGCTGTAACAAGTTCCGACAAAAGGAAATTCAATTTTAAAAATTGAACACAACTGAAGGCTTGGGAAGAAACAAAAGCAAGCAAGCTTGTAGTTTAACGTGACCGTTAATCGCGAGATCATAAGCCACGGGACCTCCTTTTTACGTGGAATCCGAACCACAGGACATGGCATTTCACTTCGAAAATCTCACATGCATTGACCGGGAATCGAACCCGGACCGCCTTGGTGAAAGGCATACAGCTAGACCGCTGAGCCACCACGCCCCTCTTTGGGAAGAAACAGTGGGAAAGTACGGATGGAAGTTCAACATGAGTAAATGTGAGATCCTGTTAACGACCAGGAAAAGGGACAGACCAATGAGTGGGATAACTCTTCGAGGTGGACAGCTGAAGAAGGTGGAAAGTCTCAAGTACTTGGGAAGTATAGTGGAGGAAAATGGGAGAAATGACAAAGTGATTACGGAACGTGGCAGACAGGCAGAAGCATTTCTGAGAAGCATTAGGAGCTTAGTGTGGAATAAAGATGTCCCACAAAAAAAGCAAGGAAGTATTATACCGAAGCTACTATATCCCGATACTGACCTATGCATCAGAAACGTGGATAATGAAGAAAAGAGACATAAGCAGAATACAGGCAATTGAAATGAAGTTCCTACGAAGTAGGATCGGAGTAACAAGAAGAGACAGGGTGAGGAATGAAAAGGTCAGGGAAATAGTGAAAGAGGAGCCCTTGCAGGGTAGGATTGAGACATCAAGACTGAGGTGGTATGGACACTTAAAGAGAATGGAAGAGAAGAAGATTCCCAAGAGGATACATGAGATGCAGATGCACAAGAAACGACCAAGGGGAAGACCAAGAGATAGATGGCTAAAAGGAGTGGAGGGGTGTGTCAAGAAGAGAGGCGAGGACTGGACCAGAGTGACAGCGGAGAGGTGGTGGGAAGAAAGGACTAAGTGGCGAGGCTTATGTTCCAAACAGACCCAGCCTGGGGCTGGAAACTCTACAAGATGATGATGATGATGAACACAACCTTTAAAGGACAGTGTTCTCTTTACATGTCAGAATCCACGCGAGGAGTGTATTCACGTTTGTTTTTCTTTAGTTTGTCCTACCACAGGTATGTACAAGTGGCAGTGTAGAACCTTTTCAACATATGACCTCTCGCAAACCACTTACACTAGAATCCTACAACAAACACCATTGACATTCTAATTTACCCTAATTTTATTTTGTTAATGTCATTAAGTATTGTCCCATTTAAAAAAGTGTATGTTTGCTCAAACAACACATGTTTGAAGTATTATTCAAATCTGTTTATAGGCAAAAAATACTAGCTCCCGACTACCAAGCCAGTCTGTGAAAACCGCATATCAATAGCACATCCCATTTCCGAAATATTTGCGGTGCAAGTTTTAGGCAACTCACCCTGTTTAGCACAAGGGTACGGTACACTAGTGACATGAGAACAATGTTCTAACTATCATTTGTACTTCCAGGTGGCAAATTGTTATTGCCTGAAACATGCTATCATCAGCAACACAGGTTGATTCCAGGCTCCAGCTTTCAGTTTTAAGCGATTGTGGAGTAACAAAAAATGGAAAATTGTTTTGAGGTGAATTTCTACAAATCTTATGAGCACAGATGCAAAAGAATTTACAGTTTAACTATACAAAGAGCTTCGTAACACTCCATTCCGTACCCGAGTCATTTATCATCCAATTCTTTTCTACAGTCATACATTACTGCCTGGGGAGACTGTTATAGAATTTTGGTTGTAGGATGATGCAAGCTGCCATACCAGTAGGTCCCAGACACCTTCAATACGTGATACATCTAGGGACCTGGCTGGCCAAGGAAGAGTTTCAACATCAATCAGCTGGAGTCACCTGGCTTGTATGCATGGTAATCAGCTCGGTGAGTTAGTTTCTAGCATATTGTGCAGCCTGGTTTATGAAGGCAGAGTAGTGCTTTTGTCAAGAACAAACAGAAAGTAAGATTCAGATCTATATACCTGTGGTTTAGACTAGAGCAGTGGTCCACTATACCAGGTTTCACATATATTGGATCATTCCTTGAAGAGTTAGGGAAAGAGGGAAAGACTTATCTCAGGAACTGACATGTGCATCAACTATATTTTATTACAAGGAAGCCATAGATTTATATACCAGTAGATAAATATTAAAGTAGTGGTTCATTATACAAAGTTTCACTTTGATCGTTTGATTATAATTCAAGAAATAAAAATGTGTTTAAAAATTCTTGAATTGTTCATAACAATTGAATAATACCTATATATGCTAAAACATTATGCCGTTAAACTATCCGCAAATATAAATGAATCTACTCATGGCGTAGGCCTCCGTCATTACAATAGCTATTTATTACTCTATATTGTAATAACTCCCGTCTCCTATACTACCTTGAAATACTCCTTAAATCCGATTAAATAATCCTGCTTTAAACACTATAAATAATGATAAATGCTCGTTCAAGATTCACATCCATACAGAAGCACACTCCATACAAAGGACATGACAAATTTCTTTTTAATTGTAATATCCAATTTTAATGAAATCAAGCTCTAAATAAAGCTTTAATATGCCAAATTTCACTGAGCTTGAATGATTAAGTCACCAGAAAAGCCCATTTAAATATTTGAACTTTGCATGTTCGCCATGTTGGTTTTCTGTTTATCAGGTTTTTGAAAGTTACGTATGTGAGCTAACTATGCTTTATAGTCTTCTACCATCATACGGGCCGATAACCTAGATGTTAGGCCCCTTAAAACAACAATTATCATCATCTATCATCATACAAAATTTCAGGTTTATTGCTACACTAGTTTCAGTATATATTGAATACAGGTGAAATATTTTGCATGGCTGTATGTTTGATTGGTGACACTTATTGACATTTGAAAGGCACGGTTGGGGTTAGAGGGGGTAGCAGTAAGTCCTTACCAAGTTTCATTGATATCGTTCCAGCCAATCAAGCTTATTAGACATTACAAAGTAATGATCTTATAAGCCTATATTTCATATGAAGAAAATAGGTTAAAAAGTCAACACTTTGACAAATCACTACAACCATGAGGGTTTCTAAGTACAAGGGAGAAAGTAAGACTTTTACTGCCCTCCTTAGTACTGAACCCTTTATACGCTATCCGTATAAATGATTCTAAGTTTTTATTCTTCATTCTATGATATTTCTACCAGCAACAGGTAAAAGCCAGACAGAGGTTGTGAAACTTTGAGAATTACTGTAGTTGGCGTCAGTCAGAATGTACATGGCAAGCAAGCAGACATTGGGTTGAGCTCTTAAGGAATTTGTGAAAGGATGCCTAGCCCTTGGTGACAAATCGAGAGCAGGTGCAAGCTAGAACAAGGAAACGCGGGTGGTGACGCACGTGAACGGCATGTTCATTGTCTGTTCGCGCCAAGAAAGAAATAATGCTTCAATCTGAGAGGTGAACCAAACTATTAACCACTCCTACTGGGAGGCGTTAATCAGAAAAGCCCACGATGTTCACAAGAAGATGGACCAATAAGACAGGGACGCTCCATTTTAGCGCGAGGATGGCATCACGGCTCTGGCAGATGAATTTGAGCGGGAATTAATTATGGATAAACCTCACGATCGATTTCTGATAGCTCTAGCCTAATCTCGACCTGCGTTTTTCTAAGAACTGAATGATACCAGTTGCATGTTAGTACGATGATTATTGTGGAAAATGATTTCAGAATTCCCCTTCCATGTGTACCTCGAGCCAGAATCATTCATAAGTGGCCCGAGCGGCGATGAACTTTATTCTATTTTGGGTGTCTGAGGACACAGGTTAGATTCTATTTTGTGTGTCCGAGGACACATGATTATATTTTTACTTTGTGTGTCTGTAGACACTTGCATAATTTTACTTTGCGTGTCATGAGGACACTTGTCATATTTTCAAGGAACTGTAAAATGAGTGTTAGGTAGTTACCAAACTACAGAGTAGGGAAAAGTACCTTGAATTTTGCCACAAGACTGTTTGGGGGAATGAGTACATAAATCGGCAAAATTAGTTAGGAATATACAGCGTGTGTAAAATTAATAAACATTTTTACTCAGCACCGAGATAGCATCAATGGACCAGGATGGAGCTTGGAACCAGCAGTACTTCAGTCACGATATGTGTGACATGAGCTAGAGCCCATTAGAAGGATGGATGGCTGGCGACGTGTCTTTGATGCTGCTTGCTGAAAGGAATGAGTACTAAATAATTCATTTTATTTGACAGATCACTTACGGTTTAATGGGACAATTTTTGTAAATATCTTGTTTGTGTTGTGGGTGTAATTTAGAATCTTGTTTTCTTGTTACTGACACACAGTAATTGCATGGGACAGCGTAATGTTTTTATATTGTAAATATTTTGTGATTTTATTATTGTCAAGTATATGTGGCTATACGTACGGCCGTGTGCGTATATGTTCCCGTAAATGCGGTTAAGTAGTGTAATTCGGAAGTGAGCATAACGGCAGAAGTGGAACCAAGTTAATTTAGTATAAAACTAGTATTGGAGGGTAAATTTTGACTGAGTGTAGATTTTACGGTTGATCAGGTTAAGTGCTTGATAATTGCCATGTCGCAATTCTTTATGCGAGTAGCCGTAAGCTCACTCGAGTGTTCATCTTTGATTTCAATTTTTGGAGTGTCTGTGGACACGATCTTAGGGAGATCTGGTGCAGAGCCGACCTGGATGGTATGATTGTTGTGTCAGTCCAAGCTTTATGGTGTCCATGTGTGATTTTTACTGGTAGGTACTTGCGGGAAAAAGTACCATACTTTTCCGAGCTGCCACACGCCAGGTCCCATTTCCCAACCTTGCGAGGAGGATATGTGGATAATATTGTGTTCTTGCCATTCCAGAGAATTGGCGAGATATTGTTGTGATGTTGCGCGTTTACAGGTGATGATAACGGGGCCAGTAGGTCACCGGTTATATTTAGACACGAGCTTAGGGGACTGACAAAAATCAGATGTGTGTTGTGGAATAGGGAACATGCCATCAGGCGCGCCAGCGATCAGATAAGAACGACCGGTGGTCATTAGCGAGGCAGGCTAGGTTTTCCTGTACCTCTTAGTAATGTTTTGTTTGAATTCAAAAAAGGCCTGATCAATTGTAAATGTATTTGATGATTAAATGGGTGCTGTCCACGCCGTGATGTCATCTCCGAAGTGTCAACTTATCTTGCTTTTTAATGTCATGTAATTATCAGCCGTCGAGGCATATGTTTGTTGTTGTTGCTTGATTTTGGTGTTTACGTTTGTGTGGCCATCTTGCACGTGACACTGTTCTCATGTTTGTTCATTGTCCGAGCACTTGGCCGTTCAGGCGCGCTCAATTTGTTTGTTGTGTTTTGGCACAGGGATGGAATCTCGGGGAGATTCATGTAATTTTAGAGTATTTAGCTTTGCGTGTATCAGTATTTAATTTTAGTGTTGTTTTCTTAAGGTGCATGTCCCGTGGCCATAATGTTGGTTTGCAAGATGGGAGTTCGTGATCAACGTGGCTGTTCCCAGTTGTGAACGAATACTCATCAAAGTACTCATTTTCTTCCTAATTTATCAGTACACGCGCACATATAATTTCTTAACCAGTTCAGTGGACCTTGTATCCACATGTTTATTGAGAGGAGTGGGTTAGTGATACCGCTCGTATTTAATGAAGTTCATGTTTTATGTGGGAGTCAGATGTCAGGGAGGAGTTTTCTTTGCTGTTATTATATTTTTTGCATATTTCAGTTATTAAATCACGTTTATTTTACTTGTTTTTTCACTCATTTCTTAGTTATAGTTTTTCTTATGATCCTTGAGTCCAGTAAAGCAAGTTGTTTTTGTGGAACATTTCTTATGAAGCATACAGGATTGACCGCGACCCCGAAGACAGAATCTTGTAAAAACACTGCTTTATTCAAGGGTGCAGTACGAGGGACATTAAAAGTACCGTAGTACTAGTTTGCACTGCATGCAGAGCTGGTGGCTCGAGTAGTCACCATTCAGAGTCATCTAGTCTTAGTTATCAGCTCACTGCGTGTGTGGATTTGTTATGTCATAAATGCTTGCCTTGTTTTTCTGAGTGTTTGAAGTGTTTGAAATGTTTTAAATACTGAAAAACACATCCACTTGTAAAATTAGACCTGCGGTTCAATTTCTGACTGCAAGAAATGTATCACCATGTGATATTCACCATAAAATCAAAGAGGTTACTATCCTAACTAGAAAATGAGTACATTTGCTACTAGACCTTGTAAGCTCTAATAAATGCATATTTTTAATTAATGTGCATATTTATCTTTGCAGGTAATGGGTAATGTGTCCAGTCTGTGCTTTGTTGTCTGCTTCAATATCTGAAGTAATGCATCAGAAGTCATTAAGTGCACAACCAATGTGCTTTTTTAGAATCATAGTGAAGATGGAAAGGAGAAGGTCGCAGAGAACTGAGGAAAGGGTACCGGTTGTACTGGAGTGGGAACAGTGAAGGAAGGAGCAGCGGAGTAGTAGTAGTTGTGAGAGATGGAATGAAGGAAGAGGTAAAGGGAATAAGTGACAGGATCATGAAGATCAGAGTAACTGTAAAGGGAAGAAGCCTCGAGATAGCCCAGGTATATGCCCCTCAAGTTGGATGTACAGCTCAAGAAAAGGAAGACTTCGAGGAGAAGCTACAACAGCAGTTGAATGGTCAGAGCATCATTGTCATGGGAGATTTGAATGCACATGTAGGAAGTGAAAGGCAAGGATATGAAAATGTATTGGGAGCAGAAGGATGGGGTAGCAGGAATGAAGAAGGGAGAAAGTTGCTGGATTTTTGCAAGAGAAACGGTTTAGTGGTAGGCAACTCCTGGTTCCGGAAGAAAGAAAGCCACAAGGTAACGTGGTACAGCAGTGATTTAACAAAGAAATCTTTGGTAGATTACATGCTGTACGACTGGGAAATGAAGAGAAGTGTCAGAGATATAAAGGTAATACCATCAGAGGCCTTAGATAGCGACCACAGAATACTTGTAATGAACCTGGGAGTTGTTAAGGATAGCAAGAGGACAGAGTACCAGGAAAGGAGAATCAAAGTATGGAAACTCAAGGAAAAGGAAGTCAAGGAAGAATTCCAGAAGATAATAAGGGAAAGGATGCCAACAGACAATCCTAAAACAGGGGAAGAGGAATGGAAGCAATTCAAGAACACAATGGTGGAAGCTGCAGTGGCAGTATGTGGAAGAACAAGCAACAGAAAGCGGTGTAAAGAGACACCATGGTGGAATGAGAGAGTAAAAGAAGCTGTGGGAAGGAAGAACAAGGCTTTCAGAGTGTGGTTCCAGGAAAGAACTGATCTGGCAAGGGAAGATTATAAGATAAAGAAGAAAGAAGCAAACAAGATTGTCGCAGAGGAGAGGAAGAAGTGGATGGTAAAGTGGACAGAGATGATGGAGGAAGACAGCAGAGGAAATAAGAAAGTACTTTATGGGATGGTCAAAAGTAAGAGAAGAGGTCTGCGAGAGGATGTGGTAATGATGGACAAAAACGGAAATGAGGTACACAACAAAGAAACACTCAAGACAGTGTGGAAAGAGTACTTTGAGGATTTGCTGAATCCAAATGCTCATAGGGTGGAAGACAATGTATTGGAAGATGGAGAAGACAACACAGGAATGGAAAAGGACCTGAATTGGAGAGAACTGGAGATGGCTATAGACAAGATCAAAGGAGGAAGGGCACCGGGTGTGGATGAAGTGAGTGTTGAAATGGTGAAGGCAGCAGGGGAGGTTGGGAAACAGTGGCTGTACCGTGTGATGAGGGTGATATGGAAAGAGAAAAAGACCCCAGAAGATTGGAAGAAAGGATTAATTGTCCCAATATTTAAGAAAGGAAGCAGAAAGGAGTGCAGAAATTACAGGGGAGTCACACTCATACCTCACTGTGCCAAGATATATGAAAAGATATTAGAAAGTAGAATACGAGCCAAAGTGGAGAGAAAATTGAGAGAGGAGCAGTATAGATTCAGACCTGGGAGATCAACAGTGGATCTCATATTTTCAGTGAGACACCTCCAGGAACACCACTACGAATTTGGAGAGGATCTGTTGATGGCCTTCCTGGACATCGAAAAGGCCTATGATAGTGTGTGTAGGGAGAAGGTTTGGAAAGCAATGGAAAACATGGGAGTGGAAAAAGGGACTGTAGGCAGAGTGAAGGAGATGTACTGTGGAAGTGTGAGTTGTGTGAAAGTTGGAGGGGAAAGAACAGACTGGTTCAGACAAATGAGTGGCCTGAAACAGGGTAGTGCGCTGTCACCCGTTCTCTTTATTGTGGTTATGGACGAGGTAATGACATGGATAGCAGGAAAGATAAGAGAAGATAAGATGAAAGCAATGGTGTTTGCAGATGATCTCATGGTTTGGGGAAACAAGGAGGAGGAAATTCAGGAGCAACTAAAGGCTTGGGAAGAAACAGTGGGAGAGTACGGATGGAAGTTCAACATCAGTAAATGTGAGATCCTGTTAACAACCAGGAAAAGGGACAGACCAATGAGTGGGATAACACTTGGAGGTGGACAGCTGAAGAAGGTGGAAAGTCTCAAGTACTTGGGAAGTATAGTGGAGGAAAATGGGAGAAATGACAAAGAGATTACGGAACGTGGCAGACAGGCAGAAGCATTTCTGAGAAGCATTAGGAGCTTAGTGTGGAATAAAGATGTCCCACAAAAAAGCAAGGAAGTGTTATACAGAAGCTACTATATCCCGATACTGACCTATGCTTCAGAAATGTGGACAATGAAGAAAAGAGACATAAGCAGAATACTGGCAGGTGAAATGAAGTTCCTGCGAAGTAGGATCGGAGTAACAAGAAGAGACAGAGTGAGGAATGAAAAGGTCAGGGAAATGGTGAAAGAGGAGCCCTTGCAAGGTAGGATTGAGACATCAAGACTGAGGTGGTATGGACACTTAAAGAGAATGGATGAGAAGAAGATTCCCAAGAGGATACATGAGATGCAGATGCAGAAGAAACGACCAAGGGGAAGACCAAGAGATAGATGGCTGAAAGGAGTGGAGGAATGTGTCAAGAAGAGAGGCGAGGACTGGACCAGAGTGACAGCGGAGAGGAGGTGGGAAGAAAGGACTAAGTGGCGAGGCTTATGTTCCAAACAGACCCAGCCTGGGGCTGGAAACTGTACAAGATGATGATGATGAGTGAAGGTCTCCTTTTCCGCCGGAGCTTCCGTAGAGTACTTCACTTTTCAGGGTTCCTGTAGGGCCTTCACAGCTACCGTAGTGGTCCTGAGACACAAAAGGTCCCCATTGTACTTCACCCCTATTGTAACGTGTTTTTCGAGGGGTTTTATGCAACTGGCATAAGTCAGTAGGAAGCCATTCTATATTTATTTACGCGGCAAATTGTTCAGCCAAGACAATTTTTCATGGTAATTTATTATTATTATTAATTTATTATAATTATTATTAAGGTATTTTCGGAGCATTTTATAAAAATTATTAGCATTCAGATAGGTTTTCTATGTCTTAGAAAACGCTATCAAGCAAATTATTACGAACGACGATATCATAGAAAATTATCTGATTACGGAATTTTACGGAGTTTTTGTCAGTTAGGGTATTTGAGAGAGATGACTCACTGGGATTTCAAGTACACGCTGAATCTTGTCGAGGAGCATGACGCAATCTTGGGTCGCAAGGTCTAGAAAAGACGAATTGTTGGAACGGAACCCTCCCGCCGAGTGTAATGACCCGGAGGAGGAGAAGATCGCGTGGTGGGGTACAGCCAATCAGCGGAGACGACGTAAGCTAGTTGGGACTGAAGAGTGGGGAGCCGGCGTGTGGTTATATCGTTCGACGCGCCGTGAAACTAGGACTATCTGTGAAATACTTGCCGAGTGTGGATATACGCGGGAGTCGCTCCGATGTTCCGTGGGACGAGGACTATCTAGGAAATACTTGAGGTGTACGGTCGCAAGTGCGTGTCGCTCCGATGTTCAGTGGAGTTAGCGACGAACTTTTGTAAAACTTGGTTGTACGAGTGTTTGGGTCCGAGGTACGGACCATAGAATTATCTAATCTACCAGAATATCATCAAATTCCGACGGAGATGACGACGTCCAGGAGACTGTGGGAAGCTCACAACATCATCAAGAACGAGGGAAATGCCTTGGCAATTTCCAATGGTAAGCGCAAATGACGCAGAAATACGCAATCTCTCATTTTTCTTTGTTTTATATTTCATATTTCAGTAACTTCATAGCTTGGAAATAAGAGTAAAATCAATTTATCAGACTCCGTTTTCACGTAATTTTCTATCGGTAATATTCAAATCACAACGCTCCAATTTAAATTTTATACTTATTATTATTATTAATTTTGCTATACTTGTTTTATATAATAAATTCATTTCTTTTACAATGCAATCTTTGCTTTCAGTAGGTAGCATTAGATATAGACCAATTCCTTCTCCTGATACAATTGTTTGTTGGGTTAATGATCAAATCATACCACGATCTGAGTGAATAGAGTCTTGAAGGTGTTCTGCCAGAGCTAGACGTTGTTAAATACAAATTTAGATTTCAACATTGCGTTGAGGTCTTGGCGCCCATTAAAACAACATAGCTTAGGCAAAGGTAAACAGTTACATTTCTCACCCAACAGTTAGGAGCTAGCAAAATGTTTCACTTGTCGCTACCAACATGGGGCATTAATAAACGTTTCATTTGTACGCTCAACGTGGAGCAAAGTAAATACCGTTTCACTTGTCATCCCAGCCTAAGCAACACGTTTCATTTGGCGCCGACAACTTGGGGCTGAAAACCTAATAACATTTGTGGAAGGAGAAGGGTATATATTTCTGTGCCTGTATTTTGGGGGTTATTTGTCTTTATCAGTGTATATCATTATGGGGGATGAGAAAGAAAGACAGATGAGGTTACGTAGTGGTCATCAACGGGAAAGTGATGATACGAGCAGTATGTCGAGTGATGGTAGTACCGGGGTAGCGGAGGTAAATCCCGATACTGAAACAGGGAGTGTAGGCGGCCAACCAGAATTAAAAACTTTACTTCTCGAGTTCATGTATCAGAACAAAGTTAGTAGTGATGCCTTAAACGCAAAATTAGAACAAAACAGTAGGGAAAATAAAGAAAGTACAGAAGCTTTAAATGCAAAGTTAGAACAGAATAACGCTAAATTAGAACAAAACAGTAGGGAAAATAAAGAAAGTACAGAAGCTTTAAATGCAAAGTTAGAACAGAATAACGCTAAATTAGAACAAAACAGTAGGGAAAATAAAGAAAGTACAGAAGCTTTAAATGCAAAGTTAGAACAGAATAACGCTAAACTAGAACAAAACAGTAGGGAAAATAAAGAGAGTAATAGGGAATTGAGCGATAGTTTAAACGCCAAATTAGAACAAAACAGTAGGGAAATGAGTGACAAATTCGAACTGATTAGAGGTGAGATCAGGGGGGTGATGGAAGAAAAGGCTAAAGAGATTATTGCAGATGTAGACAGAAAATTAGGAAAAGTACAGGAGGAGTTGGAAATTAGAATCAGTACACAGGCTGAAAATTTAAAAGAACTAGTGCAACTGGAAACACAGCAGGTCAAAAAGCAATTGGGGGGAGAAATTGACAAAATTCAGGTAGCTACTAAAGAGGTTAAGGAACAGCTGGGGGGTAGAATTGAGAAAGTCCACTCACAAATAGTTGCAGAAGTAAATGATTTAAGAGAGAGTAATAGAGAGAGCATTAGCAAGATTGAGGAGAAACAAGCAAAGCTATATGATAAAGTAGAAGAATCAGAAGGAAACATTAAAATAACAGTAAACAGTATTGAGAGGAAGGCTGAGGAGAAAATCGCAGAATTAGAGTTAAAATTAAAAGCTAGGATCAGGCAAGAAAATAGTCAGAATAGGCCAGTTTTTGTGAATAGCACACACAGGGAGGTAGAACTGGGTAAGTTCAGCAATCGACAGGGGTGCCCAATGGAGTTCATGAACACTATAGAAAATAAATTCGGGGAGAGGTTGGAAAATGGTAGTATTGAGTGGTGCCAGGTAGTTGAAATTTTAGAACAAGTGTTTGTGGGGGAAACGAGGAATTGGTTTGCTGTCTACAGAGACAAGTTTACTGATATGAATGATTTTAAAATGAAATTCTGTGAAAAGTTCTGGAATGAGGTTATTCAGTCGCAGCATCGTGAGGGAGTAGTGTGTGGTAAATATAACCCTAAAGGAAGCTCCACCATGACCGAATACTTTTTAGGGCAGGTATTAGTGTGTAAATATCTGGATGGCTTGAAGGAGGAAAGTGATGTGGTAAGGTTGCTACTTAGGCACTTTCCCTATAGGATCAAGGAGGCTGCTTGTATCCAGAATGTAAAGACTATATCACAAGTAGAAAATTTGTTAAGCACATTTGATGCACTAGGGAGAGGGGGTTATGAGGACAATTTCAATCGGAACCAGGGTAATAATAATAATAGACCTAATGAAGCCAGGCATCAGGAAGTTCAAGGGAACGGTGGCGAAGGGGCCAACGCTCAAAATAGAAATAATAATAATCAGCTATATCAGAACAGAGGAAATGGCTATGGTAATCAGTATCAAGGGAGGAACAATGATTTCAGGGGAAATCAAGGGAGGAACAATGATTACAGGGGAAATCAAGGGAGAAATTATAATGACAATAATTACAACCAGAATAGGGGTCAAGGAAGAGGACAGCCTAGTGGTAGTAATATACAGCCAAACAATGACAACACAGCCCAGAACAACCAGACCAGTTTAGTAGTTAGTAGTACTACGGCCAGCTGTAGCGGTTCTTTAAACGCGAACCAGGCTGCGAAGTAAGGTCAGAATCTCAGTCTGTAGCATGCCCTGTCCATACAATTATACAGGAACCCTATGACCTAAATGTAAGAAATGAATTATTACATGAACTAAATGATGAAGGTATTATTCAGGAAGTGGTTAGTAAGAGCCCCATAGTTAAATTTAACGTGTCCGAGGCGTACACAGATGTTTTAATTGATAGTGGTTGTATGAAGAGTTGCATAAGTAGTGCATTTTATGATAAAATGAAAGGAACTGGAGTAAATTTTGAGGAGATGCCAATTAAAAGCACTTTTGTTATCACAGCTGTTGGGAAGAGGTCTAAAGTAATTTCTAAGCAAGTTTTAGTAGACATTAAAATTAATAATCATGTAGAGAAGCAGATTTGTCTTGTAATTCCAAATTTAGTATTCAGTGTTATCTTGGGTTCAGAGTGGCTAAGTAGAGTGTCTGGTAACTTATGTTATGATGTAGGGAGTTTGAAATTTAAATGGGGAGATTCTGAAGTAGAAGTAGCGTTCAATGACCAAATTCAGAGAAGTAGTGTTGTAGGTGTGATTTGTACTTTAAATGAGATATCGCCAGCCGTAGAGCGGGGTTCTCCATGTTTTGTGGGCAGTGTGATTACGAACGGAAGTCTAGAGGACTCGTTACGTGAGGCTGCATTTCAGGGAAATATAGAGGATGAACAGTGTGTTCGGCTCTATGATGTGTTATGGTGTAATAGGAGAGTTTTTGAGGATCGCATTGGTATGGCCAATTGCTATACACATTCATTGAACGTTATTGATAGGTCAGTATTCACAGGACATAGATATCCTGTACCTTTCGCTTATCAGAGTGCAGTTGAGGCACAAATTAACCAGATGCTTGAAGATGGGATTATTGAGCACTCGAACAGTCCATATGTTAATTCTTTGATAACGGTACCCAAGACCAACGGCACTGTTCGTATTTGTTTAGACGCTCGTTTGGTTAACAGTAGAATTAGTTCAGATCAGCTGAAATCTATGTCAATAGAGGAATTAATGCAAACATTTGAGGGGAAGAAGTATTTCACTTGTGTAGATTTGAGTTCCAGTTTTTGGCAAGTGCCACTTATGTACGAAGATAGACCATTTACAGCTTTTAGTCATAAATATAACCTTTATCAATTTTGTAGAACACCTTATGGATTAAAGAGTAGTTCAGCAGCTTTAATTAGGGCTTTAAACATCGCATTAGGGGATGACACAGGAGAGTTTGTAACCATTTACATTGATGATATGGTAATTAGTTCACGCAGTTTTGAGGAGCATCTATGTCATTTAAATATAGTTTTTCAGAAGTTAGATCAGGCAGGGTTCACTTTGAAGCTGTCTAAGTCGTCATTCTGTCAGTCAGAAGTGACATTTTTAGGTCATAGAGTGTCGAGTAGAGGTGTGACACCATAGGAAGGTAGGGTTAGCATGTGTGGACAGTAGCAACAGGGCATCGTTACAGACACTGAGAAATATGCTAGTGGAGCAACGTGATGACGTTCATTTAAAGGGAGCCACTTGCAAGGTTGGAAGCAGGTGACGCAGTAACATTTATAGTTTCCAAACGTATTGGAAAAACAGCATATGTGCTGGAGAATAGTGAGGGAAACAGATTATACGGGACGTATAATATACATAGTCTACGAAAATATGTGTCATAAAGTGAGTGTGTTTAGCTGGCGAGCCAGCCTATCAAATGAGTAAGTGTGGTATTTGGTGCATGGGAGGATCTGGTCTTAAGGCAGGCGTATCAGAAGTCACACAGGGGGGTAGTATGTAAGTAAATGAGAGTTTTTAAGGTACAGGGAAATATGACGGGATTGTCGGATGCTGTTGAGCACTAAATTGTCTCGATGCACCAAGGCCATTTTGGCAGCGCTGATGGGTTCCCATTTATCTCCAAGAGATGGGGGAGCGCTTGTATAGGGCTTGTTAGCTTAAGGCGTCCACGAGATAAAAGATGGGCCATCAGAATGCGAGACAGTCCTTCATGAAACTCATACATATCAGCACACGTGATTTCTGTTTACGGCCTCGCCATGTAAGATTTGTAAGTGTGTAATTTAAGATAATTTGTACAATGGTATTATTTGTGTGAGGAGAAATGGTCTGTGTTGAGAACTAGTATTAAGTAGAATATGGTTAACGGGAACTTAACAAGACAGGGCGATTACGGCACAGAAATATTTGGTGTTATATGTAATGCGCATTTACTGTTTTTTTTCAGAAGTCAATATTAATTTATCTACTTCAAAGAGAGATTAAGTATTATGGTCACGAGGCGCTGCCACAATAGTGTGATCGTGTGCTCAGTGATGTGGAATTAAATGTCACCATAAGGAGGGGACCTCCAGCGAAATTAGGAAGTTCTATGGTGATATAAATATATCAGAACACCTTCAATGCGTGTGATATGACATCATAAATACATAGTGCTCACACATTTATTATGTCTATTTCTCCAACATAGAGGAATTTGAGAGGCGGAAATATCCGTGGAACACTATTTTATATGAGAAACATTGGACTGGTTGCAGAGTGCAATCCATAGTGACAACAAACTTTGACGCAAAGTGTGTGAAGAAAAATTATGAGTGTATATATCTGTAATTTAGGGTGATCTCATTTATGTAATATGTATTTTGGATGGGGTTTATTAACGTGTCTGGGATAATCGGATAATGGACCGTCGTCACGGTAAATCATCCGATGATCCGAGGCGAATATGTAACGTGTTTTTCGAGGGGTTTTATGCAACTGGCATAAGTCAGTAGGAAGCCATTCTATATTTATTTACGCGGCAAATTGTTCAGCCAAGACAATTTTTCATGGTAATTTATTATTATTATTAATTTATTATAATTATTATTAAGGTATTTTCGGAGCATTTTATAAAAATTATTAGCATTCAGATAGGTTTTCTATGTCTTAGAAAACGCTATCAAGCAAATTATTACGAACGACGATATCATAGAAAATTATCTGATTACGGAATTTTACGGAGTTTTTGTCAGTTAGGGTATTTGAGAGAGATGACTCACTGGGATTTCAAGTACACGCTGAATCTTGTCGAGGAGCATGACGCAATCTTGGGTCGCAAGGTCTAGAAAAGACGAATTGTTGGAACGGAACCCTCCCGCCGAGTGTAATGACCCGGAGGAGGAGAAGATCGCGTGGTGGGGTACAGCCAATCAGCGGAGACGACGTAAGCTAGTTGGGACTGAAGAGTGGGGAGCCGGCGTGTGGTTATATCGTTCGACGCGCCGTGAAACTAGGACTATCTGTGAAATACTTGCCGAGTGTGGATATACGCGGGAGTCGCTCCGATGTTCCGTGGGACGAGGACTATCTAGGAAATACTTGAGGTGTACGGTCGCAAGTGCGTGTCGCTCCGATGTTCAGTGGAGTTAGCGACGAACTTTTGTAAAACTTGGTTGTACGAGTGTTTGGGTCCGAGGTACGGACCATAGAATTATCTAATCTACCAGAATATCATCAAATTCCGACGGAGATGACGACGTCCAGGAGACTGTGGGAAGCTCACAACATCATCAAGAACGAGGGAAATGCCTTGGCAATTTCCAATGGTAAGCGCAAATGACGCAGAAATACGCAATCTCTCATTTTTCTTTGTTTTATATTTCATATTTCAGTAACTTCATAGCTTGGAAATAAGAGTAAAATCAATTTATCAGACTCCGTTTTCACGTAATTTTCTATCGGTAATATTCAAATCACAACGCTCCAATTTAAATTTTATACTTATTATTATTATTAATTTTGCTATACTTGTTTTATATAATAAATTCATTTCTTTTACAATGCAATCTTTGCTTTCAGTAGGTAGCATTAGATATAGACCAATTCCTTCTCCTGATACAATTGTTTGTTGGGTTAATGATCAAATCATACCACGATCTGAGTGAATAGAGTCTTGAAGGTGTTCTGCCAGAGCTAGACGTTGTTAAATACAAATTTAGATTTCAACATTGCGTTGAGGTCTTGGCGCCCATTAAAACAACATAGCTTAGGCAAAGGTAAACAGTTACATTTCTCACCCAACAGTTAGGAGCTAGCAAAACGTTTCACTTGTCGCTACCAACATGGGGCATTAATAAACGTTTCATTTGTACGCTCAACGTGGAGCAAAGTAAATACCGTTTCACTTGTCATCCCAGCCTAAGCAACACGTTTCACTATGTCATGCCGTTGCCCGTCTCCCACGATGAGGACAAGGGGGACTTTTGGGAGACTATATAAACTATGCTCATGAAAAATTTCAGCTAAATTGTTTGTGAAGATTTTGTGTGCAAGTATAATAGACAGTTACTACATTTGCCATATTTCTCCATCTCAGGATGATACTGATCTTTAGGCCATTGTCACCTCCATCTCAAGCCTAACCCTAATTGCAAGTATAGACTCTACAATAACAGTGGTTATCATACATTCCACAGTTTGTTGGATCAGTTAACTGTTGCCACAACCCCCTAAATGAAATGACAACAGAGCTCCCCAGCTTGACTTTTCTTTTGGCATTTGGTCTTCGGCTTTCAAATACATTCAGGGCCAATTGCACCAATCCAAAATGGCTGCTTAGTATAACACTGTAAAATGGTCACTGTGGTGAAGTTGGGCTTGAGCCGCACTAGTCTTTACCTCAGTCAGCTATGTGATTAGCTGGCAGACAGTAACCACAAGTGAATGTTGATTGCACCATCACATTTCTATTTCACTTCTTTTTATCTTGTGCTTTCTTCTGTGTGTTCTATGCAACAAAAATAAGTCCAATGTGAACAGAAATGACAGATATCAAACATTAGTGAACTTTGTATAGTATAATTCATCTCATATTTGTAACTGTTTAAAAGAGTCTTCTGAAAATCACAAAATGTGCAGTATATGTTAAAATACAGATTTATTTTAAATTGTAAAAATACATTAATACCCTATATAAAAAGCAAATACTGTTTTTCTTTTTAAATGTGGCAAATATTAGCTTAACATAATAACATTTAAAATATACTATAGCAGTGAAAAAATAAATTTTATGAATGCTTATACTACAGTATTTAGATTTCAAATAAAATAACATCTAAACAATTAGACATGGTTTCTGAATAATCCTGGGTTATACGCACCTAAATCTGATACCTTTGAATTATGTACAAACCAATTTCAACAGTTAATTCAAAAAAATATATCGGTGTCAACCTGTTTGTCTGTTACTCTTTCATGCAAAAACTATATAACCAATTTAGCTAAAATTTTGCATCAACATAGTTTATATACCAGGGAAAACACAGGACTATTGCCGCTTAGCAATATAATATATTTTCCTGGTTTTGGCTCTCTGGCACTCAGCATATGCTAAAATACGCTAAATATCAAAGTTGTAATAGGACTGGTTACAGATCATTTTATGTTCCTCAGTGGAAGAAACAATACTCAAAGGTCCCACAGGGATCCCCAAAACCACATTTTAAGGCCCTAACACAAACAATCCTCGATGTTAGAAACTGACCAAGAGCACGGTGGTCATCTATCCGTCTTAAATCACATGGCGCTGCAAGTTACCCAACAATACACATCAAATAAGGCACTATACACAATCAAACTGTATAATGCGAATCAAAGGGGCAACACAGTCCAAGTAACTACGGTCTATTCATCGAGAAGATATGAAGTTGAACTTGAGATCAAGGAGCCAAACTAAAAAAGACAAATCACCAAATGTGACACTCAAAGATCAGTAACGGAATCAACAATATATTTTTTCTTTCTTTATTTTAATTCTTGGAGGACAAAAGTTGAAGATGTAGCTTGCTGTAGAATGTTCAGAAGGGCCCTCGTTAATGAATCACTCCTCACCTCCATGCACTATAATAACCTTTCCAAGTTTACAAAAAGTTGAATTCAAAGTAATGTCTCATCAAAGTATATTGAGACTTGATATTATCATAGTTATTTGGTTAAATATTTCTCCTATTTTAAGGAGGAGAGGAAGGCTAAGGTGTATTTGATACATCAAATTATTTTCTTCTGTTGTAACGTCCACATTTCTAAACTATGTCATTAACCCAAAGGCGATTTTTGAGATATGCTCACGAATACATTATAACTGACTGGGACATATTTGGAGCATTCCTATATATACACAGAATATAAAATGATAATTTGGCTGTTTTTTCTGAATTTCTATGCAGTTTTGGGATATTATTTACGTGTTACAAATGTGTTTGATGATGAGTGTTTCGGTTTGTCTGTCTGTACACTTACAATTTGAGAACGGCCGAGAGGATGAACATAAATTTTGATATGGGTATCCTTCACGGGCAAGGCACCAATCATTTATATAACTTTTCACATCACTCATTAAAGAGGGATTATAGGGCAAACCCCCTCAAAATACATATTAAAAAAGGTAACCTTTGAGACAATCTGTTCCCCGGTATTGCTGTCACTACCATACTACCATACATACGGTTGCCCAAATTGTCAAAAATCAAGCGCTCAATCTCAAGTTGGCTGCCATTTTGCCTCAATGCAACCTCAATGTCAACATGGAAGTACTTCCAGTTGTGCAGCCAAATAATAAACTACATATCTCCATTTGTTTCTCAAAGGCTTTCAGAATAAAAGATAAAATATCAGGAACCAGCATGACTTGGAGCTAGAGCCATCTGGACTGGCTGCGTGGCACGGTGGTAACGTTCTCGCCTGCTGGCACCAAGATTGCAGGATCAAATCCCAGTGCAGTCAGTTGGCATTTGAGGGAGCGCAAATGCGAGGAAGCCATGTCTGTAAATTTGCTAACACGTTAATGATCCCCTTTGCAATAAGTCAATCCTACGAATTTGCTGATCTTGCATCTTTATACTCCGGGGCAAAATTCCGGCATCCCGGCATCTCTAAAAGCCTGAGTATTTAAAAGGGGCATAAAACCAATAACATTATTATTATTATTATTAGAGCCATATGATGGATAACAATAAAACTATATTTGAATTCAGAGACTGCCTCTCAGAGAGACGATCACACTTTATCAAAAAGGATACTGTCTTCCTGAAAGACAATCCACAGTTCTAGGGTAATACATAATCAAGTACCTCAAGAGAGCCGTAGGAGTATCAAAGAGTACGAGATCGAGACTGGTGTATGAACTCACCAGGGAGATCTTCCTAATAGAAGATCTGCGAACAACACTGCTGCTGCCATCAAGTCATACCTACAACAAACTTCTCCAAGATCTAAGAGAGAAGAAAAGAGACATACGAACTGACTTCTATGGTACCTAGGCGATGCAAGACAGAACCTGGACGCAAGCTAACTATGAAATGCGACATGTCACTACACGACTAGTGGTCCATGGCTTCCACCACAAGCTATGCTCCAATAAGACGTTCCACGACACGAACGATACCTGCATCTGTGTCCTGTGCTCAGAAAAATGTGAACAATACCACATTCTAAAGTGCAAGAAACGATATAGGTCTATCGCTGCTTATAGCAAGGACAACTAAACTTTATAAGATAGGCTATACTTGTAAGGTCTATATGTAATCTTTGCTGTAATCCTTACACGGTTTGTGCGCATTTCTAATGATTATAAATACTATAATGATGTATGTTATGTTATTAAGACCTGCTAACGCCCAAAGGAATGATATCCCTTCTTTTAGGCAGACGAAAACAAGTTTAGCAGCACCTTGATACTGTGTAATTTTAACAGGGTATTTGCTAGATCATCATCGTCATTTGCTAGACCTGTTTAATGAACTTTCTTGAGAAAAACTGTTAGTGCAAAAAACATATCACTATGAGTTTTGTTGTCAGTAAACATTGCCATGAATGTATCCAGGTGGAAAAGAGATGTATTCTACATAGAAACATTCCTTTATGAAAAAGAAACATTCAGGTGACTTTTATTTCATATTTGTTCCTTACCAAAGGCCTCTTTAGAATCTGGAATTCGATCACGATCAGAAGAATCTACGATGTATATCAGAGCATGGGATTCAGCAAAATACTGCAAAAGAAGTATTTAAAAACTTGATTAGATATGCAGCATGTTTAAAACAACATTTTAGCATATGTCAACTGGCTTTTTGTCTAAAAGATTATAAGCATATTTAGATTTATGTGAAACTTCTATCCTTGTTTTAGATTCATTTAGGGCCTTGGAACACCTTGGTCATCAACCCCGTGTACTCATGTGTATGGAGTTTGTCTGATAACTTGTATTGTTATGACAACTGTAACAGTGTGTATAGTTCTAATTATTGTATTAAGGTCAAGGATGGAGGAAGGTGCCCTGGGATTTGAAATAAGGGGCCATTCTAGCATTGGCCTGAAGTGAGTGTAGGGAAGAGCCTCAAGTCTCCAAGTGTTAGTACTCAGTCCAGCTATGATGCATGCCTTAGATACCTTGGCTATGTTAGTGGGTATGAACCTTCTATCTCTGTGAACTTTATCCACATTGAATGAAGGATGTCTCTGGAAGATCATGAAAGCAACATGGGAGATAATAAAAAGTCACTTCCATTCAATCACTTAATATTCTTGTGTTATTCTTACTGTTCACTAAAATAATAATAATAATAAATAGGATACTGAAATTTTGAAGAATTTACATGGCAGATGTTAAAAAACAGTAGCCTACCAAAGAATTGAAGTAATAGAAGCCATTTTCAGTGTTGTCTAGTACTATTAAAGAAAGCTTTCCAGTCGGTCAACACAAATAGAATTGGCCTGAAGTGAGTGGAGCGAGGAATCTTAGTTATCCAAGTGTTACATCGTACTCAGTCCAGCTATGATGCATGCCTTAGGCATTCATTGTGTTGACCGACTGGAAAGCTTACTTTAATAGTACCAGAGAATGAATAAAAATTAAAGAACAAGTACAGTAATCAAAGTTCTTTTTTTTAAATGAGGAAACAACACTTAGTATGATAGTATCTTGCACTTGGCTCTAAGTAGACCCATTTCATTGAAAGCTGAATACAGATGAAGTCTCAGAGTTGATATGGCAAATTCTAAAATCGGACTGAAATAGTGTTCAGTTGTGGATAAATCCAAATGGGACTGATATTGAATACTGCCTTGCATTAATTAAGTATTGTTTCCTCATTAAGGTGACACTCCTGAGATAAACAGATATTTTTACCTAATGCATGGATTAGAGAGTAGAGAAATGGACTATAAAGAGGATAAAGGAGATGTACAAGGGAAGCGTGAGCTGTGTGAAAGTGGGAGGAGAGAGATCTGACTGGTTGGAACAAAGAAACGGCCTGAAACAAGGAAGTGCACTGTCACCGTTACTTTTCATTGTGGTGATGGATGACATAATGACCCGAGTGGCACAAGTAATTGGGGACGGAAAGATGAAAGCAATGGTGTTTGCAGATGATTTAATGATTTGGGGAAACAAGGAGGAGGAGGTACAGGAACAGTTGGACGTGTGGGAAGGAATAATACAAGGATATGGGATGAAATTTAGCATAAATAAGAGTGAGATGGTGATCACAACAAGGAAGAAGGAAAGAACCACAACGGGAATAACAATTGGTGGGGAACAGCTGAAGAAAGTGGAGAGTTTTAAGTATCTGGGAAGCCTGATACAAGATAATGGAAGAAACGATAGAGAAATAAATGAGCGAGGGAGGCAGGCAGAAGCATTTCGGAGGAGTGTGAGAAGCATGTTATGGAGAAAGGATGTCCCTCAGAACAGCAAAAAGATCATATATCGGACGTACTATGTCCCTATCCTGACGTATGCCTCGGAGACCTGGGTTATGAAAGGAAGGGAGAAGAGCAAAATACAGGCCAGTGAGATGAGGTTCTTGAGAAGCAGTATTGGAGCTACAAAGATGGACAGAATAAGAAATGAGAGGACCAGAGAATTAATGAAGGAGGAACCATTACAGGATGGTATAGAGAAATCTAGACTTAGATGGTATGGACATGTAAAACGAATGGAGGAGAAGAGGATACCCAGGAGAGTACATGAGACGAAGTGGGAAGGAAAGAGACCGAGGGGAAGACCGAGAGACAGGTGGCTGAAGGGGGTGGAAGAAAGCGTGAAGAAGAGAGGAGAAGACTGGACAAGGGTGGAGGCTGAGAGATGGTGGGAAGACAGAAGACGTTGGAGAGGCTTGTGTTCCAAACAGACCCGGCCAGTGGCTGGAAACTGTGCAAGATGATGATGATGATGATGCATGGATTTTCACGAAACTTTGTGGGAATATCACCCAAACAAAAGTAGAGATACCACGAACATTTGTTTCATATACAATTAATAGTTTTTCCAAAATAATATATATATTTTTTTAAAATTTTTAATTCCATTTTTTCATAGATTGCAAATGACATGTTAATGGAAATTTGGAATTAGGTAGATAATACTCCTTTAAAAAACACTATGTATCGATTTTTTGTAAATAATTTATATAATGAGATATTATATTACTATATTTGTGTAATTTTTTTGTTCAAAAAATTTTGGACTTTTAAATCCCTACTACTGGGAAGAATTCTGCAAACAAGAATTCCATACGCAGGTTTCCTAATATAGCCCCAGCTGAGTCCGGCATTGCTTCCACTTACTTGTGCCGGTCTCCTCTCCGTCGTCTTTCCTGTCGACCTCACTTGGTCAACTCTTGTTCTCTTCCGACCCTGACGGTATTAGGGTATCCGAGGCCTAGGGAATCTCTTCCTTTCCTGCCTTAATTGGCCCTTGCCTCATCTTTTCTGATACCCTCCTTCTGTGAGGAGTCAGCCTTCTTTTTCTGTTCATGATTTCTCCTGCGTTCTGCCCAAGGCCCTAAAGGAGGTAGGGTGTATGTAGCCCCACCACTTCTGGTGCCCCCTGGATATCGCTACACCCTCAGGGGCTCACGATTGGCGAGTTCGGGAGTTGGCGACCCCGAGAGATTCCTGAGCTGGGTCCGGTTTTCCCCCTTTTATCCACTACCTCTAGGGCGGACGCTCTCCTCTTTCACTTTCCCATCTGCCTTTCATGGCTATCCTTCTTTCCAAGTCCCTCAATCCGCATTCTACGAGGGTTGAGGGCATTTCTTTTCCTCCTGTCCTTTATTTGCCTTATTCTCCTTTTGTTTTCATATAAGTTCGTAGTTAGTTTTAGTTTAAATTTCATTTTCATCTTCACGATCACCCAAACCATTAGGGGCCGATAACCTAGATGTTAGGCCCCTTAAAACAACAATTATCATCATCATAACATTCCTGTTTTGGTTAGATCTTTGGGTTGTGTACTGTTTGATATTACAATTAGGTACAATGAACATTAGTTTTCTCATAATTCACACAGTAGTGATGTCATCAGCTTAAACTACTAATTGGTCTCAAAACATAGTGAAAGGAAACAGTCTTTGTACTGATAATTATTATTTAAGTTGTGACCATCAGCCCCATGTATTTGGGTGTGTGTGATATCTGTCTGATGACTTGTGTTAATATGTTATCTGTAGCCTACTAGTGTGTACATGTACATTTGTGTTTGGGGTTAGGATTGGGAAGGAATTGGCTTATGTTAGGTACCATCCCGGTACTTGTCTGGAGTAGAAGTGGGAAGCCACAGAAAACCACATCTAGGATGGCTAAGATGTGAATCGAACCAACCTCTTCTCAGATGTCCTCGTGAGGCTGAGTGAATCACATTCCAGCCCCCACATCAGAATTAAAGTTCTTGATAGAGACGGGAATCAAACCAGAGACCTCAGGGATGGCAGCCAACAACGCTAACCACTACACCACGAGGCATTTGTACTTATAACTGAAAACAATTTCAATTCATAAGTATATGAGGAAATCTAGAAGTGCAAATGAAAAAATTGGCAATCTGTTATCACTCATCTTGAATATACATATTTGCACCCCTGATTTACATACAAGGTGGATATATTTTTTTCTGGAGAAAAATGACAATACCAAGAAACCCTCCTCACGAAACTGTATTTACGTTGCAGCAAATATAGTAATATATTTACAGCATATAATTTTGTGATTTACGTTTAATATTTGTAACTATAGGCTCTAAGGTGTACAGTCATGGGGCCAGGTTATGGCAAATGGTAGGTTCAAACCCCATTGTCGACCATCCTAGAAATGTTTTTCTTTGGTTTCCAATTGTGAACTCCAGAATAACGCTAGGATAGTACCTTTTTATAGGCTATGGCCAATTCCTTCCAATTCCTTGACCAATTTCATTCATCTTCATTCATTTCATTACTACTCTTATGAGGTTGGTATCAAGAAGGGCAACCGGTTACGAACACCATACATCACATGGAAATTCATTGCACTTCATCCTTGACCCCATAGAAATGGGAATAGTAAAGGGGTGAACAAAGCATTGTATATTTTAAAATATGTGCCAAGAGGGACGACGACGCACATTAACCCCTAGAGAGGGGCTTGCGGCTCCATTCGTAATTGCAACTTTGCGCTTGGGTGGGCGACGCGGCTCCAGACGCACAACTGGTTTTTCCCCCCTTGTCTTGAAAATAACGCGCGAGGATTGAGACTTGCCTCACATGCACTGGGAGGTGCTGCCATCTCTAAGATTCTTTTAAAAACTATGTAGTAAGTACGGTTTTAGGATAGGGATTTCCCTTGTTATTTGGTACGTATTTGTTCAATGCAATAACCGCTCAAACGCCGCATCACACTCAGCCCGCACGACGTGCTTCATTAGTAGGCCGCATGGTTGGTTCGTACACTGTACTAAGTTCATGAGATACAGAAGCTTTGCTGTGTTCCTATTGTGCTTTTGAAATGTGTTAGAGATGTATTTTGTTTTATATTGTACTACAGTATGTCTAAACGTTCAAGAGAAATTCCAAGTGAATGTACTATTCGTGATATGCTCGAACATAGTGATGATAGTTGTAGCGAGTTCAGTTCAGAAAGTGACGACTCTAGAAAGGTTCGACCTGACAACACTGTAGCTACGGTTGTTGTTAGTCATACTTCATCGCGAGCACATGAACAGCTGTTTGCTAGCGAGGGAGGCGACAAAAACTACTGAATAATACAGTATTGGACAAACATACGTATATGTTTAGCAAAACATCTGTTTATTTTTATTTACATATGACTAGTGTTACAATCGGAAATAAGTGAATAACGTGCACATGATCATGAAAAGTTGTTATAAGAGCCAGGCAGCTGATATTAGGCGTGAATGACACGGAAATAATTTACCAACATAAATGTGTTTAGCAAAATAAAGAAAATTATTTTAGGCTTCTTTTCGTATTTTACTACTTTTTTTTTTTTTTTTTGTCGTGTAGCCTCCTGAGAGGCCGAGTGCAGGTCTTTCTAGTCGACGCCCGTGGGCGACCTGCGCGTCGGGATGAGAGATGGAATGGATGAAGATGAATGAAACTGGGCAAGGATGTGGAAGGAAGCGACCGTGGCCTGTCAGAAGGTACTGTCCTAGCATTTGCCTGGTGTTGAAAATGGGAAACCACGGAAAACCATTTCAAGGACAGCCGACGGTGGGGCTCGAACCCACGCATCTACTGAGTCAGCAGAGAGCTTGGCCCCATGACCTAACGCTGCGCTTTAGCCCGCGTAGCCACTACTGTCGGTTTTACTACTCTGAAGTAGGGTAATAAAATAAATTGGCGGTGTTATAATAATAATATGGAGTAAGTAGATGCAATTGAGGGTTATGTGATGCAAAAATGTAGGCTATTTCCCATAACATATTTACACTGTAGGCCTATAAACCCTCAATTCCGCCACACAAGTATGTAGATTACTACCATTATAGAAATTCTCTGTTGCTGCTGGTATTTCATAAATGTATCAGATTACTTCTGTTTCCTTCCTAAAGTGTCTGCAACTTCCTCTTCCCATAACCAAGTTTGCTGACATCAATAGCATCATTCCTTGCCTGTGAATAATTGTTTAGCAATACATTGGCAATAACTGAAAGTATTATTTCACTTAGTACCGTACACTAATTTCCACTCCAGAAAGGCACACATCATTTGGAAAACCAGTATCACCAAACAAAATTGTTTTAGACACAACTACTAGCACCCTCTTTTGATTTTGACACTTTAAGAACTTGTCTTCATTATCATCAATGGAGATCAATGCACTTAGGACACAGCTAGCAGTATCAGCACTGTGGTACACTAGGCCTGATGGAACAGTGAGACCACCTCTGTTAAGGGTTTCAAAGTAAGGATCATTGATAGAGGCCTCTTTTCCTACTCAGGGGCCGATAACCTAGATGTTAGGCCCCTTAAAACAACAATTATCATCATCATCATCTTTTCCTACTAAACAATCAACACAAAGTTGACTCATGGAAAATATTACAAGCTAGTGAAACCTTCTGTCTTTTTAAGTTACTCGGATACAAAACGTTTTGTGATTCAGTTTATGTGCTGGTCTCAACAGTGGGCTGGCAAATTTATCACGGAGGTATATTTGTTTTAAGTCTAAAAACTTTGCTATCAAAAGGGTGTTGGGTTCCTCAAAATCTGGAAATCTTTAATATCACCTTCGTGAAAATGGTTTATGCAAACTACAGACCATTTCGAAGGTTTCCAGTCCTTCCGAGGTGCAGATTTTCGTCACTTGGGAACCTAAACACTGGCGTGTAGCCTCCCTTACTTGGATAATTTGCGTTACAGTTCGGGACACAACTTTTATCTGGCATTGTTACGGTGCCGAAACATACCTGGACCATGTAACGTAGGCTATTTGCCATATTTGCCAGATACAAAGCACACTCGTCAGTGTGTTCTCGATTAGGGATTACAGTTTTAAAAAACTCAACTGGAAGGGTAGAATAAACGCTATTATAAAGCGTATAAACGTAAAAAGCATAACAAACAAAATATTGAAGGAAATATCCCTGTTTGATAAACAAGAACACCTGCCAGACTGAACGTTCCCTTCGTGTTCCCGCCTGCAAGGGTATGACTGATGAACATGTTGCCAAGTTTCAGCCTTCCGACCTATCTAGAGTAGACCGTGGTGACGATGAATCTCTGTTATTAGTAAATACTCCGGGGACTAGCTTTTTTTAGTGGGGTTCCAACACACAGTGTATCGGTACGGAGTTCGAGTTTTAGTGACAGCAGTGACACTGAAACTGCGTCTATTCCTTGTGTATTGTAAATAGTGATCCTAATTGTTGTGTAAATTCGTGTGTGTAATTAATACATGTACATGCAGAAAATCTCTGAATGGAATAATTAGTGGCTTGGCAGTTGAATATCCATAACAAGAGAAGAAAGTACATATTAGGCGAGTACATTGTTATCTGGTCATTATCGTATTCTTCAATAGTGTAATTATAGTGTAAAATATATTTATAGCGCTTATGGGACTACTATTATCTTTTATTATCGACAGCAATGGCTGCGCTCGCTAAAGCGTAGCGTTAGGTCATGGGGCCCAGCTATCTGCTGACTCGATAGACGCGTGGGTTCGAGGCCGTCCTTGAAATGGTTTTCCGTGTTTTCCCCATTTTCAACACCAGGCAAATGCTGGGACGGTACCTACTGACAGGCCACGGCCTCTTCTTTCCACATCCTTGCCCATCCCGACGCGTAGGTCGCCCACGGGCGTCGACTTGAAAGACCTGCACCAGGCCTCTCAGGAGGTCACTGGAAGAAAAAAAAAACTATCTTATTTGATACGTAAATATTTATTGCTAACGTACAAGTTTTGGAAAGTAACGATTACAATGCTCATCAGAGAAAAAAATAGAAATATGAGACTTACGCGTTTGTTGCACTAAAATATGATTCGCTTAAAAACGTTCTATATCATAAATATTCGTTGCAGAATTGAAATTAATGTGTCTTATTGTCACAATATACATGCAATATTAAGGCGACAATCCTGAGATAAACAGATATTTTTACCTAATGCATGGATTTTCACGAAACTTTGTGGGAATGTCACCCAAACAAAAGTAGAGATATCACAAACATTTGTTTCATATACAATTAACAGTTTTTCTACAATATTTTATTTTTATTTTTTATTTTTGGAATTTTTAATTCCATTTTTGTCATAGATTTCAAATGTCATGTTAATGGAAATTTGGAATTAGGTAGATAATACTTCTTTAAAAAACACTACATATCGATTTTTCTGTAAATAATTTATATAATGAGATATTATAGTACTAAATTTGTGTAATTTTTTTGTTCAAAAAGTTTGGACTTTTAAATCCCTACTGGGAAGAATTCTGCAATCAAGAATTCCATATGCAGGTTTCCTAATATAGCTGTGATACAAATACCATACAAATTTTGTTACATTTGGCAGAATATTGTGGGAGAAAAATGGGATTTAAATGTAAAATTACAATTGGCGGGAAAATTAAAGCAAAGTTCAAGTGACGTTAACTTCCTACCTAATGCATGGATTTTCACGAAACTTTGTGGGAATGTCATCCAAACAAAAGTAGAGATATCACCAACATTTGTTTCATATACAATTAACAGTTTTTCCAAAATAATTTTTTTTGAATAATTTTTGGGAATTTTTAATTCCATTTTTTTCATAGATTTCAAATGACATGTTAATGGAAATTTGGAATTAGGTAGATAATACTTCTTTAAAAAACACTACATATCGATTTTTCTGTAAATAATTTATACAATGAGATATTATAGTACTAAATTTGTGTAATTTTTTTGTTAAAAAATTTTGCACTTTTACATCCCTACTACTGGGAAAAATTCTGCAATCAAGAATTCCATACGCAGATTTCCTAATATAGCTGTGATACGTATACCATACAAATTTTGTTACATTTGGCAGAATATTATGGGAGAAAAATAGGATTTAAATGTAAAATTACTATTGGCGGAAAAATTAAAGCAAAGTTCAAGTGACGTTATCTTCCTGATCCATTACCTAGAAGTCACCAGCACCGTATGTTTTTCCTTCCTTTTGTTTCTTAGCAGCTTTGGTACGAATATTGGTAATTCTGGAAGCTTGTCTAGTATCTTGATACACAACTACAAGAGGTTACTTGCGCGCGAACTTCACAAAAGTAAACAGACTGGCTACCACCACAGAACTCACAAGAAAGAAGAAACATACAAGAATAACAAAACTTATAGTTATCGGCATTATTGTAGTGACATCAGGAATACCAATACAAGCATACAATGTTGCTCAATGACAGTAGAGTCAAGTACTGAAATATTAGTCCTTCGCAGGCTTTATAAATTCATTCAGAAACATGGAAGATCTTACAGCTCGATTCTGTAGAAATATATGCGGGAGGGGGAGGAGAGAGGGGGGGGGGGGGGGGGAGGGGTGGCCGCGGCGGCTGTTGGCCCATCCCCAGGATGCGTAATTGCAAAGAACAGGGATATTTTATTAATTTGATTGAATGAAAACATGACTATGAAATCATAAATAATCTAACCAACCAGTTCAGCAGATGCCACACCCATTTCTGCTGTGTGCAGACTGACAAACAAAGCATTATTAAGGTGACAAATTGTTTGAATTCAACGGAATAACTTTGTGACAAGAAAGAAGAAACCCTATCCTTTCATTTTCAGTCATAAAAAAAAAATCACCAAAATGAACAAAATATCGACTTTTATCTCCGGAGTGTCGCCTTAAACAGATACATGTCGAGCTGCGTAAATCCAATTATTTAAACATTTTATGTTCGACCCTGACTATTATATGTCTGAAAACTGTATCATAATGATGGTCATTATAACACTATTTTTCATTATGAAACAGTTCCTCCCACCAATCACAGCTCAAGAAACAGTTGTTTGACCAATTAGATAAGGATACCTTCGCGCATGCGCTCAAAATCCAACATGTCTATATAAATTACCGAAAGTGCACCGTCCATATGTTCGCGTAAATAAACTGGTGAATATGAGACAAGAAATAGCACTGTACCTTAATATCCCCAAATCCAATTTGTACACAGCGTGTTGTTTTCAAACGACGACTTCGGTGACAGTTTTACTGAATACTGGTGCAAAATCTGCACATATGGCATTGAAGCACACAGAGCGCATGAGTCGGTCGGCCAGAGAGCTTGGGGAATAGAGATATCCTACCCAGCGAAGCACCCAATCACAAAATTCTAGTGACTGGACAGATATTTATGAATATTTATGTTAAAACATATAAGAAAGTTATAATTATCGTCGAACATAAACAATCGTATGCAACTCGCCTATAATGGTAATTAAGACACTCGTATGGAAATTATAACACTCGCTTACGCTCGTTTTATAAACATACTCGTGTCTTAATTATAGCCATTATAGGCTCGTTGCATAATGTACTGTTAAAAAAATATGAAAACATCTCCCCACCGTAGTGGTTACGTGGAAGTATTCGCTCCCCACTTAACGGGTTAAGGTGCAAGACCATGGAGCCAGGCTATTCCTGCACTTGGAAGACAAGTGGGTTCGGAAGCTACCATCAGCTGTCCTTTAAATGGTTCATTGTAGTGTAGCCATATTCTACTCCAGACGAATGCCAAGATGGTACCTTCCAATAAGCCAAGACCACTTTAATCCAACTCCACACACACACACACACATACACACAGTGGACTCATTGCTGAGATTGTAATTTGGTGCATTTCTGCAACTAACAATTGGTCTTGTTGGACAGTCTTCTTTATGAATTTTAGGTAATGCTCTTAATGAGGGTAATGTGCTCATGTCATCGTTTTCTTTCAGTTTTTGTGAGGAAGTACTTTACTTCACTTAATGCACCTTTAAATTTATTTTGGAATTTACTGGTAGGGTCTCTTCCTATTTTACTAATTCTGTTAGTATTCAAGGAATCTATTGTTATGTATTCATAACTACTCTCTGCATCAATGACTTTGCCGCAGTGTGGCGTGAAGTGTAGTGGACATTAGTACAGGAACTTCCAAGAATTAGCTAAATCTACACAGCCACATTATTAAATCAGTTACATTTTTATGTTTGATCAAGTGGTCAACCTAACTAACCAATTACAAAAGCTCGTTACATAATAGGAAATTTGAATAGTAACGGTTACTAAAGTGAGGAGCACACAAGACGGCGGATGCACACTAGCTGTTCTGGGGATGAGCAGAAGTATGAAGTAGTTGCCTGCCAATAGGCGTAATTGGTCGTTTCACTTACATGCTTGCAGTTCGTGGCTCATTGCCAAATGTCAAAAGAGAACAGCTCAGTAAGTGACGAGCCTAGCGTGGGCAGAGAATATTCTGACTGCATCCCAGCAAATGGCTCTGTCTCACTGTGCACTGAACACTCTCTCTCACCTGCCTTCTTATGCGGTCTCCACTCTAAATAACTTAGATTGCAATCACTTAAATAAAAGCTCGCCACGGTAGAAATTAATGATTCAAAAGGTTTTCATAAGTAAATATGCAAAAACTACTCATGAATAACAAACGTAACACTTACAGAAGTGTAATAGACTAACGAAATATAAAATAATTGCTTGAAAAATTCTGACTCATTACATGTTCAACCAAAGAACTTCTGTAAATTAATAATTGTAAATACTGATGTGCATAAGTGTTATATACATACCCACTAAACCTAAATTAAGCCCAAGCAGGATTTGAAGAACGCTTGACGAACGAAACTAGTCATCCAACAAAACTCTCCATTTATATGAGAAGTGGTTTGTCAAGTGTATAAATAACTAATTTATTTATTTCAAGTACTAGAAAATTAATTGTTAATCCCCACCCAATATAATTGGGTACACTCATGTTGACCGACTGAAAGCAGTTCTACTAATTCATTTTCATTTGAGACTGTATTGCCTCTGTTTGCGAACATGTCACCTCCATGATACCCTACTAGCAGTGAGCACTGCGGCCTCCACTATTTCTATGTCCCTCAACTTGAAATCATTGAACACTGAATCTAACCATCACTTACTAGGTGTACCTCTACTTCTCTTACCTTCTATAGCCAAACTCATTATCATCTTAGGTTATCTCTCCTCTTCCATTCTCATCAGATGACCCAACAATCTGAGTCGGCTCATACGAACAGCTTCATCTAGCGTGTTCATTTCCAACTTAGCCTTTATCTCTTCATTAAGGGTACCTTCCTGCCATTGTTCCCACCTATTTGTCCCATCAATCACTTGTGCTGCCATCACATAAGTTACCTCTAGTTTATGTAGGTGCAAGATATCCTGAATCTACCCAGCTCTCAGTTCCATATAGCCAGGTCTGTCTAAATATAGATCGAAGTAAATAGTTTCATCGCACAGAATACAGTAGATCCCAACTGAGAACTCACTGCATTGGCTTTTCTGTACCTCGATTCTATCTCTCCCCATACTACCATCCCGAGAGAATACAGTCGAAGTACCGGCACTTAAAATGGTCCACGTGTTCCAATTTAGTTCCTTCTATCTGGCATTCTATTTACTTGTGTTTCTTACCGACTGACATCACCTTAGCTTTTGAAATGCTGATTTTCATACAATATTTCTGTTCAACTTTTAACATGATAGCTTTAAAGCTATTGACAGTCTGTCAATACAACCAGGTCATCAGCATAAGCCAGACTGCTCACCTAGTTTCTACTTAATTTAATCTCACCCAGCCAGTTTATGCCCTTCAGCAAATGGTCCATTTGTAAAATAAACAGTACCGGTAGTGGTGAAAGATTACAGGCTTGCCTCACTCCTGTAACAACTTTCAATCATCAACTCTCACTGCAGCCTAATTATCAACATAAATACTTTTGATTGCCTGTAGCAGCCTTCCCCCGATACCATAATCCCTTAGGACGTTCACCATCTTTTCCCTTGGTAGGGCCTACTCAATCATACACCTTTTCTAGATCTACAAAACATAATAAAAATTTGATCCTGACATCCTCATTGTAGTCTAAAGCTACATTGGTTTTCATCAATCTTACTCTCGGCTAATGATCAAACTCTCCTTTTTATAATGCCCGAGTAAAGAATATTCTATACTTGTTGCAATCTTTCCCTTTACTTTGCTTATAAATTGGAGTGATTACTGCTTTTGTCCAGTCAGAGGGTAGCTAAATCCCATTCCAATTCGATTAACCTACGCAACCTTTTCTGGCCGAATTTCACCTACCCCTACTGCTTTGTGACATTGAAGTTTATTTACCACCCTCTCTACTTCCTCAACTGTGATCCTCTGGCTATTATCAGTCTCCTCCTGAATCATCTCAAGATCTGCCATGTTGACAGGTAAGTTCCCACTTTCATTTAGCAAGTTTTCGAAGTATTCTTGCCAGGTTCCTGTGCTTCCTTGTCATATATGAGTATTCCAGAATTATCTAAAGCATCTCTCATTTCCCTTTTTCCTCCATTTCTAAAGGCGGGTACACACTTGCGAGCTGAGCGGCTCATGAGCCGCTCACACTACCAGCCTCGTCAGTGTGTACGGGCCTTGTTTGAGCCGGCTAAAGTCGGTTTTTACAGCGAGCACAAAGGAATCCTCAGTGTCAGTGTGGACGGCAGAGATACGTGCTCGCAAGTCTGTACCAGCTTCTGTGAGCCTGTCTTGAGCCGAAATCGGAGAGCGAAGATATGTTTCCCGTTTCGAGATTTTGTAACCTATCCTGCTTAGTAAAGTCTCAAAGTCAGTAGGCGACATCCGTGTGAAATTTTTATACTGGCCACTAACGCTCTGGAACTTCATGTCCAACAATAATTCCGACCCACTTCGTCTTTTGTACAGTTCATTGCGCCAACACCGACAGGGTTTCTTTTCATTTTCATTTAAATTGGCCATCATCATAGCTGCGCCACTCGCAACCATCACAGCAAGCAGAGTTTCTTGTTCGGAAGACATCCGTTTTGCACATGGAAACAACACACAATGGCTGATTCTGCTCGCGAGCATTATGGCTCAAATAATGCTTTTAGGAAGCTCGGGCATTTACTTTTTCCTCGAGCGGCTGCGGCTCATGAGCCGCTCGCAAGTGTGTACCCGCCTCCAGATTCTTTATAACACTCTGAAAGGGGTTCCCTGCTGCCTGACCTAAAGTTTCTAATTTAACTCCAAATTCCCCTCATGTTTTCCTTTTAGACTGTACTATTATGTGTTTGGTTTTGTCCCTTTCAAGTACATAAAGCTCTCTGTCTGCTGGAGCCATTTTTTTGTCAGCCTTCCTTTTACTTTTACAAGCTGACTTTGCTTTGTCATTCCACCAGGATGTGTGCTTTCTCTAGTTTTACCCACTGTTCCCAAGACATGCCTTTGCTACTTTTAATACTGCAGCCATGTATTTTAACCACTCCGTTTCAATGTCCTGTAATGTCAATCATCATTTCTCATTAAACCTTTTGATGATGATGATGACGACGACGACGATGCCACATAGAAAAGTCATCTCAACTAATCCCCAACCCCATAGAAATATATTATATACTGTATTTTTAATGATGATATGAATAATTTGATGCAATTTATGATTATTATGATTAATAATAACAAATACTTGTCAGGTCATGAGTCTGCATCACATACAGTACTATGTTTCATCTTAGAATGAATCTACATTACAGTGGCATACAAATTAATCCGGACACGCTTCAGAAAGAGTTCCATGAATACAAATAATAACTACAGAAAATCAGTTCTGCAACATAATACTTGACGTGACCACATGCTTTCATTACAACAGCTGCACTTATTTTTTATAATTATTATATATAATATTTGCAAATGGGGGTGATTCCCCGGTGGCAAATTGTACAAATACAGAAAATCACCAACAATATCAAACACAATATAAACAATTCGCAATTTAGGAACTATAGTAATTACATCGTAGTATTAACACAAAATTTCAATCTTCTCTTAAACACATCAATATGTTTGGGAAAAGGCTCTAAGACTGAGGCAGGTAATGAGTTCCAATTATCAATACCACGGTTAATGAAAGAATATTTCCCATAATTTGTACGCTGTGGTCAGACCTTGACTTTATGTGAATTGCCCTGCTCAGGTAGGTGAGATTTCCCAGACGTTTGCTTAGTTCTCCCCATGCTGGTCGATTAGTGTAAGTGTTAAACATAGCGTACAGTCTGGATTTCGTCCTTCTATCTTCCAGAGATTCCCACCCTAGTTTTTCTATCATTCAAGTTATACTACTTCTAGGATTGAAATCGTTAAGCACAAACCTAGCAGCCTTCCTTTGTACCATCTCCAGCTCATTCATGAGCCCTACCTGATATGGGTCCCAAACCGCTGAGCCGTATTCCAAGATTGGCCTCACCAGGGTCAAATATCCTAATTCTTTTGCGGTAGAGCTACTGCCTTTTAATATCCGCATTACAAAATGAAGTGCTTTGTACGCTTTGGAGACGACACAATCCACATGAGTACTCCATTTCATATCATTCCTTACATGGATGCCCAAGTATTTGCACGAGTGTTCTTCTACAAGTATATCTGAGCCGATATTATACTGAAAATCATGCCTTCGCCCTCTCCCTATTCTCATGAGACTACATTTACACGTATTTATCTTCATTCTGTTGTCAACCGCCCATTTATGGACCAGGTTGAGGTCAGTTTGTAACCGAGCGTTGGCTTGTGATGTTTGAATTTTTCGGTATATTACACAATCATCTGCAAACAATCGGCAGTCACTTTGAATGCCATTTGGTAGGTCGTTAATACCGTATATACTCGAATACCACCCGCACATTTTTAAACAAATTCGGACGTGAAAAATTGGGGTGCGGGTCTTATTTAGTCATCCAAATTTGAAAGATCTAAATTGCCCGCCGCGCGCGATATCGGGTGTTGCGAGTATCCGCTAGATGGTGCTAGCCTTCTTCCGGCTATAACTTTGTTTTACCGTACACACACGGCGTCATACAGTCCGTGCACGTTCTCCGAGTGTAAACATGAATGATACGAAACGTTTGCGGTCATTTACTGTGAGTGAGAAATTGAAAGTTGTGAGGGAAGCTGAAGTTATTGGAAATCGTGCCCGGTAGGAAATATGATGTTGACGAGTCATGTATTCGTGATTGAGCGGGATGACGTCTATGCTACAACCACTGGATGTCTGCGTGAACCGCCCGTTCAAAGCAGCCTTGAAACAGCTGTATACGGAGCGGATGGCGGCCGATAAGCACACACCGACTCCAACTGGTCGTATTCAGCGCCCGAAAGTTCAGCTGCTGTGCTCGTGGATTTTGACGGCATGGAATCGTATCTCTGGAGATCTCATACGGAAGAGCTTCAAGAAATGTAGTATTTCGAATGCTATGGAGGCAGTGATGACGACATTTAGTGGGAAAGTGATGGTGATAAAAGTTCCGAAGCTGGTACTTCTGATGAAGATGAATGACGTGTTTGTGTACTTTTATTTGTATTTTTAATAGTTTGATGTGTGTTATTTTAGGACGACTTCAAAACTGTTGGAAACTATTTTGGATAAATGCAATTCTGTTTATTTAGTTAAGATAGTAAATAATTTTGAGTAAACATTTTTTTTTAAAAATTGTGTTCTTCAAAATCAGGGTGCGGGTCTTATTCGAGTAAATACGGTAAGTGCCAGAAATAATAGGGGCCCAATCACACTACCCCGAGGGACACCTGACGTTATCAAAATGTCCTCCGAGAATTACCTATTTTAACCTTATGCGAGCGACCAGTCAAGAACTCTTGAATCCATAAAATTACTCTTTTATCAATCTTCGTTGCCGCTAATTTATGGAGTAGTATGTCATGTGGGACGACATCAAATGCCTTCGCAAAATCTATAATTACAATGTCAACTTGCACCCCCCTGTCAAGTGAGTCATTAATATCCTGAAAGAGTGATAACATTCGGCTCTCACATGAGTACCCTTGTCTAAATCCGTGTTGCCTCCCATTAAGTCATGATAACTTTCTCCACTGTTCCCTTAAGTAATCAGAAATAAGGTGCTCCATCAGTTTACATAAGATGGATGTGAGACTAACAGGCCTATAGTGTCCCATTACCAGTCTGTTCCCTCCCTTGAATATTGTAGCCCTTCTTCAGTCTTCGGGTATTTGTGTGTTACTGTATTAATTGATACATTAAACAGCACAGCTGAATGGCTGTACCTCCCAGTTTTAGCACATCTCCACAAATATTGTCTGGGCCTTTCGATATATTTCTACGCAGCTCTTTAATTCTTGCTAGAATCAACGATTGGTTTATTCGGAAAGGTGGGCTATCAGAATCATAGTTAAGGTCCAACACACAGCTATTAAATTCATTAAACACACTACCATACCATGCATTTAATTCATTAGCAATTGCCTGTTTCTCAATAATTAATTCACCATCTCCGGACATTAGCATAGACAAATCATTGGAATTTCCCTTCCACCTTCTAACATAACTATAAAAAAAATTCCACCCATCACCCCCTCCCCCAATTAAGTTTTGCACGTAATTATCGTGAGTAGCCTTCTTTTTGAGGACTAGCTCTTTCGATAATAATTTAAACTTTAGCATAGGCTCGTAACTATCGTGTCATTTGTTATAAGCTTTCCTTAATTTCCTTTTGAGTCCCCTGATTTCCCTTGTGTAATATTCCGGATTCAGGTTTTGCTTCAGTAATTTAAATGGCACGAATTTCTGAATAGCACGATCTAAGATATTTAGAAAATTTTCCCACAATATATTTAAATGACACCCCTCTGACGCCCATCTTACAAATGACTCATTCATGTAATCCTGAAATTTGCTCTGAACTGCTCTGCTGTACTGAAATATTTTAACTGCTTCAATGGAGTCAAGCACTGGAGTGTTACCGTCTCTAATATTTAGTTCAACATCGGAGTGGTCACTAATTCCAGGAACTTTCATACAACTAATATACAAAGGAAAGGAAGATTGTAGTTTAACGTGACCGTTAATCTCGAGATCATAAGCCACGGGACCTCCTTTTTACGTGGAATCCGAACCACAGGACATGGCATTTCACTTTGAAAATCTCACATGCATTGACCGGGAATCGAACCCGGTCCGCCGTGGTGAGAGGCCAACAGCTTGACCGCTGCGCCACCACGCCCCTCCAACTAATATACAGCGCCACAGGCCGTACTAAATAAACATCTAAAGTATTATTCCCTCTTGTGGGGAAATCAACCACCACCTGGGAGAAACCCCCCTCCTTAACTGGCTTGTTGGCATGGATTCCACCAATTTTGAACAAATGTTCTGTAATTATTAGTCATAAAACCACACCTTGAAAAGGGAACATGTTATATTCAGGTTTGTTAATTCATCTAGTTTCAGCTGTCTCTTCTTATAAATTTTTGATTTGTTTGATACCTGGTTAAGATCACTCGAATATTGACAGTAAAGAATGTGTCCATCTTTCTGTACCCTAGTATGAATGGCTAATACCGTATATTCATGCTGACACTCCTTTCCCTATTGCTGAGGTTTATTCTATGTTGTAAGAGCGGCTAAGGTTTGAAGATGACCTGTGTTATTATTCAGTTTGTTAATAATGAGTGTAATGTGCCTTCAGCTCAGGAGGCTGCTGGTGTTTGTTCTTTGTTTCAACATGCATCCGGTAATTCTTAACAGTAATGTGCAATGCAAATATAGTTAAGATAACTGGAAAATATTAAATTTAGTGAACAGTATTTTCCAAGAAGATTCATAGTTTGGCCTGACTGTTCTATAACTAAAATTACAGTCTATAGAACTTTAAGTACCGAAGGACTATACCAGCACTTTCTTGAATCTATGTTGAAATTGAATATAAAATGTAAAACTCACTTTATCCCATAGTGACTGCAGTTCTTCTTGTCCTCCCAAGTCCCAAAAGTTGAGACGTATGCCAGCTATATCAATTTTTCCTATGTTCAATCCAACAGTTGTAGTTATTTTACTTGGATTCATTCCTTTATAATTCTTGGTGAGCTTAGTCTTTGCAGCTTCCAAATATGTCTGTGAAAAATACAATTATTGTACATACTATTTAAAGAAATATAAGCATTCCATATAAATATTGATGATCGAGGCAGTTGGATTTGAGAAACATTTCCCACCAGAACAAGATTACAGATAACATAGAACAGTACTGTGTTGCCATCCTAGTGTCAGTGGCCAAGCAGCCTACAGCTAATGTCTCTACATCTCAGTGAAACCCTTCTTAAAAGACCTACCCTGTAGCAACCATTTTCTTTCAACCACCGATCTAAAATCGTGTAGAGGCATGTATTTTGTACCTCTTTCCTACCAATGACCAGGCATATTCTTGGACTGGAAGTCTCTTAGAAGACTGCTTTCAGGGTTAGGCTACATCTACTGTATATAGCACTGTATCTAAAACGGCATGGAGTACTAAGTGAACTAGTGGCTTGTATCTCCCACGTCACATTATTTCCAGGATTGATTGTACAGTACCATTCTTGTATCGTGTAAGATAAGGCCTAGATATTCTGCCTTCACATGAATATATTGAACAGCAAGATTAGAAGCTCAGGGTTTCCTAGTTCAAAGATGGCCAGTGTTCAGTTAGTAGGCAAACCTAAGGGGAAAATTTTTATCAGTTAGTTTAAATAGTCAATTATGATGAATGCACTGGATGAAAACATGAGTGGTGGTGATTGTTATATTAAGGAGTGGAACAGAAAGGTCATCTGACCCTAAGAAAAAATGGGGAGGAGACTCATGCCACAACAGTTTGTTCATGTTACTGTACGTGGTGTGGGGGCAGACGACCTAGCTGTTGCACCCCTTAAAACTCCAATAACCAACTGCACGTGGTGCAACAAATTGTGTGGCAAAGCTAGAAGTACTGGGTTTGTTTAAATCTATTGTTTAAATGACTGTACTGCAGTATTTACAATTACATTTTTAAAATGATGGACCAAATAAATAATGTGATACATGCCTGTCTAGGGGAATGCTTAATGTAGGCAATGACATCACGGATGACATATGGGTCTTGATGTTTGTTGTAGTGCCTCAAATTGCTGCTATGAACTCTGCTGTTTCATATGGGTAACAATTTGGTATTAACTTATGCAGATAACTGTCCTGTATGAAAGTATTTGTGTTGTTGGATTATGTGTCGCAATGGTTAAATTATTATTATGTTGGTATGAGGTTTAAAACTAATGTATGTAGTCACATGTGTTCAAGTCAATTTGTTTGCGAGGTTTGGTGTAAGTTACAAATCCCTATAGGCTATACTAAATTTTGTTGTTCAATTTAATTTAAGGTTGTATCACATGCTGGTAGCCCTAAAGCCACTGTCAGAACGAAACCATTGTTGCTATTGGGTTAGACCACCGAGTGGGTGAAATATTGAAAATAGGTATCAGGGTATTTAAAGATGGTGTAACAAAAGTTTTTTATGTTCTGTTTGTAGGTAAATTATATATATAGATCCTTACTCGGCCTCCATAGGTCAAGTCAAGATCGTGATAGGAACATTTTTCAAACGTTGATTTCATCATTTATTTCTGTCTGTGTTTACCTCAACCCTATAACCTTTAGCGTCACCCATGACTTCTCCGATGCCACCATTTTGTTTCAATGTTGCAATCTATGTTAGTCTCAAAATGACTACCCCTTTCATGTAATCATCCCTCTAAAAAGAAAATTTCTTTATCAAATTATTCCTAGTAGCTTAATTAACTTAAGGTTTTATTGTATGTTAAATTGTTCGTCAACTTTACCTTCAATGCATTCTGGAAACAAAAAAGAATAAGCCAACTGATTTGGGCATCTTCATTCGAAGCAGCCCTATTTCCCAAGAGACCTTCCAATCGATACGTGGGAACAACATTTCAAAGAAGTACTCCAGGCCAAAGAAACGCGCCCAGAAATTTCAAACCTAGAGGAAGATGAATCCCGCCCTATCTCAGGAGAAGAAGCACGGAATTTTCATCCACAAAGAGGTCTAATTCAGTAGTGACCAATGGTATTGTCCACACAGTGGCCTAACCCAGTAGCTACCAACGGTTTTGTTCAGACAGTGGTCTCACCCATTTGCAATCACTGGCTTTGTCCTCATAATGACTTTAGGGTAGTGTGGTGAAGTGATCTTGGTATCATTGCCTGAACTAAGTCTTATCTAACATGGCGACATGTTTTCATCAATTTATTACTGCAAAGCTATGATAAGTTAATACTAATACTAATATATACACCCCTGGTTTTAGTCATGCACAGTGGGGGTACTCGCGCATCAATAATCTTTATCCAGGCCAACGGTTTTGCCAATTAATGCTTTTTCACATAGGCTACTGTAATTACAATATTACCGTACATGTGTCATGTGGTATATTTTGTATCCCACATGTTGGCAACACTAATGTGACGTCAATGTTTGTGCCTGAGCAACAGTTGAAGAGACCTCATGGGCCTGAAAAACATGGCTGCTACCGTTGAATGAACATGAAATAAAAACATATACTGTATTTATGTAATTTAGCACATATTTCTGGTGCAGTGGTGATAATTGACAGTAATTTCAATTGCTAAGGACTCCCAGAAAGGTATGAAAATGATATATTATTATCAGTAATTAGCCAAGTAGAAGTGGTAAAAGCCAGGATTTGGTCTACTCCAGAATTAATAATTAAATTTGATTCACGTTTCTAACTTTAATATTTAGTGTTGAGTGCATTGACAAGGTATGTGGCATGTGCAGATGCAATGCAGATATGTATATGTCAAATACATAATACTGTGCATTGCTAAAGATTGTTCGTTTCTCTGGAGGTAGGCTGTGTTATCAGTGCTAGGAACTAACAAGTGATATACCGATACAGTGCTTTCCCCAAATTGAAGGAAGAAGGATTATAGATTTATGTGACTGGTAATCTCACGATCATCGGGTATGTGACCTCCTTTTTAAGTAGAATCCAAACCACTGGACATGATATTTCACCTCATAAAAGGCAAGTATCTTGAACACTGCGCCATCACGAACCCCCCCTAAAAACAAGTCGCCTGGTGAAATATGGTCAGCTATATTCTGCTATGGATAGAATCTAACCTCCATCATTAATTTTTAACAGTATTTAGAGTTTCATCAAATGTTGCTTACAATATTCTGGCTTTCTGTAGACAAAGTAAAATATGTATTTTATAATTGGCATAAAAATATAATACCACACACACTAACGTAAAATCACTTTTAAAAATAGAACTTCACAACTGGGCTACAGGACACAGTGATTGAACAATTCAATAATTTCATTTATAAACAACAGTGGCCAGATTGATATATGGCATAAATTCCTACGAACCCAATAATACAACAACAGCATGCAGTAAGCCCTTACCTTGTTTATCAATAATGTCACAGTATCCTTTCCAGGCCCTAATGATTCACTGGAGGCTGATAGAATTCAGAGATCACCCAAGCAGTGTTCTGCTTGTACATTCTGGAACCAGTACACACAGATCAACTTATATAAGCACTACTGGACCACTAGGACATAACATACCGTTCAATCACTGTATCAGTCACCCTTTGGTGAAAACCAATTTACTGGATATTAGGGATAGAGTAGCCTATAATGTTATGACATTACTTATATATAATCTTTGTTTCATTGACATGACATGACCCATGTTGCTATAAAGCCTTTCAGCCCAAGGGCCTCAAGAGCTTTTTCTATCGCGGTTTCAGTCCTGACAGCATTTGTTTAAGGAATTCTTAATTGAGCGAGTGTGGTCTATTGCTCTAGGCAGTGGTATAAATTCAGAGCAGAGTGTGGTCTGGTGCTCTAGGCAGTGGTATAAATTCAGAAGGTATACGGAGTACCAGAGTGGGACGACCAGAATTGCACGATATGGATGAGCCTCCAATTACAAGGATCAATGCCCGAAGGAAAGACAACAAGAATGGATGAAATCAGTGCAGATATGATCCAAGCAGCAAGAGAGCAGGGACTACAGTGGCTACACAGAGTGCTCAATGCTATGTGGAAAGACAATGAGGTACCTACAGATTGGGGCAGGGGTGTTATTGTACCATTGTTTAAGACAGGAAATAAGAGTACAATTACAGAGGAATTACTCTCTTATCCCATGGACTAAAGATTAAACTTGACACTCTTGAGTTACTTCACACCAATATTGACCTATGACATAGAAACATGTTCCCTCACAAGAGACATGTCAAGAATACAGGCATCGAAGATTTAGTTCCCTCGGTCCACTGTCCGAAGTACCAAATTGGACAAGATAAGAAACGAGAAGGTAAGGAGAGAGGCTGGGATCACGACATCAGTTCTACACAGGATCAGAACAGCTAGACTACGGTGGTTTGGACATGTAAAGAGGATGGAACCATCAGGAATAGCCCGAGTAAACTTGGAAAGGGAGGTTGAAGGAAGGCGACCGGTGAGACAACCTAGAACCCGTTGGATGGACATCAACTTATGGGAAGAACACTTGAAGACATCATGGAGAGCAAAATGTCTATGAACAGAATGGAATGGAGGAGGCTTATCAACAGTACCTGGGAAACTGGAACTGCAACCTGATGATGATGATGATGATAGGGGGTAAGAGATAGAGAATCGTTAGAGGCCCTAGTGGCTCGTTTTGTAGTGTGAAAAGAAATAGGAAAAATGATGCTATTCAATTAAAATGCAGGGTAGTTTCTGGCGAGCCACGGTTGCTTGGTAATCGCCCAGCGTGTTGATAAGTGGATTAGTGCTTGTGTAGTACATTTATAGAATTTAATTGCCTGCCTTTTGATTCAGGCATCAATATAGTCCATATTGGCATCATTATGGATTTGAACATTACAGTACTTAGGCGCCATTCAGAATTGGTAAATGCATGTACGCTTAATGCTTTGTTTAGTACATCCTGTAGTTTCTTGATGGCTGAGAGAGCTGCATATCCCCGTACAGGACTGGCATATTCCATTACTGGACGTACAAAGGTGCAGTATGCTGCATCAATATAATCCATATTGGTGTTGTTATGGATTTGAACATTACGTACGTGCCATTCAAAATTTGTAAGCACACATAAGTTAAGTTAATGCTTAGTTTTGTACTATATGCTAGAATTTGTTCTTGTCACTTAGTTTACTCTCGGCCTTTAGGAAAGGGTGGAGTTGCACTAGAGTCGCTTTCGCTTGATTACCGAGCTTTCTTCCTATGCGAGAGAAGGCTAAGAATATATATGAGGGTGCGTAAATCATCAGCCTACAAACAAGAGGCCATGGGAGTGTGGGTATTTTAAGATTTTATAACTTAAGATAACTTTGTAACATCTGAAATTACACCATTATCCAGTCAGGAATCCAGACGCCTGGCATCTGTACTTTCCCTTCCTCCTTGCTATTATATGCACTGGATACCTACTGTCATCAATAGGCTACTTGTTAGGGCTTACTATAACATTAAATTATAGTTTTGCGCACGTAAAAATGATACCAATCCTATTTCTTTATCCGACGTTCGCCTCCTGTGCTTTACCAGTCATTACCAAATTTCTCTACTGCTCAAACATTTGCTCGTAAATCTTCAGACACATAAGTTTACAGCTCTCATGCCATTTTTATTAAATAATACTACAGCATATACGGATGCCTTATAAATGGTCTCGGGATGTACTGCTCGAGTCCAAGCTGCGTGAACCTGAGAGGGATGTGCATCGCGGACTATGAGAAACGGTGTTGACGAGTGATGAGGTTTCTCGGTCCGTGCATAGTACCGAACCAAATACATTGGTCGGTGACTCACTCGTAACACCACACTGGTTTCAGAGAAGACCCTATGTTAGCAGTATTGGAATAGATGAGCATGTCAAGTAACACGGCGGGCTGTTGACAGGCCCTTCTCTTCTCGCCTGACCCTTCCCTGCTCTTTCTCCTCATCCCGCAAGTTCATAGAGCTTGGACTCGCACAGTACATACCGGTATATTTATTATAAATTGCAAAAAACAATAGAACCATAACCTTACAGAAGCAGCGGGTCTACATGCATTCACGGAATGGGACAAGGTCTTACAGTCTTTCCAGCGTTATCCAGTCCAAGAATCAGCACACAATATTCATCCTTCTGATGAACAAACTTATATAGACCAGATAAAAGGGTATACATTATTTCTGTGACAAAAGTATCACAAAGAAAGGTTATCGTTTATTTAGGTTTATTTTCTGTTCCCCTTCTTCTTCTTCTTCTACAACTTCACCTATCCGATTCGTCGAATCATCTCCTTCAGCGTTTCGTCCAGTCTCACTGTCTCAGAAGACATAACTCTCACGGAATAATTATTACATTTCACAATGCCGTAATAGTCTCGAGTTACGACACGAAGCGCGCTGAACACGATGAGTATGGTCTGAGCCACAGATTGCCTACTACTACAGATAGCCGACAGCCATGCTAATTCTTGGCAATTAAGAATTCAGCGCTGTCTTGTATTTGACCGCGGTACTAGTTGAGCACGGTCTTGCGGGTAGCCTACCCCACCCCTTCCCCTCGTTCCGCTAAAAATTCTCGTCCTAAATGCTCTGCCCACTTACATGTTCCGAAAATCACAATCTTCCCAATACTTATAGCACGTTTTTAAGTGTGGAGATAATAATATGATCTACACGAAATAAATCACATTCAAAATAGCAATAACAGAAAATTTTAAAAAAATAATACCAAAGTGGGAAATTGTGAATTCCGGAACTCTGAAATGAACAATCACAGCATTTAGGACATGACCTCATCAATAATTTACATGTTTACATTTCTTTCAGTTGCAATTGGAGCATATTGCATTGTTGACAAGAATTAGGCTACTATAAGGTCTGCAGCATATTATTACTCAATTTAAAAAAAATGGTCCCTTCCAATTAACCACTGTAGGCCCAATTATAACCGATTAGTTCCGAGATTAAACTAGAAAGGAAAAGTACTGGGAAGGGAGAATATTCATATCTTAAAATGCTTGATGCTGTTCGCAATAACAGGAAAATTTTAAGAGAGAATACTAAGGAAATAGGTGGTGTAACCTGATCCTCATCACACTAAAATTGTTAGTGTAATTAGTGCCAAATTCATTAGTTTCAGAAAAATAATTGGATATCACAAAATGTATATACAGTAGTTCATTTCACATTCCCTTTAAAATATATCCAGTCCACCAATTTTGAAGGGTGAAATACAGTAAGTACATGCACATAAAAAATATCATGGCACACTAATACAGTAAATTCTATGACATGCTGTGAAGGGGAAAGGAGAAATTGGACTTTCAATGGAAAACAAGAAACACACTCAATACTGCTAGAAATCATCATGTTTTATTTTAAAAGTTTGTCAACGAAGAAAAAATAACAGGGAGAGCCAAAATCAAACTTAGCAAAAATACAGTAATCAAATCTGGTCCTTTTAAAAGTATGCGTTGAGGCATGTTCTTCTTTCTTGCCAAGGTATTACAGTAGGCTACAGCACATGATAATGGGCCTATTACCTCCTTGACGCCATGGCTGACACCGATGAACCGCGAATTCCTACAACACATGCAAGTTTGTATGTTGGTCACTTAATAAATGTGTAATGCTTGAGATGGAGAACTTGAATTTGCTGATATGTGTATGTTTGCACCTACTATAACTACATTTTAAAAGAATCTCTTATTGTAGAATCATTGTGTTTTTGATATTAATTTTAGGGCTTTTGATGACATATTCATTTAGCTCCATATATTTGGAAGTGTATAGGATTTATATGATAATCTGTGTTATTGTGGTATCTGTAGTAGTGTGTACGCTATACTTTCTGTAGTTCAGATGAGGACTGGAAAGGTGGCAGCCGTAGTTAGGAACATTTATTTTTAAGAATTTTTAATAATATGTACTAAAAGAAAATGAAATTCCAACAGGAACAGTTACAACTTCCCTGTCCACTCAGCCAAGATATTCTGCAGATCTCTCCTGTGGGCCTCAACATTATTTTATTTTATTCCTTTCCGGTAGTACCTTATTTCAACTCCTGGGGCACCTTCCCAAGCCTGTCACTTATAAAGCTACACACACTACTACAGTCATCACATAATCGGAGCAATTCTACCCACACCCAACTGCACGGGGCTGATGACCAAGATGTCCCAAGCCCATAAAATGAATTAAGAGCAGACAAAATCAAGTCATTATGTTATTTTGTGTTGTGTTGGATTCTGACACATGTATGCGTTTGACAGAGTGCCATTTAAGCTCACGAATAGGAATGAATGAATACGACTAGCCTACTTGTTTACGGATTTACAGGAGGCAGTCGTGACCTTATGATAGGAATTACCTAGATATTTATATTCAGTATGTGTGGGAACCCATGATAAACCACTTGCTGGGTGGCTAAGCGGAGAATCAAACCCAACATTTCCCGGTTTACCTCACTAGGCTGTGTGTACCCCGTTCTTACCCTCAGACTAGAATTAGATTTCTTGACATTCAGGAATCGAACATGGACCCCGGAAGTGACAAGCAAGAACTATACCACCTGGTTGGTCACATTAATTTTTAAGAATAATATGTACTAAAAAGAAATTGAAATTCCTACAGGAACAGTTACAACTTTCACTGTCCACTCTGCCAAGATATTCTGCATATCTCTCCTGTGGGCCTCAACATTATTTTATTTGATTCCTTTCCTGATGGAACTACGGTAGTACCTTACTTCAACTTCTGGGGCACCTCCCCATGCCAGTCCCTTATACAGTTACACACACTACTACAGTCATCACGTATTACTAATTGCACAACCACAACATCAAAATTTGAAGGGGTAGGGGGTCTAAGATTGCTCTTGGTAAACTGTCAAAGTGTAGTAAACAAGCATATAAAACTCAGTGCATCATTGGAAGCATATGAAATTGATGTGGCGATAGGAGTGGAATCATGGCTGAGAGAAGGGGTAGGAAATAGAGCAGTATTCCCAGAAGGGTATGTAGTCTATCGTAGAGACCGAGGAAATAAGAAGGGGGGAGGGGGGGAGGTGTTTATTCTGGTGCAGGAAACCTACTGCTCACATGAATGGTTTAGCGACAAAAAGGATGAAATATCAGGATAAAATTAGTTTGTGACAATATGAAGGAAATGGGAATTATAGGAACATATAGGCCTGGATGAGAGAAAAGAGACGTGGAAATATTTGAGAAAGTAATGGATTACACTCATAAAAACAATAACTTTATGACATGGTAATAATTGGGGGGATTTAAATTTGCCAGAAGTTGATTGGAATGGAGCTGCAACAGAAGCCCATGAACAGAAACTTGCAAATAAATTAAGTTGGGATGGAGGATTTACACAAGTAGTGCAAGCACCAACTAGGCTCAGTAACTTGCTGGATGTATTCCTGATAAAACCAGGGGAACTTGTTGAAAAAACCCACGTAATTCAGGGAATAGGTGACCAAAAGGCTGCAATAATGGACGTTGGTCTGGTACCAAAAAGGCTTAGTAGGAGGGTCACACAGGACAAGAAATTATACAGAAGAAGTAAATTCGATGAATTTGGACCTTACCTGAAATCAAAATTTATTTCTTGGATAAGTGAAGGGAGTAATGGGGATACACTCTGGGCAAATCTTGGATTGCAGTGTCAGGTCCGGTAGTATAGAAGGTCCTGACCAGAGCCAAGGCATTCTTCGTTCATCAACGGAGTGGCAGCACTGGTCACACGAATTGAGAACGTGGCCGGTGGCACCTTTTAGTCTCTGCGATAGCATTTTAGAGGGAATCGCTCAAATCAAACGGGGGGAAAATGGAGAAAGCTATCAGCAGTTCCCATCTGGAGGTTTATTAACACTCCCAACTTACTCTTGAGTGTTTCTGAGAGAATGCTCCTGTATGTTTCTAAATATTTTAATTCTTTAGAGGGGGGGTGGGTTACAGCACACAACTAATTTCCTACACCAGCCGCTACTGAGCACGAGCTGTGACTGGCTTAGACATTGGTATCCTACGTGTTGAAAAATATTGTAAGTAACGTGTAGGAATAAAATACTACCTATAGGTATGTCAAACATTACATTTGCATATAATAAATCAATTATATTTGTCTTGTATCTATCTCGCTGTTACAGAAAATCATCGACAGAACCTAACACTTATTACCAAGAGTATAAAATAAAAATTGGCAGATAAGGGTGGGGTTCTCGGGCCTTTGGTATCATGGTTTTATAGGTGGGCTACATCACGAGTTTCAAAGCAGAGAGAAATGGGTCACTATTACAGTAACCTATTCTGAATTGGGAGTCTTAAATAAGACCTATAAATGAAATAGCTACAAGTAACTTACAGAATACAAGATTTTAGCCCTATTTCTGGAATGGACGAAGTGAATTAGAAAGGCAATATGTTGTGAATTTAATTGAGTTAACATGAACATTCTAGAAAATGTTGTGTAGCCTATTCACTTGAGATAACATGAACATTCTAGTCACTATGCCCAGAACATTCCAATCTGGAGCATTCGAATCTGGAACCTTCCATATACTATGTATATATGCACCCGCAGACTGTAAACGACAGTTCCGCGCATATTCTTGAGTTCCGCGCCAGTTCCACTCTGGACCGCTCAAGTTACGTCTATCTTGTGTATCAACTAGTGTTAAATAAACCGTTGTTTTATATTAACAAGTGTGTATTATTTATCTTGTATCTCCCACGATATAACATAATACATAATACAAGGTGAAGAGTCCTTTAAAACAAATTGTTTACTGTGATACTGGAAGAAACAATACAACACAGTGGTAATAGTTCTAGCCTGCACCTATTTGATAATAAAATTTCATGTGATTTCACTCAGATCTCTGTTGTAGTGGCTTATTATATGTGCACCTTGTAACTTAATAGTACATTATGCAACGGGCCTATAATGATAATAATTAAGACACGAGTATGTTCAAAAAAACGAGCGTAGCGAGTTTTATAATTTCCATACAAGTGTCTTAATTACAATTATAGACGTGTTGCATACGACTGTTTATGTTCGACGATAATTATAAGTATTTTATTTTCGAACATAAATATTCATAAATATCTGTCGAGATTTCACTAGTTTTATGTACTGATCAGAGCGCATGGGATGCATAGAATACCTTGTATTTGACCATGGCCTCCTGGAACACCTCACTATGACACTCGCCACGCAGTGAAATTTAAAATAGGGGGCCATGGAAGTGAGCGCAGGTCCGATGCTATCCTCACCTAATTGGTCACACAACTGTTTCTTGAGCTCTGATTTGTTGGGAGAAACTGTTTCATAATGAAAACTTGTACTATAGTGAGCCTCATTAAAGTACAGTTTTCTGACATATAATATTTACATTTCGCCAGGGTCGAACATAAACATATTAACCAATCTTTTTTACACTGTTTTATGACTTAACACCCCTTCAAAACTGATGAGTATTTATTTTAGTTAGGCACAGAAGCTTATTTATTAATGTAATGGACATCTATGATTGATGCAACCCATAAGATTGCCTCTCTCACCTTTCAGTAAATAACTAAAATTTTAATTCTGCGATTAATGTAACTAATCCACATGTGTTTCTATTACACAACAATTCAGGGTAACTCCAGCATATCTTCCAGAATTTTGATGTGTCTGGTGAGTGGTTTAGTTACTGATTCTGCAGGTATCATCCTTTTGAAAGATGTCTCATCATTTCTAATTCTATTCTTACTCTTCTGCCAGAAGAGAAATAGTTTTGCAACGCATGAATACAGTGCTGTAGCTGCTGAATTTTCTAAAAATAATGATGGAATGATGGGAAGAAAAATAAATATAGCCTATTCTAAAATAACAACATACGCATAAAATGAAACCATTCTGATGAACTTAATATTCTTCAAATGAAGAGTACAAATGCGTTCACCATTTGGTGCTTCGTTCATTTGTATATTTGGACCAAAATGTAGACCTCTGAAATAAATTTTAATGTTGGACTTTGCTCCACAGAACAAGAGCACACAGCCGCCCACAGGACCAGTGTGTGTTAAGATTTTAGAACCTGTAATTACATTTTTCTTTTTTACGAGCACACATTCTTATTCACTGACAGAAAACATGTACATATACAGATGTTGTATCAAAATACAGGGTGAATCCCACATAAGATAAACTTGTGCGTGGGCTTCATGAACACAATTTCTTAATTTATTTGCAACATGGTATTTGACTGATAATAGTAAGAAAAGTTTATAGTAAAAGCATTAATTATAAGGATTCTGAAAATAAAAGAAGATGATACATTTCTTATTTGTGACTGAGTTGGTTTAAATATGTTGGTGAAAATTTATAAGTTCATTTACTTTATAACGTTATTAAGGAGCCATGTAAAAAGCTTTTTCTTCAGTATATTCAGGGTGATATTTGTCACATTTACTGGCAATATATTGTATATGCTAGTGCTAAGACAACTTAAATTCCTTTTGCCAAGTAGTGTGTTTCGACGAGGGATATTTATTTCAGTTCTGTCTTGAAGTCTAGTGCTCATTTTAAGTTTTTGTCCATTACAGAAGAGCTTCATATTTTTATTTATAAATATTATTGATGACTGAACAAATAACTGTCGTATATTAAGCACCATGCTTTGTTGATACAGTTCACACGTTGGAAAAGTTGGTGGCTTTTTGTACATAACTTTTAGAATGAAAACCTGAGCCAAATGTGAATCAAGTATTCCACCCCAACCATTTATTCCATATTGTAGTTGTGACTGGACTAAGGCAAAATATACAGTTCTCAAGACTTTTGCTGAAAGGATATTTCTGATTCTGTAAAATATATAAATTAACTTTTGGAGTTTATTGGCCAATTTTGATGCATGCATATTCCATTTTAAATGATTATCTATAATGACCCCTAAATATGTAGCATTCATTGACTTCTGTAGGGTATAGCAGCTGCATATTTCGCCATTGTTACAAATTGGTGTGTGGATCTTCAGTGTTCAATTGTCTGTGGGTTGCAATGTTTTGTTGTGTGAGAAGCAAAGGTATTGTGTTTTGGTTTCATTTAAGGTAAGGAGGTGGTTTCTTAGCCATTTTTGGACTGTAGCAAGGGTTTCTTGAGTTCTATTAAAAGTGTCCTCCCAAGTTGTTCCTGTGACTGTGACAACAGTGTCATCAGCATATGAGGTAATAATCGCATTACAGTTCAGCTCAAACAAATCGTTAATATATAACAGAAAAAGAATAGGACCTAAAACTGTTCCTTGGGGAATTCCAATTTTTACTTCAGCACTTCTACTTAGAGTATCTTTGATTCGTACCTTTTGTATTCTGTTAAAAAGAAAGCTTTTTATTAGTTCTTGAGGAGTACCACGAATACCTTTATTATGTTTTGAATAAAACACATTATGGATATTATGTTTTGAATAAAGGATATTATAGCACTTTAATATGTACACACATCTCAATCTACATCTTAACACATTGGGCAAATTACACTAACATCGTCACAGAGTAAAAAGCATATATACACTCCGACCAAGTTCCATAGAGGACATAAACTAGATACATAATAGTCTCCCCCACTTATATAAAAGCAAATAAAAGGAACTATTCATATTCATTTGGGCACATTGTCTTGCAGATACTGAGGAGGTCGCCTGTCTCTGGCTGATCTTCTTAAATAACTATCAGCAGGTGGTGGAAGGCTGTTACGATCAGGGCGTTCATCTGGTTGCAGGATGGTCTGCCTTGTATCATCTGACGTGTGGGTTGCAGGAGGAATATCATCATTCTCTAGTCTTGACTGGGTTGGTGTTGGTATATTTGGAACACCAAACACTGGAGAATTTGTTGGAGCAAAAGTGACATGCTTATCTTTCTTTGGCACGGGAGTCGATAATAACTGGTCAACATGCCGCTTTAAAATTCGTCCCGAATCCAATTTCACATCATAGTGGCGCTGGCCAAGTTTAGATTGTATATAACACCTAACTGCCAAATATCACGGTTTTTCTGGTGAATCCGGACTTGCACGCTCTCCCCTACTTTGAAAGAGCGAACAGGGGGTGAGAGACTGAATGTAGTCAAGCTCTTTTGGTTTGGAAGTAGAGCATCCAACCGGATACGTAGCCGACGTTTCAAATATAGTTCAGCTGGAGACTGTCCACATGCCAATGGCGTTGCTCTGTATTGAAACAAGATGTTATGTAACTTAGTCGATAATGGTGCCGGGTCATTTACAGCAGCACGAAGTCGTCTCTTCAAAGTTTGGATGTTTCTCTCGGCTAGCCCATTGGTTGCTGGATGCCCTGGTGCAATATATTTCTGAAAAATCCCTCTCTCCTTGCAATAGGATCTGAATACATCACTCGTGAAGATAGTGGCATTATCTGACACAAGGACATTCGGATACCCATGTACGGTAAAGATATTGTCAAGCAGACTGATAGTAGTTTCGACCCACTTGGATTTTGCGTCAACACACATCAAGAAATGTTGGTTATCAAATGGTCCCGCATAGTCAATGTGTATGCGTTCCCAATTTCCTTCTGGTTCATCCCAGGGGTGTATTGGAGCTTTTGGTGGATTTGAACGCGTCTGCGCACACTCTTCACAAGATTAGATAAGCTTCTCAATGTCTTTGTCTAATTGCGGCCAGTAGACATATCGCCTTGCTAACTGTTTCGTTTTCACAATGCCGAGGTGTGTTAAATGTAACACATCCAAAATTTTTCGTTGTAGTTTCTTTGGGATAACAATTCGGTCTTGACGGAATAGAATACCATTTTCAACTGTATATGGTTCATCCAAGGATTGAGTTTGAAGACGTTGCAGGGTGGCTCTAAGTTCTGGGTCTAACATAGTCTCATCACGGATAGTTTCGTATGTAATGGCTTCACTTGACACTTGAAAAATCGTTTCAGCACAGAGTTGTGAAACTTCTGCGTTTATTGATGTTTCAATGTTTGGCGAGGTAGATGCAACAGGGGCTCGGGATAGGCAATCAACATTTTCGTTATCTTTCCCTTTTTTCACTCTTACCGTGTAGTCAAACCCGGAGCGAAACGATGCATATCCTAGGAGCCTTGCGGATATCATTTGTGGCAGGCCCTTGTTCTGATGAAAAATACGAGACAGAGGTTCATTGTCCGTCACAAGAATAAAATTTCTTGCAAAACTATAGTTGTAGAAGTGTGTTGTGGCGAAAATTATTGCCAGCGCTTCCCGGTCAAGCTGACTGTAATTACATTCTGCTGGTGTTAGGGCACGAGATGCATAGGCGATGGGTCTTTCTTGGCCATCCATCTCATGACTTAATACCGCTCCAACACCAGTAGGACTGGCATCGGTTGACAAGATGATAGGCAGTGATGGATTGAATGGGGGTAAGGACACGTTCACTACATAACTCGGACTTGAGATTCAAGAAAGCTGCTTCACAGGCTGCAGACCAGAAATACCGTTCAACTTTCCGCAATAACTGCCGTAATGGGTGGGACTTCGTTGAAAAATTAGGAATAAACTTTGCGTAATAAGTCACCATCCCAAGGAATCGTCTCACTTCTTCATTGTTTTAGGACGTGGCATTTGTGACACAGCTTGAACTTTCTCTGGTGACTTGCGGATCTCATTAAATGATACAATATGTCCTATGTAGTCGATGTTTTCCTTGAAAAATGAGCATTTGCTTTTGTTCAAATGCAGATTATTTTTTGAAAGCCGTTCTAGACAGGCTATTAAGTTCTTGGTGCACTCCTCCTTCGTTGTACCATGTATTATGATGTCGTCAAAATAAGCTTCAGCTTTTGGAAGACCATGAAGGATCCGTGATAATATCCTATTAAATTCTGAGGGGGCGGTTTTGATGCCAAAACTCAGTCGGTGCATCCTGAAGGTTCCTTTGTGAGTGGATATAGTCTGAATCATACTACCTTCTTCATAAACCTTCAGATGTAGATATGCCTTGTATAAGTCTAACTTGCAGAAAAAGTTTGAGTCTCTAAGACTATGTAGAACGTCATTAACTGGACTTATGGGATGGTTTGCAGAAATCAACCTTGAATTTACTCCACATTTGTAGTCGACACATAACCTAACTCCCCCATCCGGTTTTGGGATAACAACAAGAGGCGATCCCCAATCACGTAAAGCTGTGGGAGAAATAACTCCTTCTGATTCCAATGAAGCGAGTTCCTTTTCGACGCGTTCCCGAAGAGCAAAAGGGACATCACGTTCACGATTGAAGACAGGTTTCACCCCCTCTCTGAGTTGCAGTTTTACTTCAATATTGGGAACGCATCCAATTTTTTCTTCAAAGATTGTACTATACTGATGCAAACTATCCTGAATTGACTGCACTGAGTTGACAGATTCAGTGTGAAGTGATTGATTTGTGTCATTGTCAATTTCCTTCAGATCAAGGCCGAGGCCCTTGATCAAACACGACCAAGCAATGCGGCATGGCCTTGCGGAACTACAAAAAGATCTGCAACAATTTCTGTTCCTTTGTATGATACGGTGACAACAATTTTTCCTCTGGGTTTGATAACATGATCAGAATATGATCGAAAACAGACATTTGTTGGCTGCAATGGCAAACCAAGACCCAAGGTTGAACATTCGTTCTCTGGGATGAGTGAATATTTTGCTCCCGTGTCGACTTCAAATCTTTGTGATTTATTGTTGAGTTTAACAGTGATAAAATATTTATCCGATTCTTGACCCATGTCAAAGAGATCTTCGATGCATTCCAGTTGTCCTATCCCGAAATTGGTTTCAGGGTGGTCATGCAAGTTGTCATCTATGTTCTCAGTTGCAATGTTGTATGTATTTGACTGTTGAAGAAGTGTAGTGATACAAACTTTTGCAACATGTCCCACTTTCCTACATGACCTACATTTAAGAGAGTTTCTGTTTGTGCGACAATCTCTTGACCTGTGGTTTGAATTTCCACAATTCAGGCATAGTCCATCAATACCTAGTGCTCTATAATTGACAGAACTACGGCGGCCCCCGGACTGTGAACGTGAGTGAGAGCCTGGGCTAGGCTGTTGAACAAAACGTGACTGAGTATAACTGCTATATTGATTCATACTTCGGTCATTATATGAACCTGTGGCTTTTGTTACTTTGTTTGTGTCCTCTACAGTGTCTGGCGATGCAGTGAGCTCTTTTGACAGCTGATTACTCTCATACCGCGATGCTTCCAAGGCTATAGCCTTCTTCGGGAGATCATCAAATTTCGTGTCATTAGACTGGAGAAGTTTCTCTCTGATCCAATTATCTCGCAAGCCACGTGTAAATTGTGCACGAAGAAAAACATCCGCGATTTAAATTCTGGCGTCACATGTACACTGAATATAAAAGTCACAGTCTAGTAAGTGGTTTCTAAGAGTGGCAACAAATCCTGCAATATTTTGACTTTCTTTTTGATTGACGTTCAAAAAATAGTGTTGGGAAACCACGGTTGAGACTTGAGGTGACAGTATTTGCTTGAAATGTTTTACTAGGTCATTATAACCGAGAGACTTGATTGGTTTATCAGGGCCTAAAAATGCAGAGAGATTGTTATAATGAATTGCCCCTATTGATGTACACAAGAGTTGAGCTTTCTTTGTTGGATCGGTGGCATTGTTGAAGTTTGCGTAATTCTCAAATCGTTCTAAATACGACACAAATTTTTCCTTTTCAGCATCAACATTTTCAAAAGGTGTGATGTTAGTGGCTTGTGGGGTTGTGACGGACTGGTGAGCTTGATACCTTTCGAGTAACTTCTCTTGAGAATCGATAAAAATGTTCAGTAACTGTTGAAACTGATTTGCGTCCATCTTGACGGAACGTGGAAATAATTTTAAAAATCACCATTCAAATATAATAAAATGTTTAAAGATAACCCATTTAAAACACACTGGGTAGCTTGGTCGATGACCGAATATTGTCCTGGGCTTGAGAGAAAAAAAAACTTTGCATAACCTCAAAGTTCGAACTGCGATAAATATTATTTTGAATATGTGGCATTCAGGCACACACAGCTGAATATTCGATGAGTTGCTTAGGATTGTTTACAAGTACTCTGTGTAAATTTCATGTCGATTTGTCTGATTCTTGATTTTACTCACGTGGCCGCTGAAACAGACGACGTAAATACCGTACCGTACTTCGTTGATATAGGCTATATCTGTACCGGTGAATCAAGTCCCAATTCCTCGTCGCCAACTATTATGTTTTGAATAAAGCACATTATAGATATTATGTTTTGAATAAAGCACATTATAGATATTATGTTTTGAATAAAGGATATTATAGCACTTTAATATGTACACACATCTCAATCTACATCTTAACACATTGGGAAAATTACACTAACATCGTCACAGAGTAAAAAGCATATATACACTCCGACCAAGTTCCATAGAGGACATAAACTAGATACATAATAACCTTCCTTTTCAAGTTTTCTAAAGAGTATATTGTGGTCTACGGTGTCAAAAGCCTTTCTTAAATCCAGGAACACAGAAATTGTTCTTTTAGAGCTATCGATGGCTTTATACAAATAATCAGTAAGGGAAAATATTGCATCTTGAGTACTAGTGTTTGGTCTAAAACCAAACTGATTTGGTGACAATATGTTGAACTTATTCAGATAGTTAAGTAATCTGGTTTTGATGCATTTCTCTAGTAGCTTAGAGAGGTGGGTTGTGAGGGAAATTGGTCTATAGTTATTTAACTCTCTTTTATCATCTGATTTATGGACTAGGATTATGATGGCAATTTTGAATGAGTCTGGACATTGTCCTTTCGTTAGTGATAAATTAAAAATATGGTGCAGTGGTTGTAGAATTTCTGAACTAATTATCATAATTGTTTTACTAGAGATATTATCATAGCCATTTGCTGAGTTATCTTTTCGAGCAGCTATGTGGTTTGTTATTTCTGATTTTGTTATGGGTATAAAAAGATAGACTGAGGTTGAGATTTTGCAGTGCTATCACGTGCATTTGTGTTGTCAGGTTCCTTACTTGTATTAGGTCTACTTATTTTTTCAGGAAGTTCTAAACCTATGTTACTAAAATAGTCTACAAATTTGTTTGCAATGGCAGCTGGTTGGGATGTTCCTTGAGAGTCTCTGATAAATATGCTGTCAACGGCTGAAGATTTATTACCCTTCCTACATATTATATCATTAATATTTTTCTAAAGTACTTTAGGATTATTGGAGTTTGACATAATTTGTTTGGAATAGTACCATTCTTTTGCTAGTTTAACAAGCCTGTTTATCCAGTTTCTGTACAATTTATGTTTATTAACAGTCTCTGGGACCTCATCACTGTTTGAAGACCTCTCCCTATGTTTAACAATTTTCTGGTGTAATGTATCTCATATTCTAATAGAAGTTAAAATTCCAGTTGTGATCCATGGAGTAATTCTTTTAAATTTTGATCTTACGTTATTTATGGTAGTAGAGTGTTCAGAAATGTATTGAGTCAGTAATTTAATGAAACTATCGGCTGCTTTGTTAGCATCATGTTCAGTTATGATAGATTCCCAAGTTTCCTTAGTTAAGGATTTTTTTAGAGTTTCATAATTTATTCTAACATTGTTCAAAGTATTTTCTCCTATTTGTGGAGTGTATTTTTGAGATTTATTTTGTATGAGGAATGTAGGACTGTGATCTGTGATACTGGTATGCAGTACAAAAGGGTCAAAGTTGCTGTTTCTGTGGGACTTAACATGTATGTGATTGATAGATGTTCGGGATTTTGGGGTTATTCTAGTTGGTGAGTTTATTTACGAAATGAACCATTTGCATGTGATACATTTAAATACTCATTTTTAATATTTTGGGCATATTGCCTTGTAGGATTTAAAATATCAATATTTATATCTCCTATTAATATACTGTGTGTAGCTGTGGGCAATTGCTGGAGAGTATTTCCTAGTTCTTCTATGAATTTCTTTGGGCTTGTGGAGGGTGATCTGTATATAGCAAGTATCAAGTAACTTTCTTTATTATATCTGAAGGTGAGTAGGCTAGCATTAGCAGCTTTCAGTGTTTTTACAGTAGATATTGTAATATTTTGTATGAGGTTTTCATGCACATATATCTTTATGCTGTCATGGGTAGAATTTTGAGGTGGTATGAAGTGCTCCTTATATCCTAAAATAGCAAATGGTATATCCTCAATGAGCTGAGTTTCAGACTGTATAATGACATCTGGTTTATGATCAATTTGATCGAGCATAACTAGCATACTTTCAAAATTTGTTATGCCACATATATTTAGGTGCATGATTTTAATTCCTGCAGTAAAGCTAATTAATTTGTTCAAGTCTTGAGTACTGTTTACAATGTTTGAAGTAATATCTTGAAAATTAAGGTCTACTTCGTTATCTGATTTCATACCGTAGTTATTTTATTTCAGGGTATTTCCATAATTACTTTGCACTCTCTTAGAAACAGAATTTCATAAAATATTGATTGATCACTTGGCTCAGGCAAACATACCTTCAGTTTCCTTGATTCCCATGAACTGTTGGTAGGTCAGCTGCAGTCTTGATTTGTAGAATCAGGCTGTTTTCATTATTCCTCATGAAGATCTTCCCGTTCCTGGTCCGTGCGAATTTATAATTCATTGTCCGTTTAGAATTCCTGGCAAGCCAATATAAGTTTTGATTGTCTTTGGTTAAATGTTCATTTACATACACTGGCGAGTCTCCGTTGATCTTGACATCTGTGCAAAGCAGTTTCCCATGTTTTCGTTTTTTGCTCATAATCATGTCTTTTGTTTGACGGGAATAAAGTTTTGCTATTATGAGGGGCGTTTTCTTCTTGCCATCCTTATCTGTAAAGGCTGGAAGTCGGTGGCAATGTTCAATGTCTCGATCAGTTTCAATTTCAACACCAACCGCACCTGCCACTTGAGCCACAATATCATACACATTCTCGTGTTCGGAGACTGGTATACCGGCGATTTCAAGGTTGTAATTCTTAGAGTATTGCTCCATATCATTAACTTGCCTTTTAAGACGCCCATTTTGTTCTTTAAGCAAGCCATTCTCAACTTTAGTGTTATTCACCTCTAGGGTGAGTTGGTAAATGCAAGATTTTAGTGTGATATTTTGCACTAAGAGTTCATCAATTTTTTTTGACTGATACTCCAGAGGGCTACAAACATCTTTTAGCACTTGTTGCATATTGTTAACCGCTTCACATAAGCTTGAAGTGTCCGGTTTGACCTTATTCGGCTGAAACCTAGATGTAGCTGTCTTGGTTGAATTAGGGTTATGTTGGCATTGTTTACAATGCCACAGAATTTCACCCTGATTTGCAAGCATTGCTTTAAAAACAGCGTTTGTCACACAAGGACAGTTTAGATGAAACATTTCACCACACTTTCCGTCACATTGTACGACGTTTTCATTCTCCTTCAGCGAAACTTTACAGGAGGTACATATAACATTACTATTCTTGGGCGCCATGTTGCTACCTTGTTCTACATCAGCAATGGCATTACTAAATATTCAACCAACTGAATACTTGCCACTGCACCAGTAACTAACATGTGCAAGAACTGATCTTTTTTGATTACGGTACCAATAATTTGAAATTCAAGGAAGGGGAAAATATTAAAGCTTAGACACGTTGTCATGAACCATGCCATTTTTAATCTACCGCAATGTAAAATTAATTATTAATACTCCTCAAGAACTTGAGTACACATATGCAATAGGCTCATGGTACTGTACGTATCTCTGCAAGATGTAATCAAGTTGAAAACATAACGGTAACATAGACTCTTTCCTGGTCATTTCTCAGGAGAGTAGGCATAATTGCCACATTTCTCTGCTATTTCGAGAACAGCAATTTACGATTTGTTTGTTCACAGAATTTGGTAGGCCTACCTGTGGGATAAATAATAGTGAAAGTTAATTAATATGTCAAGTAGAATATCACCTGTACACTACGTCTAACATCAATTCAAAACTAGGCTACGGTATATTTTTCACAGGCACTACAGAAACAAGTTTTCACTTAAAATATTAAAATAAGCGTACTTACTTGGCGTAGCAGAAGAAGACCTGTTCACTTCTCAGTACCAAGAAGACGATTTGATGAAAGAAAGATGAGAAAGAACACAACATTAGCTTATTAATATACGGCCAATATTGTTTACACCATGCAACACATAAACAGAGCGGCCATGTTGGTCAATGCCGCCAACCCAGTAGAAATAATGTTTATTTAATGATAAGTGCCGTAATTATCGTCTGTGAGCAAGGTAATTGCAAGGAAATGTCAATTGGGAATTATGTGTATATTTATTGACTAAATATAGGGATATGTTTGCAATTCAATTACAACGTGTATCATGCATATGTTGGCAAGACGATATACAGCGCTCCATATGGCTGGCCGCGCTACTACACCGATGGTGCCAAATAATCCCTATCTGGTTGACACCCCCTGTCTAGGTGACGCACCTAGCAACCGCATGGGCGCAGCCACATTGGACCCAAACAACTGGCTGCTAAGTTTTTTATACATAGGGAGCAGCATTAACCCTGCGCTGTTGGAGCTACAAAATAGAAGTGAAATTTTAAGGATGAAGTACGAGAATTTTGCGAGATAGTATAAATAAAGTTGAGCTCACTCCTGAGGCAAGAATTGCATGGCGGGTACTACAAATTATACCGTAGATATTATTATTTACAACATCATTTAGTGGATACAGAATATCTAATATAGAGAGATATTTAGGACATACATTTCACATAAAGGGGTTTTTGGTTCATGTGGGCAGTCTAGTTGTAATTAATTATGGTTTGTACTGTAAGTATTATAAACGACAACCTACATAACCTTACAGCTGATTCACTAACAGTAATTTTCTCCTACAACTTTTCTGAGCGGTGAGTTTTCACTTAATTTATTTAAGCAGTGAATTGTGTTTCCAGATAACAATTAGGCCTATCCCAGACTGAAAATATAGGTATGCATAACTATTTTATTTTTTGCACTTTCAGAAAACAATTATCATGTACCAGTAGCCTAGGCCTACACCTTGCAACGAAGATACAGTATGTACTCTTCCGTACAGTGACATTATTCAAGCCAATGAATACGGTTTATTTCTGTTGTGATTGTGAGGGAAGTTTCGGTGAAAAAGTCAGTGGTGTCAAGAAATGAGGTGACGAGTATAGTGGCGAACCAGGCTACCATGGCATTATGTCAAGACTGTTAGAAAATGTTTTAATCGTTTCAGCATGAAGTCAGTGGTGCTATACAATTATCAATAAAAGTGGAAATATAATAACCTATGTGTGTAGGCCTACTTAGTATCTTGTGCATTACCGGTACTTATCTGGACAATTTTTTCAAATATTGGACAGTAAAATTAGGCTAGTTCAATGAAGTTATGGTAGGCTACAGTATTGTACATTTATTATGAGTTATAATAAAACTATATTGATACTTAAAATATCAAGGCTTAATACTTAACTGCAATGTTTATACCAAACATCTTTAATGGATATCAGGAAGTAGCCTACTGGCATATTATTGCGAAGTGGGCTACTTCCCTGCGATTCAACTTAAAAGCTCCCGCAGAAGTGTGGATGTGTTTTTCGCCCCTCACAGTAGGCCTAATTGTTATTGAGCAAATGAATTTAATTGGAGTTGTAGCAGGTCATTTTATCGTAAGTTGTGGTGAATTATGAGATACCGTAGGTGGTGTTGGTGATTATTGAGGTCATTAGCCCTTAACAGGAATGGAGGCTGATTGTATTTAGTTCTGTTGGTCAAGTAATGAATTTTAATCATGAAGGAGTGGGTAGCATAACAATTTTCTAGATACGGCAATGTGTTTGTTAGTTTAGGCCTACCTCATTAAATTCATGTTCTGGTTTTGATATTTTAGTAAACTGATTCAGTCTGCTTACTCTAATTTATAATATTTTAGGTTTCACTACACTCAATGATTCACACACCATTTTCACTTGCAAGGCAGAGCAGTGTACTACTCTTTTATTTTTCTTGAAAACAAAATAACATACATAATAAGTACCAACATAACAGAAAATACATTTGGTTATAATCCTTGCCAACCTAACATGTTTTAACACACTCCCTCAAGGGTGTAATCAAATAGTTTTTTTGGTCTTTTTTTTCTTGGTCTTTGGTTTGGTTGTGGATTTATTGGTGCATCATCTTCATCACTTGAGGGTTCATAATCCTATCCAGTATCTTCATCTTTTGCTTCCTCACTATCTGTTTCATCTTGACTTTCATGGTTTATTTCATTTTCCTGGTTGTCTTCATCTTCAAGTAAATTTTCAATGGTGATACTTTGGTTTTGTAATGCAGGCTTCTTGTCATTTTCTGTGTCAAAGAACTTCACATCTCTGGATACATAGATCATCCGATCTTCCTCGTCCCAGATTCTGTATCCATTATTGGAGTAGCCGACAAAATAACCTTTCTTACCTCTAGGAACTAATTTCTTCAGATGCCCGAGAACCATACTGTTGAAGGCGAGAGAGATCAGGTTTTCTGTGGTACCATTTTTCCGCAGGAGTGGTGTCAACTGTTACTGTCGGACTCCTATTTTGAAGATAGGCGGCAGTTTCCACTGCAGTTCCCCACATTTCATTGGGAAAATTTGCATCATACAGTAGTGCTCTCATTTTGTTTCCTAGAGTCAGATTCATCCTTTTAGCAGTGCCGTTCAAGTGAGGTGTATGAGGTATGGTATAGTCTAATTTGATACCTTTATCCTTACACCAGTTCTTGAAGTCATTAGACCGATATTCTCCACCATTATCAACTCTTATTTTAGACACTTTTAGGTTATGATGGTTTGCTGCTTCAACAATATAGTCCTTTAAAAAACCTTCAGCTTCGTCTTAGGTTTCTAGCAAATAGACTTGTACAAAATGGGTGAAATCATCTATACATAACATAAAATATTTCTTTTTGTCAAAAGTTGGTGGATCAATTTTACCACACAAGTCTGTATGTATAATTTTCAAAGGTCTCTCTGCTCTTTGTCGCACTGTGTTAAAAGTATTTCTGTTGAGTTTTGCTATAGCACATATTTCACATCTAGGGTTAACTTTGAACTTACTTAGAGAAAATGGCACTCCCTGTCATAGGTTAGGAAGTTTCTGTAGATTTCCAAAGCTAATATGGCCTAATTTCTTGTGCCATACCATGTGTTCTTCTTCAGTTTGGGTTAGGAGTGTTTCTTCTTGATGTTGAGCGATTAAGTCCACAACAAACAATCCACCTGGAGTTTTCTTTCCTGTAAACACAACTTTATCATCCTTCAAAAACAAAACTTCGTTATTTTTGAATCTTACCTCTCCATTGTTTTCAGTGATGGCATTGACAGAGAGTAAGTTTCTGGTAAGCTGTGGCACATAAGACACATCTTTAAACAACACGTTGTCAGTTTCAATGTCTCCTGACAACGCAGCGTTCATTGTTTCACCTCGCTTTGTACTGTTTATTTTAGCTTCTGATGATTCAGTACTTGATAAAATGTCACGCTTATTTGTCAGATGTGATGTAGAACCACTGTCTACCACAAACATATTTTCATTTAGTTTTTCACAGAATAACACTTCACCATACTGTTCAGATTTTGCAAAGAAGGATACTTTGTCTTTCTTCTTTTCATGTTCTTCTTTGAACCAGCAGTTGTCAGACACATGATTAGATTTCTTACAGTAAATGCATTTCTTACTGTCAAGCACATTGTTTCTTTTCTTGCAGCATTCTTCTTCATTGTGAGTGTCACGTTTACAGATCTTGCAATATTTCTTCTTTGGACATCTTGTTTTAATATGCCCTTCTCCACCACATTTATAACACTTCACTTGAGACCCTTTTGACCCCTTGTATTTATTTTGTGCACCAAAAACAACACTTGTCTCTTCTGACTTAAGCCTACTTGACAACTTGTAGTCTTCTTCAACACAAAGTCTAGCCACAAGATTTTCAATGGATCTATCTGAAGTAGGTGTAGATTCCCATGCACATGAAAAATAGTGATATTGCTCAGGCAATGAAAAAAGGATTTTTGCCATAACCATCTCTTGAGACATTTCTTGTTTGAATTGTTGTAGTTTGAAGACAATATTTCTTAGATGGCTGATGTTCATCATCATTCCTTTAGTTTTATCAAACTTAAAACCATAGAAGTCCATGAGCAGCTGTTGTTTTTGTTGACTGGTATCTCTTCTGAATACACCTCTGAGTGCTTCATACATTTCTTTGGAAGTAGTACATGTCAGAATATGATTTTTCACCACCTTGTCAATTGTTCTCAGAATGCAATACTGAGCTTTACATCTTTGGCCAACCATGCCTTTCTCCGTTGAGCTGCATCTTGTGGTATTTCAGTGAGAGGTTCTTGTCCATTAACAACATCCCATACTTGCTTGGCTTTAAATAGAATTTGAATTTCAAAATCCCACAGTTGAAATGTGTCAGGGCTGCTGAGTTTTTGTATGCTGTGTAGTTCACTATCTTCTGATGCCATTGTCTTAGCCTTTTGTTTTTCTTCTACACGCTGCACAGTTCTTGATTATTTATCTTGTTTCACAGTTTACCCATTTGCATTTGGCGCATCTGGGCCCATGACCTGTTCTGGTTTTGATATTTTAGTAAACTGATTCAGTCTGCTTAATCTAATTTATAATATTTTAGGTTTCACTACACTCAATGATTCACACACCATTTTCACTTGCAAGGCAGAGTAGTACAATACTCTTTTATTTTTCTTGAAAACAAAATAACATACATAATAAGTACCAACATAACAGAAAAATCATTTGGTTATAACCCTTGCCAACCTAACATGTTTTAACAATTCATTGCTTAACTCAAACCTAAGGTATAATCTGGCTACCTCTGCATTAGTAAGGCTGGAGAGAGATCATCCCAATCATACTTTACGGTACCGGTACCGTACCATTACAGTGAGTTAGCTAGCTAGTTAAATTGGAGGCTTGTGGTAAGTAATTCGTGTTTTACACCAAGAATGGTGTACATTTCTATATCATTGCTCAATTATTTTTTCCTTAATCATCATCATCATCATCATCATCTTGTACAGTTTCCAGCCCCAGGCTGGGTCTGTTTGGAACATAAGCCTTGCCACTTAGTTCTTTCTTCCCACCACCTCTCCGCTGTCACTCTGGTCCAGTCCTCGCCTCTCTTCTTGACACATTCCTCCACTCCTTTCAGCCATCTATCTCTTGGTCTTCCCCTTGGTCGTTTCTTCTGCATCTGCATCTCATGTATCCACTTGGGAATCTTCTTCTCATCCATTCTCTTTAAGTGTCCATACTACCTCAGTCTTGATGTCTCAATCCTACCTTGCAAGGGCTCCTCTTTCACCATTTCCCTGACCTTTTCATTCCTCACCCTGTCTCTTCTTGTTACTCCGATCCTACTTCGCAGGAACTTCATTTCACCTGCCTGTATTCTGCTTATGTCTCTTTTCTTCATTGTCCACGTTTCTGAAGCATAGGTCAGTATCGGGATATAGTAGCTTCTGTATAACACTTCCTTGCTTTTTTGTGGGACATCTTTATTCCACACTAAGCTCCTAATGCTTCTCAGAAATGCTTCTGCCTGTCTGCCACGTTCCGTAATCTCTTTGTCATTTCTCGCATTTTCCTCCACTATACTTCCCAAGTACTTGAGACTTTCCACCTTCTTCAGCTGTCCACCTCCAAGTGTTATCCCACTCATTGGTCTGTCCTTTTTCCTGGTTGTTAACAGGATCTCACATTTACTGATGTTGAACTTCCATCCGTACTCTCCCACTGTTTCTTCCCAAGCCTTCAGTTCCTCCTGAATTTCCTCCTCCTTGTTTCCCCAGACCATGAGATCATCTGCAAACACCATTGCTTTCATCTTATCTTCTCCTATCTTTCCTGCTATCCGTGTCATTACCTCGTCCATAACCACAATAAAGAGAACGGGTGACAGCGCACTACCCTGTTTCAGGCCACTCATTTGTCTGAACCAGTCTGTTCTTTCCCCTCCAACTTTCACACAACTCACACTTCCACAATACATCTCCTTCACTCTGCTTACAGTCTCTTTTTCCACTCCCATGTTTTCCATTGCTTTCCAAACCTTCTCCCTACACACACTATCATAGGCCTTTTCGATGTCCAGGAAGGCCATCAACAGATCCTCTCCAAATTCGCAGTGGTGTTCCTGGAGCTGTCTCACTGAAAATATGAGATCCACTGTTGATCTCCCAGGTCTGAATCCATACTGCTCCTCTCTCAATTTTCTCTCTACTATGGCTCGTATTCTACTTTCTAATATCTTTTCATATATCTTGGCACAGTGAGGTATGAGTGTGACTCCCCTGTAATTTCTGCACTCCTTTCTGCTTCCTTTCTTAAATATTGGGATAATTAACCCTTTCTTCCAATCTTCTGGGGTCTTTTTCTCCTTCCATATCACCCTCATCAAACGGTACAGCCACTGTTTCCCAACCTCCCCTGCTGCCTTCACCATTTCAACACTCACTTCATCCACACCTGGTGCCCTTCCTCGTTTCATCTTGTCTATAGCCATTTCCAGTTCTCTCCAAGTCAGGTCCTTTTCCATTCCTGTGTTGTCTTCTCCATCTTCCAATACATTGTCTTCCTCCCTATGACCATTTGGATTCAGCAAATCCTCAAAGTACGCTTTCCACACTGTCTTGAGTGTCTCTTTGTTGTGTACCTCATTTCCGTTTTTGTCCATCATTACCACATCCTCTCGCAGACCCCTTCTCTTACTTTTGACCATCCCATAAAGTACTTTCTTATTTCCTCTGCTGTTTTCCTCCATCATCTCTGTCCACTTTACCATACACTTCTTCCTCTCCTCTGCGACAATCTTGTTTGCTTCTTTCTTCTTTATCTTATAATCTTCCCTTGCCAGATCAGTTCTTTCCTGGAACCACACTCTGAAAGCCTTGTTCTTCCTTCCCACAGCTTCTTTTACTCTCTCATTCCACCATGGTGTCTCTTTACACCGCTTTATGTTGCTTGTTCTTCCACATACTGCCACTGCAGATTCCACCATTGTGTTTTTGAATTGCTTCCATTCCTCTTCCCCTGTTTTAGGATTGTCTGTTGGCATCCTTTCCCTTATTATCTCTGGAATTCTTCCTTGACTTCCTTTTCCTTGAGTTTCCATACTTTGATTCTCCTTTCCTGGTACTCTGTCCTCTTGCTATCCTTAACAACTCCCAGGTTCATTACAAGTATTCTGTGGTCGCTATCTAAGGCCTCTGATGGTATTACCTTTATATCTCTGACACTTCTCTTCATTTCCCAGTCGTACAGCATGTAATCTACCAAAGATTTCTTTGTTAAATCACTGCTGTACCACGTTACCTTGTGGCTTTCTTTCTTCCGGAACCAGGAGTTGCCTACCACTAAACCGTTTCTCTTGCAAAAATCCAGCAACTTTCTCCCTTCTTTATTCCTGCTACCCCATCCTTCTGCTCCCAATACATTTTCATATCCTTGCCTTTCACTTCCTACATGTGCATTCAAATCTCCCATGACAATGATGCTCTGCCCATTCAACTGCTGTTGTAGCTCCTCCTCAAAGTCTTCCTTCTCTTGAGCTGTACATCCAACTTGAGGGGCATATACCTGGGCTATCTCCAGGCTTCTTCCCTTTACAGTTACTCTGATCTTCATGATCCTGTCACTTATTCCCTTTACCTCTTCCTTCATTCCATCTCTCACAACTACTCCTACTCCGCTGTTCCTTCCTTCACTGTTCCCACTCCAGTACAACCGGTACCCTTTCCTCAGTTCTCTGCGACCTTCTCCTTTCCATCTTGTTTCTGCCAAGCCCAGTACATCCAGTTTTCTTCTCTCCATCACATCTACAATCTCCTCCACTTTTCCTGTCAGTGTCTGTATGTTTAATGTCCCAACTCGTAGTCCATTAGCATATCCGGGTCGTCGTCGTTTGCATCCGTCCTTTCCGAGGCCTGTTCCTGGTTTGAAAGCAAATATGATATCCACTACTGGCTTGCTAGGCCTATCGTAGCTTTCCTTAATCCAAGGGCTAATAACCTAATTAACTTTTACCCACTCTTCAGTACCGTTAGAAACATCACCCTCATTCCCATTGTTTGGATTGGAACATAGTTATGCAGACCAATTTCCAGCCTTGGAGATTATTCTTTATAGAATAGTGGAAAAATATACCCACCCTACCCCCCAAATGGCCAATCACTCACTGATCAAACTGTACTAACTTGAGTGTACTGCGCCCGAATTCCTCTAAGTCAACGTCCCGAATCCGCGCAGATGGAAAAAGGATCGTAGGGATGTCAATACCCGGCTAAGAATTGAACATGTCCTACCGGGCTGATGACTAGAGAACCCTGAACACACATAACGCACCTCTAACTATACTACTACCTAGTTGCATGCAGAACAGCTTAAAAAGACAAAAGTTGAGCACAAATGAGCAACTCGGCTCTCGGGTAGATAAGGTAAACATGTCGATTCACTGTCTGCATCTAACTAGCAGTATCGTTATCGGGTAATTAAGTATTGAAATAAGAATCAGCTCTACAAAAACGTAGCAAGTGTATAAAAAGCACTTGCCATTTATTCACTAAAATGAACATTACAAAAATGTCCCTAACATTGGTTAAAATAAAATGAAGTAATGACATTCAAATAAAATATCTGCCTTCTCTCGGCATAGATGCGACTAAACTAGTCTCTTGTGCATCACACTCAAAATTACGTGAATATCTTTCCTTGAAAGATATTTCAAAACAAAAGTATTTCACATCCATATAAATACTGTACTACTCTTCTTAATATATCTCACTTCATCGTTCAAATTCTACATACATATTCCCTGCTTAATACAACGTTAATATTTAATATTTATAGCGTCAAATCTATAAATATTAATGAAAAATTGTTAATAATAATAGTAATATCTGTTTTTATATACATATATACAATATAGCGTCCAGCACGATTTCTTTCTTCATGCATTAATTGCATAGAGTTCTTTTCTACTTCTTTTCTCTCGTATTTCACACAATATGTCTGTCAAATCCTGTATTACATTTAAATTATCAATGTGAACTGTTGTAACAAACACTTAAGTTCATGACTATTCACTTAAATTTACAAATTCGGTATTTAATCATCAATAATATTACAAACTTGCGACGCATGACTTTCAGATAAGCTACCCAAAACAAAAATAAGTGTGCATGGCATTCAAACTCCACTACTCACACTCGTAACTCTCCATAAATACATATTTCGGTTTTACTCAACTTAACACATTGTACTTCATATTTTATCATCAATAATTCTTTATCTCACACTCTTCATAAACATACTGGTGTATTTTTGGAAATACACGGAAAGAAAGAATTAGCTTTTGCTGTTCTTCATTACTTTATATCAGTCCATTTATTTCCATTTCATTCCCGCACACACCAACATCAAAATTTTACCTCCTGTTTTCCCGTGCATTTGTTCATTTTTTCTGTCAGTTTTTTTTACAGAAACGCATATTCTGTCGAACCAGCCTGACAGCGTCCCATCGCTGCCTTCCGAACTTCCATTGCTTCAAGCCATGAAGACTTCTACATTAATCCGCTGGGCGTCGTGTTCTTCACCAACCAACTACTCCGTGAAGACACCGCTCCAAGAAGAATTTTGTTTTTGTCAAGTTTTTTCATGTTCATGTATAACCGCTTTGTTTCCTCCCCTTACTCGCCCGCTTCCCCCTCTTCTCGCCTCCTCCTACTGCTCGCTCCTCCACGCGCGCTGCCCGCTCGATCGGTCACTTCACTTCTACTTCTCTTCTCGACTTGTCTCCGTGCCGTGAGCAACCGCTCACTCACTCAAGTGCACTCAACTTCTTGTTGGACATGCCGTCTAGGCTAGTGTACTTTCGCTGCGTCTAGCAGCCCTCACTTGTGCGTCGGAAGTCGACCCAGTCAGTTCGAGCTCCACTAAAGCTCGTCTCCTCAACTCTAGAGGCAAACTTTTAAATTTCGACGCCATGTTCGAATTTTAGTATCAACCGTCAACAGGAACATCGCCTTCTTCATGAAGCAAAGATAAGTACCGACTTCAGGTTTTAACCTCATTCTCCTCGCTTTTTAAAGGCTCAATGCTTTTATTTGGATTTTATAGACAGTGAAAGTTGCTATGTGAAAATAACTGCTTTCAAGAGATCTTCTTGATCAAACTTAAACTATCAAGTCTAACTTTCAATATGAAAGATTTTCTGAGATGCTATCTCACATCGAGGGATATATCTAAAATACACACTGTCTATATAATCTAGCTTTCCGCCGAGGGATTCTCTACTCAATTCAAACAACTCATCATTGCTCTGGAACCTTCCAGAACCAGCACTCTATCTACCAGTTATACTGTCACGTACTTTCCACTCACATATGGGAATACTTTTTCAAACTAAGGAATCTTGCTTATGAACTGCTAATCAATATCTACTTTTTCTTCCTCCGGAGGGATTTTTCTGGTGCATTCAACTATAACCTACAAGTTTCTCAAGCAATAGACTCTCGCTAATCTAGTGTAACTAGTTATTTTCCACCATTGCAATAACTTTCTTCGCCATCAACTTTTTGTGCTACTACAGTGAACATTTCAACTATATCAACTGACTATAGTGAAATTGTGCCTGTTCTACTTTTCATCCGCGTCGCGCTCGTCCGAGTACAATAAATACGGCCATGAACACTTTTCCACAATCCCATTTGATCTTTCCCAAACCCTTTACTAACAAACCAAAATAATAAAATTGTTACTTTAGGTCTTTTTTCAATGAGGTGTCACTCTCAATAAGTGCCCTCCCTTATTTGCCACATGTATAACGAATTAATGTCTGTAAAACTTCGTGTCTAGTACACGCCTTAAATTATATTGTTTCTCCCTTCTAATGAGGGAATCCAATTCTTTCTACTCAAAAGTGAGTTATCTCTAGGTTTCACGAAAGGGAAACTTGCCCCATTTTTCTCGTGGTCCCTACTTAAACATAGGAGTTCTAGAAACTTCCTTTCAATTGTTCTCTTCAGGTTTCACAATAAGTGACCTGCCCTATTTGTATAATCCAACCAAGTATTTCTGTATCAATACAAGAAGTTATAGAAACTTCTATTTTATTCTTCCTGCTTTTTGTTGTTGTTACTTTCGAAGTTGTTATTCTTTCTAAGATCCTTATCTAGAAATTGTTAAAGTACACACCTTGTACTTGATTTATTGTTTAACTTTAATTACGTCAGTCATCTTTAAATTTTTCATTTATTTATCTTCGTCATTTCAAAATCTTACGAAGATTTTAAAGCATATAAAAGGTTCGAAACCAAAAGAGTTATCAGTTGCCTGGCGCAAGCTTTAGATGTTTTCGGAGGTCTGCGACCCCAATTGTTTATAAAATTCAAAATTATATATTTGTTACAAAACCTACTTCCCTTTACATTGTTAAATAGATTAGATATATGTTTTTTGCCTTATCATTTCTCTAACATAACGGCTAGGCAAGATCCTGTCTTCTTTGACTCTTCCTATTTAATAAAAATAAATCTATTGATAGGGTTTTCACCACTTGTTGTATTTGAGCAAGAACTCTTAATTATAACTTATGTCAAACTCACTTCCTATTTCTCCATCCCTTTTCTCCAGTCAGAAACCCACTTCCTTTTCTTCATTATCTTCCCTTGGGGGTTAGGTTATTCCCAAGCTAATAATCTACCCAAAATTTGGTGCCGAAACCCGGGAGAGTCCATTTCTCAGAGTCTATTGATGAGAATCTATTCGTTATTTATTGCTCAAAGTCTATTTGACAATATTTTGCAAATCATTAATATTTGCTTTGAATTTTTCAGCTTTAACTTCACAGTGCAAAGCTGGTGAAGGTGGTAGAGGTCGTTCCTGTCTTCTTCAGCCTGTCTTGCTTGCAACCTGTCTTCTGCTGCCAACCTGACAGCATTTTCAAAATTTCAAAATTTCATTAATAAAATAAATCCCGCCGATTGTGATCTAGACGTCTTGACACAACGCCTTAAGTTGTACGAACGGTCCTACGATTACTATGATCAAATTCAAACCGACATTGAATCCGGTTGCCCAGAACTTCAATCGGATCGGGATGAGGTTGAACCCTTGTATTTTGAAGGGATTGCCAAGGCCCACCAACTGATCCACAGTATCTCAGACCGGACACTAGGGTCATCAATCCGGCCCAGTTCGCACCCGCTTCAGTTCATAAGGACAAACCGAAACCGTTACTTCCTAAGATAACTCTACCTCACTTCTCAGGCCAGGAAGTTGAATGGTATTCCTTTTACGATCATTACTGCTCCCTTATCCATGAAAACAAAGGCATTCTCGATATCCACAAATTCTATTTCTTGCGTTCGTCCTTGGAAGGCCAGGCCTTGGCCTTGGTTGAGTCACTGCTTTTATGCGCAGATAACTACCACATCGCCTTTAATCTCCTTAAAGAGAGATATGGTAATGTACGTTTGTGTGTTGCTCGCCACATTCGCTGCCTGTTCAACTTGCCAGTCGTAAAACCTAATGACGTCACCTCTTTAAGAGACCTGTTAGACTCCATGCAATTGCACGTGAGAGCATTATACCAACTTAAGCAACCAGTCCAAACTTGGGACACCGTCCTTATTCATCTAGCTACATCCAGATTCGACTTTTCAACATTAAAGGCTTGGGAAATCGAACTCACTCGCAAGGATGAGCATTCTTTAGAACACCTCATCTCGTTTCTGAACAGCCGGTGCCAAGTCCTTACAGCACTCTCATTCCAGTGCGAAAATGTCGAAACGAGTCATCAGTGTCACATTCTGGATAAAAAACTTGTCTCTTCAAATGGACATCAGCACCCATCTGTCGAGAAAAAGCAAACACGTTCTGCCTCTTTCAACCATCCAAGAGAACATATTAGGCCGCTCAACAAATCTTTAAAATGCACGCTCTGTAAAAAGTTTCACACTTTGTATTCCTACAAATCCTTTAAAGAATTGTCTGTTGAAGACAGAAGGAAGTTTGTCTTCAACAATAAATATTGCCATAACTGCTTGTCACCTAAGCATTCTGCTTCTAATTGTACGTCTTCCAACCTCTGTTTTCATTGCAAAAGACCGCATCATTCTTTATTGCACTTTCATGATCAATCGAGGTCACTAGTACCTGCTTCTTCAAATTCCATACAGAGCAGCTCCGAACAAACTAATGCTTCTTCCTGCATTTCTAACGCCGAAACTTCTCACAGTGCGCAAGTCCTTTTGTCCACTGTACAATTCGAAATCCAAGATAAATTTGGAAATTGGTTTCGAACCCGTGGTCTTCTTGACTCCGCTTCAACTCACAACTTTGTTTCGCAATCGTTAATTAAAAAACTAGGTCTTTCTTCATCACCTACTTCCATCAATGTATCCGGCATTGACAATTTGAAAACTCAAGCCTTGCAATCTTCAAAATTGAAAATCAGAGACATTTGTCAAAGAAACACCAATCTTAACTTAAACTGTCTCATTCTTACCAGTATTGGCAAGGACACTCCTAGCAGCTCTATTAATACTTCCGGATTAAAGATTCCTTCGCATTTAAGGCTAGCTGATCCTCAGTTTAATGCTCAAGGCCCCATTGATATACTTTTCAGTGCCAATATTTTCTGGAATTGCCTTCGTAAACAAACCCGTAGGCTATCTTCAAACGTGGTCGCCAGAGACACCGATTTCGGCTGGGTCATTACTGGTCAAATACAACATCCCAGTCTTCAAACCAACTCGCAATGTCATTTTGTTACTGCCGATTCAAACCCCTTTTCTGAAAAAGAGAACACTTATGTTTCCGATCTCAATACATTTGAAAAACACTTGCCAAAACGATGTCTCATTGTAAACAACTACGTCACCTGTGTAAGTTGTTTAAATGGTTCTGCCTTATTTCCGCACAAAATGGCAATTCAAGTTCGCCTCGCCTTGGGTCACTTGGTTAACCTTCTCATGTCATTTTTTCTAGCAGGTAATTGTTTAAACTTTCTATCGAAAACTATCTTCCTCTTGTGTAAAACCCTGGCTATCAGTCACCATCATTTCGCTGTAAGCTATGTTTCACCTTCTCGCTATTTAGTAGGATGGCCATGGCCGCTTCCTTCCCTCTTCTTCACACTCGGAAGCCGCTTTTGAAACAGCTTGAAAATCTGAATTCTCTAGCATCTAGAATAACTATTCTTACGCATAAACTCCTTCTCAATGTCCCAGCTTCTCTTCTTTGTTCAGAAGAATTAAGCTTTTTTCTGTTGAAAATTGTCGGATTCCGTGATCCTCAAAATTATGCGAAATTGATTACTTGCTTTATTTCATATGTCTTTAAATTGGTTTTTCACGTCCAAGCTACGGATGACTGCATGACGTGTTACTTGAAGTTCCGCTTTAAGTCTCGGCTGATTGCACTTGCTTTGTTTGTTTATTTTGAGCTGCTTGTTTGTCAATCTCGTTTGTTTACAAGCTCGGGTAAGGCCAAGCTGCCGTTTATTTCCTCTATGCTTGACGAAGGTCAGAGCAAGTTTTCCTTATCTCAACTTTGGCTGACTGCCAACCATTGTCTTGCGAGTTGCTTCCGTAATTTCAGAAGCTGTTCACCTCCTTACCAAAGTAAACTTGTTCTGGTCAAGGACTCTTTCAGCTATTTATATTCGTTATCTCGCTGTACTATGTGGGTCAAGGTCGTTCTTACCTATCTCTCCCACTTGCTCACATTCGTATCCTATAGCTGTTTCGATCCTTGTTCCATAACATCGTTTCATATTTGTTATGTGCGTATGTATTGCTCCCTGCTTACATATTTTACACTTTTATTGCTCATTGTTAAACAAACTTGTTTTCTCTCGTCGTTACACACGATGTGTTTTTGCATCTATGCTTGTTACGTCACGTTTCTTGTTGACTTAAGTAATTTTCTGATTAACCTTTTTGATGCTTATTATAACTTAAGGTCATTGTTTATGGCTACTAGATTTTTGTTACCTATGGCGTTCTTGCCTTCTACTCGCATAGTTCCTTAGTTTATTTGGTATATTCTTATCCTTAATCGATGTACTTGTTTCTATACGCTTTGTTCAAATTTGTTAACTCTCCTTTCGCATCTTGTCGCGATCTTCACTAGAGCTTCATTTCTCGCAGCTTCTAGCTACTTTGTGATTGACAGCGTTGTTAATTCGCGCCCGTCGCCCCCGCATTCTAATAACCCTGATAACTTGCATCCACTTACACCTGGTCAGTTCCTCATAGGTGCTTCCCCTTTTTCCCTTTCTCCCTCTAGCATTGATCTTTGGCGAAATGACCGATTGTTACCCAGGAGGGAAGGGAAGAGTAAGAGAAAGAATGATCGTTACTACCAATGTGTTTATTATAAGACCTCTTTCATATTGTGTTCTTGTTCTTTGCTGGTGTTTGCTGTTGTCCCCCAACATGGTGTATTTTTGGAAATACACGGAAAGAAAGAATTAGCTTTTGCTGTTCTTCATTACTTTATATCAGTCCATTTATTTACATTTCTTTCCCGCACACCCCAACATCGAATTGTTACCTCCTGTTTGCCCCGTGCATTTGTTCATTTTTTCTGTCAGTTTTTTACAGAAACGCATATTCCGTCGAACCAGCCTGACAGCGTCCCATCGCTGCCTTCCGAACTTCCATTGCTTCAAGCCATGAAGACTTCTACATTAATCCGCAGGGCGTCGTGTTCTTCACCAACCAACTACTCCGTGAAGACACCGCTCCAAGAAGAATTTTGTTTTTGTCAAGTTTTTTCATGTTCATGTATAACCGCTTTGTTTCCTCCCCTTACTCGCCCGCTTCCCCCTCTTCTCGCCTCCTCCTACTACTCGCTCCTCCACGCGCGCTGCCCGCTCGCTCGGCCAATTCACTTCTACTTCTCTTCTCGACTTGTTTCCGTGCCGTGAGCAACTGCTCAATCTCTCAAGTGCACTCAACTTCTTGCTGGATATGCCGTCTAGGCTAGTGTACTTTCGCTGCGTCTAGCAGCCCTCACTTGTACGTCGGAAGTCGACCCAGTCAGTTCGAGCTCCACTAAAGCTCGCCTCCTCAACTCTAGAGGCAAACTTTTAAATTTCGACGCCATGTTCGAATTTTAGTATCAAGCGTCAACAGGAACATCGCCTTCTTCATGAAGCAAAGATAAGTACCGACTTCAGGTTTTAACCTCATTCTCCTCGCTTTTTAAAGGCTCAATGCTTTTATTTGGATTTTTTAGACAGTGAAAGTTGCTATGTGAAAATAACTGCTTTCAAGAGATCTTGATCAAACTTAAACTATCAAGTTTAACTTTCAATATGAAAGATTTTCTGAGATGCTATCTCACATCGATGGATATTTCTAAAATACACACTGTCTATATAATCTAGCATTCCGCCGAGGGATTCTCTACTCAATTTAAACAACTCATCATTGCTCTGGAACCTTCCAGAACCAGCACTCAATCTACCAGTTATACTGTCATGTACCCTCCACTCACATATGAGAATACTTTTTCAAACTAAGGAATCTTCCTTATGAACTGCTAATCAATATCTACTTTTTCTTCCTCCGGTGGGATTTTTCTGGTGCATTCAACTATAACCTACAAGTTTCTCAAGCAATAGACTCTCGCTAATCTAGTGTAACTAGTTATTTTCCACCTTTGCAATAACTTTCTTCGGCATCAACTTTTTGAGCTACTACAGTGAACATTTCAACTATATCAACTGACTATAGTGAAATTGTGCCTGTTCAACTTTTCATCCGCGTCGCGCTCGTCCGAGTACAATAAATACGGCCATGAACACTTTTCCACAATCCCATTTGATCTTTCCCAAACCCTTTACTAACAAACCAAAATAATAAAATTGTTACTTTAGGTCTTTTTTCAATGAGGTGTCACTCTCAATAAGTGCCCTCCCTTATTTGCCACATGGATAACGAATTAATGTCTGTAAAACTTCGTGTCTAGTACAGGCCTTAAATTATATTGTTTCTCCCTTCTAATGAGGGAATCCAATTCTTTCTACTCAAAAGTGAGTTATCTCTAGGTTTCACGAAAGGGAAACTTGCCCCATTTTTCTCGTGATCCCTACTTAAACACAGGAGTTCTAGAAACTTCCTTTCAATTGTTCTCTTCAGGTTTCACAATAAGTGACCTGCCCTATTTGTATAATCCAACCAAGTATTTCTGTATCAATACAAGAAGTTATAGAAACTTCTATTTTATTCTTCCTGCTTTTTGTTGTTGTTACTTTCGAAGTTGTTATTCTTTCTAAGATCCTTATCTAGAAATTGTTAAAGTACACACCTTGTACTTGATTTATTGTTTAACTTTAATTACGTCAGTCATCTTTAAATTTTTCATTTATTTATCTTCGTCATTTCAAAATCTTACGAAGATTTTAAAGCATATAAAAGGTTTGAAACCAAAAGAGTTATCAATTGCCTGGCGCAAGCTTTAGATGTTTTCGGAGGTCTGCGACCCCAATTGTTTATAAAATTCAAAATTATATATTTGTTACAAAACCTACTTCCCTTTACATTGTTAAATAGATTAAATATATGTTTTTTGCCTTATCATTTCTCTAACATAACGGCTAGGCAAGATCCTGTCTTCCTTGACTCTTCCTATTTAATAAAAATAAATCTATTGATAGGGTTTTCACCACTTGTTGTATTTGAGCAAGAACTCTTAATTATGACTTATGTCAAACTCTCTTCCTATTTCTCCATCCCTTTTCTCCAGTCAGAAACCCACTTCCTTTTCTTCATTATCTTCCCTTGGGGGTTAGGTTATTCCCAAGCTAATAATCTACCCAAAATTTGGTGCCGAAACCCGGGAGAGTCCATTTCTCAGAGTCTATTGATGAGAATCTATTCGTTATTTATTGCTCAAAGTCTATTTGACAATATTTTGCAAATCATTAATATTTGCTTTGAATTTTTCAGCTTTAACTTCACAGTGCAAAGCTGGTGAAGGTGGTAGAGGTCGTTCCTGTCTTCTTCAGCCTGTCTTGCTTGCAACCTGTCTTCTGCTGCCAACCTGACAGCATTTTCAAAATTTCAAAATTTCATTAATAAAATAAATCCCGCCGATTGTGATCTAGACGTCTTGACACAACGCCTTAAGTTGTACGAACGGTCCTACGATTACTATGATCAAATTCAAACCGACATTGAATCCGGTTGCCCAGAACTTCAATCGGATCGGGATGAGGTTGAACCCTTGTATTTTGAAGGGATTGCCAAGGCCCACCAACTGATCCACAGTATCTCAGACCGGACACTAGGGTCATCAATCCGGCCCAGTTCGCACCCGCTTCAGTTCATAAGGACAAACCGAAACCGTTACTTCCTAAGATAACTCTACCTCACTTCTCAGGCCAGGAAGTTGAATGGTATTCCTTTTACGATCATTACTGCTCCCTTATCCATGAAAACAAAGGCATTCTCGATATCCACAAATTCTATTTCTTGCGTTCGTCCTTGGAAGGCCAGGCCTTGGCCTTGGTTGAGTCACTGCTTTTATGCGCAGATAACTACCACATCGCCTTTAATCTCCTTAAAGAGAGATATGGTAATGTACGTTTGTGTGTTGCTCGCCACATTCGCTGCCTGTTCAACTTGCCAGTCGTAAAACCTAATGACGTCACCTCTTTAAGAGACCTGTTAGACTCCATGCAATTGCACGTGAGAGCATTATACCAACTTAAGCAACCAGTCCAAACTTGGGACACCGTCCTTATTCATCTAGCTACATCCAGATTCGACTTTTCAACATTAAAGGCTTGGGAAATCGAACTCACTCGCAAGGATGAGCATTCTTTAGAACACCTCATCTCGTTTCTGAACAGCCGGTGCCAAGTCCTTACAGCACTCTCATTCCAGTGCGAAAATGTCGAAACGAGTCATCAGTGTCACATTCTGGATAAAAAACTTGTCTCTTCAAATGGACATCAGCACCCATCTGTCGAGAAAAAGCAAACACGTTCTGCCTCTTTCAACCATCAAAGAGAACATATTAGGCCGCTCAACAAATCTTTAAAATGCACGCTCTGTAAAAAGTTTCACACTTTGTATTCCTACAAATCCTTTAAAGAATTGTCTGTTGAAGACAGAAGGAAGTTTGTCTTCAACAATAAATATTGCCATAACTGCTTGTCACCTAAGCATTCTGCTTCTAATTGTACGTCTTCCAACCTCTGTTTTCATTGCAAAAGACCGCATCATTCTTTATTGCACTTTCATGATCAATCGAGGTCACTAGTACCTGCTTCTTCAAATTCCATACAGAGCAGCTCCGAACAAACTAATGCTTCTTCCTGCATTTCTAACGCCGAAACTTCTCACAGTGCGCAAGTCCTTTTGTCCACTGTACAATTCGAAATCCAAGATAAATTTGGAAATTGGTTTCGAACCCGTGGTCTTCTTGACTCCGCTTCAACTCACAACTTTGTTTCGCAATCCTTAATTAAAAAACTAGGTCTTTCTTCATCACCTACTTCCATCAATGTATCCGGCATTGACAATTTGAAAACTCAAGCCTTGCAATCTTCAAAATTGAAAATCAGAGACATTTGTCAAAGAAACACCAATCTTAACTTAAACTGTCTCATTCTTACCAGTATTGGCAAGGACACTCCTAGCAGCTCTATTAATACTTCCGGTTTAAAGATTCCTTCGCATTTAAGGCTAGCTGATCCTCAGTTTAATGCTCAAAGCCCCATTGATATACTTTTCAGTGCCAATATTTTCTGGAATTGCCTTCGTAAACAAACCCGTAGGCTATCTTCAAACGGGGTCGCCAGAGACACCGATTTTGGCTGGGTCATTACTGGTCAAATACAACATCCCAGTCTTCAAACCAACTCGCAATGTCATTTTGTTACTGCCGATTCAAACCCCTTTTCTGAAAAAGAGAACACTTATGTTTCCGATCTCAATACATTTGAAAAACACTTGCCGAAACGATGTCTCATTGTAAACAACTACGTCACCTGTGTAAGTTGTTTAAATGGTTCTGCCTTATTTCCGCACAAAATGGCAATTCAAGTTCGCCTCGCCTTGGGTCACTTGGTTAACCTTCTCATGTCATTTTTTCTAGCAGGTAATTGTTTAAACTTTCTATCGAAAACTATCTTCCCCTTGTGTAAAACCCTGGCTATCAGTCACCATCATTTCGCTGTAAGCTATGTTTCACCTTCTCGCCATTTAGTAGGATGGCCATGGCCGCCTCCTTCCCTCTTTTTCACACTCGGAAGCCGCTTTTGAAACAGCTTGAAAATCTGAATTCTCTAGCATCTAGAATAACTATTCTTACGCATAAACTCCTTCTCAATGTCCCAGCTTCTCTTCTTTGTTCAGAAGAATTAAGCTTTTTTCTGTTGAAAATTGTCGGATTCCGTGATCCTCAAAATTATGCGAAATTGATTACTTGCTTTATTTCATATGTCTTTAAATTGGTTTTTCACGTCCAAGCTACGGATGACTGCATGACGTGTTACTTGAAGTTCCGCTTTAAGTCTCGGCTGATTGCACTTGCTTTGTTTGTTTATTTTGAACTGCTTGTTTGTCAATCTCGTTTGTTTACAAGCTCGGGTATGGCCAAGCTGCCGTTTATTTCCTCTATGCTCGACAAAGGTCAGAGCAAGTTTTCCTTATCTCAACTTTGGCTGACTGCCAACCATTGTCTTGCGAGTTGCTTCCGTAATTTCAGAAGCTGTTCACCTCCTTACCAAAGTAAACTTGTTCTGGTCAAGGACTCTTTCAGCTATTTATATTCGTTATCTCGCTGTACTATGTGGGTCAAGGTCGTTCTTACCTATCTCTCCCACTTGCTCACATTCGTATCCTATAGCTGTTTCGATCCTTGTTCCATAACATCGTTTCATATTTTTTATGCGCGTATGTATTGCTCCCTGCTTACATATTTTGCACTTTTATTGCTCATTGTTAAACAAACTTGTTTTCTCTCGTCGTTACACACGATGTGTTTTTGCATCTATGCTTGTTACGTCACGTTTCTTGTTGACTTAAGTAATTTTCTGATTAATCTTTTTGATGCTTATTATAACTTAAGGTCATTGTTTATGGCTACTAGATTTTTGTTACCTATGGCGTTTTTGCCTTCTACTCGCATAGTTCCTTTGTTTATTTGGTATATTCTTATCCTTAATCGATGTACTTGTTTCTATACGCTTTGTTCAAATTTGTTAACTCTCCTTTCGCATCTTGTCGCGATCTTCACTAGAGCTTCATTTCTCGCAGCTTCTAGCTACTTTGTGATTGACAGCGTTGTTAATTCGCGCCCGTCGCCCCCGCATTCTAATAACCCTGATAACTTGCATCCACTTACACCTGGTCAGTTCCTCATAGGTGCTTCCCCTTTTTCCCTTTCTCCCTCTAGCATTGATCTTGGCGAAATGACCGATTGTTACCCAGGAGGGAAGGGAAGAGTAAGAGAAAGAATGATCGTTACTACCAATGTGTTTATTATAAGACCACTTTCATATTGTGTTCTTGTTCTTTGCTGGTGTTTGCTGTTGTCCCCCAACATGGTGTATTTTTGGAAATACACGGAAAGAAAGAATTAGCTTTTGCTGTTCTTCATTACTTTATATCAGTCCATTTATTTACATTTCTTTCCCGCACACCCCAACATCGAATTGTTACCTCCTGTTTGCCCCGTGCATTTGTTCATTTTTTCTGTCAGTTTTTTACAGAAACGCATATTCCGTCGAACCAGCCTGACAGCGTCCCATCGCTGCCTTCCGAACTTCCATTGCTTCAAGCCATGAAGACTTCTACATTAATCCGCAGGGCGTCGTGTTCTTCACCAACCAACTACTCCGTGAAGACACCGCTCCAAGAAGAATTTTGTTTTTGTCAAGTTTTTTCATGTTCATGTATAACCGCTTTGTTTCCTCCCCTTACTCGCCCGCTTCCCCCTCTTCTCGCCTCCTCCTACTACTCGCTCCTCCACGCGCCCTGCCCGCTCGCTCGGCCACTTCTCTTCTCGACTTGTCTCCGTGCCGTGAGCAACCGCTCACTCACTCAAGTGCACTCAACTTCTTGTTGGACATGCCGTCTAGGCTAGTGTACTTTCGCTGCGTCTAGCAGCCCTCACTTGTGCGTCGAAAGTCGACCCAGTCAGTTCGAGCTCCACTAAAGCTCGCCTCCTCAACTCTAGAGGCAAACTTTGAAATTTCGACGCCATGTTCGAATTTTAGTATCAACCGTCAACAGGAACATCGCCTTCTTCATGAAGCAAAGATAAGTACCGACTTCAGGTTTTAACCTCATTCTCCTCGCTTTTTAAAGGCTCAATGCTTTTATTTGGATTTTATAGGCAGTGAAAGTTGCTATGTGAAAATAACTGCTTTCAAGAGATCTTCTTGATCAAACTTAAACTACCAAGTCTAACTTTCAATATGAAAGATTTTCTGAGATGCTATCTCACATCGAGGGATATTTCTAAAATACACACTGTCTATATAATCTAGCATTCCGCCGAGGGATTCTCTACTCAATTTAAACAACTCATCATTGCTCTGGAACCTTCCAGAACCAGCACTCTATCTACCAGTTATACTGTCATGTACCCTCCACTCACATATGGGAATACTTTTTCAAACTAAGGAATCTTCCTTATGAACTGCTAATCAATATCTACTTTTTCTTCCTCCGGTGGGATTTTTCTGGTGCATTCAACTATAACCTACAAGTTTCTCAAGCAATAGACTCTCGCTAATCTAGTGTAACTAGTTATTTTCCACCCCTGCAATAACTTTCTTCGCCATCAACTTTTTGTGCTACTACAGTGAACATTTCAACTATATCAACTGACTATAGTGAAATTGTGCCTGTTCAACTTTTCATCCGCGTCGCGCTCGTCCGAGTACAATAAATACGGCCATGAACACTTTTCCACAATCCCATTTGATCTTTCCCAAACCCTTTACTAACAAACCAAAATAATAAAATTGTTACTTTAGGTCTTTTTTCTATGAGGTGTCACTCTCAATAAGTGCCCTCCCTTATTTGCCACATGTATAACGAATTAATTTCTGTAAAACTTCGTGTCTAGTACACGCCTTAAATTATATTGTTTCTCCCTTCTAATGAGGGAATCCAATTCTTTCTACTCAAAAGTGAGTTATATCTAGGTTTCACGAAAGGGAAACTTGCCCCATTTTTCTCGTGATCCCTACTTAAAAACAGGAGTTCTAGAAACTTCCTTTCAGTTGTTCTCTTCAGGTTTCACAATAAGTGACCTGCCCTATTTGTATAATCCAACCAAATATTTCTGTATCAATACAAGAAGTTATAGAAACTTCTATTTTATTCTTCCTGCTTTTTGTTGTTGTTACTTTCGAAGTTGTTATTCTTTCTACGATCCTCATCCAGAAATTTTTAAAGTACACACCTTGTACTTGATTTATTGTTTAAATTTAATTACGTCAGTCATCTTTAAATTTTTCATTTATTTATCTTCGTCATTTCAAAATCTTACGAAGATTTTAAAGCATATAAAAGGTTTGAAACCAAAAGAGTTATCAATTGCCTGGCGCAAGCTTTAGAGGTTTTCGGAGGTCTGCGACCCAATTGTTTATAAAATTCAAAATTATATATTTGTTACAAACCCTACTTCCCTTTACATTGTTAAATAAATTAAATAATTGTTTTTTGCCTTATCATTTCTCTAACATAACGGTTAGGCAAGATCCTGTCTTCCTTGACTCTTCCTATTTAATAAAAATAAACCTATTGATAGGGTTTTCACCTCTTGTTGCATTTGAGCAAGAACTCTTAATTATAATTTATGTCAAACTCTTTTCCTATTTCTCCATCCCTTTTCTCCAGTCCGAAACCCACTTCCTTTTCTTCATCATCTTCCCTTGGGGGATAGGTTATTCCCAAGCTAATAATCTACCCACATACTGTATTATCGCAACTTTTATTACTCTTCCTTCCAAATAATGCCTGTCGCATATCTCCCTCTTAGCACTTTCACAAAAACTTCTACAAACCATATCAAATACCTTCAACAAGGTAAGATATTCAGCATTCCTGCTGGACATTACCACTGTAACACCTTTCATGAATACACTACTCCTCCTCCGACATAATCTTCTATCGATTATACAATTCCGTGCTATATCTCACCTATTATATCTCTCACAAAATATTATCGCGTATCTCTTCACACTTTCACTTACATAAATCATGCCATATTTCCTTTCTCCGCTTTAAATACATCTCCGTTACAATTTCTAGCTTCTCTCTGAATGTGAAGTCTGCTCGCGTCTGTTATTCAAATAATAATATCTTTACCTCACGTCCTTTTCATTGCAATTGATACTTAATTTCCTTCCTTTAATCTTACAAAACCTTTCCATAACAACTATTGATCCATAATCTTTTTACATTTCTCTCTTGCATCATTCAGTTATGCCTCCAAAATACGCATACTGTTCTTATGTTCCAAATAACCTCTGGGTTTTACAATGTCATCTTCTCAAACAATGGGGTTCCTTCAATGCAAATATTGAATACTCCTGTCAATAATTACGGTTTTATACATTATAGTTTAGTTCCTGTAACGAATTAGTTTTAATATAGGATCATTATGTCCTTTCTATCTCCTACCTGACACATACAAACTTTTTACGCTTGTCAAATACTCATGACTCCTTTCTCTCCGCTGTTACAATAATAGTTAATGCTCATGACTCCTTTCTCTCCGATGTTACAATATTTACGAAAAAATACTCTAGTGATCGCAGAGGATTCACTTTCAAGCACAAATCTAAGTGTTAGCTTAATAAACTGCAAAATAATTACGGTGAAAATATCATCAATAAACGTTCAAAATACGTCCAAAATTTTGTATGAAAATTTCTACCAAAATTTCAACATTCTAGACAAAATAATAACATGAACTATGAATAGCAAAATTAGATGTTGGCCAAAATACTGGAATAACGCGTACAAGTTCAAACTACATAAGTGTGTAAAATATCACTGGTCTACCTTCAAAACTGTGCCGCTGGTAACAGATCTGCTGATGTTGGTATTTGCGGAATCTCACCACATGCTTCGGGAATGTGATACTCGTCTACCATCTGGACTGCACGTGTCTCACTGCTTCCGTCTAGACTGCTTGGCTCGGCGCACAGCAAGGGATGGGGTGAGGAAACCGGTAGTCAGGTGGGATCTCGCCAGGCCGCTTACTCTCTCGTCCACGCCAATGACCTCGCTCAACTGTAGCGCTTAAGTCTTCCCGGTCAGATGACCTCGATACTCCTCTCGCTTCTTTCTTGGGTCCATCTTCTTCCTGCACATCTCTGGATGTTCTCTGATGTTGGTAGTATTACAGTGATGCTTCTTAACGTGAGAAATCATCTCAGCATGTGAATTTCTCTCCATTGTAGTAGATTGTTGCGTTTGTTTGAGCGAACTGCAGATGTTAGCGCAGCTCGCTTCCATAGTCAAGCTATCATGGTCGAATCTGGATCCCGATTGTTAGTATAGCTTTACTTTCCCTTCATAGATGAAGAATTAAAACATTCTCCTCTCTTCTGAACAATAGTTAGGCGTAATTTCTCCCCTTCGACCGAATTCAATATCCATCTTGTATGATATGATGTGTTTCTTCAGTAAAGTATTTCAATAGTTCAATCTTCTCTTCTTCTGCGTAGTCTCGAATTGTAGTTCCAATATACTGCTTCCAAAATATAATGAAGTATCACGACGTATATTTCTTGTCGGTTCTGTTCAATATTTCTTCTCAGTTGTAGTACTAACTTATTTATTCATGTCGTTCCATATTATTGTTATATCTCTTCATACTGAAGTCTTAAATTTTACAAGTCTTTATCTCTTGTAGATTGTAGAGTGAATTATAGTACATGTTACTTCCACGGAAGTTCGAATAGAAAGAGCCTCGCTTCTTGGCGTTTGCTAGCCTCTTCAGTCAGATTTCCCTCGTAAATCTGCTGTCCTAGCCTCACTCCGCTCTGTAAACTTACTCATTCGCTTATATCTCCTCTCTCAGTTATCCAATTTAACTTCTGTCTTGCCAATTAAATTTCTCCTTCCTTCCTGATGAATTTGATATGTCACACTCCTTTATAATATTAAAATAATATATTTAATATTTATCAGTTCCGTCTTAATCACGTCTGGCTGCGTGGCTCAGGGGTAACGTTCTCGCTTGCTGAGCCCAAGGTTGCAGGTTCGAAACCTGGCGCAGTCAGGTGGCATTTGAGGGTGCGCAAATGCGAGGGAGCCGTGTCAGTACATTTACTGGCACGTCAAAGATCACCTTCGGGGCAAAATTCCGGCACCCTGGCGTCTCTAAAAGCCAGTGTAGTTAAAAGGGACGTAAAACCAATAACATTATTATTATTCGTCTTAATCAATCTTCCTTCTGATTGGATGTCTGCTTTTTATGGCGCGCGTCGTCCACGCGACATCCCTTCTTCTCTCACTCTGGCTCGCGTTCGACCTCTGCTTATCCTTGTGACGTCCCCTAGTCTCAAAAACTGGTTTCTCGCAACCAACATTGATGAAACTGTACACTTTCCTGGACTCGGCTCAAGTCATTTACTCTTGGTTAAAATATATCATGTAATAAAATTTCCATTCCTTCTCCAAATAAGCACATATCTTCTGGCTAAAATTTTACCAATAGCTTCTTAGTCCATAAACTCTCTTCCTGTGTATAAATCTGATTCATATCTCGAAAAATTTCATACACATATTTTCTCTGATTCTCTCGGTTCATATCTCGTCCGGTGATATAGTCATGGCTAGACATGATTTCGAGCGCATTTCCCCTTTCGACCTTAATAGAAAGTATAGAATGGACTTTCTTTTACCACATATTATTCCTGTACGTAAGTATGCAGTCGAAATTGTGTCTCTTACTGTATCTTGGGGTAAAATGTTTTAAGTTTAGAGTGGTTGTATTTTCCAATAATGTGATCATCACTTATTCTGGCTATTGCGTAGCAATTATTGCCATATACTTTAGCTAATTTGAACGGGCCTTTAAATAGGTTAGAGAACTTGACATATATCTTTCTCAGAACATCAGCCTTCACCTGCATCCTTATAAGAACTAAGTCTCCGTCTCTCAGTGGTCGGCTGAATCCTTTTTCTCGCGTTCTCTTCAATCTCTTTTCTGCCTGTTTGTAGAGATGTTCTCTTGCTTTTCCTATTCTTCTATCCATCGGGGTTTCTACATCCTCTTGAATGTCTATGATTCCGTCCAATGGTCTTCTCGGTTTCTCATCACGGTGTAACACACTAGGAATCTCATTCGTGCTCTCATGACGAGTACTATTCATGCAATATTCTACCAATGGAACTATCTTCACCCAGTTCGCATGGTTTTCTGAACTGTATAGGCGAATGTACTTAGAAAGTTCAAGCATCGATCTCTCTATTGGATTTGTTTGTGGACTGCGTATATAACTATAGATATGACTAATGCCTAGTCTATCCATGGTTTCTTCAAACTCTGCAGCTGTGTACTGAGATCCATGATCCGTGATTAATTTCTCTGGCTTTCCAACTTCGGTATCACGTTCTTCTCTTTATGTTTCCAAACAGCTTTCGTTGTTGCCTTCTGCATGGGGTTTAATATAAAAAATTTTGAAAATACATCCATGGTGACAAGTACATATTTGTTTCCTCTTTTACTCTTGGGGGCAGGACCAAAAATGTCCTGGCTGAACAATTCCAATGGCTTTGTTGGTATAATGGCTTTCTGTTTCTCAAATAACAATTCTGAGTTGTATTTATTCTTTTGGCATAATTCACAAGATCGTATGACTATTGCAATAGATTCTCGCATGTTGATCCAGTAAAATTTTTCCTGGGCGGTGCTGTAGGTTTTTTCTAATCCACCGTGTCCAATACACTTGTGTGTTAACCAAATAACTGGTACAATTAGTTCTGGAGGTACCACTACTCTGATTTTGCTATGTCCTGCATCCACATATTTGCAAACCTTGTCTCCTTGTAATAGAGAATGTTTAGACTTCCTCCGCATTTCTTCGTAACGTGCATTCTGTACATTCATTCTTCCGGTCAAATACTTATACATGTTTCTCAGAAATGCATCTTTCCTCTGAAAGGTGGTTATTGTAGCTAATTTGTCCAATGTTGCCTGATCTTCGTCATCCGTCTGGATTACATTGACTCTGACGTTTGTCTTGGATGTTGGATGCCCCGATAATATGTCTGCTAACAAATTATCCTTACAGGACACGTGACTAATGGTTGCAGTGAACTGTTGCAAGAACATAGTCCATCTAGTTATTCTGTCGCTAGACAAATCAGATTTTAACATAAATTCCAATGCCTTATGATCTGTTCTTATGAGTGTAGGATGTCCTAGCAATAACTTTTTCCACTGTTGTAACGCGTTAATGACCGCTAATGCCTCCAGCTCTGTGGTATAGTAATTCACTTCGTGTGACCGTAGCTTCCTACTGTTGAATGCTATGTAATGATTGTTTCCTTCAGCGTCTTTCTGGTATAGAACAGCGCTTACTCCAATCCTCGATGCATCTATCTCTACAATAAATGATCTCTCAAAATCTGGATATTCCAACTTGATGTTGTTCTTTAGCATCTCTTTGGCTTGCGTGAAAGCAATTTCCGCCGTTGCGTCCCACTTCCATCTGTTATTCTTCTTCAAAAGTTCATGAAGTGGAGCCATCACTTCAGAATAACGTGGACAATGACTGCTAAAAAATTGGCATAAGCCAGCAAAGGCTCGAATATCCTTTATTTTCTTCGGTCTTGGAAATTCCATAATTGCTTCAATGTTATCATTGTTTGGATGATAACCAAATATACCTATGGTGTGTCCTAGGAAGTTTATTTTCTCTTGGAAAAAGTGGCGTTTGTTGAAGTTGACTTTTATGATAGCTTCTCGTAAGTTCTCAAACAATGTTTTTAAATGTGGTAAATGTTGCTCTGGCGTTTCTGAGGAAATAATCAAGTCGTCAACGTAGCATATGACGTACTTCTTAACCACTTCGCTCAGCTTATTATCAAGGGCTCTGATAAGTGCTGGGCTCGAGTTTACCAAACCAAACGGAACTCGACGAAACGTGTAACTAGTCTCGTTAAATTGAATCCTGTATAGCATCTGCTATCTTCAGTCAATTCTATTTGATAAGAACTGGCCGTTAAATCAATAACGGAATTTTCTCAGTAGTTCCCTTATTTTAGGTGGTCGGTCCTGTTCTTTCAGCAAACGTAAATTGATTTGACGAGCATCTAAACAAACCCTCAGATTTCCATTAACCTTCTTCACCACGGTTGTGGGGTTTAAGTAAGGGGTAGCTTGTTTCTGTATAATTCCATCCTTTTCCATTCCTTTTATAATCGCGGAAACTTCCTCTTGATATTTTTCAGGAATATGGTAGAGTTTCTTCTGAAATGGAGCATTATCTACCAAACGAATCTGGTATTTGAAACCTCTTATCACTCCTGGTTTTTCATCAAATATGTCTGCAAAATGCATAATTAATGCTTCCAATTTCTCCTGATAGTATTCATAATTCTCTATGGGATACATAGAATGTCTTCTGCCTTCTTCTTCTATTTCCATGACCATCTCTTCCAATTTTCCTTCACAGATACCATCTTCTATGCAATGCTCTTGTTCCTTTAATTTCGAAGTTCCATTCTCGGTTTGACCATTATTAAATAGTATAATTCCATTTGTCAAGTCTATAATAGCTCCAGACTGTGTAATAAAGTCAATACCCAGTATTGCATCAAAACTAATATGATACAACACTATGAATATCTGTTCATATCTCTGCTCATTAATATAGAATTCCAACAATGCTTATACTTTACACTTCATAGTCTTGTCATTAAACACTCCTCTTACTTTTATTGTTGACACAGGCAATGCAGTTAGTAAATTTCCTGCTTCTAGTTCCTGGAAACTGTTCTCTGATAGTATTGAAGCTGTAGCACCAGTGTCTATAAGAGTTCTCAAAGTATTCTCTCCTACTTTCATTAGAATGATTGGTAGTCTTGCCGTGCTTCCTCTCTTCGGCTCCTCTCTTTCATATAACAACTCCTCATCGGTGACTTCATAAAGTTCGTTAATGGCGATCTCATGCCTCAATATTGTGTGATCTACGCTTTCTTTTAATTCCTTTTCTGAAATGGCGTTTTTTGTTTACCCCTGTCATGATTTTGACCTTCATGACTAGTGCCTGGTTGTGGTTCCACATTTTCTTGCGTCTGATGTTGGGGTTTTTCCTTTCTTTCTTCTCTTTCTCTTTGGTTTCTTCTGTATTCCAGACTTTCCCTTTCTCTATCTTCGTAATATCTCTGCACATTTCCATTAACTCTCCACCTGCTTCTTTGATAACCATTCCGTTGTTGTTGTTGTTGTTGTTGTTGTTGTTGTTGTTGTTGCGAAGGGCGTTGTTGATTTGGTTGTTGTTGTTGATTACCCTAATTCCAATCCTGTATCTTGAATATCTTCTTGGATCTCCTCCGTTTTGTCTTTCGAAGTAACTGTTTCTACGGAATCCAGTATTGTTGGTGTTATTATGCTGGTATCCAGTCCTTCTCTGTCTATCGTTCCAGTATCGATTCTTGTACGGCCAACCTTCTCTGGTTCGGTTGTACCCTGGATCGTATCTAGTCCTACCATAATTTTTGTGTCTTATGGGACCTGTTCTAACTGGATCTACATCAGTTTGTTGGGTCTGATCTACTAAGACTGTATGTATTTCTCTGTTATCATGTCTAGTACGTGGATTATGGGTTTGAATTTGCCCTGGAGTCTGTGATATCGAACTCGTATGATCCAATCGTCGCAGCATCTCTGCCATGTACTCTAATGTGCATACTTTTGATGAAATTAAATGTTTTCTGACCTCGGCTGGTAGCTGTCTGGATATGACTTGTATCAGCTCTGGTTCTCCTAATGGGGTTTGAAAATGTTGAAGACGGGCTAACTGATTTGTGAAGTAACTCGCATAACCTGTCGGTACTGAATATGGGTACTGTGACCGTTTAGTTGATGTCAACAACCACGATGACTCAACTAACGACACATAAATCGAATAAAAAGTACCGTGAGGATCAGGTGACCTTCCAAAAAGGCTAAAGCGGCACGAGAGTCCGTAGTCCACAGGGATCGTGGTACATGGTGACGAGGGTCATAGACCGCCTAAGGAAAGGTTCACCTTAAAACTAGACTGAGAAAATAAACATCCAGACTCATGTAAAACACCGTGAAAATTTATTAAAATTCACAAGCCCCTAGCCTAGTTCGGAGGGTTATAATCGGCTAGTCCGCAAATTAATAAATAAACTAAGATAAAGAACAGGTCCCCTACCTGAGAAGTTACTGAAAACCCTCGCGAAAGATCTAACTCACAATGATAAAGCAACAACAGCAACGCTAGGAATATGGCACGACGCAAGTCCCTAGTTCAAGTTACAAGATCAAGCTAATATCTGAATTTACATTTAACAGGGAAGCAAAACAAATCTAGGTTAGGACGGTACCATTTCGACATTTAAATTTAACATTAATTCAACTAGCTAAGTCCTATCAATTAACAAAATTTACGGCGATAACGTCCGTAAAAGAAAACAATTACATCCAAAAGCTAAGTGTACAGCCATGAAAAACAAACAATTTAATTATGATTAATAACTATGTGCTAACAGCACACAATAAAGTAACATGTAGGGTTTAGTACACTTGACATCATAAATTAATAACGAAATGGACACAGTAGTTTTATTAAAAATTCCTGCCTACACCTTGGTTTACTCTTTGTAAACCATAGTCATCTAATGTGTATAGTTACGGTGACGAATGCGCAGTTGAGACCACGTCTGACATCGCATGGCCTGAGCTCCACAAGCTACGAACTCTAGGTTCGCACATGCTTCAGGTCGCTACAAAAATGTCAACTGTCCTAGTCATTTCCTCACAAGGAAATTATCTTCAACTGCACGGCTATGTCAACAGTTCCAGAATGCAAAGAACAAAGTTAGATAGAAAGAATCGTTAGTTAGGCTTGTTTTACAACAATTATGCATTTTATTATTAGAATGTCGGTTTATAGGTTTATCGTAGGTTTATGGCGAATAACATTGACAATAGCCTGGGCACGGAGTGTCTCCAACTGAGATCATTCTCCACCAAAATGCCTCGACTCAACAGTCGGAATATAATCAACGAGTATAACAACTCGGACACACAATAACACGGGTTACCAGCGGCGCTAAGCTCGCGTTCAATAACTCTGGGATAGGCCTGTACAACAGTTACCTTCCAGTAACATCTGGTCAACGGGATCATCCCCGGACAAAGCATACAATAACATCCTGCTATAACAGGGTAGACTTCACCATCCTATAGAAAACCTTACATAACTGTACCTGTCATACGACAATACACGCAACAGAGCGTTAAACTAACAAAAACCGATCCATAAAACAAGTGATCAAATACAAGAGTGGAAACTGATTTCCATAAGCAAAATAGCAATGAAAGGAAAAGCGAATACAAATTGTACTCTGTCCTCGTCTATAGTAGTTTTGTCTCACAATGAAGCAGGCGTGCTCTAGGTCACTGGGTTACATAACCAGTTTATTCAAGGCCGGCGATTTAATCAATACAAAACCTGCACTTGGCCGGTTCATAAAAAACCTTACCATATGTTACGGATCTCTACAGAGTCCGTGTATCAAACGCACGCTATAAATCTGAGTATAGTAATACACTTCCGTCTTTCTACCGAAGACGTCTAAATGAAAGTAAACTTACAATAACTGAAGCTCTTTGCTTTAAAAATGCAACTCAGTAGTTGCTAGAACATCAAATAAAAACGTGTCTCACACGACACAAGAAAAAAATGATAAATGTGGCACAGATTCACACACTAGATCTGCTTAATGATACGTTGGGAACCGCGTTCGATGCTAGGCAACGAAACATTCCTTCTAGTTGTTAGGTTCAAACATGACCAAGAATAGCTTCTGAGCTTATTCAAAATGAAATATAATGCATTTACAAACTGGTAGTTACTGTCGACTACCTAAATGATACGACCGTTCTAACGACAGTCAGGGGTGTAACAAAGGATGGCTGCGAAGAATGCAGTCAATTAATAACCAAGGCATCTGATTGCCATAACTACAGTCAGCAAAGACTTGAAAATTACCCCAAGTAGGGTTGAACAAAATAGCCTCAAAATGACTACGATCAGGTTCAGCAAAAAGGTAGGCATTGACGTTCCACGACGTTCACCAAGCTGCACCAGGGCTGACCAAAATGTCTGACCCCAAGGGTGTCTCACTCTAAACTGAAATAAATGACATCTAACTAATCTAGTTACATCCCTACCTAGAAAAATGGCTGACACTGAGTGTGGTTGATTCACAAACTACATTAAAACTACTATACCACCAGAAACTAGAACAAAGAAGGGGTGTGACAAAAACTCACGAAATGGAGGAGCTCTCACTCAGCTCTCTATTCCACAACAAGGGTTGTACGTAAACCTCTCTGGCTCTCTGGATCGGTATCCTCCTCATCAGGATTCCCATCTGGACTCCCCCAAAGACCAGGGTTCGATTTGTCCCTGTCGACATCTTCGTGGATATGCCTGGAAATGGCATTTTGGCTCCTTCCCTCTCGTTCATCGTTCTGGAAGTTCCACCATCATGCTGGTTCCTGTAGAAACGTCACCCCCCCATACTGGGATGGTATTAGCCCATGGTGACTGCTTCAACCATGGTGAATAAAAGTCCAATCACGTGGGTAGCGAAATAAGTTGCGTGATTATTCATCCTCTCACTTCCAAAATTATAATGTCCGTCGTGACTATTATAGGCTTCAATTATAAAATACGACACAGCCTTAATCTTGCAGATGTGGATTAGCATGTGAGCTAATACTATTTTATAACGCTGCACGTGCTAGTGACGCTACTTTTGTATCACGCAGCATCCGTGAATTATACGACGTTTCAAAGATGAAATTTCCACTTTGGCAATTTAAATATCTCATACTATTATAATCACACTTATTCAGGATAATTGTAACACTATTACCTGTATATTTCCACTAGGCATCTGCCCTCCACATACGCGTGGGTAATATGTGATGTCACAGCAATGTTGTGCAATACACTATACTTGCCAATAATTATTTCCCAAGCTTCTTATTTAATTCACTGGACTTCATCGACAGTGAATATTAGTATTTGCTTGCTCGATGGCACCTTATAATCACTTTTAACGCTAAACAGCGGATATTCTTCTACGTCTCGTAGGACAAATGTAATTCCACGCCTACACAAGGCGGATTCTCAAGACGCAGTGCTCCGGTACTGGGTGTCTCTAGAAAGTAGGTCGTCAAAACGAAAACGTTGAGCGACTACTTACGTTCCTTTTTGCGTATCTGCAAGGGTATTACCTTACCTAAAGTAAAAATAAACATTCTCCAAAATGTTTTAATAATGCAGCATGACGAAATGGAATATTCTGAGTCTCGTAGGAAAGATAAAAATAATTAATAAGACCTCAGATAATAATTAGCAGTTTACACCAAAGTCAAAAGTGCGATTCACCGCTACTTCAAAGTATCGCGTGATCTCTCAGCTTCACGTGGCTTCCTGGGTGTGTTCAAAAGTACAACATCCCCTCATAAATGCTCTGTCATAAAAAAAAATCACATGAACCATAGCTCAGCGGGTTCATCTGCCTCTCTGTCGTTTCAAATAAAATGTTGGGATAACATTTTTATTTGCTTTGAAATTCATTCAAGAGTGATATTTTTTTAGATTGGCTGCATTAAAGGTTCCAATGCGTTCTCCTGTCCTAATGTCTTCTATGACATAACTTCCATTGTTCAAAGGCTGTCGGATACGACTAGGGCCATAATACAAGGATAGAAATTTCCCATATATGCGGTCTATAGGACTAGAAATTCCGGGTCTCCTTATAAGGATAAGGTCTCCTTCTACTAGTGGTTCTCTAAACCTCTGGCGTCTAGTTCTTCTCAAGCGCTTGGCAGCTTGTCTGTCCATAGTCTCTCTCGCAGCTAAAAGTCTGCTGGCATGTGATGGTTGTAAACAAGGTGGATTTACAATCACACGATCCCATATTCTCAGCGGCATCTGGTTCAAATGCAAGACCATAGGTATTTGACCAGTGCTTTCATGTACTGTTGAATTAATACATTTTGCCATAATAACAAGGACTTCAGTCCATCGCCAGTGTTCTTCTTGACAATATAATCGACAGAATTTTGCGATAATAGACATCACGCATTCTGCTGTGATGCTCTCTGGATGGCGAATAGATGATAAAACATGACCTATTTCCAGCTCGTTCATAGAATTGGCAAATTCTGCTGAGGTGTACTGTGATCCGTGATCAGTCAACAAGAATTGTGGCTTTCCTGCCTCCGGTATCACTTGACGTCTAATCCTCTGAATAATCTGATGTGCAGTAGCTTTTTGAATCGGATGAAGCATCGTATATTTCGTGAACACATCCACCGTTACAACGATGTATCGATTCCCACGACGAGCCTTAGGTATTGGGCCATACAGGTCCTGTGCATACAACTCTCTAGGTTGAGTTGGTAGTATTGGTCTAGGTTGTTCCTTCAGCAAGTGTGACGTGTATTTGTTCCGCTGGCATGCGTCGCAAGCACGTAAACACTGTCTAACGGTGGCTCCTAACCCTTTCCATGTGAAAGACTCCTTGATAGTTGCAATGGTTTTGTCTGTTCCACCATGTCCAATGGATAAATGTACCATAAGAATAACAGACTCTTGGTATCTCCTAGGAATAACTGCACGCAGTTGAGTGTGGTCCTCGTCTACAAACTTGTATAAGACACGATGATAAATCTAATAATCATCTGCAACAGCAGCAATCCTTGCATAATGATCATCCTGTGGATCCATTCTTCGTTCGTCGTTCGTCCAACAAGTCTTCTTGGATTGGCTCCCAGAGTAATATAGAGGCAGTTACTCGGTGCTCAACCAAACAAGAATCTATTGATTTTTCGGAGTTTTTTTTCTGTCATGGCGAGAAGTACTGGGCTGGTTCTGCTCCGTCTCCTGCGCCGAATGTCTATTTTCCCTCGAAGTAGGGTTCCGTTCTCCGTCTTCTTGGATCTGCAATTCTCTCAATTGTTGGAGGTACTCACGGCTCTCCCGCGCTCTTCCTTTCCAATCCCTGTCTGGCTGGTATCTAGGGTCTCGATTTCTGTCGTAACCCCCACTATATCGATAGTCTCTACGGATACGTCCGTGTTGCTGATTTCTTCCTTCATTCCCTCGGCGGTTGTTTTCATGACGTCGGTTGTCGTCCGTCCTTCGGTCGAATCGCCGGTCCCAATGACTTCGCCGGTCATCATGTTGATTTCGAGTATACGGAGTGTTGTTCCATTCTCTCCTGTTATAACTGTAATTGTTATCACGTCGCCCAGAATCCTCTGTGGTTTGTGTTTGTTGTGGCGTCTGGCTCACTTTATCAACAGTCGTCAGATTCATATGTCTATCCTCGCGCCTATCAGCCTTCTGCTGACGGTGTGTAGGAAACTGTTCTGTGTTAGCGTCCAACCTTCGCAGTATCTGGTCACACTGCTGGAAAGTGGATGCCCCTGCAGCGATTAACACACGTTGTACATCCGCAGGGTACTGCCAAACAATTGTGTTCACCAAATCTTGTTCGGACAACGGAGGCTGAAGACAACGGAGCTTCGCGAGCTGTATTGCGAAGTAATTCGCATAACGAGTAGGTGTATTGGAACTGTACCTTCGAGTGTACATCTCAGCTCGGATGCTCTGCTGGATGTCGCTCGACCAATATGTTCTTAATAACGCTTCCTTAAAGTCTTGGTAGCCTGTGAATGAGTATCGGAATGCTCTAAACCAGGTACCGGCTTGTCCCTCAAGCAGTCGCTCTATAACTCTTAGTTCCCTCTCTGGAGTTACCATAGTATCACGTAAGTAGCTTTCGACATTTGCTAGGAATTCCACTGGAGTAACACCGCTCCCAGTTCCCGAGAAGCGAGCTGGTTGCTCCTCTCTTGAACGAATTATGGTGACATTTCCCTGCGTATTCGCGGGTCTGAAAGTATTTTGCATGTAACTCTGCGTAGGAGTGTTAGTCTCATGACTAATTCGATTAGATGCTGGTTGAAACGGGTGAGCGTTAAAGTTCAAGGTCTGACCTTGCGCTATATTAGTGAATTGTGACGGTTGCGGTTCCATAGGCGCGCTGGGTTGGAAATGGGTAGGCATCATTCCTCCTGATTGAGATATAGGCGTTTCCTGAGATTCTCCCATCTGTGGGTGTACGTGTCTCTCTCTTGGAGTCGTCTCGAGTCTGTCCAGGCGTCTTTCTATTACTTCAAGACCTGGGATGGTTCTGGCTGCGACTTTGTTGCCTAAGTCGTTCAATTGCAGCTCGATCCTGTCAACCTTTCCCTTGAGGTTTGTGTCTACCTCGCGTATGGCCGTCCTAAGGTTATAACTGAGGTCTAACCTCTCGGTCACCGCGACTTCCTCAAATCTCTTTTGTAAGGAATCGATATCTCCTTCAACTCTGGACATATTTTCTTGGATTTTACCCACATCGTCTCTAACCTCGGCTACCTTAGCCTCGACTGTAGCTTCGTGTTCGTTGAGGTCACCTCTCAATAACATGAGGTCAATTTTGTGTTCCTCATGATGAACATCAACTGTCTCACGTAGACTGGCTACGGTTTCCGTCAATTCAGAAATGTTTCTCCTGTTGGTGTTAAGTTCCTCTTTAATCTCCATCATGCCATCAACGATAGTCTTCACGTTGTTATTAACGGCATTGGCAGCTCCTCTCATCAAGATTAAACCAACGTTCATGGTTGCCATGTCCTTCTTCACATTTCCGATAAATCCCTCGACGTGATCTAGTCGAGTCCCGAATTCTTCCCTGGTATGTTCCAGATCCGCTCTCATGTCTATCTGGACTTTATTCAAGGTTGTCTGAATTTGAGCTGTGTGCTCCTCCAATCGGTTTTGCACCTCCTCCCTAGCTCTATTCATCTGGTCGGTTAAGCAATCTACGCGCTGGTTAGCTCCTGATGGTGTCGTATGACATCAACCTTAACAGCTGCTAAACCTGTCGTCAGATCATTTCTCGCTTCGATCCTATATGTGTCCATGTCTGCCCTGACTTGAGTTAAATCAGCCCTAACATTATTTATAGACTGAGTGTTAATCTCTAAGTCCTGTCTTACATTGTTGACTGCCTGTCTTACCTGGTCCACATGACCACTGACATTGTTGACTTCCTGTCTAACCTGGTCCACATGACCACTGACATTGTTGACTTCCTGTCTAACCTGGTCCACATGACCACTTACAGTATTTACAGCCTGAGTATTCTGACCTAAGTCAGCAGTAATCTGTTGAAGATTGGCATTCACACCTGCCATCATCTCTCCAAACACACGACGAATAGTTTCCTCATCCATAGATAAGAAATATATGAGAAAGTGAGGGATCAATTTCTACTGGAACTTACAGCTATGATTAGTTACTTGGTGGTATAAAGCTTGCTTCATTTATATAAATATCACGAGTACAGCTGGAGTATGCAAACTAAGTGCTTCTACATTTACAAAGACAACGGTGAGCAAAGCAAAGTATTACATTTACTTAGGATGAGGCATCATCAAAGAAAATCCTATCCTTCATTTATTCAACACTAAAGCCTCACCCCATGGACTTCTATCAAACATGAATGCCATGCGGTCAATTGATCTGCAGTACGACTTTCTAAGTTCGTCCCAGTCCTGTCAATTTACCATTAATCAACATTAGGATCCTCAAAAAAAATAACATGGTACTGAGGGTCACCACGTTAACGTCGGCACATGAGTTGGGCGCCATTTTATGTGACCGTTTAGTTGATGTCAACAACCACGATGACTCAACTAACGACACATAAATCGAATAAAAAGTACCATGAGGATCAGGTGACCTTCCAAAAAGGCTAAAGCGGCACGAGAGTCCGTAGTCCACAGGGATCGTGGTACATGGTGACGAGGGTCATAGACCGCCTAAGGAAAGGTTCACCTTAAAACTAGACTGAGAAAATAAACATCCAGACTCATGTAAAACACCGTGAAAATTTATTAAAATTCACAAGCCCCTAGCCTAGTTCGGAGGGTTATAATCGGCTAGTCCGCAAATTAATAAATAAACTAAGATAAAGAACAGGTCCCCTACCTGAGAAGTTACTGAAAACCCTCGCGAAAGATCTAACTCACAATGATAAAGCAACAACAGAAACGCTAGGAATATGGCACGACGCAAGTCCCTAGTTCAAGTTACAAGATCAAGCTAATATCTGAATTTACATTTAACAGGGAAGCAAAACAAATCTAGGTTAGGACGGTACCATTTCGACATTTAAATTTAACATTAATTCAACTAGCTAAGTCCTATCAATTAACAAAATTTACGGCGATAACGTCCGTAAAAGAAAACAATTACATCCAAAAGCTAAGTGTACAGCCATGAAAAACAAACAATTTAATTATGATTAATAACTATGTGCTAACAGCACACAATAAAGTAACATGTAGGGTTTAGTACACTTGACATCATAAATTAATAACGAAATGGACACAGTAGTTTTATTAAAAATTCCTGCCTACACCTTGGTTTACTCTTTGTAAACCATAGTCATCTAATGTGTATAGTTACGGTGACGAATGCGCAGTTGAGACCACGTCTGACATCGCATGGCCTGAGCTCCACAAGCTACGAACTCTAGGTTCGCACATGCTTCAGGTCGCTACAAAAATGTCAACTGTCCTAGTCATTTCCTCACAAGGAAATTATCTTCAACTGCACGGCTATGTCAACAGTTCCAGAATGCAAAGAACAAAGTTAGATAGAAAGAATCGTTAGTTAGGCTTGTTTTACAACAATTATGCATTTTATTATTAGAATGTCGGTTTATAGGTTTATCGTAGGTTTATGGCGAATAACATTGACAATAGCCTGGGCACGGAGTGTCTCCAACTGAGATCATTCTCCACCAAAAAGCCTCGACTCAACAGTCGGAATATAATCAACGAGTATAACAACTCGGACACACAATAACACGGGTTACCAGCGGCGCTAAGCTCGCGTTCAATAACTCTGGGATAGGCCTGTACAACAGTTACCTTCCAGTAACATCTGGTCAACGGGATCATCCCCGGACAAAGCATACAATAACATCCTGCTATAACAGGGTAGACTTCACCATCCTATAGAAAACCTTACATAACTGTACCTGTCATACGACAATACACGCAACAGAGCGTTAAACTAACAAAAACCGATCCATAAAACAAGTGATCAAATACAAGAGTGGAAACTGATTTCCATAAGCAAAATAGCAATGAAAGGAAAAGCGAATACAAATTGTACTCTGTCCTCGTCTATAGTAGTTTTGTCTCACAATGAAGCAGGCGTGCTCTAGGTCACTGGGTTACATAACCAGTTTATTCAAGGCCGGCGATTTAATCAATACAAAACCTGCACTTGGCCGGTTCATAAAAAACCTTACCATATGTTACGGATCTCTACAGAGTCCGTGTATCAAACGCACGCTATAAATCTGAGTATAGTAATACACTTCCGTCTTTCTACCGAAGACGTCTAAATGAAAGTAAACTTACAATAACTGAAGCTCTTTGCTTTAAAAATGCAACTCAGTAGTTGCTAGAACATCAAATAAAAACGTGTCTCACACGACACAAGAAAAAAATGATAAATGTGGCACAGATTCACACACTAGATCTGCTTAATGATACGTTGGGAACCGCGTTCGATGCTAGGCAACGAAACATTCCTTCTAGTTGTTAGGTTCAAACATGACCAAGAATAGCTTCTGAGCTTATTCAAAATGAAATATAATGCATTTACAAACTGGTAGTTACTGTCGACTACCTAAATGATACGACCGTTCTAACGACAGTCAGGGGTGTAACAAAGGATGGCTGCGAAGAATGCAGTCAATTAATAACCAAGGCATCTGATTGCCATAACTACAGTCAGCAAAGACTTGAAAATTACCCCAAGTAGGGTTGAACAAAATAGCCTCAAAATGACTACGATCAGGTTCAGCAAAAAGGTAGGCATTGACGTTCCACGACGTTCACCAAGCTGCACCAGGGCTGACCAAAATGTCTGACCCCAAGGGTGTCTCACTCTAAACTGAAATAAATGACATCTAACTAATCTAGTTACATCCCTACCTAGAAAAATGGCTGACACTGAGTGTGGTTGATTCACAAACTACATTAAAACTACTATACCACCAGAAACTAGAACAAAGAAGGGGTGTGACAAAAACTCACGAAATGGAGGAGCTCTCACTCAGCTCTCTATTCCACAACAAGGGTTGTACGTAAACCTCTCTGGCTCTCTGGATCGGTATCCTCCTCATCAGGATTCCCATCTGGACTCCCCCAAAGACCAGGGTTCGATTTGTCCCTGTCGACATCTTCGTGGATATGCCTGGAAATGGCATTTTGGCTCCTTCCCTCTCGTTCATCGTTCTGGAAGTTCCACCATCATGCTGGTTCCTGTAGAAACGTCACCCCCCCATACTGGGATGGTATTAGCCCATGGTGACTGCTTCAACCATGGTGAATAAAAGTCCAATCACGTGGGTAGCGAAATAAGTTGCGTGATTATTCATCCTCTCACTTCCAAAATTATAATGTCCGTCGTGACTATTATAGGCTTCAATTATAAAATACGACACAGCCTTAATCTTGCAGATGTGGATTAGCATGTGAGCTAATACTATTTTATAACGCTGCACGTGCTAGTGACGCTACTTTTGTATCACGCAGCATCCGTGAATTATACGACGTTTCAAAGATGAAATTTCCACTTTGGCAATTTAAATATCTCATACTATTATAATCACACTTATTCAGGATAATTGTAACACTATTACCTGTATATTTCCACTAGGCATCTGCCCTCCACATACGCGTGGGTAATATGTGATGTCACAGCAATGTTGTGCAATACACTATACTTGCCAATAATTATTTCCCAAGCTTCTTATTTAATTCACTGGACTTCATCGACAGTGAATATTAGTATTTGCTTGCTCGATGGCACCTTATAATCACTTTTAACGCTAAACAGCGGATATTCTTCTACGTCTCGTAGGACAAATGTAATTCCACGCCTACACAAGGCGGATTCTCAAGACGCAGTGCTCCGGTACTGGGTGTCTCTAGAAAGTAGGTCGTCAAAACGAAAACGTTGAGCGACTACTTACGTTCCTTTTTGCGTATCTGCAAGGGTATTACCTTACCTAAAGTAAAAATAAACATTCTCCAAAATGTTTTAATAATGCAGCATGACGAAATGGAATATTCTGAGTCTCGTAGGAAAGATAAAAATAATTAATAAGACCTCAGATAATAATTAGCAGTTTACACCAAAGTCAAAAGTGCGATTCACCGCTACTTCAAAGTATCGCGTGATCTCTCAGCTTCACGTGGCTTCCTGGGTGTGTTCAAAAGTACAACATCCCCTCATAAATGCTCTGTCATAAAAAAAAATCACATGAACCATAGCTCAGCGGGTTCAGTACTTCTTGGAATAGATTTCAGCTCTAATGTCATACTGTAACTCTTCACTCCAAAATCCTTTTAATAGCGCCTCTGCAAACTCATCGAAGGTGTTGTAGGTGTATCGGTAAGCTCTGTGCCAAATTAGGGCCTCCGATGCAAGATATTTCTCCACAACTCTCATTTCTCTTTCTGTGGGTATCCTATTTTCGTCTAGGTAATATCGCATGTCCCGTAAAAATTCTACGGCTGTGACATTTCCCTCCCCAGTAAACTTATTCGGTCTTTCTTCATGGCTTTTGATCACTACCACGTTATGATTATTCCTGCTCTCACCCTGATCATTTGTTCTTCCTAACATATCCGGTTCTCTTGTTATTCTCTCCGTGCGTTCCGTTCCATAAATATTGCGTGATCTACTGAACATGTGAGTGTCAACGCTCTGCTTATCTTCATCCTGTCCATCCTGTCCAAATCCCAACTTATTCAATTCTCCTCTTAATTTGCTGTCTCTTTCCTTAAAGAATTCTTCTAAGTTTTGTTTCATAGTGGACGTGTCCCTGATCGACAGAGATTTCATTTGCTCGTGAAGCTCATCTATTTCTTTCTCCTGTTTCGACTTGACCTTTGCTACCTGAGTATTTAACTCATCTACTAACTTCCTAATCTGTTCTAGTTCTTTAAATTTAATCCTATCAGTTTTACTCGTAATTTCGCTTAATGTTGTAACATTAGATTTTTCTAAGGTGTCAATGCGTTTTGTCAACTCCTCTCTCAACCCAGTTACATGTATGTTAGATTTACGTTCAATTTCCTTGACTTCTTTCATGATCTTACCTTGCATTTCAGAAATATGGTCACTACTACTCTTGGGCCGATAACCTAGATGTTAGGCCCCTTAAAACAACAATTATCATCAGCATCAGCATCAATAATACACTTGTTTATGTCTACATTAATACCTTCTGAAATCAACTTTTGTTGATTTGTTACCTTCTGTTGAAGCTTATCGACTGTACCATTTAAGGGAGTCAGCTGATTCTGTAGCTCACATTGGGATCCTGAAATTGTGTTAAAATGGTTTGTGTTGTCCACTTTAATTATGTCTATACACTTCTGTAAAGTCTCTTGCAACTGTTGAAGTTTTTTCTCCTCGTCTGCTTGGGATTTTCTAGGTTCTTCTTGAGCTATTCTGCTTTCTTCTTGTGCAAGTCTACTCAATTCTTGGGATACTTTTCCTTCATTCTGAGCATTATCTAAAGCTAATTTTATCTCCTCCTGAGCTTTTTCTGCCTTCTCTTGGGATAATCTGGCTTCTTCTTGAGCTTTTACTGCCTTTTCTTGGGATGTTGCTAACTCTGCTTTCACTTCTGACTTTACAGCAGCTGATGTGTCCTAATTTCTTTCCCTAACTTTTTTGTATTTTCGTGTGTGATATTGTGTAGGGCCTCAACTTCAGCAGTTAAACCTGCCTGCCTGTTCCTCATCTGCTCCAAAATTGACCTTATGTAGGTCATGTACTCAGACAACATACTCTGTATATATATATGAGAAATAGGGAAGTATCACTATTCTAAACACAGCGAAATTCCAGATTGACCAACAACTAAATTACCATAGATAACCAAAGTATTTCGTAAATATGTTCTACCTCCCTATCGAATATCTACACTAACACTAACGATGTCTACCACGTCATATAACCAACACTGACCACAATTCAACACTTAATTCCAACCAAAATTCACTAAATCATAATATCAGCTTTACATTTACGCTTTACTTGACCAAAATGTCTTTTGCCGGAACAATGCAAGATATGCCTCACAACTAAACGACTCCTCATATCAGACAATGGGAATTCGCTTCCACTACTTATCAGAGTGGGATCGTCATTTATAAATACAAACAAAACTCGACTGTGTCGTACACCAAACTTGCTTAAAATAGCCGTGATTACGGAATATCACCTAGTGTAACAAACTCAACACAATCGCTGGTCACTCACCTCTGGGAATTCAATTTCACGAATTTGAGAGACCCAGGCAATCGACAACGCCGAAGCCACACCAGTTGGGCAGCCATAAATTAGATATGCTATATGTGCGCGCTAATTCTTCTAAGTCAACGTCCCGAATCCGCGCATATGGAAGAAAAATCGTAGGGATGTCAATACCCGGCTAAGAATTGAACATGTCCTACCGGGCTGATGACTAGAGAACCCTGAACACACATAATGCACCTCTAACTATACTACTACCTAGTTGCATACAGAACAGCTTAAAAAACACAAAAGTTGAGCACAAATGTGCAACTCGGCTCTCGGGTAGATAAGGTAAACATGTCGATTAACTGTCTGCATCTAACTAGCAGTATCGTTATCGCGTAATTAAGTATTGAAATAAGAATCAGCTCTACAAAAACGTAGCAAGTGTATAAAAAGCACTTGCCATTTATTCACTAAAATGAACATTACAAAAATGTCCATAACATTGGTTAAAATGAAATGAAATAATGACATTCAAATAAAATATCTGCCTTCTCTCGGCATAGATGCGACTAAACTAGTCTCTTGTGCATCACACTCAATATTACGGGTATATCATTCCTTGAAATACATTTCAAAACAAAAAGTATTTCACTTCCATAAAAATACTTTACTACTCTTCTTAATATATCTCACTTCATCGTTCAAATTCTACATACATATTCCCTGCTTAATACAAAGTTAATATTTTTCGCAATTATAGCGTCAAATCTATAAATATTAATGAAAAATTGTTAATAATAATAGTAATATCTGTTTATATATACATATATACAATATCGCGTCCAGCACGATTTCTTTCTTCATGCATTAATTGCATAGAGTTCGTTTCTACTTCTTTTCTCTCATATTTCACACAATATGTCTGTCAAATCCTGTATTACATTTACATTATCAATGTGAACTGTTGTAACAAACACTTAAGTTTCATGACTATTCACTTAAATTTACAAATCCGGTATTTAATCATCAATAATATTACAAACTTGCGACGCATGACTTTCAGATAAGCTTCCCAAAACAAAAATAAGTGTGCATGACATTCAAACTCCACTACTCACACTCGTAACTCTCCATAAATACATATTTTGGTTTTACTCAACTTAACACATTGTACTTCATATTTTCTCATCAATAATTCTTTATCTCACACTCTTCATAAACATACTGTATTATCTCAACTTTATTACTCTTCCTTCCAAATAATGCCCGTCGCATATCTTCCCCTTAGCACTTTCACAAAAACTTCTACAAACCATATCAAATACCTTCAACAAGGTAAGATATTCAGTATTCCTACTAGACATTACCACTGTAACACCTTTCATGAATACATTACTCCTCCTCCGAAATAATCTTCTATCGATTATACAATTCCGTGCTATATCTCACCTATTATATCTCTCACAAAATATTATCGCGTATCTCTTCACACTTTCACTTACATAAATCATGCCATATTTCCTTTCTCCGCTTTAAATACATCTCCGTTACAATTTCTAGCTTCTCTCTGAATGTGAAGTCTGCTCGCGTCTGTTATTCAAATAATAATATCTTTACCTCACGTCCTTTTCGTTGCAATTGATACTTAATATCCTTCCTTTAATCTTACAAAACCTTTCCATAACAAATATTGATCCATAATCTTTTTTACATTTCTCTCTTGCATCATTCAGTTATGCCTCCAAAATACGCATACTGTTCTTATGTTCAAAATAACTTCTGGGTTTTACAATGTCATCTTCTCAAACAATGGGGTTCCTTCAATGCAAATATTGAATACTCCTGCCAATAATTACGGTTTTATACATTATAGTTTCGTTCCTGTAACAAATTAGCTTTAATATAGGATCATCATGTCCTTTCTGTCTCCTACTTTACATATACAAACATTTTACGCTTGTCAAATACTCATGACTCCTTTCTCTCCGCTGTTACAATAATAGTTAATGCTCATGACTCCTTTCTCTCCGATGTTACAATATTTACGAAAAAATACTCTAGTGATCGCAGAGGATTCACCTTCAAGCAAAAATCTAAGCGTTAGCTTAATAAACTGCAAAATAATTACGGTGAAAATATCATCAATAAACGTTCAAAATACGTCCAAAATGGCGTATGAAAATTTCTACCAAAATTTCAAAATTCTAGACAAAATAACAACATGAACTATGAATAGCAAAATTAGATGTTGGCCAAAATACTGGAATAACGCGTACAAGTTCAAACTACATAAGTGTGTAAAATATCACTGGTCTACCTTCAAAACTGTGCCGCTGGTAACAGATCTGCTGATGTTGGTATTTGCGGAATCTCTACACAAGCTTCGGGAATGTGATACTCGTCTACCACCTGGACTGCACGTGTCTCACGTCTTCCGTCTAGACTGCTTGGCTCGGCGCACAGCAAGGGATGGGGTGAGAAAACCGGTAGTCAGGTGGGATCTCGCCAGGCCGCTTACTCTCTCGTCCACGCCAATGACCTCGCTCCACTGTAGCGCTTCAGTCTTCCCGGTCAGATGACCTTGATACTCCTCTCACTTCTTTCTTGGGTCCATCTTCTTCCTGCACATCTCTGGATGTTCTCTGATGTTGGTAGTATTACAGTGATGCTTCTTAACGTGAGATATCACCTCAGCTTGTGAATTTCTCTCCATTGTAGTAGATTGTTGCGTTTGTTTGAGCGAACTGCAGATGTTAGCGCAGCTCGCTTCCATAGTCAAGCTATCATGGTCGAATCTGGATCCCGCTTGTTAGTATAGCTTTACTTTCCCTTCATAGATGAAGAATTAAAACATTCTCCTCTTTTCTGAACAATAGTTAGGCGTAATTTCTCCCCTTCGACCGAATTCAATATCCATATTGTATGATATGATGTGTTTCTTCAGTAAAGTATTTCAATAGTTCAAACTTCTCTTCTTCTGCGTAGTCTCGAATTGTAGTTCCAATATACTGCTTCCAAAATATAATAAAGTATCACGACGCATATTTCTTGTCGGTTCTGTTCAATATTTCTTCTCAGTTGTAGTATTAACTTATTTATTCTTGTCGTTCCATATTACTGTTATATCTCTTCATACTGAAGTCTTAAATTTTACAAGTCTTTATCTCTTGTAGATTGTAGAGTGAATTATAGTACATGTTACTTCCTCGGAAGTTCGAATAGAAAGAGCCTCGCTTCTTGGCGTTTGCTAGCCTCTTCAGTCAGATTTCCCTCGTAAATCTGCTGTCCTAGCCTCACTCCGCTCTGTAAACTTACTCATTCGCTTATATCTCCTCTCTCAGTTATCCAATTTAACTTCTGTCTTGCCAATCAAATTTCTCCTTCCTTCCTGATGAATTTGATATGCCACACTCCTTTATAATATTAAAATAATATATTTAATATTTATCAGTTCCGTCTTAATCAATCTTCCTTCTGATTGGCTGTCTGCTTTTTATGGCGCGCGTGGTCCACGCGACATCCCTTCTTCTCTCACTCTGGTTCGCGTTCGACCTCTGTTTATCCTTATGACGTCTCCTAGTCTCAAAAACTGGTTTCTCGCAACCAACATTGATGAAACTGTACACTTTCCTGGACTCGGCTCAAGTCATTTACTCTTGGTTAAAATATATCATGTATAAAATTTCAATTCCTTCTCCAAATAAGCACATTTCTTCTGGCTAAAATTTTACCAATAGCTTCTTAGTCCATAAACTCTCTTCCTGTGTATAAATCTGATTCATATCTCGAAAAATTTCATACACATTTTTTCTCTGATGCTCTCTGTTCATATCTCGTCCGGTGATTTAGTCACGGCTAGACATGATTTGGAGCGCAGTACCATACATGGATGCATCAATTACTTTATGTGATGCATTTTACTAATATATTATGAGGTGTTGGAGAGTTTAAAATCTAATGCCAGAATACAGCCGCTTACTGTTGAAGGAGACAGTTTTATGCTGCAAACTGAGCGTAATATGTGGTCTGTGTAAAGGTTTGGAGTTGCTACTAGAAAGTACTATTCAATTTGGTAACTGGAAACTGTGAGATGGACATGGATCACCGTTATGGTACCGGGACTCTCAGCTCAACTCTTCGGCCCACTTCATACCAAGTTGGCTACTTGTACTGTACCACTGTTACTGTCTAGCTCACGTATTGAGTAAATGTTTGTTAGGATTGCTTATGAAGATGCAGGGTGGCTATTTTTCTTGTTCTAATTCTCTACAATATCATATTTGAATGCTGTTTCTCTGTACCCTCATTCAATGTGCAATTTTTATATATTTTCAGGAGGGGAAGAGGATGTAGTGGGTTGACAGTTCCAATTTGTACCATTCCCTCATTCAGTGGTAGAGGTGGGCTATTTCAATATTATTTTCTCATTTTAATGGCACATTAGAAAAAAAATATTATTACAATGAATGTTTCTGCTATATTATGCAACTCATACCTTAAATTAGTGACTGAGTTATTTATTACATTCTCCACACTGTCTAACATTTGCTGCATAACAAAGGATCCAACTTTGTGGGAGCTGCTTTCATCCCGTCAAGCTTTTACTAAGTACGGTACCTTGCAGACAATGCGAGACTACCTTACATTTTTGTACTTGCAGATTTTAGGCGATGAAGTTGGAACATGTAAGCCTACTGTGAGAAATTGATGCAACTTACAATGTAATTGTAGGCTGTAATTAATTGCAACCTGGTATTGGACCTTCCTACCTTGGACAGTCTCATCCTCCTCACCAATTTGAGACCAAATGAGTACTAGGTACAATGCTCAATAACAGGCTATACAATGCATTTAGAAATTGGTACTGTACCCGATACCTAGTTGAGGCTATCGGCTACGCCAGTTGAGATCGAGCCATTGTTGAGATTTATGGGAAAAGAAGAAAAGATAGCGCTCATATCGAGTCGAGAAGAATGGTAGGAAATGACGTAGGAGGCCAAGGATGAAGGAGGCACTACCAGTCAAGCAGATGGAATTATGGGAGGAATATTGGATTATTATAAAGATCAATATGGAATGGAATATTATATAATCTCAGAAGAGAAGGAAATATCAAGAAATCTATGGTGATAACTTGAAGAAAGGCAGATAACTCCTTAAGTTATGTTATAACTTATTTGCCGATATAATTGTGGTCGAGATTATAGTTGTGACGTATGACCGCAGAAGGAAGGGGAAGGTCACGTGATAGGGCCGAACGGAGCTCATCACACCGTCTGAGAACAGCAGTATGATTCCAGCAAGTCGAGCTGAGCGGAGCACAACGTACGCTAAGAAGAAAGTATTTCTATTCCAGCCAGTCAAGCTGAGCAGAGCACATGGTGCGCTAGGAAAACGACATTATTAGTCCAGCAAGTCAAGCTGATGGCAACGTGCGCCAGGGGAACGAAAGTAGGTCAGTCAGTCGAGCTGAGTGGAGCACGGTGTGCAGTGCGAGAATCAGTTAGCAAGGCATGTTACACAAGCCGTGGAAGTGAAAGAGACCCGGTGTTCGGGCAGATGTATTTCCAACATCGTGACTATAGTTATGTGAAACAGCAATGCTTTTCCAATGTTACAGTTCGTTAAAGTAATACGCAGCTTTGTGATATAATTGAGAACATTATTTCGAGCTACATTCTTAATACAGAACAGCACAGCGAAGTGATATAATGAGGCCAGTTTTCAGGGTGGCATTATACGAGAATAGTGAGGCGAAACAGGTCGTGCTGGGGCCGACATTTTTCAAGCAGGCGATATGCAAGCAGCTGAACATTATTTCGACATTTTGTCAAACTTAATAAGTTTGGACTTGTGTTTAGACAGTCCAATTGTGCAAGCAGATAGCAATTACACACTGCTATTGTGAACTTCTAAATGGACTTGGATATATTTCAACTGTATTACGGCATATTAGATAATGCATTTTAGACCGGAATATTTAAGGCGACCATGGGGTCCGTCCAACATTAATGCTTTTTGGCAAGTGAACAGTTACAAGAATTTTCACTTTATGAACAGTGGCACGTGCAGCATTATGTTTGCTTTTCATGAACAATTATGAAATATCAGTTACGAACACAGATACAGGGTGTTTAAGAAATCAATACACTTTTCTAAATAATTTATTTTCTATGGGTGAAATTCAGCCGCTGTGGAGATTAACTTTTGTCATATGCAAACCGAACATTGTATGGGACAGTGGCGTGACATATTTGAAGAGTATGGGGTACTCTACATTTTTGAACTTTTATGGAAGAATTTGGACAATATCCGTGATGGATAATATTGAATTCATCATGTCGGGCTAGGCGGATACGGAGACGTGATGGCACCACAGAGCGATGGATTCGGTTCCTGAAGAAGAGGATATCCAACATCAGATTCACTTGGAATATGAAGTCAATCGTTAGTTCAGTGGGTGATACAATGTTTTCGTCGATCTATCGAGAAATTTGTGACACACATGAGGATTATCGGCGATCTTTGAATTATATTAACAGCTGAAATAAGAAGGTATTGTAAGAGTTATGACTTTCCTGATATGATTTTTTCATGAACACTGGGCATACTTGTATATATTTCTAGTAGGAGTTCTACGATTATTTTTGACATGGCTTAGATATTTTTTTGCTCCATTTGCTAGACTATGGTGTTACCATATGATATGGCAGGCACCGTTATACGACGTTCTCACCATTGGTTGGCTTTATTAGGCAGAAGTTTGGTCTTTTTTATATTTTTCAGTAAGGATAGTATTTCTTGGATATATTTTTTGTGGCGAGTGTTTCGAACTCGTGATCTGCAATTGGATAATTTAATTTATTTCGTCAGTTCATTGCATACTAGCGAGTATGTATAATTCATCAGTAGGGATTTTTATTGGATTGTTTGGTGATATTAAGATTTTATTCACTCAAGTGAATGAATATCGCTTTTATGTGACAACTAGAGACTTGTTGATTCCAATCTGGTACACTCACTCATCAGTCTACGAGATGGGGCCTGTCGCGTTATGCGATTGCGTGGTGGCACTCACCTGACCCATCGTCTAAGGCATTATCATGGTTGTCTACGGGGCAGGACCTTTCGCTTTAGACGATTGCGTGGTGGCACACACCTTACCTGCCAGTCGAGGGCCTCATTTTTATCATCCGAGTGTACTTAAAATCGTAAGAGGATTAAACAAGAAACTACTAGTCACACATTAGTCGAATTTTGTTAAATAAATTAAAAATAAATGTCAGCAGGGTTACATTTTGTAATTCTTGTTTTGCCAATCCAATATTTTGTTGCTATACTCTTTTGAGAGTACATTCATTTAACAGCTGATACTTTTGATACCTTTGATACTCTTTTGTGAGTAGTTTGATACCTTTGAGAAGGATTTCAAATAATTGAATCTCGTAAGATGAATCATTTATGGTCAGATTTATTTTGAGGCAGATCAGTATTACATATTTTTGATGTGAGATATTATAACACATTGGTGTTTTTCTTTGAAGTGAATTTTGAGAATTTTAAGAGAATTTATGCTCTATTTGAAAGCAGATCTTGAATTGGATTACGATTACTAAGGTAATTTTTCCTTATTGTTTAAGAAGTTGTCTAGATATGATCAGATTAATTACAGTTCTTGGAGATTGTGTGCGTTAATAATTTGAAGCCAGTTATATATTTTTGTAGATCATGTAACGTGATTAAGTGAAGTTTGTGATAGGTATTTTGGAAGTTGCCATGTGGAAGTTGCAATATTGCTAATGAGTATTTTGAGGCAGACATGAGGTTGTTGAACCCAGTCTAGCATAATTTTGAGATTCATGCTGTGCGCTGAATAGTTATGGTGTTATGTGGAATAGTTATGGTGTTATGTGGAATAATTATGGTGTTATGTGGAATAATTATGGTATTCAAATGTGGTATTTGATAAAGTGAGAGTATATGGTGAAGTTTTGGATAGTGAGATCCAACGTGATTTTGTGAAGGCAATAATATTTTTTTGGCATGATAACGTTCTATAACCTATATTAAACAATTTTTAGGAAATTAAATAAATAAATAATTTTGATAATACAAGATTTTCTGATAATAATAATTTATAAAATAATAATCTGAAGTTTAAGCATATTAATGATCTGACCCAATGAAATAAAAATCTAAATGACTCGATGAAATAAAAACCTAAATAACCAAATGAATTAAAATTTGAATAAATTGATAAATTAAATTTTGAATAAATCGATGAATTAAATAAATGAATGAATTAAAGGTTGAATAAATTAACTGATTTAAATAAATTAATAGGTGATTAAACAGCTGATGAATAACTGAATTAAAAGGTGATAATTAATTAAAGAAGCTGATGATTAATACAATTTAAATGAATTTAAATAAATTTAAATAAGAAATATGATTTAAATAATTTGATGAATTGCAACTTGAATTAATGAATTAAACAATTTAAATGGATGAATTGAGATGATTTAATCTGAATGAGATATTGAGATGAGAATGTGTGGATAATTGAAGAATATAATGAATTAATGATTATAATATTCATTTAAATGATTTGATGGTAATGAATTAATTATTCTGACTTGAATATAATGAATATTGAGATGAGAACTAATGTGAAAGATATTTAATTTTGATATGATGATGATAACCAATGAATAGTGAAGTTTCTTTGATTCACAAACAAGCAATAATCAGTGACAGTGTAAATATATTGTAAATTAAATGTTAGATTTCTAGGAGCATTTATTGAGATTTTCAGCATGTGAATAATGCCATTCAAGCCATAAAAATAAGTTGATATTTAAATATGTGTTATTAGAATAATTTGTTTAGACAGATTCATATTTTTTTTGACATCCACATTCATGATGTTAACTTAAAGAGAAGTTAGGTCTCAGGAATCACAAATGTCAGTGACGCATAGACATAGTGCTACGGTGAACCTGAGAACCCAAGCGAACTTTAGAAAATTTTCATACTTTTTTGTGGATGAAGTACACTTTTGAATAGCAAAGAGATGGTTCGATTTTCAGGACAATGACAATCTAACGTTGGCATTCGACCATACTCTTAGGTAGGATGTGTGTTTAATATTTCTATATCTGACTATCAAAGTTTGAATACATTTGTTTTTATCTTAGTTGTGATCTGATGATGATGTGGTTTTCCTAATCCTTTCCTTGTCTTAATTAAAGCTTAACCAGGAAGGATGTGGTTTGCTAGGGATTCAGTTGATGGCGCCCATTTCTATTTGTATTTTTTAAAATTAAATTTAAGCCCGTAACGACCCTGGAGATATTTTATCTCGTGTTACCCTCTGCTTTTGTGAATTTTCAACTGAATTTCCGACACATTCCTTATTTGAATTCATGTTCATTTAACTCCACTCTGTCCTGGAAATCCAGGAATGCGATGTAATAGCAGATGGGTCATCACATACCTCGGACGAACGGGTACAGTACTAACAGGCATTTTCATAGAAGCGTTATCCCTAATATTACAGAATTATTGATTTAGGCCTAACCTGTCATTGACGAAAAATTTCTCACATCAACAGCCTTTATTCATTGTAAGGATCACTGAAAGCATGTGGCGACACCAAGCATTTCAAGGCACATGAAAATTAAAAGAGGTCTTAGGGTTGACATTTATTAGTTGATTGATGCTTAAGTTTAAGGTACCTTACTTCCTATACATTTAAGGATATACTCCCTATTGAAGAAGTAAATAGAGCTTAATTCCTCAAAAGTGAGGATGTCTAGAAGAAAAAGCATGAAAGATCACCAGAAGAAGTTAATCGCACTGTGAGACTTTAAACTTGCAGCAAAACTGTTGTATTGGGTTTAAAAGAATCATATATTTTCCTTGTCGTATGTTATCAATAAGCTCCGTGCATCAGTTAATTCATTAATATTCAGTTGTATTTATTATGTTTGCATTCTCCCATGGTAGCTTGGAATTTATGTAGCTACATTATATAGTTATTCTCAAGCTGATTTTTTTCTTGATTTAGTTCACAATATAGTTTCATAACTTACTGCTGCACACTCTTTTAGACTGCATATTGATTACTTAGCTTTAGAATATTTCTGCAAAGATCAAATAGTGGTCATTAATCCACACATCGTTTGGAAAATGTATGTTTTAATTATTTCATACAGTTTCACTCTTATTCAGGAAATTGTGAGAATACTTCTGTCATGAACTTAGGGGTGGTGGCACTTGGGGTTGCACAGCTTATAAGTGGGTAAGAACCTACTGACTTGGGTCAATATTGTTCTTCTTTTACAGTGGGTTTTCCTTTGTTTTCTGCCTCTATAGGGCGATGATTATGATTTTAACTGGCCCTGTTGGCCCTGCTGTATCCATTGTCTTACCACCACCTTCAGAAAATAACCACTGTAGGTTGTAGCACCTATTATTTGTGTATGAAATAGTGGTTTAAAGATTTTCCCAATCTTTTGTGTGACTTTCTTTAGAATACCGTACCGGTACTATTTTTGAATCAGAAAGATGTAACTTAGTTACCATGTCAGTCGAATCAAAGGAAACCAAAATTTAGTGGCAGTCAGCAGTCTTATTATTCAGGGTACCGTATAGAAATAGCAAGGATTCAGTAAAGGCATCTGAACTGAACGAAACAAAACTAGATTTTGTTGGGGGCCTCCTGTTCACCACCCATGTTGGGTGGACTGATTGCCAAAGCATAACATGTGAATTCTATTTAGCTCTTTTGTGGCACACCAGCCAATGTGTAACAATAAGCAGTGTCAGTGTGATAATCTGCTTGATTCTCAGGAGCCAGGAACAATGAGGTCATCAGCTTGGTGTAGGCTACTTATTGGATGAGAGCCACATATATTTTCATGTCAGTTTTAGTGGCTGGTATTTAGAGCTAGGATAGTAAAAGTGCCCCATTATTTAGAATGAGGTAGGACGATATGCCCTAATTGTAGACTTCTCTAACCTGTTAGTGAACACACAGGTTAGGCTTTGTTAATTTGAATAGTTTTCAAACAAACGCGGCGTTGTGGTAAACACACAAATTGCATTGAAATGCAGTCTTTGTTTCTTCTAAAGCCGTTGATGAGATTTTGCCTAAACTCTCATGCAAAATATTTTAAACTGTGCGCTTATGCATTGATAGGCCTTCTTTTAAAGTTCATTTTATTCGTCACTTACTTGTAGGGCCTACGGTAACTTTCTTTTCATACGGGACGTGATTCACAATATCCAGAAATGTTATATTTTCATGTTTTCACTTAATTTAAGTTAAATACCGTAGGCCACATCTCTACGACTTACATTCTAAGACGGCATGTGCATATCGTACGCAATATTTTACAACTTTATTAGACAACTATGTTAATTTACTGTGGAAAATATACTTTTATATGCTTTCTTGCCTCTGGACATCCATGCATGTACAGTTTTATACGATACAAATAGGAAATAATGACGGCTAAAATACGAAGCAAGCTACAAGGGAGCCATGTTGTATTGCTCCAGTTGCTTAGCAACGGAGTGGAAGTGACGTCGACTTCGGCAGCGTATAGATATCATAGGCTGGTTTTTTTTAAAGCGGAAGCCGCAGCGATTCAGCAGTGCCGCACGCAGTGCGTTCTTTTATTTATGCTGCACTCTCTGCTGCTGTCAGCGATTTACCCCCACTCTGAGCCCTCGTGCAGCGTAGTTATACTTTGCTTTGCTGCGTTGCTTCGATAATCAAAATGGCTCCAATTGAATATGTTCTTATCCTACAAGATTTTCTGGAATGTGTGATTTTCTTTAAAGTGTTGTTGTATATGTGTGTACGACTGAATATCAAATTTGATAAAGTAGGATCAAGCCTAGGGAGACGTAGTATTGCTTTGAAAGTTATAATCACACGAGTATTCAATTGATGATTAAATTTATTTGGTTATTTTCTATGGAGGAAATCCCATACTCCCATACTCCATAAGAAGTCGCAGATTTGTGAATGCATCTTACTTATAGTACGTCGTTACGAAAAAATACTGCATTTTATGTCTTCGGTCTACAAACATTTTTGTTGTTGTTGGTGTACATAGGCCCTACCTCAGTATGGTAACAAATATCTGTACTTGGCCGGGTGGTGACAAATTCTATTAGGTTTCTCATGAAAAATAATATGGACACTAGCCTATTTTCTTTCTCTAAGGTGCATTTTAACTAGGTATAAAAATTGTTTCATTTCTTTTCCATTCCTCCCACTGTGTGTAATATTCACTCCAATTATACATATTTATTTTGGCCCTGACTGTTATGTGCTGAAGTTCTTGTAATTATGGTAATATATGAACAAGGATGCCATGCATGACCCGCTCAGAATACACTGCCACTAAATTCTGTACTGAACTGTAATAAGAATCGTACTGAACTCGAATTCAGCCCAGCTTAGGACTTTGACTGAGCCGAGGTTCGAACCGACTTGTAAACCATGGGAGAGAAAAATTGGAAATATGGAATTAAAATAATTTAAAATTTATATATGCATTTTAGGAAGTGAATGATGCATAATGAAACTATTTTGGAAAATTTTGGAGCATTTTAAGGAATTATTATTTTGGAAATATTCTGGTGAATGAGATTTTAACCAAGGAAGTGTTGGATCATTCGAGGCTGGAAATTGTACAAGGCTTCATGTTAGGTAGCAGAAAACCAGTTTCGGTTAGCTAGGCGACAATAACAAAATTATGCACACAACCCGTTGATAAGAGGTTAGTTCCAGGAGCTTCTATCACGATATTTCAACAGCCAATTAGATTGAGGCACATCCATTTTGTGGGAATCGCTTTTATATAAATTTGGCATATATAAAGCGGAATGAACACATCTACAGATGTAGAAGGCAATATGGAATTTATTTGGTTAAATAGAAATATAAATTATTGGCTAGTAGAGAAACTATGAGTATATTTCTATTAAAATGCAGCCATGCGAGGCTAGGAGGGAAGGCTAGCTTTGGCACGCGCGCTATCGCGGAGAAGGGAGCGAGGACTCTTATCCAGCTACTTGAACCGGACGGACGTGTCAGCCACGCGACCAGCAGCAGCAGAGCAGCCCTTGTATACGATAAAGAACTACGGAGCACAGGCGAGGAAGTACCGCCAGGAGATCGACCAATCGTCGAGGAAGATATTAGAGGAGCCGGTGAAGTGCAAATGCGTTAAATATTCAAGAGAACAGCATTTTATTTTGTAACAAAATTATCAGAAGAAGACTTCACTAATACAGCGTTAGTCTACAGCATAGCAATAACTTACTAAAGCTGGAGTATTGCTACAATATATATTCTACGGTTCAACAATATAGTCAACATGAACGCAACGATCCTGAGTCAGGGAGGACAAACTTTCTCAACGAAAACTGAGAAGATTATTATGAGTAACTAAATCAATGGAAGGAGGTTAGTCTATACCATGGATTGGAAAGTCAGAGTGACTTAGAAGATCGGAGATCGATACATCTACAGCTGCTCAACAACTTGCAGTATTCCAAGATGAATTTCAGTACTACAAGCGAGATGTCCATTACCATCAGGGGGAGATGTCAACCCAGGACATTCAGATCTACATTGATGATGCCACTCTGTTATACGGAGATAAGAAGAAGACGAACGCTAGCAGTTCAATGGACCAAGAGACGCAGTTCCCAGGTCGCTGACCGTGAAGCTAGAAGACTTGCCGTTAGCCGCCACAGCCGAGTAGGAGTGCAGGTGACCGCATCACGACCTAGACGGGGTAGCGCGCAGCTGTTTCGCACGCGACCGGCAGGAACTGGTTTCCAGCGAAAGACGGCGCGCTCATGCAGTCTCAACGGAACATCGGAATACATCTTATGGAGTTATTCTCGACACCTGAAGCCTTCTCAAAGGTAGAAAAACTGAATGCTCTAAGATCTGTAGTTTTGCAGTAGTATTTGAAATCCATTAAGGAGTGACCAACTTCATTGTAGATATTCTTATCTTTATTCTATGTTTATAATAGTTAAAATTTTGAGATTCATTGTAATTCTTTGATACGTCTTCGTTTGTCGTTTAAGACGTTATTTCATGCATTTTTGACTTAGTTATTTCGTTTCATATATTTATTTTTGAAGGAATCGTTTTAACATACTCACTTTCGAACGAAACTCGTTTTATAAAGGGAATGCTTCGATAGTAACATATTTTGAAGAGATTGCTTCGATAATGACATATTTCATTGAAATTACTTTCCAATTGTAAGAACATTTTGAACATTAAGATTGTTATTAACAGTTACAAATGCGTAACAGCGACAGAATACATTTGTATATTTATATTACATTTTTTTTATAAAGGAGAGCATTATTGTAAAATGCTGTAACATTGTTTATCAGACATTATTATGTCAGTATACAACTGAAACGTTTATTTATAACAATATGGATGTTATAAAATTGCAATTGTGGAATACAATTTATTTGACGACGATATAGTCTTGGACTATTGTTATTACGAAAATACACTATAAAATAGGATCATGTAAGTGACGTTTGAGGTCAAATGATGCCTATATTTATTAACAATTAAATTGGAAACATTGTTAAAGTGAAATGATAGACCAGGTGATTTGTTAGTCTACCTGAGGTCTAGTATGTTCTAAAATAAGCTTAAATATGAATAATTCATATATTCAAATGTACACTAGAAGCATGCGGATATGTATTTATTGTTATTAACTACTAAAGACGAGCGAACTACGAGTTAGTATTGTTAACATTTGGTAACGTGGAAAAACAATCTATTATGGAATTATGTGAACGAAAAGCGCTAATGGAAGAAATAAGAAATACTGTGCGAGGTGAATTGTTGTGAACAAACATGTAATTGTTGGTAAAGATGCACGAGGTTTAATAATTTAGGGGAGAGTTGGAGTTAGGAGTGCATTCTGAACGGTAGTATACAATTGCGTATTTACCTAGTAAAGTCACTAATTCTTCTACAAGTCTGTAGCAAGATGTTTTTTTTGAAGTAATGCCATGCGGAGTAATGGAGATTGTTGGAAGTAATGAAAAGTTGGAAGTATGTTATGTTTGGAGCGTAGTAGACGCTATTTGCGAATATTGTTCACTGTATTGCGAGAGAAAGAAATGTATTGCCATGTGGAGCGACGAATTGTTACAGTATGTGTGAAAAGCGCTAACATAAAGGTTAATATTTGTATTGTTTATGGCAGAGAGTATCAGTATATGATCCACGTAGTGTTTAGTGATTTTTAAGTAGTTTCGCATCGCTCTTTATTTTATTGTTTTCATTCATTGACACGACATATTCTAAGCTATATTTAACTTCAGTGTTTGATATACAAGCTTTATTTATTTTGACTAATTACCAGAGATACCTGAGAATTTATTGTTGTGTGAAACATTGTTCAGAGAACTGTTATTTAACAGAAACACTATAAGACTGTCAGATCGCGACTGATAGAGCGAATAGTACTTTTAATACCGTGTTAAACATGGAAAATTTGTATATAATGTATATATTTTAACCAAATTTAATTTATATTATTATAATTAGCATAGATATTCACGTTTTACACACGCATGTGTATAATGTAGGGTTTTTGCAGTGTTAACTTAATTTTTGATGATTGAACAGCTGATGTAGATCAGACTGCTTCAGTGACAGAGTCACAGGGTGATTATTAATTGCGTAAACATTTTAATAATTTCTAATATAATTACATTGTTGTAATGATACTGTTTATGAACATTTATTCTACAGATAGTAGGACTATCTGACGTGTGAGATATTTAATTTTAACTTGCATATATATTTTTATTGGTGATAGGGAATATTTTATTGTTTGTGATTTTTGATAATAAATCCCAGGCACTATTTTTTGTTTGCCTGTTCGTTTTTTATAAATCTGATCACCTTTTCATTTTGCAATCGACATGCGATAATGCTGCGAATTAGTTACTAGAATTCACGTAGTCTCAACTTTAACCGTTCACGCTCGAGATCCGAGATTCTCGTCCTACCATCATGTTATGGGTATTTTATTTCCAGTAAATGTGTAACTAATCGGTAGTGTTGTTGCATGGCCTGTATGTATCGAGAGTTTCCTAGTCAGTATCCTAGTAGGGTAGTGCTGGTTAATCTGGCTGGGTATCGACCTCCCAACAATCCTTTTCCATCTCAGCGGACATAGGCTATGACTATGCGGAATTCGGGTGCAGTACCAACCTCTTCTCAGTTGTCCTTATGAGGCTCATTGTATGATATTCCAGAGCTGGGAATCAAACAATCTCAAAACATAGTTCTAGACCACAACAACGGCAAGAAATTCAAACAGAAGGGACACAATCTATGTTGGTGAAAATAATTCCTGGATAAACTCTTGGGTACCTTGGTAGCCCTTTTATGTTACCACAGTTGTAAGGCCTAGGGTAGGGGATTTTGATTTTACTGACTACTTTGTACATTTCATTCATGCGTGGAGTGTAAATGTTTGTGAGAATGCTAAGAACAAAGCATACGGTATTTGTTGTCAGGTCACAATCAGAGTAGGCCTACTTAGTTTGTAGGGCTCAAGGTTCTCAGAGCCGACGCACAACCAATATATTGCAAGTCTGTAAAATACTCAACTGTGCATGCGCACAGGTTATGGCAGGCCACGCCAACCCGAGCACTTGGTGCTTGCGCGCCCCGGGGCTTTTCCCCTCCCGCCCCTCTTTCTCCACAGTCAGTCTTGGATGATGAGCAATGGATCGTTGACCTCGCTTTCATGAAATACATCACGGGGTATTTAAATAACTCGTTGCAAAGCAAAAATAAATTAATCAGTACTATGTGTGACCGTATTGAAAGTTTCAAATTACAGCTTGTGCTTTTTAAAAGTCAGCTTCAAGAAGGAAATTTGGACAATTCTCCCTCTCTAAAATGCTTCAATCAGTGAGCATACAAAAGCGTTACAGTCATTGCATAATGAATTTGAAGATAGGGTTGAAGAGATAAAACAAGTAAAACTGGCACTCAAAGTTTTTATGACACCTCTTTGGTACGCCCAGAGGATGTCCCATCAAGTCTCCAAGTTGAGCAGATAAAACTACAGTGCGATTCAATTTTGAAAGACCGCTATTACCAATATAAAGGTGATTTTACTTAATTTTATAAAGGCTTTGTGGAAAAAGAATCCCCGAGGATTCATGCCCTTGCCCTGAAATTTGTTACTATGTTCGGAACAACGTTCGTTTGTGAACAAATATTTTCAATTATGAATATTAACAAAACGAAGTCAAGTTTGTCTGATGCTTCCTTGGAAGCTATACTTCGGATTGCAAATGCCAAAACGATTGTTCCAAATATCGGAAAATTAGTGGCTTCAAAGCGATGCCAAAGATGAAGAAAGAATGTTGAAAATTAGTGCAAAATAAGGAACGCAATAAGACTATTATTTCTGTCTACACAAAATTAGCATTATTATTATTATTATTATTATTATTTTTATTATTATTATTATTCGTTTTCGTACCGGTACGCCGCCTGACGCACGCTGATTTGCCCAGCCCAATTCACAAATAAACAACAACACGACTCTCGCCTCGCTAAGTGCTGCTACTACAAGTTCCTCTCTTACAGCAGAGCACGGTGCTTTTCCAGGTGCCGGCCAGTGCTCGCGAAGCACCTGAGTTGGCGAGGCATGGGTTATGGAATACTCAACTGCGCGTGTGTTTTAAGGGGCGGAACTACGATGTCATCTGCCCCTCTTAACACAGATTAAAGAATACAAATTTGGAATTGAATTTCAAATTTAGAGGTGGACACCTAAATTTGAAAAGACTAAAACAAAATATTAAATAAAATAATAATATTATAAAAATAAACAAAAATTACGGAAAAACAAAAAATTATCATTCAAAAACGAACAAGTCGTTGAGTCAATGTTCACTGGAAAATTTAGATTGCTGGCCCTAACCCACTCTCACTTATAAAGTGGATAACGCGATCCGCAGCCACTGTGTCATCGGCTAATATAAGTTTGAGTGTCATCTGCAAACCAAGGTTTCTTCGTAAGTCAGTAAGATCCACACACTCGGTTAAAATGTGGGCCACGATGAAAACGGCTCCATAGGTACAAAGTGGGGGTCTTCCCATCTCATTAGGTACGAGTGGGTGGATCTTGTATGACCTATCCTTAGCCTACACGAAATAACGTACTCTCTCCGTGACCGGAAAGAGCTCTTCCACACGCGAGTAGTTCCCTTGATCGCTCTCAGTTTACTGGACAGTGGGTCAGCGAGCCACTGTCTCTCCCAAAATGCCAGAACTTGTAGGCGTAACTGAGAGCGAATATCTCTAGCGGGTACCTCCATTGGTCGAAGTGGTAGTGATACCGCCTCTTTCGCAGCTTGATCCGCTAACTCATTTCCCGCAATTCCCATGTGGCTTGGAAGCCACAGAAAGGTGATTCGAGTGTCAGCGTGGCACAGCCCGGCTAGTAGGTCGTGGATTCGCTGCACTAGGGGGTGTTGCGGGAAACATGTAGCAATTGACTGCAACGAACTCAAAGAGTCGGTACACACGAGAAAGTGGATTCGTGCATCCTGTAGTGCAAACTGCAGAGTTTCATAGATGGCAACGAGCTCCGCAGTAAACACACTACAGGCCTCAGGCAAAGAGATCTTGGTATTTGCACCATCAATAACGTAAGCACAACCCACTTTCTCGCCCACCTTCGACCGAGTTTTGTCCCTCTGAGCATTGGTAAGTGGAACGGTGACTTCCAGTGAGCGGCGGGTGGGCTGAGCGGCGGGTGGGTTGAGCGGCGATTCTCAGGTAGACGAGGGTCAGAAGTGATTAGCCTGTTTACAACCCTTCCGTTGATCGGCGGATTCTTTGGTCACCCTCTTTCTCTACCTTCGTAGGCTACTTAATGTAATTGCAACACAGTGTGGCTGAGATAGGCGTAATTGATGCGCGAACTAATTAATGATGGTAATGTATTAAAAGATACAAATAAAATTCGTTGTCCGGCAGTAAGCCTAAGTATGTTCGCTAAGTAAGAATGGCTACGGCTTTACTGGATGTTTTCAAATTTCTTACAAATATGTGTTGGATATTTTTAAGTTACTAGTTCAAAAACGGGATACCCTTGTTCAACAGAAAATGCCACAACAACTGCAGTGAATTCATTTTGTGTACAAGAAACGCATTGGAAGAATACGAAGTACTAAGCTCTTGCGATCAACTCACTTCGACGCGCCTGCGTTCTGATTGACCGCCGGGAAGTTACGTGATTGCAACTACGCTGTATCGACGTTGCGCTCTCCTTCTATTAATACAATGGCTATAACATAACGATCATTATATTAATTTTATCATCAAACTATTTTAAAACAAGAAAAATTGAAATAAGAGGGAGTGTGACTCGCCACACAGCATGTTTACATCGCGTACTGGAATGAGCTCACAGTTGCATACTTTGGTGAGTTTTTATCAGCTATCGTTGACAATTATTGTATTGCCGTAGTTAGATGTACAAGTAATAAACATAATGACAGACTATACCGGTACTGCACCAGGGTAGATGTAATTTATAATCAGTATTCTCACGCAAGAGGTGTGTACTGGCTCTTTGGTATTAGCGACAAATAAGATTTTGGTTTAAAGTGGGCACGCAATTCTGGCTGGCGCTAACAATGAACTTTTTCACACTTTTTCTAATGCCAATCATGATGTAATTACATTAAGTAGCCTACGAAGGTAGAGAAAGAGGGTGACCAAAGATTCCGCCGCTCAACGCAAGGGTTGTAAACTGGCTAATCACTTCTGACCCTCGTCTACCTGAGAATCGCCGCTCAACCCACCCGCCGCTCAGCCCACCCGCCGCTCACCGGAGGCAACCAAGCGGAACAGCGGGTGGCTAATTATAGCACTAACTTAGTCATCGGATATACCCACGCAGGCAAGCGCCGGTATAAAGCTTTTTTTTTGCGTCAAAAGTCAATAATAATTGGGATTATTTCCATGACTGGCTTCTCTCACTTCTCATTCTCGTACAACCCAACTGAAAGCAAATAGGGAAATAACAAGAAACGTGAATGACGCAGATCTTAGTAAGAACTAAAATTATTTAAATAAAATCCAGTTCAACATTGTATTCTAAAATCTATCCGCAAATTTACTCTAAATATTATCCGCAGCTTATCCGCTATCCGCACAGTCATGCAAACTATATCCTCAAGGCGAAAGGTATTGATATCGTGCCATGAGATGGCAGTTGGGTTTGAACTGCAGATGTCTTCCCGCTCACTGCGTATCGCGCATTCCAAAAACATTAAGTTGGCCACTACTTGCTTCACTCACTCAGCACATTCCTTTTTCACTGATTGCGAGTCGTCTGCTGCGATAACCATTGACATGCGGGAAGCCGATATATTTAGGTTTGGAATAGGCGGGTCGCGCATACGTACTGCAAGACCCCACGCACCCCGTCACAGTGTGTTGAACTTCCATCTCCTGGTGCGATGACAGTAGTAGAGCAGACGCAAGAAGAGCTTGCCGAAACTCAGGGATGCGCAGAGACCAATATCAATCGGCGTTTTTCAATTATAAATAACTTCCCTAGTTTGACTGTGTAAAGTTTTGGCACTCCCTAATTTAGAGCGAAACGGTGGCATTGCTAAGTACACTGAATATTATACACAATTTTCTATGCTTCAGGTATTCAACAAACGCTCTTTCAGCTACGTAATATACATAAAATATAGTAATAATACACACGTGTGATGCCTCCTGCACTCTACGCTTGGTTTACAGGTGTAGACCGCGTCTCGGAGCGAGCCGCATTGTTGAAGAATGGAGTGAGCAGTGAGCCCAGTAATCAGCATTCGGGGGTGACACAGGAGCCCCGTAATGAAACCTTGACCATGTGTCCAGCTAGAATTGAACACATTAATAGGGTTAAGTCCTTGCCTAGCAATAGAATAGGATATGAGTGGCCTCTTGCAGCTTGACCATCATTGTCGGAGGGATTTTGGATACTCCTGAACAAGTTTCGACATGTGACTTAATGCAAAAATTGAAATCTGTTGCTATGACTTGTAAGGCAACTGAAAATTTTAAAACCATTCTTTTGAGATTTAAAATAGTATTTGAAACCAAAATTTACGTAAAATATTGGATAGGCAGTAGGCTAATGTTGAAGACACTTACAAAAGGCCCATATATTATCTTTTGGACACCCACTAACAGAATGCCTGAATAATTCTGTACTTTCAGCACCAATCGTAGGGATGTTTTTTCTTCACTTAGGGTAGGCTTTATAGATTGAGGTAGCCTCTTGCCACTTGAGCAATATAGATCTGACTTATTTGAAAATGAATAAATAATAATGATACAAGAGTGGAGCCTCGCACAAATAAGGTCACTTGTCAGCTTATGAGACACTTCAGAGTGTGCTGATCATTTGCATGGATGGACAATTTTTAGTGGTCTCAGAGATGTAATTTAAATTAATTACATTGTAATAAAGCGATGAGATAGAAACACTATGGCTAACCGCCATGCTTTTTAAGCCACACACTCTTACTGCCACGCCCAGGTCTACTGAGGAGCTTGTCAACCTAGTTTTTCGCTGAAAGCAATGCTGCCGTATTAAAAATTCTGAGGGACTGTAGTGTGTCGAATACCTTAAGTCTGTTTTCAACAATGGTGGGATTGTAGCTTTGTGTGCAGGACAGTCGTGTCTTCTCAGAACTCACGAGTATCAAAACTCACTAATTCCAAGAAGAGGATTAGTATGAGTAGGTTCTAACCGGTTTCTTTATCAGTCTCAAAACTCACGAGCCGGAGCAGTTTTCTTTGAATGGGTAAATGCCCACTCTACCCACATAACGACTGTAGATAGCCTACTTGAAAATTTAATCGGAATTGTGCAAAAAGGTCCATTGTTAGTGCCAGCTGAAATTGCGTGCCCTCTTGTAATTGGCACTTCTCATAAAGAGATGGGCCTGTCGCACAAAGTAAGTTATATGCGACACAGTCCCTCCTGTTGTCATTGCAGGCAAGAGCTCTCTGGAGTTGTGAATTTTGAGACTGATTAGAATGTTAATTATTTATTCATATTCATATTCATATTCATTCATTTATTTGCAATGGGGGGTGTGTCCCCCGGTGGCAAATTGTATATACATAACAAATAAATAATTATACATAACAATTCAATAACAATTATACAACAATTAAACTGGAGTATTTACACAAATAGTCAGTCTTTTCTTAAACACACCTATATGTTTGGGAAAAGGCTCTAAGACTGCGGCAGTAGAGAGTTCCAGTTATCAATGGCACGGTTTACAAAATAATATTTACCATAATTTGTTCGCTGTGGTCGGCCCTTAACTTTGAAAGGATGATCGCTCCTACCCATGTAAGTGGGCTTTCCCAATCGTTTGCTAAGCTCACCCCATGCTGGTTGATTTGTATACGTGTTGTACATAGCGCAGAGTCTAGATTTCATCCTCCTAGCCTCCAGTGATTCCCACCCAAGTTTCTTTAACATACGGCTCACACTGCTCCTGGGATTAAAGTCACTGAGCACAAATCTAGCGGCCTTTCTTTGTACCATTTCCAACTCATTGATGAGCCCTACTTGATATGGATCCCAAACCGCCGAGGCATATTCCAGAATAGGTCTTACAAGTGACAAATAGCCTAATTCTTTAGCAGAGGTACTACTTCCTTTTAATACCCTCATTACAAAGTGGAGGGATTTGTAAGCTTTTGAAACTACACATCCTACATGACTACTCCATTTCATATCATTCCTTACGTGAACGCCCAAATATTTGCAAGAATCTTCTTCTACAAGTATTTCCGAGCCAATGTTATATTGAAAATCCTGCCTTCGCACTTTCCCTATTTTTAAGAGACTACATTTTCTTGTGTTTATTTTCATTTTATTTACAATCGCCCACTTATAGACCAGGTTCTGGTCCTCTTGAAGCACTGCATTGTCTTGTGAGTCATGTATCTTTCGATATATTACACAATCATCCGCAAACAATCGACAGTCACTGCGAATCCCATTTGGTAAGTCATTTATAAACGCCAAAAATAACAAAGTTCCGATTACGCTGCCCTGAGGGATACCCGACGTTACGGTAATTTCATTCGAGAATATGCCTTCGACTTTCACTTTCTGAGAACGACCCGTCAAAAATTCTTGGATCCATAAAATTACTCTTCTATCAATCTTCGTCGAAGCTAATTTATGGAGTAGCATGTCATGCGGAACGACATCAAATGCCTTCGCAAAATCTATAACCACGGCGTCGACTGAAACTCCATGGTCTAACGATTCGCTAATGTCTTGAAAAAGTGATAGCATCTGACTCTCGCATGAGTAACCTTTCCGAAATCCATGTTGCCTATCATTAAACCATGATAATGTTTCCCACTGTTCCCTCAAGTAGTCGCAAATGAGATGCTCCATCTGTTTACAAACGACGGACGTAAGGCTAACCGGCCTATAGTTGCCCAATTCAAGTCTGCTCCCTCCCTTAAATATTGGGACTACCGTAGCTCTTTTCCAGTCATCTGGGATTTGCGCATTGTTTATGGACACATTAAACATCACCTCCAAGTATCGTGCCACGGCCCTACCTCCTAGTTTAAGTACTTCACTAACAATATTATCAGGACCCTTTGATACATTGAAACGTAGTTTTTGTATTACCTTTACAATTGCTGACTCATTTATTTGGAACAGGGGAGCCCCTGATTCGTCGTTAAGGTCCAACACACAGCTATTGGATTTATTGAACACACTACCGTAATTCATTAGCAATGGCCTGTTTCTCAGTAATTAATTTACCGTCACCGGACATTATCATCGACAAATTATTTGAATTTCCCTTTCTTCTCCTAACAAAACTGTAAATTTTTTTCCACCCATCACCTCCCGAACCAAGTAAACCTTGCATATAACTGTCATGAGCAGCCCTCTTTTTTAAGACGAGCTCTCTTGATAAGGACTTAAATTTCAACATATACTTGTCACTATCATGTCTTTTATTGTATAATTTCCTAATTTTCCGTTTTAGACTCCTAATTTCTCGTGTGTAATACTCAGGATCTGGGTTTTGTTTCAGCAATTTAAATGGGACAAATTTATCAACAGCGCTATTTAAAATTTTCAAAAAGTTAGTCCACAGGATATTAATGTGATTTCCTTCCGATGCCCATCCTACAAATAGCTCATTCAAATACCCCTGAAACTTGCCCTGATCCGCCCTGCGATACTGGAATATGATCTTTTTTGCTACATCAGAGTCTAATTTTGTAATGTCACCATATCTAATATTTAATTCAACCCCAGAATGGTCACTAATTCCTGGTACTTTCAGACAGTTAATATACAGCTCTACAGGCCTTACGAGATAAACATCTAAGGTATTATTGTCTCTAGTTGGGAAGTCAACTACTTGGGAAAATCCCCCCTCCCTTAAGAATTTATTTGCAGCGCTCTGAGCCTGACCACAGCTAGTTGACTCACCAGACCAGTCTACTTTGGGGAGGTTTAAATCTCCAGCAATTATTATGCTCTTTTTCATAGCATTACCCGTACAAGTTTTATCATACGGTGTTTCGAGGAGAGAAAGGTTATCTTTCGGTGCTCTATACGCCCCTATCACCTGAAGAGGGAATTTATTTCCTTTATCCGAAATTTGTACACATAACATTTCATGATCCATATCAGCCCACTTTAAGAAACTAGCTATATTTTTGCGCACACAAATAAATAGCCCACCACCTCGCTTCCCCCGATCCCTTCTGTACATCTAGTAGGTCCCTTGAATTATTTCGCTACTATTTATGTCCTCATATAACCAAGATTCAGTTGCAATGACAATGTCCGGAGAATACGTCTCTACAAGATTCCAAAATTCAATTAATTTATTTCCTAAACTCTGACAATTAACCTGCAGTAATCTTAGAGTCTTACCTCCGCAGCAAATATCTCGAAATAGCTCCTTCTGTTCCCATCGGCTGGCAACCTCTGGACCTGCTCCTCCTCACAAAAGCCGGCACGAACCGATGACCCTGTCATGTAGGCTCCCTAGATTGAAAGCGCCCCGTCGATTTAGATGCAGCCCGTCTCGGGCGAAGTCACGGCCACCAATCCAGCAGTCAGCTTCTACGTACACTAATCCCAGTTGTGCACACACCCAGTCCATGCGGTCATTTACAGTCTTAACTCGCCTCAACGGAACATCTCCCCGCCGAACAATGCCACTCATTATAATTTTTGCATTTCTAAACTTGCTTTTAGCTTTTCTGCCTAGTTCGTAGAGCTCCCCCATGATGTAATCAGCTGTAGCCCTCTTCTTCAAATCGTTCGTCCCAACATGGAGCAACAACACTTTAACTTTGTGACAGTCCTCTACATTTGCTTCTTCCACTTGTTGGGCAAGCTGGTCAATCTTAATCCCCGGATAACACCGCACTTCCACACCTGATTTCCTCGAGATATTCGCACTCCATCGTATCATAGAATCACCCATTATGATAACGTCATCCTCAGTTTGCTCCTGAACGCCCTCTTCCACACTGATCCCAGTAGAAAGCCGTTCAGTCACATCCTTCACCGTTTCTTCTGATTCACGAAGCTTTACTCTAAGTTCCTGTATTATTTGATCCCTTGCTTTGATTTGCATCCTCAAACTGTCCGGCGTATCACATACTTTACAAAACCAATTTCCGACATCACAATCCTCCTTCTTGACCTTAATACAGCCGAAGTGAAACCATTTCTCACATAGTCCACACTCAACACCATTCTTCAATGTTTTACTGCACGTCGAACACTTTAGCTACTAGTTTGTTGTAGTGAGTTTTTATACTATTTGCTACTATTTTTAGCTCGTGAGTTTTGAGACGTAACCAGGACAATCGAACTTTCACAGCACTCATTCATCGGGAATAGAACCAAAGTCCCATACAGGAGATGAGGGAGCAAATTTTCAACGTGATCTGCATTGCAGCTTGAAAGTAAATCACTTAATTCCATGTGAAGGAGTTCGTAAAGACAAGCTTGGATTTCATTTTAAGAAAGATTCACACCATTTCCTGCCCGGTCGCTCATCTTTGAAAGGAGAGTCCTTCTTCAATTCTTTTGTGAGGCACTGGACGCTATTTTTCAAATCGTCCTTTGTTACCGGAAACCCTGCATTTCCTAGTGAGATTACCCATTGAACTAACACCCCTTGTTAAAAAGGAACTTGGCCCCATCCCCCTCTCTCTAGAGTTTTTCCTTTAATTTTGTCCGAGAGGGCGTTTCTCGGAACACCATTCCTCTCCGCGGCCGTTGTAATACTCATGCCGTCCTCCTCAACGACCTTAATAGCAGCTTCCATTTGCTGAATATCGTAGGCTAATTGTGAAATGTGCGTTTCGGCATATTGCTTGAAAGCAAAGATTTAGTCTTTGAATATATTTTTCATCTCAATTTAAAACGAATCCTCTTTAGCACAACTAAAAATCCTAGGCCTAGACCTACTGATAATAATAATAATAATAATAATAATAATAATAATAATAATAATAATAATAATAATAATAATAATAATAACATCGAACGTAAACACAATGAAAAAATCTCCAAGTATAGACAGCTTGCAGAGGAAATCAAGAGGATATGGAAGATGAACTGCGTCCGGATAGTGCCTGTAATCTTGTCAGTCAACGGCCTCATACTTCACACACTCCACAAGAGTCTGAAGGAATTGGATCTTCCGCCGACCATCTACAAGAGTATGCAGCATTCGGTCTTATTATCCACATGCAATATTGTGCGATCCTTCCTTGCTAGTGAATGAGTGATAATGAACTCTTATATTTTGTATATACATGATATGTATTATAGTTTTTATTATAGTTTTTATGTATTATTGTAAAGCACTTGGTTTAACCCGTACTTTAGAGTAACCCATGTTTGTAATGGTGAATTGAATAAATAATAATAATAATGTTATTTGTTTTACCTCCCTTTTAACTACTGCGGCTTTTAGAGACGCCGGGGTGCCAGAATTTTGCCCCGAAGAGGATCGTTTACGTGCCAGTAAGTCTACTGACCCGGCTCCCTCGCATTTGCGCACCCTCAAATTCCAGATGACTGCGCCAGGATTCGATCCTGCAACAGCAAGCGAGAACGTTACCGCTGAGCCACGCAGCCAGCCTAGACCTACGGCCGTCAAAAAGACAGATCTATATAATAACAGCACACTGTAAATATTTATTGGTTCTGAAACGTTAACGCAAACTTTAACATTATCGTGCACTAGTGTTCGTCACACATGAACTCTAAAGATTGTCAGCTATGATGACTATTGGACACGATGATCAAACGACAATTTAATTATTGCAGGATGCTTCAGAACTACATTTTATATAATATATATTTCCGCTGTTAGTTAGGTCTTACAAGGAGAAATGACAATGTGCCAGTTTTCGTCACAAATGACAAGCATTGGTAAAGTGCGTTTTTTAAAATCCAGTGTTCTTCACCAGCATTTCTAACCAAACTAGGAACGTGAGCACGAAATAGCAAATCGCATATGTTACAGAAACAATTACTAACTATATCACACACTTGTAACATTTTAAAACGTCGGAACATAATTAACTCGCGTGTCTGCTGAGCGCATGCGAGAAGCAACACGCCGCGTCAAGACAGCTCAACTCACAGGAGATGTTTGCATAGCACGCATGATTTTGCAAAGTTGCTCCTTATCGGCAACGAAGGTATGACGAATCTCTTAAGACTTTGTGAGTTGAGAAAGACCCGTTGACAGGCTTATTATTTGTACTTAAATACGCGAGTGACGATTATTGGCTCAGTGACGAAAACCGGTACAGTTACCTTAAGAGAGGTTAGAAAATTGACACTTAAAAGGAAACCATACCTTGGAAAAAATGACTAAAGTCACAGATATTCAACCATACCTTCTCTATGGTAGGTATTTAATATTGGTAGGGCATTAGGGCGTAATCTCAGACTAGAACTGCCCTCATTTGTGGGGGTAAAACATTTCCTGTGAGAAATGAAGGCTACACACCCTATACATTGACGTGTGTAGATTTAGCCCGTATTCCAGCAAATCCTCCCGATTACAGGCCTTTACCCAGTCATTGCATCTGGAACAGGAATTTGTGAATTAGTGGATAGGTATCTGAGGGACTGGTATTTCTTGTTTATTAGAACCAAAATTATTCAATTGTAATGTTCAATTGTAACCGCTCCAGGCGCCGAGGAAACCGGAATAAGCTGTTGTGTTCGGTGAGGTAAGAGCTGCGGCAAAATTTTACCGCACAGACGTTCCAAAATTAAAACACTGTTTTGTGCTTAATAATTCCTGGCAATATTATCTTCAGACAAAATCGACAGGCCGCACTCAAAGGATATGGGTACGCTGCTCTCTCGCGGATACATGGTGAGCCATCACCGTCATGCGTGCGTGCGTCCGGTGACGGCCGTTTCAAAACCATGACGAAAAAATTACATGGTAAAGGCCTGAAGTGTCCATACTGTATATGATTACTATACTGTGGTCTGAGCATCGCCGTCTAATTTTTAAGCCGTGTCATTACGCTTAGCAACGTCGCCCATCTGTCAACTCGTAGGCCTAGCAAAGCACATGATTTTTGCTAACACTGCGTAAGCACATATATTTTGACGCGAAATCTCTCCGAGGATACAACAGAACATAACGTTCGCTAAATTTACACATAAATATCACAAATAAAGGATAAATAGTATCACGCTATGTACTGTCAATTTCCGTTAAGGTCAACGTCAACTGACGTCAACGAAGCATATAATCAGCTTTGTGATTTCATTAGTGATGGACTAAGGACAGCTAGTATAAATATTAAGCAAAAACCACAGGTAAAAGGCACACATAATCCATGGATAACACGTGAGTTTCTGGAAGCGGTGAAAAGAAAAAATAATTTGTATGCAAAAACTAAAACTAAAAACCCTTCAACTGAAACCATTAAAGAGTATACAAGATGTAGTAGGGATGTGACTAGAATGAAAAGAGCGCTGAAAAAGTTATACTACAACAATGCAATTAGGGAAGGGAATACGATGAAAGGAATGTGGAAGGCAGTAAATCAAATACTTGGCAATACACGAAACATTGTAGAAATTGAATATGAAAACGCACAATACACCTATAGCCAAGATGTACGTAAAGCATTTAACATGTATTTCATAAATGTTGTAGAAAACTTGGTTAAAGATCTTACTCCAATGAACCCAATTTTGCCTTCGAACCAGACGATCTGTAACTCACTATACATAAAACCAACAAATGTGACGGAGGTTAAACAAATCTTTCAAAACCTTGCGAACAAAAATAATTACACAGACGATGGAATAAATAACATACTCCTTAAGAGATGTGCCAATCATCTGGCTCCATTGCTCGCTGATATAATTGACTTGTCACTGCAAACAGGAGTAATACCAGATACATGTAAATTAGCAAGAGTGGTGCCAATATTTAAAAAAGGTGATGTATCTAATCCCAGTAATTGCAGACCGTTGTGTATATTATCCTCACTTGTAAAAGTACTGGAAATAGTAATCAAAAAACAAGTCCTGAATTTCCTAACAAAAAACAATTTCTTCTTCAAATATCAGTACGGCTTCCTTCCCAAACATAGCACTGATTCAGTAGCATTTGACGTAGTGTCACTTATACATAAAGCATTAGACAGCAATAAAATAGCAGCAGGACTATTTATAGGTCTTGCTAAGGCATTTGACTCAGTTAACCATACCTTGCAGCTGAGTAAATTATCAAATGCAGGAATTAGAGGAATAGCCTTTGAGTGGTTTGAAAACTACCTGTCTAACAGGAAGCAGTATATTAATATTAATAAAATTAAAGGGTCCATCTTTGATGTTAAATGCGGTGTCCCACAAGGGTCAGTGCTTGGACCATTGCTCTTCCTGATATTTATTAATGATATAGGTTATTTAGAGTTCACTGGTAAAATATTTCTATTTGCAGATGATATATTTCTACTTTACGAGAGAGTATGTGAACAAAGGATTATGGAGAATATGCAAAAGGATCTAAATATACTAACAACATGACTTTCAAAAATAATTTAATCATAAGCACCTCAAAAACAAAATGCATGCTATTTCATAAACCAGCTTACAGTTCAAACACTTCCAACATAGTTAAAATTGGCAATGCGCCCATCGAACGGGTTAAACAATACACATATTTAGGCCTAACTTTGGACAATAACCTAAGTTGGAATGAACATGTCACAAATGTGAAAAAGAAAATTGTGAGTGTAATTGGTGTTCTAAAAAGGTTAAGGGATTATGGAATAAGCAATCAACATTTAAGGAGCATATATGCCTCTCTTATTCATTCTCACCTTATGAACTTGAACATAATATGGGGTAAATGTACACAGGAATCAATAAATGAGCTCGAAGTACTCCAAAAAAGAGCAATTAAAATCATGTATGGTTACGATTTTTGGAAACCGACTGTACAAGTATTTCAGGAGACAAACATATTGCCATTACGAAACCAGCTCAACTACTCGGAAGCTTTATTTATGTTCAGATATAAACATGGTCTTATTAGTCTTAATACTGAACTTCAATGCAGGAAAGACATTCATACCCATAACACAAGATCAGCAAACCAGTTATACATGGAGTCAACAAACACAACTAGATATGGTATTAAAAGTATTTCCTATTCAGCCATCACAACTTATAACAACTTACCTCCTAAACTGAGACAAATTGTAAACTTAAACAAATTCAAAAAGGAAGCACGCAGGTACTTCCTGAAACAATATGTTGAAGAATATAGATGAACCCATAAGCACTGAATAAATGTTCCTACCACCTTAGTATATTCTAGTATTAGTTACTAAGCCATATTTGTAAAGGGCGGTCCCCCTTGAGCTACCAGCTCACTGGGACTTTCTGTACCCTATAAATAAATAAATAAATAAATAAATAAAAAATAAATAAATAAATAAATAAATAAATAAATAAATAAATAAATAAATAAATAAATACTGTACTGTACTTCAACGTCCCAATGTCTGAAGTTTCCTCCTCTTGCTGCTATGCTCACTGCCGTCATTGGCGCACTCATAAGAAATACCGTATTTAAAACTATTCTAAGGAACTTAGAGACTGCCTTAGATAATAAATCCTTCACGTTTTGTCCACAGATGCACTCATCATAGTCATAATAGGCCTCCAAACTAAATGTTGACAGTCTAACAATAATGCTCCACTGGTCACTTAATTTTAAAATGGGTAGCTTTCTAATGAAATCTACTGTACCTAATAACACTTTCCAACTGAGTACAGTTCATAATGTACTGGAATGAAGAGGCCACATGAAGATTTATACCAAAACTAAATTACTAGGCACTGAAAGTACACCTCGCTGTAAGTGATCAAATCGTAGTAATATAACCAGTTATTTTAATTGTACTGCCATAATTTGCCTTACAGCCAGGCACACAACACTTACTAGGCATCTGAAATAGTTTTATGAAATATTAGTGAAGAATTTGTTGGTTAAAATCACTACCAGGCATTTGTTACACATACAACTTAATACGGGAAATACTTACTTCTACAACTTTCAGCAGGTCTGATTTACCACGAGGAATTTTACGGGCGTTGAAATAGTTAATACGAACTGTTTTTAGATGCTGTCTAACCAAAATAAACGATATTTATGAACAAATCTTAGCATGTGAGCTTACGTGTTAATACACCTTAGAACCTAGTTCCTTTGTTACCATTTCTACCAAAGACACGGCTTGAGAATTATAGACGGCGATGGTCTGAGTCATCTTATTGTCAACACCAGCTATTTGATGTGCCATCTAACGGTGTAAATGAGAATCTTACTAAGGTAGGATAAGCTTACCACGTGGTGGTAGTTCACGGAAGTCATATGGTTACCAATTAAAATGGGCCAATTACTGCAGGTAAACCTCTGCTGTGGTTTGGCGCATTTGTTTTGATCGGGCGTGAGGTTACAAAGAAACTCCAGCACCCATAAATGTTAATGGTTTGCTAAGTAGCTAACGTTGTGAGATTGGTGTACATGGAATGACTTCACAATGACAGAAGTCGATCAACACATGACTGCCAACTTTCAAGTTGCACTATAAACACTATTTCCAGTGCCTGCAAGTGGTTTGCAAACATGGTGACATTGAAACATGCGTGGCAACAATGAATACAAACCTGATTCAACCCAACAATATGAAATTATATTATAAATCACTATATTTTTAGTGATTGAGGACAAATGACAGCGTTACATTGTTAGTAACTTATTTAAGGTGACACGGGATATAAGTAGTGTTCCATAACCTGTAAGGCTGCATAGCGTTTCACATTAATACACATGTTTTTCGTTCATTTTCTAGGGATCGATAAGAGAGTACTACTTGAAAAGAAAAAGAAAATCTTAATTTTCAAAAAGGACTTTGTTACTCATGTATGTATGTGGTTTGATGTGGCACATTTTATCGATAATGCTAATTTTTTACAGAGTAGTAGTTCATCAATTTGTTACTTACGATAGCAAGCAAGCACTTAAGAAAATGATAATAAGGGCAGGCCTTGATAATGTTAAGACCTCTTTGCTTCTACACGTATTTGCAGATTCGCGAACTCCATCGAATGTAGGTGGCAGGTCGGTCGCAACAAAACGGTGGACGCAAGGGTGATAGACTTCATAATGTATTGAATGTTGTTGGCAAGTCTAGGCAGGCTCTCGTTGAAGGACAGGCAATTTTAGATGTCAAACACATAATTATGAATGGGAAAGTGCTAGAAAACGAAGATTTTATGAGACTTGAAGCTTTATGCTTACAAACTAGTAATTTGAGAGGAGTACCTCCCCAGATTCAAAATGAAATTCGGTTACCAGTTGCTGAGAAAGAAATAATTTGTTCAGGAATATGTAATATGCGTATAGTTGGTACATTGCTTTACACACTTCAGTAAGTAGATACATATCAATTTGGAAGATGTTGTGTATTTACTTGAGATAACACGAACATTCTAGTTGTTATGCCCAGAACATTCCAATCTGGAACATTCGAATCTGGAACCTTCCATCCCCTTACTCCATACTTGGATTACTATGTATGTATGCACCCGCAGACTGTAGACGCGAGTTCCACGCTAGTTCCGATCTGGACCGCTCAAGTTACGTCCACCTTGTGTATCAACTAGTGTTAAATAAACCGTTGATTATTATTAACAAGTGTGTGTTATTTATCTTGTATCTCCCACGATATAACAGTGGTGTCGGAAGTGGGATAATATAAATAACGTTGTGAAACCGAGTGAACTTTCTAACATCAACGCAAGTGTTGCACCAAACTACGTTCATCGCAGTGCGTGATGGAAATACTAAACCGAGTGAACTTTCTAACCTCAACGCAAGTGTGTGCACCGAACTAGGTTCATCGCAGTGCGTGTTTGAAATACAAGTCTTCACTCATCTTCACCTTGCCGGACTTAACCTCTGAGCAACTCCAACAATTCTTGGCAATGATCGCTGACGCTATCTGACAGACAATAGGATCAACAACGTCATCACAGCCTCGACCGCCACAGTTCACAATACAACCGTATCGTGCTACCGACGGGACGACTGTAGCCGACTATTTCACTCGCTTTACCTGGACGCTTAACCTGAACAAGGCACCCGCGGATCAACACGCACACTTTGCGAGGGTTTACATGGGTTCTGTCTATGATGTCCTGAAGATACTGGTGAGTCCTGATGATCCGGAAACTCTGTCATGCAGGTGAGATTCAATCAAAGCTGAAAGGCCACTTCGATGCCACACGCAACAAGTTTGCTGAGAGCATCAAATTTCGGAGCGTAATGCAGAAGCAAGGAGAAACCATCGCCAGCTTCATCATAAAACTGCGGCAGGCTGCAACGTTTTGTGAGTATGGCACATTCCTTGATCGCATGTTAATTGAACAAATGCTCGCAGGGTTGGAATCACGAGAAATATGCGACGAGATTATTGCAAAGAAACTAGAAAACTTCACCGCGGCATATGAAATCGCGCACGCGCTCGAAGCTACTCTCATCACCACCGACGAGTTCAAAACAGCTTCCGCTAAGTCTGAATCAACCAATCAGATTGGATACGAGAAGCCTCTCACCAGGAAGAACAGCAACCAGCAGCCACCACGCAGCAAGTCAGCTCATCGAAATCAGGGTTCTTACAACCTAACCAGGCAGCACCAAGTGCCACACCAGGCAAACCCAAGTGCATCCCAAGACAACCAATCAACATGTGCAGGATGCGGTGAAGCTCACCCTCGCAGTCAGTGCAGGTTCCTGAACGCCGAGTGCCTGAAGTGTGGCAAGAAAGGTCACATCGGAAAAGTTTGCCGATCGAAATCTAGGAAACATCCAACAACAAATCACCTGAGCGAAGAAGAGTTTCCAGCAGAGAACCTCGACGTCGTGGAGTACTTCAGCAAAATCGAGGTCATTGGATCGGTCAACGCAGCACCTAAGCCACTGGTTGATGTCAGCATAGAGGGAACCATCGTCAAAATGGAACTCGACACCGGCGCCCCCTGCTCAACCATGAGCAAATCAAAGCTAAGTATGATCAAACCAAGTTTTGTGTTGCAGAAAAATGATCGTAATGTTACGGGTGCGGGGTTGCTTCATCACCTCGCCGCGTGATTCACAGCCCGCCCCCAGTCTACCCCTGCCTCTGTGTTAACCAGCGGCTTGCGCAACAAGGCAGCGGTAACAAAGAAACCGTCTCGAACCTTCGCGGCCCACCTGGTATTGGAATTCTCGGGAAGGTCTGAGAGTAGCCATGAACCCTGGTCTGCTCTGAAAACTTCTGTTGAGTCATCAGTCCCGATATATAAGAGCGACCCTGGCCAGGGGAGACGTCTGTGTTTTGAGGAGTGTGTTTTTATTAGTGCGACAGAAGTATTGAGTCGAAGTGCCGTGCGAATTGCGAAACCCAGCGAGTGTTTCTCTGGACAGCGAAGCAGAGTGAATCATACAGGGACCGTGTTTAAGACGAGCATTTAGTGGTGAGTGACAGACTGTTGTAAATAACTGTGGCCTGTGTACTTAGGAAGAGGTGCAGGTATTTCTAGCGAGGACACGGGTCTAATTAGCGAGGGATTAGCAGCATGAGAAGTGAAAGGGGCGAGTGTGCTCCACAAGGAAGAATCTTGTGTAAGACTGTTAATGGTTTCTGTGTGTTTATTGTTCGGTGTATATTCCTAGACCTGCAATAAAACTAATATTTTAAAGGACCATTTGTGTTGTGCTTTACCCACTGTCATCCAATTAACGAACGTGCAGCTAGGGGTAGCACGTAACAACTGGCGTCAGAAGTCGGATTACGAACCCAAGCACAAACACAACACCTGAAGGTCCTGGTGCAAAACTCGTGCAGGTCATTTTACCACAGTTCACTAATTCTCCTATGAGTGCATGCCCATCACAAGACAAACAACTAAAATGGATGCGCAGATACAACTACTGCTAGAAAAGTTAAGTGGCATGGAAACCAAGATAAAGGACGGCCAGAAGAATTTAGCCGAGGACCTAACTTCCAAATTAGAGCACAGCCAGAATAAGTTTGCAGAGACCTGAAGAAGATGGATGACGGTCAGAAGAATTTAGCCGAGGACCTAACTTCCAAATTAGAGCACAGCTGGAATAAGTTAGCAGACGACCTGGAGAAGATGGAAGACGGTCAGAAGAATTTAGCCGTGGACCTAACTCCCAAATTAAAGCACAGCCAGAATAAGTTGGCAGAGGACCTGAATAGGATGGAAAACGGTGAGAAGAATTTAGCCGAGGACCTAACTTCCAAATTAGAGCACAGCCAGAATAAGTTAGCAGAGGACCTGACTACCAAATTTCTGGATGGCCAGAAAAATTTGGAAGAGTGTCTGCTGACTAAATTAGAGGAAAGTCAAAAGAAATTAGAACAGGGTCTGCGTGAGGAAGTCACGGCAGTGGAAAATAAGTTCGATGCCTTACAAGAGGAAGTTGCCGAGCTTCGCCGACGCCCGCCCTCAGTTACACCGGGAACTTCAGGTACGGGACAGAGCAGAGTGACGCCCCCAACCTTCGACGGAAAGGTCCCGTGGAGCACTTATTTACGTCAATTCGAGGCGGCCTGTTCAATAAACAACTGGAACAACACGGAAAAGGCTACAGCTCTCATTGTATTGCTAAGAGGGGACGCCTTTAATGTCCTTCAGGCCATCCCGACTGAATCTCAGGACTGAGCTTCACTAATCGCCCACCCATATGGAGTCCCGATATGGAGAAAGCCATCTTCAGCTGGCCTACCAGATGCAGCTCCGGACCCGGGTACAAAAGAACGCGGAAATCCTGCAGGGGTTCGAGACGGATATCACACGCCTCGTAGGGCTCTCGTATCCAACAGCGCTGGCCGACGTTCTGGAGCAGATTGCGGCGCAGACCTTCATCGACCGACTAAGGAACTCGGACACTCAACTGGCACTGCGACTCGCGTGCAATAAGACCCTTGCAGATGCGCTGAGCCACGCACTTGAGTTCGAGACGGCAAAGCAGGTATCTAGAATGTACGCGCTGGTGCGTCAAGTGGACGTCGACGAACCAGCCAAAGCCAACGAGGCCACGTCCCTGGCCGATGAACTGATGGAGGCGCTAGGAGGGTTCTTCAATAGTCGCAACACCACCAACAACGACGTATCCGAAAGACACCCGGAGAGGCGGCCCGGAAGAGGTTTACCGACCTGGTCACCTGAGCAAGGACTGCGGTGATCGCCGCCGCCGAGGGTTTTCGTCGGGAAAATCAGTCATCCGGAAACCGCGCGGCCCAGAGAAACTAGTATTAGCCCGCCTTGGGGAGCAAAGGTTGGCTTGTGACTGTTGTCAAGCCCCGGCCGTCCAAGTCCGTGTGAAGAAGTTACGGAGGGACAATAGCAGCTTGATGGTCGACGGGGTCGTCAACGGAGTGAGCTGGCCCATGATCCCGAAGTGGAGAGTGCGACCCCCACAAAGGAACCTCCTACTAATAACCGCGACTGGAGAGACCGCACCGGTACATGGCGAAGCATCACTGGAGTTCGTCATTGGTTGACGGGTGGTGAAGCATCCAGTGCTCGTGGCTGATGTAGCAAACGAAGTGATCATCGGACTGGACTTTCTGAACATCATCTTGGACCTGAGTACCAACACTCTCCATTACGGAGGTGAAGAACTTGCTTTGCAATCAGCACACGAGGCCATAAACGCACGACGAGTAAGGCTGAGTGAGGACGTCATCGTTCCCGCCAGGTCGGAAGTCAGTGCTGCCGTAATTGTCGACGGAACTGCTGAGGGAGTGGCGGCTGTCATCGAGCCAAAATATGAGGACATCCAGACAAAGGGATTGCTAATTGCCAAGACCCTCATCAATACGACGTCTCGTCCTTACGTCCGCCTGTCCAACCTAAACGACTAAGTCATTACGGTTCACCGCGACACCACCCTAGTGGTCTGCGAGCCCGTTACCTGGATTGCCCGCATCTCGGACACAGTGGACCGGACCCCTGCAGACAGACATCCGAAGGAGGCGCGCCCTGCCAGAAGAATTACGGAAGTTGTACCAAGGATCCCAGGACCATCTAGACGAGGAGTAATCACGCCAACTTCGGGACCTGCTACGTGAATTCCAGGACGTCTTCTCCGTGGGGAGCAAAGATTTCGGCAGGACAAGCTTGGTCAAACACAGAATCGACGTTGGGGACTGCGCATTGATTAGGGCCCCATTCCGACGTGTCCCGCTCGCCAAGCAAGCCGAAGTCGACCGGATTCTAGAAGAGATGAAGGAGCAGGGGGTGATCGAGCCATCACATTGTCCTTGGAGTTCTCCGGTAGTGCTAATGAAGAAGAAGGACGGCTCACCAGGTTCTGCGTGGATTACAGGCGGGTGAATGACGTAACGAAGAAGGACAGCTAACCTCTACCCCGGATCGACGACACCCTGGACACCATATCAGGGTCAAGATGGTTCTCCACCTTAGATTTGAAGAGTGGCTACTGGCATGTGGATGTCCACCCTAAGGACCGCGAGAATACGGCGTTCTCTGTGGGCAATGGGCTCTGGCAGTTCACCGTCATGCCATTCGGTTTGTGCAACGCCTCTGCGACCTTCGAAAGGCTATTGGAGTCCATTCTGAGGGGACTACACTGGAAGACCTGCCTGGTATACCTAGACGACGTCATCGTTCTGGGGAGGAGCTTCGGGGAGCACAACGGAAACCTGAAGGATATCTTGAAGAAGCTACGGGCTGCCCAGCTGAAGTTGAGCCCCAAGAAGTGTCAGATCTTCCAGAAGCAGGTCCAGTGCCTTGTGCACATCGTCTCCGAGGAAGGGGTGCGCACCGACCCAGAGATGACCGCAGCTGTGGGGGAGTGGCCAGTTCCGAAGGACAAGTCCCAGCTACGAAGCTTTCTGGGGCTCTGCACATATTACCGTCGCTTCGTGAGGAGATTCGCCGACACGCCAATCCACTGCATTGGCTGACCGAGAAGGACAAACTCTTCACGTGGACAGCAGAATGTCACAAAGCCGGGGCGTGGTGGCGCAGCGGTCAAGCTGTATGCCTCTCACCAAGGCGGACCGGGTTCGATTCCCGGTCAATGCATGTGAGATTTTCGAAGTGAAATGCCATGTCCTGTGGTTCGGATTCAACGTAAAAAGGAGGTCCCGTGGCTCATGATCGCGAGATTAACGGTCACGTTAAACTACAAGCTTCCTTTTTTGTCACAAAGCCTTCAAATGACTCAAGAAGGCTCTGTGCACCGCACCTATTCTGGCTTACCACAGACCTGGAACAAGGTTCACCGTCGATACCGATACCAGCGACTTCGGTATAGGGGGAGTCCTGTCGCAAGTAGTGGGCGGCGAGGAGAGAGTAGTGGCCTATTTCAACAAGGCCTTATCCAAGCCAGAGAGGAACTACTGCGTCACCAGGAAGGAACTGCTCGCCATCGTTAAGACCATTGAACATTTCCACAAGTACCTTTACGGGCAAGAAATTCTCATCAGGACTGACCATGCATCTCTGCGGTGGCTCCTGAACTTCAAGCAGCCCGAGGGACAACTCGCGCGGTGGTTAGAGATGCTCCATCAGTACAACTTTGAGATCCAACACAGGAAAGGTCAACTGTATTCTAACGCCGACGCCCTATCACGAAGACCCTGCCCCGAAGACTGCACCTTCTGTGCCAGAAGGAAGGAGAACACCGGGATACAGTGCCGAAGGACTACCGTGGAACTTCAAGTGAGCTGGAGTCGCGAATCTTTCACGCGGGCACAAGAGGAATAGGATGACCTGGGACTGATAGCCGAATGGAAGAGGCCCGTGTTCCCAGACCCGGATGGAACATTGTAAGTGACTGCAGCCCAAAGTTTAAGTCCTACTGGGCGCAGTGGGACTCGCTGGTGGTAAAGGATGTCCTCATCTGCCGTTCCTGGGAGAGCACCGACGGGAAGACATCTCGGGAACAAGTCGTCGTTCCAAAGACTATGACGGAGGAAGTCCTGAAAGAAGTCCATGGAGGATCATCTGGTGGACACCTAGGGATAAGAAGACCCTGGAGAAGCTGAGAGAGCCGTTCTACTGGATTGGATGCCGAGCAGACGTGGAGAATCACTGCGCGAGGTGCCACGATTGCGTAGCCAGCAAGGGCTCAGGACGAAGACGAAGGGGCCCACTGAAGACCAACAACGTGGGCGACCGTTGCATATTGGTCGTTAGCGACTACTTCACCAAATGGCCAGAGGCGTATGCACTTCCAAATCAAGAGGCCGCGAAAGTCGCAGAGACCCTGGTGAAGGAATTCATCAGCTGGTACGGAGTACCCCTGGAGCTGCTCTCCGACCAAGGGAGGAATTTCAAGTCGCAGGTGTTCCAGAACTGATGCCAGCTGCTGGGAATCCGGAAGACAAGGACGACGTCGCTACACCCCCAGTCCGACGGGATGGAAGAGTGATTCAATCGCTTCATCGAGAACCATCTCCGGACAGTCGTCAGCGAGCACCAGATGGATTGGTACAGACATCTTCCACTATTTCTCCTGGCCTACCGCGCTGCCGTGCATGAAGCCACCGGGTGCACACCAGCTCGGGTCATGTTTGGGAGGGAACTCCGTCTACCTGTCGACCTTGACTTAGGCCGATATGGGGACGATCCGGTCCCGGTAAGCCAGTATTGTCAAGAACTGGTCGACCGACTGGAGGACGTACACGCGTTCGCAAGGAGGAGACTGCGGATCGAGACCGACCGAATGAAGACCCGATACGACCAGCAGACTGATGCCGGCGGATTCCACGAGGACGACCTGGTCTGGCTCTTTAACCCATTACGGAAGAAAGGCTTGCCACCCAAACTGCAGAAGTCCTGAGAGGCCCATACCGAGTCGTGAAACGGATCAACGATGTCGTCTACGGGATCCAGCGGAGCCCGAGGGCGAAGATGAAGATCGTGCATCGAGATCGCCTGGCAGCCAACGGAGGGACACAGACTGACCAATGACTGATCGGGACGATCATTTTTTTTGAATTGGGTGGGGTTACGGGTGCGGGGTTGCTTCATCACCTCGCTGCGTGATTCACAGCCCGCCCCCAGGCTACCCCTGCCTCTGTGTTAACCAGCGGCTTGCGCAACAAGGCAGGGGTAACAAAGAAACCGTCTCGAACCTTCTCGGCCCACCTGGTGTTGGAATTCTCGGGAAGGTGAGAAAGTAGCCATGAACCCTGGTCTGCTCTGGAAACTTCTGTTGAGTCATCAGCCCCGTTATATAAGAGCGACCCTGGCCAGGGGGAGGCGTCTGTGTTTTGAGGAGTGTGTTTTTATCAGTGCGACTGAAGTATTGAGGCGGAGCGCCGTGCGAATTGCGAAACCCAGTGAGTGTTTCTCCGGACAGCGAAGCAGTGTGAATCATACAGGGACCGTGTTTAAGTCGAGCATTTAGTGGTGAGTGACAGACTGTTGTAAATAACTGTGGCCTGTGTACTTAGGAAGAGGTGCAGGTATTTCTAGTGAGGACACGGGTTTAATTAGTGAGGGATTAGCTGCATGAGAAGTGAAAGAGGCGAGTGTGCTCCACAAGGAAGAATCTTGAGTAAGACTGCTAATGGGTTCTGTTTGTTTATTGTTCGGTGTATATTCCTAGACCTGCAATAAAACTAATATTTTTAAAGGACCATTTGTGTTGTGCTTTACCCACTGTAATCCAATTAACGAACGTGCTGCTAGGGGTAGTACGTAACAGTAACTTCGTCAGTTACACCGGTCATCCGATCAAATGTATTAGCAAAACGTCTGTGTGCACCACCATCGGAAACACAACCAGGAACCTGAATCTCTACGTGGTTGACGATGAAGTCGAATCGCTCTTTGGCCGACAGTGGATTTCGGAGTTTGTACTGGAGATAGACTTTGGTCACCTCTTCAGAAAATCCGACCCAATCCACAAGCTCTCTGACAAGCAGGCTCAGACCTTGGAACAACAGAAGCAGCTCGACAACGTTCTATCTCGCTACCAGGATGTGTTCAGTGACACCCACGGGAAGGTCTCAGGTCCCCCAGCGAAGATGCACCTGAAGGCTGGAGCCACACCTGTTTTCTCCCGAGCTCGAGACGTACCATTTGCCCTCCGCGATGCCTACGCCAAGGAAATCGACAAGAAATTTGCATCCGGCTTCTACAAAAGAGTGGACTACTCTGAGTGGGCATCGACAACGTACGTCGTCGACAAGCAGAACGGCAAACTGAGGATCACAGGCAACTACAAGCCTAGTCTCAACCCGGGGATCAGCATCGATGAACATCCGATTCCCAAGGTGGAACATCTGTTGAACCGAATGCGCGGCGCCACTCTTTTCTGCCACCTGGATATCACCGACGCGTACACTCATCTCGAGGTCGACGATGAGTTCAGCCACGCTCTCACGCTTAACACGCCAACTCATGGTCTGATCCGCCCAACGCTAGCAGTATATGGGTCAGCTAACATCCCCGCTATCTGGCAGCGGCGAAGTGACACAGTCCTGCAAGGTCTCCCAAACGTCGTAAGATTTTCGATGACAGTGTAGTTTTTGCTGATAGCTTTGAAAATCTGATGCAGGCCCTCAGCACCAGTCTGGAACGGTTTCGGCAACAAAACCTCAAGTTCAACCGAGCCAAATGCGTTTTCGCTCAAACATCCCTGGAAGCCCTTGGCCACAAAATCGATGCGTCAGGCATCCACAAGTCTGATGCACACATCCGAGCTTTACGTGATGCATCGAAACCGACTACATCAGAAGAACTCTAACTGCTCTTTGGTAAACAAACCTACTACCGCTCGTTCATCCCTGATTTGTCCACCAGAGCCAGGCCAATTAGTGATACGCTGCTCAAGGACCCTCTCATCTGGAGACCAGAGGGCGACAGGGCATACAAAGACATCAAGAACGGCCTAACCTCGCCCCAGGTACCCATGCAGTATGACCCAGCGTTACTACTCCTGTTGGCCTCGGACGCCAGAAAGACCGGCCTGGGTGCAGTACTGTCACACTGGCTCAGCAACGGGAAAGAACGTACAATCGCTTACGCCAGCCGAACGATGACAGCAACGGAGCAAAGGTTCCCTCAGATCGAAATGGAAGCGCTGGCCATCGTGCTGGCTGTGCAGAAGTTCTTTAATTATCTGTATGCTCGCCACTTTACTCTCATCACCGATCACAAGCCTCTCACACAGATCCTGCACCCCGAGAAGTCTTTACCGGTCCTGTGCATCAGTCGCATGGCCAATTATGCCGACTACCTAGCACACTTTGACTACGACGTCATCCTCAAGACATCCAACGCCAACGCCAGCGCTGACTACTGCTCCATAGCTCACCTGCCAACAACAGTTAACCTCATCAGAAACTCTTTTTCTCCACAGGAGGAAGAGATAGACAATTTTGATGATTTTGACTTTTTTTCAGTCCATCAGATGCAACAGCTACCAGTCAGGGCAGGAGCAATCGCACGCGAGACCAGGAAAGATCCACATCTGGACAAAATTGTCCAGATCATCGAAGCAGGACAAGACCTCACCCGCCAGCATTACAAGGCACCAGAGGCGAAGTACACCCTCGCCGCAAACTGTCTGATGTTCAAGCATCGAGTTGTCGTCCCTCCTTCACTGCAAGACGCTATCTTCAACGACCTGCACGCAGCTCATCTGAGGATAGTCAAGATGAAAGACATGGCACGTTCCTTTGTGTTTTGGCCTGGAATGGACAACGACATCGAGTCTCTCGCCAAGGCTTGCGCCGTGTGTGCAGCTCATGCGCATGCGCCACCCATGTTCTGAGATCACCACTGGGAATACCCGAAGGCACCATGGGAACGGATCCACATTGACTACGCGGGCCCAGTGGATGACAGCATGCTGCTGATTGTTGTCGAAGCATTCAGCAAGTGTCTCGAGTTCAAACCCATAACATCAAAAACATCAGCCGCAACAATTTCCATCATGGATGACCTGTTCACGGCCTATGGCGTGCCAGTCACTGTCGTCTCAGACAACGTTAGACCATTCGTCTCAGATGAGTTCAAGGCCTTCCTAAGAAACATTGGTGTGAAATATCACAAGTTGTCAGCGCCATACCATCCCTCAATGAATGCCCAAGTTGAACGTTATGTTCAAACGTTGAAGACAACTGAGGGAACGCTCCGCGCCAATCTGAACGAGTTCCTCCGTCAATTCCGCAAGGCTCCACACTCCACCACTGGCAAATCTCCAGCCCAGCTTTTCTTGGGACGAGATCTCCGCACGTGACTCAACTTGACCAGACCTGATGACGTCCTCATGAATGTTACAGAAAAACAACGAGCTGAAATGAGCTCAACATTCCGCACTCTGGAACCTGGACAGAAAGTCTACTTCCTGTCTGGCAATATCATACTGGACAAGTGGCTTCCTGGAACAATTGTGACACGCACTGGTGACCTTCACTACGAGATCAACTACCAGGGAAAACGATTCAAGCGCCACACTGATCAGATCAGATTGTTTGCCGGCACCAACAAAGGCAAAACCAATTTGGACAACGATCAAGAATCAACCAACGATCAACAACCAACCAATGAGCAACCGAGCCTAAGACGAGTTCGCTTCACCGAGACACCAGCAACAGTCCAAATACCACCAGCCACACCAGTTACACCTGTAAACAGGGCACCACCTATTTCGCAGACCCTTATCTCCGGACATTCTGCAGCTGCCCTCGGGGCTATAGAGCACGATTTAACGTGCACGGCTATGCCGTGGGGTTTGGACTAAAGAAAGATTGAGTTGTTGATCACGTAGGGGCTTTGTGATATCGTGGTCACTTAGCTCCGTTTACTTAAATGTATTTCTGGAATCTGTCTGATAACTAGGGCTCGGATTTTTAGGGGCTAAAAATCGGGAAAAGATTTATTTTTTATGTATTAACAATACCTGAAGTATGTGACAAAAAGTAAAACTATTTAATTATAGTTTATTTTATTAATGTGAATATAAACAATAAGTCGCCTCCGTAGCGTAGCGGTCAGCGTGGTTAGCTGCCACCCCGGAGGTCCTGGGTTCGATTCCTGGCTCTGCCAAAAAATTTGAAAAGTGGTATGAGGACTGGAACGGGGTCTACTCAGCCTCGGGTGGTCCAAATGAGAAGAGGGAGTTCGATTCCCACCTCGGCCATTCTCGAAGTGGTTTTCCGTGGTTTCCCACTTCGTCTTCGGGCAAATGCCGGGATGGTACTGCCCCCGTAAATTGAATTATGTAGAGACCACGGTGGCTATATTGGAAAATTATAAAGAAAGTTATGGCTGTCATAGTTATGACGTGGATGGTCATGACGTAAGCACGGATGACGCAGACGTTATGCGAGCAGGCTGCTTGAGCTGAGATTCTCAATGACGTCAGCATTTATTCGAGAAAGATCCGAGATTTACGACGCAGTCGCAGGAAACGTGGAATTATCCTGAGGAAGTAATTATGCTATTGGAGGGGAGGCTCGAACCAATCAACGATTGTTTGAAGGAAGACGGAGATTGCTGAAACTATGGTATTTTTAATACTTTTTGGAATGCAGAATTGTGGAAATCCATTTGCAGTAGAGGCATTGTTTTGGAATTTTGGTGAAATTTATTTCCAGTTTTTGAATTTTAAAAATCCGTCAAGTATTGACGAAGTTGGAACTTCGAGCGATGACGCAGTAACACGCTATGGAAGGGATGGATACGCCCCTTATGAAGTTTATAAAAGGCCTTGCGCAGAAGAGAGGAGTCTCAATCGTCAGATCTCAAATCGTCAGATCTTCAGTGATTATATAGTCGTTTTGGTGAAACGTCGAGTGACATTAGTAGAAAGAGTCGTCTTTATAACGCGTGGTGAAGCCACCGCAGTGAACGAGATTCGAGCAGACAAGCAGTGCAAGTTTTCTGTGAGTAAAACTAGGTGAAGTTAAAACGCACATTATAACGCGTCTACAAGGTTAGCTATGAACAGTTAGCGGTTGCCTACAAGCTAATTCTATTGTGCAGTGCTACATTAAGCAGTGTAGTAAATTTGAACAATTTCAAGGAGTTATTTTAGAAGATATTAGCAATTTTAGACGTCTGACAAAAGTGATTTTCTCGCCTCCTGAGAAGCACTCTGTATCGTCAGATCCTACGCTACGGCTGACACTGCTTGTATAACAGGGAGACTTCTGATTGAATTGTGACACAACGCTACAGTATTATGGAGCAGTTTAATAAGGCAGTTTGTTCTTCTATTACCATAACCGAAGAGAAGATGGAAGGCTAAAGGACTTTAATGCAATTGGGACATACATCGTTGGAGTAAGATAGCAACATGGAACTTCGCTAATTGCCATTCCATATAAGCGGACATGTGGTGAACAACCATCTACACCCATGTTTCGTGGCTCAACGCTGAATACTATCAAATAGCAATGGAAACGATTTCATACTCTCTGAATATGAATATTTCTACGGAAATTACTACAAAAAGTTCATGGCGATTTTCTACAAGATCTTCAGGGATTTTTCAAGAGAGGTCAGGGTTGTCCCGACTCACAAAGAAGAATTTTGCCGGAAGGATGTCTTTCGTCTTCATGGAGCAGTGCAATTTCCGGAGAAGGAAGCAGTTCGATTCTCTGAGGGTGCTGTTTCCTGTTTCGAGGATGGAGCTCAGCTTTAACTTGGTGAAATGGATCCATCAGCAGTCTTCTTTGGGGAATTTTCCTCTGGAACTTCAATCGGCAGATAAGGTAGTCGTGAACGTTTATTGTATTTGAGTTTTTTAGCAATATTTGAGCAACCATTTTCCCATATTTCTGTCCTCATGTATTTTGCCCTATATTCTTGTTTGAGATTCCTATTCTCAGTACACCTTTATGAGTTATGCCTTTTTCGACGATTTATTAAGACATTGTTATGTCATGGGCATAGTTAAATGATTTTGGATCAGTTGAGACTGACATTTAGATATTTCAGTAATTTGACTATTTTTGTAGTCACGATTTGACTATAAGTTAATGATTTTCATGGCAGATTTAACTTCAGACAGCGTGTCTCTTTATTAAAGTAATTTCTACCCCAGTTTAATTACTATGACCAATTTTCTGTCATCATCAAGAAGGAAGAACATTTAAATGATTTTAGAGCGTTAAAATCTCTTGCGTTGTCGACGATCTTGGAAATACTAGTCGTTATTTGAAATTGATTGCAACACAGACATTTATCGTCAGTTATGAACGACCATTGCATCATAGACAATTTTGTGAAAGATGAACTTTAATTATGTATTATTGAATGCATTAAAGTCGTGAACTTTTGTTAGGAGTTTTTCTCAATTAGAGATTTGAATAATAATGTTTGCATTCCACAGTCTAATTGGATTCTATTCGACTATTTTGCAGTTTAGTCGCACTTTGTTTGATGATAGTATTTTTATACTACAGTACTTTAAAGATGATAATCTTAAATTTTGATAGACCAGAGAGGCGTATATAAGCGTATTCACTATTAAATTTGTTTGTGATTGGCAAATTTTTACTTCATTTCGATTCATGAATGAAATCCACGAAGGTTAAATGACAACAGTTTTGAAACTATTAATGATTATAAGAATTTTTGAAGTGGACCTATGAATGTATAATCGCTAGTGCAGCGAACGTGTTGAAAGTCGCTGATGTATAATGCCCTTGAAGTAAATGAAGGAGGTTCCCACAGTAATTAATGATGTTAAAGAATTTGTTAGTGGAGGTTTTTGTAAATTCTGTGGAAGATTTTGATGCCGTATATATTAATATATGATGAATTTCGGGCCTAATTTTAATGCAGTTTTGTGCATTTTTTTATAAGCGACGTATTTACCGCAGGAGTGTATTGTATTTGTCCTTTGAAAATTAATCAAGTGAATTTACTGTTATAATTAACAAGAGTATTGAAAGAATTTGAGATAAGATTTTGAATGAAGATTACCGTCACAAATAATTATAATAATTATTAAACTTTTATTAAACCAGATTGTGACATTAACATGTATAACTAACCTTCATTGGTCGATTATATTGACACGATTATGAAATTACCAACCGGATGAACATGTGGTTAATGTATTTCTCAAATTAATAATTTGAATAATTTAAATGTTAATATTGTAAATAAACGATGTAAATATCTTTGACAATAATGTGGAACGAAAGTAATGTTAGAGGCGTGTTAAAAATTTTTGTAATTGTCTTCGACAATATTATAAACAATTTCTAATTGTTATAAACATTTATGAGTTTTGTTATAAACATTTAAGAGTTTGTTTTATACTCTAAACAATGCTTATTAAACATTTGGATGCTAATTAAACAAGTTTAGGGATTGTCAGAATAATCCAGTGGTATGTGAGTAAAGCATTTGAAAGATTTGCGTAACAATATTTGTGATGTCTTGCGGACATTTAAAACTTTTGAGAGTGCTGGATTCTTACGCAACGTGGCTTGACAAGTGAGCCCATTTGACAGGTGTACGTCAGGTTGAAGGGTAGATGGCAGCTGGCCAGACATCTGGTTATCAGCGGGCGAGGTCGTCTACAGTGTGGCCTTGCGCCTATAAATACAAGTGTCATGTTTATTAAAAGAAAACAACTGCTCTATAAATGTGTCTCATCCTGACTCCCTTATCCAGTCCAAGTGTGTTATGAATATTACGTTATTTTGAGCTCGTGGGAGCTAACATGTTGTATAATAACTTTGCAAGTCCTATAGGAGGACGTAGTCAGATTGACATGGGCTACTGATAGCCACATTTATTTTGTTGAGTTTGTTAAAGTCATACCCTTTATTTGAAATAAAGCTTTTGTACAGTTCAAAGTTCTTGCCTTCGTTCTGGTTCATTTTTAAATGTCATGGTGGAGATTATTGTGGGAGCATACTTTAGAGATCCTGTTGTCAACCCAATCTCCGAGATATTTTTAAGAGGTAAGTAGAGGTAAGTATGAACCCCCGTCTATTTTGGTGTGTTCCACAATATTTCCTTGTTAACTTCTGTGCTCAAATCTCGGTAGTATCTGTCAGTGCCATTTTCATTGGTGTAGTTGAGCTGGTACGGTGGATTATTGGCAATCCGATTGAGGGGGCGGATATCTGACAGCCTACTATCCGGATAAACGGGGACAGTACTGAGACCGTATTTTGTATTTAGTTGGATATAAGTTAAGTTGGCAATAACACTGATGGCAGTACTGCTAAATTCCTTTGAAATGCAGTTGCGCGGTAGTACTGTGGCAAGGTTAGGAGCTGTCAGCAACCCGCCGTACAGACCGACGACCACATGTTTGACATTTTAATACCTGCATTGAATACAAGATGGACACAGCACCACTGTCGTTAGTTTGAACACCGTGGTAGAGCAATATACACAATGCAGTATGAAACAAAGAATGGGAAATGCATCCTGTGGATAAAGGAATAACTGAGAACTTTTATATGAGTATAAATGCATACAGTTCTATAACATGTGATTATCGAACTCGGCAATGATACATACAGTATATCGATAGTTACTGTCGATCAGAGAACAAGGTGCATTGTGGATCACCTGGAGACAGTATGATTTGCGGGAGCAAACGAACAGTTGATTAGTGAATACATTTTCAGCGAGGAGGGTCATAGAGCTCTCTGTACGTGCGTTGCCGTGAAATCGTGTTTGTTCGGTAACGTGGAGTTGATCCGACATATACGTGTTACAGTATAACGTGATAGGATTTTCGTCTGATCTTATTATAGTTTCAGACAGTGTTAACCTTCAATTTGAGCACAGTGAACTTGCATTCACGTATGATAACTTCTTCTTAAGCCAATGGTACAACAACGTGTCCTACATTGCAGTACAGAATAAACAAAAAAAGGAAGGAAGCTTGTAGTTTAACGTGACCGCCAATCTGTAGATCATGAGCCACGGGACCTCCGTTTTACGTGGAATCCGAACCACAGGACATGGCATTTCACTTCGAAAATCTCACATGCATAGACCGGGAATCGAACCCGGACCACCTTGGTGAGAGGCATACAGCTAGACCGCTGAGCCACCATGCCCCCTCCAGAATAAACAGCTTTAGCCATGATTGTCATAAATGATATGAGGAGAGAGAGATATTGCTACGATATGAAGATGCAGAATATGGGCTAAACACCGACAAGAAATGTAACACATAGCAGCGTTGAATACTCAGGATGATTACTTGATTCCAATATGAGCAACTACAGTATAAGGCTTTATAAGAGAAGATTGAAGAGGCTGTGAAAGTCTGAATGACAATTTGTACTGCTACATAATGAAACCAGCTTGGCTTACTACATCAATGTTGTCGTGCTCTCTAGCAAGTGAAAGAACTATGAACTCTGTCAAACGAACTTCTGTTAGCTTCGTCTCGTTCGCGAACGGTAATCGGGCCTTCTTGATATCCAGTCGTTTCGTGATCGGTGCAGCTGAGCAGATAGGGTTCGATCCCAGGCAGGAGTATGTGTTATAGCATTCTCACTTCATTCAACTAGAACTTCAACAAGGTAGCTGGAAGTTTTCTTTTAGTAGACAGTATGAATTTGTCATGCTTTGAATGTTCCTTTTCACCAATTTTGATTAGAGTAGTTAAGAATTACAGACGAGGGCTAGGGTGATTCTTTAATCATTTCTGTCCGAGTATGTAATTCACTTTGTAGTTCAATGTAGTAGTTATTCTAGTGTTACTTTGAACATTACATTGCTTTCATTAAGATATAATTTGGGAATAAGATAGAAGAATATAGTTTGTTGGGAAGACAACATGAGAAAACTTATAGGGAGAAGACGACGTTAATATTATATAAGAATAATTCTAGCTCAAGCAGATGTCCCATAATCCATCGTATACGTGAATTCGACTTTGAACAAATTCTCTGGACTTTTTGAATTTTACTTCGAATATTTTTGAAAGCTCATGCAAGTTATTGGATAGACATTCAGGTCTATATTTTTGGCAGATTGAGCATAGACATGGAACATAGTGATTTCTAGTATGATTCTTTGCGATTGTGCGAATTTATTTCTGGTAATCCAGATTTTTTAAATTCTTTTAATTTCGACTCCCTTTGTGAGCTCGTTCAGTTTTTAAATTTTTGTGGATTCTTATGGGAAACTCCAACTTGGTTTAGCGTTCAAATCTAATGGTTAATTTGTACCTTCTCGAGATAGGCTCTTTCCCATGCTGTAGTTTTGACGTGTTTTCCTTTGAGGAGAATCTCCAGTGGAATTATTTTCAATTATGCGAAAACTGAATCGTTCTTTTCACAGTGGTCGGTTGAGATATACGAAAGAAATACTTTATTAAAGAAAATGTAATTAGTAATGATATGTAAAGTAAGGAGAGAAATGTTTAAAATATATATGTAAGTCATAATCGAGGTGACAGACTATGAATTCTCACACAGTTATTTAGATTTGTGAATACAATATTTTATCACTGTTCTGATAAAGATTATTCTCGACACTTTAACTCTTGGCTAATTTGAAGCAACATATTTATCCATGATTGTATAAAAACTTGTGTAATATTCGTAATGTTTGGAAAGTTATTAATAGCTGTTAAGCGATGATATGGTAATAATGGAATTTTGTCTGCGTATTTGAATTGCAATTTAGGATATATTTGACATATGTGGATAGTCAATATCAATTTTTCCAGCACTGAATTAGCTTTAGAGCTATTGCTGAGTACACTAAGTTGTATTATTTTGAACGTGAAATTGAGTCACGAGTTTAGCTAGTGGAAAGCTAATGTACAATTTTGAATCCAACATTTAAGAAACCAAGTATTGTAACAACATCGTTAATATTTGTTGAGATTTAGTAACAATTGTTTTTAGAATAGAGTTTAATTGGAAAGACTGTAATATTAATACTTGTATAAACTTGAGCTATTTATAACTAAAATAATGAGTGATAGAAAATCTAATATCTGTGAGAAAGTGAATTGAAATATAATCATTATAATTAACAATACGACGTCCGATTAGCTTAATTGTTTGTCATTTAGGACGGCACGGACTTGAAAATTGAAACCACATAAATGTATATGAATACATGAAATCAACAGAGATGAATAATTCTAGGTGCAACTAAATCTCAGAAATAAAATGTAATTATGTAAAATATGTATATATTAATTGCTACGATTGAATAGAATATTTTTATAAATATGTCAAAAAGGGTTTACGATCATAACAGAATATTTTGTGTGTAAATTTAATTTTTTTGGAACTTCGTTAATAATGATGAGACGATAGGCAGTTTGTGTGGCCTAATTAAGGCGGTTGTTACTTAAATATTTTTCATGCTTCGGCAGAGGCATAAGATTATAAACTTTTGTTCAGTGGAGTTTCTACTTCACGACACTGTGCTTTCAGTTAATAAACTTTTGTTAAATTTTAAAAATTCATACGAATGACTTAGTGATTTCTATTCGAATTAGAATGTACTTCGAGAACCAGTGGGTCATTAGCTAGGATGCTGTTTATCGCGCCCGAGATTAGATTAATTTAATTATCTTTAAGAGTCTTGGTAGCTCACTTTGGGCTATTTTTATAGACCACTGGCATCTTATTATCACATTCTTTTTAATTTTTGTGGTATTCCTATCCATGGTCTATCCTTGGTGGTGGTGTCTTGGGGGTTATTTTCAGCCGGGGATTCCAGATTCTACGATCCTGCATTTTCTTTGGATTTCACCAGGTTAGACCACGTGGATAAGGGTGCAGTACTTTACCCGAAAATACCTACCCTTTACCTGTTGAAATCCCTCGATGGTAACTGGATCGTAGATCCTGAAAACCCCCGTCTAAGAAATTCCCCAAGTCCTACCAACAGGAGAAGGGAGTATCAGGATGCAGTAAATCCTAACAGAGGTGGCATTAAACAAGACCAAAGCATTACAGCAAGCTGCTCTAAGAACACGAGAATCGTGAGAAATCACCCTCTCAGGAGTGTGGGAAACTCTAGAAATACCTAGTTATGGCCCCTTAATGCGACCTCTTTATACTTCTATAAATCATCACATCGCGCGATTAAAAGAAATTACAAAAATTTATTTCCAAAAAGAAAATCTGACAAAAGGTCAGACCAATACGTCCATGACTGGACATAAAAATCAACGAAAGTAGGCACTAATGTCGTGCCAATAAATGCACCAGCTGTCCCCATGGACCAAGAATGCATTTGACCCTCAAATGAAATAATTAATATATGCACACCAGGTGATTCAATAAGAAACGAAAAAACAACTCAAAGAGATCACCTTTATGGTTCTTCCACTGATTCCAACATTATCAAACACGCGAATTAATTCAGATATATAGTTACATATACAGCGAAATTATTATTAACTTTATTACACCTTCAAGTGTAAATGCCATCCCAAACAGGTAGTTCTGCACTCCTCATTGCTGCTGTGTCGTTACTCATAAGTTATATTGCCTTAGCAATCTAGTTATAGTTTATTTTATCGATCAAGCACTTAAGCTAAACAGTCGTGAAGTTCGTAATTCAAAATCTCTAAAGATTCAATAGTTTCTCAGTATTAATGTACTTATTTAAATTTATCCAGAATTTATAGTTAATGGATCATGTATCTTCTCTAACATTTGCTTAAATCTTATAACTTGATTACAACCAAAGAATTAATTAAATGAGGGCGATACAAAAGAAGAACTCTGAGGCTTGACAAATCTAGATCCATAATTGGAGTTACCAAATTATCAATAAACCGCAACAAGAAATGCAAAAGAGAACAAACACTATGTTCTTTCAAGAACATTCGGAAATTGGTATAACCTTGCACTGATATACTGTAATTATAATGGTCACACATGACCTCAGCGATTTCTGAATACAGGTGGGCATTACCACCGATTTTACAAAGATTATATTTTTATAATCGCATTATACATTATGCTTTCACTAGCATCATAACATTAACGTACTCCAACGAGTACTACCGTAAATATTATATTATACGCCCACTGACATTCCTTCCTACATTATCACTCACACGGTGATTCTTTACTTCAATAACAAGTATTCAGATATATTCAGCTGTGTTTCTTAACTATATGTTTTCTCATTTCAATGCATCATAAATTTAACATCGGTGGCTACTTAATAAAGTCCACTGGATTACAAAAAATTGCCTTACAGAGTTGTATTTACAGTCACGTAAGAATACGCTTCCCCTTAAAGTTAATTCCTGGGATTTATCTAAAAAAAGATGCTTGTTCTTCAAACAGTTCTCTTAAACAACGTTCAACTCAAGAAAACTCAAAAGACTGAATCAAAATTCAGCTATTGCCATATTCATTTAATTTAAAGAGCATACAAATGTATCCAAGTACATGTGGCTACAAAAATCTGAAGTCGAAATTTATCATACGAAAATAGAAATGTCCTCTCATGAGAATTCACGAAATTTGGACTGGGTCTACAGCATGTATCCAGGTAACGACTCAAGTTAACTACTGTTGATACATTAGAATCCAGTACGACAGCGTTCATTCTCAAGAGAAAAATCCCCATTCTAAAAGAATGATCAAACTTCACATTCTATACTGTATTGTAATAATTATAATGCAAGAATGCATAGGCAAATTCGAAGCTCGCAAATGTCGAACACAACAATAATAGAGCGACAACCACTCAAGCCATAGCTTGATAAAAACAACAAGATGTACACAAAAGAATGGAAAATATTCAATCCACTAAATAATGAAAATTCCCCTTAAGAATAACGTAGATTTCTTCCCCTACGAAGATCGGTTCTCCACAATCAAGAAGTTCGGAATAAATGTAATGAACTTAATTAATTAGGCTGGAAAAAAAAACAATACATTCATTATAAAATATTATGAAATGAGTGCACCTGATTAACCAGGCCTAAACTCGACTGAAAATGAAGTCACACATGACATGGAATAGCTATGCATCAACCTCACTTTACAATCATACTACTAAAAATGTATAAATGGTGGCAATGTGGTTTCACTGGACTATCTCTACTTTGCAACGCTACATGAAAAGGCTTTCCTCTACCTGGATGTAGACATTCGAAAGCGATATGGAGCATGGGAATGCCTCACCATCTGATTCCACCATGGCATAGCACGATCGCACAGATTCTTTCTTAATCCAGTGAACGAACTGGGGACCTCCTACTCCAAAGTCCCAGGTCCACTGCTGGTAACCGAACTGCTTCAACATATCGGAAGTGGTCCTCGCCCGAATTTCGAACAGCACCAACCCGGCCCGGAAATACATCACGCACGCGTACGCAACATAGAGATAATCACATGGACACGTGACGTAATACAAGTTGTTTGTAGCTGCATGTTATCGAAAGTTCATGTTCCACATGCCAATAGTCTGCATCGCGTGTATGTTCCACTTCGAAAATATCATTGTAGTTACTCGAAATGTCCACTACATTTATCTGGAGAGCGTTGTCCACACTCAGATCTAGCCGAAGATGCCTAAAATGTTAATATACATCGAAACTCTCTCTCCCAACACCTCAGGTTTCCAAATACAGTACATGTTTAAATATCTCCACTCAGAACGTATATAACGTTGAACTCCAATAGTCTTGGTGCGCGTATAAGAAAGAACACCTTTTCAATGTGCACAGGCTTCAGTAACAAGTCCCATAATATATCACTGCACTTTGTTTCTCGCCTACACATGCATTTTAATAACATGAAGTGAGACAGATTCCTATAACTATGCGCTGCCTGCATACAATGCCTGGCACTATGTACATTCAAGTTCTTATTCGACACTAAACTTGATGTATATTCGCCTCAATACGGCACAATACGAAGTCCAACTATCAACCGGCATCGCCGTTGGCTTGTAATAACTCTGCACTTTCTGACTGCCCGGAACAACATAGCGATACGAGTCTTTGTCTAGATGTACACTTGTCTGAGTTTAAAAATGATCTGTCTGTCTCCGCAGGGAGACCGGTTGCAGGCGACAGCGAGAACTCACACCCCCCTGACGCGTGACGTAGGATTCCACCTGTGATAGGTCGATTTAATAAATACATATTCTTGACGTTTCAAAGACTATTTCCACAAAAGCAAGATATCATTCATTATCTCTCTGCTGTAATATCTTGTACTCCAATAGACATTTGACATGATAACTGTGCATCATTTCCAAATAAAATTCGAATATAAATATCAATCTCTCCACTACTTCTCAGATCAAGGTCTCCCGCACTCCTCGCGGTCAAGATAAGAAGCACTCTTCCGAAGGTGGTCGCCGAGACTCGAACTGACCCGAATGATCACATGTTTCAGCCAGCTGATCTTGGCTCACTCAAAACAGGTCATAGACTGTCTCGTGCAGCAGCGGCTCGTCAAGGGAAAATGTACCGTAATTTCAGAAGAAAAAAAAGGTACAGTAATGTACCCGAAATTACCTACCATCAGCTTGTTGAAATCCCTCGAAGATCACTGGATCGTAGAACCCGGAAAATCCCGGTTAAAAACCCCCAGATACTACCAACAAGAGATGGGGATAATAGGGCACAGGGTAACCTAACCTGGCAACGTTAAGAAAAACCATGGCTAACGAGAAAATCAACGGCTCAAGAGAACACGGGATCTACAAAAGAATGTAATCTCAGGCGTAAGAACACCTAGAAATACCCAGCAATGGCTTTCTGAACGTGACCTCCACTCACTTCTATAAATCACCCCAATCGTAGAATTAAAATGGAACTGAAAATATTTATTCAATAAATGGCATAGCAAAAGTGCTATGTCTTCAGATTAAGATCTGAAAGAACGTAGACAATCTTGACAAAGCCAAGAATAAAGCACAAAAATGCACATCACAGACCTCACTGTGCAACTGCATCTTGCCAAAAAACAACAATGTGTTCAACACACACAAGTATGGGTTGCAATGTCCCATAAAGAGATAGATCCACAAAGAAACTCCTACTGGATCTAGTATCTGTTGTGTTTCATTTTCAGTAGGTAATTTCCTGAATGTAAATGTTTATAATAACCCTGAAATTAATTGTATACATATATACATTTATGTTACAACACCTCTCAGAGTGTTATATTGTAAGGTACCTGTGAGGGTTGCCTGTACAAAGAATTTACCTAAGGGATGAAATTAGTGTGTTAAGGGGGGACGCTTGGCAATTACTAGTAAGAGGTATGGATTATCTAGTGATTTGCGATCGGCAGTACGATCTGCAAGTAGAACTCCACAATGTACTGCTTGTCGGGGTAGTTCCGGGTGAGGGTGTGTAAGGAAATGTATTTTAATGATTACTCTGTGCGCGACAACTTCACCACGCGGTCTGCTGCAAGTCGTGAGCAGGCGAACTAAGAGTGAGCCTGCTGCGTTTAGCGTGGTGCTGTGACGCTCTACTGGCGTCACGAAACAATTAAGTAATAGTGCTAACTCTAGATCCTACCTAAAGGTGAAGCTAAAAGGGTAGGATATTATCAGCTAATTAAATAAAGGACAAGACCATTGACTTCTGTTACGTTTGAATTTAATGAGTACTTCGATTTGGAAGTACTCTAGCAAATAGCTGTTTAGTTAATAAGAAATAAATAATTATTACAGTCCAAGCACAGGGGGATGGGAGTGTAGTGTGATTGTACGTGTAGTGATCGCTTGAGTCACTTACCCTTCAGCTAGCTGCAGCGGTTCGTCACATAGGTAGCACTTAGACAGACTGATCTGGGGGCATGACCTCCCGGGGTTTTTATAGATTCCTCATGCTACGTCTGCGGAATCTGTACATTTCTTCTAAGTCATAGCCCTCGCTGGGGTCGTTGGCTGGGACACGAGGCTACCTGAGTTCCTAGAGGTGATAATTTATTGGTTTTATTATTTTGTAGCTGTATCTGTAGATTTCGAAAGTAGGTGTTTGGAATTTGGATTTGTCGGGGATTTTAGTATTAGGGGATGATGGTGGCGTACCCTATGGGTACAACAACCCCCTTTTTTGGGTTAGTTATCGTCCTCGATAACTGGACGAAGACGTGGGGGTGGTTTTTGTAAAATAGGGCATCATCTGCTTTATTGTAATTCTTCTATCTTCTTTTCTTCTCTTCTTTGAATTTAGTCCGGAAATGTGTTGGTGGCGTCGTTGGGGGTGTGTGGGTAGCCTCGTGGTAGATAGGGGTGAGTAATGGGGTAGATATAAAATTTGTAGTATGGGAGTAATCGTCGAAGGTCGAAGGCTGTGTAGAAGTGCTTTCTATAGATTGTGCCTCCGGGTAGTGCTCATCGATCATGTATAAGTGTATGAGGTGAGGGGAACAATATTTCTTTACAGTGTATTTCGAAAAGTGCAAACATCAGGGTGTGAAGCTTACATGTACGCTCTGGTAATATTCCTTCTAATGATAACATTATTATATTGGCGGGATACAACATGTGTCCCTATGGGAATGGATAATAAATTACAAAGTATATATATATATATATATATATATATATATATATATGAACAAAACATTAAAAACATCATAAACCGTAAACCATATCATTGTCAATTCAACTAAAGGGGTGCAGGAACACCACGAGAGGAAAAAAACATCCTAGGGGTGGGGGGAGGATATACAAGCAACGTACCTCCGGTGCGGATGAAAAACTGCTCTCGCGTGCCCTGCACGTGTGTAAAAGAGATAGGGTGGAGAGAAAGAATCAAAGAAGGGTCGCAGGGTGTAATTTAAGGGAATATAGTTATAAGTGTTTTATTGTGGGGAAGAAATGCGACACTTTTACAACAGGGATTTTAAAAGAATAGAAAGGAAAAACAATGTGTAAAAAAACAATCATAATACCTTCATAACCTCGCAGCAATAATCTTACCATAACAATATCGTATTTAGTCATTTGGAACACTATTAAACTCTATTAACTATACCATTATCCTAATAATACTCGATTTGCACAACTATATTACTATTATATTCTGTCATTTACAAAAATACGTACTCTATGAATGTTAACACTATCTTGAGTGCACCCTTATTTACTATCTATGTTGAAATTACCATTTAAGACCTGCAGGCTATCTAACTACATATCTATAGTATAGTCTATAATATGAATCGCTCCCTGTGGGAAAGCGAAGTCATCTTGGCAGCACAACTCGTCCTTCACATAAATAGGCGCGAGCTGTGTGGCCGTAGTGCACCTCTCATTGCAGGTGTCAAATCGCTATCGTTGATCCGACCTCCAGTGGGGGGATATCCCACAGGTATATCTCCACCGTGGTTCGGATGTACACCTGGAAACATATATCATGTGTGTGTGTGTGTGTGTGGGGGGGGAATTGTGTATTGGCCGTGTGAGTGTGAAATGTGGGGAGGGAAATTTGTGTGTTAAAAATACATTTATAATTGGATAGGCTATATCATGCCGCCATCTGTTGGGACAAAAGACACATAAAATCACAATAGAGGTATCCACCCTCGGCATCTGTGGGGTGAACCTGTGGAGGTACACAGAAAAACATTTCATCCTGAAAATATATCATATTATTTCATTTAAATCGATTATCTCGGCGAGTGCCCAAAATGGAGCTACTCCCGATGTATATGCGCAAAGTATGCACCACTATGTGCGCTGTGTCAGGATTCGGCGCCTCAGGTTTTCAACCTGCGCTGAAAAATTAATACATAAATATAAGCATAAAACATAGATCTAAAATAAAAACTGGCCATCTGTTATTTTATACCTTCGTATACCTTCATGTTTGTTTTATTCATTAGTCCTTATTTCCTATATCTTCGCATTTCCTTATTCAGATGCACCATTTTCCTATATCTTTGTGCTACTTCCTTCTTTATTCCTTATGGGCTATACCTTTGTAATTCTTTATTCCTTCTTACTCATTATTTCCTATAACTTCACTTAACTTTATTCCAATTCATCTCTTTCCTATATCTTAGTGCTACTTCATCCTTTATTCCTTATTGTCTACACCTTTATATTTCTTTATTCGTTATTCATTATTTCCTATACCTTCGCGTCATTTCATCCCTACTCTTCACTTCCTATATCTTTGCGCTACTACATCCTTTATTCAATATTGTCTATACCTTAGTATTCCTTTATGCTATCGGCCCTTCCATTGAAGGACACTCACGTGAACGGTATGGACCGTTCCTTTATTCTATCGGCCCTTCCACTGAAGGACACTCAGTGAACGGTAAGGACCGTTCCAATCGGGCGTACGCATCTGCGTAAGACCGCATTCGGCGCTTATATATTGCCATCTAGGCAATATCAATATATTCCTCCCCCTGGGGCTCAACCAGAGCGCTCAACGGTGGTTGTAACCTCGGCCAGGGAGAGAACCGTAGTTTCGTCGTATATTTCAAGTTTCATATATCATGGGTGATACCCTCCGGGGTATCAACAGAGGAGAACATCGGTGTTAGATACCTCGGCCCGGGGGATCATATATTCGTTATTTCATTATTTCAGTTCATTACTTTATCATTTCATTTCTTCCTTATTTCATTATTCCCTTATTTCATTATACCATTTCATTATTATATTCTTTCACTATTTCCTTACTTCATTATTTCATTATTCCCTTAATTCATTATTCCATTTCATCATTATTCATTATTATTCATTGTCATTCATCTTCACCTGCCGCTGCAGGACTCGCTCTCGCTATAGAGCATTTACATATCTTACAGGCTAATTAACGTCAAGTCAAGTGGGTCGTCTTGGGAAGGAGGATGTATCCTGTCCGATGCGGGGGGTAGATAATTCCCTCATCGAACCGTCAAGCCTCCATCCGCAAGTATAGCATAGACGACGTTAGGGCATAAAAATGGGTATAACGGACCCTGTGCTAGGGGAGACAGGCTAGGCATGTCCTCTAACACAGGCGCTTGCCCACCCTAATATGTCACCACTATGACCTCCCGTCGGTCGTCAACGTTGAAGTCATATCATGTCAGGTCCTGGGCTCTCTTTGCCCTCAGTCCTGGGTACAACTTACCAATACCTATTTTCCCCTGGAAAATAGGGTCACATCCATCATAGTGCACCTTCGTGCACAAACCATGAAAAGAGAGTGTCAAGCGGTATTGTGTTGTGTAGGGTGTCATAGTTATACGGGGGGGGGGGAATGACTGTGGTGGCACAGTGCACTTTAGTTGCGCCTGGATTGTCGGATATCCAGCTAATGTCAGCTGCGTATAATTCCCTCTCACATGTTAGTGGGTGAGTTAAGGATTTGGAAAGGTATTCCCGTGTTAATGGGCAGTTGTAAGTATATTAGAATTTGTAAGTATCGGGTAAATGGATGGTAAGATAGGTCCAAGGAATCGTGGTACTATGGGGATGTTGGGAAACGTTAAGTGGTAGGATCTCTCGACCAGCGTGGGTGAGGATTTTATTGGTTGGGAACTGGGTGTTCAGCGTGGTTGTTAGACACCGTACTGAAGGAGGTAGGGTGGCATTTATGCTCTAAAGTGGCATGCAGGGTAAAAATGTTGGTAATAAAAATAAAAGAATTCATGCCTGGAACGCTAAGCTGTTAGCTTTAAAGTTCCGAATGTTGATTAACATTTAGCCACGAGCGATAAAGTATGGGGTACACCATGGTAATTGCATGATTACCAAGTGCCGTGCATTAATAGGGAACAATTGTACAAGTGTGTAACTGTAGAGTGTTAATATGTATATTGGGAAGGAGATGTGCTTTTAAGCTTGGACGCACTAGTCGCAATATATGGCATCTGGGGCCATAATAATAATAGACTGCTGTCTATACTCGTAAAATATATACTCTAGACTTATATACTATGAAGCCTATGTTCTAAAACTGGTCATCTAGGATTATTATATAATATGATCCCTTAACATAGAGATTCTGTCTTATATGTATATATATATTCTAAACCAGGTTATATTGCAGCGCACTATATGTGTGGCCTAAGTCCTTCCTATAGGGGGGCCTATTGTTGCAAAGAATATCCTATCCGCCCTGCGGAAATGTGGGGGATCCATAAGTGTGTATTGCCATTCTATTAGTTGGGGGGATGGTATATGTAAATGCCATCTATGTGGTAAATGGGGCTAGAAATCCCACTAAATGTGGTGTTTTAATTGTGAAGTTCAAGAGGGGTAAAAAGCGCGGGGGGAAAAATTAATGCGCTATCGCTGTAAATGAGTTTGCTCGTCCGAATCTGGAAGAGAATATTTTGTTCAATATCGCGGTACCGCGAATAAAATAAATTAAAACCTCCTAATCGGGAAGTATATTTATTTATTTGTATGGTCACGGAGATATGCCCGTGTTTTAATATGTTGGAAGGTGTGCCTATACAAGGGTGTATTCGAGGGCAAAAGTATACTAAAGCCCACTGAAAGATAAAATATGGTGTATTTGTGTGACGCGGCGCTGTGTGAATATAACCGATAATACAGGCTACTTGCCGTGAAATATACTGTCGGACTTCGATAATTATATTAATATTAATTTCTTTTTTTAGAGCGGCTTATTCTTTATATTTATATTCTCGGTGTTAAGTATTGAGGAATGAAGAGTGTGATCTGAAAGAAAAATATTTGATTACCCTGCTGAGTATAGTATATTCCGAAAATCATATGTCGCGACCTCACTGTCGTTTGAATTTAGCGCGCAAGAGTATATTAATTATGGCTGCCGGCTAGTTACTCGTCACGTGAGAGGTGTGGCCTGTGATAACGTGTGTATACGGAAGGTATCAGATATCGGCTACTGCGAGGCGGGACTTAAATTGCTGATTGGCTGGCGGGCTGCAGTAGTTCATGTTTATCGTGGCGCTACTCTGATTGGACCTGAGCTCCAAGAGTGGGTGTACAGCATGGCGTTTTGTTGTTATACAGTAGATGAACTGTCAAAAACACGTGTTATGTGTCAAATGGGGTGGTTGTCATTTATGGATTGTTTTCTGCTATACAGCCTGTGTATTATGTAATCTGGGTGTAGGCTATTGACTTCCCGTCTTTTTTATCGGGAAACCACGCATGTCCTTCTGTTGGGGAACTCTAATGGGATTACGCTGTCATCATAGCGTACTCAAATGTGGCAAATGATATATATATATATATATACAACTACTGTGCTTCTTGTATACAATTTATGGAGTATGCTGGAGTGTATTGTGCATGTCCGTAAGCATATAGCGATGCCTTGTGAATGCAAAAATGCTATGTGTCATTCTGTAAAAAAGTGTTTCTGTGGTTTACTCCCGCCTACTTCGGGAAAATGAAAAAATAACGCGGGGTGCAGTAATATGCTGGGTGTCAATCTGTAGACAAATGTTTCTGTGTTTTATTTCCACTTACTGCGGGAAATTGCAAAATGGTGTATATAAAAATATTTAGTTTTTCTGTACTTAATTTATAAATTGTATTATACTGTACTGTGAATGTGTGGACGCATGTAGTGATTCCATGTGGGTGTAGCAATGTTGGTTGTCACCCTGTAGGAAAATTGTTTCCGTGGTTTACTCCCGTCTACTTCGGAAAATTGAAAAAATAATGCGGGGTACAGTGATATGTATATTCATAGTGAATATTGTATTCCGCAATGTTGGACTGTCCGTGTAGTAGCATAATGGGCTACATTTACCTGGCATTCTGCTGGATGGAAGTGAGATCTATACGGTGTATTCCCAGAACTGAATGTGTTGGTGTGTAGATGACGTATTCCTATTTCCTATCTTATGTTTGTGGAATCAAGTGGATATTTAGTCTTTATATATTAAATAAAATCATTGGGCCTTTGTTAATCGTTATCTATAAAATTCGGCATGTCTATGTCTATGGTCGATACTTATTCCTTATCGTGAGCCTAGGAGGGTAGGATCTAACCTGCTCTTGACTTAATTACGCCTTAGGGGCACGCGGAACAGCTATGGACCATCAACGTATTGGTTGCCGAATATATTTATATCTGTGCGCTCATGGCTGATACTCATCCTATAGTGTTTTGACCCAGGAAAGTAGGACTTAACCTGCCTTTGCCTTAATTACGCCTTAGGTCTACTGTAGGACATTTATGGGCCATGGCGTTATTGTGATACTAATGGACATATATATAGGTATGTGCCATGTCGTGTCACGTTGCCTCAAAACGAAAATATGTAATTTTAATGTGGCCAACTTATGACTTTAACGCTAAGTGTGTATCTACTGTGTAGATGTGAATTAAAGGGGTTCTATATAAGGATTTGTGGTCCTGTTGGAGCCTTGTGGCACCTATGAAATTATGAAATTACTTATGAAATTACGAATATCATTTCGTCATATATTAGATCATTATGATCAGTTTGTACTTAGCGTAAGGGTGATAAATGGATTCCTAAGTCGACTGTCAGAGGAATACCCCAATCCCCTAGATATTTCTAGGAGTCCAATCGGTCGTCGGCTAGGATGAGATGATTATAATTATAATTGTAATTTAAATGATTTCCCTGCTCCGTCAGCTAATATGGAAATATGCCTCGTGTGAAACTGTTCATTTTGTCTGTCTTTATGACGGTACTGGGTGGTCAATGCCACTGTGATCTAGAAATAAATTGTAATGATCCCCTGCAAGGAGAAAACATATATGAAAAGGAGTATGTGATAACGTCATGCGTGCTGTATATAACTTGTGAGTCTTTGAGTGCCGGCGTCTCGTGTGTCGAGAAGCTGTGTGCGCAGTTCTCGCATCCGGCATTGTATGCAGAGCGCGATTCACTGTCTATGTGCAGTTTGCAGTACTTAGTATGTGAAGTGATTTTATATGTATTAAAGAACATCTCTTGGATTGCAGTGTCTGGGATATGTAATATGTGTAAGTATAAGTTAACCTTATTCCCAGTGTTTCCTAACTGTTTGTTCATCTGACCTATATAGGCTGATGCTGTGACGGTATGATAACCTGTGTGATTGTATCAAATCCTATTGGCTGTAGTGGTAGTAATCCACCTGTGTACTAGCGCAATTGGGTGCGGAATTATACTAAGTGTTGCTATACCCTGTCATGAGGGTTAATCTGCTTTGGCCTATAGGGAAAGCCGCTAACCTGTGTTGTTGCATGTCTACTTCTATGCCTTTGCGAAAGGCCGCTAATCTGCGTTATTGTATGCGTATTGCGTTCCATTGGCGATAGGCCGCTAACCTGTGTTCTTGTAGATGTTAGGCCATTGTGTGTATGCACTGCGGCTAACCTGTGTTATTGTGTTGTCTGTAGCTCTGTATGTGCTTTCGCTACTGCTGGAGTAATGGCGTTCGCTATAGAAATTGTATTGAATGTTCCATAATGTATTATGTTTGGCCCTATGTATCAACTTATTGGCATATTCTGTGATAATGTATCGTATTGGCCTGTCATCCCGCCTTAATATGGGGTGACTGTTGGAATCCGTGCACTTTCTATAGTGGTGTAAGTAAAAATGTTGTGTATCAATCTCCTAAATGTGGTCATTAGCAATGGGAGTTAGAGTCCCTCTAGTGTTATGGGAAATGTATGTATGCGCCTATTATTTATTACATCTGTCGGAATTTGTCATCGGTCGCTGCCGAAGGTATATATATATATATAAAAACAATTAAGTTATATCTCGATGCTTATCAACTGTGTGCTGTGAGTATATTTGTGTGGGAAGGGTAGGTTAATGTATCGTCCCTTGTGACAGGTGAGTTGACCTTTAGTCGGTCGCCTAATGCTCGTGACCGTGTATGGAAATCTATATGCGGTTAAGTAGGTTAAAATGTGCGTTCTGTATAAGCTTGTATAAATATGAAGGGTTTAGATATCTTTCTATGGTAAAGAAATCATTCCGTGGTTTGCTGTGTCCTCCATTTGTGTGAATGACCCGTGTTACGCACGGCCATGTATGAGCGTGTTAGTCTACGTGACTAGGCGGAAAGAGTTGTTGCTATGCATGGGTCGTGTAGTGCTGATTGAGCATTACGGCTCCAGTTACTTCCGTATGTCGGGGCAGAGGATTGACCTCTCTTGCTGAGCAATGTGTATTACCTATGCAAGACCTTTTCTACAATATATTACCTATAAAGACATACCTGCACTGTACATATTATAAATATGGAACTACTATTAAAAATGTTAAGTCGGTATCTCCTATTTGTAATTCTGCAACTGAAGACTATTTATGGTGTGGGGCTAAACTGGGATTGGTGTTAACCTCTGTTTCTGACCGTGGTTACTAGATGCCATAGTGCAATTGGCGCTATTGCCAATGCTTATTTGGGGTACCGTGTTCATGGGGACTTAAGGGGAATGTGAGGCATCTGTACTACTAAATATATATCTAGCCTTGATCTGTTTTTAATTAGTGTGGGCGAACAGAATTCATAATCCTAGAAATACGTTACACATACAAATATAACCTGGTACACATTATTATATTATTTATAACTAAACATGCAAACTTATAGTTAAGTTTGGTATTATGCATTGTGGGGAACTGTCGGTGACCGCTAGTTGTGTGCATGGCTACTATAAGCCATAGCGCATAGGGCGCTTGTTTGATTCATATGGTCCTGGGTTTGAGCTATGTGTGGGAAAAATATAGTTTAATCCCTTATGGTGGTGATCTAACGCTTTCGTTTCTCGTGGCTCTGGGGACTGGAGAAACGTGGAGATACGTGGGACTGCTGCAGGCGGAGCTTGCCTCGATATTTCTTATTCTCTACTTACACCTAAATGTTGTGTGTAAAAGGAAAATTGGCTTTGGACGCGAGTTATATTATGCGTAAAGCCATCTCGTGGTCTGGTTTGCTGGTATTATAATTCAGTGTACCTCTAATTATGTAAAAAATAACGTGTTCTAAATTGGCAATTTCGAATTCTATCTAACGCAAATAATGGCACCGTCTCCCTCGGATTGCCAAAGCGGCTTTAGCACCTGGTATCCACTCAAGGGATGCATTTTCCGTGCCAGGCGTTTGGAGAAGCGTGATTTTAGGTTTGTGTTGCCTACCTTCCATTTTCGGGATTTTTATCGGAATGGGGCGGTAAATTAATATGGCTTTTCTGCGTACCTTAGGACTGTTGCTGGCCGGAATAGGCGCTAAGGTCCTAGGGCATAATGGAAGCGTGGGGATGGAAATGCCATTATGTGGCGGTGGGACTGTGTTCACGTGTGCCTCGTTTCCCATGGCGGGCTGCGGATGTGGCATGGCCACGGCAGTCCCCTTCCTAATAGGAGTGGGCATTAGGGGAATGGATGTGTTAGCTATTTTTGGTGCACTGCCTGTACTGACCGCTTCCATTGGGGTAGGTGGATGTGTTAACAGCTCAAATAAAATAAAGTGTGCCTGGAGCTGACGGAAACATTGCCATATCTCGGCGTATTGCAGGGTGAATGCCCTGGCCTGTTCAGTTACTGTTGTGGTGGCATTATTCACTTTGAGGTGTGATAAGGGGCAGTATAGCTGCGTGGATTTAACTATTTGTCCACGGGGGCGAAAATGTATGCAGCTATTGGTTTATGCTGAGCATTCTATTGTGTGTGGCAAAAATTTTACCGATTATGCTCGCTGTATTTCCTATTGGGATGGAATTTGGTATATTTGTATCAACTGGGCGCTCAGCCGCCTATATTCGGCAATGAGCTGTGCGAAAAGGTTATCCAACCTCACATATTGCGCCCTAATGTGTTGGAGGGTTGCGGTATGATTGAGGTGACCATAGACCCTATCCATTTTGTTATGTATCCTAAGTGTTTTTGTGTGTTTTTCCTGTAGTGCCCTGTGTATCGTGTGTAAATTTCGGTGTGCCCGGGCGAGGAGTGTCTTACGCCTATCGGTGGGGGGTGCGGATGTACTTAGTCTGTGCCGCACATACCCTTGCCTGCATTGCTTGTATGCGGAACTGCACCTTTAGCATTCGGCGCTGTCGGCTGCGTAAGAGAAAAAAGATTATTTTGGAATCCCTATCTGTGTGACTATGGTACACCCTCCCTTGTGAATTAGGTGTTTCGGCATGAGGTGCCATGGTGTAAAAGGACTTATCAAGTGGTTGTAAACGTTCAAGGGGATCGTGAAAGGCTAGTGTAAAATAATTATTCCTATTTTGATATTGATATGGATTCCTATGGGCTTTTTAAGCTGGTGGGGTAGTATTATATCTAACTAAGTGTAACCTTCTCCCTATTCTATGGGGGTAGCAAATGAAATATTACTATTACAATACTATATAAGGTACCGGGGATCGAACTGGGTGGGCAACTAAATAATGTGACCCCTATTAATTATGTGGTATAGGTGTAGCAAATTTGGGGTTTTGGGTGGCTTTAAGGGTGGCGTTAATGAACGTATCTCTATTAGGGCGGGCCAGGGTGGGTAAAAATCTTACTGGACCCTTACTTCAAAAAAATTTCCTAATTTTGGGTGGCGTTTGCTTGGCTTAGAAAGAGGTTTTAGGTTCTAGGGATCTTTTCCGCGAAATACGTTGTCTGTACTCCTGTAGGCGTTGTTTTAAGACAACGTCGCGGTACCTAGCGCCTCTACCATTTGTAAGGTACCTGTGAGGGTTGCCTGTACAAGGAATTTACCTAAGGGATGAAATTAGTGTGTTAAGGGGGGAAGCTTGGCAATTACTTGTAAGAGGTATGGATTATCTAGTGATTTGCGATCGGGATTATCTAGTGATTTGCGATCGGCAGTACGATCTGCAAGTAGAACTCCCCAATGTACTGCTTGTCGGGGTAGTTCCGGGTGAGGGTGTGTAAGGAAAGGTATTTTAATGATTACTCTGTGCGCGACAACTGCACCACGCTGTCTGCTGCAAGTCGTGAGCAGGCGAACTAAGAGTGAGCCTGCTGCGTTTAGCGCGGTGCTGTGACGCTCTACTGGCGTCACGAAACAATTAAATAATAGTGCTAACTCTAGATCCTACCTAAAGGGGAAGCTAAAAGGGTAGGATCTTATCAGCTAATTAAATAAAGGACAAGACCATTGACTTCTGTTACGTTTGAATTTAATGAGTACTTCGATTTGGAAGTACTCTAGCAAATAGCTGTTTAGTTAATAAGAAATAAATAATTATTACAGTCCAAGCACAGGGGGATGGGAGTGTAGTGTGATTGTACGTGTAGTGATCGCTTGAGTCACTTACCCTTCAGCTAGCCGCAGCGGTTCGTCACATAGGTAGCACTTAGACAGACTGATCTGGGGGCATGACCTCCCGGGGTTTTTATAGATTCCTCATGCTACGTCTGCAGAATCCGTACATTTCTTCTAAGTCATAGCCCTCGCTGGGGTCGTTGGCTGGGACACGAGGCTACCTGAGTTCCTAGAGGTGATAATTTATTGGTTTTATTATTTTGTAGCTGTATCTGTAGATTTCGAAAGTAGGTGTTTGGAATTTGGATTTGTCGGGGATTTTAGTATTAGGGGATGATGGTGGCGTACCCTAGGGGTACTACAATATGAATAAACTCGATGATCATACACCCTCCATGAGTGTATTTTATTTTGTGGTTTCGTGGTAATTATTTTGTATATATTTGGCGTCTCTTTGACCCAATAATCTTTTACGTGAATCAGCAGAAAATCCAATTTAAATCAACACTGATCTTCAAATTAACCAGAAGGGAGGATTATGAAACTACGTTAACACTGTAGTAATTTCCAGAAATAGGATAATAAAGATCCTTTACTCAAATTATTAGTACTCATATCTAGAAATGCATGTTTCCAAATAACACATTATCACCATTTAGTTCTGTATCTGTACCACTATAATCATCCTAAGTCACACTTGACTATTTATCTATCATCCATTCAACAATGGATTCCATCAATATCATTTCAAACATTATTTAATTATTACATAATTTAATGGTGCCACTACATGGTCTTATCCATATTATAGATTTACTCCACTGAGTATTCATTGTTACTGTTTCATAATTATTTATACAATTATCATTTTTAGTGAAGCCTCCGTGGCTCAGGCGGCAGCACGCCGGCCTCTCACCGCTGGGTCCGTGGTTCAAATCCCGGTCACTCCATGTGAGATCTGTGCTGGACAAAACGGAGGCAGACAGGTTTTTCTCCGGGTACTCCGGTTTTCCCTGTCACAATTTCATTCCAGCAACACTCTCCACTATCATTTCATTTCATCTGTCATTCATTTAATCATTGCCCCAGAGGAGTGCGTCAGGCCTCGGCAGCCGGCACGTACATATCCTCGCCGCTAGATAGGGGCTTCATTCATTCCATTCCTGACCCGGTCGGAGACTGGAAGCAGGCTGTGGATTTTCATTTAATCATTTTTAGTCACCCATCATGGAAATACGAATAATTTTATTACTGATATATTTTATAGTTACAGTTTGCGAATAGATTTGCGTTACTAGAATTATACAAGTTCGTAATACTTCGTATAGAATGATTAAAGCGTTATCACTTATTTCTCCATATTATCACTGGAATTATTATTTATGCAGTTTTATTATAATCACACATCTGTTGAAGGATATGCCTCCACATTCAGTTATCTGAGATTCTCGATGATAAAAAGAATGTAAATGCGTTTCAGAATATTGTCACTTGAATACTATTTGATTCATAATGCCTGAAAATAGCATTAGGAATGGATTTCAATAAGCTCAATGTTAACATGACATTCGTGTGTCAAACTAGAAATGTAATAAGTATCGTGATTTCTCAAGCAAAATAAGAAATAATCCTGCTCGAATGGATTCTTGAAAATAATATAGGGTTCCTACACCATTGACAAGGGTGATCGTAAAGATAAGCAACTGCATAGTCGATTAGAGAACCCTACTGTCTCTATAGTCCACCAAAAACTAGGAATATATCTTAGCAAAAGATAAGAAGAATCCTATCACACTAAGTGTATCCTCAATAAAGTCAAAACTGTCTAAATTGACGTAGAAAATGTTCAAAAAACAACAACTCTGCAACTAAACAATCAGAAAAATCTCTAGAAAATAGATCTAGCGATACATGAGAGTGCGAATAAATGTGTCATAAATAGACCACAATGAATGTTCAAAAACACTATCTAGAATAGTGAATAATTAATAAAGTCTTCTCTTCACTACGATAAAAATGTTCCCACATAAATTACAATAAGTTATTTTAATTGTGTAAAAACACACTACAAAATGGATGCATTCCTGAAATGGACTCTAAATCCAGTCGAGAATGAAACCAGACATGAGTAAAACGTCATACCTAAATTCTACCCATCGACTATGCTAATAAAAAGAAAAATACGACAGCTACTAAAACATTACAATGTCTATGCATTACTACTAATGATGGATGTTGATTTTCAGTACCGTACCTTCTCGCCAGTCGCTGATGGAATAGACTGCAATGATATGCCTCCCATATCATTTCCTCCTCCACACATGGAAATGTCCGGGATCATCCTGGTATACCGATGAGATCGAACCCCGGATTGCCAGTCTCCAACGCACGGGTTCCAGATAGACATCTGAACGACACCGGTTGTTACTGCCATTCCACGTATGGTCCATCGCGTTCCGTAGAAAGTGCTCGTCACATGGTAGTAATACGCGTTCGCCTGAAACGATAGTTGCATTTCGATGCCTTAATGTCATATAGAGCGAACATGCTTAATGAAATTTAGCATTATCGATGCCACTCGGTTTCATACTCGAAAAATGTCAGTGTTCGTTCCTCAGAATGCATATTGTGTCGCTCACATTGCAGTATTCATGTTTGAAGTGTCTAGTCGACCATAGCTACAAGGTAACTAGGCATATGAACTATTCCTCCCGACATCTGATTTACAATCATGTCGTGAAAATAAGGGGATTGAATCATAATGTTCATGAAGTGCTTAACTATACTTGTGTCCATATACAGCACTGTTCCTATATCAGTGTTATACTGCATGTATTTTAGTACACTCTCAATGTTAATGTTTCTAGTTGTACAGAGCTTGCCTAACTTCACATATGGCACGATCTAGTCCGCATAATGCAAACCACATTTTCAGCGAGTTGTATAAACTCACTACTGAAAGTGAATAAGTCAGAGTTCTTCGACACACAACTCTACTTTTATTAACACGGCCTCGCTCACGTTACAAGTAGGCCTATGCTAGCGATACGCATTGTGAAACACGCTAGATTGCTGTTCTGCCCTCGGCAGAGATACTTAATAATCTGTCTTCCTCATGCAGTCCGCAGTTTCACGAAGGGTGAACAGCCCCCTCTCCAGCGGTGCGTAGATCGATAAATCATGTCCTTAACGCATAATCAAAATGGCTTACATATTTCATAAAATCTTGCAAATGAAAATAACTCTTCAGAAATATTATACAGTATCAAAACAACCTGAATAAATGCTAAAAGGCATAAATTAACTTCTCTTCCTCGTTACTATCAATAAAAAAATCCTTCATTAGTCAATCAATATCTTGGATCTATGCGTAACACATATTCTGGACATCGGGCTTGCAACTGAACTTCGGTAGTTCTCGGCACGGCTCGGAGATCGCTTAACGGCACTCACATCAGCTGTCGAGACGTACCTCGCCTGCCAAATACCGCGTTGCGTTTCAAAACAAATCTCGCAGTGCAATGTACTACAACTTACGCTTGAGGATAATGGTACAGTACCTCCTGTAAGGCCAAGGCCGCCTCCTTCCCTCTTCCTTGCCTATCCTTCCTAATCTTCCCCTCCCTTCCCTCATGAGGCCCCTGTTCGCTTTGCAGGTGAGGCTCCCTGGGCATGGTGCTGGTCACACCTCCCCAGTTGTATCCACACCTATCAGATGTTCCCAGTTCTAGGACACTGCCCATAGGGGCGGTAGAGAGGCGAGTTCCCTCGCTGAGTCCGTGGGAGCCACCAACCTGGAGGGTAAATTCGATTTAAAAAAATAAAATAAAATAAACAATATGCAGTAATCACGAATGCAATTTATGCTATGCTGCTGAAGCATTACACAACGAGATACATCTTCAGGTTGTCCATCACAAATGACCGACGATGTCGCCGAAAACTTCTTCTGAAGGCGCAAAACTGCGGCAATATGTTTCTTGCCTTCGAGGTGTTGTGTAACTTGAGATCGCTGTTCAGCCTTGATTGCGTTCCCACATGGTTGGAAGAACAGAACGCCCCCATCATAAGTAAAATTATCCTTAAATTCTGCAACATACTGCTGCAAACGATAACTTGTAGTTGCTATTGCTTTAGGCATCGTAGAACTGCCTTACACTTCACATTGCCAGAAATGAACTGCATGTGAGTGACACTGGTTCCAGGTAGCTGGGGGGGGGGAGGTCTAGCACGTAGTGCAATGTGGCAACGAAAAAAGAAATCCCCGGCTTCCACAGTGAGTGGGACGGCGTGACAAGATAAGAAGAACAGAGCTGCAAGCTGACATACGCTCTGCATGAAGATAAGATAGTTCACAGGTTCTTCCCCGTTCAAGTAACACAGAACAAAATGCAATAAACTGAAACGAGCTGTTAACAAACCAAGCCAATGTTAAACCAATGTTAAGACCTCTTTGCTTCTACATGTATTAGCAGATAGCCTCATGGATAAATATCATGTGATGCATTGTGGTATAGCTCATGTAGTTAATTTAATAAAAGTCTCCCTAGACGTCACATCAGTCGACTTATGTAAATGTAAGTATTATATATCTTTATGTGCTAATAAGTGAAAAGCAGAAATTTGTGTATTTAGAGAAAAAATGTTTAAAATATATATTTACATAAAATATGTTTATTAACCAAAATATCCAAGCCCTACTGATAACCTGTGTTATTGTGATGGCTGTACTAGTGAGTGTATTTGTAATTGCGGCTTGGGTTTGGAATGGAGGCGGATAGCTACCATCCCGGGATTTGCATGGTTTTGAAGTGGGGGAACCACCGAAAACCACTTCTAGGATGGCCGAGGTAAGATTCGAACCTACCGCTTCTCAGTTCTGCCTCATGGGACTGAGTGAACCCCGTTCAAACCCTCAGGCCAGAATTAAATTGCTTGGCAGAGCCGAGAATCGAACCCGGGCCTCCGCAATGACACCCAATGGTGGAGTTTGCCCCAGAAAAACTCCAACTCATAGAGGGGGAACAGCAACAAGCATTAGCTTGGATTCAATATCATTAGGGTGAAGCGATAAGACTGAATTATGCGTTTATGTGGGGGGCTGAAGGATTTCACAATTAAACATAATAGGTAACAAATATGCAATTTATTAATATACTGTTTAAGTAAACACAACATCAATTAATAAGCACAGAAGAAAATACTTGAGATTCTTATTAAAAAGTTCATGGCAAAGATCAACTTTGTCTTCTTAAAATAGAAGAGGCAATAAAAATGTTCTATAAATGAGTGCTAAAAAACTTATCTTATCTTTGGCGACACTTTAGTGGAGGGTATATCCCTCAAGCGAAGAAATGTATGCAAACACAGTCACGTATAACCATTTGTCAGCCCCAGTAGGCAACACACTCCATACATTTTTAGAGGTATCACTGCTGTTGTTGTGCACTGGAGAGATTGGAGTATGTTTACAAACTTGGTTGGTCCTGGCTGACCACGGCGCGTAGCAACTACTGTTGACATTCCTTCTTTGTGCCTTTCCTCACTGCGAGATAGTGCACCATGAAGATTATTATTATTATTGGTCGTAGACGATGACTCTCACTGCGTTATTTGAAAAGTATTGGCGAGAATATTTGAAGATTATTGGTCTCAGAGAGGTGACCAAAAAGCAGATTGTCACATGTTGACAGTAGAATGTTGGCCGTAAAGTAAGCCCGAAGAATAGCGACCCAGAGTGGCCCGTAGAGTCGTGGCCGAAGAATGGATGAAGAGTGGGATATCACCCAGATGAAGACTCGAGGTTTTATAGTGGCGAACACCCGCCGAGGAAGGCAGCTGACCAGAAACACCGCTGCTATTGGTTGGCCAAGGAAATGACGTCACGAGCTCGAGGCGACAGCAGGCACTCAGCAGACAAGCTCAGTGTAGTGGTTGTAGTGATGTGTTGCGGAAGCCTTAAACACTTAGGTGAGTAACTATAATATATATGAATTAGGTGGTTAATAACAAGGTTATGCATATAGATTAAGCAATTAATACATTTCCAAAGAAATAATTATCATTCGAGAATCTCGGTAACAAGAAACAAATTAGACCGACAAATGGGCCAAGCTAAACATTGAAAGTATCACGAAAAGTGATCATGCTCCGAGAACTCCGAATGAAAACAAACAAAAGAATCAGTCAAAACAAACATGGATAACAGACGTGGAGTAAACTAAGACTCGAAAGGCAAAACAGAGATAGCAGAGATAGGTCTAGTTAAAAGACCTTTATTAGTTAAAACATCAACAACTCTGACGCGTTTATCACGGCCAAAGTGGCAGTGAATAACTCTGCCTAGGTTCCACACGAGAGGCGGAGATGGGTCTCGAAGAAGAACCATGTCCCCCACTCGTACATCTGGTTGAGGAAGCCGCCACTTCTCACGCCTATTTAGCAAGCTGAGATACTCTGACTTCCATCGGCGCCAAAAAGAACAGCGCAAAGATTCTACTTTTCTCCAAAAGATAGGTAGGCTAGGATCACAGCGTCGAACCAGCAAAGGCAGAGTAGCAGCAAGCGAACAGCCAATCAGGAAGTGACTGGGTGTTAAAAGGTAAAAGATCCTCAGGATCGTTAGAAAGAGGAGTCAGAGCTCTGGAATTTACGATACCTTCGACTTAAATAATTAAAGAGTTGAATTCCTCATAAGAAAGTATGGTAGGACCAAGAGTTTTCTTAAGCTGTCTCTTATTAAGTTTGATGCAGGACTCCCATCGGCCCCCTTGATGGGGAGCATAACGCGGGGTGAAATGCCATTTGAACCCTTTAGAATAGGAAAAGTTGGAAATTTTTTCTTTAGCAGAAGGGGAGCTTAGCACTTTTTTCCAGAGATCAGAAACACTTACAAAATTTTTTGCATTATCTGAAAAGACTTCAGATGGAACACCCTTTCTAGCAGCAAATCTAGAAAAGGCGGCCAAAAAATAAGATACAGAAGCGTTCGTAACCAACTCGAGGTGGATAGCTCCCGTCACCATACATACGAATAACGAGATGTAAAGTTTATCTTTGATTTTTCGCTTAGATGAAGAGGGATTGGTCTGATATACGTAAGGACCGGCGTAATCAATCCCAGTAAGAGCGATGTGCTTACTAGGTTCTGAACGAAATGGAGGTAAATTACCCATAATCTGCGTGGCGGGGCATGGTTTAACCTCAAAGCAAGGTATACACTTTTTAACAACAGAAGAAACCTAATGAACGCCATTAATGACCCAATAAAGTTCACGAATTAGACAGAGCAAGGTGCGAGTGCCAGCATGAAGGTGTTTATAATGAAACTTTTTTTATTATAAGTGTAGTGATAGGATGCTTAGAAGGAAGGATGATGGGATGTTTTTTCCCATCCTCACAACTAGACATAGCTAATCTTCCACCCACACGTATTATGCCGTCCTGTTCTAGAAAAGGAGTGAGTGGTGAAAGCCTGCTAGACTTGGGTAAGTCTTTACCACTTATAAGAGCTTACTTTTCAGGAGCAAATACTTCCTGCTGAACAAGCAACAAAATCTTGCGAGTAGCAAATTCTAACTCTACTCTGGTGAGAAAGGGTTGAGGCTTCAATGGTTGATCAATTACTAAATATTTCCACCGGAATATATAAGACACTACAAGAATCAATTTATCAAATGATGAGTATCTCTGAAAAAGGCTAGTAGAAGTAGACGTAAGATGTGACGTGACAGGGTCAGCGCGGACATCAGGTACTTCTTCTACAAATTGATTAGCTAAGTCTGAAGAAATCAATTTTTAGGCGTGCAACCACGTGATATTATATCCGCGGGGTTTTCACGGCTAGGAACATGTCTCCATTGTTCAGAATGGGAAACTTCATGAATCTTAGAAACGCGATTTGCCACAAAGGTATTCCAATGAGAAGAAGGCTTGGAAATCCAAGCTAGTACAATAGAAGAATCGCTCCAAAAAATGTGCGGGAAAATTTTAACTTTAAACTGACATTTAGTTTAGTAGCTAATTCTGTTGCCATTAAAGCAGAGCATAATTCTAATCTTGGCAACTATACCGTTTTAAGTAGAGCAACTTTTGATTTAGCGCACACAAAATTAGAAAATCCAGGGAAAGTAGCTGAGGAACGTCCATAAGCCCGTTCTGAACTATCAGAAAATACATGCAGGTCATACTGCTGGCAAAAGGGATTAGAAATTAAAAGGCGGGGTATAGAAACCTTGGAGAGATCAGGCAAACTACTGCGATACCCTAACCATTCTTCTAAAAGAGGAAAGGGGAGCTTTTCATCCCAGTCAAATTTTAATGACCAAAGCCTTTGCAGGAAAATTTTTGCAACAATAACTATAGGAGCAATATATTGCAAAGGGTCAAAGATCTTTGCGATTTCTGGCAGAACTTGTCTGTTAGTTACAGGGGGACATTCTGATAAATGTACCTGATAAGAGAAGGTATCAGAAGAAGGACACCAAAAAACACCCAATGCTTTTACGGCTGCTTCATCAGTAGGAATAGCAACAAATCCATTAACTGGGACCTCTGATGAAAATTTTGATATAAATTCAGTAGAATTTGAAGTCCATTTATGGAGCGGAAAACCACCTCCTAGGAGCAGGGATTTCAAATCTTCGCACACAAGGAGTGCTTCAGAAATATTAGGGAAAGAATACAAGAAATCGTCAACATAAAATACCGTTTTTAATGCCTCAGAGGCCAAAGGATGATACAGATCTTGCTCGGCTAAGATGTGGAGAGAACGAATCGCAAGAAAGGCTGAAGGCCCTAGGCCATATGTCACAGTCTTCAATCTAAATATCTTTTTGGGTTTGGAACTCTCATCGCGCCACAATATTCTTTGCAGATCTTGCTTCTCAGAATTTACGAGAATCTGCCGGTACATCTGCTTAATATCGGAGATTACAGGAATAGGAAACTGTGAAAAATTAAGCAAGACAGAGGTGAGATCTGTTTGAATAGCGGGACCACATTGCAAGGTATCATTTAAAGAGACTCCATTGGAATCTGGTGATGAGCCATTAAAAACTACTCTTATATTGTCTTGTGTTAAAGAATTCTTCCATACTGGGTGATGATTTAGATAAACTATTTCCTTAAAAGGGTGACCAATTTCTTCTGATTTAGAAATTACCTCCATGTGATTGGATAATTCGTATTCCTCCATAAAGGAAGCATACTGAGTTTTAACAGAAGCATCTCGTTTGAACCGATTTTCAATAGCAAATAGCGCCCTGAGTGCTCTGGAATGCGAGCCCGTAATGGCGGGAGGATTAGTAATACGTGGAAGAGTTACTATAAATCTGCCTTCAGCAGTACGAACAGTGGTTTCCTTGTATAACTTTTCACAAATTTCGTTAGAAGAGGAAGAAGAAGAAGTAGCCTGAACATTATCAAGATCCCAGAACTTGGTCAGCTCTTGACTCAAATCGGCACCAACAAAATAACAATTTGATACAGTTTGAACAGGATTACGATATATTTGACCAGTAGCGATCCAACCAAAATCAGTTTCGCGGAAGAAAAAATTAGGAGCAATTTTTACTTTATTGGAAAGAAGACATTGCCAAAATACGCTTGAGCTGAAAAGAAGCTCTACGGGCGAAGCTCTGTTGAAATGAGGGTCAGCTAGCTGGACAAAATTCGGGATATTCCAACTTTGAATAGGATAAGAAGTGCCGGGAATATTGTTGCCTATAGACTTGATAATCAAACAATCTAATTGCAACTGCGTACCAAGATGATTAGAGTCCTTCAGATCCACTTTAGCAAAGCTTAAGGATTGCGATTTAGAGCAGTTTATTCCTGTAACCTCTATTGAGGTAGGATGTTTTGGGAGGCCTAACTTTTGTACCAAAGATTCACTAATAAAATTGTTAGTAGCGGCATTGTCTAAATAATCCTCAGACAGATATCCATTTCCCGTAAGCATTTTTCAATAGAACCTGCACGGTAGATAATAAAACCTAAACTTTGCCAAGCGAGGTAGAACTTTGAGCATACGACTACGCACTATTTTGAGAAGTCTCGGAATTAGACTAGGTATTGGGACTGCTTGGTCCTGATAACCGTGATCCTTCATGTCTGTGCAAAAGGGAATGGTGTCTAGCCTTACAATGAAAGCATAAACGTTGTGAACGGCAATTGTTTAACATATGCGTTCCTGACAAACAGTTAAAACAATGTTTTTATTCGTAATTAACTTTCGTCTTTCATTCACTGATAAAGATTTAAATTCATCACAATTGTATAAATTATGTGATTGCTGACACAGACCGCACGTTTGCATTTGGTTAGGTGACCGAGCATCAACAGGAAGAGCATAAGATCTTAAAATTCTTTGATTAGAACTGTTAACCTTGTCTTTTGAGAAGGCTTTTGAATCTGAAATACAAGTTTTTTGATTAGCTATGGCGGAAAGGACTTGGCTTCTAGCCTTCAAAAAGTTAATAATTGCCTCATAAGTGCATTGCATATGCTGGGAAAGTTCTGTTTCCCAGGCTTTTAATGTACTTGCATCCAATCTTGCAGAAATGAGGTGAACTAGAAATAAATCCCAATGATTTACAGGTTGGTTTAAATTGGACAATGCTCTGATGTGTAGTTCTGCAGTGTCAATCAACTTACGAAGTGATAAGCTGTTGTCTGCTTGCACGTTAGGTAACTCGAATAAGCTTTGTATATGGCGTTTAATAGATAAACGAATGTTCCCATATCTATCCTTAAGAAGATTCAGAGCAACTTCATAATTATCACTGGTCAAAGAAAGTGTTTGAATCAGGTTAAGTGCGTTGCCTTGAACTGCCAGACGCAAGTAGTGAAATTTTTGAATTGCCGGGATAGAAGTATTCTCATGTACTAAAGAATTAAATAATTCAAAAAATGGCTCCCATTCTATGTCTTTACCGGTGAATTTGGGTATTTCTAATTTGGGTAATATAATGATTGAAGAAGATGTAGAAGATGCTGCAGAAGTTTGATCTTCTTGTTTTTCTTTTAAAGTTAAAGCCCTAATAAGCTGTTTAGCTTCAGCAAATCCCTGATTGTATAATTTGTCAACCTCCAACCCATCACTTTGCTGGTCCGGGTGCTGAGTTTCTATACTGCATTGTATCTCATCATATTTCTCAAAGGCTTGTTCATAATTCTTAAGCCTCTGCGAAATTATGTCAAGATTACGCTCTTGGGGTTCAAGCTCCGTTAAAAAAGTACGAAACCGTGTGAGCTTACACTTACAAGAGGCTCTGGCGATGCTGAGTTTTTCATCAAGGTTAGGCATGTTAAAAGTTGTTTGTTACTCACGTCAATATTGTGACTTCGAGTACTGGAAGTCAGAGGTTGACAGCTTGCTAGGTAGTAAGGTTTAGTCTGATGCGGAAGAAACCGGCTTTGCTTACGTTTCTCTCCTCCTATGCTGAACATGCGCCTCAGGCTGAAACTTACCATTTGAATTAGTGTTGAAACACAATAAACAAAAATTGTTAATGTTTAATGTGAAATCCAAGATATGAAACTTGTAACATTCCCAGGGTGCAACAGATATATTTCCCGGGGGTGAGGCACCATAAATATGGTGGAGTTTGCCCAAGAAAAACTCCAACTCATAGAGGGAGAACAGCAACAAGCATTAGCTTGGATTCAATATCATTAGGGTGAAGCGATAAGACTGAATTATGCGTTTATGTGGGGGGCTGAAGGATTTCACAATTAAACATAATAGGTAACAAATATGCAATTTATTAATATACTGTTTAAGTAAACACAACATCAATTAATAAGCACAGAAGAAAATACTTGAGATTCTTATTAAAAAGTTCATGGCAAAGATCAACTTTGTCTTCTTAAAATAGAAGAGGCAATAAAAATGTTCTATAAATGAGTGCTAAAAAACTTATCTTATCTTTGGCGACACTTTAGTGGAGGGTATACCCTCAAGCGAAGAAATGTATGCAAACACAGTCACGTATAACCATTTGTCAGCCCCAGTAGGCAACTCACTCCACACATTTTTAGAGGTATCACTGCTGTTGTTGTGCACTGGAGAGATTGGAGTATGTTTACAAACTTGGTTGGTCCTGGCTGACCACGGCGCGTAGCAACTACTGTTGACATTCCTTCTTTGTGCCTTTCCTCACTGCGAGATGGTGCACCATGAAGATTATTATTATTATTGGTCGTAGATGATGACTCTCACTGCGGTACTTGAAAAGTATTGGCGAGAATATTTGAAGATTATTGGTCTCAGAGAGGTGACCAAAAAGCAGATTGTCACATGTTGACAGTAGAATGTTGGCCGTAGAGTAAGCCCGAAGAATAACGACCCAGAGTGGCCCGTAGAGTCGTGGCCGAAGAATGGATGAAGAGTCGGACATCACCCAGAAGAAGACTCGAGGTTTTATAGTGGCGAACACCCGCCGAGGAAGGCAGCTGACCAGAAACACCGCTGCTATTGGTTGGCCAAGGAAATGACGTCACGAGCTCGAGGCGACAGCAGGCACTCAGCAGACAAGCTCAGTGTAGTGGTTGTAGTGATGTGTTGCGGAAGCCTTAAACACTTAGGTGAGTAACTATAATATATATGAATTAGGTGGTTAATAACAAGGTTATGCATATAGATTAAGCAATTAATACATTTCCAAAGAAATAATTATCATTCGAGAATCTCGGTAACAAGAAACCAATTTGATCGACAAATGGGCCAAGCTAAACATTGAAAGTATCACGAAAAGTGATCACCCAAGAATGCTCGTCACTTTGCCACGAGGTGAAAAAGAAAGAAAGATGATGATGATTCATTTAAGGGCCAGGACGTTGTGGTCATCCAGTCCCGGGTACTTAGTTGTGTGTGCAATCTGTTTGATAACCTGTGTCATTGTGATTGTGCATGCATGTGTGTGTTCTTAATTGAGACTAGGGTTTAGAAGGAGGTGGCTGTTGTCTTAATTGAGGCATCATCGTGGCACCTGCCTTGAGTAGATTTGGGGAAACCACGAAAAATCTCTTTCTAGGACAGCCAAGATGGGAATCGAACCCATATGTTCTCAGTTCTGCCACACGAGGCGGAGTGAACCACATTCCAACCCAAAGGTCAAAATTGAATTTCTTGGAGGAGGTGGGAATCGAGCACGGATCTTCGCTGTCCTGTCCGTCGTTTCCCACTTCTATTCCAGGCAAATGCCGGGATGGGTAAGGCCACGGTCACCTCCTTCCACGGTGACAAATGCTAGCTCCTGCGACCTGCACCACGAGGTGGATTAGTCTGTCTCCATCAGATATGAGAGAGAGAGAGAGACAGAACCGTACATGACGTAACCTTAAAAATGCGTTAGAAAACAACCTACAGTACTTCCGAGAAGATCGGAAGGAGATCCACCAACTCCAGGTCGTCTCACTAATAGCTTCCAGTTTACTGAAATGTCAGTACTTCTCGGTGTAATTGGGAGTGAATAACCCTATCATATCAGTTTATTGGAGCCAACTCTTTGCCAATACATTGTCAAGTGTTTGGAAATCCCCAGTCTCATCATCGATGATGCAGCGAATCCTTTTCCAATTAAACCAATGAACATAGCTTCTCTTCAAGCTATCTCAAGAGCAGTACTTGAGAGCAGAGAGGATGCGGTAAATATAGGAAAGTAACATCTTGAGTGGTCACGGGGAATTGGAAGTGCTTTCTTATATCCTACATGACCAGTACATTATCTCGATTAACGAACTTGGCAGGTCTGCCTCCATTGGACGGCATTTAAGAAGCATGGATCAATATTCATAGCCGTGCGTGTTACTCACGTTCTTTGGTTTAGTCTACCAATCAGATGTGAGTATCAAGACGAAATACCACGTCTTAGTCAGATATTAGGCACAAGTGCACGAGGCTGATGACCAAAGACCTTCAAAGTCCCTAATTTGAAGCAAAAATAACAGCAACAATTTTATGTTGTGCGACTGAGTCACCTTGAATTGTCTCATTTGAATGTATCGTATTGACAGACGGTGCTCAGGGCCTCACAACACCTACTTTCACCCCCATTTCAATATCAGCATGTTTCAGTTTCTTCAAGCAGCTAGTAGGACACTAATTTTGCCACTGGTGCTCTATCATTCCGCAGTCCTAGCTTTAATTTTGTTATTTTAGCCTATTTGTATGATATGACAAGTAGTTCCGCTAGGAACTAAATAGCCTATATTCATATACCGTGTTCTACTGGTCGTTTTCATTTCAAAATTCTCCCGCCAATAAACTAGATCTACCAAACAGCTTTTGGAACTTGATTCCTATTGTGATAAAGTATAAGACAACAATATTTCAAACTCGAAACTCCAATATCCATGCATTGTAGTCTGTTTAGATCAGTGATGCACAGCTGAGTGCTCCCTGAGGAGTGGGCGGAGCTTGGGAGCGAATCGGCCTGCTTATCTTGGCCACGAAGGTAGGGGAAGTGGACGTGGGTAGCAGTTGTAGGGCTGACCAACGTTGTAATAATAATAACTAGGGGACATGTGCGAGAAACCTCACATGTTCAGTAACCTCCCGCCCGGCTTTACTGTTATGTGGGCTTCTATAAATATGCTTATTTGCTTAAACGCACTTTTTAAACATATTGTCGATATTTATGAAATCAGAGTGCAATTCGTCACTGTTTGAATATTCTTTTGAATGCACAATGGGTTGTGTGCGCCTGAACAAGACTACCCGCCCGGCGCTAGTGTTATGCGGGCTGGGCGCGACACAGTTCTACCAGGAGCTATCGTCTTATTTATTTGTTTAAACACTCTTTTTAAACAAATAAATATATTTCCGTGGACTTTTCAAGATGTAAGATTTTTCGTCTACTATTGAGACGATGTGGAGGATTTTGGCACAAACCGCACCTTCTAACTCCTTCTGATTCAGGAGCTTGAGTTTTTTGTCGGATGAACTTAGCGTATTATATACTGTATATAGATGTTATTGGTTTTACGTCCCTTTTAACAACTACGGATTTTAGAGACACCGGGGTGCCGGAAGTTTGCCCCGAAGGGGATCTTTAACGTGTCAGTAAATTTACTGACCCAGCTCCCTCGCGTTTGCGCACCCTCAAATGCCAACTGACTTCACCAGGATTCGATCCTGCAACCTTGTGAACAGCAGGCGAGAACGTTACCGCTGGACCACGCAGCCAGTCTGACCAACGTTGTGTACAGAGCGTGTATTGCTGCGCGCTGTCTTTGAATATCATGCAGGCTTTTTACAACAGTGTTGTATTACTCGTACAACTGCTTGAGGTAGTAATGGAATATTTCAGCACTTAGAAACACCGCATCAACAGAAATATTATTAGATGATTTGTGGTTGTTGTTTTAAGGGAGGGGGGGGGGGGCGTGGTGGATCAGCGGTCTAGCTGTATGCCTCTCACCAAGGCGACCCGGGTTCGATTCCCGGTCAATGCATGTGAGATTTTCGAAGTGAAATGCCATGTCCTGTGGTTCGGATTCCACGTAAAAAGGAGGTCCCGTGGCTCATAATCACAAGATTCACGGTCACGTTAAACTACAATCTTCCTTTTTTTGTTTTAAGGGGCGTAACATCTAGGATCTAGGCCAACTACCCAGAAACATTAGTGTAAACATTATATCGGAATAACCTCGAAGCTATTGGTGACAGTTGCTTGAGTGTAGTAGTGTGGATAATGTTCATAAGAGATAAAGAGTGCGGAGTTAGAATAAACCCTATTTAAAGCAAAGCAGATTTAAATAATTCTGTCGGAGCTTGCAAAATTGTTAATCATGAATGCACCATTCTATCAGTAAAACCGCCGTAACGTGGTGAGAAGAAGATGATTAGAATAATAATGGCCGTTTATCATTTTTCAATGACTGGCTGCATGGCTCAGCGGTAACGTTCTCGCCTGCTGTTCCCAAGGTTGCAGGATCGTATCCTGGCGCAACCTCTTGGCACTTGAGGGTGCGCAAATGTGAGGGAGCCGTGTCAGTAGATTTACTGCCACGTTACAGATCCACTTGGGGGGCAAAATTCCGGCACCCCGGCTTCTCTAAAAGCCGCAGTAGTTAAAAGGGACGTCAAACCATATCATTTTTCTGTGAACAAATGGCGTATGATATACTTTTATATCCAAGTCGATTCTTTGTTAAACCTGATGGCATGGTTGCCTGTTAGAATGCCATAGAACTTGAATAACTTTGTGAATGACTATGTTAATTAATACGATCACCATCAATAAACCAACATACAGCTCGAACATAACTATTCATACGTTACTGTAATAGATACATCAAATCGGTGAATCAGAGTCACAAATCAAAATAACAATTATAATACCGTAATCAGTTTTAGGACCATTTTAACTACTTGGGCTTTAGATACGCCGGGAGGCTGGGATTTCTCCATACAGGCGATATTTAACGTGGCAGTACATCTGGCATAGCTTCTTCGCATTTAAGAACCTTCAAATGCCAACTGACTGCATCGGGATTCGATCTCACTGTCTTGGGCACAACAAGAGTGAACGTTACCACTGCGCCACGCAATCAGCAAAAAATCAAAAATAAATAATACGTACTGTAGGTTCATGCATTACATTTCAACTTCTTGAACAGAAAATTAAATACAGACTAAAATTAAGTCATTGTACGACAGCGAAAACATTATGTCAATATAAATTATTACAGATAAAAATGAAGAAGTGGTGGTATCTGTGGTTCAAGGGGAGAAACATCTACGTCATCTGTCCAAAAAGATACTAAGATACTTGTGTATAGTTTCTAATTTTCAGATATAACTAAGTAATCCCTAATGGTCATAACAAACTGATGATGTGATACGAATAATTAAGGAACTAAAAGGTTCTAGTAGTTGCGAGTAGACCTAATATGGTCTCAGTAATACAATGTTTAAAATTTATCGAAGTCCCATGCTTAAACAAATCATTGAGACTAGGCCAAATATCTTCTTTATTATAAATTGCAAAATTGTAGTTTGAAAATAATTACAGTAGACCCTAACATTGTTTCTCACAGTTTGCTGTTTTCCAAGGTACAGAATTGATGTTGGGAACTGCAATAATATACTACTACTACTACTAATAATAATAATGACGCGCCGCATACTCGGCCAAGGGACACCCCCTATGCTGTAATGCCACAGCGCGCTTGTCACTTGTCAATGTGGCAGTCACTCATAGGTTTTGCTCCACCTCCGAAGCTATACGCGCCGATCGCTGCTGTCTGGTCATCACTGGTTTAGACAATCAACATACAAATAATAATTTTTGATGTTAGCAAAATGGTCTTAATGTAGTAATAATGCTTGCCCTGTCTTAAACTAGCGTTACTCAAAATAACTCTCATCATATCACATCAACACAGAACTGGAAAATGTGTGTCCAAAGTCATACGATAAGGCGTTATCTAGAAAAAGAAGAAGACAAATACAGCGCTAAAGAATAAACGAGGACCTTTAGTTCATGGTACTGGTTTATTAACTTACTTTATCAATGAGCACCCGTGGTACATACATTATTACAACTGAACTAGACAATTGTGGCAGATGACCTCGGTGTTCCACTCTTTAAAATAATCATCAGCACCACTTAACCACTGCAATGATTAAAAATTACACTAGAGGATAAAACAAATTCTTATCTGTTATTTATGACTCCTTCTATAGAGAAGGCATAGTTCTGTAAAGAGTCACAGGAGTTCAATTTAAGAAAAGTCAAAAGCATGGCTTCTATAATATACAAAAAGTAAGCTATAGAATTCAGTGCCAGTAGATACAGATTATTATGGTGGTTCAATATACGAAGTTTCTCTTACATTACTTGAATATGATACGAGAAGTACAAATATGTTTTTAGAATTTTTCACTACTGTAATCTTGTATGTTTTAAAATAATTGAACAAATTAGATGCCTGTATACTTAATTCTAAATCAAGATTCGCTGTGGTATGTTTCACTGCGCATAGATAATAAGACAAAAAAAAAAACCACACACACAAAAAATCATTTGTTTTTCAATCTCCTATGCAATATAAAACAAATGTAGGTCACACTTGAGGGGAATATTACACACTGAAAACTCAACTTTCAATTTCTTGTGGGTTGGATTTTTATTCGGGGTAACTATTCAATTACAGAAGCCCTACATATGACAATCCATAAAATGAACTCCTGTGGCTCGTTACATAAAGATGCCACCTCTATGGAAGGAGTCATAACTAACCAATACTGATTATTCTGATTATTTCGAAACCTTATTTCATCCTGTAAATTCTATACCGCCACCCCTACCTGATCTGCCACCCTCCAGTAACGGCAGCATTTCTTACTTCCATATTTCCGAAGACTGCATCAAGAATAAATTACATAATCTAACCTCTGGCAAGTCTCCCGGTCCTGATGCCATTCCTATAGAAATAATTAACTCTTTATGCCACCAGCTATCTCGTCCACTTTATATTCTTTTCAACCAAGCCATCAGTGAAAGAGTGTTTCCGGATTACTGGAAATCCGTCCATATCACCCCAGTGTTAAAGAAAGGTTCCAGGCAGAAAGTAGTAAATTACAGACCAGTATCACTAATGTCTATTTTCGCTCGAGTCTTTGAATCAATTGTTCGGGACGAAGTGTACGCCCACGTGTCACCATTCATCACTGAATTTCAGCACGGCTTCCTTCCTAGGCGATCCACTGCTACCAACCTAGCAGTCTTCACTCATGATGTATCCACTTTTATGAATTACCGTGGTAGTGCTGATGTTATCTATACTAATTTCTGTAGGGCTTTCGACAGCGTACATCACAACCTACTGCTTCATAAATTTTCAAATTTTGGTATAACTGGTAATCTTTTACGTTTCTTCAAAAGCTACCTTTCAAATAGAACCCAATCAGTTATAATTATTAATAATAAGTCTAAATCTGTAAACGTTACTTCCGGTGTCCCTCAGGGTTCTGTATTGGGCCCTCTGCTCTTTATATTTCTTGTGAATGATATCCCTCGTATAATTCATAATTCTAGGTGCCTGATGTTCGCTGACGACCTTAAACTCTATATGCCCATCAGTACTATAAATGTCTGTGAGTTGTTGCAAGAAGACCTACACCAACTCAGTGAATGGTGTAAAACATGGAAACTGAAACTGAATACTGAATAGTGTAAAGTTTTGTCAGTTTCATTGAAACGTAACCTCCCACCCAGGTTTAATTATTGTATTAATAATGAAACGCTAGGTAGAGTGTCAACCATTAAGGATCTAGGGGTGACAATCACAAATAATTTCTCCAAATTATTTAAGTCACTCATTTGGCCTAAATTGGAGTACTGTAGTGTGATCTGGAATCCTTTTCACAGTAATAAAATTGACGCCATCGAACGTGTGCAAAAGAGATTTGTCAAATGGCTCTGTTACAGTGGTGAACGATCGTACCATAGAGCTGAGTATGAGAGTTATTGCAACGTGTACGGTCTTCCTCCACTGAGCAGTCGGCGCACAGTGGGTGACGAGAGATTCCTGTGGAAGCTGGTAAATGGCGGAATTGACTCTAATCAGTTGCTAGCTGACTTGGGTTTTCACGTCCCTCAGAGAACCACCAGACGGAAGCACACGTTCGATGGGGGCAGATCGAGAATTAATGTACATAAAAGTTCATGTCTGATCCGGTTGCAGTCAACATACAGCTTGATGGAGAGTAAAAGTGCTACTGATATTCACTTCGACTCTCTATCAACTGTTATGAGAAACATCTCAAGTGGACTGTAAAATAGTGTGTGCATTTTGTGTTATTTTCTAATTGCGTTTATTGATTGATTGATTGAACATGTGGTTGAATGAATGGTTGATTGATTTTTTGATTGAATATACGAGCGACTGAAGTAATGTATTTTTTGTTTGCTGTTATCGAGATCCTCGAATGTCACTCTTGTATTACTTTTTTCCCAGTTTCTGAACTTTTTCTTCTTATCTTTTATTTTATGTTTTTGCCTTTTTCCTTTTACTGTAGATAGTTTTTTTCTGTAATAATCATTTCAATGTTTCTTGTACAAAGGGATTGTATGGATGAATGCTTGAGATAGGATGTTTGAGTGCGTGTCTGTGTGGTTGTGGTTGTTGATTTATAATAGACAAGTGTATTTCTATTTTTTTGTTCGTGTTTGCTGTTTTTGTTTTGTTTATACTTGTAAATTTTATTGTTAATTATTATATTGTCACTAGTGGATTCTATCTGTCTGACAATAAAGAATATTACATACATACATACATACATACATACATACATAAATAGTTATAGATTCTAGTACGTAATTTTTTGTGTGAATAGTGGCGATGGTGATTGTATTAAGGAGTACAACATTGAGGCCATATGCCCCAATTTTCTATTGTAGGTATCGTAAATTATACAGGAGATGTTTCATAAGTAATGTCGTGTTGTAAAGAAAATCGTATTTGGAAAGTTTCCTGATGGGAAATTAAACTATTCTTCAAAGTAGAGAACATCAGATTCTATGGTCTTGAGCCATCTTTCAGGGAGGTTTCTTTTCCCGTGACGGTACCAGTCTCTGGGGTTTGATGCGAAGAATTTGGTGAGACCCACTTCCACATCTTAAATGTTTTCGAAATTTCTTCCACGCAAGAAATGGGCCATGGATCGAAAAAGATGGTAATCTGAAGGGGCAAGATCAGGACTGTATGCTGGATGTGGTAGCAGTTCGACTCCTCCCGATTCCTGAATTTTTGCCATGGTTGTTCGTGCAGTATGAGGTCTCGCATTGTCCTGCAGCAAGAGAACTCTATTTCGGTTAACTAATGCTGGGTATCACCGTCTCAAACTTTCATGAACTCATTTCAGTTGTTGAGAATAACGATCTGCATTGACTGCACGCCCGTTAAGAACAAAATCCCAGTGAATCACTCCTTCAAAATTCCACCAGACACACAACAACCCTTTGGGGCCGAACCGATCTTTTTAACAGTGACTTTGGCAGATTGACGGGGACTGAGCCACTGTTTCCAGACGTCAGTGTTGCGGTAATTGACCCTGTTTTCATCATATGTGACAATTCTCCTCATAAATCTATCATCCACTGGGTTATCGATAAGCTGAATGCAGATAGGCCTTGCCACTCTATGTTGAGCCTGTTCAGGGGTCAATTCAAGGGGTGCAGATCTACAGCTTCAGTTTGATTTTCCAAGTTTCTTAATCTGGCGATAGTAGGGGAGTGATGATGGTTCTGCCCACCCACCCCTCCGCTATTCCCAATGAGAGCCGATAACTCCCGAACCCGTGGTCAGAGATTGACGAATGAGGTGTTGTTGGACTCGGGCTGACGGGGGCATTGCTAAGGACCACTCGTTATATTAAAAAAAAAAAAAAATATGGAAAATTTTTGTTTTTGAAAATAGACGATTAAAAAACCAAACATTATAGAACGTTGTGCAATAGCTTAAACGAACGATCTTGATGTCCCTTATTTTTTATATTAAAACATTTTAATTTTTTATGTTTTTTTGAAAAAAGTGTAATTTTGAAATTCTTATACTTTGGAAACTAGGAATTCTACAAACAAGTTTGTTTGACATAAATGAAAGGTCCATACCCCCTCTACTCTCAAAATAAATTTCAAGTCTCTAAGATAAAAACTTGACAGTAGTGGGATGGGGAGAGTTCTAGGCAGCCCCCTACTTTCATATAAACTTTGGGGATATCTCCCGAAAGCGTGGTCGGATTTTAACGAACGAGGTGTTGTTGGCGTTGGGGTGACGTCCTCTAAGCTATGAATGTGTTGGTATTTTTTTAAAATATTTTGAAAATTCTTGTTTTTTGGATTGGCGCTATTTTGGAAACGGTGAATTTTGGAAAAAGGTTTGTTTGACGTTAATGAAAGGTGGGTATGCCCTCTAGGTGGGTAGCAAGTTTCAAAGGTGTAGGAGGAAAAAAAATGATAGCCTACTTTCTCGCGAACATTGGCGATAATTGGCGAATGGATGGTCGGATTTTAACGAATGAGGTATTGTTGGCGATGGGATGATATGCTCTTTGCTAAGAATGTGTGTTGGTATTATTGTTTTTTGAAAATTATTGTTTTTTGGATTGGCGCTATTTTGGAAACGGTGAATTTTGGAAAAAAGTTTGTTTGACGTTAATGAAAGGGGGCTATGCCCTCTAGGAGGACAGCAAGTTTCAAGGGTGTAGGAGGAAAACAATGATAGCCTACTTTCTCGGGAACATTGGCGATAATTGGCGAACGGATGGTCGGATTTTAACAAATGAGGTGTCGTTGGACTCGAGCTGACGGGAGCTTTTCACTGGACCATATATTATATTTAAATTTGTTTTTTAGAATTTTTTTTTGAAAGTAGGTGATAGTTTAAAAATCAAACTTGATAGAACGTTGTCCAATAGTTGAGACGAATGGTCTCTATGACCTTTATTATTTTTATTAAAAAACTTTGTATTTTTTGAGATTTTTTGAAAATACTTAAATTTTGATTTTTTACTATTTTGGAAACTAGGAATTTTACAAAAGAATTTGTTTGACATAAATGAAAGGTCCCTACCTCCTCTACCGCGAAAATAAATGTCAAGTCTCTTGGACAAAAAACTATGCATGTTGAAACTTTTGTACCTGTTTTTTAATATTTTTAAAATAAAGTGTGTTTGTAGACAGAGAGCCGGTAGCGCTGGGCGTGTGTTCCAACGAGGCTATGACAGGCCATGGTGAATACAGGAAATTGCTATTTCGACGGGGCGATGTATGGCAAAACGAGGGGTCGCTTTTCGATATTTTCCTATGACAGATGAATGAAGGCGAATATTTCGAAAATCCCTCATGGTGATCTTTAAACATGTTGGTAAACACTGACCAGTAATCAGACAAAATTCATAATGCTATGAGACGAATAAAAAAGCTTCTATATCTGACTGGCAGCCAAGAAAGAAAAACAGAATATCAGTTCGAGAGACCTGCTTGGTGCCTGGCTAGCCAGCTAAGAGAATGGAATGTGGGTGAGAGCTGACAACATTGCTGTAAGGTGATAACAGGTTGCAACCATCTGACAACTCTGTAAAAAGTGATAATGGCCAGCCAGGCTAGCAGACAGCGGTGGGCAGGGCTCCGCAGATTGGGTGAGGGGAAAGGAGGGAAACCTCTACACTACAGGAAATCACGTGACCACTGCAAAACGGTGATGGACGGGGGGGGGGGGGGGGGGCAGAGGGCTGGGAAGGTGAGGGGAGGAGTGGAGAACCCACTGCAGCCAATAGCTGAACGAGTTTTATGTCAACATGGAGTGAAGGTGTGAGGCACAGGTGTGGAGAGAGAAAGACAAACATGTATGGACATGCACGAAGTGCGGAGCGCCATACAAAGAGCTCTCGTACAACATGATTCAATAAATGAATAAATAAATTTTAAAAAGTGCACAGGTTCACACAACATGTAATTTATTGATCCAAGAATTAAACGTAGAGTTAAATCCTAACTATTTGACATATAGTTTATTTCCTTTTTGTTTCAACACTTTTTCCTCAAGATAATGTTTAGGAAATGCTGTTTTTTGAAGTTCATGCAGATAAAATCTACATTTTATGGGTTGATGATTGAGGTCTTGGAGTAAATAGGTGACTGGACTGTCCAAGTTGACTTGACGAATTCGAAATAGTTCAGTCCCCCACAGAGGCGTGTAGCCCTTATTGAAGGCAGACTTAAATTTGCTCACACGAACAAAATCCCCAATTTTCAGTCGGTGACGTTTAGGATCCGCTGTTTTTATGGGGTTAAACAGTTTATCCAGTCGCTGAATATTTTTGGTCACGAGGCGTGGCTTGGTCCCAATGGTTCTATGTTTGGTGTCATTGTAACCTGACACTAGCTCAGGTAACATGTCCAACCAGCGATAACTGCCCTGAGCGGTAAACGCTTTCCACATATGGGTTTTCAATGTTCGGTTAAACCGCTCGACCACGCTCGCTTTGAGATTGCTGTACGTGGTGTAATGGTGAATATCCTTAGATTTGAGAAAACTGGAGAAATCCATGTTGAAAAATTCCTTCCCCTGGTCGGTTTGTAGCAACTGAGGTTGACGTTTGGAGTGTTGAATAATATGTTGAAAGGCCTTGGTAACTAGAGGACCAGACTTGCGACGCACAGGTTCAACAAAGGCCATTTTGGTATACACATCAATGATGGTCAACATATAGCGTACACCGTCGTTAACGCCAGCATAGGGTATCATTTCAACCAAGTCAGCCTGCCAAAGTTCATCCACACCTCGTGAAATCACCTTGAGTCGCGGATAGTGACGTCTAGCTGGGCGAAGCAACTCGTGAGCAATACCCATTTTAATGGGTGAGGGCTTAAACAATAATTTTGGCATTTCGAAGTTCTTGTTCAATTTCTTGAATTTCCCAATCGTGACCGGTATGGCCGGCTTGACGTGAAGCATGCAACAACTGTAGCCACTGGACGAGCTTATTGGGATTGTGCCAGTAGGTAACATCCACAAGGGGTTTTAATGCTTTAAATGTCACTCCCGAAACGGACACTTTACGACGACCACTTTGACTGGTGGGAAACATTTTTGCAATGTTGGTTTTATATTTTTGAGATATATTGGCATTCACTTGTTGAGCGGGATCATACTGTCTTTTGTGGGCATGGGTGTCCAATAAAATGGATTTATATTTGCCAAGATTCTCTGGCGTATAATCTTGGGAAGAGGGTGTTCGAGAGAAGAGCAGCTTTAACAGTCCTTGTGTTAATTTATAGTCGATGTTCTTAATGACAGCTTTAGTACGATCAAATTTAATCAATGAATCACCAATTTTAAAACTATCATCCTCTTAGCGAACACCATACGTGGTATCTGTGTTTCCAATAAATAGATCGGTGAAATAGGGTTCTACTGTTGATCCATAATATTTTCTAAAATGTTTTTCAGTTGAGCTTTATGTTGAGGGGTTGCCAAGAATTGTGAAAACGGAGACGATCTGGAAGGGCAAGGTGTTTCGACCATGACCAAGGAATTCTTTTTTCTTAAAAACTCTGCAAGAGGTGCGGCCTTTTTTTTGAGGCGTAAACACTTGTTCCTCTTCATCCTCAACCTCGCTAACACTAGTCAAATCTTCCTGTTCCTGTTCCTCTTCCTCAGGGTCCTCGTGCAGCGTCTGAGTGGCTTGTGAAACGGTGGGTAGCGTTTCAGATGGTTTGAAAGAGGGTTTTAACATGGCTTTTAGCGGAGGTGCTAAATGTTGTTGAATTAACAAAGCATGACATGTACGTGATCGTTTCAATTGACGAAACTATTGGCGAATAGTATTTTTTGCTCTAATAATATTCTTTTTCAATTGACTCTGTGCTAAGACCATGGTGTCTCGACAAATGACTTGAGAGGGAATGAGACAGTGCCTTAAATAGCAATAAAATGATCAAACCCTAAGCGATATCGTCCTTGGTTGAGTTCACTTTGTTTGTCAATCACTAAACATGCATGCCGTTGAGTGTTCCAGCACTTGCCACACAATTCAGTAAACATTTGAAAGGTCATATCCGGATTCACATGTTCATTATAAATGTGACGACTGTTCCTCTCGTCCTGGCGAAATAAAACAATGACATTGGCATTGTCACGAATCAACCATAAACGATTTCCCACTTTATGTGGAATTGGAATATACAGCCATGAAATAACAATCTGACGTTAGTTGTCACTTAAATTTTCTTGTGAAAGGTTATGGTGATTATCATCATGGTGAAACAAAGGTCTGTGGTGAGAAAGACTAAAAAAAGGACTTTGTCCTTGGCAAAGCCTGGGCTTAAGACATTCGTGGACAAACCCTTGCGAAAGAAAAAAAAGAAAAAATAATGTGTTGACCATAAGAAAAGCCCTTCGAGCAGCACAGAGACGTGTAATTCCAAAACGTCTGCGACAGGGTTTAAAACAAGGGCGAGTGATTCCCGTCCCCAAACAAGCGAGATTTTTACCTGCTTTATTTGCCGGTTTGGCTGCTCTGGGTTCACTTTTGGGCGGTGCCAGTGCAGTGGCGAAAACCATTAAAGCCGCGCAGCAGGGCAAGCAACAACTCAAAGAAAGTCAGCGACATAATGAAATGATGGAAGCGATCGCTATGGGGGCTAGAAATGCCAATTTAAAGCCAGCCTTTTATCAACAAGGATTTGGGATTTCACCATTTCGAAATATTAAAAACAAATAACCTCAGCCATAGCAAGACATGCCTTGACGCATGAACAAGTGGAAAGCAATGCTAAACAACTAAAGCTTTCTCATTTTCGAGGTGTGTTTATGCGAAACCAATTACCCCCACGACCCTGGAAACAGGAATGTGCTGTTGTCAATTTGGATGATCACCGAGGACCAGGAACGCATTATGTAGCTTATGTCAAAGAGGGATCCACCGTATGGTACTTTGACAGTTTTAGGAATTTGTCCCCGCCCATGGAACTAGTGACCTATTTTGGAAACAGGATCAAGATATATTATAATGTGAAACATGAGCAAACGTTTAACAGCCAACAGTGTGGACGTTTGTGTTTATTTTTTTATATAAAAATCAGCATATGCAAAAACGTCAACAGTATGTCGGCAGAAAGTAAGACGTTTACACTGCATGGACGTGGACCCGAAGTCAGCCTAGACTTCTACCCGCCTATCGAATTGAGTGAAAGACCTTATGGTTTGGGACTTATATCTCTTGAAACGTACAATCGAATATACAACATACGTGAAAATGTGAACAACAAGTTTTACTATAATGATTCTGTGCTTACCCTGAACTCTGGTGGATACACGATCGATGATATTTATGAACACATTTATGTGGTGTTGATCAATCAATATGTTTTAAAGTCATTTCTCGATTGAACGCGCAAGTTTGAACTTGTAGGAAATACCAACACTCATCGCTGCAGTATTTTCTCCACATTCAAAATTGACTTTAAAACACGCCCCGATTCCATTGGTCCATTACTAGGATTTAAACCACGCGTGTTGGAACCCAACAAAACATGAATCAGACCATGAAGTAAAATTCATTGAGGACCATCATGTGTCGGTGACGTGTAATATTATTAGCCAAGTGTACACCAATCAAGAACCATCGCATTCGCTTTATGACTTTATTGTGACATCGCCCAATGGCTATATTATTCGTGAAAACCCTCCAGTGGTGCTTTTTCATTCTGTGGCTGTCAATGATATAAGTAATATAACATTAAGACTGATGAATAGAGATCAACAACTCATTGATCTAGATTCTACCACACCAGTGACTTACAAGTTGGTGCTAAAGCCACTATGAAATTTGTATATAAAGCAACAACACCGTCTAGGAATGGTGTTAGTTGTTTGCCACGTGAATACACGTTAAAATCACAGGACAAGCAGATTTTACAGCATTTGGGTCACCACGTCAACACTCATGATGAATTCTATCCTAGATGTAGCGAACCGCATCGAGGAGCAACCAGGAGTGGTAAGAATTGATCTCCATTCTTATCAAGCTCAAACACCTGGACTCAATAACAATGATGAAATTCAATTTGTTATCAACAACCAAGATATTTACACCCTACCACATGAAAAAGTCATTCAGATTGAAGGTCTACTCACCAAAGCCGATGGCTCTACACCCATCACATCCAAGTTGGCCAACCATGCTTTTGCCTTTCTGTTTTCTGAAGTGCGTTACGTGTTTAACGATATCGTGGTGGATAGCACTCGAAATATGGGTATTTCCAGTGTCATGAAACTATATCTCTCTTACAGTGAGGAAGAAGGTAAAACACTTTGCATGGCGGGTTGGTGCCCTGACCTGACCAATGACTGGATGGTACACACCGATGGCACCTTTACTGGATATTTACCTCTTAAACTGATTTTAGGCTTTGCCGAAGATCACCAGCGCATTATGGTCAACGCAAGGCAAGTGCTTTATCTGGTGAGAGACAGGAGTGATAATAATGCACTCAAGGGAGCCGACAATGCCCCCATAGATTCAAAAATTCAACTACAACGCTTGCTATGGAAAGTGCCCCATGTGACCCTTGACGATAACAAAAAACTGGACATACTCAAGATGGTAAAGAGAGATATGCCTCTATCCATGGAATTTAGAAGCTGGGCACTCCATGAGTACCCGCTATTGCCCACTACCGACACACACAGTTGGTCTGTAAAACAGCTCGCTATACAGAGAGACCTCTCTACATGATCGTGGGTTTCCAAACAAATTGCAAGTATCAAAACACCAAAGATGCCACGCAATTTGATCACCTGCAATTGAGAAATGCACGTCTTTTCCTCAACGGAGCTGTGTTACCCTATGAAGGACTGGATTTGGATATTTCAAAAAATAAGTTTGGTCCCCTGTACGACTTGTTTTCTAAATTTCGATGGTCGTATTATCAAAAAGAGAACGGCCCCATGCTGCTACCTCAAGCGTTTAAGGCAAGAGTACCACTGATTGTCATTGACTGTTCTTACTTGGAAGAGTCTGTCAAGCCATCCAATATTGACATTCGACTCGATTTTGAAACGCATGACAATGTACCAGCCAATACGACGGCCTACTGTTTGATTATTCATCACAAACAAGTCAACTAATATCCACTGTCCAACCAAGTGACGAGTGTATAAATAACAGGTCAACCCACGTCAAGCCGCACAGTCATGCCTTGCTTTAAAGCATCAAGAGAAGTCACATCCATGAATTTAAACTCTGAGGAACAACGTTTCAAGACTTTTGCAACATGGCCAGTGCCTTTCAAAAAACCTTAAGCCTTAGCGGCCGCTGGATTCTACTATTTAAAAACAAGAGATGAAGTGAAATGTGCCTTTTGTCCCATCATCATAGACCAATGGCAAGAGAGCGATGAACCCAGGCAGGAACATCAGCGCTGGTCACGCTCCTGCCCCTACCTGTGCAGAATGGAGGTGGGAAATATACCCTGTTATTCAAGCTATCCCTCACTCGTACCTCTGAGTGATGAAAAAAAACAAGTTACGATACGTGTGGACTGTATGGTGTCCATGGTGCTTCGGTGAGCAGCTCACCATCAAAAACGCCTAGTTTAGAGACATTGGGACATCATCGGTGTTATGGTCGTTACAAACACAAGAGACTATATTGTTGTATCAGTTGGTATCGTCCTTATCCCAAAATGACAAAAGCCTGTAAGACGTGTTATGATAATAAAATGATGTAATTCTTAAATTCTTATTTTTTCATGTCCCCCTGTCCTACCCTAACCTCAATTTTTTTTTTACTAGCATGGCAGGTAAGTCCATGTCATGACCACACCTTAGTGGCCAATGGTTAGTCAGTGGTCAGTTGAACTTGGTCCAGGCAAGCGGCAATATGTTGCGCACACTCATTGTGGATTGCCAAAGGTTTAAAATTGGTGACAACAAATTTATATTTAAACAAGTGGCCATAATCGATTGTACCACGTTCTGGATATCGCAAGCTACGCATTTGCTATTTAAACCACCCCATGATTTTGATTTGTTGTGCGAAAAAGATCGTAAGCAAACCCAGTGGATTGAAGATCATAGGCAACTAGATTGGAATCAAGGAACCATTTCCTATAAATATTTGGACGTGGTCATGAAAGCATACTTGTCCTCAGCCAATGTGGTATTTGTGAAAGGTAATGAAAAACATCAATGGTTGCAACCATTTTTGGCGTGTTGCTGTCAATGTATCGACCTCATGGACTTAGGCTGCCCCTCATTGCAAACGCTCATGGATACTTGTTCCTGTGGCAGCATTACCCATACAGCCCTAGCGCATGCATGGCATCTCTTTCATTGGTTAACCACCCATGCCTGCTGGGAGTTGTTGAACAAAATGATAACTCAAGATTTACCTGTGAATGACGCCAGTGAGATTTCTACAAGCGAGGTGTAAACATCTACAGCACGTGATACCATGGAGAAAGGCAATACTACGGACAAAGCCATCGGGAAGTTCTTTGTATGCAACAAGAAACTAGACAGTTTTACCAAAGAGGAACTCTTAGCGCTGCCCAAGTCGTTCATTTATTATGTGGCCGCCAATGCAGTGAAATAAATCTGGCAACATGTACCAAAATCATGGACTCAAGACCCTGTGTTGAGTGAATTGCAACCCTGTACGGATTACGATCACCATAAGCAAGTAGCCATGGCAAAAATACCCTCTATGCGTTAGTGCGCGACTTGTCAGCTAGTGAAACTGTATCACGGTCATAAAAGTCCGTGTGAAGACTTTGTTGAATCATTCCCCAGGTGTCACGGCGAGAATAAGCAACAACAACAACAACAACAACAAACACAAACATCGTCCACAGAGGAGGAGGAAGACCAAACCTTTTTACCATCAGTGGAAAAGGATATGCCAGACCTGTACTGGCAATGGCGTCATTGACAAAGTGATTCAATACTTACCTTTCGAAATCCATCTTCCAGGTTATCTTTTTTGTGGCCCTGGAACTCATCTTTAATAACGTTGGCAGCATGGTGATGTACCCATTAATCTTTTGGATCAAGCATGCAAAGAACATGACCTTTCTTATCGCCATAGTCATCCTGGTTTAAGACATGTGGCAGATAAATTGTTATTGAAAAAGCTAAACAATGTTTCACATCCTGTGATGCCTCAGTGGGTGAAAGGATGGCAGCCCTGATTGTGATGAGTGCTATGAAAGGAAAGTTGATGATGCGTGGACACGAACATTAAGGAATTGAGGATTAAAGAATTGGGATATGTTTGTATTCTATTTTTTTGTCAATCCCTATGGTTATGAAATAAAAACAAAGGTTTACCAGAGCACGATTTTTTTTAAATTTAAAAAATCATGATGTTGATGGGCTGATTTTTCATTTTCAAATTTTCACACATTGTCATTTGCCAATTTGCAATTTACAGTTTTAAAAAATGTCTGTTTCAAGTTTTGTGTTTTCGATGATATGGATTCTCCATTTTGTTGATGACACTTTTAAAAATGTCCGTTTGAAGTTTTTGAATGTTAATATTTCACACATGACCATTTCCAGTTTTTTAAATGACTGTTTTACGTTTTTTGAATTTTGGTGTTATCGAAACATGGATTTTCCGTTTTGCTGTTTTCACATTTTTCCATTTGGTGTGTGTCGAAAGTTGAGATTTGTCAATGATGTTAATGCGAGTGCTTGACCATGATAATAATGCAGTGAGTTTATGTGTGCTTGGAGAAACGTAGAGGTCTACGACTAGTGCAGGTAAGACTGTTTTACAAAAATAATGTCTATTTACCGCTACATTTAAAAGAAAAAAACTATTGACAAAACAAAATGACTACACACATCAAAAAAAGTTTTGCATCACCTCGGTTCCAAGAGTTCCGGAACCTTTAAATACAAAGGGAATAGAGATCAACACAAACAACATTTCAGCTCGTTTTATTGCTCATGAGACCCACACATTGCATGTTGTACCATCATACAGCTAGACTTTCAGCATTTGTGGTCCAGATTGCAGTACACACCACTACCTCTAATACCCAGTAGCACGTCCTCTTGCATTGATGCATGCCTGTATTCGTCGTGGCATACTATCCACAAGTTCATCAAGACACTGTTGGTCCAAATTGTCCCACTCCTCAACGACAATTCGGCGTAAATCTCTCAGAGTGGTTGGTGGGTCAAGACGTCCATAAACAGCCCTTTTCAACATATCCCAGGCATGTTCGATAGGGTTCATGTCTGGCGAACATGCTGGCCACTGTAGTCGAGCGATGTCGTTATCTTGAAGGAACGCATTCACAAGATGTGCACGATGAGGTCGAGAATTGTCGTCCATGAAGACAAATGCCTCTCCAATATTCTGCCGATATGGGTGCACTATGGGTCGGAGGATGTCATTCAGGTATCGTAAAGCCGTTTCGGAGCCTTCCATGACCACCAGTGGCGTACGTCGGCCCCACATAATGCCACCCCAAAACATCAGGGAACCACCACCTTGCTGCACTCGCTGGACAGTGTGTCTAAGACGTTCAGCCTGACCAGGGTGCCTGCAAACACGTCTCCGACGATTGTCTGGTTGAAGGCATATGCGACACTCATCGGTGAAGAGAACGTGATGCTAATTCTGTGGGGTCCATTCAGCATGTTGTTGGGCCCATCTGTACCGCGCTGCATGGTGTCGGGGTTGCAAAGCTGGACCTCGCCATGGACGTCGGGAGTGAAGTTGCGCATCATGCAGCCTATTGCGCACAGTTTGAGTTGAAACACGACGTCCTGTGGCTGAACGAAACGCATTATTCAACATGGTGGCATTGCTGTCAGGGTTCCTCCGAGCGGCAATCCGTAAGTAGCGGTCATCCACTACAGTAGTAGCCCTTGGGCGGCCTGAGCGAGGCCTGTCATCGACAGTTCCTGTATCTCTGTACCTCCTCCATGTCCGAACAACATCGCTTTGGTTCACTCTGAGACGCCTGGAAACTTTCCTTGTTGAGAGCCCTTCTTGACACAAAGTAACAATGCGGACGCGATCGAACTGCGGTATTGACCTTCTAGGCATGGTAGAACTACAGACAACATGAGCAGCGTACCTTCGTCCTGGTGGAATGACTGGAACTGATCGGCTGTCGTACCCCCTCCGTCTAATAGGCCCTGCTCATGCATGGTTGTTTACATCTTTGAGCAGTTTTAGTGACATCTATGAACAGTCAAAGGGACTGTATCTTTGATACAATATACACAGTCAACGTCTATATGCCGGAGATCTGGGAACCGAGGTGATGCAAAACTTTTTTTGATGTGTGTATATAAGTGGAAATTACCCCCTCCCCACTCACCCTACCTCACCGTGTTTGCTCTGGTCATACATACACACTAGCTTTCTCTCTACTCATACATTCACACCTGGCTTTGGGAACAAACACAACCACTTTATTTATCCCCAAAAGCACATTCTCGACATGTACACTCATCCGAAAAGAACTTTATTTTTGTTTACCATTTACGATTTACATTACAAAAAAGAGTACTAAAAATATATTACTTATTTTATATTTAAAAAACTACAACTTTGTACAGCTTTAAAAGAATCAAAATATACACCATTTTCCAATTCCCAACTCGGTTAAATTTAAAATAAGAAATACAAAATAAGGTTGCATAGAACTTTTAAAAGAGCAAAAGGTCCAAGTGGGTTGTCACTATTTACAAAATCTACTATTTATAATGACAAAAAATATTTACAAAATACTATATCTACAAGTTACAAAAAAGCCATGTCCATAAACGAACAAACAGGAAAATCACACCTCCTCCTCCTTGCTGTCATAACCCCAGGGCAGGCTGGTGAGCAAGTCATCGGCCCACACACGTTTGTTATCCATGGAGGCGAGGTTGGGTTTTCTCTGTTTCACAAGATACAAATGATGGTTGCTGGATTGTATCCTGCACTATGTAAGGGACATAGCTTTGCCAGTGCGTAAAACCGCTAAGTAATTGTCTACGTCTACACGTAGTGATTTTACCACTGCCCTACCTACACCTTCTGCTAGTTTGGCTTCCTTACAGTCTAGTGTGCGATAAGCATACATTTTCGATGCCAAACCTACGAATTCTGTCATAATGGGATCTCCGCATTCATCTTTTAAAACGGCCATTTCCTCCTTGTTTTTATAGGCAGCTGAAACACGTTGTCAGCGCTATAGGAAGAGGTGTTGAACCAGTCACTATGCTGCCTCATGACGTCATAGGGGTTGCAGTGGCGAATGTGGTAAATGAATGAGTCCGTATCCATATACAAGAGAGATACGTCCTCAAAATGGCGTTTGGCAAACTCATAGTGGATTCGATACATGACCGATTTAGAAAAGTCTAAAATGACTTGGCCCAAGTAAATGGGCTCATCCATGGTCACACTTGTCCTACTCATTTCAATAGTGGCCAAATCCTCTTCGATAATTTTGATCGATTTGAAATTTGGCTTGGCAATGTACCGCCGGGCACCCCACTGCCCCTCCCAGACATTCACCAATTTAATGTCACGGTATTTGCGGACATTCTCCATGGACTTGCCATAGATGCAGTTGTTCATTAATTTTAAAAAAATTATTTCAAACTGCTGTGTTGCCATTTGTCGGTGCTCTGTGTTGAGTTGCATGTATGGCTTGAGCCATGCTTTTTGGGCAAAGGAAATACCCCTATGAATTTTCTTTAACACCAAGCCTTGGGCTAGACATTGCACCAACATTTGGATATGTAACACATACCGATTTTTGCTGTAAAGTGTGCCCATGAGTTTTTGAATTTTCACTTTACTGTCAGGGGGAAACATTTGCTCAAGGCAGAATGGAAAATCAGCATGTTCATCATTCAAGGATAAGGGATATTCAATATCCACTTCTAGCACATATCCACGACCTGTTTCTTGGCTAGCCATGTTCACATCAAATTCTGACACTTGTTTCTCTGTCAGCCAAGCAAACATCCCATAGGGCAAAGGCTGACTCATGGCGTAGCCGTACAAATTATTCACGTCATAGTACATTAAGTACGATTCTGGTTTGTCTGGTGAATAATTAGTCATGTAGATATTGTTCGCTTCGGCATGGCGCTGGATAAGCGACACCAAGCCACCGCGAATGCCCTTTTCAAAGAATAGAACCATGTCTACATCAGTGAGTAAATCAAATCCCACTTGAGTGTATTTTAAAGCGGCATCAAACGAGAGCCCAGGACTCGTATAATAGTGAGCCGGGTCAAGACCATAAATGTGCTGACACAACTCACGAAATTTTTCAAACACGTCGGTGAGCAGCAATACATCTAGTTTTAGGTAATGCATAGCATATTCACCTAGCGTCTTGGTATCAAACAGTCGCCAAACTTGACATGCATGTGCATAGTCTTCATCGGAAACAGTACTGCGTGTTAGTTTTGAGTAAAATTTCTCTTGTGGTGGGAGCTTTCTTTGCTTTAACACGTCCCAGCTGTTGCAGAAATCATACGGGAATATACCTTTCCCAATGCACTATTGAAATGGCTTAGGATCATTAAAATGCATTCTAGTATTTTTTAATTCCTCCTCATGAAAGCCATTCACAAGACTGTCTAGCGAGGATGCCATAAACTTAAAGGAATCCAAAAATCGAATGCTAAAATTGCTCAACCTCCATGTCAGGGCTGTAAAACGCTCATGGTTTTGGGGGATAATGGTAAACGAGCCCTTGTTGACATGACCCAATTCACGAATCAAAAACTGAATGTCATAATTCGCCAGATTGTGGAAAAAGACACTGATGAAACGAGGAGCTGAAAAGTTCAAATTGCATTTACTATGCGCAGCTCCACGAAACTCTCCCGTAAAGTGCGAGTGATCACGAAAGTTGTCTTCAGCACTGATCAGTGGCTTTTCGCAAATATGACATGTCGTGGCATGCTCATACTGCTGCTGCTGTTCTGGAGATAGGTTCATGGGTACTGGGTGGTCCAGTAATCCCTGTACATGGTCGGCCAACTTAACAAATTTATCAAAGAACCATCTGGCGCAATCTGGCCCCTCACGGGATTTGTAGACGGATTGTGTGGGGTCATAGGCACACACCAGATTAAATCCTATGGCAAAAGGTTCATGTTTTTGAACGGGTGTGGTTGAGCTAATGGTGGGATCTGGTTCACATCCCGCCATGGGTGTGGTAAGAGCTTCGAAATCTGCATACACCACATGGGAACAGTGTCACGCTTATGAAAGTCCTTAAACTTTAACATAGCTTTGTCCCCTTGTGGCAATATCAATCTCACCGCTTCCCGAGAAACACAATCTACCCCATGACGTTCCAAAAGTGAAGGGGTTGTAAAATATTGCAAGCAACGATCACAAATATGTTTTGCACGCACATGTTTGGACATTTGACTGCTTAGCAATCTACTCAGGCTTTTAATTAGGCAATAGTGATTCACTTCTCCGTAAGACAGATATAAAAGATGAATGTGGTATCGTTTTGGTTCTTTTGTGGCATAAAGAGGACCCACAATCTCATTACCATCAAGGCCATACACCATGAACGAAAAGTCCTGGTTGTCTTGTTCAAACCTATGGATTTCCGTTAAGTCCATAGGGAACGATACTCGAGTTAAATTTAAAGTTTGTTTTAATTCATCAAACTTGGCCTTGTACTTTGCTGGTCTGTTAACATGACGGTCTTGTGCTGGCTGCAAATACGCAGCCACAGCCCACAGAAAACATTCATCATCAAAATTTTCAATATTCACCACAGCCTCTTTCGAAGCTATTGCTGGTGATGTTTTAATATAGCTAGACCCAGCATTCAACGGGTTGAAATGACAAATGTTGATTTGTAAATGATGAATTTTGTCTAATGCTAGACCACTGGGTCCTTGTTGGGGTTTAATAAATTTTGTTAACAAGGCATTGACCACATGATATTGATACCACTCATTCAGATTATTGGCTATTAAAAGCTCTTGCATTTTACTGCCAATATAAAATGCTTTTTTATGCTCACCGTCCTTGTTTTTATATATGAAATCGCACAAGAGTTGTGTATTGACCTTTAAAGCCGTATGCAACCTTTGCGCTGCACAAATTTGTTCTTTAAACATTTCAAAACAAGATTCGACAAAGTCTGTTGGGATTAAACTCTCACTAACATTGACCACGCGGTCAGAGCAGACACGTGACTTGAAAAAGGACTCAAGGGGCTCCCAAGTTAATGTATCGGTAGCAGTGGCAAAAGACACGATTTAAAAAAAAAACAATCTCATCCAAGTTTTCAGCCGTAGACTTTCCAACAATGGTCCCACACACACACACGTTCCTGGTTTTCACCAGCGGTTGTAGCGGACAAGCGTTTTCCAGCCCACACTAAAAAAGAAATAAAATAAACCACCATGAGTATATCTATTTCAAGTAGCATGTTTCATAAACAAGAAAAATAAAATAAATAAAATAGAAATAAAACAGGTTATATATATAATTTTAAAAATCTTACCTTGCTCTTTATAAAAGCCTTGCGTTTGCCTTCTCTCGTAGGCTTTAATAGAATGGTTTTCCAGGCTTTTTTTTCTGTCTCCTACAACAGGTATGCAGATTATCTAAAACAAACAAAATAGAAACAATTCATCAATGAAATGGTAAACCAATAATAATTTAAACATTCATTATCATTAACATAAACTAAACAATGTTAATGTTACACTTACCTGCAAATATATAATGTATCCAATATATTAACCAAATGAGGTTGAGCACACGAATGCAATTAGTTTTATACAGATAAGACACAGCCTGTGTTCACACTGCAAAGTTTAAAACAGCAATGAGTGACTGTGTGTCATAACACGATCAACACTCTAATACCCCCTGCCCTCCTCTCCCAGCCCCTTGCCCTGTGTCCCTCTTACCACAGCTGTTAACATCGCTCTTGCCCTGCAATAGGCTATGGCAATGGTAGGGGGAGGAGTTATACTCGCTTACTGCATTATTTCTGTGTCGTAGTTGTGATATTGTTCGACCTTCAAGTGACCTATACGTGACTGTAATTTTCCATTGGCCTGTTGTCAGCTCTGGCTCACATTTCTGAAACATGATAAGAGGATACATTCTGCTAGCTCGGCTCTCTCAGTCGGCCGGCCAGCCAGCCAGCCTCAATTTTTTTCTGTTTGTCGTTGAGGCTTCCAGCAAGTTCTTAATTACAACTATCAAACGTTTCCCGCTTTCATTCAACTCATACCATTATTATCATTTGTCATGTTACCCACGACCCGTTTACTAACATGTTTCAAAGATTGCCTTGAGGGATTTTCGAAATATTCGCCTTCATTCATCTGTCATAGGAAAATATCGAAAAGCGACCCCTCGTTTTGCCATACATCGCTCCGTCGAAATAGCCATTTCCAGTATTCACCATCGTCAGTGATAGCCTCGTTGGAACACACGCCCAGCGTTACCGGCTCTCTGTCTACAAACACACTTTATTTTAAAAATATTAAAAAAAAAACAGGTAAAAAGTTTCAACATGCATAGTTTTTTGTCCTAGAGACTTGACATTTATTTTCCTGGTAGAGGGGGTAGGGAACTTTCATTTATGTCAAACAAACTCTTTTGCAAAATTCCTAGTTTCCAAAATAGTAAAAAATAAAAATTTAAGTATTTTCAAAAAATCTCAAAAAATACAAAGTATTTAATAAAAAATAAAGGTCATAGAGACCATTCGTTTCAACTATTGGACAACGTTCTATCAAGTTTGATTTTCAAACTATCACCTACTTTCAAAAACAACAATTTTCTAAAAAATTAAAAAATATATATATAATATATGGTCCAGTGCAATGCTTCCGTCAGCTCGAGTCCAACGACACCTCATTTGTTAAAGTCCGACCATCCGTTCGCCAATTATCGCCAATGTTCGCGAGAAAGTAGGCCATCATTTTCCCCCCTCCTACACCCTTGAAACGTACTGTCCTCCTAGAGGGCATAGCCCCCTTTCATTAACGTCAAACAAACATTTTTCCAAAATTCACCGTTTCCAAAATAGCGCCAATCCAAAAAACAAGAATTTTCAAAAAAAACCAACACACATTCTTAGCAAAGAGCATGTCATCCCAACGCCAACAATACCTCATTCGTTAAAATCCGACCATCTATTCGCCAGTTATTGCCAATGTTCGCGAGAAAGTAGGCTATCATTTTTCCCTCCTACACCCTTGAAACTTGCTGCTCACCTAGAGGGCATACCCACATTTCATTAACGTTACACAAACCTTTTTCCAAAATTCACCGTTTCCAAAATAGCGCCAATCCAAAAAACAAGTTTTTAAATACCAACACACATTCATAACAAAGAGGACGTCACCCCAACGCCAACAACACCTCGTTCGTTAAAATCCGACCACGCGTTCGGGAGATATCGCCAAAGTTTATATGAAAGTAGGGGGCGGCCTAGAACTCGTCCCATCCCACTACCGTCAAGATTTTATCCTAGAGACTTGAAATTTATTTTGGGAGTAGAGGGGGTAGGGACCTTTCATTTATGTCAAACAAACATTTTTGTAGAATTCCTAGTTTCCAAAATATAAGAATTTCAAAATTACACTTTTTTTTTCAAAAAAACATAAAAATTAAAAAAGTTTTATTATAAAAAATAAAAGACATAAAGATCGTTCGTTAAAGCTATTGCACAACGTTCTTTCATGTTTGTTTTTTTAGCTATCGTCTATTTTCAAAAACAAACATTTTCAAAAAAAAAATATATAACGAGTGGTCCATAGCAAAGCCCCCGTCAGCCCGAGTCCAGCAAAACCTCATTCGTGAATCTCTGACCACGGGTTCGGGAGTTATCGGCTCGCATTGGGAGTAGTGGGGGTCAGAACCATCATCACTCCCCTCCTGGCGATGTATGGTATCTTTTGATGCACCAAGTTCTTCTGACAGCCTACGAGTACTTCTTTGCGGATTTTCTTCCAAAACTCAGCGTGTATTCTCAATTGTTTAGGTCTTCCAGAACGCGGCAAATCTGTAGTGTTTTCTTCTCCAGTGTTGAAACGTTGGAACCATCGTTGTGCCACACGCTCACTAACGACACCTTCTCCTTCCACTTCACATATTCTTCGAGTCGCGGCAGCAGCTTTCTAATCTGGTTTCCAGTAGTGTTTTAGAAGGACCCTAACTTCCAACTTTGTAAGTTCCATTTGTGATTGTGTATCAACAACTGTAGACTGATACATTCTCGCAATATACACAATTCTAGCATGGCCTCCTCTAAATAGCATTGGCGAACCAAAGAAGACTATTTCTATCTTCTAAAACGCCAAACTTAAAAAACGACATTACTTATGACACATCCTAATAGATAATACGCATGTTAATTTCGGAAAAAGCTCATCTCGTACTGGTGTTCCACTGAACCTACCTTTGGGAAAGTAGATAAACCAGTTCCTTGATATAATTCTGGGATATAATTCTTTAGTTTTGTATTCATGCATTGTACCTTAGATAGCGTCGTATCATGTGGCTTTCCTGTGCTGGAGGCGTGTTGATGTGGATTATCTTGAGCAACGATGGACGCTTCGGTTTCAGAAAGGTCATACTCTAGTACCATACTAAGACCATTTTGCTATCTTAAAATTATTTTGTGTTTATTGACTAAAGAGAATACTATGTTTCGATATTGAGTTTTGAATTTGAAATTGTAACCCTAATTGGGCATGTATCAAAAGCTATTTAGTCCATCACATGACATTTCTATTTAATTGACGGGAGAGTTTTTGAGATGGAGAGAACCAGTAGAATGCATTTGGAAATACTTCTTTATGGAACTACTTATTCGGTTTATTTTATAAATTCTTCTTTCTAAATGTTGAACTGATTGTTGCTTGCACGTGAGAAAACGCCTTCGGCCTATACTTGTTGCTAAATGTATCTCGATGCTCCAAACCCATAAATTAAGAAACAAATATTAAATGTCTCTTTCCCGGAGCCATGAGACAATGACGACACGCGTTTATCCAAACATGAAAATTGGATGGATATGCAAAGCTCTATGTTGTAGCCACAAACTCATGACTGTTGTGACCGTGATATATTTCATTAATCAGCACGAGAGTGGTGTCGATTGCAAGTCATGTCTTCAAATTCGAGACTGCCTGAGAAATTTGATTCATGTTAACCAGCATCAGAACTGTGCCGTTCATAAGTCTGGCTTGTCGTAGAGAGATACATTCTCGTCCACCAATGCAAGACTGGTGCCGATCGCATATTGATTTTATAGCTCACTTTAATTATTTATTGCGCAGATTCTATAAGTTTCGAGTTTGATATTACGCAAAAAAGGATATCGCGACCGAGCACTTGGATACTGTCAAGTATCGTGAGTATTGAGGTATCGCGGGTATCGACGTCTCATCCCTACCAATAACCTGTGTCTGTATTAGCTTGCTTTGTTTGTTGTTGTTGCTTATTTTAGGGTCTGCGATATCGCGATCATATATCTTCGTGTAATTTTAGGTGTGTGTGTGATAACCTGTGTTATTGTGATGTCTGTACTAGTGTGTGTATTGTTGTAAATTGGGGAAAGGATTGGGAAGGAAGCGGCCGTGGCCTTTAGGTAGGAACTATCCCAGTATTTGCCTGAAGTAGAAGTGGGGAAACCACGGAAAACCACTTCCAGGATGGCTGAGGTGGACATCGAACCCTCCTCTTCACAGTTTTGTCTCACGAGGCTGAGTGTACCCCTCACACCAGAATTGAAATTTCTTGGCAGAGACAAGGGAATCGAACCCTCTTCTCCGGGGTGATAGCAGAGAACGCTAGCAGCTACACCACTGTATTAGCATGTGTAGCTGTGATATCCGAGTCTAGGATTGGGAAATCCTTAGATTAGGTACCATTCCAACATTTTCCTGTAGTAGCCTAATTGAGTGTGTGGGAGACACTCTCGGGATGGCAGCTGTTACCATCGGGATTCAAACCCCTGGTCTCCGAAAGGTGGCATATTTTAGTTCTCAGCGTGGACCCCATTCCTACAGCAATGTAAGATGTAATGGTATGATCTACTTAGTTGAGAAGAGACATACTCTTACACCTGTCGTCAAAGTGAGTGTTGTTTATATTTCTGAACTCGGGGTGATATTTTTTGCTTCACTCGTGGACATTAAACCTCGAGTTCTCCAAAGAACCACTAAGCCAAGGGAAATATAAAAGCAATAACGTAGGACAAAACATGTCTAATAATAGAACTTATCGCTTTGAAGTGGTGTTTATATTCGGCAGCAGAATAGGCGCAATAAAGAGAAAGGAACAATGTCTCCCACCGGGTGGTCGGTCGTTCACAGCTTCATAGGCTGTCTTCTTCATCATCTCTCCCGCAAACTCGAATTCACTTCTTTGTATCTTGGAAATGAAATACAACAGGCAGAGTCTATCTTCATGACAAGGTGGGGAAAGTAAGATGGGTTATTGAAAATGAATTCGGAACGAATCCGTGACCAACGAGAAAATCAGCATCTCAGAAATATGATGATTTATAGGACAATTTCTTTCTGTTAGGTGGAATCTGAGTTGTGTTCACTGTTGACACTCCTGTATCATCACCATGTTTGCAAAAAAGAAAAGAAATGCAAACACTGAAAATGTCATTATCGTGTAGGAAACCATTTTTCGGTGTTGCCTCAGTAAACGAAATGTATGCTTTTCAGTCGGTCGACACGATTGTACCCAATGGTATTGGGTGTTTTGTCTTAACTCTGAAAATAATAACATGAGATTTATAAATTCACTTGGATTACTAGATTCGATCGTCAAGCGATCATCATCTGATCCTTTACACTCAGGCTATTGAATCTATGTACCGTATATAGTCTACATTATATATCACTACCACACCGGCAGTAAAACAAAGACCATAGAATATTATGTTCGTGAATATCTTTCTATTAGAAAATCGTTTGCTAGATTTATGTATATCGTTGAACTATAAGAGTTATACATGTATACACACACACACACACACACACACACACACACACACATATATATATATATATGTTAAGGGATTACAATATGTACACTTATTTAGTTACGGAAGTTTATTGTAAACTTGTGCAACTTGTCAAGATGGTTAGTTTTGTGTGATTTTTGTTATGTTATTGTTGCTGGCTATTGACCTGCAGGTTTGCTTGTTTAGTAATGGTTAGTAAATAGTCAAGTTGGTGATTGTAACTTCGAGTGGATTAAAGAACTTTGCTATTTGAGCGATGTGGTATCTGTTCTTGTGCAGCTGCTATCACTAACAATGTGAACTGGGTTGTGCCCAACGTTGACACTCATGTATCATCATTCATCATCATCACCATGTTTGAAAAAGAATATCGCGTATTATGTAACTTGAAAGTTCGCAGCATGATCTATCTCATGGCCAACGAGAAAGACAGGCCATGGTGCATAAACCAAATCCTTCTGTGACGTAGGCAATGTGCTCACGGCCGTGTGTAGTGCTTGATGGTGGTTGTACGTTTAAGTCGAGAGCAATTAATGAGCAGCAGAAATGCGATATTTTATATCAATCTTTATGAAATGGACGCAGTTTGGATGTTCCGTGTGTTTTCAAACACGATAAATTATACTGTATAGGTTTACAAAACTACGCCAGTTATAGATAGCCTATTTAGTCTAAATGTTGAAGTTACTCATTACAAAAATCCACGAGAACTAGGATTCAAGGGTTTGTTGTGTCTTTAATAGCTGCAACGAGTGCAGTAAGTTGAGTTGTAAATCCTGTGACATTCGTTGTGGGTCAATGTGCACATGAGTATAATTAGATCAAAGAATCTTGCAGTGAAATAATCACTTAGTTATTGTTGTTTTAAGGGGGCGGAAGAAAAATTAATACGTTTATAGAAGAGATCTGCAGAATACACTCGCCACCGACTAACGACTCATATCAACACCTTCTATGAAGACAAGTGGAAAATGATTACCAGTATTTATACAGGTTCAATGATGTAGAAAAGATGACTACCACACCGGCAGTAAAACGAAGACTATAGAGTATTATTTATCATCTTGGCTTACAGGATTGAGCCGCGTCGCATATCGGTTATTTCCCGACGTTTCGGCTGACATTGCAGCAGCCTTAATCATGGGTAGGTACGAGTTGGTGTCCGTACTCAAACTCGTACCTACCCATGATTAAGGCTGCTGCAATGTCAGCCGAAACTTCGGGAAATAATAACCGATATGCGACGCGGCTCAATCCTGCAAGCCAAGATGATAAACTTGACACCGGCCGCGAAAGCCTACGATCTAAATATAGAATATTATGTTGGTGAATATCTTCATATTACAAAAACATTTGATACATTTATGTATATCGTTGAATTATAAGAGTTATACATGCATACATTGTACGGGGCTATTCATAGCTCTTCATAACCTTCCTGAACGCTTTGTAACCGTCAAGTAATTCCACATAATTAACAAGCAGCCGCCAAGGAAAGATAACACACTCCTGAAAAGTATTGTCTTATGATCAAGTACAACGATTAAAGATAAGGGATCTACTGGTTGTATATAAGAGTAATGACTACATAAGTAAATTGTGGCACAGTATTGGACTTCATAAGATTGATCAGTGTAAGACGAGTTGTAATTACCATGTATATTTTGCCAGAAACCATGGTTATGTTGGGTCAAAGCTTTTTACAGCGTTTTTTCTGATATGATACGAGTTCTAATTCTGTGATTTTCATGTGATTTTCAGCATCTTGTAGACAATACGATTTATGTTCCCGTCATACATAACCCTACTGGAAGTGGTGCAACAGAACTACATTGCTGACGTCACGAAAGCGCACCAGGGCCTGTATTTCTCGTGTAGAGAATAGACATTGAATGTGGAAGAAACACAAATAGCAGTGAACGATCACATAAGATATGGGTGTATTAGTGTAGGCAATAACAAATGTATTACGGTATATACAATAAAACCTGCGTTCGACGTACCCTTTATTAAACGGAAACTTGTCTTAAACGGAAAAATTTGATGGTCCCGTGAACTTTGGGGGTGAAAGAAGTGTTAAATTCCCTTCGTTACGCGGAAACTGTGTTACGCGGACAACGGAAATATATATACGCATTTTTAGGGAATATTTCCAAGTTCCGGAATGCAGCGTTTAGAAAACTTGCAGTCACCTTATGAAAGTATACCTTATCTGCTGTAACAGTTGTTTCTGTAGCTAACAAGGAATGTGCAAATAGGTCTTCTCTCTATTGTTCTCCAACTTACAAGTCAAAGTGTACGGCTATTTGCCTGTTTCCTGTTTCCCATGCAATTGCCAATGCTCGCTTAAATGAGCTGTCAATCAACAAATGCTTGACTTTGTCTCGACCCTTGTCAATCAGCTTAGAATTCAGCTTAACTGAGCACAACTACTTACAATACTGACATAGTTCGGCAGTAGTCTAGGCATTATGGCTTGGAAAGCAAGAGTTGAGCTTGATCTTAACACGAGAGTAAAAGTGATGCAAAACTGTATTAATTCGCAGCAGGAATGTGCAAACACAACACTGAATAAGGTATGTACACCATTTTATATTTTCTCAGTTTGTCCATTGTATGCATGCCCATGGTTTAATATTATTTTAGCATAGTCCTACCTCCATTCACCCGAAACCTATCATTAACGGAAACTTGTGCGAGTCCCGTTAGTAGGGGGGTAAGGCGGGTTTAAAAGCACAGCCTACTTTCCTGGGAACATTGCTGATATCTCTCGAACGCCTGGTGGGATTTTTACAAATGAGGTGTCGTTGGACTCGAGCTGACGTCCTCTTTCCTATGGACCACTCGTCATATTTTGAAAAAAAAAAAAAAAAAAAAAAGTTTTTGAAAATAGACGATAGTTTGAAAACCAAACATGATAGAACGTTGTGCCATAGTTGAAACGAATGGTCTCTATGACCTTTATTTTTCATAATAAAACTTTTTTATTTTTTGAGATTTTTTGAAAACACATACATTTTGAATTTTTTATATTTTGGAAACTAAAGAGTTTACAAAAAATTTTGTTTGACGTAAACGAATGGCCCTGACCCCCTCTACCCCCAAAATAAATTTCAAGTCTCTAGGACTACCACTGTGCAGTAGTGCTGACTGGCCGGTTCTGAGTCGCCCCCTACTTTCATATAAAACATTGCCGATATCTCCCGAACGCGTGGTCGGATTTTAACGCACGAGATATTGTTGGCGTTGGGATGACGTTCTCTTGGCTAAGCATGTGTGTTGGTATTTTTAAAAAAAGTTTTGAAAATTTTTGTTTTTAGGATTGGCGCTATTTTGCGAACGGTGAATTTTGGGAAAACGTTTGATTGACGTTAATGAAAGGTGGGTATGCCCTCTAGGAGGGCAGCAAGTTTCAAGGGTGTAGGAGGAAAAACAAAATGATAGCCTACTTTCTCGCGAACATTGGTGATCATTGGCGAACGGATGGTCGGATTTTAACAAATGAGGCGTTGTTGGACTCGAGATGACGTCCTCTTTCCTATAGACCACTCGTTATATTTTTCAAAAAAAATAAAAAATTGTTTTTAAAAGTAGGCGATAGTTTGAAAACCAAACATGATAGAACGTTGTGCCATAGTTGAAACGAATGGCCTCTATGACCTTTATTTTTTATAATAAAACTTTTTTATATTTTTAAATTTTTTGAAAACATTCAAATTTTGAAATTTTTATATTTTGGAAACTAACACGTTGACAAAAAAATTTGTTTCACATAAATGCCTCTATCATGAAAATAAATGTCAAGTCTCTAGGACAAAAAAAAACTATGCATTTTTTAAAATAAAAGCGTGTTTGTAGACAGAGAGCCGGTAGCGCTTGACGTATGTTACAACGAGGCTATGATTGGCCATGGTGGATATGGGAAATGGCTATTTCGACGGGGGGCGATGTATGGTAAGACGAGGGGTCGCTTTTCGATATTTTTTCCTATGACGAATGAATGAAGGCGAATATTTTGAAATGTGACAAGCATGCTAAGATTTTTTACCCCTGAGGGGGATCTTTAACGTTTTAGTTAACGGTGATGAGCGAGATCGCTCTCTGACACAACAGACGGTTGTAGGATATGACCAAGTGATTCTTAGACGTTGGCGATCTCAGTGACCGTGCCCGGAAGAAATGAATAGCTATTTTGGTGGGATGGCGGGGACAGCATATGACGGTTGGTTTTGTGACATTTCCTATGATGGATAGAGGCGAATATTTGAAAATGTGTTAAGTGTGCTAGGATTTTTTTTACCCCTGAAGGGGATCTTTAACATGCTAGTAAACGGTGATAAGCGAGACTGCTGTCTGGCACAGTAAATGGTTTTAGAATATGGAAACCTATAACATTTGCTCGACCAAGTCATGTGCATGTACGCAAAGAGCCAAAACGGTAAGGTCATTGGCCTGAAATGTTATAAACTAAATATTGAACTGGGTAAAGTCATCTGTTTTAGGATGAAAGTATGTGGTTAACATGATCATGTATTGAGGATGGCCGCTTGCTAGTAATTATTATTACAGTAAAATGTTTAATAATAATAATAATAATAATAATAAGACACACACACATGTTTTGAATGCTAACACGCACACAGTCCAGCTCACTGGTGACTGAATATTGTACCTAGCCAGAGGACTCGTGAGAGCTGTTGCTGGTGCTGACGAGGCAGCAATGTCTACGTCAGCAGGAAGTGTGATATCAGTTTACTTGCCTCGTGGTGGCTAGCAGGTGTGCTGTTTAAGCAGAGACTGCCATTTTGGTTCTGAGATAGTAGGACTACCGATGTATAAGAGGTAGCCATTTTGGTTCCTTATTAAAAACATGAAACTAGTATAAGGTACACGAATCTTATTCAGATTGAGGAATGTGAAGAGACGTGGGAACACTTGCGAGAGAAAGACAGAGAACCATTCAAGGTCAAAACGCTGAGAAAATACAACTTTTTCTCTTGCTAGGCTAACTGATAACGATTGCGTTTGTCATGCACTTGTGATTTTAGCACACGAACGTATACAGTAGAGCTGTGAAAGAAGAATCATTTTATTTTTTTGGTAAGTACCTATGAATGATTATTTTAATAATGTCATGCTAATGAACCTTAAAGTTGTAGTTATTGATTAGGAAACTATTGATTCTTTAATTTATTTGTTTGCAGATAACCGGTATACCTTACATGTCTGAGATACAAGAAACCAGTTTACTTTTGAGCCCACTAGAACGAAACAGCAAGAAGCCACTGCAAGTGAAGGTGGGATTATTTTTTTAAACTAACTTGTTTCATTTTTTGTTGTTTTATATTTTATTTTATGAAATGCATGTATTAACCTGAATTTAGGTATTTATAACGGTTTATTTTGTTAATTTTAGAAACTTGGAAAGAAAAGCCTTACCGCCGTAGCAGTCGCTGAAAACCCGAGACGCAGTAAAGTGCAACCATTGTTTCCAGGCAGTGAACTATTTAAAACTCAGGTAAGCCCAACATAAAATGCTATTCCATTTTACCACTACTGAAACCTCGTAGACAAAAAAATTCATTACCTGTACATGACTAGGACGATGATTGCTTTCTTGATTAATGACTATGTATTGGCAACCAGTACAAGACCATATTGGTTGTTTACAGTGAAAGTACAAGGCAATATTGGATTTTGTAAAAAACAAAAATTTTAATTTAACTGACATGTCGTTCCCTATAATAATAATAATAATTATTATAATATTAATAATAATATTAATATCGTATGGCCTCGGGTGCCGGGTGCAAGCTTTGTTATTTGCTACACAGAGGGTAGCTTGCATGTCGAATTTAGTTGTTCCTTGACTATGAAAGTCAAGGAGGTTAAATGTTAGATATCTAATCTCATTAAAATCTATAGCGCTTTCTAGTAGAAAAATGAGGAACTTTGTACCCTATGAACTCAACGAATATATTGACAGGATTGAACATGATAATCCGAACAAAATGACATGACATTATTATTTTTTGTTTATGTATTGGTTAAAGGGGAATGTAAATGACTGCAGCTTTATAAAAAGAAAATAAGTACATGGGGTACTGTTAGTGCCGACATACAATTTATTATAATTTTTATGGTGTTTTGATATATTAATGCCAATTAACGTTAAAGTTATATTTACAATATTGATTGATTGAGTGAATGGTTATTTTGTTTGCTTTTAGGTGTCGTCAAGCGCCATTAACGTAATGAACAGACAGTGAACAAGCATACATTGTGCTTTGAAGTACTCTGTGCAACGTTAATAACTTACAATAAGAAAAAGTTTTATTATAACACATGGCGTTAGTACCAAATACAACAAGTGAGCAAGTTGGTTTACTACGTGGGTTAAATTTAAAATCAGAACATGACCGTTGGTTAACATTTGAATCCTGGCCTGTAGGATTTTTTGTCGACACATGAACTTGCAAAAGCCGTTTTTTTTACTTGAACCGAGAAGATGTGGTGCGCTGTGTGTTTTGTCGTATTGAACTTTCACTCTGGGAAGAAGGGGATGATCCCTTTAGAGACCATTTGCGATGGTCTCCCTGTTGTCCTTACATGCTTGGAAAACAAGTGGGTAACATACCCGTGTATTCATTTTATCGAACCATAAGACCTTTGGCCGCTACTTACGTTGCTCAATCACAAATAAATAATAATAATAATAATAATAATAATAATAATAATAATAATAATAATAATAATAATAATAATGTATTACCAGCCAACAACGGTAGTGTCGATATATGTGGTCCATATGCCATAGACAGTGTTGAATTGTGGCATGTGCTTTTGAAAAATTGGGAGTATGCAAGACTAAAGCACTAGCACACCCAGAGTACAGCACTGTTGAAAAACGTTTAGAATCTTATAAAATGTTTGGCCATTAATATTAAAACACCTTACCAAACAGCTAAGTGAAGCTGGACTTTTTTATACTGGTGAAGGGGATAAAACAATATGTTTTTATTGTGGATTTGCTTTAAAGGATTGGCAAATGACTGATGACCCTTTTGTGCAACACGCTCGTTGGTTACCTAACTGTAAATACATGGTGTTGCTTAAAGGTCAGGAATTTGTGAACAATATTCGTAAAGAAAACGTGATTGCAGCACAAGACATAAAAGTGCCTTTAGAGTTAGAACACGTGGAGCAAATACATGAGGCTGAAAAAAAAGACTTGTCTCACGAACAGATACAAAAGTGTGACCAACAATTATGTAAAATTTGTTATCAAGAAGAACTAGGTGGTGTATTTTTGCCTTGTGGACACATGATAGCCTGTGTCAAGTGTGCATTAGAACTCAACACTTGTGCTATATGCAGAAAAGCAGTATCGTCTGTAGTTAGGGCATTTCATGCATAAATACTATAATTTATTAGCAATGCATAGTGCAAAATCCCTAATTGCACAATATTATTAAAGCTGTTTAGAGTGTAATAGATATGCTTTTATTTTGTTTATAGACTACTACAATGAATGTTCTGAATGCTGTGGGTCAAGCATATGGCTTAGAGACAAAGAAGCTCAGCGAATTGCCAACGCATATTCCATTCCGCATTATCAAGATTCGGAAATTGAAAACAGCATATGGTGATCGTGTACTTTGTGTATGTGAAAACTTTGAGACATTTCTGCCTACACGGTTTAATGATATGTCGGAGAGTGTTTTTGATGAAGTCAATAATGCTGTGCAACCTGTACACTTAATTTATGAAGGGTTTAAAAACAATAGGTGCATGGTCCGTTTTAATTAAATGAAAAAAAAAGTGAAATAATAATGGAAAATATAAGTGATGACAATGGACTGAAAGAAAAAAATGTGTATAGAATAATAATGTTTTAGTTTATAGTATTGTCTTAAAAAATATTATCATGAATCCGAAAAAAATGTATATGAAGTTTGTAAATAAATGCAAAATGATGTTACAATGTTGTTTTATTTTATACAAAAGTTAGAATATTTAACATTGCAGAGTATACATGATTATGACAATAGATGCACACTTATAAACAACTCCTCTCTTTACAATAGTCTGTTATAGTTTTTTTTTAACACAAGGCTTGTTGTAGATCTTTTTATAGCAATGTCCATTCACTGTTGTTTTCAAAAACTGGGGATGCCGCAATGGTTTTATAGGCATAAAAACCTTATTGTTATTACTATTTAGTCATTTTGATCCTCTTGCAATACTACGGTACCTTTTTGCATATCAAGAGCAAATGACCTAGTTGTTCCACTCTTTAAAACGACAACAACAACACTACCTCTTGCATAGTTTGTGATGTTGATGGCTCTTGCGGTGTGGAAGACGGATTAAACATACCTTTCAGAACAGGGGCTAAACATTGCTCATTAAACAATCCACTATGTTGAGTAGCAATATGGTTTTCTTGATTTTTTTTCGACGGCAACTGTGTTTCACGCAGTACACTACATTGATGATCACTGACACTTAAAACCTCACTATTTTTACTTTTTAGGTCACTACGACAATGCTTGGAACGTTGTTTTGAACAGCGCCAAATAACAGTCCCGTTTTTATTGGTTCGTTTCACAATATAAGAATATCCTTTATAGTATGCATAAGGCTTACCATACCTAGTCACTGATATTTCCATGTCAACTGTCAAGCATAGACTAAGCTCTAGTAATGTCAACTTGGTAATAAGAATAATAGTTTAATGTGAGAGCAAATATGGATCCAAAGAGCTCAGGTAAAAGTGGAAGCAAATAAGCAAATATCAGAACCAAGAGTGGGGGTAAAAGTGGTCGCAAAGTGGTAGAGCCATTACACAATAATTTTAGCACTACGTAGCTCTTGTTCAATTTCTTTGATTTCCCAATCGTGACCGGTATGCCCAGTTTGTTGTAAAGCATGCAAGTGTCGAAGCCGTTGAATTAGCTTACTGGGTTTGTTCCAGTATACAAATTTAACAAATGAATTTTTAGATGTAAACAAAGCATTACCATTATCATTATCATCATTATCAACATCATCATTATCATCATTATGATCATCATGATCATCATGACAATTATCACTATTACTATATAGTCCTTTTTGATCCTTTTACAATACCACTTCATTTATAGTCTGCGTGGATTTTGATAGTGTTAAAGGTTTCTTGGACGTTGACAACTGTCTTAACATGACTTTTTGAGGACATGATAAGTCCTTTTGAACAAACACTGCACTATTTTTAGCCGCAATATCGTTTTCTTGAACTTGCTTCTTAGCATTTTGATAATTGTTTGTAAACAGCAACCGTGGTTCGTTTGGAGCACTACATTGATGAACACTCACACTTAAAACCTTTCCATTTTTACTTTTCAGATTGCCTCGACATTTTGTTGACCTCTCTTTTGAGCATCGCCAGAATATTATTCCTTTCGCATTCTGACGATTATAGTTATAAGAGTATCCTTGATAGAGTGCACGTTGCCTACCTTTGTTGGTTGTAGTAAGTTCCATATTAGTAACTGACCTGTCAGTACGATGTTCACACTGCAAAGGTTACAACTGTTTTGCTGACGGAGTGACCTACCATAAGCTTATATATATTGGCTTATGTGTTGGCTTTTTGTGTTGGCTTTTTGTGTTGACTTTTGTGTTGGCTTTTTGTGTTGGCTTTTGTATTGGCTTATTTGACAAGTTATTTTTGTCAATGTATTTAGTGGATTTTTTTCTTGGTGTTGGAAGGTATTTGAAAGAGAGGGAATATTTAAAGACTTAACTTTAGCACACTAACCTAACCTAAACTAACCCAACTTTACCTAACCTAACTTTACCTAACTTAACCTAACCTATCTTCACTTAACCTAACCTTTCAACTCTCAGATGATAATCAAATTCTGGGCATAATCGAGTTGGAACCCAAGACCTCAAGGGTAAAAATTAATTATTTTTGGTAGCTTATTTTGGTAGCTTATTTTCATGGCTAACCTAACTTTACCTAACCTAACCTCAGCTCAATTTGGATATCACTAGTAAGTGTTAATATCCTCCGCTAGGTGGCATGCTAGTTGTTCAGGTAGTGCTCATATTTACCGCTAGGTAGCGTAAACATACTTTGCGTGTTGCATGTGTCTCTTGTGAAGTTTGACCGCGTGCAAGACGTGCTTGTATAAGTTCTATATATTAACTCAATATTCGATAAACCAATAAATGTTTAGAACTAACATGTATAGCCAGGTTTAGGGTATATAGGAGACCCTTAGCAAGAAAGGCTGTCTAACCCACTAGTCTACAGCCAGCCTTATCATACGCAGTAAGCACCTGTTGGCAGTAAATCCTATACCACGTTGTTAATTGCATGGCACTTAAACAGGCTCTAGATCATGGACTAAAATTGGTAAAAAAAATCAACGTATGCTTTTAGCCAAGGTCTTTGTTTAAACTTTAACACAAAAGCCAACACATGAAATCATCGTGTGTTAAAGTTTAAACAAAGACCTTGGCTAAAGGCATACGTTGATTTTTTTAACCAATTTTAGTCCATGATCTAGAGCCTGTTTAAGTGCCATGTAATGAACAACGTGGTATAGGATTTACTGCCAACAGGTGCTCACTGCGTATGACAAGGCTGTCTGTAGACTAGTGGGATAGACAGCCTTTCTTGCTAAGGGTATCCTATATACCCTAAACCTGGCTATACATGTTAGTTCTAAACATTTATTGGTTTATCGAATATTGAGTTTATATATAGAACTTACACAAGCACATCTTGCACGCGGTCAAACTTCACAAGAGTCACATGCAACACGCAAAGAATGTTTCCGCTACTTAGCGGTAAATATGAGCACTACCTGAACAACTAGCATGCCACCTAGCGGAGGATATGAACTCTTACTAGTGATATCCAAAGTGAGCTGAGGTTAGGTTAGGTAAAGTTAGGTTAGCCATGAAAATAAGCTACCAAAAATAATTGTTTTTACCCTTGAGGTCTTGGGCTCCAACTCGATTATGCCCAGAATTTAATTATCATCTGAGAGTTGAAAGGTTAGGTTAGGTGAATATAGGTTAGGTTAGGTTAGGTAAAGTTAGGTTAGGTAAAGTAGGGTTAGGTTAGGATAGGTTAGGTGAAGTTAGGTTAGGTTAGGTTAGTGAGCTAAAGTAAAGTCTTTAAATATTCCCTCTCTTTCAAATACTTTCCAACACCAAGAAAAAAAATCCACTAAATACATTGACAAAAATAACTTGTCAAATAAGCCAATACAAAAGCCAACACAAAAAGCCAACACAAAAAGCCAACACAAAAAGCCAACACAAAAAAGCCAACACAAAAGCCAACACATAAGCCAATATATATTAGCTTATGGTAGGTCACTCCATCAGCATAACAGTTGTAACCTTTGTAGTGTGAACATCGTACTGACAGGTCGGTTACTAATATGGAACTTTCTACAACCAACAAAGGTAGGCAATGTGCACTCTATCAAGGATACTCTTATAACTATAATCGTCAGAATGCGAAAGGAATAATATTCTGGCGATGCTCAAAAGAGAGGTCAACAAAATGTCGAGGCAATCTGAAAAGTAAAAATGGAAAGGTTTTAAGTGTGAGTGTTCATCAATGTAGTGCTCCAAACGAACCACGGTTGCTGTTTACAAACAATTATCAAAATGCTAAGAAGCAAGTTCAAGAAAACGATATTGCGGCTAAAAATAGTGCAGTGTTTGTTCAAAAGGACTTATCATGTCCTCAAAAAGGCATGTTAAGACAGTTGTCAACGTCCAAGAAACCTTTAACACTATCAAAATCCACGCAGACTATAAATGAAGTGGTATTGCAAGAGGATCAAAAAGGACTATATAGTAATAGCGATAATGGTCATGATGATCATGATGATCATGATGATGATAATGATGATGTTGATGATGATGATAATGATAATGGTAATGCTTTGTTTATACCTAAAAATTCATTTGTTAAATTTGTATACTGGAACAAACCCAGTAAGCTAATTCAACGGCTTCGACACTTGCATGCTTTAAAACAAACTGGGCATACCGGTCACGATTGGGAAATCTAAGAAATTGAACAAGAGCTACGTCGTGCTATAATTATTGTGTAAAGGCTCTACCACGTTGCGACCACTTTTACCCCCACTCTTGGTTCTGATATTTGCTTATTTGCTTCCACTTTTACCTGAGCTCTTTGGATCCATATTTGCTCTCACATTAAACTATTATTCTTATTACCAAGTTGACATTACTAGAGCTTAGTCTATGCTTGACAGTTGACATGGAAATATCAGTGACTAGGTATGGTAAGCCTTATGCATACTATAAAGGATATTCTTATATTGTGAAACGAACCAATAAAAACGGGACTGTTATTTGGCGCTGTTCAAAACAACGTTCCAAGCATTGTCGTAGTGACCTAAAAAGTAAAAATAGTGAGGTTTTAAGTGTCAGTGATCATCAATGTAGTGTACTGCGTGAAACACAGTTGCCGTCGAAAAAAAATCAAGAAAACCATATTGCTACTCAACATAGTGGATTGTTTAATGAGCAATGTTTAGCCTCTGTTCTGAAAGGTATGTTTAATCCGTCTTCCACACCGCAAGAGCCATCAACATCACAAACTATGCAAGAGGTAGTGTTGTTGTTGTCGTTTTAAAGAGTGGAACAACTAGGTCATTTGCTCTTGATATGCAAAAAGGTACCGTAGTATTGCAAGAGGATCAAAATGACTAAATAGTAATAACAATAAGGTTTTTATGCCTATAAAACCATTGCGGCATCCCCAGTTTTTGGAAACAACAGTGAATGGACATTGCTATAAAAAGATCTACAACAAGCCTTGTGTTAAAAAAACTATAACAGACTATTGTAAAGAGAGAAGGAGTTGTTTATAAGTGTGCATCTATTGTCATAATCATGTATACTCTGCAATGTTAAATATTCTAACTTTTGTATAAAATAAAACAACATTGTAACATCATTTTGCAATTATTTACAAACTTCATATACATTTTTTGGTTTCATAATAATATTTTTAAGACAATACTGAAAACTAAAACATTATTATTCTATACACATTATTTTTCTTTCAGTCCATTGCCATCACTTATATCTTCCATTATTATTTCACATTTTTTTTTCATTTAATTAAAACTGACCAAGCACCTATTGTTTTTAAACCCTTCATAAATTAAGTGTACAGGTTGCACAGCATTATTGACTTCATCAAAAACACTCTCCGACACATCATTAAACCGTGTAGGCAGAAATGTCTCAAAGTTTTCACATACACAAAGTACACGATCACCATATGCTGTTTTCAATTTCCGAATCTTGATAATGCGGAATGGAATATGCGTTGGCAATTCGCTGAGCTTCTTTGTCTCTAAGCCACATGCTTGACCCACAGCATTCAGAACATTCATTGTAGTAGTCTATAAACAAAAGAAAAGCATATCTATTACACTCTAAAACAGCTTTAATAATATTGTGCAATTAGGGATTTTGCACTATGCATTGCTAGTAAATTATAGTATTTATGCATGAAATGCCTTAACTGTAGCAGATACTGCTTTTCTGCGTATAGCACAAGTGTTGAGTTCTAATGCACACTTGACACAGGCTATCATGTGTCCACAAGGCAAAAATACAACACCTAGTTCATCTTGATAACAAATTTTACATAATTGTTGGTCACACTTTTGTATCTGTTCGTGAGACAAGTCTTTTTTTTTTCAGGCTCATGTATTTGCTCCACGTGTCCTAACTCTAAAGGCACTTTTATGTCTTGTGCTGCAATCACGTTTTCTTTACGAATAGTGTTCACAAATTCCTGACCTTTAAGCAACACCATGTATTTACAGTTAGGTAACCAACGAGCGTGTTGCACAAAAGGGTCATCAGTCATTTGCCAATCCTTTAAAGCAAATCCACAATAAAAACATATTGTTTTATCCCCTTCACCAGTATAAAAAAGTCCAGCTTCACTTAGCTGTTTGGTAAGGTGTTTTAATATTAATGGCCAAACATTTTTATAAGATTCTAAACGTTTTTCAACAGAGCTGTACTCTGGGTGTGCTAGTGCTTTAGTCTTGCAAACTCCCAATTTTTCAAAAGCACATGCCAATTCAACACTGTCTATGGCATATGGACGACATATATCGACACTACCGTTGTTGGCTGGTAATACATTATTATTATTAATTATTTGTGATTCAGCAACGTAAGTAGCGGCCAATGGTCTTGTGGTTCGATAAAATGAATACACGGGTATGTTACCCACTTGTTTTCCAAGCATGTAAGGACAACAAGGAGACCATCGCAAATGGTCTCTAAAGGGATCATCCCCTTCTTCCCAGTGTGAAAATTCAATACGACAAAACACACAGCGCACCACATCTTCTCGGTTCAAGTAAAAAAAACGGCTTTTGCAAGTTCATGTGTCGACAAAAAGCCTACAGGCCAGGATTCAAATGTCAACCAACGGTCATGTTCTGATTTTAAATTTAACCCACGTGGTAAACCAACTTGCTCACTTGTTGTATTTGGTACTAACGCCATGTGTTATAATAAAACTTTTTCTTATTGTAAGTTATTAACGTTGCACAGAGTACTTCAAAGCACAATGTATGCTTGTTCACTGTCTGTTCATTACGTTAATGGCGCTTGTCGACACCTAAAAGCAAACAAAATAACCAATCACTCACTCAATCAATCAATACTTGTAAATAAAACTTTAACGTTAATTGGCATTAATATATCAAAACACCATAAAAACAAGAAGTTCCGTGAAGAACTATACAGCCTACTTTTCATGCCAATGATTATTCTACAGAATATGAACCTATATAGAATAATGACGAAATTAAGTTGGTAATATCGAAATATCTAATTAGTTCAAAATATACCTGGTATATTGTAGCCTAATAGAGCACTACAGTTGGCAGCTCTGTTGACTGAATATATTCTTAGTTCAATTTCTTAAGGTACAGAATACAAAATTTGGTTGAAGTCCAATGGACGTTACATGCAGTTAGCCACTGGATCTATCAGCACGCGTAAAAGCATGTTGCCAACAATGTCATGCGTGTGCTGGTCAGAAATAATCTGAAATATTATGATATCTTGTTGTGCCAATTTTGGATGAAATCCATTTGTTAGTATAGAAGTTACATGTATTTTAAAATTGGACATATCTGCAGGCATAGAATCATGTTGGCAGCACTACCTTGTATTAATTACTCCAAATTAATCTAGAATGTCAGGTGCTATACGTGTGCAAAGTATAGAGCTGTTGGCTTGCATACTTTCTGATATATTGATATTAGGGTAAAAAAATATAGACAGCATTTATTAACAGTTGGCAGCCCTGACTTCTCTTAACAATACTTATTGTCATGCATGGTTTGATACACATATCACATACGAAATTTGGTTGAAATCCAACTGATAGTATAGAAGTTACATGTATTTAAAAATTGGTACTATTTTCAGGCTTATAATCATGTTGGTAGAGCTGACGTATATAAGTTACTCCAAATTAATCTAAAATGTCAGAATATACGTGTGCATAGTTTAAAGCTGTTGGCTTGCATACTTTCTGATATATTGGTATTTGGATAAAATAAATAAATAAATAGAGAGAGCAATTATTAACAGTTGGCAGCCCTGGTGGCTCTTAAGAATAGGCGCAGTGATATCTGTTTATGTACAGATATTACATACAAAATTTGGTTGAAATCCAATTGATAGTGTAGAAGTTATATGCATTTAAACATTGGACTTATCAGAAGGCTGACAATTATTTTGGCAACACTGTCATGGTTGGACTCCTGGAAATTAAACTGAAATAGTCTTATCTACATGTGTGCCAATTTTGGAATAGCTCCCATGCATACCTTGCAATATATCCAACATGGAGCTCAAATTTCTAGTGGTTTTTTTCAGCAGTTGGTAGCACTGACATCATTTTCAAATATGGACGCGAGATATTCCGGTGCACATCTTTACTCATACTAAATTTGGTTTTGATTGCTGCAGCCGTTTAGGAGTTGATAGGGGGGACACACACACAGCCAGACAGACAGAAGGACAGACAGACAGACAGACAGACATACACACTGTGCCCAACTCTAGGAATGGGTATTCCAAGATTCAGACACCTAGATATCAAGGGAAAGGCTACAGCCGCTTTTGAAAGTTGAGATATTTGAATATCGCGCTCCATTGCTTCTAGAAGCAATTGGAAAGAATATACCGCTAAGAGCATGTCAAGTGACGTAGCGAGTAATAGCAGAGGTCGAGGCTATTTAATGATTAAATAGTTAGCCATGGAGTAGAGACTTGAGACTTGGATCAGATTACCGGCACGGCCAAATGAAAGAGAATGCACTTAGTATCAAGTAAATCGGACCAGGGATACCAGAGATATGAGGATTTCTAGATTTCAGCTGATTCAGCGTGACCCTGACCGTTTTGAATAAAAGCCGGCCGGCACAGGCATCATTAGCTCACTTCGAAACAAGCACTTGCCTAGCAAGGTGCTACTACGCTGAGCCAAGGAACATGGTTGCCGGATCTACGCAGAAGTTATTTTCAAAATTGTGATAGTCACAAAAGTGCTGCGCTACGAGTGGAACTTAGTAAGTTTCCGGCAGGGAGAATCACTAAGGTGATAGTTATTTTTCGACGGACACTGGTGAAATATTTTTATTTCTACATGGACATATGCTAGACTTTGTCTAGAATAGTACTTTGTCACAGTCCAGTAATAACCTAATACTTGGATATTTTAGTCCAATTCAGTCAGTTTCATATTTGTAACTTGATAACCACTTCGATCTTTCAGTATATTGAAGGCCAGTCTATCACGGTGTTGTTCATTAGCCAACGCAGGGAAACTACATGTTGCTTCGCGCATGGTAGATGGTGTGAAGCCATGCCCAGGGAACGATCTTCAGAACAGCCGTTGATTGGTTTAGACTGTCAGTGTTTTCTTGTACTGAAAAGATTACCGTGAGTTATGTTACAACTGACATATTTAAGAATAGATCACTTAGATCTGACCCCATTTAAGCAAACTGCTATGGACTTAATAGAAGTCAACATTAAAATGGATCAACAGTTACTTCAAACGTCAAGAGATATTACCACTATGTCTTGTTAGACAGATTGTGGGTATATAATGGCGGCCGATACAAGGATTATACGTGCTTGTCCGATAGGGCATGTCCATGGATAAATCTGGTACAGACCAGGTTCGCTACGCTTCAAGACCATCAAGAAATGTAAGCCACATTTTGACTTTATATTATGCCTAGCTAATTGGAACAAACTATTTTTCTGCAGATGACCAACACATTTATTTTTTCTTCGTATTTAAATCTTGCAATGATTTACGCAAGACATATTAGAGTTATTCTGAGTATTTTCAGCACTCAGAACAGTTTAGGATCGATGACCGAGCATATCGAGCATTTATTTGAATATTTCATATTTTTGGGAAGTCACGGAAAACCGTCGATGTAACTGTAAAAGTTAAATTATTTTTTGTTGAGGAATGGATATTTTTTCCATATTCGAAGGTTCGAACATGTGGATTCTCACATAATGAGATGATAATTAAATATATTTAAAATAATATAACTAATAATAATAATAATAATAATCCACTGATAATAATAATAATGATTTTCATAATTTTTCTAAATAATTTTGGATCTTATATTTTCTAATAATCATATGTATTGAGAGAGAGCCTATGAAGTAGTTTAATCATTTCTAGTCTGGAACAGGAGATTTTCCGATGGAGAGTGGTTAGCGCAAGCCCGCATTCAACCAACATTTCAGTTCTGGTTGAACAGTTAATATTTGCAATGAGCAAAGTATATTTTTCAGATAACACGGAGAGGCATGAAACGGGAAGCAAATGATATTTGTATCAAATAGGATATTTTTGTATTTATATAAAATCATGACGTAGATACACATTCGAAAGTGAAATAAAGATTATTATAAGTATGGTAACTTCACGGGTTGAACTGAATGGTAAAATAAAATAAACTTGTAAGTTTATTAATCTTCCAGTGTTGATAACAAGCAGAGGCTTGATTTATATAAATTTTGGGAAGAAAATTTATGTGTGGAGTAGTTGAAATGCCATTCCCAGGTGCGCATGTTTAAGTCGCAGGAATGAGGAGTTTTTTTGGAGCATCAATCAAATAGCAGGTTCGATGGCTCAGGTTTATAGGAGTATTGGAACTACACATTTCGTCGTATGAATGACCCGAAGGTTATTTCTTAGAAACCATCAGTTCTTATTTTCAACCTTGTTTACGGATTCCATTTAGACTTTGATTTTGCTAGAACCCGGATTTGTCATGATAGTAGTTTATTCTTCTTCAGAGGAAGACCTTTGCCGTTGTTGTTGTTGGAATATTGTGTTCTTACACAAATAATAGAATGGGCCACTGCCAATTAAAAATAATTCTATAACCACGAATAATTTGAAGGATGTTTTCAATCCTAGTGCCATGAACTAAATGGATTTATTATGAAGCTACAATTCTTATTTCCGCATTCTGTCGAAGAATTGCAAGTTGTGAAAATTACTAAAATGGCCATGAATATAAATATTTTTCATAATAATGATTCCAAGTGGAAAATTGAATAGTTGAATGGTTCAACAATTTATTGATCAAGTTGATGATTCAGAAATCATATATTTTATTAGGAACTTGAAGTTCATAATCGAGTCACTTCTCGAAACATTTAATGTCAGAAGAACAATTAATTTTTGTTGTGCTTCGCACAGTTCTTCGATGCTATGCTCAAGGTCAAATACTTTTCAGATGTTATTAATATGTGTAAATAATTTGTGTTGATTCAGAAATAATAATATTTTTTGACAATATATTTTTTGAAACTGGAAAAATAAGTGAAAGTTAAAAATTCTATGAACATTTATTCTACGAGTGTTAATATTATGTAAAAATTCAAACAGTGAACTACGATATTTCCAGTAGAGACAATTAAATTTGAACTGGATTTAATCATGAATAATCAATATAATTTTGGAACACAGTCTACAGGACTAATAATCAGACTTGTGTTTCCAAAAGATAATTGTCCAATGTGTTTGGAAAAATTCTGTATATTGTGTAAATAGGAGTGGGGGTCGCCACACGAGAATGATGCTGCTATGAGCATTTTTGCAGTCAATTTTAAATTAAAAATAAAATGAGATAATTTTACATGATGTGTTATGCCCAGTTGAATCTCCTTCTATCCTTATTGTTGCATTGAGCCAAAAATCAGTAAAGCATTTTTTTCATTTGATGTCGTTTTTGCGATTAGCTTTAACCCATCTGGCGCTCCGGGATATTTTGACTCTCGTGCTGACTGATTATTGGTAAAATGCATATGTGGTCGTGCGGACTCCGGTCTAAACGGGCACAACACATTTTCCCGGATCGATCTCATAAGTCTACTTTTTCCTCATTTTTGCAAAATGTGAAAAGTAGGCTAATTATAATAAACTGTATGTCGGCACTAACAGTAACCCATGTACTTATTTTCTTTTTATAAAGCTGCAGTCATTTACATTCCCCTTTAACCAATACATAAACAAAAAATAATAATGTCATGTCATTTTGTTCAGATTATCATGTTCAATCCTGTCAATATATTCGTTGAGTTCATAGGGTACAAAGTTGCTCATTTTTCTACTAGAAAGCGCTATAGAGTTTAATGAGATTAGATATCTAACATTTAACCTCCTTGACTTTCATAGTCAAGAAACAACTAAATTCGACATGCAAGCTACCCTCTGTGTGGCAAATAACAAAGCTTGCACCCGGCACCCGAGGCCATACGATATTAATATTATTATTAATATTATAATAATTATTATTATTATAGGGAACGACATGTCAGTTAAATTAAAATTTTTGTTTTATACAAACTCCAATATGGCCTTGTACTTTCCATGTAAACAACCAATATGGTCTTGTACCGGTTGCCAATACATAGTCATTAATCAAGAAAGCAATCATCGTCCTAGTCATGTACAGGTAATGAATTTTTTTGTCTACGAGGTTTCAGTAGTGGTAAAATGGAATAGCATTTTATGTTGGGCTTACCTGAGTTTTAAATAGTTCACTGCCTGGAAACAATGGTTGCACTTTACTGCGTCTCAGGTTTTCAGCGACTGTTACGGCGGTAAGGCTTTTCTTTCCAAGTTTCTAAAAATAAATAAAATAAACCGTTATAAAAACACCTAAATTCAGGTTAATACATGCATTTCATAAAATAAAATATAAAACAACCAAAAAATGAAACAAGTTAGTTTAAAAAAATAATCCCACCTTCACTTGCAGTGGCTTCTTGCTGTTTCCTTCTAGTGGGCTCAAAAGTAAACTGGTTTCTTGTATCTCAGACATGTAAGGTATACCGATTATCTGCAAACAAATAAATTAAAAAATCAATAATTACCTAATCAATAACTACAAATTTAAGGTTCATTAGCATGACATTATTAAAATAATCATTCATAGGTACTTCCCAAAAAATAAAAGGATTTTTCTTTCACAGCTCTACTGTATACGTCCGTGTGCTAAAATGGCAAGTGCATGACTAACGCAAATGTTATCAGTTAGCCTAGCAACAGAAAAAGTTGTATTTTCTCAGCGTTTTGACCTTGAATGGTTCTCTGTCTCTCTCTCGCACGTGTTCCCACGCCTCTTCACATTCCTCAATCTGAATACAATTCGTGTACCTTATACTAGTTTCATGTTTTTAACAAGGAACCAAAATGGCTACCTCTTATTCATCGGTAGTCCTACTGTCTCAGAACCAAAATGACAGTCTCTGCTTAAACAGCACACCTGCTAGCCACCACGAGGCAAGTAAACTGATATCACACTTCCTGCTGACGTAGACATTCCTGTCTCGTCAGCACCAGCAACAGCTCTCACGAGTCCTCTGGCTAGGTACAATATTCAGACACCAGTGAGCTGGACTGTGTACGTGTTAGCATTCAAAACGTGTGTGTGTCTTATTATTATTATTATTATTATTATTATTAAACATTTTACTGTAATAATAATTACTAGCAAGCGGCCATCCTCAATACATGATCATGTTAACCACATAATTTCATCCTAGAACACATGACTTTACCCAGTTCAATATTTAGTTTATAACATTTCAGGCCAATGACCTTACCTTTTTGGCTCTTTGCGTACATGCACATGACTTGGTCGAGCAAATGTTATAGGTTTCCATATTCTAAAACCATTTACTGTGCCAGACAGCAGTCTAGCATTTCACCGTTTACTAGCATGTTTAAGACCCCCTTCAGGGGTAAAAAAAATCCTAGAACACTTAACACATTTTCAAATATTCGCCTCTATCCATCATAGGAAATGTCACAAAACCAACCGTCATAAGCTGTCCCCGCCATCCCACCAAAATAGCTATTCATTTCTTCCGGGCACGGTCACCGAAATCGCCAACGTCTAAGAATCACTTGGTCATATCCTACAACCGTCTGTTGTGTCAGAGAGCGATCTCGCTCATCACCGTTAACTAAAATGTTAAAGATCCCCCTCAGGGGTAAAAAATCTTAGCATGCTTGTCACATTTCAAAATATTCGCCTTCATTCATTCGTCATAGGAAAAAATATCGAAAAGCGACCCCTCGTTTTACCATACATCGCCCCCCGTCGAAATAGCCATTTCCCATATCCACCATGGCCAATCATAGCCTCGTTGTAACATACGTCAAGCGCTACCGGCTCTCTGTCTACAAACACGCTTTTATTTTAAAAAAATGCATAGTTTTTTTGTCCTAGAGACTTGACATTTATTTTCATGATAGAGAGGATAGGGATCTTTCATTTATGTCAAACAAACTTTTTGTCAACGTGTTAGTTTCCAAAATATAAAAATTTCAAAATTTGAATGTTTTCAAAAAATCTCAAAATATAAAAAAGTTTTGCTATAAAAATAAAGGTCATAGAGACCATCCGTTTCAACTATGGCACAACGTTCTATCATGTTTGGTTTTCAAACTATCGCCTACTTTTAAAAACAAAATTTTCATTTTTTTTTTGAAAAATATAACGAGTTGTCTATAGGAAAGAGAACGTCAGCTCGAGTCCAACAACACCTCATTTGTTAAAATCCGACCATCCGTTCGCCAATGATCACCAATGTTCGCGAGAATGTAGGCTTTCATTTTGTTTTTCCTCCTACACCCTTGAAACTTGCTGCCCGCCTAGAGAGCATACCCACCATTCATTAACGTCAATCAAACGTTTTCCCAAAATTCACCGTTCCCAAAATAGCGCCAATCCTAAAAACAAAAATTTTCAAAACTTTCTTTTAAAATACCAACACACATGCTTAGCCAAGAGAACGTCATCCCAACGCCAACAATACCTCGTTCGTTAAAATCCGACCACGCGTTCGGGAGATATCGGCAATGTTTTATATGAAAGTAGGGGGCGACTCAGAACCGGCCAGTCAGCACTACTGCACAGTTTTAGTCCTAGAGACTTGAAATTTATTTTGGGAGTAGAGGGGGTCAGGGTCATTCATTTACGTCAAGATAAATGTTTTGTAAAGTCTTTAGTTTCCAAAATATAAAAAATTCAAAATTTAAGTGTTTTCAAAAAATCTCAAAAAATAAAAAAGTTTTATTATAAAAAATAAAGGTCGTAGAGACCATTCGTTTCAACTATGGCACAACATTCTATCATGTTTGGTTTTCAAACTATCGTCTAATTTCAAAAACAAAAAAAATCATTTTTTTTTTTCAAAAATATGACGAGTGGTCCATAGGAAAGAGGACGTCAGCTCGAGTCCAACGACACCTCATTTGTAAAAATCCCACCAGGCGTTCGAGAGATATCAGCAATGTTCCCAGGAAAGTAGGCTGTGCGTTTAAACCCGCCTTACCCCCCTACTCCCGTTCGATTCCGTTAATGGCAGGTTTTACTCTATTATATATAATTCAACGTCTATGGAGAACATTAACTCTATGTGGACTCATATGATTGGTACAATACTATCTTGTTATTGCAGTGTGATCTTACAACGGTTACTGACGTAAACATCTACGCTGGCTGGATGATCTAGGCGTACAAATGTTCTTCAAGGAATAAATAAGATGACTCCGACTGAAGTTTAAGTCCTGGAGAAAGAAGTCGCCCTCTCCATATCGTGGACGGTAAGCTAGCAGAGGGCTAATACACACATCAAAAAAAGTTTTGCATCACCTCGGTTCCCAGATCTCCGGCATATAGACGTTGACTGTGTATATTGTATCCAAGATACAGTCCCTTTGACTGTTCATAGATGTCACTAAAACTGCTCAAAGATGTAAACAACCATGCATGAGCAGGGCCTATTAGACGGAGGGGGTACGACAGCCGATCAGTTCCAGTCATTCCACCAGGACGAAGGTACGCTGCTCATGTTGTCTGTAGTTCTACCATGCCTAGAAGGTCAATACCGCGGTTCGATCGCGTCCGCATTGTTACTTTGTGTCAAGAAGGGCTCTCAACAAGGGAAGTTTCCAGGCGTCTCAGAGTGAACCAAAGCGATGTTGTTCGGACATGGAGGAGGTACAGAGATACAGGAACTGTCGATGACAGGCCTCGCTCAGGCCGCCCAAGGGCTACTACTGTAGTGGATGACCGCTACTTACGGATTGCCGCTCGGAGGAACCCTGACAGCAATGCCACCATGTTGAATAATGCGTTTCGTTCAGCCACAGGACGTCGTGTTTCAACTCAAACTGTGCGCAATAGGCTGCATGATGCGCAACTTCACTCCCGACGTCAATGGCGAGGTCCAGCTTTGCAACCCCGACACCATGCAGCGCGGTACAGATGGGCCCAACAACATGCTGAATGGACCCCACGGAATTGGCATCACGTTCTCTTCACCGATGAGTGTCGCATATGCCTTCAACCAGACAATCGTCGGAGACGTGTTTGGAGGCACCCTGGTCAGGCTGAACGTCTTAGACACACTGTCCAGCGAGTGCAGCAAGGTGGTGGTTCCCTGATGTTTTGGGGTGGCATTATGTGGGGCCGACGTACGCCACTGGTGGTCATGGAAGGCTCCGAAACGGCTTTACGATACCTGAATGACATCCTCCGACCCATAGTGCAACCATATCGGCAGAATATTGGAGAGGCATTTGTCTTCATGGACGACAATTCTCGACCTCATCGTGCACATCTTGTGAATGCGTTCCTTCAAGATAACGACATCGCTCGACTACAGTGGCCAGCATGTTCGCCAGACATGAACCCTATCGAACATGCCTGGGATATGTTGAAAAGGGCTGTTTATGGACGTCTTGACCCACCAACCACTCTGAGAGATTTACGCCGAATTGTCGTTGAGGAGTGGGACAATTTGGACCAACAGTGTCTTGATGAACTTGTGGATAGTATGCCACGGCGAATACAGGCATGCATCAATGCAAGAGGACGTGCTACTGGGTATTAGAGGTAGTGGTGTGTACTGCAATCTGGACCACAAATGCTGAAAGTCTAGCTGTATGATGGTACAACATGCAATGTGTGGGTCTCATGAGCAATAAAACGAGCTGAAATGTTGTTTGTGTTGATCTCTATTCCCTTTGTATTTAACGGTTCCGGAACTCTTGGAACCGAGGTGATGCAAAACTTTTTTTGATGTGTGTACATAGCCTAATGTACCTTGCTCATTGTGAGTGGAGTGAGTTGGGGCGTGGTGGCGCAGCGCTCAAGCTCTATGGCGAGTTTCGTTCGAAGTGAATTGCCATGTCCTGTGGTTCTGATTCCACATAAATGGGAGGGCCCGTCGCCCATGCTCGCGAGATTAACGGTCAGGATAAATTCTAAGCTTCCTTTTTTTTGCTCACTGTACTACTGTAGTGGTAAGCTCACCAGGGAGTAGCCTACATACTGGAACTGTATAGGCTATCTGTGAAAGTGAGTTACATTTAATTCCATCTGCAATATTGTGGTCGAAACGGGATATGAGCGAGTAAGTTGACGAACTACACATTTTCAAATACAGGAAATTGCATTGTAAAAATCAGGATTTAAAACAAATAGGTCCGTGAAGAACTAAACAGCCTATTTTCATATAAGAGTTTAGTGCTTTTCAGTCGGTCAACACGAATGTACCCAAAAGAGATGGGTTATGTGGTGTATTCTTTGAATACACGGTACCTGAGATATAATTTTTATTGCTCTTTGCATGTTCATTTCTTCCTTCCTCTTTGTCAAACACCAACAGTGATCATCTGTTTTCTCCTTGTTGGGCATATCTCTTATGTCTTCATAAGTCTGTTCTAGATATATAACTTCTGTGACCCACCTAGCGTCATCTAGCAGCGAATCTCTGAAGCTACTCAATTCTTCCTGGCGCTAGAGGACTTACTTATCCATTTGGCCACCAGATCCTGTTACCATCGCCAGTTATTTTCTCCTTGAGCAAGAGGACTACGTCTACTTCTTTACTCACCATGCGGCGCTAGTATCATCTGTTATCAACTCTTTGAAGACCGGCTCAGCAAGAGATCAAATTTTTGTTTTAAAGTTGGCAATGCTTATATGTTCTCCTTTTGTCTCCTACCCCCCACTCTTTTCCCCTTCCTTGGTCTCTCCGTGCTCCGTTGAGCAGCTCTCACTTCTCAGTCGGCAGTTGACTCGAACAGTCAAAGCTCCACTCGAGCTAGCCTCCTCAAACCAAGAGGCATACTCTCTTCTACGCCATGTTGGCAAAGTAGTTATCTTCCAAGGAAACTTCGCCTTCAACATGAAATCAAGATAAGTACCATTTTAAAAGTTTTAACTTCATCTTCATGGTTTTAACTTCCAAGTGCTTTTAATGATATTTTATAGACAGTGTGAAATTATTTACTTTGGGGCAAAAATCATTCTTCGCGGGATTTTCCATGTTGGGCTTTTGTCTAATCAAGCCAATCTTGGTGAAAAGCAGCATTTCTTATGCTTGCAAAATGAGAAATCCTCTCACTACGTGGGATATTATCTAATACCCGCTGTCTATAAATTATAAAGCTAGTTCCTCCGCTGGATTAACTTTGACTCCATTCTTCTATAAAGATCGTTCTGGAACTTTCCAGATCTGGTACTCTATCTGCGAGGCTTGCCTTCAGGTATTTTTCACTCACTTGTGAAAATATTAGTTAAAATGAGGAATCTTCCTTAAATTACTGCAATAGCGAACTTTCTTCCCCCGTTGGAACATTCTATGGCGCATTTAATTGTAAATCACAACTATTTCAAGAAATAGACTCTCACCTATATAGTGCAATCAGTTATTTCCATAATTGCAATAACTTTCTTTCTCATAAACTTCAGTGTTTCTATAGTGAACTTTGCATCCATCTTCATAGACTACAGTGATAACCAGTGCTTGCTCCACGTTTCTACCGCGTCGCGATCGTCCGGTTATATTAAATACGGCCATGAACATTGATCCTATATCCCAATGATCTTTCCTCAACCTTCTACTAACCACCATTATTAATAAAATTGTAACTTTCTATAAGGTGTCACTCACGAGGTGCCCTTCCAACTTTGCTAGTTTAACATTAATTAAATTCTGCATAATTGCTTGTGTGATACAAGTTTCAAATCACATTGTTCCTTTCCTATAATCAGGGAAAACATTTCTTTAAACTCTTGAGCGAGTCATGTTCAGGTTTCACGAAATGGAAACTGTCCCATTTGGCTAGTGATTCCTGCTCAAACTTGGGAAGTCTAGAACTTTCCTTTTCACTTTCTTCAGGTTTCACAGTAAGTGACCTGCCCTCTTTTGTATAATTCTCATATAGTAATTCTGTATAAATATAAGAAGTTGTAGGAACTTCTATCTTATTTTTCATGTTTTTATTATTGTTATTTTCGAAGTTGTCACTTTCTCTAGAACATTCTCTCAAGAATTTCTTAAGGTACACTCTTTGTACTCCAATTCACGTTCAAACTTTAATTACTTCATTGTTTATTTGTTTAAATCTTGTAAAGGTTTTAGAAACATGTAAGGTTTGAAACCTTGTAAATTGTCAATTGCCTGGAGCAAACGTTTAATGTTGAGAGGTCTGCGACCCCATTTGTTAAAAAGTTCAAATGAACTATGTTTGTCAAAATTATATTACACGCTTGTTAATTTCCTCAAACTTCTTTGAATTGTTAAATAAATTAAATATTTGTTTTTGGATTCATCATTTCTCTGATACTACAGTTAGGCAAGATCCTGGCTTTCCTAGCTCTTCCTAGGTTTATGCCCTCATTCATACTCAATAAAGCTTTTACTATCTGTCTGGCCAGACCATCACCCTTCCCTATAGTACTTTTATTCGTGCTTGGGAGGAAATACACTAAAGCCTTTCTCTGGCAAACTGCCCAAGTCTTAGCTGCGGTTCCCGTCAGCTTCGACCAAGCTCGTACCCACTTTAGGTATCTGAGCACGGATTTGCGGTGGCAACCGCTTCTAAATGTATTGAAAGTCAAATTCATAAATTTTGTGGGACTCTCCTCCTATTTTTCTATCCTTCTTTTCCAATCCCAAATCTACTTCCTTCTCTTAATCATCTTCCCTTGGTGGGTGGGTTATTCCTCAGCTAATAAACTACCCAAAATTTGGTACCAGAAACCCGGGAGAGTCCATTTTTTATGTCCATTGTTTGTCATGTGTCATTTGACAATACTTTGCAAATTTTTAATATCTGCTTTGGATTTTTCAGTTATAACTACATCATGCAAAGCCTGTGAACGGGAAAGAGGCCGCTCCTGTCTCCTATGGTGTGTCCCATTCTTTCTACCCATTCGCTGCTGCAATCTTGACAGCATCTCCAAGGTTCTACAGTTTCGTGAGTTGTATTTCAATTTATTCTTTTTGTCATGGCTCCTGCTGAAAAAGATGAAACTCTCATTGCTAGACGTTCTTCCTATAAAGGGCAACTCACTAGATTCAGAAATTTTATCAGCAAATTAAATCCCGCCGAGTGTGATTTAGACAACTACCACATCGCCTTTAATCTCCTTAAAGAGAGATATGGCAATTTACGTTTAAGTGTAGCTCGCCACATACGTTGTCTCTTCAGCCTGCCAGCCGTCAAACCTAATGACGTCACCTCTTTAAGAAACCTCTTGGACTCTATACAGTTGAATGTCAGAGCATTATACCAACTTAAGCAGCCTGTCCAAACATGGGACACCATACTCATTCATCTGGCTACATCAAGATTCGATTTTTCAACTTTAAAGGCTTGGGAGATCGAACTCGCTCGCAAGGAAGAATTTTCCTTCGAACACTTAATCTCGTTTCTTAACAGCCGATGCCAAGTCCTTACAGCACTCGCATTTCAGTGCGAAAAGGTCGAAACGAATCCTCAGTGTCAAATTTTTGAAAAAAAACTTGCTTCTTCAAAGGGACATCAGCCCCCATCTGTCGAGAACAAGCAAACCCGTTCTTCTTTCAATCATGCAAGAGAACATATCAGGCCGCTCAACAAATCGTTAAAATGCACGCTCTGTAAAAAGCTTCACACATTGTATTTGTGCAAATCCTTTAAAGAATTGTCTGTCGAAGATCGAAGGAAGTTTGTCTTGAATAGCAAACATTGTTTCAATTGCTTGTCACCTAAGCACTCTTCTTCGAACTGTACGTCATCAAATCTCTGTTTCCATTGTAAAATACCGCATCATTCTTTATTGCACGTTCATGATAAATCGAGGTCATCAGTACCTGCCTCTTCAAGCTCCATGCAGAGCAGCTCCGAACAAACTAATGCTTCTTCCTGCATTTCTAATGCTGAAACTTCTCTCAGTGCGCAAACCCTTTTGACCACTGTACAATTCGAAATCCAAGATAAATTTGGAAATTGGTTTCGAACCCGTGGTCTTCTCGATTCCGCTTCAACTCATAACTTTGTTTCGCAATCGTTGATTAAAAAACTAGGTCTTTCGTCATCGCCTACTTCTATCAATGTGACCGGCATTGACAATTTGAAAACTCAAGTCTTGCAGTCTTCAAAATTGAAAATCAGAGACGTTTGCCACAGAAACACCAATCTTAATGTAAACTGTCTCATTCTTACCAGTATTGGCAAGGACACTCCAAGTCACTCTATTAATACTTCCGATTTAAACATTCCTTCGCACTTAAGGTTAGCTGATCCTCAGTTCAATGCTCAAGGTCCCATTGATGTACTTTTCAGTGCCAATGTTTTTTGGAAATGCCTTCGCAAACAAACACGTAAGTTATCTTCAACCGTGGTCGCCAGAGACACCGATTTTGGTTGGGTTATTACTGGTGAAATTCAGCATCCCAGTGTTCAAACCAAAGCGCAATGTCATTTCGTTACAGCTGACATAAATCCCATTTCTGAAAAAGAGAACGCTCATGTTTCAGATCTCAATATTTTTGAAAAACACTTGCCGAAACGATGTCTTATCGTGAACAACTACGCTACCTCTGTAAGTTGTTTAAATGGTTTTTCCTTCTTCCCGCACAAAATGGCAATTCAAGTTCGCCTTGCTTTGTGTTATTTCGTTTACCTTCTCATGTCATTTTTTATAGCAGGTAATTGCTTAAACTCTTTCTCGAAAACTATCTTCCCCTTGTGTAAAACCATGGCTATCAGTCACCATCACTTTGCTGTAAGCCATGTTTCACTTCTTTCGTTATTTAGAAGGATGGCCACGGTCGGCTCCTCCCTCCTTCCTCACAATTGGAAGTCGCTCATGAAACCGTTTGAAAATCTGAATTCTATAACATCAAGAATAACTATTCTTATGCATAACCTTCTTCTCAATGTCCCGGCTTCACTTCCTATTTCGGAAGAACCAAGCTTTTTCCTGTCGAAAATTGTCCGATTTCGTGATCCTCTCAATTATGCGAAATTGATTTCCTACTCTATTTCATATATCTTTAAATCGCTTTTTCACGTCCAAGTTACGATTGACTGCATGCCGTCCAAGCTGAATATCTGCTTTAAGTTACAGCTGATTCAACAAGTGTTGTTTGTGTACTTTGAACTGCTTGTTTGTCAGACTTGTTTGTATACAAGCCCGATTAAGGTCAAGTCACTGTTTATTCCCTGTACGCTTGACAAAGTTCAAAGCATGTTTCTCTTATCTCAACTTTGGCTGATTGCCAACGATTGTCTAGTGAGCCGCTCCTGCAAGTACAGAAGCCGTTCACCTACTTCCCAAAATAAACTTGTTCCAGTTAAGGACTCTTTCAGATATTTATATTCGTTATCTCGCTGTACTCTGTGGGTCAAGGCCGCGCTTGCTTACGACTTCCACTTACTCATGCTCGTATTCTATAACTGCTTCGATCCTTGTTTCAAAACTTCGTTGCGTATTTCTCACGCGCTCATGTATTTCACTTTGCTTACATATTTTGAAATCTTATTGTTCATTGATGAACAAACTTGTTTTTTCTCGTCGTCACATTCGATGTGTTTTTGCATTTATACTTGTCACGTCACGTTTCTCGCTGACTTAAGTATTTTTCTGAGTAACCCCTTTGATACTCATTGTAACTTAAGGTCATTGTTTATGGCTACTCGTTTGTTACCTATGGCGTTCTTGCTTTCTACTCGCATAGTTTCTTTGTGTATTTGGTATATTCTTGTCCTGAATAGATGTACTTGTTTCTATACGCTTTGTTTAAACTTGTTAATTCTCCTTTTGCATTGTATCGCAATCTTTACTAGTGCTTTATTTCCCTCAGCTTGTAGTTATTTTGTGATGGAAAATGTCGTTAATTCTCGTTATTTAACTCCGCTTTCTAATGACCCTGATGACCTCCTTCCACTCACACCTGGTTACTGTCTTACACGCACTTCTCTCTCTGCCCATCCTCCCCTTCCCAATTCTTACAGGGATTTTAATCTACCTATTGTTTGGCGTAAACTTGAAGCCCTCCGTAATTCTTTTTGGAAGAGGTGGAACCTGGAATATTTAACTTCCTTGCAACGGAGGCAGAAGTGGTTTCTTTCCAGTCCCGACATTAAAGTGGGGGACTTGGTCTTGGTTAGGGATGTTTCTCCCCCTCTAGTTTGGACTTCCGGTAGAGTAACCAAGTGTTATCCTGGAAGAGATGGGAGAGTCAGGGTGGTCAGAGTCTTGACCATTAACGGTTCGATTACAAGACCCCTGTCTTTGATCGCTCCTCTTCCATTAAATGTGTAACTGCTTATTTGCTCTCTGTTGGTGTTTGACCCCCCAGTATGGTGTATTCTTTGAATACACGGTACCTGAGATATAATTTTTATTGCTCTTTGCATGTTCATTTCTTCCTTCCTCTTTGTCAAACACCAACAGTGATCATCTGTTTTCTCCTTGTTGGGCATATCTCTTATGTCTTCATAAGTCTGTTCTAGATATATAACTTCTGTGACCCACCTAGCGTCATCTAGCAGCGAATCTCTGAAGCTACTCAATTCTTCCTGGCGCTAGAGGACTTACTTATCCATTTGGCCACCAGATCCTGTTACCATCGCCAGTTATTTTCTCCTTGAGCAAGAGGACTACGTCTACTTCTTTACTCACCATGCGGCGCTAGTATCATCTGTTATCAACTCTTTGAAGACCGGCTCAGCAAGAGATCAAATTTTTGTTTTAAAGTTGGCAATGCTTATATGTTCTCCTTTTGTCTCCTACCCCCCACTCTTTTCCCCTTCCTTGGTCTCTCCGTGCTCCGTTGAGCAGCTCTCACTTCTCAGTCGGCAGTTGACTCGATCAGTCAAAGCTCCACTCGAGCTAGCCTCCTCAAACCAAGAGGCATACTCTCTTCTACGCCATGTTGGCAAAGTAGTTATCTTCCAAGGAAACTTCGCCTTCAACATGAAATCAAGATAAGTACCATTTTAAAAGTTTTAACTTCATCTTCATGGTTTTAACTTCCAAGTGCTTTTAATGATATTTTATAGACAGTGTGAAATTATTTACTTTGGGGCAAAAATCATTCTTCGCGGGATTTTCCATGTTGGGCTTTTGTCTAATCAAGCCAATCTTGGTGAAAAGCAGCATTTCTTATGCTTGCAAAATGAGAAATCCTCTCACTACGTGGGATATTATCTAATACCCGCTGTCTATAAATTATAAAGCTAGTTCCTCCGCTGGATTAACTTTGACTCCATTCTTCTATAAAGATCGTTCTGGAACTTTCCAGATCTGGTACTCTATCTGCGAGGCTTGCCTTCAGGTATTTTTCACTCACTTGTGAAAATATTAGTTAAAATGAGGAATCTTCCTTAAATTACTGCAATAGCGAACTTTCTTCCCCCGTTGGAACATTCTATGGCGCATTTAATTGTAAATCACAACTATTTCAAGAAATAGACTCTCACCTATATAGTGCAATCAGTTATTTCCATAATTGCAATAACTTTCTTTCTCATAAACTTCAGTGTTTCTATAGTGAACTTTGCATCCATCTTCATAGACTACAGTGATAACCAGTGCTTGCTCCACGTTTCTACCGCGTCGCGATCGTCCGGTTATATTAAATACGGCCATGACCATTGATCCTATATCCCAATGATCTTTCCTCAACCTTCTACTAACCACCATTATTAATAAAATTGTAACTTTCTATAAGGTGTCACTCACGAGGTGCCCTTCCAACTTTGCTAGTTTAACATTAATTAAATTCTGCATAATTGCTTGTGTGATACAAGTTTCAAATCACATTGTTCCTTTCCTATAATCAGGGAAAACATTTCTTTAAACTCTTGAGCGAGTCATGTTCAGGTTTCACGAAATGGAAACTGTCCCATTTGGCTAGTGATTCCTGCTCAAACTTGGGAAGTCTAGAACTTTCCTTTTCACTTTCTTCAGGTTTCACAGTAAGTGACCTGCCCTCTTTTGTATAATTCTCATATAGTAATTCTGTATAAATATAAGAAGTTGTAGGAACTTCTATCTTATTTTTCATGTTTTTATTATTGTTATTTTCGAAGTTGTCACTTTCTCTAGAACATTCTCTCAAGAATTTCTTAAGGTACACTCTTTGTACTCCAATTCACGTTCAAACTTTAATTACTTCATTGTTTATTTGTTTAAATCTTGTAAAGATTTTAGAAACATGTAAGGTTTGAAACCTTGTAAATTGTCAATTGCCTGGAGCAAACGTTTAATGTTGAGAGGTCTGCGACCCCATTTGTTAAAAAGTTCAAATGAACTATGTTTGTCAAAATTATATTACACGCTTGTTGATTTCCTCAAACTTCTTTGAATTGTTAAATAAATTAAATATTTGTTTTCGGATTCATCATTTCTCTGATACTACAGTTAGGCAAGATCCTGGCTTTCCTAGCTCTTCCTAGGTTTATGCCCTCATTCATACTCAATAAAGCTTTTACTATCTGTCTGGCCAGACCATCACCCTTCCCTATAGTACTTTTATTCGTGCTTGGGAGGAAATACACTAAAGCCTTTCTCTGGCAAACTGCCCAAGTCTTAGCTGCGGTTCCCGTCAGCTTCGACCAAGCTCGTACCCACTTTAGGTATCTGAGCACGGATTTGCGGTGGCAACCGCTTCTAAATGTATTGAAAGTCAAATTCATAAATTTTGTGGGACTCTCCTCCTATTTTTCTATCCTTCTTTTCCAATCCCAAATCTACTTCCTTCTCTTAATCATCTTCCCTTGGTGGGTGGGTTATTCCTCAGCTAATAAACTACCCATTATGCCTAAGTGTAATGGATCTGATGATGATCGCTTGACGATCGAAACTGGTCATCCTAGTGTTTTATTAATCTCATGTAATTTATTTCAGGATTAGGGCATAACCCATCTCTTTTGGGTACATTCGTGTTGACCGACTGAAAAGCACTAAACTCTTGTTTACTAAGGCAACACTGAAAATATGGCTTCAAACACCACAATGCTATTTTCATATATTCTACTGGTCCTTTCCGTTTAGTAACTCCCCCACCTATTGGATGGATTTTCCATGTGATGTACGCGACCTACGTTGGGCTAAAGTATGGAACAACAATTTCAAACTCAATATCCATTAAACAAAAGTTTGGTGCTTTTCAGTCGGTCAACACGAATGTACCCAAATAAGTTGGGTTATAGGCCTACCCTAACCTGAAAAAAATTGCATGCGATTAATAAATACACTTGGATATCCAAGTGTATTTATTAATCGCATATTTTTTCAGGATTAGGGTATATCCCAACTTATTTGGGTACATTCGGGTTGACCGACTGAAAAGCACCAAACTTTTGTTTACTAAGGCAACTCTGAAAAATGGCTTCAAACCCCATAACGTCAATATCCATTAGTTGTAGTAATTTCAGATAATAAACATAAAAATAATAGTTTAAGAGAGCTAAATGATCTTACTATAGTCCTAGTGCTTGTCCTGACTCATCGTTACTCAAGATGACACACAACACATTTCCAGCACTGGAAAATATGTGTCCAAAGTTACACGATGAGGCTTATCTACAATACATGAATACAACACTAAGGAACTGTTTAGGTAATTGTTTAATAATTGGTCAAAGAGAGAGTTTCAATAAAACACAGTAAAAAAGGTTCCTTTTCAGATATGAACACACGTAGTCTATTAATCCATAATTTATGATGCCTGCAATAGAGAAATGGGTATATGACCTTGGCGTTTTACCCCTTAAAATAATCTTCATCAACACCATTACATTAAGAAATTATGTGCTAGAATATTTATCTTTCATAATCGGTAATTATGACTCCACCCGCGAGATGGCGGCATCTTTCTGTAACAAGTCACGGGCGTTCATTTTAAGAAAAGTAAAATGATTTATAAAAATTAATCTATAGAATTTACTGCCACAAGATAATGGTTATAAAGTGATATCCCATTATACGAAACTTCTCTTCGATCGCTTACATAGAATGCAAGAAGTAAAAACAAATAAGGCTCAAATTTTCAAGCTGATGCTACCTTGAATTTGTGAAAACAATTGAACAAGAGATGTCTCTATACTAAGTTCTGAATAAAGATTCGCTGCACCTAGTTCCATTGCTCTCGGGTGATTGGATCGCCAGGAGAGTCATTTGAAACATTCCTAAATCACTTGGTTGTCTTGTTTTTGCGATTCTCAGGATTTTTAAAGTCACATGTACCGGAATGTACTTACTTAGTTGTTCTCTAATAACATACAAAATTTCATTTTGATTGCTTAAATAGTTTCGGAGATATTGAGGACCGGTGAAATAGGCTATATTGCATGGGCGCCATGTTGGATAGTTTTATATATAGGCTATAGAATTACAGTATACTGTATTCTAGCAAAAGGTTACTATAATGATGGCTCATATTACCAACCTTCATTTCGATCGCTTGTTTAGGACGTGAGAAATTAAAAAAATGTGATTTTAAAATTTCGCATGGACGCCATTTTTAAGTGCTGATAAAGAAGTACAGTAATTCCGTGAAGAACTATACAGCCTATTTTCATATATCCTATTTATGTTAATTGCCTCTATATCAACATTTAAAATTTCAGTTTGATTGTTCTAATAGATTCGTAGATATTGAGAACCGTCTAAATATTTCAGATGGTTGCCATGTTGGTTTTTTGTATATGTAGGACTTAGGGTTATGCACTATTACATGAAGATTATTGTGTAGGTGCATTCAAACTTCAATCGCCTGATTAGGACACAAGATATGAAAATCAGATTTTAAAATTTCGCACAGCTACCATCTTGTGGTTATGCAAGCAAGTGAAATGAATTAGATGCCTTTGGATTAAAATTAGTAAGATCATTTCCCGTACCAAGTTTTATTGCGCTCAGATGGTTAAATCGCGAGAAACGTCCAGTTCAATATTTATATTTCGCGTCACCGCCATGTTGGATTTGTGCTCACCGGGTTATTGAATGTCACATAGGTGAACTTATTTTGATGGTCTCTATGAACATACAATATTTCAGTTTGATTACTGTAATAGATTTTTAGATATTGAGAGTTGGTGAAATATTTCGGATGACTGTTAAGTTGGATTGTTTCATATGTAGACCATATAATTATGCACCAATAAATTAATATTATTGGGGTGGTTCATTATAAAACGTTCACTTCAAACGCATGATTAGGACACAAAAACACAAAACTTAACTGTAAATTTTGCACAGCCACCATCTTGACTTTATGTAAACAATTGAAATAAATTGTTCACTTCAAACGCATGACTAGGACACAAAAATAAAAACTTAACTGTAATTTTTTCACAGCCACCATCTTGACTTTATGTAAACAATTGAAGTAAATTAGGTAGCAGTAGATTAAATGTTATATACACATTTGCTGTGCCAATTAAAGTGATAGAAGCCATTCTTCAGTGTTGCCTAGTTCTATTAAAGAATGATTTCTTTAATAAATTTACCTTGCCAAGTTCCACTGTTTAACTTCACTTGACCGCGATATCAGTTTTGTATCTAACAGATTTTTCAGTCACATAAGTAAACTTCTTGTAGTATCCTCTATCACCAGGATATTTAATTTTTGGATGATATCATTAACAGTTTCAGAAATGTAGGCTGCCGGTTAAATATTTCGCGCGGCCACTATGTTGGATTGGTGATACGTATTTAAATTTGAAAGGCATGGTCAAGGTCGGACCTGGTAGTTAGTATGTCCTTTTCGAGTTTCATTGTAATCGCTCTAGCCGTTTAGATTTTATTTGGAACACACACACGGACAAAAGGAGATCTCATAAGCAGATATTTCATATGATGAAAAAAGCTAAAACTGACTGAAAATCCAAATCAACCAATGTCAGATGTTATGTTACACAGAAGTTACTTTCATTGTATTTGTCACCAGAACTTAAGAGCCGGCCGGAGTGGGAACGGCCGACCGCCAGCCCAGCACTTGTTGTAACATGGGTGAAAAGTTTGTGAAACGTTTTATAAAGAAACGGGACAAGGTAAAATTATTTTGTTCCTATAGCCCGCTGTAATATTTTATACACTTTTCATCGGTGCAAAAGCATATCGAACAGGAATACAAAGATAGTTATAAAAAGTGTAGTTAAAATCACAATTCTCCATATAAAATAGAGTTCTGAACTGCAATTTTCCAAACCTCTTCAATGCCTTCAGATGATGTTGAAAACAGAAACAAACTCCACTGCAAGACAGCTTATAGTTTTCTCTATTGTGCTACTGAATCATATTTTCAAATTAAGAACTCTGTATATGTTTAATCGTGATTTTAGAAAATGTAAGCATATTGAGTTGCTAATGCTAGCCGTGTCGAGGTGCTGGTAGTTCAGACAGTTTCCGTCAGATGTCACGTCGCAAAGTCCTGTCCTTGAAACAGGTCAAGACAGAGACAGAGATTAGTTGAGACATTTGGCCTAGGCCAGCTCAGGCTTTTCCCCATGCAGGGGAGTGGGGAGATCAGCACATGCCTCCCTTTCACATACAATGAGCAGCGGACAAGCTCATTCCACTACGGTATTGCTATTGTCTTAAAAGCTGCAATAGAACTTTAAAGTGCACGTTATACCTTTTACCGTGCAACAATTTTTATTAGTACTATGACTTAAAAAAAAATAGTAAGGCTTTGTAATGAGCACGGATTGACTTATTGGTGAATACTGTGTTTTTAAATCAAATGCCCATCCTACACGAACAATTTTATCCCGGAAGAGGCTATACAATTATTAAAGTCTGGCGCGGTCAGCTGACATTTGAGGGTGCGCAAATGCGAGGGAGCCGTGTCAGTAGATTTACTAGCAAAATTCCGGCACCCTGGCGTCTATAAAAGCCACTGTAGTTAAAAGTGACGTAAAACCAATATTATTATTAGTAGTATTACTATTACAATTAAAGTGGGAGAAAAGGAAATAGGAAACTTCGACATCAAACACAATTTTCACTACCAGACTCAAGGGCAGCTTCATACTACAAGAAGACAAAAAGGATTAGCCTACAACGGAACTCATACAGAGATATGATAGACTTTTGGGAGAGTATTTTTTCCCGTTACTTGACCGGTTTTACAAACATTTCGTCCTTCCGGAGATTAGAGACTCAAAACAGAGTAGATGATATATGCCAATATGAAACTCTGTTTACATTATTATGTACCCTCTATTTTACTGAGTACTGGTAATGTTCCAGGCGCCGAGGAGTGATGTGTTTATATGCTGTAAAAAGATGAACGTCAATTATTTCGCAGTGTGGATTCACTCCCGAAATCCATTCCTCACTTCTGTGTGGTATAGCATTTTGAAATCGTTAGGACTTGAGTTCAGATTTTTAAATATATATTTCAAAATATATTATGGCCCAAATACGTATATTAAGAAACCAACGATCTATCCCGGCATTATTTTTAAGCCTGGTTTATTCTAATTCATCATCTGTTCTTGACGTCTACGTATCTACTGTCGACCAAAATATTATGTGCACTCGAGTTTGAAGGTTATTTGTGAAGTAACCAATAGACCTACATAAAATCCAGTAACATCATCATTTTCGTCGTTCTATTTTACGTTAGTTTATGTAGGTTTGGAATTTTTAATTTATATTTTAATAAACCAGTTATACAACATTCCAATGCACATAGTGTTAAAATTTGGATTCGATCTGATGACGGGTTTGTGAGATAATAGTTCGTAAATGTGACGCATGGTTGAAACATACTTTAAAACGAGCACTTTTTGTGTTCCAACTGCGATAAAAAATATTAAAATATAAATTAAACATTCCAAGCCTAAATGAACTAACGTAAACTGAACGACGAAAATGATGATGTTATAGGATTTTATGTAGGTCCATTGGTTACTTCACAAACCACCTTCAAGCTCGAGTGCACATAATATTTTGGTCGACAGTAGTCGGGGATTATATGATTCCCACGTTCCTTCACTTTTTGGGGGACGTAATGGTGTAGTGGTCAAGCTGCTTGGCTCTCACCAAGGTTCGATTCCTGGCAAGTGAGATTTTCGAAGTGAAATATCACGTCCTGTGGTTCAGATTCCACGTAAAAATGAAGGTCCCATAGCTCTGATCGCGAGATTAACGGTCACGTAAAACTACAAGCTTCATTCATTTTTCATGTCTACGTAATTGGTGGGGCGGGGGTGGAGACTACACGCGTATAGCATAATTTTTACAGCCATACTGTTTATTGATATGCCCTTTTAATACATACTGTGCTATGTATAAAACACCTCGTGGCGCAGTGGCCAGCAATGTTGTCGGCTACCTCAGAGGTCCCGGGCTTGATTCCCGGCTCTGCCAAGAATTTAAGTCTTGGTATGGTCTGGTGTGGGGTCTCCCACCCACGTGATGCTAAGCGGGAGTCTGCCGGATGTTGTGGCTCATATTTATAATATTGGTTTTACGTCCCTTTTAACAACTGTGGCTTTTAGAGACGCCGGGGTGCCAGGATTTTGCCCCGAAGGGGATCTTTAACGTGCCAGTAAATCTACTGACACGGCTCCTTCGCATTTGCGCACCCTCAAATGCCAACTGACTGTCCGGGGATTCGATCCCGCTATCTTGGGCATAGCAGGCGAGAACATTACCGCTGAGCCACGCAGCCAGCCGCTGTGGCTCAGGACGCCTGTTAGTTGTCCCTTGATACAGCCAGGAACTCTAATCGGGTATCTACTGTATATCCCTTGTTGATCTTGAGGTATGTAAATAGTTCTTCATTATTCAAACCATTTATTGGGGGATAAAATGTGTATGACCCAAATGCACACTTCATCTCACAAATGTTATGGACTTGAGGTTCTTTACTTTTGTAGGCAACGCGGTCAGGTTGAAGTATACTCAGGCATAATCATTGGCCGAGAGTAAGATGGAGGAAACCCAGAGTGGCTTTAGACCACAACGAGGATGTGAGGATATATTTTTTTTAGTATGTGCCAAGTGATTGAGGAATACTACGAGAGGAATAGACTTTTGTATTTTGTAGATCTAGAGAAGGCGTACGGAAGAGTACCAAGAGAAAAGAAACTGAGGATTCTGAAGTACAGTATTATGGTATCCAGGGAAGGCTGCTACAGGCAATCAAAAGTACCGTATTTGTGTTTATAATGAATCTGCGGTAAGAGTTGATGCTAGGATGAGTTCCTGGTCTAAGTTGTTACAGGAATAGACTGAAATCTTTCACCACTACTACTGATTTTTTATATAGGCTATAATATTGTCTTTCGTAGCTTTTCAGTCGGTCAACACGATTGTGCCCAATGATGGGCGGGGTACAAGATATAAATATGTAAATACACTCATAGAAAAAGTTACATGTATTAGTTATTTATCACAATTGCCCCATTTAATTGCACCATATTTGTTCATGAATGGTGATGTGATAATCGTGGGAAACGGATCTTAGTTTTCTTTCCCTAGAGCAACTGAATTTGTAGTTTCTGGAAATTTCTTGGTTGTTGATGAGGAAAAGGCAATGCGAAAGGATGAGCTGAAGTCACTCTGTCCTGATAATAATATGCTATAGCTTATCGTTGAATCCTGTGTGATGAGAAATGTAATTTCAAAAAATGTATTCTACATTTCTTTAAATATCTCCTTTGTTAAGAATAAAAGAAAAAAATAACTTGTCATGGTTACTTACAAAAACACGAAAATACGTATAATTCTAGGAAATAAACAGCAGTTTTTCACCATACTACTAAGTTACAGGTATACTAGGGTGTAGGCTTCCTTACGTATCTTTTCGATGTTATCGTAAACTGAAATATTCAAACAAAAGTGTTTGAAAATTTACTTTTCAACTTTTTTCAGGAATTAGTTTAGTCTGAACGATTCTTTATCACAATTAAGGTTATTATGAAGATAAAACAAAAGTTTGGTGCTTTTCAGTCGGTCAACACGAATGTACCCAATAGAGTTGTAATTTTTTTCAGGATGAGGGTATAACCCAACTCTTTTGGGTACATTCGTGTTGACCGACCGAAAAGCACCAAACTTTTGTTTACTAAGGAAACACTGAAAAATGGCTTCAAACCCCATAATGTCAGTATGAAGATGTTTATGAAAGTAAATGATTGAATATGCACAATCAAATGGAGCATGAGCAACAACAACGCCGGCGTGAAACCTTATTGTGGTTCGGTTTCGAACTTCGCAACATAGGCAGTTTTGTGTAAGTGAGATCTGTAAGGAAATGGTAGAGCTTTAAGAATAACATTTTAATTTCTTTCTCCGTTATCACATTAAGTATAACATACTGTTTTAAAGACCATCTCGTGGTGAAGCGTTCTTGTGTGTCACCCCCGGATGCAAGGCCTTAGAGAGTGGTGATGGGTCCTGGGGCTGGAGAATCCTGCCCTCCCCCACCTCTATTGCCAAATTATGTAATATTAATTTATAATCCTCCTAAATTTGCAGAAACTGATAATAATTTTAGAAATATTATTATTATTATTAGTAATAATAATAGCATTAGTAAGAGAAGCCGCCGATGGTAGGGGGTTGAACAGGCGTTCCTCCCCCCCCCCCCTCCCCATGCAAGATCCGGAAAATATTTTTATTATTAATAATAATAATAATAATAAGACGGCCGAGGTGGGATTCAAACCCACGCTCTCTCGATATCAGCGTGGCACGAGGTAGTGCGTTAGCGCTCTCGGCCACCGAGGCCAGTTAATAATAATAATAATAATAATAAGAAGAAGAAGAACCGCCGGTGTTAGAGGGCTGGACAGACGGGTCCACACCGGGCAAGATCCCGATGATGATGATAATAATAATAATAATAATAATAATAATAATAATAAAGACTTACCAAGATAATATAAAATATGCATAATAATGCAGTTAAACATTGAAACAACGGCCCATGGGTTCGAACGCACTTGTTTATCGAGTTTGAAGATAGCTTGGCACCCATGATTTTGTGCTGTACGTTAGCAAGTGTAACTACTGCGGTCGGTCACTGCGCATCCTTATAACACCTGTAAAACACGTTTCCCCGTGCGAGGACTAGTTCCCGTATTTTTTGAAACTCATTAGCGCATTTCAAAGTAATTGTTGCGGCATCGTGGTCATCTAGCCCCGTGTACTTGGCGTGTGTTTGGAATTTGTCTAATTACCCGTCTTATTGTGATGGCTCTATTAGTGTGTACAGTATATTTGTCATTCAGATGAGGATTGTGAAGGAGTCGGCTGCATTTGCCTGGAGTAGAAGTGATAATAATAATAAAAATAATGTTATTGTTTTACGTCCCTTTAAACATCTGCGGCTTTAGGAGACGCCGGGGTGTCGGAAATTTGCCCCAAAGAGGATCTTTGACCTGCCAGTAAATTCACTGACACGGCTCCCTCGTATTTGCGCACCCTCAAATGCCAGCTGGCTGCGCCAGGATTCGATCCTGCAATCTTGGGAACAGCAAGCAAGAACGTTACCACTGAGCCACGCAGCCAGAGTACAAGTGAGAAACCACGGAAAACCACTTCCAAGATGGCTGAGATGGGAATCGAAACCACATCTTTTCAATTTTGCCACTGGAATGCCCCATTCCAGCCATCAGACAAGAATGAATCGAATTTCTTGTCGGCGCCGGGAATCGAACCCGAACCTCCGGGGCGACAGCCAAGAATACTAGCCGCTACATCACGAGGAACGCCAAGGATATTTCAGTCACTTGTGAATTCCGTAATCCGTAGTTTAACTATTAGCTTATCTATAGCAAAATATTTCGGCCATTCAATTGGAAGTACCGTAGCCTATACAGACTATCACTTCGAACTTCCTGGTCTCGATATTCGTGAGGCACATTGCCACGAGATTGCATTTCTCCGTGTCGGACCCCGGGGCAGTTTGAACTTTCTCGCACGCGCGACCTTGAACCACCCCTCACAGTAGGGGGTAATCCGTGCTGATACCTATGTACGGGCCATGCAACTACTAGGGGAGAGCGACTACAACGAAACTAGTGGCAACGTTTTGAAATGAAATGTGAAATAGGATCTCACTACGGCCGCCTCTTAACTTTAGGAACAGGAGAGAACGCTTCCTTGCAGTGTGTACTTAGACTTACGCACCCACATGATAACTGTACATTCGAAACTAAGTTAACAGTAACATCTTTTTCTGGGAGTATGAACAAACGGTTTCGTTTCTTTCATCCATTGAGTGCCGTTGAAAAGAAATGCGCACCTGGAATGGTAAAGAAGAACATAGGCTACATGCTCAAAAGTTCAGAAAAGGTTTTAATATTCTGGCTATAAAAAGAGAGTATGTTGATTTAGTGTGTTTCTTTGTCCATAATCAAACTTCTAGCATTATTTTTGTTGTTGTTTCACTTAAGGGGTTTGGGCATCGTGGTCATTTAGTTCCGTGTACTTGGGTGTGTAGAGTGTTTGTCTGATAACCGTTGTTACTGTGATGTCTGTGGTAGTGTGCGTATTTGTAATTCAGTTGAGGTTTGGGAAGAAGGCGGGCGTGGCATTTGCCTGGAGTAGAAATGGAAAACCACGGAAAACTACTTTCAGACGGCTGAGTTGGGTGTCGGACCCTCCTCTTCTCCGTTTTTTCTTACATGGGACAGTGAACTTCGTTCCTGCCCTCAGATAAGAATTAAATTTCTTGGCAGAACCGGGAATCGAACCTACCTAAGGGGTGGCGGCCAAGAATAATAGCCACTACACCACATTATTCTTGACGTTGATGAACTGGCCAAATGGTATCATGTATTTCTACACCTTTAGATTATTTATATTAAGGACATGGCAGAATGGCCTCCAAGCTATGGTCCGTTATGTCTTTATTGTTGTTAGTATTGATGATTCATTTAGGAACTACCGGGTGAGTTAGCCGTGGTCGTTACGGCATGACTGCTGGCAGTCGCTCACATCCGGGAGGCGAGGAGGTTCGTATCCCCCCGCCGGCAACCTTGAAGATGGTCTTCTGTGGTTTCCCATCTTCTTTCCAGGCAAATGCCGGGGTTGGTCCCTAACTATAGGCACGGTACGTGTAGCTCACCCATTGGGTGTCCGTCTCGAAGCAGCTACAAACCTGGCGAGCCGAACATGTCCTCGGACACTCCCGGCACTAAAAGCCATACGCTAAAAATAAAAAAAATAAAATAAAAAAATTAGGAACTCGGTGATATTGTGGTCATATAGCTACATGTGTGTGTGGAATCTCTCTCATAACCTGTGTCATTGCGATGGCTGTAACTTACTAGTTGTGAATTTCTAATTGGGCTAGGATAGGGTAGGAGGCGGCCATAGGTACCACCTTGACATTTGCCTGACCTAGAAGTGAGGAAAGACTTCAAGGATGGCTGAGGTGCTAATCGGACGTATCTCTTCTCAGTTTTCTTCACGAGGCTGAGTGTACCCCATTTCAGCCCTCAGATCAGAATTACATTTCTTGACAGAGCCGAGAATCAAACATGAACCTCCATAGTGACAGCCGAGAGCAGACTTTAAGGAATTTTAAACACTTGAAAATACCTGTTGACGATCTGTTAATGAATGCAGTGCGTTTGCATTTGTCTGTTGGTACAGGCTAGAGTAAAATGTGACTTTCCACCGATGTCTCAGACTCATTCGTGGCTGTGATTATATGGAAGTTATTGAGGTATGGGTGTTGCTGAGTAATGGCCTTCAGGGCACAACTACTGCCTGAGTGTACTGTGATAGGTTCTATTCATCGGGTCGGTGCTATTGTTCTGACTCAGTGAGGAAAGCAATGACAAACTACCTCACTCCTCATATTGCCTAGTACGCCTCATGATAGTGCTGTTTTGAAGTTTTGTGGGTATCTACCGACCTAACCTATGGCGGTACTTTTTGAGGATCCAACCAGTCTCTGGGCTGACTACCTAACAGACAAACACTAGAATTCTTCCATAGGAAATGTACATTGTGATCACTTAGATTGATGTCCATTGATGTATCTCCACCCATAGGAGTAGAGCTCTGTCTCATGAAACCAGTTAACGGTACTAGAAAATAATGGATTAGGCCTAAGCCTAAACTCTTTCCTCGTGTTGGGAACTAGAATAAGGAGTAATTGTCCTCGTGACGTTAGAAACTGTACCTCCCTAACAACTTCCAAACGTGCATGTAGAGATTTCCTCTTGAATTCGTAGGCCAACTAAAAAAATTGCGTATGAATGTGTGTGTGAATTACTATAGTATTTTTTTAAAGAATTCATAAATTGTTATTATGTAATTAGTAGGGGGGTAAGGACAGTTCTAACCCACCCATTTTATTTGTACCCGACTGTACATTCTCAGTCATGTTAAATAATTAATATCTCGCGAACCCATGGTCGGAGTTTACCAAATGAAGTGTCGGGGGCGATGTCCTCCTTCCTATGAATGACTTGTGCTATTAAAAAAAATGAATTTTTTTGTTTTTCATAGTAGGGGATATTTCAAAAACCAAACATGATAGAACGTTATGCACTAGCTTAAAATAATGGTCTTTGTGTCCTTTGTGGTTAGAACAAAACTTTGAATTTTTTGCGTTTTTGTTGTTGTTGAAAAACGTTCAATTTTTAAAGTGGCTATATTTTGGAAACTAGGACGTTTACAAAAAAAGTTTGTTTGACATAAATGAATGGTCGTTACCCTCTCTAGACACAAACCAAGTTTCAAGTCTCTAGGACAAAAACGGTACAGTAGTGTTAGAATGGGGGTTCTTACAGTCGCGTGCATGCTTGAATTCATATGGCTATGTTGGGAAAGGGTTAGGTGGTGGGGGAGGACTAGGGTTAAGTGCGGGGTCGTTTAGATGGTATTTGTCCCGCTCTATCTGATGGTGAGGTTATTTTTTAAATTGGTTGAATTTGGAAACGAAATTTTGGGTTAAAACGTTTTTTAAAACATTTTTGGTATTATCTCGGGAACCAATGATGTTACAGACGTGTACGAGGGGTCCAAGGAATCGAGGTGACACCCTCTTACGAATGTGATAGTTATTTTTTCCAAAAAAAATACAAAGGGCCTAACGCTGAAAAAATAATTTTGAAAACTATTTTTTAAGTGTTTTTTTAAATTTTAAATAAAGAGTGGTGGTAGACAGAGAGACGGTACCACTGGGCATGTGTTTCAACGAGCCTGTCGCCGGACACGGTGGTGTTATACCTAATAGAACAATCGCTATTTCGGCGGGGCAATGTACGACAGGGCGAGGGTTCGTTTTCCGATTTTTTCCTATGACGAACGGACGATGGCCAATATTTCCCAAAATGCGTGAAGCGTGCTAAGATATTTTGTTTTATACCCATAAAGAGGGTCTTTAACGTGTTCATAAATGGCGATGAGTGAATTGACAAATGATAATTCTATGATGCAGATGAAGCGGGCTTTTATAGTTGACAACAAGAACTTGGCTATGTCTTGCTGGAAGCCAGACCAGCAAAGAAAGAAGTCTGCTCGGACCTGGCTAGCTGGCTGACAGAATGTTTATCGCGCTTCAGGAATGTGAGCAGAGCTGACAACACCGCTTGCTTGCGATAAGAGGTTCAAGGAACTGACAACACTGTAAGAGTGATACCAGAGCAAGCTGAAGAGAGCAGCGGGAAGGGCAGAGAGAAAAGGGGGGAGGGGAACACAGAGACAGAATATGGAATCACGTGACCACCCCAGAGCCTCGCAAGAGGGATAGAGGGGTGAGGAGGAGCTGGGAGGAGAGGGGCGGGATAATGGAGTGTTGTGCATGTTATTGCATATAGTCTGTCATTACTGTGGTGATCTCTATAGTGTACACATAGGCTCTGTCTTATCTGGGTGAAAGTGATTGCATTCGTGTGCTTAACCCCAGTCAGTGACCATACTGGATGCATTATATATTCAGAGGAAGTGTATGATTAACACTGTTTAGTTTTTTAATGCTAATTGATGTATTTTTTTACAATTTTATTAATGGATTGTTTTATTTTGTTTGTTTTAGATAATCCGAATACCTGTTGTGGGAGAAATGCGGACGAAAAACCATTCCACCCCCAGCCCTTAAGAAGGCAAACGCAAGGCTTTATTACAAAACCCAGGTAAGATTTTTTTTCTGATATATACCGTATATATATAACCTGTTTCACTGTATTTTTTAGACTGGAGAAAGGTGCTATTTGGAATTGATATACTCGTGGTGGTTTATTTTATTTCTTTTTAGAGTGTTGGGAAAAACCTTGAACGTGCGAGAGTGCAACCATTGTGAGGCAGTCTACCACTGAAAAACTCAGGTGAGAGTGTTTTTTATATAAATAATGTCTTTTGCCGTTGCCGATAGGTAAACTTGGGAACTCCTCGAGTCAAGTTTCAAGTCCCGTGTAGCTCTGGTGGCGTGGTCAATGTTGGGGAAAATTTAATCCCAAAAGACTTTGTCGAATCTTGTTTTGAAATTTTTAAATATCAAATTTGTACAGCGCAAGGGTTGCATAGGGCTTTAAAGGTCAATACAGAACTTGTGTGCGATTTCATATATAAAAACAAGGAAAGTGAGCATAAAAAACATTATATATTTGCAGTAAAATGCAAGAGCTTTTGATAGCCGATAATCTGAAAGAGTGGTATCAATCCAATGTGATTAACGCCTTGCTAACAAAATTTGATATACTGCAACAAGGACAGAGTGGCCTTGCCTTAAACAAAATCCATCACCTACAAATTAACATTTGTCAATTCAACCCGTTGAATGCTGGGTCTAGCTTTATTCAAACACCACCAGCAATAGCAATAGGGGCTGCGAGAACGCGGTCATATAGCCCAGTGTACTTTGGGCGTGTGTATCATCTGTATGATAATCGGTGTTAATTGTGATGACTGTATTAGTGTGTGTTATTTGTTTTTAATTCAAGTTAGGACTGCAGACGATAATTTCAAGTAGTTCCTACTTTCGCTACGAAATGCTACTTTCGACGACACCTAGCTGTAAGCTTGGCTACTACTAGATGCCATCGCAACCAATGCCTGGTGACGAACGTTGTAACTTCAGTGCATTAATTAAACCTAACCTACACAGTTTTCTTCACACAAGTTTAGTTAGTGGAAGGTACTTTTTATGCCATAAATCTATGACATGGGCCGGCAAGTTTTTCCCCTCCGAAGGAAGGCATACTGAGCGAGTTTAACGCTCTTAAAAAATCCAACGACTTCGGCCGGGTTTGAACCCGCGATCTTTGGCATAGAAGCTCAGCATGCTACCAACTATGCCACCAATGCCGCCTTCTGGTAAGTTACACTTCACCTTACTGAGCTGCTGATAATAATAATAGACTATTAATTATTATTTGAATTTTGAATGAGAATTTATGTATTAATTACAATTGATATTACGTTTTGATGTGTCTGAGAAATCTGACGGCCAAACCAGTACAGATTATCTGTGAGACATATTAATTATTTTTTACGACATTATACCGATTGTATTTCAATACAAGAGTGCATGCAATAACAAGTTTGTTATAAATTAATGCTTATTTTAATATTTTTATGCGACGTATAGCTAGTTGTTTGCTGTTCATATTGGACAATCCAGGTGGTAGTTCCTTAAGTAGTGCTGGTACAAGATAATTTAGTCTTTTGAGACCATATCAATAATAATGATGATGATGATGATAATAATAATAATAATAATAATAATAATAATAATAATGATACGAACCATCAATGGTTACAATGTACACATATGTATTGTTGCTTAGGGCAAAAACGAGCTGCAAGGGAGCTAGCCACGAACTTCAATACAGAGGATCCTGAAGGAGCGAATATGGCATCCGTATAAGCCGCACCTACACCAACAACTGTATGGAAATGATTTCGATCGCATGGTAGCATATGGCCTAAGAATGGCCGATGCATTACAACATGATGCACATTTTGCCAGGAATATTCTGTGGAGTGATAAACGCTATTTCGCCAATGATGCCAACGTCAATACTCACAATCGTCATTACTGAGCTCCAGTGAATCCCCACTGGGTTCGAGCACAGCATGTTCAGATCCACTGGTGGGTGTGGTATTTTGGGAAACTACCTATTTGGGCCTGTTTTTACAGCCCCCAGACACACAGGTACTAATTATCTCGAATTTCTACAAACAGACTTGTCTCTGGGAAACCTTCCACAAGATATTCCACTCCAGGTTGTATTACAACATTGGTACAGCATGATGGTGCTCCACCTCACACATTCCGAGCCGCTACGGAATATCGAATGCACGATATCCTGAATGGTGGATAGGTCGTGGAGGACCCCTGCAGTGGCCACCCCGATCGCCTGATCTAGTCCCTCTGGACTTCTTTCTGTGGGGATATATAAAATCAAAAGTCTACGAAACAGCGTCAGAAAATATTGATCAATTAAAACAACGCATTGGTGAGGTCTGTGCTGCAGTGACACCTGAAAAGTTACGACGTGTCCATGCAGGCACTGTGAGACGTGTTCAGCATCGTATTTGCCACCAGGGACATGCCTTTGAGCATATTCATTATGAATAGCTGTCCAAGTCTGACATCTTAATTTATTTTATTTTATAAACTTTGAAGCAATAATATGTAGATAGCAAGCAATGCTATTTTAGAGTGGAATTTCTGTAGCCTACATATAAAAATGAATATGTTATTAAACTTTATTTTCTGCATCTTTGGCGTATTTACAAATGAACCCTGTTTATTATAGAAATCTCTGTTGGCAAAGGAGCGTTATAACATGGTATACAATAGCCTATGTTGGGTGTTGTGCAACAATTTAGCAGTAATTTTACTACGCAAGTACTAACAGGATTCCTATTGTTTTTTATTACTATTATTGTCACTATGATGTCTTCACTAGACTGTATTAATAAAATAACAGGGACACAGGTTATCATACACATTCTTCACACACTCAAGTACACGGGGCTACATGACCACTATGTTGCAAAGCCCCTAGAAATCAACAACACAACTCATTATTTCTGTGCGGTGTAATTCAACGTACAGTGTGATGGCTTCAATCACAGTACTGATGTTTAGTCTGCACAACATCAGAATTGTTGCAGACGGGTCTAGCCATGCTGGTATGTGCTTCAACAATCCATTAGCTCTTAATTACAGCTCTGTTTGGGGAAATACATGTACAGAAGGCAGGCGTCTATTTGGAATCTCCTGTGCATATAATATGCCAGCTTTGGTGAGATAGTGACCACATTCTTCATACTGTAGATTAAAATTGTGTGTGTGGGCTCGTTTTTGGTGAAAACCTTGGCCATTTTAGATATGTTGATAGCAACTTAAATGCTGCTGTACCACGTGCAAAGCTACTATTCTGCGCTCGCCAGCGAGGCTTCATACTGCTATGGGGCGCATTAGATGGGAGCACTGAGAAACATGCAGCGTGTGGCCGTCTGGTTGTTATCTCTTGCCCAGGCGCGGGACACTGTTATGGGCTGATTCGAACCGAAACAAAGACCGCCACGTGCGTTTTGTTTACTGTTTGGGCCCTCATGCCGACAACTGCTGCAGTATACTCCATTTTTAGTGACTTAATCTGTATTTTGTTGGATCCAATACTAAATTGAATAACAAGTGACTAGCAGTGTTATTAGAAATGGCGACAGCTACGTTCGCTCTAAACGTGGGACAATATAATTTATATGTAGGGTAGGTTTTAATTGCTAAGATGTAAACCATGCTCATAGTTTCAGTCGGTATAATTATACTGTAATCAGAATTTATGGATTTACTTTTATTTGTTTGTTTTTCGCGTAAAAATCCGAATATAGGTACGATAGTCTTATACATATTGGACAATATGTAATTTATTCCTGCCAAATGTACCAAACAATTGTGTTCATCTTGCGGAAGACTTCTGTCAAGTCTTTGTAAAAATGCAGGATCAGCTTTAGTTTAGTTTACTGTAGGCTACTTAAGTAGTTTGATATGCGGTAGGGCCTACCCATGTCCATAATTTTCCTATCTAAGCTAATACTTGCATGCATGCAGCTGTCTCAATCAAATACTACAAGTACAGAATTAAAGATACAAAGTGACTTCTGATTGAAGCACCCAGGTTTGGACCCCGGTCCTATTTTGACATACACTCTGCATGGCTGTGACTTCTGGTGTCCTCTGCACCAGGAAATAAGGCAAGGATTGATACAATCCTAGGCATGGGCGAAAAAGTCGAAATGAAGTCGACAAAGAATGTTTGTTGGCTCTAGAAATATATGTTAATATTGTTTGTGTACTTGCTAGAAGATATTAATACAGATACCCTCCAGAAATATAATAGTAGGCTTTATTGACTACTTTGTTATCTTCCCTGTGGTCCTCTATTATGCTTAGCCTAAAGGCTGCAAGGTGTAGGACTACTATATTGTTGTATGTAAAAGCCTAGGAGTACAGTAGGGCTTCATTCAGTAGTGTACGTTAGCCCGTAGCTCCTTTTGAGTGCTGCTTCATTGTAGGTTTTAGTCTTACTTAGTAATCATCATTTTATGTTGCAGCATGTCAAATTGTACCTCCCTATTTGATGGTGGAGCCTGCTAACATGCATTTTATAGCTGAGAGAACAAGGATTGTTCTGGCATCGTAGAGACATTTTTCTTACACTGAAGGTTAAAGTTCTCTGAGCTTGACCACCCAAAATATGTAAGAAAGTTAGCAATGTATTCCTGTGCATGACAATCTGTAATGGGTTCTTTACAGTCTAGCTGGAAACTGTTCTCAATGAGTGAATGACAGTTTGTAGTTCCAGGAAGAAAGGCTACCATGTTTTCAGCTCCCCTATATCTTGTAGACACACAACTCCCTAGTCTTACCCATTAGGCCTAGATACATGCCAGGACACAATTCTTGTTTGACCACCTCGTGTAGTGGCTAGCATTCTCGGTTCTTTCCCCAGAGGTCTGGGTTCGTTTCCTGGCCCTGCCCATAAAAGTAATTCTGGTCTGAGGGCTGAAACGGGGTATGCTAAGCCTCATGTGGCAATCCTGAGGCGAGGTGGATTCGATTCCCACCTAGGCCATCTTGGAAGTGGTTTACCCCGTCTACTGCAGGCAAATGCCGAGATGGTTCCTTATTTATGGCCATGGCTGCCTCCCTCCCAATCCTCGCCTAAAGTACAAAGACACAGTAATACAGTCACCATATTACAACAGGTTATCGTAAAAAATACACACACCTAAGTACATGGGTCTCAATGACCACCATGTCCAAGCCCCTCAAATGATAAAAGCAACAACAAAACAACTTGTGTTAAAAGTGGTCGTGCTACAGTGTTGCAAACTTCTGAACTATAAGAGAACCCTGGACAAACTTTCCTGTTCACAAATCTGTTTCAGCTTTATCACATTCGTCATTTGAGACCTTCTCTAGCTTCATGAAGATAAGGGGTAATAAATGAAACAAGTATCAGGCACCCAGCCTACACTAGGACTGGGCAGAAGAGCAATTCACGTGTGCTGCTCCTGTTCACAGTCCTACTGCAAACAAACATTCCCCCACTCTGCCTCTGCTATATTGAAAGGAGGATTACCGACCATTTGCATATATGTGGTGTTGATTTACAATAATACTACTACATGCATTGCATTTATCTGTGTAGGCCTACATTGAAATTTAATTTTTGCTTCGACTTGTGCTTTGGACATTTGCAGTTTATCTTCCACCCAGGGCTAGTCCAGTTTTCCAAAGAGGGTTTCCGAGGCTGGAGTTTGCCGTCGGGTGGCTTGAAACAGTGTGCTATCAACCATCCAAGTAGCCTACTGACCACGTTCAAGATCTCATGTGTTTCTGTGTTCTCAACGAGCTTAACCATTGGTATTCACATCTCTGAAGGTTGTTTTCAGCTGCACAATCGAATGTAAAATACAAAATATAAACATGCAGAAAGCGGTATTCAAATAAATGAAATCTGTCTTTCACAAAGTAATTATAATTTCTCGAAACCTACTCCTCATCCTGAATCCACATTACTGTATAGAATATTGAGGTTATATTGATCTCATGCGCTAGAGGAGGGTGGGGGTAGAATTTATAGGAGAATGAAATATATGAACATAGCATTTCATTGTAGCTACATTAGTGGTGAATAAAGTAACTGGCCGAAAACGCCCTTGTGCAGCATGGTTGGGGGCGAGGAGGGGTTACGAATGTTTTGAGGTTATGATGGCACAATGAAGCAAACTCTAATTACTCTTGATTATATCATTTTTAACAATTTTTTGTCATTATTAAGAACATTTATATTGTATTAAAAGCATCGATAGGCTTTCAAATAGGCAAATAAATGGAAAAAAAGTTCTCGTAGATTTGGAAATGATACCAACATGTCATACCAAAACTCATCATTAGTATTTCATTTTTAGAACGATATCGCCTCCTGAGGTGCAATAATGCAGGCTTTTGATTCAATGTTAGACACTGACACTCAGTTTCGACCGTAGTAATGTGCGTTCGTAATGATAACAGTCAATCGTAGTTACTTGATATGCGAGATTGGTAGCCATTGTAGCCCAAACAATGCCACGTGGACATGAAATTTGAGCCAATATAAGGGTCTAGAAAATTAGCATTGAGTGTCGTCTCTCTCATTATATGCTCCTTGCTCTTGCCATTCTGACGTAACCTTGGTACATGCAAGGTTACCCCTTAGCAATTCAGTTATTAGACCTCCCGTTCATCACTAGTACATGCGGGACACTTATAAGTAGATTGCATGGCGCAAATGGGCCACCTGGTATATTATTTGTAATATGTTGCATTGTTTGTGGTTATTTGTAAGAAAGTGCCAAGAGCCCGAACTTCACCACAATAAATAAATAAATAAATAAATAGATAAAGCTTAATGAAACTGATGTAACAATTAGTTCTTCACGAAAGAATGCCAGATTTCTTAGAAAATTTGGAAATGCCTGCCATACTTGAATAAAACAATTGAGAAGACGGACGGTTGGAATTATAACCCTACACACGCACCATGGTTATACTGACGGTTGAATTTATCTGCCTTTTGACTAAATTTTCTTTGGAAGTGCTAATTTTTTTGAAGAAAAAAACACATTTGGAGTAAATATTTGACATTACAATTTTGATAATTTTAATTTTAAATTTTATATTTATTTTTAGCCTATTTTCATTTATGAAAAAAAATTGGCTGATGAAATTACCTTCCGTCCGTGTGTGTGCGTGTGTATGTGTCCCCCCCTCCCCCTCCCCGCAATTGAATCTAACCGACCGAAGCCATCTCAATGACACCTCGGTAAGTACATACTACTGACTCGTCCAACCTCGACCGTGCAATTCAAATTTTAATACGTTCCACTAATCCAACATGGCGGCCGGGCGAAATATTTCACTGGCATTCTATATCTCCGCAACAATGCCCTGAAATTTTGTACGATGATATAGGGTACGGTACTACTAGAAGTTCACCTATATGACTTTCAAAAACCTGAAAAGTACAAAACCAACATGGCGGCCAAGCAAAGTTAAAACATTTAAATGGAAATTTCTCGCGATTTAATCATCTGAATGCAGTCAAACATGGTACGTCAAATGTTTAGACAAAATTCAATCTACTGGCATTACATTTAATTCAATTGTTTTCATAATCACAAGATGGCGGCTGTGCAAAATTTAAAAATTAAGTATTTATTTCTTGTGTCCTAATCATGCGATTGAAGTGAACGTTTGGATAATGAACCTAAGCAATAATCTTCATCTATTGGTACATAGCTCTATGGCCTACATGTATAACAATCCAATATGGTCACTGTCCGAAATATTTAGACCGTTATCAATATCTACGAATCTATTACAGCAATCAAAGTGAACTTTTGTATGTTGATAGAAGCTATTAGCATAACTTCACCCATGGGACTTTCAATAACTTGATGAGCACAAAACCAACATGTCGGTGACGCGAAATTAAATATTTAAATTGATTTTTACTCGCAAATTTTCATCCGATCGTAGTGAAACTTGGCACGGTATATCTGCATATAAGCCTTATTATACTGAAGTGTAATTCAATGGAATTTCATGAGAAGTTAAAATGGCGGTTTTGCAATTTATTTTAAAACAATCTCGTTTTAAGCCTATTTTCATTTATGAAAAAAAAACATGCTTATGAGTCACCTTTTGTCCGTGTGTTTGTGTGTATGTGTGTACGTATGTGTGTGTCTGTGTGTGTGCCCCCCCCCCCTAATAAAATCTAAACGGCTAGAGTGATTTCAATGATACTCGGTAAGGTTCGCATATTATTTCGTCCCACCCCGACCGTGCCCTTCAAATTTTATTAAGGCTCAGCAATCCATCATAGTGGTTGTGCAAAATATTTCACCGGCATTCTATATCTACGAAACTATTACTGATATCACACTAAAATTTTGTACGGTGATAAAGACACTACTAGAAGTTCACCTATGTGACATTCAAAAACCTCTTATGTATAAAACGAAATTGGCGGCCAAGCGAATTTCAAACATTTAAAATGACTTTTCTGGCGATTTAACCATCCGAACGCAGTGAAACATGGTACAGGAAATGTTTATACACATTGTAATGCACTGATATATAATTTAGTTCAATTGTTTACAAAACCTCAATTTGGCGGCTGTGCGAAATTTTAAAATTAAGTTTTAATTTCTTGTGTCCTAATCATGTGATCGAAGTCAACGTTTGAATTATGAACCTACGCAATAATCGTCATCTAATATTATGTAACTCTATGGCCTACATACATAAAAATCCAACATGGTGACCATCCAAAATATTTAGACGGTTCTCAATATCTACTAATCTATGACAGCATTCAAACTGAAATTTTGTATGTTGATAAATGATATGAACAAAAGTTCACCTATGGGACTTTAAATAACCTGGTGATCACAAATTTAACATGGCGGTGATGCGAAATTTAAATATTTAAATGGATGATTCTCACGATTTAACTATCCGAACGCAATGAAACTTGGTATGGTAAATGCATATACACATTTTAATCCACTCACTTCTAATTTATTTCAATTGTTTTAATAACCACAAGATGGCGGCTGTGCGAAATTTTAAAATCTTGTTTTTATTTCTTGTGTCCTAATCATACGATTGAAGTTTGAATAACACACCTACGCAATAATCATGTAATAGTATATAACTCTATGGCCTACATATATAAAAATCCAACATGGCGACCATCGGAAATATTTAGACGGTTCTCAATATTTACGCATCTATTACAGCATGCAAACTGATTTTTTTTATGTTGATAGAGGCAATTAACCTAAATAGGTTATTTGAAAATAGGCTATGTAGTTCTTCACAGAACTACTTGTTATTTCTCGTGCCCTAATCAAGCAATATAAATGTAGGTTGGTATTATGAACTATCATTAGAATATGTATTTGCTGGCTTATAATTCCATAACCTACAGTTATGGAACAATACAACACAGCGTTCATACAATATATTCCATTGCTTCACAATATCTCCGAAACTATCTAAGCAATCAAACTGAATTTTTGAATGGTAATAGAGGACTATTAACTAAGTACATATATGTGACCTTCAAAATGCCAAGAGACATAAAGGCAACATGGTGGCCAAGTGATTTTCAAGTATCTCAAATTATTTTTCTAACGATCTGATCACCCGAGAGCAGTGGTGCTAAGAACATCGAATCTTTGTTCAGAGCGTAGTATAGAGGTATCTCATGTCCAATGTTTTCAAAAAATTCAAGATGCCATTAGTTCAAAATGTTAAAACCAATTTCTTTAAAATTGTACGTGCCCTATTCAAGCGATTGAAGAGAAGAATCGTATGCTAGGTTATTACGTAAATAATCGCAAATTAATGGAATTAAATTCTGTAGCTTACTTTTTGTAAATCATAGAAGCCGTGCATTCGATGTTCGTTAAATTAAACTCATGCGATGTGTTACAGGAGGGTGGAGTTAAATTCACCGATACTGAAAGTTTTATATTCTAGCACATACTTTCTCAATGCAATGGTGCTGGTGGAGACATAGGTCGTGTATCAAAAGCTATTTAGTATACATCACATGGAAAATCCTTTTGATAGTCGGGAGAGATTTTAATGGAAAAGACCAATAGGATATATGAAAATATCCTATTTAGTCTTTCACGGAACTAGGTTCATAGGTTTATGTAATGTTCACATTTAGTTTCTATTTCACTACGAGACGGAAATACGAGATTACGAAAGACTGACAACTAACGTCTAATTTACGAAGCTTACGATCCTACTCTCTCACGACATTTAATCATCCTTGGAAACTAACTGTGTCAAAAGTTATGTGAACGCAAGGCCAACTGACGTTTGCATGTATTCATGAACGCAGATGGGTAGACAGCAATAGATCTTGAAAGAAGGAAACCTGTTTTTTTTTCGACTTCTAGGCGTCATGATGAGGAGATGCTGTATCTGGAGCCCGGGTTGATTTTGGCATATTTATTTATTTTAATATTTTCCCTGTGTAAACTGATCCCGTCCTGGGACGCATAATAGTCTTTTCTTCGGTCCCGTGGCAAGATGCCTTTAGTTATTCGTTTCTAATATGAAATTTATCCTTTCTGCATTCCTGGCTCCAACCTGTGATCTACAAGAACTTCCAGATTCTTCTTCTTCTTCTTCTTCAGAAACCTTGAACACATTACTGGATCTCCCATCTCTAAGCAACTTCATAGAGGGACAGGCTAGAATGAGTTCATATAGATTGGAACAAACAGAATGCTGGAAAGCACAAAGGCCCAGTCTAGGACACTGTAAAATTAACAGAGTTATAACAGGGGAAGTACTACACATGCCTTCTGATTACATGATACCAAAGTATAACTTTGAGAAACCAAAAGGAAGCTTGTAGTTTAACGTGACCGTTAATCTCGAGATCATAAGCCACGGGACCTCCTTTTTACGTGGAATCCGAACCACAGGACATGGCATTTCACTTCGAAAATCTCACATGCATTGACCGGGAATCGAACCCGGACCGCCTTGGTGAGAGGCAGACAGCTAGACCGCTGAGCCACCACGCCCCTCTTTGAGAAACCATTTGAGACCCAAAAAAAAAAAAAAAAAAAAAAAAAAAAAAAAAAAAAAAGGAAGACTGGGATATCAACAAGTGGAAGACCGATAGAGAGGATATATATAGTGTGGTGGACTGAAGGCTCAAAAACTGTAAGTGGTACAGGAGGAGGGTACAACGGGGAAAAACCTGAGAGATCAATTCAAATGAGCCTGGGCAGACACACTACTGTCTTTCAAGCGGAGGTGTTAGCTATCACCACGTGTCTTGAAGAAAACCTGAAAATGAAATATAAAGATAAGAACATTTTCATTTTTACGGACAGCCAAGCAGCCATTAAGGCACTAGAGGCTGTCCGGATAACATCCAAAATAGTATGGTACTGCCACTCAGTTCTCCTGAAGCTCTCAGAGTACAACACCGTTAAAATAATATGGGTACCAGGGCATGCAGGTATAGAAGGTAATGAAAGGGCAGATGAACTGGCCAGAAAAGGAGCAGAGATACATTTTGTAGGCCCAGAACCTGTATGTGGGATCTCTTACAGACAAGCCCGACATGTAATAGGTAAATGGGTACAAAAGAAGCAAATTGAAAACTGGAAAAAGACTCCAGGTTGCAGACTTGCAAAGGAACTGATAAAAGGACCAAACAAGAAGCACACTAAACAACTTCTACAACTTAGCAGAGGAAATATAAGATGGGTAGTGGGACTATTGACAGGACACTGCCATCTTAAAAAACACCTACATAGAATTGGAGTAATAAGAGACAATATATGTAGGAAATGCAATGAAGCAGAAGAATCAGCTGAACACATACTTTTTGAATGTGAGGCGCTGGGAAGAACTAGAATCTCCACACTGGGGCTGCCGGGTGAAGAAAGAGAGAAAATCCTAGAGGACCCAATAAGATTGATCTGCAGCTTTGTGAAGGGAGCAGAGATATCCAGGTGGGAATGAAGGAAACACATGGTAGCAAAAGATCTTGGAGGTCGACGCTAAACAGGAACTTGGAAAACGAGAGGCCCCATGAATAAAAGAAGAAGAAGAAGGAAGTTATTTTAATGTCATCCTTCTTCACAATTTAATCTGTATTTCTATCCTCCCCTTTTCTGGTGTTAACTTCCCTTGCGTGTGTAATTATATTATTCTGTTTAGTCAGTTTTTGTCGTGCGTCTAGTGAATTGATTGATCCTGGGGTGTGCGCTGCGGAGCCTCGGTTATTAGGCAATTTAGATTTTTAGGAGATTGCCATTTCTGTGAAATTCATATTTAATATCTTTTTAATTTTAATCTCGACATATTTTTCTGGTTGTTAATTTATGGGCTACCTGTTTTTAAGTATCCATGCGTTTGAGATGATCTATGTCGTTATTCATTAAGGTGACATATGTTCTGGGATATCATGTGTTGTTTTGTTTATTTAATGTTTGAGAACGTATTTGCTTTATTCTTATTACCACGTGTTTCCTTAACGTTTGCCGTATGCCATGAATTGTAATTATGTTATGGAACTGTATTTCTACCAATTCATAAATCCTACCAGGTTATGGGACTCTTAGGGAAGTCTTAAGGGTTGGTACTGTACCCGAAATTCGCATAGCCACTACCTATATCCGAGGATGGGAAGGATCGCAAGGACTGCTGATACCCAGCTAGATAGATCAACATAACCCGCTAGATAGATAGTTAGGAACTTCTCGGAACACCGATATCAAAACACGGTCGCACTACTAACTAGATACAATAAAAAAAATCCTAAAACAAAGTATGGTAGGACGAAACTCTCGGATCACGAGGGTGCACGGTTACAAATTATGTGGGCGCCTGTATCTTGCCAGCAGTACCACCGCTTTTGATCGTTAAATGAAGAATCGTTATATTTTATATATAAAAAAAGGGGGAACAGGCAGACTAATGAGTGCCTGCTAACGTTTATTCATAAAAAACACAACAAAAATTTAACACACAAATAAACGTTCTCTGCAAAATAATTAAATATCTGCGAATTTCGTCGCTTCTAAGGACCTTTCTACGTCCTGGCATAAATAAAATCACATTATACTTTAAGCTAGACATCTGGTCTAAAATATTTACCCGGATCACCTAATGGATGCTCTCACATATCTGAGTATCGCTTACGCTCAGATCAGACTAACGTTTACATCTCAGATGCCCTACATAATACAAGAAAATTCGATAGATCATCGTGAATATTAACTCATTTCAATAACACTAAAATTGACTTGAATATAGTTACTATTTTACAATTTATATACATTATGTACAACCATCACGACCTGCATGATGTTACTTTATAGATCATACATAGATCTTCTTAGATCTTCCCTTAAAAACTTCCTTTCTTTCCTTAATACACAGAATCATCACCTAAATAATTTCTTTAGAGTATATTTCCAGTCCAGTGAAAAAATGTCACGACCAACAAAGGTGATAATTGTTCTGCGTGTCAAAATCATTCATAACTTCGATAATTGATGCACGACATGTCAGATAATCTCCATGGTTACCATTTCTTCAAACCTGTGGTTTCCTGGTGCCTCAACAATCTTGCACCTATCGCATTAACTCTGTTGTTCTCAAACAACATAAATGTTAGTCATATTACATCATAAAATATCGTTTATACACGTAGATATACTATATTATCGCTGCAATGAACAAGGTCTTCCAATAATCGCGTCTTACCTCCAGCGCATACGACCATAACCATGACGTTTCCTTATAACCTAACTTCCGCACGGAATTCCAACAATCTCTAAATAAAAATATCCCATTTCATCACATCGCCAATGATACGTGAAAATCTGAAATCCTACTCGTTATCCAAATGCTATGGCATAACTTTCAAGTTACAATAATAATACCACTATCCTTATACAATGTCTTCGTGCTTTAAATATAACCTTCTTGTTCCAATGCCTGACAACGTTTCGTTTAAATACACATTTGACCATTTATTAACTTATCATAGCGATTCAACTTGCGATAACTTATTTCTTTACTGTTTACGTTCTCAATTAAACCACGTTACATTTTTGAACCATTTATATTCAAGAGTAATATCTGCATTCGTCATCGTATTTAATAATAACACTGCATAACCTCACGTTCGTGTTTATAACTGCAATAAATGCTTGGCTACACTCCATTAAAATACTTGAGTGTATTTATTCCTTTTCGTATTTAAATTACATGTTTATACTTTCAATATAAATCCTTTAGATTTACTATGAGCTTACAATTGCTCTTCTTGAAACACAGCTGATTGCTAGAGTACAATCGTGTTCTCTGCACTTTGCATGTGCTTACAATACCTTTCGTAACAATTCTGGTTTTACATCTCACCACAGCAACGAATGTCTTGCTGGTAGAACTTATTGAAAACAAATTAAATTGCTTATTTATTTCTCTGACACATTCTATGAATCGATATGGCGTTCCATAACACCTCCAATAAAATATACAGTTTTATTTACAGCATCTATATGCATTACAAGATCTTTCAATAGCTTTGCACATATTATTAATACATCTGAAATGTTTTACTTTCCACTTTTTACCTTTTTACTGATCTATGAAACGCGTCTACGCATATCGGAAATTCGTTATTATTAAAGAAGCAGATCCTTCTAGATCATCTAAAATAAATTTTAAAACTCGTTAAAACGACACACGGTGACGTGGAACATTTACCACTGAATTAAGACTGTCAAAAATGACATCTAAACATGACTAAACCAATGAATAAAATGCTGAAGATTAACCTGGTCTTAAGGTTAGTCACACAAGATACACACAACATGGCAACAACTACTACATGAATCGTAAACTCTCAAATACCTTACTGCCCGAATACATCTTTCGCCACTGCGATTGCAGCGAACAGCTGATAGCCGGATTCCTTGGTGCTGCGAGCTTGAAATGCCAGACCGCATTCTTGGCCGCCGACCTTGCCCTAGATCGAACCAGCTGGGGCCAGACACGCAAGCGCTCCTCCAAGCATGACCTGATTTGAACCTGCTTGGCTCTGCGATCTCGAATCTCGTACATGGACTGTCATCCCTCGTACGCTTCGGAATCCTTTGATTCTGACGAATTTCGCTTCATACGACTGTTCTCTCGATGTTCCACGGCGATTGTATATGGTTTGACGATTATGCTGTGAAGATTCCATGACAGTGTTAGGATCTTGCTTAGTAGGGTTGCATTCTGTGACTTCTCTGAACTACGGTTGGAAATGGTGTATTTCTTCTTCATATTTCCTTCCTGTCTTCTAAGTCACACCAAATATCCTCAACATCGGTAGTAGACTATTTCCCCATCATGTTTTTAGTAAATCATGACTTCTACTGTAGATTTCATATCAGTTTCTGCCTTCATTATAAAATTGGCCGACATCGTAAGTATATTTGAATATTTCTGAAGAATTGTAGATTATAATGTTTCCTTTGAGATCTTATGTATATCTCGAGAAATTATCGAGTAGTATTTATAAATATTCAACTTCTGTAGTTGTATAAACTTTCATAGAAATGCAATAGTGTTTCTCTGCTTCAAATAGTGCGTTGCTTCAATGCTTATACTCGGCGGGGCTTTCTTCTTCAGTTTGACCGAAGGAAGTCTCTTCCCTGCCGGTATCTTAATCTTCCTCGCCGACTCGAAATTTTCAATCAGTTGGAGCTTTACTTTTTGACGACTACTCAGTTCAATCGTTTGAAGTGGAATGCCTCTGGTCTCGAAGCAAGACCTGCTTCCTTAGCATAAAAAAATGGCGTCTTAGCACGCAAACTGCTTCTGTCCATTATAATTATAATTATCTCCTTATCAAAGCATAAACTCAAAAAGGTTTTTAATCCAATGTCGTTTATTTCCAATTAGCTTTATATTTCCATGCTCCAATTGTTTATAACAATTTCAATAAATGTTTATAATTATATCCGCGCTAATGCTTGTAAACTATTTGATTGGCTGGGATGCGATCACGTGACTCCTCTATGTAAATTGGCGCGTGCCATGACGTGCTCGTGACTCGCGATGTCACTGGGTCGCGTGTACGACTCACCGCTGCTAGAAGACTCTGTTTATCTCTCTCACTCACGCGTCATAAACAGGTTCTAGCTCTCCGTATACTGCCAAGGCTTCATCAATGTGACGCTTTCCAGCTCTTGCTAGCCATCATTTACTCAATGTTAAATATTATGCACATTTAAAATCATAGCAGTTCTCCCGTTCTTCTTGCTAAATCAAAGCTTATGATAATTCTACCTCTTCTCACTATCATTAGTAACATATCTGTACTGCGTATTTTATTTCCAAGCTTTCCCTAATACATTGGCGACTCTTTCATTCCGCAGGTTCGATTCCTGACTGCATCATCACTTGTGTCTCAATAAATTCGGTCATGTGGGTATTGCACTATATGATTTGATGTCTCGTCAAAGTACCCTCAGATAGCCGTCAGGTTTTGAATTTTCTTTGGGAGAGGACGGACATCAGTTTTGTTTTTGTGATTTGTATGTAGGTCTCTTTTGAATGGTACGTTGTCTCGTCAGAGTGCCCTCGGATTGCCTTTGGCTTTTAATTTTCCCCATGGGACAGGACGAACAACAGGTTTTGTGTTTAGTGAAAGAAATACCTTTCATATTTCTGGTTCAAGGTTAGTTTGATATTTTTGCAGTTGGTAACGATTATCTAGTAAGGAGATCGACTAGCGAGTAGGGATCTAGCTTGTGTTCTTCGTGTGGCGTGTGGATTTTAAGATTCCGGATATTAATTTCGACACGAATGTCACAAGGACGTTAGAGGTGCGAATCTCGCAGATTCTCCCGAAAAGAAGGTATACCTTGTGGAGTTTTATGAGATTCAGTTCTGTTTTGTTTTGCTTCGGGTCATTGTAGGTTATGTTGCGCTGTTCACCAGGTTAGAGTGCGTTTTTAGGGGCTAGGTATGTCACGTTCTGTGTTTGGTTTTCTGTAAGTTGCTTAACGAAGTTGTATTAATGCGTAATTTGTTTTGTTGGGTGGTTTGTTGTCCTGTTCTTTTGTTGAGTGACATACCATTGATTTTAAGGGTGGCATTGTATGGTGACAGCTTCTAGATACTGCATGTCAAGCAATTGTGCAATGTATGTCTTCTTGTTGCGTTCGCCATGACAAGCCTGTGGCGGGGAGAATCGACTATCGACCTTACAAGTAATACGAGTACAGGTAGTAACCCGTTGTTTTCTAGGGAGATCTCCTAACCCAACATACATTAGTCAGGGCAATTCTCCGTAATTAGGGTCAATTCTAAATTGTTATATATATATATATATATATATATATATATATGGTGATTTATATTTGTAAACTTTTAGAGCTATGTACTGAACCCATGTGGACTGGTTCAAGTATCGAATCCATACCCTTATATGAAAGAAAAAGAAGAAATAATGCAGACTTTAGAATGGATTTTTAAAGGTTTTTTGAAGGGTTAATAAGAAGTTGGACTGTTGTAAGGTGACGCAAAAACGAGATACCACGAGCCACCAGAGCATGAGATCACTCTTAACGCTGCAGTATGGGGCTGGCGCATGATTATAAATAGAGCTGTTTTTTTCCGTTCTGAGAGACAGGGAAGGAGTTTCGGATAAATCCATTACTCAACAATATATTGACAACGTCGCAATGACGCAAGAAGAGAAATAATTAAAATTAAGCCATTTGCAGGCATTTAACTAAAGAAATGAATCCGTCATTGTTGATAATCCTGGGAAAGAGATTTTTGTGTGTGGAAAAAGTTTGTAATAATTGCACAGGAAAAAGTGTACATGCAGCATTACGTCAATAGTTATTCCCCGAGCCCGAAGCTGGCAGAGAGGTAAAACAAAACTCCAATACCCACGCATCTCAGGAGCCCATTTATTTAATATCATGGGAGTGTATGATCGATTTTCGTAATTAAAGGAACCCTTTTTACAATTAGAATGAGAGCTTTTTGGAGATATATTTTTCAAAATTATACGACGATTATTTTTGAAGTTAGGGTTGGAGAAGGTACGAGTCTGATCTTTTTGTGGCAGATTTCAATATAAACCCTGGACGCGCCTGGAAGTGTATGCAGTTTTCGTCAGCCCAGTGGGGCGTGAGGCTGTATCATATTCAGTCTAGGTGAACCCTAAGGAGTTGGTGTCATGCTGTTTCACCAACGTTAAATGCAGTATTCACCAGACCGTGATAGGTCGTGTTACTCTGTATCGCAGACGAGCACCCCTTATGGGAGTCGCCGTCTAAGTATCGTCAACAGTATCGCCGTGCGAAGAAGCATCAGAATCCTTGTTATAGAAAACATATCATCAAGCTTCGGACTTTGTAAATTTTACAAGTACAAAGTTTTAGACTGCGGACTTAAGCAATTACCGGCGATAGGGACTCGAACCTAAATAGTTTCAACTAAAGTGTCAGTATCATAGGAGTTCGAAGTACCTAAGAACAGTGAACTATTCAATTCTATCTCTACGTTAAATAACCAGATCAGGGTAAAAGGTGATAGTAACGCCTAGTGTTCCTGAACTGAGGAGACTAGAGCGGGGTGCGATAGACTTTAGGAGTCGAGATTCCAGGCATTGTCTATGTTAAGTCAAACGAACAGTAAGACATTGGAATTATTCCAATAGTTAAAGAACCGCAGCATCAGAAAGTAAAATCCATGTGCGGATTACCAGAGAAGTAAATCACTAGGTCGCCGTTATAATAGTTCGAACGATTCTAGAAGTAAAACGTCAGTGACAGACATATGTTAAACGAACAATTTTAGCCACAATCAGGCTACGATATCGTGCATTAAATTCATTAAGCCGATAGTCGAAACCACGGAATAAGAGGATCAACCGTCCCAGTGAGGGTAGTTCGATCGAGACTTTCAATCATCCCGATAAGATCAGGAAGCCGACGTAAACAAAGTGCAACCCTTGGAAATGGAAAGGAGAAGAAAATCACGTGTGTTAAGGCAAATGTAACAAATGCCATAAGTGATAAATTTATATGTAATTCAATTTTAGTGAAATTTTTGAGTGTAATATATATCCTTTTTAGTGATTTTGTGTTTTAGTGAAAATGAACCCCAGAAGGGTATTTTGTAAATTAAATATGATCAGTTTTATGTGATTTTGAAGAAGTGTTACCAAGTGTAATTATGATCATAAATATGGTTCAAGAATCAGTGAGTGGGTGGAATGTTTCATCGTTGGAAAACCCGGTCTCTGACTGGAATAATCATGTGAGTACTAATTTCAGTATTATGTGTTTTGGGAAGATTTGCGTAAAATCCTCAGAAGTTGAAGTAGGGATGTTTGAATACATGTGAAATATAGGTTGCGCGATCTGAACGATTACTTTGATTGAAATATAAATAATTTGAAGTATTAATTAATCCCCTGTGGAAAATATTCAGTGAAATATCAGTATAATGGCAAATAATGTAATTTATGTAATGCAAGCACGATAATAATAATAATAATAATTAAATAAATTAATTATGTGATGAATTTTATGTGGAATAGGTTGTAGCTGCGGAAGCTCCTTATATGAATGGTTAATATGTTGAGGAACCAGTAATGTTCTTAATGTTAAATATAGTTATTGTTGATGGAGGCTAAGGCTGATTATATTCTTTTCGAGACGAAGAACACATTTTGATTTGAATTTGTATTATTTCTTTTTTTGAAAGGCAACTTGGCTATTTGATGTAATGAGCGCCATGTCGCGCATTTGTAGTAATTTGTCACGCTAGGATCGCGTTGAAATGCTTGGTAAATTAATTGTGGGGGGCAGTTAGTCGCAGTAATGAGTTATGTTGAATTGTGAGCGCTGGTTGAGTGCAAATACCTTCCCTAAGTCGCAAATATGATGTGGTTGTATGCAATACAGGAAAAGGGTGCAAATTATGTTGAATTGTGAGCGCTGGTTGAGTGCAAATACCTTCCCTAAGTCGCAAATATGATGGACAGTGGGTGTGATACCACTGGTCTTGTAATTCTTGGTTGTAAGTCCTCAAAAGTGGGATATGGTTCCCGAGGCAGTTTAAAAGGATTGAACTCAGATTCCTTCACGACGAAGCCCCTTTTATATTTGTTGTTTCATTGATCCTCTTACCCACTAAGGATGACACTTCATAATTATACTTTATCGAAGCTAAGAGAATAGGTCTGTAGAACCTAATAATGTATTGTTGTTGATGATTTGTAATTACATGCCTTGTCTTTCAAAAGGAAACGTATTGGGCGGTCGGGAGAAGGCGCTTTGTATTCCGTCTCAAGAGAGCGAGACCGTCGTCCCCTCCTTTTCAAAGCCATAAATTAGCCAAGTGTTGAGACACACTCTTAGAAACTCTCTTATAGAGAAAGGTCTAGAACAAGCTGTCTGGTTCATGTTACACGGATGTGTTTAAGATTGTTTTTTTAACGAACCAGTATTTGAACTTAGGTCCTTTTACGTTCATTATTATCGCTTGCAGAGTTCAGATCGTTGCTTCCTTAAGATATAATTGTCTTTGAAGACAATATAATAAAATCCTTAACTTTATTATTAAATGATTTAGTTGATTCACGAGTTATGATGAGAATTTTGAGATATTTGGGAGTTATCTTAAGTTGACTTTGTCAGTAGTTTTCTATAACTCGGGGATACGCAAGTTTTTTCCAAGCAAGGTAGTGAGTTGGGAGCTTGAGAAGAGAGATGGTAACAAATTGAGCATTGTGGGAGCCCAAAATAATTAATAAGTAGCATACTATAATAATGTAATTAAAGCTAGATGGACTCATTTAAAGACTAAATGGTGTGTGTTTATTTGTTAACACGATGCATGTAAGGTTCACCGATCCATTTGGAGCTCGTTTGTAAGAAGTTAGGATTCGTGCTATATGGTAGTGAAACTCAGATTAAGTTTTTTTGCTTGGTTTTTGGATAACCATTAATTATTATTTGTGAATCATTATTTTGAATTCCTTGTTCGTCTTTGGAACAAGCGTGAAGTATATTTCAGTGTTATGTTTATTTTGTAGCGCCATATTTTTGAATAATTAAATGTTTTAATAGTAGGTTTTTTTTTGAAAGTGTATCCTATGCTTAATCCAGAGTGTGTAAGTCACAGAGTGGGACAACATACCATGAACCCCGATACTCCCTATTGAGCATTGCTGGCTAACTGTGATTTGCATATTTCATTGTTGAAATGGGCACAGTACAACTGTATACATATTTTTTTAAAGGATCCAAAATTAAATTAAAGGAAACTGCCACCTCCTAATAACTTCATTCTCATCTCTCCATTTCATCCGCCTCTCACATTTCCCTCCCTAAATTATGTTACAACTTCATACTAGTAAGAACTGGATCCATCTTATTCGAAGTAAAACTAACCATGATTCAATTTTATTGAAAATATTAATTAACCTCTTGACTTCTAACTTTCAAGGAGGATCAATAATTTGTTACCTTTGGTTTTCGACCCTCTTATGAATCGTGTATTCATTCCGTAGTTGATTTTCATCTCGTTTATCTTCTGAGTACACTCGACAGATATTCGGTTCCTTCGGACCTCTGTGTGCCAGTCCACACTCTGCGCACCTAAGGGAACATCCTACGTCCTCCAGGAGGCGCGATCGTCATCCGACTGTCTTGTACCTCCTTCGAATCCTCTCGGGTCCGATGGCGTAAGCGGATTGGCCTGTCGGCTCTGACGGTTCCTACTCCCGGATTCGAAGCTCTTTCGTTCCCGACGTGCGCGGGTTCTTCGACCCGAGCGTCCTACCAATCTGTGTGCGTATGGTGGTGGTACTTTCTTCTCCACGCGGCACAGTAATAATTGTAATGTTCACATTTAATTTTATAATTGTAATGTTCACATTTAGTTTTATAATAATTGCAATGTTCACATTTATTTTATAATTGTAATGTTCACATTTAATTTTATAATGTTCACATTCAGTTTTATGATTGTAATGTTCACATTTAGTTTTCGGTATATTGTGTGAATATACGTTGAAACGTTTTTCAGTTGTTTTCTTTGATCTTTTGCCTTCTATTAATGTTTTCCTCCGTGCAAACCACCAACATACTTTTCTATGTTTTCTCTCTCTCTCTGTGCACTCTATTTATAGTTTTTTATAGTGTGTTCTAGCGTTCGAGTCACCCTTCACCATGTTTAATAGCGCGTCATTTGGCGGCTCAACTCTAAACTCACTAGTTTGTTGGGGCCAGCATGTGAACTCGGATTTCATGAGTTACTGAAGAATGCTTATAATTCAGCTCATCTACTGCAGATGGTTCTCTAGACAACTCTTCGGTGGGAAGACAAGCTCTTGAAAAAAGAAGACATTTTCTTGTAAAAGGGCATTTGTGTTTTCTATGTTGGTATCTGCTGCGTCATACTTTCTCCCCTCTCTTCCCCCTTCCTCGGCCCACATAGTTGAGGGCTCGTTGCTCACTCACTTTCCGTGTGAACTTTGGAAGACTCACTCGGTCTCTCTGCTTGAGGCATCCACCACGCCCGACATTTTATGAAGGTCATGTGCTGCTGACAAGCACTATTCGACACCGTCAGATCATCATGGAAGATAAGTTTCTAATCATATTTTAATTTAGCTATGATGCTAATTTAATGCTTGCCATTACTCAGTTATTAAATTTTAACTAGCTGGCTAGTCTGCAATTCTGCGATGACAAACTATCGTTGTAATTTTATTCATACATTTCCTCCGAGGGAGCTTATTCTAATGTAACACTGTGAATATTGGTATGGTGCACCGTGGGAATTCTCATAAACCCTGTTAAATGCCAATAAATTGGGCCTCCGTAGGATTTACGCTGAACTACAGGGCGCCAGGAAATGTACTCCGCAGCGGCTAAGCGCTGCTGCGAGAGATAGCGTCACCAGTTACGTTGGTAGCATGGCTGTGGCTTGTATCGCAACAAAGAAACAGTAAACGTTGTACTCACCATAGCCATTCATAACACACTGTTGCACTCTTTCAATAATCTAACTATTCACACTGACGATTTCGACAGCCCACAGATGTGACCTTCACCCTATCCAGGACACCGCGCTGCCAACCAAACTGATGCCGCTACCTCTCGCAGCAACGCGTAGCCACTGCGGAGAACATTTCTTGGCGCCCTGTACATAAAAACCAGGAAACTTTGTTTAGAAAGTTCTCGAAGCATTCTTATCAAATTTAAAGTCGGTGGCGTCACAGTGCTGTTTCAGCTTCTAACGGTTCAATGGATAAACTCCCATAATAACACAAGACTTTCTTGAAACTGCATTAATGCTTCGGACTGAAACAATTCACAATAGTTTCAGTGACATTTCTCATCTTCTATGCTCCTATGCTAAAACCTTTTAAGTGCTTCGTGCCTGAAAAAAGTTTGGTTCTCAAGTCGCAGTGCTGCGCGTACATAGGCTTACAGTGAAAAACCCCGATTTCCTTCCCACCCACATTTCACCCTTTACTAAAAAAACGTAGTTTAAGTAATTCATGTCTTTTTGTAATTTTTGAGGCTACGTCTGTGACGTCTCACTCATGTTTTGAGCTTACAATCAAACGTCATTCTGTTTAAATAATCCAAGTGGTATATAAGCCACTCCTTTAATCCCAAATTAGCTGTTAGATTTTTCCTGGTACCGTGTAGGGCCAGTTTCACAATTCTCTTGCTGTCAAGGCCTTCTTGTACAAACATTTCAATTTTCTCAGCAACATCTGCTGTGGCTCACAAGTTGATTGATTGGAGTCAAAAGGCTCACTTCAGAGTCCAATGTTTCTGCCTTCGCTTGAAAGTTTTTTGATGGTGCTTATTATCATTATATTGCTTATGTACTTTCAACTATCATGTTCAAGTCCAAAGACTTAATCGCTACTTGCATTATATTGCTCTAATGCATAGGCACCTGCTATGCCCAAGATCTCAAGATCAATATATTTTAGGTAATGTTCTGGACCTGAAATAAGGGTAGGTCCGAACGGGAGTGTAAGTGTTTGAATTTAGAGGGGGCTTGGTGTATTCTCGGAATACACGGTACGAGAGAATATAAAGTTTAATGCTCTTTGCTTGTTCATTCCTTCCTCTTCATCAAACACCAACAGTGATTTTCTATTTTCTCTTTGGTGATCATGTCGCTTATATCTTTTGTGAGTCTGTTCTAGATATATATCTTCCATGACCCTCCTAGCGTCATCTAGCAGCGAATCTCTGAAGCTCCTCAATTCTTCCTGGTGCAAGAGGACTACCTTTTCCATCTGGCCACCAGATCTCGTTGCCATCGCCAGCTATTATCTCCATGAGCAAGAGAACTTCGTTTACTTTTTCACTCACCATGCTGTGCTAGTATCGCCTGCTATCAACTCTTTGAAGACCATCTCCTCAAGAGAATTTTATTTCTTATGTTGGTTATTCTGATATGTATTCCTTTTGTCTCCTACCCCCACTCCTTTCCCTTCCTTGGACTCTCTGTGCGTCGCTGAGTGGGTCTCACTTGTGCGCCGGCCGTCGACTCAGTTAAGGCTCAACTAGAGCTAGCATCCTGACCTCACGAGGCATTTTTTAGATTCCACGCCATGTGGTAACTTTAAACATCAAGGAGAACCTCACTTTCGCCATGCAGCAAAGTTAAGTACAAACTTCAAGTTTTAACCTCATCTTCATGGTTTTAACTTCTACATGCTTTTAACGATCTTTTATAGGCAGTGTGAAATTACTTATTTGTTGAAATAATCATCCTTCGCGGGATTTTCCATGTTGGGCTTTTGTCTAATTAAGCCAATCTTGGTGAAAAGCAGCATTTCTTATGCTTGTTAAATGAGAAATCTTCTCACCACGTGGGATATTACCTAATACCCGCTGTCTATAAATTACCAAGCTAGTTCCTCCGCTGGATTATCTTTGGCCCCATTCTTCTATTAAGATCGTTCTGGAACCTTCCAGATCCTGTACTTTATCTACAAGTCTTGCCGTCATGTATTTTTCACTCACTTGTGGGAATACTATTTGAAATGAGGAATCTTCCTTATAAATTACTGCAATAGCGAATTTTCTTCCACCGATGGAATGTTCTATGGCACATTTAATTGTAATTCACAACTTTCTCAAGAAATAGACTCTCGCCTACCTAGTGCAACCAGTTATTTTCATCATTGCAACAACTTTCTTTCCCATAAACTTTCGTGTTTCTACAGTGAAATTTTCATCTATTCAAAAGACTATAGTGATAACTAGTGCTTGTTCCACTTGTCTACCGCGTCGCGATCGTCCGTTTACATTAAATAAGGCCATGAACATTGATCCTGAATCCCAATTGATCTTTCCTCAACCTTCTACTAACAAACCATATTAATAAAATTGTAACTTTTCTATAAGGTGTCACTCTAACGAAGTGCCCTTTCATTTTGCTTGTTTATCATTAATTAATTTCTGTATAACTACGTGTTTCATACACGGTTTAAGCTTACATTGTTTCTACCTTATAATCAGGAAAAACAATTCTTTCAACTCTTGGGTGAGTTATTTCTAGGTCTCACGAAATGGAAACTGCCCCATTTGGCTCGTGATTCCTACTTAAACATAGGAGGTCGAGAACCTTCCTTTTGATTTTCTCTTCAGGTTTCACAGTAAGTGACCTGCCCTTATTTGTATATTAACCAAAAGTAATTCAGCTTAAATATAAGAAGTTGTAGGAACTTCTATCTTATTCTTCATGTTTTTCTTATTGTTATTTTCGAAGTTGTAACTTTTTTCTAAAATAGTTACCTGGAAATTTCTTAAAGTACACTCCTTGTACTCAATTGAATGTTTAAACTTTAATCACTTCATTTGTCTTTTTTAAATCTTACAAAGATTTTAGTACATATATAAGGTTTGAAACCTAAAGAATTGTTAAGTGCCTGGAGCAAACGTTTAATGTTTTCTTAGGTGTGTGACCCCAAAATTGTTAACCAAATTGAAAATATATATTTGTTAAAGTTATCAACTTCTTTTGAATTGTTAAATAAATTAACCGTTTCTTTTCGCTTTCTCATTTTCCTAGTACAACGGTTAGGCAAGATCCTGTCCTCCTTGGCTCTCCCTACTCAATGCCATTAAATCTATAAATAGGGCTTTCACCACTCGTTGCATTTGAGCAAGAACTCTTAGTGGTAATCTCGTCAAAGTTTCTCTTAGCTTTAAAAGCTAATCCTAACTGGCCAGTAAGGCAAGTAAAGCTCGCTACGCCAGCTACCTGCTTGTGGAGATCCTCTCCGAAAACTTATGGTTAGTTTTCCAAAAGATACGTGTTTCTTTTTGTCTAAACTTTTAGCCGGCTCCTTGCTGAGTAAAAGCTTTGCCATTTCCAAATGCAACCATTGGTCCACTTCCCAAAATTACTCCCCAAGGTATATTTTTTTTATCATTATCCTTCTTGGAAGCACTTGGTCGCTTTTTCAGGAACTCTATAACTTCGAAAACTGGAAATACCAAACCTGATTCAAATTATTGGCATCCTTCGAATTACTTTGCAAAAACGAATTTCTTTGAACAGACATACAATAAATCTGTTACTCTCAGTCTTGCCAGACCAACACCCTTCCCCATAGTAGTCTTATGCCTGCTTGAGAGGGAATATACTAAGGCCACTCTCTTGCAAACCGCCCAAGTCCTAGCTGTATTTCCCGTCAGCTTAGACCAAGCTCTTACCCATTTTAGGTATCAGAGAACGGATTTTCAGTGGAAACCGCCTCTAAGTGCATTAAAGGTTAAATTTATAACTTTTGTGTGACTCTCCTCCTATGTTTCTATCCTTTTTCTCCAGTCCGAAACCTATCTCCTTTTCTTAATCATCTTCCCTTGGTGGTTAGGTTATTCCTCAGCCAATAATATACCCAAAATTTGGTCGCAGAAACCCGGGAGAGTCCATTTTCTATTCTTATTCTTTTTAAAAGTGTCATTTGACAATACCTTGCAAATTATTAATATCTGCTTTGAATCTTTCAGCTATAACCACATTGTGCAAAGCCTGTTTAGGGGAAAGGGGCCGCTCCTGTCTCCTTTGGTGTGTTCCGTTCTTTCTACTTATTTGCTGCTGCCAGCTTGACAGCATTTCCAAGGTTCCACAGTTTCGTGAGTTACATTTCAATCTATTTTCTTTAACATGGCTCCTACTGAAAAGGATAAGGATGAAAAACTTACTTCTAAACGAGCATCCTATAAAGGGCAAATTACCCGATTCAGGAAGTACATAAAAGAGTTAGATCCCTCAGAAGCTCAATTAGACTTGTTGAAATATCGTGTAAGGGATTTTGAACGTTCTTATGAAAATTATTGTAACATTCAAACTGAAATAGAAACTTGTGTGCTCAATCAAACCGAAGATCGAGTCGAAGTAGAAAACCAATATTACGAAGGCATAGGTTCTGCTTTCAAAATAATACGCCAACTCGAAGAGGAGCAGAAAAAGGACGCTTCTGTTCTTGGTTCCCTTCACGAACCACAAACGTCTTTCCGTGATGGTACTCACAAGCCCAAACCAATTTTACCTAAAATTGATTTACCCCATTTCTCTGGAGATGAATCTACTTGGGATTCTTTCTATGAATTATTTTGCTCCCTTGTTCATGACAATGAAGACATTCAAGTCATTTACAAGTTTCATTACTTGAGATCTATCCTCCGAGGTCAAGCTTTGCAGTTAGTCGAAGCACTTCCTCTACGTGCCGAAAATTACCCCATTGCCTTTAACTTATTAAAAGAAAGATATGGAAATTTACGGTTACGTATTCAACGCCATATGAAGGCTCTATTCAACCTACCTGCGTCACAGCACAATGACGTCACTAGTTTGCGTACTCTAGTTGATACTACACAACTTCACGTTAAGGCTTTGTCCCAATTAGATCAACCTACTGAACATTGGGATACTTTCCTAATACATTTAGTGGTTTCTAAAGTTGATGCTGCTACCCTCAAAGCTTGGGAAATTGAACTTTCTAAAGAAGACGACTACTCTTACGAGCATTTAGTCACTTTCATAAACGCTAGATGCCAACTCTTAACCGCTCTAGCTAATCAAAGTGAACCCTCTTCCCCGAGTTCCAAATTTGAATTAATGTCTATCAAACCTAAAAGCGAACGCTTAGCGTCTAATACCCAAAAACCTGGGTCCAGCTCATCTAAATTTAAATCAAACTCTACTGGTTACCCAACTAGGTCTAGTGAACGTCGTGTTGCTAGCTCTATGGTTTTAAACACTCAAAGTGAACCTCGCAAGAGTTTAAACGAACCTTTAAAGTGCATACTTTGTAAAGATCCCCATGCCCTATACCTCTGTATATCCTTTAAAGAAATGTCAGTCGACGACAGAAGAAAATTAGTTTCCCAGAACAAACATTGCTTCAATTGCCTAGCGCCTACTCATTCTGCTTCTAATTGCAAGTCCACAAGACTTTGCTACCATTGTGAAAATGCTCATCACACTTTGCTACATCGTCATGATCAGGCAAGGTCATCGACAGCATCTACTTCTCCGAAAAATGATAGTGCTAACAGTTCTAATGCTTCATCGTATATTCAAAATGCCAAGTCCATTCGCAGTGCTCAAGTATTATTGTCTACTGTCCAAATCGAAGTTCAGGATAACTTTGGCAACTGGGTCCGTGCACGCGGTCTTCTAGATTCAGCGGCAACTCATGATTTTGTGTCTAATTCCTTGATTAGAAAACTAGGCCTACCTGTAAACCCCACTTCTATCAACGTGTCGGGCATTAACAGCTCAAAATCGCAAGCTTTACAATTCTCGAAGCTAACCATAAGAGATATTTGTCATAGAAACAACTTCTTTAAACTTAATTGTCTAATTCTCAATAGCATTGGAGAAGACACTCCAAGTCACTCTGTGGATATTTCAGGGTTAAACATTCCCTCGCATTTAAGGCTAGCCGTTCCTTTGTTCAACATGCAAAATCCTATTGACATACTCTTTAGTGCCAATGTTTTCTGGAATTGCCTTCGTAAACAGGTTCGCAAGTTATCCTCAAACGTTGTCGCCAGAGACACTAATTTTGGATGGATCGTCACAGGTCAACTTCCCCATTATTCTCCCCAACCTGCATCGCAATGTTACTTCTCCAATACTGACCTGGAACAGTTTTGGAGGCTTGAAAGCGTTGATCCTCCTAATGAAACCTCTTCAGAAAATTAATTCTGTGAGAAACTTTTTTTGAACACCACCACTCGTTCTTCTGATGGCCGGTTCGTTGTTCAAATGCCAAGATTACATAATCCTCCCAAACTTATTAACTCTCAGCCCAAAGCTCGAAAAGCTCTCTTTGCTATCGAGAGCAAATTCAAGAAAGAACCCCTTGTTAAACAGCAGTACACTGATTTCATGGATGAGTATGAAAGCTTAGATCATATGGAAGTTGTTAACAAATCTGATGATGAATTGCACCCCCCAATTGAAACGGTTTATTTAAATCATCATCCCGTGTGGAAAAACCCTCTTGTAAAAGATAAAATCCGAGTTATTTTTAATGGTTCATCACCTGACGTTAATGGCAACAGCCTTAACGATACTCTTTACCCAGGTCCTGCTATTCAGTCAGATCTATCTGCTATACTCTTAAACTTTCGATTATTTCCCATAGCTGTCATAGCTGATATAAAACAGATGTACCGTCAAGTTTTAATTCAACCGGAACAACGAGATCTCCAAAGAATCTTGTGGCGTGATGAAATCAGTAAGCCCATTAAGATATTTCGCTTAAAAACGGTTACTTATGGCTTAAAACCCTCTGCTTTCCTTGCTATCCGATCCCTACACTTGCTAGCCTCACAAGATGGTCATATATTTAATTACAAAGCCTCTGAAGCACTAACTACGTCATTCTATGTTGACGATTATTTGCAGTCCTTCCCCACTTTGGAGGAAGCTTCTTTTGTGTCCTTAGAACTTCAGGCATTGCTAAGGAATGGAGGTTTCCCACTTCATAAGTGGAATTCCAACTCCCCTGAGTTTCTCGCCCAGTTTCCCATCGAAGACGTAGATCCTTCCTCTGTCGAAATTTGTGGAAACTCCGAATCTATAAAAACTCTAGGAGTTCATTGGTGCACTAGCACTGACACTCTCATCTATAAAGTTTCGCTCGCAGAAGAGCTTCCTAACACAAAAAGACAAATTCTCTCTGAAATTGCAAAAATTTTTGATCCGCTTCAATTCCTTGCCCCAGTTATCGTTATAGCCAAACTCTTCATGCAAGAGCTGTGGTCGCTCAAATGTGAATGGGATGACACTGTCCCTCTTTCTTTTCTTAATCGTTGGCTCTCGTTTCGCAGCAATTTGCTGGATCTTTCCCTTATTGAAATTCCTAGGAATTTAATTAACGCTCATTCTAATGCATCCTTTTTCCTTCATGTGTTCGCGGACAGTTCCGAAAAAGCTTACGGTTGCTGCGCATATTTAGTTTATCACGGTTCATTCTATGGCTCTTCAGTTTCCAACCTTGTTTGTGCCAAATCGAAGGTCGCTCCTCTTAAAACTATCACTTTGCCTAGGCTTGAATTGTGCGCTGCACTCATGGCTGCAGAACTTGTTAAGATATTACGGGAAGTATTAAAAGTCGAATTCTCGCAAATCTATCTCTGGAGCGATTCCATGATCACCCTTTCTTGAATCGCCAAAAACCCCTCTCACTGGCAAATTTTTGTTGCAAACAGAGTTTCCAAAATTCAAATTCTTTCTTCTGGATGTCATTGGAGGCATGTGCCCAGTGCTGATAATCCAGCAGATATTATCTCTCGTGGTTGTTTACCCTCTCAATTGGCAGCTTCCCAGTTGTACTGGCATGGGCCCTCGTGGTTAATCGAAGACTCTTCTTGTTGGCCTTCTAAACCTCCAGCTACAAACTCCAACTTGCCTGACGCTAAAGTATCTATATCTATTGCTTCGTGTCTTGTTTCCAACGTTTCTCACCCCATGTTGTCCCGCTATTCTTCCTTTTACAAATTAATTCGAATTGTCGCCTATCTTCTTAGATGGAAATATCTTGTGGTTGACCAACCTCTTCCCCCCAAACCACACCTTACCAATCATGAATTGAATCTCGCTACCATTAAGGTTTTACAACTGACACAGCAAGAAGTTTTTTCTTCTGAATTGTCTTTACTTTCTTCTAAAAGAGATCTTCCCAAATCCAGTCGTCTTCGTGCTTTGGCCCCGTTCCTTGATGACAATAGGTTACTCAGGGTAGGTGGAAGGCTCTCGCAATCTTTGCTCTCTGAGGACAAAAAGCATCCCGTTATTTTGCCTTCCAAACATCACGTAACTTCCTTAATTATACGTGACTTTCATTATCGTAATCTGCATGTTGGTACACGCACTCTGCTTTGCCTCTTAAGGGAAAAGTACTGGATTATAAATGGAATTCATGAAGTTTCTTCTGTAATTCACAAGAGCATTCCTTGCTTCAAAGCGAATCCTAAAATCAATACTCAATTAATGAGCGATCTGCCCTCTTTTCGCTCTTCTTCCATACGCCCATTTGCTTTAACTGGTGTGGACTATATGGGTCCGTTCCAATATCAACGAAATTCTCCTGAAGCTAAACGCAAATTGTTTGGTAATCTTTATGTCTCTCTCTTTGTTTGCATGGTTACTGGCGCAATCCACATGGAACTAGTAACGAATGCTTCTACTTCTTACTTATTATCAGCTGTCTCTCGCTTCACCGCTAGGCGTGGTGTTCCTTCAGAGATGTTCTCTGATAACGCTTCCACTTTTCAGGGCGCAGCTTCTCTGTGGAAGAAAGCTCTCACATCTTCTCCTGCCATGGAACAAATTTCTAATTTTTCCTACTCAAAGGGTTTCAAATGGCGTTTTATACCTCCCTACGCTCCTCATCACGGTGGTAGGTGGGAATCTTGTGTAAAGCTTACTAAACGTCATTTAAGAAAGGTCTTAAGTAATCGCATTCTGACTTATGAAGAATTCAATTCACTGTCCGTTCTGATTGAATGTGTTCTTAATTCTCCCCATTAACTCCGCTTTCCAATGACCCTGATGACCTGCTTCCACTCACACCTGGTCACTTCCTTATCGGCACTTCTCTTTCTGCCCCTCCTCCTCTTCCCAATTCGTACAGGGATTCTAATCTACCTATCGTTTGGCGTAAACTTGAAGCCCTCCGTAATTCCTTTTGGAAGAGGTGGAACTTGGAATATTTAACTTCCTTGTAACGGAGACAGAAGTGGTTTCTTTCCCGTCCCGACATTAAAGTGGGGGACTTGGTCTTGGTTAGGGATGTTTCACCCCCCCCCCCCTAGTCTGGACTTCTGGAAGAGTGACCGAGTGTTATCCTGGAAGGGATGGGAGAGTCAGGGTGGCCAAAATCTTGACCACTAATGGTCCGATCACAAGACCGCTGTCTTTGATCGCTCCATTACCTTTACATGTTTAACTGCTTATTTGTTCTCTGTTGGTGTTGGCCCTCCCAGTATGGTGTATTCTCGGAATACACGGTGCGAGAGAATATAAAGTTTAATGCTCTTTGCTTGTTCATTCCTTCCTCTTCATCAAACACCAACAGTGATTTTCTATTTTCTCTTTGGTGATCATGTCGCTTATATCTTTTGTGAGTCTGTTCTAGATATATATCTTCCATGACCCTCCTAGCGTCATCTAACAGCGAATCTCTGAAGCTCCTCAATTCTTCCTGGTGCAAGAGGACTTCCTTTTCCATCTGGCCACCAGATCTCGTTGCCATGAGCAGGAGAACTTCGTTTACTTTTTCACTCACCATGCTGTGCTAGTATCGCCTGCTATCAACTCTTTGAAGACATCTCCTCAAGAGAATTTAATTTCTTATGTTGGTTATTATGATATGTATTCCTTTTGTCTCCTACCCCCACTCCTTTCCCTTCCTTGGACTCTCTGTGCGTCGCTGAGTGGGTCTCACTTGTGCGCAGGCCGTCGACTCAGTTAAGGCTCAACTAGAGCTAGCCTCCTGACCTCACGAGGCATTTTTTAGATTCCACGCCATGTGGTAACTTTAAACATCAAGGAGAACCTCACTTTCGCCATGCAGCAAAGTTAAGTACAAACTTCAAGTTTTAACCTCATCTTCATGGTTTTAACTTCTACATGCTTTTAACGATCTTTTATAGGCAGTGTGAAATTACTTATTTGTTGAAATAATCATCCTTCGCGGGATTTTCCATGTTGGGCTTTTGTCTAATTAAGCCAATCTTGGTGAAAAGCAGCATTTCTTATGCTTGTTAAATGAGAAATCTTCTCACCACGTGGGATATTACCTAATACCCGCTGTCTATAAATTACCAAGCTAGTTCCTCCGCTGGATTATCTTTGGCCCCATTCTTCTATTAAGATCGTTCTGGAACCTTCCAGACCCTGTACTTTATCTACAAGTCTTGCCGTCATGTATTTTTCACTCACTTGTGGGAATACTATTTGAAATGAGGAATCTTCCTTATAAATTACTGCAATAGCGAATTTTCTTCCACCGATGGAATGTTCTATGGCACATTTAATTGTAATTCACAACTTTCTCAAGAAATAGACACTCGCCTACCTAGTGCAACCAGTTATTTTCATCATTGCAATAACTTTCTTTCCCATAAACTTTCGTGTTTCTACAGTGAAATTTTCATCTATTCAAAAGACTATAGTGTTAACTAGTGCTTGTTCCACTTGTCTACCGCGTCGCGATCGTCCGTTTACATTAAATAAGGCCATGAACATTGATCCTGAATCCCAATTGATCTTTCCTCAACCTTCTACTAACAAACCATATTAATAAAATTGTAACTTTTCTATAAGGTGTCACTCTAACGAAGTGCCCTTTCATTTTGCTTGTTTATCATTAATTAATTTCTGTATAACTACGTGTTTCATACACAGTTTAAGCTTACATTTTTTCTACCTTATAATCAGGAAAAACAATTCTTTCAACTCTTGAGTGAGTTATTTCTAGGTCTCACGAAATGGAAACTGCCCCATTTGGCTCGTGATTCCTACTTAAACATAGGAGGTCGAGAACCTTCCTTTTGATTTTCTCTTCAGGTTTCACAGTAAGTGACCTGCCCTTATTTGTATATTAACCAAAAGTAATTCAGCTTAAATATAAGAAGTTGTAGGAACTTCTATCTTATTCTTCATGTTTTTCTTATTGTTATTTTCGAAGTTGTAACTTTTTTCTAAAATAGTTACCTGGAAATTTCTTAAAGTACACTCCTTGTACTCAATTGAATGTTTAAACTTTAATCACTTGATTTGTCTTTTTTAAATCTTACAAAGATTTTAGTACATATATAAGGTTTGAAACCTAAAGAATTGTTAAGTGCCTGGAGCAAACGTTTAATGTTTTCTGAGGTCTGTGACCCCAAAATTGTTAACCAAATTGAAAATATATATTTGTTAAAGTTATCAACTTCTTTTGAATTGTTAAATAAATTAACCGTTTCTTTTCGCTTTCTCATTTTCCTAGTACAACGGTTAGGCAAGATCCTGTCCTCCTTGGCTCTCCCTACTCAATGCCATTAAATCTATAAATAGGGCTTTCACCACTCGTTGCATTTGAGCAAGAACTCTTAGTAGTAATCTCGTCAAAGTTTCTCTTAGCTTTAAAAGCTAATCCTAACTGGCCAGTAAGGCAAGTAAAGCTCGCTACGCCAGCTACCTGCTTGTGGAGATCCTCTCCGAAAACTTATGGTTAGTTTTCCAAAAGATACGTGTTTCTTTTTGTCTAAACTTTTAGCCGGCTCCTTGCTGAGTAATAGCTTAGCCATTTCCAAATGCAACCATTGGTCCACTTCCCAAAATTACTCCCCAAGGTATAATTTTTTATCATTATCCTTCTTGGAAGCACTTGGTCGCTTTTTCAGGAACTCTATAACTTCGAAAACTGGAAATACCAAACCTGATTCAAATTATTGGCATCCTTCGAATTACTTTGCAAAAACGAATTTCTTTGAACAGACATACAATAAATCTGTTACTCTCAGTCTTGCCAGACCAACACCCTTCCCCATAGTAGTCTTATGCCTGCTTGAGAGGGAATATACTAAGGCCACTCTCTTGCAAACCGCCCAAGTCCTAGCTGTATTTCCCGTCAGCTTAGACCAAGCTCTTACCCATTTTAGGTATCAGAGAACGGATTTTCAGTGGAAACCGCCTCTAAGTGCATTAAAGGTTAAATTTATAACTTTTGTGTGACTCTCCTCCTATTTTTCTATCCTTTTTCTCCAGTCCGAAACCTATCTCCTTTTCTTAATCATCTTCCCTTGGTGGTTAGGTTATTCCTCAGCCAATAATCTACCCAGGGCTGCTCGAACGGGAGGGGGGAAGTACCGCAGAGGTGCGGGGACCCAGAATGTATAAGTGTGTGTTGTTTGATAGGGGCAGGCTCTACGTTATGGGGCGTTAATCTATGGGGTGCGTTATAGAAATGGGGAGCTAATAGCCTCCTGAAATAAACGGTGTAATTAAGCACTACAAGTAGCTGCTGACCGCGCAGTTACTTTAGACGGTCGAGGGCCCGGTGAATCAAGGCTAGCGCTCTTCAAACTGACTGGCTCAGCACTTCTATAATAATAATAAACACTGGCAGGTTGAGGTGTCAGGTGGGGAATTAGGGAATAAAGCCAAAGGTGTAGTAATGATCGTGTACAATGAGTTGAAGATGGTAGTAATTAGTTTATAACTACCAGGAGTGTTAATGTGGTGTTCCACTACTTGGGAACGTGTTGACAATTGTATTACAAAAATAAATGTTAGGAGTGAATATTGGTGAGGAACACAAGTGTAAAAATGTGTTAGGATCATAGAGATGCGCAATTACTTCTGGAGAGACGTCTGGTTACAGTCGGCGATAGCCTCCGGCCAAGATAAGTGATGGGGCTATTCCAGGTCTAGTTTATATTGGTTTTGGACCTGCTGAGTCGGCATTGTGTAAGTGTTGATGTTCCACTTAGCACTCGTATGGATGTGTTGTGGAAATGATGCAACTATTGACTGGGCGGCCTGTGGTGACCGGCTGCCTGTTGCCTAAGTACGAAATGTGTATGGATGTCCTATGTTATCATCCGGGGGTGGTTTTTAGGTTGAAGTCGATGTGGAGATGACGGACAGATTCGTCAGTGTGGTAATTTGTAGAATAGATGGATGTGGGTCCAGTGGCGTAGACCTAGCTCTCTTCATGGGTCAGGTAGGGTCCTTAAGGGTTATGCACCCTTGGGTCCTAACAGCAGGTCGTCCTGGTTTAGTTTGCGGCCTCGCAAACTGGTCTGAGTGCTAAGGGTGGTGTCTTGTTCTTCCCTTCTTCCGGGTCTTCCTCTTCTTTTCTTCTTTCCTCTTCTTTTCTCCTTCGGATGCTGTGTCGGAGTAGTTGTGTGTGTGTCTCTGTGACGTTGTTAAAGGGGAGTGCGCTCTCTATAGGGGCAGGTTTTAAGGGGTGGTACAATATTTTTCATATACATTTGTTATATAGCATTTGTTTATATATATATATATATATATATATATATATATATATAGCCATGCGCATCGTGATTCGTCGTTGGTGATATAAAAATAAACATGTATAAAACATTGCCATAATTGCTGTTCGCCTAATTGCAAAGAGGAAAAAACATAGTAATGAAAAAAATGCTCTTTGCGTCCATAATGTGTACAATCAATGTAGGTTTACAATGTAAATCGTGTTTAAGTGGAAAGAAGTAAGAGAAAAGTAAAATAAGTGCCCTGTGGTGTAATTTTAAGGGTATGTATTAAAATAAGTTTATTTTGTAGGGATAAAAAGAGCGCTTGTACAAATTTATCGTTAGAAGAGTGAAATGGAAAATTGATGTGTATAAATGTGTGCGTACAAGTTGATAGTGTGTTTTTGGCGTATACAATGCGCCGTGATCACTGGTGAAGAAAAAAAATACAACAATAACAACAACAATCATTATACTATTTATGTACCTGGTACCTGGTACCTCCTGCTCATAAACAATGTTTTCGTTAGTCGGAGCGCTTACCTGGCCATCTTATTCATATACTTATGCTCGCGCTATTACTTATCCTATACATGTGCTTTGCACTCCTAGCGGCCGTTTTTAATCTTAGCGGAGTGAGTAATCCGCTTGTCTGTTTAATTTAGCTTATACCCTAGCGGTTTTCCTTCCGTGGGAAAGAATTCCACTCTTGATAACCAGGGGTCGGCGCTTACAAATTTGAACCCACCGTGGCTACCGCATGGCGTGCTTTCATTGCACGTTTTTGTATCTGCGTCGACGATGTTCAAAGCCCCACGGCCGATACTCATCGTCGCACGCTGGCACCGCTACCTTAGTGGTGCGATTAAAGCCGCTGAATCAGTGTATTTGTCTGATAGTGATGGAGAGTGTAATCGATTTGTATGTGGCAAAATTATTTACAATGGGTGTGCGTAATATACATTTATCTGCACCTGTGAAAAAAATGGAAACTAGACATTTGTTAATATGGATGTCGCTTTGCCTGTAAATATAAAACATTTTTATTAGGTCTATTAATAACATTCACTCATTCAAATTATGTCTCACTTTCACTCTATATTTATGCTGTCGCGCGCCTTATAGTTAGCTATGCCGGCTAAGGTGTTAACTTAGGGCTTATATATATATATGTGTGTACGCTACGCTTGCCGCCGCCCTTGGGATCCCTTCGGACGTCTGAGCGTGTCGATTTTTACGTCGCTTCTTCGACGCCTATTCGACGACCTGCCGGTCTTATCCTGCCGTGCTCACTGGACTTATGGTGCCGGGCACCGTTTATAATCGTATTTTCGCCTTATCCTCGGTCTTACCTTGCCCTTGAGGTCTTACAGTGCCGGGTGCGCAGTTTCGGGTTTAAGGGGACCTCTATGGGATCTTGCCCTACCGAGTTCGCTTTCGGTCTCTTCGTGTGCTCCTGTCTCTCGTGTGCTGATTGTGTGCTCCTGTCCTCCCTATTCGCCTGGTTTTCCCCCCTGCGGGATTATCGCAATGTGATCACTTAGGCTTTTATGTTTAGAGTCGCATATAATGAGCGCTATATTTCATATGATATCATCGGACTTGCATGCCGGATTCGCTATTTCGCGCTTTTAGCCCTTGCTCTGAAGGTCGCTACCTTCATTTAATGCTTTAGGGGCTCGCTGCCACGCTATTTATTTTTGGCTATACGCTTATCGTACGTCTTATCGGCGGTGTGTCGACGCTGCCGTGTCGATGCTAGTCGCCGTTTTGTCGACGCGTTGTCGACGCGTTGTCGACGTGTTTCTTCGCCCCTTGTATCGGGCTTGCCGACGATTTATCGACGCTTGTCGACGATTTATCGATGCTTGTCGACGATTTATCGACGTGATTTTCACCCCTGTTGTTCTTCCCTGTTGTCCCTTTGTGGGCCTCCCCTTGCCTGAATTGTAGCAATTTTCATCTGCTCCATTTGGTGTATCATGTCGTCCAGCTATGGTCTACATCCTCCTGGGGTGGATTGACATGGTGATCAATGGTCTTTTCTGTCGCCTTCTCCGTCATTTTCCTCCCTTCCTCAATTATCTTAATGTTATTCAGCATTTGTTGTACTGTTGGATTGTTCATGATGCAGAGTTTATCTACTAATGATGGCCTAAGCCCCTGCATTAGTAGCTTGATTTTTTGCTTGTCGGGCATCGCTGGGTTGTATTTGTTGCACATCAGCAGTTTTGAATTAACGCATGCCTGTGCCTTCTCCGTGGGCCCCTGTGTTCTGCCGCGGATTTGATCGCATAGATCGTCCTCGTCTGGTATGAGCCTGAACTCTTGGGTTAATAGTTGGGCTAGTTCGTCCCATGTAGTTTCTTCTAGATGGCCCTCGTGAAGCTCATACCAGGTAAGCGCCGCTCCCGTGAGGTATGCGGGTAAGAGGCGACTCTTGGCCTCGTTTACCCCAGCCATTTATCCTAGACGTCCGGTTAAATGCTTTTAAGTACTCTTCGGAGTCCTGCCCGTCCCCTGAATACTTCGCTGGCTGGATCATGGGATACTTCATTGGTAAGGCCATTTTGCGTTCGTTTATATCCCCCTGACTGTGTAAAGTTTCGTGGCTGTTTATACTAGCTCGCCTACTATCGTGTTCTGAAGTGTCAGCGTTCGTGTTATTGTTTGCGAGGATGAGGTTTTGCGGTTGCGTGAAGTGTGTATGATTGGCCTGAGAAGTCCCGGGTTCGCCTTGTGTAGATTGCAATATTGGTTGTGTATTAAATAACTCTGTTTCCGCAATATTGTCGAGGGACAGGTTGTGGTCGATTTGCGCCCCTTGTACGCTTTCAAGTGCGTTATTTATGTTCTGTTCTAGTGTCTGAGCTATGGCTAGAATATCCTCAATTAATCCTCCGTTTATTGTTCTCTCCTCAGTGTCTTTCAATTGTTGTATGAGCACGTGCAAGCCGTTGTGTGTCAATTATGCATTGTAATGTGTTATGGGGAAGTATGGGGCTGTCGTCTTCACAAACGTTACCATCCGACGATGAACTCCTATCGTTTTCACTTTGCGCCTGCACCCTTGTGAGAGGAGGTGCGTGGACTAGCGAATTAGGGTATCGTATCCTAAGTTCTAGGGCCCCAGCTTCCAATTCAGCTATTAGGCGACCCGCGTTACTTTCGTCGATTAGGTCTGCGTTGCCAACTGTGATTTTAGGGCGTAGTGGCTTGGTGTTAGCGGCGAGGTGGTGGGCTGCGTCCCTAACTGTACGTCTGACCTTACTGACTTTCTTGAACCTTAGCATGGAGTCTTGCCCGGTCTCTCTTCACCTTCTGGGAGTGCCCCTACCGCTTGTCTGTATTTACTGTAAATATCCTAAGGGCTGGGTGGAAGGGAGCTACTAAATATATAGCGCTCCTAAGAAATCCCTTTTCTATTGCTCTTGGCTAGAAACAAAATTCCTTACGAAGTAGCTCCCTAAAAAAAATCCCTATTTTCTGTTTGGCTGCTTGGGTACTAGGTCGGCTAGCCCTAGGGGTTGTTGTTTAACCCCCTGTCTGTACGAGGACTGGTGTATTCTTTGTAATACACGGTAAGATAGAGTAAACTTTTACTTCTCTTAGTTCATTCCTTCCCTTTTCTCAAACACCAACAGTGATCTTCTAATTTCTCCTTGTTGGTCATTTCTCTTATGTTTCCTGTGAGTCTGTTCTAGATATATATCTTCCATGACCCACCTAGCGTCATCTAGCAGCAAATCTCTGAAGTTCCCCAATTCTTCCCTGTACAAGAGGACTTCCTTATCAATCTGGCCACCAGATCTCGTCGCCATCGCCAGCTATCATCTCCGTGATCAAGAGAACTTCGTCTACTTTTTCACCCACCAGGCTGCGATAGTGTCGCCTACTATCAACTCTTTGAAGACCATTTCATCAAGAAAAAAAATTTTTTTTTGTCATGTTGGTTATTCTTATATGTATTCCTTTTGTTTCCTACCCCCACTCTTTTCCCTTCCCTGGTCCCTCTGTGCTTCGCTGAGCGTGTCTCACTTGTACGTCGGAAGTCGATTCAGTCAGAGCTCAGCTAGAGCTCGCCTCCTCAACTAAAGAGGCAATCTTTTAATTCCACGCCATGTTGGAACTTTAATCTCAACCGTCAAAGGGAACTTCACCTTCGCCATGAAGCGAAGATAAGTACCGACTTCAGGTTTTGACCTCATTCTCATCGTCTTTTAATAGCCACATGCTTTTAATGATCATTTTATAGGCAGTGTGAGATTACTATATTTGGGGCAATAATCATCCTTCGCGGGATTTTCCATGTTGGGCTTTTGTCTGTCTAAGCCAATCTTAATAGAAAGCAGCATTTCTTATGCTTATTAAATGAGAGATCTTCTCACAACGTGGGATACCATTGAATACCCACTGTCAATAAAATACTTAGCTCGTTCCACCGCTGGAATAACTTTTGCCCTATTCTTCAGTCAGAATTGCTCTGGAACCTTCCAGAATCTGCACTCTATCTACCAGTCATACCGTCATGTATTTTCCACTCACATGTGTGAATACTTTTTCAAGTTAAGGAATTTTCCTTATGAATTAACGCTCAATAGCTAATTTTTCTTCCTCCGTTGGGATTTTCTCTGGCGCATTTAACTGTAATCTACAACTTTCTCAAGAAATAGACTCTCGCAAATCTAGTGTAACTAGTTATTTTCCATAATTGCAATAACTTTCTTTGCCATAAACTGTTGTGCTACTACAGTGAACTTTTCATCTATTCCAACAGACTATAGTGAAAAATAGTGTTTGTTCAATATTTCTTCCGCGTCGCGCCCGTCCGATTATTATAAATACGGCCATGAACATTTATCCTCGATCCCATTTGATTTTTCCCAAACCTCTTACTAACAAACCATAATAATAAAATTGTTACTTTAGGTCTTTTTCAATGAGGTGTCACTCTAAAGACGTGCCCTCCCTCGTTTGCTTATTTATCATAAATTAATGTCTGTAAAACTACGTGTCTGGTACACGTCTCAAATTATGTTGTTTCTCCCTTCTAATCAGGGAATACAATTCTTTCAACTCATAAGTGAGTTATTTCTAGGTTTCACGAAAGGGAAACTTGCCCTATTTGTTTCGTGATTCCTACTTAAACATAGGAGGTATAGAAACTTCCTTTCGATTTTTCTCTTTAGGTTTCACAATAAGTGACCTGCCCTATTTGCATAATACAACCAAGTAATTCAGCTTTAATATAAGAAGTCATAGGAACTTCTCTTTTATTCTTCCTACTTTTTGTCGTTGTTACTTTCGAAGTTGTTACTCTTTCTAAGATATTTATCTAGAATTCCTTAAAGTACCCATCTTGTACTTGATTTATTGTCTAACTTCAATCACTTTAATTGTCTTTAAATTTTTTATTTTATCTTCGCCATTTCAAAATCTTGCGAAGATTTTAAAACATATAAAGGTTTGAAACCAAAAGAATTGTTAATTGCCTGGCGCAAACTTTAGATGTTTTTCGGAGGTCTGTGACCCCATTTGTTACAAAGTCTAAATTATATATTTGTTAAAACTACTACCCAACATTGTTAAATTCATTACACTCTTCAACTTTGTTAAATAAATTAAATATTTGTTTTTGGATCCAACTTTCCTAACTCTTCCTAGGTTCATGCCCTCGTTAGTGCAAATAAATGTATTGATAGGGTGTTCACTACTTGTTGCATTTGAGCAAGTACTCATAATTATAACTTATGTCAAACTCTCTTCCTATTTCTCCATCCTTTTTTCTCTGGTCCGAAACCCACTTCCTTTTCTTAATCATCTTCCCTTGGGGGTTAAGTTATTCCCCAGCCAATAATCTACCCAAAATTTGGTCCCAGAAACCCGGGAGAGTCCATTTGTCATTTTTTTCTCAAGGGTTATTTGACAATATTTTGCAAATCATTAATGTCTGCTTTGAATTTTTCAGCTATAACTACATCGTGCAAAGCCTGTGAAGTGGAAAGAGGCCACTCCTGTCTCCTTTGGCGTGTCCCTTTCTTTCAACTTATTTGCTGCTGCCGGCCTGACAGCATTTCCAAGGTTCCACAGTTTCGTAAGTTATACTTTAATTTACCTACTTTGTCATGGCTCCTACTGAAAAGAATAAGGATGAAAAACTTACTTCTAAACGAGCATCCTATAAAGGGCAAATTACCCGATTCAGAAAATACATCAAAGAGCTAGATCCCTCAGAAGCTCAATTAGACTTGTTAAAACATCGTGTAAGGGATTTTGAACGTTCATATGATAATTATTGTAACATCCAAACTGAAATAGAAACTTGTATGCTTAATCAAACCGAAGATCGAGTCGAAGTAGAAAACCAATATTACGAAGGTATAGGTTCTGCTTTCAAAATAATACGCCAACTCGAAGAAGAACAGAAAAAGGACGGTTATGTTCCTGGTTCCCTTCACGAACAACAAACCTCTTTTCGCGATGGTACTCACAAGCCCAAACCAATTCTACCTAAGATTGATTTACCCCACTTCTCTGGAGACGAATCTACTTGGGATTCTTTCTATGAATTATTTTGCTCTCTTGTTCATGACAATGAAGACATTCAAGTCATCTACAAGTTTCATTATTTGAGATCTATCCTCCGAGGTCAAGCTCTGCAGTTAGTTGAAGCACTCCCATTAAGTGCCAAAAACTACCCCATTGCCTTTAACTTATTGAAAGAAAGATACGGAAATTTGGCCCTATTCAATCTACCTGCGTCACAGCACAATGACGTCACTAGTTTGCGTACTCTCATTGATACTACACAACTTCACGTTAAAGCTCTGTCCCAATTAGATCAACCCACTGAACACTGGGACACTTTCCTAATACATTTAGTGGTTTCTAAAGTTGATGTTGCTACCCTCAAAGCTTGGGAGATTGAACTTTCTAGAGATGACGATTACTCTTACGAGCATTTAGTCACTTTCATAAATGCTAGATGCCAACTCTTAACCGCTTTAGCTAATCAAAGTGAACCCTCATCCCCGAGTTCTTAATTTGAATTAATGTCTCTTAAACCCAAAAGCGAACGCTTAGCGTCTAGTACTCAAAAACCTGAGTCCAGCTCATCTAAATTTAAATCAAACTCTACTGGTTACCCAAGTAGGTCTAGTGAACGCCGTATTGCTAGCTCTCTTGTTTTAAACACTCAAAGCGAACCCCGCAAGAGTTTAAATGAACCTTTAAAGTGCATACTTTGTAAAGATTCCCACGCCTTATATCTATGTAAATCCTTTAAAGAACTGGTAGTCGACGACAGAAGAAAATTAGTTTCCCAGAATAAACATTGTTTCAACTGCCTAGCACCCACGCATTCTGCTTCAAATTGCAAGTCCACAAGACTTTGCTTCCATTGTGAAAAAGCTCATCACACTTTACTACATCGTCATGATCAGGCAAGGTCAACGACAGCATCTACTTCTCAGAAAAGTGGCAATGCTAACAGTTCCAATGCTTCATCGTACATTCAAAATGCCAAGTCCATTCGTAGTGCCCAAGTATTATTGTCTACCGTCCAAATCGAAGTTCAGGATAACTTTGGCAACTGGGTCCGTGCACGCGGTCTTCTTGATTCAGCGGCAACTCATGATTTTGTGTCTAATTCTTTGATTAGAAAACTGGGCCTACCTGTAAACCCCACTTCTATTAACGTATCGGGCATTAACAGCTCAAAATCGAAAGCGTTACAGTTCTCAAAGCTAACCATAAGAGACATTTGTCACAGAAACAACTTTCTCAAACTGAATTGTCTCATCCTCAATAGCATTGGAGAAGATACTCCAAGTCACTCTGTGGATATTTCAGGTTTAAACATTCCCTCGCATTTAAGGCTAGCCGATCCTAGCAACGTACAAAACCCCATTGACATACTCTTTAGTGCCAATGTTTTCTGGAATTGCCTTCGTAAACATGTTCGCAAGTTGTCCTCAAACGTGGTCGCCAGAGACACTAATTTTGGATGGATCGTCACCGGTCAACTTCCCCATTATTCTCCCCAACCCGCATCGCAATGTTACTTCGCCAATACTGACATGGAACAGTTTTGGAGGCTCGAAAGAGTTGATTCTCCTAACGTGACCTCTTCAGAAAACGAATTCTGTGAGCAACTTTTCCTGAACACTACCATTCGCTCTTCTGAAGGTCGGTCCATTGTTCAAATGCCAAGATTACATAATCCTCCTAAACTTATTAACTCTCAACCCAAAGCTCGAAAAGCTCTCTTTGCTATCGAGAGCAAATTCAAAAAAGAACCTCTCGTTAAACAGCAGTACACTGACTTTATGGATGAGTATGAAAGCTTAGATCATATGGAAGTTGTTAACAAATCTGATGACGAATTGCACCCCCCAATTGAAACGGTTTATTTAAATCATCATCCCGTGTGGAAAAACCCTCTTGTAAAAGATAAAATCCGAGTTGTTTTTAATGGTTCATCACCTGACGTTAATGGCAACAGCCTTAACGATACTCTTTACCCAGGTCCTGCTATTCAGTCAGATCTATCTGCTATACTCTTAAACTTTCGATTATTTCCCATAGCTGTCGTAGCTGATATAAAACAGATGTACCGTCAAGTTTTAATTCAACCGGAACAACGAGATCTCCAAAGAATCTTGTGGCGTGATGAAATCAGTAAGCCCATTAAGATACTTCGCTTAAAAACGGTTACTTATGGCTTAAAACCCTCTGCTTTCCTTGCTATCCGATCCCTACACTTGCTAGCCTCACAAGATGGTCATTTATTTAATTCCAAAGCCTCTGAAGCACTAACTACGTCATTCTATGTTGACGATTATTTGCAGTCCTTCCCCACTTTGGAGGAAGCTTCTTTTGTGTCCTTAGAACTTCAGGCATTGCTAAGGAATGGAGGTTTCCCACTTCCTAAGTGGAATTCCAACTCCCCTGAGTTTCTCGCCCAGTTTCCCATCGAAGACGTAGATCCTTCCTCTGTCGAAATTTGTGGAAACTCCGAATCTATAAAAACTCTAGGAGTTCATTGGTGCACTAGCACTGACACTCTCATCTATAAAATTTCGCTCGCAGAAGAGATCCCTGACACAAAAAGACAAATTCTCTCTGAAATTGCAAAAATTTTTGATCCGCTTCAATTCCTTGCCCCAGTTATCGTCATAGCCAAACTTTTCATGCAAGAGCTATGGTCGCTCCAATGTGAATGGGACGACACTGTTCCCCTTTCTTTTCTTAACAGATGGCTCTCTTTTCGCAGCAATTTGCTTGATCTTTCCCTCATTGAAATTCCTAGGAATTTAATTAACGCTCATTCTAATGCATCTTTTTTCCTTCATGTGTTCGCGGATAGTTCCGAAAAAGCTTACGGTTGCTGTGCATATTTGGTTTATCGCGGTTCATTAAATGGATCTTCAGTTTCCAACCTTGTTTGTGCCAAATCGAAGGTGGCTCCTCTTAAAACTATCACTTTGCCTAGGCTTGAATTGTGTGCTGCACTCATGGCTGCAGAACTTGTTAAGAAATTACGGGAAGTATTAAAAGTCGGATTCTCGCAAATCTATCTCTGGAGCGATTCCATGATCACCCTTTCTTGGATCGACAAGAATCCCGCTCACTGGCAAACTTTTGTTGCAAACAGGGTTTCCAAAATTCAAACTCTTTCTTTGGGATGTCAATGGAGGCATGTGCCCAGCGCTGACAACCCAGCCGACATTATCTCTCGTGGATGTTTACCCTCTCAATTGGTAGCTTCCCAGTTGTACTGGCATGGGCCCTCGTGGTTAATCGAAGACTCTTCTTGTTGGCCTTCTAAACCTCCAGCTACAAACTCCAACTTGCCTGACGCTAAAGTATCTATATCTATTGCTTCGTGTCTTGTTTCCAACGTTTCTCATCCCATGTTGTCCCGCTATTCTTCCTTTTACAAATTAATTCGAATTGTCGCCTATCTTCTTAGATGGAAATATCTTGTGGTTGACCAACCTCTTCCCCCCAAACCACACCTTACCAATCATGAATTGAATCTCGCTACCATTAAGGTTTTACAACTGACACAGCAAGAAGTTTTTTCTTCTGAATTGTCTTTACTTTCTTCTAAAAGAGATCTTCCCAAATCCAGTCGTCTTCGTGCTTTGGCCCCGTTCCTTGATGACAATAGGTTACTCAGGGTAGGTGGAAGGCTCTCGCAATCTTTGCTCTCTGAGGACAAAAAGCATCCCGTTATTTTGCCTTCCAAACATCACGTAACTTCCTTAATTATACGTGACTTTCATTATCGTAATCTGCCTGTTGGTACACGCACTCTGCTTTGCCTCTTAAGGGAAAAGTACTGGATTATAAATGGAATTCACGAAGTTTCCTCTGTAATTCACATGTGCATTCCTTGCTTCGAAGCGAAACCTAAAGTCAATACTCAATTAATGAGCGATCTGCCCTCTTTTCGCTCTTCTCCTATACGTCCATTTGCTCTAACTGGTGTGGACTATATGGGTCCGTTCCAATGTCAACGAAATTCCCCTGAAGCTAAACGCAAATTGTTTGGTAAGCTCTATGTTTCTCTCTTTGTTTGCATGGTTACTGGCGCGATCCATTTGGAACTAGTAACGAATGCCTCTACTTCTTACATTTTAGCAGCTGTCTCTCGCTTCGCTGCTAGGCGTGGTGTTCCTTCGGAGATGTTCTCTGATAACGCTTCCACTTTTCAAGGCGCAGCTTCCTTGTGGATGAAAGCTCTCACATCTTCTCCTGCCATGGAACAGATTTCTAATTTTTCCTACTCAAAGGGTTTCAAATGGCGTTTTATACCTCCCTACGCTCCTCATCACGGTGGTAGGAGGGAATCCTGCGTAAAGCTCACTAAACGTCATTTAAGAAAGGTTTTAGATAATCGCTTTCTGACTTATGAAGAATTTAATTCACTGTCCGTTCTGATTGAAGATGTTGTTAATTCTCGCCCTTTAACTCCGCTTTCCAATGACCCTGATGACCTGCTTCCACTCACACCTGGTCACTTCCTTATAGGCACTTCTCTTTCTGCCCCTCCTCCCCTTCCCAATTCTTACAAGGATTCTAATTTACCTATCGTTTGGCGTAAACTTGAAGCCCTCCGCAATTCTTTCTGGAAGAGGTGGAACTTGGAATACTTAACTTCCTTGCAACGGAGACAGAAGTGGTTTCTTTCCAATCCCGACATCAAAGTGGAGGACTTGGTCCTGGTTAGGGATGTTTCTCCTCCCCTGGTCTGGATTTCTGGTAGAGTGACCGAGTGTTATCCTGGAAGGGATGGGAGAGTTAGGGTAGCCAGAATCTTGACTACTAACGGTCACATCATAAGACCACTGTCTTTAATTGCTCCATTACCTTTGAATTTTTAATTGTTTATATTGTTCTCTCTTGGTGTATACACCTCCCATCTTGGTGAATTCTTTGTAATACACAATAAGATAGAGAAAACGTTTACTTCTCTTTGATAGTTCATTCCTTCCTTTTTCTCAAACACCAACAGTGATCTTCTAATTTCTCCTTGTTGGTCATGTCTCTTATGTTTATTGTGAGTCTGTTCTAGATATATATCTTCCATGACCCACCTAGCGTCATCTAGCAGCGAATCTCTGAAGTTCCCCAATTCTTCCCTGTACAAGAGGACTTCCTTATCAATCTGGCCACCAGATCTCGTCGCCATCGCCAGCTATCATCTCCGTGATCAAGAGAACTTCGTCTACTTTTTCACCCACCAGGCTGCGATAATGTCGCCTACTATCAACACTTTGAAGACCATTTCATCAAGAAAAAATATTTTTTTGGTCATGTTGGTCATTCTTATATGTATTCCTTTTGTTTCCTACCCCCACTCTTTTCCCTTCCTGGTCCCTCTGTGCTTCGCTGAGCGTGTCTCACTTGTACGTCGGAAGTCGATTCAGTCAGAGCTCAGCTAGAGCTCGCCTCCTCAACTAAAGAGGCAATCTTTTAATTCCACGCCATGTTGGAACTTTAATCTCAACCGTCAAAGGGAACTTCACCTTCGCCATGAAGCGAAGATAAGTACCGACTTCAGGTTTTAACCTCATTCTCATCGTCTTTTAATAGCCACATGCTTTTAATGATCATTTTATAGGCAGTGTGAGATTACTATATTTTGGGGCAATAATCATCCTTCGCGGGATTTTCCATGTTGGGCCTTTGTCTGTCTAAGCCAATCTTAATAGAAAGCAGCATTTCTTATGCTTATTAAATGAGAGATCTTCTCACAACGTGGGATACCATTGAATACCCACTGTCAATAAAAATACTTAGCTCGTTCCACCGCTGGAATAACTTTTGCCCTATTCTTCAGTCAGAATTGCTCTGGAACCTTCCAGAATCTGCACTCTATCTACCAGTCATACCGTCATGTATTTTCCACTCACATGTGTGAATACTTTTTCAAGTTAAGGAATTTTCCTTATGAATTAACGCTCAATAGCTAATTTTTCTTCCTCCGTTGGGATTTTTCTCTGGCGCATTTAACTGTAATCTACAACTTTCTCAAGAAATAGACTCTCGCAAATCTAGTGTAACTAGTTATTTTCCATAATTGCAATAACTTTCTTTGCCATAAACTGTTGTGCTACTACAGTGAACTTTTCATCTATTCCAACAGACTATAGTGAAAAATAGTGTTTGTTCAATATTTCTTCCGCGTCGCGCCCGTCCGATTATTATAAATACGGGCATGAACATTTATCCTCAATCCCATTTGATTTTTCCCAAACCTCTTAATAACAAACCATAATAATAAAATTGTTACTTTAGGTCTTCTTCAATGAGGTGTCACTCTAAAGACGTGCCCTCCCTCGTTTGCTTATTTATCATAAATTAATGTCTGTAAAACTACGTGTCTGGTACACGTCTCAAATTATGTTGTTTCCCCTTCTAATCAGGGAATACAATTCTTTCAACTCATAAGTGAGTTATTTCTAGGTTTCACGAAAGGGAAACTTGCCCTATTTGTTTCGTGATTCCTACTTAAACATAGGAGGTATAGAAACTTCCTTTCGATTTTTCTCTTCAGGTTTCACAATAAGTGACCTGCCCTATTTGCATAATACAACCAAGTAATTCAGCTTTAATATAAGAAGTTATAGGAACTTCTCTTTTATTCTTCCTACTTTTTGTCGTTGTAAGTTTCGAAGTTGTTACACTTTCTAAGATATTTATCTAGAATTCCTTAAAGTACCCACCTTGTACTTGATTTATTGTCTAACTTCAATCACTTTAATTGTCTTTAATTTTTTTATTTTATCTTCGCCATTTCAAAATCTTGCGAAGATTTTAAAACATATAAAGGTTTGAAACCAAAAGAATTGTTAATTGCCTGGCGCAAACTTTAGATGTTTTTCGGAGGTCTGTGACCCCATTTGTTACAAAGTCTAAATTATATATTTGTTAAAACTACTACCCAACATTGTTAAATTCATTACACTCTTCAACTTTGTTAAATAAATTAAATATTTGTTTTTGGATCCTGCTTTCCTAACTCTTCCTAGGTCCATGCCCTCGTTAGTGCAAATAAATGTATTGATGGGGTGTTCACTACTTGTTGCATTTGAGGAAGTACTCATAATTATAACTTATGTCTAACTCTCTTCCTATTTCTCCATCCTTTTTTCTCTGGTCCGAAACCCACTTCCTTTTCTTAATCATCTTCCCTTGGGGGTTAGGTTATTCCCCAGCCAATAATCTACCCAAGGACTACCCGGCCTCCACCAATTGTTCTGGACCTGAAATAGGGGTAGGTCCGAACGGGAGTGTAAGTGTTTGAATTTAGAGGGGGCTGTTCGAACGGGGGGGGGGGGGGGGGGGCGAGCGAGATACCGCAGAGGTGCGGTGACCCAGAATGTATAAGTGTGTGTTGTTTGATTGGGGCAGGCTCTACGTTATGGGGCGTTAATCTATGGGGTGCGTTATAGAAATGGGGAGCTAATAGCCTCCTGAAACAAACGGTGTGATTAAGCACTACAAGTAGCTGCTGACCGCGCAGTTACTTTAGACGGTCGAGGGCCCGGTGAATCAAGGCTAGCGCTCTTCAAACTGACTGGCTCAGCACTTCTATAATAATAATAAACACTGGCAGGTTGAGGTGTCAGGTGGGGAATTAGGGAATAAAGCCAAAGGTGTAGTAATGATCGTGTACAATGAGTTGATGATGGTAGTAATTAGTTTATTACTACCAGGAGTGTTAATGTGGTGTTCCACTACTTGGGAACGTGTTGACAATTGTATTACAATAAATAAATATTAGGTGTGAATATTGGTGAGGAACACAAGTGCAAAAATGTGTTAGGATCATAGAGATGCGCAATTACTCCTGGAGAGACGTCTGGTTACAGTCGGCGATAGCCTCCGGCCAAGATAGGTGATGGGGCTATTCCAGGTCCAGTTTATATTGGTTTTGGACCTGCTGAGTCGGCATTGTGTAAGTGTTGATGTTCCACTTAACACTCGTATGGATGTGTTGTGGAAATGATGCAACTATTAGCTTGGCGGCCTGTGGTGACCGGCTGCCTGTTGCCTAAGTACGAAATGTGTATGGATGTCCTATGTTATCATCCGGGGGTGGTTTTCAGGTTGAAGTCGATGTGGAGATGAGGGACAGATTCGTCAGTGTGGTAATTTGTAGAATAGATGGATGTGGGTCCAGTGGCGTAGGCCTAGCTCTCTTCATGGGTCAGGTAGGGTCCTTAAGGGTGTATGCACCCTTGGGCCCTAACCAGTGAATGAAGTGGGGAAAAAACAGAGGCGGTATGCTATCCGAAGATATTTCCCTGTCATACCTCAACTTCAAAAAAGCATACCCCTCCCTTACAACGTAACATGATATGCAGGAAATTGTTCTATTCACTCAGAATTGCGTCATGCTCAAGTAATAAATTTTATTTTTCACTTAAAAATATATATGTGTGAATTATTATTTAGGCTATATAGATAAATAAAATTAAATGAGTTAAGTGGGGAACTAAATTAATTTTTGTTTATTTGTTACTGACATATAATTAGCATCCGTATAAGAGGAAACATTAACAGTAAATGTGTCTAAGTCACAATAGATTGGTCTGAGAATCACACAAAGATAGCATCTGAAAATACAGTACAGCAATATAAACAGTAAAGTCTACATTGTAAAAAATACATAAAATTAAGACTGATAGGCCTAACTTAAATAGGAAAAAATTATTAAATGCACTTATCATTAACTTAACGAAAAATAGTGTTTCGAAATTTGTGCTTTTGCAGAACGGTTCATTTTACTTGTAGCCTACCATTTTATTCCTGTAGAAACTCCCAGACTACTTTTAACCCTGGAGGAGAGACATCTGACATGTTTCGCTTCATGGAGTTGTTGTCATCAGCACTGCGACGTCCCTTACCTAGCCATGCCTTAACATATTTCTCAGGCTTGAACTTGTGAAATGGGGTCCCAACCAACTTCAAAAAGACTAAGTTTCCAGCAGTTTTCACCTGAAGCTGATTCCTCTCAGGTGAATATATACGTTCATGGCACTAAAAGGTCGTTCCCATTCTGCTGTGGATATGATTAAGGTTTTCACAGCCCTAAGAAGTGGTTTCAGCTCATCAGATACTGTTTTGTCTGATGCATACGGCCTCCAGTTACACTTTCCCCGATGGAACCTATACAAAATTTCTCACACAGATATTTTATTTTACTGTCTCCAAAACAAACATCACTGGCCACATATTCTGGCCACTTTGTTTCATCAAATACTTCTAAATTACGGTACTTAGAAGTTCTGGATACTTTGCTGCAAGAGATTGTGCAGTACAAGCAGAAGATCTCGAAGACCGGCTGTTTAGCATTCGTTTTCCCATTTCTTCCACAAGTAGACTGTAGAAGGCTTGTTCATCAATTATGTGCACTCCTCCAGGTCCATGCAAGTTCACACGATTTAGTTCCTTACACTCGACTGCACTTCTTGCTAATTCTGTATACTCCCCAGGTCGGGTTTGTAAAGAGTGGAAAACTTGAAGTTTTTGGAGTACTAGCTTATGAGCCTGAATAACAGACATCTCCCTCTTCTGCAATTGAAGCGACAGATCCTCTAATTCATTCAGAGCATCTATCATCAAACCCATATTCAGGATAAAGTTTATATCAGTTAGACGATCCAGCAGTCCTTTGTACTGGGCCCATTCTTTAGAGTCTCTTGTTTGGTCCTCCTTGGTGCTATTAAAATGGAGGGCGAGTGCTGCAAAATCTTTCCAAATGGCCCTAACTGATCTAGCACTTGACGAAACCCATCTAACTCCTAAAATTCTTCCTATAACTTGAATTTTAGTACTCAGATTTGATGCACAATGCTGCAATTGGTTTTTGTTCTTTGGTGTTGCATGGCATAGGGAATACAATTTATCAAAAAAGTTCCTCATGTGGTTGATAGCTGTCAGCTTGGAAACAACATCACCATCTGTTAACTCGAGACGGTGGTTAGCACAGTGCCATATAAAAAGCTGAGGGAATGCTTGCTGGAGTCTTACTGCCAATCCTGATACACTCCCTAGCATATTATTAGATGCACCATTACAAGCAAATGATATAAAATTGCTGGCTAAAGACTCTTGTGAAAAATGCTGAAGAAGATTAGACTTTAAGGAATCATATATACATTGAGCTGAGGTGTTTGGAAGTTCAACTAGATCGAAAAATATGCTGCTGGTTTCTTCAGAATTATTAAAATTCACCCGAAGACAAATACAAAGAACAGATTTTTGACCCACTGAAGTTGACTCGTCCACCATCACACCAATCCTGAGGTCGTTTTCAACAATTTGTTTAACAACAGTTTTCCTCATTTCTTTACCAATCAGATTGGTAATGTCAGCACAGGAATGTTTGGAATGCAAAATCTGTCCCATATCTAAACCATTTGCTCTTTGTGCATCAATCCAGGATGGTAGATCAGAAAATGGCCTTCCTAGCTTTGCAAGATTGTACACTGTGCGAAAAACTCTGCATGTATTCTCGTGGTAAACCCCTTCTTGTTTTGCAGTTGTGTTTTGAAGAACTTGTTTCTTGGCCTCCTCAAGAATTTTAACACACTGACCATGGGCATGGGAATTCTTGTGATCAAAGATTTTTTTTTCTTATTGCCTGACGCATTTTCACATCACTATCAGCAGAAGCCTTTACAGAATAAGAACACCACTCATTTGGTAAGCGGGTTCGTTCTGATTAAAAAGCACCCAAAGTTCCACGTGCTCTGACGCATACTTTGCAACCGAATCCTTTTGTTTCGGTTTTGTAGGATAACCATTCGTGTTCTTTGAATTTAGTTTTCCACTGAGCAGGACACAGAAATGTTGGCAAACATTCAAAATCTGCATTATCTAGGCCTACATTGTTGGTTTCTATTTCACTTGTGCTTTGTTGTCTGTGAGAGGTGAGAGACAAAGCCGATTTCGTCAAATTTTTCACAGACCGATTATCTTCAACACAATCATCAGTTTCGCTGAAATTTCTCTTTTGTCCTCTTACGGCAAATTTATCCATGATATCAGCTCTGCAGCCGATGCTGATAAGAATACTTTAGTTGCAATGATGCTACTTGATACACAATCGTACTGACCATACATCACAACACTAGTTTTTAACCCGACAACGAGACGGGAGACAATCGTCTGTTTAATTAAGTTCCTCCACGAGTAACCAACCTTGCTTTATAGATTTTCGCCAAGCAGGAGCCCAAAAGTCAAGAATATTATGTCTTGTCGATTGACAGTAGATATTTTAAAGATATTTTAATAGTAAAGGTCTATTTAAACAATGAAAAAGTTATGATATTATCTTACTGAGGAATATGTTCAAAAACATCAGATGTAGCGGTATATTCTTAAAGGCCCAGTAAACTCATGAAAATCGATTTTCTGTTTTTAATGGACTCAGATTTCGAGCTGAAGATTGGAATGTCGAAATCGGAAATTAAAAATCTCGATTAGCTTGCGCGATACGAAGATTCGAAGTTTTAGGTGACGTCACTGGAGCCTTACCGTGGGGAGCCTTACGACACGGTATTGCGCGCCACTTCCGTCTGTCTACTAACGATTGTCCGAGTGCAGAGTGAGCATGTTGTTTGGAATAAGTATTCATGTCCAGAAAAGTGAAGCCCTATCAGTTTGAACCAAAGTGCACAACATCTGGAGTAGAAAATGAACCATCAGCATCTGTTATATCGGAAAGACTGGGGAACACCGACTGGTGTAAGTGTGAACAGTGTGAGGCGATGCCCACTGCTGCTGAAAGTTGCTGCTGTACAATCAGTGAAACAATGAATGAAATGCGTGGAAGTGTGACGTGTATTGTTTGGCACGAGGACTTTTCTAATGTTGCATTAAATAACAATGTGTTAAATACTGCACGTTGTCTTCATATGGACAAAACTAATATTCCCTACGTGAGGGACAGACTGGTTATGAAAACCAACGCTACCTGGCGGTCTGTGGCCTATCGCCAGTTTGTGTACTGGGTCAACTCATGGACTCCTTTAGGAAGAAAGAAGAGGAAAGTTATACCGTCTTGTGTCGAGAAGGCAATCCGACAACAATGTCCCGATGAAGGAGGTACACACGTAGCATTCCAGGCTGCTGAGGGGCAAGAACCAGAATACTTTGATTAGTAAATTTGAAACTATTGTTACGGCTGTGAGTTTGTTTCGTCGCCTCGCCGCAAGAGTCACAGCTGCCCCGGGCTGGGCTCTGCCTCAGTGTATTACGTGCGCCTTACGCAACAGGGCTACTAGGACAAAGGGATGGTCCAGAATATTCGTGACCCAGCCAGTGATGGAAACCTTGAGAAGCCGTGAATCCTGGATGGGTCTAGAAGCATTTATTGAGTCACCGGCCTGTTATATAAGAGTGACCTGGCAAGCGGGGTGGACTGTGTTTTTCGAGCTAGTGCGTGCGTTTACCTTGAGCGACAGTTGTTGGCGACGTGACTTGCGAAACCCTAGTGAAGCTGATTCTCTTGACAGCGAAGGAGTGTGCAGCCTACAGAGGAACTGTGTTTTGAACGAGTGTGTTTTCCAGTGCAGCAGAGGTTAGTGTGGTGAATTGCGAAAGCGCCAGGGGCTGTTTCCCTAGCCAGTGGACAACGAAGCAGAGTGTAGTGGTGAGTGACTGGCTATCGTAAATAAAGGTAGCTTGCGTATTCTAGGAAGTGTTGCAGGTAGTTATATCAAGGCCACCGGTCTCATTAGGAGGAATTAACTTCTGTGGCTTCTTGACAAGTGAAAGGCAAGTGTCTCTACGAGAGGAAACTGGAGTGAGGTACTAATTGCTTGTATTTGCTATTTGTGTGGTGTATCTTTCGTGCCCGCAATAAAGCTAATACGTTTCTTTAAAAGAACAATTGTGTTCGTGCTTTCACCCAGCGTAATCCAGTTAACGGAATTGCCACTAGGGGGTGGCACGTAACACTATATATAGAATATTTTATGGCAGTCTTTTCTGAAGATGTGGTGAAACAGTCCTTTAACAATTGAATACTTCTAAGTATAAAATAAATACCTATATTAAATTATATGTTTTACACACAGTTATTTTAACAAGGGGGAGAATTAGATACAGTTTATAGATGATGAAAGCGGGTGAAATGCGAGACCACTCCATCCAAGGGCCTGTGGTCAGAAGCAATGTTTCTTGGTAGCTCCGGCTCATAGTATGGATCTTCTTCTAAGGGAGTGATGTGCTTTTGTCCATTTGCCATTCCAATTACTTCGAGAAGTATATCAGTCCTCCATCCGTATTCTTTCTCCTTATAGACCTTACTGTTAATCCACTTTTTTGATGATTTTGAGTATCACTCGTTTGATCACGTTTTACATTGTTATTGTGATCCATAATTGCTAACATAGATCGATTTACCATTCGGTGAAATGAGAAACTGGATCTTTTAGGCATGTATTTCAGTTGGACGTTATAGTATGATTCAAGGGACCCAGTGTGACAGTAATGTTTTATGCTTTGCAAGTCTTTTATAAAGCGCTTGTCTTTGAGAACGCTGGCTATGATACCATAGTCTAGAGAATTTCTATTGAGCCATTTTGCTTTTTTCGTTGGATTTTCGATTATTTTTTCGTGCTCACATTGGTGAAAGTGAGTGTTTCCTAACCATGAATGTGTGTCATAAATATGATTCATAACGGAAAAAAAATTCTCAACAAGTTGCTCCTCATTGTTCTCACATGTCATAGCTGACCACCAAAGATGATTAATAATGCTGTGTTTCCATTCTAATGTTGCGGGTACCTTGGTCACCACTGCTTGCAGCTATCTAAGCTTTTGGCAAGGTGCCACACATCAAACTCATGAATGATTCCAGGGTTCTTGGTACGAAAAAGCTTTCAAACGCCCTGATGCCGGTCGGATAAGAATAGTTCCATATTTAGTCCTTCTGAAGATAGTTTTGATAGGACTTTATCACACGCAGGCTTTTCCAACTCGCCGAAAACTTGGCCTCGTTGCAGAACAACAAAGTAAATAATTTCCTCTGAGATGATGTCCATTACAGAATATGTTGCATATTTTGCACAAAAACCTGGACTGCCAAATTGACCATCACCTGCAATCCACACCCTCCTACCGGATGACATGAGATTCTTGACGGTGTTACCACGATGCAGAGCCCATATATGCCTAATAGCTGGGGTAACGATTCGTTTCACAATTTTGTCAACGATTTCAGTAGCGCAAAACCCACTCCCGTTATGTACATACCAGTAGCCAAGGTGACTGATAACATGGAGAATTTGTTAACATGCTTATGAGATCTCCATTCGACAATATGGCCTGCTAGACAGGTCATTTGGTCACTCACAGCAGGTCCTTTAGTAGAAGGAATAGTTTGAATTACTTTCTTGCCGCAGATAAGGCACCTAGCAAAGAGAAGTAGCAGGTTCTGCCACATTAAGAACAGCAACGTAGTCTCACTGAAATGCCATGCTTTATTTTTTCTACTTACCACCTATGGCTGTAGTGTTTCATCTCCTTCCCTGTCATCGTCACCATCATCATCCTACGAGGTAGTATCACTCTCTTCATCTGCTTCATATATTGCATCACGAACACCAGGATCACTGTCACTATCGTAACACTTTGCGTTTCTAAATGTTTCTCCTCCTAATTCGCACTGTACTCCAACTGTATTGGGATTTTCAGACATGCTGGATGCATCATGGATAACACTCTCATTTTCACTGCGAACACTCTCCTTTCCACTGCAACCACTCGGGGCAACACTTGAAACACTCGCAGAGGTACATTCAATCGCTTCAGTTAAAAATTTCTTCCTAATATATTGAACCCTTGCAAAGAAGCTTATGAGACTCAGTTTCGGGGGGTGTAACAGTCTATTTCGTAAGTTGTTGTTAAAGCGCTTCATTAACATGCAGGGTAACACATAACAAAATAACATGCAGGAAGAAGTGAATACCAGGGTTATAACAAATGAATTTAATAACAGATCAACTATTTACAAGAAAATAAACAAAACAAATCTCCCAAATGACTCCCAACTGAATAAATTACTTGCCATAACTAGGCTTAATCTCAGGAGAGATTATAAATTGGACCAAATGTCCCAAATGACTTCAACGACATTGTGTACGTGTGCGGCTGTTCTACATGCTTAACGATGAGTACAAATAAATGCGAGATTCGTCACCATCCGGTAACCTTCTGAGGACGAATCTGCATTGTTTAGCGCTAGACAGACGCGGGGAACCAACTGTACACTACTTAAATTAATCTGACACTTCCTACACTAAACAAACAACAAATAATATCCGCTTGAAATTGGAATCAAGAACTGCCGTAGCAAAAACATTAATGCCTAAAATTAGGACTTTTCAGAATCAACACAAGTAAATTAGCATGTGACCAACAAAAGAAAATACACATATGACCGCCTGTCATTTTTACAAGTAAATACAACAACACCACACTGGTGTCACAACAGACAAACTAACATGACCTGAGTCATAGAAAATCACTAGGCTCAAAGCCAACATTTACAACATTAAAACAATATTCCATTCATACGATATGCGATAATTCGTAACAGACATGGCGAACTCCCCAATTAATTACGGTCCAAATGACCATCACAAAAGAACAGGGTTGCTAATGATAGCTTATAGGGGTCAGTCGGTCAACAAGACTGCCTAACAATGAGTCACCGAACCTAGACGGGCGCTAAGTGGAAATCTGCACATCTGTCAACCCACGTGTCAATAACCTCGACCTCCCATAGCACGGGATCGAGTCTCGAAGAAGCGTGCTCCCAAAGCACAATATACGTGTGTGTGTCAGAATAAAATATATCAGCATTTCCCCTAGGAAATCCAAGAAAATCAACACTGGACAAGGTACAGTAGCCTCCAAGGAGCGCCCTGCCTTTCCATAAAAAAAATACCACAACAACAATAATATGAGGGCGGTAGCACCACCTACCCCTCATCACGAAGAATCAATACACACACCTGACACATGAACACACACAGAATCACACGTATGGGTTTGACAGAAACCTGAAATAAATGACATAGATATTTTTCCACCAGCTTGCGCTTCCGTTCTAGTCCGTGACTAACAAACCTGAAAAGGACTCAAAAAATGCTAAAAATTAGAACTAAAGTGTTCTACAGTTACATCTTAATTTGTTGCGCTCGGCAACCCTAGTATGAATAATAACCTGTTCATAAAACATCTTACAATAATTACCTCCCTTTCCTATAACAAAATGAACTTTAATAAAGCACCACTTATCGAATGTAACGAGTTTCGCATTCGCATGGATAAAATCAAATACACGCGCCGTGTACACTAAATATGACTCCAAAGAAAAATATACAACAAACAAATTCGGCCATGCGCCAACGTACATTTAAAGATGATGGTGTCAGCACAAAAAAAATCTAAACACAAGAAAAAGAATGAATAAACTATTTACAATGTTCCCGCGCCTTATCTAACTACATATTGAGTAAATCAATTTTTGTACATCACCGCTTCAGCTTGCAGAACATTAACCTCCGTCCCGGTGTATTTCCCTACGGGAAATTTAGCTCTCCTTCGTCGACGTCGTTGTAGAAGCGATGCACATCAATCCATCACATGACCAAACGTCGGACATCTTGGCGAAGTTTCTTGGACAGAAATGTTCAATGTTAATAATATTGCCTAGCTATAATCGCTGTGAGCTACTACTTTCACTCACGAATATGTCCTAATGCGATTACTGATCGTAGACTTGCCCTATCTTAGCATTTGCTTAACACACGCACTAATACCACTCAAAAATATTATACACAAATTTACATAAAATTACACACTTCAAACTCATCGCCACTGGCTTGAAAACAAGTCTTAAACATGGCTATCTTGCAGTCCTTATCTCGCCTCGAGATCTCCACTGCTATACGTGAACCTTGCTCACCTGAGCACAAAGTAAAAATGTTAGTAAATTACGCTCATTAGCGTTTGAAAATCGTGACGCAGAGTGACGTGAACCTTGCTCACCAGAGCTCAATAAAGTTGTCCTCGAAACAGCTTCTCACCGATCAATTTATTGGAAACTGACAGAATGAGGTAGAGTGGGGAGAATTTATAAAAATAATCTGGAGTTTTCATCACACAAACTTGGGACTAGTATCAATCTTCATCATTTTATCCAATCGTCTCAGTGCACTATTGCGGAATTAATTCGGATCGGCGGTTCTTTAGATACACGTTTTCGCGCGTTTTTCCAGGGTACGCAACTTGCCGCGTGGCTTTTGGCATGGTCTCTTCTGATTGGGTGATTCAATCCTGGGTCGGTTGAAACTTTACTAATGACACTCCCTCAATGACTCTAATTTAGGTGCGCGCTGTTACAAAATTTGTCCTTGAACTCGGCTTAACCGGTCGTCTTCATGAATAACTACCAACCTTGCTTCTGTTGTAATCATTGCAACACACTACCTTGGCTCCCCCTTTGTCAAATTCAACATGTACTGCCTGGGCATCAGTAATAATAATAATAAAATCATGAATACTTATTCATCGATAGATTAATAAGGGTTCATTTATCCTCAACAAGGTTTTGAAATTCGAAGCAAGTGATTGATTTGGATTTTAAAAACAATATCCACAGTAGTAAAGATAACATATCTTAAGTACCTCACTCGTCTGCCTGTGTGTACATTCCACTGACCCAATTAGTGTGCGCGCTCCACGCTGCAATGTCATTCACACGTCTCGCCAGACCTCCCCTCGCTCTCGCACGATTACAACTCCTGCCGGACCAGCTGTCTTGTTTACAAACAAAGCTCGCTCTACCCAGGTACTACATGGCCACGTATATTTGAGTGTTGGCTCTCAATAAAATTCTGCAATAATGATCTGCATTCATAGTCCTGATTATTCGTCAAATGGTTCCCTTCTGTAATACGGTTTGAGATAAGCGCTATTGAAGACAGATTTAGCGCCAGTGCTCAATTCTTCAAGTCTGTAAGCATTGTTACTCAAATTCTTAATGATGCGGAACGGGCCAATAAATTTTGGACAGAACTTGGCAAATACTTTGTTTTTAGGATCAGATATCGGTGGTCTTCGAACAAGCACTAGTTCCTGTTCCTGTAATTCACGATGAAATTTCTTTCCTCTGTATCTCCTCAATCTTCGGTCCGCTTGGTTCCTCATGTGCTCTCTTGTTCGCTGAATTCGCAGCTCATGTGCTAATAACGGATCCCTTGGGCATGGAATAATCTTGTCCCAAGATCTCTCAGGCAACCTGTTGTGGTGTACAACTAGTGGGACTTGACCTGTCGACTCGTGCTTTGTAGTGTTCATGCACATCTCAATATCTCCTACTTTGTGAACCCACTTATTATGATCATTAGGAATCATGACTCGGTAATACTTGGCAACACAGCGAATAGTTCTCTCGCTCGGATTTCCACAAGGATGACGAATGCTTGACAGAACATGCTTTATCCCTAGACTCTCTAGACCTTGCCTAAAAACATTGCTCGTAAAATAAGTACCATGGTCCGATAAGATGAATTCCGGCTTCCCAAGCATCAGAATGACTTTGTTCTGAATTCTGCTGAGGACTTGCTTTGATGTTGTCTTCTGGATTGGACATAATACTACCATCTTGGAAAACACATCGACACATACAAGAAGGTGTCGGCATCCTCGTTTTCCCTTTACTAGAGGGCCAAAACAGTCAATAGCGACCAGCTCGCATGGTTTTTGAGGTAATAATGGTTTTGGAGGTTGTTTCAACATGAAGTTATTTGGTTTAGTGCGCTGACACGCGTCACAAGTTCTGATTACTTCCACAATGGCGTATCGCATCTTAGGCCAAGTAAAAGTTTCCCCTATTGTCGCTTCTGTTTTGTCCGTGCCGATATGTGCTAGGCTTTCGTGGACATGCCACGTCAATCCTCTCTGTAATGATGCTGGAACTAGAATTCGCAGTTTGGTGTGATCCTCATCCACGTACTTATGCAAAAGGTTATTCAAGTAGTGACATTTCGCTTCCTTGGCACGGGCTTCTCGATATTCATGTGAATCTGGCTGTAGTTCCTTCTTGTAAAACTTGATCATCATCATCATCCATGGGTCCTTTTCTTGTTCCTTTTGAATTTCTTTCAGCTTGTCCAAAAATCCACGATCCTTAGGTGTTAGTGCTATGTGGTAAACATCCGCTGCTATCTCGTTCTCATTTTCAGGATTCCTGCTTAGAGCATCTGGTATGATGTTCATCCTTCCAGGGCAATATTCTATGGTAATGTCGAACTGCTGTATGTAAATGGACCAACGCGTAACACTTTCACTTGCCATCGTCGTCTTGAATAGGAACGTCAGTACATGGTGGTCAGTTCTGACAACAATGGAATATCCGAAGATCATCTTGCGCCATCGTTGAAGTGAGTACAAAATCGCTAGCAACTCAAGCTCTGTCACAGTGTAGTTCCTCTCTTGCTTCCTTAATTTACGACTCGTAAATGCCAAATATGATCGTTTCCTGGGTTCATCAGCGTCCTCTTGGTACAGCATGGCACCGACTCCAATCAATGAAGCGTCTGCCTGAATTATAAATTTCTTCTTGAAGTCTGGATACCCTAGCTTCACACAATTCTCCAGTAGGTCTTTCGTGGCTCTAAAGGACCTGTCGCACTCCTCATTCCATGACCATCGATTTGATTTCTTTAGCATCTCTTGCATCGGTGCTACTGTTTCCGTGTATCCAGAACAATTCTCCTTAAAGAAACCTGTCACTCCCAAAAATGCTCTCACGTGTTTTACTTTAGTTGGTGTGGGGAATTTCTTGATTGCGTCAATTTTCGCCGGATTAGGTCTCACGCCTTCAACATCAATTATGTGACCCAAATACAGAATCTCGCTCTGGCAATAGTGCGATTTCTTCAAATTAATTTTGAAATTCATGGTTCTCATGTTGTCCAAAAGTTTGTTTAGGTTTACCAAGTGTTCCTCCATTGTTTCTGATGCAATAAGTATGTCGTCAACATATCTCGTAGTGAAGCTCTTGACCTCCTCAGTCAGATTCCTGTCTAGTGCTCTTATCAATGCACATCCAGCTGTTTTTACACCAAAGGGCATGCGAGACCAGATATAGCTTTGGTTATCAAATAAAAACCCCGTCAATAGTTGGGATTTTTCCTCAAGTTCGAGATGGTGGAAACTATTCGTTAGGTCGACGCTAGAATATATCTTCTTCCCACGGAAGCCCTTCAATACATCCTTGATCCTTGGTGCTTGGTCATGCTCAACTAGCAGTTTACTGTTTAAAACCCGAGCATCTAGGCATAATCTAATTGATCCATTTGGCTTGGCCACAGCCAATATTGCATTTAAGTATGGGGTTGCTGCTTTTCTTATCATGCCGGAATCTAATAAGTTACTAATAATGTCCTTCACCTGAGCAAAATGTTTCTCTGGGATCGGGTACAATTTACTCTTAAATGGGGTCCAGTCGGTAACTTGCATGGCATACTGGAAATTTAAAACTTTTCCAGGAATCGTGTCGAAAGCTCCCTTATGATGTCTCAACATTTCTTCTAATTTTCTTCTGTCAGGTTCCCCTACTATTGCCTCCTTAAGTCACTCCTGAAGTAAAATTTCAAATTTGCACCCGCTAATTTCTTCTTCCGCCAAATGTACCCAAAGTTCCTGCGAAATATCTCGACTGTCAATTTCAACCACTGCTGTCTGGCTTACTCGTCCCTCCGTCAAGTTCTTATCTTCGATCGCCTCATTAGTGCATTCTTCAATGACCCAAGTATTCGCCTCTCTCTCTAGTGGACTCTCTTCCATGTTCAGACCCACATGGCTCAACCCCTCGACTTGTCTGAAACTCACAGTGTTATTATGTAAGTCAATTATAGCATGAAAATCACAGATGAAGTTGGCTCCCAGAATGACATTATAATTCATCTTTGGTATCACGATGAATGTTTGCGAAAATGTGTGGTTTAATATCTCCAGGTCTAAATATGCTTGGTGCTTGCAAACTATGGTCTTGTCAGGAATGACCCCTCGGACTTTCATTAATGGTACAGGCATAATTAGAACGGTTTGTTTATTTCCAATTTCTTTCAACAATGCTTCCGTGACTAAGCTCACCTGGCCACCCGTGTCGATCAGGCACCTCACTCTAATACCTCCAATACGTGCATAAATAATCGGTAATTGTCTGATTACATTGTCTCGGTCCTTCACCACTTCCTCCAGGCAATCGTCCGGGAATGCTACCCACTCTTTTATGTTTGCAACAATCAACTCCTCCCGTTCCCTGGTGTCCTCCGTTCTCAGGCTATCTGATTTTGGTTCAATCGTGATTTTTTTTTATCCTGGGACCCATTCGTAGAGTTCCGCCGGTTGTCATCGCGTCTCTCCTGCTGCCGTAATAAGCTTTCCGCCCCCGCTCCTTGGTGATTATCTGGGCTTTGCCTATTCGCCATCGCACGCCCCCGCTTCTCTTTCTCTGTTTCTTCGGCATTTAACTCGTCCAAATATTTCTGTGATTCAGCGTACCGCTCGTTCCAATCATTGCGATAGTCCCCTTGATTATCTTGCCGATAATTCCTTGTATTGTTCCACCTGCCTTCTCCGTTCCTTTGGTAAGGTCTACCCTGCCTTGGATTTCCCCTCCAGTTGGTATACTCTCGCTGGTACTTCCACTGATTGTGATTGTTCTGATTATTGTTATTATAATTATCACGGCGATTCTGGAAGTTCCTATTGTTGTTATGGTATTGGTTTCGGCCATCGAACTCCTGCCGTCTGGGCGTAAATTGCGTTCCGGTAGTCTGTGTCTTGGTTTGATTATTTTGATTGTGATTAGTTTGATGCCCTTGAACAACTTCAGCTGTGTTTACACACTCCATGTTCCGTCTCCCTGTCTGCGGACTGACCATACTCGTCTCATCCAAATGGCGGAGTATCTCCTCGGCCTGAACTGCGGTCTTGATATTACCGGCCACTAAAAACTTCTGAATATTCATTGGAAGCTGCTTACTGATGGTTAAAACCATCTTTTCCTCTGTAGGCGGGTCGTCAAAATCACGGAATTTAACCAGCTGTTGGCTAAAGAACTCGGAAAACCTGGTGGGATGTGTACTGTGATATTTCCTGGTGTATAAATCCATCCTCAACCCCTGCTGCAAAGAAGGACTCCAGAACTTTCTCAAGAATGCCTCTCTAAACTGGGCCATGTCATTAAATGTGTATTTGAAACTCTGGAACTAAATTAAACTTGGGCCCTCCAAAAATTTCTCAACCATCCGCAGCTGTTTTGCGGGACTGACGTGTTGATCGTTAAAGTAGTCATCCAGCTGACGTAAAAATGCTTTAGGAGTGGATCCTGAGTTCTCCCTGAATTTGTCGGGGTTAAAAGTCGTTCCCCCTAATTACTTGTATCACTTGGGCAGGCGCCAAGCCGGGTTGTGGAGTTGATGTCTCCCCTCTGTAGTGTTGGAATGTGTCGCACGTTATCTTTGGACTCTGACCTCGGTTCGTATCCTCAGCCAGCTTCGAGCCCACCGGACTTCCAATACTTCCCTGTTTGCCTACTGTGTTTTCTGCAGAGAATAAAGTAGCGTTTTCTAAGGACCTTATCTCGTTCTTAATTATGAGATCTGTGTGTTCTTGGAGTTTGGACTTCACATTTTCCTCCAAAGCCTGCATCCTAGAATTGTACTCGCCTAGCCGCTTTAAGATCGTCAGCCTATCTCCTTTAGTTTCGTTCACCTGCTGTCCCCAATCTTTCCGGATCCTGTTCTTCAAACTACTAATTTTTCTTCGCTCCTTTCCTGATTCTTCTCAAGCTCTTCTCGTATTTGCTCTTGTATCGACTGCTGGGTTTTAACTAATTGTTCTCCTATCACTTGTATCTGCTCTTGGTTTTTAGTTAATTGGTCTTCCAAGTTTTCCTGATTTTTATTTAGCTGGTCTTCTAGGTTTTCGCGCAAGTGCATCCGTTCTTTCTCCGTTTTTACTTCAAGCTTGTCGAGTTCCTTTATTAATTCGAGTACATTATTATCGACTGAATTAATCTGCTCCTGTATGTTTTCGTTCTTGGCCTCTAGTCTCTCGAATTGCCCCTGTAATTCATCCTGCGTGCTTTTTATTCCAGCCGTGTAGTTTACGCATGCTGTCTCAATCTGTTTTAATTTTTCGGCTACCATTTCATCTAATTGTACAAGTTTATTGTCGAATTTAGATTCCAGCTTCTTAATCTCTCCTAATTGCTTTGAGTTATTTTCCGCTACCTCACCTGCCAGTTTCTCTAATTCTACCCTAGTACTTGGGTTTATGTCATGGGTGATCTTCTCTAACTGTACTGTTTGTATTGTTGCCTGCTCTGATAGTGTATGGTTTAATTCATTCAACTGTTTATTATTATTCTCCCGCAACTCGTGTAACTGTTTATCGGTATCCAATTTCTGGACCTGCAATTGGACCGTAATGTTACTGTTCATGTCCTGTAACTGTTTGTCACTGTCTAATTTCTGGGTTTGTAATTGCGTCGTAATGTTACTGTTCATGTCCTGTAACTGTTTATCACCGTGTTCACTCATTTCCTCCTTCATGTTCTTAACTGTTCTTCCGTTTTCGCAGACAATTGGGCAGTCAACTGCACGGACATCTGCTCCATTAATACCTTGATTTCTTCGATGCTAGCCATAGCACAACACACAAATATATACTCAGAGAAAAACAGGGTCATGCACTGGGATTTCAGTCATACACACGCACACATGTCTTGATATTTAAATACTACTGATTTTAATTTAATAAAAATTTCAGTAATCAAAATTTTACTGAATAAAGACTCTTATTTCCAAACAACAAAATAACTCCCTTGTGATCTGCTTTTAAATTCCTAACCAACAGAATTTACGATCAACACCAATTAACCGAAGTTAATTAAATGTAAAAAATAAGGCAACACCTTCCTGCTTTGACTGAGTTCAATAATATGCAAATTTTCTAATTTTATGCCGGGCGCCATAACAAGTTAACAACAAATGCAATATCAACTTCTAACCTTGTTCAATATTTCTGACTTTAAGAACTCAGTGATTTTACTAATGCACATGGCGGTACAACATCGCCTCAATTTACTGAATTTACACTTGCCCGCTTGACCTGGCATTATTTCTCAGCGAAATAAGTGTGAGATCAGCAAAGCAACAACAACAACAGTCCCACTTGGGCAGCCATTTTTGATATATGAACCCTTGCAAAGAAGCTTATGAGACTCAGTTTCGGGCGGTGTAACAGTCCATTTCGTAAGTTGTTGTTAAAGCGCTTCATTAACATGCAGGGTAACACATAACAAAATAACATGCAGGAAGAAGTGAATACCAGGGTTATAACAAATGAATTTAATAACAGATCAACTATTTACAAGAAAATAAACAAAACAAATCTCCCAAATGACTCCCAACTGAATAAATTACTTGCCATAACTAGGCTTAATCTCAGGAGAGATTATAAATTGGACCAAATGTCCCAAATGACTTCAACGACATTGTGTACGTGTGCGGCTGTTCTACATGCTTAACGATGAGTACAAATAAATGCGAGATTCGTCACCATCCGGTAACCTTCAGAGGACGAATCTGCATTGTTTAGAGCTAGACAGACGCGGGGAACCAACTATACACTACTTAAATTAATCTGACACCTCCTACACTAAACAAACAACAAATAATTTCCGCTTGAAATTGGAATCAAGAACTGCCGTAGCAAAAACATTAATGCCTAAAATTAGGACTTTTCAGAATCAACACAAGTAAATTAGCACGTGACTAACAAAAGAAAATACACATATGACCGCCTGTCATTTTTACAAGTAAATACAACAACACCACACGGGTGTCACAGCAGACAAACTAACATGACCTGAGTCATAGAAAATCACTAGGCTCAAAGCCAACATTTACATCATTAAAACAATATTCCATTCATACGATATGCGATAATTCGTAACAGACATGGCGAACTCCCCAATTAATTATGGTCCAAATGACCATCACAAAAGAACAGATTTGCTAATGATAGCTTATAGGGGTCAGTCGGTCAACAGGACTGCCTAACAATGAGTCACCGGACCTAGACGGGCGCTAAGTGGAAATCTGCACATCTGTCAACCCACGTGTCAATAACCTCGACCTCCCATAGCACGGGATCGAGTCTCGAAGAAGCGTGCTCCCAAAGCACAATATACGTGTGTGTGTCAGAATAAAATATCTCAGCATTTCCCCTAGGAAATCCAAGAAAATCAACACTGGACAAGGTACAGTAGCCTCAAAGGAGCGCCCTGCCCTTCCATCAAAAAGATTACCAGAACAACAACAATATGAGGGCGGTAGCACCACCTACCCCTCATCACGAAGAATCAATACACACACCTGACACATGAACACACACAGAATCACACGTATGGGTTTGACAGAAACCTGAAATAAATGACATAGATATTTTTCCACCAGCTTGCGCTTCCGTTCTAGTCCGTGACTAACAAACCTGAAAAGGACTCAAAAATGCTAAAAATTAGAACTAAAGTGTTCTACAGTTACATCTTAATTTGTTGCACTCGGCAACCCTAGTATGAGTAATAACCTGTTCATAAAACTTCTTACAATAATTACCTCCCTTCCTATAACAAAATGAACTTTAATAAAGCACCACTTATCGAATGTAACGAGTTTCGTATTCGCATGGATAAAATCAAATACACGCGCCGTGTACACTAAATATGACTCCAAAGAAAAATATACAACAAACAAATTCGGCCATGCACCAACGTACATTTAAAGATGATGGTGTCAGCACAAAAAAAATCTAAACACAAGAAAAAGAATGAATAAACTATTTACAATGTTCCCGCGCCTTATCTAACTACATATTGGGTAAATCAATTTTTGTACATTACCGCTTCAGCTTGCAGAACATTAACCTCCGTCCCGGTGTATTTCCCTACGGGAAATTTAGTTCTCCATCGTCGACGTCGTTGTAGAGGCGATGCACATCAATCCATCACATGACCAAACGTCGGACATCTTGGCGAAGTTTCTTGGACAGAAATGTTCAATGTTAATAATATTGCCTAGCTATAATCGCTGTGAGCTACTACTTTCACTCACGAATATGTCCTAATGCGATTATTGATCGTAGACTTGCCCTATCTTAGCATTTCTTAACACACGCACAAATATCACTCAAAAATATTATACACAAATTTACATAAAATTACACACTTCATCCTCATCGCCAATGGCTTGAAAACAAGTCTTAAACAGGACTATATTGCAGTCCTTATCTCGCCTCGAGATCTCCACTGCTATACGTGAAACTTGCTCACCTGAGCACAAAGTAAAATGTTAGTAAAGTACGCTCATTAGCGTTTGAAAATCGTGACGCAGAGTGAAGTGAACCTTGCTCACTAGAGCTCAATAAAGTTGTCCTCGAAACAGCTTCTCACCGATCAATTTATTGGAAACTGACAGAATAAGGTAGAGTGGGGAGAATTTATAAAAATAATCTGGAGTTTTCATCACACAAACTTGGGACTAGTATCAATCTTCATCATTTTATCCAAACGTCTCAGTGCACTATTGCGGAATTAATTCGGATCGGCGGTTCTTTAGATACACGTTTTCGCACGTTTTTCCAGGGTACGCAACTTGCCGCGTGGCTTTTGGCATGGTCTCTACTGATTGGGTGATTCAATCTTGGGTCGGTTGAAACTTTACTAGTAGGAATAATAAGGCGATTCTGGCACAGGGGCTAATGGACAAGATGGCTGCCGCGCGCAACCAGCCCTATGTTATTCTTATGGAGGGGACAGTCATAGCTGGCTCAGTGGCTAATGGGCAAGATGGCCGCCACACCCTGAGACCGTGAGTAATGTCACAGGGGGAGTTCGACCGTGTAGTCGCTAAATGGCTAGCATTCTTAGCTATTACTGTAGAGACCCCGGGTTCGAGTCCTGGCTCTGTCAAGAAATTTAATTCTAGGCTGAGGGATGGAATGGGGTACACTCGACCTTGTGAGGCAAAACTGACAGGAGCTGGCTTTTGATTCATACCGCAGCCATTCTGCCTAACCCAACTTCACCTAACCTAACCTAACCTAACCTAACCTTACCTAACCTAACCAAATCACACCTTACCTAACCTAACCTAACCTAACCTAACCTAACTTCAAGGTCAGAATGTACAATACATTTATTTGTTTTTTATACCCTCATAAATTAGATATAGAGTATGTCCACTACGATTTAGATCCTCGAGCACACTTTTCTGACATATATCATTAAAACGTGTAGAAAGGAATGTCTGAAAATTTTCACTAACACATAGTACACGTTCACCATACATTGTGTCACCTTTTTGAATGTTAATGATACGGAAAAGAGTATGCATTGATAATTCAGCGAGCTTTTTTTCTCTCTAATCAACAGTTCTACCCCCATAGCATTGTGAATATTTATTGTAATAGCCTATAAAGAAACAAAAAAATCATATCTATTACAGTTTAGCTATAAGTGACCAGAACCACTATAACATTTTATTCTAATAAGGAGATTTCCATAATGATAAGAAAAAAAGCTTACCATAATGATGGATTGTGTAAGTAAACGTCTTTTGCTGCTTGATGCCACTACTAAACTGAAACTCATACAACAGACAAGCGAGTTCTGTTTCGCTGACGTAATCATATGTTCCCACGCACTTCCTGTGTGTTGCACGCGCTGTAGTGGCTAAATTTGAAACTAAATGAGAAGATTTGCTGATGTAATCGTATGTTCCCCCGCACGCACACGCAGGCCCCTGTGGACGGGTTCTTGTGGAAGAGTCCCTGTGGACGGGTCCCTGTGAACGGGTCATTGTTGACGGGACCTTGATGACGGGTCCTTGTTGACGAGCCCCTGTGGACGGGTTCTTGTTAACGGGTCCTTTTTGACTAATCCCTTTAGACCGGTTCCTTTTGACTGGCTCATGACCCCTAATGCTATAATGAAATTAAACGTTGTTCCACATGATACGCAAGCAAAGAGCCGATCGCTACTATGAATTAACATGTTTGTTTTTGTTTTGTTTTTACGCATGTGCACTTGGGGTTTTTGTAAGAGGGCGGGCTTTTTGAATACAGATGTATAGATGAGTTATTTTTTTTAATTACCAAAAGATCCAAAAATAATAGGTAATTAGCTTTTTAACATCTCATGAACCAATAAGGCTATGGGACTTGTATTAGAGGTCGTTGGACTTGAGGTGACATTTTGTTTTTGAATGTATTATTTATTTTTTGTTAAAAGGGCCTAACTACACTTTTGTTAATATCTCGCTAACTAATAATCAGAGAGGGTCAAGTGAGGTGTCATAGAACTCAGGATGGTCAACCCTTTTCCATGACCAACGAATTTACCCAAAAGATTCAAAACAGCGAGGTCATTGACCTAAGATTTTATAAACTAATAATTGAATATTAACATGTGAGGTGTCATAGGACTTAGAATGGTCAACCCTTTCCTATGGCCAATGCATTTACCAAAAATACCCAATACATCAAGGTCATTGACCTGAGATTTTATAAACTAATAATCGGGTACGAAAATGTGAGATGTTTACCATGCGTGATGAAACATAGCTAGGTAGAGAAAGAATTAGTGTAGGCTACATGTATGGTGACTGACAAGTCTTTTACCATTGAAACTTGTTTTCAGATCAAACTGCAGTATAGAGAGAGTATAGGTTGCAGGTATGGGTTAATAAATGAGAAACGGTGTACGCAAACTCTGATTTATCAAGAATTAAGAGTAGACTATCTTTATTTGATTGGTTAAAAAGGATAGCTAAAACACAAAAATGCTCAGTGGTTACCGAGACAAAATGATCGCTACACACAACAAGCTTTAAATACTTGAGGCTAATAATCAATACACACACACACTCTCGCTTGTTCTAAACTAAACTGTGTTGCTGTCAGTGCTCAGACAGTAGGCTGATGACGAAATGCATTGCTAACAGAAATATAATCATTTCCGGTTGTCTAATGTTACCAGCTATCCATTTATTTATTTTTTTGTGTTGCAGTGGTAAGCACTTTTAGCTCTTGCATTGGTAGTCTTAACTCGATTTCCAGGTCTGAGGCCTAGAACGAGTCGAACTAAGAAACAAGGGCATGGTGGTGCAGTGGTTAAGCTGTTAGCCTTTTCACCAGAGGGTTCGATTTCAGGTTAATATGCATGTCATAAACATATTAAACAAAACAAAACAGATATAACGTTTAAAACTGATTACATTTGTGACTTTTCAAATTATTACTTGGATTACAAATACAAAGGTGAACTGGGTTTGATATACAGTTAATGCTGTCTATCACACACTCGACTGTAAGAAAGCCAAAAGAGCAAAAGGCTTAGGTAGAGTCGTGGAAAAATTGCTATATGTAGAGAACTACCTGGCAAAGCTATATCGCATAAACAGTGCAGGATACAATCCAGCAATCAAATTTGTATCTTGTGGAACAGAGAAATGCACTTACGTGAGAAAATGCAAGTTCATGTGTAATATGACCTAACACACAAGTGTTCACCTGTGCACGTGCACAATAAGAGCTAACAAGTCACATTCTGTTTAGTTCGTACGTAACGTTAGGTTAGGGCTAATGCACACACCCTAGTACACGAGGCACATGCCATTTGAGAGCAGGTCAAGGGATCTAACTTGGTGGATGGATGTGTTCTAACGAGTCATTTGTAGTTGAAAGAGAATAATACTTGTTCTTAAGATGTTAAAACTGAGGAGATGGTATGTACAGTAAGACGTCTTGTTATTTCCAGTGTAATATTACAGACATGGCAGAGAGCACACAGTTCTGTTGCTATGACTACGCTGCAGTAATTTGAAACCCTACGTGTTCATTAAGACAATGGGTGATGATTATACAAAGTTAGCAGTCATTGGATATTACACAGGTGTTCCTTCCGGTGTCATGTTGCTGACATGGCAGAGAGCGCACAGTTCTATTGCTACGACTAACACTGTAGTAATTTGAAACCCAAGGTGTTTATCAAGACAATGGGTGATGATCATGCAAAGTCAGCAGTAATTGGATACCACAAATCAACATTGACTAAATCATAAACGTGTTGTCATAACCAGCAGAAACCTCATTTAAAGATTTTAGATTTTACATTTTAAATTTAAGATTTTTTGATTTTTAGATTTTACTTTTTTACATTTTCCTAAAAGAGTAAACTACAAGGTCTCATACCTAACCTCATTAAACCTAATTTTACCAAACCTAACTTAAGCTAATCCAAAGACTAATGCACATACACAAAGCATATGAGGTACATGCAACTATCCTTATGCTAGTCTTACAGGTTACTGTACAACATGATCACTACCCAAACGGATTTTTTTCTTTTTGTTGTTTACACATATGACAATTTTCCAATTTCCCATTTTCAGTTATTTTAATGTCAGTTTTTAGTTTTTTCAATTTCATAATATGGAAAACATGGATTTTTGCATTTTGTTGTTTACACATTTATTAATTTCACAATTTCCCATTTTCAGTTCTTAAAATGTCAGTTTAAAGTTTTTCAATTTCATGATATAGAAACATGGATTTTCCAATTTGTTGTTTTTTTCATTTATCAATTTACCAAATTCCCATTTACAGTTTTTAAAATTTCAGTTTAATGTTGTTGTTTTTTCTATTTGTCAATATGGAAACATGGATTTTTCCAATTTGTGTTTTACATGTTCATTTTGCATTAGGAGTGGAGAGAGGTGGGTAGTAATTAAAAATGTGCAAGCAGTGTCCATTGTTGACAGGTCATTTTTGACGAGTCCTTTTCATACAACAGACAAGTGGGTTCATGTTTCGCATGCATTACCTAAAATGTAATACCATGCAAGTGTTTAACATTTTGCAACTAACCTGTTAGTATGATTTGCACACTACAAAGGTCCTATCTGTTCTGGTAATTGAATTATTTAGCGTTGGCTTTTATATTTAATATGTACAGTTTAAAGTGATAGAAAAGTGGTAGAAATGTGGTAGCAAAGTGGTAGACAAGTGGTAGACTATTGGTAACAAAGTGGTAGAAAAGTGGTAGCAAAGTGGTAGAAAAGTGGTAGAAAACTAGAAAAGTTGTAGCAAAGTGGTAGCAAAGTGGTAGAAAATATTACATGTATTGTTCAGAAATAGTTTAAGCGGTTACATGGATTCATTACAGAATAATTTTAGCATGACAAAACTCATTTTCTATATCCAATAGTTCTTCCTCATATTTAGTATGACCAGTTTACACATTTATCAATTTCACAATTTCCCATTTACAGTTCTTAAAATGTCAGTTTAAAGGTTTTCAATTTCATTATATAGAAACATGGATTTTCCAATATTTTTTTTTTCATTTATTAATTTACCAAATTCCCATTAACAGTTTTTAAAATTTCAGTTTAATGTTTTTTAATTCTATTTGTCAATATGGAAATATGGATTTTTCCAATTTGTGTTTTACATGTTCATTTTGCATTAGTAGTGGAGAGAGGTGTGTAGTAATTAAAAATGTGCAAGCAGTGTCCATTGTTGACAGGTCATTGTTGACGAGTCCTTCTCATACAACAGACAAGTGAGTTCATGTTTCACATGCATTACCTAAAATGTAATACCATGCAAGTGTTTACCATTTTACAAATTAGCTTATGTATTAGTTTATGTGTGGGGGTCTTATGTTGGCATTTTGTGTTGGCTTATTCTGTATATCGTTTTTTATGTTGGCTTTTAGGTTGGCTTTTTGTGTGTTGGCTTTAGTGTTGGTTTATATTTTAGCTTTTGTGTTGGCTTATTTGACAAGTTATTTTGTCAATGCATTTAGTGGATTTTTCTCTTGGTCTTGGAAAGTACATTACTCTATTTTATCACAACATAATGCTTACTGCCATGTTTGTAAGCAACAACAACAACACACTAAACTTTCAAAATATCTAAAGTACTCTAAGGTACTCTCAACTCATAATCTTACCTCTATCCCATGCCTAGTCAAGAACATTATTTATTTTTCCAAGAAAAAGGTGAATGGGGAAAGTAGACTATATGTTTAAACTAAAAAAAATCATATAAAGTCATATGTTAACTCTATCATCTACGTTTATCCCATTCTTAGTCGAAAAATATTATATTTTTTAAAAATTTTCTAAAAAATGTTTGGAAAGTAGGCTATATTTTGAAAACGAATCAACCTATAAAGTCATATATAGACTCAAACCAATGGCTTTTATATCATTAATCGTTAGAACAAAATATGGAATTTTTGACATTTTTTCCAAAAATGTTCATTTTTTAAAATGGACTATATTTTGGAAACTAGGAATTTTACAAAAAAGTGTGTTTGATATAAATGACAGGTATTTACCCCCTCTACCCACAAACCAAGGCCCAGATCTCTGGGACAAAATCCAAAAATGTTTAATTGTGAAAGTAGGCGATATTTTGAAAACGTACCATTCTAAAAAGTCATATATAGACTCAAACAAATTTCTTTAAGTTATTTAACGTTGAAACAAAACTTAACATTTTTTTTTTCATTTTTCCGAAAAAAGTCCAATATCCAAAATTGTCTATATTTAGGAAACTAAGAATTTTACAAAAAATGTTTGTTTAACGTAAATGAAAGGTCTTTACCCCCTCTACCCCAAAAATAAATTTCAGGACCCTAGGACAAAAACTGTGCAGTAGTGTGTTTTGGACAGTTCAAGGCCCGCCTCCACCTCCCCACCTCACAAGATGGCGGTCGAAGCTTAACTTAACCTGGCCTAACCTAACAAGATGGCGGCCGTAGCTTAACTTAACCTTGCCTAACCTAACAAGATGGCGGCCGTAGCCTAACCTAACCTAACCTGACCTACGAGGTGTGACCAAAAAGTTCCAAAAATGTGGCTGCGACTTAACCAAACCTAGCCTAGCCTAACCTAACCTACAAGGTGTGATCAAAAAGTTTCAAAATGGTGGCCGTAGCTTTACTTAACCTAACCTAACCTAACTTAACCTAAACCTACGAGGTGCGATCAAAAAACTTTCAAAATAGTGGTCATAGCTTAACTGATCCTAGCTTAACCTAACCTAACCTAAACCTACGAGGTGTGATCATAAAGTCCCAAGATGGCGGTCGTAGCTTAACTCAACCTAACCTAACCCTACGAGGTGTGATCAAAAGTTCCAAAATGGCTGCCGTAGCTTAACTTAACCTTTGATTGACCTCTGTTGATTAACCCCTTTTGATTGATCTCTGATGATGTATTCCTTTGGACTGGTCCCTGTTGACTAGCCCTTTGGACGGGTCCTTTTTGAAGGGAGTCAATTTTTTACGGGTCCCGGAGGACGGGTCCTTGTTGACGGGTCCCTGTGGGCGGGTCCCTTTGACATAATTTGGATAAAATGCATGGGCCAGTCCATAGAGATCAGTCCAAAGGACCCGCCCACAGGGACCCGTCAACAAGGACCAGTCCTCCGGGACCCGTAAAAAAAATGACTCCCTTCAAAAAGGACCCGTCCAAAGGGCTAGTCAACAGGGACCAGTCCAAAGGAATACATCAACAGAGATCAATCAAAAGGGGTTAATGAACAGGGGTCAATCAAAGGTTAAGTTAAGCTAAGGCAGCCATTTTGGAACTTTTTGATCACAACTCGTAGGGTTAGGTTAGGTTGAGTTAAGCTACGACCGCCATCTTGGGACTTTATGATCACACCTCGTAGGTTTAGGTTAGGTTAGGCTAGGTTCAGTTAAGCTATGACCACTATTTTGAAAGTTTTTGATCGCACCTCGTAGGTTTAGGTTAAGTTAGGTTAGGTTAGGTTAAGTAAAGCTACGGCCGCCATTTTGAAACTTTTTGATCACACCTTGTAGGTTAGGTTAGGCTAGGCTAGGTTTGGTTAAGTCGCAGCCACATTTTTGGAACTTTTTGGTCACACCTCGTAGGTCAGGTTAGGTTAGGTTAGGCTACGGCCGCCATCTTGTTAGGTTAGGCAAGGTTAAGTTAAGCTACGGCCGCCATCTTGTTAGGTTAGGCCAGGTTAAGTTAAGCTTCGACCGCCATCTTGTGAGGTGGGGAGGTGGAGGCGGGCCTTGAACTGTCCAAAACACACTACTGCACAGTTTTTGTCCTAGGGTCCTGAAATTTATTTTTGGGGTAGAGGGGGTAAAGACCTTTCATTTACGTTAAACAAACATTTTTTGTAAAATTCTTAGTTTCCTAAATATAGACAATTTTGGATATTGGACTTTTTTCGGAAAAATGAAAAAAAAAATGTTAAGTTTTGTTTCAACGTTAAATAACTTAAAGAAATTTGTTTGAGTCTATATATGACTTTTTAGAATGGTACGTTTTCAAAATATCGCCTACTTTCACAATTAAACATTTTTGGATTTTGTCCCAGAGATCTGGGCCTTGGTTTGTGGGTAGAGGGGGTAAATACCTGTCATTTATATCAAACACACTTTTTTGTAAAATTCCTAGTTTCCAAAATATAGTCCATTTTAAAAAATGAACATTTTTGGAAAAAATGTCAAAAATTCCATATTTTGTTCTAACGATTAATGATATAAAAGCCATTGGTTTGAGTCTATATATGACTTTATAGGTTGATTCGTTTTCAAAATATAGCCTACTTTCCAAACATTTTTTAGAAAATTTTTAAAAAATATAATATTTTTCGACTAAGAATGGGATAAACGTAGATGATAGAGTTAACATATGACTTTATATGATTTTTTTTAGTTTAAACATATAGTCTACTTTCCCCATTCACCTTTTTCTTGGAAAAATAAATAATGTTCTTGACTAGGCATGGGATAGAGGTAAGATTATGAGTTGAGAGTACCTTAGAGTACTTTAGATATTTTGAAAGTTTAGTGTGTTGTTGTTGTTGCTTACAAACATGGCAGTAAGCATTATGTTGTGATAAAATAGAGTAATGTACTTTCCAAGACCAAGAGAAAAATCCACTAAATGCATTGACAAAATAACTTGTCAAATAAGCCAACACAAAAGCTAAAATATAAACCAACACTAAAGCCAACACACAAAAAGCCAACCTAAAAGCCAACATAAAAAACGATATACAGAATAAGCCAACACAAAATGCCAACATAAGACCCCCACACATAAACTAATACATAAGCTAATTTGTAAAATGGTAAACACTTGCATGGTATTACATTTTAGGTAATGCATGTGAAACATGAACTCACTTGTCTGTTGTATGAGAAGGACTCGTCAACAATGACCTGTCAACAATGGACACTGCTTGCACATTTTTAATTACTACACACCTCTCTCCACTACTAATGCAAAATGAACATGTAAAACACAAATTGGAAAAATCCATATTTCCATATTGACAAATAGAATTAAAAAACATTAAACTGAAATTTTAAAAACTGTTAATGGGAATTTGGTAAATTAATAAATGAAAAAAAAAATATTGGAAAATCCATGTTTCTATATAATGAAATTGAAAACCTTTAAACTGACATTTTAAGAACTGTAAATGGGAAATTGTGAAATTGATAAATGTGTAAACTGGTCATACTAAATATGAGGAAGAACTATTGGATATAGAAAATGAGTTTTGTCATGCTAAAATTATTCTGTAATGAATCCATGTAACCGCTTAAACTATTTCTGAACAATACATGTAATATTTTCTACCACTTTGCTACCACTTTGCTACAACTTTTCTAGTTTTCTACCACTTTTCTACCACTTTGCTACCACTTTTCTACCACTTTGTTACCAATAGTCTACCACTTGTCTACCACTTTGCTACCACTTTGCTACCACTTTTCTACCACTTTGTTACCAATATTCTACCACTTGTCTACCACTTTGCTACCACATTTCTACCACTTTTCTATCACTTTAAACTGTACATATTAAATATAAAAGCCAACGCTAAATAATTCTATTACCAGAACAGATATGACCTTTGTAGTGTGCAAATCATACTAACAGGTTAGTTGCAAAATGTTAAACACTTGCAAGGTATTACATTTTAGGTAATGCATGCGAAACATGAACCCACTTGTCTGTTGTATGAAAAGGACTCGTCAACAATGACCTGTCAACAATGGACACTGCTTGCACATTTTTAATTACTACCCACCTCTCTCCACTCCTAATGCAAAAATGAACATGTAAAACACAAATTGGAAAAATCCATGTTTCCATATTGACAAATAGCAAAAACAACAACATTAAACTGAAATTTTAAAAACTGTAAATGGGAATTTGATAAATTGATAAATGAAAAAAAAAATTGGAAAATCCATGTTTCTATATCATTAAATTGAAAAACTTTAAACTGACATTTTAAGAACTGTAAATGGGAAATTGTGAAATTGATAAATGTGTAAACAACAAAATGCAAAATCCATGTTTCCATATTATGAAATTGAAAAACTTAAAACTGATATTTAAAAAAAACTGAAAATGTGAAATTGGAAAATTGGCATATGTGTAAACAACAAAATGAAAAAAATATCCAGTGGGATAGTGATCATGTTGTACAGTAACCTATAAGACTAGCATGAGGATAGTTGCATGACATGTAAAACACAAATTGTTAAAAAATCCATGTTTCCATATTAACAAATAGAACAAAAAACATTAAACTGAAATTTAAAAAAACTGTAAATGTGAATTTGGTAAATTGACAAATGTGAAAACAACAAATTGGAAAATCCATGTTTCAATATCATGAAATTGAAATACTTTAAACTGACATTTTAAGAACTGAAAATGGGAAATTGTGAAATTAATAAATGTGTAAGCAACAAAATGCAAAATCCTTGTTTTCCATATTATATAATTGAAAAAATTAAAAACTGACATTAAAAAAACTGAAAATGGTAAATTGGAAAATTGGCATATGTGTAAACAACAAAAATGAAAAAAAAAATCCAGTGGGGGGGGGGGGGTAGTGATCATGTTGTACAGTAACCTATAAGACTAGCATAAGGATAGTTGCATGACATGTAAAACACAAATTGAAAAAAATACATGTTTCCATATTAACAAATAGAACAAGAAACACTAAACTGAAATTTAAAAAACTGTAAATGTGAATTTGGTAAATTGACAAATGTGGAAACAACAAATTGGAAAATCCATGTTTCAATATCATGAAATTGAAATACTTTAAACTGACATTTTAAGAACTGAAAATGGGAAATTGTGAAATTAATAAATGTGTAAGCAACAAAATGCAAAATCCTTGTTTTCCATATTATATAATTGAAAAAATTAAAAACTGACATTAAAAAAACTGAAAATGGTAAATTGGAAAATTGGCATATGTGTAAACAACAAAAATGAAAAAAAATCCAGTGGGGGGGGGGGGGGGTAGTGATCATGTTGTACAGTAACCTATAAGACTAGCATAAGGATAGTTGCATGACATGTAAAACACAAATTGAAAAAAAATACATGTTTCCATATTAACAAATAGAACAAGAAACACTAAACTGAAATTTAAAAAACTGTAAATGTGAATTTGGTAAATTGACAAATGTGGAAACAACAAATTGGAAAATCCATGTTTCTATATCATGAAATTGAAAAACTTTAAACTGACATTTTAAGAACTGAAAATGGGAAATTGTGAAATTAATAAATGTGTAAACAACAAAATGCAAAAATCCATGTTTTCCATATTATGAAATTGAAAAACCTAAAAACTGACATTAAAAAACTGAAAATGGGAAATTGGAAAATTGACATATGTGTAAACAACAAAATGAAAAAAAATCCGTTTGGGTAGTGATCATGTTGTACAGTAACCTGTAAGACTAGCATAAGGATAGTTGCATGTACCTTATATGCTTTGTGTATGTGCATTAGTCTTTGGATTAGCTTAAGTTAGGTTTGGTAAAGTTAGGTTCAATGAGGTTAGCTGTGTGACCTTATAGTTTACTCATTTAGAAAAATGTAAAAAAGTAAAATCTAAAAATCAAAAAATCTTAAATTTAAAATGTAAAATCTAAAATCTTTAAATGAGGTTTCTGCTGGTTATGACAACACGTTTATGATTTAGTCAATGTTGATTTGTGGTATCCAATTACTGCTGACTTTGCATGATCATCACCCATTGTCTTGATCAACACCTTGGGTTTCAAATTACTGTAGCGTTAGTCGTAGCAATTGAACTGTGCGCTCTCTGCCATGTCAGCAACATGACACCGGAAGGAACACCTGTGTAATATCCAATGACTGCTAACTTTGTATAATCATCACCCATTGTCTTAATGAACACGTAGGGTTTCAAATTACTGCAGCGTAGTCATAGCAACAGAACTGTGTGCTCTCTGCCATGTCTGTAATATTACACTGGAAATAACAAGACGTCTTACTGTACATACCATCTCCTCAGTTTTAACATCTTAAGAACAAGTATTATTCTCTTTCAACTACAAATGACTCGTTAGAACACATCCATCCACCAAGTTAGATCCCTTGACCTGCTCTCAAATGGCATGTGCCTCGTGTACTAGGGTGTGTGCATTAGCCCTAACCTAACGTTACGTACGAACTAAACAGAATGTGACTTGTTAGCTCTTATTGTGCACGTGCACAGGTGAACACTTGTGTGTTAGGTCATATTACACATGAACTTGCATTTTCTCACGTAAGTGCATTTCTCTGTTCCACAAGATACAAATTTGATTGCTGGATTGTATCCTGCACTGTTTATGCGATATAGCTTTGCCAGGTAGTTCTCTACATATAGCAATTTTACCACGGCTCTACCTAAGCCTTTTGCTCTTTTGGCTTTCTTACAGTCGAGTGTGTGATAGACAGCATTAACTGTATATCAAACCCAGTTCACCTTTGTATTTGTAATCCAAGTAATAATTTGAAAAGTCACAAATGTAATCAGTTTTAAACGTTATATCTGTTTTGTTTTGTTTAATATGTTTATGACATGCATATTAACATGAAATCGAACCCTCTGGTGAAAAGGCTATCAGCTTAACCACTGCACCACCATGCCCTTGTTTCTTAGTTCGACTCGTTCTAGGCCTCAGACCTGGAAATCGAGTTAAGACTACCAATGCAAGAGCTAAAAGTGCTTACCACTGCAACACAAAAAAATAAATAAATGGATAGCTGGTAACATTAGACAACCGGAAATATTATATTTCTGTTAGCAATGCATTTCGTCATCAGCCTACTGTCTGAGCACTGACAGCAACACAGTTTAGTTTAGAACAAGCGAGTGTGTGTGTGTGTATTGATTATTAGCCTCAAGTATTTAAATCTTGTTGTGTGTAGCGATCATTTTGTCTCGGTAACCACTGAGCATTTTTGTGTTTTAGCTATCCTCTTGAACCAATCAAATAAAGATAGTCTACTCTTAATTCTTGATAAATCAGAGTTTGCGTACACCGTTTCTCATTTATTAAACCATTTCTGCAACCTATACTCTCTGTATACTGCAGTTTGATCTGAAAACAAGTTTCAATGGTAAAAGACTTGTCAGTCACCATACATGTAGCCTACACTAATTCTTTCTCTACCTAGCTATGTTTCATCACGCATGGTAAACATCTCACAAGTTCGTACCCGATTATTAGTCTATAAAATCTCAGGTCAATGACCTTGATGTATTGGGTATTTTTGGTAAATGCATTGGCCATGGGAAAGGGTTGACCATTCTAAGTCCTATGACACCTCACATGTTAATATTCAATTATTAGTTTATAAAATCTTAGGTCAATGACCTTGCTGTTTTGAATCTTTTGGGTAAATTCGTTGGTCATGGAAAAGGGTTGACCATCCTGAGTCCCATGACACCTCACTTGACCCTCTCTGATTATTAGTTAGCCAGATATTAACAAAAGTGTAGTTAGGCCCTTTTAACAAAAAATAAATAATACATTCAAAAACAAAATGTCACCTCAAGTCCAACGACCTCTAATACAAGTCCCATAGCCTTATTGGTTCATGAGATGTTAAAAAGCTAATTACCTATTAGTTTTGGATCTTTTGGTAATTAAAAAAAACTCATCTATAAATCTGTATTCAAAATGCCCGCCCTCTTACAAAAACCACAAGTGCACATGCGTAAAAACAAAACAAAAACAAACATATTAATACATTATAGCGATCGGCTCTTTGCTTGCGTATCATGTGGAACAACGTTTAATTTCATTATAGCATTAGGGGTCATGAGCCAGTCAAAAGGAACCGGTCTAAAGGGATTAGTCAAAAAGGACCCGTTAACAAGGACCCGTTAACAAGGACCCGTTCACAGGGGCTCGTCAACAAGGACCCGTCAACAATGACCCGTCAACAATGACCCGTTCACAGGGACCCGTCCACAGGGACTCGTCCACAAGAACCCGTCCACAGGGGCCTGCGTGTGCGTGCGGGGGAACATACGATTACATCAGCGAAACATGAACTCGCTTGTCTGTTGTATAAGTTTCAGTTTAGTAGTGGCATCAAGCAGCAAAAGACGTTTACTTACACAATCCATCATTATGGTAAGCTTTTTTTCTTATCATTATGGAAATCTCCTTATTAGAATAACATGTTATAGTGGTTCTGGTCACTTATAGCTAAACTGTAATAGATATGATTTTTTTGTTTCTTTATAGGCTACTACAATAAATATTCACAATGCTATGGGGGTAGAACTGTTGATTAGAGAGAAAAAAAAGCTCGCTGAATTATCAATGCATACTCTTTTCCGTATCATTAACATTCAAAAAGCTGACACAATGTATGGTGAACGTGTACTATGTGTTAGTGAAAATTTTCAGACATTCCTTTCTACACGTTTTAATGATATATGTCAGAAATGTGTGCTCGAGGATCTAAATCGTAGTGGACATTCTCTATATCTAATTTATGAGGGTATAAAAAACAAATAAATGTATTGTACATTCTGACTTTGAAGTTAGGTTAGGTTAGGTTAGGTAAGGTGTGATTTGGTTAGGTTAGGTAAGGTTTTTTTTTTTTTTCGTGTAGCCTCCTGAGAGGCCAAGTGCAGGTCTTTCAAGTCGACGCCCGTGGGCGACCTGCGCGTCGGGATGAGAGATGGAATGGATGAAGACGAATGAAAATGGGCAGGGATGTGGAAGGAAGCGGCCGTGGCCTGTCAGAAGGTACCGTCCCAGCATTTGCCTGGTGTTGAAAATGGGAAACCACGGAAAACCATTTCAAGGACGGCCGACGGTGGGGCTCGAACCCACGCGTCTACCGATTCAGCAGAGAGCTTGGCCCCATGACCTAATGCTGCGCTTTAGCCAGCATAGCCACTGCTGTCGGTAGGTAAGGTTAGGTTAGGTTAGGTTAGGTTAGGTGAAGTTGGGTTAGGCAGAATGGCTGCGGTATGAATCAAAAGCCAGCTCCTGTCAGTTTTGCCTCTCAAGGTCGAGTGTACCCCATTCCATCCCTCAGCCTAGAATTAAATTTCTTGACAGAGCCAGGACTCGAACCCGGGGCCTCTACAGTAATAGCTAAGAATGCTAGCCACTACACCAAAAAGTGGACAATATAGGGCTGGTCTTGATTGTACATGATCAATGCAAGATTACCTAATAATAATAATAATAATAATAATAATAAAAACAATAAATATTCCATTTAGCGACTTCACGGTCGAACTCCCCCTGTGACGTTATTCACGGTCTCAGGGTGTGGCGGCCATCTTGCCCATTAGCCCCTGTGCCAGCTATGACTGTCCCCTCCATAAGAATAACATAGGGCTGGTTGCGCACGGCGGCCATCTTGCCCATTAGCCCCTGTGCCAGAATCGCCTTATTATTCCTACTTTTACTAATGACACACCCTGAATGTCTCTAATTTAGGTGCGCGCTGCTACAAAATTTGTCCTTGGACTCGGCTTAACCAGTCGTCTTCAGGAATAACTACCAAGCTTGCTTCTGTTGTAATCATTGCAACACACTACCTTGGCTCCCCCTTTGTCAATTTCAACATGTACTGCCTGGGCATCAGTAATAATAATAATAAAATCATGAATACTTATTCATCGATAGATTAATAAGGGTTCAATATGTAGATGTACGCCTTGTCACCGGAACAAATTTCATTCCTTACAAATTTAGCGCGGGCACAGCATCTTTTCTTAACACAAGTTTCCTTTTTTGCTTCAGGAGTTCTGCTTTGTATCTGCTCGATAGTTCATAGTCCTGTTCTCTGAAATGTATAGAACATACGCGACTATTTCGGGTTGGTGAGAAATCAGCGCGACTGATTCTAGATAGCCAAGATCGGTATCTCTCTGAAGATTTCTCTCGACTGGGGAATCTGTGAAAACCTACATCTTTTTCCTTCGATGTTTTCGAAGTGGTTGCCTGCTTGCAACCATACACAACGCAGTAAACCATGTTTTCACTTAGGTATCATTTACAGTACTTAAATACGGCGAAACAGCAGCTGCACTGTCTGATCATGGAGGAAAGAATAAGAGGAGATGCCCTGAGCTCGTTTGAGTGAAGCCAAGCGCTGCAACCAAAGTGGGCGTAACCATAACCATAATTGTGCATGGCTAAACCTTATTTTGGCCCTGGGTTTTATCGCGCTCCGGTTATGCAACTTTGGAAACGTAATAACAGTAGTGATAAGTTATTAAAAATCTTCAGTTCTAATCAGAGCATGTGTAGGCCTACCCTATGCCCCAAAAAAATAAAAATCATTCCTCTGCAAATCCCAAATTATCAAACGGCTGTCGATCAATAATTACGGTATGCCTACGTAATTAATCAATTCGAGGTTAATCTTCAAGTTTCTACCCCCCCCCCCCCCCCCCCCCACACACAAAGAAAATACCGTACGGTACCGAAACGTATAGGCTATACCGTATTTTTGTGCAAATATGCGTCCTTTTTTAATTGTTCTGTTTATTAATTTTGAAGTTCGTATTCTTGAATGTCAAAATGTGTACGACCAATAAGTGAAAGTGGCTGTGCTCGAAATTAGGCCTAAAAACTGATGAATGCCTCAAAACCAATGAATGAATGAAAATCCACAGCCTGCTTCCAGTCTCCGACCGGGTCAGGAATGGAATGAATGAAGCCCCCATCTAGCGGCGAGGATATGAACTGTTCCGGCTGCCGAGGCCTGACGCACTCCTCTGGGGCAATGATTAAATTAATGACAGATGAAATGAAATGATAGTGGAGAGTGTTGCTGGAATGAAATTTTGACAGGGAAAACCGGAGTACCCGGAGAAAAACCTGTCTGCCTCCGTTTTGTCTAGCACAGATCTCACTTGGAGTGACCGGGATTTGAACCACGGACCCAGCGCTGAGAGGCCGGCGTGCTGCCGCCTAAGCCACGGAGGCTTCTCTCAAAACCAATAAGAACATAAAACTCAATTTGCATCATTAATTCCCAAGATGTTCCATCTTTGATATAACTCGCACCTTCAGACACCTGTATTCAATTTAATCAGTGTTTCAGCGTATTATTACGTTTTGCCGCGTCTTCCTTACAAAACTAGCCTCGCAAAGGTGCTCTAATATTTATATTTAAATTGGCTTTTAAAACGATAACGCAGCTTATTTGTGCCAAGTACCGTGATGTACAGAGTGTATTCTGCCTATCCAAGAAAAAATCTTGACTTGTCATTGCAGTTTTATGTCACTAAAATCCATTACTAGTTGGAGTGGTTTACGGCTTTGAGCATAGGGACAGCCATTTTCTTGCAACCAAAGTGGGCGAGCCGTTTGGCTTCAACAACTTGCGCTAGGCAGCGCAGCGAAGGCATCTCCTTCCTTTCTTTCCTCCTTGTGTCTAATTCTGCTATGCCAACTGTTGGCGCGCGGAAGGCGGCTCGGCTCCAGTGACGTCACACGCTCAAGCATTGTCGCCGTTTTCCTCTTATACCACCTGAACAAAATAAAATAACGCGGTAGGGTTTTCAGTACGTTGATTAAAATTTAATAATGGAATAAGTGAGTTAGGAAACTAAAACTCGAAAATAAGTTGCCTGGGCCTTTAAGGTGGCGACTATGGTCATCACAAGTTACCGGTCAAAGCCATGTTTTATATATATATATATATATATATATATAAGCGCTCTGCTGCAGCGGTGGTGAAGAGATCTCGCTTTATGAGTTTTGCTGCATGGACGGCCATGGCCGTTCTTTTTTTTCCACTCTAGTTTGCTGCAGCGATGCTAAAGCGTTTTACGGGTTGGCTTTAAAAAAGGAACGCACGGTTCTATATTGGCGATGTCTACAGGGAAATGTTAATCGGTGAAGGTAGCTTGGTACCAGTGGATGAATGATCATGAAAAGTATATATATTAATTCCTACGGCGCAAACAAGTTTAAGATCCACTGGTTTTCAGTGGCGGTATGCTATTTGACATTGAAAGCAGTGACGGTATGCCATTGGGCCTTTGAAAGCAGTGCCGGTATTGCATACCGGCGCATACCGCCTCACTTCCCTCCCTGGCCCTAACACTATCTTAGTCATTTTCAAGCTTTACTCCGTCTATTGAGACACCTTAATATGTAAGATACTCGCTCATTTAATCTAGTATTTGAAACAAATTACAAGTTTTGTATACTTAGCTATTTTAGTGTAGCCTATCCCTGGTCTGAGACCAATAATCAAGCAACATCTATACTCTTTGTGTACTCTAACCTTACAGCAATATAATTTCTTATTTTTATATGCATGGCACAGTTTTAAATTTTTGGCCACGACCGCCCCTGTTTGAATCCTGTAGCACTTGTAAACGCTTCAAGTCAAAAATACACTATCTACTCATTGTCGAAGCTGATCAATATTGTTACATTCCCCTTGATCTCACGCTTAGCAGCAATTTGAAATGCGCCACGTGAACTTGTATAACTTTTGCCGTGCTCCCATCCAAGTGTAGTCTATCTATTACTTCAGTTATTCACAGATCTCTTTGACTGTTTATCGTTGGTATAGTTCGCTCAGCTAACTTCCTGCCTAGAGTCGTATCCTGATCATGCATCTTGATTACTGTTTTTTTTTTTTTTCGCAATCAAGACTGCGTCTAACTTATCTAAATCTCTCATTGGTACTCTTCTTGTGGGAGATTTAGGTTTATTTTTCTTTGAGCTCAACAATTCTATTTATTCACACTCTCTAAGCTTACTCATCTTTATTAATATCAGCAACTATTGTAAATGAGCCAGGGGATCCCCCTTCCTCCACGCCACTTTGCCTCGAGCAGTTACTTAATTAGCTTGTTTTCTCTCTATTTATTGTTAATTATTACCCATGTTACAATTTACTTATTTATTTGTGTTCGTCCCCTACAAAGCCTCCGTGGCTTAGGCGGCAGCACGCCGGCCCCTCACCGCTGGGTCCGTGGTTCAGATCCCGGTCACTCCATGTGAGATCTGTGCTGGACAAAACGGAGGCCGACAGGTTTTTCTCCGGGTACTCCGGTTTTCCCTGTCAAAAATTTCATTCCAGCAACACTCTTCACTATCATTTCATTTCATCGGTCATTCATTTAATCATTGCCCCAGGGGAGTGCGTCAGGCCTCGGCAGCCGGCACAGTTCATATCCTCGCCGCTGGATGGGGGCTACATTCATTCCATTCCTGACCCGGTCGGAGACTGGAAGCAGGCTGTGGATTGTTCATTTGTGTTCGTCCCTTGTACCCATTCTTGTCATTTTACTGCCAACTCTTTTCCTCATTCTACTACATCTTCCCTATGGGGTTGATTGGAATCTCCTTCCAATTGCTCCAGTTTTATAATTGTAATGTTCACATTTAGTTTTATAATTGTAATCTTCACATTTAGTTTCGATTTTAATATGTTTATTAATATTAATTTTTATGTTTTAATTTCTATATTTTATTTTAATGTTTCAGTTGTTAATTTTTAATTAAATTATCTTTAATTTTACCCAGTACCATAGGTCAAGGGGATGCGGGAATAATATTTGGTTTTCAGAAATATTGAGACTCGGAAAGGAAATTCCTTAAAATACGGCAGAAGGATGCTTTGCTATACATACCACTATCCAGTTAAGGATATATCAATGAAAGGCATTAGCTGAATAGTTTTCACCTGAGTTACCTCCACGCTCAGCCTGGCTTATTTCCATCATTGCCTCAACTACCAACACAAACATCTGGTTAGTAAATCTGAGCGGATAATCATAACACACTATAAGCACACTTCCTCCCCAACAGAAACAAACAAAAACGTCAGGCATGTAAGGAGTGTCCATCTTCAGAGGTGTACAGTACTGACAGTAGGCCTACATTCTCGGGCTGATTTGTTTAGCCGGATCGTAAATGAAGCTTGTATCTAACTAAGTGATACTTGCATATTAAAATATGTCATTAGAACAATTAAAAAACCAAGTTGTTTTAAGTTGAGGCCTCATCAGTATATTTTGACGTTGCTATACGATTTGAATCTTCACGCGGCGAAGCCGTGCTCGTTTAATCGTGCATCACGACCGCGCAGGTAGCTGCAGCAAGTTCGGAAGTCGTAGGTTTGAATCCCAGCGCTGACAGCGACAATCCTGAGTGTGATATTCCCTGGGGTTTTCCACTCTCCCTCCAGGCATATGCCGGGATATCACCTAATGTCAAATCCCGGGGTGTGTTCCCCATACCTGTCGTTAATTAAGCTACACACACTGCTACAGTCATCACATAAATACAGGTTATCAGACAAGTTCAACACACACTTAACTAAATGAGGCTGATGACCAAGATGTCCCTAGCCCATAAACTGAATTAGCAACAATTAAAATCATAGAATTTGTATAGTGGTTTTCTTGCATTATATAGGCTACTGACAAAGGTCTCAGGAACGTCTTACGTACCTGAAGTCTATAGTGATGAAGAAACGAAGGAAGCTCTATTGTGCCACAACTCCCAGTGATACAATACAACGGACGTGTGCGGAGCAAAGGTGATGTGATAACGGTGTCGGGAAAATGACAGTGGAACATGCCATTGGTGATGGCAGTGGTGATTGTAGTGGCTCTGTTGATGATGATTGGGGGAGTTGGGTCGAACCCAGGGCCTGGACGTTTAGGATGGCAGGGAATTGAAACAAATACAGGGAATTGTAAAAGTGGCGTCCCAAACAGAACAGATCCGTGACATTCTTCGTGAGCACTACAATACATTTGGGAAATGGTTCTTGTGATTGGGAACATAAATGAAGCAATGGATATGGATTCCTGTGTTGTGCTTGAACAGCAGTATTTGCATGGCAGCTAAACGAAGAACTAGAAACAGAAGTCATATGTTTCTTAATGTTACCCTCGCTTTTATAATGTGAAATCTACCATTCTGAGTACACAGAGGAAAGAAGTGGTAGTGGACATTTCATTAGTATTATAGAATTGTTAGTTTTGTATGATCCACTTTTAAGAGACGTACTCAAACGTACTCACGTGGGTAGAAACAGTTACTCAGATAAAGCTACTAATTTGCACCAAATTAGCAAATTCACAATTAGGCCTACACCACAAGAAAATCCAGTTAAATGAGTTAATATTCATAGGGAATAACAAATAAACATTAAAAACACCAAAAAAGTAAAAGTGGTGCCGCACAGATTAAATTGATGCGTCCCGATGTGCAAAAGGAACTAGGGCCTAACTAACTTGCCAGTCTTATCTATAATAATGCCCACACAAGATATACATGAGAGAGATCAGCTAAGAGAAATTTACCAATACTGGTGTAACACGGAATACCAAAAGCTCTGGAAAATAAAGAATCGTTTCTTGGTTTTCATGTAGTGGAGGACCAGTCTGCATCACATTTAGCTAATGAGACCATGACAGTTACAGAAGAGAGATGTTTCTCTAAAGAAATATATCTCGGACTTTCCGGAAATGGAGGGAACCTCAGTTCTGTTAAGTCCTGAACTGCATACCCCCTCTCCCTAAACTCACAGGACACTGCTACCAAGGTTTGAGTCGGGACGAGGGAACGCCAAGACTAGCATGTGGAGTGTGGAAGGGAGAGCTAATCCCAAGGACGTGTGCACGACAGTAATAGGATATGAAAATAAAATGGTTAACCTAAAGCGAGATACGGTATATTCTTAAAAGAATAAAATATTGAAACAAATTTCCAAATGGCTCACAGATCAGAACATGTACAGTACTACAATCAATAAGCAATAATACTTAATTAAAAAGCCCTATTTTAAAACTAGACCTAGCCAAGCCCCTAGCCTACTGTATATAAGGTGACTCAAAATCCCGGGAGGTAAAATGACAAAATATAAAATAAAATATCAATAAAGAAATACACTGGAATGAAAGAAACCCCACAAGAAAACAAATCACAAATTGAAACGGTAAAACCAATCTCTCCGCTCAAGAGATGAACAGAAATACTCAAGACGCATAAACCCCACCACGTGGGTAGGAACAGTAACTCAGATGAAAATGAAAATCCACAGCCTGCTTCTAGTCTCCGACCGGGTCAGGAATGGAATGAATGAAGCCCCCATCTAGCGGCGAGGATATGAACTGTGCCCGCTGCCGAAGCCTGACGCACTCCTCTGGGGCAATGATTAAATGAATGACAGATGAAATGAAATGATAGTGGAGAGTGTTGCTGGAATGAAATTGTGACAGGGAAAACCGGAGTACCCGGAGAAAAACCTGTCTGCCTCCGTTTTGTCCAGCACAGATCTCACATGGAGTGACCGGGGTTTGAACCACGGATCCAGCGGTGAGAGGACGGCGTGCTGCAGCCTGAGCCTCGGAGGCTTCTAGTAACTCAGATAAAGTTACTAATTTGCACCAAATGAGCAAATCCGCAATTACACCACAAGAAAATCCAGTTAAATGAGTTATTATTCGCAAGGAATAACAATTAAACGTTAAAAACACCAAAAATGTAAAAGTGGTGCCGAATAGAAGTTCAGAGCAGAACGCCACGTCTGCTCACAAAGGAGTCCACAAAACGACTGGTGCCAAAATGGCTGCCAGCCAACAGCCTTACAGAATTTAAGCAAGTGGCACCCCATCCTTACGTCCAACTACCGGGACAGAAGGAAATATTATATTTTCCAAAAAATTCACAAAATACATTAAAAAAAACAGTTTACAATTAGCCTACAAGGTCCTACAAACACATAACGGAGAAAAACAAATTAGTGACTTCGGCATATTTTCCACGTGATCGCAGCAAGCATGGCCTAAGTGTTCCAAGGTTAACTTTACACACTACACAAAAGAGAAATATCGTCCGGGATGCAGAGCAAACAAGAAGGCTACAAGACACAGCAAAACGCGTGCAAAATCCTCCCGCCAGTCAAAAAAGGAATCCTCGTGCTAGCTGGCGGGGCATTAATAAGGACATCCGGATCCAGCCAGCAACACAAAAGAACTCGGCTCTCTGGCGGTAAATGGGATGCCTGAAGCAACTAATAACAAGTAGTTCCGTGAAGAACTAAATAACCTATTTTCATATATCCTACTTATGTTAATTGCCTCTACCAACGTACAAAACTTCAGTTTGATTGCTGTAATAGATTCGTAGATATTGAGAACCATGTAAATATTTCTGATGGTCGCCATGTTGGATTTTTATATATGTAGACCATAGAGTTATGTACCATTAGATGAAGATTATTGCGTGGGTTTATTATTCAAACTTCAATCGCATGATTAGCAAACAAGAAATAAAAACGAGATTTTAAAATTTCGCACAGCCACCATCTTGAGGTTATGAAAACAATTGAAACAAATTAGATGTCAGTAGATTAAAATTTTTATAAGCATTTACCGTACCAATTTTCACTGCGCTCTGATGGTTAAATCGTGAGAAGCGTCCATTTAAATATTTAAATTTTCCGTCACCGCCATGTTGGATTTATGCTTGCCAGGCTATTGGAAGTCCCATATGTGAACTTATGTTAATAGCCTTTATCAACATACAAAATTTCAGTTTGATTGCTGTCAGATTCGTACTGTCTAAATATTTCGGATGGTCGCCATGTTGCATTTTGTATATGTAGGCCATAGAGTTATGTACTATTAGATGACGATTATTGCGTAGGTTCATTATTCAAACGTTGACTTCGATCGCATGATTAAGACTCAAGAAATTGAAACTTAATCTCAAAATTTCGCAAAGCCACCTTCTTGAGGATAAGTAGACAATTGAACTAATGTGTATACACATACGCTGTACCAAGTTTCTCTCCGCTGGGATGGTTAAATCGCGAGAAAAGTCAATTTAAATGTTAAAACTTCGCATGGCCGCAAGGTTCGTTTTGTACTTAACAGGTCTTTGAAAGTCACATATGTGAACTTCTAGTAGTGCCCTTTATCACCGTAGAAAATTTCAGGGTAATATCAGTAATAGTTTCGGGGATATAGAATGCCGGTGAAATATTGCGCACAGCACCATGTTGGATTGGTGAGACCTAATAAAATTTGAAGGGAATGGTCGGGGTCGGACGAAATAGTTCTATGCCCTTACAGAGTTTCATTGAAATCTCTCCAGCCATTTATATTTTATTTGGGGTGGGGGGACACGCGCGCACACACACACACACGGACAAATGGTGATCTCATAAGCCTATTTTTTATGAAAATAGGCTAAAAACAGGGAATGAGACCCCATAATTACAATACACATTGCAAATGCCTACACGGTCCTAACAGAACAAGATGAGAGACTCAGATGTCGCAATGAGGCCACGTGATCAATATCCTAGCCAAATACATGTTACATTTCCCCCCGTTAAAATCACTCGAATTGAATAAATTATATTGTTTATGAGTTCTTCCAAAAGTTTCTGTTCTTAGTACAACTGCGGTACTTACAAAAGGTAGCCCGCGGGAAAATCCAAGAAGGCCCCGTAAGGCTCTCTCCCCGGTTACACAAGACACGTCTGTCTAGCTAGCTCAGAATAGCAAAGTCGATTCTTCATCTCTGACTCCACCAGTGAGCACCTTCGCGCGCCCACGTGGCCGACGAGAAAGACAGGCCATGGCGCGGATCTGTGACGTCAGAGGAGTGGTGTCGCTCGCTCGCCTCGCCGCATTGATTGCACCGAGGTATTATCTATACAAGCCTACCAATAGCCGAGTAATTTGTTAGTGTGAATTTAAGGATACTCAAAAATAAAGTTAAATGCTGTGGAAGAAATCCACCCTTATCACTAGCTCAAAACCTTCGAGCAGTAGAATATTAAGCAGTGTAATATAAACATTGAATGGATGTTCCAGTTTATGCAGATATACAAAACTGTACATATTATCCTCTTATCTTCGTTCATCAATAAGTTGTTTCCATATATACCAGTTTACATGTAAGTTTAAAAGCAGCTGGAATTAAAAAAAAAAGAAACAACCAAGCATTGCATTAGGAGAAAGTATCCAGTGCTTCATTTATTGCAAGGGAAGGGTCATTCATGCCCCAAAATAATAAAAACGAATATAAGAAATTTGAGCCTACACTCGTGGTTTTTAACATTTTGATTTTTGAGTAGGCCTACCATAAGACAATCTTTTTCAACAACAAAAATTTAATGCATAGGACTACTTCAGATACATATATGAATTGCTGAGATTATACTTACCTCCTTTAGCAGAGAGCCTTTTATCTGACGCCAATCCCCTACAGTGGCAGGTTTACTTCTTGTGGCAACTACCTTCATGTTAGACATGTTTAACGGTTCTCTCCCGTTCCCAGTTAGGCTTAGGTCAAATTTATGGTTTTATGGGCTCAAGATTTTTATAACGAAGTATATTACTACAAATGAAGGACCTTGGAAACTTATTCATTGTGAGTTAATTCAGTGGATTGAAATGTCGTGGATATCAGCCCCATGCACTTATGTGTGTACTGTACTTTTAATAGAAGAGGATGTGGTAGTGGTTTTGAGTTAGCTTTTATTTACAGTTGAATTGGGAAGACACTTCCAGGATGCAAGGAGTGGGATTCAAATCATTCTATCAAGAGCCTTCGTGCGAAGCTTTGAAGACTATTTAAATCCTATATCAGGGTTCAAATAGCCTCCATGGCTTAGGCGGCAGCACGCCGGCCTCTCACCGCTGGGTCCGTGGTTCAAATCCCGGTCACTCCATGTGAGATCTGTGCTGGACAAAACGGAGGCAGACAGGTTCTTCTCCGGGTACTCCGGTTTTCCCTGTCAACATTTCATTCCAGCAACACTCTCCACTATCATTTCATTTTATCTGTCATTCATTTAATCATTGCCCCAGAGGAGTGCGTCAGGACTCGGCAGCCGGCACAGTTCATATCCTCGCCGCTAGATGGGGGCTTCATTCATTCCATTCCTGACCCGGTCGGAGACTGGAAGCAGGCTGTGGATTTTCATTTTTTTCATCAGGGTTCAAATACTCCTTCGCAAAGCAGGTCACCTGGACAAGAAGCCACTTTAATTACCCCTACTCCATGTAGGTGGAACTGTTCCATTTATTAAAATTAAAGAAAGACCATACTTGCCATTGTAATTTGGATCTATGCTGGCTACACGGACATGGTATCTTCCTCCCAATAAGATGTCCAAGATCTCCACCAAATGTCAAACGAGTCCCTTCAAATTATTCAAATGAAAGCATTCCTCAACTTTTAATTATTTTTTCTTATTTTTTTTGTTTCACCCTGGTGGTCTGGGGATGAAGAATTTTATAACATACCCAGTCTTCCCCTACCCCTTCCTACCAGAAAATATCGTATACTCCTCACCACATCCATTCCCCCTGAAAAAGAACATGGGCATCCTTGCAGGCCACATGGAAAAAAAGCAGTTAACAGTACTACACACTGGGTAAATCGGTTTGAAATGGGTAAATCTAGAGCTTTAACAGAGAATTCTGGATGTGGTGATTGGTAGGGCCCTGGAGTACAAAACTATGCCCGTATCTTCAAGAACACTAGCAAATTGCAAGTAATCCTCATCCAATGACACAGTAATGTTTACACTTAATTATAATAAGCACACACAAAATGTATTACAGACATTATTTTATTTAGGACATTGGTTATAAATATAAACATCTCAAGCACATTAACACATTGTCTGGAAGAATCTTAGAATGCAGAAAATGAAGTTTGCAGGTTTCACCAAGTAGGCTATAAAGGTGATATCTTGCTGATCTTGGGTATATTACTGGCGATGATTAAGATCTAATATCCTCCAGCTATTAATTTTCTCAAAAAATCCTGCACTGCACATAGGGCCTACAGCCATTATACCCTGCTGATGATTCATGATCTCTTCAGGATTTTAAATTTTTCTGACACCATTTCTCAATCTCACTGGAGCTTAGTGGGTTACAAATTCATCGTTACAAAGATGCATGAACACAATTTGAGGACTGGACATGTCTAACTTGCTTCCAGCTGCCTTGCTACTGTTTCCTTATACAGTACAAAATCACTATCAATTACAATGGTATCTTGCAGCCTTGGCAACGATACAGTCTTGTATTAACTCTTGTACTATTTTCATCTCTAATTTATCTCAACAAAACTAGCCTGCCAACTTGTGTCAATAGCTTTAATGTGGACATGGAATGGAATTCACACTTACAAAATTCCCCTAGACACAAAATGGCATTATCCATGACAACATGGACAACACTTCTGGGTTTAAACGCTGCATACATGTTAAATTCTATGTGTTATACTCTGATTTACAAAAGATGAACGGTGAAAGCTTCCATCTGCTTGAATGGTGAGGTGAGGAGTGGAGACAAGAGGGGTAACGGTGTCCATAGCAACAGCGAGCAGTGTTGCAATGACTGCCGACACAGCAGTGAGCACATGGTTTGCCGCAGTGTTCTACTGTGAACTAACTTGTCACTGTCATTAGTAATATCCCGTGTATATATTGAAGTGCATTTGCTTATTCTTTCATAGGCTTCAGTAAGCGTTATCGTTCTGTGTTTGTTGGAAGCGTGTATATATACAGATTTTGAGTTTTATTTCTTTTATTCGCATCATCGTGTCTATTTTCGTTCTGTAAAAATGGCATCGGTACATGCTCGCGGAAGGCCCAGGATCCATTTTCTGCGAGAGAACAACTTCAGGCCGTGGTGTGACTCTCCATAGCCAAGTAAAGGAGATGGTATGTGCGGTGAGGAATTTTATGGAGGAAGAAGAGGAAAGTAGGCGCTTACGGGAGGAACCTCTGATTCCATTTGTTCAGGTAAGGAAACGAACTGCCAAGACTCTTGGTGTGAGTGAAATCACTGCGTAACGAGTGACGGAAGGGAAGTTCCTGTCTGATGATGTTGGCCCGTCTAAACTATCAACTCCAGGGAAGAAGAGGCATGGAGAAAGGGTGGTCACTAATTTAGATAGCTTTCAACAAGATGCTGTTAGACCGCGTATTTATAGCTATTGTTTTAGGAAAGAAATTCCAACATGTCGCAAACTTCTTGTTTTGCTCAGAGAGGCACAATTATTTCAAGGAAGCCTTTCTTCACTGAATAAAGTGTTGCATGATCTGGGATTTAAATATAAGAAAATTAATGGGGGAAGGTGATCATGGAGAGGCCAGTTATTGTGGCTTTGAGGTGTCAGTTCCTACATGAAATGGGGAGACCCTACTGAGTTGTAGGCCAAAAATTACAAACAAAAAAAACGAAATCAGGTTTCATGCCCTAGAAGTTACCTCATCACTTGGGGCAGTTAAATACACATTTGTTTTTTATGTACGGCCATTTTTAAATACCTTACGGGGGCTTTTAAAGAACACGTGCTTAGGTCTTGAAATGGGCAACGCCCACTTCCTAGAACCAAAAAGCCCTCAATTTTGTTGTAATTTCATATTCTTGGCCAAGATTATCTTGCCAATCATCTGAATACAAGCATATGCTGCCCTCTGTTGGTAAATTTATCAGTTATGGGTAGCCTAGGCAATGTTTGTCAAGTATGAAACTTTTCTTACCGTACATGTTATTTTCTTATCCCATAAAATTTTTAGCTGTATGGCATTCACTAAAAGAATATTGTTGTACCCCTAGGGTACGCCACCATCATCCCCTAACACTAATACCCCCGAAAAAAACAAATGCCACACACTTACTTCAGAAATCTACAAATACATTTACAGAATTATACATCCAATAAATTATCACCTCCCTGAACTCAGGTAGCCTCGTGTCCCAGCCAACGACCCCAGAGAGGGCTATGACATGGAAGAAATGTGCGAATTCCGCAAACACAGCGCGAGGCGTCTATAAAAACTCCGGGAGGTCAGGCCTCAGGATCAGTCTGTCTCAGTGTTACCTACGTGCCGAATCGCTGCTGGAAGCCGAAGGGTAAGTGTCTCAAGCGATCACTACACAGTCATACTACACTCCCATCCCCCTGTGCTTGGATTGTAATAATTATTTATTTTTATTAACTGCACTGCTATTTTCTAGAGCGCTTCAAATTCGAAGTACTCATTAAATTCAAACATAATAGAAGTCACTGGTCTTTTCCTTTATTTAAATAGCCGATAAGATCCTACACTCTTAGCTTCCCCGATAGGTAAGGATCTAGCATTAGCACTATTATTTAATTGCTTCGTGACGTCAACAGAGCGTCACAGCACAGCGCTGACACCAGCAGGCTCACTACTAGCTCGCCTGCTTACGACTTACATTAGACCGCTGGGCACCGATATCGCGCACAGAGTAATAATTAAATTACCCGTCCTTACACACTCACACCCTCAACTACCCCGCCAAGCAGTACATTGGGGAGTTCTCCTTGCAGATCATACTGACAATCTCAAGCCACTAGATAATAAATACCTCTTACACGTAATTGCCAAGTTTTCCCCCTGAACACACTTAGTTCATCCCTTAGGTTAATTCTTTGTACAGGCTACCCTCTCAGGTACCTTACAAATGGTGGAGACGCTAGGTACCGCGACGTTGTCATTAGAAAACGCCTACAGGAGTACATACAACGTATTCCGCGGAAAATATCCCTAAAACTTAACGTCTTTCTAGCCAAGCAAGCGCCACCCAAAATTGGGAATTTTTTTAGAAGTAAGGGTCCAATAGTATTTTTGTACCCACCCAAGCCCGCCCCGATAGATACCACATTTTTAAACGCCACCCTTAAATAATAATCAGCCAGTCACGACCCCCAAATTGGCTACGCCCACACCATATAATTAATAGGGGTCACATTATTTAGTTGCCCACCCAGTGCGGTCCCCGGTACCTTATATAGCATTCCAATAATAATATTTCATTTACTACCCCCATAGAATAGGGATAAGGTTACACTCATTTAAATATAATTCTACCCCACCAGCTTAAATAGCCCATAGGAATCCATATCATTGCAAAAATAGGAACAATTATTTTACAATAGCCTTTTACGATCCCCTTGAACGTTTACAACCAGTTGATAGGTCCTTTTACACCATGGCACCTCATGCCGAAACACCTAATTCACACCTAGTCACACAAATAGGGATTCCGAACTGTTCTTTTTTCTATTACGAAGCCGACAGCGCCGAATGCTAAAGGTGCAATGACGCATACAGGCAATGCAGGCAAGGGTAAGTGCGGCGCAGAATAGGTACATCCGCACCCCCTCCGATAGGCGTAAAACACTCCTCGCCCGGTCGCACCGACATTTACACACGATACACAGGGCACTACAGGAAAAACACACAAAAACACTGAGGATCCATAACAAAATGGATAGGTCTATAGTCACCTCAATCATACCGCAACCCTCCAACACATTAGGGCGCAATATGCGAGGTTGGATCACCATTTCGCACAGCTCATTGCCGAACATAGGCGGCTGAGAGCCCAGTTGATACAAATCTACCAAATTCCATCCCATTAGGAACTACAGCTGGCATAGTCAGTAAAATTTTTGCCACGCACAATAGCGTGCTCATCATAAACCCACAGCTGCGTACATTTGCGCCCCCGTGGCAGAACAGTTAAATCCACGCAGCTATACTGCCCCCTATCACACCTTAAAATGAATACTGCCACAAGGACAATAACGGAACAAGCCAGGGCACTTACCCTGCAACACGTCGAAATACGGCAACGTTTCCGTCAGCTACAGGCACACTTAATTTCATTTGAATTATTAACACATCCACCTACCCCAGTGGAAGCGGTTAATACAGGCATTTCACCAAAAATGGCCAACACATCCATTCCCCTACTGCCAACTCCTCTTAGGAAGGGGACTGCCGTGGCCATGACACATCCGCAGCCCGCCATGGGGAACGAGGCCTACGTGAACACAGTCCCCCGCCACGTAATGGCATTTCCATCCCCACGATTCCATTATACCCTAGGACCTTAACGCCTATTCCGGCCAGCAACAATCCTAAGGCACGCCGAAAAGCCATATTAAATTACCGGCCCATTCCGGTAACACTCCCGAAAGTAGAAGGTAGAAAACACAAGCCTAAAATCACCCTTCTCCAAACGCCCCGCACGGACAATTCATCCCTTGAGTGGATACCAGGTGCTAAAGCCGCCTTGGCAATCTGAGGGAGACGGTGCCATTATTTGCATTAGATAGGATTCGAGATTGCCAACATAGAACCCACACATCATTCATTTTTAATTTTAAATGATTAGAGGCACACTAAACACTGATACCATTCAACCAGACCACGAGATAGCTTTACGCATCATATAACTCGCTTCCATAGCCAATTTTCCTTTCACACACAATATTTAGGTGTAAGTAGAGAATAAGAAATGTCGAGGCAAGCTGCGCCTGCAGCAGCCCCACGTATCTCCACGTTTCCCCAGTCCCCAGAGCCACGAGACACAGACGTTAGGTCATCAGTATCAGGTGTTAAAATATATTTTTCCCATACATATCTCAAACCCAGGACCGTACAAATCAAACAAGCGCCCTATGCACTATGGCTTATAGTAGCCATGCTCACAACTATCGGTCACCGACAGTTCCCCACAGTGCATAAATACGAATCCTAACTATAAGATTGCATGTTTAGTTGTAACCAATTTAATAATGTATACCAGGTTATATTTTTTATGTTTCATGTCTTTCTAGGATCATGAAGTCTGTTTGCACACATTAGTTTAAGAAAGGTCGAGGCTAGATATATATTTAGTAGTTACTGAACCCATGTACCATGGCCTCAAAGAGAGTCGAATCCATGTACTTTGAGAAAAGAATGAAAGAATCATACAGTTTCTAAGGGAACGGAGAGAGATTTCAAGCCAGGATTATAGCTTAACATTGTGCAAGCGCTAGGGCCAGATGTTCCTTAGATGAGCTCATGCCTCTTGACATTTATAAGGAGCCAGTCATGGATATTATTAGAACGAGTGGAAAGTTTTTACTGTAAGACGAAGAAGCTGGACTCGGAAATTGCTCTTACGTTGCAGGAATATGGCAACCTCGCTGCTGAGTCAGAACAGGAATAATTAAATTTAACCCGTTTACGAGTATAAAAATAAGTAAACAGATACAGTACGGTGAATCAATTTGGATTAGAGATTTTTGTGTAAAGAAAAACCTTGTAAAAATTGCACAGGAAAAAACTGCAAACGCAAGTAGACGTCATTGGGGGTTCACCGAGACCCAAGGAGTGGGAGAATAAAAAAAGAACAGCACCACCCACACAGTTGAGGACGAGAAATTAATTAATATCTCGGAAATGCACGATCGATTTCCATGCACAGGAAGATTATTTTACGTTTGGAAGACGAGCTGTCTGGAGATACGATTTTTATAATTGTGCGACAATTAGTTCAGAAGTTGGTCACGAAAAGGACTAGGATTTTATCTTTTTGTGACTGAAAGGTATAAAACTCCTGGCCTCACCAAGCCAATCATGCAGTTATTCTGACAGCCCGTGAGGGGGTGTTACTCTGCATCAGTGCATGCAGTCTACGAGAGCCCGTGAGGGGAAGTGCTGCACCACATCGTATACGCAGTATTCAAGAGCCCGTGAGGGGGACGTTAAGCTGTATCAGACATTGATCCAGAGCCTGTGGGAGGCTATGCTACAAGTTCACCGAGTGTAGACCAGTTACGATATAAGTACGCTACGCTGAGGGTTAGCAGTTCGAGACTTTGAAGAGTCCTAAATTATAAAGAACATTAAATATACGGACTTTAAAGCAATATCGCCAAAGTAAGACACAGCGATCAGTAGGGAACTTCGAGTTCCAGAAGAACACTAGTTCAATACAGTTACGAAGTTATAAGAACTCCAACAAATAAACGGCGTTACGTCTAGTAAAGACATTGTTAAAGACATTAAGTCCTGTAAAGGACAAGAATAAACAGTAATTACGATCGCGAAAGATAGAAGTTCAAGCGAAAGGAACTTAGGAACTTAGGTTCGAAACCAGAGGGAAAACGTACTCTAGTGAGAAAACGTCAAAAATATACGATAGACAGTATACGGTCCTCGAAGGGAGCCAAGATATAGAAACTATAGGGTGCGATAGACCACCATATATAAATAGAGGTGACGGCAAAGTAAAGACATTTATCGCCTAGTTAAAGCAGATAAAGTAAAGCCGAGTAATAGACAATAGAAGCGGTTTTGAGAGACTGAAACCAGTAGTTTCCATTGTAGGAGAGAAACTTTGAACGAGTAAAATCACACGTCCAATGCAGGTCGATAGGATTCACATCAGGGATCATCAACAGCCGACAGAAATTGTAAAAATCGTTGAGATACACCCGTGTGATAGGAGTGAAGTGTAAATATTGTAAGAAAAGAAATAAGAGTATCATTTTAAGTGTTTTAGGTAAAGTGAAAGCGTTTTATGCACAGTGATATGTGTTATAATATGTACCAGAGTAATATTTTTTAGTGTTTTAATGTGTGTTCAAAACGGATACACCAGTGTATAAAAAAATGTTGTCAGTGTTAAATATAGTGAATATGTGTCAAGAAATTTCTGTACATAAGATGAGATTGTACAATATGGAGTAGGTCAAGAAGGTGGGCAAAAATGTCACATCAAACGAGAATAAAGGTCAGAAAGCGACCTTAAACATGTAAGTAAAGATTTTCATTATGTTTTGGTGTCGGGAAAAATTTTGTGTACAATTCCACCGGAGTTTTGAGTAGATGGGATGTTTTTAAATGAATAATAACTAAATAAGAACGCGATCTGAACGAAAATAAAGTTTTAAGAAATAATAAATAATTATGTGAAATAATAAATCCTGTAGAGGAAATGCATGGAATAAAATGTCAGTATTTAATGAATGTTATAAAAGCAAGCGTGATAATAATAATTATAACAAAGATATTTACATAAAGGTAAATTTAAATTATATGAAAGAAATAGCTTTTGAGCTTTTGTAAGGAATGAAAACATGATGTGAATAACAAGGTAAAGAAATCTAAATAAAGATTAAATTGAATGATATAAAAATATAGAGCGTTGAAGCCTTAACAAATGTATAAGACATGATGCGAATGCATGTTCTTAAAAAGGGAGCGATTTATTGTCAACGGAAAAGATTAATATAAGAATTAAGATATGTATCAATTGTTACTATGAAATTTATCAGTTCTTTGGAAGACATTCGGCCATAAAGTAAGGTGTAGCGTAATGGAACGCAATTAAATAAAAAGTCACGCTAGGAACGCGTAAAAGTTAAAGTACTTGGTAAATTACTTATGGAGGGTAGTTGATTGCAGTGAATTGAGATATGTTGTAAGTCCTCTAATTGTGACGTAGATCACGAGGCCATGTGTGTATTATTTAAAAGGGAGCTAATGTATGGTATTATTGAGCGTAGGTCCTGTAAGCTACGGCTTGACCCTAAATCGCGTTTTGTATAAGTCCTCTGATGTGGAAATGTTCCCGAGGCATGTTAAGAGATTCGAACCTAGAATCCTCTTGTTGTTAAAGCCCCTAATTATTCGTCGTAGAATGTGTATTAATCTTCCCAATCAATGAGGACCCTCTCATAATTAATAAATGCCAAGGTTACGAATGTGGTTTATGAGCCAAAGAATATTGTTGAATGAAAATAAGCGAGTAAAAGCCAGGTCTCTCCACAGAACTGAGAATAATGTGAAGGTTTGTTTTAAAGCATTGAAGAGAGCTGCCACCGTAGGTTAGGCAGAGAGTCGCTTTCCTTGTCATAAATCACGCCCGAGTATAATGGCCTGACCCTCATAAAGCGAGGGTGGGTAAAAAACCGTCTTGTAAGATGTGTTAAATACACCGTGAGTGTTTTAAAGTTGTTAATGACCCGGGCGTTGAACCGAGGTCCTTGTAGATTGATATTATCGCTTGCCAATTCAGATCGTAGTTTTCTTATGTGATAATGGTCTTATAAGACAAATGAATTAAATAAAATCCCTATTGTAATATTGTATGGAAAAGAAGGAATCCACGAGTTTTGTGAAGATAACTAGGTTTCGGGAGTGATCATAGTTTTTGACTTTGTCAAGTAATCTTTATAACTCTGGAGTACACAAATAGTTTTCCCGATCACCGTAGTGAATTTGCAAAACTTGAGAGAGATAGTAAATATGGAGAACATGTGATATGCCCAAATATTGAAGTGAATAATTAACATGTAATTTTAAATGTAATTATATATTTGTTTTGATGATAAGAAAAGATAAAAATAATTCTTGAGGTGTACAAAAATATGACACTATTATTATGGGAAAGTATCGAGCCAAAGAAGCTCGTAGTTATTTGGAACTTTAAGATAAGTACTTTATGGAAGTGAAAATAATCGTGAATTGTTGGTTAAAGAAAACCATGTGTTTTAATCTAATATTTGTTTTATTTTTATGCTATTCCTTGTTCACTTTGGACAAGTAGAATGATATTGGTCAGTAGTTTATGTGTTTATTTGTTTGTAGCGCCATAATTTTTGATTAATTAAATGTGTTAAAATAGGAGTTGATTTTGTTGTTATTTTTGCAAGTGTATCCTCTATTTAATCCAAAATATGTAGGTCACAGAGTGGGAGAACTTACCGCAGCCCCGAAAAATCCCGAATTGAGCAATGCTGGCATACTGTGATTTGCATATTTCTTGCTGCAAGGGCACATTACATATGCATCATATTTCCCTTAAGTCCCCATGAACACGATATGCCAAATAAGCATTGGCAATAGCGCCAATTGCACTATGGCATCTAGTAACCACAGTCTGAAACAGATGTCAACACCAATCACGGTTTGGGCCCACACCATAAGTAGGCTTAAGTTGCAGGATACCAAATAGGAAATGCCGATTCAACGTTATTAATAATAGTTCCACACTTATATTATGTACAGTGCATATATGTCTTTACAGGTAATATATTGTAGACAAGGCCTTACATATGTTACACACATTAATCAGCAAGCGGGGTCAATCCTCTCCTGCGACACACGGAAGTAACGAGAGCCGTCACGCTCAGTCAGGAATACACGCTTCCTCCATAGTAGCAACTCTTTGCGACAAGTCACGTAGACAGCCACGCACCTACATGGCCATGCGTAACACGGGTCATTTACACAACTGGAGTGCACATAGCAACCCACGAAAAGATTCCTTTACTATAGGAGGCTATCTAAACATTTATTACTCATACAATCTCATACAGGACGCACATTTTAACCAACTTAATCGCACGCAGATTTCAACACACGATCACGAGCATTAGGCGACCGACTAAAGATCAAATCACCTTTCACAAGGGACGATACATTAACGTACCCTTCCCATACAAATCTACTCACAGCACACAGTTGATAAGCACTGACACATAACTTAATTATTTATATATACCTTCGGCAGCGACCGATGACAAATTCAGACACAATAACCAGATGCAATAAATAATAGGCGAACACATAAATCTCCCACAACACTAGAGGGGTTAACATTCCCATGGTTAATGCCCACATTTAGGAAATCAGTATACAAAAAAAATTTCCTTGCACAACTTTAGAAAGTGCACGGATTCCATCAGTCACCCCATATTAAGGCGGGATGACAGCCCGGTCCGATACATTATCACCGAGTAGGCCACTAAGTTTATACATATGGCCAAGCATAATACATTACTGGATATACAATACAATTTATATAGCGAACGCCATTACTCCAGCAGTAGCGGAAGCAAATACAGGGTCACAGACACCACAATAACACAGGTCGTTTGACCTAAGCACGTCCTTTAAACTGCCTAACACGAATACACTCTTCTGCTATTACTCTCATAGGTCTTTGGACCTAAGCACGTCCTTTAAACTGCCTAACACGAATTCACTCTTCTGTTATTACTCTCATAGGTCTTTGGACCTAAGCACGTCCTTTAAACTGCCTAACACGAATACAATCTTCTATTATTACTCTCATCGTCCATAAACGATTCACACTATATTCTAGGCCACTGATAGCAGCCTAGTACAATCACTATCGCCGAACATTCCAAGATGACAGATCTTTATATCTTACCATATTTCAGCACCGACATAGGCTCGCGCAGACAACACAATAACACAGGTTAGCAGCATTGCATACATACAATGGCCTAGCATCTACAATAACACAGGCTAGCGGCCTTTCGCCAATGGAACGGAATACTCATACACTAACGCAGATTAGCGACCTTTCGCAGAGGCACAGACATAGTCATACAATAACACAGGTTAGCGGCCTTCCCTACAGACCAAGGGGTATTAACACTCATGACATAGTGTAGCGACATTTGATATAATTCCGCACACAATCGCACTATTACACAGGTGGATTACTACCAATACGGCCAGCAGGATTTGATACAATTACACAGGTTATCATACCGTCACAGCATCAGACTATATAGGTCAGCTGAACAAACAGTTAGGAGACACTGGGAAAAAGGATAACTTATACTTACGTAAATTACATATCCCATACACTGTAATCCAGGCTACATCCTTTAATACATATCAAACACTTCTCATACTCAGTACTGCAAACTGCTCATAGACAGTGTGTCGCTCACCACATACAATGCCGGATGCGAGGACTGTCCACACAGCATCTCGACATACGAGACGCAGGGACTCCAAGATTCACACGTCATGTGCAGCACTCATGCCATTATAACATACTCCTTTTCATATATTTTTTTCTCCTCACAGGGGATCTTTAACTTTTATTCTAGTTAACAGTGGCGTTGACCACCCAGTACCGTCATAAAGACAGACAGACTGAACAGTTTTCCCACGAGGCGACTTTCACATTAGCCGACGGAGTAGGGAATTCATTTACATTACAATTATAATTATAATCATGTCATCCAAGCCGACGACCGACTGGACTCCTAGAAATCTGCTAGGGGATTGGGGCTATACCTCTAACAGTCAACGTAGGGAACCATTTATCATCCTTCCGCTAATTATAAACTGTTCATAATGATCTGCTATATGCCGACATGATATCCGGTGATAAATTCACGAAATAACTTCATAAGTGCCACAAGGCTCCAATGGGACCACAAGTCCTTATATAGATCCCCTTTACTTCACATCTACACAGTAGATACACACCTATCGTTAAAGTCATAAGTTGGCCACATTAAAATAACATATTTTCGTTTTGAGGCAACGTGACACAACATGGCACATACCATTATATATGTCCATTAGTATCACAGTAACGCCATGGCCAATAAATGTCCTAAAGTAGACGTAGGCGTGTTATGCCCAGGGCAGGTTAAGTCCTACTTTCCTAGGTCAACACTCTAGGATGCGTATCAGCCATGAGCGCATAGATATAGATATATTCGGCACCCAATACGTTGATGGTCCATAGCTGTTCTGCGTGTACCTAAGGCGAAATAAGTCAAGAGCAGGTTCAGTCGTACCCTCCTAGGTTCACGGTGAAGGAAAAGTATCGACCATGAGCATAGGCATGCCGAGTATTCTAGATAACGATTAACAAAGGCCCAATGATTTTATTTTATATAAACACTAAATATCCACTTGAGTCCACAAACATAAGATACGCAATAGGAATACATCATCTCCACACCAACACATTCAGTTATGGGACTACAATATGAAAATGAAAATCCACAGCCTGCTTCCAGTCTCCGACCGGGACAGGAATGGAATGAATGAAGCCCCCATCTAGCGGCGAGGATATGAACTGTGCCGGCTGCCGAGGCCTGACGCACTCCTCTGGGGCAATGATTAAATGCATGACAGATGAAATGAAATGATAGTGGAGAGTGTTGCTGGAATGAAATTTTGACAGGGAAAACCGGAGTACCCGGAGAAAAACCTGTCTGCCTCCGTTTTGTCCAGCACAGATCTCACATGGAGTGACCGGGATTTGAACCACGGACCCAGCGGTGAGGGGCCGGCGTTCTGCCGCCTAAGCCACGGAGGCTTATGGGACTACAATATATAGATCTCAATTCTATACCACAGAATGCCCGGTAAATGTAGCCCATTATGCTACTCCACGGACAGTCCAACATTGCTGAATACAATATTCACTATGGTTATACATATTACTGCGCCCCGCATTATTTTTTCATTTTCCCGAAGTAAGCGGGAGTAACCCACGGAAACACTTTTCCTGCAAAGTGACACCCAACATTGGTACACCCACATGGAATCGCTACATGCGTCCACACATTCACAGTACAGTATAATACAATTCGTATATTAGGTACAGAAAAACTAAATATTTTTTTATATACAACATTTTGCATTTTCCTGAAGTGGGTGGAAGTATACCACAGACACACTTGTCTACAGATTGACACCCAGCTTATTACTGCGCCCCACATTATTTTTGCATTCTCCCGAAGTAAGTGGGATCAAACCACAGAAACATTTTTCTACAGAGTGACACCCAGCATTTTACACCCACAAGGAGTCGCCATATGCTTCCATACATTCACAATACACTCCAGCATACTCCCTAAATTGTATACAAGAAGCACAGTATTTCTATATATATCATTTGCCCCATTTGAGTACGCTATGATGACAGCGTAATCCCACCAGTGTTCCCCACCAGAGCGACATGCTTTGTTTCCCGATACGCAGACGAAAAGTCACTAACTTACACCCAGATTATATAATACACAGGCTGTATAGCATGTGACAATGCATACATGACAACCACTCCACTCAATGCCCAACACGTGCTTTTGACAGTTCATTTACTGTATAGCAAAAAAGCACCATGCTTTAAACCCACTCCTAGCGCTCAGGTCCAATCAGCGTAGCTGCCGATAAACATGACCTACAGCAGTACGCTAGCCAATAAGCACTTTAGGTCCCGCCTTGCAGTAGCCAATATCTGATACCTTCCGTACACACACGTTACCACAAGTCACACCTCTCACGTGACAAGTAACTCGCAGGCAGCCATTATTTATACTAACCATTCACACTCTCGCAGGCTGAATTCAAACGTCAAACCGGTCGAGACATATGATTCTCGGAATATACCATACCCACCAGGGTAACCAAATATTTTTCTTTCAGTTCAGCCCCTTCATCCCTCACTACTTAACACCGGGGCAGCATATTTCACGGCAAGAAGCCATTGTTAACGGTGATATACAAACAGCGCCTCGTCACACAAATACACCTTATTTTACCTTTCATCGGGCTTCAGTAAACATTTGCCCTCGAATACACCCTTATATAGACACACCCTCCGACATATGAAAACAAGGGCATGTCTCCGTGACCATATAAATAAATAGATCTACTTCCCAATTAGGAGGTTTTAATTTATTTTATTCGAGGTACAGCGATATTGGACAAAATATTCTCTTCCAGAATCGGACGAGCAAACTTATCTACAGTGATAGCGCATTAATACCCCCCCAAGCGCATATTACCCCTCTTGAATTCCCCAATTAAAACACCACATCTAGGGGAATTTTTAGCACCGTTTACCACATAGCTGGCATTCACATATACCATCCCCCCAAATACTAGAATGGTAATACACACTTATGACTCCCCCACATTTCCGCAGGGCGGATAGGGTATTTCTACAGCAATAATACCCCCCTATAGGCAGGACTTAGACCACACATCTCGTGCACAGAGATGTAACCTGCTTTAGAATATATATATATATAAGACAGAATCTCTAGCTTAAGGGATTAAGTTATTTAATAATCCTAGATGACCAGTTTTAGAATATAGGCTTCCTAGTATATAAGTCTAGAGTATATGTTATACGAGTGCAGACAGTAGTCTATTATTAGTAACGCCACAGATGCCATATATCGCGACTAGTGCATCCAAGCTTAAAAACACATCTCCCTCCCACTATATATTATTAACACTCTACAGTTACACATTTATACACTTGATCCCTATTAATGCACGGCACTTGGTAATCATCCAATTACCAGGGTGTACAACATGCTATATCGCTCATGGCTAAATGTTAATTAACATTCGGATCTATAAAGCTAACAGCTTAGCGTCCCAGGCATCACCTGCTAACACCAGTGCATGAATTGTTTTATTTTTTAACCAGCATTTTTACCCTGCATGCCACTTGAGAGCATAAATGCCACCCTACCTCCTTCAGTACGGTATCTAACAACCACACTGAACACCCAGTTCCTAACCAATAAGATCCTCACCCGCACCTGTCGAGAGATCCTGCCATTTAACGTTTCCCGACATCCCCATAGGACCACGATTCCTTGGACCTATCTCACCATCCATTTACCCGCTACTTACAAATTCTAACATACTTACAGATGCCCAATAACACGGTTCACCCTTCCACATCCTTAACTGACAGCTGACGCAGCTGACATTAGCTAGATATCCGACAGCCAGGCACAAGGAAAGTGCACTGTGCCACCACAGTCATCCCCCCCCCGAATAACTATAACACCCCACACAACACAATACCGCTTGACACTATCTTTTAATGATTTGTGCACGAAGGTGCACTATGATGGATGTGACCCTATTTTCCAGGGGAAAATAGGAATTGGTAAGTGGTAACCAGGACAGAGGGCAAGCATAGACCAGGACCTGCCATGATATGACTTCAACGTTGACGACCGACGGGAGGTCATAGCGGTGACGTGTTAGGGTGGGCAAGCGCCCGTGCTCGAGGATGTACCTAGCCTGTCTCCCACAGCACGGGGCCCGTTATACCCATTTTTTATGCCCTAACGTCGTCTAAGCTATACCTGCGATTGGAGGCTTGATGGTTCGATGAGGGAATTAACTACCCCCACGTCGGACAGGATACATCCTCCTTCCAAGGACGACCCCCTTTAATTGACGTTAGTTAGTATATAAGCACACGTAACAGCTTTATAACGGAAGCAAGTCCTGAACACAAACGCAGGTGAATAACGAATCAAGAATATAGAAACACGAAGAAAGAAGAATAAACAAACACGAAGAAAGAAGAATAAACATACACGAAGAAATAATGAATATATGTATCTCCCTGGCCGAGGTATGTAACACCGATGATCTCCTTTGTTCATACCCCCGGAGGGTATCACCTACGATTTCCAATTTACGACACACCTTAGTATGTAAAAACACGTAATAGCTTCATAGCGGGAGCAAGTCCTGTACACACACACACACACAGGTGGATAACGAGTGAAGAATGAAGAAACACAAATGTATATGCAATCAGGAATAAGAATAAAGTAGCGTAACGATATAGGAACATGATGAATAAGAATAAAGAAACGCGAAGGTATAAGAAATAATGATTAAGGAATGAAGAAACACAAAGGTATAGGCAATAGTGAATAAAGAATGAAGTAACGCAAATATATAGGAACATGATGAATAAGAATAAATAAACGCGAAGGTATAAGGAATAATGATTAAGGAATGAAGAAACACAAAAGTATAGGCAATAGTGAATAAAGAATGAAGTAGAGCAAAGATATAGGATCATGGTGAATAAGAATAAAGAAACGCGAAGGTTTAGGAAATAATGATTAAAGCATAAAGAAGCACAAAGGTATAGGCAATAATGAATAAAGAATGAAGTAGCACAAAGATATAGGAACATGATGAATAAGAATAACGAAAAGCGCAGGTATAGGAAATAAGTGATTTATCCCTTTGTTGGGGGTGGGATAAACAGAGTAGTGTAGGTGTGCTAATTTTAAGGGCTGTTTCCGGATGAGGGTAGTTTCCCGTGATTGGGAGAGACTACCAGTGTAGTGTGTTGGTGTGAGTGCTTAATCTATTGGGGGCGTCCCTGCAGGATGCGCTTACCTGCTAGGGGATGAATGTCTAAGTGCAGGCTGCTAATCTAGCCAATTAAGTAGAGTGAGCAATTCAACGAACGTGCAGAGTCGGCGACTTGACACTCGGCAGTCAGGCCGCTTGCTCGAGTACAATAAGACTCCTGACGATGCAGTTACTGGTCTCTACGGTCAGGGGCAATTATGACTAAGGTCAGGTTGGGTATAAGGATGTAAAATGGAGTGTGATTAGTAATAAACGTGTGTGTTTACTGACCAAGTGTTTATTGGCCAGTAGCTATGATGTGATGTCCCTTTTTGGGGAGTTAAACAAATATAAAATGAAGTACAAGTTGTAAAGTGCACAAATGTCTAGGGTAGGTGTTTACAAAGATAAGGAATCTGAGCACACGGCTAGATCTCACCTGGTGAAGAGCTGGAACGGACCTCGTCGGGCAGGGCCGCTGGCCAAGAACAGATAATGGGGCTCCACCGGGCCTAGCCTTTAAGGCCTCCCTCCACTGCGTGGTCAGCGCTTCCTCATTGCTGTTGTTCCAGTTACCGTGTTTGTGTTAGTATTACGTAAGCGTGGCCGTCAGCAGTATGCCGGGCCTGCATGTGTTTGAAGAAGTACATGAGGCTTATGGTATGCCTATGAGGGTGGTTTGATGAAAGATGGAGGGGTGGGTCTTAGGGGGTACTGCCCCCGGGCTGTACTTAAGGATTAGTGAATAAACAAACATGAAGGTATATGAAATCATAAAGTAACGAATGGCCAGAATTAATTTTAAGTCTATATTATATATATATATATATATATATTTGTGTCTTAATTTTTCAGCGCAGGTTGCAAACCTGAGGTGCCAAATCCCGACACAGCGCACATAGTGGTGCATACGTTGCGCATATGCATCGGGAGTAGCTCCATTTTTGGCACTCGCCGAGATACCCGAATACAGTGGATTCACATGATGTATTTTCATGATGGCATGTTTTTTTTGTATACATCCACAGATTCACCCCGCAGATGCAGAGGGTGGACACCCTATATTGTGATATTATGTATATTTTTCTCCCAACAGATGGCGACATTATATATCCACTAATATATGTATCTTTTCATACACAAATTTCCCTCCCCCACATTTCACACTCACACGGCCCATACACGATTCCCCCCACACATGATATATGTTGCCAGGTGTACATCCGAACCACGGTGGAGATATACCTGTGGGATAGCCCCCCACTGAAGGTCGGATCAACGATAACAATTTGACACCTGCAATGAGAGGTGCACTACGGCCACACAACTCGCGCCTATTTTTGTGAAGGACGAGTTGTGCTGCCAATATGACTTCGCTTTCCCACAGGGAGCGAGTCATACCATAGACATGTAGCTAGATAACCTGCAGGTCCTAAATGGTAGTTCAGGTACAGATATAGATATTAATTAAGAGTGCACTCACGATAGTATTGTAGTTGACAGAGTACGGTATTGTTGATGCGAGAGTATGATATTATTATAGTTGAGAAATATTTGGTATTGTTAGGATATTGTTATAGTTAAGAGAACATGATAGTGTTACAATTGAGTACAAATGGTATTGTTGTAGTATTGTTGTCATTAATAGAGTATGATTGTGTTCTAATTAAGTAAATATGGTATTGTTATGATAAGGTTATTATTGCGAGAGTAAGATATTGTTATAATGGAATGTATACACATTGTTTTTCCTTTCTGTTCTTTTAAACTCCCAGTTGTACAAATGTCGCATTTCTTCCACACCAATAAATCATTTATAAATATATTCCCTTAAACTACACCCTGCGACATTTCTTTGTTTCTTTCTTTCCACCCTATCTCTTTTATACACGTGCAGGGCACACGAGGGCAGTTTTTCATCCGCACCAGAGGTACGTTAATTGTATAGCCTCCCCCCACCCCTAGGATGTTTTTTTCCTCTCGTTGTGTTCCTGCACCCCTTCGGATGAATTGGCGATGTTAAATGTTTATAATGTTTTTAATGTTTTGATTATTTATGTATGTATTTTATATTTTGTTCAACGTTGCAATAGGGATACATGTTATATCCCAAGAGTATACTCATATTATCGTCAGGATGACTATTGACAGTGTATATATGTTAAGCTTCACACCCTAATGTTTGCATTTTTTTGACACTACATTGTAAGAAAATATTGTTCCCCTCACCTTATACACCTACACATGATCGCTGGACACTACCCGGAGGCACACACTATACAAGGCACTTCTACGCATCCACAACCGTCAACGATCACTTCCATAATACACATTCTATATCTACCCCATAACTCACCCCTATCTACCACGAGGCTACCCACACACCCCCGACGACGCCACCAACACATTTCCGGACAGAAATCAAAGAAGAGAAGAAAAGAAGAAAGAAGGCTTACAAGAAAGAAGAAGATGCCCTATTTCTCAAAAACCACCCCCACGTCTTCGTCCAGTTATCGAGGACGATAACTAACCCAACAAAGGGGGTTGCTGTACCCCTAGGGTACAACACCATCATCCCCTAACCCTAAAACTCCCGAAAAAACCAAACGCCATACACTTACTTCAGAAATCTACAAATACATTTACAGAATTATACATCCAATAAATTATCACCTCCATGAACTCAGGTAGCCTCGTGTCCCAGCCAACGACCCCAGAGAGGGCTATGACATGGGAGAAATGTGCGAATTCCGCAAACACAGCGCGGCGCTCCTGTAAGAACTCCGGGAGGTCAGGCCTCAGGATCAGTCTGTCTCAGTGTTACCTACGTGCCGAATCGCTGCTGGAAGCCGAAGGGTAAGTGTCTCACGCGATTACTACTCACACAGTCATACTACACTCCCATCCCCCTGTGCTTGGATTGTAATAATTATTTATTTTTATTAACTGCACTGCTATTTTCTAGAGCGCTTCAAATTCGAAGTATTCATTAAATTCAAACATAATAGAAGTCACTGGTCTTTTCCTTTATTTAAATAGCTGATAAGATCCTACACTCTTAGCTTCCCCGATAGGTAGGATCTAGCATTAGCACTATTATTTAATTGCTTCGTGACGTCAGCAGAGCGTCACAGCACAGCGCTGACACCAGCAGGCTCACTACTAGCTCGCCTGCTTACGACTTACATTAGACCGCTGGGCACCGATATCGCACACAGAGTAATAATTAAATTACCCGTCCTTACACACTCACACCCTCAACTACCCCGCCAAGCAGTACATTGGGGCGTTCTCCTTGCAGATCGTACTGACGATGTCAAGCCACTAGATAATCAATACCTCTTACACGTAATTGCCAAGCTTTCCCCCTAAACACAATTATTTCATCCCTTAGGTTAATTCTTTGTACAGACTACCCTCTCAGGTACCTTACAAATGCACATATTTAATATCGAACATAATTATTTTGGTTTGTAGTAAAGAATATGCTATTTTGGATACATGGTGGAACCATGCGTCTTTGTTTATGTTGATGGTCAGTGGCTTTAGTGAAGTTAATTCGCAAGAATTATATTTTTATTAGTTTATTGTGAGTGGTGGAACTTGTGTAAGTTAATGGTATTTTAGAGATTTGTGTGCAGTTTATTAGATGTATTCTGTATCTAGTCGATGGCGTAAACCGAAAGTCCGTGAAACAAAGAAATGGAATAGTGCTATTTTGAATGTTGACAAACAGTGGGGTGATATTAGGTGTGAAGTTAAGTAATGCAAGTTCAACAGCTGCAACTACTTCTTCTTCCAGTGTCAGAAAACAGGAATATGCCTATTTTAGTGAGGAGAATACTGTTAGACCTAGTGTTAATGACGAGCACATTCTCATTCATATTTGGGTGCCCTCCAAAATTTGTTTACAGACCTGTGTGGTGAATGTGACAGTAAATCTTCGTGTCAACTTCAGGGAGAAAGATGGGCTTAGTAATAAGTTACCTCTGAAGTGTGGGAAAAGTGATTTGTAAACTCAGGGAAGTCTTGATGCAGAAAATTCCACTAAAATACTGTTTTCTTTATGAAGTTAGCTTTTTCTCAATACTATATTTTTCAGCATTTTAAATGTTCCAGTTGCCTGCGTTTTGATCCCATTACCTTCAAACTTGGTTTGCACATACAACTTTGTGGTCTTAATAATATGTGGAATCCATTTTGAAAAATATTAATAACTTTCAGAAATATTTAGGTTCAAATTTTAAAAAATGACATATTTTAACAGAACAACAGATCATTCTAAGAAAAAAATATTTTAATAATAAACCATTTGCACTGATTTTAAAAGTAATACCAATTTTTATTTGTAGATCATTGATGATCATTCCATAGAAGTTTTAGGTTGATAACTTTTAAGTTGATGTACCTGGGACATTTTCAAAATTTGCATATTTATTACATAACATGTTATAATTTCTAAATGACTGAACCAAATAGCTTCAAAGTTTATAATTCCCTTAATTATGCTCACTTTAAAGAACCTACAAAATTTGGTGAAAATTGGGTTAAAATAGGCTACTGGAAAATTCAAAACTTAATAGGGCAAAAATGTTATGGATACTGTGTGGTTAGATGAAATGTGGGTCAATGCTGGTCACACAGTGTCTAAGGGTTGGAGTGACAACTCAGTTCAGGGGACACGGAAGGGCCGTGAGGCAGAGGGGGTCGATTTATTATTCTACACGCCGGGCTATCACACGGCTTTGTTAATAATACACTTTTTGCTCTTTATGTCGAAAAGAACTGGTGATTACCATGAAGACATGGACTACAACTAGTTTTTAAACTGGTTCCAGAAACAATTGTTACCCAACATCCCTGAACACTGTGTTATTATAATGGGCAATGCTTCGTACCACACAGTACAGATAGAATAAACTCCAACAACAGCAAGTACGAAGCCGCGAATGTTGGAATGGCTCGACTGCCATAGTGTAGACCATGCGACAGCTCTCTGACAAAAGAAATCCTTCTCGGTAGCGCTGAATGAACATAGAACGAGCGATAACATTCTATATAATACATGAATTAGCCAAAATACCTTATAAAAAGATGAGAAATAAATCAGGAAGCAATGTTTTAATATATGTTTCCTCCTCCGCCGTCTGTGACCCACCCAGCCATCCCAAATATAGCGAAAATTACAGCAGTGAGCGCCATTGTTCAAATCAATCTTCAAGAAAGTACCATAACAGTACTGCCAACCTCGCCCTTACGATACTATGTGAAACAAAAAAGTGCCCAATTCAGTCTCTAGTGGGCATCATTCGTTCGCAGCACTCAGTTCACGACTCTAATTATGCTAGTGTGTGCAATATTTCACATCTCTGTACGGCTGAAATGAGTGTTTTTTTTGTTATCTGCTCTGTAATAACTATGCAGTATATCGCTCTCCTGTAATAAGTATGTGTATTTTTTATCTGCACAACTGTGGTTTTGACAAAGGTTACAGCCTAACGCGCCCAGATCAATGTTTTTGTGTCAACCATGCCCCACTAGCTGCGCGCGGCCAAGGCCGCACTTACACCCGACCATTCTTACCTTCGTTTTGTCCAATCCAATGGTTTTTGACAATGGTTACAGCCTAACGCGCCCAGATCAATGAGTTTTGGCAATGGTTACTGCCTAACGCGTCCCTATGATTCTTTTTTTTTATCAACAGTGATTTTGCATCCCACTTCTTTTTATCAACAGTGATTTTGTATCTCACATGTTGGCAGCAATGTGTGTGCCTCGGTGCGTGCTGCTAGAGTGAGCCTTGATGACGGTTGAACGAGATGCAAGTGCTATCGAAGCATGGCAGCTGTTTTTAAAATAGCAAAAAATAAAAACACATATTTACGTACTTAAGCACATATATGAGGTTCAGTAGTAATTAGAGTTCCTAATTTCAATACGTAATATCGCCCAAAAGATGAAACAAGGACACAAGGTATGTAAAAGTACATTCATGTATACTGCAAGTGTATAATCCGCGTTCCACTTTCATTCTGAATTAATATCCTTCTAAACTTTATACAGCAGCGCAAGCCTAAACCCATGTAGGCTACCACGTGAATGAACTGGCGAGAAAGCATGGACATGAGATCATCACGCTGCCCCATATCATTGCCACTTCAATCCTTTAGAAATGATATGGGGTCAAGTGAAGGGTTATGTAGCACGGCATAATAAGAATTTCACACTCCGTGAGGTTGAGAAGCTTACCGTTTAGGCTATTAGAGAAGTGACTTCATAAAACTGGAAGCGTGTTGTGTTAATAGTGCAACGAGAATTGGATGAGGCTGCGAAACGTGAATGTATACTCTATGATGGGGTAGATTGGTTCATCGTTTCCCTGGAAAGCAATTCCAGATCCAATTCAGACACAAGTGACGAAGAGGGGGCTATGAAAGGAATAGACCCATAATTAAGTTAGTAGCAGCTAGAGCGATTAGGCAACTAAAAATTCCCCTAAACTCGCGTGCATCGCAATGTTTAATTGACCCTTCACACGAATACGGCGGACACACCACAGATCCCAGTATTTGTGTCTTCCTGGAAGCTTCCTGGATTGTTATGAGTCATGATCTGCCTCAGTGGCAACGCAGCATTTCCTCACGTGTTAGCTTTGACAGCTGTCAGCGCTCATTATTGGTAATACAGAGTATTCTTTACATACAAACACAAACCTAACCCCAGACCTCCTTGCTTGTACTACTAACAATAATTTTGGTCCACATAGTCACCTAACCAAGTAGCGACCTATGGCTTTGTCTCGCCATGGCTTTAGAAGAGTACAGTTCAACTTTTCCATTAAAATGAACTAAAAGTAATTTATGAACATTCATGATCTTTCAAGTAATTCTTCTTCTTTAGACTGAGATAGGCTACTCAATACTCCCAATAATGTCAAAAGTACTCAAATCAAACTTAACAAGCAACTTTTGAAGATTTGATGGATGAGGCAGATAAATATGACCACTCCGATGTAACTTTGTGTACACTGATGGCAAGTGAACATATTATATGTAAGCTGCCAAGAGTAACGTGTCTCCACTGTACCTACGATTGTTTGCCTAACATCTAAAAAATTAATTTGCTCTATTAAAGACTATAATGGTGTGCAATCATCACACGATAAACTTCTCTGTACCGGTAGGAAGTTCACAGGAGCATTCACTGCTGACAACTTTTTTCCATTTTCATCGCACTCAGAATATTCAATGAACTAAAGTAGGCTAGTTCATCAAATGAATTTTTATTAGTAATGCAAAAAAGTTTTGTGGCACTTAATGTTTGGGAATCTGCAACCCATTGATAGCCAGCTCAATGCTGAGGTTATTTAGAATACACACAGAACCTGTAATTATGGGCACTGCATCACTCACATTCTTCAAGCACTTCACCAACTTGTCTTCTGTCTTGATATATGTCCATTCCTGCTTAAATTTATTCCTGTTGGAGGATAAGTGTTCAGATATATCCGATAGACTGTGCACAGAATTCTCTTCTTCGTAGGGTCTGAAGTCTTCCAAGCTCGCTTCTATGGCTTTATCCGAGATTTTCTTCCTCTGCATCACAGTCTTCTAGAAGAAGGCCCAGGAGTGGATAGCTATCCTGGCAAATTCAAAAATATTGAAGATACTGCATCAGGTTTCAACCTCGGATAACTCCTAGCAAATGTTTTTATTTCTCCATCAACTTGCTCTGTCCTGATAACAGAGCTATCACAAAAATGATTTATACAAATTATAGGTTTGCTCACTTTAGAGAAGTCAGTGGGAATTTTTCTAGGCCATATATTTCTTAATTTTTCGTCCTTTGGGAGAGAAAATGTAGAAACATTTTCATGCTGAGATCTGTAATTGTTCTTACAGCCAGCCACATTACAGCATCTCGGCATTTTGATTTCCTGTAAAGGGACACATTAATTAAATATCTAACTTAAATTCAGATAATTAACTTAGCATGCATTCCAATAGTCCTTAACATCCACAATATTAGGCTAACGTAAGAACGTACATAACCTGCACCACACGTGCGTTTGATTAACCTGTATCATTAATGAGAAATAAAGTACGGCATCGCATGTGTTAACACTTACCCTGTAGACTACGTGATCATTGCAGCTACATGATGCACCACAACACACGTTGGATGTAAAGTTGGACGTTACACTTTATAAAACACTAACTATTCTCACACTGCTATTCACAAGAAATTCACAAACAAGTCTACTCAACCGGAGTCACTACTTCGCCTACGTCACAGACAAGATGGCTGCTCGCACTGGGGCCAGTATCTATCGTTGGCCACGGCGCGCCCAGCGCTGACGTAACACAGAATTGCCAATCCAACATAAATGGGCCCCCAAATATGCAAGGGTTACAGCCAGAAATTTACTTTACAACAGGGTGGCAGCATTTGTTATGGGCGGAGTCAACCTAACACAGCAACACCTTTTGAAAAGTCGAATTATGTTCGCATGGAACAAATCGTGGAAATCTTCCACTTGACGACATGCGTGGTACATCAGTTTCCAAACCAAAATTGAGAATATACATTCTGCGTCGCAATGCAGACGGGCACGGGATAATTTTTCGTCGCGTTACTAGGCAGCTAGGTGAGACCAATGCATGGCCCAGCTCTAAGCTGAGTAACAGGGTAATCACTTCAAGTTTCACTTTTGAGGGTTCAGTCAAGGCTGAGAGCAGCGACATTGTAACGAACGTAACAAAATGGGATACGATGGAATCAGCAACATGAGTGGTGTTTACAATTTCTTTTTACAAGGGAGTATCAAATATTGAGCCACAATACACCGCCCATAATTTAAATCTCGTAGAGAATAACACAGTACAAGAAATTGGAAAAATGAATCTTTAAATTAAGTGTAGTTTAACGCCGTACTGTATGTGTTTCTTGGGTACAGTATTGTTTAGGTCTCCACCCTTTCCGGTAGTTCACCCTTGTGGCTGAGGGGTGGTTTTGGAGGAGGGTGCTCAGGGAAGGAAGATTTCCTCAAACGGGGTGTGTTTTGTGTTCTTGGGGAAATGGGCGAGGGAAATCCACGATGGCCGCTTATGGAGATCTCGCGGAGGAACTTGCTTAGCCAGCAATCTGCAGCTGGTGTCTAACGCGTGTGTGAGTGCTGACTCGGGAAATGGGACCGTCGCGTCGGGAAGTGGTGACTGATTCATGCAGCGGAAAGCGTAAATAAAGGATCAGCACCCTTGTGAGAATGCTGTCTGGTTCAATGTAAATTTAAGAGTTGAGGCGAGGGTGTTGGATTATGTTTGGAAAATGAGGAACGCTTCGAGAGCACTTACTTCTGTGAAGGTCTTGAAGCCCTCTAGACTACATTGCACTGACGAGCAGGGTCTCCTCCGTAGAACTGATACCCGGAATTCTTATTCCACGGTCTTTTTTAGTTTCTGTTTGTTTTCCTTTATCGTCAGCAATAATCCTTTCTTGTGACCCTATTCCTTCGCACTGTTACGTTATAGCTTACTTAATGTTTGTTTATACCGGTAGCTTATCGTGCAGGTATTTGGCTTGTCGGCGTTAAATGATTAATTTAGGAGTTAAATCATGAATGACAATTCTCCTTGTGGAGTTGCTGTGTCCTTTAAGTTTTATGTAGTTTTAGAGTAAATTCAGTATTCTAGGGTGCGTTATGGTTGGATTCATAACAGTATCAAGCCGTGAAATATTCTTAGCAATCTTATATCCAGCACAGATGACCGTGTTTTCCCCACTTTTATTCGAGGCGAAAGTCGGGATGGTACCTAAATAAAGGTCACAGCCGTCTCCTAACCCATCCTAGCCCTAATTACAAATAATCATACTAATTCAGTTGCACGAGGCTACATGACCATGTTGTCGCAAAGGCCCTAAATGAATCAACAACAACAACAAATACGTGAGTTATACTGTATCAGATAATGAGAACGTCATTGGAGTAATAGTGTTTTACTGGAGGTCGCAAGAATTTTCAAGCAAATAGACTTTAACACTTCCCGCAGTTTACTGGTCACACAGCAGTAGGGACACGTAGCGCTGTGAAGGTTTGAGACAGTGCACCGAGTAGCTCACTAGATCGGTTGACTTATAATTACACTCGTCTTGACTGGAGTGTGTCTGGCTGATAGCCTGTGTTACTGTTGTGTTTGTAATTGTAATTGGAGTCAGGATAGGGAGGGCGGTCACCTTGAACTCAATTTAGGCACTAACCCAGAATTCGCATGGAAATGAAGAGGGACGAGGATCCCACGTATAACCACTTCCAAGATACTTGAGAGTGGGAACCAAATCTACTTCTCTTCATGGTTGCCCTCACGATACGGAGCGTACCCCGTTCCAAGCCCCATAGAAGGATTTAAATTTTCCATGGAAAATATGAGAAGTGAACCCCGTGTCTAGGGTGGTATGCATTCCCAACGTATCCAACCACAATGACTACTGTACAGTATCAACTGTGTGCCCCTCATTAGGTCGGAAATGGCTGATAAATTCAATCGTTTTTGTGAAAAGACGCCGACAAGGATGTTGTCTTCATTATACAGTAGGTGAGGTGTACAGATAGACAATCATAAATTGTCGAATGGAAAATATCAGAGTCCTGTTCGGGTATCATCGTGCTTGGACGTGGCTGTACAGCTGCAACAAATTTTGATGCACTTCGATCTTTGTTCAAAGACATGTTCGTGACAAAATGCAACTATCAGTACATAGTGCCACTGTGCAGATATCAGAATAACCGAGAAGAATGATATGCAATTAATGAGAAACCGCCCGAATGCGTAAATAAATGCGTGAAGTGAGGGACACGTCCCAAGTGACGACGGATAAGAAGCGCTTAACAGTGTAGTTGTGTTATCGTTGAGGAAGGGTGTGAAGTTGATAACCCGGGCCACCGTTGTTCAAATATTGGTCTTGACAATTATTTTTGTTTTGATGGCCACTGTTATACCATTGTGGAACCGCAAGATACTGGACGCCATGTAAGTTTTACAACGAAATATGGCAATAAACCGTTATTTAAATACCACTGGGTCTATGATAGCTGTTATAGACGTGTATGAGATGTTGGAAATAATATCATTACAATATTATGAGCGTTCTGCAGACTGCCAGTTAGCTCAGGGGAAGAGGCGTTGCGTGAAACGACATAGAACCGGTGTTCGAATCGTACTCGCGGTGTTTATTATGTAACATGTCAAATGTTTCATGAACGAAATACGAGTGTGTTTCTATATAAGGGGAAATCTGGCTTAATGAATTTGCTTATTGTTAGTCCTGAAGTCGCCTCCGTTGCGTAGTGGTCAGCGTGGTTAGCTGCCACCCTGGGAGTCCTGGGTTCGATTCCCGGCTCGCCACGAAATTTGAAAAGTGGTATGTGGACTGCAACGGGGTCTACTCAGCCTCGGGTGGTCCAAATGAATAGAGGGGTTTCGATTCCCACCTCAGCCATCCTCGAAGTGGTTTTCCGTGGTTTCTCACTTCGTCTTCGGGCAAATGCCGGGATGGTACTGTACCCGTAATTACCTACCATTACCTGCTGCATCCCACGAAGACTGCCAGATCGTAGAACCTGAAAATCCCTGGCTAGAAAAACCCCCAAGTCCGACTCAAAAGTGAATGGGATAATAGGGCACAAATACACCTAACAAGGTAGTATTATGAAAGACCATGGCCACAAAAGCAAAAGTAGCTCAGAGAACATGAAATTCCAAAAAAGAAGCCCCTCGGAAGCGTGAAATACCCCGAAATACCCAGCGATGGCCTTCATAATACAACCTTCCACCACCTCTCTAAAGCATCACGCCATCAAGATTTTTAATTTAAAAAAGGTATTTATTCATAAAAGTAAACATGAAACAAGAAAGATCCTAGCATTCCAAAGAATGCCCAAAAAAACACCCCTCCAATAGGGTAATGCTATCGGAACATCAACAAGGAATTGCCTCGTGTCCAACTTGACACGTCAAAAAAAATCTATACAACATCTAATATCTTGTACAATTCTAAATACAATTATTTTAGGTTGTCGCAAACCCCAACACATTTTATAGTTAATTCGCAAATGTATAATATATACAGCATATCAAAATTATCAAAATTGTTTAATGATTTACTTATTTACATAAACTGTAATTCATATTAATGCATCACGTATGCATTCTTGTTTTATTAACCCTATGTTAATATTTTATAAGTTATTTATCTCATAAATAACCCGGTTTTATCATTGACTTGACTTTTTACTTGACTTGGCTTGTTGCAACCTAACAATTCATTTTAATCCCTTTATATTAGTTTAAGTCGTAAGCGCATTTAAATCCAAGGAGCAATAAAGCTAATTGAAAGTTTTAATTGTCCACTCCATGCGAATTATTTTAGAACAATCAATAAATTAATAATGTTTGCAATTATATTAACTTTATCAAAGATAATCTATCCATCTGTAATGATTCTAGTGCAGTATTATGCTCAGAGTGATTGTAGCAGTGAGGTATTAAAACATCTGGGATCAAACAGCCGATCTCACATCCTATCACAAGGATTATTTAAATAATTATTTGACGACGTAGATTTTCATAAAAATCTGTAATAGTTGGCTCTAACTGGCTCAATTCCAACAATATATTTCTATTTAACAGTATCATCTCTGTTAATAATAATAATAATAATTCTAGCACTACCCACTGGTATACTAAATGATAATGTAAACCTAAATGTGATGACCTCCTATTATACACCTCAATCAATGGTCTGTATCACTCATCAGTGATAAAAAAAATACAGAGTAAATTGTTTAACGTCATATTATACTAGACAAAACTAATATTCACACTCCCTAGTTAAATTTGAATTAAATAACTGCGTGGAATCATATTCAAAATGGTATAAAATATCCTGACTATATTAACGTCTTGCCTTACTAAACATGTCCTATTACTATTTTATATAGAGTTACTTAAAGTCTAATCTAGGAAATTGCGTATAAAAGATATTTGCTGCTCGTCAAAATTTCTCCAATCAAACGAGAAATTGGTAATAATAATAATAATAATAATAATAATAATAATAATAAAGTCATTAAATATCAAATAACAAAATGCACACAAAGCACGTGGCTTACTCAAAGTGAAAATTGATCAATTCAAAAATACAGGTAGAATTCAACACTCATTCAGATGGACTCAACATGATTAACAATGCCCCCTACGCCATGAATCTTAGTTAACACAATTATGTTAATGTGTAAATGATCCATTAGGACACATTGTGATCATATTTCGCCTCTTAGAAATAAAGTGAGGTCCCTGCAAGATTAACTGAACAAAAATCTTAATAAGACCTGACTTCAGAAACACCCTGTGTCGAAGCGACATAAGAAAAGTTCGTTGATAGTATGCTCATTCAGACAATTATGTCAACGTTAACCCACTGTGAGTGTATAATAATCCAATCTAATCAGCTATATAAATTTTATAGTTCGGTCAATAATAACCAACACGTGTGAAAAGCACACAAAATAGTTCCAAAACCACTTGGAAATGTAAATGTCTTCTCCTATAATTTGTCTTCTCGACAATGAAAATATGCATGTTAATACTACTAAATTAAGCCAAAATAATTGGCCCAATATTAAACAAATGGATGCGTTTATCTAACATAAACCAAAATCCGGTTCGGCAGAAAGTCAGAAACGACAAGAGTAGTGGAGTGAGGCGGTTTCCAAGCCACTCCAGAACCCTCCTTGCCCCACTACTAAGCCTCAGTCATGTTAAATATCTCTCGAACGCATGGTCCGATTTTGACAAATGAGGTGTCGTTGGACTCGGGCTGACGTCCTCTTTGCTATGGACCACTCGTTATATTTTTTTATTTTTTTTTATTTTTTTCGTTTTCGAAAGTAGGCGATAGCTTGAACACTAAACATGATAGAACGTTATGCCATGGCTCAAACGAATGGTCTTTATGACCTTTATTTTTTATAATGACTCTTTTTTACTTTTTATGCTTTTTTGAAAACACTCGAATTTTGAAAATCCTATATTTTGGAAACTAGGAAGTTTACAAAAAAGTTTGTTTCATGTAAATCAATGATCCCCACCCCTCTATCCCCCAAATAAATGTCAAGTCTCTAGGATGAAAACCTGTAGTAGTGGGGTAAGGAGAGAGCTACTACACTTCTTTTTGAACCCTCCTCGTTCTTGCGCCGAACCTGATATCTCGCTAACCAATCATGGGATTTGAACATACAGGGCGTCCTAGCACTCGTAGTGATGCCCCCTACTTTCCTATAGCCTCTTAATTTAATGAAAAGACCAAAACTAAAAGGTCATCCGCTTTTAATATCTCGCGAACCAATCATGCTAGAGGCATGAACGAGGGGTCCAAGGACTCGGGCTGACGTCCTCATTGCTATGGACCACTCGTTATATTTAAAAAAAATTGGAAACTCGATTTTGGGGTAAACACGTGTTTTTTGTGATTTTTGCTGATATCTCACGAACTAATAACGCTAGAGACGTGTACAAGAGGTCCTAGGGCTCGGGCTAACGCCCCCTTTCAAATGTGGTAGATATTGTTTCCAAAAAATAATTCACAAAGGGCCTAACGCCATACATGTTGAGAAAAATTTCTTTACCGATACTTGTTTATAATGTTCATGAAGCGTGGTAGTTGAGAGAGACGATACGGCTGAGTGTGTGTGTTTCAACGAACCTGTCGCTCACCACGGTGGCTATGCTTAATAGAACAATCGCTATTTTGGCGGGTCGGTGTATGACAGAGCGAGGGTTCGTTTTCTGATATTTTACCTTTAACGTGTAAACGGTGATGAGAACTTGGTTCTATGTTGGTCGAAGCGAGTAAAGAAAACAAACTTGCCGAGGAGCAAGAGGTGAATGTCATTTGAGCTTATTGGAAAGCGCCGATCTGACTTGACAACAGGTGACGCTTGAAGGTGAAATAATCTGACCATCGTGGTGGCAGGGGAGTGTGAAATGCATGCACACACATGTGTGAAACCACATGTACGCTAAACAAGTTACACCCTGTCTTGCTTCGTACGTGACAAAATGCAAGTCCAGGTGAAATTTGATCTGGCACAGGTGTTCGCCTGGGACGTTAGCTGTCCACGTGCGCGATAACTGTTAACAAGTTACATCCTGTTTTGCTTCGTACGTGACAAAATGCAAGTTCATGTGAAATTTGATTCGCCACAGGTGTTCGCCTGGGACGTTAGCTGTCCACGTGCGCGATAACAGAATGTTCAAAGCGTGGGAAAAAATGATTATACATGCAACGTAGCATATATAAAGACATGTCGTTATCATTTCCACTCTCAGTTGGGTGGACTACCTTTGAACACACTGCGTTGCATGAAACCCCTGGTCTTGTTTAACAGTTTTGGTGTTGGTGGAAAATACTTAACCTTGTTGAGGGGTAGGTATTTATTTATATATTTATTCATTTATACATTTATTGATTAATATATATATATTTACAAGCAATTATTTATTGATTAGGTAATTAATGATTTTATTTATTTGTTTGCAGATAACCGGCATACCTTACATGTCTGAGGGAGAAGAAACCATTGCACTTTTGAGCCCACTAGAAGGGAAGAGCAACAAGTCACTGCAAGTAAAGGTGAGATGATTTTTTTAAACTAACTTGTTTCATTTTTTTGTTTTATGTTTTATTTTATGAAATGTATGTATTAACCTGAATTTAGGTATTTATAGCGGTTTATTTTATTTATTTTTAGAAACTTGGAAAGAATAGCCTTACCGCCGTAGCAGTCGCTGAAAAAAACCAGAAACGCACTAAAGCGAAACCACTGCCAAAGAGTGAACTGTTTAAAACTCAGGTAAGTCCAACTTAAAAATGCTATTCCATTTTACCACTACTGAAAACTCGTAGACAAAAAAAATTCATTACCTGTACATGACTGGGACAATGATTGCTTTCTTGATTAATGGCTATGTTGTTGTTGACTGGGAAAAGTACAAGGCCATGTTGGATTTTCTAAAAATAAAAATAATAAATTTTATTTATGGGTGGTTCCCTATGGACTCAACGAATATCCACAGGTTTGAACATGATAATGTGAACAAAATGACATGACATTCATTTTTGTTTATATATTGGTTAAAGGGAGGGTGGGGGAATGTAAATGACTGTAGCTTTATAAAAAAGAAAATAAGTACATGGGTTACTGTTAGTGCCAACATACAGTTTATTTTTAATGGTGTTTTGATATATTAATGCCAATTAACGTTAACGTTTTATTTACAAGTATTGATTGATTGATTGATTGAGTGATGGGTTATTTTGTTTGCTTTTAGGTGTCGTCATGTGCCATTAACGTAATGAACAGACAGTGAACAAGCATGCATTATGCTTTAAAGTACTCTGTGCTCTTGTGCAATGTTAATAACTTACTATAAGAAAACGTTTTATTATAACACATGGCGTTAGTACCAAATACAACAAGTGAGCAAGTTGGTTTACCACGTGGGTTAAATTTAAAATCAGAACATGATCGAAGGTTAACATTTGAATCCTGGCCTGTAGGCTTTTTGTCGACGCATGAACTTGCAAAAGCCGTTTTTTTTTTTACTTGAACCGAGAAGATGTGGTGCGCTGTGTGTTTTGTCGTATTGAACTTTCACACTGGGAAGAAGGGGATGATCCCTTTAGAGACCATTTGCGATGGTCTCCTCATTGTCCTTACATGCTTGGAAAGCAAGTGGGTAACCTACCCGTGCATTCATTTTACCGAACCACAAGGCCTTTGGCCGCTACTTACGTTGCCGAATCACAAATAATAATAATAATGATGTATTACCAGCCAACGGTAGTGTCGATATATGTGGTCCATATGCCATAGACAGTGTTGAATTGGCGTGTGCTTTTGAAAAATTGGGAGTTTGCAAGACTAAAGCACTAGCACACCCAGAGTACAGCTCTGTTGAAAAACGTTTCGAATCTTATAAAAATGTTTGGCCATTAATATTAAAACACCTTACCAAACAGCTAAGTGAAGCTGGATTTTTTTATACTGGTGAAGGGGATAAAACAATATGTTTTTATTGTGGATTTGCTTTAAAGGATTGGCAAATGACTGATGACCCTTTTGTGCAACACGCTCGTTGGTTACCAAACTGTAAATACATGGTGTTGCTTAAAGGTCAGGAATTTGTGAACACTATTCGTAAAGAAAAAGTGATTGCAGCACAAGACATAAAAGTGCCTTTAGAGTTAGAGCACGCGGAGCAAATACATAAGGCTGAAAGAAAAGACTTGTGTTACGAACAGATACAAAAGTGTGACCAACAATTATGTAAAATTTGTTATCAACATGAACTAGGTGTTGTATTTTTACCCTGTGGACACATGATAGCCTGTGTCAAGTGTGCATTAGAACTTAACACTTGTGCTATATGCAGAAAAGTAGTATCTGCTACAGTTAGGGCATTTCTTGCATAACTAGTATAATTTATTCGCCATGCATAGTGCAAAATCCCTAATTGCACAATATTATTAAAGCTGTTTTAGAGTGTAATAGATATGCTTTTATTTTGTTTATAGACTACTACAATGAATGTTTTGAATGCTGTGGGACAATCATGTGGCTTAGAGACAAAGAAGCTCAGCGAATTGCCAACGCATATTCCATTCCGCATTAACAAGATTCGGAAATTGAAAACAGCATATGGCGATCGTGTACTTTGTGTATGTGAAAACTTTGAGACATTTCTGCCTATACGGTTTAATGATATGTCGGAGAGTGTTTTTGATGAAGTCAATAATGCTGTGCAACCTGTACACTTAATTTATGAAGGTTTTAAAAACAATAGGTGCATGGTTCGTTTTAATTAAATAAATAAATAATGTGAAATAATAATGGAAAATATAAGTAATGACAATATATTGAAAAAGAAAGAAAAAATGTGTATAGAATAGTAATGTTTTAGTGTTTAGTGTTGTCTTTAAAAATATTATGATGAAACCAAAAAAAAATGTATATAAAGTTTGTAAATAAATGCAAAATGATGTTACAATGCTGTTTTATTTTATACAAAGTTAGTATATTTAACATTGCAGAGTATACATGATTATGACAATAAATGCACACTGAATACAAGCCTTTCTCACTTTACAATAGTCTGTTATAGTTTTAAACACAAGGCTTGTTGTAGATTATTTTATAGCAATGTCCATTCAATGTTGTTTTCGAAAAGTGGGGAAGCCGCAATGGTTGTATTGACATAAAAACCTTATGGTTATTACTATTTAGTCACTTTGATCCCCTTGCATATCAAGAGCAGATGACCTAGTTGTTCCACTCTTTAAAACGACAACAACAACACTACCTCTTGCATAGTTTGTGATGTTGATGGCTCTTGCGACGTGGAAGATGGATTAAAAATAACTTTGAGAACAGGGGTTAAACGTTGATCATTAAACAATGCACTATTTTGAGTAGCAATATGGTTTTCTTGATTTTTTTGTCGACGGCAACTGTGTTTCATGCGGTACACTACATTGATGATCACTGACACTTAAAACCTCACTATTTTTACTTTTTAGGTCACCACGACAATGTTTGGAACGTTGCTTTGATCAACGCCAAATAACAGTTCCATTTTTATTGGTTCGTTTCACAATATATGAAGATCCTTTATAGTATGCGTAAGGCTTACCATACCTAGTCACTGATACTTCCATATCAACTGTCAAGCATAGACTAAGCTCTAGTAAAGTCAACTTGGTAATAAGAATACTAGTTTAATGTGAGAGCAAATATGGATCCAAAGAGTTCAGGTAAAAGTGAAAGCAAATAAGCAAATATTAGAAACAAGAGTTGGGGTAAAAGTGGTCGCAAAGTGGTAGACCCATTACACAATAATTTCAGCACGACGAAGCTCTTGTTCAATTTCTTTGATTTCCCAATCGTGACCGATATGCCCAGCTTGTCGTAAAGCATGCAATTGTCGAAGCCGTTGAATTAGCTTACTGGGTTTGTTCCAGTATACAAATTTAACAAATGGACTTTTAGGTGTAAACAAAGCATTACCATTATCATGATCATTATCATCATCATCATCATCATCATCATCATGATCACCATTATCATCATGACCATCATCACTGTTACTATATAGTCCTTTTTGATCCTCTTGCAATACCACTTTATTTATAGTCTGAGTTGATTTTGATAGTGTTGAAGGTTTCTTGGACGTTGACAACTGTCCTAACATGACGTTTTGAGGACATGATAAGTCCTTTTGAACAAACACTGCACTATCTTTAGCCGCAATATCGTTTTCTTGAACTTGCTTTTTAGCATTGTGATAATTGTTTGTAAACAGTAAGCGTGGTTCGTTTCGAGCACTACATTGATGAACACTCACACTTAAAACCTTTCCATTTTTACTTTTCAGATTGCCTCGACATTTTGTTGACCTCTCTTTTGAGCATCGCCAGAATATTATTCCATTCACATTCTGGCGATTATAGTTATAGGAGTAGCCTTGATAGAGTGCACGTAGCCTACCTTTGTTGGTTGTAATAAATTCCATAGTAGTAACTGACCTGTCAGTACGATGTTCACACTACAAAGGTTACAACTGTTTTGCTGATGGAGTGACCTACCATAAGCTTATATATTGGCTTATGTGTTGGCTTTTTGTGTTGGCTTTTCGTGTTGGCTTTTGTGTTGGCTTATGTGTTGGCTTTTTGTGTTGGCTTTTCGTGTTGGCTTTTGTGTTGGCTTTTCGTGTCGGCTTTTTGTGTTGGCTTTTCGTGTTGGCATTTCGTGTTGGCTTTTGTGTTGGCTTTTCGTGTTGGCTTTTTGTGTTGGCTTTTCGTGTTGGCATTTCGTGTTGGCTTTTCGTGTTGGCTTTTTTGTATTGGCCTTTCGTGTTGGCTTTTTGTATTGGCTTTTCGTGTTGGCTTTTTGTGTGAGCTTTTTCTGTTGGCTTTAGTATTGGCTTTTGTATTGGCTTATTTGACAAGTTATTTGTGTCAATGTATTTAGTGGATTTTTTTCTTGGTGTTGGAAAGTAGTTGAAAGAGAGGGAATATTTAAAGACTTAACCTCAGCTCACTAACCTAACCTAACCTAACCTAACTTTACCTAACCTAACCTAACCTTTCAACTCTTAGATGTTAATTAAATTCTGTGCATAGTCGAGTTGGAACCCAAGACCTCAGGGGAAAAATACAATTATTTTTGACGGCTTATTTTGGTAACTTATTTTAGTGGCTAACCTAACTTTACCTAACCTAACCTAACCTCAGCTCACTTTGGATATTACTATTAAGTGTTCATATCCTCTGCTAGGTAGCATGCTAGTAGTACAGGTAGTGCTCATATTTACCGCTAGGTAGCGGAAACATACATTGCATGTTGCATGTGACACTTGTGAAGTTTAACCACATGCAAGACGTGCTTGTATAAGTTCTCTATTTAAACTCAATATACAATTAACCACTAAATGTTCAGAACTAACATGTATAGCCATATTTAGGGCATATGGGTTAGGTTAGTGAGCTGAGGTTAAGTCTTTAAATATTCCCTCTCTTTCAACTACTTTCCAACACCAAGAAAAAAAATCCACTAAATAAATTGACACAAATAATTTGTCAAATAAGCCAATACAAAAGCCAATACTAAAGCCAACACAAAAAGCCCACACAAAAAGCCAACACGAAAAGCCAATACAAAAAGCCAACACGAAAGGCCAATACAAAAAAGCCAACACGAAAAGCCAACACGAAATGCCAACACGAAAAGCCAACACAAAAAGCCAACACGAAAAGCCAACACAAAAGCCAACACGAAATGCCAACACGAAAAGCCAACACAAAAAACCGACACGAAAAGCCAACACAAAAGCCAACACGAAAAGCCAACACAAAAAGCCAACACAAAAAGCCAACACATAAGCCAACACAAAAGCCAACACGAAAAGCCAACACAAAAAGCCAACACATAAGCCAATATATAAGCTTATGGTAGGTCACTCCATCAGCAAAACAGTTGTAACCTTTGTAGTGTGAACATCGTACTGACAGGTCAGTTACTACTATGGAACTTATTACAACCAACAAAGGTAGGCTACGTGCACTCTATCAAGGCTACTCCTATAACTATAATCGCCAGAATGTGAATGGAATAATATTCTGGCGATGCTCAAAAGAGAGGTCAACAAAATGTCGAGGCAATCTGAAAAGTAAAAATGGAAAGGTTTTAAGTGTGAGTGTTCATCAATGTAGTGCTCGAAACGAACCACGCTTACTGTTTACAAACAATTATCACAATGCTAAAAAGCAAGTTCAAGAAAACGATATTGCGGCTAAAGATAGTGCAGTGTTTGTTCAAAAGGACTTATCATGTCCTCAAAACGTCATGTTAGGACAGTTGTCAACGTCCAAGAAACCTTCAACACTATCAAAATCAACTCAGACTATAAATAAAGTGGTATTGCAAGAGGATCAAAAAGGACTATATAGTAACAGTGATGATGGTCATGATGATAATGGTGATCATGATGATGATGATGATGATGATGATGATAATGATCATGATAATGGTAATGCTTTGTTTACACCTAAAAGTCCATTTGTTAAATTTGTATACTGGAACAAACCCAGTAAGCTAATTCAACGGCTTCGACAATTGCATGCTTTACGACAAGCTGGGCATATCGGTCACGATTGGGAAATCAAAGAAATTGAACAAGAGCTTCGTCGTGCTGAAATTATTGTGTAATGGGTCTACCACTTTGCGACCACTTTTACCCCAACTCTTGTTTCTAATATTTGCTTATTTGCTTTCACTTTTACCTGAACTCTTTGGATCCATATTTGCTCTCACATTAAACTAGTATTCTTATTACCAAGTTGACTTTATTAGAGCTTAGTCTATGCTTGACAGTTGATATGGAAGTATCAGTGACTAGGTATGGTAAGCCTTACGCATACTATAAAGGATATTCACATATTGTGAAACGAACCAATAAAAATGGAACTGTTATTTGGCGTTGTTCAAAGTAACGTTCCAAACATTGTCGTGGTGACCTAAAAAGTAAAAATAGTGAGGTTTTAAGTGTCAGTGATCATCAATGTAGTGTACCGCATGAAACACAGTTGCCGTCGACAAAAAATCAAGAAAACCATATTGCTACTCAAAATAGTGCATTGTTTAATGATCAACGTTTAACCCCTGTTCTCAAAGTTATTTTTAATCCATCTTCCACGTCGCAAGAGCCATCAACATCACAAACTATGCAAGAGGTAGTGTTGTTGTTGTCGTTTTAAAGAGTGGAACAACTAGGGCATCTGCTCTTGATATGCAAGGGGATCAAAGTGACTAAATAGTAATAACCATAAGGTTTTTATGTCAATACAACCATTGCGGCTTCCCCACTTTTCGAAAACAACATTGAATGGACATTGCTATAAAATAATCTACAACAAGCCTTGTGTTTAAAACTATAACAGACTATTGTAAAGTGAGAAAGGCTTGTATTCAGTGTGCATTTATTGTCATAATCATGTATACTCTGCAATGTTAAATATACTAACTTTGTATAAAATAAAACAGCATTGTAACATCATTTTGCATTTATTTACAAACTTTATATACAATTTTTTTTGGTTTCATCATAATATTTTTAAAGACAACACTAAACACTAAAGCATTACTATTCTATACACATATTTTCTTTCTTTTTCAGTATATTGTCATTACTTATATTTTCCATTATTATTTCACATTATTTATTTATTTAATTAAAACGAACCATGCACCTATTGTTTTTAAAACCTTCATAAATTAAGTGTACAGGTTGCACAGCATTATTGACTTCATCAAAAACACTCTCCGACATATCATTAAACCGTATAGGCAGAAATGTCTCAAAGTTTTCACATACACAAAGTACACGATCACCATATGCTGTTTTCAATTTCCGAATCTTGATAATGCGGAATGGAATATGCGTTGGCAATTCGCTGAGCTTCTTTGTCTCTAAGCCACATGATTGTCCCACAGCATTCAAAACATTCATTGTAGTAGTCTATAAACAAAACAAAAGCATATCTATTACACTCTAAAACTGTTTAATAATATTGTGCAATTAGGGATTTTGCACTATGCATGGCGAATAAATTATACTAGTTATGCAAGAAATGCCCTAACTGTAGCAGATACTACATTTCTGCATATAGCACGAGTGTTAAGTTTTAATGCACACTTGACACAGGCTATCATGTGTCCACAGGGTAAAAATACAACACCTAGTTCATCTTGATAACAAATTTTACATAATTGTTGGTCACACTTTTGTATCTGTTCGTAACACAAGTCTTTTCTTTCAGCCTTATGTATTTGCTCCGCGTGCTCTAACTCTAAAGGCACTTTTATGTCTTGTGCTGCAATCACTTTTTCTTTACGAATAGTGTTCACAAATTCCTGACCTTTAAGCAACACCATGTATTTACAGTTTGGTAACCAACGAGCGTGTTGCACAAAAGGGTCATCAGTCATTTGCCAATCCTTTAAAGCAAATCCACAATAAAAACATATTGTTTTATCCCCTTCACCAGTATAAAAAAATCCAGCTTCACTTAGCTGTTTGGTAAGGTGTTTTAATATTAATGGCCAAACATTTTTATAAGATTCGAAACGTTTTTCAACAGAGCTGTACTCTGGGTGTTCTAGTGCTTTAGTCTTGCAAACTCCCAATTTTTCAAAAGCACACGCCAATTCAACACTGTCTATGGCATATGGACCACATATATCGACACTACCGTTGGCTGGTAATACATCATTATTATTATTTATTTGTGATTCAGCAACGTAAGTAGCGGCCAAAGGCCTTGTGGTTCGGTAAAATGAATGCACGGGTAGGTTACCCACTTGCTTTCCAAGCATGTAAGGACAATGAGGAGACCATCGCAAATGGTCTCTAAAGGGATCATCCCCTTCTTCCCAGTGTGAAAGTTCAATACGACAAAACACACAGCGCACCACATCTTCTCGGTTCAAGTAAAAAAACCGGCTTTTGCAAGTTCATGCGTCGACAAAAAGCCTACAGGCCAGGATTCAAATGTTAACCATCGATCATGTTCTGATTTTAAATTTAACCCACGTGGTAAACCAACTTGCTCACTTGTTGTATTTGGTACTAACGCCATGTGTTATAATAAAACGTTTTCTTATTGTAAGTTATTAACATTGCATAAGAGCACAGAGTACTTTAAAGCATAATGCATGCTTGTTCACTGTCTGTTCATTACGTTAATGGCACATGACGACACCTAAAAGCAAACAAAATAACCCATCACTCAATCAATCAATCAATCAATACTTGTAAATAAAACATTAACGTTAATTGGCATTAATATATCAAAACACCATTAAAAATAAACTGTATGTTGGCACTAACAGTAACCCATGTACTTATTTTCTTTTTTATAAAGCTACAGTCATTTACATTCCCCCACCCTCCCTTTAACCAATATATAAACAAAAATGAATGTCATGTCATTTTGTTCACATTATCATGTTCAAACCTGTGGATATTCGTTGAGTCCATAGGGAACCACCCATAAATAAAATTTATTATTTTTATTTTTAGAAAATCCAACATGGCCTTGTACTTTTCCCAGTCAACAACAACAACATAGCCATTAATCAAGAAAGCAATCATTGTCCCAGTCATGTACAGGTAATGATTTTTTTTTGTCTACGAGTTTTCAGTAGTGGTAAAATGGAATAGCATTTTTAAGTTGGACTTACCTGAGTTTTAAACAGTTCACTCTTTGGCAGTGGTTTCGCTTTAGTGCGTTTCTGGTTTTTTTCAGCGACTGCTACGGCGGTAAGGCTATTCTTTCCAAGTTTCTAAAAATAAATAAAATAAACCGCTATAAATACCTAAATTCAGGTTAATACATACATTTCATAAAATAAAACATAAAACAAAAAAATGAAACAAGTTAGTTTAAAAAAATCATCTCACCTTTACTTGCAGTGACTTGTTGCTCTTCCCTTCTAGTGGGCTCAAAAGTGCAATGGTTTCTTCTCCCTCAGACATGTAAGGTATGCCGGTTATCTGCAAACAAATAAATAAAATCATTAATTACCTAATCAATAAATAATTGCTTGTAAATATATATATTAATCAATAAATGTATAAATGAATAAATATATAAATAAATACCTACCCCTCAACAAGGTTAAGTATTTTCCACCAACACCAAAACTGTTAAACAAGACCAGGGGTTTCATGCAACGCAGTGTGTTCAAAGGTAGTCCACCCAACTGAGAGTGGAAATGATAACGACATGTCTTTATATATGCTACGTTGCATGTATAATCATTTTTTCCCACGCTTTGAACATTCTGTTATCGCGCACGTGGACAGCTAACGTCCCAGGCGAACACCTGTGGCGAATCAAATTTCACATGAACTTGCATTTTGTCACGTACGAAGCAAAACAGGATGTAACTTGTTAACAGTTATCGCGCACGTGGACAGCTAACGTCCCAGGCGAACACCTGTGCCAGATCAAATTTCACCTGGACTTGCATTTTGTCACGTACGAAGCAAGACAGGGTGTAACTTGTTTAGCGTACATGTGGTTTCACACATGTGTGTGCATGCATTTCACACTCCCCTGCCACCACGATGGTCAGATTATTTCACCTTCAAGCGTCACCTGTTGTCAAGTCAGATCGGCGCTTTCCAATAAGCTCAAATGCATTCACCTCTTGCTCCTCGGCAAGTTTGTTTTCTGTACTCGCTTCGACCAACATAGAACCAAGTTCTCATCACCGTTTACACGTTAAAGGTAAAATATCAGAAAACGAACCCTCGCTCTGTCATACACCGACCCGCCGAAATAGCGATTGTTCTATTAAGCATAGCCACCGTGGTGAGCGACAGGTTCGTTGAAACACACACACTCAGCCGTATCGTCTCTCTCAACTACCGCGCTTCATGAACATTATAAACAAGTATCGGTAAAGATTTTTTTCTCAACATGTATGGCGTTAGGCCCTTTGTGAATTATTTTTTGGAAAAAATATCTACCACATTTGAAAGGGGGCGTTAGCCCGAGCCCTAGGACACCTCGTACACGTCTCTAGCGTTATTAGTTCGTGAGATATCAGCAAAAATCACAAAAAACACGTGTTTACCCCAAAATCGAGTTTCCAATTATTTTTTTTAAATATAACGAGTGGTCCATAGCAATGAGGACGTCAGCCCGAGTCCTTGGACCCCTCGTTCATGCCTCTATCATGATTGGTTCGCGAGATATTAAAAGCAGATGACCTTTTAGTTTTGGTCTTTTCATTAAATTAAGAGGCTACAGGAAAGTAGGGGGCATCACTACGAGTGCTAGGACGCCCTGTATGTTCAAATCCCATGATCGGTTAGCGAGATATCAGGTTCGGGGCAAATACGAGGAGGGTTCAAAAAGAAGTGTAGTAGCCCTCTCCTTACCCCACTACTACAGGTTTTCATCCTAGAGACTTGACATTTATTTGGGGGATAGAGGGGGTGGGGATCATTGATTTACATGAAACAAACTTTTTTGTAAACTTCCTAGTTTCCAAAATATAGGATTTTCAAAATTCGAGTGTTTTCAAAAAAGCATAAAAAGTAAGAAAGAGTCATTATAAAAAATAAAGGTCATAAAGACCATTCGTTTGAGCCATGGCATAACGTTCTATCATGTTTAGTGTTCAAGCTATCGCCTACTTTCGAAAACGAAAAAAAAAAAAAATCAAAAATATAACGAGTGGTCCATAGCAAAGAGGACGTCAGCCCGAGTCCAACGACACCTCATTTGTCAAAATCGGACCATGCGTTCGAGAGATATTTAACATGGCTGAGGCTTAGTAGTGGGGCAAGGAGGGTTCTGGAGTGGCTTGGAAACCGCCTCACTCCACTACTGACAAGATGTCCATCCATACTATATATCAAAAACATACTATGACAATTATGGTTACTCTACAATAACCCGCTAAGCCACAACTTAATAAATTGAGTATCTTCTACCTTCAGCCACGTTTCGTTGCGATGTCAATAAGGATATAGTAATATGCCATGGTAAATATCTCCCATCTCCTCCAAGGCACGATCTCCATCCTCCAACGATCTCGGGCCTCGAACCAGGAACTCGATCAACACCAAGCCCCCTCACGTCAGATGACCGTACGCCCCTGCCGAGCGATAGCATTGCGACAAACGATTACGAACACGCATCTTTCGGTTGAAGTATAACATTTTATAGCAGCGAGCAAGCATTAGCTTGTAACCATGTGTGATACGCATCTCTCTTAAAGGTGCGTAAAACATTTTCACAATATCAAGTTGTCTGGAACAGAAAGTCGTGTTCCCAGACCACATGTAGCGTTATGGTCACCTTATGAGAAATCTCCGCTACACTGCGAATATAGTGCTTGCGTCGGTGGTTTAGCCAAACATGACTATACACATATAAAAGCCATTGCATATTCCCCCTGATGTCTGATCGTCCAACTTAATGCACGGGATATATACTGTTTCTCTCAAACGATCTGTGCATGAATTACAGCCTGTTCTAAAGTCACACTCAACAGGTGTGTAGCGAGAATGATCCCGCATGGACTGATAGTTCACAAAGGCTTCCTTCCACACTCGCTTCACCGCGCCTAGTACCATCCGCGAGGTAAGAAACGTGAAATGTTTCTGCTCATATGTAAGAGCCTCGCTTAGGATGTGGAAATAATCGTACACCATATTCATATAATTAAAATGCACAGTCTATTCGTTAAGTACCTTGTTCTGAAAATTTACGGTCCGTGTAAAATACTTCTCGGTACGCGATATCTCTTCAAAGACACTCCCGTAATCCATAGATAGTTCCGACTCGAATTCACATCATGATCTGTCCACTCCACTCCTGTCCCAATGCGCACGTCAACTCTTACCCCTTCCCCGTGGTATCCTAGTTCCACGTTTCTCCTGGTAGATTGCAATATAATCATTTCTCTATAATGCAGGATTTTTAATAATGCAATAAATACATGTATACACTTTCTAGCATTCTGACATGATATTTAGCCTCAATCATACTTCGTAAAATACTCTATTTAGCCATAATTTCCAATTCATTTCCTGAATGCGGGTGTCGAAGTTTTCTTTACGTCACGAAGATCACTGTGTCGTGACTCCATTTCTTCCTATAGACTTGCTTCGTGCAATCTCGCGCATTCTCGGTTACCTTCGGCTTCCTTCCTAAGCATGCCATAGACGTAGCGGTAGCCACAATATGTTCCTCCACGGAATACCGTTCGAAACTCATCAACTAGTGGCGCGCGAGCTATGAAATAATGGTACATCTTCCCCCTTGATGTCTCAAATAAAAGTCGACTTAGCTTTTATTTGCATCACTTCTAGATATTCTGACATATGTATCATTATTTCATACTCGATCTATACAATCTTTTCGTCATATTTCTTTAAATTCTTGTATGACTTTTCTGTCATTGTACTCTATTTCTTGATAAAGATTTTCGAATGAGGTGTGCAACAACGCAAGTCCCTAATTAGTCTGTGTTTTCCTCTTCCCTCTATCAGTGGTTCTTTCTCTTTCCTTCCCCCTGCCGACTTGTACTGGGTTGCGCCTTATCATGATCTTTCTTTCTTTCTTTCTTTCTTTCTTTCTTTCTTTATTTATTTAGACTTTCATCGTCCACTTTCGTTGGACTTTCCTCGCTCCCTCTTGAGCCTTTCCTGGTCTTTTCTTGTATTGAATTCCTCATTCCCATAGTTTTTATATCGAGAATAGCCCTGATTCTGCCTATTATTTTTGGTTGTAGGGTTCTTCTTAGTTATTCCTACGGTTATCGTAGCCTCTACGATAAACATATCGTTCGTCATATCTACGATTTTCGGGCCTTTCACTATACTCTCTAAATTGATTAATTTATCTCTGTTGTCTCTGGTAATGGTTCCTCATCGGACCCATTCTATTATCCGTTCTCCTTTGTTCAGGCCTATCCGTCTCCTATGTCCTATCCATATACACAGTATTTATCGTTCTAGTATCCTGCCTTGTGTTTTTCATAATCGTGGGTGTTGTTGCTGCATCGATGTGGTCCAATCTACGTAATAGGTCCTCCATCGATGCCAAGTCAGTAGTTCCTGATGAAATAATCAATCTCCTGACATCTACAGGTAATTGTCGTGAAATATTTTCAACTAGCTCGCCTTGAGTTAATGGGGGTTGCAAAAAACGGAGTTTTGCAAGTTGCATTGCGAAGAATTCGGCGTAATTTGTAGATCCTGTGTTTGAATATTTTCTGGAATACACCTCAGAACGGATATTTTGTTGTACTTCTACGGACCAAAATCTTTGTATAAAGGCATCAGAGAACTGGTCTAAATTATCGAACGTGTATCTGAAAGCGCATTACCATTGTAAAGGTGCGTCTGTCAAATAACGTTCCACTACTCGTAATTCTCGATTCCTTGGAATGCGAGATTCATAGAAAGAGTCACGTAATCCACGGATAAATTCTAATGGAGTTGTACTGTCAATGTTATTAAATTTCCGGGGTTTTTCTTCGTAATTCCTTATGATCATCACATTAGAAGTCCTATCCGTAGGTTGAAGATTATAACTCCCTAAACCAGTATTAAACATAGGATAACTAGTTTCCTCCCTTCTCTGCGGTGTCGCATTTGACTGTCCCCGTGGACTGGGTTGAATAGTCCCCTCAGGACTAACATACTCTTGACCTCTTAGATCTCTTATATGTGGCATTTGCGATTCAGATCGATAAGTAGTGGCTGTCAAATCGGCATTTAATAGACCCCTTAATTGTTCCTTTAAATTTTCTCTGTTAATGTGATCCGATAAATTGATATCAAATTTCTGCCTGAGCTCACTTATTTCAGAAGTTTTCTTTTCTCTAACCTCTGTCAATTCCAATCTACCTTGATCTTCTTTTAGTTCAATGCCTTTAATGCCTTTCTCTAACCCTGATATGTTATTGATTTGAGAATTTTGAAGAGCATCTACCCTTTTATCAGCATCTTCCCTTACATGAGTGATGTCTTGATTAGTCTTAGTTAATTGACTGGCAAGCTTTCTTTCGATACCCTGTTTAGCTTCATTGAAACTATCTTCATTAATTTTCATGATATCTTTTTAAGGGTGATTATATTGTCCTTGATAATGGCTTTGAGGTCTGCATCAAAATCATCTTTGATGAGCTTAGTATGATCTTTAACCTGGACTTGGAGTGTACCCATGTCACCCCTCAGTTATTCAAGACTAGCATGAGTCTGAGTTGTGTCATTAGTAAACTGTAGCCTTAATGAATCTATATTATCCTGATTTTCCTTTTTGCATTTATTCAGTTCTAACTTAATTTCTGCCTGAAAATCAGAATTGGATTTGTCCAATTCAGTCAGCTATGACTCCATTTGACTCTGACCTAGTTCAATTTTCTTTTGACCTTCTTCTATTAAACTAACCTCAGTTCGAACATAATTTACTGTAGCTTTTAAAAGTCTAACTTCAGTTTGAACATCTTTGACATTTTCTTTAATTTCATTCTGACTAGTTTCGATTTTATTTATATTGGTTTCCATTTTATTCTGACTAGTTTCGATTTTATTTACATTGGCTTTAATTTCATTCTGACTAGTTTCAATTTTATTTACATTGGCTTTAATTTCATTCTGACTAGTTTCCATTTTATTCTGACTAGCTTCGATTTTATTTACATTGGCTTTAATTTCATTCTGACTAGTTTCCATTTTATTCTGACCAGTTTCCATTTTATTTTGACTAGATTCAATTTTCTTTACATCTAGTTCCATTTTATTTTGACTACCCTCCATTTTCCTTACATCATCTTGCGTGTCTTCAACAGTTAACTGTACATTATTAACTTTAGCCTCCACTCTTTTGGAGCCTTCCTTAATTTCTTTTAACGAACTCTGCATGGCGTCTATTTCGCCTCGGATGCTATCGGCAACTTCATCCTTAATTATGCCCTTACTTTGGTTAACAGTTTCGTGTATATTGTCAAAACTATTTTTTACAGATTCTCTAATATTGTTTATATCTTGATCCAAATGGTCCATTTTACTTTGGATCATTTCGAATATTTTCCGAAAATCTCCAACGGTAACAGTTTCTTCGTCAGCCATGGTAACACGAAATACACCATTCACAAACAACATCAGCACTACATTACACAGCACAGCAGAAATATCCCAAAGTCACCATATTTTACCATAAGATGCATATTTTCATTGTCTAGCAGTAAACTTCACCTATTCTTAAGCTTAGATGCGACAAACCCAAATAATTCATTTGGTTTCCCATAATAAAAGACGTGATGATTTATATCAGTGGGGATTTAAAGACTATCGTTACAAAATTCAACTTTAAGAAAATGCTTCTACATTACTGATGACGTCAATATCATCTGCTGGTAACAAATTAAACAAATAACTTATATGTAGGTCAAACACGAACTCCATTAAGTATCCCACTTGACTAAGCAAGTCAATGAAGATGTCATTGAATATCTCCCATTGAGCCTGCCCTAGTTATTAATAAACTTATAAAAACGTGTGGCACCACTCATATATAACAAACATCTAATAATGGTTGCAATTTTAACAATACATCAGGTAAATCAAGTAGCCTCGTCATTGCTCTAATCAAAATTAATTCCAACATTTTGTGCCAAAAATTTGGTTCACCATTGTTTACTTGGGCTTCCCCACAAAGAATACAATATTCCTGTGATTAATGACTGGCCTAAACTCTGGTATTCCAGTTTTATTCGAGCCTAAACGTTGGTGCCCCAAGATATCTGTACCCGTAATTACCTACCATTACTTGCTGCATCCCACGAAGACTGCCGGATTGTAGAACCTGTAAATTCCCGACTAGAAAAACCCCCAGGTCGTACTCACAAGTGAATGGAATAATAGCGCACAAATACACCTAACAAGGTAGTATTATGAAAGACCATGGCCACAAAAGCAAAAGCAGCTCAGAGAACATAAAATTCCAAAAAAGAAGCACCTCGGAAGCGTTAAACACTCCGAAATACCCAGCGATGGCCTTCCTAATACAACCTTCCACCACCCTGTAAAGCATCACGCCATCAAAATTTTAAATAAAAAAGGAATTTATTCAAAAAAGTAAATATTAAAGAAGAAAGATCCTAGCATTCCAAAGAATGCCCAAAAAACACCCCTCCAATAGGGTAATGCTATCGGAACATCAAAAAAGAATCGCCTCGTGTCCAACTTGACACGTCAAAAAAAATCTATACAACATCAAATATCATGTACAATTCTAAATACAATTATTTTAGGTTGTCGCTCACCCTAACACATTTTACAGTAAATTCGCAAATGTATAATATGTACAACACATCAAAATTATCAAAATTGTTCAATGATTTACTTATTTACATAAACTATAATTCATATTAATGCATCACGTATGCATTCTTGTTTTATTAACCATATATTAATATTTTATAAGTTATTTATCTCATAAATAACCTGGTTTTATCATTGACTTGACTTATTACTTGACTTGGCTTGTTGCAACCAACAATTCATTTTAATCCCTTTATATTAGTTTAAATTTGTCATCAGCACATTTAAATCGAACGAGCAATAAAGCTAACTGAAAGATTTAATTGTCCACTCCATGCGAATTATTTTAGAACAATCAATAAATTAATAATGTTGGCAGTTATATTAACTTTACCAAAGATAATCTATCCATCTGTAATGATTCTAGTGCAGTATTATGCTCAGAGTGATTGTAGCAGTGAGGTATTAAAACATCTGGGATCAAACAGCCGATCTCACATCCTATCACAAGGATTAATTAAATAATTATTCGACGACGTAGATATTCATAAAAATCTGTAACAGTTGGCTCTAACTGGCTCAATTCCAACAATATATTTCTATTTAACAGTATCATCTCTGTTAATCATAATAAGAATTCTAGCACTACCCACTGGTATGTTAAGCGATAATGTACACCTAAATGTGGTGACCTATTATTAGTTCAGTTTAATTGCGTTTTTACTAGGAAAGTTTTGGGGTAGTTCTGATTTCTTTCATTTTATATGTATTTTGGGATGCTGAATCCGAATATGAGGTTTGCGGACAAAATTTCGTGACGCAACATTGAAAAAATCGCAAAAAAAAAGCAAAAAAATCTGCTTTTTTTCGTTTTTTTGCCTAAAACTCGAAAACTATTAAATTTTAGTAAATGGTTTGTTTACAGAAATTAAAGTTATTAAAATTCTCTACAAATATCACTACTTTTTTTTTCAGACCAACGGTTGGGTCTCAAATGCGAGTTGAAAATTGGCAATTTTCAGCGGTCTCTGCAAAACCCAATTTTTACATTCCAAAACTTTATTTTTTATTAGAATACTGTTATTTGATAAATTTCTCCTTGTTTACCGCACATGTAATAAAAATGAAAAAAAAAAGGAACGAAATTATTAAAATTCAGTATCAAAAAAGGTAGGACTCTAACAAAATAAAACTTAAGATATCGTTACTTATGATCATATAATTATTAATAATATTACAAATTATAATATGCAAAAATTATATGAGCCGTTGTCTTTTAGAAGGTCCTGGCTGAGGTTCTTCGGTGGCGATGGGTCCCGGTACATATTCTGCTTGTTCTGGAAATTGAAAGAGGTGGTGTCATTTCTCAAGGAGAGATGAGGATTGCAAATTAGATTGTGAGATTAAACATACCTTCCGCATCGTGCTGAGGTTCTTCGATGGCATCGGGTCCTGGCTCAGGGTCTGATTGCTCCATCGTCAGCGTTAGGGGTCGTTCTCCTGGAAAATAAAAGAGGTGGTGAGACACTGACTTGTGATTATTTATCAAGGAGAGGTGAATGAATACAAAATAACTTTTGAGATTCGACATACCTCTGTCTCTTTCTTCAGTCTCTTCTATGTCTATGTCAGAGCTGTCTTCCGGGGGCTCAACGTTGTCGCACAGACCTTCGGATAATGTGCAGATTGGGGAACAATGAAGGCCCGCCTTCCTGCATCCACAATTGCGTTGGCAGCCCTTTTAAAATTTACATGAAATGTACCGTAGTATTGAGTTTGGTGCAGGGTCGAAAGTGGTTGGCACTGGCACGAGACTTCTACTAGTTCTTTTCCACCCCCACTGACTTGGGTCTTTTTGTTGCTCGTCAGGTGTGGCTTGACCGGATAACCACTGCTGCACCTGATAGTAAACTCTCAGTGAATGTTCTCGTGCAGCAGCTTCGGTAGGGGGTAATGAGGCAATGTTGGTCTTATTTTTGTATGATGAGATTACGTATGGTCTGTATCTCAAATCGTTCAGACTGGTCTCTTTTTTTTCATATAGAGCCATGAGAAACATGTTTCCTGCTGTGACAATCTCATCTTGATGTGCGTTAGGGTCTTTGAAAGCTTCAATGACTGGTTGTAAGTCTTTGTTATTCTGCAGGACTAAGAAATTTCAGTTTCCCCTGATTAAACAATGCAGAAGTAGTATCACAACCACTCATCGCATGCAGGAATAATATATGGTCTAATAGGATTTTCTCAGCAGCCAGACGAGGGTTGTAGAGGCTTTGCGAAATCTTTCCTTTTTCTGGTTTCAGAAAAACTACGTTATTTATATCACGGCTACACAGGCCAATCAAAATGACCAGAAGGTCGATATCTTCCCCCACCACTGTCACATGTTCGTTTGACGGGGCCATCTCAAGAGCTGTTGTGATAATTAGGATATCAGCATCCTCCACAGCTTGCTTTGAATCAATTTTTGCATCATGAAGTTTCTCCATTAACATATATATTAACCGGCTCTTGTTTTTTGAGTTTGCAAGAAAACTATCCTGCGAGACAGTGGGCACCATCATTTCTGTAAATGATATTGCAGCAGATTGTTTTCTTTGTGCTCTTCTCAATCGTTCTATGCGCTTGGTGCTATCACAAGCCTCGTCAGGATAGCCGTCGTAAATGACAATGGCACTTGATTTGTAGTTTGATTTGACATATAATACATAACTGATGCAAATTTCTGCATATGTCTGACCGTGGCGCCATTTGACCCGGTGTAACAAAAAAAAAGTATGACATATTTTGTATCATTCAAGTCAGTCTGTTCAGTCGGTGTAAAAGCGTTGTACAAGCTGGATGTTGTTCCTTTACTCATCCCATGCTCGTCAAAAATAGCAAGAGGATAGGGGCTAAGTTCGTAACGTAAAAATTCTCGCAGCTCAACTTTCTTCAAATAAGCGGTAAGTTAATTATTTTTACATCATTGTAGTTTTTACGACATTTTTCATGAACCTCAACTGTAGATTTTTTACTTAGCTGAACATGATGATCATCCTTCCTCTTCTTGCTCGACTCAAAAAAATGTCTTCAAACCTTTTTCCCGCACCGTCGTCACCTTTTCAACATCATTATCCAGTACTTTATTACAAATAAAACACACGTCAGAAGCCATTTTTATCACCACACGTAAACATAACTTGTAGAAATCGTATTATTGTTTATAAGCAATGGAAAGAAACTGGAAACGGGGCCGCGCAAGTAGGTACACTTTCGCAGGCGCCGCCGCTCCGAGCCACCCACGCTCACAAACTGACTCGTCTCGGGAGAAGTACCGTGTCTGTGAACGTGTGTGTGTGTGTGTGCGCGCGAGGTGCCATCCAGTAACCAGTTTATAGTGCGCTAGTGTGTGCTGGTGCTACTGGCTACATACATACTACAGAAAGTTAGCACATTGCTGCCGATTGGAATGTGAATAGCCTTTAAAACAAAGATATATATATATTTTTTTTGCAGTATAGCTATAGTAGCTGTTCAACAATAAAAAGAATAATCCGAACGTGAATTCTCCGTGTGACTCAGTCTTTATTGAAATCAACTTAAAAACTAGGTGAAATTAACTGAAAGCCTATCAATAAAAAACTAAAAAGTGGGTTTTGCAGAGACCGCTGAAAATTGGCAATTTTCAACTCGCATTTGAGACCGAACGGTTGGTCTGAAAAAAAAAACAAGTAGTGATATTTGTAGAGAATTTTAAGTACTTTAATTTCTGTACACAAACCTTTTACTAAAATTTTATAGTTTTCGAGTTTTAGGCAAAAAACGGAAAAAAGCAGATTTTTTTGGCTTTTTTTCGTTTTTTTTTCAAAGTTGCGTCTCGAAATTTTGTCCGCAAACCTCAGATTCGGATTCAGCACCCCAAAACACACATAGAATGACAGAAATCAGAACTACCCCAAAACTTTCCCACTAGCGGCCCTTTAGAGTACAAATTGACTGAACTATATATACCTCAATCAATGGTCTGTATCACCCATCAGTGATCACAAAAATACAGAATAAATTGTTTAACCTCATTTTATACTGGACAAAAATAATATTCACACTCCCTAGTTAAATTTGAATTAAATAACTGCGTGGAATCATATTCAAAATGGTATAAAAATATCCTGACTATATTGAAGTCTTGCCTAACAAAGCATGTCCTATTACTATTTTGTATAGACTTTCATAAGTCTAATCTAGGAAATTGCGTATAAAAGATATTTGCAGCTCGTCAGAATATCTCCAATCAAACGAGAAATCGGTAATAATAATAATAGTAATAATAATAATAATAATAATAATAATAATAATAATAATGTCATTAAATCTCAAATAACAATATGCACACAAAACACGTGGCTTACTCAAAGTGAAAATTGATCAATTCAAAAATACAGGTAGAATTCAACACTCATTCAGATGGACTCAACATGATTAACAATGCCCCCTACGCCATGAATCTTAGTTAACACAATTATGTTAATGTGTAAATGATCCATTAGGACACATTGTGATCATATTTCGCCTCTTAGAAATAAAGTGAGGTCCCTGCAAGATTAACTGAACAAAAATCTTAATAAGACCTGACTTCAGAAACACCCTGTGTCGAAGCGACATAAGAAAAGTTCGTTGATAGTATGCTCATTCAGACAATTATGTCAACGTTAACCCACTGTGAGTGTATAATAATCCAATCTAATCAGCTATATACATTCTATAGTTCGGTCAAAGATCACCAACACGGGTGAAAAACACACAAAATAGGTCCAAAATCACTTGGGAATGTAAATGTCTTCTCCTATAATTTATCTTCTCGACATTGAAAATATGCATGTTATTACTACTTAATTAAGCCAAAATAATTGGCACAATATTAAACAAATGGATGCGTTTATCTAACATAAACCAAAATCCAGGTAGGCAGAAAGTCAGAAACGACAAGATGTCGGGCCTAGATCCCTGTCCATCCATACTACATATCAAAAACCAACTATGGCAATTATGGTTACTCTACAATAACCCGCTAAGCCACTACTTAATAAACTGAGTATCTTCTACCTTCAGCCACGTTCCGTTGCGATGCCCAAAAAGGATATAGTAATATGCCATGGTACATATCTCCCATCTCCTCCAAGGCACGGTCTCCATTCTCCAACGATCTCGGGCCTCGAACCAGGAACTCGATCAACACCAAGCCCCCTCGCGTCAGATTGACCGTACGCCCCTGCTGAGCGGTGGCATTGCGACAAACGATTACGAACACGCATCTTTCGGTTGAAGTATAACAGTTTATAGATGCGAGCAAGCATTAGCTTGTAACCATGTGTGATACTCATCTCTCTTAGAGGTGCGTAAAAAGTTTTCACTATATCAAGTTGTCTGGAACATAAAGTCGTGTTCCCAGACCACATGTTGCGTTATGGTAACCTTATGAGAAATCTCCGCTACACTGCGAATATAGTGCTTGCGTCAGGGGTTTAGCCAAACATGACTATACACATATAAATATCATTGCATATTCCCCCTGATGTCTGATCTTCCAACATAATGCACGGAAAATATACTGTTTCCTTCAAACGAACTGTGCATGAATTACAGCCTGTTCTAAAGTCACACTCAACAGGTGTGTAGCGAGAATGATCCCGCATGGACTTATAGTTAACAAAGGCTTCCTTCCACACTCGCTTCACCGCGCCTAGTATCATCCGCGTGGTAAGAAACGTGAAATGTTTCTGCTCATATATAGGAGCCTCGCTTATGATGTGAAAATAATCGTACACCATATTCATATAATTAAAATGCACAGTCTATTCGTTAAGTTCATTGTTCTGAATATTTAAGGTCCGTGTAAAATACTTTTCGGTACACGATATCACTTCAAAGACACACGCGCAATCCATAGATAGTTCCGACTCGAATTCACATCATGATCTGTCCACTCCACTCCTGTCCCAATGCGCAACTCAACTTTACTCCCTCCTCGGGGTATCCTAGTTCCACGTTTCTCTCCGGTAGATTGCAATATAACCATTTCTCTATAATGCAGGATTTTTAATAATGCAATAAATACATGTATACACTTTCTAGCATTCTGACATGATATTTAGCCTCAGTCATATTTCGTAACATATTCTATTTAGGCATAATGTCCAATTCATTTCTTGGATGCAGGTGTCGAAGTTTTCTTGACGTCACGAAGGTCACATTCCACTGTGTCGTGACTCCATTTCTTCCTAGCGACTTGCTTCGAGCAATCTCGCGCATTCTCGGAGACCTTCGGCTTTCTTCCCAAGCATGCCATATACTTTGCGGTAGCCACCATATATTCCTACACGGAATACCGTACGAGAATCATCAACTAGTGGCGCGCGAGCTATGAAATAATGGCAGAGTACCTACTGTAAGGCCACGGTTGCCTCCTTATCTCTTCCTTGACTATCCATCCCAATCTTCCCCTCCCTTTCCAGCCCTCATGAGGCCCCTGTTCGCATTGCAGGCGAGGCAACCTGGGCGAGGTGCTGAAATCACCTCCGCAGATGTATCCCCCCGACCATATGTTGCAAGCTCCAGGACACTGCCCTTAGTGGCGGTAGTGATGGGATCCCTTGCTGAGTCTGTGAAAAAAAACCAACCTGGAGGGTAAAATCGACTAAAAAAAGTTAGTCATCATAAGGACCGTTGTAGGCACTTCTTCAATATCTCGTCCAGTATCCACCGACTTCAACAACTTGCTGTAGCCAACGTGGCATTGACTGAACTAGATTTCTGAAGTACTGTTCATCAAGGGTAATCTCTTCCCATGCTTCCAACATTATCTCCCACAATGCATCCTGTGAACGAGGGGGAGGGGGAGGCCACTTTTCCCTGATATAGGGTTTCCACTTTGCCCACACATGGTCAATGGGGTTCAAGTCTGGATTTCGAGGGTTCCAGTTGAGCAGTTCAATGGAGTACTGCTGAGAAAACCAGCCCTGAACACTCCTGCTCATGTGGATTGTAGAGTTGTCTTGCACGAACTGAACTGCATGTGGATAGCGCTCTCTCACACTCGGAATTATAATATTCTGCAAGATGTGCAAATATTGATACGATGTGAGATGTCCATCTATCCGATGAAGCACTCCAGCCTCATGAGATGACATCCACCCCCTAGCACGACACTGATATGCGGCCACTTCGTGTGCGCTCAGCCACATACCGTTTCTCGTATCGGGTTCCACGTGGCCTGTAAACACGATCCAGTCTGACCTCTGCCGAACTGAAATATGCCTCGTCAGAGAAGATGACCTGATCCCAATTGCGATTTAATTCCAGCTCTGCGTCAACTAGAAAGACCTGCACTCGGCCTCTCAGGAGGCCACGCGACAAATAACAAATCATGGTGTGTTACTTCGCAGAAATAATATTCTCGTCGTGTCTCGAACTGTGGTTGCTCGGCGATGAATGAATTTACAACCTGACAGCTAACCTACTACGCTACAGCGTAACACATGTCATTGTGAATGTATCATGCCTTACCACGACACGGTGCGTGTGGGAGCGGGGTGAGGGATTGGCCGATAGCGAGAGAGAGAGAGAGAGCGAAAGAATTACTGACTGACCATGTTGCAGTACATATCCAGCGAACTGTACGCAGCCGACAGCAGCCGAAGTGACACATAGCATTTTTCATGCCTCAAGAGATGCGACATTTTATTATTGTTTATCTGTAGATAATCTGTCACTGTCTTGGGTCCCACTTGACCTTTAATTTTCATAATCTTCAGTCTGATCGCGCACCACACGATGCCACCCCTCGAGTACTCAAGCTTAGTGACCCATATTCTGCTTTAGAACATCTTGGTAGCAAAGATCCATTATCCAGCATTTCTTCATCCATCATACAACTCACCAAACATCATTCTCGTCTTTCATGCAAATCACATGTCCCTTCCACCTCTATTAATTTGTGAAGTTCCCCCTCCAATGTATACCACACAAAGTCAATCCATTTCATGCAGAGACGGAGAACGAGCCTCAGGCATTTCAGATGGAAGTGAATATTTTTGATGTGACGACGGTATCAACGCCAAGTATCTGAAGTGCACAGGAGAGCTGTAGCAGGTTGGTACGCGAGCGATTTGATATGTAACTGTAAGTCATGTCGACTCAAATTTCAAAACGCTGCCGCCGCTGCTGTTCCAGTGCGGCAATTCATGTATGTACATCTAATTATATGACGTGAAATGCCACTCATATACATGAATGTTTGGACATATGATCAGTGTGATGGTTTGTGAGGCCGCTCCTGAAGTGAATGTGTCACCAATGACGACTATGATTACATTATGGAATACGATTACAGTATAATGGTGTTTTGAGGTCATTTTTAGCCTATTTTCATTCATGAACAAGATAGGCTTATGAGCATCCCTAATAAAATCTCAATGGCCGAAGCTATTTCAATGAAACTCGGTAAGTACATACTACTTACTACCTTGTCCAATCTCGAACGTGCCATTCAATTTTTAATATGTTTCACTAATCCAACTTGGCGGCTGCGCGAAATATTTTGCTGGCATTCTATATCTCCTTAACAGTAACAGATATCTCCCTGAAATTTTGTACGGTGATAAAGGGTACTACTAGAAGTTCAACTATGGAATTAAAAAAAAACTACCAAAACAAAACAAAGAAACAAAAACAAAAACAAAAACAATATGCTGGCCATGAAAATTTTAACAATTTAAATGGAATTTTCTCGCCACTTCATCATACGAGCGCAGTGAAACTAGGTAGGGTAAAAGTTCATACAAGATTTAATCTACTGGCATCTAATTAAATTCAATTGGTTTCATAACCGCAAGATGGCGGCTGTGCAAAATTTTTAAATTAAGTTTTATTTCTTGTGTCCTAATCATGCGACGTAGTGAACGTTTGAATAATAAACCAACGCAATAATCTTCATCTAATGGTACATAACTCTATGACCTACATATATAACATCCGAAATATTTACACGGTTCTCAATATCTACGAATCTATTACAGCAATCAAACTTCAAAACTCCCTATATAGTCTCACCCACCCGGTGCAAACAGCGACGACAATTTACTGCGCCTCACGCGGATTATTTCAAAAGCTATAAGGCAGATGTAGAATTCTGCGCCGTAAGAAAGCTCTGTATGTCAAACTCCGACAGCACAATGGCAACTCTTTTTATAAATCACGTTATTGATGCTATAGAACACGAATTACCCGTAAAGGAACATGCTAATAATTAAATAAATACTTTTATGTTCGACCCTGACTATTATATGTCAGAAAACTGTATCATAATGATGGTCATTATAACACTATTTTTCATTATGAAACAGTTTCTCCCACCAATCAGAGCTCAAGAGACAGTTGTTTGACCAATTAGGTGAGGATAGCAACTCATCTGCGCTAAGTTCCAAGGCCTTCTAATTTAAATTTCACTGCCTGGTCTAGTGTCATAATGGGGCAATCGAGGAGGCCATGGTCAAATACAAGGTATTCTGTGCGTCTCATGCGCTCTGTTCAGTACATAAAACTGGCGAAATCTGGACAGATATTTATGAATATTTATGTTCGAACATAAAATAGTTATAATAATTATCGTCGAACATAAACAGTCGTATGCAACTCGCCTAAAATGGTAATTAAGACACTCGTATGGAAATTATAAAACTCACATACGTTCGCTTTATAAACATACTCGTGTCTTAATTATTGCCATTATAGGCTCGTTAAATAATGTACTATTAAATCCACTTAAATCAATATTTTGTATCTTGTGTAATAAACTTACGATACATACATTGACATAACAACTGTTCGTGTTACAACTACGTATGCAATCTCTCAAGAATAATATCTATGTCTGTGCTTACCAACTTCATTTCATCCACATCCCCAACTCCATAAACACAACTCACCTCATTTCATCAATTAGTTATCATCCATCTTTCCATCACAGCACAACAGTCCATCTAACTTCATACATTGACGTCATTCATTTCATTCATAGCCTTAACTCCATAAACACAACTCACCTCATTTCATCAAATTGTTATCATCCATATATTCAACCACAACACAGCACTCCATTGCATCCAATAAAATAGATTCTCACCCCAACTCTACAAACACAACTCACCTAATTTCAAAGAAATCGCTACCAGCCAACTTCTCCATCAAAATAAATATTACTGCTAGAACACAAAACTACACAACAATAATTTTAGCCAAGAGATCACCCCCACTCAATTCCTCTATTTCCGCACTTGAACACCCCCACCCCCAATGTATCTCTTCACCATATCTCTCCCCTCTCCTGGCCCAAGAGTTGGTGCGGCCATCTATAGGGGCCCAACCACCCTTCATGGGCGGGAATGAAATGACTTACTATATATATATATATGTACCAACTTACAAAACGCTCAATATTAACATTTCTATCAATTTTTGTAGGCCATTTACCTCTATGAGGTAGAGAATGGTCAAGAATTTCAATCAATATTATTAGTGATGGATTGCGATTGGACTCGCGAAGTATCGAGTCTGGGAATAAAGATGATATACGTGAATATTGCATGGGTGGATTTTTACTCGACATTTTTAACACTTTCCCCTGGGATATAATTTGTAACACGCAAAAGTTACCTATATTTGCACAAGTAGTTTCCTTGTGCTGTTGAATATTGAAATACATACTTCACAATACAATTGGGTATTTATAAATGTGCTATCTTGAGCGGCCTACTGCATACTCTAAATACGGTACATAGGTTGCTTTCTTAGTTTTGGCAACTATGTTATAAATTGATAAATAACACACCTACATGGTTCCAAGTTTCACAGGCCCTCAATGTAGTCTCCAGCACTGCGTACAACGTGTTCCCAGCGACGCGGAAGCCGTTGGATTCCGTTGGCACTGCCCGATCTATCGATGGTGCGAAGAGAGCGCTCAGCAGCGCACAACATCGCCAATTGTAGGTTAGCGGTTCCCGCGCAGTGGCTCCTTCATCTTCGGGATGAGATCAAAGTCGCAGTGACTTAAGTCGGGAGAGTAGGGGGGATGATAGAGCACCTCTCAGTTCCAGTGATTCAACAATGCAGACACAACTCCTGCTGTGTGTGCCCTAGCATTGTCATGCAGAACGATGGGTGGAGTATCCATGTGGTGTCGCCGTTTCCTTCTCAGAGCTGCTAGGAGATGGTCTTGCAGAATCGAATAATAGTACGCCACATTAACGGTTTCTGTTGAGCAGCAACCCCACTCCATCCCTGTGTTCTTCCTCATCATCCCCAGAATAGAGAAATGTAATTCCATCTGTTGTCTGTATTTCACCAAATCCTGGCCACCTCACCTCACTCAATCCTAGTATATCCAGCCCATAGTTCTTCATCTCCCGTGTCACTTGTTTCAGTCTGGTGTTCTCCATCAAGGTCCTCACATTCCAGAAACCGGTTTTCGTAGTCCTCTTCATGCCAAAAGTCGTCATCAGGTTATCCGTCCGGTTTTGTAATTTCGCTTCAGTTTCAGTAATCAGTTTATTTAAGAGGAGCGAGTGATTAACCCACTGCCTCCGAGTGTCTTGAAGGGACTGCCACCTTAGGCCTGAGGCACCAGGCTGATTTTCTGTCAGGGTTTCTTCCCTTAGCCTTTGAAGAACCAACTCCAAACTACAAGGCAGCAGTTGTTTCACCAGAGGGGTATTCAATGGGGTATAAATGACAGGCTTGAAGATCTGGATTTCGCGGACGACATTTGTCTTATGGCACAACGGTACCGAGACATAGAAGATAAGCTGGGGAGGTTGCAGAGAGAAGCAGAACGTGCAGGACTGATGATCAACACCAACAAGACCAAAGAGTTGAGGATAAATTCTGACGTCACGACTAGCTTGACAGTCAACGGAAAGGAAATTGAGCGAGTTGAGTCCTTCCTCTACCTTGGGAGTATAGTCACAAATGAAGGGGGAGCAGAGGAAGATGTTCGAAGCCGTATCAGGAAGGCAAATGGTGCCTTTGTCCAGCTCTACCCCATCTGGAGAAATAGAAACATTTCCAGGAAGACCAAGCTCCGCCTTTTCAATAGCAACGTAAAGTCGATTCTTCTCTATGGCTGTGAAACATGGAAAGTCACAAAACCGATCAACAACCAGCTACAGGCGTTCATTAACATATGTCTGCGTCGCATCATGAATGTGAGGTGGCCGGACATAATCTCAAATGAAGATCTTTGGACCATCACCAATCAACAACCGATTAACATCCAGATCAAGGAGAGGAAATGGCGCTGGATCGGTCACACACTAAGGAAGCCGGACGGAGCTGTTGAGAGGGCGGCGCTATACTGGAATCCTCAAGGTGCCAGGAAGCGAGGTCGACCTAAGAAGACCTGGAAGAGGACGATCGAAAATTAAATTGCAGAGGTGGACAAGAACTGGAGTCAAGTGAAGAGAATGGCCAGGAACCGTACTGCGTGGAGAAATTTCGCCAAGGCCCTATGCTCCGGAAGGAGCGGCAGGAATTAACATGTAACATGTAACATTAACGGTTTGCCCTGGGGGAACGGTATGTTTTATGATCACACCATCCCAATCATAGGCAAGAATCAACATTACCTTCACATTGGTGGGGGTTTGTCGAACTGTTTGTTTTCGTGGTGATCCGTGGTGCCGCCACTCATTCGATTGGCGTTTCAACTGTGGCTCATAAGATTTGGCCCACGTCTCGTCAATGGTTATGATACGCCGTAAGAAGTTCTCTCCTTCGCGCTCATAACGCTGCAAGTGCGTACCAGAAGCGTCATGTCACAGCCATTTCTGCATGTCGGTTAAGTCATACGGAACCCATTTTGACGCAATTTTCCTCATTTTCAGGCAGTCCTTCAGGATGTGGAGGACAGTCGAATTCGTCAGTCCTGTATCTTGCGCTAATTCATGAAGCGTTACGTTCCGATCCGCCTCCTCTAACGCGGACACCATCTGTACATTTTCATCACTTACTGGTGGGTGATCAGATCGAGGCTTGTCCTCCACCAGTTCGCGCCCATCTCGAAAGGCTGCAACCCATCTTGCTACCGTTCTGTAAGGTAACGCAGCTGCACCGCACACCTCGTGCAGTCCTTGGTGATACTGTCGAGCCATGCGACCCCTAGCACACTGAATTTTTATCCACGCTCTCTGCTCCTGCTTCGAAAACATTGCGACCGTCTTGAACGAGCGCTTGCCCACAACTACCCATCTAACAGGCGCCACTTCATACGAATGGGGGAGGGCACGGACGAGGTCATGTGCTCTAAGGGAGGGGATACAGTTTAGCAAATTTTGGTACAATGGCAGAGTCCAACACCGTTGCAACATAAAGCAGCAACATTGTTGCCAAAACTAAAAAAGCAACCCTTGTATATTAATGTAGCCTAGAATTCCGCAATTAACATAAGTTCACCCGTGGCTCCTTCAATAACCTGGTGAGCACAAAACCAACATGTCAGCGACGCGAAATTTAAATATTTAAATGTTTCTTTCTCACGAATTTTCAACCGAGCACTGTGAAACTTGGCACGGTATATCTTCATACAAGCCTTATTATACTGACGTCTAATTTAATGGAATTTTATGAGAAGTCAAAATTGCGTCGGGACAGTTTTTATCATTTTAAATGACCTCGTCGACTTCGTCGTTACGCTGAGGTCTGGCGTTACGTTACGGTGACGGGACGAAATGTACCGAGAATGCACTGAAGTGTGTGACGTCATAGTACGATGTAGCAGCCGAGTACCAAGAAGGCAGTGCGAGAACAGAGTTTCAAGAAGGCAGTGCGAGAACAATCAAGTAGGCAGTGAAGAAACAAAACAGAATCTTGAAACTCCGTTCTCGCACTGCCTTCTTGGTACTCGGCTGCTAGCATTTAGAATTATATAAAGTCCAGTCTTTCAGACTGACTATCAGTCTCTTTTTAATCTCGTTTTTATTTTCGAGTCCTAATCAAGCAATAGAAATGTAGGTTGGTGTAATGAACTATCATTGAAATATTCATTTTCTGGCATATGATTCCATAACCTACAGTATATACGAAGCATTCCAACATGGCGTCCATACAATATATTCAACCGGTTCACGATATCTTCGAAAATCTCTAAGCAATCAATCTGAATTTTTGTATGGTGATAGAGGACTAATACCTAAGTACATATATGTGACTTTCCATATCCTGAGAAACACAAAAGCAACATGCCGGCCATGTGATTTTCAAATAAATCAAATGATTGTTCTAGCAATCTAAACATCCGAGAGCAGCGATGCTAAGATCAGCGAACCTTTATTCCGAGCTTAGTATAGAGACATATTATGTTCAGTTGTTTTCAAAAATTCAAGATAGCATCAGTTCGAAATTTTAAAACCTTATTTTCTTATTTCACGTACCCTATTCAAGCGATTGAATAGAGGCATCGTATTGTTGGTTATTAACATAATCATGAATTAATGGCATTAAATTCTGTAGTTGACTTTTCGTATATTATAGAAGCCGTGTATTTTATTTTTCTTAAATTAAACTTCCGTGATGCGTTACAGAAAGATGCCATCTCACGGGAGGAGTCTTATTCACCAATACCGAAAGTTATATATTCTAACACATACTTTCTCAATGCAATGGTGTTGGTGGAAATATAGATCGTGTATCAATAGCCATTTACTAAGTTATAGTATACATCACATGAAACATCCATTTAATAGCCGGGAGAGTTATTAATGGAAAGGACCAGTAGGATATATGAAAATGGACTATTTAGTTCTTCACGGAACTACTTGTTATGTATTTAATAGATTTATTTATTGATTAATTAATTAACTTATTGTGGGTAGAATTTTACTATTTTGTTTCATTTTATAATACGAAGAATGCAGCACTTTAATGCAGGAAGCTGATCACTTAATTATTTTAAAAAAAATCTTGAGATCTAAGTTGCATTGCTATATTAATATCTAGATATATGGACAATATTTTGAAAATGTTCGAGAAAAAAATCAACTCAAGGGACATTTTTGTCAAGGTAGTGAACCCGCTGAGCTATGGTTCATGTGATATTTTTTTATGACAGAGCATTTATGAGGGGATGTTGTACTTTTGAACACACCCAGGAAGCCACGTGAAGCTGAGAGATCACGCGATACTTTGAAGTAGCGGTGAATCGCACTTTTGACTTTGGTGTAAACTGCTAATTATTATCTGAGGTCTTATTAATTATTTTTATCTTTCCTACGAGACTCAGAATATTCCATTTCGTCATGCTGCATTATTAAAACATTTTGGAGAATGTTTATTTTTACTTTAGGTAAGGTAATACCCTTGCAGATACGCAAAAAGGAAAGTAAGTAGTCGCTCAACGTTTTCGTTTTGACGACCTACTTTCTAGAGACACCCAGTACCGGAGCACTGCGTCTTGAGAATCCGCCTTGTGTAGGCGTGGAATTACATTTGTCCTACGAGACGTAGAAGAATATCCGCTGTTTAGCGTTAAAAGTGATTATAAGGTGCCATCGAGCAAGCAAATACTAATATTCACTGTCGATGAAGTCCAGTGAATTAAATAAGAAGCTTGGGAAATAATTATTGGCAAGTATAGTGTATTGCACAACATTGCTGTGACATCACATATTACCCACGCGTATGTGGAGGGCAGATGCCTAGTGGAAATATACAGGTAATAGTGTTACAATTATCCTGAATAAGTGTGATTATAATAGTATGAGATATTTAAATTGCCAAAGTGGAAATTTCATCTTTGAAACGTCGTATAATTCACGGATGCTGCGTGATACAAAAGTAGCGTCACTAGCACGTGCAGCATTATAAAATAGTATTAGCTCACATGCTAATCCACATCTGCAAGATTAAGGCTGTGTCGTATTTTATAATTGAAGCCTATAATAGTCACGACGGACATTATAATTTTGGAAGTGAGAGGATGAATAATCACGCAACTTATTTCGCTACCCACGTGATTGGACTTTTCTTCACCATGGTTGAAGCAGTCACCATGGGCTAATACCATCCCAGTATGGGGGGGTGACGTTTCTACAGGAACCAGCATGATGGTGGAACTTCCAGAACGATGAACGAGAGGGAAGGAGCCAAAATGCCATTTCCAGGCATATCCACGAAGATGTCGACAGGGACAAATCGAACCCTGGTCTTTGGGGGAGTCCAGATGGGAATCCTGAGGAGGAGGATACCGATCCAGAGAGCCAGAGAGGTTTATGTACAACCCTTGTTGTGGAATAGAGAGCTGAGTGAGAGCTCCTCCATTTCGTGAGTTTTTGTCACACCCCTTCTTTGTTCTAGTTTCTGGTGGTATAGTAGTTTTAATGTAGTTTGTGAATCAACCACACTCAGTGTCAGCCATTTTTCTAGGTAGGGATGTAACTAGATTAGTTAGATGTCATTTATTTCAGTTTAGAGTGAGACACCCTTGGGGTCAGACATTTTGGTCAGCCCTGGTGCAGCTTGGTGAACGTCGTGGAACGTCAATGCCTACCTTTTTGCTGAACCTGATCGTAGTCATTTTGAGGCTATTTTGTTCAACCCTACTTGGGGTAATTTTCAAGTCTTTGCTGACTGTAGTTATGGCAATCAGATGCCTTGGTTATTAATTGACTGCATTCTTCGCAGCCATCCTTTGTTACACCCCTGACTGTCGTTAGAACGGTCGTATCATTTAGGTAGTCGACAGTAACTACCAGTTTGTAAATGCATTATATTTCATTTTGAATAAGCTCAGAAGCTATTCTTGGTCATGTTTGAACCTAACAACTAGAAGGAATGTTTCGTTGCCTAGCATCGAACACGGTTCCCAACGTATCATTAAGCAGATCTAGTGTGTGAATCTGTGTCACATTTATCATATTTTTCTTGTGTCGTATGAGACACGTTTTTATTTGATGTTCTAGCAACTACTGAGTTGCATTTTTAAAGCAAAGAGCTTCAGTTATTGTAAGTTTACTTTCATTTAGACGTCTTTGGTAGAAAGACGGAATTGTATTACTATACTCAGATTTATAGTGTGCGTTTGATACACGGACTCTGTAGAGATCCGTAACCCATGGTAAGGTTTTTTATGAACCGGCCAAGTGCAGGTTTTGTATTGATTAAATCGCCGGCCTTGAATAAACTGGTTATGTAACCCAGTGACCTAGAGCACGCCTGCTTCATTGTGAGACAAAACTACTATAGACGAGGACAGAGTACAATTTGTATTCGCTTTTCCTTTCATTGCTATTTTGCTTATGGAAATCAGTTTCCACTCTTGTATTTGATCACTTGTTTTATGGATCGGTTTTTGTTAGTTTAACGCTCTGTTGCGTGTATTGTCGTATGACAGGTACAGTTATGTAAGGTTTTCTATAGGATGGTGAAGTCTACCCTGTTATAGCAGGATGTTATTGTATGCTTTGTCCGGGGATGATCCCGTTGACCAGATGTTACTGGAAGGTAACTGTTGTACAGGCCTATCCCAGAGTTATTGAACGCGAGCTTAGCGCCGCTGGTAACCCGTGTTATTGTGTGTCCGAGTTGTTATACTCGTTGATTATATTCCGACTGTTGAGTCGAGGCTTTTTGGTGGAGAATGATCTCAGTTGGAGACACTCCGTGCCCAGGCTATTGTCAATGTTATTCGCCATAAACCTACGATAAACCTATAAACCGACATTCTAATAATAAAATGCATAATTGTTGTAAAACAAGCCTAACTAACGATTCTTTCTATCTAACTTTGTTCTTTGCATTCTGGAACTGTTGACATAGCCGTGCAGTTGAAGATAATTTCCTTGTGAGGAAGTGACTAGGACAGTTGACATTTTTGTAGCGACCTGAAGCATGTGCGAACCTAGAGTTCGTAGCTTGTGGAGCTCAGGCCATGCGATGTCAGACGTGGTCTCAACTGCGCATTCGTCACCGTAACTATACACATTAGATGACTATGGTTTACAAAGAGTAAACCAAGGTGTAGGCAGAAATTTTTAATAAAACTACTGTGTCTATTTCGTTATTAATTTATGATGTCAAGTGTATTAAACCCTACATGTTACTTTATTGTGTGCTGTTAGCACATAGTTATTAAGCATGATTAAATTGTTTGTTTTTCATGGCTGTACACTTAGCTTTTGGATGTAATTGTTTTCTTTTACGGACGTCATCGCCGTAAATTTTGTTAATTGATAGGACTTAGCTAGTTGAATTAATGTTAAATTTAAATGTCGAAATGGTACCATCCTAACCTAGATTTGTTTTGCTACCCTGTTAAATGTAAATTCAGATATTAGCTTGATCTTGTAACTTGAACTAGGGACTTGCGTCGTGCCATATTCCTAGCGTTGCTGTTGTTGCTTTATCATTGTGAGTTAGATCTTTCGCGAGGGTTTTCAGTAACTTCTCAGGTAGGGGACCTGTTCTTTATCTTAGTTTATTTATTAATTTGCGGACTAGCCGATTATAACCCTCCGAACTAGGCTAGGGGCTTGTGAATTTTAATAAATTTTCACGGTGTTTTACATGAGTCTGGATGTTTATTTTCTCAGTCTAGTTTTAAGGTGAACCTTTCCTTAGGCGGTCTATGACCATCGTCACCATGTACCACGATCCCTGTGGACTACGGACTCTCGTGCCGCTTTAGCCTTTTTGGAAGGTCACCTGATCCTCACGGTACTTTTTTATTCGATTTATGTGTCGTTAGTTGAGTCATCGTGGTTGTTGACATCAACTAAACGGTCACATAAAATGGCGCACAACGTTGTGGGCTCGACTTGGACGATATAAAATGGCGCCCAACTCATCTGCCGACGTTAACGTGGTGACCCTCAGTACCATGTTATTTTTTTTTTTGAGGATCCTAATGTTGATTAATGGTAAATTGACAGGACTGGGACGAACTTAGAAAGTCGTACTGCAGATCAATTGACCGCATGGCATTCATGTTTGATAGAAGTCCATGGGGTGAGGCTTTAGTGTTGGATAAATGAAGGATAGGATTTTCTTTGATGATGCCTCATCCTAAGTAAATGTAATACTTTGCTTTGCTCACCGTTGTCTTTGTAAATGTAGAAGCACTTAGTTTGCATACTCCAGCTGTACTCGTGATATTTATATAAATGAAGCAAGCTTTATACCACCAAGTAACTAATCATAGCTGTAAGTTCCAGTAGAAATTGATCCCTCACTTTCTCATATATTTCTTATCTATGGATGAGGAAACTATTCGTCGTGTGTTTGGAGAGATGATGGCAGGTGTGAATGCCAATCTTCAACAGATTACTGCTGACTTAGGTCAGAATACTCAGGCTGTAAACAATGTCAGTGGTCATGTGGACCAGGTTAGACAGGAAGTCAACAATGTCAGTGGTCATGTGGACCAGGTTAGACAGGAAGTCAACAATGTCAGTGGTCATGTGGACCAGGTTAGACAGGAAGTCAACAATGTCAGTGGTCATGTGGACCAGGTTAGACAGGACTTAGAGATTAACACTCAGTCTATGAACAATGTAAGACAGGACTTAGAGATTAACACTCAGTCTATAAATAATGTTAGGGCTGATTTAACTCAAGTCAGGGCAGACATGGACACATATAGGATCGAAGCGAGAAATGATCTGACGACTGGTTTAGCAGCTGTCAGGGTTGATGTCATACGACACCATCAGGAGGCTAACCAGCGCGTAGATTGCTTAACCGACCAGATGAATAGAGCTAGGGAGGAGGTGCAAAACCGATTGGAGGAGCACACAGCTCAAATCCAGACAACCTTGAATAAAGTCCAGATAGACATGAGAGCAGATCTGGAACATACCAGGGAAGAATTCGGGACTCGACTTGATCACGTCGAGGGATTTATCGGAAATGTGAAGAAGGACATGGCAACCATGAACGTTGGTTTAATCTTGATGAGAGGAGCTGCCAATGCCGTTAATAACAACGTGAAGACTATCGTTGATGGCATGATGGAGATTAAAGAGGAACTTAACACCAACAGGAGAAACATTTCTGAATTGACGGAAACCGTAGCCAGTCTACTTGAGACAGTTGATGTTCATCATGAGGAACACAAAATTGACCTCATGTTATTGAGAGGTGACCTCAACGAACACGAAGCTACAGTCGAGGCTAAGGTAGCCGAGGTTAGAGACGATGTGGGTAAAATCCAAGAAAATATGTCCAGAGTTGAAGGAGATATCGATTCCTTACAAAAGAGATTTGAGGAAGTCGCGATGACCGAGAGGTTAGACCTCAGTTATAACCTTAGGACGGCCATACGCGAGGTAGACACAAACCTCAAGGGAAAGGTTGACAGGATCGAGCTGCAATTGAACGACTTAGGCAACAAAGTCGCAGCCAGAACCATCCCAGGTCTTGAAGTAATAGAAAGACGCCTGGACAGACTCGAGACGACTCCAAGAGAGAGACACGTACACCCACAGATGGGAGAATCTCAGGAAACGCCTCTATCTCAATCAGGAGGAATGATGCCTACCCATTTCCAACCCAGCGCGCCTATGGAACCGCAACCGTCACAATTCACTAATTTAGCGCAAGGTCAGACCTTGAACTTTAACGCTCACCCGTTTCAACCAGCATCTAATCGAATTAGTCATGAGACTAACACTCCTACGCAGAGTTACATGCAAAATACTTTCAGACCCGCGAATACGCAGGGAAATGTCACCATAATTCGTTCAAGAGAGGAGCAACCAGCTCGCTTCTCGGGAACTGGGAGCGGTGTTACTCCAGTGGAATTCCTAGCAAATGTCGAAAGCTACTTACGTGATACTATGGTAACTCCAGAGAGGGAACTAAGAGTTATAGAGCGACTGCTTGAGGGACAAGCCGGTACCTGGTTCAGAGCATTCCGATACTCATTCACAGGCTACCAAGACTTTAAGGAAGCGTTATTAAGAACATATTGGTCGAGCGACATCCAGCAGAGCATCCGAGCTGAGATGTACACTCGAAGGTACAGTTCCAATACACCTACTCGTTATGCGAATTACTTCGCAATACAGCTCGCGAAGCTCCGTTGTCTTCAGCCTCCATTGTCCGAACAAGATTTGGTGAACACAATTGTTTGGCAGTACCCTGCGGATGTACAACGTGTGTTAATCGCTGCAGGGGCATCCACTTTCCAGCAGTGTGACCAGATACTGCGAAGGTTGGACGCTAACACAGAACAGTTTCCTACACACCGTCAGCAGAAGGCTGATAGGCGCGAGGATAGACATATGAATCTGACGACTGTTGATAAAGTGAGCCAGACGCCACAACAAACACAAACCACAGAGGATTCTGGGCGACGTGATAACAATTACAGTTATAACAGGAGAGAATGGAATAACACTCCGTATACTCGAAATCAACATGATGACCGGCGAAGTCATTGGGACCGGCGATTCGACCGAAGGACGGACGACAACCGACGTCATGAAAACAACCGCCGAGGGAATGAAGGAAGAAATCAGCAACACGGACGTATCCGTAGAGACTATCGATATAGTGGGGGTTACGACAGAAATCGAGACCCTAGATACCAGCCAGACAGGGATTGGAAAGGAAGAGCGCGGGAGAGCCGTGAGTACCTCCAACAATTGAGAGAATTGCAGATCCAAGAAGAGGGAGAACGGAACCCTACTTCGAGGGAAAATAGACATTCGGCGCAGGAGACGGAGCAGAACCAGCCCAGTACTTCTCGCCATGACAGAAAAAAAAACTCCGAAAAAATCAATAGATTCTTGTTTGGTTGAGCACCGAGTAACTGCCTCTATATTACTCTGGGAGCCAATCCAAGAAGACTTGTTGGACGAACGACGAACGACGAACCACAATTATGAATTAACACGTCTACCCAAGATTGTAGCCACCTTGAATGAAGTCAGTGTAGTCATACTCATCGATACTGGAGCGATGATTAGTGTAATTTCCGCCGATTGCCATGCCAGACTTAGAGCAAACTCTGAGGTGACGGAGTTGCCCATTTCAGCTATAAGAGTCAGAGGTGTCATACCTGACCGCGTTGTAACGTGCAAAATCCAGATTTTGTGTACTGTGAAGATTTCGAGCCACGTGTACTTGCACGAATTTCTCGTAATGAAGGGCCTGCATCATGATGCCATTTTAGGCGCAGACTTCATTAGAAAATATGATGGAATCATTGACATGGGACGGAATACGGTAGAGTTTAAGCCGAACGAACCCATTCAGATGAGCCTAATTGAAGAAGAACCGGAATTCCTATCCGAAGTAGACGTAGTCGAAGCATTAAAGGGCAAGGAAATTGAGGCGACACTAGATGCCGACGAAGAGGCAGAATCGTTATCAGCACCCACACATGAGGATCTTGAGGCAATACTGAACGAATACCGAGATATATTCGACACCACACCTGGTGAGATATTAGACTACGAGTATGATCTTGTATTACTGGACGATTCCCCATTCCAGAAAAGGATCTATCCGATTGCCGAGAAACATCTCGAAGAAGCTGCTAAGAAGATCCATGAGATGGAAGCAGCAGGTACAATCTAAAAAAATATCACTCTTGAATGAATTTCAAAGCAAATAAAAATGTTATCCCAACATTTTATTTGAAACGACAGAGAGGCAGATGAACCCGCTGAGCTATGGTTCATGTGATATTTTTTTTATGACAGAGCATTTATGAGGGGATGTTGTACTTTTGAACACACCCAGGAAGCCACGTGAAGCTGAGAGATCACGCGATACTTTGAAGTAGCGGTGAATCGCACTTTTGACTTTGGTGTAAACTGCTAATTATTATCTGAGGTCTTATTAATTATTTTTATCTTTCCTACGAGACTCAGAATATTCCATTTCGTCATGCTGCATTATTAAAACATTTTGGAGAATGTTTATTTTTACTTTAGGTAAGGTAATACCCTTGCAGATACGCAAAACGGAAAGTAAGTAGTCGCTCAACGTTTTCGTTTTGACGACCTACTTTCTAGAGACACCCAGTACCGGAGCACTGCGTCTTGAGAATCCGCCTTGTGTAGGCGTGGAATTACATTTGTCCTACGAGACGTAGAAGAATATCCGCTGTTTAGCGTTAAAAGTGATTATAAGGTGCCATCGAGCAAGCAAATACTAATATTCACTGTCGATGAAGTCCAGTGAATTAAATAAGAAGCTTGGGAAATAATTATTGGCAAGTATAGTGTATTGCACAACATTGCTGTGACATCACATATTACCCACGCGTATGTGGAGGGCAGATGCCTAGTGGAAATATACAGGTAATAGTGTTACAATTATCCTGAATAAGTGTGATTATAATAGTATGAGATATTTAAATTGCCAAAGTGGAAATTTCATCTTTGAAACGTCGTATAATTCACGGATGCTGCGTGATACAAAAGTAGCGTCACTAGCACGTGCAGCATTATAAAATAGTATTAGCTCACATGCTAATCCACATCTGCAAGATTAAGGCTGTGTCGTATTTTATAATTGAAGCCTATAATAGTCACGACGGACATTATAATTTTGGAAGTGAGAGGATGAATAATCACGCAACTTATTTCGCTACCCACGTGATTGGACTTTTCTTCACCATGGTTGAAGCAGTCACCATGGGCTAATACCATCCCAGTATGGGGGGGTGACGTTTCTACAGGAACCAGCATGATGGTGGAACTTCCAGAACGATGAACGAGAGGGAAGGAGCCAAAATGCCATTTCCAGGCATATCCACGAAGATGTCGACAGGGACAAATCGAACCCTGGTCTTTGGGGGAGTCCAGATGGGAATCCTGAGGAGGAGGATACCGATCCAGAGAGCCAGAGAGGTTTATGTACAACCCTTGTTGTGGAATAGAGAGCTGAGTGAGAGCTCCTCCATTTCGTGAGTTTTTGTCACACCCCTTCTTTGTTCTAGTTTCTGGTGGTATAGTAGTTTTAATGTAGTTTGTGAATCAACCACACTCAGTGTCAGCCATTTTTCTAGGTAGGGATGTAACTAGATTAGTTAGATGTCATTTATTTCAGTTTAGAGTGAGACACCCTTGGGGTCAGACATTTTGGTCAGCCCTGGTGCAGCTTGGTGAACGTCGTGGAACGTCAATGCCTACCTTTTTGCTGAACCTGATCGTAGTCATTTTGAGGCTATTTTGTTCAACCCTACTTGGGGTAATTTTCAAGTCTTTGCTGACTGTAGTTATGGCAATCAGATGCCTTGGTTATTAATTGACTGCATTCTTCGCAGCCATCCTTTGTTACACCCCTGACTGTCGTTAGAACGGTCGTATCATTTAGGTAGTCGACAGTAACTACCAGTTTGTAAATGCATTATATTTCATTTTGAATAAGCTCAGAAGCTATTCTTGGTCATGTTTGAACCTAACAACTAGAAGGAATGTTTCGTTGCCTAGCATCGAACGCGGTTCCCAACGTATCATTAAGCAGATCTAGTGTGTGAATCTGTGCCACATTTATCATATTTTTCTTGTGTCGTATGAGACACGTTTTTATTTGATGTTCTAGCAACTACTGAGTTGCATTTTTAAAGCAAAGAGCTTCAGTTAATGTAAGTTTACTTTCATTTAGACGTCTTTGGTAGAAAGACGGAATTGTATTACTATACTCAGATTTATAGCGTGCGTTTGATACACGGACTCTGTAGAGATCCGTAACCCATGGTAAGGTTTTTTATGAACCGGCCAAGTGCAGGTTTTGTATTGATTAAATCGCCGGCCTTGAATAAACTGGTTATGTAACCCAGTGACCTAGAGCACGCCTGCTTCATTGTGAGACAAAACTACTATAGACGAGGACAGAGTACAATTTGTATTCGCTTTTCCTTTCATTGCTATTTTGCTTATGGAAATCAGTTTCCACTCTTGTATTTGATCACTTGTTTTATGGATCGGTTTTTGTTAGTTTAACGCTCTGTTGCGTGTATTGTCGTATGACAGGTACAGTTATGTAAGGTTTTCTATAGGATGGTGAAGTCTACCCTGTTATAGCAGGATGTTATTGTATGCTTTGTCCGGGGATGATCCCGTTGACCAGATGTTACTGGAAGGTAACTGTTGTACAGACCTATCCCAGAGTTATTGAACGCGAGCTTAGCGCCGCTGGTAACCCGTGTTATTGTGTGTCCGAGTTGTTATACTCGTTGATTATATTCCGACTGTTGAGTCGAGGCTTTTTGGTGGAGAATGATCTCAGTTGGAGACACTCCGTGCCCAGGCTATTGTCAATGTTATTCGCCATAAACCTACGATAAACCTATAAACCGACATTCTAATAATAAAATGCATAATTGTTGTAAAACAAGCCTAACTAACGATTCTTTCTATCTAACTTTGTTCTTTGCATTCTGGAACTGTTGACATAGCCGTGCAGTTGAAGATAATTTCCTTGTGAGGAAGTGACTAGGACAGTTGACATTTTTGTAGCGACCTGAAGCATGTGCGAACCTAGAGTTCGTAGCTTGTGGAGCTCAGGCCATGCGATGTCAGACGTGGTCTCAACTGCGCATTCGTCACCGTAACTATACACATTAGATGACTATGGTTTACAAAGAGTAAACCAAGGTGTAGGCAGGAATTTTTAATAAAACTACTGTGTCTATTTCGTTATTAATTTATGATGTCAAGTGTATTAAACCCTACATGTTACTTTATTGTGTGCTGTTAGCACATAGTTATTAAGCATGATTAAATTGTTTGTTTTTCATGGCTGTACACTTAGCTTTTGGATGTAATTGTTTTCTTTTACGGACGTCATCGCCGTAAATTTTGTTAATTGATAGGACTTAGCTAGTTGAATTAATGTTAAATTTAAATGTCGAAATGGTACCATCCTAACCTAGATTTGTTTTGCTACCCTGTTAAATGTAAATTCAGATATTAGCTTGATCTTGTAACTTGAACTAGGGACTTGCGTCGTGCCATATTCCTAGCGTTGCTGTTGTTGCTTTATCATTGTGAGTTAGATCTTTCGCGAGGGTTTTCAGTAACTTCTCAGGTAGGGGACCTGTTCTTTATCTTAGTTTATTTATTAATTTGCGGACTAGCCGATTATAACCCTCCGAACTAGGCTAGGGGCTTGTGAATTTTAATAAATTTTCACGGTGTTTTACATGAGTCTGGATGTTTATTTTCTCAGTCTAGTTTTAAGGTGAACCTTTCCTTAGGCGGTCTATGACCATCGTCACCATGTACCACGATCCCTGTGGACTACGGACTCTCGTGCCGCTTTAGCCTTTTTGGAAGGTCACCTGATCCTCACGGTACTTTTTTATTCGATTTATGTGTCGTTAGTTGAGTCATCGTGGTTGTTGACATCAACTAAACGGTCACAGTAGTAAAAGATAGGCAAATTTAGCTGTAACGTCCAAATTATCAGGTTAGTTGTAGCTGACTCATTTAGGGGCTTAACGATATCGTGGTCATGTCGCTGCGTGTACTTGGGTAAGTGTGGAATTTGTCTGATATCCTGTGCTATTGTGATGGCTGTATTAGTGTGTGTAGTAATTCAGATGAGGATTGGGAAGGAGGCGGCCGTGGCCTTAATTTAGGAACCATCCAGGCATTCGCCCGGAGCAGAAGTGCGAAACCATTGAAAACCTCTTCCAGGATGGCTGAGGTGGGATTCGAACCCGCCTCTTCTCAGTTTTGCCTCACGAGGCTGAGGCAGAGCCGGGAATCGAACCCGGGCCTCGGCGGTGACAGCCAAGAGTGCTAGCCTCTGCGCAACGAGGCGGACTATTCAAGTTGCAGCACACTCTCTACTCATATAACCAATAATATATAAGTAGATTTTTTAAAATATGCCTGATTTCGTTTAGAAACTCGAGGTTTCACTCAAGGGTAATTTTGGAATTCATATACTTCTAACGTTTGACCGCGATTGAAACAAGCATGTCGCCTTATGTTGTCTGATGGGACAAGCGCTCAGGCTTTAAAATCACTATTAGGAATATTTTTAAGTCGATTTTACCCTCCAGGTTGGGTTTTCCCACGGACTCAGCGAGGGATCCCACCATTACCGCCTCTACAGGCAGTGTCCTGGAGATAGGAACATCTGGGCGGGGGGATACAACTAGGGAGATGAGACCTGCAAAGCGAACAGGGGCCTCATAAGGGATGAGAAGGGAGGGGAAGATTGGGAGGGATATGCAAGGAAGAGGGAAGGAGGCGGCCGTGGCCTTACAGTAGGTAGGCTACCATCCCGGCATTTGCCCGAAGACGAAGTGGGAAACCACGGAAAACCAATTCGAGGATGGCTGAGGTGGGAATCGAACCCCCTCCACTCATTTGGACCACCCGAGGCTGAGTAGCCCGCGTTTCAGTCTTCATACGACTTTTCAAATTACGTGGCAGAGCCGGGAATCGAACCCAGGACCTCCAGGGTGGCAGCTTATCACGCTGATCACTACTGAACGGAGGCGATATTTGGAATATTAATATATATTCAGGACGGGTCAGGGAACGGATTATGAAAGGCAATCGGCCGTGGACCTACTGAAAGGAACCGTCCTGGCATTTGCCTGGTAGTGAAAATGGGAAACCACGAACGGCCGAGAAGGGATTCGAACCCACGCTCTCCCGATGTCAGCGAGACACGAGGCAGCGCGTTAGCGCTCTCGGCCACCACGGCCGGTACTTGGAATATTAATGACACAGTATTTCAAGAAGTATCAATGAATGATATGCCTGGATTCGTTATAACTTGAAATATTCTGTTAAATATTCTGCTGGCGGCCGAAAATAGTATTGTTCCATTTACGAAACCGTAGTTACCAGTAATCTTATATAAAAGTAGAGCACTTTGTTATATTAGCACTTTCATATAATTCAAGAATCTAAAAAAAATCTTCGATATCTTCAGTTACATCCCAGGTGAATAACTCTGTATATCGCTTAGAATATGGTCGAACGTTGTTTATGAGCATTTATTTTTAAATTTACCAAATGAAAACTGAATGTAGCTATTTTCAGAAGATCAGAAGATACTTGAGAGGCCCATCGTAGCTGAGTAAAGTAGTATAGAAAATACATGTACACATCTGATTTTAAAAAGTGGGGGAATTATGGAAATATTTCTACCATTCAGCGTAAGTCAAAGAGACAGAGAACGGAGAGGATTTCACATCACTGGGAAAGGATGGACTTATCTGATTTTACAATGTGCAGGAGTTTATGTCTGCATAGAATTATGGAGATAGTACCACCATTCAGGGTGAGTCAAAGAGACAGAAACTGGAGAGGATTTCATATTACTGGGAAAGGACGAACTTATCAGATTTTACAATGTGCAGGAGTTTATGACTGAATAGAATTATGGAGATAGTACCACCATTCAGTGTAAATCAAAGAGACAAAGAGCGGGAAAGGAGGGCAATGGCGAAAAAGATTGTAACGTTTAGTGGACCCTGCGTGGGAACTCCACAATATAGGAAACGTTTTATGCATTAGAGAGGCAGTGGTGACCAGTAGATGAAACTGGTTCACTTAAATGAATATTCCTCATCTTTACCACTATTCAAGTATAATATTATCTTCGGTGCAGAAGCATTGCTATCCACTCTAAAGGGAAAAATCAGGTAGAGTGGTTCAAGTACCTTGCCTGACCACTCATTTATTCCATTTTAGTTACTTTATGATCGAAAGAATGCATGTAACGTTTCCATTTACGGCACAATTCAATTGAGGTTTGCTGCGTAATAGCCTTTGCAAACTAGGTAGGTAAGCAGAGACACATGTTCGAATGATCCTGAATTCGATCCCCACTAATCCTAGTTTGTCTTTTAGAAAATTGTATATATTTGAAGGTTCACTGAAATAAGTCAATCATTGAAGAGTCATAATTGTTTCAATCATACGCATGCTTATTGAAAAATTGTCATTAGTCTCTCGATATTTATTCATTACTAGGGCAAACCCACTATGATATTATTAGGGGTGCTTTTTTATGTTCGTAAATATGCCACAAAATATGCCTCAGCGTCAGAATACCATGTTCTTTTTTTAATAGTAGTACAGAACACCTATTTTTGTTGAGGCCATAAATAATAGAATTTGGGATTGACTATTTTCAGCGGTGTCCTGCTTCTTGAGAAATGATGTGCATTATCTAGTAGTTGGAAGCCGATATGTTCATTGTATCAGTTTGGTATCGAAGGTTCGGGTGGCCTCTTTAAAACATATAGAAGTAGTGGAAAATTTCATTAACTATTCCAGAGTATAAACATTTATAAATGTTTTTTTTTCGTGTGGCCTCCGCAGAGGCCGAGTGCAGGTCTTTCTATTCGACGCCCGTAGGCGACCTGCGCGTCGAGATGAGAGATGGAATGGATGAATATGAATGAAACTGGGCAAGGATGTGGAAGGAATCGGCTGTGGCCTATCAGAAGGTACCGTCCCAGCATTTGCCTGGTGTTGAAAATGGGGAAACCACGGAAAACCATTTCAAGGACGGCCGACGGTGGTGCTCGAACCCACGCGTCTTCCGAGTCAGCAGAGAGCTTGGTCCCATGACCTAACGCTGCGCTTTAGCCAGCTGAGCCACTGCTGTCGGTTACAAATTGGTGTAAAACCAGTAAAGCTTGTTGTAACTTACTAATTTAGATGAGGAGAATGGTGTTGGTTAACGTATCTGTCGCATCTCTCACATGGCATTCCACCACACTTCATAATGTGTTTGTCAGAGGAATAATAAAATCTGTATCTCTTCTTGGTCTGAGCATGCAATCGTTAACCATTGACCTACTGTGGCTGATAAATGCCATCCTACTCTATTTGTTCTGAATTATACCCCTTGAACACTACCATAGTCATAGGGGAAATTTCCGTAACCATAGTAAAAACAGTGGTGATTTTATAGGATCAATCCAGCCTTCGATTCTATTAATTCAATATTAATGACACATTAGTTAGTTAGTTAGTTAGTTAGGGGCGGAACAGCCAAGTCATCTGCCCCTATTATTTCAGTATATGATAGTTCTTCTATTTACTTCGAATCCCCACCCCAACCCGCCACACTAGCCTCCACACTTCATAGTCTTTTATTTCGTGTGAAAACAAAATATTTATGAGACACGGTTATAATGGGGTGATGGGAAGTGGGGAGTTAAGAGGTCCTGCCCATTTCTCACGTGTTTCAAATATTTGAATTTGATCACTCACATCATATTTAGTATAAGATAGAGAATTTTAGCCTATTTTAAATTATGAAAAAAAAATAGGCTTATGAGATTACCCTTTGTCCTTGTAAGTGTGTCCCTAATAAAAATCTAAACGGCTGAAGCGATTTCAATGAAACTCGGTAAGTACATAGACTACTACTACCTCGTCCGACTTCCATCGTCCCTTTCAAATTTTAATACGTTTCACTATTCCTACATGGCAGCCGCACGAAATATTTTACTGGCATTCTATAGGCTATCTCCGCAACAGTAACAGATATCACCCTGAAATTGTGTACGAAGATAAAGGGTACTATTAGAAGTTCACCTATGTGATTTTCGAAACCCTATCAAGTAAAAAACCCACATGGCGGCCAAGAAAATTTAAAACATTTAAAAGGAATTCTCTCGTGATTTTATCATCCGAGCGCAGTAAAACTTTGTTCGGTAAATGTTATCACAAAATTCAATCTACTGGCATCTAATGAAATTCAATGGCTTTCATAATTTCAAGAAGGCGGCTGTGCTTTTCTTTTTCTAATTAAGTGTTTAATTCTTGTGTCCTAATCATGCAACGTAGTGAACGTTTGAATAATAAACCTACGCAATCTTCATCTAATGGTACATGACTCTATGGCCTACAAATATAACAATCCAACATGGCGACTATCCGAAATATTTAGAAGGTTCTCAATATCTACGAATCTATTACAGCAATCAAACTGAAGTTTTGTTTGTTGATAGAGGCTATTAACATAAGTTCACCCATGGCACTTTCAATAACCTGGTGAGCACAAAACCAACATGTCGCCGACGCGAAATTTAAATATTTAAATGGATTTTTCCCCGCGAATTTTCATCCGAGTGCTGTGAAACTTAGCACGGTATATCTTCATACGAGCCTTATTATACTGACGTCTAATTTAATGGAATTTTATGAGAACCCAAAATTGGCGTCGGAGCTGATTTTCTAAAATCTCGTTTTTATTTTTCGTATCCTAATCAAGCAATAGATATGTAGGTTGGTGTAATGAACTATCATTCATCTGCTGGAATATAATTCTATAGGCTATATATGAAGCAATCCAACATGGCGACCATACAATATATTCAACCAGTTCACGATATCTTCGAATATCTCTAAGCAATCTGAATTTGTGTATGGTGATAGAGGATAATGGAGGATAATACCTAAATACATATATGTGACTTTCCAAATCCTGAGAAACAAAAAATCAACATGCCGGCCATGTGATTTTCAAATATTTAAAATGATTTTTCTATCAATCTAAACATCCGAGAGCATCGATGCTAAGAACAGCGAATCTTTATTCCGAGCTTAGTATTGAGACATGTCATGTTCAGTTGTTTTCAAAAATTCAAGATAGCATCAGTTCGAAATTTTAAAACCTTATTTCTTTTTATTTCACGTACCCTATTCAAGCGATTGAAGAGAGGAATCGTATTGTTGGTTATTCAAATAATCCACAAATTAATGGCATTAAATTCTGTAGTTTACTTTTCGTAAATCATAGAAGTTTCTTAAATTACTCTTCCGTGATGCGTTACAGAATGATGCCATCTCGAAGTAGGAATCCTATTCACCGATACTGAAAGTTATAATTATATTCTAGCACATACTTTCTCAATATAATGGTGTTGGTGAAGACATAGGTCGTGTTAGTATAACTATACATCAAATGGAAAATCCATTAACTAGCAGGGGTATTTTTTAATGGAAAAGACCAGTAGGATATATGAAAATAGGCTATTTAGTACTTCATGGAACTACTTGTTTTCAGTGTTGCCTTATTAATCGAAATGTAATGTTTTTCAGTTGGTCAACACGATTGTGTCCAATAGTAATGGGTGTTCCCTAATCCTGAGAAAAGTTTACACGGGATTAATAAATACACTTGGATGACCAGTTTCGATCGTCAAGCAATCATCATCAGAACCATTACACTTAGGGTATTAAATCTATGTCTACAAATATGGGTGATAGTATTTACAATATGTACACTTATTTAGTTGGAGTAGTAGCCATACTAACACAACTAGCCTAGTCAATATTTTTTTAGTTACAGTATAGTTACAGTATAGGTATAGGTATGTGATATTTTGATATAATACTGAAAGTGGTGATTGACCTTTGAGCTACTCTCGTCTCTGCCAGCACTGAACTGTACATACTGTAATTCCTATCACCCATACTTGTAGTCATCATAGTATCAACGTTTTGATGAAAGCATAATATGAATAGAATAGAATACCCTCTATTCCGAATCTCAGATTGCCGGAGATTGGGGCGAGAGTATTGCTTATCACTAGATGCAGGTGCTTTAAATAGTTTACAGTATTTCCTACAATAGTACAGTATAGCCTAATAGAAAAGAAACATGCTGAGTTATTTTGGAAAGCAATTTATTTTCTAATGTATGAATCACAACATGAATTGAAAATACATGTATATCAAGAAATTTACATAATTTAACGGCTATTGATATATCTTCAACAATTTGGACCCAAGTAATTCCTGTTAATGTATTTATATGTGGTAATTAAAGAATAGGAAAGCCATATTCGTATTGACAGTCAACTTTGTGCGTGTGTAATCACTTGGTCTATACTTCTGCCAGAAAATTAATTATTTGCTTTATTAATTGTCATACATGTTTCACACAACTTGGGTATAATAACTCGAGTTCCCTAGATGGTTGAAGTGCAACTGAGTTCATGCCTCCGGGGGGATATATTCCTCTGTTCATATTCGTGTGTCGTGTAGATCGTCTGTCATCATTGAAAGTTGCATAAAATTGTATACGGTATGTCCATATCCGGAAATAGTCATGTGTGTGACGTAATATGACGTTGTGTAATAGATTACGAATCTTGTATCTTAGTTCCAGTTATTTTGTTTGTTTATTAATGATTTTTCTTATCAGAAAGATTTGATTACCTGCACTTTGGTGATTCAGATTATTTTGTGAATTTCTATATTGGTCTAAGCAAGTTTCTAATCGTGATATAGTAGTAAGGTAAATTCGTAATATTATGAACGGTTATAAATTTAAGGTAAACTCCTGGCTACCGTATAATAGCACTGATCATATACCCAAAAGATGTGAAAAATGTATGCACGTTAATTATACAGGGCGCCAGGAAATGTTCTCCGCAGTGGCTACGTGCAGCTGCGAGAGGTTGCGTCATCAGTTTAGTTGGCAACACGGTGTCCTTGTTAGGGTGACGGCCACATGTGTGGGCTGTGGACTGTTGAAATCGTCAGCGCGTATAGTTAGATTATTGGCAGAGTGCAACAGTATGTTATGAATGGCTGTGGCGAGTATAAAGTTTACTGTTTGTTTGTTTTTATACAAGCGACAGCCATGCTGCCAACGTAACTGGTGACGCTATCTCTCGCAGTAGCCTGTAGGCACTGCGGAGAACATTCCCTGGCGCCCTGTACAAACAATTTTTTGACGAAAGCATTGGCCAGCAGATTAATCGTTCACAAAATAGTATCAACAACTGTGGCCACATCAACAAATAGCAACTCGCTGGCAGCTTGAAATTCCATTTTCCTGATGGCTAAGGGTCTCTGCAGATGTGTTGTTTCGTTTAGAGGCTTGGATATCGTGGTCTTTTTAGCCCCGTGTACTTGAGTGTGTGTAGAATTTGCTGAATAACCTTTGTTATTGTATTGTCTGTAGTAGTGGGTGCATTTGTAAGTGAGGCTAGGATTGGGAAGGAGGCAGCCATGACCTTAAGTGAGGAACCATCCCGGCATTTACCTGGAGTAGACGTGGACACCCATGGAAAATCACTTCTAGGATGGTTGAGATGGAATCGAACCCACCTTTCCTCAGTTTTGCCTCACGAGGCTCAATGTATCTGTTCCAACTTTTAGACCATAATTAAATTCGAACTTGGACCTCAGGGGTAACAGTCAGGAATGCTAGCCTCTACCCCACGAGGTGGTTTCTCTGAAGACTGGAAGGACAAGCACCCTCCAAAGCGTCACGTTCTACAGCCGTGCAGTAGGTGGAAGAATGTGTTGGAGAGAGAACTTATCCTTGTTCCTCGCCTCAATTGTCTTAGCACCGCAGACCTTGCAATGCATCTCTCCATTAAGGCTCCTAAACACTGAAGGATATGTCGGGGGTCAGTTGCCCTGCAACATCATCCTAAGAGCCTCACGTGGTACCATATCAAAAACCTCCTCAAGAACAATAGAGCACGCTGTTGTTGATGGTGCTACTCCTGTTATTGACGCAACGAGACCACAGAATCAACAGTGCTATCATTCCGTTGACAGAATTATTGGTATCTGGGACTGTTATTTCAGTAAGATCTTTCAATTGGTTGAACAGCACTCTAGCGAAGATTTTTCCGCATACGATGGGCAAAGATATTCCACGGTATGTAGCCTACATTAAGAGGCATCAACCTCTCTCGAAAATTGGACATTTCAGCGAAGATACTGTCACCAGGTGCCGTTCTTCTACTCCAAGTGCCCTGGAAAGCATGCCAGGTACTGATATGAAGCCCTTCACTCCATATAAGGATTTCTCTAAGCATACCGTTATCTTCTGGGACTTCATTGCAGTCAGCGGTGTTATTGTAGCTGCAATTTCCTGCAACGTTGGATCTGTGTACGCGTGGTAGTTAATTAAAATTGAGAACGTACTCCAGGGCTTGAAATTAAGTGCCGCGTTATTCTCTGCCTGGACTAAGTAAACCCCACTGAATATTTCATCATCAGGGGATAGGATCAGTAAACCATTGATGACTGATCATCTTATGACACGTGTCACACAGCGGTCAGAACCTCACTGTGACCATCACGTTTCTAGGTAGCATGCGGGTGAGACCGTTCGAACTCCACTGATATTCAATGTAATATACTGAATCATCTAACTTCACACTCACGAGTAGCAGCTCTGCTAAGGAATTCTGGCCAAACTATTTGTTTTCGGTAGAGTTCCTTGTGTTATATTAGACAGCTATGGAGTTAGTTATGTTGTTTTAAGAAGCGGAACAGTGAGGTCACTTTCCCTACAGCTACGGAGGAAGATTCAACAGTCATCTCAAATATTGACCCTCTTGGAAAGCATTTCGGAACTATTGTCGTATGAACCTCTTTCAACTCCTCTTTCCTCTCGCTACTTCGCAGAGTAGCATGTCCAAATGAACTTCTGACTGAAAGGAAGCAGGTGGCATTGAGAGGTTTCTTGTATGCTTATTCAAGACACCAGTCTATTAATACAGGCGCATTTGCAACTGGATCTTCTTCGCCAGCGGTGATGGCACAAGATGTGTGGTGTAATGGACGTCATCTATTGAAGTGGTTTCCGGTTACCTTGTTATGTTGCTTCTAATCTAAGATGCAGAAGAAACTCTGTAGTCTGAAAGAATCTGTCCCTTTCCTCGTACGTCATATTAATTCAAGGAGGAATTCTCTACATAATAGGAACCAGACGAAACCTTTGTGTATATTTTCAGTGGTGCATTTCTCCTTCTGCAATATGAGGCGAATATTACTGTAAGAAGCCCTCATAGTTATATATCAAAAGCATTTTCAAAATATGTGCACCATAGTCTTTTGAAATCTCTTGGCTGTATTCCTTACAATAGTTCAGTTTATTCCCCCTGTTTTATTCCAGGCGTCTCTCTGAGAGGGGAACACTATGCCAAGAAGTTTCCAACCGTCTTACTGGAGATTTCAGGGTAATAGTCTAAACATAATATAACAAGGGAGAAAGAGTTATAACCTACCAAAAATAGCTTACTTTTACAGGATTATTATGATGATGATGCTTATTATTATTATTATTACTACGAATATTATTATTATTATTATTCATCGTTATGGCCACTAAGAACCACGATATCTCAACTGTTTGCCTTCTTGAGGGCCCATCAGGCTTTCATCCTTTCGGAGTGTGCTTTCCTCCATCCATCCAAATGAACATGCTTCGGTCGAATTGTGACTTCTCATTGATGAGCCTGTGTAAGTAAGTTTGTGTTTGAGTGGTGTTCAGAGTTGAATGTCTGTTTCTGAAATGCTGTTAAACATTCTGCTGCATATAATGCTTATTATTGTTAGTATTATTATTACTACTAATGAGGAGTAAGTGGAGTCCTCTGGTACATTAAACTGAGGAAACAGTTACATTAAAATACGTAGACTGAGTGCCAATAGTTTGGTCGCTCAATATCCACACAGAACTGGACTGAAGTTAGTTAAACTGACATACTGATGCGTTTAACTTCAACAGAGGTCTTGCTTGGGCTCACTGCGCACAGCCTCTTGTAGAGCCATTGTCTGAGCCGTTCATGTTTGCCACATACAGAAGGTTACTGTATGTTGGGGCCGAAACTGGTGTGTCGTTCAGGGAGACAATGTGTTAATTACTCTAATGGATTTACTTGGGTAGATGCACGCCATGCTCCGCTCTATTGCCTTTGCAAGCAAGCAAGCAAGCACGCAAATTGCTTTCCACATAAATTCGTTTTGAATAATGCACTCGGTATGAGGGCGACACAAAATAATTTCATTGTGTGAAATATTAGGAGTATTAGAATGCCTTAGATGTGGTTTTACAAATCTACTGAAGGCAAATGCTGGGATGGTAGTGGTACTTAAAGTCACGGTCGCTCTCTTCCCTATCCATGCCCCAATTACAAGTGCACTTACTAGGCGCAAGCCACTGCACCACGAGATGGTCACTTCCCACTATGTTTCGTTTCATGTTGCAGTTCCTCCACTCGTACTGAGTGGAAAACAATTCTGTAGCTGCACAGTGCTGTCAACCAGTACTGCAACTCATACTCTCTAAGCTGAGCAGGCTCAGTGCTAGGCTCCGAGTAGTCCCCACCACTTGCCTAGCCATTCTTCCTATCCGGCGCGTCGACGCGCCGCTGGCACAGCTATGCTGCGTGATGGGTCTGATCGCATTCCAATGCAGCTGTGTAGGAGAAATAGTGATTCACATAAGTTACTACCTGCGTTTTTTTATTTCGTTAAAATCGAAAATATCGGAATTTTGTTTTGATTTCGGGAGATAAAAATTACTATTTTTATAACGTTTCAAAGCATAATTACCCTTATCTAAATGTTTAAAATGATTAATTTTCGCTTCAGTTTGAAGGTCAGTTACCTTAAGTTTAAATGTGGGTTCACCATCTGGAATTCTTTTTCACAGTAATAAAATTGACGCCATTGAACGTGTACAAAAGATATTTGTTAAATGGCTCTGTTAAAGGGGTGGACGATCGTACCATAGAGCTGAGTATGATAGTTATTGCAACGTGTACGGTCTTTCACCACTGACCAGTCGGTGCACACTGTGTGACGTGAGATTCCTTTGGAATGTATATCTACGACTTTCGTTATAGTTATTGTATTTGGCCTGCATTGAAGTCTATAATTACTAAATTCAACTCCCACTTTTCAATACAAAATTGTTTCAATCTTTTATATCAGTTCACAACCATACATTTTTCGGCTCATCGCCTTCATCAGTCGTTCTTAATTGTTACACTATATTTACACATTAAAAACCCATCTTATACACACTAAAATCCTATTATATACATAAAATTATGGATTTCGTAATGATTTTCAGATATAACATTCTTAAAATAATAAAAATCTGGGGTTAAATTCCTTCGACTGTTTAAAAAAGGCTTGATGCTTTTTCTTCTAAAACTGTTATTTCTTCTAAAACTGTTATTTAATTGCTCCAAACTGTGGAAAACAAAATGAGTCCCATTTGAATTTTGCACCTCTAAACGTGTATTAGAGAGCTAACTCTTTTCCTATTCACCCTCGTGTCCAGATAACTGGCAAGATTCCCCGGTGTATGTTTCAATTATTAGATTCTTGTTGTCCTTAACTCATTTTTTACTGCATGTTGTTCTGTGAGGAAGAAATTGGATTATTATAATTGGGAATTAATTTGTGTTTTTCCAATTTGTGTGATGTGGTTAGTGAATCATAAATTACTTACACTTTGTTGTATCCATGTGTTTCATTTATTTGTAATCTATTTTGAAAAATGTGGCACTGCACTAGTGACGGAATGCGGAGCGGAAGCGAGGTGTAGAGTTACAGGAAGCAGGTGTGAGAAACATGATTCTTGCATAGACAAGCTGAATCTTGTCACGTGGCAGCATATGACGTCATAACAGGAAGCGAGGTGTAGAGTTACAGGAATCTGGTGTGAGAAACATGATTCTTTCAGAGACAAGCTGAATCCTGTCACGCGGCAGCCTATGACGTTATAGGGAGTAGTTGGCTATGCTGATTTTTGACGAAGGGCGCTATACAATTCAGGAAGATCTTCTCAGATTTCACCCCATACTAATTTCTTTAATATCGTATGGCCTCGGGTGCCGGGTGCAAGCTTTGTTATTTGACACCCAAAGGGTAACTTGCATGTCGAATTTCGTTGTTCCTTGAAGCATTATGAAAGTCAAGGAGGTTAGATATCTAAGCTCCTTGAACAGTATAGCGCTTTCTAGTAGAGAAATGAGGAACTTTGTGTTGGCGGAAACTCCCGAGATTAATTTTGCCATTATGAATACGGGGATCGCCTCCGTAGCGTAGCGGTCAGCATGGTTATCTGCCGCCTCGGAGGTCCTGGGTTCGATTCCCGGCTCTGCCACGAAATTTGAAAAGTGGTATGAGGACTGGAACGGGGTCTACTCAGCCTCGGGTGGTTCAAATGAGTAGAGGGGGTTCGATTCCCACCTCAGCCATCCTCGAAGTGGTTTTCCGTGGTTTCCCACTTCGTCTTCGGGCAAATGCCGGGATGGTCCCTACTGTAAGGCCACGGCCGCCTCCTTCCCTCTTCCTTGCCTATCCATCCCAATCTTCCCCTCCTATCCCTCATGAGGCCCTTGTTCGCTTTGCAGGTGAGGCCGCCTGGGCGAGATGCTGATCACACCTCCCCAGTTGTATCCACCCCGACCAGATGTTCCAAGCTCCAGGACACTGCCCGTAGCGGCGGTAGTGGTGAGTTCCCTCGCTGAGTCCGTGGGAGACACCAACTTAGAGGATAAATCGACTAAATAAAAAAATAAAAAAATAAGAAATGAAAACGGCCTACTGAATTCAAATGGGATCATTGACATGCCAACATCGTATGACATGTGTGCCGTAATTTTTGCAGCCTTTCGAAAAATCACTTACCATGGCCAGGAGCGAACCTGCAAGCTTGGGGTTAGTAGACCAACACGTTAACCACTCACCCATCGTGCCAAGGACCCCATACTAGGAATCGGAGAAAGTTGTAAGCTATCACGATAAGATAAACGTGACGCAAGTTGGCCATTAACTGACAGACCCCTCTTTGTTGACCTTTCTTGGTTAGTTCCGTTCTCTTTGAACACAGATGCCATCAGAGTTTCATGTGACCTAGCAAATCCCCCTAAAACTTACTAGATTTACCCAATTCTAACTGGATTCCCCCCAAACGGTTCCAAAATATACCAAGATCCCCTAGAATTACGCAATTCTGTCCAGATTCTCCCAAAATGGTTTAAAAATATACCAAGATCCCCCTAGAATAACCAAATCCTCTAAAACTCTTTAAATTCTAAAAACTATCGTACATTTTTCCAAAATTAATTAATTAATAACTACAAAAATTCCTTAAATCCTACAATTCCCAAGCACTCGAGACTTTCTCTCAAGAAACAGATTCAAATACCTAGACAAAATGATTTTACCCAAGGACAGATGGGTGTTAGGACACCTGGTTCCTCTAGGCAGCCTACCCGAACGGTCTGTCCCCACATCCAGGATGACTGCAATACGCGGCTGCTCGTTATCACTCCAGCAGCGAGCCATGCTAGTGTAATTGTGATAAGAATTTTCCAAGTATGACTGTGAGTGTGAACCGGTATTTCCGAGGACGCTATATCAGCAGACATTTTATGCTAAGCAGGTGTGTCATTGAGAACGCTACATCAGCAGGTGTTTATCATTCTACGTTTGCGTCAGCGAAACTTGAACCAACTTGTCAAGACGTGAAAATGCTGCATCCGCAGAAATTTGACGGGAGCACGTGATTGTAATCCTACGATTGCGTAAGCGAACATGATTAAACTTGTCAAACCGTGGAAACGGACTAGGTATGCAAAGAGGTCTGAATAGTGAGATTGTTACATAGGAGGAGCAGTGGGGGTTTTGGCGGAGAGAAAGACCACGTGACTGCATGAAAAAGCTGATGTGACAGAAAGCGAGGTGTATAATAATCAACTACTAGGTCATTAACCTGAGATTTCTCAAACCAATAATCGGAGAAAGTTGTTCGATGACTCAAACGATAGGAGGGCAACTCATTTTTTTTCCTTTTCAAATTTTCGTTTGGGGCCTAAGTGCAAAACTCAAAAATAGTTGATATCTCTCGAACCAATAATCGGAGAAAGTCGTGTGAGGGCACAAACAAAAGGGGGTCACGCTCTCTATTCCCAGGACACGTTGTTTTCAAATTTTATCTTAGGGCCTAGGTGAAAATTTTAAATTTACGTTTTACTGAGTGGTGTGCAAGTCACAGGCTTGTTTTAACACGCACAGCTAAGCATGTAGTAGCGGTAAGAAAATAACATGTTAACAATTCTCAAAGATTTTGTTTCTGGGAATGTTTGTGAGAGAAGTGAGATTCTTATATAGGAAGAGGAAGGATTTTTTGTGGGAAGGAAGATCAGGTGACTGTGTGAACAAGCTGATGTGATCTAAAGTCGTTATATAAAAAGGGGGTGGTGGACGGGTAATAGTCAGCGGAGGAATAAACATCTCTCACTACTGTACATCATCTCCAGACTTTTCCCCGACCTTTACCACAGGTATTTTGGCCAATTTCGGTAGTTTAAGAACCCCCCCCCCCCCTGTATTTGGTCTCTTCCAGTCTTACTGGTGCCACGTTGATTACGTATATTGACGTATATTCGATTCATGTGTAGATACACAGCCTTGTAGGGAAAATAGCTTAACACTTCACTTATTTAAAATTAATATCACTCGTGCACTTGTAGTGAGGATACCATTCACTCGGCTCTTTAAATAACTTATTTGACCACAGATGGGTTCACAGATAACAATTTCATCTCGGCTCAATACAGCCTTGTTAACTCATCGTACACACGTTTTGAATGGAGCTTACTTTATCACTGCAACGCTGACTGACAGCTTGACCACTAACTAAGGGCTGGGTTCACCATTGTTCGTCAAAATGTTAACAAACCACTAAAAGCCGTTAATGGACGAGTACCTAAATATCGTGGTTCACCATACGATAACAATCCATCAGCATCCCTAACGAGCCATTAAAACTAATTGCTGTCTCTACATAAAATTAACGGCCGACAGTCCATTTACGTGGCATTCCAATCCAAAATGGAGCATGCATTAGGCTTTATTCTCAACTGTGACGATGTTCTTGAAGACCTGCTAGATATTGGTTGCCTTGAATTTATAAAGAACGGAGGAATTACTTTGATGAATGCGACGACACGGAATGTATTATGAAATTTCCGTTGTCAAAACCTTCTGTGTTGAATGTTCTACAGATGATAGAACCTTACCTGGGATTTCTATCTGGCAAGTACGATTTGTACCAATTCTTAGTTATGTGTAATATCGTAAGATGCATTACGGTACAGCACCAGCAGTTTATTTAATAAAAGTCTACCTAAACGTCGCAGCATCAGTCCTCTTATTTTCAACGCACGACACTTATCCACCAAGTGGATAAGTACGTTTCTTTCAACCAAAGAAACATTCAGTCCCCGGCTCTTCTTCCTCTTTTCCTCATCAGCCATGTTTGATTTTAACCAAGGAGTATAGCTTTTAAGCTTTCTGCAGTTCACAGTCTGCTGTATTAAACCAAATAATATACAAATGCCGCCACAATCATCATCTTTCTATGAGTTTTGGGCAGTCTTTAAACATAACGATTTGTTTGCTAGTGCTAATTTGCGAATGTTCTGGTGAGACGCCTACGATTTTAATTCCGATGTAAAAATTAACGAGGCATTTACTGACGGCCTGTTTAACTATGCATTGGCGAACCCGGCCCTAAATATCGACTCTCGCACCAGGGTAGCGGTCTTTGTTACATACTAAGTTCCAGATTCCACTTGGCTAGCGTATGACATTGACACTTTTGAGAATGTAAACAAAAGAGAACAACTTAAGAGATTATTTATTTATTTATTTATCGTATGATGATACAGAGTTAAAATAAAAGTTCATACACTACATATCAAGTTATATATACAGTTATATACAAAGTCATAAACACAAGTTCTTGGTTTAAACTTCTATGTCCAGGCCATCAATCCACTGAAGTGCCTCAGAAGATGCATGATGAATGTCACCTACTGATCCTTGGAACGCTCGTTGCGGACATTCACCAACAATATGTCCGATGGTTTTCAAGGTAGCTCCACAATCGCAGTTAGCAGAAGTAACCCAACCCCATTTGTGAAGCAGGAATCCACATTTGCCTTGTCCTGTACGGATCCGGTTAATAATTCTCCATTGGCGTCTGGGGAGTTTGAAACCTTCTACCCGGTTGGAAGGGCTTTCAATCAGATGTGCATTGAATACTGATGATTCTTCCCACATAGTTTTCCATGCTTCTGAGATGTTAAATGAAGAGTCTTCAAGGAGTACTGAAGAGCGCCAAGGTGGTTTTCTTGACTTCAACTGTTGATTGCCTGCCTTTGCTACATCAGTATGTATGGGTAGCTGGGGTTCTTCTGAATGGTTTTCCAGATCTTCAGGAGAGCCTCTGATCTTTGAAGAGCTGGAGGTTGGATGTTACTTAGAACAGGTAACCATATAGTGGGTGTGCTACGTATACAGCCCGTAATCAGTCGCATTGTCTGGTTAAGTTGCACATCTATCTTCTTGGAGTGGACACTGTTTAGCCAAGATGGGCAGCAGTATTCAGCAACGGAGTATGACAGTGCCAGAGCAGTTGATCGTAAAGTTTGAGCGCTGGAACCCCAGGAGGTACCAACAAGCTTCTGAATGATGCTATTACGGGTCTTCACCTTTGCGGCCACGTTCGTGAGATGTTGTTTGAAGGTCAAGGACCTATAAAGTGTTATCCCAAGGTACTTAGGCATGCTGCAGAACTGAAAAGTTTGTTCTCTGAATTTGACTTCTGGTTTGTAATTAGAGAACCTATTGCGTAAGTGAAATGCGGATACAACAGTTATCTGATAATTTAGGCGTAGGCACCATTTCTTGAAATATGTGTCCAAGACTTCCAAGTCGGCAGTTAGTGTATTTTCAGCATCGGTGAAATTGGAGTTCTGGGTTACCAAACAGATGTCATCAGCATATATGAATTTCCTTGAAGAAGTTTCTTGCAGGTCGTATATGTACAAGCTGAAAAGGAGAGGAGCTAGGACAGATCCTTGGGGTAATCCGTCATTTAATTTGAAGAACTTGCTTCTATCATTGTCAGAGTAAACCTGGAAAAGTCTATTGCACAGCATGTTGTTAATTAGGTTTGTGAGTTTGAGACACGGAATGATGCTCACAAATTTCAGAAGGAGGCCTTCTCGCCATACTGTATCATAAGCGGCAGATAGATCCAAGAAAGCAGCTAGGCTTACAGATTTCTCCTCGTACCCATTTTCAATATGAGTTGTTAATGCAAACACTTGATCATTACAGCTTCTGCCAGGTCTGAATCCAGCTTGTTCTATGGGGATGTGGTTGTTAATAGTATCAAAAATTATGTTGTAGATGAGTCGCTCAAGTAGTTTGTAAGTGACACTTAGTAGAGCTATGGGGCGATAACTTTCGACTTTTGTCGGATCTTTGTTCGGTTTGAGGATCGCTAATATTTTTGTTTTCTTGAATAATACAGGGAGATTTCCAGTATTAAGGATATCTGAAAAGAAGTTAGTAAGCCATTTAATTGTAGCTGGTCCACAGTGAGCGAGGAATTCAGGATAGATTCCGTCGAATCCAGCTGCTTTCCCAAGTTGCATGTTTTGTGATGGCGACTCTGACTTCCTCTACAGTGAATAGAGTGGAAAGTTTTGAAGAATTCTGGGCTGCTCTTTTCTTGATTTTCAGCTGAGATTTGATTTCCCTTCTTGTCTGCTTATCTTTTGGGCTCATGGAATTTGAGATTAGATGATTGGCAAAGTCATTTAGCTTAATGGCAGTTTTCGATCTGATTGGTGTTGAATTTGTTGGGTCTAGTTTTCTAATAACAGACCAAGCTTTCCGACTCGAGTGTGTGTGGTCGAATTATTCCACAGTTTCATGCCAGATCTTTTTTCTATTCTCATCTAGTGAATGTAGGAGGCCAGTAGCATTATCAGCAGATGGATTTGCTTCATATTTTTTCAGTAAGCTTTCACTATCCTCACTCCAACCGGGTGTGTATTCTTTACGATAACCTCTAGGAATACATCGTCTAGCTGCTCCTTTAATTATGCCGATAAATCGTGTGTAATTACTACATGTTGGCTTGATCCATCTGATGTTGGAGTCTGTTTGCTTTGCAAATTCAGACCAGTTTGCCTTCTTAAAGTTCCACCTTGGTTTTGGATGGGACTGTACAATTGGTACACATATCCCAGTCTCTAAAATAATAGATCTGTGCTGACTGTGGGGGAAATCATTAAGTACCGAACGGCGTATCTGGCTATAGGAGTTTTGAAGCTGAGTTGTGAAACACAGATCAGGAGTATATCCTCTGTTCCAGCGACCTGAATGAAAAGTGGGTAAACTTTTACCATCAAAAATTAATTTTAGGTTTTCAGTTTCCATCCAATCACAGAGAGCTTCGCCATTACTGTCACTCTCGCAGTATCCCCAGAGACTATGATGGCTATTGAAATCACCCAGGAATAGAGTTGGGTGTTGCTGAGATGGAAAAGGAGGGGTTGGCCAGTTTACTTCAGGAGGCTTGTATACATTTACTATTGTTACACTATCAATTTTTGTTATAATTGTAAATATATTATTTTCACTGCTCACTGAAAGTACCTGATGATTTTTTATGTTATGCTTGACGTAAGTCGCTAGGCCGTACTTTTCATGGTTGTTCGAGGCTATTAATGTATATCCTGGTATTTTCCCTCTACTTCGTAACTGTTGATCATCTGCTGTATGCGTTTCTTGGAGTGCAATGACATCGATAGCATGTTTCTTTGATAGTCTGGATAGATAGTCACATTTAGCTCTACTTATTCCTTCAATGTTCAGTTGACATATGCGGAGAGATGGTCCAACGCTACGAACTTGTGCGTCCTGAGAAGGACTTATTGACTTTACTCTGTATTTGTTGACCGGGAGGCCTTTTCAGGCAGTTCGGTCTCATCTCTATTTTGTTGCTTACTTAGCACCACCCGGGGGACACGTGTAGGGTAGCAATGGGTAAAACCTACGGACGTGAGCAACGTTTGACCCCCAACTTAAGAGATTCTAAATCAAGAAAATAGCTTCCAGAATGAATGCATGACAATGGCAAAAATAACGCTTCTCGACTGTTCCTGACAGACAAAGGGAACATTTTGCACAATGCAAACAGCTGGCTTTTAAGACAATGGGAAGCCATTTATAGTTGTATTTTCTTTAGAAGCAATCTAACGTTTCGGTGCTACTGTACAATTGTAAGACCTATTCTGTAATACGCCTCAGCGGTTTGGGATCCATATCAAGTAAGGCTCATCAATGAGTTGAAAATGATACGAAGAAAGACTGCTAGATTTGTGCTCAGTGACTTTAATCCCAGAAGCAGTGTGACCCGTTAAAGAAACTTGGGTGAAAATCACTTGAGGCTAGGAGGGTGAAATCTTGACTCTGCGCTATGTTCATTCTTTCCAAGTTAAGGCCCGACCACAGCGTACAAATTATACTCGTAGTAAATATTATTTCGTAAACCTTGCCATTGATAACTGGAACTCTCTACCTGCCGCAGTCTTCGAGCCTTTCCCCAAACATATCCCTAGGTAGGTGTGATTAAGAAAGGACCGACGATTTGTGTAAATACTCCAGTATAATTATCACTGAATTGTTATGTATAATTAATTATTTGTTACGTGTACCCAATTTGCCACCGGAAGACACAGCCCTAATTGGAAATAAAAGACTGAATGACTGAATGAATGAATGAATGAATGAATGAATGAATGAATGAATGAATGAATGAATGAATGAAGAAAAGCAGTGGACGACTAGATCGTGCGCAGGGTTTGTAACCATGGAAACCATACACTGCTGCCAATTTGAGCGACGCTAACTGGCCACATTCTCTTCGCCGACAACACGCATGATTGTTACCATGGAATCCATACACTGCTGCCACAGATTACCTACTACTACAGATGGCCAACAGCCATGCTAATTCTTGGTACCTAAGACTTCAGCGCTGTCTGGTGGTTGACTGATGTACTAGCAACATGTCGACCGGTAGCGCCACCTATGAGCAGATCTCGTAAACACTAACCCTCCCGCCCCCTCCCCTCCACCCTGCCCCTTCACCTCGTTCCGCTAAATATTCCCGTCCTAAATGCTCTGCCCACTTCAATGTTCCGAAAATCACAATCTCCCAATACTTATGGCACGTTTTTAAGTGTGGAGATAGTAATATGATCTACAAGAAATAAATCGCATTCAAAATACCAATAACAGAAAAAATTAATAAAAATAATACCGGTAACAAAGTGGGAAATTGTGAATTCCAGAACTTTGAAATGAACAATCACAGCATTTAGAACATAACCTCATCACTAATATACATGTTTAAATTTCTTTCAGTTGCAATTGGAGCATATTGCATTGGTGACAAAAATTAGGCTACTACAAGGCCTGCAGCATATTATTACTCAGCTTAAAAATGGCCCAATTAGGCCTATAACCAATTAGTTATTAGAAAAAACTACAAAGGAAAAGTACTGGGAAGGGAGAAAATTCATATTTTAAAATGCTTGATGCTGTTAGCAATAACAGTAAAATTTTAAGAGAGAATGCTAAGGAATCAGGTGGTGTAACCAGATCCTCATCACACTAAAATTGTTAGTGTAATTAGTGCCAAATACATTAGGGGACAGAAAAAGAATTGGATATCACAAAATTTCTATACAGTAGTTCATTTCATATGCCCTTTAAAATATATCCAGTTAAAAATTTTGAAGGGTGAAATGCAGTAAGTAGGCTACATCAAAAATTAACATCGCACACTAATACAGTACATTCCATGACGTGCTGTTATGGGGAAAGGAGAAATAGGACTATCAATAAAAAACAAGAATAACACTCAATACTGCTAGAATTCATCATGTTTTATTTAAAAAGTTGTCAATGAAGAGAAGATAACAGCAAGAGCCAAGATCAAACTTAGCAAAAATACAGTAATCAAATCTGGTCCTCCTAAAAGTATGTGTTGAGGCATGTTCCTTTCTTCTTTCTTGCCAAAGTATAACAGTAGGGACCAGCACATAATAATGGACCTAGTTCCTCCTTGATGTAATGGCTGACACCGATGAACCGCGAATTCCTACAACACATACCAGTGTGTATGTTGAAACAGTAAACTTAATAAATGTGTAACTTAATGCTTGAAACGGGGAACTTGAATTTGCTGGCATGTGTGTGTTTGCACCTACTGTAAGTTAACTACATTTTAAAAGAATCATTGTGTTTTTGATATTAATTCATTTAGGGCTTTCGATAACATATTCATTTAGCCCCATGTATTTGGAAGTGTGTATGATTTGTTGATGATGATATTTGTTGTTTTAACGAGCCTAACATCTTGGTTATCGGCCCCTAATGGTTTGGGTAATCGTGAAGATGAAAATCAAATGTAAACTATAACTGAAACTAACTTCAAACTTATATAGGCTACTAGAAGAAGAAATGGAAAACAAAAGGAGAATAAGGCAAACAAAGGACAGGAGGAAAAGAAATGCCCTCAAACCCTCGAAGAATTAGGATCGAGGGACTTTGAAGGAAGGAGAGCCACGAAAGGCCCCAGAGGCAATGGAAAAAAAGGGGGAAAACCGGACCCAGCTCAGGAATCCCTCGGGGTCGCCATCTCCCGAACTCACCAGCCGTGAGCCCCTGAGGGTGTAGCAATATCCAGGGCGCACCAAAGGTGGTGGGGCTACATACACCCTGCCCCTTGAGGGCCTTGAGCATAAGGCAGGAGATAACAAGAAAAGAAAAAGAAGGCTGACCCCTCGCAGGAGGAGGGCATCAGAAAAGATGAGACAAGGGACAATTAAGGCGGGAAAGGAATAGACTCCCTAGGCCTTGGATACCCTAATACCGTCGGGGTCGGAAGAGAACAAGAGTTGACCAAGTGAGGTCGACAGGAAAGAAGACAGAGAGGAGCCCGGCACAAGTAAGTGGAAGCAATGCGGGACTCAGCTGGTGCCCCGTGGTCGCCAACCCTCGTCCCACTAGATGTGAGCCCCTGGGGGAGTGTATGATTTGTATGATAATCTGTGTTATTGTGGTATCTGTAGTAGTGTGTATACTTCCTGTAATTCAGGTGAGGACTGGAAAGGAGGCAGCCGTAGCCTTAAGTTGGGAACCATCCCAGCGTTAGCCTGGAGTGGAAGTGGGGAAACCTTGGAAAACCACTTCTTGGATGGCCGAGGTGAGAATCGAACCTACCTCTTCTCAGTTCTGCCTCACAATGATGAGTGTGCGCCGTTGCAACAGTCAGACCAGAATTAAATTACTTAATCAAGCTTGGAAACTAGCCCAGGACCTCAGGAGTGGCAGCAACCACACCACAAGGTGGTCTTATTACAGAATCAATTGATGAAAAAATCCCTCCATGTAAGCTTAGACATTAGCATCCTACGTGTTGAAAAATATTGTAAATAACGTGTGGGAATAAAATACTATCTATAGGTATATCAACCATTACATTGGCATACAATAAATCAATTATATTTGTCTTGTCTTGTCTGTTACAGAATATCATCGACAGAACCTAACACTTATTAACTTACCAAGAGTATAAAATAAAAATTGGCAGATAAGGGTGGGGTTATCGGGCCAATGGTTCCATGGTTTTATTGGATTTTCACGTTGGACTTAGTTCCACAGGACAAGAACACAATGTATATAGTTACACATTGGTAAGACTATAATATGATCCTAGGCCATTAAACCTATTAGATCATGGGGGTGAATGTTAAGTTTTAATAACCTGTAATTACAGTCCTACATCAGTATTACCATTACTACCGTACCAATTCGACCAACTGAACACCCAGCCCAAACAATGCATTCCTACCATAACATAAACCGGACAGCTTATTTTCCTGTGTATCTACAAAAATAAATACAAAGTGCCCATAGCATGAATATGGAAGGAAACACATCTACACATTTGTTTGTTCTTGGCTTATTTGAGGAGGACAGGTGCATTTGAATGGTATTTGGGTCGCAGAACATTACACGAGTCAACTACTTTAGCACCATGACTTAGCAAAAGTATATTCACGTTGGACTTCGTTCCACAGGACAAGAACACATTAACTTAATGTATATAGTTACACATTGGTAAGACTATATGATCCTAGGTCATTAAACCTATTTGATCATGGGGGTGAATGTTAAGTTTTAATAACCTGTAATTACAGTCCTACATCAGTATTGCCATTACTACCAATTCGACCAACTGAACACCCAGCCCAAACACTGCATTCCTACCATAACATATCCCGTACAGCTTATTTTCCTGTGTATCTACAAAAATAAATACAAAGTGCCCATAGCATGCATATGCAAGGAAACACATCTACACATTTGTTTGTTCTTGGCTTATTTGAGGAGGACAGGTGCATTTGAATGGTATTTGGGTCGCAGAACATTACATGAGTCGACTACTTTAGCACCATGACTTAGCAAAAGTATATTCACGTTGGACTTCGTTCCACAGGACAAGAACACATTAACTTAATGTATATAGTTACACATTGGTAAGACTATATGATCCTAGGTCATTAAACCTATTTGATCATGGGGGTGAATGTTAAGTTTTAATAACCTGTAATTACAGTCCTACATCAGTATTGCCATTACTACCAATTCGACCAACTGAACACCCAGCCCAAACACTGCATTCCTACCATAACATATCCCGTACAGCTTATTTTCCTGTGTATCTACAAAAATAAATACAAAGTGCCCATGGCATGCATATGCAAGGAAACACATCTACACATTTGTTTGTTCTTGGCTTATTAGAGGAGGACAGGTGCATTTGAATGGTATTTGGGTCGCAGAACATTACACGAGTCGACTACTTTAGCACAATGACTTAGCAAAAGTATATTCACGTTGGACTTCGTTCCACAGGACAAGAACACATTAACTTAATGTATATAGTTACACATTGGTAAGACTATATGTTCCTAGGCCATTAAACCTATTAGACCATGGGGGTGAATGTTAAGTTTTAATAACCTGTAATTACAGTCCTACATCAGTATTGCCATTACTACCAATTCGACCAACTGAACACCCAGCCCAAACACTGCATTCCTACCATAACATAAACAGTACAGCTTATTTTCCTGTGTATCTACAAAAAAAAAATACAAAGTGCCCATAGCATGAATATGCAAGGAAACACATCTACACATTTGTTTGTTCTTGGCTTATTAGAGGAGGACAGGTGCATTTGAATGGTATTTGGGTCGCAGAACATTACACGAGTCAACTACTTTAGCACCATGACTTAGCAAAAGTATATTCACGTTGGACTTCGTTCCACAGGACAAGAACACATTAACTTAATGTATATAAGTTAGTTACACATTGGTAAGACGGTAATTCTGCACGCCGTGAGATCATGCCTTTTCGTAACTTTTAACGAGGTATATTATTGAAAATATAGGATTTATGATTTACATACCTTTCTTGGAGTTGTTGGGAGCCGTTTCACAATCTCAACTACAACTGCCGCACCTCAATAATGTTTTTTTTTTTTACGAAAATAAAGATTTTTATCGTGTTCGTTTCACTACGGACGCCATCTTGGACACTCGACAGACGGAAATGTGACTACGTTACCAACATGTCGCATACAAAATTCACCATTCACCATTTCACACGTAAAGACGTAAAGACGTAAAGTACTGCCTGGCCGAAAATTACTGCTAGTACCACAAGCAAGGGGGTCTGGGGTTAGGTTTGTTTTTGTATGTAAAACATTAATAAGATAGAATTTATGTCCGCTACTAGGTTAGGTACTGTCTGGCCGAAAATTACTGCTAGTACCACAAGCAAGGGGGTCTGGGGCGTAAGCCCCAGGTTAGGTTTGTTTTTGTATGTAAAACATAATAAGATAGAATTTATGAAGTAATTTCACATGCCACACAATCCATGGTTAAAGTACGACTGACGAGTTGGATTTGGCGCAATAGTATATTACATTATCGACGCTCTTTTGTTTCTTTGTATACCCGGTGCGAGATAGTATCAAATGCGTGGGGTTGGCATTCCTGACTTCGTGAGAAAGATGTCTTCTAGAGACTTCATTTCAACTATATAAGTAGTGTTGCTATTTGGGATGGCTGGGTGGGTCTATGACAGCGGACGAGTCAACATCTATTAATTTATCATCTCCAGATACCATTACTACAGGTACTTTGGCTAATTTCATTACTCAATTTTTATACACATGTTCTCAAGGTGTGGAGCGCTACCGGTAAGACTATATGATCCTAGGCCATTAAACCTATTAGACCATGGGAGTGAATGTTAAGTTTTAATAACCTGTAATTACAGTCCTACATCAGTATTGCCATTACTACCAATTCGACCAACTGAACACCCAGCCCAAACACTGCATTCCTACCATAACATAAACCGTACAGCTTATTTTCCTGTGTAACTACAAAAATAAATACAAAGTGCCTATAGCATGAATATGCAAGGAAACACATCTACACATTTGTTTGTTCTTGGCTTATTAGAGGAGGACAGGTGCATTTGAATGGTATTTGGGTCGCAGAACATTACAGTTCTACATCAGTAATGGCATTACTACCTATTCTACCAATTGAATAGGTACTTGCTACAGCACCAGTAGCTAACATGTACAAGAACTGATCTTTTTTGAATACGGCACCAATAATAATTTGAAATTCAAGGAAGGGGAAAATATTAAAGCTTCGACACGTTGTCAAGAATCATGACATTTTTAATCTACCGCAATGTAAAATGAATTATTAACACACCTCAAGAACTTGAGTACACATATGCAATAGGCTCATGGTACTGGACGTATCTCTGCAAGATGTAATCAAGTTGAAAATATTACGGAAACATATACTCTTACCTGGTCATTTCTAAGGAGAGTAGGCCTAATTGGCACATTCCTCTGCTATTTCGAGAACAGCAATTTACGATTTGTTTGTTCCCAGAATTTGGTAGGCCTACCTGTGGGATAAATAATAATGAAAGTTAATTAATATGTCAAGTGGAATGTCACCTGTACACTGCGTCTAATATAAATTCAAAACTAGGCTACGGTATATTTTGCACACGCAGAAACACGTTTTTACTTAAATTCTTAAAATAAGCGTACTTACTTGGCGTAGCAGAAGAAGAACTGTTCACTTCTCATTACCACGAAGACAATTTGATATAAGAAAGATGAGATAGAACACAACATTAGCTTATTTAGCTTATTTGTATATGGCCAATATTATTACATATAACACATAAATAGAGCCGCCATGGCATGGTCAGTGCCGCCAACCCAGTAGAAATAATGTTTATTTAATGGTAAGTGCCGTAATTATCGTCTGTGAGCAAGATAATTGCAAGGAAATGTCAATTAGGAATTATGTGTATATTTATTGACTAAATATAGTGATATGTTTGCAATTTAATTACAACGTTGTATCATGCATATGTTGGCAACACGATATACACGATATACAGCGCTCCATACGACTGGCACGTGCTACTACACCGATGGTGCCAAATGATCCCTATCTGGTTGACACCCCCTGACTGCTGCCAATTTGAGCGACGCTAACTGGTCACATTATCTTCGCAGACCAGACGCATGTTTGTTACGAAGGAATCCATTCACTGCTGCCAATTTGAGCGACGCTAACTGTCCACTTTCTCTTCGCCGACCAGACGCATGTTTGTTACCATGGACACCATACACTGCTGCCAATTTGAGCGACACTAACTGGTCACATTCTCTTCGCCGCCCAGACGCGTGTTTGTTACTAAGGAAACCATACACTGCTGCCAATTTGAGCGACACTAACCTGCCACTTTCTCTTCGCCGACCAGACGCATGTATGTTACCAAGGAAACCGTACACTGCTGCCAACTTGTGCGACGCTAACTGACCACATTCTCTTCGCTGCCCAGACGCATGTTTGTTACCAAGGAAACCATACACTGCTGCCAACTTGTGCGACGCTAACTGGCCACTTTCTCTTCGCCGACCAGACGCATGTTTGTTACCAAGGAAACCACACACTGCTGCCAACTTGTGCGACGCTAACTGGCCACATTCTCTTCGCCGACCAGACGCATGTTTCATGAAGCTCTAATGTTGAATAAATTTGTTTTAGCAGACAAAGTAAGGGTGTCCCCCACCCCTTCTTAACAAAAACTTAAAATTAAGCAAATTCCTCAATTGTGCCAAACGTTGAAGGCTCAAGGGCTGGAAAGGTTTCACATTTTGAGTCTTGGAGAGAACTCTATCAAATATCCAAAATCACTTCCGGCCTAAATGCAGTTCTGGAAAACAGCCTAAAATCGCGTGTTTCTTTGCCCGTTTTCTTTTCGATTCAATTCCTAGCCAAATTATTTTATTAACATAATTCCTTCTTTAATGTGTTCCTTGGTTCAATACCCTCAGGCATGTTTTGATTTTTTGAAAAATCTTCACACCGGAAGTAGTTATAAGGGCTTAAGTGAAACTCTGCATTGACTCGCACTAGCATTCATAGTGAGAAAAATGGTAAACTGCAAATCTAATCGACCGGATATGCTTGAGGTCAATAAATGATCATCAATTCAACTCCCAAGATAAAATTACCCCCAACCCCGGAGAAAATAAGGGTTTTAGTGTGCATGCGCCCTTGTGGTTCTTTCAAGATGGCGAGCTTTTTAAACGTTATGGTAGATGCCTCCCTACCCCCCTTTCTACCCCCTCTCCCCATCATCACCCACCCCCTCCCCCATTATTCCCTAAAATTTCAAACCGAATTTTCAAACTTTATTAGATTTAACACAAAATTCATCCATTTCTTACACTTATTTGTGCCAGGCAGGGGCACTAGGCTATCAAGACCACCCGAAGCCTCTCGAGCAGCACCGGTGAGGCGTCACGGAGCGTCCACGTTAAAATAGTCAATATATCACGAACGCTTAGTCGGAGAAAGGTGGATGAGGGATAAAACGAAAGGTCTCTACGCCCTCTATTCCTAGGACACATCATTTCTACCCTAATATAAAAACTACCCCCACCCTAGGGTTAAAATGAGGGTTTTGAGGATTTTATGTGGGTTAGCTGCTCTTTCGCGGAAGTCACGAGATGTTCGGGGAAGGTCTTTCTTAAGGAATGTAATTTGGGGATGGACGATCAGGGGTGCTCCTTAGCACTCTGGGCTTCCTCGTAAGAAACGGATCATACAATACGTTTAAATACCTAGGTAAAATGTTTTTCGCCAAGAGCGAATGGGTGTTAAGACACACAGCGTATCACAGGGATCTGCGATGGGCGCTCATCACATTGAAAGAGGAGTGAGGGGTTTAGCAAACAAGCTGACACAACAGGAAGCGAGGTGTAAAGTTACATGATGCAGGTGTGAGAAACATGTTTATTGCATAGAAAGGCTAAATCTTGTCACGAGAGAGCATATGACGTCATAACAGGAAGCAAGGTGTGGAGTTACAGGTATCTGGTGTGAGAAACAAGATTCTTGCAGAGACAAGCTGAATCCTGTCACGAGGCAGCCTATGATGTCATAGAAAGCAACGATAGCAATTATAGAAGTCATTCTTTCCGTGGTTGCTTTATGCAAATACCTGGATGGTGGTGACACGTCCTCCACCTTCCATCACCTAGCCAAAGCAGAAAGAGATCTGTGAAGTGAGATCAGTACTTGACGTTACAGACAGTTAGGAACAGGGCTGCGAGTGAAGCCGAAGTTAAACGATTGACTTCACGTCACCACATGGTAGCGTTACGATTGGTTACGAAGTGAGAAGCTTATTATTCTCTCTGTTTCAAAATAAATCATGTGATTGTGCCAGAGCTTATCTATATTTACGACACTTTACTAAATTTAAAATACTGTAGTGTAATATTCAACATATCATATTCTCAGAATACATTACATTGAAGTACCTCCATTTTCTGCACCTTGCTCGTCGCCTTGTTTGTCTAGGGGTATCATTTCAGCTATGAGTGCGAGAGGTCCCGGGTTCAAATCCCAGAAATGCCCAGCATTTTTACTTTTGTTATATCTCTTGAAAAGATTCAAAAAGTATATAAAAGAACCTTACGAACTTTTTTTTTTCGTGCGAGACTTGTACTTACTGTGTGCCAGTAATATAAATACCTAGTTTGAGGTCAAACGCAATTTTTTTATTTTAGTCGCTTTACCCTACAGGTTGGCTTTTCCCACGGATTCTGCGGGGGATCCCACCATTACCGCCGCCAGGGCAGTGTCCTGGAGCTTGAAACACCTGGACGAGGGATAAAACTGGGGGGGGGGGGGGACCAGCACCTCGCCCAGGCGGCCTCACCTGCAAAGCGGACATGGGCCTCATGAGGGATGGAAAGTGAGGGGAATATTGGGAGGGATAGGCAAGGAAGAGGCAAGGAGGGTGGCCCCACCTCCCCAGTGGTATCCCCCAACCAGGTGTTTCAAGCTCCAGGACACTGCCCTGGCGGCGGTTATGGTGGGATCCCTCGCTGAGTCCAAGGAAGGGCAGTGGCTTTAGTGGCGTAGTTGGTACATGCTGTTCTTCTATGCCCAAGATCGCGGGTTCAAACCCGGCCGAAGCCGGCGTTAAAAATCCCTCAGTATGCCTTTCTTCGGAGGGGAAGTAAAGCCGGCGGTCCCATGTCATAGATTTATGGCATGTTAAAGAACCTTCCAGTAATTAAACCTGTGTGAAGCTAAATTATAGGTTAAAATTTGGATAACGCCCTTAGGTTCCAACGTTCGTTGCCAGGAGCCGACTGCGGTGGCGCCTAGTAACCAAGTTCTGAAGTAGTAGTTGTTGATGGTGTCGTGTGGCGGCAAAAGTAGGAAATACTTGAAAAAAATCAATGTCTGCAGTCACAGCCCCTAAACTGAGGAAGCAACCCACCAACCAACCTAAGTCCGAGGGAAAAGCCAACCTGGAGGGTAAATCGACGGAAAAAAAGAAGCGTTTACCTCAACCTATGTATTTATATTACCGGTATAAGTAAAAGTCTCGCACGAAAAAAAAAACGTTTGTAAGGTTCTTTTATACACTTTTTTGAATCTTTTCAAGAGATAAAACAATAGTAAAAAATGCTGGGCACTTCCGGGGTTTGAACCCAGTACCTCTCGCACCCGAAGCAGGAATCATACCCCTAGACTAACAGGGCGACGTGCAAGGTACAGAAAATGGAGATACTTCAATGTAATGTATTCTGAGAATATATGTTGACTATCACACTACAGTACTTTACATTTAGTATTTTTTTATTTTTTATTTAGTCAATTTACCCTCTAGGTTGGTGGTTCCCACGGACTCAGCGAGGGAACTCACCACTACCGCCTCTATGGGCAGTGTCCTGGAGCTTGGAACATCCGGTCGGGATGGATACAACTGGGGAGCTGTGATCAGCACTTCACCCAGGCGGCCTCACCTGCAAAGCGAACAGGGGCCTCATGAGGGATTGGAAGGGATGGAAGATGGGGATGGATAGGCTAGGAAGAGGGAAGGAGGCGGCCGTGGCCTTACAGTAGGTACTGTACCCGTAATCCACGTGGTATTACCTGTTGAAATCCGATGGAAAAGCTGGATCGTAGATTCTGGAAGTTCCCGGCTGAAATAACCCCTAAAAGTCTACCAACTAGGATCAACAAGGGATTAGGATACATCGATATTAAAGAATGCGATACGAAGATGCCAGTGGTGTATATATTACAATGAAACGAAGCTCTTAAAAGAACTCGAACAAGAGACTCTAAAAGAAAACGAAAGTATCTCGGGCGTTAATTTTAAGCAAACTCAAGAAAAAACCACCCACTGGTCCTCCTAACGCACTCCCTTTTCTAATAGAAAACACCAGTCGTTCAAAGAATTTTTTAAAAATAAAATTCAGTTTATTAACTGGCAAGTGGTGTATGTCTGTCAATTAGACAAAAATGAAGAAAGCTTCTCTAAATCAAATGACGAAAATAGTTTCAATAAACGCCTATAATAAGGCCCCATCTTACTGCTCTAAGTCGCAGTATTTAAATATCTCATTCATTGAACACATTACATGAAAAATACAATATAAAATCATGCACTGATGCTATACCCTTATTAAAAATTTATACATATCTTACATTTTATATACAGATTATATCCTTAGTTAGGATTTTGTTATTATCGCTGCCCATTTCCATTTAATTCGACAAGTATATCTCAAGGTTATAATTCTCTTAATTTGTTGCATTCAACAATCAATTAAGATAATCGAATAGTGTTACAAGTTAGAAAATAGTTTATTAACTATCCAGATGCTTCAATGAATGCAGTATATTTTTGTTAAAATCACTGAAATATCAAATGTATTATATTGCATGAATTAATTAAAGCTATTCGAAAAGTGGCTGTGTCACTTAAATATGTGTGTCACGATATTAGCAATCCATCTCCGGCAAATCTTAATAGGCAATAATAAAAACGTAGGGTTACTTGAATTAATACTGGCATTTAAGAGAAACATTCGTGATTCCAATTCACGTTCACAACAACTTCCTATTCAAATTAGTGATAGCTCAAAAGCTAATTTCACTCTTACAAAACGAAATGACTACGTTAATGTCTTCACATAAGACTTCGAGTACATTATACAATATTAATGTTGACCATCCAATGATGTCAAATATTCGCTTCATTAGCACAATAAATTCGTATTCATTAAATTGCAATACATTAATGCAGCTTTCCAAAGCTGTCAAGAATTTTTCCCAAACGTAATTAAACTCAAAACCTTTCAATAATTACTCTGAAGATATCACGCCTTATCGTAGACGAATATAGAAGTGTCACAGAGTACCTCTTTCCCAACTTCACTCAACAAGTTGCAACAATTTATTAGATAAGTTGTATTATCTACTTCCATAAATTATCGTCATTTAAGTCTATGACAAATTCTGTTATACTTGTTTGAACTGTTAATTTAGTTCACTATTCCTATATATATATATATATATATATATATATATATATATATATATGTATAATTATTTCCATAATAACTTATATATTAAAAAAATCGTAGATAGACACTAGTAAAATAGTCGGTTCAGTTTCGCCTATCCAAACTCGAAAAACAGCTTAACTACTCAGAAGAAAACACGTGAGATTTACACCATGGAAAGGAGTCTATTATCTTATCAATAGATACACGCAAACCATTAAATCAAACGATGATCTAGCCAAGAGCCTACCAAAAACGAATTAAAATAACACAAGCTGAAGACTGAACGAACTAAAGTTTCAGTTAAAAAAAATCTCTAATCTAAAAGAAATATGAAAGTAGGCTACAAATGCCTCGACAATCAATTCACAATTGTTCTCGCTGGACGATTTCTACGATTCCATACCCATGGAAAATAATGATGAAAATGAACTATCATTTCTAAAAGAAAGAAATGTCTACTAGAATGTCATAAGTCCAAACGAAGAGTATCACTGAAATATTTTTGTAATAGTTCAAGTGCACGTGTGTGTGGCCATCTTCTTCCTAATCGCTATTCTTATACAAAAATATCGTCGTCTTGGTCCTAATTATGCTGCAGATGTCTTCCCAACAAAATTCAATGCTTGGTTTTATTTCCAAAATTTTCAAAAAAACCAAACACAAGTAATGCTCTAAATAGCATTACGTTTACTGTTAACTACAAAATAAATTACACTCTCCGACATAAATGATACAAGGAACCAAATCTAGTCTTCGAATGAATTTCATACTATTTAATAAAATATTGGTGGAAAGGGACGAACTAAAAGTGACGAAGTCTACTGTCTACAAGAAAGAAAAGTTTTCCAGCTACCTTGGGCGATGTTCTGGTTGAGATTGAAGAAAGTAAAGGAATATACATTCCTTTCAGGAACTGGACCCTCATCCCTGAGTAGTCCATGGCTGGAGCTGTAAGTCGTCGAACCAACTTCCTCCTAACTCGAAAACCACTGTCTACGAAACGGAGTTCCTACATATTACTTGTACAAGAATCCCTCGACGTTATCAGTAAAGTAGTTTCGTTCATTTGGAGTTGTTTCTTCATTCTCATGTACTTCAAAACCACTGGATCAGAACGAACGCCTACAATCGTTTCTTTTTCTTCATTGTAGTATTTATAAGGTTGTCATTCCAAATGATCAATCCTGCCTCTGCATTGCATTCCTGTACTATCTGCTTAGCCCAACATAGCTACAGCAGCTAGATTCTCACAATAAAGTCCAGTCGTATTGTTCTTGATAATACTAATGCTTTCCTGCATTTCAACCATATATGTAGTAGATTTCCTCATCGTGGAGTTTGTACTGACAAGTCTATGCAATAACTAAGCTCACTCGTATATATCTATTTTCTGGGTTATGCCAAACACGCCAGAAATACGAACAACCGCATGTTGCTATGAAGCAATCCGCCTGTTCGCTCCGCGCCGTGATTAGAGTACACTCTTACGACTGCGTGTTTAACGAAACTTTTCTTACAGAGACGATAGCACGTTCACTCCGTGTGTCACAAAACTCAAGTGTCTGTGATTTCAGAACTGCTCGCAGACACGCCACAGCTGGCAGTCTACCCATGATACATCTCTCCTTGTATCGAGGTTGACAATCGAACTCTGTCGATTATCATCTTATATATGCATCAGACAGTTGCAGAAATAAGTTAGTGAGCATGTCCTGTCCACGTGGTCAAGAGCATGGCGGGATTGCCTATCTATCTCCTAAGTGAATGACGAGTGTATTGCTCCTCAAGCCTGCAGCCAAATTAATGCCAAACAATAATTTCAAAATACGTCTCGCTGTCGTATCAGGGTTCAAGTATACAGCAAAATACTGGCTCATCCTCCTCCCAACCTAGCTAATAAAAGTGTGCAAATACTTTTATTACACCATTCTAGGTATTCGTTAATGAACAGTATTTTGTGTTTTATTCCACTCTCTTAAAATACTTTCTGAGGTTCTTCGCATTGAATTTTCCTATTTCCTCGTTCGTGTGGATGTCTAGGACTTGGTAACTATTATTCCCGTACACTCTGCCTACCTTGTAGGGGCCAATGTACAGGCTACTGAACTTCATGTATATCTTCCTCGCTGCATCTGTTTTAGTGGATTTACGTACGAGAACTAAGTCATTAGTTTCTAGAGGCGGGTTGCAGCGCTTTCCTTCATTTCTTTTCTGTCTTTTCTCCGCCGCATCCATCAGGCGTTTTCGGGCATTATCCACCCTTTCCTGCTCTGACGGTTCAGCATCTTAGGTAAGAATTGTGTTATTTCATCCCAAGCTCTTTCTGGCTTTCTGTTATGATGAACTAACACTGGAATAGCTCTCAGACTTTCATGATATGTCGTATTTAGGCATGTCTCCATCAGAGGTACATATTTTACCCAGCTAGGATGATCTTGAAGGCAGTATAAACGTGCAAACTTGGCAACCTCTGACATTAGACGTTCCGAACTGTTGGACTCAGGATATCTGATGCTGGAGAACACGTGACGTATTCCAAATCTCTCCATAGCGACTTTGAATTCATGGGAAGTAAATTGCGAACCATTATCTGAAAGAATCGTTTCTGGTCTTCTAGCTTTTGTGAATTCACTCTTAACTAAGCGACTTATAACTTGCGCTGCTGTTGCGTTCTGCACGGGGTCTAGGGTGACGAATTTCGAAAACACATCCACGGTAACAAGTAGAAACTGGTTACCCCTGGCACCTTTTGGACAAGAGCCAAACAGGTCACAAGCCATTAATTCACGTGGTCTATAGGGGATAATTGCTCTCGGCTCCTCCTTAGATAATGCCGAAGGATATTTGCTCCTCTGGCAACTGTCACATGACCTAATAACCCTCGCAACGGACTGACGCAACTTAGACCAATAAAACGTCTCCTGAAGCGTTTTCATGGTCTTATCCAGGCCACCATGGCCGATACTATTGTGTGTTAACCAGATCAAAGGTACAGTCAATTTGGGAGACACCACTATTCTAAGTTTGTTCTTGTGCTTGTCCACAAATTTACAAACAACTTCTCCACAAAGAGCGAATCTGTCAGAACATCTCCTAGTTGCCTGAAAATACTCATCCGAGTCATCCATGTGGCCCTTTAAATATCTGTACATGCTCCTTATTGGAGTGTGTCTCTTCTGTGACACAGCTAATTTGCGTAGCTTTTCCAGGGTTGCCTCATCTCCCTCCTCCAATTGTACCAAGTTTACTGCTAATTTATTAGAGGGGGTTCTCGAAAGAGCATCAGCAAGAAGGTTGTCCTTGCCTGGCTGATGTCTGATGGTGGCGTTAAACTGCTGTATAAACAACGTCCATCTCGTCAGACGATCAGAAGACAAATCGGACTGAAGCATGAACTGCAGAGCTCTGTGATCTGTAATTATTACAATCTGATGACCTAGAAGTATTTTTTCCACTTCTGCAAAGCTGAGACAAAGGCCAGAGCCTCAAGCTCTGTAGTGAAATAATTCTCCTCATGAGGCTTTAATTTCCTGCTGTAAAAATCAATGTAGTGCTTATTCCCCTGTTCATCCTTTTGATACAGGACCGCACTTAAACCTACTCTGGAAGCGTCTGATTCAATATAAAAAGTGCGGCTGAATTCCGGATACTCTAACTTAATGCATTCCTTCAGCATAGTCTTCGCATTCTCGAAGGCCTGCTCAGTTAAGTCCGTCCACTTCCACCGATTATTTTTCTTCAGCAGTTCATATAACGGTGCCATGGTCACTGAGTATCCTGGGCAGTGACTACTCAAAAATTGGCACATCCCAAGGAATTAGCGTAGGTGCTTGATTCTTTTTGGTCTAGGGAATTTTGCAATTTCCTCAATCTTCTTCCTTTTCTTCGTACAACAAATCTTCGTCCGTGACCTCATAAACATCTTGTATAATTATGTCAAATGGAGACGGCTGGCTGTTTAATCCTTCCGGGATTTCGTAATTGGCGTTTTTTTTTCTTGTGAACCCCTTTCATTGTCACTAGTGTGATGGCTAGTGTTAGGTTCTGGCTCACTTTCTGTGTCCCTTCGATCCTTCCTTTCTTCACGCCTATCCCTGTCCTTTCTAGACTGTTCTTTATCTTCCTGGTTATGATAGTTCTTGTCTCGGTAATTTTTGTATCTGGCAAACCCTTGTTGACCTCTGTTCTGTTGCTGATACTGGCCTTGTCTATCCCTATTATCGTAGTATCGGTTATTGTTCTGATAACCTCGATACCTGTTGTTCCTAGGTTGGTATTGTTCCCTTTCCTGATTTCCATTCATATACCTGTCATTCCTATTTCTACCTTCGTAAGGTTTATATCTTTCTTGATAAAGATCTGTTTGGTTAGGACTATCCCGGTCTCGGTCATATCTCTGTTGGTAGTTTCCATATGGTCGCTGGTTGTTTCTATCATCAAACCTTCGACTATACGTTCTACTGTTCCTCATCGGACCTTCCCATCTAGATTCTGTCCTATTTGACCTTTCTGTTTGTTGAGTTTGATCAACGACTACCGCGTTCACGGTCTTAGTTTCCGTCCTTCCGCTTTTGACTATGGTAGGCGACATAGAAGTATGGTCGAGCCTACGCAGCAAGTCGTCCATTGCCGCTAAATCCTCTACGTCTGATGAGATTAAATTCCTTCTAACTTCCACCGGTAACTGGCGTGAAATTGTCTCGAGAATTTCCTCCTGTCTCAGTGGGGGTTGAAGATATCTAAGGCGGGCTAACTGAGATGTGAAGAATTCAGAGTAACTGGTGGGTCCAGTACTACTATACTTCCTTGAATATACTTCCGCCCTCACTGCGTGTTGTATCTCTATCGACCAGAATCTTTTAATAAATGCTTCCAAAAACTGTTCGAAGTTATCGAAAGTGTATCGGAAAGCGCGAAACCAATTTAGCGGTGCATCTGCCAGATGCTTCTCAACAATCCGCAGTTCTCTGTCCCTTGTAACATGATGTTCCGCAAAATGATCCTGTAGATTTCTAATGAATTCTATGGGAGTTAAGCCCTCCGTATTTGAAAATTTCTTAATTTTCTCCTCGTAATTCCTCACTATCATGACATTAGATCTGTCATTAGGCGTTGATGTCCTAAAATCTCTGGGATTTATTTCTGATGTAGCCTCATTCGGGATCTCTGATCTAGCCTGACTCTGTTCTGTTTCACGTGCCTTATTCAACCTCGCTAAATAGTTTCTAGCTGGGGTGGTGGTATCCATTCTGTCCCTTAAATAGTGTACCGTTCCTTCCCCATCGGAATTTATAGGTTTCCCCAACGCGTCCAATTGTGAATTGATTTCCTCTCTTAATTTATTTATGTCTATGTGATCCTTTAAACTGAACGTTTGCAACTCTTGTCTAATCTCGTTTAATTCCGATGTTTTCTTTTTCACGCTCTGAGTTTAGATCTATCTTAACTTGGTTTACTTTCAGAATTACGCCTTTAATCTGCGTTTCTAAATCCTCCCTAAGAACAGTGACGCTTTCGACCTGCATAGTGTGTACTGAATCGATTCGTTTATCAGTGTCTTTTCTAGCCTGGGAAATATCTTGGTTAAGTCTTATTTCCGTTCTGTTAATCTTTAATTCAAAATCTGACTTAATACTTTTAATGACGTCTTCATTTATTTTTGTGATTTCCCCCCTTAAGATGGTCACTTGATCGTTAACAATAGCCTTGAGATCGATCTCTATATCATTTCTCAAGACCATGTTGTGTTCTTCAACCTTTTCCTTAAGTTGGGCCATATCACCCTCTAATTTGGCTAGAGTTTCTTGCGTTGTAATTGCTTCGTTTGAAAACTGCAATTGCAATGCATCTAAGCTATTTTTATTTTCTTTTTGGTTACTGTCTAGTTCCGATTTAATATTTCTAACATCCTCCTTTATGGTAGAAATACTAGATCGTATACCAGTTACAATGTCTTCTGTTAGGTTAATTTTAGCCTGAGTGGCATCTATCTTTTTCTCAGTCGAATCTATTTTATTTTCAGTTGAATTTATTTTATCCTGCATTGCAGTTATATCAACTTGAGCTGCATCTAATTTGCCTTCAGTTGAATCTAATTTATTTTCAGTGCTTATGGCTCTTACTTCCAATGATGCAACATTAGATCTAACATGGCTAACTTCTACATTAATATTACTAATATCAAGTTGAACAAGCCTGACATCGGCCGTCACACTGTCGATGCCCGTTTCTATATCATCTATCTTTTCTTTTATATCATTAGTTTTAGCTGAAATCTTGCGATTACTATCTTGAAGATATTTGAGGGACAAGTGCATTTGACTATTCTCTGCCTTCAAATTCTCCCCTACAGATTCCTGAACTAATTCAGTATTCTTATTGACAATGGCGTTGATATTGTCAAAACTAGTTTGGAAATTACTCCTGATCTCAGCTAATTCATTGGTGTGACTGCCCATCTTCTTCTGTATTGCCGTCAACATATTGGCAATGTCCTCATTTGACACAGCTGTCATGATAAATACAATTATAGAAAACACAGGAATGCAATACATAAATAGCAGAATTGACACATTTAGAATGACCCTTTTCACCAATACAAGCATTTTATTTCGTTTTGCTTCTAAACTTATTATATAAATTAAGTCTATAAGAAAAGAGGAGGAATGCAACGACGGTGATTTATATTAGAAACGGTTTAAATTAAAGTTGAGATGATGAATTATTTATTTTATTATTAAAGAAATTGATTCTATCATTACAGATGATCTACAAATAATCATCGCCGGTGACTAACACGAAATGGCCGACAAGCATGGAGTGAAAAATGGCCCCATCTCATGTCCCATCTGACCACGCTGATCCATAAAAAAATTCCTAGAAATGTATTTTATGATCATGTCGTAATCAATCAAATTACATTTTACTAGGCACACACAAAACAAATAAATTTAAGCAATGGCGATAATTATATCTGTATGCCAGGTAGATTGAGTAAACTCATCTTCACGTTTTGAAGAAACTTGAATTCCCAACGAATTCGACGTGTATAATCGTAGCAGTGCCAAAGAAAATTTTGCTAACGACTACATCGTTCGAAAACTGCTAAACTCAATAACCTCATAAAAATGGATTCTCACACATGGGTTTAGCATTGGAGAACTCGAGAATGCCAATTCGAAAGCCCCATAGGTTGGGACGCCATATATAGATGTACCCGTAATCCACGTGGTCTTACCTGCTGAAATCCGATGGAAAAGCTGGATCGTAGATTCTGAAAGTTCCCGGCTGAAATAACCCCTAAAAGTCTACCAACTAGGATCAACCAGGGATTAGGATACGTCGATATTAAAGAATGCGATACGAAGATGCCAGTGGTGTATATATTACAATGAAACGAAGCTCTTAAAAGAACTCGAACAAGAGACTCTAAAAGAAAACGAAAGTATCTCGGGCGTTAATTTTAAGCAAACTCAAGAAAAAACCACCCACTGGTCCTCCTAACGCACTCCCTTTTCTAATAGAAAACACCAGTCGTTCAAAGATTTTTTAAAAATTAAATTCAGTTTATTAACTGGCAAGTGGTGTCTGTCTGTCAATTAGACAAAAATGAAGAAAGCTTCTCTAAATCAAATGACGAAAATAGTTTCAATAAACGCCTATAATAAGGCCCCATCTTACTGCTCTAAATCGCAGTATTTAAATATCTCATTCATTGAACACATTACATGAAAAATACAATATTAAATCATGCACTGATGCTATACCCTTATTAAAAATTTATACATATCTTACATTTTATATACAGATTATATCCTTAGTTAGGATTTTGTTATCATCGCTGCCCATTTCCATTTAATTCGACAAGTATATCTCAAGGTTATAATTCTCTTAATTTGTTGCATTCAACAATCAATTAAGATAATCGAATAGTGTTACAAGTTAGAAAATAGTTTATTAACTATCCAGATGCTTCAATGAATGCAGTATATTTTTGTTAAAATCACTGAAATATAAAATGTATTATATTGCATGAATTAATTAAAGCTATTCGAAAAGTGGCTGTGTCACTTAAATATGTGTGTCACGATATAAGCAATCCATCTCTGGCAAATCTTAATAGGCAAGAATAAAAACGTAGGGTTACTTGAATTAATACTGGCATTTAAGAGAAACATTCGTGATTCCAATTCACGTTCACAACAACTTCCTATTCAAATTAGTGATAGCTCAAAAGCTAATTTCACTCTTACAAAACGAAATGACTACGTTAATGTCTTCACATAAGACTTCGAGTACATTATACAATATTAATGTTGACCATCCAATGATGTCCAATATTCGCTTCATTAGCACAATAAATTCGTATTCATTAAATTGAAATACATTAATTCAGCTTTCCAAAGCTGTCAAGAATTTTTCCCAATCGTAATTAAACTCAAAACCTTTCAATAATTACTCTGAAGATATCACGCCTTATCGTAGACGAATATAGAAGTGTCACCGAGTACCTCTTTCCCAGCTTCACTCAACAAGTTGCAACAATTTATTAGATAAGTTGTATTATCTACTTCCATAAATTATCGTCATTTAAGTCTATGACAAATTCTGTTATACTTGTTTGAACTGTTAATTTAGTTCACTATTCCTATATATATATATATATATTGTGCCCATTTAGCAAGAAATATGCCAATCACAGTATACCAGCGTAGCTCAATTCGGGATTTCGGGGCAGCGGTAAGTTTCCCCACTCTGTGACCCACATATTTGGATTAATTAGAGGATACACTTGCAAAAATAACAACAAAATCAACTCCTATTTTAAACACATTTAATTAATAAAATTAATGGCGCTACAAACATTTAACAATTTAATTACTGACCCAAATATCAACTGCTTGTTCCAAATGAACAAGGGATCACAAATAAAATAAACAAATATTGTATTCAAAACCTGTGGTTTCCACATAAACCCACAATTCTTATTTAATCTCACTTCCATAAAGCACTAACATTTAGTTTACATAACTCCGAGCTCTTTGGCTCCATGCATTTACATTATTATGGTGTCATTCTTGTACACCTCAAACACTAGCTTTTATATTTTCTTATTTCTCAAAAACAAATATATTCATATTTAAAAATCTATGTTAATTATCTAATTCAATATTTTGGGCATGTCCACACATTCAGTTGTTATCATCTCTCTTTATTTCACAAATATATTAAGGTAATCAGAAAATCAATTGTGTACTCCAGAGCGTGAAGGTACTTGACACAGTCAAAAAACTATAGTTACTCCCGAACTCAGTTGCCTTCAATCAACTCGTGGAATCCCACGTCCATACATTATTACAATAGGGATTGTTATTTATCTCTTATGTCTTAATAGACCATTCTCATATAAGAAACTACGATCTGAACCGGCAAACGAAAATATCCATCTTTAAGGACCTCGGTTCAACGCCCGGGTCGTTAACAACTTTAAACACTCCTGGTGTATTTATTTCTCTTTACAACAGCTTACGAGACGGTCTCTGTTCCCCCTCGCTTTAAAAGAGCTAGTCTCTACTACATGGGGTGCGATTTATGACCTGTTAGGGTGGCGGAGACATCCCGTCTGACCCAACATTAGTAGCTTATTTTCAAGGCTTTCAAAATAAACCTTCTCATTCTATCCAGTTCTGGGGAGACCGGGCTTTACTGTACCGTAACATTCAAACAACTATTCTTTGGTTCAAAGACCATTTCCGTATCCTTGGCATTTATTAATTATGAGAGGGTCCTCATTGATTGGGAAGATTAAATACACATACGACGACGGAGAATTACAGGGGCTTTTATCATAAGAAGATCCTGCATTCGAATCTCTTCAGGTGCCTCGGGAATCAATCCCATACAGAGGGCTTATACAAAATGCGATTTAGAGTCGGCCGTGGCCCATATGACATACGCTCAATAATACCATATATTAGCTCCCTTTTTAAATACATACACAATGCCTCGTGATACTAATGTCACAAATAGAGGACTTACACAATTATCAATTCCCTGCAATCAACTACCCTCCATAAGTAATGTACCAAGTATTTAACCACTACGCGTTCCTAGCGTGACACTTTAAGATTATATTTGCGCTCATTATGCGCTATGCATTATTTTAAGCCGAAAATGTCTTCCCAAGAACTGATAAAATCTCTTTAGTAACAATTCATATTATTTTAATTCACATATAAATCTTTCCGTGGTCGATAAATCGCTCCCTGTTTTAAAATATTCCGTTGAACCTCATTTCTTACACATACGTTAAGGCTTAACGTTCTTATGTTCATATCAATTTATTTGATTTTTATTTAACATTTCCATATTTAATTATTATTATTATCTTTATTCTTTATACAAGCTCAAAAGCTATTTCTTTCATATCTCAACTTTACTTTATTTCAATGTCTTTCATGATAATTAAATGATATTTCGCTTGCTCTTATTACATTTGTTAAATACATTAACCCTTTATTCACCTATTTCCTCTACGGGATTTATTCTTTACATAATTATTTATAATTTCTCAATTTATTTTATTATTGTTCAGACCGTATTCTTGATTATTCAGCATTTATTCATTAAAACACATCCCTTTCACTCCAAAACTCCGGTGGGTTTTGTACACAATCAATTTCTGACACCAAAATAAAAATGAATTTAGTACTCACATATTTTCCAGATCATCCCTGATCTTAAATCTGGTGCGGTGTTTCATTTTTGGGCCCACTTTGAACTTTTTACACCATATTAAAGGTATTCATCTTACGTAAAAACACAAATAAACATATATCTAAAACACTTAATATTGACGACATTTTTATATACTGATGTGTCCCTTTTGAACACATAATAAACACTAAAAATATTATTTAACACACAATCTTGATTATTTTACACTTCACAACGATCACTAGGCCGTGTTTCTGAGCCTCTCACACGTGATCTCCTTAAATTCCCGTTTCCAAGGGTGGAATTTATCCGATGTCGGCTTCCTATTCTGAAGAATGCGAAAGTCCCGAAACATCTACTGTTCCCTGGAGTTCAATTCTGCTATTCCTATCCTGGATAACCGGCTATTTATCTAGCTTGAACGGCTTGTCTGTAGATCTGTCTATCGATCCTAACGAAAGTCTATATGGATCGAGGTCTCCTCTAAGACCTATAGAATTAGTTTATAGCAGCTAGCACTTCTCGATTCTAGTACTATTAGAATTGTTCGCCTGCTTTCTGGAGCTAATGTTTATAATCTCCTATTCTATTTATTTGAACTGTTTTAACACTCCTACGTTTCGAACCGTATTCTGTTCTTCCTTTTTAGGTTTCTTCAATTTAAATAACAGTTTATCTGTCTGGTACGATACTTCCGTACGTTATAATTTATTCGTTCGTACAATTAATGACCTATCGCCTTTAAGTCCGACGTTCGCAGCCTACTCTGACTATGTCTTGCGAATTTTCACTTTAACTTGTATACAGTCGGGCCTAAATCCTATAATTAGGATTTTCCTAATACTTCACTGCGGCGATACTTTAAAATTTCGCCTTGAATGCTCCTTATGGAGGCAAGCAAGTCGTTACTACTGTGACGCCTGTGGCTATCGGATCTTGCTTCGGCGGTGTAAAACAGCGTTTCTCCCCTCAAGGAGTACTGGTAGCTGTTATCGATGTAACGCAGAGTTACGTCCCTTCACGGACTGTCGGAATGACTTCTTCTACGTCGTGGAGCAGCACTTCCCTTCACGGAATGCTCGTAGGACTGCATGCGATGTGACACAGTGACGTGCCCTCTGGCTGTCTGAATACTGCATTCGGTGCTTATACTTGGTGCGCAGTATGACCTCCCCTGAGGTTCATACGTTTGAAGACTTTGATGCAGCACCTCCGGTCACGGAGTGCTCGTTGTAACTGCTTGTGTGGTGCGACACAGTGACGTGCCCTCTGGCTGTCTAAATACTGCATGATTGGCTTGAAAACGCCCGAAGCTTTATACTGTTTTACTACAAAAAAATAAGACTCAAGCCTTTCCTGTGGTCAACTTCTAAAATAATGGTGCCACAAATATAAAAATTATACCTTCCGAAAGCTCGTCTTCTCAATGTCACATGATCTTATTGCACCTAAGAATCGATCGTGCAATTCGGAGATATTAATTAATTTCTCGTCCTCAATTGTGTGGGTGTTGCATTCTTTTTGCTCTCTCCCCTCCACAGAGGCTTAGGTAATTCCCCTATGACGTCGTCTTACGTCGGCAGTTTATTTCTGCACAATTATTACATGGTTTCTCTATACTGAAAAATCTCTCATTCAAAATGATTCACTGTGCTGTGCTTGTTTACTCATTATTATGCTCGTAAACGTGTTAATTTTAATTATTCCTCTTCTGGTGCATATGCGGCGTTGTCAAAATCCAGCAACGTCAGCTTGAATTCCGATTCAGGCTTCTCTTTCTATCACGGTGGAAATTTCCACTCAGTTATTAATACTCGTGACCAGCCCTCTCTGAAATGTCGAGTGGGGTGATCTCATCTAAGGAACATCTGTCCCTAGTCGCTTGCACAATGTTAAGCTATATTCCTGGCTTAAAATCTCTCTCCGTTCCTTTAAGAAACTATACGTTTCTTTCATTTCTTCCTTAAGGACATGGATTCGACCGTCATGGACCCTATGGCCCATGGGTTCAATATATATGTATAATTATTTCCATAATAACTTATATATAAAAAAATCGTAGATAGACACTAGTAAAATAGTCGGTTCAGTTTCGCCTATCCAAACTCGAAAAACGGCTTAACTACTCAGAAGAAAACACGTGAGATTTACACCATGGGAAGGAGTCTATTATCGTATCAATAGATACACGCAAACCATTAAATCAAACGATGATCTAGCCAAGAGCCTACCAAAAACGAATTAAAATAACACAAGCTGAAGACTGAACGAACTAAAGTTTCAGTTTTAAAAAAAAATCTCTAATCTAAAAGAAATATGAAAGTAGGCTACAAATGCCTCGACAATCAATTCATAATTGTTCTCGCTGGACGATTTCTACGATTCCATACCCATGGAAAATAATGATGAAAATGAACTATCATTTCTAAAAGAAAGAAATGTCTACTAGAATGTCATAAGTCCAAACGAAGAGTATCACTGAAATATTTTTGTAATAGTTCAAGTGCACGTGTGTGTGGCCATCTTCTTCCTAATCGCTATTCTTATACAAAAATATCGTCGTCTTGGTCCTAATTATGCTGCAGATGTCTTCCCAACAAAATTCAATGCTTGGTTTTATTTCCAAAATTTTCAACAAAAAAAACACAAGTAATGCTCTAAATAGCATTACGTTTACTGTTAACTACAAAATAAATTACACTCTCCGACATAAATGATACAAGGAACCAAATCTAGTCTTCGAATGAATTTCATACTGTTTAATAAAATATTGGTGGAAAGGGACGAACTAAAAGTGACAAAGTCTACTGTCTACAAGAAAGAAAAGTTTTCCAGCTACCTTGGGCGATGTTCTGGTTGAGATTGAAGAAAGTAAAGGAATATACATTCCTTTCAGGAACTGGACCCTCATCCCTGAGTAGTCCATGGCTGGAGCTGTAAGTCGTCGAACCAACTTCCTCCTAACTCGAAAACCACTGTCTACGAAACGGAGTTCCTACATATTACTTGTACAAGGCTCCCTCGACGTTATCAGTAAAGTAGTTTCGTTCATTTGGAGTTGTTTCTTCATTCTCATGTACTTCAAAACCACTGGATCAGAACGAACGCCTACAATCGCTTCTTTTTCTTCATTGTAGTATTTATAAGGTTGTCATTCCAAATGATCAATCCTGCCTCTGCATTGCATTCCTGTACTATCTGCTTAGCCCAACATTGCTGCAGCAGCTAGATTCTCAAAATAAAGTCCAGTCGTATTGTTCTTGAAAATACTAATGCTTTCCTGCATTTCAACCATATATGTAGTAGATTTCCTCATCGTGGAGTTTGTCCTGACAAGTCCATGCAATAACTAAGCTCACTCGTATATATCTATTTTCTGGGTTATGCCAAACACGCCAGAAATACGAACAACCGCATGTTGCTATGAAGCAATCCGCCTGTTCGCTCCGCGCCGTGATTAGAGTACACTCGTACGACTGCGTGTTTAACGAAACTTTTCTTACAGAGACGATAGCACGTTCACTCCGTGTGTCACAAAACTCAAGTGTCTGTGATTTCAGAACTGCTCGCAGACACGCCACAGCGGGCAGTCTACACATGATACATCTCTCCTTGTATCGAGGTTGACAATCGAACTCTGTCGATTATCATCTTATATATGCATCAGACAGTTGCAGAAATAAGTTAGTGAGCATGTCCTGTCCACGTGATCAAGAGCATGGCGGGATTGCCTATCTATCTCCTAAGTGAATGACGAGTGTATTGCTCCTCAAGCCTGCAGCCAAATTAATGCCAAACAATAATTTCAAAATACGTCTCGCTGTCGTATCAGGGTTCAAGTATACAGCAAAATACTGGCTTCGTGACCTTACAGTAGGTACCATCCCGGCATTTCCCCGAAGACGAAGTGGGAAACCACGGAAAACCACTTCGAGGATGGCTGAGGTGGGAATCGAACCCCCTCTACTCATTTGGACCACCCGAGGCTGAGCAGACCCCGTTCCAGTCCTCATACCACTTTTCAAATTTCGTGGCAGAGTCGGGAATCGAACCCAGGACCTCCGGGGTGGCAGCTAACCATGCTGACCGCTACGCTACGGAGGCGTACATTTAGTAAAGTGTCGTAAATATAGATGAGCTCTGGCACAATCACATGATTTATTTTGAAACAGAGAGGATAATAAGCTTCTCACTTCTTAACCAATCGTAACGCTACCATGTGGTGACGCGAAGTCAATCGTTTAACTTCGGCTTTCACTCAGAGCCCTGTTCCTAACTGTCTGTAACGTCAAGTGAGATCAGTACATTGGAAAAGGAGTGGGGAGTTGTATGAACAAGCTGACGCAACAAGAAGTGGGGTGTAAAGTTACAGGCAGCAGGTGTGAGAAACATGATTCTTGCAGAGACAAGCTGAATCCTGTCACGAGGCAGCGTATGACGTTACAGGGAGTGGTTGGCTGTACTGATTTTTGACGAAGAGCGCTATAAAATTCAGCAATATTTTCTCAGATTTCACCCTAAACTAGGAATCGGAGAAAATTGTATGTTAAGTATCACAATAATATAAACGTGACGCAAGTTGGCCATTAACTGTCAGACCCCTCTCTGTTGACCTTTCTTGGTTAGTTTCCGTTCTCTTCGAACACAGATGCCATCAGAGTGTCATGTGACCTAGCAAAAACCCCTAAAACGTACTAGATTTACCAAATTCTATCCTGATTCTCCCAAAATGGTTCCAAATATACCAAGATCCCCCTAGAATTACCCAATTCTGTCCACATTCCCCCAAAATGGTTCAAAAATATACCAAGATCCCCCTATAATGACCAAATTCTCTAAAACTCTTTGAATTCTAAAATATATCTTAAAATTTTCCAAAATCATTTTAAAACTACAAATATTCCTTAAATCCTTCAATTAACTAGCATTCTAGACTTTCTCTCAAGAAACAGGCAATACTCTACATTCAAATACCTAGACAAAATGTTTTTACCCTAGGGCAGATGGGTGTTACGTTACCTAGTTCCTCAAAGCAGCCTACCCGAGCGGTCTATACCCACATTTTCCGTAAAAGTACACAAATTTAGGGTCACACCTAGTGGAACATGGGTTGGTGTTCAAGGGTCTTCATAACCATGTATGGCATAGTTTTCACTTACTTGTACAAGGCTCCATCGCTGTTATATTTTCTGTCGATTTTCCTTGGTCAACACTTGTTCTCTTTTCGCCACGACGGTATTGGATTCTCCCAGGTCCAAGGTGTTAATACCACGACCGCATCCTAGGCTTTCCGACCACTGTAGTGTAACGGTAGATGTGAGTCAACGAACGGTAACGACCAATACTCTAGACACACGTGACACGGTACCTGCGAGGTTCCAAAAATCCAATCAAATTTATCAAAATGCACAAGGTATCTGAAGTCTCTAACCAAATTGGGCTAATGACTGATGTATCCCAAGTTAACAACCAAACGGTGGTAATGACCGATATGTCCCTAAGTTTCTAGCCGCACGTGCTGATAACTGTGCATATTACCCGAAAATAAGCAGATCATGGAACTGATGACCTAGATGTCCCCAAGTTTCTAGCCATAAGGTGCTGATGACCTATATGTCCCTCAAATTTCTAACCACACGGGGCTAATGACCTATGTCTCTCAATTTCACAACACACCCAACTACACGGGCAAAATGACCAAGATGAAGCAATAACTAACTAAACTGAATACACACATGCGAGTACACGGGGCTGATAACCAAAATATTTTTAGTCGGTCAATCCAGGATGACAGCAAAACGCGGCTGCTCGTTATTACTCCAGCAGCGAGCCATGCTAGCACAGTTGTGATAAGAATTTTCCAAGCATGGTTGTTAGTTTGAACCGGTATTTCCGAGAACGGTATATCAGCAGACATTTGATACGATGCAGCTGTTTATCGTTCTACGATTGTGTCAGCGAAACATGTACCAACTTGCCAAGACGCAAGAATGCTGCATCCACAGAAATTTGTCTCGTGCAGGTGTTTGTAATTCTACGATTGCGTCAGCGAACAGGATCAATTTGTCAAACCGTCGGAACGGACAAGGCATACGAAGAGGTCTGAGAAGTGAAATTGCTATGGAGGAGGAGGAGCGGGGCGTTTGGTGGAAATAAAGACCACGTGACTGCATGAACAAGCTGATGCGACAGAAAGTGAGGTGTATAGTAATCAACTTCTGGGTCATTGACCTGAGATTTCTCAAACAAATAATCGGAGAATGTTGTGTGATGACTCAAACGATAGGAGGTCACGCCCCATCTCCGAGGGCAACTCTTTTTTCAAATGTTCGTTTAGGGCCTAAGTGTAAAACTCAAAAATAGTCGATATCTCTTGATCCAATGATCGGAGAAAGTCGTGTGAGGGCACAAACAAAAGGGGGTCACGCTCTCTATTCCTAGGACACGTTGTGTTCAAATTTTACCAAAAGTCCTAACTGCAAATTTTTTTAATATTACAATTTAGCTGAGTGGTGTGCAAGTCACAGACTTGTTTTAACACGCACAGCTAAGCAGTAGTACCAGTAAGAAAATAACATGTTAAATATTCTCAAAGATTATGTGTCTGGAAATGTGTGTGAGATCCCTGTGCTTTTAGCCAACGGTGTGTGGGGGAATGAGAGCGGCGGACGCGCAGGGTAGTTGAGCGAGGTATCTCTAGTCGGTTAACCAAAGATGGTGGAGGTCAGATTTCCAAAATCACACAGGTTTAACCTAAATTATATGAATTCCCAAAAATCCACAAGAATTTTCCAAAATTCTCAACATTTACCCGAATTCCACCCTAGATTTTTCCAAAATTTCTTTGATTTACTTCAAATTTACCTGCCTTACAAATACCCACATTACTACAGACACCACAATAACACACATTATCAGACAAATTTTCTGCACACACCCAAGTACCCGGGGCCAAATGGCCACGATGTTCTAAACGTTGGTTATCAGACAAATTTAACACAGAACCAGGTATGCAGGGTTGTTGACCAAGATATTGAAAACTTTTTCCTAGCTCTGCCAAGTTATTTGAGGGTTGGAAAGGGTTACACTCAGCCTCATGGAGTTAAATATAAAAGAGGAGTGTTTAGATTTCCTCCCCATCCATCCTAGAAGTGGTTTCCACACGTCTATCCCAGACAAATGCTGAGATGTTACCTAAGACCACGACTTCGTTTTACGCTATAATATACCGAACGTGGTGGCTGAGAGCGTTAACTCGAGCCTCGCTGGCATCGAGAGAGCATTGCGTTTAATTGAACCATAGCTGTTCTGAAAATTGCTTTCATGGTTTTCCATTTTGAGGGTCCTCAACTGTTTATGGTATTGTTTATACTTACCTCTTCCGGGCTCTTTGATGTAATCTTACCTGTCCACCTCTGTTGGTAAACTCTTGTTCTTTTACGACTACGACGGTATTGGATTATCCGAAGCCTAGGGCGTATGTTAATCTATAGAGAAATGTCCTCTCGTTGGTCAGGCATACACCGTTACAGTAACCGATTTCACTCAAATTTTGTGCGATAATCACTGGGCGTGATTTTCATCGAGCGCGATTTTGTAGTGGGTGCAATTTGTAGTAGGCGAGATTTGTAGTGGGCGCTATTTATAGTGGGTGCGATTTAAAGTGGGGGGTATTTATAGTGGACGTCTCCCACAAATCCAACCCCTCGTCCTCGTCGTGGGAGATGGGCAACGTAATGAAGTAGGGGATTGCCTGTAGGGGTGTAGTACAGTGGGGACTTTGTGTGCCTCAAGACCGCTACGGTAGCTGTGAAGGCCCTACAGGAACCCTGAAGAAATTACGGCTAACGGGGCTCTGGTGGAACAACTGCTGCCTTGTAGTTTGGAGTTGGTTCTTCAAAGGCTAAGGGAAGAAACCCTGACAGAAAATCAGCCTGGTGCCTCAGGCCTAAGGTGGCAGTCCCTCCAAGGCACTCGGAGGCAGTGGGTTAATCACTCGCTCCTCTTAAATAAACTGATTACTGAAACTGAAGCGAAATTACAAAACCGGACGGATAACCTGATGACGACTTTTGGCATGAAGAGGACTACGAAAATCGGTTTCTGGAATGTGAGGACCTTGATGGAGAAAACCAGACTGAAACAAGTGACACGGGAGATGAAGAACTATGGGCTGGATATCCTAGGATTGAGTGAGGTGAGGTGGCCAGGATTTGGTGAAATACAGACAACAGATGGAATTACATTTCTCTATTCTGGGGGCGATGAGGAAGAACACAGGGATGGAGTGGGGATGCTGCTCAACAGAAATGCAAAGAGGAGCCTTATGGAGTGGAAGCCAATTTCTAGCAGGCTCATGTTTGCTAGGTTCAAGACAAAGATCAGGAATGTGATCATCGTCCAATGCTATGCGCCTACAGAACAATCGGAGCCAGAGAAGAAGGACGAATTCTACCAAATGCTGCGAGATGCCACAAGACAAACAAGTAAGAAGGACATTCGCATTGTTATGGGAGACTTCAACGCGAAGGTGGGATCAAACAATGAGGGGTTGGAGCAGATCATGGGTAAACATGGCCTTGGTGAGATGAATAACAATGGGGAGAAATTTACGGAATATTGCGCCAGCCAGGATTTGGTGATGGGTGGCACGGTGTTTCCTCATAGGCGGTCACCTGGGTGTCTCCTGATCAAGTCACAGAAAATCAAATTGATCACATCGCGGTGAGCAGGAGGTTCAGAAGAAGCTTGGAAGATGTTAGGAACATGAGAGGAGCGGATGTTGGTAGTGACCATCATCTTGTGGTTGCCAACTTCCGCATGAAGATCGTGGCAGTCCGCCGAAAGTTTATCACTCGGCACAACAAGATTGATGTGGGCAAGCTTAAGAACCAGCAGAGATTGGACCAATTTAAACTGGAGCTCAGAAATAAATTCCAGGTGTTGGACTCCGAGACAGAGAAGGATGTGGAGACTGCGTGGAGCGAGGTAAAGAATATCTTCGTGGAAACCAGTGAGATGCAGCTCGGGTACAAGAACTACCTGCGGAAAGAATGGATATCCGATCAGACCTGGGACAAGATAAATTATAGAAAGGAGATTAAGGCCAAGCTCAACACCTGCAAGACTAGGCAGCAGAAGGCTCTCACACAAGCAGAGTATTCAACAGCAAACAGGGAGGTAAAGAGGAGTGTGCGGAAGGATCATAGGAGGTGGATTGATGAGCAGGCGGTGAAAGCAGAAGAAGCGGCAAGAAGGGGGGGACGTTAAGGAGCTCTATGGCATCACAAAGATGCTTTCGAAGAATGGTTTTAATAAAACTAGGCCTGTGAAGAGCAAGACGGGCGAGATCCTCACGACGTGTGAACAACAGCTGACTAGATGGAGAGAACACTTTGCGGAGGTTCTTAATAGAGATAGAGGACCAGAAAGTAAGCAGCGAGGAGAAGATGAAGAGGAAGCAGAAAGTGACCCAGACATCAGCCTTGACTCCCCAACTCGGGGCGAAATACGGACAGCTTTGAAGCAGATGAAGTGCGGGAAGGCACCAGGTCTGGATAATATCCCAGCGGAAGTATTGAAAGCAGACCTGGATATCACGATCAATCTGCTGCACCCGCTGTTGGAGAAGATCTGGAAGGAGGAGAAAATACCAACCGACTGGAAGAAGGGGTTGATCGTCAAGTTACCGAAGAAAGGGGACACCACAAACTGTAACAACTGGAGGGGAATCACCTTGCTGTCCATTCCAAGCAAAGTACTGGCGAGAGTCATCCTGAATCGTATAAAAGACTGCGTTGAAAAAAAAAGGCTTCGGAAGGAACAGACTGGATTTCGACAACATCGCAGCTGTGTGGATCTCATCAACACCCTCCGAATCATCCTGGAGCAGAGTGTGGAGTGGCGGAATACCCTTTACCTCACATTTGTTGACTTCGAGAAAGCTTTCGACTCCGTAAATCAAAGAATCATGTCGAAGACCCTCGAGCAATATAAAATTCCAACAAAGATCATCAGAATCATGGAAGAGATGTACGAAGGGTATGAGTGCCAGGTTCTACACGAAGGCAAATTAACAGAAAAGATAAAGGTCAGTTCCGGAGTGAGACAGGGGTGTGTCCTTTCCCCCACTCTGTTCCTGTTGGTCCTGGATAGTGTGATGAAGAAGGTAATGGGAGGACGGAAGAGGGGTATTCAATGGGGTATAAATGACAGGCTTGAAGATCTGGATTTCGCGGACGACATTTGTCTTATGGCACAACGGTACCGAGACATAGAAGATAAGCTGGAGAGGTTGCAGAGAGAAGCAGAACGTGCAGGACTGATGATCAACACCAACAAGACCAAAGAGATGAGGATAAATACTGACGTCACGATTAGCTTGACAGTCATCGGAAAGGAAATTGAGCGAGTTGAGTCCTTCCTCTACCTTGGGAGTATAGTCACAAATGAAGGGGGAGCAGAGGAAGATGTTCGAAGCCGTATCAGGAAGGCAAATGGTGCCTTTGTCCAGCTCTACCCCATCTGGAGAAATAGAAACATTTCCAGGAAGACCAAGCTCCGCCTTTTCAATAGCAACGTAAAGTCGATTCTTCTCTATGGCTGTGAAACATGGAAAGTCACAAAACCGATCAACAACCAGCTACAGGTGTTCATTAACAGATGTCTGCGTCGCATCATGAATGTGAGGTGGCCGGACATAATCTCAAATGAAGATCTTTGGAGCATCACCAATCAACAACCGATTAGCATCCAGATCAAGGAGAGGAAATGGCGCTGGATCGGTCACACACTAAGGAAGCCGGACGGAGCTGCTGAGAGGGCGGCGCTAGACTGGAATCCTCAAGGTGCCAGGAAGCGAGGTCGACCTAAGAAGACCTGGAAGAGGACGATCGAAAATGAAATTGCAGAGGTGGACAAGAACTGGAGTCAAGTGAAGAGAATGGCCAGGAACCGTACTGCGTGGAGAAATTTCGCCAAGGCCCTATGCTCCGGAAGGATCGGCAGGAATTAACATGCAACATGCATTTATAGTGGACGCGATTTGAAGTGGGCGCGATTTAAAGTGAGCGAGATTTATAGTAGACATGACTTGTTCTATGTAAAGGGGGCGTTACGCCCTTTAGTTTGAGCCCTCACACACCTTTCTCCGATTACGCGTTTGCGAGATATTGACTATTTTATCAGGGCCAGGCGTTGGGTGCATTAGAGCCCGTACAGCTCCTCTACTACAAAAATACTTTGTTTTGTTCTAGGGATAAAAGGCATAGAGACCTTCCCTTTGAGCCGTTTCTCCGATTTATAGTTTAAAAATAAAGCCTTCTTTCCAAATAATTTTCTTTTTTGCAAAAAATAGAAAAATGCAATGTTTTATCTTAGGGATAAAGGGCATAGAGACCTTTCGTTTGACCCCTCGCACATTTTTCTACAATTTCTATATTAAAAAATATAGCCTACTTTCCAAACCGACAGTAGTGGCTACGCTGGCTAAAGCGCAGCATTAGGTCATGGGGCCAAGCTCTCTGCTGACTCGGTAGACGCGTGGGTTCGAGCCCCACCGTCGGCCGTCCTTGAAATGGTTTTCCGTGGTTTCCCATTTTCAGCACCAGGCAAATGCTGGGACGGTACCTTCTGACAGACCACGGCCGCTTCTTTCCACATCCTTGCCCAGTTTCATTCACCATCATTCATTTCATCTCTCATTAACTCCTCTCATGAGGTTGGTGTCAGGAAGGGCATCCGACCGTAAAAACCATCGCCACAAATACTTCCATCGCATCTCATCCCCGACCCCGTTAGAAAACGGGAATAATAAGGGGTAGACATACAATAGCCTACTTTCCAAATTTAAAAAAATCGCAAAAATCTAAAAATCAATACATTTTTGTTAAGCCTGGGAATTTGGGATAAATCTTATTTAAGGATTTTTTGGGAATTGGGGGGAATTGTGGGTGGTAATGGTGGGGTTGGAATTAGTGTTGGGCTGATAAGTGGTATCGTTATCTAAAAGAACCTCAAATCCGTGTCTTACATCTCTAATTAATAAGGGTAGTAATAAACATAAAACACTATCTTTTCTGTAAAGGGGGTAGTTTATTTATCATAAGAGTGGAAATAACATGTCCTAGGCAAAAGTGTCGTTACGCCCCTTCATTTAAACCGTCGCACGAATTTTTCTGACTATTGGTTCACGAGATATCGCTAAGCGCTGTATACAGACACTATGACAACACAGGTTAGTGGATTAGAATCTTCACTGTCTTTGTACTCGCAATGTCCATGATAATGGTTGCACACAGCTGCCTGAGCGATAAAAAATACTTTATGATGATTAAAAAAGTACTTTTAAACACAGATACGAGGGATGTTCGGAAAGTTGGGGTCTAGAACTGCCACTGTCTCTTTACTATGTTTCTTTAATAGGTTAATTTAAGGTGTACGAGTTATTTGCCCACAGCACCCCAAGCTTGGTGGTGAGGCTGCCTCCTACGCCTCCTAGCCTACGGCTTTCTGTTGGAGTTATCTCCGTTATCCTTTGAAGATCCCTCTCCACCCCAAGGCAGTGGTATTCCTCTGTATTTAACCCCAGAAGGAAGGGTTGTCTCTTATGCCAACTTCGCCGTACCAAAAGTCTCTTCTTCTGCCTCAGTTGCCGTTAAGGACTTCACCAGAGCCCCGTTAGCCGCTACTTTTCAGAGTACATGTAGCCTATGGCCTTCAAAGCTACCATAGCGGCGAAAGGAAGTTTTAAGCAATATATGTTTATCCTGCAGAAGAGAGCAATCTGTGAGATATTTGGTTTACCCCTTTTGACATCTTGCAGGAACTATTTTTAAAAATTCAGAATAATACAATTTACATTATTGTACTTATTTAACACGTCTACAGTATGTACGAGTAAATTAAGATACAAATTCTAACTGGAAATAACAATGTTGTAAAAAATTCTGATGTGCATTCGCACAACAATAGAAATAAAATGGATGTACACTGTCAATATTATAGAGGAACTTTCAGGAAAAAAAAACCATTAAATACTGCCTCCAAATATTTTAACTTGTTGCCCCCATCTCTCAGAAATGTCAGAAGCATTTCCACGTTTAAGTCAAAATTGAAAATATGGCACACAGACAAGGCAATGTATTCTACAGAAGATTTTGAGACAATGTGCACAGAGATATCATGAGTTTTGTTGTATATTGAACATTGTATTTAAATGTATTTCTGAAATTACGTATTTTATGACTTGGCGACTTGAACAGGGTGTATAAAACAAGCGTCAGAAACTTTAGGGATTTATTCCTGACATCAAAACATTACAAAACGTCCATATGAACCTGGGTCAGAAAATCCTTCCTTGGGGAGTTATGAGAGGGTAGTATTCATGGCATACACCGGATACATTTACCAAAACCATTTACTTTTACAAAAATTGCTCAAAGTGACGTTCTTCTGCTTCCATGCATCCCCGGAGCCTGCGTTCCATACTTTGCCGTACTATGTGGAACACTTTTGGAGTGTTCCGTATGTGGTCAAATCCATTGTGGATACGTTCCCTCAGAACATCGACATTGGGTACGGGAGTTTAATACACCAGGGATTTTAAATGTCCCCAGATAAAAGAAAATCAATTGGATTCAAATCTGGCGATCGGACAGGCCACGCTATGGTTCCCCCTCAACCTATCCACCTGTTCGGAAACTGGTTATTGAGATACTGGCGTACTATCCGTGTAAAGTGCGGTGGAGCACCATCGTGCATAAACTACATTCGGTGGATGATGTCTAGAGGTACAGTATCAAGTAAATGAAGCAACTCATTTCTGAGAAACTGTAGATACGTGTGTCCAGTAAGACGTGGTGGAAAGAAGATGATCATGGATGATTCCACCCAGCACGTTGAGGCTGAACCTCTGTTGATGTTTGTCGAACTTCATGAGGGTTTCCATAAGCCCAGACGTGATTGTTATGATAATTGAAGATACCATCACGTGAAATGCCAGCCTCATCAGTGAATGGGATACATGCTAAGATTTGCAAGAACACAGCACACTGCCCTAACATGCGTTGACAGAAAGTTATTCTTGGCTGAAAGTCTGCATTTAATCCCTGCACCCGTTGAAGATGATACGGATACAGAAGATTTCCATGCAGAATGTTCCAGATCGTCATGTGATATACGCCTTCCTTCTGTCAATTCTCCTTGTACTACAGTAGTTGGTGGAGTTTCACCTACAGTACGAAGTGCTCGTTCTTCAAGCTGAGGCCTTCGTACATCACGTGGTCTCCCACCATCTGCTACTCTTTTCAAATACGCCTGTCTCTAGCAAGTGTTGGTGGATTCGTACAAACATTCTTGCCTCCCAGGGTAACGTTCAGCATAAAGTTGACGTGCTACTATCGCATTTCCATCTTATCGGCCGTACAGGGTGTTCCGATTCAACACGGAACTGTAAAATGGGTTGCCTACTCACCCGCAATCGGCTTGAAATCTGTTCGCAGCGCGCTAGCGACAGGGCTGAGTTCAATTTCACTGATTACCGCCTTCTTATGCAGCATTGCAAAGTATTTTGCTCTTTCAAAATATATTTTCACAGGCTTCACAATAAGTTTGAATGATTTCGATTTCAGAACTTGTTATTTTACGTTTCTGTTAATGGCTTTTGCAGAGCATTTCTATGAAATAAAATTTTATTTTACAATATAGTTTATTACAACACAATGTATTTTTGTGTTGTATTTTATTTACAACACAATTTATTGCTTTTAACCCAATACCACAAAACGAGATAAAATTTGGAAATGATTTGTTACAAAATTGAGTTTAATTAAGAATAAGTTTCAACGATTTCTATTTCAGAACTATTTACCTGTAACAATGTAAAATGATAGAACGACGAACACAGGCAGTTTAATCTTACTTCATACTCCAGGACATCTTGGATGATTTTACATTGGTGGAGTTGGACAGCATGCTTTTTCAACAAGATGGTCATCCAGCGCACTCTCCCAGACTGGCGAGAGAAGTTTTAAACCGTTTGTTTCCTGGCCGGTGGATAGGAAATGGCGGCTTTATAGAATTCTCACCACGTTCATCTGATCTGACCGTCCTGGATTTCTTCATTTGGGGCTACGTCAGGTCGAGAGTACTTTAAAGATCACCACAAACACCCAAGGAAATGGAGCTCGTCATTACCGAAACCTTTGCGGAAATTAATCCTCAGATGTTGTCGAACGCAAGAGAGAACTTCATGCGACGAGTGGCCCTCTGCTTGGAAAATGATGGACGCCACTTCGAACACCTTATGTAAATGTCCATTTGCAGTAGATGTAACGTCGGTGATAAATTAACTTTTTAGTCGCATAGAAGACTGATTACACTTTTGTAACAAATCATTTCCAAATTGTATCTCGTTTTGTGGTATTGGGTTAATAAGCAATAAATTGTGTTGTAAATAAAGTACAACACAAATATACATTGTGTTGTAATACACTATGTTGTAAAATAAAATTTTATTTCATAGAAATGCTCTGCAAAAGCCATTAACAGAAACGTAAAATAACAAGTTCTGAAACAGAAATCGTTTAAACTTATTGTGAAGCCTGTGAAAATAAATTTTGAAAGAGCAAACAACTTTGCAATGCTGCATAAGAAGGCGGCAGTGAAATCGAACTCAGCCCCGTCGCGTCGCTAGCGCGCTGCGAGCAGATTTCAAGCCGAATGCGGGTGGGTAGGCAACCCATTTTACAGTTCCGTGTTGAATCGGAACATGCTGTACATGTAGTGCATATCCGTAATTTCAATCTCTGTAGGCCTATACATCTTCTGCTAGTGTAATGTGTTGTGATGAACGTTACTCTAAAACCGAACAAACGACAATCAGACAAAAAAAAAATGCCATGACCAACTGTACACAAGAATGTGAGTACAAATGCACATTTGAGGTACATTACCCGACAAGGAGTCACTTCAGGGAAGTCCTTTCCTAACTCCCTAACGAAGGCTTTTCGGACCCATGTTCATATGAACGTTTTGTGATGTTTTGATATCAGGAATAACTCCCTAAAGTTTCTGACACATGCTTTTATACACCCTGTATGTATATAACGTATTGCCATAGAGAAATGAATGAATGAATGAATGAATGAATGAATGAATGACTAGTCCTGCCTTAGCAGAAGCTTTGTATAGCTACCCATTGTAGTACTTATAACACTATCAACCGTCTTTAATTTCCTCATTAAAGGACTCACTGTCAACTTCCTCTTAACTAAAGACATAATTAGGCACTTTTTGAGCAAACTAGTCAAGAGCAATTCAATACATCAACATCTGGTCTGAGGGCTGGTACGAAGTACACTCAGCCTCGTGAGGCTAAACCCACCTCAGTCATCCTGGAAATGATTATCCATGGTTTCCAATTGTTACTCCTGGCACATGCCGGGATAGTTCCTAACTTGAGGCCAAGACCGCCTCATTCCCAATCCTTGACTGAATTATAAATACACGCAAAACAAGAGACACCACAATATTTTAGGTTATCAGACCAAATTCTTCAGTCCAAAGGACATGAGGCTAAATAACCATGATGCTCAACCCCCTCAAATGAAATAACAGTTGTTGTTGTTGTTGATTCATTGAGGGGCTTTGCGACATCGTGATCACGTAGCCCTGTGTACTTTTGTGTGTGTGTGTGTGTGTGGAATTTGTCAGATAACCTGTGTTATTGTGATGCTGTATTAGTGTGTCTGGTTGTAATTCGGATGAGGATTGGTAAGGAGGTGACTGTGGGCCTAATTTAGGAACCATCCAAAGATTCGACTGGAGTAGAAGTGGGAAACCACGGAAAACCAGTTTCAGGATGACTGAGGCGGGAATCAAACCTGCCTCTTCTCATTTTTGCCTCACGAGGCTTAGAGTACCCCGTTCCAGCCCTCAGACCAGAATTACATTTCTTTGCAGAGCCGGGAATCGAACCCGGGCTTCCGCGATGACAGCTAAGAGTGCTAGCCACTACGCAACGAGGCGCAGACATGAAACAACAACAACAGAACTTCCAAGCTGTGTACAGTTGTAGCCATAGTTCTAAACTAGGACGCTTTGCCCTTCGAGTCACACACATACTGTTTGTAGGCCTATACCTGTGCCTAGTAAACTAGGTTACTGCCTATTATAACCACGCGACCTATAAGGTCGGGAAAGCGAGAAACTGCCAGATGGGGAGCATAGGCCTAATTCTCTTTAAGTATCACGTCAACAGTAAATGAAGTGAATAATCAGGTCGTCGTGCATGCGTTGAGACGCTCTATAAATATTTTTGTTTCAAAGCATCGAGCTGAACAATGTGTCTTGAGCGGGAGGGAAGAATAGACCAGTTGAGGATAGGCCTGCCGTGTGCGCGCAGGCGTCTGGGGACAGGAGGTGTGGTCACTAAATCCGCGCTCAAACTCGGAGACGTCAGTATAACATCGTGCTACAGGCGCCGTGGTCGGTACGTATCCAGTCACTCCCCCTTCTTGTCGCATGTCACTCATGGACACCTGTGGAAGTTTCGAATAAGAAACTTGTTTGCAAATTGCAAGTCCAGATGTGTTGTATATGTACATATGTGTGTGGAGGTGTGACAACGCAGCGGGCTAGCTGCTAGCTGTTCACCAAGGTGGACCGGGTTTGATTCCTGGTTATTAATGCATGAGAGATTTTCTAGGTGAAAAGCCACGTTCAGTGGTTCGTTTCCACGTAAACAAGAGGTCCCGTAGCTTTCGCGAGGCTTTGAGCCACACAATAAAGGTCTATGTAGCAATGGTCATCAACACAGAGCGGATTGCTGTGGTATTTCTTGTTCAATTCGTAAGTTATGGAAACATAAGTGAATAGGCTGTTCTTGTTCATTCATTTGGGACTTTGCGACACGTAGTCCCATGGAGTTTCGTGTACCTGATAACCTGCGAAATTGTGATGGCTGTACTATTTATTATTTAGTATATGTCTTTGGTAGCGACGACGTTAGGGCTCATGAACCTCGCTTACACTTAAACACGTGATATGGTACATATGATACAATTTACTAGTGTGTTTATTTGTAATTGAGGCTAGGATTTGAATAGGACGAGACCGTGGCCCTAATTTAGGTGCCATCTCAGCATTTGCGTAGAGTAGAAGTGGTGCAACTGCGGAAAACCACTTGTAGGATGGCTGAGGTGGGAATCGAACCCCATCTCTTTTCAGCTCTACCTAGGTATTTCACGAGGCTGAATGAACCCCATTCCGGCTCCCAGATCAGAATTACATTTCTTTGCATTTCCAGGAATTGAACCCGGACCTTCGTGGTGACAGCCAAGCATGCTAGTCACTACGCCACGAGGTAGATCGTTTCTAGAGCAGGACATACTCATTTTTAATGAATTCTTTTGATACTTTCCCACTTTTAAAAAGTGATTCCAAATTTAAAATATCGCATTAAAAATAAAAATACACATGGTTTTATGTTGAGGGAATGATATTAAATGCGTTAAATTACCAATTGGGATAGAACCGGACGAACAGAAGCATCAGAAGATGATAATCACGAATCATGATGAAAATGTAATCTTGCAGGTAGTCCATCGCTGTCATAAGTAGCTGTTAACGTACTTTATAATACTTTTGGCACGTTTATGGCGAACTCAACAGTGTTCTATTGGGAGGTCTACCCCTTTCCCTTGGAAAGAACTCATATTGACTAAGTTTTTATTGCCTCCTCTTCTTTCTGATAAAAATACACAAAGATCCACCTTTCATAAGGTTAGGCTTGTCATTTCTGAAACGACCTGACTATGGACCATCCACCTTCAGTGTCTGATAGACACGATATTTACGTTATACTGTCTTTAATGAGTTTGTTAAGTACTATTACTAGGTTCATGTCCGGCTCCGTGGCTAAATGATTAGCGCGCTAGGCTTTGGCCCTAAGTGCCCCGTGTTCGATTCCCGGCCAAGCCATCAGGGATTTTAATCCCCTGGGGTTGATTCCCGTGGCTCGGGGACTGGGTGTATGTGCCGTCTTCATCATCACTTCATCCTCATTACGACGCGCAGGTCGCCCACGGGCGTCAACTAGAAAGACCTGCACTCGGCCTCTTCGGAGGCCACACGATTATCATCATTATCATCACTAGGTTCATGCCTGAAACTGACAAAATACTCTGGAAGAATATGCATGACGTTCACCAATGAGGAGGAACACTTGCCGCCCCTTAGTAAATTACTACAGAAACCAACACTTGCTGAAAGCAAATTGCTTTCCGAGTATTTTAGTGCCGGTATATACTCTCGCAGTAAATGCTCAAGAACGTCATTCTATAGCTGTCTATATTACCATAGTAAATGAAGTGCAAATACGGGTTAGAATTTACTCTCACGTCGAGCATGGAGTAAGTCAAAAGTAATTTGCAGAATGCTATGTTTAATTGTCGAATAACGCTCAACGAATATACATAATAATTACATTTGAGCACTTTGATTTCTTCCCATGGTATTGTAAAAACAATTTTAACTATAACGCATTCCAAGTGATTTGCGGTAGAATTAATTGGCAAGCCAGAGAAGCAACACGTGCTACCGTTAGATAGCTTCACACCAAAAGAATAGTGCAGTGTACATTTCAAAACTCAGATAAATTATGCATCTTTGTAAGAAAATTAAGCTGCAGGGCGCGAGTTCAAGTCCGAAATAAGGTATGAGCTTTGCTGAAGCTCGCTTAATATGAGGATTAGTCATGCCAATTACAGTATTGTACTTATCAAATATTTAGAAGAAAGTTCGTAAGGTAAAGAAAGGACCTGAACCACACATCAAAGACCCCGCACTTAATAAATTATTTTAAAATATCTCAAGTGAATTTCGAGACAGGCGAGTGTGGGTATAACCTAAAGTTATCAACTCTCCCTCTGTTAGCTCAGAATGCATAATTTCTATGCCAAATCTGTTAGCTCACGGCGCTAGGATGATTAGGTTATCAGAGAAAGCAATTGCATGGTTTAACAAGATGTTCTGTGAATAGTCCATCTCGTGGCGTAGTGACAAGCATTCTTGGCTGTCACAGAGGAAGTCCAGTGTTGATTCCCGGCTCTGCCAAGAAATTTATTTCTGGTCTGAGGGCTGTAACGGAGCTCACTCAGCCTCGTGAGGCAGAACTGAGAAGCGTTGGGCTTGATTCCTACTTCAGCCATCTTAGAAGTGGTTTCACCATTTCTATTCTAGGCGAATGCTGGTATGGTATCTAAATTAAGTCTATGGCCTCCTCCTACCTAAATCTAGCACCAATTACAAACACACACATTAGTACAGCCATCACAATGACATAGGTTATCGGACAGATTCCTCAAACAGCTAAATACACGGGAATACATGACCACTTTGAATACACCAACAACAACATGTTCTGTAAAGAACTAATCTCTTACGTTTATTTGTAAACTCAATGCCCCATTTGTATCTTTTGCTATTGTTATGCAGTAATAATCAGTAAATAGGTGTGATGTTAATTTTGTATCATATAGGCCTACTGGCAATACTGTAGTCTGAGAAACCCTTACGCACCTAAATTTGATATTCGTGAGCAGGAACGAACTGTGCCACATAACTCACATTGTGTCCACCTCGTTGCGTAGTGGTTAGCACTCTTGGGTGTCACCATGGATTCCCGGGTTCAATTCCCAGCTCTGTCATCATCATCATCATCACTGTTACAACAACCCTTTGTGGGCCTTGGCCTTCTGAAGAAGTTTCTTCCATTCTTCCCTGTTCAGTACCGAGCTCCTCCAATTGGAAATCTTAAGGATCTTAACATATGGGCGCCCGCAGAGGGGGGGGGGGGCAAGGAGGGGCCGTGGCCCCCCTCTGGAGTCCCAAGAATATTTCGATTGTTCATTGTCACACCTGTTTATTTTATAAATTGAAGTTACTGATCGTTAACTGATTTAGATGTAGGGATAATTCCATCGTCTTATTTAACTTAGTAATTTTGGATTATCTGAAAATATCTTCAGTTATTTAGAAAATCGACGAACATTACCATTTTAACGAACTACTTGATTTTTAATTTTGTCGATACATGGTGATACAACTACTTTTTACCTGTTTTTAAGAAATGAACATCATTACGATGATTCACAAAGGAAAGCGAACTTCTAAGGACAACATCTCTGAACGAAAAGAAACTGTTTCTGCCATTCATGCCATAAAGATTATGTAACCAACGGTTTCAGAGCAGCCAAATAATGAATATCATGAAGCAAGTAAGAAATTAAACGAAAATTGCGAGGGGTATGTCTCATCATCACCTAGTGACAGGTAGGAAATGAAATGAAAAATATTATGCCCCCCCCCCCCCCCCACCCTGGAAAAAATACTGCGGGCGCCCTTGTCTTAACATCCTCTCTCACACCTTCCCATCTGAACTTTGGTCTTCCAACTTTCCTGGTTCCTTCTGGCATGGCATTAAATATCTTCTTTATCATTCTGTGGTCAGCGCGGAGTTCATGCCCCGTCCACTCCAGACTTTGATCTTAATAAATCTGACAATGTCTGGTTCGTTGTATAATTCATAATTAAATCTTCTTCTCCCGACACCATATTCCTCTTCTGTCCCACGAATGTACCTCAAGACCCTCCTCTCAAATATGCCCAGTTGTCTTTCATCTAATTTAGACAGTGTCCAGATAGATGCACCATATGTTAATGCTGGCCTCACTGTGTACATCATCATCTTAGTTTTTCTGAACAATAACATGGGCTTCAGAATGTTTTCTGAGACCATGAGAGCACTTATTAGCAGAAAGTATCCGCTTCTGTACTTCTGAACTTACATCTTTCATACAATTAACCTCTGTTCCAAGGTAGGTGAAGCTATCCACAACTTCAAACTTATATGAACCAAATTGTATGGATGAGAGTTCATTAGGATAGCCTTTCTTGGTTACTACCATGTACTTAGTCTTGTTCTCATTAATCTGAAGATTAATCTTTATTGCGGTTTTCAAAACTTGTGAAGGCCTCATTCAGTGCTTTTGGTGTTTGTGCTACTATGCCAATGTCATATACACAGCCTATGCTGAACATTAACCGATTTATACGATATTTATATGATGGTTCCCCTTGTGTTGATGCCAGCAATTCTAATAACCATTTCCAACGCTATGTTGATCAACAAGCAGGACAATGAGTATCCCTGTCTAACTCCATTCTTGGTGATTATAGGATTTGATAACATATTCTGTATCTTAATTTGACTGCAAATGTTATCCATAGTAGCATTTACTAAGGCAATCAAATTCTTAGGGATCTCTAACTCTTCCATTGCTGCATAAATATTACATCTGTTAATACGGTTATAGGCTGATCAAAAGTCAATGATGAGATGGTGTGTATCAATTCCATATTATTTGAATTTTTCAAGTATTTGGCATATCGTGAATATTTAATCAGCAGTAGAACCTCCTTTACGAAATCCGCATTGATAATCGCCTACATTTTTCTACACATAGGTGCAAGCCTGCAAAGTAGAATGTTGAAAAATATGTTATAGGCCTATGCAATAGATAGAAGGCTAACCATGATGTCACCCTTATGTGTATAGGACAGATGATGCCTACCTTCCACTCATCAGGAATTGTTTCAGCAACCTATATCTTAGCCACAAATTTGTGGAAATATTTAATATAGCCTATAGACTACTTTCCCTGCGTTTCTCACTAGTTCTGACTGTATTAGACCCATTCCTGGGGATTTGTTAGTCTGCAACTTCTTCACAGCTAGTTCCACTTCCTCGATAGCTGGTATCAGCGCTTCTATTCCTGATACTCCTGTATTCACAGGAGGAAAGTTTCCATGGTCATCGGCTAAACCTTCGTTCAACAATTCATCAAAATGATGGTTACTTTTATGTGTAACTCTTCAATCGGTCAACACGAATTTGCCCAATGATTGATCGAGTACAATGTATATAATATGTAAAGAATACCCCTGAAAAAAATTACATGATTAGTTTATGATCACTATAATAATAATTATTATTATTATTATCACTTAACCATGTAAATCTTATCCAGGAGTGTTCTTTACATATTATATACATTGTACTCGTCCAATCATTGGGCAAATTCGTGTTGACCGAATGAAGAGTTGCACATAGGCCTAACAGTTTGTACAGGCGACACTGAAGGAATGGCTTCAAAACTTTACATCAAAATGATGGGCCCATCTTTCACAATAGTTTCCTCACTACTCAAGATTGTACCACCATCTCTGCACAAAAAATGTTCTAGGCTGGAAATCCTATCGACTGTTGTTTAACTTTCTATAGAAAGATCTCACGACATTCATTCCTCTCAACTGTTCAATTTCTTCCAACTCTTTCCCCTTATGCTCTATTATTTTTCTCTTCTGACTGATCTATAGTCTTCTACAGTTTGTCGGGTGTGGGTCCTATGCTACATCTACTGCCAAGCCTCTTTTTAAAAGCTGTTGCTTGTGCACACTCTTCATCAAACCAACTGTTGTACATAACTCTATCTGCTCTCCCTAAAACTTCATTAGCACTTTTAATAAGAGTATCTTTGAAGTTCTTCCATGTTCTCGCTATTAGACAGATCAGTCGGCTTCATTAAGCATGTTAATAGGGTCCATCAACTTGTCAATATTAAACTTTTTTGTATGGGATCTATGTACCTTCCTCGCGTTAGTTATTCGGCTTCTAATGGTTGCCACTATAAGGTAATGGTCAGAGTCAATATAAGCACCCCTACAGCTTCTAACATCCATTAAATTGGACAAGTGCCTTGAATCTATTAGAAGGTGGTCAATTTGGTAAAAAGTATATTTTCCATCTGGGGATTTCCATGTCATTTTATGTACTGTACGTCCTTGTGGTTAAGAACTGTACTACCCACTACCATATTTCTCGAGGAGACAAAATGGACAAGTAGTCTGACCAGTTATCATTGGAGTTGTTATGAAGGCTGCATTTTCCAATGCAAGGCTTGTATTCCTCTTCCATTCCTATTTTGTCATTCATACCACCAAAACTTATTTTACAGTCACTTCTAGGACACTCGTTGTATATTTCATCTAACTCTTCATAAAATGAATCCTTATCTTCATCACCCTTTTGTTCAGTTGGAGCATGAGCACAGATAATACTGTAGTTGAAGGACTCTCCTCTGATTCTAAGTACACACACTCTGTGTGATTCAGCTTTAAAGTCCATAATAATATGTTTTCCTTGTTTATTTACTAAAAAATCAGTACCAAACATGTGATTTGTTTAGGCAGCTATAGAAGATCATGTGATCCTTCTTCTCTTTTTTTTTTTTTTTTTTTTTTTTTAGCGTATGGCTTTTAGTGCCGGGAGTCTCCGAGGACATGTTCGGCTCGCCAGTTTTGTAGCTGCTTCGAGACGGACACCCAATGGGGGAGCTACAAGTACCGTTGGGGAGGAATGTTGGATGGGAGGGTCGAGGAGTTGGAAGGTAGCGGCTGTGGCCTATAGTTAGGGACCAACCCCGACATTTGCCTGGAAGGAAGATGGGAAACCACTGAAGACCATCTTCAAGGTTGCCGGCGGGGGGATTCGAACCTCCTCGCCTCCCGGATGTGAGCGACTGCCAACAGTCATGCCGCAACGACCTCGGCTAACTCACCCGGTCCTTCTTTTCTATCACTCTTTCACCTATCCATCTCACTTCTTGAATAGCAGCCATGTCTAATCGGTACATGTCTAGTTGGTCTAATAGTTTTTTAAGAGCTCCAGTCTGATGCAGGATTAAAACATTCCATGGTCCAATTCGTAAGTCCTTCAAACGTTTGCCAGACCGTCGCAAAGAGGTCAGGCCGGTTATTTTGCTTCTGATTTCGTAACAATTGATTTTTACAGGTTGGGTTGTCAGCCCAACGCCAATCCCCAGCAATCCTGGTGGGCCGAAGTCTCCCTTAGCTAATGGGTCCCAATTTTAAAGCGCCAGGAAGTCGCTTTTTCGCCCTTTCATGCACAAAGCGTACCATTTACCCAGGAGCCATGGTGTGGACGTGCATGCATCGGACGTGGTAGGAGTATATGGTATTACCTGTCTCTCATTAGCTATATACTGCCCCTTTGGCCCCCTTCCGGCTCTGCCAGGAACGGGGTACACTCAGCCACGTGAGGCAGAACTGAGAAGAGGCGGGCTCGATTCCCACCTCAGCCATTCTGGAATTGAATCTCCGTGGTTTCCCCACTTCTACACCAAGAGAATGCCTGGATAGTTCCTAAATTAAGGTCACGGCTGCCTCCTTCCCAATCCTCAACTGAATTTCAAATACACACACTAATACAGCCATCACAATAATACAGGTTATCAGACAAATTCCACACATACCAAAGTACACGGGGCTATATGACCACGATGCCGCAAAGCCACTCAATAAATCAACAACATAATGCACATTTATAAAATGTATCCTCACCCTCAAAAGTGGGCTAGACCCTCTAATGTAGTGGCGCTAGGTAGCGTAAACATTGCATTTCCTCTCTGATAGTGTGGATCGTACGAGTCCCTCCAGTGGATGATTATTATCAAAGTCGATCTGCACACTTGGTTTACACAATTATCTAGGCTAATTATCTAATTCAGTTAACTTATTCTTGAGCTGCATAGCAATGGTAACAACCATCCGGAAAGTCCTAAAGATGGAAAGGAATGTCGTGTGATGTTCAGTTAAGAATATATAGCCTACATTCTCATACAGGTGTGGGTATACTGTACTGTAGTTATTACTCATTTACCTTATCAAGGAGTGTAATTGAATGTTGGTTGTAGTAGCTTGTTGAAACACAACGTGGTGTATTATAAGTTGATATCATTGATTGTTGTTTTAAGGGGCGGAACAGTGAGGTTATCTGCCCCACTGTTAGGCTTATATGGCTATGGTAAATATTCATCTTATTTCCAATCATTACGGTACTTCCTGAACCTAATATCTACTCAATGTGCTACTTTGGTCGAGTGGTCTACATGCTTGGCGCTCACCCATGTAGCCGTGGTACGAATAAGTTATGTAAACCTGGGGTTTCTATTGGTGTTTTATTCAATTTGTTGTTCTATAACCCTATATAATTAAATCTAGTGCGTATTTTCTAATGGGAAATAAATGCGAATTACACAGCACGTTTTATTGCAAGCTTCCCCCAATGAGGCTAGTTCATTTTTCATACACCCGTCCCTTGGCTAAAAATACTTTACCTACTAGTAATATAAATAATACTATTTAGTTTACGCGTCAGAATATATGTTGGCTGTAGTAGACTCTATCGCGGAACAAGGACAAAGAATGGAAATCGTGGTGGTAGCATGTTGAAATATGTGGTGATATAAGTATATATAAGGTGCGTTCAAAAAGTAACGAGCCGGAGGCATAATTACAGAAACCAATACCAGTATGTTAGAAGTATTGGCCCTGGCTGTAGAGGCACTTGTCCCACTGAGACACGAGGCGGTGAATGGCTGCCTCATAAAATTCCCTGGGCTGCGATGTGAACCAGTTCCGCACGTACAGCTGGACGTCGGCGTCCGAGGTGAATCGTTGGCCCCGCAGAGCCCTTTTCAGGGGAGCAAACATGGCGTAACCACAGGGAGAGAGGTCTGGACTGTATGGAGGGTAGCCGAGAACCTCCCATTTGAATTTCTGCAGGAGTGCCGAGACTGAGTTGGCCGTATGAGGTCGTGCATTGTCGTGGAGCAGAATGACCCCACGGGTGAGATTGCCTGGTCGTTTTGTTTTGATCTCTTGGCGAAGGGTGATCAAGGTTTGCGAGTAACGCTGGGCATTCACTGTTGTCCCGTGCGGCATGAAGTGTATCTTGGTCAAATAAGAACGTCAGCATTACCTTTCCTGCACTCGTGTGGATGGCCTTGCCCTTTTTGGGTGGTGGTAACCCTGGATGCTTCCACTGGAGGCTTTGTCGTTTGGATTCTGGTTCGAAGTGATGACACCATGACTCATCTCCAGCCACCACTCGTGCCAGGAACCCATTCCCTTTCCTCGCATAGCGCTGCAGATGACCAAGACAGTGGGCCATTCGACATGCTTCCTGGTGTGGTTGAAGACTGTGGGGCACCCATTGGGCACACACTTTGTGCAAGTGCAGTTGTTCCTTCATGATGGTGTGCACACTTCCGACGCTCAATATGGCGTTCATTCACTGTCACTCGGCGGTCCTGGGTAATGAGTGCATCAACCAGCTGGACGTTATCATCGGTAATGCGGGGGGGGGGGGGGGGTGCGCCCCAGACCGGGCATCATTGGCTAACGACACCCGTCCTTCCCTGATGCGCTTGTGCCACGCCTTGACCCTTGCAAGGGACATGCAGTGTTCGCCATAAACTTGTGACATTCGGCGATGAATGTCCGTTCCCCCTACTCCTTCCGCTGTCAGAAATAGAAAAACACATCTTTGCTCTTCGTTTGACGACTCCATGTCACTGTTTGCATTGCGACTGGCAGCGTTGGACGATTGATGCATGCTGCTGCTCGCTTTGTATCGTCACGTGACGTGCACGCGTGCCCTCCAGCGACGGGTTGTGACCTTCCACGCTCTGGTAGGAACCACGCCTCGTTACACACGCCACGATTAGCCGATGTCGTCACCGGTTTGCGCATTCCAGCCTCCAGCTCGTTACTTTTTGAACGCACCGTATATAATATTTTCCATTGCAAAATGCATACAATAATATATGATTTATACTGTATTATAACGTCTAATTATAAAACAATACATAAAAAGAAAAACGAGTAAAAACCAACCATGCTTGGATTTCAAACCCAGGCCTTTGGGCGAGGTTCTGGCACGCTGACCCCTTGGCTGAATGTGACCGTCGCTAGAAGAATGTTATCAATAGTCTTAGTATACTACTACTACTACTACTACTACTACTACTACTACTACTACTACTAATAATAATAATAATAATAATAATAATAATAATAATCGTTTTACGTCCCTTTTAACTACTGCGGCTTTCAGAGAAGTCGGGGTGCTGGAATTTTGTCCCGAAGGGGATGTTAAACGTGCCAGTAAATCTACTGATACGGCTCCCTCGCATTTGTGCACCCTCAAATGCCAGCTGACTGCACCAGGATTTGATTCTGCACCCTTGCGCCCAGCAGTCTTTGTATAACTGCCTTGCATAAAATGTTTTGGAATGAGCGATTTCATCAACGTATTATGCCTTTGTTATAAACCATGTAACTTTTTACCAGCCCTTCTTGGGCGACTGATTTAAAACTTCCCAAAATCATCCTCCTATTTTTGATCGGAAGTACTTCATCATATACCACACAATTGAAATGGCAGGGTCGTGGAGTGTTGGACACACATTTGGTCAACCTAACTGGTATCATTTGGGCGTTCAACTATTAGGTGTAATTCCCTATAAAGAAAACTAATTATAACCTTCAAAATATGTGTATTAATATCAACTTTAAACATATGGCGGGGACTCTCGTCGAACAGACTATGGTTTACTATCTTCTCTCCTCGGCAATGACGAAAACATGTGACCCAAAATGAATGTTGGAATATAAAGATGTTTGTTACTCACTCATCGACGATCTAGCAGATAATCTACGAGACATGCTCGATAGATCAGTTCTCCCCAGCATTTCTAAGATTTTCCACACGTGGTTTGAGGTTAGAGATGTTTACTGGTTTACATAGCCACATCTCTGCGAGAGAAATGAATGTGCTTCCGTACCCAACTTGAATTGTGCTAACAGAGATAACATCGTTGTGATATGTAGCCGTTTCGAGTACATTCACAAGCCATGCTTTCAACAAAACTGTTTCTCCAAATAGGCCTACGCCAAATTACGAGAACGTGACCTTTCCAATCAGACGCTACAATAGAAGTGAAGCCCCGCTATACACGAAAATCCCACCTCTCATCTTGTAAACACATGTTTTCGTCTTTCTCCGCCAGGGTCATGATACCCTCCAACCCATACAAAATACACCAATAATCTCGAACCCATGTATATTTCTTACAACTCGTGGCGCGAAACTCTTCTCTGACGTCAGAACCTTACACAATTTACACAAAGCTTTCTTCAAGACAAGGGAAGTTATTCTCGGCCCAATCTAAATTTGGCCTAGAGTTTCCTGCTGTTGCAACATCTTGTAGCTTACCTACACAATCCGCTGTCTTGTATACTGACATCTCCCATACAAATTAAATGAAATATTCCTGACTGAGTCCCCGAGATACACAAGATATATATACACTAAATAAAATGAAATTCTACAACCTAAATGATGATGATGAACAAGAAAAGAAATGGTATGAACAAATTACCCTAACCTGACTTCTCTTGCAGTCAACCAAATAAGGGTTTGGGAACATTGTGACCGGAACAGTCACAATACGCCCCCATGTGATTCACACGGGTGAAACAAGTGTGGATCACAAACACTCAAACAAGCAACGCACTGAAAACACAAAGAATTACACTATTACATAAATAAACCATGGAAGACATATATACATACACACTTGTCAAATTTTCACACATTCTCACTCTCTCGAATGTCTTATTGTGTCCATTTCCTAGCCTCACTGATTTCTCTCAAGTGTCTTAGGTCTACCACTTCATTTTCTTCGTCTCATCATGAGACCCTATCGCTTCACAAGCCATGGTATTTGCCTGCACAGGCCTTATCATACCATCTATCCATCTAACACTCGATGCCACTTTGCTGGTTAGCATTCTTCGTCACATCTCTTGAGTTTTGTCATGCCATCACGTTATGTTGACTGATTCTCTAAGAGTCCATGCCATATTATTTTACAGAGTGATATCTACGGAGATTCCTAATATTATGTGTACTGACAGACTTACCATCCTGGTCCGTTAAACTATAGGCACACTCACCAATACGTTTAACCACCTTAAAAGGCCCCTGAAATAGATGAAAAAACTTCCCTATCTCCTTATCTACAGCTGAAGACGGATATGGAACCCTCAGAAGCACCTGATCGCCTACTTCAAAAGAATCAAACTTTACCCGCTTCTGCTGGCGCCTACGCTTATTCCCTGCCTTGATTAAGTTGTCCCTAGCCAGCTGGATACAAACATCCTTCCCAATCTCCTCTCCCGTGACCAAACCTAGCATTCTAGCAAGCTCATTGGTAGGCTTCCTACCATACTGAATTTCATAGGGAGTGCATTTTACACTCTCATGGAACGTACTATTGAACCATCGTTCAATATCTCCTAACTTGGAGAACCACGCATTGTGGCGATTGCTCACATAGGTGCGAAATACTCTCCCTAATTCTCTCATAACTCGTTCGGACAAATTCCCTTGAGGATATCGAATAGATGAGAATATGTGCTTGATACCCAATTCACTCAACTTGGTTTTCCAGATCTTTGAGGTGAATTGACTACCGTGGTCTGATAGTATCCTGAGAGGCACCCCAAACTCAGGTACATACTTATCAGTGATCTGTAGGACACAACCCTTCCCGGTCGCTTTTCTCAGGGGATACAGTTTGACGAGTTTACTGAATGCGTCAACAACCACGAAGATATACTGATATCCAAACTGAGCTTTAACCAATGGACCATACAGATCGACACAGAGTAAATCCCTTGGTTTTTCTGTGATCACCATTTGCCGAGGTCCCTCAAGAAACCTCGTTGGGCATTTACACCGTTGACACGAGTCACAACTTGCCAGAACTTTCCTAATCTGCCTTCCCATGTTCTTCCAAATGAAATGCTGCTGAACAGCAAAAAGAACCTTGCTTGATCCAAAATGCCCTAAAGCCTTGTGATGATACCAAATCATCGTTACCTGCAATGAGCTTGGCACACACACTCTCCAGGCACCTTCATGGCACAGCCTAGCCAAGAAACCACACTCCAACTTGTACCAATACTTTCCAACCTTAATTCTACTATCCACATCCATACCTCTCAACTGAGTCAAGATATCACCTAAGACCTCATCCTTCTCCTGCTCTACAAGCAGATTCCTTAAGCAGCGTATCTCATAATCACACTCGCTTACCTTGGTTACGCAGATAACAACACCTTCCTGTACCTCCAGTACCTGATGACCCTCATCACCCCCAATGTTTCTACTCATGAAGTCAGCCACAATGTTCTCAGTACCCTTAATATGCCTTACCTCAAAGTTATATTCACTTATAGCCAATATCCACCTTGACATCCTGTTCGAAGTGAGCTTGCAGGATCCAATAAAAAGTAATGCATGATGGTCAGTCAGTATCTGCAACTTACTGCCCAACACATAACTCCTAAACTTCCCTAGAGAGTATACGATTGCTAACATCTCTATTTCAGTAATTGTATATCTCTTCTCCGCCATGCTTAGCCCTCTGCTTGCTAATGAGACAATCCCTAGATTGCCCTCACTATCCTCCTGACACAAAATGCCTGAGATGCCTTGCATGCTCGCATCAGTCATCAAAATGTAGGGACAATCCAGACGAGGATACCTAAGCATGACAGTCTCTACAAAGCCTCTCTTCAACTCCTTAAAAGCCTCATCGTGCACCTGGGTCCATACCCACTTAGTACCCTGCTTCAGCAATTCCCTAAACGGTTCTACAAGACAGGAATATTTAACTACGAATCTACGAAAATAATTGAAAACCCCTAATATTGACCTCAATTGTTTGGCGTTACGTGGTGTAGCAGTGTTGTGAATCTTGTCTAATCGTGACTGTTCGGGAGACACCCCTTGTGTTGTGATAGTATGCCCTAAAAATGTGATTGATGTTGTGCAAAACAGAGACTTCTTAAGTTTAATTGTAAATCCCCCGTCCCTTAATTTCCCCAAAACAATGTCTAAGTGATCCAGGTGTTCCTTTAATGTGTAAGATGCAACAATTAAATCATCTATGTACATTGTCACAAACTCGTGTGTGTCCCTCCCTAACACTAGATTTAAGGCCCTAATCAACGCTGAACTGCTGGTCTTTGTTCCGAAAGGAACGACCCTGAATTGGTACAAACCACTCTTAAAGCTAAACGCAGTCAACTTCCTGTCCTGTTCTCTCAACGGTACCTGCCAAAATGATGCACTCAGATCCATAGTGGAAAACCATTGCTTACCATTGAATTTCTGAACCAGTTCCTCAACACATTCTGGCCTCTGTTGGTCCCCAGATATCCTACAATTGAGCTGCCTGGCATCAATACACAACCTGACCGAGCCATCACTCTTCCCAACCACAACTAAGGGATTCAGATATGCACTAGTTGAAGGCTCAATAATACCCTGATTCAGCATAATGCCTATTTCTTTCTCCACAGCATCAGCAAATTTGTGAGGTATCGGGTACTTGGGTCCTGAAAATGGAGAATGATCTACAATTTCGAACTGATGCGTATAGACATGTGTTAGCCCTGGCTTGTCACTGAAAACTTCTTGGTTTAGCTCTAAAACCTCTAACAACTTATCCCTCTCCTCAACACTTAAACCACTCTTATCCACAGCCTGCTGGAGTTGATCACACTTATCACCCTCCACAGCAATGTGACATAAATCCACAACTTCCTCCTCATCGTCAGCCTTACCTTCTGCCATATCCCCTACAGTGACCTCAGTAACACATGCCTTTACTGTCTTATCTACACTCTTGCATTTCATTCTCATCTCCTGGCTTATATTCCCCCTCACAAAGTTGATGACACCCCGGTCAAAATCAATAACAGCACTATGCTCGTTAAGCCAGTCTATCCCCAAAATCATTTCATAAATTAGGTTAGGAATTACCAAGCAAGTCTTGTGGTCAACTTCATTACCAAACCTCATGGGCAACAATACCTGCTTTCCCACTCTTTGGGATTTATTACCAACAGCAGTTACCACATATGTCGACTTAACTGGAATTTCTTCCAACTTACCACCGTCCTTGATTAAAGTATCATAAAATCCCTTACTGATGACACTTCTCTCACTCCCCGAATCCACCAATGCCTGCACTCTCTTACCTAGTATGCTCAACTCAACAGTTGACATAAAAGCCTCCTTCTCCCCGATACATGAGAACTCCTGCTGGTCAGCTAGCAGATCCTCCCGACTCATAGGCATAAAATCCTCCTCACCCACAATAACACACTGCTTGACTTCATTTCTTACGGACTGCCTGACTGACCTCCCTGCACAGCCCGTTCGGAGTTTAAAGCTCCTTGACCACCTTGTTCTTGTCTCCTCTGGTTCACCTGTACTCTTTCGTTACCACCTTCCTGACGCCCCCCACCTCTCTGATAGTTACCTTCCTGTCGCTGTGAATTATCCTGACGCCCCCCACCTCTCTGATAGTTTTCCTGCCTCTGCTGATAATCTCTTTGCTCCTGATTAAATCTACCCCTATTAAACTCCTGATTATTCCCCCTATTGCCCCTAAATTCCTGTTTGACCTCTGGCCTCTCCATGTGCTGCTTGCCTAAAACGTCAAAGCTCGTAAGAAGCTCTTCCAACTCTTCTACCGTCCTTACCTTCTGCATACAAGCTGCCTCCTGAATTCTAGGTGGGAAGTGCTTCAACATGACCCTAACCACATCACTGTCAGAGGTCAGCCCATCCAAATTCTTCCAAATAAGTACATGTGCCAAAAAATATTCTGTCAGGGATACCCCTTCTCTCTCCTTATATTTCCCAAAAGTTAATTTTTCCCTTTCCCTGGACTGTACCCCCTCCCCCCAGAACTTAGCTTTGAATTTATCCCTGAATTCCCTTAAACTATTCATGTTAGGCCTGTATATTTGGAACCATGCTTTCACATCCCCTTGAAATGAGTTAGACAAGATCTCCAACACTGTTTCCCATTCGACAACCCCGTCTTCTAGATCCTTGCTGAATTTCTTCTCAATGGTTTTTAAAAACTCCATAGGGTTGAACTGCCTTGAGTTAAATTGTGGCAGACCAGGGTCCCTGAGTAGCAAACTAGATGGCATCACAACCCTTTGACTCATCGGTCGCTCTTTCAACTCTCTCCTGACCTTTATCAGCTCTTCCTGCAGCTTTTCGTTTTTCTCGGTCAATGCCACCTGCTTCCCTCTCAGACCCTCAATCTCTCCCAACTTATTTTCAACGGCACCTACTCTATCTAAATATTCCCTCTTATTCCCACTTACAGTGTTGCATATCTCATCACACTTTCCCGTTACATTCTGTACTTCTGCCCTTGAACTAGCTATCTCTGACTTAATTTTCGTTATTTCCACATCTTGCTGGTTCTGATGGCCTTCCATTCCTTCTAGCCTACTTGTGATCCCAGCCTGATTCCCCTGCATTTCTGCCCTGATTTCCTCTCCCTGTTTGCTAATTTTCCCACTTAATTCCAGGTTCATACTCTCCATTCTACTATTAAGGACAGACTTATGGTCCCGTATTTCTTTGCTGAGACTCTCTATCCTTGTGTTCGTGGCCCTGTTGCTCTCCTGAATTTCCTTACTTACAAATTCCTTCACTTCTACTATCTGTTTGGTCACTGACTCTACCTTCTCATTTACAGAGCCTACCTGCTCCTTAATTTCCTTACTCATAGATTCTCCTTGCTTCTTAATCTCTTTTATTTCACTCAGTAGCATTTGGATCAAACTATCGTTCATAACCCCCCCATTTACATTTAAGTTACTACCTTCAGCGATCAGCTGCGACTCAGTAGTAACAATGGTAACATATGTTCCCACTGTCTTTTCCACATCTTCCTCACTGCCACTTCCCCCAGTTTCCTGATTACCTGACATTTTACTGTTTGATTTACACACAACCCTTGACCTTAATTCTAAATTGTCTGATGTGGACATACCCCTTAAAACAAAACAAATTACTGTGAACCCTAATACTCCTAAGGTGTCTATCGGCTGTGTGCATATGTGCCCTAATGATACCTGCTAGGTTTCCCTACTCTTTCCCCACGTTGAGGTGCTATGTTGTAACTTTTTACCAGCCCTTCTTGGGCGACTGATTTAAAACTTCCCAAAATCATCCTCCTATTTTTGATCGGAAGTACTTCATCATATACCACACAATTGAAATGGCAGGGTCGTGGAGTGTTGGACACACATTTGGTCAACCTAACTGGTATCATTTGGGCGTTCAACTATTAGGTGTAATTCCCTATAAAGAAAACTAATTATAACCTTCAAAATATGTGTATTAATATCAACTTTAAACATATGGCGGGGACTCTCGTCGAACAGACTATGGTTTACTATCTTCTCTCCTCGGCAATGACGAAAACATGTGACCCAAAATGAATGTTGGAATATAAAGATGTTTGTTACTCACTCATCGACGATCTAGCAGATAATCTACGAGACATGCTCGATAGATCAGTTCTCCCCAGCATTTCTAAGATTTTCCACACGTGGTTTGAGGTTAGAGATGTTTACTGGTTTACATAGCCACATCTCTGCGAGAGAAATGAATGTGCTTCCGTACCCAACTTGAATTGTGCTAACAGAGATAACATCGTTGTGATATGTAGCCGTTTCGAGTACATTCACAAGCCATGCTTTCAACAAAACTGTTTCTCCAAATAGGCCTACGCCAAATTACGAGAACGCGACCTTTCCAATCAGACGCTACAATAGAAGTGAAGCCCCGCTATACACGAAAATCCCACCTCTCATCTTGTAAACACATGTTTTCGTCTTTCTCCGCCAGGGTCATGATACCCTCCAACCCATACAAAATACACCAATAATCTCGAACCCATGTATATTTCTTACAACTCGTGGCGCGAAACTCTTCTCTGACGTCAGAACCTTACACAATTTACACAAAGCTTTCTTCAAGACAAGGGAAGTTATTCTCGGCCCAATCTAAATTTGGCCTAGAGTTTCCTGCTGTTGCAACATCTTGTAGCTTACCTACACAATCCGCTGTCTTGTATACTGACATCTCCCATACAAATTAAATGAAATATTCCTGACTGAGTCCCCGAGATACACAAGATATATATACACTAAATAAAATGAAATTCTACAACCTAAATGATGATGATGAACAAGAAAAGAAATGGTATGAACAAATTACCCTAACCTGACTTCTCTTGCAGTCAACCAAATAAGGGTTTGGGAACATTGTGACCGGAACAGTCACAACCATTCCATACTAAATTTATATTATTTCGTTCAGTACATTTCATGAAAGAATTTCAAGCTACTGAAATATGGACCAAGCAGCAAACAATAGTCACCATATTGACGAGTGAGCTTTAAGTGCTCGGTGCACGGCTCGGGGCGGCCAATCGGCCTGATTACCCTAGTCATTGCTAAGAGTATACTATTTTAATATATATAACATCCAACGGGTCGCAGATTGAACCACCCTCTGTACGATAAGCGGAACAGGTGAAACCGAGCCTCGTTGGACCATAAGTTATGGATTAGCCTATAATTATTGCGTGAGTCACATGGCCACCATCTTGAAACTATTTGGCTGATGATCTTACAGTTTGGGCGACAGTCGCTTCCCATATAAAGGTATATTTTCCCCAAATTTGGTAGAGATTGGGTTTAGTTTAGTTTAGTCATAACTTGATTTAAACTTTGGACATTTAGATGGCCACCATTTTGTTTTGGTTAAGTTGGTGGCGATATAAAACATGACACTGTAGTGTCCTTTGCTAGTGTTTCCTCTGTACCAAATTTGGTTAAATTCGGTTTCGTCATGTTTGAATTGATAGATTGATTGGCCCGTGTAGATGTCATAATGCGATGATACAGAACCCAGAAGTTGTACTATAGACTATGTACACTGCGGTAACATGCTGTGGAAAGTGTTCATTTAAGAAGTCTACTTTCATTTTTTTTATAAAAATCGAAAGTGTAGGCTAAAAAGTACAAATTTGCCAGGATAAATGAATTGAGATAACCCCGTTGGACTACAGCCCATAAAGAGCTTAGGCCTACCAAGCGACCGCTGCTCAGCCATTTGGCCTGGAGATATTGGGGGTGACACGTGGTCAGCGCATCGGATCCCCTCGGCCGTTAATCTTAGTTTTCGTGACCGGGACACTGCCTCACTGTCAGACAGCTACTCAATTGTCCTCACGAGGCTGAGTGCACCCCGTTCCAGCCCTCACGTCAATTTCTAAAATCCCTGACGGAGCCGGGAATCGAACCCGAGGTTTCCGGGTGAGAGGCAAGCGCGCTACCCCAACACCACGGGGCCGGCTAGAAATTTGAGATACCAGGATGAAAGGTCAGTGACTACTCTCAGTTGTCATTCCCTGATAGTCAATTCATTAATTAACTTCAGGGAACGTTAAAAGTTCCCTGCTGAGGTATTTTATCGAACATAAAAGGAACGCACATACTGTATTTCAGTGGAGTATTATTTCCTGATGCATTAATCGTATTTTCAGTTTATTTAATTGTCTTATATCAGCACGTTCCATCGTTATGTTGGTGAAATGATGTTCATACTCTCGGTCGCGGAAACATTCACTAAGTGAACTTCTCTTTACTCTTGGAGAAAGGGATTGACATTTGTCCGGAAATTCCAAGTCAGTCATCATCCTTCTGCCACTTCACTCTTGTCGCAGTGTAACCTATTACCACATACCGTAGTCTATAGTTATGAGCCCTGCACGGATATACAAAACGTTATCCGCATCCGCACGACTGTTAACCGCATCCTCCCCGCATCTGCATGGCTGTTATCCGCATCCGCCCCGCATCCGCATGACTTTTATCCAAATCCGCTGATATTTCAATATTATTTTAAATTTATTAGATAAAGCATTAAGTGTTAAACCAACACATTTAGACATTTGAGGAGAAAATCTTTCCCCTAGGCTATGTTTAAAATTAATGTTAAACAGTCAGAATTGCAACCCTTTTCAGTTCGGAGTGTTAATTATGCTTAATGACTTAATTTGAATGAGATTAGCCTAAACCACCATCTTACATTTGTTATGGAAGAAACGTAACGGAAAAAATATAATATGTCATAAATATCCGGGTCCTAGTAATAATATCCAACAAGTTCAGATGCTAGAACTACTTTTTATTTACACATAATATAAAAATATACATATCGCACATTAATAACTAAAACTTTTTGTTTTGTAGGCTACCGTATATACGATTTGGTGCTGCATCTTCTAGTTTATTATTTTCCAGGAATGCACTTGTGCCGCTGTAAGTTTGATGTGCCTGATTTGTGTCATGAGTATGAATACACTATTTTACAGGTAAAACATTCTACTATATCGCTCACCTATTCGTTTCCATTGAAAACGTAACCAAATGTCTGCCATATCGTTGACTTGAGGTTTATTTCACGCACTATAGAATATTCACCTTGATTTAGTTTAGTAGTCAACCACACAATGTAGATATCCATGTTGGTGAAATGATGTTCATACTCTCGGTCGCGGTAACATTCACTAAGTGAACTTCTCTTTACTCTTGGAGAAAGGGATTGACATTTGTCCGGAAATTCCAAGTCAGTCATCATCCTTCTGCCTCTTCACCCATCCAAGTCCGCATAGTTGATGTCATAATTCTCCCCGTTGCAATATCACACACAGCCTACGTGTTTCAGTGCCAAGTTGGAAATAAATCTATAGATACACCTGGAACCAGGTATTCCAGGAATATATGTCTTGGTGGGCCACACGTCACCTACTGTATATAGAAGTGGTAAGGTCTTTCATGCTGTCCTTTAAATTGTAAGTTTCTTTTATCTCTGAACTGACAGTTTACCATTACTCTGTGTGTGTTTTCTTAAACTTGAATTTGCTTTGAGTAACAACTTGCTCCATCCAAAGTTAGGGGATAGCTTAGGCGGCTAAGTAGCTGACTTGAGGAATGTTAATGATGTCACCGCGATGAACTAACAAGCTCATTTACAGCATTATATCTCGTATGTGTAGTACTGCTCGGGTCTAAGCTCTGTGAACTTGCGGGATGAAGGGCAGAGACAGGGTAGGAGCAGGCGAGAATTGAGAAGCCTGTCGACAGCCCGCCGTGTTACCTGACATTCTCGTCTATTCCAATACAGCTAACATGGGCCTTTTCTGAAACCATTGTGGCGTTGGGAATGAGTGACTGAGTCACCGACTAATGTATTTGCTTCTGTTACTACGCAAGGACCGAGAAACCGCATCACTCGTCACCACCACTGCTGATAGTCTGCGATGCACATTCCTCTCAGGTCCACGCAGCTTAGACTCGAGCAGTACTACAGACATCAGTACTTAATAAAATGTACTTGAAATCATGTGGGGTAATATAATCTTCTTGTGTACCGTATAAGTGCAAAACGTGCCTGAATATTTCGAACGCAATAGGCTGTAGGAGTATTCCTCTTTTAAGCATGAAGCTGTAGATTGGCATATAAATGAAAATCCACAGCCTGCTTCCAGTCTCCGACCGGGTCAGGAATGGAATGAATGAAGCCCCCATCTAGCGGCGAGGATATGAACTGTGCCGGCTGCCGAGGCCTGACGCACTCCTCTGGGGCAATGATTAAATGAATGACAGATGAAATGAAATGATAGTGGAGAGTGTTGCTGGAATGAAATATTGACAGGGAAAACCGGAGTGCCCGGAGAAAAACCTGTCTGCCTCCGTTTTGTTGGCATATCAATATGTAATATTATCGTAAGTTCCACGCTGTATATAAAAACTATCCGCAAATTTATTCCAAACATTATCCGCAGCGTATCCGCTATCCGCGTGGCGAAAATTTTTGCGGATAATCGCATCCGCCCCGCATCCGCACGGCTGTTATCCGCATACGCCCCGCATCTGAACGACTGTTATCCGCATCCGCCCGACTTTTATCCGCATCCGCCCCACATCCGCACGACTTTTATCCACAAGTTTGTTATCCGAATCTACTGGCATTACAATAATATTTTCAATGTGTTGCTTTATACTTTATCTTTTAGACATTTGAGCTGAAAATCGAACCCTTAGGCTATGTACTGTATGTCATGTACTATGTTTAAAATGAATGTTATACAGCCAGAATTGCAACCCTTTCAGTTTGGAGTGTTAATTGTGCTTAATGACATTTGAATGGGATTAGCGTAAATCATCATCTTACATTTGTCATGAAAAAAACATAACGGAAAAATATGATATGTCAAACATCCGGGTCCTAGTAAGGGGGAGTGGGGGAATTGTGCGCAGCATTACCCTCCTCTGCTCTCAAAACGTAACTCACGGGATACCGGTAAACTAATCTATTTTATTGAAAAACAAATACATGCAAAACCACTGTAAACACTGGCATTTAAAACTACATTTAATTTTAAATAATTGAATCACAACTGTAGGCTTACCTTCTCATTTTCTGGCAACAGAAAATAACATGCAACGTGTAAAGTTTCTTCATCCAAGCCTCACGGTTATCACATAGCGACTGGCATCATGCTGACTGTCCCTAAATGGTATTGTCCCCGTTTACCTGGATAGTAGGCTGTCAGATATCCGCCCCCTCAATCGGATTGCCAATTTTCAATCGCACCGGCACAGTTACATCAATGAAAATGGCACTGACAGATACTATCGAGATAAGAGCACAGAAGTTCACAGGAAATCATTGTGGAACACACCAAAATAGACGGGGGTTCATACTTACCGTTACTTACCTCTTAATTATCTCGGGGTTTGAGTTGACAACAGGATCACTAAAGTCTGTTCACACAATAACCTCCACCATGACATTTAAAATGAACCAGAAACGAAGACGAGAACTTTGAACTGTACAAAAGCTTTATTTCTAATAAAGGGTATGATTTTACTAACACAACAAAAACAACGTGGCTATCAGTAGCCCAAGTCAATCTGACTACGTCCTCCAGTAGGACTTGCAAAAATTATCATACAACATGATGTAAAACATTTTAGCTCCCAAGAGCTCCAAATAACGTAATATTCATAACACTATTGGATTGGAGAAGGACGTCAGGGTGTGACATATATAGAGCATTTGGTTTCCTTTTAATAAACATGAGAATGGTATTTATAGTCGCAAGGCCAGAGTGTGTACGACCTCACTCTCTGAGAACCAGATGTTGGCACAGCTGCGGGCTACCCTCCAGCCTGATGCATACTGGTCAAATGCACTCCCTTCTCACACGCTAAGTTACGTAAGAATACAGCTTGTTCTCTCAAGCTTTTAAATGTCTACGAGACAACTCACATTATATTTATGCAAATCTTTCAAGTACTTTGCTCACATCCTATTGGATCATTATGTTAATTCCTTTAAACTTGTTAAGTTCAATCCAAATGTTTAATTAGCTCTTAAATGTTTATAACAAAATCACATAAATTATTTATAACAATTAGAAATTGTTTATAATATTTGTCAAAGACAATAAAAATATTATAAGCACGCCTTTAACATCACTCTCGTTCCACATTATTTTCAAAAATATTTACAGCAATTATTTACAATATTAACATTTAAATTGTTTAAATTATTAATTTAATAAATACATTAACCACATGTTCATTCGGTTGGTAATTTTATAATCCTGTTTAATATAATCGACCAATGAAGGTTAGTTATACATGTTAATGTCACAATCTGGTTTAATAAAGGTTTTAATAATGATTTGTGACGGCAACCTTCATTCAAAATCTTATCTCAAATTCTTTCAAAACTCGTGTTAATTATAACAGTAAATCACTTGATTAATTTTCAACGAACTATGACAATCTTACTCCAGCGGAAAATCCTTCGCTAACAAGTTAATGCACAATCTGCATTAAAAATATGCCCAAAATCATCATATATTAATCTATATGGCATTAAAACTTTCACATAACTTACAAAAACTTCCACAAATAATTCTTTAACATTTCTTCCTGTGGGAACTTCCTTCATATTCAAGGGCATTATACCTCAGCGACTTTCAACACGCGCTGCACTAGCGATTATACATTCATAGTTCCACTTAAAAATTTTTATAATCATTAATTGTTTCAAAACTGTTTTTCTATTTAACCTTCGTGGATTTCATTCATGAACCGAAATGAAGTCAAAACTTGCCAATCACAAACAAATTTAATAGTGAATACGCTTATATACGCCTGTCTGGTCTATCAAAATTTAAGATTAACATCTTAAAAGAAATTTGTAGTATAAAAATACTATCTTCAAATAAAGTGCGACTAAAATGCAAAGTAGTCGAATAGAATCCAATTAGACTGGGGAATGCAAACATCGTTATATAATTCTCTAATTGAGAAAAACTCCTAACAAAAGTACTTGACTTTAATGCATTCAATAATTCATTATTAAAGTTACTCTTTCACAAAAGTGTCTATGATGCAATGTTCATTCATAACTGACGATAAATGTCTGTGTTGCAATCAATACAAATAACGACTAGTATTTCCAAGATCGTCGACAACGTAAGAGATTTTAACGCTCTAAAATCATTTAAATGTTCTTCCTTCTTGATGATGACAGAAAATTGGTCAAAGTAATTAAACTGGGGTAGAATTACTTTAATAAAGTGACACGCTGTCTGAATTTAAATCTGCCATAAAAATCATTAACTTACAGTCAAATCGTGACTACAAAAAAAAATATTAATTACTGAAAAATTCAAATATCAGTCTCAACTGATTCAAAATCGTTAACTATGCCCATGACATAACAATGTCTTAATAAATCGTCGAAAAATGCAAAACTCATCAAGGTGTACTGAGAATAAGAATCTCAACAAGAAAATAGGGCAAAAAAAAACATGAGGATAAAAATATGGGAAAAATGGTTGCTCAAACATCATTAGTAAACTCAAATACAATAAACGTTCACGACTACCTTATCTGCCGATTGACGTTCCAGAGGAAAATTCCCCAAAGAAGACTGCTGATGGATCCATATCACCACGTTAAAGTTGAGCTCCATCCTCGAAATAGGAAATAGCACCCTCGGAGAATCGAACTGCTTCCTTCTCCGGAAATCGCTCTGCTCCTCGAAGACGAATAGACATCCTTCCGGCAATAATCTTCTTTGTGTGTCGGGACACCCCTGACCTCTCTTGAAAAATTCCCTGAAGTTCCAGTAGACAATCGCCATGAAGTTTTGTAGAAATTTCCGAAGAAATTATTCATATTCAGAGTATGAAATTGTTTCTATGGCTGTTCGATGGTATTCAGCCTTTAATTACGAAACATGGGTGTAGATGGTATTCACCGCATGTTCGCTTGTGTGGAATAGCAATAAGCGAAGTTCCATGTCGCTATCTTACTCCGTTGAAGTATGTCCCAATTGCAATAAGCCCTTTTAGCCTTCCATCTGCTCTTCGGTTGTAGTGTCAGAAGAACAAACTGCCGTATTCAATTGCTCCATTATACTGGTATCGTTGTGTAACCAAGCAATCTGAAGTCTTTCTATTCCACTCGCAGCGTCAGCCTTGCGTTGATTCTGGCTATACAAAAGTGCTTCTCTTGAGGCGAGATAATCACTTTTGTCAGTCGTATAAAACTGCTAATATCTTTTAAACTAATCGGTCGAAATTGTTCAGCTTTTCTCTATTACTGCATGTAGCACTGCACAATACAATTAGCTTATCGGTGACCGCTAACTGTTCGAAGCTAAACTTGTAGAAGCTTTCTAAGGTCCGTTTCAACTTCACCTAGTTTGACTTGGATCTCGTTAATATAGTGGCCTCGCCACGCGTTATAAAGACGATTCTTTTCACTGCTGTTCACTTCGACGTCTCACTATAATGAATGTATAAGAAAAGAACTTTCACAAATATACTTCGATGATCTGAGAATGAGATCTCAGAATGATCAGAGAACGAAAGAGGCTCCTCTCTTCTGCGCAAGCCCTTTTATTAACTTCACGAGGGGCGTTTCCATCCCTTCCAAAGCGTGATACTGCGTCATCGCTAAAACTTCCAACTTCGTTAATACATGACGGATTTTCAAAATTCAAAAACTGAAAATAAATTTCACCAAAATTCCAAATCAATGCTTTCACTGCAAATGGATTTCCACAATTCTGCATTCCAAAAGTAATAAAAATACCATAGTTTCAGCAATCTCCGTCTTCCTTTAAACTATCGTTCATTGGTTCATGCCTCTCCTCCAATAGCATAGTTTCTTCCTCAGCAGAATTCCTCGTTTCCTGCGACTGCGTCGTAAATCTTGGAACATTCTCGACTAAATGCTGACGTCACTGAGAATCTCAGCTCAAGTAGCTTGCTGGTATAACATTTGCGTCATCCGTGCTTACGTCATGACTACCCACGTCATAACTATGACAGCCATAACTCTCCTTATAATTTCAAATATAGCCACCGTGGTCTCTACATAATTCAATTACGGGGGCATTCTCCTCTCACCACGTTTTAAAAACAGTTGCAAATTGTTTTTAAACTCAGTGTTACAAGTATCTCAACTCTCTTGAACACGAAATTGAATTATTACTGGCTTACTCTAGGATAGTATCTTTTTAAATTTCCAGCATTGAACTTGCCGTAAACGACATTATTTTCATCATCGTAGAGTTCGTAACAGTTGTTTCCATAAGCGTTCGTAATCCTAAATGGCCCCAGGAACACTAATCCAAATTTGGGGTATATTTTCTTGGTCATATCAGCCTTGACAGGTCTGCGTAATAATACAAGATTTCCAACTTGAAAGGGTGTACCAAAACGTTTTCCAGCTACTCTTTTCAATCGTTTCTCTGCTGCTTTCTGGAGTTGTTCCTTTGCCTTGTCAATCCTCTGCTGTCTTCCTATGTCGGGATCTCTAGGTATGTGGTTGAAAAGATTATCCCACGGCCTTTCTGGGTTTCTTCCTAGATGAAGTCGCATTGGCACTTCTCCTGTGCTCTCCTGCACTGTAGAGTTCAGACATTCCTCAATAAGGGGTACAAATCTCACCCAACCAGAATGATCATTTGGACAGAAAATTCGACAGAATTTCGAAAATTCAGCCATATATCTTTCTGAGGAATTCGATTCAGGGTAACGCACGCTTGAAAATAAGTGCTTAATGCCAAGCCTTTCCATATCCGCTGCAAATTCCACGGACGTAAACTGCGTTCCATGATCTGACAGTAGATATTCCGGTATACCAGCTTTAGGAAATACAGCATTTTCCAGTCTGCTTACTACGTTCCTCGTGTTAGCTTTCTGCATGGGACTCATTGTAACAAATTTTGAGAAAACATCCACGGTCACCAACAAGTATTGGTTACCCTGGTATCCCTTCGGACAGGGGCCAAATATATCCGTCGCCAGAAGTTCGTTTGGCTTAGAAGGAATCATCGCCTTCGGTTTTCCCTTTAGTAAAGCAGAAGCATACTTTGCTCTTTGACATTTGTCACAGGATCTAATGACCTTGGCAATACTGGAACGCATGTTAGTCCAGATAAATCTCTCTTTAAGTGTATTAAGAGTTTTATCTAAACCGGCATGTCCAGTTGCGTGATGAGCTACCCACACTAAATTGACAACAAGTTTAGGTGGCACGACTATTCGAAGTTTTGTATGCACAGAGTCAGCATACTTGCATACGATGTCTCCACTCAAGACAAAGTGTCGTGAATTTCTCCGTGTAGCTTCATAGTCAACATCCGTATTGTCCATGTAACCCTTGAGGAACCTGTACATTTTCCTTATTGGAGCGTGTCTCTTCTGTGACACACCGATTCGGGCTAACCTCCTAACGGTTTCTTCATCTTCTTGCTCCAATTGTACATGGTGTATCTGCACATTTTTAATAGGGTTACGTGATAGAGCATCAGCCAGTAAGTTATCTTTCCCAGGCTGGTGGACGATAGTAGCGTTAAACTGTTGGGTGAACAAAGCCCAACGTGTCAATCTATCACTCGACATGTCAGTTTGCAACATAAACTGTAGTGCTTTATGGTCAGTAATAATGATGACCTTATGTCCCAGCAGGATTTTCTTCCAGGCTTGTAAAGCTGTCACAAAAGCTAACGCTTCAAGCTCTGTCGTGAAGTAGTTTTCCTCGTGCTTTTTCAACTTCCGACTAGTGAACGCAATGTAGTGCTTGTTGCCTGCCTCGTCTTTCTGGTATAAGACTGCACTAATGCCTATTCTTGATGCATCAGACTCAATATAGAACACCTTCTCAAAGTCTGGGTACTCCAGTTTCACATTATTTTTGAGCATCTCTTTTGCTTTCTCAAAAGCCTCGTCTGCAGCGGTACTCCATTTCCATCTGTTGTTCTTCTTGAGTAAGTCATACAGAGGAGCCATAATTTCCGAGTATCTTGGACAGTGGCTGCTAATAAATTGGCATGCACCTACAAATTCTCTGACTTGTTTTACCTTAGTTGGCTTTGGAAATCTCGTGATCGCATCTACTTTTTTCATGTTTGGATGATATCCATCTTTATCAATAGTATGCCCCAAGTAATTTATCTCCTTCTTCAAGAATTGACATTTTCCAAAGTTCACCTTAATATTGGCCTCCCTTAAGTTCTCGAACAACTTTCTCAAGTGCACTAAATGTTCTGCGGCGCTGGGTGAAGATACGATTAAATCGTCAATGTAACAGATTACATTTTCTTTCACTTCGTCAGTGAGCTTACTATCAAGTGCTCGAATAAGTGCTGGTCCACTGTTAACCATTCCAAAAGGCATTCTGGCAAAGACCCATGACGTCTGGTCAAATAGGAATCCAGTGTACTGCATACTATCCTCTTCTAATTGAACTTGATAAAATGAAGACGTCAAGTCAAGAACGCTGAAACAAGCTCTCCCTTTGAATTTCCGAAGCAGATCTCTAATCTTGGGTGGTCTGTCATTTTCTGGAAGAATCTTCAAGTTGATGGTCCTGGCATCGAGACAAAGACGTATTTGACCATTACCTTTTCTTCACTACTGTGATGGGGTTTATATAAGACGACGCCTGTTTTCTAATAATTCCGTCTACCTCCATTTTTCTGATTAACCCTCGTACTTCTTGATAGTATTTCTCAGGAATGGGGTATATTCTCTTCTGGTAAGGGGTTTCATCTGTCAGCCTTATCTTGTACTTATAATCCTTAATCAATCCAGGCTTTTCATCGAAAATATCTTGGAATTCCTTTATCAGATCCTCAAATTCCCCCTGAATTTCTTCAAATCCTTCAGTTTTTCTACTGGGTATTTCTTCTAAATTTTCCACTTCATTAATTATTGTATTCAAGATTTCTTCCCTAAGGTCTATTTCCAGACTGTTTTTCACGTCCTGTTCTTCTATCTCTTCTGTGATTATGTACCCATCATTAAAGCTAATACTTCTGTTCTTCATGTCAATAATAGCTCCGACCTTCGATATAAAATCGATTCCAAGCACCATATCAAAATTGATCTTGCTCACCACAATGAAGATCTGTTCATAATTCCTTCCATTGATCTCAAAGTTCAATAACACTTGAATCTTGCATTTCACTGCCTTATCTTGGAATATCCCTCTCACTTTGACGGTAGAAACAGGTAGAACTGTCATGTTCTCTCCTCTTAGCAGACTTTGATAACATTCCTCTGAAATGATGGAAATAATAGCACCAGTATCCATCAGGGCTTTGTACTGCTGTCCATCTATCCGTACAGCAATAATAGGTAATGCACATGGTCTTTCCTCTTTAACAATACCCCTCTCTTCTAGTAAATCTTCATCGGTAACTTCGTATATCTCATTAATCGTAATCAGGTGTGGTGTGGCAATGTATTTACAGGTTCTCACTGACGTTGAGAAATCGGCGTGTTTTTTTTTTTGTGTTACCGACCTCAAAATTCTGCTGGCTCGTAGAAGGCCCAGGATCGATTACAACATCCTGCCTTTTCTTTTGATTGTCAGCTTCTTTATCCCTTAATTCTTTTAAGTATTGCTGGCTTTCCTTTTCTCTTTGCTGATACTGATCAGGTGTCATAACCTGACTTTGAGTATTCTGGTTTCTATTTTGGTTTTGGTTATTCCTATTATAGTTACGGTTATACCCATTATTGTTGTAATATCTGCCTCTTCCATTGTAGTTTCCTCGGTTGTAGTTCCAACCTCTTCTCTGTTGATACGGTCGGTAACCTTGTGATCTGTAATTTCTAAACTGATTATTCCTGTGAGGACCTACATTGTCAGTTTTCTCCTGCTCTGGCTTGTCAGTTTGTTGGACTTGGTCCATATATACCGTATTGATTTCTTTAAACTCCTGCCTTTGACCTTTCTGGACTACGTTAGGCATTGGACTTGTGTAGTCTAACCTTCTTAGTAATTCATCCATGCTGGATAAATCCCTGATGTTGGACGAAATTATAAGTCTCCTCACCTCAACTGGCAGCATACGAGACATCGCATCTATTAGTTGCTCCGTGGACAATGGGGGTTGTAAAAATCTCAAGCGGGACAACTGACTCGTAAAGAAATCAGCGTACCTCGTTGGAAGAGTACCTGAGTATTTTCTTGAATACACCTCCGCTCTTAACGAATTCTGCGCTTCTATGGACCAAAATCGTTTGATTAATGCCTCTGCAAACTCGTCAAAGTTACTGAATGTGTATCTAAATGCGCGAAACCATTCAAGGGGTCCTCCAATCAGATATCTCTCTACTATCTTCATCTCTCTCTCTCTGGGAATGTGAGCTTCGATGAAATAATCTTTGAGATTCCTTACATACTCTATAGGTGTCAAACTATCAGTGTTACTGAATTTTTGTGGTTTGTCTTCGAAATTCCTGATGACCGTCACGTTCCTCGGATATGAATCCGGATAGTTTTTCCCACTATCTCGATAGTTCCACTCAGGTTCCATATTCCTCTCGTCATCCTCCTCTCTGAATCTGGATACACGTTCTTCAGGAGTCACGTCTCTCTCTTCTGGCTCTAGGTTATGTCTTCTAGTATAATTCCTATTCAATTCGCAAGCTAAGCCTTCTGTATCCTTGTCGGTGATTTCTGTTAAGACTTTCTTGATAATCACTTCTTTGTAGTTCTCCATTAAACTAGCCTCTCCTAACTTCAAATTTTTCAGTTTACTCGTCGTTTCATTTACATCCGAGACAACTTTATGAATTTGATCCTCTAATGTAGATTTTAAAGTTTGCATATCCTGATCTAGTTGTGTTCTATCGTCAACTTGTTTTTCGGATAACGAATTTATCCTGACGCTTAAATCTTTCCTAATCTGTACTACTTCATTGTTAATTTCTATCTGCGTACTGGCAAGTTTTCTTTCAATCCTTTCCTGAATTTGGGTTACATGTTCCCCACTTGACTTATTCCACTCGTCTTTCCATACCGCTACGTTTGCTGTTAACATTTCGGCTATGTCTACTTCGATATCCTCTTTTAATACTCTATTGTGGTCTAATACCTGTGTTCTCATGACCTCTACATCATACTTCAACTCTGCTAAAGACGTTGTTGTTCTAACTGATTCATCGACTAACCTAGTCGCTAATGCAGTTATATTACGCGTACAAAGAGTTTTTGAGTTTTCGATTTCTTCCCTGACTTTATTTACATCAGTTTGGACTTTAGTAATATCTACGAAAACTGTGTTGACCTCTACCTGAATCTTAGTTATGTCACTTTGCACCTCAGTTATATCCGCATGAATGTTATTAATGTCTACCTGAACATTGGATACATCAGTTCTAGCTTTTTGAATTTCTTTTTGGACTTCCTCGACCTTGTCTTGGACAGTCGCTACATCGTTTTTGACAACAACTACTTCGGCTCTAGCACAAGAAATATCCCCTCGGACATTAGCTACATCTAGATTTAACATTGTAAGGTCTTTCTGTACCTTAGACACATCAAATTTAACATCATCAACATTTTTATGTACATTAGATACATCTGTGCGGATGTCAGTTACAGTATTCTCAATTCCTTGGGTATTAATCTGTAAACGCGACATATTATCCTCCAAATTAGCAGCACTAGTCTGAAGAACCTTCAAACTTTCACCCATGCTAGCTTTCAAATTACTAGCATTCTCCTCCATTCTTGCATTCAAATGACTAACGTTCTCCTTCATGCTTTCATTCAGCATCTGCTTCATACTATTATTCATGCTAGCTTTCAAGTTAGCAGACATCTCCTCTAGCATCAACCTCAAACTTTCATCTGCCATTACAATATTATTCAAAAATGGATTGCTGTAGGGACATACATCAAAAGAGCAAAATAACAACATTTGAGCAACACTTTTCACCATATATAAATTTGATCAATTTTCTGTCTTAAATCTAACTTATAACTACCTTATAATTAATATTCGAAGATACTTCATGTTGAAACAAACTCAAGCACATGTTCAAATTTCCCTGGCTCATTTTAAAATATCCTAACACAAATAATTTACATTTACAATCCAAATAATTTAATTTTATCTTTAATATGACTAAAATGTCATAAGCCGGTCAAATAAAATAAGATTCCAGATTATAGGCGATTTTTCTAAGTTTCCAGCCTATTTAACCTTTCTCAAGTTGTATAAGATCTGATCTTTTCTGAGTGTAATTTTCCTAACACAATACAACATTTAATTCCTATATAATCACACTCTTAAATTCTACAATTGGCCTAGACATCTAACAAAGAATCAACCTCTTTATTTGAGTCTAATCGAACCCTACGTTTCAGGTTTGCCACTCTTTCTGGCGTTCAACCTGGTAATCCAGTTATGTTGAATCGAGCCCCAACGTTTTAGGTGCGCCAATCTTTCTATTGTTCAACCTGGTGATCCAGTGTTGTTGAACATGCCCCACACGTTGACTGCGCCAATCTTTCTGTCCCCGTTTACCTGGATAGTAGGCTGTCAGATATCCGCCCCCTCAATCGGATTGCCAATTATCAATCGCACCGGCACAGTTACATCAATGAAAATGGCACTGACAGATACTATCGAGATAAGAGCACAGAAGTTCACAGGAAATCATTGTGGAACACACCAAAATAGACGGGGGTTCATACTTACCGTTACTTACCTCTTAATTATCTCGGGGTTTGAGTTGACAACAGGATCACTAAAGTCTGTTCACACAATAACCTCCACCATGACATTTAAAATGAACCAGAAACGAAGACGAGAACTTTGAACTGTACAAAAGCTTTATTTCTAATAAAGGGTATGATTTTACTAACACAACAAAAACAACGTGGCTATCAGTAGCCCAAGTCAATCTGACTACGTCCTCCAGTAGGACTTGCAAAAATTATCATACAACATGATGTAAAACATTTTAGCTCCCAAGAGCTCCAAATAACGTAATATTCATAACACTATTGGATTGGAGAAGGACGTCAGGGTGTGACATATATAGAGCATTTGGTTTCCTTTTAATAAACATGAGAATGGTATTTATAGTCGCAAGGCCAGAGTGTGTACGACCTCACTCTCTGAGAACCAGATGTTGGCACAGCTGCGGGATACCCTCCAGCCTGATGCATACTGGTCAAATGCACTCCCTTCTCACACGCTAAGTTACGTAAGAATACAGCTTGTTCTCTCAAGCTTTTAAATGTCTACGAGACAACTCACATTATATTTATGCAAATCTTTCAAGTACTTTGCTCACATCCTATTGGATCATTATGTTAATTCCTTTAAACTTGTTAAGTTCAATCCAAATGTTTAATTAGCTCTTAAATGTTTATAACAAAATCACATAAATTATTTATAACAATTAGAAATTGTTTATAATATTTGTCAAAGACAATAAAAATATTATAAGCACGCCTTTAACATCACTCTCGTTCCACATTATTTTCAAAAATATTTACAGCAATTATTTACAATATTAACATTTAAATTGTTTAAATTATTAATTTAATAAATACATTAACCACATGTTCATTCGGTTGGTAATTTTATAATCCTGTTTAATATAATCGACCAATGAAGGTTAGTTATACATGTTAATGTCACAATCTGGTTTAATAAAGGTTTTAATAATGATTTGTGACGGCAACCTTCATTCAAAATCTTATCTCAAATTCTTTCAAAACTCGTGTTAATTATAACAGTAAATCACTTGATTAATTTTCAACGAACTATGACAATCTTACTCCAGCGGAAAATCCTTCGCTAACAAGTTAATGCACAATCTGCATTAAAAATATGCCCAAAATCATCATATATTAATCTATATGGCATTAAAACTTTCACATAACTTACAAAAACTTCCACAAATAATTCTTTAACATTTCTTCCTGTGGGAACTTCCTTCATATTCAAGGGCATTATACCTCAGCGACTTTCAACACGCGCTGCACTAGCGATTATACATTCATAGTTCCACTTAAAAATTTTTATAATCATTAATTGTTTCAAAACTGTTTTTCTATTTAACCTTCGTGGATTTCATTCATGAACCGAAATGAAGTCAAAACTTGCCAATCACAAACAAATTTAATAGTGAATACGCTTATATACGCCTGTCTGGTCTATCAAAATTTAAGATTAACATCTTAAAAGAAATTTGTAGTATAAAAATACTATCTTCAAATAAAGTGCGACTAAAATGCAAAGTAGTCGAATAGAATCCAATTAGACTGGGGAATGCAAACATCGTTATATAATTCTCTAATTGAGAAAAACTCCTAACAAAAGTACTTGACTTTAATGCATTCAATAATTCATTATTAAAGTTACTCTTTCACAAAAGTGTCTATGATGCAATGTTCATTCATAACTGACGATAAATGTCTGTGTTGCAATCAATACAAATAACGACTAGTATTTCCAAGATCGTCGACAACGTAAGAGATTTTAACGCTCTAAAATCATTTAAATGTTCTTCCTTCTTGATGATGACAGAAAATTGGTCAAAGTAATTAAACTGGGGTAGAATTACTTTAATAAAGTGACACGCTGTCTGAATTTAAATCTGCCATAAAAATCATTAACTTACAGTCAAATCGTGACTACAAAAAAAAATATTAATTACTGAAAAATTCAAATATCAGTCTCAACTGATTCAAAATCGTTAACTATGCCCATGACATAACAATGTCTTAATAAATCGTCGAAAAATGCAAAACTCATCAAGGTGTACTGAGAATAAGAATCTCAACAAGAAAATAGGGCAAAAAAAACATGAGGATAAAAATATGGGAAAAATGGTTGCTCAAACATCATTAGTAAACTCAAATACAATAAACGTTCACGACTACCTTATCTGCCGATTGACGTTCCAGAGGAAAATTCCCCAAAGAAGACTGCTGATGGATCCATATCACCACGTTAAAGTTGAGCTCCATCCTCGAAATAGGAAATAGCACCCTCGGAGAATCGAACTGCTTCCTTCTCCGGAAATCGCTCTGCACCTCGAAGACGAATAGACATCCTTCCGGCAATAATCTTCTTTGTGAGTCGGGACACCCCTGACCTCTCTTGAAAAATTCCCTGAAGTTCCAGTAGACAATCGCCATGAAGTTTTGTAGAAATTTCCGAAGAAATTATTCATATTCAGAGTATGAAATTGTTTATATGGCTGTTCGATGGTATTCAGCCTTTAATTACGAAACATGGGTGTAGATGGTATTCACCGCATGTTCGCTTGTGTGGAATAGCAATAAGCGAAGTTCCATGTCGCTATCTTACTCCGTTGAAGTATGTCCCAATTGCAATAAGCCCTTTTAGCCTTCCATCTGCTCTTCGGTTGTAGTGTCAGAAGAACAAACTGCCGTATTCAATTGCTCCATTATACTGGTATCGTTGTGTAACCAAGCAATCTGAAGTCTTTCTATTCCACTCGCAGCGTCAGCCTTGCGTTGATTCTGGCTATACAAAAGTGCTTCTCTTGAGGCGAGATAATCACTTTTGTCAGTCGTATAAAACTGCTAATATCTTTTAAACTAATCGGTCGAAATTGTTCAGCTTTTCTCTATTACTGCATGTAGCACTGCACAATACAATTAGCTTATCGGTGACCGCTAACTGTTCGAAGCTAAACTTGTAGAAGCTTTCTAAGGTCCGTTTCAACTTCACCTAGTTTGACTTGGATCTCGTTAATATAGTGGCCTCGCCACGCGTTATAAAGACGATTCTTTTCACTGCTGTTCACTTCGACGTCTCACTATAATGAATGTATAAGAAAAGAACTTTCACAAATATACTTCGATGATCTGAGAATGAGATCTCAGAATGATCAGAGAACGAAAGAGGCTCCTCTCTTCTGCGCAAGCCCTTTTATTAACTTCACGAGGGGCGTTTCCATCCCTTCCAAAGCGTGATACTGCGTCATCGCTAAAACTTCCAACTTCGTTAATACATGACGGATTTTCAAAATTCAAAAACTGAAAATAAATTTCACCAAAATTCCAAATCAATGCTTTCACTGCAAATGGATTTCCACAATTCTGCATTCCAAAAGTAATAAAAATACCATAGTTTCAGCAATCTCCGTCTTCCTTTAAACTATCGTTCATTGGTTCATGCCTCTCCTCCAATAGCATAGTTTCTTCCTCAGCAGAATTCCTCGTTTCCTGCGACTGCGTCGTAAATCTTGGAACATTCTCGACTAAATGCTGACGTCACTGAGAATCTCAGCTCAAGTAGCTTGCTGGTATAACATTTGCGTCATCCGTGCTTACGTCATGACTACCCACGTCATAACTATGACAGCCATAACTCTCCTTATAATTTCAAATATAGCCACCGTGGTCTCTACATAATTCAATTACGGGGGCATTCTCCTCTCACCACGTTTTAAAAACAGTTGCAAATTGTTTTTAAACTCAGTGTTACAAGTATCTCAACTCTCTTGAACACGAAATTGAATTATTACTGGCTTACTCTAGGATAGTATCTTTTTAAATTTCCAGCATTGAACTTGCCGTAAACGACATTATTTTCATCATCGTAGAGTTCGTAACAGTTGTTTCCATAAGCGTTCGTAATCCTAAATGGCCCCAGGAACACTAATCCAAATTTGGGGTATATTTTCTTGGTCATATCAGCCTTGACAGGTCTGCGTAATAATACAAGATTTCCAACTTGAAAGGGTGTACCAAAACGTTTTCCAGCTACTCTTTTCAATCGTTTCTCTGCTGCTTTCTGGAGTTGTTCCTTTGCCTTGTCAATCCTCTGCTGTCTTCCTATGTCGGGATCTCTAGGTATGTGGTTGAAAAGATTATCCCACGGCCTTTCTGGGTTTCTTCCTAGATGAAGTCGCATTGGCACTTCTCCTGTGCTCTCCTGCACTGTAGAGTTCAGACATTCCTCAATAAGGGGTACAAATCTCACCCAACCAGAATGATCATTTGGACAGAAAATTCGACAGAATTTCGAAAATTCAGCCATATATCTTTCTGAGGAATTCGATTCAGGGTAACGCACGCTTGAAAATAAGTGCTTAATGCCAAGCCTTTCCATATCCGCTGCAAATTCCACGGACGTAAACTGCGTTCCATGATCTGACAGTAGATATTCCGGTATACCAGCTTTAGGAAATACAGCATTTTCCAGTCTGCTTACTACGTTCCTCGTGTTAGCTTTCTGCATGGGACTCATTGTAACAAATTTTGAGAAAACATCCACGGTCACCAACAAGTATTGGTTACCCTGGTATCCCTTCGGACAGGGGCCAAATATATCCGTCGCCAGAAGTTCGTTTGGCTTAGAAGGAATCATCGCCTTCGGTTTTCCCTTTAGTAAAGCAGAAGCATACTTTGCTCTTTGACATTTGTCACAGGATCTAATGACCTTGGCAATACTGGAACGCATGTTAGTCCAGATAAATCTCTCTTTAAGTGTATTAAGAGTTTTATCTAAACCGGCATGTCCAGTTGCGTGATGAGCTACCCACACTAAATTGACAACAAGTTTAGGTGGCACGACTATTCGAAGTTTTGTATGCACAGAGTCAGCATACTTGCATACGATGTCTCCACTCAAGACAAAGTGTCGTGAATTTCTCCGTGTAGCTTCATAGTCAACATCCGTATTGTCCATGTAACCCTTGAGGAACCTGTACATTTTCCTTATTGGAGCGTGTCTCTTCTGTGACACACCGATTCGGGCTAACCTCCTAACGGTTTCTTCATCTTCTTGCTCCAATTGTACATGGTGTATCTGCACATTTTTAATAGGGTTACGTGATAGAGCATCAGCCAGTAAGTTATCTTTCCCAGGCTGGTGGACGATAGTAGCGTTAAACTGTTGGGTGAACAAAGCCCAACGTGTCAATCTATCACTCGACATGTCAGTTTGCAACATAAACTGTAGTGCTTTATGGTCAGTAATAATGATGACCTTATGTCCCAGCAGGATTTTCTTCCAGGCTTGTAAAGCTGTCACAAAAGCTAACGCTTCAAGCTCTGTCGTGAAGTAGTTTTCCTCGTGCTTTTTCAACTTCCGACTAGTGAACGCAATGTAGTGCTTGTTGCCTGCCTCGTCTTTCTGGTATAAGACTGCACTAATGCCTATTCTTGATGCATCAGACTCAATATAGAACACCTTCTCAAAGTCTGGGTACTCCAGTTTCACATTATTTTTGAGCATCTCTTTTGCTTTCTCAAAAGCCTCGTCTGCAGCGGTACTCCATTTCCATCTGTTGTTCTTCTTGAGTAAGTCATACAGAGGAGCCATAATTTCCGAGTATCTTGGACAGTGGCTGCTAATAAATTGGCATGCACCTACAAATTCTCTGACTTGTTTTACCTTAGTTGGCTTTGGAAATCTCGTGATCGCATCTACTTTTTTCATGTTTGGATGATATCCATCTTTATCAATAGTATGCCCCAAGTAATTTATCTCCTTCTTCAAGAATTGACATTTTCCAAAGTTCACCTTAATATTGGCCTCCCTTAAGTTCTCGAACAACTTTCTCAAGTGCACTAAATGTTCTGCGGCGCTGGGTGAAGATACGATTAAATCGTCAATGTAACAGATTACATTTTCTTTCACTTCGTCAGTGAGCTTACTATCAAGTGCTCGAATAAGTGCTGGTCCACTGTTAACCATTCCAAAAGGCATTCTGGCAAAGACCCATGACGTCTGGTCAAATAGGAATCCAGTGTACTGCATACTATCCTCTTCTAATTGAACTTGATAAAATGAAGACGTCAAGTCAAGAACGCTGAAACAAGCTCTCCCTTTGAATTTCCGAAGCAGATCTCTAATCTTGGGTGGTCTGTCATTTTCTGGAAGAATCTTCAAGTTGATGGTCCTGGCATCGAGACAAAGACGTATTTGACCATTACCTTTTCTTCACTACTGTGATGGGGTTTATATAAGACGACGCCTGTTTTCTAATAATTCCGTCTACCTCCATTTTTCTGATTAACCCTCGTACTTCTTGATAGTATTTCTCAGGAATGGGGTATATTCTCTTCTGGTAAGGGGTTTCATCTGTCAGCCTTATCTTGTACTTATAATCCTTAATCAATCCAGGCTTTTCATCGAAAATATCTTGGAATTCCTTTATCAGATCCTCAAATTCCCCCTGAATTTCTTCAAATCCTTCAGTTTTTCTACTGGGTATTTCTTCTAAATTTTCCACTTCATTAATTATTGTATTCAAGATTTCTTCCCTAAGGTCTATTTCCAGACTGTTTTTCACGTCCTGTTCTTCTATCTCTTCTGTGATTATGTACCCATCATTAAAGCTAATACTTCTGTTCTTCATGTCAATAATAGCTCCGACCTTCGATATAAAATCGATTCCAAGCACCATATCAAAATTGATCTTGCTCACCACAATGAAGATCTGTTCATAATTCCTTCCATTGATCTCAAAGTTCAATAACACTTGAATCTTGCATTTCACTGCCTTATCTTGGAATATCCCTCTCACTTTGACGGTAGAAACAGGTAGAACTGTCATGTTCTCTCCTCTTAGCAGACTTTGATAACATTCCTCTGAAATGATGGAAATAATAGCACCAGTATCCATCAGGGCTTTGTACTGCTGTCCATCTATCCGTACAGCAATAATAGGTAATGCACATGGTCTTTCCTCTTTAACAATACCCCTCTCTTCTAGTAAATCTTCATCGGTAACTTCGTATATCTCATTAATCGTAATCAGGTGTGGTGTGGCAATGTATTTACAGGTTCTCACTGACGTTGAGAAATCGGCGTGTTTTTTTTTTTGTGTTACCGACCTCAAAATTCTGCTGGCTCGTAGAAGGCCCAGGATCGATTACAACATCCTGCCTTTTCTTTTGATTGTCAGCTTCTTTATCCCTTAATTCTTTTAAGTATTGCTGGCTTTCCTTTTCTCTTTGCTGATACTGATCAGGTGTCATAACCTGACTTTGAGTATTCTGGTTTCTATTTTGGTTTTGGTTATTCCTATTATAGTTACGGTTATACCCATTATTGTTGTAATATATGCCTCTTCCATTGGAGTTTCCTCGGTTGTAGTTCCAACCTCTTCTCTGTTGATACGGTCGGTAACCTTGTGATCTGTAATTTCTAAACTGATTATTCCTGTGAGGACCTACATTGTCAGTTTTCTCCTGCTCTGGCTTGTCAGTTTGTTGGACTTGGTCCATATATACCGTATTGATTTCTTTAAACTCCTGCCTTTGACCTTTCTGGACTACGTTAGGCATTGGACTTGTGTAGTCTAACCTTCTTAGTAATTCATCCATGCTGGATAAATCCCTGATGTTGGACGAAATTATAAGTCTCCTCACCTCAACTGGCAGCATACGAGACATCGCATCTATTAGTTGCTCCGTGGACAATGGGGGTTGTAAAAATCTCAAGCGGGACAACTGACTCGTAAAGAAATCAGCGTACCTCGTTGGAAGAGTACCTGAGTATTTTCTTGAATACACCTCCGCTCTTAACGAATTCTGCGCTTCTATGGACCAAAATCGTTTGATTAATGCCTCTGCAAACTCGTCAAAGTTACTGAATGTGTATCTAAATGCGCGAAACCATTCAAGGGGTCCTCCAATCAGATATCTCTCTACTATCTTCATCTCTCTCTCTCTGGGAATGTGAGCTTCGATGAAATAATCTTTGAGATTCCTTACATACTCTATAGGTGTCAAACTATCAGTGTTACTGAATTTTTGTGGTTTGTCTTCGAAATTCCTGATGACCGTCACGTTCCTCGGATATGAATCCGGATAGTTTTTCCCACTATCTCGATAGTTCCACTCAGGTTCCATATTCCTCTCGTCATCCTCCTCTCTGAATCTGGATACACGTTCTTCAGGAGTCACGTCTCTCTCTTCTGGCTCTAGGTTATGTCTTCTAGTATAATTCCTATTCAATTCGCAAGCTAAGCCTTCTGTATCCTTGTCGGTGATTTCTGTTAAGACTTTCTTGATAATCACTTCTTTGTAGTTCTCCATTAAACTAGCCTCTCCTAACTTCAAATTTTTCAGTTTACTCGTCGTTTCATTTACATCCGAGACAACTTTATGAATTTGATCCTCTAATGTAGATTTTAAAGTTTGCATATCCTGATCTAGTTGTGTTCTATCGTCAACTTGTTTTTCGGATAACGAATTTATCCTGACGCTTAAATCTTTCCTAATCTGTACTACTTCATTGTTAATTTCTATCTGCGTACTGGCAAGTTTTCTTTCAATCCTTTCCTGAATTTGGGTTACATGTTCCCCACTTGACTTATTCCACTCGTCTTTCCATACCGCTACGTTTGCTGTTAACATTTCGGCTATGTCTACTTCGATATCCTCTTTTAATACTCTATTGTGGTCTAATACCTGTGTTCTCATGACCTCTACATCATACTTCAACTCTGCTAAAGACGTTGTTGTTCTAACTGATTCATCGACTAACCTAGTCGCTAATGCAGTTATATTACGCGTACAAAGAGTTTTTGAGTTTTCGATTTCTTCCCTGACTTTATTTACATCAGTTTGGACTTTAGTAATATCTACGAAAACTGTGTTGACCTCTACCTGAATCTTAGTTATGTCACTTTGCACCTCAGTTATATCCGCATGAATGTTATTAATGTCTACCTGAACATTGGATACATCAGTTCTAGCTTTTTGAATTTCTTTTTGGACTTCCTCGACCTTGTCTTGGACAGTCGCTACATCGTTTTTGACAACAACTACTTCGGCTCTAGCACAAGAAATATCCCCTCGGACATTAGCTACATCTAGATTTAACATTGTAAGGTCTTTCTGTACCTTAGACACATCAAATTTAACATCATCAACATTTTTATGTACATTAGATACATCTGTGCGGATGTCAGTTACAGTATTCTCAATTCCTTGGGTATTAATCTGTAAACGCGACATATTATCCTCCAAATTAGCAGCACTAGTCTGAAGAACCTTCAAACTTTCACCCATGCTAGCTTTCAAATTACTAGCATTCTCCTCCATTCTTGCATTCAAATGACTAACGTTCTCCTTCATGCTTTCATTCAGCATCTGCTTCATACTATTATTCATGCTAGCTTTCAAGTTAGCAGACATCTCCTCTAGCATCAACCTCAAACTTTCATCTGCCATTACAATATTATTCAAAAATGGATTGCTGTAGGGACATACATCAAAAGAGCAAAATAACAACATTTGAGCAACACTTTTCACCATATATAAATTTGATCAATTTTCTGTCTTAAATCTAACTTATAACTACCTTATAATTAATATTCGAAGATACTTCATGTTGAAACAAACTCAAGCACATGTTCAAATTTCCCTGGCTCATTTTAAAATATCCTAACACAAATAATTTACATTTACAATCCAAATAATTTAATTTTATCTTTAATATGACTAAAATGTCATAAGCCGGTCAAATAAAATAAGATTCCAGATTATAGGCGATTTTTCTAAGTTTCCAGCCTATTTAACCTTTCTCAAGTTGTATAAGATCTGATCTTTTCTGAGTGTAATTTTCCTAACACAATACAACATTTAATTCCTATATAATCACACTCTTAAATTCTACAATTGGCCTAGACATCTAACAAAGAATCAACCTCTTTATTTGAGTCTAATCGAACCCTACGTTTCAGGTTTGCCACTCTTTCTGGCGTTCAACCTGGTAATCCAGTTATGTTGAATCGAGCCCCAACGTTTTAGGTGCGCCAATCTTTCTATTGTTCAACCTGGTGATCCAGTGTTGTTGAACATGCCCCACACGTTGACTGCGCCAATCTTTCTGTCCCCGTTTACCTGGATAGTAGGCTGTCAGATATCCGCCCCCTCAATCGGATTGCCAATTATCAATCGCACCGGCACAGTTACATCAATGAAAATGGCACTGACAGATACTATCGAGATAAGAGCACAGAAGTTCACAGGAAATCATTGTGGAACACACCAAAATAGACGGGGGTTCATACTTACCGTTACTTACCTCTTAATTATCTCGGGGTTTGAGTTGACAACAGGATCACTAAAGTCTGTTCACACAATAACCTCCACCATGACATTTAAAATGAACCAGAAACGAAGACGAGAACTTTGAACTGTACAAAAGCTTTATTTCTAATAAAGGGTATGATTTTACTAACACAACAAAAACAACGTGGCTATCAGTAGCCCAAGTCAATCTGACTACGTCCTCCAGTAGGACTTGCAAAAATTATCATACAACATGATGTAAAACATTTTAGCTCCCAAGAGCTCCAAATAACGTAATATTCATAACACTATTGGATTGGAGAAGGACGTCAGGGTGTGACATATATAGAGCATTTGGTTTCCTTTTAATAAACATGAGAATGGTATTTATAGTCGCAAGGCCAGAGTGTGTACGACCTCACTCTCTGAGAACCAGATGTTGGCACAGCTGCGGGATACCCTCCAGCCTGATGCATACTGGTCAAATGCACTCCCTTCTCACACGCTAAGTTACGTAAGAATACAGCTTGTTCTCTCAAGCTTTTAAATGTCTACGAGACAACTCACATTATATTTATGCAAATCTTTCAAGTACTTTGCTCACATCCTATTGGATCATTATGTTAATTCCTTTAAACTTGTTAAGTTCAATCCAAATGTTTAATTAGCTCTTAAATGTTTATAACAAAATCACATAAATTATTTATAACAATTAGAAATTGTTTATAATATTTGTCAAAGACAATAAAAATATTATAAGCACGCCTTTAACATCACTCTCGTTCCACATTATTTTCAAAAATATTTACAGCAATTATTTACAATATTAACATTTAAATTGTTTAAATTATTAATTTAATAAATACATTAACCACATGTTCATTCGGTTGGTAATTTTATAATCCTGTTTAATATAATCGACCAATGAAGGTTAGTTATACATGTTAATGTCACAATCTGGTTTAATAAAGGTTTTAATAATGATTTGTGACGGCAACCTTCATTCAAAATCTTATCTCAAATTCTTTCAAAACTCGTGTTAATTATAACAGTAAATCACTTGATTAATTTTCAACGAACTATGACAATCTTACTCCAGCGGAAAATCCTTCGCTAACAAGTTAATGCACAATCTGCATTAAAAATATGCCCAAAATCATCATATATTAATCTATATGGCATTAAAACTTTCACATAACTTACAAAAACTTCCACAAATAATTCTTTAACATTTCTTCCTGTGGGAACTTCCTTCATATTCAAGGGCATTATACCTCAGCGACTTTCAACACGCGCTGCACTAGCGATTATACATTCATAGTTCCACTTAAAAATTTTTATAATCATTAATTGTTTCAAAACTGTTTTTCTATTTAACCTTCGTGGATTTCATTCATGAACCGAAATGAAGTCAAAACTTGCCAATCACAAACAAATTTAATAGTGAATACGCTTATATACGCCTGTCTGGTCTATCAAAATTTAAGATTAACATCTTAAAAGAAATTTGTAGTATAAAAATACTATCTTCAAATAAAGTGCGACTAAAATGCAAAGTAGTCGAATAGAATCCAATTAGACTGGGGAATGCAAACATCGTTATATAATTCTCTAATTGAGAAAAACTCCTAACAAAAGTACTTGACTTTAATGCATTCAATAATTCATTATTAAAGTTACTCTTTCACAAAAGTGTCTATGATGCAATGTTCATTCATAACTGACGATAAATGTCTGTGTTGCAATCAATACAAATAACGACTAGTATTTCCAAGATCGTCGACAACGTAAGAGATTTTAACGCTCTAAAATCATTTAAATGTTCTTCCTTCTTGATGATGACAGAAAATTGGTCAAAGTAATTAAACTGGGGTAGAATTACTTTAATAAAGTGACACGCTGTCTGAATTTAAATCTGCCATAAAAATCATTAACTTACAGTCAAATCGTGACTACAAAAAAAAATATTAATTACTGAAAAATTCAAATATCAGTCTCAACTGATTCAAAATCGTTAACTATGCCCATGACATAACAATGTCTTAATAAATCGTCGAAAAATGCAAAACTCATCAAGGTGTACTGAGAATAAGAATCTCAACAAGAAAATAGGGCAAAAAAAACATGAGGATAAAAATATGGGAAAAATGGTTGCTCAAACATCATTAGTAAACTCAAATACAATAAACGTTCACGACTACCTTATCTGCCGATTGACGTTCCAGAGGAAAATTCCCCAAAGAAGACTGCTGATGGATCCATATCACCACGTTAAAGTTGAGCTCCATCCTCGAAATAGGAAATAGCACCCTCGGAGAATCGAACTGCTTCCTTCTCCGGAAATCGCTCTGCTCCTCGAAGACGAATAGACATCCTTCCGGCAATAATCTTCTTTGTGAGTCGGGACACCCCTGACCTCTCTTGAAAAATTCCCTGAAGTTCCAGTAGACAATCGCCATGAAGTTTTGTAGAAATTTCCGAAGAAATTATTCATATTCAGAGTATGAAATTGTTTATATGGCTGTTCGATGGTATTCAGCCTTTAATTACGAAACATGGGTGTAGATGGTATTCACCGCATGTTCGCTTGTGTGGAATAGCAATAAGCGAAGTTCCATGTCGCTATCTTACTCCGTTGAAGTATGTCCCAATTGCAATAAGCCCTTTTAGCCTTCCATCTGCTCTTCGGTTGTAGTGTCAGAAGAACAAACTGCCGTATTCAATTGCTCCATTATACTGGTATCGTTGTGTAACCAAGCAATCTGAAGTCTTTCTATTCCACTCGCAGCGTCAGCCTTGCGTTGATTCTGGCTATACAAAAGTGCTTCTCTTGAGGCGAGATAATCACTTTTGTCAGTCGTATAAAACTGCTAATATCTTTTAAACTAATCGGTCGAAATTGTTCAGCTTTTCTCTATTACTGCATGTAGCACTGCACAATACAATTAGCTTATCGGTGACCGCTAACTGTTCGAAGCTAAACTTGTAGAAGCTTTCTAAGGTCCGTTTCAACTTCACCTAGTTTGACTTGGATCTCGTTAATATAGTGGCCTCGCCACGCGTTATAAAGACGATTCTTTTCACTGCTGTTCACTTCGACGTCTCACTATAATGAATGTATAAGAAAAGAACTTTCACAAATATACTTCGATGATCTGAGAATGAGATCTCAGAATGATCAGAGAACGAAAGAGGCTCCTCTCTTCTGCGCAAGCCCTTTTATTAACTTCACGAGGGGCGTTTCCATCCCTTCCAAAGCGTGATACTGCGTCATCGCTAAAACTTCCAACTTCGTTAATACATGACGGATTTTCAAAATTCAAAAACTGAAAATAAATTTCACCAAAATTCCAAATCAATGCTTTCACTGCAAATGGATTTCCACAATTCTGCATTCCAAAAGTAATAAAAATACCATAGTTTCAGCAATCTCCGTCTTCCTTTAAACTATCGTTCATTGGTTCATGCCTCTCCTCCAATAGCATAGTTTCTTCCTCAGCAGAATTCCTCGTTTCCTGCGACTGCGTCGTAAATCTTGGAACATTCTCGACTAAATGCTGACGTCACTGAGAATCTCAGCTCAAGTAGCTTGCTGGTATAACATTTGCGTCATCCGTGCTTACGTCATGACTACCCACGTCATAACTATGACAGCCATAACTCTCCTTATAATTTCAAATATAGCCACCGTGGTCTCTACATAATTCAATTACGGGGGCAGTATGTACGATGACAGCTTGAGGGTAGCAGTAAACTGAGTTGCTAGTTGTACTACCAACTCGAAAAACATACGTGCGCACGATTACCCGCTGCGCACAATTACCCAATTTTCCCCATGATATTCAACAATTTCGGATTGTATTCTAAAAGCTATCCGCAAATTTACTCCAAACATTACCCGCAGATTATCCGCTATCCGCAAAGTCATGCAAACTATATCCGCATGGCAAAAAAATGTTGCGGATATTCACGGGTTTATCCGCGGATATCCGCACCCACGCAGAGATTTATTATAGTACAACTTCTGGGCTCTGTATCATCGCTTATGATCAGGGTAAGACAGCTTCAAGCGGTGTGACGTGTTGAAACGAAGGGCAAACCTATCAGTTCGTGTGTCGTCAGGCGAGAGCCATGTAATACCATGGTGCCTAGATCAACGGTGCTGTGTGTACGGACCTGAAAGGGTCAGACCGCTGTAGAGCTCTCGATGCGAACAGGTTGTATGCACTTTCTGCACGGATATTATGTATGTTCAATTCAACATATGTGTACGAACAATTCTTTTCTATTATTAAACTGGCTAAGTCCAAATCTCGAAGTACCTTGTCAGATCACAACCTAACATACAGCCTTCGATTACAACTTTCCCAGACACTACGTCCTAACATTGATACACTAGTTCGAGAAAAACGAAACAGAAATTATCGGAAAATGTCCCCGTGATTGTATTGTTCTCTATGGCTCTCGTCTAATCTGCAGGGAAAATGGCGCTATGTTCAGTTCTATTTACGTTATAGCATGGCTGTCCTTCACATGAACTACTTTTGTTGCATATTTTTTGATAGGAGAGAGCCGAAATGTCATTGGTTATAATCTGGGATCAATTTTATAATTACAATAAGGAGCATTAACATTATGGCATCTAAGGCATTCAGTTCGTTGTGTTATTATACTCTGTATGCTTGCAGAAAGGGATTGACATTAGGCCAGAAATTCGACGTCATTACTAGGGCCCGGATTCATATGCACTAAAAACTACAAAAATATGCATGCACATATGCATTAAAAATGTTGAAAAGATGCACGCAAATATGCACTAGAAATAAAACAAAATACACTTACCAAACGTATTATTTAATTTTTAACTCAGCTTTGCATTGATACACATGTTTCATTCCTTGCAAAATGTTGCATGGCAGTAGGTTATCAATAGTTTTTCAATCTTTTCAGGGGTCAATGACTTTCTGTTGTCGGACAGAATTAATGTATATGCTGAAAATGATCGTTCTACGTCGACGGACGTAACTGGGCAATACTTGTACACTGGTACTGACTGCTCTGAACATTCTTCTGGTAAAGACTGCCTGATTCCACTTATGTAGTTGCTTATGGATTGAATCTTCTTCAGTCCTGGGTTTGAGTCCAACACCGCACTGAGTTTCCTTTTCACTCTTTTCCAGTTTCACCAGGGACACCATTTAAAGAACGAATGGTGTTTTGAATTAACTGAAGGGATTTGTGTAGGGGTGCACCGCGAGTTTCTAGGCCCTTAATCGCCTTCGAAAGTGACGAATAATGCACATGGATGAAACTGATATCTTGATATACAGTTTCAGTTTCAAATGCGCACTTTGCTTCACGAACACACGCAGTATGACTATCGTCAATACTTGTAACTACATCTTTCACTTGATTAAAGTACTCCTGGTAGAACGATACTGCGGATAACCAAGTTCCCCATCTTGTGAGAACAGGTTCCGGTGGAAGAGAAACCTGAGGCAGGAGAGATTTGTACAACTGTACACGAGCCGGTGCTTTAAGAACAGTTTCTTCCCACTTGAAATTACTTTGTTGACAGATGGAAAGAGCGTTTGCATGCCTGCATTCGTCGTAAAGACATGCTTGGCCCACTCACATACACTCCGTCCAATCTCACAGGTAACTAACGCTCTCGCCAGTACAGCCTTTATTTAAAGCAAACCTGATGTGCAACGTCATGGGGCCACTACTAGCGCCACGCTAATGCGATTTGCGGGAAATTTGAAGCACCGTCTTTCAGATGTACAGTATAAACACGCCTACCAACGTTCGTTAATCTAGCACAACCCTTTCTTGGTGTTGGGTTATTTTTTTCCGCCAGTGTATAGGGTAAGTGTACCATTAATCGTCACCTTAAGACGAACCGGGTTACATCATATGTAAAGTCTTTAATATCTACAATACTGGTTGCAACTTACGTTGATATGGCACATAAATACCTTTGTATTCGAAAGGATATATTCAAGTGCTTGCAAGGACAATCCGTTCATTTCAAAGTAATTTAATTTACGAGATGCACCCTGTGTACCAATGATCGGCAGCGCAAGAAAAGCTGAGATCCGGTTATCGACACTCAAGTATACCATTAATCGCCAGTGCGGCGCCCCTTGGACTGCAGCGCCCCTAGGCACGTGCCTATTTTGCCTTACGGTAAATCCGACCCTGGGCACAGTACGCTATTCAAGTGATTGAAGAAGCGGATTCGTATGTTATGTTATTATAATAATCTTAATCTAATGGCGTCGCCTCCGTAGCGTAGCGGTCAGTATGGTTAGCTGCCGCCCCGGAGGTCCTGGGTTCGATTCCCGGCTCTGCCACGAAGTTTGAAAAGTCGTACGAGGACTGGAACGGGGTCTACTCAGCCTCGGGTGGCCCAAATGAGTAGAGGGGGTTCGATTCCCCCTCAGCCATCCTCGAAGTGGTTTTCCGTGGTTTCCCACTTCGTCTTTGGGCAAATGCCGGGATGATACCTTCTTCAAGGCCACGGCCACCTCCTTCCCTCTTCCTTGTCTATCCATCCTAACCATCCCTTACCTTCCATCATGATGCCCCTGTTCGCTTTGCTGGTGAGGCCGCCTGGGCGAGTTGCCAATCCCGCCTCACCAGTTGTATCCCTTCCGATTCGATGTTCCCAGCTCTAGGACACTGCCCGTAGAGGCGGTAGTGGTGAGTTCCCTCGCTGAGTCCGTGGGTTCCACCAACCTGGAGGGTAAACGACTAAAAATTAAATATAATAATCTAATGGCACTAAATTCTGTAGCTTAAATTTCGTAAATCATAGAAGCCTTTCATTTTACTTTTCTTAAATTAAACTCCCGTGATGCACTGCAGAAAAATGCCTTCTGGCGGGAGGAGTCTTAATCACCGATAGTGAAATTTATATATTCTTGCACGTATTTTCTCAATGCAATGTTGTTGGTGGAGACATAGGTCCTGTATCAGAATGCTACTGCATTTAGTATACATCACCTGGAAAATCATTTTAATAGCCTGGGGAGTTTTTAACGGATAGACCAGTAGGACATAAGAAAATAGGCAATTCAGTTTTTCACGGAACTACTTGTCCTTAAATACCCTCTGATATCCAACAATAACTAAGAATAGGTTTTGGCTTCTTGCAGGAGAAGGAGAAGCATTATTAAGTGAGTGAGAAAGTGAGCGAGGGCATTTTTACTTATGTGTGTTGGTAGTCAGCCTAGAGGCTGGTATAATCCTCAAAAGGACCACCACAGGTTAGATTACCCACAATCCTTGAAAGCAGCACTATAATGAGGGGTACTAGGCAAGACAGGGGTGTAGTGGTTTATCATTGCGTCAGCGGCGGCTCGTGGGATGTAAGTTCGGTGCAGCCGAACACACGCTCTTGTGCAGTAAACTTATATATTTTGAATAGGTGTGTTGGGTCATCTAGCTAGGAGGAAATCTGGTATCGGGGTGATGCTTTGGGAAGACAATGGCGTACAAATCATCCGCTGTGTTATCTTCATGCAGTTGCTTTAAATAGCACAACATAAGTATAAAATTAACTAAAAGAACAAATATCACTCACATTCGGTCACGTCTATTGCTTGTACAGTATGTTAAATCTATTCTTCGGTCCTTTGAAGCACCGAACTTGTCTATGATGTCATCGTAAAAGGGCATTGTATTCATCAAATCGTTGAGAAGTGACTTCTCCAGGGGTATGGTTGCCAGCGCAGTCGGCCTCTCATGGGATGTTGAATTCCTTAAGTATGTTTTATCATTTTAAATGATCTTGTCGACTTCGTCGTTACGCTGATGTCTGGCGTTACGTTACGGTGACGGGACGAAATGTACCGAGAATGCACTGAAGTGTGTGACGTCATAGTACGATGTAGCAGCCGGGTACCAAGAAGGCAGTGCGAGAACAGAGTTTCAAGAGACTGGCTGCGTGGCTCAGGGGTAACGTTCTCGCTTGCTGAGCCCAAGGTTGCAGGTTCGAAACCTGGCGCAGTCAGCTGGCATTTGAGGGTGCGCAAATGCGAGGGAGCCGTGTCAGTAGATTTACTGGCACGTTAAAGATCCCCTTCGGGGCAAAATTCCGGCACCCCGGCGTCTCTAAAAGCCAGTGTAGTTAAAAGGGACGTAAAACCAATAACATTATTATTCATTAAGAGTTTCAAGAAGGCAGTGCGAGAACAATCAAGTCGGCAGTGAAGAAACAAAATAGAATCTTGAAACTTTGTTCTCGCACTGCCTTCTTGGTACTCGGCTGCTAGCATTTAAAATGATATAATGTCCAGTCTTTCAGACTGACTCTCTGTGTCTTTTTATCCGCTTAAGGAACGAAAAGCTTCTTTCTACTGATGAACTGGCAGACGGTATAGTAAGTATTAAATAAAATAATGTATACGCTTCTTTGAACACGTCCTTAAGTTCATTCTTATTGAGCGACACAATTATTTCCTCTAATCTGGTATTTTTGTAGGTAGAATCAGAATAGATGTACTGAAGTTCGTTTTTTAACCTGTGTGTGTCAAATGTCGTGGGATAAGAGATTTTTAAGTTCCCTAGACAGAGCGTCAAGAGGGAGGATTTTAGAATATTCTTCAAACTTAGAGCTATCTCCTAAGCAAAGAAACTGGAGCTTCTGCATATCTTGAAATCTTGTTAAATTTTAGTTTTCTTCTCAGCCGTATGAAAATAGGTTTTAAACGTTACTTCATTCCTTTTACCTAGTTGCCGTGTGGTGTTTATTTTCGAGAGGCAGAAGTAAATGTGCAGAGACTTCTTTTGGAGCACGTTAAATAATATATTAGCAAGCTCAAAAATGTCATTGAATACTATTGATAAATATATGAACTGGAAGCTATTGAAGTTATTATACAACCCTTCTGATTGACGAATGGTTTTCTCGTCTGACTGAGGGTCGTCCATTAGTCTTTCAAAAATATCTTTCAATCCTTCCCACTCATCGAGAACCACGTTTAAAAGTTTTCCATGTGACGACCAACACGTCACAATTAATGCGCCACACGGCCACGAATCACAATTTAACAGCACAATTTTTACTATAAAGGAATACTTAGTACACCACACGTTCAAATTTGTAACAAGCTTCTTGTTGCAGCTGTTGGAACAGCCAAACAGTAGCCGCAATTCTCGCGATAAAATATACTAGTAAATATGTCTTTGCAAGATTGTGTTTTAGCGTGATTGAGATACTAACATTGGCAGCAATGGTCTAGGAGCGGAGAGCCAGGGTTATATTCGGGTGCGTTCGGAATAATATCGTCACAGCTCGTGCGAGGCAGCCAGATATTCCAGTTGCACGCTGGGCAGCACCAAGCGGAATGCATCTGTATACATACCGCAGGCGGTTCGGCGCGTTGTCATGGCAACCGTTGAGTTACACGTCACAAGTCAGCCCGTACTGCTGTGAGCATTGGCTGGGCTGCACTCAGACGCAAGGCGCAATCGTGAAGGAAACAGACTGCGGTGCTTGCTTAATTACTAATAAGTATGAGCGCTGCACCGGTTGTGTAATCACAACATATAAAGCGCATTCTTCGTTCTTTTTAACGAATGCGGTAGGTTTTAAAGATAAAATATAGGGATTCAGAAAATGATGGACAATTGTTTTGAGAAATGTTAGTGCAGCCGGGCTGTACCTGATGCACCTGAAAAGCCGCTACTGCATTGCGTTCCTCACTTATATAGAGTTAAAATATTTACAACGTTTAAACCATAAATCATAGACTGACATCGCAAAGAGTAATACTAATTTAAATTTGTTCTTGTACAAAAAGGAATAAGCCTTAAATCTTACCTTTTAATTAAAAAAGGAAAAATAAATTCCGAACGTGTAGAATATTAACAAAAGGAAGAACACAATATAATATGCCTGGTAAAATTTAACAGAGCTCTATCCAATTGAACAGAATCGCTGGTTGAAATTCGAGTTACAGGAGCTTAACCCCAATGTCATCAGTCGCAAAATACAGCCTCGCGAAGATTATTGATTGATGGTCATGGTTTCATTAAAGGAACTTAATAAGTCTGCCATAGCCATTTGAATGTCATTTGATGAATGAGAGCATCAGAAAAACGAGAAGAATGGCAAAATAATGAGATTTTCTGACTCCTTGACGAATTAGAGTTTCAGAAAGAACAAAGAGCAGATCTGTGGGAAATTAAACACCTCCTTGTCCCCAGATTATCTGAAACGAAATATATTTTTAATTCACATAATGCTTCATAAACCTTAATCAATATATAAAACTGCATGTACAAGTACTACTCTCTATACTTGTAGAATAAGCCAACAATGCACCATGATTATTAGTCAGCAACGGCTATTGCAGATGGAACTAATTAAAGTAGGAGTGATTTAACAAAGAAAAGAAGATCGTCGTTCTTGTGTCATTTGAACGGCTTGAACATCGTGGTCATTGAGTGCCGTGTACTTGGGTGTTTGTGGAATCGTCTGATAGTGTGCGTAATTGTGGTGTCTGTAGTAGTGCGTGTGTTTGTCATTCAGGTGAGGACCGAGAAGGGGGTGACCGTTGCCTTAAGTTAGGAACCATCGCAGCATTTTCCTAGAGTAGAAGTGGGAATACACGGAAACATTTCCAGGATGTCTGAGATGGGAATCGAACCCATCTCTTCTCAGTTTAAAAAGGAGATCAAAACAGGTTGAAGTTCAAAACCGTCATGCAAATCAGCACAATTTGGTGTTTTAAGCAACATAAATGTCAGTGATGACTTAGTAATATGAGCAGTATGAAGCTGTATGATAGATTACAGAAGCACGTCTGATGGCATTGCTGGAAATGAGACAACTGCCGGCTTCCTTTATAAAGACAATGAACTGCGTCAACACTGAATAAAGCTCCAATATTCGAAGGGTGATCAGAAACTAAGGTTACAGAGCGTGCAGTGAAACGGGCACAACCAATACAGCCAATTAATAACTAGGGCTCGTATATTTGTTGTTGTTTGAGTCTTCAGTCTTTTGACTGGTTTGATGCAGCTCTCCATGCGTCCCTGTCCTGAGCTAATCGTTTCATCTCTACATAGCTACCACACCCTACATCCGAGGCAATCTGTTTAACATATTCTAACCTTGGTCTACCCCTACAGTTCTTGTCCTCGACCCTTCCTTCCATAACTAAGCTTGCTATTCCTGGGTGTCTTAGTATGTGTCCTACCAACCTATCTCTTCTCTTCATTAGCAGTCGCCAGAAACATCTCTCCTCTCCCACTCGCCTTAATACCTCTTCGTTTGTAACCCTATCTACCCATCTGATCTTCATCATTCTCCTGTAACACCACATTTCAAATGCCTCAATTCTCCTCTTTTCTGCTGCACCAATAGTCCAAGTTTCACTTCCATAGAGCGCCACGCTCCAGACAAAGGCTTTCAAAAATGACTTCCTAATACCTAAATCTATATTCGATGTCAACAGATTCCTTTTTTGTAGAAAGGCTTTCCTTGCCTGAGCCAACCTACTTTTTATATCCTCTTTGCTTCGTCCATCATTGGTTATTCTGCTTCCTAAGTAACAGAAGTCTCCTACTTCCTTCAGCTTTTCACCTGCCAATTTGATCTCCATAGAGGTTTCTGATTTATTTCGGCTGCATTCCAGTATTTTTGTTTTACATTTATTAATTTTCATCATGAAGTCCTTCCGTAAGACGGAATCCATACCTTTCAAAAACTCATTCAAATCCTCAGGCTTGTCGGCCAAGATGACGATGTCATCAGCAAATCTCAGAGTTGAAATTATTTCTCCTTGAATCTTCACTCCCACTTTAAATTTTTCTCCAATTTCCTTCATTGCTTGTTCAATGTAAAGATTGAAAAGTATGGGTGATAAGTTGCAGCCTTGCCTTACACCTTTCTGAATACCAGCTTCTTTCTCATATCCTTCAGCTCGAATGACTGCTGTCTGGTTTCTGTATAGATTGTATATCACCCTCCTATCCCTGTACTTTATTCCAATAGATTTCAAAATGTCAAACAATTTAGTCCAATCAACGTTATCAAAAGCCTTTTCTAAGTCTACAAATGCCATGAACGTTCTCTTATCTTTCCTTATTCTACCTTCCAAAATCAGCCTAAGACTTAGTACAGCTTCCCTTGTTCCTACATTTCTCCTGAAACCAAACTGGTCTTCACCCAACTCCGTTTCGATCTGGCTTTCAATCCTCTTGTAAATTATTCTAGACAGGATCTTTGAAGCATGAGTAATCAAGCTGATTGTACGGTAATCTTCACATCTGTCAGCTCCCACTTTCTTTGGTATAGGGATGATAACATTCTTCTTGAAATCAGGGGGTACCTCACCTGTCTCATAAATCCTACACACCAAGTGAAATAACCTGATCAGACCTTCATCTCCTATGCAGCGTAGCAACTCAATCGGTATATCATCTATGCCTGGTGCTTTGTTCCTGCCTAAGTCCTCTAATGCTCTGTCAAATTCTGATCTCAATATTAAATCTCCTTTTGCATCCTCATCAATTTCCTCCTCCCTTTCCATTACATGATTCTCAATCTCCTTTCCCTTATACAAGCACTCTATGTAAGCTTTCCATCTCTCAAGCTTTTCTTCCCTATCTGTTAGAGGCTTTCCATTTGTGTCCCTAATATTACAGCACTTAGTCTTCTTTTCCCCAAAAGTATTCTTAATCCTTCGATAAGCTGTGTCTACTTTTCCTAATTTCAGACAATTTTCTATACCTGCACATTTCTCTTTCAACCATTCTTCTTTCGCTTCCTTGCACTTCTTGTTAACCTCATTTCTCAGACGTCTGTATTCTGCTTTCCCCTCTTCATCTCTTAGATTCTTGTGTTTCCGCCTTTCATCCATCAATTCTAGTATATCCTGAGTGATCCACGGTTTTCTACCTATTCTTTCTTTCCTACCAATGTTTTCTTCTGCGGATTTTGTTATTTCATTCTTCAAAAGTGCCCATTCGTCTGCAATTGAAGTTTGTTTAGGGGTTTTGATTAGTCCTTCCTTTATACTCTTCTTGAATCTTTCGTTTACATCCTTTACTTTCAGTCTGTCTATTGCCCACCTTTTTGGCTTTTGACTTTTCATCAGTTTCTTCAACTTTAATCTGCATTTCATTACAACCAGATTGTGGTCAGAGTTTATGTCAGCACCAGGATATGTTTTACAATCCAAAATCTGGTTTCGAAACCTCTGCTTGACCATAATGAAGTCGATTTGGTAACGCCCTGTATCTCCTGGTCTCATCCATGTGTATATTCTTCTAGTGTGGTTATTGAATAAGGTGTTAGCTATGACCAACTCATGTTCGGTGCAGAATTCCATCAGCCTGCTTCCTCGATCATTCCTTTCACCTAATCCGAAATCTCCTACTATCTTCCCTTCTCTCCCTTTTCCTACCACAGCATTCCAATCTCCCATTACTATAACATTTTCATCACCTTTGATATACCTCAGAATGTCATCTATTTCTTCGTAGACCTTTTCAACATCCTCATCATCAGCTTGACTGGTAGGCATATAGACTTGTACCACTGTGGTGCACGTAGGTTTAGTATTGATTTTTGCTACAATAATCCGTTCACTGTATTGCTCATAATATTCTACCCGCTGTCCAAGTTTCCTACTCAATATGAGACCAACTCCTGCTTGGCCATTGTTTGATTTAGTGCTAATGACCCTATAGTCTCCTGACCAAAAGTCCTGTTCTTCCTGCCAGCGCATTTCACTAATCCCAACCAAATCCAACCTCAACCTATCCATTTCCCTTTCTAAGTTTTCTAACTTTCCACTTCCTAGCAGACTTCTAACATTCCACGCTCCGATCCGTAGAATGTCAGATTTCCTCTTTGTCACTTCTGTGATGTTAACCCCCTCTCGAGTAGTTAATAAATATTTTTTTTTATGTAAATACATAATTATTTTAAACATGTTTTCTATAATTACACCAATTCCTGCTTTTCACTTATAAGCACATAAAGAGACATAATATTTACATTTTTAAATCAGTATGCCAGATCTTTCAGTTTATTGCATTTTTGTTCTGTGTTACATGCATGGGGAAGAACCTGTGAGCTATCCAAACTTCATGCTGAGCGAAGGTCAGCTTGCAGCTGTGTTCTTTTTATCTTATCGCCCCGTCCCACTCTCTGTGGAAGCCGGGGATTTCCTTTTCCATAGCCATATTGCACCACGAGCTAGAGCTACCTGGAACAAGTGTCACTGTCATGCAGTTCATTTCCGGCACTGTGAAGCGTAAGACAGCTCTACGATGCCTAAAGTAAAAGCAACTAGGCCTACAAGTTATCGTCTGCAGCAGTAAGTTGCAGAATTTAAGGATAATGTTACTTATCATGGGGGCGTTCTGTTCTGCCAACCATGTGGGAAAGCAATCAAAGCTGAACAGCGATTTCTAGTTACACAACACCTCGAGGGCAAGAAACATATTGCCGCAGTTCCGCGCCTTCAGAAGAAGTGTTTCGCGATAATCGTCGGTCATTTGTGATGGACAACCTGAATATGTATCGCGTTGTGTATCATCAGTCAGTGAGGCATTGCATTCGTGAGTACTGCATATTGTTTATATTCGCATTAATAAACTAAATTATAATTAGATATTTTTACTTTTATGTCACATATCTCAGGTATTTCTAGTACATTAAAAAAACATTTCCCCCGATTTTTAGCATCTAAAAATCCAAGCCCTACTATAAATACATAGATTAAGTTATTTTTCTATATAGTGTCCATATCGGTTTAGGGACTTGTCGCTTCGTAGGATAAGTTTGAATATTCCCTCCTGGTAACAATTCTGTCCTTGCATGTTGAGCCATGCTGACACGAAGTGCTTCATCTCCTCGTCTGAAGCAAATCGTCGACCTCCTAGGTGCTCCTTCAAGTGAGGAAACAGGTTTGGAACGAGGTCCGGACTGTAGGGAGTATGGCCAATGATGCCCCAGTGAAACCACTTGAACAGTGTGGTGGTCTTCAGGTCACGCGTTGTCATGTCGGTGAGAAGGCCTGTCTGTTTTCTCCTGATTGCTCCGCGCAAACAAGGTATCCCAGTATCGGTCAGCGGTCACTGTGTGTCCTCTTTCCAAAAAAAAAACTCCACGCGTATGACACCCTGAAATTCTGCACAGTTACCAACCGCATGTATTCGAATTACCCCACATTACTAATGTCTCTGTAACAGACAGAACTCCGAGAATATCGGCCTTGTAACCTTAGTTTCTGATCACCCCTCGTATATTTTATTCTGCTAAGGTCCCATTCCGGATTTGTACCGAAAATAAGTCCTGTTAACACCAACCTACACATATGGGGTACCTACAGGTTCCGCATAACCCCATGTGTGCCCGAAACGCACTCACTTCCTCTTGAAATGCCTCACAATTAAATAAATACCTTAAACATGTACATTTACAATGGTAGCACCTTAACCTGGCGAGCCTGCCGCTAGAGCGCAGGGCAGTGCGGCGGCGGCAGCCATGTGGCGGGAGAGCGGCGTACTGCTAGGCGAGCCTGCCGCTAGAGCGCAGGGCAGCGCGGCGGCAGCAGCCATCTGGCGGGAGCGCGGCGTACTGCTAGCTGAGGAGTCTCTCAGCAGATGGCTCCGGTGTGGTCTCGCCCAGACTTTCTCTACGGTTCAATCCTTTGCAAATGTAAAAATTGCTGTGGAAGAAACTCCCGAGCAAACAATAACCGATGAATTCGCTGTAACATCGAATATTGTCTACAAAGAGGTGCTGTGACAAGTACAAAACACTGTTCTACATAATTCTTTGTGTTCTTCTCATGTACGTATGCCGTTTAACAACAATAAATACATTTCTTCAATATTTAAAACTTCGTTCTCCCACATTCTTCCCTACTACCCCATAAACCTACATTTACGTTGCGAAAGCTCGTACGGGCCCACTAGTTTGCATTAATTCTACAGAATGGATTTATAAATTATCCTGAAGTTTCGTCATTCCGATGATGTCTCATATAGCATGCTACATGTATATAATTTTGTGACGTTGAGTGACACCTGAGAAGTTCCTAATAACAGTTGGAGAACTAACTCCAAGAGTGAAGATTACTACGAGTTTTAGAACTCAAGTTTAAGAGAAATTATTGGTTACATAATATCCCGCAATTCACCTCATAACTGGCTATTTAAGTAAGGGGTATGTGTTGATCGTCTGAAAATTGCAATCACAGTTCTAATATACAAGAATGGAGATAACAATAATTCTGGGAACTATCAATCTGTATCATTAGTGCCAATAGTGTCAAAAGTAGTAGAATATGTACGACAACTGCTTCACCACTTCTAAAATAATAATTCCATTAATAACATTTTACTCGGTTTCAGACCAGAACAATCAACTAGTAGAGCAATATGAATTCTTGTTATTGAAACATTAGCCAATTTGGAGTCTCAACTAATTACTTGTGCCACACTTTTGGACCTTAATAAAGCAAGCAAAGCTTGTAGTTTAACGTGACCGTTAATCGCGAGATCATGAGCCACGGGACCTCCTTTTTTACGTGGAATCCGAACCACAGGACATGGCATTTCACTTCGAAAATCTCCTTAATAAAGCAACTGATACTGTATATCATGGTATAATTATTGCCAAAGTGTAAATATTCTGGAGTTAGACATCTATAATTAACATTACTTAAATCATATCTTACTAATACTGTAGAAACCAGATAATGGGAGTCGATTACCAACGATCAGATATACACCAAGCATCGACTGGTGAGCTTCAAGATTCAGTATTCGGGTCATTTATTTTTATTGAATACTAGCAACCAGGCCCGGCTTCGCCCGGGAACAGTTGTGAATGCATTACGTGATAAGCGCTTCTTTACGATGTCAATGAACTGCGACCTATATCCGTTTTACGCCTCGGCATGATGGGTTAAAATCACTGACTGGACATTAACTATATTATCATGGAGATGCATGAGCAACAAATTCTTGTCAGACGTAATTTAAGAATGGCGAGGTGCATGAAACACAAATCCCCCTCCCGTCCAATCTAAAAATAATTGTAGTGGACGATATATTGAATATAGAAATGTGCTCTCGCGTACGTTTTTGTAGAATTATTCATGCTGAACAATATTCTTACACTCATTGTATATTGATATTTTTAACGGTTTGCCCAGCGTAAGCTTAAAGAGCGCACGGACGCTAGGATTTATTTTCGACTTTTTCATTGAAATCGTTACTGCTTGGCTTCCTTCGATCATAAATAAATTATTTTCTACAGAAACCTTCCTCGAGGTATCCTTTACAGAATGGTGTAAACCGCATCAAAATCCATGCAGTGGTTCTCGAGATTACCCGTGACATCCAAGAACCGGGGACTTTGTTTTATACTAAGCAGAGAGTATACGCCAATCAGTATAATTTAATATAATATAATCCCCCTTCCGTCCAATCTTAAATTGACTGTGAATTTTGCGGAACGAAAAGATCACAGGCGAAATGAGAGTTGCACTTCCAGTGAATGGCGAGGTGAATGAAACTCAAATCCCCCTTCCGTCCAATCTTAATTTGACTGTGTTTCACAGGCGAAATGAAGAAAACCTGAGTTGCACTTCCAGGGAAACTCCAAACACAACCACCCTTCTCAGAAGTCTTAACTCAACACGACTCGACGGTTTGCTGCTGGCTGTATCTGGGGCAATAGGTTCGCCCGCTAGCTAGGCTGTAACAGGGATGATAGACTCGCCCTTAGCTAGCTCGTAAACAGTCGCCTCAGTAGTTGAATGGACATGGTTGCAAGAAATTAAAACGTAAAAACACTTATAGTGGGCGACGTATTGAAGATAGTAATGTTCTCTCGCGGACTTTTTGTAGAACTTTTCATGCTGAACAATTCTTACACTCATTTTTAACGGTTTGCCCAGTGTAAGCTTACAAAACGCTCGGACGCCAGTTTTTTTCGACTTTTGCACTGAAATCGTTACTGCTCGGCTTCTTTTGATCATAAATAAATTATTATCTACAGAAATCATCCTCTAGATATCCTTTAAAGAATGATGAAAACCGCATCAAAATCCATCTAGTGGTTCTCGAGTTTACCCGTAACATCCAAGAATCGGGGACTTTGTTTTATACTAAGTAGATATATTAACGGCGTACTCAAGAACCTACCAGGTATATCAGTACTTTATGTCAATGAGATGTCTGCTGATAGAACTTTGAATAGAAACTCAATAACAATTAGGAATTGTTAGAGAGGTGACTTACATAGTTTTTGGGGAATAAATTGGTCCTAAATGGCAACAGAACAGAAAGACACTTACTTTTACTAACATATAGTAGTAATAGAGGCCAATAATTCTGTTGAGAATTTATTTAGAATATAAATTGAACTGGAATGCCCGCACTCATTACCTGTGTAGGAGTCTGTCCCGAGTGATACCGTATTATTATTGTGTAAACTAAAGACAGTTCATATCTCCATACTACGCTCCTCTCTACTCACATCCACTGTAAGGCACAGTGCAGTTCTTTAGAGGCTAAATATGTATTTAATTTAAAAAATTAAACCAGTGAGATTTATATAGGGAATATCACATAGGAAATCATGTGAACCTATCTTCTCTGAACTGGGAACTACGACTCCTACCTTTATAACTTATACATACATCATAATGTATCATTGTTTAAATTGGCATTAAAGGGAATCTTCGTAAATATGCAGTAATGAATGAAGTCTACCTATATAATACTAGAAGGAGGATGGATATACACCCTCGTCGAGTCAGTTTAAGGAAAATTGAAACTTGCTCTAGTTTCACAGACTCCATATAGGTTTTAAGAGAAAGATAGTCAACATTTTTAAACTACTTAAAATTAACTGTCTGGCCGTGTACAGCGCATCATAATTTGAGAAAACTTTGTAACGCCTCTATACATGAATGTAAATGGATTAACTTACATAACTTTATTATTTATTATAACCTGGTATTTAAGTAATGTATTTTATAGTAACACACGCACTGATAGTATGTGAACCACCTTGGTAACATCTGAGGAGTTGGACATCATTTTGCCACGACGCACAGTGTTTCGAATCCCATATCTAGGTGGAAAAAATTCACTGTCTCAAATGAAAGCAAAAACTGGCTCATTCGATAGTGAACAAACCAGATGGTGACCTTCGGTCTTTCTTTCCGCTGTCTGATGCGTAGGAGGGAGGGTATAGGTGCTGAAACGTCTTCCTGACAGTTATCAGGTCATTTGATAGGAGGTGTCGGAGTGAACCGAACGTTGTGATTCTAGTGAGTTCAACGAGGTATTGTTTTCTGCGGCTCATGGAATAGTGAAAAGAGGTATGTGTTCGCACTTTTATGCGTAATACAAGCTTTCCGCACTAAATAAATTATTTACTTTATGAGTGCCTCATAGTGCCACTTTACTTTAAACGTCATTCGATAGGAAATTTAATGTAGATTCAGGATCTGTAGTGGTTTGGTTGCGCACGAATGTGCATGATGGTTTCTTTTCTTATTTTCAGTGACTATGTGGGCATTACCGCGAGAAGAATTTTTCAACGCGTGGTGGTCGTGTCGTAAAGAGGGGCATACGGACGTCATATTTCAATATGTTATGAATAAATTTGATCCTACAACTCTTAATGACATTCAGGTGCAGGAGCTAAGAAACGAAATTAAGTTGATATCCCCATAATATTAACAAAAACAGGAGAGTGCAGGATGAGCAATGCCACGCAGATAGGTAATCTACCTATGGAAGCTATTGAGTTACTTAATGACCCCAAAGAACTTTGACATCAAATGATGAAGACCAGTATAGCAATGACTACGATGCTCTGGACTCTACAGAAGAATCAGGTGACGAATGAACATTAGACATTTTGTTCTTATTAAGGGGAATTAGATTAATGAGAACATTACTTGAGGAATGGACGTTTTCTTTTTATTTGCAATGGGAGAAATAGGCCTAACATTCAATATATATTGTCTTCACTTCCATGCTTTTCCAGGGAAATAATATTGTTTTCGTGTGTGAAGTGTGTTCACTAAAACTACGTCATTAACAGGACTGTAAAATGACATTTTGTTATAAAGAAATTGTTTGTATGATTTTGACGAATATTTTTTTAATTTTTTTAGAAGATAAATGTTATTTTTGTGCATATTTTGTTGTTCTATGTTTAATAACAATTTAATATAATTTTTAATCTGGATGATTTTACATACAGTGACTTCGTCTATTCCCTCAAATAAGGTGTAACAAGAATACTTGACCGAATGTCTCATTATTATTCATATGTTATCCAGTTTTAAATAGTATGTTTACCACTGTCATAAACTATCATATACACATCCAAATCGTGATTTTTACTACCAAAAATGGATGTTTTTTTGTTGCTTTCGGTCATTTTTTCCACCTCACCTTACCTCTCACCCCTATATATCTACCCCCCGAAGATCGTACACTTTAGACGATGCCAGACATGAATTCAGTGACCTCGAAAACTGTATATTGACAACTTTTAATAGAATCCCAGCACTAATAACAAAGTTATTAATTTTTTCCACCTAGAATTGGGATTCGACACAATGTGTGACGTGGGTGCGGTAGTAGCCTATATTAGGTTTAGCATAAACTGCATGGAAATCATGAGAACAAATTTGTCCAATATAATTATAGGTTGTTTAACGAATATGAGAAGTAATTAAAATTAAGTATTACATGAAAAGGTGCGAAAACTGATGACAATGGCAAGAATGTTATTATAGCGTTCTTATCACACCCAATTATATTGTTCACCGCCTTGGAAAGGTCTCTAGAATTGTCATGACAACGTTATATCAGGTGTATCCTATATCCCAAAATATGATCATTTCTTGACAGTATTAAATTCCGACATCATCATACCGGGTGATTCAGCAGCCCCTTCCAATATCGTTTGCTGCAACCCAACTAGCGTATGTTGGCAGGAAGGTCAATATTTCTCTGCTTGCATTCCATATGGTACCAATGCACTGCAAGCATATCCGCCAACGATACTGAACACTATTTTTTCCCCCTCGTATTAGGCTGTAGTCGCATAGAGGGAAAAATATTAGGGTTCAGTGTCGTTTGCAGGATATCCTTGCAGTGCATTAGCAGAGAATTGCCGACATTCCTGCCAACTCGCGTTAGTTGGATTGCAGCAAACTATATTGGAATGGGCTGCTGAATCACCTGGTATATTTGGGGTTGAAACCTAGCCCATTCTGTTCGTCCCAAAGAATGTTAACTAGATCATTGGGGCCAATCGCCGACACATTAATAAACAAACTGGAACTTTACTTTATATATCCGAAGTTACTGCAATCATGGACAAGCTGTAGATTGCATCTATCGCGGAAAAATATCGCAGAGGTGTTGAGTAAAACGTTTCACTATTTTGTTGTTTTTGTTTCTGATTCATATAGGGGGTTGCAACGTCGCAGTCATTTAGACCCATTTACTTTGGTGTGGGTGTAATATGTGTGATAGCCTGCATCATATTGATGGCTGTATTAGTGTATTTATATTAAATTGGGCCTAGGACAGGGAAAATGCCTTAAGTTAGAAACCATCCCTTCTTATTTCTGCCTGAATGTGTCCCTGTACAACCTTACGATCAAAATTAATTTTTTTGGCGGAATCAAAATTGGGCCCTAGAGATGACAGCCAAATATGTTAGCCATTGCACCACGAGGTGGTCCTTTAATATTTTCCTCATTTACTCGGACTGAATGCTGTATGGTAGAGCCAGGTTTAAAGGTCCGGCCTAACTTGCGCACTATGTACACATACATGTAGGTGGTTTAACTGACTGTCGAATGTATGTATGAATGAGAAAGAGCAAAACTGATCAAATAACCAGGGTCAGGCACCATATTTGTATTCGATAATACAGTATGAGAGTTGGACGGTCATAAATCAGCCCGTTTCGTAGATAACTTCGCCAACCATGCTTAGCACATAACGTTGGATTAGAAGAATATGTTATTTTCATTGGAATGTAAAATAGGCTTAGTTTTCGAATTCATGGAAAATTTTCTCTTGACACAAGGAACATTTTCTCGAAAACCGTTATTGCTTTGAGCATGAATTTTTTTCAGTGACTGTATGGAGGCAAAAAGAGAACTTCGCCGAGCAGAATTTGTTTTGATGTCTTGGTTTTATTTTTGGAAATATTTGAATTTAAAAAAGAATAACATGAGTTTTCATATGCAGTCTTATCTTTCATCAAATTATATTTAGAGAAAAGCTGTTCCACAGAATTGTAGAAAGGATTATTTAAACTAACTCTCACACATGTCAGGAAAATATCTCCGATAGTTGAGGAGGAAATGTTCCTTATATATTGAACCCGCTAAGCAAAGGTTCATGTGATATTTTTCATTGCAATGCATTTTTGATGCATCATCTTAGAACGCACTCACCGACCAGCCATGCTGTCGCCACATGCTAACATTTTTTGGAGTTAAAAATGGTTGATCTTTTGACTTTGGAAAAAAACATTATAATATAATCTGAGTTTTTATTATAACACTTCTACTTTCTACGAAGCTCAGATATTCCCATGTTGTAATTATGTATCATCGAAACATTCTTCAGAATGCTATTTCTACTTTTGGTAAGGTATTACATCGCAGACACGCGAACCGGAACCAATCAGTCGCTGCACGACTAGTGTATTTGTAAGTTCTAGCAGCGCAGGACTGAGCTCTTCGCACATGTGTAGGATTTTCCATCCTAGTTGGATGCGTATTGTATGTCCGTCTTCAAAGACGAGGAAATTGTCCGCCCGAAGGCGAGGAAAACCATCGTAAGACATCGTGTTATATTTAACACCAAATAGTGAATCAACCAAGTTATTATTAAAGCCAGAGTAGGCTTGTGCTACGCAATCCATCGAAATTATAAAAAGTTATAATTTTTGTACGCCGTGGAACACCACATTTTTGCCACGTGCCACGTGAAAAATCATGTCTTCAGGCAAGACAGAAAATATATGAATAACTGTGAAATTATAATCAACAGAGTGTGTAAATTCAACGCCTACAATTATAAATGTTCTTATGATCGCACGATAAATTCATATTTTCAGTGCATAACTTCGATGCCACGTGATTTGGTGGAACATAGAATCTGTGAATGTGAAGCAGATAAAGTGCATGACCAATTTTTCAATCATCTGCGCCGTGTAGACTCAGTGAGATTGCTACCATATTAAAGCCAGCTTCAGTGAAACTGTGCTACGCCTATTTTCTAAATTTTCCAGTGGTTATTTTCTACTTAAACATGTCACATTTTTATAACCACGTGTACGACGATTTTCATTACACATCATCAGTGGGGATGAGCAGATAAATCTCATGATGTGAGGGAGAGTTCCGGAGAACTTCAGCAAATGACGGAAGAACCATGACTATAGCACCAGGTAAGCCAAGGAACATGACGACTGACACAATGGTGAGGAAACTGGTTATATCACAACGTCAACGCCGAGGACGAGTTAGGGCCACGGTAATGGATAGAGCCTATGTGGAGGCCCAGATTGGACAACCCTTGTCCGGAGACCAAAAGCCTAATTATATCCCTCAAGTCGTTGGAACGATTGAGATGTAGACATCCTTTCTTGTGAGTCCGATTAATCTATTCCTTGTGAGGTTCTTTTGTGGTGTAGATTATTGTAGTTAATAGTAGTTAATTGTAGAAGCAACCGAACTTCTTGACAAGCCATAGGTAGGATTTTGTAATGTTAGAACTAATCTTTGTAGTTCACTTTCAGTGATTAGTTAGTCACCCTAGTGATTGAATCCTTTCGATCACGGTGCATTCTGGTGGACATCGCTAAGATGTTAGTTCTACCCCTGCTAAGCGTGACTGTAGTCTTTGTTACTACGTTTTGTTCAACCCTAGGCGGGTGATTTTGTTGATAGTTGTTTTGGCATGACGACTAGACGTCATGGCCAGTGTTATTTCATAACACCCCTTATTAAGTAAATGTTTGTCACGCCACTGATTTAGTTAGAACAGTTCTATCTGTAGGTAGTCAACTGAAAAAACGAGTTTTGTAAAATAATGTCATATTTCATTCTGATATGCTATGAAGCCATCCTGTTCAAGAACAGAACGCATTCAGGGAATTATATTTGTATGCAATCTAGCATCGAACCCTGTAATTACTACCGTATCATTGGCAAACTTAGCAATTGTAAGATTTGCGCCTTTATAATGTTTATTTTGTGTCAGGTGTTTCGACACACAGTTATTGTTTGGTTATTGTAAGACAGTGCAGTTATGAAGTGACATATCTGGAGATTTCAAAGACGTTCAGTATAAGTGGTATTTCTGTATTTTACTTTCTTTGACTTAATGAACATGCCACGTCTTTGTGTATAGTTTTGAGACGTGATTTTAAGCTTATGCTTAATCTATTTGTGTATTATATTTGGGACCAGATAACAAGGCTAGTTTTCTGATAGACCTTTTTACGAGAAAGCTGCCTGCCTTCAGTCTTTGTTTCATTTCAAACCGTCCAAGTAGATGACTGTAGATTGGGAGCGCGACTCCAAAGTCATGGACCGGTTAGACGAGTTCCCAGCATGCTGTTAGAGCAACACTCATTCAGTGAGACTCGTGTATTAGACTTTTTGACAATGCTAGTAGCATTATTTACCGTTAGATGTTGTGTTTCATAAGTAGGTCAATGTCCAGGCCACCATTTTGTAGAAATCACATGTTTTGTTACAATGATCTGATTGGCAAAAGCCATATGCTTGCATCTCTATTGAAGCGACTATCTTTCAATCCCATTTGAGAGTGATTACACTTTATGTCAAGGTTTATTTCTTGAGATTAAGAGGCTAGAAGAGACGCCTGTGTTAGAGGCTATTCATGTATCTCCAGACTTTGTTTCTGTAGACAAGGTATTTAAGGGGGGGGGGGTAACTGAGGTGCTTGACAGGCCTGCCCAATGGTAAATTAAGTGAGCCGAGAGCCACTAATAACCTGTGTAATTGTTATGTCCGAGCGTGGAGAGCTCGATGATGGTATTTTATAGCAGAGATTGATCCCGCATGAGACTGCTACTGCTGATCCCAAGGTATTCAGGATCGTTAGCCTATTCGCCATAAACCAACGATAATTTAAACCGACATTCTAATAATCAAGCGCATAATTATTATAAACTGATAATAACTAATTGTTTATTGCATTTAATCTTGATTTACTTGCATTTTGGACCTGCTGGCCGACACCTGCTTTTGTTCACGCTTCTTTATGGAAGTAATCTAGGATAGATGACACTAATTTTGATCGACGGAGTGCTTGCTTAACCTATAGTTAGTAGCTGGTGGAGATTGAGCCTCATGCGACGTTAGACGTAGTTTTCACTAAGCATTCGCCACCGTAAATGACATGCACTTAGATGACACTGGTTTACAAAGAGTAACCCAGGGCGAAGGCAGGAATAATATGGATTGTGGTCTTGTTGTTATTTATTGTACTGTATAAAATCCCCATGTTTACCTTACTTAGATTGTAAGAGTGCATTTAATGTGTTTTTTTACGGCTTGTCATGAAGATTTGTATTAATTGTTTTACTTTACGGACGTCATCGCCGTAAATTTTGTATTAATTGTCAGGAATTAGTAAGATTATTTAACACTAAATGTAAATAAGGAAATGGTATCATCCTAACTTAGATTTGTTATTGCTACCCTGTTAAATGTAAATTCCGTTATTAACTTATTTTTGTAACTTGACTTAGGGTTTATTGCCGTACCATTTTCCTAGCGTTGCTGTTGTTGCTTAACTTTGTAAAATAGATCTTTCGCGAGGGTTTATCGTAGTTTACAGGTAGGGGCCTGATTTTTATTTTTGTTTATTTATTAGTTTGCGGATTAGCCGACAGAAACCCTCCGAACTAGGCTAGGTGCCTGCATATTTTGAATAAATATTTCTACAAGTTTTACTTAAGCCTGGAAGTTTATTTATCAGTCTAGCATTAGGAGGTGTATTTTCTTAGGCTGTCTAGGACCTTCTAGCAACCATGTTACCACGGATCCCTTGGTTCATGGATTCTCGTGCCGCTATGGCCTATAAGAAATTCACCTGATCCTCATTGCACATGGGTCCGACAGGTGAGGTGTTTGGGATGTCATTTCGCTTGTTGGCAACCCCGATAGCTCCTCTGACGGGCACAATATTGAAAATGTAACGTTTGGGAAATGATAGAGAAATTGAAATGTAACTTATCTAAAAGAAACTGATTATGCAGGCCATAATTATTGTATTTTTCTTCCTTCTCTGTCTCTTCACTTCACTTGGTTGTCTTACTTGGATTGTATACTGAGCCATTCAGCTGATAATTCAGAATCAACAAGACGTTGTTTAACTATAATATTCAGAAACATCAGTGTAAACATGAGAATCTAAACAATGCCTCTCAAAGGTCTTGATTCTTCCATTGTTGCCATCACTGAACACCAGACAAACATCAAACACAGTAATTTTAATAACATAAGAAGACGCAAATGTTGTTATTAGACACCTTTTCCACATTAACTGGTTGAACTCTCATTTACGTTCCGAGTTCTTCCATGGGTGCACATTTTTAACAGGTCGGCGTGTGCCAGAAGCCGTAATATAGGCATTATGATATTCAACACTACTTCAGGATTACCATTTCTTTGAGGATATGATTTGTCTTCTACCTGTGCGTTTTATATTTGCACCAGGTAATGTCAAAAAGATAGTGTGATGGGCTTTCGTCTGTAGAGGGCTTATGAAAATAAATTGCCCAGACTGCTCTTTGTATGGCTTTGGTATAACCTACATTGTCACCTATTGCCTTGCTATAATAGATCTGCAAATTGCGTATCTTTTTATCTGTCAGTCTGAGGTGGCCACCGATTGGTTTCCCAGCTAAACGTATGTTCGAATTGCACGTTCGTTAATCTCACAAAGAGAAACATTATAATCAAGAATAACAATGCTTGTAGCGCTTTGTTTACAACGGAAGTGGGATTTTTGCGCTAAACCATGTTTTCACAGCCTACTTGAATGTAACAACAAAAGCGTTTCGAACTTTGGCCTCTTCAAGTGGCAGCTGAATGGCCCAGGTCACAATCCAGGCAAGACAACCAAGTGAAGAGAAAAGATGCCGAGGAATCAGGGTAGGAAGAAGAATACAGTTATGGGCTGCATAATCAGTTTCTTTTGGATAAATCACATTTCAAATTTTCTTTCTTCATTTGCCAAAAGTTACATTTTTCTGAACTTTATATCCCAGGGCACTAAAGCTGGTGGCATTTCTGACTTGAAAGATACCATTGACTTTGCCCTGATAAAAAGTGTTCCTGAAATTTCTTCAAAGCAGGGTGTGATCAACCCCATGAAGGGGGCGTGACCATGTGCAAGTCAAAACAACATATATGCTACTTTTAGACAGATTTGCAGACTGAATTCGACTATGAATTTTTGGGAATACATTTTCAAGGTTTCAAACTAAATTATATGACTATTTTAAAAAGTCTTTTTTTTGTGCACACATCACGTATATCCCCCCTTAAGTCAAGGGTTTTGAGAAATCCACAGTTCACAACACATACCCTGAAGACCATTTCTATAACCGTGATATAATGTTTATGGATGAGGAATGGTTAATTTGACCATTGACCTGTTGAATGGACTGAACTCTTAGAAACAGGAATTCTTAAGACTGCCTTTTCAAGTGAGGAGTTGATAAGTCAAATAGTAGCACTGCCAGATTTTGGCGGCGCTACTGATACTGTGCTAGCTAAGCTCCTTGCGTTCGTTGCTGCCCTCTTTCTATTCACTACAGACTGCAAAGTGCAGGAGGACGGAAGTGTCCTGAGGAGCGACTCCTCCAATGAGCGTTTATTTGAAGATAGTGGCTCGCAATATATACATATTAGTGACAACTAGTGCAAAGGAGCATCTAGTGAACAAGCTAAATATCATCTAACTGAAAGCAGAATATTTCTACACATATTTACGGGAAGTCAAGGAATCATCTAAGAAATATCCCTTAATGATTACTAAACAATCCTCTTTCGGTAACAAACATTGGTAATGAATGTTACAAAAGATAACTCTGGGGACAACATTTCGGTGTACATAACCTGTCCTCCAGCAATTCGACTGTAATTTCGTTCTTTGAAGCAATTTATGGAAGAACACCAAATAAAACCATTAGCTGCATGAAATGTTATTTTGGAAACAAAGCTGATTAGTCTGTCAGGGAGCCACATGTTATCACGGACAACTGTGCATTACAGAGGAAAAAGGAGATGTGTGGCTGTCATCTGGTACATTTTCAGAAAGTCTTTCTGTACTATAAATTCCTGAGTACTCAAGTTGTTGGCATTTCTGAATTCAACGATACCATTGACTTTCTCTTGACGAGAAGTGTTCCTGAAATTTCTTCAATCTGGGGAGTGCTTGTTACACACTTTAACCTCTCTTGAAGAGGGGAGTGACGTTGTGAGCTATACACAAGCCGCATAATAATGCCCTAAAGACACCAGATAGGTTTAGGAAAATTATAAAAGCAAAATATGATGTTCACTCTCTGCTGGAGAATGAACGTATCACATTTCTTGACACAGTGATATATGGAGGATGATGTAGTAGAGATGGAATGATATTCTTGGCTGATAGGCCTAACTCTTCGTGGGCTGTTGTGCCATGGGTTAATTTGTTTATATGTAATGTATTTTATGATGAAAAATCCATTGTGGAGATTGAATTATAAATATCAAATTATATAAACATACAGTGTAAAGTATCTACCGTAACTTGTTAAAGAGTGTTAAATTGTACTAGAAAAAATAAACATTAAGAATTAGACGTTAAGTGAAGCGGCTAAACAACATTTCTTCCACTTGAAGTCAAAAGTTGTTAAGTTAAAAGCATCTGCTGTCACACAAGCTACACATGTCAAATAGTCAGAAACACAATGTTGTGTCCCTGAAAACTGACCGATAAAATGAATTCCTTCAATTTGTATTGATATCATATTTTTAAATAAAGTTGTAAACTATATAAATGCGACATAGCAACTTCTGAATCTGAAAAAGAATGTTCTGTAAACTATCATTGCAAAATAATGAAAGTAGACTTATGTGATCTACACGGGCCAAAAGTTGTCTCAGTGTCATGTCTTGTATCTCCGCCATCTTAACGGAAACGAAATGGCGGCCACCCAAATGTTCAATGCTGAAAACAAATTTGGACTAACCCAATCATTCGACCTTTACCAAATTTTTCAACATTATTACTACAAGGTCATCAGCAGAAAAAAGTCAAGATGGTGGACGTATGAATCCTGCAAGTATTATACGCTAAACCGTGACGTATGATTCAACAAGGCCCGGCCTTACCAAATCCACTTATCGTAGAGAGGATGGTTTAAACTGTCCTCAAGGACGTGACCCGTCCGATATTATCATTTTATACTCGTATTAGAATACTATACCTTAGAAGTGACTAGAATTTAGACTGACCGTGCCGTATCGTGCTGTGCCGTGCCATTGTGTCAAAATGATTGTTTAATCGCTAAACCATATTTCAGTAGCTTGGAATTCTTTTATGGAATGTACTGAACAAAATAATACAAATTTAGTACCAAATGGTTTATAATAACGGCATCATACGCTAATGAAATCGTTCATTCCAAGACAATTGCTAAGCAGTTATTCTAAAGCTATTGTTAATGGTACCTTAGCATTGGGCATGTGTAGTCGAGGGGTAGCGTCGCAGACTGTCACTCAAAAGAACCGCGGTTCAAATCCGAGCGGATTCATTATTTTCTTATTTGATTGTTTTTATATTTATTGTTTTACAACTACTCACACGTTATCATGTTAAGCATATACCGTATAGTGTGTATTTGCAATGGAAAATTATAGCATACTTATAACACCACATATTTCAGCACGCTACCACAGCAATTTACATTCGTTTGCCTTGATCCGCGATAGGGTCAGTTGCTAGTTGTTGATGCTTTAGGGCCTTTGCACGCTTGGTGTGCTAGTTGCGCTGCGCCGCACTCCGGCAGACTGGTTTCTGCCTCTCTTGGCTGGGCTGCCTGCCCTGACTGCCGGCGCGTTGGACCGAGTCAAGTTGGGATCGCCTTCGCACTGGACGTAATGTAAACAAACAAACAAACTAACTAACTGTCCTTCCAATGTGTTGGTTGTCTGAAACATCTACATTTTGTTCACGTGTTTCTCCGCGCATCGGTACTTTAAGATTACGTGCTTAGCATTAAAACATTTTGTTGTTGTTGATTGATGTAGTGGCTTTGCGACATCGTGGTCATGTAGCCCCATGTACTTGGGTGTGTGTATAGAATTTGTCTGATAAACTGTGTAATTATGGTGGCTGTATTAGTGTGTGTAGTTGTAATCCAGGTGAGGACTAGGGAGGAGGTGGCCGTGGCCTTAATTTATGAGCAATCCCGGCATTTGCCTGGGGTAGAAGTGGAAAACCACGGAAAACTACTTCCAAGATGGCTGAGATGGGAATCGAACTCACCTCTTCTCAGGTTTGCCTCATGAGGCTGAGTGTACCCAGTTCCAGCCCTCAGACCAGAATTAAATATCTTGGCAGTGCCGGGATTCAAACCCGGACCTCCAGGGCAACATCCAAGAATGCTAGCCGCTACACCACGAGGTGGTCAGAATTAAAACAATCAGAAATATTGATAAGGTATCATGGGACTCATATTTTATGACAATGCAATTTTGGTCACATTTTTATTTTCCTTGTTTTCAATTGGATTTAATATCTACAATATGCTCAATGTTCGGTACGATTGCTTGTGAGACAATCAACCGGAGGCTGTTTCGCAGGTTACCGTCAGACATCAGAGCACGATGCCTTGATGTTGTTAGTTTCAATGCAGAGAAGAACGTTTCACAGACATACTGTACGTTGCTCCAAACATTTTGGATATTCTTGCTGCGGTAATTTTGAGTAGAAATCAGGCAAATTTTTCACAGAGCTAAAAATATCCTTAAGTCTAGTGCTACATTGCAAATTTATAAGCTCTATTTGAAACTCATATGGAACCTCTGTTACAGAGATTGAAAATGGCTTGGCAAACAAATCAAATCCAGGTTGAAGTTTTGCAAGTTCTAGAAATCTGATAGAAAACTCTTTCAATATAAGGGACACCACACCGCGACCGTTTGACCTTCGACAAAGGCAGTACGGGAGGGAGTAAGACGAGAAGGCGAGTGAGGGAGAGACAGACATATAGTCTTCCCCCACCATCACTGCAAGGCCGTCCGCGCCAGAAGCACGCTGGAGTGCAGCCAGAGTGCCAGCGCGCCCGGAGTGCTGTTTGGCCACCTCTGATTTAGGGACTTTGCGGCATCAGGGTCGTGTAGCCCCGTGTATTTGGGTGTGTGTAGAAGTTGTATGACAATCTGTGTCACTGTAATGTCTGTACTAATGTGTGTACTTGTAAACGAGGAAGGATTCGGATAGGAAGCTATCCTTGATCTGCGGTAGAGTCTGTTGATTATTGTTGTTGTTGTTGATTCTTTAGGGGCTTTGCGGCATCGTGGTCATGTAGACACTGGTACTTGGGTGTGTGTAGAAGTTTTATAAATACCTGTGTCACTGCGATGTCTGTACTAGTGTGTATACTTGTAAACGAGGAAAGATTTGGGTAGAAAGCTGTTGTTGTTGTTTGATTTGAGAGGCTTGGACATCATGGTCATTTAGCACCGTGTACTTGGGTGAGTGTTGAATTTTGTCTGAAAACCGGTGTTATTGTGATGGCTGTATTAGTGTGTGTATTTATAATTCAGGTGAGGATTGGGAAGGAAGCGGACGTGGCCTTAAGTTAGGAACCATCCCGGCATTCACCCCAAGCAGAAGTAAGAAACCACGGAAAACCACTTCCAGGGTGAGTGAGGTGGGAATCGAACCCACCTACCAATTTCAGCTCTCAGACCAGAATTAAATATCTTGACAGAGCCGGGAATCGAACATGGGCCTCCGCGGTGACAGCCAAGAATGCTCGTCAGTACGCAACGAGTCTACTACAGATAACATACATATATTATGACACGTAAATCAAATAAAGTAGGATTCTTTATATTACTAGTAGGTAATGATTTTTTTTTTTTGGCCAATGGACGGGTTTAAAAATCCTTAGTCAAATAACTAGCCTCCTTGTTGTGGAAGCTCGCAATAAAATGGGCTGTGTAATTCGTATTTTATTTCCCATCAGAAAATACGCACTATGTTATTATACGGGTAATATAAAACATCAAATGAAATAAAACAAATTAAAAAAAACAAATTTTACATTTTCGTACCCCGTCTGCATGGGTGAGAGCCAAGCATCTAGACTACTCGCGAAAGTACCACATTGACTTAAGAAGTCGGATATAGGCTCAAAAAGTACCGTAATGATTGGAAATACGGAAAAACTTTAGCATAGTATAACATATAGGTCTAGGCTTAACACTTGGGCAGATGACCTCACTGTTCCGCCCCTTAAACAACAATCAATCAATCAACGTATAATACAGCACGTAGTATTTCAACAAGCTACTACAACCAACATTCAATTATACTCCATTAAAGAGTTATAATAACTATACCCATGCATTTAGGAGAAAGTAGGCTATATGTTCTTTACTGAACATCTTGTTTTTCAGTCGTATTTGTCTGTAGTCATATCGTGTGAAAAGTAAGTGTGTTCAGAATCGTTTGCAGGATATGCTTGCAGTACATTAGTACCATGTGGATGCAAGCAGAGAAATATCGACCTTCCCTACAACACCGTTAGTTGGGGCTGCATAAAACATTATTATTAGGGGCAGCTGATTCACCTGGTTTAGGCCTACACAATATGTTATTAGTAAGTCCCGGAAGTTCATGCGAAATCATATTTTTTTGCATATTTATGCATATTTTGGTTATTTTGGCAGAACGCATCATATTTTTCTCCTTTGCCTGTATAAGTACATATCTCTGCTTGAGAAGGGTGTAATAATAATGTTATTGGTTTTACGTCCCTTTTAACTACCCTGGCTTTTAGAGACGCCGGGGTGCCGGAATTTTGCCCCGAAGGGGATCTTTAACGTGCCAGTAAATGTACTGACACGGCTCCCTCGCATTTGCGCACCCTCAAATGCCAGCTGACTGCGCCAGGTTTCGAACCTGCAACCTTGGGCGCAGCAAGCGAGAACGTTACCCCTGAGCCACGCAGCCAGACGAGAGAGAGAAGGGTGTAGCCTATATTCTAATTTCCTATTGTTTTTAAGCGCTTTTTTAATTTCATGTTCTTAAAGCCGTATATTTCGATTCGGACTCCAAGAGACTACCACAGAATAATACTGAAATTATTTTAATACCTAGTAGGTCTACATTTCAGTCCTTTTGCAAGTTAATATCAATTATTCTTATTGAGCATTTACTACCTGTATGTAAATATTGTAAAATTAATTTCATTTGAGAAATTCAATGGCTACCAAAATTGTACCTATCTATCAGTTATAATTCAAATCAACATAATAAAATAATTATTGATGGTCAACACCGCTTGAAGTTCCATAAAATAATATTGTCTACTATTATGTTTAGAACTGTTTCTTAGTTGAGATATTTTCAAAAAAGTGTAGTTATATGTCAGTCTGTTCATATTTTCTTTATATTCAATATAGAAACGCTACAGGAATACGGAGTGATCGTAATTGCCGTGGTTATTTCATAGTGCATATTTTTTGAAACGTGATGCATATTTGACCAATCATTAGTGCATATTTGCATGCATATTTATTCATTTAATAGTGTATGAACTTCCGGGCCTTAGTTATTAGTGTACGTACAGTTCTTGGGTTTGTGTTGTGGCTCCGGGAGTAAAATGCGACCATTATGGGGGCAACAGGAAGTAAAATGACTGCTGGATTCTCGTGAGTGAAGCGCCAGGCTTAACAATGTTCATGGTTTAATGTTCGCCATACCAAAGTTTTGTTGTGATTTCCAACAAGGGTTGTTGGACGCTTGAGTGTTCATGTTCAATATCATCAGATATTACAAGTCAAACGCCGCCTTTTATTACGAGAGAAGGAGCCGTGCTTTGGGTGGGCGACTACTACCTCTGCTACGTTCTTGCAATCGCAACGCTTCTCCACTGACTCACGATAACCTGATTTTTTAGTCGATTTTACCCTCATGGTTGTTTTTTCCCACGGACTCAGCGAGGGATCCCACCATTAATGCCTCTACGGGCAGTGTCCTGGAGCTTGGAACATCTGGTAGGAGGGGATACACCTGGGAAGGTGGGATCAGCACCTCGCCCAGGTGGCCTCACCTGCAAATCGAACAGGGGCCTCATAAGGGATGGGAAGGGAGGGGAAAATTGGGAGGGATAAGCAAGGAAGAGGGAAGGAGGCGGCCGTGGCCTTACAGTAGGTACAATCCCGGCATTTGTCCGAAGACGAAGTGGGAAACCACGGAAAACCACTTCGAGGATGGCTGAGGTGGGAATCGAACCTCCTCTACTCATTTGGACCACCCGAGGCTGAGTAGACCCCGTTACAGTCCTCATACCACTTTTCAAATTTCGTGGCAGAGCCGGGAATCGTACCGTGGATCTCCGGGCGGCAGATAATCACGCTGACCACTACGCAACGGAGGCGACCTGAAAATAAACTAAGTGTTTATTATCGGTACTTGAGACTCAGTACATAAAATGGATTTTCATCTAAGCCATCAGCCACAAAGTCAACTTAGCATTCTTTGTACATGTTTGCATAGGTACTGTACGCTTATATGGGTGCGAGCCAAGAAATTATTCATCTCCTCAAAGTTTTCTAAATTGTCCCATGTTAAAATATAACGACTCTGGAACTCGACCAGAAAACCAGTTTGTTACATCGCCCAGTTAACTCAGTTAATTCAGCCAGCCAATGAGGAAATTAGGAGCCACGTGCAGTAACTTGCAGTCGAACTAGTCGTACAAAGAGAGACCGGACGATCAGGCGCGAGGAAACTCGAGCATTTCCGACGAGAGCCAAACCCCGACGCGAGCTGTAAGCGTGTCTGGAACATGGAAGGGGTTGACGCGAGAATGGCACGCGACATGCAGCCAATGAGAAGGAGCCTTACTAAAACAAGTGCCAGCATTGTAATGAGTATAGCTAATTACCAGGATGATTTTAAAACATCATAATATCAGAGACGACATTAAATAATAAATAAGAAATATTTATTAGAAATGCGACTAATTATTTATGTAATTAAGGATTAATATGATCATCGGCATTGAGCGACCAATCAGATCCATGGTCTGAAGAGGACGCGGGCTTGGAAATTTGATGAGGGAGAAATGAGAGAGGAATCACGGCTTCTTATTAATTACACCTTCAGCGGAGAAAGACGTCTCGACTAGCAGCTCGACATTGTTACTAAGCATATAGAAATTCACATCGAAGGCACTTAGTTTTGTGCAAGTCTACATATAAAGTCGACATTCAACAAGAATAATATTTGAAAGTATTTTAAACCAATCTACAGAATTAAATATGACGAGATTCCTGAAGTTGAGGGAGGAATTTCTTAACAAATCTACAGCAGTCATGATGAACGACTAAAAAGTTATGGGAACAGAACTATGATGGCAGCAAGAATATTCCAAATGACATAACATCAATCTCGCGGGGAGATTAACATCTCATCTCTCCCGTGAAGAAAATTCTACATCTACGAGTCATTTCAACATCTAAAATGACGATATATATTGGACCTTTGGCGAAGAAGACAAGAAGAATTCCTTTACGAGGGTGGCCAGGGAGTACCCGGCATCGAAGATAGAAAGGGCTATCCCATCTCACAGAAAGAAGAGTCACCGGCGGATGGAACGGCAACACGATGATCGAGTCGAATCCCGGACCTGACCGCACGGGAACTTCTTTACGAGGGCGGAGCAGACCAAACTACATCATGCAGTCTTATGCTATTAGAAACAACCCGTTTCTAAAGGATGGCGAAGGAAGCCTACTTCTAGTCATCTTTAACTCAACACCAGGTAGTCCTCGGACCAACGATTTATATCCCACTTGGTAGATTATTGTAGACTTTGAAGAATATCCGAAAAGCTATTTATTGATGCCATTTTTCTACATTTTAATGATATTATTGTAATTTGCGACGTTATATTTTCATAATTACATCTTGCGGATGTTAATGCATATTTTTCGTCGATTTTGAGTATTTGGAATTTTTATTTAGAATTTTTCGAATTTTGCGACTTTCGAAATTTGAATGGAGATATTTTACAGTTTAGTTCAGAATATTTTTATGGTAAAGTTTAAATGTGTTCAGATCACATTATGTCAATATTTGAATTATATAATATCGTTTTTCTTTGTCAACGATAATTATTATGGAAATTTAAACCAAGAGTGTTATACGGAGAAATATTTGAAAGAATGCAATTCTTTAAGATCTTATGTAGAGATCTATGTCAAGTCACGATCTGAGAACTTATTAGACAGATTCGTTGATAAATATTTAATGACTAACAATTTTAAAGTATTGAAGTTTTGTGAGAAATATATTAAAGAAAGAATATGTAAAAGAATACAATATCAAGTAAGCAAATACGAATTACAGCGTATTTTGAAGTTATAAGAATGTGAAGAAAGATGTAAAGAAATATTGCAGCTAATTGAAAGCTTTTCAAGAAAGGTGAATGATGCAAAGAAATAAGATTGTTATTTGAAGACTAGTATTTTATCGTATTACCTGTTAAATTAATTCATTGATAGAACCAGTATTTTTATTAAATATTTTTATTAAGAGTGTTGCAACTATGAAAGGAATTTGTTATTGAGAAGTGAGTTGAGATGTAATATGTTTTTGAAAGGAACTGCGAAGCAACTCTGTGAGTGAGATTTATTATTCCCGTAGCAGACGGAGGTATTCATTGTAAGACAATGGACAATTGTGAAGCCATTGGTCAATTGTTGAAGGAATGTCTGTATTGACAGACTTGCGCATATTTGAAGTTGAAATAGGATGTTTATGAAGATGCATTAGTATTGGAAGTTATTGCAATAGTCTCACATAGTTGAAACTCCTTGAAATTCACAGGACAGCGGATCCTAGATGACGTTAAATCTGAAAGAAATTATAGGATTTAATGGATCTTTGTTGAAACGAGAGTAAACTGAGATCTATTAAATGGTTCTTGATTAGATATTGAATTTACAGTAATTATTCGACGCAGTGGAAATATGTATTTTTATTAAGTATTTTTATTATTGACAGACAAGTTATAGGAGGTCTTTGAACTGTATTTCTACTTAATTGTATGGATTATAGAATCCCAGTTTGTCACTGAAACCACGAACGAGACATAGTAGAGTGAAGAAGTATTTTCTAAAGTCCGTTGAGAGACAGTAAAGGAATAAAATGACAATTTTATATTTTATTGTCAGGGGAGAGAAGTTGAAACGTTGTACATATTTTATTTTATATTAAGTAGTTGCTGAACAACAATGTTCATATTAATGTTGTACAGAAAGTGTTAGGAATTTAAAGATAGGTTTCTAATTACATTTACGCGCATTATTAGTTTTAATTTGTAATTTAAATCTAGAGATTTTTATCGCTTCCATGAGAAGAATTTGAGTGATAGGAGGCGGGAGATAATTATATAGAGTAATGAATAGTTTTTGTAATGACGGAGATCTACGTCAGTGGTAACTCAATTTATTTATTTAAGGGGATATTTTTATTATTAACATAATAACATTTTTCTTATTATCAAACTCCCGTTACCTAGGGTACAGCAGTTGTTTGCTGCTATTTAAGTCATATTTTATTTAAGCTTATAAAAGCGTTAATAATAATGTTTTTATAGTGTCTATACGAAACGAAGATGTATTCGATGCTTGTGAAGCAATGACATTTAGTCATTTCATTTAATTTAATTTTATTAAGGAAGTTAATCAATGCCTATGATAGGAAACGTGTATTGTTTAGATAATAAATACACAGGCACGTTGTTACGTTTCCCTGATTGTTTTTATAGGAAATTGGCATTATCTTTTTAGTTAAATGGTAGAGGAATGCGCTGTAGGGTGGAAGTTCCCGAGGGACCTGATCCGCATCCTTACGCCCAAGATTTGTTAGATTCTCATTGTTCCTGAGTAGATAGTGAACCCTACTGTTCTGTAGTTAGTTACTATAGCACATTCCGCTTTGAAAAAATCCTGTTCCTTATTCTGAGTGTTTTCGCCAAGTAGCACCATGTTGTTTTTAGCCGGGACTTCAAGATGCTACAATCCATTATTATTTCCAGCCTAGGATATTGGTGGATCATCCAGTTATAAGGGTGCAGTACGCAACTAGGAATGCACACATTTCAAAATAGATGTTGCTGTTTCCTTTTACAAAGTTAATGTCTTACATGTTCTCTTGCACTCTCAACATCGTACTCATTACGCAATTATTGCCAACACCCAACACCAAGCGTTCCCAGGCGTTCCCAACCTTCTTGAGACTGTGCGCACCTTCCTTATGCCATGCCAAGTATCCAAGCGCCATTAAGTCGAATATAATAATAATAATAATAATCATGCAACAAGCACAAGTCTCTCATTCCTTTTCCTATTTCTCCCTCAGAAGTGCTGAAATAACCAGGGATTCACCGCTCACCAGGCATGCTGCGACTGCTTGCATGGCTCATGAAGATAAGATACATTTACGTGTGGACAGTCGTGTCGAATCAGCATCTTTAGTGTTACTCATAAAACAGGGGTGTCCAATTATTTTTACTGTAGATTAAAAATACTATTTCATAAAATGATAAAATTTGTGGCTGTCAAAACGTCTATTGAAAACATTATTATTCCGGTTGGTGCAACAGAATATGAATTTAAGAATGGATCTCAGGGGGGCTTGTGTTCGCGAGCACCTTTTAGCTGGTATGACGAGAGCACCAAATCTCGCGAGCGAGCACCGTACAGGGTCAGAACACCTACCCTTCACGAACCTATACTATTTATAGCCATTCTCATGATTCTTCCGAACCTCGTCCACTCCATGACGGCGTGGTACTTTCCATGAGTAGGGCGAAGATCAATAGGTTTCCCCCATTAACTGAATGTAAGAGGCTCTGGGGAGAGCTGTCCATGCAATAGTGAAGCTCACGTAACGTGGAAAGCGAGAGTGTAGGACTTGTAATGCTTCCACGCTAGGAAGAAGGAAGGACGATTGTAGTTTTACGTGTACGTGAATCTTGTGATTATGAGCCACGGGACCTCCTCTTTACGTGGAATCCCAACCACAGGAAACGGCATTTCACTTCGATACACTGACATGTATTGACCGGGAATTGAACCTAGTCCACCTTGGTGAGAGGCCAACAGCTTGACCGCTGCGCCACCACGCCCCCTTTGCACGCTAGGATAACATGTGTCAGTACAATCAATATGACACCAGTTCACACTTTCAGAGGGAACACAAGGATCCCGATTTGTATCTGTACTATGTATAGTTGTCATAAAATTGGGTCTATGAATTAACAGTAAAATGAATGGTGTTTTAAAACGTTGACTGTGTCTTTTACAACATTTACTATAATACAGTATGTTCCAGAATATGTTCCAACCAAACAACAATCCCATAACAGACCATCTTTCGCGGTGGATGTTGGTACAGTCACTAAGATAAGTAACACAGGGTTCGTATATTCCTTTACTTTCAGTCCCTCGGCGTAGCTGTGCTCGCTAAATAGTGCACTAGGACCGCGCGGGTAGATGCAGCAAGTCCCAAGATCGTAGGTTCAAATCCTGGCACTGACAGCGACTATCCTGATTGTGTTTCTTCCACACTCCCTTCAGGCAAATGCTGGGATAATACTTTCTGTCAAGTCCCAGGGCACGTACAGTCTGTACGTTTGGAGACAGTTGGCTGGAGATTCCATATCAGTCATCACTTCTCTGGCTCTCGACCAATCTAAGTTCGCATAGTTGATGTCATACAGTACTACGCTGCCTTGTAATCCCACAGCCCGCGTGCTTTCAGTGTCAGTGGCTTGTACTGTGTGACTGCTTGTTGATGCTAACGTTACCGTAACTGTACAGTGGTGCTTTAGTAGACTATTATAGCAGTAGTTTTAGGAGAAAATTAATTAGTATATCTGTGACTTTATTCAGTTTTTGTTCATATTAGTAGTAGTATCTCCATCTCAAATTTGCCATTAGAACAGGTAGACCACTTCTCGTACCTGGGCAGTACCATTTCTGTGAGCTGTACCTGTTTGCAGGATGTGGATAAGAGAATTGGCGCAGCCCATGCAGCATATGGACGATTAGCGCACCGGGTCTTCATGAATAAAGATCTCTCCATGAGTACAAAGCTTACGGTGTACAAAGCAGTAGTCATTTCTACATTGTTGTATGGCTGTGAAACGTGGTCCCTTTACCGACGTGATCTTAGGAAACTTGAGCGCTTCCACCTACAAAAACTGCGATCAATCCTGAGGATTAAATGGGAAGACCGCATTACCAATATTGCTGTTCTTGAAAAGGCTCAAATCAACAGCATAGAATCATCCGTAATAGGTCACCAATTTAGATGGATTGGTCATGTCCATCGGATGGATAATTTGAGATTACCTCGTCAAATGCTATATGGTGAGTTATACTATGGCACCAGACTTCATGGTGGTCCTAAGAGGCGCTACAAGGACCAATTTAAGCAGACCCTGAAATTGACAGGTCTTGATTCACAAACCTGGGACATGCTGCCTGCAGACCGCTCAACTTGGCGCCGTACCATCTCGGATACTGTCTGGCTGCGTGGCTCAGGGGTAACGTTCTCGCTTGCTGATCCCAAGGTTGCAGGTTCGAAACCTGGCGCAGTCAGCTGGCATTTGAGGGTGCGCAAATGCGAGGGAGCCGTGTCAGTAGATTTACTGGCACGTTAAATATCACCTTCGGGGCAAAATTCCGGCACCCGGGCGTCTCTAAAATCCAGTGTAGTTAAAAGGGACGTAAAATCAATAACATTATTATTATTTATCTCGGATACTGTATAAACGTTTGAAAGGGATCGACGCACACATGAAGAGGCCAAGCGTCAAGCTAGGAAACTTTGAGCAGCCCAACCACGTCCTCCTCCAGCAATACTATGTGCCTTGTGAGGTCGCTTGTTCCATGCCAGGATTGGACCCTTTAGTCACCGTGAACACATCCACAAACTGGATTGAAGGAAGAAGATTTATACTCGGATTCGAGTTAAAGCCGATGATGATGATGATTACATATTATATTTTGCTATGTCAAATCCAGGTACGGTGGATAAGGGAAATGGTGTAGTGAAATCCACAGGGCGTAGAATTGTACTTCAAGGACAGTCCCGTGAATTGGTGTGTCTTTTATGGGGCAATTTCGAGAAGGATAGAGATAATGGCGGTGATATCAGTGGTGTGGAACCCCCCTCTTACCGTAATATTTATCTTCCTTTAAAATAACAATTTGGAAATAATTAATTAAATAAATAAATAAATGGACACATCAGTTGTGTGTTCCGTTCTGTTGAGGACGACTCTAGCGCGATGCGGCCAAAATGTTACACCTTAACTACGGTTCCAATCTGCAAACTGAGGAGTTTTCTGCTTTCAGTAGACAAGAATGAGGGATTTCCCACTTTCAACTCCTGGCAAAAACCGGAACGGTACTTTCAAATACCCGGACAGCCACTTCCTTCCACGATTCCTTGCCTAATTTTATTCACCTTCATTCATTTCATCACTCATTCACTCCTCTTATAGGGAAGCACATCCTGCCGTAAAAACCCACCCACCACATGGAAACTCATCTAATCCCTGAAAGGTGTTGAAGGATGAGTGAATCTTGGATGCCCTATCCTCTAATTGAATATATGTACACGCGGCTTGAAGTTTTATGTGGTTTCTAACCTCTTATCTATACATTGAACAAGCAATGAAAGAAATTGGAGAAAAATTCAAAGTAGGAGTAAAGATTCAAGGAGAAACAATTTCAACTCTGATGTTTGCTGATGACATCGTCATCTTAGCCGACACACCAGAGGAGTCGAATGAGTTTTTAAATGGTATGGATTCTGTCTTGAGGAAAGAATTCATGATGAAAATTAATAAATGTAAAACAAAAATATTGGAATGCTGTCGAAAGAAATCAGAAACCCCTATGGATATCGAATTAGCAGATGAACAGGAAGTAGGTGACTTCTGTTACTTGGGAAGCAAAATAACCAGTGATGGACGAAGCAAAGAGGATATAAAAAGTAGGTTAGCACAGGCAGGGAAAGCATTTCTACATAAAAGGAATCTGTTGACATCGAATATAGATTTAGGTATTAGGAAGTCATTTTTGAAAGCCTTTGTCTGGAGCGTGGCGCTCTATGGAAGTGAAACTTGGACTATTGGTGTAGCAGAAAATATGAGAATTGAAGCGTTTGAAATGTGGTGTTACAGAAGAATGATGAAGATCAGATGGGTAGACAGGGTTACAAATGAAGAGGTATTAAGACGAGTGGGGAGGAGAGATGTTTCTGGCAACTGCTAATGAAGAGAAGAGATAGGTTGGTAGGACACATACTACGACACCCAGGAGTAGCAAACTTAGTTATAGAAGGAAGGGTCGAGGATGAGAACAGTAGGGGTAGACCAAGGTTAGAATATGTTAAACAGATTGCCTCGGATGCAGGGTGTGATAGCTATGTAGAGATGAAACGATTAGCTCAGGACAGGGAAGCATGGAGAGGTGCATCAAACCAGTCGAAAGACTGAAGACTCAAACAACAACATCAACAACAACCTCTTATCATAAACCATGGAACCTTCATTCTACGTGGAATTCGAACAACTGGACTTGACTTTTCACTTTCAAAATTTTGCATGAATTATTTAGGAATCGATCTCAGTCCGCCTTGATGAGAGACAAAGAGCTTGGCCGCTGCACAATCACGTCCAGTGAATTAAAATAAAGCCTCCCGCCATGAAGGCCATAAGGAGGTCCACCAATCTCTGATCATCCCTTCATTCGCTATCTTCCTGAAACACTCAAATCAATCATATCTTTAACTTGTGCTGAGAAAATTGTCCTCCGTAAAGCAGGGTGAGTCGTAGGTTTCTTCAGTAAATTGGACACGGATCAAAGAAACTTGAATATCGATACCGGTTGCGAGAGTGCAAAGATATCACAATGATATCTAATTTACAGGACTCCAATATGAGTACAGAATGATCCTTCATTGCCCTAGAGACGAACAAGAGCAATTGGAACAGAGGTAGGTATATAGTTAGAACTCAATAGCATCCGGGAATGGTAGCGATTCCATACAAAATTCCTGGAAGCGAGCTGATTTTCAAAGCAACATTGTAAGCATCGAACTCGCAAGCCACGCACGGATAAGTTCACTGTATTGTCAGAAAGACTAACAACATTAACCTTGCGCGCTCCACTGATATTACGGTACATTCTAGTTTATTTTAAAACTTCAGACATTTCATGTCAATGAAATACTATTCCGTTTTTACATATTAGACAAACAATCGACATAACTTTTTATTTTTATTTTAAAATTGTAACTTTTTATTATACCAGTATTATATTAGAACGTGGTTTTAGCGCAAGAAAAGCTATTCTGACATTAAAAACTTCCACCTGGCCCTCAGTTTCATGAAGTTCAAGAATCACCTTGATTTAATGAATTATTATAATTTTTATAAAGACATTTTGAGTTAAAATTTTAGGGTTTGCCCTCGAGGTAAGCGTGTTTTATTAGTGCATTACAATGTGTATAAAAATTTGCTGTACCAAATTTCACTGCGCTTGGAAGGTTAAATCGCGAGAAAAGTCCATTTAAATGCTACGAATTTGCTTGGCTGCCATGTTCGTTTTGTACATAGCTGGTTTATGAAATTCGCATAGATAAACTTCTAATAGTACCCTTTATCACCGCACAAAAATTTCAGAGTGATATCTGTTACTGTTGCGGATATATAGAATGCCAGTGAAATATTTCGGGTGGCCGCCATGTTGGATTGGTGAAATGTATTAAAATTTGAAAGGCAAGATCGAGATCTGACGAGGTAGTAGTGTGCAATTACCGAGTTTCATTGAAATCGCTTCGGCCGTTTAGATTTCATTAGGGATACACACACGGACAAAAGGTTATCTCATAAGCCTCATAACTGAAAATAGGCTTAAAAGGAGATGTTGTATATTCTACATCCGTAGCAACTATTCTAGTTTCTAAATAATTCTGTAGCTTATCACCGAAATAATTATTAGAGATATTATAGAGAGATGAATACGCCTCCGTGGCTTAGGCGGCAGCACGCCGCACAGTATGAGACTTGGCCCATCCAGGGGAATTTTATTCACTGGCTAATGTAAACTTATCTGTGGCAGATTTTGGTTACCTCTAGAATTAAAATAAAGTTTTTAATTTGTAGTTCGAGATTAAAAATATTTTATTTGTATTTTTTGTCCAAAAAGTAAAAAAGGTAACAAACAAAACTTTATGAACGCTTGTTGGCATATGATACCAGGGATAGGGTGCCAAATACATTTCCAACGTAGAACGAGCATACTCACTAAATTTATCTGCATCAATCGGGAAACCACAATTAAGAGATTCTAAAATTACATGAAATCTCTTTATCAATTCTACATTTACTCCAGTTATTTCTGATGATTTTTCAGCATTTCTGAAAAACTTACGGGCTGTATTGCCAACATTCGTGTTTCCTGATTGTTGCTTGGGAATATCTACTAATAGCCCGAGCTGACAACGAAATTCCTCTTGAACTTTTTTTTCACTTCCATTTTAGCTTTGTTTTCTTTGCCGCGAACCTGCCACTTAATAATATCCAGTCTATACGAGATGTGGAGTATACATTCGAAAAACCGTATCCAAGAATGCAGGGGTGACAGTCCAAAAGTCAAAAATGTTTGTTGAACTTATTTCTGGGATAGAGTACGAAGGTTATTCATTTCGCTCGGTTGAGCTCCACACAAATAACATCTTTGGGTTGAGGAACAATCAGATACTGCATTAAAAATTTTTCCGTCAATCATACAAAACATCATGTTAGGCTTGCAGATGAATTCCCTGTTGCCCACAGTTATTATAATAGGAGTGAGGTTAGCTATTTGTCCTTCAACTTTCTGTACGGTACTTCGCATTTTACAGCATCGACTGTTTCTTTTGTAAAAACAAACTTTATGGGGCGGCAATATCTAGTTGAAGATGGAGCTGGATTTTGCCAAATTACAGATTTATGGTTGTCGTTTACACTGTAAATTTGAATAGGTACCATGGATATGCTAAACAAACTTTCGTCTGTCGAGTGTTCATCTGAAAATTTTTGACGATACACACTCTGTTGGGCAACGTCACAGCCCCACTTAACAGCAATGTTAATGTTACTAACAACACCGGGTAAAGTCTTGAGTACATCTTCTTTTTCATTCATTCATTCATTCATTCATTCATTCATTTATTTGCAATGGGGGGGGGGGGGGGTGTCCCCCGGTGGCAAATTGAATATACATAACAAATAAATAATTATACATAACAATTCAATAACAATTATACAACAATTAAACTGGAGTATTTACACAAATAATCAGTCTTTTCTTAAACACACCTATATGTTTGGGAAAAGGCTCTAAGGCTGCGGCAGGTAGAGAGTTCCAGTTATCAATGGCACGGTTTACAAAAGAATATTTACCATAATTTGTTTGCTGTGGTCGGCCCTTAACTTTGAAAGGATGATCACTCCTACCCATGTAAGTGGGCTTTCCCAATCGTTTGCTAAGCTCACCCCATGCTGGTTGATTTGTATACGTGTTGTACATAGCCCAGAGTCTAGATTTCATCCTCCTAGCCTCAAGTGATTCCCACCCAAGTTTCTTTAACATACGGCTCCCACTGCTCCTGGGATTAAAGTCACTGAGCACAAATCTAGCGGCCTTTCTTTGTACCATTTCCAACTCATTGATGAGCCCTACTTGATATGGATCACAAACCGCCGAGGCATGTTCCAGAATAGGTCTTACAAGTGACAAATAGCCTAATTCTTTAGCAGAGGTACTACTTCCTTTTAATACCCTCATTACAAAGTGCAGGGATTTGTAAGCTTTTGAAACTACACATCCTACATGACTACTCCATTTCATATCATTCCTTACGTGAACGCCCAAATATTTGCAAGAATCTTCTTCTACAAGTATTTCCGAGCCAATGTTATATTGAAAATCCTGCCTTCGCACTTTCCCTATTTTTAAGAGACTATATTTTCTTGTGTTTATTTTCATTTTATTTACAATCGCCCATTTATAGACCAGGTTCAGGTCCTCTTGAAGCACTGAATTGTCTTGTGAGTCATGTATCTTTCGATATATTACACAATCATCCGCAAACAATCGACAGTCACTGCGAATCCCATTTGGTAAGTCATTTATAAACGCCAAAAATAACAAAGTTCCGATTACGCTGCCCTGAGGGATACCCGACGTTACGGTAATTTCATCCGAGAATATACCTTCGACTTTCACTTTCTGGGAACGACCCGTCAAAAATTCTTGGATCCATAAAATTACTCTTCTATCAATCTTCGTCGAAGCTAATTTACGGAGTAGCATGTCATGCGGCACGACATCAAATGCCTTCGCAAAATCTATAACCACGGCGTCGACTGAAACTCCATGGTCTAACGATTCGCTAATGTCTTGAAAAAGTGATAGCATCTGACTCTCGCATGAGTAACCTTTCCGAAATCCATGTTGCCTATCATTAAACCATGATAATGTTTCCCACTGTTCCCTCAAGTAGTCGCAATTGAGATGTTCCATCTGTTTACAAACGATGGACGTAAGGCAAACCGGCCTGTAGATGCCCAATTCAAGTCTGCTCCCACCCTTAAATATTGGGACTACCGTAGCTCTTTTCCAGTCATCTGGGATTTGCGCATTGTTTATGGACACATTAAACATCACCTCCAAGTATCGTGCCACGGCCCTACCTCCTAGTTTAAGTACTTCACTAACAATATTAGCAGGACCCTTTGATACATTGAAACGTAGTTTTTGTATTAGCTTGACAATTGCTGACTGGTTTATTTGGAACAGGGGAGCCCCTGATTCGTCGTTAAGGTCCAACACACAGCTATTGGATTTATTGAACACACTACCGTAAAAGGCATTTAATTCATTAGCAATGGCCTGTTTCTCTGTAATTAATTTACCGTCACCGGACATTATCATCGACAAATTATTTGAATTTCCCTTTCTTCTCCTAACATAACTGTAATTTTTTATTCCACCCATCACCTCCCGAACCAAGTAAACCTTGCATATAACTATCATGAGCAGCCCTCTTTTTTAAGACGAGCTCTCTTGATAAGGACTTAAATTTCAACATATACTTGTCACTATCATGTCTTTTATTGTATAATTTCCTAATTTTCCGTTTTAGACTCCTAATTTCTCGTGTGTAATACTCAGGATCTGGGTTTTGTTTCAGCAATTTAAATGGGACAAATTTATCAACAGCGCTATTTAAAATTTTCAAAAAGTTAGTCCACAGGATATTAATGTGATTTCCTTCCGATGCCCATCCTACAAATAGCTCATTCAAATACCCCTGAAACTTGCCCTGATCCGCCCTGCGATACTGGAATATGATCTTTTTTGCTACATCAGAGTCTAATTTTGTAATGTCACCATATCTAATATTTAATTCAACCCCTGAATGGTCACTAATTCCTGGTACTTTCAGACAGTTAATATACAGCTCTACAGGCCTTACGAGATAAACATCTAAGGTATTATTGTCTCTAGTTGGGAAGTCAACTACTTGGGAAAATCCCCCCTCCCTTAAGAATTTATTTGCAGCGCTTTGAGCTTGAAAAAGCTAGTTGACTCACCAGACCAGTCTACTTTGGGGAGGTTTAAATCTCCAGCAATTATTATGCTCTTTTTCATATCATTACCCGTACAAGTTTTATCATACAGTGATTCGAGGAGAGAAAAGTTATCTTTCGGTGCTCTATACGCCCCTATCACCTGAAGAGGGAATTTATTTCCTTTATCCGAAATTTGTACACATAACATTTCATGATCCATATCAGCCCACTTTAAGAAACTAGCTATATTTTTGCGCACACAAATAAATAGCCCACCACCTCGCTTCCCCCGATCCCTTCTGTACATTTCGTAGGTCCCTTGAATTATTTCGCTACTATTTATGTCCTCATATAACCGAGATTCAGTTGCAATGACAATGTCCGGAGAATACGTCTCTACAAGATTCCAAAATTCAATTAATTTATTTCCTAAACTCTGACAATTAACCTGCAGTAATCTTAGAGTCTTACCTCCGCAGCAAATATCTCGAAATAGCTCCTTCTGTTCCCATCGGCTGGCAACCTCTGGACCTGCTCCTCCTCACAAAAGCCGGCACGAACCGATGACCCTGTCATGTAGGCTCCCTAGGTTGAAAGCGCCCCGTCGATTTAGATGCAGCCAGTCTCGGGCGAAGTCACGGCCATCAATCCAGCAGTCAGCTTCTACGTACACTAATCCCAGCTGTGCACATACCCAGTCCATGCGGTCATTTCTTGGGCTTTACTAAGCCTTGTTACAGTGTGCTCAAGAAGAGACAGCAATGAAATTTCAACGGATGTTTCAGTGATTGTAATATTGTTAGGATAACAATGCTTCGTAGCATCCTTCACTTTAACGTACGATGGATAAATTTTAGTGCCGATTTTTCTTGCTTGATTTCGCACAATATTGTATTGGTTCGTCGAAAGATTTGCATCAACTAATAAAGCTAATGCTTCATCTGCGGACAACTTAGGTGACACTTCAAGCGAAGAATTTCGAGCTTTCTTGAAGTTCGTACCCCTTGTAGGAGAAGAAGAACAAAGCTCCTTCACAGTAGTGGAGTAGTGCCGATTCTATTACCCCCCATCACTACTCCTAATGCGAGCCGATAACTCCCGAACCCGTGGTCGGAGATTCACGAATAAAGTGATGTTGGACTCGGGCTAACGGGGGCTTTGCTATGGACCACTCGTTATATTTTTGAAAAAAAAAAAAAGAAAAATTTTGTTTTTGATAATAGGCAATAGTTTCAAAATCAAACATGATAGATCGTTGTGCCATACTTGAAACGAATGGCCTTTATGTCCTTTAATTTTTATAATAAAACTTTTTCATTTTTTATCTTTTTTTGAAAACACTCGAATTTTGAAAATCCTATATTTTGGAAACTAGGAATTCTACAAAAAAAATTGTATGACATAAATGAAAGTTCCCTACGCCCTCTACCGCCAAAATAAATTTCAAGTCTCTAGGGTAAAAACCTGACAGTAGTGCTAGGTCATGGGTTCTGCAGCACTTACGAAGTTGTGAGCCCCTGCGACCTTGGAATGGAAGGAGTGATGCCAGGAGAGCGTGCTTGGATTCGTTTTTTTCGTCTCGTTGCGCTCTTTACGGGAATGTAGGTGTCGAAAAGGTGAAATGCTGGAAACAGGTTTTTTGGGGTAAAAACGTGATTTTAGACTTTTTTGTTATATCTCGCGAACCAATCATGCTAGAGGCATGTACGAGGGATTCAAGGACTCGCAGTGACGTCCTCCTTGTTATGAACCACTCGTTATAATTTTTTTTAAATTGGAAACTGGATTTTGGGGTAAACAAGTGTTTTTTGTGATTTTTGATGATATTTCACGAACCAATAAGCCTAGAGACGTGTACGAGGTGTCATTTTTTTCGTCGCGTTGCCCTCTTGCCGAGGATGTTCGTGTTGAGCAGGAATGAAAAACCATTTTGAGGTAAAACCGTGATTTTAGACTTTTTGCTCTATCTCGCAAACCAATAACGCTAGAGACGTGTGAGAGGTGTCCTAGGACTCAGGCTAACGCACCCTTTCGAATGTGGTAGATCTTGTTTCCAAAAAATTCACAAAGGGCCTAACGCCATACATGTTGAAAAAACTTTTTTTCTTTACCTGTTTATAATGTTCATGAAGCGTGGTTGTTGAGAGAGCCGATACTGCTGGGTGTGTGTGTTTCAACGAACCTGTCGCTAACCACAATGAACATGCTTAATAGAACAATCGCTATTTCGGCGGGTCGGTTTATGACAGAGCGAGGGTGCGTTTTTTTTCTGATCTTCCCTATGGCAGATGGATGGAGGCTAATATTTGAAAATCTGTGAAGCATGCTAAGATTTTTTACCCCCGAAGGGGATCTTTAACGCGTAAACGATAATGAGAACTTGGTTCTATGTTGGTTGAAGCGAGTACAGAAAACAAACTTGCTGGATAATAATGTTATTGGTTTTACGTCCCTTTTAACTACACTGGCTTTTAGAGACGCCGGGGTGCCGGAATTTTGCCCCGAAGGGGATCTTTAACGTGCCAGTAAATGTACTGACACGGCTCCCTCGCATTTGCGCACCCTCAAATGCCAGCTGACTGCGCCAGGTTTCGAACCTGCAACCTTGGGCTCAGTAAGCGAGAACGTTACCCTTGAGCCACGCAGCCAGACTAAAACTTGCTGGAGAGGGGGACAGACTAGCAGGAGGTGAATGTCATTTGAGCTTATTGGAATGCGCTGATCCGACATGACAACAGGTGCAATAGAAAATGACAAAGACGCGGATGACGCTTCAAGGTGAAATAATCTGACAACCGTGGTGGCAGGGGAGTGCGAAATGCATGCACACACGTGTGAGATGACATGCACGCTAAACAAGTTACATCCTGTTTGCTTCGTACGTGACAAAATGCAAGTTCATGTGAAATTTGATCTGGCACAGGTGTTCACCTTGGACGTTAGCTGTCCACGTGCACGATAACTGTTAACTAGTCACATCCTGTTTGCTTCGTATGTGACAAAATGTAAGTTGACGTGTAATATGATCCAACACACGTGTTCACCTTGGACGTTAGCTGTACATGTGTTTGATAACAGAATGTTCAAAGCGTGGGAATCACTGAATCAGTAAAAAGTATAATGCAACTTGTGGGAATGATGTCACAACCAATAGATAGGCAAGAGCTGCGAACAGCAGTGGTGGGAGGTGAAAGGGGGAGAGGGGGAGGGGTAATGTAAGAGAGAACACAGGTGGAAAGAGAAAGAAATATGTGGAGCTGAGGACTGTACACACAGAGCTATAGGTGGTGTACTACATGTGTGAATAAAAAGTGCACAGGTTTACACAACATGTAATTTATTGATCCAAGAATTAAACGTAGAGTTAAATCCTAACCATTTGACATATAGTTTATTTCCTTTTTGTTTCAACCCTTTTTCCACAAGATAATGTTTAGGAAATGCTGTTTTCTGAAGTTCATGGAGATAAAATCTACCTTTTATGGGTTGATGGTTGAGGTCCTCGAGTAAATAGGTGAAAGGACTGTCCAAGTTGACTTGACAAAATCGAAATAGTTCAGTCCCCCACTGAGGTGTGTAGCCCTTATTGAAGGCAGACTTAAATTTGCTCACACGAACAAAATCCCCAATTTTCAGTCGGTGACGTTTAGGATCGGCTGTTTTTATGGGGTTAAACATTTTATCCAATCGCTGAATATTTTTGGTCACGAGGCGTGGCTTGGTCCCAATGGTTCTATGTTTGATGTCATTGTAACGTTATACTAGCTCTGGTAACATGTCCAACCAGCGATACGTGCCCTGAGCGGTAAACGCTTTCCACATATTGGTTTTCAATGTTCGGTTGAACCGCTCAACCACACTGGCTTTGAGATTGCTGTACGTGGTGTAATGGTGAATATCCTTAGATTTGAGAAAACTGGAGAAATCCTTGTTGAAAAATTCTTTCCACTGGTCAGTTTGTATTAACTTAGGTTGGCGTTTGGAGTGTTGAATAACATGATCAAAGGACTTGGTAACTAGTGGACCAGACTTGCGACGCACAGGTTCAACAAAGGCCATTTTCGAATAGACATCAATGACGGTCAACATATAGCCTACACCGTCGTTAACGTCAGCATAGTGTATCATTTCAACCAAGTCAGCCTGCCAAAGTTCATCCACACCTCGTGAAATCACCTTGAGTCGTGGATAGTGACGCCTAGCTGGGCGATGCAACTCGTGAGCAATACCCATTTTAATGGGTGAGGGCTTAAACAATAATTTTGGCATTTCGAAGTTCTTGTTCAATTTCTTGAATATCCCAATCGTGACCGGTATGGCCAGCTTGACGTGAGGCATGCAACAACTGTAGCCGCTGGACGAGCTTATTGGGATTGTGCCAGTAGGTAACATCCACAATTGGTTTTAATGGTTTAAATGTCACTCCCGAAGCAGATGATTCACGACGACCACTTTGACTGGTGGGAAACATTTTTGCAATGATGGTTTTATAAGTTCGAGATATATTGGCATTCACTTGTTGAGCGGGATCATACTGTCTTTTGTGGGCATGGGTGTCCAATAAAATGGATTTATATTTGTCAAGATCCTCTGACGGATAATCATGGGAAGAGGGGGTCAGGGAAAAGAGCAGCTTTAACAGCCCTGGCGTTAATGTATAGTTGATGTTTATAATGACAGCTTTAGTACGAGCAAATTTAATGGATGAATCCACAATTTTAAAACTATCATCCTCATAGCGAACACCATACGTGGTATCTGTTTCCAATAAATAGATCGGTGAAATAGGGTTCCAATGTTGATCCATAATATTTTATTAAAATGGTTTTCAGTTGAGCTTTATGTTGAGGGGTGGCCAAGAGTTGTGAAAACGGAGACGCTGTGGAAGGGCAAGGTGTTTCGACCATGGCCAAGGATTTCTTTTCTCTTAAAAACTCTGCAAGGGGTGCGGCCTATCTTTTGAGGTGTAAACACTTGTTCCTCTTCATCCTCAACCTCGCCAACACTAGTCAAATCTTCCTGTTCCTGTTCCTCTTCCTCTTCCTCAGGGTCCTCGTGCAGCGTCTGCGTGGCTTGCGAAACGGTGGGTAGCGTTTCAGATGGCTTGAAAGAGGGTTTCAACATGGCTTTTAGCGAAGGTGCTAAATGTTGTTGAATAAACAAAGCATGATCTGCACGCGATCGTTTCAATTGACGAAACGTTTCGCGAATAGTATTTTTTGCTCTAATAATATGCTTTTTGAATTGACTCTCTGCTAACGCCATGGTGTCTTGACAAATAACTTGAGAGGGAATGAGTCAGTGCCTTAAATAGCAATAAAATGATCAAACCCTAAGCGATACCATACTTGGTTGAGTTCACTTTGTTTGTCAATCACTAAACAGGCATGCCGTTGAGTGTTCCAGCACTTGGCACACGATTCTGTAAACATTTGAAAGGTCATATCCGGATTCACATGCTCATTATAAATGTGACGACTGTTCCTCTCGTCCTGACGAAATAAAACAATGACATTGGCATTGTCACGAATCAACTGTTTGGACATTTTAGAATACGTTTGTCCAAGATAGAAGCAATCGATATGTTTGTGTCGACCCATGCTGAAATAGCTTTGAATGATGCCTTGACGTTCAGTGGATATCTCATCGAAAATCATGAGTGAATCAGGCTTTAACTCATCCGGTGAAATAACATTTTCTTGCGTGGAAAATGTGAAATAACCCACACTCTCTTTTTGTAATCCAGACATGACTTGATCCAGAAAAACGTAGAGGGGTTGGTAGAGAGATTTTGCAAAAATATAAATATTTTGAAAACGCAGACCATTGGGCGCTGTGATGAGCGTCAGCAAAAGATTGGTCTTTCCAAAGTCGGAAGGTCCCACAATGATGCAGCGAATGGAAGATGGAAACAGTGAACCATGGCGTTGTTCACGTGATGTGGGACAGAGATGGGAAACCATGTCCCCCATGGGGAATGACTCTTGCTGCTTAATGATCTTCATTTCAACTAAGGCTTAGACAGGCTAGCAGGCTGTCTATATACAGAGCACCGAGCCTTGTCATAGAAACAGTAGACTGGTACTACAGGTTGACGATGGATGTCTTTGGACAGGCGTTGATGGCCAAAACTAGGTCTGTCCCCATACATGATCCTAAACAAGAAACAGATCCTGCCAATAAACACTATGTGGATAGGTCTGTAGTGCCACGCACAAAACAGGGAGATTATGACTTTAAGGGAAAGCGGTTAACCCATGTAAAACATCCTCTAGTGTCTACAGACGTTACTACAAAAAAGTATGTGGATAACAAGGTGTATGAGTTTTATGATAAAGTGCCCCAGCTTACAGTGAATGGCTAAAGCGCTAATCACCACCGGATTATTCACGTGCAAGACCCGCAAGACGAAGACGATGTCTGCACCAAGCGTTACGTGACATATGAAATGAAAAGGCTTTATAAATTTATCCCATCTGTATTTTTAGTGTATCTGACAAATGAAAAACCTGTGAATGCCAAAAACCGATTACCGCTAGTTCATGACCAGCACTTGACCTATGTGCTTGCTTCGGGTTTAAGCCACTATCGATTACACTATGATGGAACCATTCACATCAAATATGCCATACCTGATGAGAACCATTTACAAATACAGATAAATGGTCATAGGATGTTCGTCCATAACCATGAAATGGTCAATGCAGGTGACGAATTATCCTTTCATCTCATGTTGACATGGGATGAAAAGCAAGCGGGAAAAACCAGAAACGATTTCCCACTTTATGTGGAATTGGAATATACAGCCATGAAATAACAATCTGACGTTAGTTGTGACTTAAACTTTCTTGTGAAAGGTTGTTGTTGGTCATTATCATCATGGTGAAACAAAGGTATGTGGTGAGAAAGACTTAAAAAAAGGAGTTTGTCCTTGGCAAAGCCTGGGCTTAAGACATTCGTGGACAAGCCCTTGCGAAAGAAAAAAAGAAAAAATAATGTATTGACCATAAGAAAAGTCCTTCGAGCAGCACAGAGACGTGTTATTCCGAAACGTCAGCGACAGGGTTCAAAACAAGGGCGAGTGATTCCCGTCCCCAAACAAGCGGGATTTTTACCTGCTTTATTTGCCGGTCTGGCTGCTCTGGGTTCATTTTGGGGGGTGCCAGTGCAGTGGCGAAAACCATTAAAGCCACGCAGCAGGGCAAGCAACAACTCAAACAAAGTCAGCGACACAATGAAACGATGGAAGCGATTGCTATGGGGGCTAGAAATGCCAATTTGAAGCCAGCCTTTTATCAACAAGGATTTGGGATTTCACTATTTCCAAATATTAAAAAGAAAAAACCTCAGGCATAGCAAGACATGCCCTGACGCATCAACAAGTGGAAAGCTATGCTAAACATCTAAAGCTTTCTCATTTTCGAGGTGTGTTTATGCGAAACCAATTACCCCCTCGACCCTGGAAACAGGAATGTGCTGTTGTCAATTTGGATGATCACCGAGGACCAGGAACTCATTATGTAGCTTATGTCAAAGAGGGATCCATCGTATGGTACTTTGACAGTTTTGGGAATTTGCCCCCGCCCATGGAACTAGTGACCTATTTTGGAAACAGGATCAAGATATATTATAATGTGAAACGTGAGCAAACGTTTAACAGCCAACAGTGTGGACGTTTGCGTTTATTTTTTTTTATATAAGACACAGCATAAGCAAAAACGCCAACAGTATGTCGGCAGAAAGTAAAACGTTTACACTGCATCGACGTGGACCTGAAGTCAGCCTAGACTTTTACCCGCCTATCGAATTGAGTGAAAAACCCTATGGTTTGGGACTTGTTTCTCTTGAAACGTACAATCGAATATACAACATACGTGAAAATGTGAACAACAAGTTTTACTATGATGATTCTGTGCTCACCCTGAACTCTGGTGGATACACGATCGATGACATTTATGAACACATTTATGTGGTGTTGATCAATCAATATGGTTTAAAGTCATTTCTCGATGGAACGCGGAAGTTTGAACTTGTAGGAAATACCAACACTCATCGCTGCACTATTTTCTCTACCTTCAGCATTGACTTTAAAACACGCCCCGATTCCATTGGTCCATCGCTAGGATTTAAACCACGCATGTTGGAGCCCAACAAAAAACATGAATCAGATCATGAAGTGAAATTTATTGAGGACCATCATGTGTCGGTGACGTGTAATATTATTAGCCAAGTGTACACCAATCAAGAACCATCGCATTTGCTTTATGACTTTATTGTGACATCGCCCAATGGGTATATTATTCGTGAAAACCCACCAGTGGTGCTTTTTCATTCTGTGGCTGTCAATAGTATTAGTAATATAACATTAAGACTGATCAATAGAGAGCAACAACTCATTGATCTAGATTCTACCACACCAGTGACTTACAAGTTGGTGCTAAAGCCACTATGAGTTTGTGTATAAAGCAACAACACCTTCTAGGAATGGTGTTAGTTGTTTGCCACGTGAATACACGTTAACATCTCAAGACAAGCAGATTTTGCAGCATTTGGGTTACCGCGTCAACCCCCATGATGAATTCTATCCTAGAGGTAGCGAACCGCATCGAGGAGCAACCAGGGGTGGTAAGAATTGATCTCCATTCCTATCAAGCTCAAACACCTGGACTCAATAACAATGATGAAATTCAATTTGTTATCAACAACCAAGATATTTACACCCTACCGCATGAAAGTGTCATTCAGATTGAAGGTCGACTCACTAAAGCCGATGGCTCTACACCCACCACGTCCAAGTTGGTCAACCATGCTTTTGCCTTTCTGTTTTCTGAAATGCGGTATGTCATTAACGATATCGTGGTGGATAGCACTCGAAATGTGGGTATTTCCAGTGTCATGAAACTATATCCCTCTTATAGTGAGGAAGAAGGTAAAACACTTTGCATGGCAGGTTGGTGCCCTGACTCGACCAAAGACTGGATGGTACACCGATGGGACCTTTACTGGATATTTACCTCTTAAACTGATTTTAGGCTTTGCCGAAGACCACCAGCGCATTGTGGTCAACGCAAGGCAAGTGCTTTGTTTGGTGAGAGACAGGAGTGATAATAATTCACTCAAGGGAGCCGACAATGCCCCCCATAGATTCAAAAATTCAACTACGACGCTTGCTATGGAAAGTGCCCCATGTGACCCTTGACGATAGCAAAAAAACTGGACTTACTCAAGATGGTAAAAAGATATATGCCTCTACCCATGGAATTTAGAAGCTGGGCACTGCATGAGTACCCGCTATTGCCCACCCCCAACACACACAGTTGGTCTGTAAAAACAGCCCGCTATGCAGAGAGACCTCTCTACCTAATCGTGGGTTTTCAAACGAATCGCAAGTATCAACAAACCAAAGATGCCACGCAATTTGATCACTTGCAATTGAGAAATGCACGTCTTTTCCTCAACGGTGCTGTGTTTCCCTATGAAGGACTGGATTTGGATTTTTCAAAAAATAAGTTTGGACCCCTGTACGACTTGTCTCCCACAAATCCAACCCCTCGTCCTCGTTGTGGGAGATGGGCAACGTAATGAAGTAGGGGATTGCCTGTAGGGGTGAAGTACAGTGGGGACTTTGTGTGCCTCAAGACCGCTACGGTAGCTGTGAAGGCCCTACAGGAACCCTGAAGAAATTACGGCTAACGGGGCTCTGGTGAAACAACTGCTGCCTTGTAGTTTGGAGTTGGTTCTTCAAAGGTTAAGGGAAGAAACCCTGACAGAAAATCAGCCTGGTGCCTCAGGCCTAAGGTGGCAGTCCCTCCAAGGCACTCGGAGGCAGTGGGTTAATCACTCGCTCCTCTTAAATAAACTGATTACTGAAACTGAAGCGAAATTACAAAACCGGACGGATAACCTGATGACGACTTTTGGCATGAAAAGGACTACGAAAATCGGTTTCTGGAATGTGAGGACCTTGATGGAGAAAACCAGACTGAAACAAGTGACACGGGAGATGAAGAACTATGGGCTGGATATCCTAGGATTGAGTGAGGTGAGGTGGCCAGGATTTGGTGAAATACAGACAACAGATGGAATTACATTTCTCTATTCTGGGGCCGATGAGGAAGAACACAGGGATGGAGTGGGGTTGCTGCTCAACAGAAATGCAAAGAGGAGCCTTATGGAGTGGAAGCCAATTTCTAGCAGGCTCATGTTTGCTAGGTTCAAGACAAAGATCAGGAATGTGATCATCATCCAATGCTATGCGCCTACAGAACAATCGGAGCCAGAGAAGAAGGAAGAATTCTACCAAATGCTGCGAGATGCCACAAGACAAACAAGTAAGAAGGACATTCTCATTGTTATGGGAGACTTCAACGCGAAGGTGGGATCAAACAATGAGGGGTTGGAGCAGATCATGGGTAAACATGGCCTTGGTGAGATGAATAACAATGGGGAGAAATTTACGGAATATTGCGCCAGTCAGGATTTGGTGATGGGTGGCACGGTGTTTCCTCATAGGCGGTGCCACAAGGTCACCTGGGTGTCTCCTGATCAAGTCACAGAAAATCAAATTGATCACATCGCGGTGAGCAGGAGGTTCAGAAGAAGCTTGGAAGATGTTAGGAACAAGAGAGGAGCGGATGTCGGTAGTGATCATCATCTTATGGTTGCCAACTTCCGCATGAAGATCGTGGCAGTCCGCCGAAAGTTTATCACTCGGCACAACAAGTTTGATGTGGGCAAGCTTAAGAACCAGCAGAGATTGGACCAATTTAAACTGGAGCTCAGAAATAAATTCCAGGTGTTGGACTCCGAGACAGAGAAGGATGTGGAGATTGTGTGGAGCGAGGTAAAGAATATCTTTGTGGAAACCAGTGAGATGCAGCTCGGGTACAAGAACTACCTGCGGAAAGAATGGATATCCGATCAGACCTGGGACAAGATAAATTATAGAAAGGAGATTAAGGCCAAGCTCAACACCTGCAAGACTAGGCAGCAGAAGGCGCTCACACAAGCAGAGTACTCAACAGCAAACAGGCAGGTAAAGAGGAGTGTGCGGAAGGATCATAGGAGATGGATTGATGAGCAGGCGGTGAAAGGAGAAGAAGCGGCAAGAAGGGGGGACGTTAAGGAGCTCTATGGCATCACAAAGATGCTTTCGAAGAATGGTTTTAATAAAACTAGGCCTGTGAAGAGCAAGACGGGCGAGATCTTCATGACGTGTGAACAGCAGCTGACTAGATGGAAAGAACACTTTGCGGAGGTTCTTAACAGAGATAGAGGACCAGAAAGTAAGCAGCGAGGAGGAGAGGAAGCAGAAAGTGACCCGGACATCAGCCTCGACTACCCAACTCGGGGCGAAATACGGACAGCGTTGAAGCAGATGAAGTGCGGGAAGGCACCAGGTCTGGATAATATCCCAGCGGAAGTATTGAAAGCAGACCTGGATATCACGATCAATCTGCTGCACCCGTTGTTGGAGAAGATCTGGAAGGAGGAGAAAATACCAACCGACTGGAAGAAGGGGTTGATCGTCAAGTTACCGAAGAAAGGGGACACCACAAACTGTAACAACTGGAGGGGAATCACCTTGCTGTCCATTCCAAGCAAAGTACTGGCGAGAGTCATCCTGAATCGTATAAAAGACTGCGTTGAAAAAAAGGCTTCGGAAGGAACAGGCTGGATTTCGACAACATCGCAGCTGTGTGGATCTCATCAACACCCTCCGAATCATCCTGGAGCAGAGTGTGGAGTGGCGGAATACCCTTTACCTCACATTTGTTGACTTCGAGAAAGCTTTCGACTCCGTAAATCAAAGAATCATGTGGAAGACCCTCGAGGAATATAAAATTCCAACAAAGATCATCAGAATCATGGAAGAAATGTACGAAGGGTATGAGTGCCAGGTTCTACACGAAGGCAAATTAACAGAAAAGATAAAGGTCAGTTCCGGAGTGAGACAGGGGTGTGTCCTTTCCCCCACTCTGTTCCTGTTGGTCCTGGATAGTGTGATGAAGAAGGTAATGGGAGGACGGAAGAGGGGTATTCAATGGGGTATAAATGACAGGCTTGAAGATCTGGATTTCGCGGACGACATTTGCCTTATGGCACAACGGTACCGAGACATAGAAGATAAGCTGGGGAGGTTGCAGAGAGAAGCAGAACGTGCAGGACTGATGATTAACACCAACAAGACCAAAGAGATTAGGATAAATTCTGACGTCACGACTAGCTTGACAGTCAACGGAAAGGAAATTGAGCGAGTTGAGTCCTTCCTCTACCTTGGGAGTATAGTCACAAATGATGGGGGAGCAGAGGAAGATGTTCGAAGCCGTATCAGGAAGGCAAATGGTGCCTTTGTCCAGCTCTACCCCATCTGGAGAAATAGAAACATTTCCAGGAAGACCAAGCTCCGCCTTTTCAATAGCAACGTAAAGTCGATTCTTCTCTAAGGCTGTGAAACATGGAAAGTCACAAAACCGATCAACAACCAGCTACAGGTGTTCATTAACAGATGTCTGCGTCGCATCATGAATGTGAGGTGGCCGGACATAATCTCAAATGAAGATCTTTGGAGCATCACCAATCAACAACCGATTAGCATCCAGATCAAGGAGAGGAAATGGCGCTGGATCGGTCACACACTAAGGAAGCCGGACGGAGCTGTTGAGAGGGCGGCGCTAGACTGGAATCCTCAAGGTGCCAGGAAGCGAGGTCGACCTAAGAAGACCTGGAAGAGGACGATCGAAAATGAAATTGCAGCGGTGGACAAGAACTGGAGTCAAGTGAAGAGAATAGCCAGGAACCGTACTGCGTGGAGAAATTTCGCCAAGGCCCTATGCTCCGGAAGGAGCGGCAGGAATTAAGATAAGATAAGCCTGTACGACTTGTTTTCTAAATTTCGATGGTCGTATTATCAAAAAGAGAACGGCCCCATGCTGCTACCCCAAGCGTTTAAGGCAAGGGCGCCACTGATTGTCTTTGACTGTTCTTACTGAGACCGTTTAGTCGAGTCAACAACCACGATGACTTTCCTAACATCCCATAAGTCGAATAAAATTACCGTGAGGATCAGGTGAACTTCCTAATAGGCTAAGCGGCACGAGACGCTGTAGTCCACGGGGATCGTGGTAAATAGTGACGATGGTCATAGACTGCCTAAGGAAAGGTTCACCTCAAAAAACTAGACTGAGAAATTAAACATCCAGACTTAAGTAAAACACCGTGAAAATTTATTAAAATTCACAAGCCCCTAGCCTAGTTCGGAGGGTTATAATCGGCTAGTCCACAAACTAATAAACAAAAGAAAATAAAAAGCAGGTCCCTACCTGAGAAGTTACGGAAAACCCTCGCGAAAGATCTAACTCACAATAATAATGCAACAACAGCAACACTAGGAAAATGGTACGACGCAAGTCTCTAGTTCAAGTTACAAGATTAAGCTAATATCAGAATTTACATTTAAGAGGCTAACAAAACAAATCTAAGTTAGGATGGTACCATTTCGACATTTACATTTAACGTTAATTCATTTAGCTAAGTCCTATCAATTAACAAAATTTACGGCGATGACGTCCGTAAAAGAAAACAATTACATCCAATAGCTAAGTGTACAGCCATGAAAAACAAACAATTTAATTATGCTTAATAACTATGTGCTAATAGCACACAATAAGGTAACATGTAGGATTTATACACTTGACATCATAAATAAGTAATGAAATAGACACAGTAGTTTTTATTAAAAATTCCTGCCTGCACCTTGGTTTACTCTTTGTAAGCCATAGTCATCTAATGTGTATAATTACGGTGACGAATGCGTAGTTGAGACCACGTCTGACATCGCATGGCCTGAGCTCCACAAGCTACGAACTCTAGGTTCGCGCATGCTTCAGGTCGCTACAAAAATGTCAACTGTCCTAGTCATTTCCACACAAGGAAATTATCTTCAACTGCACGGCTATGTCAACAGTTCCAAATGCAAAGAACAAAGTTAGATAGAAAGAATCGTTAGTTAGCCTTGTTTTACAACAATTATGCGTTTTATTATTAAGATGTCGGTTTATAGGTTTATCGTAGGTTTATGGCGAATAACATTGACAATAGCCTGGGCACGGAGTGTCTACACTGAGATCATTCTCCCCCAAAAAGCCTCGACTCAACAGTCGGAATATAATCAACGAGTACAACAACTCGGACACACAATAACACAAGTTACCAGCGGCGCTAAGATCGCGTTCAATAACTCTGGGATAGGCCTGTCCACAACAGTTACCTTCCAATAACATCTAGTCAACGGGAACAGTCCCGGACAAGACATACTCAAAATACCTTCATACAATAACATCCTGCTATGACAGGATAGCCTTCACCATACTATAGAAAACCTGACATAACTGTACCTGTCGGACGACAGTACACGCAGCAGAGCATTTAACTAACAAAAAACCATCTATAAAACATGTGATCAAATACAAGAGTGGAAACTGATTTCCATAAGCAAAATAGCAATGAAAGGAAATGCGAATACAAATCGTACTCTGTCCTTGTCAAAAGTAGTTTTGTCTCACAATAAAGCAGGCGTGCTTTCAAGGGCACTGGGTTAGATAACCAGTTTATGTCACCAACAGGCCACCGCATTCCTGTGTTTGGTCGACACAAAACACACATTATTCAAGGCCGGCGATTTAATCAATATAAAACTATACATCTGGCCTGTTCATAAAAAAATTACCATAGGTTATGAACCTCTAAAGAGTCCGTGTATAAAAAACACGCAATAAATCTGAATATAATAATATAATTCCGTCTTTCTACCAAAGACGTCTAAATGAAAGTAATCCTACAATTACTGGAGCTCTTTGCTTTAAAAATACAATTCAGTAGTTGCTAGTACAACATCAAATAAAAACGTGTCTTACATGACACAAGAAAAAATGATAATTTTGGCGCAGATTCACTACAAGGATCCGCTTAATGATACGTTGGGAACTGAGTTCGATGCTAGGCAACGAAACATTCCTTCTAGTTGTTAGGTTCAAACTTGACCAAGAATAGCTTCTGAGCTTACTCAAAATGAAAATATAATGCATTTACAAAACTGGCAATTACAGTCGATTGCCTAACTGATACGACTGTTCTAACGACAGTCAGGGGTGTAACAAAGGATGGCTGCAAAGAATGCAGTTATTTAATAACCATGGCATCTGATTGCCATAACTAAAGTCAGCAAAGACTTGAAAATTACCCCAAGTAGGGTTGAACAAAATAGCCTCAAAATGACTACGGTCAGGTTCAGCAAAAGGTAGGCATTGACGTTCTACGACGTTCATCAAGCTGCACCAGGGCTGACCAAAATGTCTGACCCAAGGGTGTCTCACTATAACTGAAATAAATGACATCTAACTAATCTAGTTACATCCCTACCTAGAAAAATGGCTGACACTGAGTGCGGTTGGTTCACAAACTACATTAAATCTACTATACCACCAGAAACTAGAACAAGAAAGGGGTGTGACAAAAACTCACGAAATGGAGAAGCTCTCACTCAGCCCTCTATTCCACAACAAGAGTTGTACAAACTCCTCCCTGGCTCTCTGGAACGGTATCCTCCTCATCAGGATTCCCATCTGGACTCCTCCAAAGACCAGGGTTCGATTTGTCCCTGTCGACAACTTCGTGGATATGCCTGGAAATGGCATTTTTGGCTCCTTCCTTCTCGTTCGTTGTCCTGGAAGTTCCACCAGCATGCTGGTTCCCGTAGAAACATCACCCTCATACCGGGATGGTATTAGCCCATGGTGACTGCTTCAATCATGGTGAAGAAAAGTCCAATCACGTGGATAGTGAAATAAGTTACGTGATAATTCATCCTCTAACTTTCAAAATTATAATGTTCGTCGTGAATGTTATAGGCTTCAATTGTAGTATATGGCACAGCCTTAATTTCGTAGATGTGGATTAGCATGTGAGCTAACACTGTTTTATAATTCTGCACGTGCTAGTGACGCTACTTTTGTATCACGCAGCATTCGTGAATAATACGTCGTTTTTAAAATGAAGTTTTCACTTTGGCAATTTAAATATATCATACAATTATTATCACACTTATTCAGGATAATTGTAACACTATTACCTGTATATTTCCACTAGGCATCTGCCCTCCACATACGCGTAGGTAAAATGTGGTGTTACAGCAATGTTGTGCAATACACTATACTTGCCAATTATTATTTCCCAAACTTCTTCTTTAGTTCACTGGGCTTCAACAACAGTGAATAATAGTATTAGCGTGCTCGATGGCACCTTATAATCACTTTCAACGCTCAACAGCGGATATTCTTCTACGTCTCGTAGGACAAATGCAATTCCACGCCTACACAAGGCGGATTCTCCAGACGCAGTGCCAGGCACTGGGTGTCTCTAGAAAGTAGGTCGTCAAAACGAAGTCGTTGAGCGACTACTTACGTTCCTATTTACATATCTGCAAGGGTATTACCTTACCTAAAGTAAAAATAAACATTCTCCAAAATGTTTTAATAATGCAGCATGACAAAATGGAATATTCTGAGTCTTGTGGAAAGATAAAATTAATTAATAAGACCTCAGATAAATCATGAGCAGTTTTCACCAAAGTCAAAAGTGCGCTTCACCGCTACTTCAAAAAGTATCGCGTGATCTCTCAGCTCCACGTGGCTTCCTGGGTGTGTTCAAAATTACAACATCCCATCATAAATGCTCTGTCATAAAAAATATCACATGAACCATAGCTCAGCGGGTTCATTACCTGGAAGAGTCTGTCAAGCCATCCAATATTGACATTCGACTAGATTTTGAAACACATGACAATGTACCAGCCAATACAACGGCCTACTGTTTGATTATTCATCACAAACAAGTCAACTATTATCCACCGTCCAAACAAGGGACGAGTGTATAAATAACAGGTCAACCCACGTCAAGCCTCTCAGTCATGTCTTGCTTTAAAGCCTCAAGAGACGTTACATCCATGAATTTAAACTCTGAGGAACAACGTTTCAAGACTTTTGCAACATGGCCAGTGCCTTTCATAAACCCTCAAGCCTTGGCGGCCGCTGGCTTCTACTATTTAATAACAAGAGATGAAGTGAAATGTGCCTTTTGTCCCATTATCATAGACCAATGGCAAGAGAGCAATGAACCCATGCAGGAACATCAGCGCTGGTCACCCGCCTGCCCCTACCTGTGCAGAATGGAGGTGGGAAACATACCCTGTCATTCAAGCTATCCCTCACTCGTGCCTCTGGGTGATGAAAAAAAGTTAAGATACGTGTGGACCGTATGGTGTCCATGGTGCTTCAGTGAGCAGCTCACCATCAAAAACGCCTAGTTTAGAGACATTGGGGCATCATCGGTGTTATGGACGATAGAAACACAAAAGACTATATTGTTGTATGAGTTGGTATCGTCCCTATCCCAAAATGAGAAAAGCCTGTAAGACGTGTTATAATAATAACATGATGTAATACTTAAATTCTTATTTTTTCATGTCCCCCTGTCCTACCCTAAACTCATTTTTTTTAAACTAGCATGGTAGGTAAGTCCATGTCATGATCACACCTTAGTCACTGATCGTCAGTCAGTCGTCAGTTGAACTTGGTCCAGGCAAGCGTCAACATGTTGCGCACACTCATTGTGGATTGCCAAGGGTTTAAAATTGGTGACAACAAATGTATATTTAAACAAGTGGCCATTATCGATTGTACCACGTTTTGGATATCGCAAGCTACGCATTTGCTATGTAAACCGCCCCATGCTTTTGATTTGTTGTGTGAAAAAGACCGTAAACAAACCCAGTGGATTGAAAATCATAGGCAACTAGACTGGAATCAAGGAACCATTTCCTATAAATATTTGGACGTGGTCATGAAAGCACACTTGTCCTCGGCCAATGTGGTATTTTTGAAAGGTAATAAAAAACGTCAATGGTAGCAACCATTTTTGGCGTCTTACTGCCAATGTATCGACCTCAGGGAGTTGGGCTGCCCTTCATTGCAAACGCTCATGGATACTTGTTCCTGTGGCAACATTACCCATACAGCCCTAGCCCATGTGTGGCATCTCTCTCATTGGTTAGCCACTCATGCCTGTTGGGAGTTGTTGAACAAAATTATAAATCAAGATTTACCTGTGAATGACTCCAGTGAGATTTCTACAAGCGAAGTGTATACATCTACAGCACGTGATACCATGGAGAAAGGCAATGCAACGGACAAAGCCATTGGCAAGTTCTTTGTATGCAAAAATAAACTAGACAGTTTTACCAAAGAGGAACTCTTGGCGTTCCCCAAGTCGTTCATTTATTATGTGGCCGCCAACGCGGTGAAAGAAATCTGGCAACATGTACCAAAATCATGGACTCAAGACCCTGTGTTGAGTGAATTGCAACCCTGTACGGATTACGATCATCATAAGCAAGTGGCCATGGCAAAAATACCTTCTATGCGTCAGTGTGCGACTTGTCAGCTAGTGAAACTGTATCACGGTCATAAAAGTCCGTGTAAAGACTTTGTTGAATCATTCCACGGGTGTCATGGCGAGAAAAAGCAACAACAACAACAAACACAAACATCGTCCACAGAAGAAGAGGAAGACCAAACCTTTTTACCATCAATGGAAAAGGATATGCCAGACCTGTACTGGCAATGGCGTCATTGACAAAGTGATTCAATACTTACCTTTCGAAATCCATTTTCCAGGTTATCGTTTTTGTGGCCCTGGAACTCATCTGGAAAAACGTTTGCAGCGTGGTGATATACCCATTAATCCTTTTGATCAATCATGCAAAGAACATGACCTTTCTTATCGCCATAGTCATCCTGGTTTAAGACATGTGGCAGATAAATTGTTATTGAAGAAAGCTAAACAACGTTTCACATCCTGTGATGCCTCAGTGGGTAAGAGGATGGCAGCCCTGATTGTGGTGAGTGCTATGAATGGAAAGTTGATAATGCATGGACATAAACATTGAGGAATTGAGGAGTGAGGAATTGGGATGTGTTTGTATTCTATTTTTCTTTTGTCAATTCACTATGACTATGAAATAAAAACAAAGGTTTACCAGAGCACGATGTTTTGTTTTTGTATTTATAAAAATCATGATGTTGATGACTGATAGTTCATTTTCACATTTCACACATGACCAATTTACACATTGCCATTTGCCATTTTCAATATACAGTATTTTAAAAATATCTGTTTGAAGTTTTGTCTTTTTGATGATATGGATTTTCCATTTGGTTGATGACACTTCATTTTAATGTTCGTTTGAAGTTTTTGAATTTTCATATTTTACACATGGCCATTTCCAGTTCTTAAAAATGTCCGTTTTAAGTTCTGCGTTTTTGGTGATATGGAAACATGGATTTTCCATTTTGCTGTTTTCACATTTTTCCATTTGGTGTATGTCGAAAGTTGAGATTTGACAATGATGTTGATGCAAGTGTTTGACCATGGCGATGCTGCAATGTGTGTATGGGTGTTTGGAGAAACGTCGAGGTCTACGACTACTGCAGGTAAGACTGTTTTTACAAAAATAATGTCTATTGTCTGCCACATTTCAAAGAAAACAAATCCAATGAAAACAAAATGAGTATATAAGTGAAAATTTTCCCCTCCCCACCCACCCAACCTCACCGTGTTTGCTCTGGTCATACATACACACCAGCTTTCTCTCTCTACTCATACATTCACACCTGTCTTGGGAACAAACACAACCACTTTATTTATTCCCAAAAGCACATTCTCGACATGCACACTCATCCCAAAAGAACTTTTCATTATAAATTTAATATTTTACCATTACAAAAAATTAATTAAAGTTACTAAATAAATACTATTACTCATTAAATATTTACAAAAAACTACAATTTTGTACAGCTTTAAAAGAATCAAACTATTCACCAGTCAAAATTTAAAAAAAAATAACGTTGCATAGAACTTTTCAAAGAGCAAAAGTCCAAGTGGGTTGCCACTATTTACAAAATCTACTATTTACAATGACGAAAAACCAATATTTACAAAATACTAAATCTACAAGTTACATAAAGCCATGTCCCTAAACGATTAAACAGTGAAATCACACCTCCTCCTCCTTGCGATCATAACCCCAGGGTAGGCTAGTGAGCAGGTCATCAGCCCACACACGTTTGTTATCCATGGAGGCGTGGGTGCGTTTTCTCTGTTCCACAAGATACAAATGATGGTTGCTGGATTGTATCCTGCACTGTGTATGAGACATAGCTTTGTCAGTGCGTAAAACCACCAGGTAATTGTCTACACATAGCGATTTCACAACTGCCCTACCTACACCTTTTGCTCTTTTGGCTTCCTTGCAGTCTAGTGTGCGATAAGCATACATTTTTGAGGCCAAACCTACGAATTCTGTCATAATGGAATCACCGCATTCATCTTTTAAAACGCCCATTACCTTCTTGTTTTTATGGGCAGCTGAAACATGTTGTCAGTGCTATAGGAAGAGGTGTCGAACCAGTCGCTATGCTGTCTCATGACGTCATAGGGGTGCAGTTGCGAATGTGGTATATGAATGAGTCCGTATCCATATACAAAAGAGAGACGTCTACAAAATGGCGTTTGGCAAACTCATAGTGGAATCGATACATGACCGATTTGGAAAAGTCTAAAATGACTTGGCCCAAGTAAATGGGCTTATCCATGGTCACGCTTGTCTTACTCAATTCAATAGTAGCCAAATCCTCATCGATAATGTTGATCGATTTAAAATTTGGCTTGGCAATGTACCGCCGGGCACCCCACTGCCGCTCCCAGACATTCACCAATTTAATGTCGCGGTATTTGCGGACATTCTCCATGGACTTGCCATAAATGCAGTTGTTCATTAATTAAAAAATTATAATTTCAAACTGCTGTGTTGCCATTTGTCGGTGCTGTGTGTTGAGTTGCATGTATGGCTTGAGCCATGCTTTTTGAGCAAAAGAAATACCCCTGTGGATTTTCTTCAACACCAAGCCTTGGGCGAGGCATTGCACCAACATTTGGATATGTAGCACATACCGATTTTTGTTGTAAAGTGTGCCCATGAGTTTTTCAATTTTCACTTTACTGTCAGGGGGAACCATTTTCTCAAGGCAGAATGGGAAATCGGCATGTTCATCATACAAGTATGAGGGATATTCAATATCCACTTCTAGCACATATCCACGGCCTGTTTCTTGGCTAGCCTTGATCACATCAAATTCTGACACTTGTTTCTCTGTCAGCCAAGCAAACTTCCCATAGGTCAAAGGCTGACTCATGGCGTAGCAGTACAAATTATTCACGTCATAGTACATTAAGTACGATTCTGGTTTGTCTGGTGAATAATCAGGCATGTAGACATTGTTCGCATTGGCGTGGCGTTGGTTAAGCGACACAAAGCCGCCACGAATGCCCTTTTCAAAAAATAGAACCATGTCTTCATCAGTGAGTAAATCCAATTCCGCTTGAGTGTATTTCAAAGCGGCATCAAACGAGAGCCCAGGACTCGTATAATAGTGAGCTGGGTCAAGACCGTAAATGTGTTGACACGACTCACGGAATTTTTCAAACACATCGGTGAGCAGCAATACATCCAGTCTTAGGTAATGAAAAGCATATTCACCTAGCGTTTTGGTATCAAACACTCGCCAAACTTGACATGCATGTGCATAGTCTTCATCGGAAACGGTACTGCGTGTTAGTTTCGAGTAAAATTTCTCTTGGGGTGGGAGTTTTATTTGCTTTAACACGTCCCAGCTGTTGCAGAAATCAAACGGGAATATACACACATCAAAAAAAGTTTTGCATCACCTCGGTTCCAAGAGTTCCGGAACCTTTAAATACAAAGGGAATAGAGATCAACACAAACAACATTTCAGCTCGTTTTATTGCTCATGAGACCCACACATTGCATGTTGTACCATCATACAGCTAGACTTTCAGCATTTGTGGTCCAGATTGCAGTACACACCACTACCTCTAATACCCAGTAGCACGTCCTCTTGCATTGATGCATGCCTGTATTCGTCGTGGCATACTATCCACAAGTTCATCAAGACACTGTTGGTCCAAATTGTCCCACTCCTCAACGACAATTCGGCGTAAATCTCTCAGAGTGGTTGGTGGGTCAAGACGTCCATAAACAGCCCTTTTCAACATATCCCAGGCATGTTCGATAGGGTTCATGTCTGGCGAACATGCTGGCCACTGTAGTCGAGCGATGTCGTTATCTTGAAGGAACGCATTCACAAGATGTGCACGATGAGGTCGAGAATTGTCGTCCATGAAGACAAATGCCTCTCCAATATTCTGCCGATATGGGTGCACTATGGGTCGGAGGATGTCATTCAGGTATCGTAAAGCCGTTTCGGAGCCTTCCATGACCACCAGTGGCGTACGTCGGCCCCACATAATGCCACCCCAAAACATCAGGGAACCACCACCTTGCTGCACTCGCTGGACAGTGTGTCTAAGACGTTCAGCCTGACCAGGGTGCCTCCAAACACGTCTCCGACGATTGTCTGGTTGAAGGCATATGCGACACTCATCGGTGAAGAGAACGTGATGCCAATTCTGTGGGGTCCATTCAGCATGTTGTTGGGCCCATCTGTACCGCGCTGCATGGTGTCGGGGTTGCAAAGCTGGACCTCGCCATGGACGTCGGGAGTGAAGTTGCGCATCATGCAGCCTATTGCGCACAGTTTGAGTTGAAACACGACGTCCTGTGGCTGAACGAAACGCATTATTCAACATGGTGGCATTGCTGTCAGGGTTCCTCCGAGCGGCAATCCGTAAGTAGCGGTCATCCACTACAGTAGTAGCCCTTGGGCGGCCTGAGCGAGGCCTGTCATCGACAGTTCCTGTATCTCTGTACCTCCTCCATGTCCGAACAACATCGCTTTGGTTCACTCTGAGACGCCTGGAAACTTCCCTTGTTGAGAGCCCTTCTTGACACAAAGTAACAATGCGGACGCGATCGAACTGCGGTATTGACCTTCTAGGCATGGTAGAACTACAGACAACATGAGCAGCGTACCTTCGTCCTGGTGGAATGACTGGAACTGATCGGCTGTCGTACCCCCTCCGTCTAATAGGCCCTGCTCATGCATGGTTGTTTACATCTTTGAGCAGTTTTAGTGACATCTATGAACAGTCAAAGGGACTGTATCTTTGATACAATATACACAGTCAACGTCTATATGCCGGAGATCTGGGAACCGAGGTGATGCAAAACTTTTTTTGATGTGTGTACCTTTCCGAATGCACAATTGAATTTGCTCAGGATCATTAAAATGCATTCTAGTATTTTTTAATTCCTCCTCATTCAAGCCATTCACAAGGCTGTCTAGCGAGGATGCCATAAACTTAAAGGAATCCAAAAATTGAATGCTAAAGTCACTCAACCTCCATGTCAGGGCTGTAAAACGCTCATGGTTTTGGGGAATAATGGTAAACGAGCCCTTGTTGACATGACCCAATTCACGAATTGTGGAAAAAGACACTGATGAAACGAGGAGCTGTAAAGTTCAAATTGCATTTACTATGCGCAGCTCCACGAAACTCCCCCGTAAAATGCGAGTGATCACGAACGGTGTCTTCAGCACTGATCAGTGGTTTTTCGCAAATATGGCATGTCGTGGCATGCTCATACCGCTGCTGCTGTTCTGGAAATAGGCTCATGGGTACTGGGTGGTCTAGTAATCCCTGTACATGGTCGGCCAACTGTACAAGTTCATCCAAGAACCATTTGGCACAATCTGGCCCCTCACGGTATTTATAAACGGATTGCGTGTGGTCATAGGCACACACTACATTAAATCCTATGGCAAAGGGTTCATGTTTTTGAATGGGTGTGGTTGAGCTAATGGTGGGATCTGGTTCACATCCCGCCATGGGTGTGGTGAGTGCTTCGAAATCTGCGTATACCACATAGGGAACAGTGTCTCGCTTGTGAATGTCCTTAAAGTTTAACACAGCCTTGTTCCCTTGTGGCAATATCAATCTCACCGCTTCCTGTGAAACGCAATCTACCCTATGACGTTCCAAAAGCGTATGGGTTGTAAAATATTGCAAGCAACGGTCACAAATATATTTTGCACACTTTCTCTTTGACATTTGACTGCTTAGCAATCTACTCAGGCTTTTAATCAGGCAATAGTGATTCACCTCTCCCTCAGACAGATATAAAAGATGAATGTGATGTCGTTTCGGTTATTTTGTGGCATAAAGAGGACCCACAATCGCATCACCATCAAGGCCATACACCATGAAAGAAAAGTCCTGGTTATCTTGTTCAAACCTATGGATCTCGGTTAAGTCCATAGGGAACGATACTCGAGTTAAATTTAAAGTTTGTTTCAATTCATCAAACTTGGCCCTGTACATTCCTGGCCAACAACCATCATGTTGTACTGGCTGCAAATATCCAGCCACTCACCACAGGAAGAAATCATTGTCATGATTCTTTATATTCATCACAGCCTTTTTCGAAGCTATGCTGGTGGTGTTTTAATATAGCTAGACCCAGCATTCAACGGGTAGAAATGACAAATGTTGATTTGCAGGTAATGAATTTTGTCCAATGCTAGACCACTGGGTCCTTGTTGCAGTTTATCAAATTTTGATAGCAAGGCATTCACCACGTGGGTTTCATACCACTGTTCCAAATGATGGGCTATGAATAGCTCTTGCATTTTACTGCAAATATAAAATGTCTCTTTATGCTCTACGTCATTCTTTTTATATATCAAATCGCACACCAGTTCAGTATTCACCTTTAAAGCCGTATGCAACCGTTTCGCTATACAAATTTCATTTTTCAAAAAATTTCAAAACAAGATTCTAAAAAATCTTTGGGAATCAAACTATTTCTAACATTGACCACACGACCAGAGCACACACGCGATTTGAAACAACTGTTTCGGGGTTCCCAAGTTAACATATCCGCAGCAGTAAAATACATTATTTTGAAAGAACACTCTCACCTGATTTTTCAGCTGTGGACTGCTTGACAAAGGTTCCACTCTAAAGCCACTTGGTTTTCAGCTGTTTTGGCTAAAGCAGTAGAGTTTTTATCTCCAAATATCTAAAAAGAAATAAAATAAACCACCATAAGTATATCCATTCCATATAGTTTATGCATTTCATAAACAAAACAAAATCAAACAGGTTATATATATTTAAAAAAATCTCACCTTGACGTGTAATGCTTTGCTTTATTCCCGTCTCGTGGGCTAGTCTGGTAATGGTTTCCTTTTCTAGCTGTCTGTCTTTCTCTCTTTTTCAATCTCTTTCCCACAGACACACAACAGGTAGGCTATACACTTTATCTGCAAACAAATAAATAAACATTTATTTTATAACTTTAACAATCAATAAATAATTGCTTGTAAATATATATAAATCAATAAATGTATAAATGAATATATACATAAATAAATACCTACCCCACAACAAGGTTAAGTATTTTCCACCAACACCAAAAGAGTTAAACAAGGCCAGGTGTTTCACGCAACCCAGTGTGTTCAAAGGTAGTCACCTAAGTGAGAGTGGAAATGATAACGACATGTCTTTATATATGTTACGTTGCATGTATAATCATTTTTCCCACGCTTGAACATTCTGTTATCGTGCACGTGGACAGCTAACGTCCAAGGTGAACACCTGTACCGGATCAAATTTCACATGAACTTGCATTTTGTCACGTACGAAGCAAAACAGGATGTAACTTGTTTAGCGTACATGTCATCTCACACGTGTTCACATGCATTTCCCTCTTCCCTGCCACCACGATTGTCAGATTATTTCACCTTCAAGCGTCCTCTGCGTCTTTGTCATTCTCCTTTGCACCTGTTGTCAAGTCAGATCAGCGCAATCCAATAAGCTCAAATGACATTCACCTCCTGCTCGTCTGCTCCTCTGCAAGTTTGTTTTCTGTACTCGCTTCAACCAACATAGAACCAAGTTCTGTTTGCTCTTTATCTGATCAGAGAATTATCATTTTTCATGTAACCCATCATCGTTGACACGTTAAAGATCTCCTTCGGGGGGTAAAATGTGTGAAAAAGCGAACCCTTGCTCTGTCATAAACCGACCCGTCGAAATATCGATTATTCTATTGAGCACATCCACCGTGGTCAGTGACAGGTTCGTTGAAACACACACACCCAGCAGTATCGTCTCTCTCAACAACCACGCTTCATGAACATTATAAACAGGTACCGGTAAGGAAAAAGAAGTTTTTTCAACATGTATGGCGTTAAGCCCTTTGTCAAAATTTCAAACATAGTTTCTAAAAGGGGGCGTGAGCCCGAGTCCTAGGACACCTCGTACACGTCTCTAGCGTTATTGGTTTGCGAGATAGAGCAAAACGTCTAAAATCACGGTTTTACCTCAAAATGGTTTTTCATTCCTGCTCAACGCGAACATCCTCGGCAAGAGGGAAACGCGACGAAAAAAATGACACCTCGTACACGTCTCTAGACTTATTGGTTCGTGAAATATCAGCAAAAAACACAAAAAACACGTTTTTACCCCAAAATCAAGTTTCCAATTTAAAATAACGAGTGGCCCATAACAAAGAGGACGTCACTGCGAGTCCTTGGACCCCTCGTACATGCCTCTAGCATGATTGGTTCGCGAGATATAACAAAAAAAAGTCTAAAATCACGTTTTTATCCCCCATAAAAACCTGTTTCCAGCATTTCACCTTTTCGACACCTACATTCCCGTAAAGAGCGCAACGAGACGAAAATAACGAATCCAAGCTCGCCCTCCTAGCATCACTCCTTCCATTCCAAGGTCGCAGGGGCTCGCAACTTCCTAAGTGCCGCAGAACCCGTGACCTAGCACTACTGTCAGGTTTTTATCCTAGAGGCTTGAAATTTATTTTGGCGGTAGAGGGCGTAGGGATCTTTCATTTATGTCAAACAATTTATTTTGTAGAATTCCTAGTTTCCAAAATATAAGATTTTCAAAATTCGAGGGTTTTCAAAAAAACATAAAAAATGAAAAAGTTTTATTATTAAAAATAAAGGACATAAAGGCCGTTCGTTTCAACTATGGCACAATGTTCTAGCATGTTTGGTTTTGAAACTATTGCCTATTTTCAAAAACAAAATTTTTCAAATATTTTTCAAAAATATAACGAGTGGTCCATAGAAAATCCCCCGTTAGCCCGAGTCCAACAACACTTTATTCATGAATCTCCGACCACGGGTTCGAGAGTTATCGGCTCGCATTGGGAGTAGTGGTGGGGGGGTAACAGAATCGGCATTACTCCACTACTCTTCACGATTGCAGCCGAGTCGCGTTTTCCCGCCTTGCGCAATGAGAGTTCAATAGCCTTCGACAGTTCTTCATGACTTGTAGATTCTCAAGTGCTTTGATTTTTCTAGTCTGAACTTTGGAGGAACAATCTTTAAAGGAGTTTTGAGGTCTACCGGCCTTGGTTGGATTAATCGGAGGATGAACTGCAAAATTAAAGTCGACTTCATTGCAGGGCTGGCAAGCGAAACGAAATGTATTATCAATTTAATTTAGCGTCGCGAAATTAAATTGTTCAATGGAATAACATTTCGCTTACAGACTTTTAATTTCGCTCCTGGCACGAAATTAAATTCATTACTGACTTTTAATTTTGCTCCTGGCGCGAAATTAAATTCGTTACAGACGTTTAATTTCACTCCTGGCGCGGAATACAATTCATTACAGACTTTTAATTTCGCTCTTGACGCGAAATAAAATTCGTTACAGACTTTTAATTTCGCACCTGGCGCGAAATAAAATCCGTTATACTTTTAATTTCACTCCTGGCGCGAAATAAAATTCATTACAGACTTTTCATTTCGCTCCTGGCGCGAAATAAAATTCGTTACAGACTTTTAATTTCGCTCCTGGCGCGAAATAAAACTCGTTGCAGACTTTTTAATTTCACTCCTGGCGCGAAATAAAATTTGTTAACGACTATCATTTCGTACCCGGCATTTAGTCCCTCCCCGACCTGAAATTTAAATGCATGGAGCATTTCATTTCCTGTCTGAAATGAAATCTGCCTCTTTTTTTCCCTAAAGCCTTATTTTCTCCACCTATTTCTCCTGCCGCGTCCTACACATAGCCACCATCTACATTCGTACCTACCCACCCCATCCCCAAAGACTTCATTGTCAACGTGGCTGAAGTCTTCCTCCATTTCATTCTAATGGGCCACCTCAACCTTCATTCCCGTTTGGTCGCCACGTGGAACAACTCTTGAACTGCATACGTGTCTGTAGTTAAGTGGGATATATGCAATCGAGTCAAACTCATTTGGTATCGAAACGATACATATCCGGACATGTGTTCCTAATCAAAATGTGATCTACTTCATCCCCTCTACAACCCCCAGAAGTTTGTAATATGAATTATGAATCGCCCTGTATAATGGGACGGCACCCCCAGACGACGCAGCCAAATGGGAGTTGTTCACTTACCTTCAATGACTGTCCGCACGGCACTTGAGTTTTCATGTCCGCTATGGAAAAGGTAGAGGTACTTGTTGCCTCACTGTACACAAAGTACTGCGTTATGAACGTCAGGAAGGGCTGGCCCCGAGTCCGAGGTTCAATCAACGACGTTGGTGATGTTGATGCCACAGCATTGACTTTCTCCTACACTGGAGTGATGACCATTGAATGACTCACGTTGCTGTTGCGGCCCAGCATTTTGTGCAGGTGGTCTACGCTAATACTGTTGCCAACGTCAGGACTTTGAACATCGTACCGAACATAAAGTAAAGTAAAGTAAAGTTCTCCTAGATAGACAAAATCTCAAACTGTGCGCCAGCCTCTCACCGCTGGGGTCCGTGGTGCAAATACCGGTCACTCCGTGTGAGATTTGTGGTGGACAAAGTGCAGGCAGACAGGTTTTGCTCTGGGTACTCCGGTCTTCCCTGTCAATGTTTCATTCCAGCAACACTCTCCTCTTTCATTTCATTTCATCTGTCATTCAGTTAATCATTGCCCCAGAGGAGTGCACCAGGCTTCAGCAGCCGGCACAGTTCATATCCTTGCCGCTAGATGGGGGCTTCATTCATTCCATTCCCTGACCCGGTCGGTCGACTGGAAGCAGGCTGTGGATTTTCATTTCATAGAGAGTTGAATGAACCAACGCATTTGCCACGCGCGCGCGGTAGGAGTGAGCAGTTTGGCAACCTCATTCTCAGACGACATGCAAAAACGAGAACTGTCAATCGCGTTCTCCCAGCTTAGAGACAGTACCTCATCCCTGACCCTAATACAGCTACACATACTACTACAGTCATCACATAAATACAGGTTATCAAACAAATTGAACACACACTCAACTACACGGTGATGATAACTAAGATGTCCCAAGTCCCTAATAATTAATTATTACCAAATACAACAACATTCCTTTCAACATCCACTTCACTGGCTCGTTCACTGTCTCCTTCGAAACGGACGGTTGGCTAAAGCTGCGGTTTCCTCCAGTATTCTAGCGGCCGTAATGTGACGGCGTACAGTATATCAACTGGGACCGTCATGACGGTGAACAATGGTGTAAAGTTAGAGCTAATTATCTGTGTGTGTCGTGACGGCATGTTGTCATAAAGTTAAATAAGAAATGGATGACCTTGACATGGTGCTCGTGATATTTTTGGAAGAACAAGAAGAGTCATCCGAAGACAATAGGGAACGTTCGGGGGGAAGTGACGTTCTAAAAGGGCGTCCTACAGATGGTGCATATGAAATTTTAGTCGTCGTCATTTGCACTACATTGAAGATAAATTTAGAGAATATTTTCCATTGACACCAGTGTTATGTGATTATGTTCTGAAGTACATAAAGGATGACACAACTTCAGTGCCGTACAACAGGAACAAAAGACCAGTATATTCTGGAAAGAAACTCGGTGTATTTTTAAGGTTACTCTTCACATTATGCAATGTCTCATGATTCTTTACCAAATCTATTAATGTTTCCTCTTCTTCCATACTCCACCATCTTATCAGCCATTGTATATACTGTAATTCCCTACTTCCAGCACGCACCGTACACCGTACAAAAACGTTGATGAACTGTTTGTAACCACACTCACCACCGTCATATGATTGACGCTACCGCAAATGTATGTGGCGGTGGTAGTCAACGCTTCCTAGAAAACCACTCGCCTTTGTTTCTATGCGGAACGTTTTTCTGACGTCATTCGCCGTCACATTACGGCCGCTAGAAAGCGGTACCGCTACTGGAGGAAACCGCAGCATTTAGCACAATGGCTTCATTGGGCTGTGTATGGATTACAACAAAGTCTGTCTATCTATATATTTGTAACGACTATTTGTCACGTTCTAGCCTGCCGATTTTAATGACTCTTGCGACGATCGAATCCTTCTGTTGTCTACTTTGGCTAATAACTCCTAAAGTACAGGTTTATTCGGTGTTAAGTGTTTGTTTCCACCAAGAAGTTTAGGCCTACCATCATTATCTCTCTGTCGGCTCTTTAGCGCACACCAAACTGATCATCGCACTGCGCACTTTGAATGAAAAATCGAGTTAGTGTCTTGTTACAATTGAGGGGCTCGGACATCGTGGTCATTTAGCCCCGTGTACTTGGGTGAGTGTATAATTTTGTCTGATAACCTATGTTTTTCTGATGGCTGTATTGGTGTGTGTAATTCAAGTGAGGATTGGGAAGAAAGTGGCCGTGGCCTTCAGTTAGGCACCATCCCTGCATTTGCCTGGAGTAGAAGCGGAAAGTCACTTCCAGGATGGCTGAGGTGGGAATCGAAGCCACGTGTTCTCAGCTTTGTCTCACTGGGCTGAGGCCCCTTCCAGCACTCGGACCAGAATAATATTTCTTGGCAGAGCCGGGAATCGAACCCGAGTTAGTGTCACTCAATCCACTAATAGCAAAGCTGTTCTCCATTTTTCTGTCATAGGATATTTACTTTTCTTCTGTGACGGGAATGTGATACAGCCATTGTTTACATAACTGTCTTCTTGAATCCGAAATAGAGTTGTGTCTGTAATGTGAATACAATAATAAATATAACGTTTTATGTATGTTTCATGTTCTGACAATGCTAAAATTACAGCTTGTTCTATAACTAACTAACTATATATACTGTATATACATACATATATATATACTAACTATATATATATATATATATATACATATGTTACGCTCAAAGACCGAATTCGCTCAATGACCGAAATTTTTACCCACGACGCGACGTGGGTACGACAAAATACTCACAACGCGACGTGGGTACCGAAATTCGGTCATTGGCCGAAACGGAATGCCCACGTCGCGTTGTGGGTAATCCTGTTTGCTCAAAGACCGATGTAAACTTCACTTCGGAGATTGAGCAATGCAAAATTACCCACGTCGCGTTGTGGACAACGTGGCTTGCCCACAACGCGTTGTGGGTATTTTGCTTTTGCGCAAAGACCGAAATGACATCATATAGTCGCGAGCTTGTACAGACTTGTCTGCGAGTCCGCCACCCTCCCCTCCACTCCTAGCTGTTACTGCCACTAGTCAACACGAAGCACGCCCAGTGTCAACTCGCTTTGTAGCTGTGCATTTTAGTGAGTTTTTTAGTTAGTGTTTGTGTTTACTAGTTGAGTGAGATGGAAGAAGCATTCTATATCAAGCTGCAGGAGCTATTATGCACGAAGGACCTTGAGTCGGGTCGCACGTTCATCATGGACAGAGCTCGTTACGACGAGATTATCAATCAAGTGAAGGAGGCGAAAGAAAAGAAGAAGTGTGGAGGAACTCTGAGCTCAAAAGAGTATCGTCGCATAAATCGTTTCGACGTTATTCAGATCGGAAGTGTTCAAATGTTGATAGAGAAGTCTGTGGGTGACTTGACTGACATAAAATACTTTTGCCGATACGAAGAAATTTTCGGAGCAATACATGCAGCCCACTTGAATACAGGACATAAAAAAGAAAAAGCCATGGAAGCTGAACTAAAGAAGAAATTCTGAAATATCACCAGAGAAGTTATAAAAATATATTTAGATATGTGTGAGGCCTGCGCTTTGAAGAAAAGATCAATTAAGAAGGGACATGTTGTTAAACCAATGGTTATGTCTGCTATGAATTCTCGATGTCAAGTAAGTTTGCATTTTACAAATCTGCATTATTTACACACCTGCCTGATATAGTACCATGAACTGTATGTAAAATCACGTAACCTACAATATTTAGGTAGTTTACACCTACTATCGGCTGTTTTCATAATAATTGATTCATAAATGCGGCGTACATAATAATAATCGTTGCTGCATTCTTAATACCTTAAAATTATCCTTTAGAAAACTAACTAAATAACTATTTTAATGTGTTTTTTAAAACATAGACAGCGTTTCTGTCGACTAGAGTTCGTTTGGCTAAAATTCGAAGTAGTTTCCGAAGTACTCAAGTGTGAGAAACAAATTAATAACAGGTAAAAGTATACAATTACCTTGTCACCCTTAAAAAATTTACTATTAAGATATGTTATAGGCAATGAACTGAAAATTGTAGATAAACATGATTTAAAGGTCGTAAAATGAAAAAGGGGAGTAAAATGGTGTTTTTTCGTTTTTTGCAATTTTATGCAACTTTTGCGTTTTTAAGCTGATTTTAACGACCTTTTTTTCTTTCCCATGTTTTACGACGTTGCCAATACGATGGGATACACAAAACAAACTGCCGTGGAACGAACATTGATTTTATTGAAGATTTTTTACGCTTTTTGCGATGTTAGGCTAATTTTTGCGTTTTCAATCCCATTTTGACAACAAAAAATACCGTGTTTTTTCAACATTTTTGATAAAATGGGACACTAAAAACACTTAACAACGCCACAAACACCGCAATTTGTTATTGTTCTATTATTTTTTATGATAACCTAACTTAACCTAACCGTCCACATAACATCGGAGGCCACTCTTCTAAGGCTGTTGGCAAGTTATATGCGAGTTATTCAGCTTTAAAAACCATACTTTTATGACTTACAAGCACTATTCGCCAACAGATTTAGAAGAGTGGCCGCCGACATCACGTGGTGAGAAAGGTTAAGTTAGGTTATAATATAAAAAAAACTTATTAGTCCGTCCGTGTTTTGATAAAAAACAATATTTGTTCCACAGCAGCGTTTTGTTGCGTATTACATCTTTTTTTTTTTTATTATAACCTAATCTAACCGACCGAACTGAAACGTCGGCGGCCATTCTTCTAAGTCAGTCGGCAAGTTCTTTGCAAGTTAGTTAGCTTGAAAAACCACACTTTTATGATTTACAAGCACTATTTGCCGACATATTTAGAAGAGTGGCCGCCGACAAGACGTGGTCGAAAGGGTTAGGTTAGGTTAGGTTATAATATAAAAAACCTTAATAGTCAGTCCGTGTTTTGATTTAAAAAAAAACATGTTCGTTCCATGGCAGCGTTTTTTGTGTATCCCATTGTATTAAAAATATCAAAAAACATGGGAAATAAAAAAGTTAAAATTGGCTTAAAATGCAAAAGTTATGTAAAATCGCAAAAAACGAAAAAAAAAACGCCGTTTTACCCCTTTTTTTTCACTTTCCGACCTTTAAAACATGTTTATCAATAATTTTCAGTTCATTGCCTATAACATATCTCAATAGTAATTTTTTAAGGGTGACAAGGCAATTGTATACTTTTACCTAATAACATTGAAATGTATTATAAATTTTAAAACCAAATAAAACTGTTCCTAACAAGCCAAATAATGCCTGCATAAGAAATATTTTTAGAATTATTATTGTCAAAGTTACAACAACGTATGTACAAGGGTTTGTCAAATACCTCGGAAAATCAATGTTTTTAAATACAATAATCGTTTTCAAAACATAAAAAATTTTAAAACCATAATCCGTTCTAAATTTCTTCATTAATCTAGTATTAACCTGTGGTCATGTTTGTAAAAACTGAAACATTTTAAACGTATTTATAACGGAGTCATGACTGGGCAAAGTGACTATAATAACAAATCTAAAAATAGTTGGGCCGCTAATAATTTTTTATGAAAACTACGCTACTTACTTATTATATTTCCTTAGGTTGATCTTATCGACATGCAGGCTGAAGCAGATGGAGAATACAAGTTCATACTCAACTATCAAGATCACCTGACAAAGTTTGTGATTCTTCGACCACTGAAAAGAAAAACAGCTGATGAAGTGGCAAATGTCCTCCTGGACATATTTTGCATATTTGGTGCACCGAACATTCTCCACAGTGATAATGGAAGGGAGTTTTGTAATAAGGTAAATTTTTATAATCAAATCTACTTTAAAATAGTTATAACTCAACCAAGGAATGGTAATCTGGTGTAATCAATCATTTTGGTGTAACTCTCAGATAATCGAGACTTTGGCGACAAAATGGAGTGCTATCAAGCTCGTCCACGGGAAACCACGACACTCGCAAAGCCAAGGATCTGTCGAACGGGCCAACCAAGACGTAAGGGACAGTTTGGTAGCTTGGATGGCTGATAACGACACTTCTAATTGGGCGAACGGTCTAAGAATTGTCCAGAATACCAAAAATAATAGTTACCACTCGGGAATAAAAATGACACCTTATGAAGCTATGTTCGGCGCCCCACAGAAGAATGGCCTACGTAGCTCCATCTTGACTGAGGAGGTGTGCAATCGGATTGTCAGTGAAAAAGAGCTGGAGCAGGAACTCACGTTTGTTAAAAATAGCATAAACGAAAACGATATGACACAAGATAATGATGAACTCGTGGACAATGCTATGCTAGATCAAAATGAAGCTGAATTCAATGAAAGAAATATGTTGGTTTGCTCTGTATGCGATCAGACTATTGGTGACGATGAGTGTGCTTTGGCAACTGAGAAATGCTTTGAATGTGGGCAAAAATTTCATCTAGGATGCTTTTCAACAACTGAATTTGGTTCTGAATTGCCCCTTTGCTCTCTTTGCTCAAAGAAATCTGCAGTTGAAACCGCCAGGGGAAAGTGCAAATTGGGACTTGGGTCACAGGCTGAGAAAATGTTGAAAATTTCGGGTAAAAATTACCTTCTGTGTCTGTTGGTGACAATGTAGTTGTTCAGATTCCTGAAGTAGACCGTGGCCGGCTGGCCCCGCGAAATATCATGGCTGTTGTCATGAACATTGGCGAGGATCACCACACACTTGGAACAAAACATGGGACCCTCGACAAACAATCTCTAGGAACCAATTCCAACCAATAAAAAACAAATTCCAGAAAACTGATGAAGTGCCTGAACCTTTCATCAACGTCAGGCAAGAAGCGGTGGTGTCGTCAGGGTCTAAACAAGGGTTTGTTAAATGTGGATGTAAACAAAGGTGCACAGGAAAATCCTGTAAGTGTTTAAAATCAAATGTAAAATGTAACTCAAAGTACCATAGCAGCACCACATGCGCAAATAAATAAACAGTTCTTACAATGAATGTATCGTGATAAACATAACTTTAAATACGTTTTTCTTACATTATAGTATTTAATTTAAAGTTTTCTTTTGAGTCATATATTTTTAAGGTTTACAATGTCAAATGTGTTATAAAGCAATAAATTTCTTTATAATATGTAACATACTTTATAACATTAATTATAACATTTTCTTTAAAACATTAATAAATGTTCATTATGTTGAAAGAATGTTTATTTACAAACCAACTTCTTTTTACTATAGTTTGCCGATAAGGTATCAAACAACTTAACTACTGACGTTGGGTCATTTCGGACTTTGCGCAAAAGCAAAATACCCACAACGCGTTGTGGGCAAGCCACGTTGTCCACAACGCGACGTGGGTATTTTTGCATTGCTCAATCTCCGAAGTGAAGTTTACATCGGTCTTTGAGCAAACAGGATTACCCACAACGCGACGTGGGCATTCCGTTTCGGCCAATGACCGAATTTCGGTACCCACGTCGCGTTGTGAGTATTTTGTCGTACCCTCGTCGGCGTCGCGTCGTGGGTAAAAATTTCGGTCATTGAGCGAATTCGGCCTTTGAGCGTAACATATATATATAACCCCTGGCACTACAGACCATGAAGGGCCTAGGCCTACCAAGCGACCGCTGCCCAGCCATTTGGCCTGCAGATATTGGGGTGAGGCGTGGTCAGCGCATTGGGTTCCCCCGGCCGTTAATCTTGGTTTCCGTGACCGGGGCGCTGCCTCACTGTCAGACAGCTACTCAATTGTCCTCACGAGACTGAATGCACCCCGTTCCAGCCCTCACGTCAGTTTCTAAAATCACGATAGAGCCGGGAATCGAACCCGGGGCCTCCGGATGAGACTCAGGTGCGTTACCCCAACACCACGGGGCCGGAAACTAAATAAATACATAAATAAATACATACATAAGTAAATACATAAATAAATAATAATAAGTCTACTCAAAGATAAGAATATTGATTAATATAATAATTATAATAAGCGTATGGCCGTGGCGTAGATCTTTTGAGTTGGAGCTATTGAGGCGATCTACTCTCGCAATTTCGACGTTCCGTTTAGCACTGCAATCTGGCAGTGAAAACCAGAACTCTGATGGGCAACTTGTGGCTGAGATTTAATTAAGTTGTTCTTTTAATGAGCAAACGTGATACGAGAGATGTTTTACGAGCTGACGAAGTACAACTCGGAGTGCTGTGGATTTTTGTCACCCTTCAAATATGTGATTACCTCGGCCGGGAATCGAAGACGCAATCTTGAGATCATAAGGTTGACACTCTACTACTGATCCAACGAGAAAGCTTTGTTTCCGTACGCAAAAAGATTACTACATATATGTGGTTGACTGCGTCGCGCAGCGGTAACGTTCTCGCCTGCTGTGCGCAAGGTTGCAGAATCAAATCCTGGCGCAGTCAGTTGGCATTTGAGGGTGCACAAATGCGAGGGAGCCGTGTCAGTAGATTAACAGGCACGTTAAATATCCCCTTCGGGGCAAAATCCCGCAGGCCAGGGCGTCGTCTCTAACAGCCTCAGTAGTTAAAAGGGACGTAAAACCAATAACATTATTATTATTATTATTATTATTATTATTATTGTAGGCCTATATGGCACAAGATAATGCCATCTTTAATTGACCTACTGTTATGTTATTTAAACGTCATTTTACGAGGGTTACGAACGCAAATAGCTTCGTCTCGGACAGGAAATTTTCTTCCAAGCAGGAACAATTTACAGTTTAATGTTTTAAGTAAGATGACTATGACTATATCGTAAACTTTAAATAACTTAATGTTCGATCCTGACTATTATATCTCAGAAAACTGTACTATAATGAGGCTCATTATAACACTATTTTTCATTATGAAACAGTTTCTCTCACCAATCAGACCTCAAGAAACAGTTGTTTGACCAATTAGATAAGGATAGCATCGCACCTGCGCTGAGTTCCACGGCCTTCTAATTTAAATTTCACTGCGTGGCCTAGTGTCATAGTAGGGTAATCGAGGAGGCCATGGTCAAATACAAGGCATTCTCTGCGTCTCATGCGCTCTGTTCAGTACATAAAACTGGCGAAATCTCGACAGATATTTATGAATATTTATGTTCGAACATAAAATAGTTATAATAATTATCGTCGAACATAAACAGTCGTATGCAACTCGCCTATAATGGTAATTAAGACACTCGTATGGAAATTAAAAAAACTCGCATACGCTCGTTTTATAAACATACTCGTGTCTTAATTATTGCCATTATAGGCTCGTTGCATAATGTACTATTGTAAAACAACTCACAAAAAACACGTTTGGAATGTCATTTCACATTACATCGAGACCTCTACGACACTAACTCCACTGAATCATTGTATTTAGCAGAGACGGTTACTGAAGCGTTTCAGAAGTATGATTAGAGCCCTGAGCGGATAATCAATACGTTATCCACATCCGGCCCACATCCGCACGACTGTTATCCGCATCCACCCCGCATCCAAACGTGTGTTATCCAAATCCGCTGACATTACAATGAAAATGAAAATCCACAGCCTGCTTCCAGTCTCCGACCGGGTCAGGAATGGAATGAATGAAGCCCCCATCTAGCGGCGAGGATATGAACTGTGCCGGCTGCCGAGGCCTGACGCACTCCTCTGAGGCAATGACATTACAATAATATTTTTAATTTATTAGATAGAGCATCAAGTATTAAAGCACCACATTTAGACATTTGAGGAGAAAGTCGTTCCCCTAGGCTACTGTATGTATGTCATGTGCTATGATTAAAACGAATGCTAAACAGCCAGAATCGCAACCCTTTTCAGTTCGAAGTGTTAATTATGCTTAATGACATAATTTGAAAACGATTAGCTTAAATCATTATCTTAAATTTGTCATGAAAAAAAAATGCAAAGGAAAAAATATGATATGTCATAAACATCCGGGTCGTAGTAATGATATTCAACAAGTTCGGATTGTATTCTAAGAACTTTCAGCAAATTTACTCCAAACACTACCTGCAATCCACACAGCCATGCAAACTATATCCGTATAGCGACAGATTTTGTGGATCCGCATCCGCATCCACGCAGGGCTTTAGTTATGATCTAGAGAAGGGGTTCTTAACCACTGGTTCACGACCCCCTGGGGGTCGCAGGATGTGTCTTGGAGGTCGCAAGATACGGGAGAAAGTTTTAAAATAAGTTATTGCTGTAGTTTTTTAAAATTAAAAATGAATACACTCACATTGTACTTAACTTTTACGTTAGTTTTATTCTATTAATGAGAAACTTGAGCTTGTTTGGAATTAACCAATTTTTGAATGTCTGGAATGAGTTTTGTAACACACAAAACAATGTCATTTTCCAGTGTCAAACGATTTCTTGAATTCACCATTATGGAGAATCCTTGTTCACAGTTGTAAGATGTAGAAAATGGCATCAAAGTTTTTAACGGTGTTGTGGACAGTTCTGGGTATTCCTTTCGAATACTCATCCAAAATTTGTCGGCACAAGAATTGTTAGAAGTTAGTTTCACTGACTGATCACTTGAAATCTCTAACGTTAAAACTTGGGGGGCCGCCAAAATACTCAGCCTGAAAAGGTTGTTACAGTGTCTAAATGGTCGAGAACTCCTGTGCTAGAGCATTCGTTCTCAACCTGGAGCTCGCGAGCACCACCGTGCTCTTTAAATGAAATTTGGTTCTCTCGTCATATGAGTCAAAAGTGCTCGCGAGCACAAGCTCCCCTGAGATTCATTCTTCAATTAAAATTCTTTTGCGCGAACCAGAATAATAGTGTCTTCACTAAAAGTTTTGACAGTCAGAAATTTTATCATTATTTTGTGAAATAGTAGGCTACGTTTTAATCTACAGTAAAATAATTAGACATCCCTGTTTTCAGTAACACGAAATATTCTGATTCGACTCGACCGTCCATACGAAAATTTATCTTATCTGCATGAGTCATGCAAGCAGTTGCAGTATGCCTGGTGAGTGGTGAATCCGTAGCTATTTCAGCTCTTCTAACGGGGGAGAGAGAGATAGGAAAAGGAAATAGAGGCGCATGCTTGTTCCATTACTGTTATTATTATTAGTCTATTATTATTATATTGGATTTAACGGTGCTTGAGTACTTGGCATGGCCTGAGGGGGGTGCGCAGTCTCAAAAAGGTTAAGATCGCCAGATCTAGAGTTTAGCTCGTACGACAGCTGCCCAAAGAAGCCCGTTTCGTTGCTCATTCTGCAATGTATCGTATTGTGTCATTACTGCACAATTTTTTGATAACTCTCATTTACCCACGTTTAGTATGGGCATGTTAAAAGGCTCAGTTACCAAGGCCAGTGAAGCTGAGTAGTCAAGCTTGGTGATGAGTTTCCCTCACGCTGTTTTATGACTGAGACGATTTGATGCGCATCAGGAGCACAGCACAAGATGCGAGTCAACAACAACGCAATCATTCTTCCTAGAAACGGCTGGGTTTAGTGAAAGATAAATCTCCCAGAGTAATTTTTAAAGAGCCATTATGTTCCAAAGAATACGACCCATTTACATGGGGACTGGCGTTTTTATAATCTTATTAATAGCAGTGAGACTAGATACAGATGAATTTGGTGGTTGGCCTCATTTCTCACTTAGAAATACAAACACAATCTTCATGCTTGGTCGATCTTTCACAAGGAGTTACTGATGTAAGAAGAGATGAATGTCCATTATACGCATTATTAAGACGGCAAGTCAAGAAACGTTATCATTAGAACACTCTATTATCCAATCTAGCTACAGGCCATCTTGTATTCAAGAGAGTCTTACTGCTAACCAATACTAACTCTCATAGTTACAGTATATCACAATGTAGGCTAATTACTTATGAATTGCGACTATTCTTCCGCTAAAATAAAATTGCTGGTTTTGCATAAAATAACAATAATACAACATTAATTCATAAAAAAGACGAATGTTATATTTTTAGCCATTTTTCATCATAATATGAAACAATAGGCCTATGAGATTACCTTTTGTCCGTGTGTGTGCGTATATGTGTGTGTGTGTCCATAATTAAATCCAAATGGCTGGAGCTATTTGATTGAAACTCGGGAAGGACATAATACTATAGGCTATTGTCCAACCCCGACCGTACCCTTCAAATTTGAGAACGTTTCACGAATCTAACATGGCAGCCGCGCGAAATATTTAACCGGCATTCTATATCTCCGAAACAATTACTGATATCACCCTGAAATTTTGTATGCTGATAGAGAATACTAAGGTAAGTTCTGTGTGATGATTCAAAACATGTTTACAAAAAGAACATGGTGGCCAAGCGAAATTATTTTAAATGGCATTTTCTCGAGATTTATGGCAATTACCCGAGCGCAGTGAAACTTCACACCCTGTATGTACAAACAAGATTTGATCTATTGACATCTAATTCATCTTGGTACTGATCAGGAAGCGAGGGTGATGTTCAGAGAAATGGCGCACGACAGAAGAAACTTTAATAAATGGCTGAAACGTCCAGACACCTAACGGTACAAAGGGAAAGAAGAAGAAGAAAACATCTAATTCAATTCAATTGTTCTCATAAAAGCAAGATGGCGGCTGTGCGAAATATTTAACCGGCATTTTATAGCTCCTAAACTATTACCGATATCACCCTGAATTGTTGTGTGGTCATAGAGAATACTACGGTAATTTCAGATATGTGACGCTCAAAAACATGTTGAGTACAAAACCAACATGGCGGCCAAGCGAAATTAAAATATTGAAATAGCATTTTCTCGCGATTTAATCATCCGAGCGCAGTGAAGCTCAATACGATAAAATTTAATCTACTAGCATCTAATTCAAATCAAGTTGTTTCATAAAAGCAAATGGCGGCTGTGCGAAATATTAAAATTAAATTTTTATTTTTGTGTCTTAATCAAGTGATCGAAGTGACCGTTTGAATAATAAGCCTAGGCAATGGTCTTCATCTAATGGTTCATAATTATATGGCCTACATATAGAACAATCCACAATGACGATCACCCGAAATATTTAGACGGATCACAATATCTGCGAATCTATTTCAGCAATCAAACTGAAATTTTGTATGTTGATAGAGACTATTAACATAAGTTCACCTACGGGCATTTTAATAACCTGACGAACACAAATCCAACATTGCTACAACGCGAAATTTAAATATTCATATGGATTTTTCTCGCGACTTAATTATCCGAGAGCACCGGCACTTAGCACGGTAAACCTTCATATGCTCAATATATTGAAGTCTATTTTAATTAAATTTCTATGAGAACTTAAAAATGGTGGCTGTGCTAAATTTTAAAAATCACGTTTATATACCCCGTGTCCTAAACAAGCAATACAAATGTAGGTTGGCATAACAAGCCACGGTTATAATATTCATCTGCTGGCATATAATTCTATAGCATATGTATAAAAAATTGGCATCCATACGATAGATTTCACCGGTTCTCAATATCTCCGAAATTATTTAAGCGTTCAAACTGAAATTTTGTAATGTGTTAGAGGACAAATATGTAATTTTCCCTAATCGTGAAAATCAGAAAACATCATGGCGGCGAAGTGATTTAAAAATATTGCAAATAACTTTCCTGGCAATCTAATCTCTTGATTGCAATGAAACTCGGCACAGCGAATCTTTATTCGGAGATTAATATAGAGACATCTAATGTTGTTCAATTATTTTCAAAAACTCAAAATACATCAGTTCCAAATTTTGAAACCTTGTATTTTTTATTTCTCGTATCTTATTGAGGCGTTTGCAAAGATGGTTCGTATGCTGGGCTATGATAACAATCCTTATCTAATGGGACTAAATTATGTAGCTTACTTTTCCTAAATCATACAAGCTATGCATTTGACTATTCTATAAATTAATTCCCGGTTACAGAAAGATGCTATCTCACGGGAGGAGTCTTAATCACCGATATTGAAAGCTATATATTCTAGCAACCTTCTCATTGTAATGGTGTTGGTGAAGACATAGGTCGTGAGCCAAAAGATATTTACGTAGTAGTAGTATAACGCACGGAAAATCCTTGGAATATGAAGGAGAATTTTAATGCAAAAGACTAATGGGATATATTAAAATAGGTTATTTAGTTCTTCACGAAACTAGTTCCTCTCAAGATCTACATAAATGATTTACGTGAAAACTGCTTTGTTCTAGCGATAGGTTCCTTGAGGCATTGAAAACCTGTAATTTTTCAGCAAACTGTGTCTCTTGTGATGTAGGGGGCATAAATTTCTTGACTGAAAATAATTCGTCTTTTATGAATTGGTATTGTATTATCGTGTTTTGTGCAACATCAGCAGTGGCACAGCCTATTATGGTTCAGTACAGAGCGGAAATCTAATTATTAAGGATGGGTTGATAGCAGATTTGTCGACACTCGATAAAGATGGCGGTACATGATTTGTTCTCGATACTCGATACTGTCGTGTGTAATGTAAAGTTTTGAAGCCACTCTTTCAGTGTTACCTATAAAAACTGTCAGTTGTAGCTCTTCAGTCGGTCAACACAAATTTGGTCAAAGACTTGGCGGGGTACAATGTATATAATATTTTAACAACAAGTAAATAACACCCATGGAAAACATTACATGTATTAATTATGATCACCATTATAATGGATAAATTTTTAGGATTACGCGTTTCGACCGTCAAGCGATCATCATCAGATCCTGATCAATGAGGTTTAAATTTATATACAATGATATCTAACTACATAAATGTTGCAGTGCGTACAATTGGTGTTGATATTTTGATTCGCAGTTTGAATTGATAAGGGTTCGTGAATTACGTATGAATATTATGTACTGTATGTATATACAAATTAGATCAATGCATTACATTAAATAAAATTAGAGAATGCACTTGAATTGTATTATGTAACATGGTTACTTAGCAGAGCCGTTGGTTATGCAGTTGTTACCCTCTCGCCTGCCTACTCTCCACTGCCGATCCGATGAATGTTTAGAATGTTTAATGTAGCTTTTAATTTGTGCTATTCAAAAACACTATATGTTGTTAAAAATATAAACTGCTCAAAAAAATTAAAGCACCACTTTTTCAAAGGCCACCAAATTTTGAAAAGTTGACCGCATAAGCTCTAAATCTCATTATGACGTTTGTCCTGACTCCTACAAAGCATATGCTCAGCACAACTCCCCAACTTGACTAGTTTCGGGGTAGCGCCTCCAAAACCAGCCCATTTTCGAAAACCGCAAATTGAAGTTTGCGAAAAACGCTGTAGGACTTGTCGCGGGTTGTCAAAGCAGTCGAATATGAATGAGTCTTGCTCTTAAAGATTCCACAAACACGTTGAAATCGTTACATTTGACGTTTGGGCATTTTCAACCCCCTTCATCATCCCCTAAACATGGACTACCATTGGGGGCGTCTGAGAAGGTACCGGGTGCGTTTAACCACCTGCAAACCTACACACCGTCCTCAGTTGCTGATTGCAGTAAGTTCTTAAGGCCACCGTTAATGTTCACCCCCCCCCCCCCCCTCTAACACCCTCAACTGTCATGGGACCAAACCACCCCGTCTCGATTCACCCCTAAGGAAGGTTTTAATCGAGATGTTTTATCAGTGCTGCTAATGGGGGGTCTTCCCCTAACGTTTCAAAAAAGGAGCTGTGCCTGTGTCACCACCCCTTCCCCCTGCTACCCCCTTTTGTATGATTTTTCGAATCAGGCACTTTTTAAGGGCTGAAACGAGGTCTTAATCGCTGAAAGGGCTGTAAATGTCATTAGAAGTAGTGGTGACACGAAATCAACCCCTTCCGATCGTTGATTGACATTCCATCCCCCAAACTTGACAATTTTGCACCCTGAACCCTCCCTGTCTGGACGCGTAACGCGTCATGGCAGAGTTTTCAGAGTTGGATGAAAATGAAGCTTATGGCCTGCAATCGAGCCCAAAACAGCAAGTTGGATGGGAATTTATCGGTAAGGTGGCAAACGAGACCAAATATTTTCAAAAAAGTTAACAGCCCCTAGTATGTACGCCCATGCATAGGCAACCCACATCACGTCCGTGCGTGCGGGTTGCCTGTAATCGGCAATGGGTTACTTCAATCGATAGCTGGCGAAGCAACAAAATGGCATTCATTGCCTATGCATGGGCGTACTTACTAGAGGCTGTTAACTTGTTTGAAAACATTTTGGTCTCGTTTGCCAGAGTTTCTAGAGTTTCATATAGCTATGAATACATTTAAAGTGTGCAAAACAGGATGCAGTGGTACGAATACTTCAGCAGGAAAGTGTATCAACATAATGCCATGTTTCAATAATACCTTGAAAAATTACAATGATTTAAAAAAGTGCTTAGAGGAAACTAGAAGCCTAATTCCAATGTTTTTGAATGCAATCAGCAGGGCTTGGACTCACCATCTGACGGTGATTTGCGCTTCTTTTCAAAATGCTGTGTGCTACTCCTCTTATTAGGCTGACAGTGGAATCAGAACTCTCGGCCTACTCGATTATCCTCATGAGCAGGACCGCCGAGAGGATTCAAGGGCCCCTATGCAATGTTTTGCTCGGGTCCCCTTGAAATACGTTTAATTATTGCTATACGCTACTACCTATTCTGGAAAAAACGATGCCACTCAGAGAAAAGCATCTGATACTCAGTCATAATTTTTAAAACACGTTATCACACAAAATTCCTCACATACCCAAGTACATGGGGCCGAATGACACGATATCCAAGCCTCTCAAATGAAATAACATCAATATAGCATAGTTTGTGATTGGCACTCATTTCTTGAACTGACAGCTTATTATACAGCTTACCCCAAGAACGATCATTTTTGCCAGCCTTCGTCAGAAACTAAAACTGACTTATGAAACTCAGGGTTGTGACCAAGTAATCTGCAAGGAAAATAATATACTGATTGATTTGTATCACTGCATAACATACTAACCAGTCTGTACGAACACATTCTTCATTCTGTAGTTTTGAAAATCAAACTGTTCTCAAGAAGGCTCTTGTTCCGTCACATGGAAGGTTATTACGCATTGCAGGGGGATCTCTTAGGCCTACTCTTGTCCTAACAGGTTTAAATAAAAATAAATTTAAAATAAATAAAACAATATTCACAAGAAAATGTAAAGAATCACTAACGGGCCATCATTGCTTACGGGCCCTCACCACTTACGGGCCCCTGTGCATTTGCCCCCCTTGCCCCCCCCCCCCCCCCTTATCGGCGGCCCTGCTCATGAGGCTTCCACTACTCACGGCATAAGAGGGATTCGAAACCGGGCATGGAAAGACCACTAGACCGGGGCGATCTTTACAAGATACAGCAGCATTCCACGTGTGATCGTCAATGTGTGTCAGCGGTCCCTCCCGGCAACACACGAACAGATAATATTTCTTCTTGTAGTTTACGCGCGAGGAGACACATTGTGTACACATTCTTGTTTGTTTGTTCTAAACCTATCACTCTCCTTGTAAATCCTAGTCAATTCTCTCAAATTGCCTTCTTTTTAAAAAAAATCACTTCATCTATAGCTGTTAGGATCAGCTCCGCTCGTAATTTGGTGGTAGAAGTCCGCTACTCAGCTTACTCATCATGCGTATGTTGGCTGCCTGCCATGTCTTACTCTTACAGTATTACTCATGGATTTCAAGTCGTTAGCTGAGTAAGAAGACTGCCATTGTCGTAAATAAAGACACTGTTTATAAAAACCCATGTCTGGTTTCCAGTTTTGTAGCCGATTCTTAGAAGGCATTTTTAAAGCTTTGATTGAACTGTTTATGCACTCAATTTGAATAAATGCCACCTCCAAACCTACGAGGACAGTTAGTAATCCGAATGCTCACTATTGTGATTGAAAATCTACAGCCTGCTTCCAGTCGACCGACCAGGTCAGGGATGGAATGAATGAAGCCCCCATCTAGCGGCGAGGATATCAACTGTGCCGGCTGCCGAAGCCTGTCGCACTCCTCTGAGGCAATGATCAAATGAATGACAGATGAAATGAAATGATAGTGGAGAGTGTTGCTGGAATTGAATTTTTGACAGGGAAACCCGGAGTACCCGGCGAAAAACCTGTCTGCCTCCGTTTTGTCCAGCACATATCTCACATGGAGTGACCGGGATTTGAACCACGGACCCAGCGGTGAGAGGCCAGCGTGCTGCTGCCTAAGCCACGGAGGCTTTCTGCTATTGTGATTATGATTATTACTATTATTATTATTATTATTATTATTATTATTGTCATAAATAGTAATTTGATTTAACTGTAATTAGATTATACAAACAAGGGAAGTATTTACCCAGTTATGTAGAAATCTTCCTCGATCATTTTCATGCAAATTAATTGTCAATTGTAACTACTTTAGAACGATTAATCACTGGAATTTATGAAATTAAAGCAAATTCCAGTGATTAAGATAGTACATTATGCAACGAGCCTATAATGGCAATAATTAAGACACGAATATGTTTATAAAACGAGCGAAGCGAGTTTTATAATTTCCTACGAGTGCCTTAATTACCATTATAGACGAGTTGCATACGACTGTTTATGTTCGGTGATAATTATAACAATTTTATATTCGAACATAAATATTCATAAATATCTGTCGAGATTTCGCCAGTTGTATGTACTGAATAGAGCGTATGGGACGCAGAGAATACCTTGTATTTGACCATGGCCTCCTCAAATATCCCACTATGACACGAGCAATGCAGTGGAATTTAAAATAGAAGGCCGTGGAAGTCAGCGCAGGTGCGATGCTATCTTTACCCAATTGGTCACACAATTGTTTCTTGAGTTCTGATTGGTGGGAGAAACTGTTTCATAATGAAATATAGTGTTATAATGACCCTCATTATGATACAGTTTTCTGACACATAATATTTACATTGCGACATCGTCGAACATAAAGATATAACTAAAACTGGCGTTGTTTAGCCTACAGTGACAATAAAGACACAGGTACTCAGGTCTGATTGGCTCACTTCGAACGCTGTGTGACGCCATGTTACTTCCGAGCGCTCTCTCGTGAATGCGAGGTTTCGACAATGTAAACCTGCCAGTTTAAGACAAAATGGCCGGTTTTTGTGCACTCGAATTAGAGACGAACAGAATAGTGCACGACTCTCACTCGTCTCAGTCATCAAGACCGGCTACACGAGTTTCAGATCACTGTCTCATTGGAAACTAGTCTCGTTCTTAGCGCTCACGGCGGGCTGAGGGGCGTTGACGTTCAAAATCCAAGATCGTTGGTTTAATTCCAGCTGGGACTGAGAGCTATTAAGGGTGTTAAACAACTGAAATTTCATGTCGGTAGATTTATCGGCATGTTAAAAATAATTATTGGACCAATCCAATACCACGGTGTCTAAAGCCACTGCAGATACATGAGTCAGAATTTTCAGTCCGAATATTCCAGGAAAGAAACATGTACTTTTGTTGTTGATTCATTAAGGGGGTTTAGGACATCGTGGTCATGTGGTTCCGTGTACATGGCGTGGATGTAATCTGTCTTATAACTTGTGTCATTGTAGTTGCTGTAGTGATGTGTGTATTTCGAAGGAAGTGGCAGTGGCCATTCGTTAGGAACCGATCCGACATTTGCCTGCAGTGGAAGTAATCCACATCTAAGACAGCTGAGGTGCGAGTCGAACCCACCACTTTTCATTTTTGCCTCACGAAGCTGAGTGTAGCCTACCCCGTTCCAAACCTCAGAATAGAATTAAGTTCCTTTGCAGAGTCGGGAATCGAACCAAGGACCTCTGGATTCGGAGTCTCAATACCTAACCGAGACCATCCATAGAAGGCGACAAAGAAACATGTAAATCGTGTAATTAGTCAATACATAGTTCAGTTACAGTCATTTATACTTTGAAGCAAATTTGCGGTCGTACAGTAGGGAAATGCTTTAGTATCTTGCCACACACTTCACAAGAATTGCACTTAGATCATACGCCCCGTGGTCGACAAAAACATTCAATGTTGAACGAAAGAAAAAATACAACGACGAGTCACAGTAGGCCATGATAGATAGGTCTACACAATTTACGTATTTAATAACTAAATCCGTCAAGGAGGTACACGCTCCCTTAGTAGAATTGACTAGCTGCGTGGCTAAGCGGTAGCGTTCTCGCCTGCTGTTCCCAAGGCTGCAGAATCGAATCCTGATGCTGTCAGTTAGCATTTTAGGATGCGTAAATGTGAGGGAGTCGTGTCAGTAGATTTACTACTACTACTACTACTCCTCGGCGCTACAGTCCATGTAGGACCTTGGCCTCTCCAACAATCGTTGCCCAATCCTGACGATCTTCTGTACGTTTCCTCCATCTTCTTACACCCATCTTGCGTAAGTTGTCCTCCACGTCCTCCAACCATCGTTTCCTAGGTCTTCCTTTGCATCTTCTTCCACCTGGATTTCCTCTATAGGTCTTTTTAACCACTCTATCACCTGCCATCTTAGCCTATTACTCTTTACTTCCGAAACTATATCAGGATGCCCATATAATTCCTCCAATTCTTTGTTTTCCCGTATTCTCCATCTTCCTGCCTCATTCACTGCTCCATAAATCTTCCTCAGTATTTTCCTTTCCCATCTTCTCAAAATCTCTTCTTCTGCCACAATCATAGTCCATGTTTCCGAGCCGTACATTACCACTGGTCTTATAACTGTTCGGTACACTGTCACCTTTGATCTTCTACTGAGGATGCGCGCTTTGAGAATTTTTATCAGTGCCCAATAAGGTCTATTACCGGTTGCAATTCTTGCTTTTATTTCTTCTCTTGTGCTATTATCTTCAGTAACCAGTACTCCCAAATACTTGAAACTTTTACACCTCTCAAAATTCACCCCATTTAGGTTTATGAATAAATTTATATATTTATCTTTCTCCACAGTATTTCCCCTAGATAATAATAAATATTGAGTTTTGTTGTAGTTCACTCGTAATCCAACTTCTTCTGATTCTTTTTCTAACCGTCCCAGCCCTTCTTCAAGATCTTTCAGTCTTCGTGACAGCATACCTACATCATCAGCATACGCTAGATTTTGGCTCATACGGTTTAACAGCGTGCCTCCTGGATTGCTGATATCTATCTTCCTCATTACTCTCTCTAGTACTATATTGAACAGCAGCGTGGACAGTACGTCTCCCTGTCGCAAGCCTTGGTTTACCTCAAAAACTTTTGAGGGGCTTCCTTCAACTTTAACTCGACATTTTGTGCCGGTAAGAGTCATTTGCACCAATCTGATTAGTTTGGGTGGGAATCCCTTGTCCATCAAGGTCTGATACAGAGTTTTCCCTTTTACACTATCATAAGCCTGTTTGAAATCCACATATAGTTGGTGCACATCCACATTATATTCGTAACACTTTTCCATTATTTGCCTTATTTTGAAGATATGGTCCGTCGTCGATCTACCCTGTCGGAATCCACACTGGTATTCTCCAAGCCTCTCTTCAACAAGAGGTGTAAGTCTCATAGCCATTACCTTGGCTAGGATTTTATAGACCACACTAAGCAGTGCTATGCCACGATAATTTTCACACTTTGCTTTATCATTCTTCTTATGGATTGGGCAAATAATGGCCGTATTACACTGTTCTGGCATCACCTCCTTCTCCCATATCTCCACAATCAACTGGTGTACCAGCTTTGCCAAATGTTCCCCAACACACTTAATCACCTCTGCTGAAATATTATCACCCCCTGGGGCTTTGTTATTCCTCAAGCTTTTAATTGCCAAACTAACCTCCTCCAGCGTCGGCACGGGTACTGGCCTTGCATCAGTGTTATCCTTGCACCATGGTTGGTTATTCTCTTGACCCTCCTGTTCTAGCAATACCGTCTCTGCAGTAGCATTGAGCAGCTCGCTGAAATATTCAGCCCATCGATCTAAAAGCTGTTTTTCTCCTCCTATGAAATTTCCTTCTTTATCTCTGCAGAAAACTGCTCGGGGTTGAAAGCCCTTCTTCACTTCCTGTATTCGTTTATAGTACTTTCTTACTTCTTGATTATTGTATTCTTCTTCTAGCTCTTCAATCCATTTCTTCTCTGATTCCCGTTTCTTTCTTCTACTGGGGCCGATAACCTAGATGTTAGGCCCCTTAAAACAACAATTATCATCATCATCATCTTTCTTCTACAAATTCTATCTGCCTCTTTCCTTTTCTTTTTATGTTCTTCTGTATTGTTTCTCGTTGGTCTACTTATCATTTTCTCCCTTGCAGCATTCCTCTCCATTATAGCTATTTTACATTCTTCATCGAACCAGATTTGTCTTTTAATCCTTTCTTCTCTCCCCAGTACTTCTTCTGCAGCTTCGTGTAGTGCGTCCCTCATTATACTCCATTTTCCTTCTACTCCCTCTAAATCCCAATTTTGTTTAGTCTCCAACTTCTTCCGTAAATGTGTTTCATATTGTTCGGCAGTTTCCTTTTCTTTTAGTTTTAAGACATTATACCTTCTTGGGTCTTTCCTCATCTTTCCAGATCTGTACACTGCTATATGCTCTCTATATTTTACCCTTACCATGAAATGGTCAGAGTCACAATCCGCTCCTCTACAACTATCAACTTCGAGTATATCAGATGCGTGTCTTCTATCAATTACCACATGGTCAATTTGGTTGAATGTGGTTCCATCTGGTGAGCACCACGTTACTTTCCTTATATTCTTTCTCTGAAGCCATGTACTTTTCACAATCATTTCATTTCCCATGGCAAAGTCGAGAGTCTCTGTCCATTATTATTTGATACCTCATGCAGACTTTCCTTTCCTACCGTCTCTCTAAATGCTTCTTCTTTTCCCTCCTTCGCATTGAAATCACCTAACACGATTTTTACATCTTGCCTTGCTATACCCTCGAGTTCCTGTTCAAGCTGACTGTAGAACGAGTCTTTCACCTCATCCTCATCCTCTTCTGTGGGGTCATATACACATATAAAGGTGATATTAAAGAATCGTGCCTTAATTCTCAAAGTATATATCCTTTCATTTACAGGCTTAAAATTCAGTACTGCTGTCCATTATTATTTGATACCTCATGCAGACTTTCCTTTCCTACCGTCTCTCCAAATGCTTCTTCTTTTCCCTCCTTCTATTATCCACGAGGAAACCTGTGCCACCTATTCTTCCACTGTCGCCTCCACTATACATTATTGTATGGTTATCACTTCTCAATATACCATCTCCTCTCCATTTGATCTCTTGGATCGCTGCCACTCCTATACTATATTTCTCCATCTCTTCCTTAAGGCCCTTCAACGCTCCAGGTTTGTTCAATGTTCACACATTCCATGTTACTATGTACATATCATTTTTCCGTTTACATTTTCTTTTTCCTTGCATAGGTCGTTTATCATTATCATCAGTCTGGCTATTATTGTATTGGAGTTTCATAACAGACTGCTTTTTTCGATATGGGGTTGTTGGCCCCATGATCAACCCCCAACCTGGAGGACCAGGGTATCCCTCTTTGTCTGACCCATCACCTTTGACCTGTCCGGCATGGGAGGTCCTACCAGGAACTCACGCTCCCGCCGGCATAGCTCGCAGGATCATTTGGGCTCTCAAGCCCCCACATCACGACAAGATGAGGATACCATCTTGAGGGGTCAGTAGATTTACTGGCACGTTAAAGATCCACTTCGGGGCAAAATTCCGTCACCCTGGCGTCTCTGAAAGCATCAGTAGTTAAAAGGGACCTAAAACCCATAACATTATTATTATTGTTATTATTACTTAGTAGAATTCAAATAGTAGGCTTCGAGATACCAACTTTAAGTTTTCACGACCAGCGTTCATGGCTGTGAACAAGTTGTCCAGGCTTGTAAGCCGTGGTCCAGGATTAGATGTTTGGCCCCGACGTGTCACCGGACACTGGGTTCGGGATTATCAAGGGCCCGCTCCTTCCGTTAGTCAAATATCGGGAGCAAACATCCTGCCTGGACCACAGCCTACAATCTCGGATAACTTGGACAAAGTAGGGTTCAAGACGGAACAAGATATTGAAGAACTGATTTCTCATGAATGCTTCCACGGAGGGTTTTCACAGTTGAGTGGATGCACACACCACAGTAAATTAATAAAATATTAATTTGAGCACAAAGGCCAATATACTGTATATAGGTGGTTAACAGACTTGATGATGATAATTGTTGTTTAAAGGGGCCTAACATCTAGGTTATCGGCCCCTAATGGTTTGGGTGAAAGTGATAATGAATGATGATCAAATGAAACGTACTACTAGAACTAACTACTGACTTACAAACTAGAAGAGGACATGAGAAACAAAATGGAGAATAATATAAATAAACGACAGGAGGAAGGAAATACCCTCAACCCTCGAATAATGAGAATCGAGGGACTTGGAAGGAAGGAGAGTCAAGAAAGGCAGCGAGGAAAGGGAAAGAGGAGAGGGTCCGCCCCAAAGGCAATGGAAAAAGGGGAGAAACTTGACCCTGCTCAGGAATCCCTCGGGGTTGCCAAATCCGGAACTCACCAGCCATGAGCCCTTGAGGGTGTAGCACTATCCACGGTGCACTAGAAGTGGTGGGGCTACAAATATCCCGCCTTCTTTAGGGCCTTAGGTTAACAGACATGTAGCTAGCTTGTATCCAGGTGACGGTCATGCAGGCAAGCTGCGCGAGTAAACAAAACGTTATCCGCATCCACACGACTGTTATCCGCATCCGCCCCGCATCCATTCGTTCGTTATCAGAATCTACTGGCATTACAATAATATTTTTTAATTAGATAAAGCATTACAGCAACACATTTAGACATTTGAGGAGAAAGTCGTTTCCTTTGGCTATGTGTGCCATGTGCTATGTTTAAAATGAATTTTATACAGCCAGAATAGCAACCCTTTGAGTCCGGAGTGACAAATATGCTTAATGGCATAATTTGAATGAGATTAGCTTAAATCATCATCTTACATTTTTCATGGAAAAACATAACGGAAAAATATGATATGTCATAAACATCCGGGTCCTAGCAATGATATTCAACAAGTTCGGATTGTATTCTAAAAACTATCCGCAAATTTACTCCAAACGTTATCTGCAGCTTATCCGCTATCCGTACAGCCATGGCGAGGGCTTTAGCTATGAGAAGGCCGGTCTCATGGGAAGGAGGGAACCCGTCCAACCACATTTCCGTCTCTTCGTCTCTTACTAGGTAACCAGGAACAAACGATTCATCAAGCCAGAAAGCGTAGAAAGACGTGAAAAACGAACAGTAAAATAAGACTTCCTATTACTTTGTATTTGCACTTTGTTCTGCAGCGTAACAAAATAAAGAAATCATGTCCGGGATGGATCTGCGTAGGCCTATTGTCAGTGGTTCTCCATGTTACTGCGATCACTTTGTGGGAGGCCGTTCTTTGCAGTCAATCCTGCAACAACGCTACAATGTCATGTGTGCTTAAAGCGGGAAAGGCGGAAATTTTGCTTGAGCCACGGGTTAGAACCCACTCGTATTTCGTGTCTAGAGATAGCCTGACCCCAAGACCTTGCATGATAATCCGCGTAATAACCCCAGGCAGTCTTTGCGTAGTTTTACGTGATCTCGCAATCATGAGCCACGGGGCATATCGCAATTGTGAGGGATACTCGGAGCCACTCCTACACTGTTTATTTTGGCCGGTTGTCCTTCCTGACAACACGTTATTATTATTATTATTATTATTATTATTATTATTATTATTATTATTATTATTATTATTATTATTATTATTATTATTTATTTACCAAAAATTGTGCCCACAATTTATGGACGGCAGATAGAGAAAGGGCAAGCCTCACATACACAGCAGTGTCTCTATTTCCGTTCATTAAATCTATACAAATCTGAAATGTTACATTATACAATTTACAACTTTACATTTGCAATATACACATAATCTTCTGTACATGACGTCTCTATCATACAATTCATAAATAAAAGGAAGGATACAGGCACGCACGCACACATATACACGCTCACACACCCACACATGCATACATACATACACGCACTCACTCCCACTCACACACAAAGTTACATTATATATTAATTCAATTTACATGGGGTTTTAATCCCTTTAGAGCCTTCACTTTGCGGAAAAATTGTCATGGAGGAAGGTCTTTTATTTCACGAGGCAGGTCATTCCAAAGTCGAGCAGAGCGATTGTAGAACCTAGATTGATAATCTGCTGTCCTAGCGAATGGAGGAACGAGGGTGACACCCTGTGCTCTACGGACTGAGCGATATGACAGCTGATGGCGGTGAAATGGGGGCAGTATAATGGTGCCAGCTAGAGATTTTCGGAGAAAGGTGAGATCTATTTGGCTACATATGCCTTTGATGGATGTTAATGGTTTTGTCAAAACTTTGTTACCCTGTTTTTAAATGAGACGCTCTGCTCGACGTTGGACTGCACTTAACTTCCTCATGTTTTCCTCGGTAGTGGGATGCCAGGTGTAAATCCCACCTTGCAGTCGTCGGAATTGGAAACTCGGCCGTCCGCGTGGAGGGCTAGCAGCTATCTCCCTCTCGTCCTTACACAAATTGTAAATTAACAAAGAAAAGAACATTGCTCCTACCCGACACTTGTGTGTATTACTTAAGGTCCAGGAATAGCGCTGGTGCTCTTTGGACTTGAAATAGGGGGCCTCCATACTGCCATTATTGTAATGTTTGGTATATGAACGAGGAAATACTACACTCAGGATGGTCACTCCGTTAAGTGAGCCTCAAACATCGCGGCTTCAATACCGAGTCCTCTTACTTAATCTTTGCTCTCTTATTCCATCTGAACATGAACGCACCTTGACGATGCAACAAACAATTGAATGAAGTCGACTGCATACGTCGTGAAAGATTCTTATACGAGTATAAACATCTCTAGCCACCTCAGCCTTAACAATACTTCTTATTGCGACGTGATCGTGACTCGTCTCTTCCTATGCAGATAAAGTACTAGGCTGTAGGGGCAGAAGCGTCAATGTAGGCCTACATCATCTGGAACTCGCAGTTTGTTTTTCTCTACAAAACTCAGTGCGTAATTATTGACCCTTACTAATAACTTTACTGAAGACTGTTGATGAATATAATTATATTCGCCGGCCATAGACTGACCTGCCATCACTCACTACAGGCTACAATTACAGCGGAGAGTGCCGGGATATTGAATGCCTTTCTTGTTCCCTTAAGTACCTGCTGCACGTCATATTAGCCATCCTGAGTGCGGGACAATGTTATTAAACTTATTGCAAGGCTCGGGCACCCATCTCAGTCCTAAATACAAAACCGTCAGTTTTCAATACGGAAAAAGAAAGTAGCACTACAGCCCATGAAGAGCCTACCCCTACCAAGCGACCGCTGCCCAGCCATTCTGCATGCAGATATTGGGGTGACGCTTGGTGTGCGCATCGGGTCCCCTCGGCCTTTAATCTTGGTTTTCGTGACCGGGGCGCTGCCTCACTGTCAGACAACTACTCAATTGTCCTCATTTGGCTAAGTGCACCCCGTTCCAGCCCTTACGTCAGCTTCTAAAATCCCTGACGGAGTCGGGAATCGAACCCGGGGCCTCCGGGTGAGAGGCAGGCGCGCTATCCCAACACCACGGGGCCTGCCTCTTTTATTTGCAACCACCACAATAGAGCTGGTTATCAGTCAAATTCCATACAAACACAAGAGGATCGATATATCCCAAGCCCCAAGGAGTAGTGGATTATTCGCGCTCCTGGCCAAGTGTGAGGCAGGCGTGGGAGCAGCCAACTGGTCAGGAGGGTTCGCGTACCTTACTGGAAGATCACTGCTTAGTAGTAGACTAGTAATAATAGCCTAATAGCAGTAATTTAATAACATTTTTTTCAAATCGCTTAACCATCTAGCTCAGCTTCACACACAGACTCTGCGGGGGATCATTCCCCTACCGTCGAAAGGACGGTGTCTGGGAGCTGAACACACTTTATCAGCGGATACAACTGGGGATGATGACAGACCGATCGCCCAGGTGACTGCTAACTTCGGTCTAATTAAAGAAGGGTCAGGGAAGGGATTTTGGTAGGAAGTCGGCCGTTGACCTGTTGAAAGGAACCATCCCGGCATTTACCTGGTGGTGAAAATGGGAAATCACGAAAACCATTATCAGGACGGACGAGGTGGGATTCGAACCCACGCTCTCCCGGTGCCAGTGAGGCATGAGCTAGTGCGTTAACTCTCTCGGCCACCGCGGCTGGTTAATAATAATATTTTTTTTTTCGTGTAGCCTCCTGAGAGGCCGAGTGCAGGTCTTTCTAATCGACGCCCGTGGGCGACCTGCGCGTCGGGATGAGAGATGGAATGTATGAAGATGAATGAAACTGGGCAAGGATGTGGAAGGAAGCGGCCGTGGCCTGTCAGAAGGTACTGTCCCAGCATTTGCCTGGTGTTGAAAATGGGAAACCACGGAAAACCATTTCAAGGACAGCCGACGGTGGGGCTCGAACCCACGCGTCTACCGAGTCAGCAGTGAGCTTGGCCCCATGACCTAACGCAGCGCTTTAGCCAGCGTAGCCACTACTGTCGGTATATTAATAATAATAATCTTAGTCTTTATATTCAAATAATTGGAGGAAATTTCACCTTTCACTAAAACTGAAATATCGAAGCAAGTGATTGTGCTCCGACAATGATTGTTGGCTTGAGACAAGAAGCACGTTACGCATTATCCATTGAGCCCCAACTTACAGTACTTGATTCTGTCATCCGTGTATTAAAATACGAAATTGCGAATATTCTCTACTTCGTATAAAACAAAGTCCCCAATTCTTGGATGTCACGGGTAATCTCGAGAACCACTGGATGGATTCTGATGCGGTTTTCACCATTCTGTTAAGGATATCTCGAAGAAGAAGGTTTCTGTAGAAATGAATTTATTTATGATCAAAGGAAACCAAGCAGTAACGATTTCAGTGAAAAAGTCGAAAAGAAAACCTGGTGTCCATGCGCTTTTTAAGCTTAGGCTGGGCAACCGTTAAAAATATCAATATACTATGAGTGTAAGAATTGTTCAGCATGAAAAGTTCTACAAGAAAGTACGGGGGAGCATATCTCTATCTTCAATACATCGCCCTCTATAAGTGTTTTTAGATTGGACGGAAGGGGGATTTGTGTTTCATGCACCTCGCCATTCTTAAATTACGTCTGACAAGAATTCGTTGCACATGTATCTCCATGATAATATAATGAATAGTCCAGATAGTGAATTTTACCCATCATGCCGAGACGTAAAACGGATATAGATCGTAGTTCATTGACATTGAAAAAAAAATTAAAGTCAGTCTGAAAGACTAGACGTTATATCATTTCAAATGACGCATGCTACAAATGCTACAAATGCTACACATGTTAGAAAGGCTCGGGACTCTTTCAACAGACTCCTTTACCCATTAACTTAGGCTTCCCGCGTGGGCACCTCTTTAAGGGTCACCCTGTATTTGAGTCTGACATCTTTTACAACCCTTTAAGGGTCACCCATTATTTGAATCTGATATCTTGAAAACCTCTTTAAGGGTCACCCTGTATTTGAATTGAATCTAACATACTGTACATCTCGTTAAGTGTCACCATGTATTTTGCTCTGACATCCTGCACACCTCTTAAGGAGTTACCCTGTATTCTTGTCTGACATCTTGTGCACCTCGTTAGAAGTCACCCTGTATTCTACTGTACCATCTTGTACACCTCTTTACGAGTCATCTTGTATTCTAATCTGGCATCTTGTATATCTCTTTAGGAGTCACCCTGTATAATTATCTGGCATCTTGTATTGTATTTTGCTCTGACATCCTGTACACCTCTTTAGGAGAACCCTGTATTCTTATCTGACATCTTGTATATCTCTTTAGAAGTTACCCTGTATTCTTGTGTGACATCTTGTACACCTCTTTAGGAGTCACCCTGTATTCTGGTCTGACATCTTGTGCACCTCTTTAGGAGTCACCCTGTATCCTTCTCTGTCATCTTGTACACCTCTTTAAGAGTCACCTTGTATTCTTATCTGGCATCTTGTATATCTCTTTAGGAGTCACCCTGTATTCTTATCTGGCGTCTTGTACATCCCTTTAGGAGTCACCCTGTATTATTTTCGCTTCGCTCGAAGCCGCAGGTCGCTCGACACCCCAGGACTCTTCCAACAGACTCCATTAACCATTAACTTAGGCTTCCCGCGTGGCTGCATGACGTCACGCACTCGCCGTCTTTCACCCATTAACTTAGGCTTCCCGCGCGGCTGCATGACGTCACAGTCTCCGTCTCCGTAACGCAACCGTCTCCGTCTCGCATAACGTTAGCCCCAAAGCATAACGACGAAGTCGACAAGATAATTTGAAATGATAAAAGCGCTTATCACGTAATGCATTCCTAACTGTTCACGGGCGAAGTCGGGGCGGGTTGCTAGTGTAGTAATAAGTTGAGGAATTCTGGTACAAGAACTTGCAATTCTGGTTTCCCATGTGAATTTATGTAAAGGAACAGTTTATTGGCCATCCCATTTTAACATGGTTTCCTCACGGTACCGTGGCACTACTCTGTATCTATCATCTCTATAATGATTGTGTTAGAACTACTGCGCTATCAGGTAAATCTTCAATCCTTCTTACAGTGAGTCCGCCTCGTTGCGTAGTGGCTAGCATTCTTGGCTGTCACCAGGAAGGCCCGGTTTCAATTCCTGGCTCTGCTAAGATATTCATTCTGTTCTGATGGCTGGAACAGGGTATACTCAGCCTCGTGAGGCAAATCCGGGTTCGGGTTCGATTCCTACCTCAGCCATCCTGGTAGTGGCTTTCCATGGTTTCTCACGTCTACTCCAGGCAACTCTCGGAATGGTACTGTCCCCGTTTACCCGGATAGTAGGCTGTCAGATATCCGCCCCCTCAATCGGATTGCCAACAATCAATCGCACCGGCTCAGTTACATCAATGAAAATGGCACTGACAGATACTACCGAGGTTTGAACACAGAAGTTACCAAGAAAATTATTGTGGAACACACCAAAATAGACGGGGGTTCATACTTACTTCTACTTACCTCTTATAAATATCTCTGGGATTGGGTTGACAACAGGATCTCTAAAGTATGCTCCCACAATAATCTTGACCATGACATTTAAAAATGAACCAAAACGCAGACGAGAACTTTGAAATGTACAAGAGCTTTATTACAAATAAAGGGTATGATTTTAACAACTCAACAAAATAAATGTGGCTATCAGTAGCCCATGTCAATCTGACTACGTCCACTTAAAGGACTTGCAAAGTTATCAAACAATATGTTAGCTCCCATGAGCTCAAAATAACGTAACATTCAAAACACATTTGGATTGGATGAGGAAGTTAGGATGCGACACATATATATAGAGCATTTGGTTTCTTTTAATAAACATCACACTTGTATTAATAGGCGCAAGGCCAGAGTATCGACCTCACCCGCTGATAACCAGATGTCGAGCCAGCTGGTCTACTCTTCAATCTGGCGCATGCCTGTCAAATGGGGCTCACTCGTCCCGGCACACTACGTAAGAATTCAGCTCCTTTCAAAGCTTTAAATGTCTACAAGACAATTCATATATATTGACGCAAATCTTTCAAATGCTTAACTCACATACCACTGGATTATTCTGACAATCCCTAAACTTGTTAAGTTATCATCCAAATGTTTAATAAGCATAGTTTAGAGTATAAAACACACTCTTAAATGTTTATAACAAAATCACATAAATTATTTATAACAATTAGAAATTGTTTATAATATTATCAAAGATAATTACAAAAATTTTAAACACGCCTTTAACATTACTTTCGTTCCACGTTATTGTCAAAGATATATACATTTATTATTTACAATATCAACATTTAAATTATTTAAATTATTAATTTAAGAAATACATTGAACCACATGTTTTATCCGGTTGGTAATTTCATAATCGTTTCCATATAATCGACCAATGAAGGTTAGTTATACATGTAAATGTCACAATCTGGTTTAATAAAGGTTGTAATAATTATTATTATTTGTGACGGTAATCTTCATTCAAAATCTTATCTCAAATTCTTTCAAAACTCTTGTTAATTATAACAGTAAATTCACTTGATTAATTTTCAACGAACTATGACAATACACTCTAGCGGAAAATACTTCGCTTACAAAATAATGCACAAACTGCATTAAAATTAGGCCCCAAAATTCATCATATATTAAAATATACGGTATCAAAATCTTCCACAGAATTTACAAAAACCTCCACTAACACAATCTTTATCATCATTAATTACTGTGGGAATCTCCTTCATTTATTTAAGGGCATTATACATCAGCGACTTTCAACATGTCCGCTGCACTAGCGATTATGCATTCATAGTTCCACTTAAAAATTCTTATAATCATTAATTGTTTCAAAACTGTTGTCATTTAACCTTCGTGGATTTCATTCATGAATCGTAATGAAGTAAAAATTTGCCAATCACAAACTAATTTAATAGTGAATACGCTTATATACGCCTGTCTGGTCTATCAAAATTTAAGATTAACATCTTCAAAGAATTGTAGTATAAAAATACTATCATCAAACAAAGTGCGACTAACTGCAAAATAGTCGAATAGAATCCAATTAGACTGGGGAATGCAAACATCATTATATAAATCTCTAATTGAGAAAAAAACCCTAACAAAATTTCACGAATTTAATGCATTCAATAATTCATAATTAAAGTTCATCTTTCACAAAATGGTCTATGATGCAATGATCGTTCACAACTGACGATAAATGTCTGTGTTGCAATCAATTCAAACAACGACTAGTATTTCCAAGATCGTTGACAACGTAATGGATTTTAACGCTCTAAAATCATTTAAATGTTCTTCCTTCTTGATGATGACAGAAAATTGGTCAAAGTAATTAAACTGGGGTAGAATTACTTTAATAAAGTGACACGCTGTCTGAATTTAAATCTGCCATACAAATCATTAACTTACAGTCAAATCGAGACTACAAAAAAAATAAGCAAATTACTGAAAAATCTAAATATCAGTCTCAACTGATCCAAAATCGTTTAACTATGCCCATGACATAACAATGTCTTAATAAAACGTCGAAAAAGGCATAACTCATCAAGATGTACTGAGAATAAGAATCTCAAACAAGAATATAGGGCAAAATACATGAGGACAAAAATATGGGAAAAATGGTTGCTCAAATATTGCTAAGAAACTCAAATACAATAAACGTTCACGACTACCTTATCTGCCGATTGACGTTCCAGAGGAAAATTCCCCAAAGAAGACTGTTGATGGATCCATTTCACCAAGTTAAAGCTGAGCTCCATCCTCGAAACAGGAAACAGCACCATCGGAGAATCGAACTGCTTCCTTCTCCGGGAAATTGCACGGCTTCGTGAAGACGAACGACATCCTTCCGGCAATAATCTTCTTTGTGAGTCGGGACAACCCTGACCTCTCTTGAAAAATCCCTGAAGTTCCAGTTGAAAATCGCCATGAAGTTTTTGTAGAAATTTCCGAAGAAATATTCATATGCAGAGAGTATGAAATCATTTCCATTGCTGTTTGATAGTATTCAGCCTTTAATCACGAAACATGGGTGTAGATGGTTATTTACCACATGTTCGCTTGTATGGAATAGCAATTAGCGAAGTTCCATGCTGCTATCTTACTCCGTTGAAATATGTCCCAATTGCATAAAGTCCTTTAGCCTTCCATCTTCTCTTCGGTAATAGTAATAGAAGAACAAACTGCCATATTAAACTGCTCCATAATACTGTAGCGTTGTGTCACAAAAGCAATCTGAAGTCTCCCTATTTCACTAGCCGTGTCAGCCGTAGCGTAGATTCTGGCTATACAAAGTGCTTCTCATGTGGCGAGAAAATCACTTTTGTCAGTCGTCTAAAATTGTCAATAACTTCCAAAATACTTCCTCGAAATTGTTCAACTTTTCTACACTCCTTACTGTAGCAATGCACAATAGAATTAGCTTATAGGCGACCGCTAACTGTTCACAGCTACTCTTTTAGAAGCGTTATAATGTGCGTTTCAACTTCACCTAGATTTACACACAGTAAACCTGCACTGCTTGCATACTCGACTCTCATTTTAATGCAGTGGGTTCACCACGCGTTATAAAGACGACTCTTTCACTACTAATCTCACTCGACGTTTCACTGAAATAATTATTTGAGATCAGACGATCGAATATCAGACGATTTATAATCTGAGAATGAGGAATGAGACTCCTCTCTTCTGCGCAAGGCCTTTTATGAACTTCATGAGGGGCGTATCTATCCCTTCCATCGCGTGTTACTGCGTCATCGCTAGAAGTTCCAACTTCGTCAATACATGACGGATTTTCAAAATTCAAAAACTGAAAATAAATTTCACCAAAATTCCAGAACAATGCCTCTATTGCAAATGGATTTCCACAATTCTGCATTCCAAAAAGTAATAAAACTACCATAGTTTCAGCAATCTCCGTCTTCCTTCAGACTATCGTTCATTGGTTCAAGCCTCCCCTCCAATAGCATAATTTCTTCCTCAGCAGAATTCCACGTTTCCTGCGACTGCGTCGTAGATCTCGGATCTTTCTCGAATAAATGCTGACGTCACTGAGAATCTCAGCTCAAGTAACCTGCTGGCATAACATCTGCGTCATCCGTGCTTACGTCATGACTACCCACGTCATAACTATGACGGCCATAACTTTCTTTAGAATTTCCAAAATAGCCACCGTGGTCTCTATATAATTCAATTACGGGGGCATTCTCCTCTCACCACGTTTTAAAAACAGTTGCAAATTGTTTTTAAACTCAATGTTACAAGTACCTCAACTCTCTTGAACACGAAATTGAATTATTACTGGCTTACTCTAGTATGATATTTCCTCTATGTTCCTTAATCATAAATCTCTTCTACTCTGGGTTGTGTGTGGTTAAATGCATTTCTTTCCTCTCTACTTTCTCTTCTGTCCAGTATTTCTATTTTCGAAGTTCTGCTGGCTCGTAGAAGGCCCAGGATCGATTACAACATCCTGCCTTTTCTTTTGGTTGTTGGCTTCTTTTTCCCGTAATTCTTTCAGGTATTGCTGGCTTTCCTTCTCTCTTTCCTGATACTGATCGGGTGTCATAACCTGACCTTGAGGATTCTGATTTCTGTTCTGGCTCTGGTTATTCCTATTATAATTTCGGTTATAACCATTATTGTTGTAATATCTGCCTCTTCCATTGTAATTTCCTCGGTTATAGTTCCAGCCTCTTCTCTGTTGATACGGTCGGTAACCTGGCGATCTGTTATTTCGAAACTGATTATTCCTGTGAGGACCTACATTGTCAGTTTTCTCCTCATCTGGCTTGTCAGTTTGTTGGACTTGGTCCATATATACAGTATTTATTTCTTTAAAGTCATGCCTTTGACCTTTCTGCACCACGTTAGGCATTGGACTTGTGTAGTCTAACCTCCTCAGTAATTCATCCATGCTGGTTAAATCCCTGATGTTTGATGAAATAATTAGTCTCCTCACCTCCACAGGTAGCATACGAGAAATCGCATCAATAAGTTGCTCCGTTGACAATGGGGGTTGCAAAAATCTCAAGCGGGATAATTGACTCGTAAAGAAATCAGCGTACCGCGTTGGAAGAGTACCTGAGTATTTTCTTGAATACACCTCCGCTCTTAACGAATTCTGCGCTTCTATGGACCAAAATCGTTTGATTAATGCCTCTGCAAACTCGTCAAAGTTACTGAATGTGTATCTAAATGCGCAAAAACCATTCGAGGGGTCCTCCAATCAAATATCTCTCCACTATCTTCATCTCTCTCTCTCTGGGGATGTCAGCTTCGATGAAATAATCTTTGAGGTTCCTTACATATTCTATAGGTGTCAAACTATCAGTTTTACTGAATTTTTGTGGTTTGTCTTCAAAATTCCTGATGACCGTTACGTTCCTCGGATATGAATCCGGGTAGTTTTTCCCACTATCTCGATAGTTCCACTCAGGTTCCATATTCCTCTCGTCATCTTCCTCCCTGAATCTGGATATACGTTCTTCAGGAGTCACGTCTCTCTCTTCTGGATCTATGTTATATCTTCTGGCATAATTCCTATTGGTTTCGCAAGCCAAGCCTTCTGTATCCTTGTTAGTGATCTCCGTTAAGACTTTCTTGATTAACTCTTCTTTGTAGGTCTCCATTAAATTAGCTTCTCCTAGCTTCAAATTCTGCAGTTTGCTCGACGTTTCATTCACATCAGAGACAACTTTATGAATCTGTTCCTCTAATGCAGATTTTAATGTTTGCACATCCCGATCTAATTGTGTTCTATCTTCAACTTGTCTTTCGGATAGCGAATCCATCCTGACGCTTAAATCTTTCCTAATCTGTACTACTTCATTGTTAATATCAATTTGAGTACTGGCAAGTTTCCTTTCAATACGATCCTGAATTTGGGTTACATGTTCCCCACTTGACCTATTCCACTCGTCTTTCCATACTGCTACATTTGCCGTTAACATTTCTGCTATGTCTATTTCGATATCCTCTTTCAATACTTTATTATGGTCTAATACTTGGGTTCTCATGACCTCTACATCAAACTTTAAACCTTCTAAAGACGCTGTCGTTCTAACTGACTCATCAACTAGCCTAGTCGTTAATGCACTTATATTACGTGTACAAAGGGTTTTCGAATTTTCTATCTCTTCCCTGACTTTATTTACATCAGTTTGGACTTTAGCAACATCTACGAAAACTGTGTTGACCTCTACTTGAATTTTATTTATGTCACTTTGCATCTCGTTTACATCCGAATGAATGTTATTAATATCAACCTGAACATTGGACACATCAGTTCTAACATTTTGGATTCCTCTTTGGACTTCCTCAACCTTGTCTTGGACAGTCGCAACATCATTTTTGACAACAACTACCTCAGCCCTAGCACAAGAAATATCACTTCGGACATTAGCAACATCTAAATTCAACATTGTAAGATCTTTCTGTACCTTAGCAACATCAATTTTAACATCAGCAACATTTTTATGCACATTGGACACATCTGTGCGCATGTCAGTTACAGTATTCTCAATTCCTTGGGTATTAATCTGTAAACGCGACATATTATCCTCTAAGTTAACAGAACTAGTCTGAATAGCTTTCAAACTTTCATCCATGCTAGCTTTCAAATTACTAGCATTCTCCTCCATTCTTGCTTTCAAATTAGCAGACAAATTACTAGCATTCTCCTCCATTCGACTAGTATTCCTAGCTTCCATCTCCTTTATGCTCTCACTCATCTGCTTCATACTACTATTCATGCTTGCTTTCAAGTTAGCAGACATTTCCTCTAACATCATCTTCAAACTTTCATCTGCCATTACAATATTATTCAAAATTAGACTGCTGTAGGGACATACATCAAAAGAGCAAAATAACAACATTTGAGCAACACTTTTCACCATATATAAATTTGATCAATTTTCTGTCTTAAATCTATCTTATAACTACCTTATAATTAACCTTCGAAGACACTTCATGTTGAAACAAACTCAAGCACACGTTCAAATTTCCCTGGCTCATTTTAAAATATCCTAACACAAATGATTTACATTTACAATCCAAATAATTTAATTTTATCTTTAATATGACTAAAATGTCATAAGCCGGTCAAATAAAATAAGATTCCAGATCATAGGCGATTTTCCTAAGTTTCCTGCCTATTTAACCTTTCTCAAGTTGTATAAGATCTGATCTTTTCTGAGTGTAATTTTCCTAATACAATGCAACATTTAATTCCTATATAATCACACTCTTAAATTCTACAATTGGCCTAGACATCTAACAAAGAATCAACCTCTTTATTTGAGTCTAATCGAACCACACGTTTTAGGTTTGCCAATCCTACTGTTGACTCAGCCCCACGTTTTAGGTGTGCCAATCCTTCTATTGTTCAACCTGGTAATCCAGTGTTGTTGAACATACCCCACACGTTGACTGCGCCAATCCTTCTGGCGTTCAACCTGGTGATCCAGTTATGTTGAATCATCCCCACGTTCTTGGGTCGCCAATCCTTCTGTCCCCGTTTACCCGGATAGTAGGCTGTCAGATATCCGCCCCCTCAATCGGATTGCCAACAATCAATCGCACCGGCTCAGTTACATCAATGAAAATGGCACTGACAGATACTACCGAGGTTTGAACACAGAAGTTACCAAGAAAATTATTGTGGAACACACCAAAATAGACGGGGGTTCATACTTACTTCTACTTACCTCTTATAAATATCTCGGGGATTGGGTTGACAACAGGATCTCTAAAGTATGCTCCCACAATAATCTTGACCATGACATTTAAAAATGAACCAAAACGCAGACGAGAACTTTGAAATGTACAAGAGCTTTATTACAAATAAAGGGTATGATTTTAACAACTCAACAAAATAAATGTGGCTATCAGTAGCCCATGTCAATCTGACTACGTCCACTTAAAGGACTTGCAAAGTTAGCAAACAATATGTTAGCTCCCATGAGCTCAAAATAACGTAACATTCAAAACACATTTGGATTGGATGAGGAAGTCAGGATGCGACACATATATATAGAGCATTTGGTTTCTTTTAATAAACATCACACTTGTATTAATAGGCGCAAGGCCAGAGTATCGACCTCACCCGCTGATAACCAGATGTCGAGCCAGCTGGTCTACTCTTCAATCTGGCGCATGCCTGTCAAATGGGGCTCACTCGTCCCGCCACACTACGTAAGAATTCAGCTCCTTTCAAAGCTTTAAATGTCTACAAGACAATTCATATATATTGACGCAAATCTTTCAAATGCTTAACTCACATACCACTGGATTATTCTGACAATCCCTAAACTTGTTAAGTTATCATCCAAATGTTTAATAAGCATAGTTTAGAGTATAAAACACACTCTTAAATGTTTATAACAAAATCACATAAATTATTTATAACAATTAGAAATTGTTTATAATATTATCGAAGATAATTACAAAAATTTTAAACACGCCTTTAACATTACTTTCGTTCCACGTTATTGTCAAAGATATATACATTTATTATTTACAATATCAACATTTAAATTATTTAAATTATTAATTTAAGAAATACATTGAACCACATGTTTTATCCGGTTGGTAATTTCATAATCGTTTCCATATAATCGACCAATGAAGGTTAGTTATACATGTAAATGTCACAATCTGGTTTAATAAAGGTTGTAATAATTATTATTATTTGTGATGGTAATCTTCATTCAAAATCTTATCTCAAATTCTTTCAAAACTCTTGTTAATTATAACAGTAAATTCACTTGATTAATTTTCAACGAACTATGACAATACACTCTAGCGGAAAATACTTCGCTTACAAAATAATGCACAAACTGCATTAAAATTAGGCCCCAAAATTCATCATATATTAAAATATACGGTATCAAAATCTTCCACAGAATTTACAAAAACCTCCACTAACACAATCTTTATCATCATTAATTACTGTGGGAATCTCCTTCATTTATTTAAGGGCATTATACATCAGCGACTTTCAACATATCCGCTGCACTAGCGATTATACATGCATAGTTCCACTTAAAAATTCTTATAATCATTAATTGTTTCAAAACTGTTGTCATTTAACCTTCGTGGATTTCATTCATGAATCGTAATGAAGTAAAAATTTGCCAATCACAAACAAATTTAATAGTGAATACGCTTATATACGCCTGTCTGTTCTATCAAAATTTAAGATTAACATCTTCAAAGAATTGTAGTATAAAAATACTATCATCAAACAAAGTGCGACTAACTGCAAAATAGTCGAATAGAATCCAATTAGACTGGGGAATGCAAACATCATTATATAAATCTCTAATTGAGAAAAAAACCCTAACAAAATTTCACGAATTTAATGCATTCAATAATTCATAATTAAAGTTCATCTTTCACAAAATGGTCTATGATGCAATGATCGTTCACAACTGACGATAAATGTCTGTGTTGCAATCAATTCAAATAACGACTAGTATTTCCAAGATCGTCGACAACGTAATGGATTTTAACGCTCTAAAATCATTTAAATGTTCTTCCTTCTTGATGATGACAGAAAATTGGTCAAAGTAATTAAACTGGGGTAGAATTACTTTAATAAAGTGACACGCTGTCTGAATTTAAATCTGCCATACAAATCATTAACTTACAGTCAAATCGAGACTACAAAAAAAATAAGCAAATTACTGAAAAATCTAAATATCAGTCTCAACTGATCCAAAATCGTTTAACTATGCCCATGACATAACAATGTCTTAATAAAACGTCGAAAAAGGCATAACTCATCAAGATGTACTGAGAATAAGAATCTCAAACAAGAATATAGGGCAAAATACATGAGGACAAAAATATGGGAAAAATGGTTGCTCAAATATTGCTAAGAAACTCAAATACAATAAACGTTCACGACTACCTTATCTGCCGATTGACGTTCCAGAGGAAAATTCCCCAAAGAAGACTGTTGATGGATCCATTTCACCAAGTTAAAGCTGAGCTCCATCCTCGAAACAGGAAACAGCACCATCGGAGAATCGAACTGCTTCCTTCTCCGGGAAATTGCACTGCTTCGTGAAGACGAACGACATCCTTCCGGCAATAATCTTCTTTGTGAGTCGGGACAACCCTGACCTCTCTTGAAAAATCCCTGAAGTTCCAGTTGAAAATCGCCATGAAGTTTTTGTAGAAATTTCCGAAGAAATATTCATATGCAGAGAGTATGAAATCATTTCCATTGCTGTTTGATAGTATTCAGCCTTTAATCACGAAACATGGGTGTAGATGGTTATTTACCACATGTTCGCTTGTATGGAATAGCAATTAGCGAAGTTCCATGCTGCTATCTTACTCCGTTGAAATATGTCCCAATTGCATAAAGTCCTTTAGCCTTCCATCTTCTCTTCGGTAATAGTAATAGAAGAACAAACTGCCATATTAAACTGCTCCATAATACTGTAGCGTTGTGTCACAAAAGCAATCTGAAGTCTCCCTATTTCACTAGCCGTGTCAGCCGTAGCGTAGATTCTGGCTATACAAAGTGCTTCTCATGTGGCGAGAAAATCACTTTTGTCAGTCGTCTAAAATTGTCAATAACTTCCAAAATACTTCCTCGAAATTGTTCAACTTTTCTACACTCCTTACTGTAGCAATGCACAATAGAATTAGCTTATAGGCGACCGCTAACTGTTCACAGCTACTCTTGTAGAAGCGTTATAATGTGCGTTTCAACTTCACCTAGATTTACACACAGTAAACCTGCACTGCTTGCATACTCGACTCTCATTTTAATGCAGTGGGTTCACCACGCGTTATAAAGACGACTCTTTCACTACTAATCTCACTCGACGTTTCACTGAAATAACTATTTGAGATCAGACGATCGAATATCAGACGATTTATAATCTGAGAATGAGGAATGAGACTCCTCTCTTCTGCGCAAGGCCTTTTATGAACTTCATGAGGGGCGTATCTATCCCTTCCATCGCGTGTTACTGCGTCATCGCTAGAAGTTCCAACTTCGTCAATACATGACGGATTTTCAAAATTCAAAAACTGAAAATAAATTTCACCAAAATTCCAGAACAATGCCTCTATTGCAAATGGATTTCCACAATTCTGCATTCCAAAAAGTAATAAAACTACCATAGTTTCAGCAATCTCCGTCTTCCTTCAGACTATCGTTCATTGGTTCAAGCCTCCCCTCCAATAGCATAATTTCTTCCTCAGCAGAATTCCACGTTTCCTGCGACTGCGTCGTAGATCTCGGATCTTTCTCGAATAAATGCTGACGTCACTGAGAATCTCAGCTCAAGTAACCTGCTGGCATAACATTTGCGTCATCCGTGCTTACGTCATGACTACCCACGTCATAACTATGACGGCCATAACTTTCTTTAGAATTTCCAAAATAGCCACCGTGGTCTCTATATAATTCAATTACGGGGGCAGTACTTAACTAGCCACGGTAGCTTCATACCCAAATCATACCTCAATTAAGAATACACACACTAGTACAGACATCACAGTGACACAGGTTATCAGACAAATCCTAGAGACATCCAAGTACACGGGGTTACATGACCACGATCTCGCAAAGCCCCTAAAGAATCAAGAACAACTCTTATATTTTAAGGAGTTTTTAATATCTTTTATGCATATTATTTAATATTTAAATTAATCTCCCTGTTTTACCGCCTTTAACTACAATGGCATATCGGAATACTGATGCGAAAAGTGCTTAATATGCCATTTTGTATTGTGCCCAATGGGACACGGCTGACTAGCATCGAAACGGGGTCTTTATTAAAGAAAGAAAAGGCCCATGATTCTGCGAAGAATCGAACCATTGATCTCTGAGGGGGAACAGCCACAGTGAACCCGAGGAACAAGGAGCTATAACTGTATATAATTATAACAGCATGATTTCACGGCCCGAACGGGAATATTATTGTATTAAAGGTGGAATATTGTAGAAAATACAAGCCTATGTACGTTTAAGATGCTAAGAGCTCAAGAAATCGGGCCAACTTGACAGTTGACAAATCGTGGTTAGCGTGGGGGTGTTACTAGGTGACGCTAAGGAACTATTTTTCGACGGCACTGGGGGAGCAACCAAAGATTAATGGATTTGGGAACCACAGTCTTACAAGGCAGAGAAGCGGAGTGGGGGTGGTCGCCCACAGAAATTAATTAATTACGGCCAAATGGAGCAATGAATTGAGATGAAACTTACACCCAGATGCACATATTCTAGGGAAGATAATTTAGGAGTGTCCACACGCCTAAATTAAAGCCTGCATCTAAAAAGGAGCTTATGCACAGACCTAATCTGCGGCAGAGTCAGGATTTGTCGTGTAGCAGTAGGGGAAGAACCGAAGTAGCATCATGACGCCATGGAAGAAAGCAATTAATTATAATTAATTGGCCGAAGCAATTGCCTGCACGCGAGTGAATTTGGAACCTCCATGAATAGACAAGTAAGAACCACACTTCACTTTGTCTGAAAACGTATTATTTTAAGAAGAGAGTCGCTCCTGGAAATCCAGTGAACTACTTTTCATCAGGAAGCTTTATATGGGGGAAGCTGAAGCAGAGATTCAGTTCTTCTTGACTCAACTCGTGGGGTGACACGCTGTCGGATCACGCAAGAAAGTGCGCGGAATTTATAAAGTATTGACGCTCAGTGTATTAGTAATGAACAATGAAAGGCGCATCATGGAACGTAATAACAGTAATTCTGCATTATATGATAATTAGTCTACAGCAGACGTATAAGCAACAGTATACGCGAGTATAGAATCAGTACAGCGTAGAGATATTTTAGGATGATGTTTACAGACAATGAACATAACCACAGGAAGTGTTATCATGGGTAAAATAACACATACTTTTGTAATGAACACTACAGTTTCGGGAACCTGGAAGGCATCACAAGTAGTTGTGATCTAGGATTGAACAACTTTGCAGTAGAGGAGACATAAACTGTAGGTGGCGGGAGACGAACACACACACGCAAGATAGACTTTCAAGGAGATCAGCGGTTGTCAGGATGTAGCTGCATCGCATCTCTGAGGTCAGGCGATAGCGGGAATCCGATCAAGGATCCGTGTGTGAAAATTGTGTATAAAGTTATATTACAGTGATCTTTAAAAGTGTTTATGTTCATATGGTAAAAGAATGTGTATTGTGTTAAAGTGAAAATGCCAGTAGTGAAAGATATAATTACCATGTGTAAATTCTATGCAATGTGTCGTGTGAAAAATATCATGATGGCTTAAAGCAAGCATTATGGCGGGCGAATGGCTGTCATGCTGGACTAATCCAGCGAGAATGAAAGTGAGTACAAATCTAATATGTTGATATGATTTAATAGCTCACCATACAACGAATCATTTCCTCAACGATTAAGAATTAACAGTCATTTGTGTACGAGATCACATCCCTCGTATTTTGGTAAAAAATATGGCTTTGAGGATGACACGCTTACGACCATTTAGGCGTAAGACATTGATGAAAGTAACGGTAACGTTAAATAATAATAATAATCTGGGGTCGGTAACAATAATAAATGTATAAGTCGGCGTGTCAGGCCTGTAGAACATGCAAAGTGTGTCATATCTAGTGTAAGAATATTGTGTTATTGTGAAAAGTAAGAAAGAAAGAAAGAAAGAAAGAAAGAAAGAAAGAAAGAAAGATAAATATCGAGATAAAGAGAGCTTTTCAGTGTAATTGAAATGTTAGATAAATGTTTTATTATGGTATATTCTACATGGTTGTATTTGAGAGCCATTAAGATAGTCAATGTAAATGCCAGTAAATTAATACTTGTTTTGGAGCTACGTAGAACTTTGGCTTATGAGTAAATGTATAGAGGACGTGAGTGCTTTAGGAATTGAGTCATCTGTAAGAAATATTGTTTGAGCCGCGATCAGCGAGCATGTAACGTAGAATCAAGAGATTTACGTCAATAAGTTGCGGGGATCATCCGAAAATAGTTCGCGCGTTGTCGAATCTAGTAGGCTAATCTTCGAAGCTACGATATAGTATTGCCCTAGAGCATACATGAGTATTCGCAACAGAGTTGGGACAGAGTCTGTCTGTATCCACTGTTAGCAGAGTTTTCGCCGCCAGGGATAACTGCTAGGCACCCTAGGTAGGCCAATATATTAATAGATCTGCCCTTGGAGGTAAAACAAATGGTTCTTCGTGTAGGAAACGTGGATTTCCTCTAGTTATATGCATGCCCGTCCAGTGAGATAACAATTTGAAACTCAACTGAGACGCGCGCAAAGCCACTGATTACGACCATAGAACGGCGAAGCTATTTTGTGATTCATCCCTTGCCTTGAATAATAATTAGGAGCCGATATGAGCCCATTAAATACTCTAAGTGTAGGTATTAAATAAGTAGATTGACTCAATTCGTAATGACACGATCCAATCAGGGACCTCTAGCACAGCTGCACCATTGAGTGAGCATATGGCCATGCGGGAAGTCAGGCGGGGTAGCAGGTATAATCCACTAACCCGGCAGCCATCTTGCATAGGACGGCCCGTGACAAATCCATTGTTCGCACGAAAGGAAGTCAATAGACCAGATCCTTTTCTTCTAAGATTATAGTGGACACTGAAGAATCTCGATATTTCGAAAAGTAATTAAGATGTGCTTGATATGATAGTATCAATTGAATTAGATGCACTGTTTCCATACATATGTAATGTTGGAATGAAATAATCGGATGACATTTGGCCAAGTTATTCTCCGAGGAGAAACTAACTGCACCAAATAAATAGAAGCATTTTTGTAAAGGGTATTTTCCCAGTTCATGCTAATTTATTCATACGGGTAGCGTAATTTGGGGTTATGACACGTTTGTAACGATAATGATTTGACCAGACCCAGAAAATCGTTGTATGGTGAAGCTATAAAATGTCTGTAATTATGTGTATTTTTGGATGGGAAAGTGTATCACTTCAGCGTTTGAAACTTATGGGAAAAGAACACGATACGCGCGGAAGAAGCAACACTTATTAACAAGGCATAAGCTAATGAATCAATGTTATTTAAAGTAAATGTTCCGTGTCAAAACGGATAAATATTTAATAATTGCATATTTACTGTCATTTAAATGTAATTTGTGTTTGTTGTGTTGTGATATTCAAATTTGCGTTAAATTGTGCCACGTGAAGAACAATATGGACACTCGCAAATGTCAAAGAGTATCAACAATAGGATGTTTAGGATAGATATGAGTGCGGTGGAGCACCAATCTTGATGAGAAGAGACTCACAGATAATTTTGATTTTTGTTGTGGGAAGTAAGTGTAAATTATTTTTTTTTGTGTTTTGTGTTGTGTTTTGCCATGAATTAGTACCATTAAATGTTATATTTAGGAATATGTTGTTTCTTTCAAGTAGAGTAGTCACATGACAGACTCAAATCCTGAATATGTGCTCGTATAGTGGGTTGAACGCCCCATGCCTCGAAAGACCGTGAGTTAGCTGGGATACGAACACATGTTCCATATGATGACGAATGGGTACAGTATATAATAATAATAATAATAATAATAATAATTTTATTGATTTACATCCCTTTTAACTACTACGGCTTTTAGAGACTTTGGGGTGCCGGGATTTTGCCCCGAAGGGGATCTCTAACGTGCCAGTAAATCTACTGACACGGGTCCCTCGCATTTGCGCACCCTCAAATGCCAGCTGTCTACGCCAGAATTCAATCATGCTACCTTGGGCACAGCAGGCGAGAACGTTACCGCTGACCCACACAGTCAGTCATTACATAATAATAATAATAATAATTAAATATATTGTTACGGCTGTGAGTTTGTTTTGTCGCTCGCCGCATGAGTCACGGCTCCCCCAGGCTGTGTGTGCTCTGCCTCAGTGTATTACGTGCGCGTTACGCAACGGACTGCGAAGTGAAAGGGATGGTCCAGAATGTTCGTGACCCCGCCAGCGAAGGAAATGTCGAGAAGCCGTGTGTCCTGGACGATTCTAGAATTCATTGAGTCACCAGCCTGCTATATAAGCGGCTTCAACAGTGAGGGGACCGAGTTTTCTGTGGGTGGGTGATTTTGAGCGAGTGCGACAGAAGTGTGGTGACGAAGTGCCATGCGAGTTACGAAATCCAGTGACATTGTTTCCCCAGCTTGTGGACAGCGAAACAGCGGGTAGCGGATTGCCGTAAGTAACTTTAGTTGGTGTACATGAGGAAGAGGTGCAGGTAGTTTCTGTCAAGGCCACCGGACTCATTAAGACGGTTTAACTTCTGTGGTTTGTTGACAAGTGAAAGGGGCAAGAGCGCTCAAGGAAGAGACTTGAGGAAACTGGAGTAAGGTTCTAATTGTCTGTAATTGCTGATGAGTGGGGTATGTTCTGGCCGCAATAAAGTTAATTATTTCATTTAAAGGAACAACCTGTGTTGTGCTTCAACCCACCGTAATCCAGTTAACAAAAGTGCCATTAGGGGGGTGGCACGTAACAACTGGTGTCAGAAGCCGGATTACGAACTCAGCACAACACCTGACGGTCCTGGTTTCAAAACCCGAGCAGGTCATTTTCTCTAATTTTCCTGTGAGTGCATGCCCTTTACAAGACAAACAACTAAAATGGAGGCGCAATTGGCAGCATTGCTAGAAAAGTTAAGTGGCATGGAAGACGGCCAGAAGAAATTAGCCAGGGACCTGAAGGATGACCTGAAGAAGATGGAGGACGGCCAGAAGAAGATGGAGGACGGCCAGAAGAAGTTAGCCGAGGACCTAACTGCCAAACTAGAAGACGGCCAGAAGAAGTTAGCCGAGGACCTAACTGCCAAACTAGAAGACGGCCAGAAGAAGATGGAAGACGGTCAAAATAAGCTAGCGGGAGACCTGAAGAGGATAGAGGACGGCCAGAAGAAGATGGAAGACGGTCAGAATAAGTTGACACAGGACCTGAAGAAATTAGAACTGGGTCTGCGTGAGGAAGTCACGGCAGTGGAAAAGAAGTTCGACGCCTTACAAGTGGAAGTTGCCGAGCTGCGCCAACGCCCGCTGATGGGGGTGGAGGAGAAATTCAACGCCATACAAAAGGAAGTTGCCGAGCTGCGCCAACGCCCACTGACGGGGGTGGAAGAGAAATTCAACGCTTTACAAAAGGAAATTGCTGAGCTGAGCCAACGCCCGCCGACGGGGATGGAAGCGAGATTCAACGCCCTACAAGAGGAAGTTGCCGAGCTGCGCCAACGCCCGCCCACCGTTATACCGGGAATATCAGGAACGGGACATAGCAGAGTGACGCCCCCAACCTTCGACGGAAAGGTCCCGTGGAGCACCTACTTACGTCAGTTCGAGGCGGCCTGTTCCATAAATAAATGGAACAACACAGAAAAGGCTACAGCTCTCATTGTAGCGCTGAGATGTGACGCCCTTAACGTCCTTCAGGCCATCCCGACTGGATCCCAGGACTACGCTTCACTGATCGCCCATATGGAGTCCCGATATGGAGATAGCCATCTTCAGCAGGCCTACCAGATGCAGCTCCGGACCCGGGTACAAAAGAACGCGGAAACCCTGCAGGAGTTCGAGATGGACATAGCACGCCTCGTAAGGCTCGCCTATCCAACAGCGCCGGCCGACTTTCTGGAACAGATTGCGACGCAGACCTTCACCGACGGGCTACGGGACTCGGACACTCAACAGGCGCTGCGACTCGCGCGCAATAAAACCCTGGCAGATGCGCTGAGCCACGCACTTGAATTCGAGACGGCAAAACAGGCATCTAGAATGCACGCGCGGGTGCGTCAAGTGGACGTCGACGAACCAGCAAAAACCAACGAGACCAAGCCCCTGGCCGACGAATTGATGGAGGCGCTAAGCCGTTTCTACGATAGTCGCGGCACCACCAGCAACGACACAGCCGGAAGACAACCGGAGAGGCGGCCCGGAAGAGGACTACCGACCTGCAGGGCCTGCGGTAAGAAAGGCCACCTGAGCAAGGACTGCGGTGATCGCCGCCGCCGAGGGTATCCGACGGGAAATCAGTCGTCTGAAAACCGCGCGGCCCAGGGAAACGAGTATTAGCCAGCCTTGGGGGACAAAGGTTGGCTTGTGACAGTCGTCAAGCCCCGGCAGTCCAAGTGCGTGTGACGAAGTTACGGAGGGACAATAGTAGCCTGATGGTCGACGGAGTCATCAACGGAGTGAGCTGGCCCATGCTGATCGACACGGGAGCATCGAGGACCATCGTCAATCCCACTGTGATCCCGAAGTGGAGAGTGCAACCCACACAAAGGAACCTCCAGCTAATAACCGCGACCGGAGAGACCGCACCGGTACATGGCGAAGCATCACTGGAGTTCGTCATTGGTCGACGGGTGATAAAGCATCCAGTGCTTGTGGCTGACGTATCAAATGAAGTGATCATCGGACTGGACATCCTGGACCAGAACAACATCATCTTGGACCTGAGTACCAACACTCTGCACTTCGGAGGTGAGGAACTTGCTTTGCAACCAGCACACGAGGCCGTCACCGCACGACGAGTAAGGCTGAGAGAAGACGTCATCGTTCCCGCCAGGACGGAGGTCAGCGCCGCCGTAATTGTCGACGAAACAGCTGAGGGAGTGGCGGCTGTCATCGAGCCAAAATATGAGGACATCCAGACAAAAGGATTGCTAGTTGCCAAGACTCTCATCAACACGACGTCTCGGCCGTACGTCCGCCTGTCCAACCTGAACGACTACGATATTACGGTTCGCCGGGACACCAACCTAGGAAACTGCGAGCCCGTTACCTGGATTGCCCGCATCACCGACACGACGGACGGACACCTGCAGACGGACAACCGAAGAAGACGCACACTGCCAGAAGAACTACAGAAGCTGTACCAAGGATCCCAGGACCATTTAGACGAGGAACAATCACGCCAACTTCGGGACCTGCTACACGAATTCCAGGATGTCTTCTCCGTGGGGAGCAAAGACTTCGGCAGGACAATCTTGGTCCAGCATAGAATCGACGTTGGGGACAGCGCACCGATTAGGGCCCCATTCCGACGTGTCCCGCTCGCCAAGCAAGCCGAAGTCGACCGGATGGTAGAAGAGATGAAGGATCAAGGGGTGATCGAGCCATCACATAGTCCTTGGAGTTCCCCGGTCGTGCTTGTGAAGAAGAAGGACGGTTCCACCAGGTTCTGCGTGGACTACAGGTGGGTGAACGACGTCACGAAGAAGGACAGCTACCCTCTACCCCGGATCGACGACACGCTGGACACCATATCAGGATCAAGATGGTTCTCCACCTTGGATTTGAAGAGTGGCTACTGGCAGGTGGAGGTCCACCCTAAGGACCGCGAGAAAACGGCGTTCTCTGTGGGCAGCGGGCTCTGGCAGTTCACCGTCATGCCATTCGGTCTGTGCAACGCCCCTGCGACCTTCGAAAGGCTAATGGAGTCCATTCTGAGGGGACTACACTGGAAGACCTGCCTGGTCTACCTAGACGACGTCATCGTTCTAGGAAGAAGCTTCGAGGAGCACTACAGCAACCTGAAGGAGATCTTGATGAAGCTACGGGCTGCCCAGCTGAAGTTGAGCCCCAAGAAGTGTCAGCTCTTCCAGAACCTTGGGCATATCGTCTCCGAGGAAGGGGTGCGCACCGACCCAGAGAAGACCGCAGCTGTGAGGGAGTGGCCAGTTCCGAAGGACGAGTCCCAACTACGAAGCTTCCTGGGACTCTGCACTTATTACCGTTGCTTCGTGAGAGGATTCGCCGACATCGCCAAACCTTTACATCGACTGACTGAGAAGGACCAACTCTTCACGTGGACAGCAGAATGCCACAGTGCCTTCGAACAACTCAAGCAGGCTCTGAGCACCGCGCCTATTCTGGCCTACCCCAGACCTGGAACAAGGTTCATCGTCGACACCGATGCCAGCGACTTTGGCATAGGGGGGATCCTGTCGCAAGTAGTGGACGGCGAGGAGAGAGTAGTGGCCTACTTCAGCAAGGCCTTGTCAAAGCCAGAAAGGAACTACTGCGTCACCAGGAAGGAGCTGCTCGCCATCGTGAAGACCATTGAACACTTCCACAAGTACCTGTACGGGCAAGAATTTCTCATCAGGACCGACCATGCTTCCCTGCGGTGGCTCCTGAACTTCAAGCAGCCCGAGGGTCAACTCGCGCAGTGGTTAGAGAGGCTTCAACAGTACAACTTTGAGATTCAGCACAGGAAAGGCCAACTGCATTCTAACGCCGACGCCCTGTCACGAAGACCGTGCCCCGAAGACTGCACCTTCTGTGGCCGAAGGGAGGAGAACACCGGGATACAGTGCCGAAGGACTACCGTGGAACTTCAAGGGAGCTGGAGCCGCGAATCTTTCACGCGGGCACAAGCAGAAGATGATGACCTGGGACTGATAGCCGAATGGAAGAGGGCCTGTGTCCCCAGACCCGGGTGGAACATTGTGAGTGACTGCAGCCAAAAGTTTAAGTTCTACTGGTCGCAGTGGGACTCGCTGGTTGTGAGGGATGGCCTCATATGCCGTACCTGGGAGAGCACCGACGGGAAGACATCTCGGGAACAAGTCGTCGTTCCTTAGGCTATGACGGAGGAAGTCCTGAAGGAAGTCCATGGAGGATCATCTGGTGGACACCTAGGGATAAAGAAAAAAGGAAGGAAGATTGTAGTTTTACGTGACCGTGAATCTTGTGATTATGAGCCACGGGACCTCCTTTTTACGTGGAATCCGAACCACAGGACATGGCATTTCACTTCGAAAATCTCACATGCATTGACCGGGAATCGAACCCGGACCGCCATGGTGAGAGGCATACAGCTAGACCGCTGAGCCACCATGCCCCTTTAGGGATAAAGAAGACCCTGGAGAAGCTGAGAGAGCGGTTCTACTGGATCGGATGCCGAACTGACGTGGAGAACCACTGCGCGAGGTGCCACGATTGCGCAGCCAGCAAGGGCCCAGGACGAAGACGACGGGTTCCACTGAAGACCTACAACGTGGGCGGCCCCATGGAGAGAGTGGCCATCGATGTTGCTGGGCCATTCCCGTTAAGCGAGGCAGGGAACCGCTACATATTGGTCGTCAGCGACTACTTCACCAAATGGCCGGAGGCGTATGCGCTCCCTAACCAAGAAGCCGCGACGATCGCAGAGACCCTGGTGAAGGAATTCGTCAGCCGGTACGGAGTACCCCTGGAGCTGCACTCCGACCAAGGGAGGAACTTCGAGTCGCAGGTATTCCAGAACCTATGCCAGCTGCTGGGAATCCGGAAGACAAGGACGACGCCGCTACACCCTCAGTCCGACGGGATGGTAGAGCGATTCAATCGCACCATCGAGAACCATCTCCGAATAGTCGTCAGCGAGCACCAGAGGGATTGGGACAGACATCTTCCTCTATTTCTCCTGGCCTACCGCGCCGCCGAGCATGAAGCCACCGGGTGCACACCAGCCCGGGCCATGTTTGGGAGGGAACTCCGTCTACCAGTCGATCTTGCCTTCGGCCGACCTGGGAATGATCCGGTCCCGGTAAGCCAGTATTGTCAAGAACTGGTCGACCAACTGGAGGACGTGCACGCGTTCGCGAGGAGGAAACAGCGGATCGAGACCGACCGAATGAAGACCCGATACGACCAACAGACGGATGCCGGCGGATTCCACGAGGACGACCTGGTCTGGCTCTTCAACCCGTTACGGAAGAAAGGCCTGTCACCCAAACTTCAGAAGTCCTGGGAGGGCCCGTACCGAGTCGTGAAACGGATCAACGATGTCGTCTACAGGATCCAACGGAGCCCGAGGGCGAAGATGAAGATCGTGCATCGAGATCACCTGGCAGCTTACGGAGGGACACAGACGGACCAATGATTGATCGGGACGATCAGCCTTTTAGGAAGGGGGTGGTGTTACGGCTGTGAGTTTGTTTTGTCGCTCGCCGCATGAGTCACGGCTTCCCCGGGTTGTGTGTGCTCTGCCTCAGTGTGTTACGTGCGCGTTACGCAACGGACTGCGAAGTGAAAGGGATGGTCCAGAATGTTCGTGACCCCGCCAGCGAAGGAAATGTCGAGAAGCCGTGTGTCCTGGACGATTCTAGAATTCATTGAGTCACCAGCCTGCTATATAAGCGGCTTCAACAGTGAGGGGGCCGAGTTTTCTGTGGGTGTGTGTTTTTGAGCGAGTGCGACAGAAGTGTGGTGACGAAGTGCCGTGCGAGTTACGAAATCCAGTGGCATTGTTTCCCCAGCTTGTGGACAGCGAAACAGCCGGTAGCGGATTACCGTAAGTAACTTTAGTTGGTGTACATGAGGAAGAGGTGCAGGTAGTTTCTGTCAAGGCCACCGGACTCATTAAGACGGTTTAACTTCTGTGGTTTGTTGACAAGTGAAAGGGGCAAGAGCGCTCAAGGAAGAGACTTGAGGAAACTGAAGTAAGGTTCTAATTGTCTGTAATTGCTGATGAGTGGTGTATGTTCTGGCCGCAATAAAGTTAATTATTTCATTTAAAGGAACAACCTGTGTTGTGCTTCAACCCACCGTAATCCAGTTAACAAAAGTGCCACTAGGGGGGTGGCACGTAACAATATTTTCTTTTATTGTTGTTGTTGTTGTTGTTGTTGTTGTTGTTGTTGTTGTTGTGTGGCCTCCTGAGAGACCGAGTGCAGGTCTTTCTAGTCGACGCCCGTGGACGACCTGCGCGTCGGGATGAGAGATGGAAATGGATGAAGATGAATGAAACTGGGCAAGGATATGGAAGGAAGCGGCCGTGGCCTGCCATAAGGTACCGTCCCAGCATTTGCCTGGTGTTGAAAATGGGAAACCACTTAACATTTTAAGGATGGTCGACGGTGGGGCTCGAACCCACGCGTCTACCGAATCAGCAGAGTGCTTGGCCCCATGGCCCAGCGCTGCGCTTTAGCCAGCGTAGCCACCGCTGTCGGTATAATAATAATAATAATAATAATAATAATAATAATAACAATAGGCCGAGTAACATATTTTTTCAGCAAGTGCGGCTGGCAGATTTGTTCTGAACATTTTGAGGTGACGTTTACCTGAGGCTTAGGCCTATATAGGCTATTGCAATATGCTCGAGTATCCACGGAACGTGAGCGGATTGAGGTATAGTCGCAACGCTCAACGGATACACTCCTGAAACCTTTCATCTCCAAAATCTTGCCGCTCAGTTCTGCCCAACTAATTGTTGTTGATTCATTTAGGGGCTTTGCGATATCGTGGTCATGTTGCCCATGTACTTGGGTGTGTGCGGAGTTTGTACGATAACCTGTGTTATTGTGATGGCTGTAGTAGTGTGTGTATTTGAAATTGAGTTTAGGAGACGGCCGTGGCCTTAAGCTACCATCCTTACATTTGCTTGGAGTAGAAGTTTTGTTGTTGATGTTGCTTATTTTAGGGGCTGCAATAACGTGTTCATATGACCCCGTATCTTTGGGTGTGTTGAATTTGTGTGATAAGTTGTGTTATTGTGATGATTGTATTAATGTGTGTATATGTAAATTGGAAATAGGATTGGGAAGGAGGCGGCCGTGGCCTTAAGTTAGGAACCATCCCATCATTTCCCTGGAGTAGAAGTGGGGAAAACTACGGCAAACCAATTCCAGGTTAGCCGAGGTGGGAATCGAACCCTCCTCTTCTCAGTTTGGCCTCACGGGGCTGAGTGTACCCCATTTAAGCCCTCAGAACATAATTAAATTTCTTGACAGACCCGGGGTTCAATCCCGCATCTCAGGGATGACAGCCAATAATGCTAGCCTCTGGTCCCGTAGGATGGCATCTTTCTACACTATAAATTATATTTTAAGAAATGTCAAATGCACAACATCTTTATTTACGAAAAATAAAGTAGACGATTTAGTGCAGTGATCTTCAACCCGCGGCCCACCACGTATATTTCAGCGGCCCGCAGAACGATTTAGTTTCAATAATTCATATTTGATGGTACTGTACTTCGATTGCCACAACAGTGTTATGTCGATGTACCGATGATAAAAAGAACAAAGAGTTCAGAAGATTGCATCATTTTATTGATTTTTAAATGTTATCATACTTCGTAGGCCGTAGTAAGGAATTTTTAAGCAGCGAAGCAAGTGTGACAACCCTGTGACTCAAGGTCAGTCAACTGAGACTGCTTTCCAAGGTGCACTAATCAGTATCACCTGATCTCTCCTACGCACTGTTTTTGTTAATTGTCTCCCCGTGTATCTAAATTCAATTTTCCCCCTCCATTTTGTAGGTGTTTTCAATCTCCGTTGCATTTTGTACGTTTTTTCGATCTACATTGCATTTTGTGAGTGTTTTCAGCCTCAATTGCGTTTTGAAAGGACTGGCAATCTAAATTGCTTTTTAGTAAGTCTTTCAATATAGTGGCTGGGTCTTATGTGAGTATTTTGAATTTCAATTGCATTTTGTATTTTCAATCTAAACCGCTTTTTGCAAGTATTTTCAATCTAAATTGCAATTTGTAGGGTGAGCATTTTGCAAGTATTTCGATTCTCAATTGCATTTTGTGGGTATTTTGAATCTAAATTACATTTTGTAAGTATTTTCAATCTAAATTGCATTTTGTAAGTATTGTTCATCCAATTGAGTAATTTGAATCTACCATATATTTTGTAAGCATCTTCAATTTCGATTGCATTTTGTAAGTATTTTGAATATCAATTGCGCTTTGTGAGTATTTTGGATCTGAAATGCGAGTTTTCCAATCTGAATTGCATTGTATATTTTCAATTTCAATTGCATTTTGTAAGTACTTTGAATCTCACTTGCAATTTGTACGTATTTTCAATCTCATTTGCATTTTGTAAGTATTTTGAATTTCACTTGCATTTTGTAAGTATTTCGACTGTATATTGCATCTTGTACGTATTTTGAACTTAACCTTCATTTTGTGCGTATTTTTCAATCTATTCCTTTTGTGAGTTTTTTCGTTCTAACTTCCCTTTTGTAAGTATCACCGCTCTCCATTTTGTGCGTCGTTTCCGTCTGAGTTCCGTTTTGTTAGTATTTTCCTTCTCACTTAATTTTCGTTCTGGTTTCCACTTCATTGACATTTTCGCTATCACCCAGACCATTAGGGGCCGATAACCTAGATGTTAGGCCCCTTAAAACAACAATTATCATCATCATCATCATCATCATGATCTCTCCTAGCGAGTGAACGCTTGTTTATGTTTTGTGAATAATGGCTAAGAGTAGTGACAAACGGAAAATTGTTATTTTATGCTCCATTTGGTGTGAATGTGGAAGACTATCCCGGAAGCGTACAAATGGAACTTACTGAGTTTCAGTGTAATAGCGATTTACAGAAGAAATTTTTAAAATTTTGGACTTTTTGGTGTTTTACTCATTGTATAAATATGTTGTAAGAGATCAATTTCCAGCAATCAGATCTCATGCTCTGTCAACAGCATCCCTTTTTGGCAGCACATACATCTGTGAGCAGCTATTTCCAAAATGAAGAATGTGGAGCCAAAATTGAGGAATCGTGTTTCTGACACTTTCTTCGAATTGCTTCATCCAACATAAATGCCAATGTTGACAGATTAGTGAAAGAGTTACAGTGTCACATTTCTCTTTGAACCAAAAGAAGTACCATTTTGATAGTTTTAATTTAGTTTTGTATTTGTAACATATTTTAATTTTTAAAAATGAAAACTTATTTTAAAAAATGATGTTTTTTCTTCCAAGTTGATAGACAATATATATATATATATATATATAGATATAGATATAAAATAAGATTAATGCGGCCCTCAAGGCCTTTCATAACAAAAATTCGGCCCTTCATTAAAATAAGTTTGAAGACCACCGATTTAGTGCAAGTAAATATAATAACGGTTATTTATCATATGAAGCTTCTCTTCGAGAAATAAATTACATTCTTTAAATTTCGAACTGAAAATATCTTGATTTCCTGAAAACAACTAAACAACATTAGATGCCAATATTCTAAGCTCTAAACAAATATTTTCTGTGTCGACTTTTTTGCCCAGCGATAATTCGATCGCCAGAAAAGTAATTTTAATTTTTTGAAATTCACGTCGCTGCCATATCACTTTTATGTTTAGTAGGTTTTTGAAGTGCCGGCCCCGTGGTGTTGGGGTAGCGCGCCTGTCTCTCAACCGGAGGCCGCGGGTTCGATTCCCGGCCCCGTCAGGGATTTTAGAAACTGACGTGAGGGCTGGAACGGGGTGCACTCAGCCTCGTGAGGACAACTGAGTAGCTGTCTGATCACAAAAACCTAGATTAACGGCCGAGGGGACCCGATGCGCTGACCACGTGTTACCACAATATCTGGAGGCCAAATGGCTGGACAGCAGTCGCTTGGTAGGCCTAGGCCCTTCGCAGGCTGTAGTGCCAGGGGTTATTGTTGTTATTAGGTTTTCGAAGTCGCACATGGGAATTTACTTAATAGTCCATTATCACCATACAAAGCTCCAATTTGATCGCTGTAGGCCTAATGGTTTCGGAGATATTGAAAATATGTGAAATACTTCGCTTGGCCACCTTACCGACAGCGGTAGCTATGCTTGCTGTAGCGCAGCGCTAGGCCATGGGGCCAAGCTCTCTGCGGACTTGGTAGACGTGGGTTCGAGCCCCACCGTCGGCCATCCTTGAAATGTTTTTCCGTGGTTTCCCATTTTCAACTCCAGGTAAATGCTGGGACGGCACCATCTGACACGCCACGGCCGCTTCTTTCCACATCCTTACCCAGTTTCATTCTTCATTCATTTCATCTCTCATTAACTCCTCTCATGAGGTTGGCGTCAGGAAGGGCATCCAGTCGTAAAATCATCCGTCTTATAGAATGTCAACGCATCTCATCCCTGACCCCGTTGGAAACGGGAGTAATAAGGGATAGACATACTTCGCATGGCCACCATGTTGGATTGTTTTCTATTTAGGCTATAGAATTACTGTACGGTATTGAAACCTTATTGGCATGGTTTCATGGCGAAGAAATTGTAATGCGTAGTTGAGTTGAAATACCAAATGACGCAGAGCAAGGAGACTTCTTTCATTCTCTGATGGGCACTCACCAGATCGCGTCACCGCACTTCAAAAGGCCTTACGTCAGAGAGACACAGAAGAAAATTCGTACACAGGAACCACTGGAGCAAGTAGGAGGGAAATGTGGGCGTGACTTATGGTCACATGCGCCACGGGATCCACACGTTTCCCCTAGTAACAGGTTAAATAAAAAGCGCAGAGAAATGCTAAATAGATATACATTTATCTAAATATAAGAAATATTATAAGCTAATTAAATTGATTAGAATTAATTGTTCAAATCAATTGCTTACACAGCAAGCCGAACCTACTTTATTCCCACTGCAGGGCCAGGCATGGATATCGAGATTGAACAGGGGAATCACCTTTTCATGCCATTAAAAATAAAGGACGCTAATCGTTTTATGTGAAATTCATCGATCGGATTGCAAAGCCGGTAGCATCAATGAAACCTGGCAATCATCTACCTTTAGAAAACATTAGTCTCAAAATTCTAAAATGATTTCCTCGGAATTAAGGGTCAGAGACCACAGCTCGTTGAAAGGCCGGCGTTAAAATGCATATATAGCAGGGCCATACACAGTACTAATACAGTTCTATTCACGCTATTATGGGCAGTAGTCAGCGCCCACTCTGCCCCAGAATGTTGGTGACAAACGTAATTTTATAAATGTAAACTACGAAGGATATGTGTTAGTCATACACTACTGTTAAGAACCTGTATGTAGACCTCCAACTGTGGTGTAGTGTCTCTAATGCGAAAGAATCCGTCCTGACCCCTAGGCCCGGCTGATGTTATTTTATTAATGGTCTACATCATTCACGCACGGTTACAGTATAGACCTATACCAGCAGATGAAGATTATTATGGTGGTCCATTGTACAAACTTTCACTTCGATCCCTTAATTAGGACACAAGAAATAACAACATAAATTTAGAAGTCAGCACAGACACCATCTTGAATTTGACAAAACAATTGAATTAAGCTAGACGCCAGATTTACAGTGCCAAGTTTCATTGCGCATGGTTCATTAAATCGCGAGAAAAGCCCATTTAGGCCTATATGCTTAAACTTGGCGTGAACGCCTCTTTGGTTTTGCACTTATGAGCTGTTTGTAATTCACTTAGGTGAACCTATTCAGGTAGCCTCTATCACAATACAAAATTTCAGATAGTTTGCAGAAGTAGTTTCGTAGATAGTCTATTGAATGCAGGTGAAATATTTCTTGGGACCGCCATTTTGGATTGGTGTCACTTATTAAACTTTTAAAGGCATGGTCGAGGTCGAACGACGTAGTAGTAAACCTTTTCCTAGTTTCATTGGAATCTTTCCGGCCGTTTAGAATTTATTAGGGACACACATACGGACAAAAGATGATCTCATGAACCTATATTTCACTATATGAAAATCGGCTAGAAATACGTTTTGACAGGAGCGAAAGATATAGGCTACCATAGAGATGGTGATCATTGTTTAATGGGGCGGAACATCGAGGTCATCTACCTTTATACGATATAGGAAATGCGAGAAATACAAGTAATGAGACGTGTCACTCCTCGTTATTCGTAATTAACCAGTCATTGATTCTTAGGGCCGTATTCACCAACGCCAGTAATTTGATTATCTTGGTTTATAGCTGCAAGAATCTCAGATAATAGCTATGTCGTTATTCACCAACACAATTATCTCGGTTAATAGGGATTATCCTGGTTAATCACTTTACTGGAGGAAGTTTGACCGGTAAAATGCCGAAAACTAAGATAATCAACATAACAAAATGGCGAGCAGACGAATGGAATGCTTAATAAATGCTAGAGAAAACGATAGTGACGAAGAATATCAGCAAGAATATGCAGGGAAACGGCCTAGGTGGATAAAAGAACGTGCCTCATATTTTGAGGATTACGATGATATTGATTTTATCACACGTTTTAGGTTATCTAAATCTTCTACGTTGTCAGTATTGTCCATCATAGAACCTAACCTTGAGTTTGCAACGGACAGGTAAGATGAATACTATAACTCCAATAGTGAGTACGGTATATAGAAAGCATTCACTGTAAATTTAACAACTGAATAGTTATATTTATGGTCTTTCAGGAACCATTCTGTGTCACCAATAAATCAATTGCTGCTTGCATTAAGGTTTTATGCTACTGGTAGTAATCAGCTGAGCGTAGCGGATTTTGCAGGGGTGAGTCAACCAACAGCTTGCCGAATCGTGCATCGTGTGAGTGCTGCCATAGCCGCTTTACGACCTCGCTACATCAGTCTTCCGCAAACACCTGAGGCTATAAAGCAAACACAGATGGGTTTTTATAACATTGCCAGATTTCCAAAAGCAGTAGGGGCAATGAACTGTACTCATATTCGAATACGTTCTCCTGGAGGTAATCATGCCGAATTATTCCGAAACAGAAAGGGTTATTTTTCGCTGAATGTGCAAGCAATATGTAATTGTAATATGGAGTTTACTAACCTCGTGGCTAGATGGCCTGGAAGTAGTCATGATAGTACGATTTTCAACAAGTGTGTACAACGAGCCAGGTTCGAACAAGTTGTGTACGGGGATTCAGTATTATTAGTAGATGCTGGCTACCCTTGTAGATCGTACCTAATGCCTCCTCTGGATGCAGTTCACACACCCGAAGAGAATCTTTATAACGAGTCACAAATAAGAACAAGAAATGTGATAGAGCGAGTGTTTGGCATATGGAAGCGAAGATTCCCGGTTCTTGCTTTAGGTATGAATTTAGCGTTAGAGCACACGTTTCCAGTGATAACTGCTACAGCCGTTCTACATAACATTGTGCGACAAGCAGGAGAAGAGCTACCTCAGGACGATCCACAGCTAGAACTACCAGTACCATGGGCTGAACTTTTAAGGGACGGTCAAATTGATGGACAAGCTGATCAATATAATGTGGCTCGTCGGGACAATTTCGGGAGAAGAACACTAATTGATACGTACTACAGAAGTATTTTATTGGGAATGTAACACTTGTACAATGAGAAGGAAAATATTGAATTACATGGATTTTAATTGTTTTTCCATTATTTGAGTTTTTAATTGGTCTTGCTTAAGAAGCTCCTTCTCTCTTTCAAGCCTTATTTCATCTGCCGCCAGCTTTATTTTCTCCTGCTCCATTTGAAGGAAGTGAAGCTCCTTTTTCCATAAATGCTCCTGTGTGGCTTCTTCAGTGCTCTTTATTATTGCCTCAGCCTTCAACCTATGATTTTTTGCCAAAGGCTCTCCTGACTTGCTTACCATTGGTCTTCGGCGCGCAGCCCTACCTGAAGAGGTCAGGTTTGAAGCTAATGGAGTTCTAACTGACTGAGGAGTGATCAGGCTTATCAACTTCATTGACGTACTCGACTTGGGCACTGGTAACACTACTGCTGTTTTTATTGGTTTGTAGTGTTGGATGTATTGGAGACTTGAGCATATTTGATGTGTACTTGCTCCAAGTCACCTCAAAATTGGTAGTTGTAGGACCAGATCCCTCCGCTAATACTACAGCATCATCACTGTCAATAACTGGCGTCTCCAATAGTTGTGATAATTCACTGTCGCCGTCGTAAGGGTTTCTCAGTCCTTCTACGGAAGATTTAATAAGTTCAATAGCTCTTTCTAGAATAGGATCTTTTTTATGTTACTAGAGCCTCCACCTGTCTTCAGCACTTCAATCTTGCCCTCCGAGGATGCTTTTCTGGCAGCTTTCTTGATGTTATCCCAAACTGTTCTTAAATTTACTGCATCTCGAGCAGGCCCGTGCCCTTGTGTATTGAATTCTGTAGCCATTTTTTCCCATCGCTCGTTTTTAATTAATGTTGTAACACCGTCTGTTTTCTTATTCTCTATGATGCTGATATTCTCAGCTACTAAATCTATCAGTAATTGCTTCTCCTGTGGTGTCATATTAGGCCTCTTCCTACGTTTCAATTCAAAACTTGACATTATTTACGAATATATACTGCACTATGTCTCACACCTAACCTATAAAGCTACAGAACAGAACTTTGTTTTGACAATAAACAAATGATTTGCGTGGCGCTATTCAACTGTTTCCAGTGCTTCTATATGAAAATTTCAGCGATGCAGTACGCATTGAAACGAAAACCGAGATTTCGAAAACCGAGATAATAAAGGCAATGGTGAATACCGATGTTTATGTTATCTCAGATAATAGTATTAACCGAGTTTTCGAAATCTTAGATAATGGAAGAGTTTACCAGCGATGGTGAATACGGCCCTTAATGTTCAATTTCAGATATTCCGTAAGCCTTCCAAACATCAGTGTTCACACTCAATACGACTGAACCAACACACATACACGCCCTGCGTCAGCAGTTGAGTGAGGGATCCAAGGTGCGCCTGCAATCGTGTTCGAAGTGGTTTCTTGTAGCTACATAATAGATCCACGCAGTATAAACGATAGAGTGAGATGTTGACAGAAACACTCACGTTCTAGTACACAGCATCGTTTAGCTCCATTTCAACAGTTGGGTTCACTGTCCACAATATTTATTATCTTATTCTAGTGTTCTCTACGCCAGTCTTAAGTGCTTACAACCTCCATTGGATAGGGGACAAATGACCGATCCTTCCACTAGCGCACACCCAGAAACCACTCAGAAAAGGGGAGGGGGGTCAGTATATTCACAAGCTTGTAGGATGGAAAAGTAATTACCTAAGATAATAGTAAAACATAATGCTTGGGTTGTCCTTATTAATGTACAACCCTGCTTTCAATGATTCATCTTCTAATTCTCTCAACATTTCCGTAAGCCTCCTCTCATTTCTGCTCAAAATATCCACATCGTCAGCATATGCAAGATATTGATTGCATTGTCCTGTTAAACAGTGTTCCATCTGGATTGATTCTATCTTCCGTATTACTCGTTTGTTTCAGTGTCATTTCAACCAGCCGCACAAGCTTTGCAGGTATTCCTAGTATACATCTCGTATACCTCGGTATTCGTCCTAATACGCCATCCATCTTCTTCATGCACAGGACCATATACACGACGTAATATGTTCCTCTCCCAGGTGTCTAGAAGGATCTCATCACGTCTTGTCATTGCCCATGTCTCAGATGCGTACATTACAATGGGTCGTAACACCGTCCTATACACTACATGCGTTTCTTGCTCCTTCTGCAGGTCAGCCGAGATTTCGGAAGATGCTGCAAGCTGTAATAAGCCTTGTTGCCTGCCTTAATTCTTTCCTTTATTTCCAAATGCGTCTCGTTTTTCTCTGTCAAGACTGACCCTAAATACTTAAAGAATACAACCCTTTCAAAACTATACCTTCCTATTTTTTACCTGATCTCCTCCTGTACTTCTTTGTGTTCTATTCATAACCATATACTTTGTTTTGTCCTTATTAATGCACAACCCTGCTTTCAATGATTCATCTTCTAATTCTCTCAACACTTCCGTAAGCCTCCTCTCGTTTCTGTTCAAAATATCCACATCGTCAGCATATGCAAGATATTGCATTGTCCTGTTAAACAGTGTTCCATCTGGATTGATTTCTATCTTCCGTATTACTCGTTCCAGCGTAATGTTAAACAGCATGCATGATAGAGCGTCACCTTGTCTCAATCCACGAGTCGCCTTAAACTCCCGAGATTTTTCTCCTGCCAACGATACATTCCCTCGTGTTTGTTTCAGTGACATTTCAACCAGCCGCACAAGCTTCGCAGGTATTCCTAGTAGGTGCATGGATTCTATGAGGTATGGTCTTTCAATACTGTCATATGCTTCTTTATAATCCACAAATAACTGATGAACTGGGATATTATATTCATAACATTTTCCAATTATACTTCTAATGGTAAAGATTTGGTCAGTTGTCGATCTCCTACTCCTAAATCCACACTGATAGTCCCCCAACACACATTCAGCAAAGGGTTCGAGTCTTTTAGCTATCACTTTCGTTAATATCTTGTATGCCACATTTAACAGGCAGATGCCTCTATATTGCGCGCAGTCAGTTTTCGACCCCTTTTTGTGAATTGGGCATATTAATGCCATCTCCCACTCCACAGGTATTTTCTCCTGTTGCCATCTTGCATACAACTTGCATACAACTTCGAGCTTCAAACTATTCCCACCATATTTAAATAGTTTTGCATTTATTAAATCTTCACCTGGCGCCTTATTGTTTTTTAAGGTTTTAATGGCTTCTTCCACTTCCCATTCGCTTGGCTCTGATACTTCGATGTTGTAGACGCCAGATACTCGTTTGCCTCCCCAGCATTCTTTGTCTTGCCTTGTTCCTGGCATCAACTGCTTCCTTACATTCTTCGTCGAACCATGCTTCTCTTCGTTCTTGTCTTCTGTATCCCAGGGCTTTTTCTGCTGCTTGTTTAATAGCCGATTTCACATGTGCCCACGATTCCTCTATCCCTATCTCGTCATCACTTGTAGCTGCTTCCTTTCTCAAACATTGTTGTACCTTTCTACTATATTCATCTCTCATTTCCACGTTGTTCAGCTTCCTGCAATCAAACTTTTGTACTCGCGGATTTTTCCGGGACTGAATTCGTGATATTCGCTGTCGATACTTCATTCTGACTAGAAAATGGTCTGAGTCAGCGACAGCTCCTCTATAGCTTCGTACGTCCATAACATCTGATGCATGTCGGACATCCACAATTATGTGATCAATCTGATTATGCGCCTTTCCATCTGGTGATCTCCCTGTGGCCTTATGTATTTTCTTGTGAGGAAAGGCTGTACTGACCACTGACATACCTTTACTTACAGCAAAGTCAATTACCCGTATACTATTGTCATTTGATTCCAAATGTGAGCTTTCTTTGGTCTGTATACATATTCCTTTCCAATTTTTGCATTCATGTCTCCCATAATGATCTTCACATCATGCTGTGGAGTGCATCATATACTGCTTCCAGTTGGTCATAAAATGCGTCCTTTATTGCATCTTCTGTTTCCTCAGTGGGGGCATGCGTACAGATGAGTGTGATGTTAAAATATTTTGCTTTAATCCGTAGAGTACACATTATTTCGCTAACATCCTTAAAGACCATAACTGCACCTAATAAGTCATTACGCACTGCAAAAGCCGTTCCTAGCGTAAAGGTTGTGTTACCGCTATAGAACAAAGTGTATTCTCTGGTTCTGAGGGTATCAGACGCCTTCCATCGTATTTCCTGTAATGCGATAATATCTATTCTGTACTTCTAGAATTCTGACATTAAGTTTGATAGGGCACCTGCTCTGTAAAGAGTTCTTACGTTCCATGTAACCATATTTAAATCGTGTCATTTTTCTCGCTGATGTCGTCGTCGTAGATCCGTTTGAATTCCGAGGCTCGTATTAGGTTTCGTAACAAGTTGTTTTTTACGAGGTGAGGTTGTTAGCCCCACACTCAACCCCCAACCTGGAGGGCCAGTCCAGTTTTTTTTTCACGGCGGGGCTTTTACTTCTCCCCTACCCTCCAGCTATGCTGGCTGCACAGCTGGCGAGCTTCCCCCAATTCCAATGGGGACGCGCCCGATGGAGGTAACTGGCAATTCCCCACACGGGATTATTATTATCTAATGACACTAAATTCTGCAGCTTACTTTCTGTAAATCATTGATTTCTCTAAAAATTAACTCCAGTGACTCGTTACAGAAAGATGCCAATACTCGGGAGGGGTCTTAATTACAGATACTGAAAATGATATACTCGAACATATACTTCCTCAATGTAATGGTGTTGGTGGAGATTATTTAATCCTTTTAACTGCTATGTATTTCACATTGTTCATTAAGGTCCTAAATCAATTTAACATATTCTCCTATTGGCTCCATATATTACATATTAGATTGGGTTACATTTTACACACATGAACTCAAATAAGGTTCCTTCAGGGGCGGACCCGGAATGTAATTTTGGAGGGGGATCTCGGATCTGGAGGTAGGTAAAGACTGCCTTATTCAGTGACTGACTAAACGGCCTTTCAGTAGGGGTGACAAATCAGACTTTTGGAGAGGGGGGAGGGGGTATATCCTCAATCCCCCCTCCTGGATACGGTAGACTTTTAGAATCACCACTACTCAACTACTACTTGGTTTATTGTCGGCCATTTCAGCGCACAGAAGTCAAACATAAGTTAAACATTGCCATCTCTTTGATCAAATAAATGGCGTAATTTGCATCATCGTAGAGATTAAAAATACAAAGTAGGCTGAATGGTTCTGTGGACTAGGTAAGTCTAATTTCAAATACCATCGCCTCAAACAGCTGGAATGTGGAACTAAAAAGGCGCGCGCGGTGCAACGAATCATTTCGTCAATAGCACTCTGAAGGTTAAAGGTTAGAATTCCAAGGTCATCTACCCAATTTTCTATTCATAATGTCTGAAATAAACTTCATGAAATATTTATACACTTCATAAAATACTTCTCATACAAATGGGGGGGCTAAATTGGATGTTTAGTTTCGTTTTTTAAGCGAACATCATCAGATCCTGCTCACTTAGGCTTAATTTAGGTCTAGTCGATAAGTACAAACACTTATGTACAACAGTATTTACAATCATCAAGCTACAGAAGTTTTCAATTCAACTTTGTAACGAGTCGGATTTTTTAAAACCAATTACTGTATATATTTTACATAGAAGTGCAATCGACTAATGGGATAACGTGGATGCATCATGGGATACTAGAATTGAAACGAAGATCCATGTCATAAAACACCTCTCCTGCCACAGAACCCGAAGAATGTTAGGGCAACAGTCTTTTGGGACTATACGGATGTGCTTCTGGCTGATTTCCTCACCAGGGAAATGACAGCGAATGCTGCCAGTTATTGTGACGCACTTATCTCCCAGGAGCTTCATCAGCGTGGCTTCATTGACTACGCAGATTTCTTCCATGTTGGCATCGATGCCTTATGAGCGTTGGAGCAAGTGCATGGACAAGAATGGTGACTATATTGATTAGCAGTGCCCTACTACTCCTACTATGTATCCTTATTCTGCGTGTAAAATGAAGTTTGTCCATGCGAGCTCTTGTTGGAAGCTCCTTGTTATTATGGCCACTGATCATGTTGCAAATCCTACCCGTGACAGACTGCACGTACAAATGGAAGCTAGTGGAGAAATGAAAATCCACAGCCTGCTTCCAGTCTCCGACCGGGTCAGGAATGGAATGAATGAAGCCCCCATCTAGCGGCGAGGATATGGACTGTGCCGGCTGCCGAGGCCTGACGCACTCCTCTGGGGCAATGATTAAATGAATGACCGATGAAATGAAATGATAGTGGAGAGTGTTGCTGGAATGAAATTTTGACAGGGAAAACCGGAGTACCCGGAGAAAAACCTGTCTGCCTCCGTTCTGTCCAGCACAGATCTCACTTGGAGTGACCGGGATTTGAACCACGGACTCAGCGGTGAGAGGCCGGCGTGCTGCCGCCTAAGCCACGGAGGCTCGGAAGCTAGTGGAGAATTTGAAGCTAATTTGACTTTCGACTTACAATGCAACACTTCATTAGCTTCTTCGTGAATAAACTGCCCGCTCTAAATACTGTGGGAGCGAGAGGTAATGGAGCGCAGCTGTTGTTTTGCACAAGGTCATGGTTACATCCTGGCAGCGAGTCAGAAAACATCTCACACCACTTGATTACTTTCGTACAGGAAGCATTATTGTTGTACAAAGGAACGCCAATCACACGAGTCAATCAGCAGAATAAGCTTTGCCAACTGCGTGCCAGAACATTTACAACTACTGTCCATACATACATACATACATACCACCTACTATCTCCGGTTTATCCATGAGATATCTTGAATCCAACCAACTTTTATTCGTAGGCCTATTGTACAGGGAGTCATGTTTAAGACTTCGCTTTTCATGCAGCGAACCATGGGAACCCCATTTGTGGTCCGCAGGATATCCCATGTGAGACCATATGTTGTGTGTCGATAGAAGGAAGGAAGATTGTAGTTTTACGTGACCGTGAATCTTGTGATTATGAGCCACGGGGAGGTGTGTCGATAGACGGAGGCTGACTGGTGACAGCCTGAGACGGAAGCGATGACTCAATAACGTCCGGGTCCGGCCGTCCGCTCACCTTGCGGCCACTGTGCTCACTGTCTCCGCTTGTATGCGCTCCTAAACCTCGGTACTCCACCACGAAGTTTTTAAAAGGACTCCCTGTATATAGCAAAGGTGGTCAAATACCGAGTCCAAATACTGGAAATGGTCCTCCTTTTCCAAATCAGTTCTTCCTACCTAGCATTCAATCTTCTTTGCATTTCTTCTCCAGTGTGATGTCATACATACAAGGTGTGCCAAAAATGGCATCCAACAATATCACTGTCGGATGGAAGACATTATACCGATTATATTGGTACAGGCTTTTCAGTCGGTCAACACGAGTCTACCCAATAAGATTGCGCTGGGAGTTACAATTAATTTCCTAGTATCTGAAATAAATTACATTAATTATTTATACACTTAGTGAAACACTTCTCACACAAATGGGGGGTCTAAATCGGATAACTATAAGGCGTGATCAAAACGTTTCCATTTGAGGGCGTTGCTGCACCGTATGTGCAACATAGCGAGCTCTGATGTGAGTATATAGGCCTAAGTAGAGCCCTGCGCGGACAAACAAAACGTTATCCACATCCGCCTCGCATCCGCACGACTGTTATCCGCATCCGCCCCGCATCCACACGGCTGTTATCCGCATCCGCCCCGCATCCACCCCGCATCCTTCCCACATCCGTACGACTGTTATCTGCATCCGAACGACTGTTATTCGGATCTGCACGACTGTTATCCGCATTCCCACGTTTGTTATCCGAATCTACTGACATTACAATAATATGTTTAATTAGATAAAGTATGAAGCATTAAAGCAACATATTTAGACATTTGAGGAGAAAGTTGTTCCCCTGGGCTTTGTATGTCATGTGCTATGTTTAAAATGAATGTTACACAGCTAGAACTGCAACCCTTTCAGTTCGGAGTGTTAATTATGCTTAATGACATAAGCTTAAATCATCATCTTACATTGATGCTGAAAAAAATAACGGAAAATATGATATGTCATAAACATCCATGTCCTAGTAATGATTTTCAACAAGAACGGGTTGTATTCTAAAAACTATCCGCAAATTTACTCCAAACATTATCCGCAGCTTATCTTCACAGCCATGCAAACTATATCCGCATGGCAAAAAAGAAACTGCGGATATCCGCGGGTTTATCCGCGAATATCCATATCCACGCAGGGCTTTATACTGTATACAAGCACGGACACGCAGTCGTGTCTTTCCAAGATGCATGCGATAAACGCGGCAACGGGAACTATGGCGACGTTATTACCAAATGCGTTCAAACAGGACCAACGTGCTGTTATTCCTTTCTTGGCTGTAGTTACATCGAGGGAAAACTAATAATTGTTCTGTTTCGTTTGCAGGATACGCTTGGAGTGCATTAGTAACATACGGGATGCAAGCAGAGAAATATGGACCTTCCTGACACCGCGTGTTAGTTGGGGGGAATAAAACAATATTATTAGGGGCAGCTGATTCACCTGGTATAGTGTAATATTCACACAGATAATAATGGGAGTGAAGATATGTTGTTTGGCCTCGACGCTCTTCTACCGTACTTCGAAAAGTTTTAAATCATTGAATATTCTGGAAGTATTTACAACAAATAACTTTTTACATTTCACTGTTCGATGCCGAGGAATCTGGAGAGTGGTAGCTTTAAATCTATTGTTCCGATCATGCATTTGACTCATTTGAAGAAAGGGGTGTATTAGCTCTTATATTTCTCAACAGTAAGCAAGCAGTTGTCTTTCCCTAAGCTTCAAACAGCCAGTAGTTATCTAAAATAGTTTAACATGACAATATTTATTTAATGTTGAAGATGAAACGCATATATGCATTCTGCACTCACTACAGAATCAGATATATTATTTCAGTAGTATAGATCCCTCCTGCGGCTCTCACATGCGACCGATCGTGACAAATGAGCATTCAAATGAAAGACAATAGACATTAGCAGTGACGAATTGCACTCTAATTTCATAAATATCTATAATTTCTTTAAAAAATGACGTTAAAAATTTACGGAAGTGTGCGATTTGAAGATACTGTTGCTGTAGGAAAATACGCTTCATAATTGCTGTTCACTTCACATTTTGGCTGCTGTGACGCCTGTTACATGTAATTTTAACATTCTGAGGTCTTTCCTTTATTATTTTGCATGAATTTCAGGAACAGTAAATCAAAGGAATGAGTACGGTACTCAAACCGAATAATTTCATAAATATCGAATAACCGGTGAGTGTTATGATGATCAAGTTTTCAGCGATTGCCATCTTAAGTTAGGGAACGTAGAACTAGGAAGTCTAACTGAAATGTAAATAGTGTTCTATAATCATTTGGTTGAAATAAAAACATAACATTTCTCCTCAAGTCTCTCATTAGGGGCAGATAATCTCGTAGTTCCGCCCCTTAAAACAACAATAACTAACTAAACTAAGTCTCTCATTATAAACTTATTGGGAAAAGTGTGGTTTATGAACATGCGAGATTTCTCGCATGGGTCCGCTAGTCATATTTTATTTGTCTTAAATATCGCTATACACTAATGATCCCAAATTTATATCGTACTTTGGGTCGGGATCTTTCTTACATTCAAAGAAAAATACGGTAAATTTCGGTGGAAATAATGAAGGATACCAGTCACTTTCCTGACTGAATGATTGACACGACAGTATTACTGTTTGCGGTTGTTGTTGTTGACTCGTTTAGGGTCTTGGCGACATCTGTCGAGATCAGATGAGATGGTAGCATGTACTTATCGAGTATCATTGAAATCGCTTTGACTTTTAGATATTATTAGGGACGCACATTCGCGCGCACACACGGACGAAAGGTGATCTCATAAGCCTGTATCTTCAAAACAGAATTGACCAAAGATGATAAATCCATAAGATATATCATTCATCACAATTTCACAACTATTATACAGAACATGGTAACTAAGATACTTGTAGTTTCTAGATTTTAGATGGAAGCAAGTAGCCCCCTGTGTTCATACCAAACCAACGATGTGATACGAATGATTAAGGAATTGAAAGATTCTAGTGGTTGCGAGTTATAACCTATCGTCTCAGTAATGTACGAGCTAGAGAATGCGTGAGTAGTTCACTGCCGACTGCCAGAGACAGAGAACACGTGAAGTTGTTTGGTGCAGTGTTCGATGGTACATTGGAAACTCGAACCCTAATAGATCATGGCAAACAAGCAAACACGCTTAAACTGTTATATTAGGTATAATTACCTCATTTAGTAACTCATATCCGTCGCGGCTTCGCACGGGAGCAGTTTACGCCATAATCGCTTTTTGTCTTTAATAAACCGATGTAATACGACCTGTGGTTGGTTTCCTTCTCGTCATGACGGGTTATGAAAAGTGTGTGTATGTTACAATTAGTAATAATTTTTAATAAAATATATTTTAAATCACTTAAGATGCAACTCATCTACTCGGATGTTTTAACGTGATTCTGGGAAAGGCTCGCTAGCTAACTGGCTGACTGATTCGCACGGTGGCTAGCTAACTTGCAAATTTTTTGAACTGATATTTCGTAGTACGTTGTTGTTGATTCATTAAGGGGCTTTGCGACATCGTGGTCACGTAGCCCCGGGTAGTTAGGTGTGTGTGGAATTTGTCTGATAACCTGTGTCCTTGAGATGACTGACATAGTGTGTGCATTTGTAATTCAAATGAGGAATGGGAAGGAGCCGGCCGTGACCATTAGTTAGGAACAATTTCGGCATTTTCGTGGAGTAGAAGTGAGGAACCATGGAAAACCTCCTCCAAGATGGCTGAGATGTGAATCGAATCCTCCTCTTCTCCGTTTTGCCTCAGGAGGCTGAGTGTACCACACCGGAATGAAAATTCCTTGTCAGAGTCTTGAATCGAACTTGGACCTCCGGGGCGACAGCCAAGAATGCTAACCACTACACCACGAGGTGGTCATTTCATACTACGCTACACTGGCTTAACCGTCAAAGATATATCAATTCTACATCAATATTATTGTTCAGCATAAACCGTTCTGCAAAGGAATCCGCGACAGCATTTATCTACCTTAAATACACAGTTCAGTAGGGGCAGATGACCCCCCCCCCTGTTCCTCCCCTTAAAACAATAACAATACAATAACGCATAGTTCACTGTAAATGTCATATGTTGCAATCACAGTACTAACAAATGTTTAACATATTCTAATTTAAAACATTTGTAGAGGACTGCGGATTAAAGCTAGATAAATGCTGTCGGAGACTTTTTGTAGAATGTTTTATGCTGGACAATAATATTGACATAATATTGATATATATTTAACGATTTAGGCAGCATGAGCTGAAAATGCTCCATGGATGTTCGGTTTTTTTTTTTCTTTGACTTGCTTCACTTAAATCGTTTTCCTCGGTTTCTTTTGGTGATATATGAATGTTTCTGCATATACGACCCTTCTTTGAAACATGCTTCATAGAATGGCGAAAACCGCATCAAAATACGCCCAGTAGTTCTCGTGATTAGTCCGGACAGAATGTTTTCTGCTGGACAATAATATTGACATAATATTGATATATCTTTAACGGTTTAGGCAGCATGAGCTGAAAATGCGCAGTACAGTATGTCAGAACTGATGACTGTTCTTTATAAGCAAGTAATCTGGTGTTCTCATGAACACAATACTTGGCTATTACAAGCTTACACAGACTGTAAAAAATCGAAGCCATTATTTTATACTATGTAATATATAGGCCTACCCCTATTGACGTCAAATTGGCAGGTGAGAAGCTAAATAACCAGTGATTGACGAAGCAAAGAGGATACAAAGAGTAGGTTGGCTCAGGCAGGGAAGGCATTCCTTCAGAAAAGGAATCTGTTGACATCGAATATAGATTTAGGTATTAAAAGCCATTTTTGACATCCTTTGTCTGGAGAGTGTCACTCTATGCAAGTGAAACTTGGACTGTTGGTGCAGCAGAAAAGAGGAGATTGGAAGCGTTTGAAATACGGTTTTACAGGAGAATAATGAAAATCAGATGTGCAGATAGAGTAACAAATGTAGCCCCGTGTCCTTGGGTGTGTGTAGATTTTGTCAGACAACCTGCGTCACTGTGATGTCTGAACTAGTTCATGTATTTATAATTGAGGTAGGATTTGAGTAGGAAGCGGCCGTGGCCTTAAATTAGGTACTGTACCCTCATTCTCATGAGCAGAATACCTTTTATTCTAGCGCAACATGTAACTTAGTTGGAAACCCAAAGGGCGATTCATACGCAGATGTTTCACGGCCCAGGGATACTTAAAGTCAGTTACGCCAAGCAAGCCCGAGCGCATGCGTTGGCAGGGCTGACGTCACGGATGGATTGTCAATGGCATTGATTATATCGACCGCCGCCAAGAGATTAATTATGCCTATAAAACAGGAATCAAAGTTTTATATATGTTTTGAAGCATTATGCCATGTTCGTCATAATAGCAGGTAACCGATTATGAAGTACTCTCATATAATTGAAACCACAGGAACATGGAAAATATGATACTGTACATCATGGTTGTAAATTGTAAGTCCAGGTAGTGCAGCGATCGAGGCAGCTGTGGCTCGTAAGTGTCTGCTGGGGAGTGAAAGCAGAACGCAGTTTGTCGCTCTAAGAGCTACATCCAGATTTGGACCGGTAATAAAACTATTATATCACGCGACCCGTGAGTGTAAAGTCCGTTTCATATAATATGTACAATCCTTGTACGATTTGAAGATTCCAGTGACGAACGGGACTTCAGTTCAGGAGCGTAGCTACAATGGGGGCAAGCGGGGCACCGCCCCGGGGCCCCCGAGTTTAGGGGGCCCCCAAACCCTAAAAGAAAAATTATAAATAAATAAAAGTAGTACGGTACAAGAAAACATATTTGAGAATTCAATTATTTCAGGGGCCCCAATTGTACGGAACTACGCGTATAAACTGTTTTTAGGAACTAGTCACGTTCTGTGCAATCTGTATGTAAGATATATCCATCCATTTGTGTGGTATTCAATGATCATTTTTTGATAGCCGGACGCCCGACCCAGGCGCCGGACCGACAATGCATTGTTCCCCATTCAGCGAAGACCATGACGCATCGTTCCACCCCTTCCCGATCCACTGCGACATCACACCTCAGCAGTGCACAGTAGCAGAAGTGCAGTTGGTACTTCGCCACAGCGGTTCCCGGTTAAGTGGCTGAACTTAAGTTGTGGCTTTCATTGTGCTATATTTTAATGACGCTATGAAACGTAATTATGAAAGTGGAGCTAAAAGAAGGAAGGATAAAAGAAAAAAAGAGGAGACGTTTCGTGCTTCTACTAAATCGTTAACTGCATGGTTGCACCCTCAAACTCAATCAGGTTTAGAATACGTTTCGGTGCAGAAACAAGATCAAAAAGAAGCAAATGAAAATAATGAAGATAAGAAGAAGTTATAAGTTGTTAAGCAAAGTAAAATTATTGTTATTAAGAGTTCCATCAACAATTTGGTCAGGACGTAATATTTTATAACAAACTAATATCATATTACGTTAATATTATAAACAGCATAGAATGGGTGATAAAAGAAACAAACAATGAAGCGGTTTGCGAATTGTGACGGTTGATTCACTTCACTTGGACTGAGCACATTTATTTGTTTTTCACTTCACATCGGGTATACAGTATGCATCGTTCCAGCGGACGACTATGATTGGTGACACAGTCTTTTTGTCCCGTCAACCAACCAATAATCAGTTAGTTGGCTTAGTTCAACAGTTAGTTGAATCTGTTTCTACAAATAAAACACTGCAATCAACTATAAACCACTACACTAAATTTTATTGCTCACTATTATTCATTATGTATTTTTTTCAGATGTTGACGCTCATCAACAGTCTCAAGTACCGGTACATACAATCGATGTTCCGACCACTCATAGTGGCCTTTCATGTCTTGATCAGCCAGTCGATAAAATCAAGGACGCAGTAAGCTTGACTGAAACTGGACACGATGAAAATTATGTTTTGCAAGACAAAATGGAATATTCCAGTCCCGTCAATAATCCAGAAATGAAAAGGTTAATCATAGCATGAGGACCTTGTCAACCTCATGGTCCCTTTCCAAAACTGCCTGATGGACGAGGAAATATAAGATCATTTTCAACTAATTACTGCAGTTTTATATCAGGTTCTGGGATGAAATGTAACGGACTCTAGCTTTGCTATTCGCAAAAGTTAAATCATGTTGGCTGTTCCCACAACACTCAAAGAACACTTTCGGTGGTACGGGACTAAACGGCGGGAAACATCTTTCTGATACAGGGTCATTGTGTGTGTGCGCGCCAGTAAACACGGCAAGCTAAGCCGGCTGTGACTAGCGCAAATCACTGCTGCACGCGCCCGGTTCAGCCGGTGGTCGGGGCGCAATTTCACACTTTTACCAAACATGTTCAATAATGTTTACTTACAGTGCTCATAGGCTATGCTGAAAATATCCTCCCTCTCTTGTAACACACACCTGACATCTTCTGATGAAAGAATGTCTGTCAACTCTTTTATTATTTACGGAGCCTGTTTCCTTGAATCGTTTAGCGAGCCTCCTAATTGTACTGGCATTAGGCACAGGTCTTCCTGGAAACTTGATACGAAATTTTTGTCTAGTTTCCGAACAAGATTTTCTGCTTTTCATATACGAATTATGGATATACACACGTTCGTGCAATGTGAATGACCAACAATCACAGTAAAACCAATTCTCACTAAACATGCAACACTAACGTCTAGGCTTTGCAAAAACACGCCCATATGAATGACAAAACACGTGTGAACTAACGATATGAGTCAGCGGAGCCACCAACCACCGGCTGGACCGGGTGCGCGCGGCCGCGATCTGCGCTAGTCACAACAGGCTTAGCTTGTCGTGTTTACTGGCGCGCACACACATAATGACCCTGTAGAATCAAAACTCATGAACAATCAGATGACCACATATTTTCTTGTGTTATATTTCAGAAAAGGAGGAATGATGAAACAATGATTGATGCTTTAGAAAAACAGTTAAAAGAAGAGAAAAATTACTGGAGGAACGTTCTAGAAATAATAGTTACTGTTTCATTAACTTTGGCCACCTGTAAGCTTTCCGCGGAAGAAGTAGCAAAATGGAAGATCCAAATAAAGGATTTTTTTTTGTCAGACTATGCCCCTGTACTAAAAACGCTGTAGAAGCCAATCCTGAAATATCACAGTTTTTTGAAGATGTACAAAATGTCTACAGCTTTTTTGGACACGGTATCAAACGCTGGCTGGGGCTGCAAGAAGCATCTGAAAACGCAAACATAACGTTAAAAACACTCAACACAACAAGATGGTCAGGAAGGTACGAAGCAGTTTTTTCTTTAAAGGAGAGGTTTGGCGATGTATTAAGAGAGCTATCCAAACTTATTTTGACGAGTAATAAGGCAAAAGAAAGGAATGATGCAATAGGCTTGAAAAAGAAAATTGAAAGTTTTGAATTTGTGCTTCTGTTAGTTCTACAAACAAAGATTTTGCAGCAACTGAACATCGTATCTAAATGTCTCCAAACTGAAAATATGGATATTGTTTCAGCTTTTGATATATTAGGTGATGCTCTCTTAGGTGTTACTGAACTAAGAAATTCATTTGAGGACCTTGTAAAAGAAGCTTCAACTATGGGCTCCAAGTGCGGAATACCTTGTGAGTTTTCTGAGAAAAGACTAAAGCAAGTTAAAAAGCATTTTTATGAACAGAGTGTAGACCACCGATTTCTCAATCCTGAAACTAGATTTCTGGTATCTGTGTTTTACTCCTTGATTGATACAATTATGGCCTAGTTAAACAGCAGATTTGAAGGCATGAAGTCAGTTATTAATGCCTACAAAGTTGAGCAATGCTTCAGATGACGAACTGATTAAAGAGGCAAAAGGTTTCACCAAGACTTTTTCTGATGATGTGTCGCCAACATTTCCTGCACAAATTTCCAGCGTTCGTGCATCTTTTCCCTCTAAAATTAAGAAAATGTCGACTGTTAAGCAACTGATAGGCCTCCTCTACATTAAAAATCACATTCTGGTTGCAAGCTATCCTGACGTGTGTACTGCTTATTTTATGTTCTTAACTGTAGGCCTATCTATCACAGTGGCTAAAGCAGAAAGATCTTTTTCCAAGATGAAAATTATCAAGTCCTACCTAAGAAGTACAATGAGCCAAGAACGTTTAAGTGGGTTGGCCCTTTTATCGATTGAAAATGAAAGAGCTCGATAACTTAACTTCTCACATGTAAATAACATGTTTGCAGATGCAAAGAGTAGGAAAAAAGTTTCGTGTAAATTAGATTAGTTGATAAGTTTATTTGTTTTAAATAGGTTGTTTTATAAATAATAACTCAACAAAAATGTTCGTAAACAATGAGTAAAAATGTATAGATTTATTTCAAGTTATTTGTATACGGTAATACATTAATTATTTTGAGCTTTCGACCTGGCGTGTATTTTATTTTTAAAGCCTAGTACTTCATAGACAATCCCATCTGTTCCCTTTTGTTTTCTACTCTATATTCATTATTGTCAGTAATAAAAGAACAAATAGGCTATGTGTACTTATAATATATTTTTACATGCAGTTTTCTTCTCTTTCTAATTGATATTTGTGTAGACGTAGTTTTCTTGTTATGATATCACAATTTCACAAATTGAAAGGCTATAGCTATTATTTATCATAATTATTTAGGATTTTTATAGCTTGCCACGGTGGGTGAGTGAATAGCGTGTCGGTCTATTAACCCCAAGATTGCAGGTTCGCTCCTGGCCGTGGTAAGTGATTTTTGAAAGGCGGCAAAAAACGATACGCATGTCATACGATGCTGGCATGTCAAAGAACCCATTTGATTTCAGTAGGCCGTGTTCATAATGGCAAAATTAATTTCGGGAGTATCCGCCAACACAAAGTTCCTCATTTCTCTACCAGGAAGTGCTATAGAGTTCAAAGATTTTAGATATCTAACCTTCTTGAATTTCATAGTGATTCAAGGAACAACGAAATTTGACATGGAAGCTACTCTCTGGGTGTCAAATTACAAAGCTTGCACCCGGCACCCGAGGTCATACGATATTATTATTATTATTAGGACATTTTATGGAGCCAACAGTCAAAGTATAAATTAAATATTTCTAGAAAAGGGAAATGGCAAGGGGGAGGAATTCGAAAAGTGCAAAATTTACTTTGATAAGCTCTTATCTTCAAACATTATTAATATTAAAGGCATGCAGTTAGGTCAGGTTTTCAAAAGATAGTGAGGGGGCCCCATTTCAACTTCTTGGCCCCTTCAGGTCTAGCTACGCCACTGCTTCAGTTATCTTACGCATATAATATTGAGGATGAATGAGCAGTACAGTATGTCAGAATTGATGACTGTTCTTTATAAGCAAGTAATCTGGTGTTCTCATGAACACAATACTTGGCTATTACAAGCTTGAAGACTAATTCCAAATGCAAGCACAGTTCGCCGTGTCGGAACTTGAAACTGTAAGCACATAGTTTGTGGCCAGTTGAGACAGTGAATGCTAACATTCATGACGTGACTATCATACAATTGCATGGCATTGTAACTGTATTAATATTTACAGACATTGAAATCTGCTCTTATGACATTTCGACCACGTTTATTAACCGGATGTCGGGAGGAAGGATTATAATGTGTTATATTAATTTAAACGCAGGAAACGTGAGTGTCACTGTTCGGGCGGAGTTACGACCATTCTCGCTGCAACCGGCATAGCTTCACGCGTTTTGAGTGTCTGCCAGCACAGTTATTCGATGCTGAGTGCGTTGTGTTACGCAATGATACACTACCGGGGGGGGGGGGGGGGGGGCTATTGAACTTTCAACTCAAGCCGAAGTGGAGATCGTTTTGCTACGATTAGACGGACAATCACCTGTGATGAAAGAAACTTTCTGTGGAGAGGTAGCTAACAGTTCAACCAGGATGGGAAATAACCTGAGGACCAGCTGGAGCCAGGGGAGAGATGTCTGGTGTTCCGGGGTTCGGTTCCCATTACCTTCGAGGATATATACCATTGCCATAAGTAAGGAAGGAATCGTTATGAAGGGCATGTCATTGTTCTTCTGTGAGCTCTAAGAACAATCAAAGGTACAGAAAACGTCCCATTAATCGTAGTAAAGTATTAGCATTCTAAAGTTGTTATGTTGTCACATTTTGTAGGGTTTTTAGTAGCATGTCTAAGAGTAGAGTTTAGGCTTGATAATCTTGTCAAGACTGATTCTATTCTAGACAGGGTTTTGATCCTAGTAAAGGATGCACCTATTTTTTTAAATTAAATGCATTGTTGTTTGAAATTCTAGTCATTGTAAATTCAAGTTATTTAATTGGGAATTTATTTAATGTAGAGAAGAGGAACCAGTAGGTCAAGATTCTTCATTCCAAGTGTTTTTGATAGTGAATGAACACTCGTAATATGTCTATTTAAGACATTATTCAATTTTGGTACACTCAAATTTGAGCTACAATTATGGTTCAACTCCAAGAACTGTTATACACTCGAAAGTTGGATTTCAACATTCAAATTTATTATTAAAAATTTTGTTGAAAGCTTGTTAAAGCTATTGTGAGTGGAGAAGGTGGATTCTTTTCGTTTTTGTTAGGAATTTCTATTCTGTTCTTTTGGCAGATAGACGCCTATAGTGTTTCTAACCGATCAATTGGAGTGCTAATTGTCATGATTATCCTGACCGGTGTTGTAGGACACTATTCGTCGTCCTTGAATCCTTTTGAGTAGAGTTATTCCGACATTTGGCTTGATCCAATTTATTTCTTCAGTGACATTTTGAGATTTTGAAACACGATAGCTACGCTTCGTTAGATATTATTGAGATCCATAGTAGATGGATAATATACACGTTATATCTAGACAGTTTTGATTAATGAAGACATTGATGAACATTCATCCTATATATTAACTTGAATACCAGATTAGATTTATGTGGAGGAAGATCTATCGCCAGATTTGTGATTATAATTAAACCTATTTAAAGCAACGTATTTTGATCACTATGAATAATGTAAGATTAAATGAAACAAAGATTAATATTGATAATTAAAATGTAACGAAATCTGTATAATTCTAGCAACACTATTCTTAATGTGAATTTGAGCTGTTAATTAAGCCTAGTTATGGAATTCTTCGTTCACCAAGGAAGGTGATTATTTAAGGCATTGATTTAAAGTAATGCAATGTTTAATGGTTATATGAATGCTCAGTGCAGCATAATATGTGATAATGAGGCCATGTGGAGGCTACTGTCGTTATTTGTCGAAAGGATATTCAGAGAAATATTCCGTCTTGTGAAATGAATTGCAATCCACTCAGATGGATTTTTGAAACCAAGTGTAATTACTGCCTAGGGCATTGAAATTTCAGAATATTCCATGTGAATATTTTGTTGCGAAGAATCATGCTTTTCATGCATGGATAATTAAATCTACTTTGTAGGATTCCACATCCTGGAATCATTGCGATGAATATCAGGTTTTATAATCATCCCCATTTTTGATTTGGTGATGATAGTTTATTATAGGTCTCTGTTAATAGAAAATCGACTTAACTTAATTGCTTGGCCAGATGAATTTGATAAAATACAATATTATATGAAACCACAAATCGAATAGGACACTAATGGAAAGTGTCAGTTCTGAAACTTGCAAGGAACACTCAGAAAAGTGTTACACCACAAATGTAAATATGTATTATAACATTTTTAAGGGTATAAAGTTTTGTATGGGCAATTAAGTCCTATAAATGTGGAATTTCTGAAACTATTTCATCGGTTTCTCAACATTGCTGCTGGATCATAAAAGATTGTTCATGTTCAAATCATGGTGAAATGCATTCATTTCCAGTGGTGGCTGGGGACTGGCATTTATACTCAATTATAGTTAATACTTCAGTTTGAAGTTAGGCACTTCGCCTTTGTCTTAAATATAGTGACTTCCACTATATTCTTCGTTTTCTTGAATAAATCATTTTAGTTAATTTTAAATCTTCGCAGTGTGATGTTTTATAGAAATGATAAGAGTACACGTTAAGAAGGCCAGTGGTGGATATTTCGGTGTTTTCCACACCAGAGGTTACGTCTTTTCGTAATTCTCGTGCTTTTGAGCTGCTTTTTGGTCGTTTACCACGGTTTTTCTTAACGTAGTCTCAGTTAGGAATTCCTGTATCCCATTATCCTTGTCACTTCTTGGTAGAATCTGGGGGTTTTCTAGCGGGGGATTTCAGGTTCTACGATCCAGTTACCATCGAGGGTTTCCAACAAGCTGATGGTAGGTATTTTCGGGTACATAGAATTTGGCGCACCATCGGTTTGGGGCCAGAATTAAACTGGAATACCGTCAAATTCCAGAGAATTACTGGAACGTTTAGGCTTAAATGAAACTGGAATACCAGGAGAAAGTCAAGCGGATTAGTAATCCAGAACTATGGGGTAGACAGAGATGTCGTACTCCACGTTAGTCCGATAGGCTGGTTGAATGACGCCATTTCATGTTAGTGTCTGACATTGCTGTCAACCACGTGGATGGTGCCATGAACTAGTATACTCTGACGCCATTACATCGATCATTGCGAATTCTTTGAATGCATTGACATTTTTAGCACAATATGTTGGAATTCACTTGTGAACAAAGCGTTTGTGAGAATACTCAATCTGCATGGCATACATGTAGATACGCAACCATTAATAGATTTTGCTTCTTTTTAATAGTGGTGCTACACTCTCTTGCAATAAATAAACGACTCGAGCATGAACAGTGAAAGAAATACTTCGGAATCTCTACTGACGTGTTCAGTCGACTGGTGCATATGATGGAGTTCACATTTGAGCTACATACAAATTGCCTGGTGTAGTTAAATCCGGCTGATGAGCATTTCGGAACTCATCGTAATTTAGGATGTTTTTGTTCATTTAAAATACAGTCAAAATAGGTTATTTGAAGAAATTATCGTTAATATAAATCATCACACGCTTAGGAGTGGAAAATTTCACAATTATAGCTGGCTTCATCGTTAGTTATATTAAAGTTAGCCTACTTATAAGATAATGCAATACATTAAATAAATTCCTATGTGGCAACAGATTTCATTGGATTGTTCGTGCTTTGCTTATTAATGGTGATACTCATGTTGTTTGTGTTTGTGTGAATTATATTACAATTATATCATGTCTGGAGGAGAAGATGACGTTGTAGACCTTAAGTCTTTGTACCGTATGCTACAAGCTAAAATCGAAGGCATAGAAGAAAATTGGACAACTGCAAATAAAAGTGTTATACAAGATGTAGTTGCTGATAGTCTCAGGCAAGAGATTACTGGCATCCAAGGCACTTTAAAATAATTACAAGGTAGTTCTAAAAGAGTAGAAGCTAAAGTGAATAGGGTAGAAGGAACTGTAGATGAGGTCCAAGAAGATGTAAAACAATCCCATACAGATATTCATAAAGTCCAAGTTGACTTAGACGCAGTTCAAACTGGGCAAATGAAAATAGAGTCATGTGGTAATAAGCTTCAATCTAGTCAGGACAATCTTCAGCTAGAATTAGGTAAAGTCAAATCCAGTCAGGATAATCTTCAACTTGAATTAGACAAAATTAAATCCAGTCAGGATAGTATGAAAACTAGTCAGGATAAGACAGAATCTAAGATTGTGAAAATCGAATCAACACAAAGTCATATGCTAGCACCCCAAAATCTAATGCAGTCTACTCAGTCGAATATACAAACTAAAATAGACATAGTTGAGGCTAGCCAGAAATTGTTACAGGTCCAGTGGAATGAAGCTGAACAATTTAACAAAGACTTTCAATTAGAGATGAGATTAGAATTTTCTAATAATAAGCGTGAATCTAAACATAATATTGAATCTCTTCAGTTACAAGTGTCAAATGACACAATCCACACTCAAGCCTCACTTGAATGCTGTGAATAGTGTTTATTGTAAATAGTGTATATAATTCTTTTCTGTCTTGTAAGCATCATACGCTAAATAATAACTTGAAAAATTAAAAGATGAATTATTGTTATTGCAAACACAAGTAAGGGAACACAATAAACTTATTAAAGACGACTTTGATGTCGATATAAAGGGTATTATAAATGACAATGTGGTCATTTTAAGGCATGGAATGACCAAGATAAATGAAAATTACTTACACACATCAAAAAAAGTTTTGCATCACCTCGGTTCCCAGATCTCCGGCATATAGACGTTGACTGTGTATATTGTATCCAAGATACAGTCCCTTTGACTGTTCATAGATGTCACTAAAACTGCTCAAAGATGTAAACAACCATGCATGAGCAGGGCCTATTAGACGGAGGGGGTACGACAGCCGATCAGTTCCAGTCATTCCACCAGGACGAAGGTACGCTGCTCATGTTGTCTGTAGTTCTACCATGCCTAGAAGGTCAATACCGCAGTTCGATCGCGTCCGCATTGTTACTTTGTGTCAAGAAGGGCTCTCAACAAGGGAAGTTTCCAGGCGTCTCAGAGTGAACCAAAGCGATGTTGTTCGGACATGGAGGAGGTACAGAGATACAGGAACTGTCGATGACAGGCCTCGCTCAGGCCGCCCAAGGGCTACTACTGTAGTGGATGACCGCTACTTACGGATTGCCGCTCGGAGGAACCCTGACAGCAATGCCACCATGTTGAATAATGCGTTTCGTTCAGCCACAGGACGTCGTGTTTCAACTCAAACTGTGCGCAATAGGCTGCATGATGCGCAACTTCACTCCCGACGTCCATGGCGAGGTCCAGCTTTGCAACCCCGACACCATGCAGCGCGGTACAGATGGGCCCAACAACATGCTGAATGGACCCCACGGAATTGGCATCACGTTCTCTTCACCGATGAGTGTCGCATATGCCTTCAACCAGACAATCGTCGGAGACGTGTTTGGAGGCACCCTGGTCAGGCTGAACGTCTTAGACACACTGTCCAGCGAGTGCAGCAAGGTGGTGGTTCCCTGATGTTTTGGGGTGGCATTATGTGGGGCCGACGTACGCCACTGGTGGTCATGGAAGGCTCCGAAACGGCTTTACGATACCTGAATGACATCCTCCGACCCATAGTGCAACCATATCGGCAGAATATTGGAGAGGCATTTGTCTTCATGGACGACAATTCTCGACCTCATCGTGCACATCTTGTGAATGCGTTCCTTCAAGATAACGACATCGCTCGACTACAGTGGCCAGCATGTTCGCCAGACATGAACCCTATCGAACATGCCTGGGATATGTTGAAAAGGGCTGTTTATGGACGTCTTGACCCACCAACCACTCTGAGAGATTTACGCCGAATTGTCGTTGAGGAGTGGGACAATTTGGACCAACAGTGTCTTGATGAACTTGTGGATAGTATGCCACGGCGAATACAGGCATGCATCAATGCAAGAGGACGTGCTACTGGGTATTAGAGGTAGTGGTGTGTACTGCAATCTGGACCACAAATGCTGAAAGTCTAGCTGTATGATGGTACAACATGCAATGTGTGGGTCTCATGAGCAATAAAACGAGCTGAAATGTTGTTTGTGTTGATCTCTATTCCCTTTGTATTTAACGGTTCCGGAACTCTTGGAACCGAGGTGATGCAAAACTTTTTTTGATGTGTGTAAAAGACTTCAAATTGAAGGTCAATAAGAAAATTGTAGAAGGTGAAAACAAATCTAATAAGGTAATTTCAGGTGTAAGGGAAGATATAATAAAAAGGTTGACTGTTATTCAATCCACTCAAACTAAAAACCATGACAGCATGGAGGATAGGATTCACACTTTAGAAGTCAAGTTCGATCAAGGCAAAACAGAATGAATCGAAATGCGCGAGAAAAAGACTTCTGAAATCAATGAAATCAGAAACCAACTTGAGGGTCTAACATTAGGAGATAGCATAAATGTGGAACATTTAAGGGATCAATTAAAGGCAAATTGGATTACCGATTTTCAAACCACGCTTAATGGGACTGGTTCGACTCCGCATAATATGGAAGGAGGTGACCAACATCAGATTCCTATGGAAGATGGTAGTCCACAGTATCATGTTAATCCGAATTTGAACACAGTTAATCCACGTGTCCAAATATATACGTCACCCATGACAAGTAACAGAGCAGGAGCGTACAATCCGAATTCGTCAGATGGGGCAGTTCATGTGGCGATTATCCGGAATTTTGAGGATACGCCTCGCCGTTTCAATAATCTCGACGGAACGACACCTATTGAATTTATACGGAGTGTGCGTGACTACTTAACTGAATCACACGTGCTACGGGAAAGACAATTACGAGTGGTAGAGCGCTTTATTTCCGATGCACCGCTTCATTGGTACAGGGATTTTAGGCACACATTTGACGACTTCGAGGAGTTTGTCAAAGCGTTTATCAACTGTTTCTGGAGCACGGAAGTGCAGAACAACGTTCGCTCCGAAATCTATTTGAATAAGTACTCTAGTACTGACCCGACCAGTTACTCAGAGTATTTTTCATGCCAGTTAGCGAAATTGAGATTTCTTCAGCCTCCGTTAACGGAAGAACAATTGATAGAGGCGATATCTCGACAGTTTCCAGTGGACGTAAGGAGGAACATAATTTCGTCTGGAGTTACTAGCTTAGCCACCATGGACGACTTGTTGAGGCGTTTAGACTATGTAAGCGCTGTTACAACACCCACAGTCGCTAGAAACAATCGACACGAACCTAGATCCGTGAATACGATTGTCATGGACAGAACGCAGCAAACTGACCAAGTCAAACCAGAGAATATGAATTATTTTCAAATCTGGATCGATTAGGAATAACTATCGAAGGGACGATCGGCAGAACGATCGATACGCAGAACGTAATGAACAACCTTGGCAACGAAAGTATAAAGAAAGGAACTTCTATCGCCGTGATAATGGATATAATCGGAATAAGTATCGTGTTAGTCCGTATAATTCCAATTATAGACCACGCGCAGGGTATAGCGGATACAAGAATTATAGAACTGAGGAATTCGAACGTAATCGGGAAAAACAAAGGCTCAGAAGTGAGCAAGAAAAGTCTAATAATAGAAGAAGAAAAGATTCGGAAGAGAGGAAATTTCAGGATATTGATGATAGAGAGGAAAACAGACCAAGCACTAGTCGTCAGGGGAGCAACGAACAGACCCCTGACGAAGGAAAAAACGGCAATTTCGAAACGCAAATGAGAAATCAGAACCTGACACTTCCATATGAAATAACGATTAATGAAACTGTCAACGTAGCAGATGAGGACCTTCTATATGAAGAAGGAGGGAGAGAGGAAGGAAGACCAATTGAACTACCAGTGATTCAGGTACAAGTAGGAGAGCAACTATGCAGAGCCTTAGTTGATACGGGGGCTATGATTTCGATCATAAGCGAGGATTGCTTCGAAAGATTGAAAAAGGAAGATCCTTTTGTCATATTACCAGCTTCTCCCATGAAAATTAAAGGAGTATGTAAAGACAGGTCAATGAAATGCAAAATTCAAGCTCTGATGAAATTTCGAATCAATAACAAGCTATATGAGAATATATTCATCGTGGTGAGAAACATCAACTTCTATTTAATTATTGGGATTGACTTTATCTCTAAAGCTCAAGCCGTGATTGATATGGACGAAAGACTAATCAAATTTCATGAAGATGCTACAGATGAGGTGGCAATAGAAAAACAAGAGATATATGAAATTAATGAGGATCATCCTAGATAACGTCGTCAATGAAATCGAGCAAGAGAGGGAGCAGTATGCACTCAAAGCCGAGGAATTTGAGGACGTGGAAAAGGAATTTCAAGAATTAATAGAGACATATCATGACGTTTTTGAAGACAAACCCGGTATTATTAAGGATTTTGAATACCAGATAAGGTTAACTGATCAGTCTCCATATCAGGTAAAATTGTACCCAATCCCGCAAAAATATTATGCTGAAGTTAAGGTCATCATTAAGAAGATGGTGCAAGAGGGCATTATTAAAAAACAAGTATCCTCATTCCTAAATCCTACCACGGTAGTATAGAAAGCGAATGGACAACTGCGACTATGTCTAGATGCAAGAAAACTTAACACCAGAATTCTTTTGGAGACCGATCGTCCTCCCAAGATACGTGAACTACTGAAGGAGTTTAAAGGAAAAGCATGCTTCAGTGTGTTGGATCTCACCGCGTCTTTCTATCGAGCAAAACTCGAGGAAGACAGTCGCCAATACACAGCATTTCTCTTCGATCAAACCACGTATGTGTTTTGTAGGGTACCGTTTGGTAGGATTAACAGTGGTCCGACACTTATAAGGGCTCTTGATAACAAGTTAACCGATGCCGTGAAGGAACATGTATTTTGTTATGTCGATGACATCATCGTATCTTCAGTAGGCGGTCAAGAACATCTAGGACATCCTAGACAATTGTTGGACAATCTGAGACAGGCCAATAGCAAGTTGAATTATGATAAATGCAGGTTTATGCATGAATGCATAAATTTCTTGGGGCACGCCCTAGACCAGAACGATTACCACCCCAATACAAAGAAAATTGAAGCGATTACTCAATTCCCCAGGCCTATGAAAATCAAACAATTACGAGAGTTCCTAGGCATGTGCCAATTTTTGTCTAGCCATTGTCCAGGCTATTCAGTTACTATGGCACCACTTTACGAAGTCCTAAAAAAGATCAACAGATGGTAATGGATAGAAGAAACCAACCAAGCTTTCGAAGCGGCTAAGGACATGTTAAGAAATTGTATTAAATTAGAATACCCAGAGTTCTATAAAAGTGTTTTATATCGAATCTGATGCATCCAGGATAGGCATAAGTGCAGTGCTCTATCAGAAGGATAGCGAGTGCAAGAAGCACTACTTAGATTTTCATAGTAGGAAGTTGAAGAACCATGAACGAAACTACTTCACTACTTCACACTTGCATTCATTTCTGCTTTGCAGCAATGGAAGAAGACACTGATGGGTTATCAAGGGGTTATCGTTACTGACCACAGAGCGCGTCAGTTTATGCTGAAAAATGACTTATCCAGTGACAGGTTGACAAGATGGACATTGTTCCTTCAACAGTTCAATGCCACCATCGTGCACCAGCCTGGTAAGGACAACCTGTAAGCTGATGCCCTTTAAAGGAATCCTTCCAATAACATCCAGATTAACACTGGGCAGTTGGAGAGGGAACATGTGGCTACCCTTGAAAAGCTAATGAAGATAGCAGTGTCACAGAAGAGACACAACCCAACTAGACTTACGTACAGATTTTTGAAAGGGTATATGGATGACTCCGATCCAAGCTATCATCAGGTTAGAAAGCGTTCTGTGAGGTATCTGATCTGTAACGATACTGTGTGTAAATATATCGACAGGGAGAGGACGAAAGTTAGGATTATAGTCCCTCCAAAGATCACCACGAGTCTAATATGGTTAGCTCATAACATCACTGGACATGGAGGTGTGGATAATATGTTATTGGAAACATTTACATGGACCAGGATGAGAGAATCCGTAGCAGACGTAATAAAAACATGAAAGGAGTGCCAACGAGGGAAATACTCCTCAGCTTTATCAAAGGAGGAACCTCGAGCCATCATTCCTTCAGGGCCGAGAGAGCTGATGGCATGTGACCTCTTTGGTCCTTTCCCGAAGGGGGCTAGGGGAAATCAATTTCTCGTAGTTACTGTCGATGTGTTTTCCAAGTACGTGACCCTTGATCCCATCCAGAAAGCCACAACTACTCAAGCCCTTAGTCGGTTGGAGAAGAGAGTATCTCCTAAAGTCGGGAAGCCAGAATCACTCTTATAGGACCACGGAACTCAGTTCACGTCTCAGGAGTTCGAGGTGGCCATGAAAAGATTGGGCATAAGGCATGTGTTCTCCAGTATACGTTACCGGAGTCGAACATCTCGGAACGTATAATGGGAGAGATTTCAAAGTACGCTCGCATATGCTGCCCGGAGGGTCATGCGAGCTGGGTTAAATTCGTGCCACTTATGGAAGGGTGCATGAACTCCACTTTCCGCGAAAGCATCGCAGATGTGCCTATGACTGTGCACTTAAATACAAAACCCATCAGAGCATGGAGTGAAATCACCAACTATATTCCCAGAGATGTAGAATTAACAAGGGAAGAACGGATAGACTCTGTTCGTGAAAACCTCATGGACGCGGCCGAGAAACGGCAGAAGCGTATTAAACATAAACGCTACCGTCCGCCGTTCAGAAGGGACGATCTAGTCTTGATAAGAAGACCTACGAAAGCAGATGTGCTAAGGAAGAAGTACACAAAATTTGCCTATGTCTTCCACGGTCCACATCGCATTTCACGTGTTTTTTGGTAATAATTGTTATGAAGTCACTAGTCTGAATGGAAGAGAAACCATTGGGCGCTTCAACGCAATAAACATCAGGAAATATTTCAAGAAGGCAATATAAAAATATGAGAATGATGATCCATCGTCTGTATAAATATGTTTTTGGTATACATAAAGACTGTTCCGCCTTTAAGTAGGATGTCAAGGAGGAATATGTACCCTCATTCTCATGAGCAGAATACATTTTATTCTAGCACAACAGGTAACTTAGTTGGAAACCCAGAGGGCGATTCATACACAGATGTTTCACGGCCCAGGGATACTTGAGGTCGGTTACGCCGAGCAAGCCCGAGCGCATGCGTTGGCAGAGCTGACGTCACAGCTGGATGGTCAATGGCATTGATTATATCGACCGCCGCCAAGAGATTAATTATGCCTATAAAACAGGAATCAAAGCTTCATATATGTTTTGAAGCATTATGCTATGTTCGTCATAATAGCAGGTAACGGATTATGAAGTACTCTCATGTAATTGAAACCACAGGAACATGGAAAATATGATTACTGTACTTCATGGTTGTAAATTGTAAGTCCAGGTAGAGCAGCGATCGAGGAAGCTGTAGCTCGTTCAAGTGTCTGCTGGTGAGTGGCAGCAGACCGCAGTTTGTCGCCCTAAGAGCCACATCCAGATTTGGGCCGGTGATAAAACGATTATATCACGTGACTCGTGAGTGTTAAGTCCGTTTCATATAATATGTACAATCCTTGTACGTTTTGAAGATTCCAATGACGAACGGGACTTCACTTATTTTACGCATATACTATTGCGGACGAATGAGCAGTACAGTATTCCAGAACTGATGACTGTTCTTTATAAGCAAGTAATGTGCTGTTCTCTTGAACACAATACTTGGCTATTACAAGCTTGAAGACTAATTCCAAAAGCAAGCACAGTTTGCCGTGTTGGAACTTGAAACTGTAAGCACATATTTTGTGGCCAGTTGAGACAGTGAATGTTAACAATCGTGAAGTGACTTATCATACAATTGCATGGACATTGTACTAATTGTATTAATATTTACAGACATTGAAATCTGCTCTCATGACATTTCGACCACGTTTATTAACCGGATGTCGGGAGGAAGGATTATAATGTGTTATATTAATTTAACCATGGCTGGTTAAACGCAGGAAACATGAGTGTCACTGTTCGGGTGGAGTTACGAACATTCTCGCTGCAACCGGCATAGCTTCACGCGTTTTGAGTGTCTGCCAGCACAGCTGTTCGATGCTAAGTGCGTTGTGTTACGCAATGATACACTACCGGGGGGGGCTATTGAACTTTCAACTCAAGCCGAAGTGAAGATCGTTTCCCTACGATTAGACGGACAATCACCTGTGTTGAAAGGAGCTTTCTGTAGAGTGGTAGCTGACAGTTCAACCAGGATGGGAGATATCCTGAAGACCAGCTAGAGCCAGGGGAGAGATGTCTGGTGTTCCGGGGTTCGGTTCTCATTACTCTCGAGGATCTATACCATTGCCATATGTAAGGAAGGAATCGTTATGAAGGGCATGTCATTGTTCTCCTGTGAGCTCCAAGAATCATCAAAGGTACATAAAAAGTCCCATTAATCGTAGTAAAGTATTAGCATTATAAAGGTGTCATGTTGTCACATTTTGTAGGGTTTTTAGTAGCATGTCTAAGAGAAGAGTTTAGGCTTGATAATCTTGTCAAGACTGATTCTATTCTAGACAGGGTTTTGATCCTAGTAAAGGATGCACCTATTTTTTATTAAATGCATTGTTGTTTGAAATTCTAGTCATTGTAAATTCAAGTTATTTAATTGGAAATTTATTTAATGTAGAGAAGAGGAACCAGTAGGTCAAGATTCTTCATTCCAAGTGTTTTTGATAGTGAATGAACACTCGTAATATGTCTATTTAAGACATTATTCAATTTTGGTACACTCATATTTGAGCTACAATTATGGTTCAACTCCAAGAACTGTTATACACTCGAAAGTTGGATTTCAACATTCAGATTTATTATTAAAAATTTTGTTGAAAGCTTGTTAAAGCTATTGTGAGTGGAGAAGGTGGATTCTTTTCGTTTTTGTTAGGAATTTCTATTCTGTTCTTTTGGCAGATAGACGCCTATAGTGTTTCTAACCGATCAATTGGAGTGCTAATTGTCATGATTACCCTGACCGGTGTTGCAGGACACTATTCGTCGTCCTTGAATCCTTTTGAGTAGAGTTATTCCGACATTTGGCTTGATCTATTTTATTTCTTCAGTGACATTTTGAGATTTTGAAACACGATAGCTACGCTTCGTTAGATATTATTGAGATCCATAGTAGATGGATAATATACACGTTATATCTAGACAGTTTTGATTAATGAAGACATTGATGAACATTCATCCTATATATTAACTTGAATACCAGATTAGATTTATGTGGAGGAAGATCTATCGCCAGATTTGTGATTATAATTAAACCTATTTAAAGCAACGTATTTTGATCACTATGAATAATGTAAGATTAAATGAAACAAAGATTAATATTGATAATTAAAATGTAACGAAATCTGTATAATTCTAGCAACACTATTCTTAATGTGAATTTGAGCTGTTAATTAAGCCTAGTTATGGAATTCTTCGTTCACCAACGAAGGTGATTATTTAAGGCATTGATTTAAAGTAATGCAATGTTTAATGGTTATATGAATGATCAGTGCAGCATAATATGTGATAATGAGGCCATGTAGAGGCTACTGTCGTTATTTGTCGAAAGGATATTCAGAGAAATATTCCGTCTTGTGAAATGAATTACAATCAACTATGATGGATTTTTGAAACCAAGTGTAATTATTGCCTAGGGCATTGAAATTTCAGAATATTCCATGTGAATATTTTGTTGCGAAGAATCATGCTTTTCATGCATGGATAATTAAATCTACTTTGTAGGATTCCACATCCTGGAATCATTGCAATGCCTATCAGGTTTTATAATCATCCCTATCTTTGATTTGGTGATGATAGTTTATTATAGGTGTCTGTTAATAGAAAATCGACTTAGCTTAATTGCTTGGCCAGATGAATTTGATAAAATACAATATTTTAAGAAACCACAAATCGAATAGAACACTGATGGAAAGTGTCAGTTCTGAAACTTGCAAGGAACACTCAGAAAAGTGTTACACCATAAATGTAAATATGTATTATAACATTTTTAAGGGTATTAAGTTTTGTATAGGCAATTAAGTCCTATAAATGTGGAATTTCTAAAACTATTTCATTGGTTTTTCAACATTGCTGTTGGATCATAAAAGATTGTTCATGTTTAAATCATGGTGAAATGCATTCATTTCCAGTGGTGGCTGGGGACTGGCATTTATACTCAATTATAATGAATACTTCAGTTTGAAGTTAGGCACTTCGCCTTTGTCTTAAATATAGTGACTTCCACTATATTCTTCGTTTTCTTGAATAAATCATTTTAGTTAATTTTAAATCTTCGCAGTGTGATGTTTTATAGAAATGATAAGAGTACACGTTAAGAAGGCCAGTGGTGGATATTTCGGTGTTTTCCACACCAGAGGTTACGTCTTTTCCTAATTCTCGTGCTTTTGAGCTGCTCTTTGGTCGTTTACCGCGGTATTTCTTAACGTAGTCTCAGTTAGGAATTCCTGTATCCCATTATCCTCGTCACTTGTTGGTAGAATCTGGGGGGTTTCTAGCCGGGGTTTTCAGGTTCTACGATCCAGTTACCATCTAGGGATTCCAACAAGCTGATGGTAGGTATTTGCGGGTACAGTACCATCCCGGTATTAGCCTGGAGTAGGAGTGGGAAACCACGGAAAGCCTCTTCAGGTTGGCTGATGTAGGAATGGAACTCCCTCTTCTCAGTTTTGCTTAACTAGGCTGAGTGTAGCCCGTTCCAGCCCTCAGACCAGAATTGAATTTCTTGGCGGATCCGGGAATCGAACCTCTGCTTCCACCGTGACAACGGGCAACTTCGAGCGCTTCGGTATACTACTGATCTGTACATGATAACATAATATATATAACTGTTATTAACTCTTTGAGCAAAGTAAGCGAAGGGGAATGGTTTGGGGAAGAGATTTTTTACTTAAATAAATAAAAAGTATCTTAAGTCATATCACTGAAAGCATTGTGCCAGTATTTATAGTGGGACTATGCACCTCTGTATATACCGGATGAATCAGTTGCCCCTAGTAATATTGTATGATGCAGTCCAACTAACTCGTGTTGTCAGAAGGTCGATATTTCTCTGCTTGCATCCCGTATGTTTCTAATGCACTGCAAGCATATCCCGCAAACGATACTGAACCCTATTATTTTCCCCTCGTATTAGGCTGTAGGTACATCGAGAGAAAAATAATAGTGCTCAGTATCGCTTGCAGGATATGCTTGCAGTGCATTAGTACCATACGGGATGCCAGCAGGGAAATATCGACCTTCCTGATAACATAAAGCTCACATTTCTCCAATATAAATTATTGTATGCGAGTCAAACTTTGCGTAACAAATACATGAGAGAACCGTGCTGGCGTTACGGTGCATTAGGGTTTGAAATGATGTATAGCTGCCGACCTAGGCACACTGATCTACAATGTTACACATGTTTTCTCATGTCACTGCAGTCGGCTGTTAAAACAATAAGTTATTTCTAGACGACTATACGTCACCTAAATATGTAGGTCGTCTCATATTTTTATAACTTTCACACACACTAGTTGGAGATCACCGCTGTAATCATGCAATCTAGTGCAGTCTGGCTGTACTGGTAAAACTCACCTCCTGTGCTCAAGGATGAGTGTTCGAATATCGACACTGTCAGTTGGCATTTAAGAGAAACCAGTGACAGTAAACAGAGTCTCTAAAAATCACGGCAGTTCAAAGGGACATAAACTCATATTGTTATAATAATAATTATAATAATTATTATTATTATTAGGATGTCTCGTAAGTTATGTCGTATTTAAGGTTGGTGTATAAGATAGAACTGGTTTTCTTTGGTTCGCCAATGCTATTTACAGGAGGCCATGACTGGAATTGCGTATATTGCGAGAATGTATCATCAAAAGATACCATATATCGCCAGATTAAGAAACTTGGAAAATCAAACAGAAGCTGTAGATCTGTCTGTACCTCATGAATTGACCCTTGAACAGGCTCAACGTCGAGTGGGTATATGTGTCGTCAGCTGATCGGTAACCCCATGGATGATAGATTTATCAGGAGAAATGTCACATGTGATGAAAAATGGGTCTATTACCGCAACGCTGACGTCTCGAAACAGTGGCTCAGTCCCTGTCAACCTGCCAAGTCATCGTTAAAAAGGATCGGTTCGGCCCCAAAGTGATGTTTTGTGTCTGGTGAAATTTTGAAGGAGTGATTCACTGGGAGATTGTTCCAAACGTGCGTGCATTCAATGCAGATCTTTATTCTCAACAACTGGAACGAGTTCATTAAATTTTGAGACGGAGATACCCAGCATTAGCTAATCGAAATAGAGTTCTCTTGCAGCAGGACAATGCGAGATCTCATACTGCATGACATACATTCAGGTATTGGAAGGAGTCGAATTTCTACCACATCCAGCATACAGCCCTTATCTTGCGCCTTCATTTTATTATCTTTTTCGATCCATTGCCCATTTCTTGCGTGGAAGAAATTTCGAAAACATTGACACTCAGAGACTGGTACCGTCGCGGGATAAGAAACCTCGCTGAAAGATGGTCCAAGCCCATAGCATCTGATGGTCTCTACTTTGAAGAATTGTTTAATTTCTTGTCAGAAAGCTTTCCAAATAAAATCATTTTTATGATACGATATTACTTATGAGACATCTCCCATATTATTTTCATTATTAATATCAGAACCCAACTTAACTGAGGAGTTTCCATTTTACATAAGATGTCAAATCATTTAGTATAAACAATGCACATTATAATCATTCTTCTAATTGTCCTCAAAATAGTAGAATTTAATTTGGATAAGAAAATTGTAATGTTGATTAAATATTCTTCACCATATGAAATGTTTGAGGCGTGGAAGGATCCATGCAAATCTTGCAAATTACAAGCTATCGCTGAAAATGATCATAAACATCATAATAGTCACATTCCTTCCAAGTCTAATGAAATCTTTATACGTACTGTGGGGTAGATAACCTCAATGTTTTAGTGCATAATGCATCAGTCACCACCGTAACATAACTGTTGTTGTTTCATTTGAGGGGCTTGGATATCGTGGTCATTAAGCTCCGTTTACTTGGGTGAGTATATAATTTTTAGTCCGATAACCAGTGTTTTTATGAGGTCTGTAGTAGTGTGTGTATTTGTAATTCAGGTGGAAATTGGGAAGGAGGCGGTCATGGCCTTACGTTAGGAACCATACCGACATTTGCCCGGAGTAGAAGTGGGAAACCACGGAGAACCACTTCGAAGATGGATGATGTGGGAATTGAACCCACCTCTTCTTATTTTTGCCTCACGAGGCAGAGTGTACTCCGTTCCAGCCATCAAACAAGAATTAAATTTCTCGGCAGAGCCGAAATTGAATCCGGTTTTCTGGGGCAACAGCCAAGAATACTAGCCGGTACAACGCGAGGTGGTCATAACATTAAACTGAATGTCCCTCAACAAGGTGTGTGTGCTCTTGGCAAGTTAGAAAGACCGATTTCATTGGTGGATATTGATTTAACATTTTGATATTGGTGAACATCTTTAATAAATTGCAACGCTAAATCCCAGCGTTGGAGGAAGCACACGATGTGAAAATGAAACAAGTACTGGAAATTAAAAAGAAATGTCTTGCAGTAGGTTACAAGCAAGAGTTACTGCATTCAGGAAGTACCAATTACAAGTAGAAGTACTGAAAAAGTATTAATTCCGTTACCTGATATCCCTGCGTTTAGACCTGAATTCAGAAGCACTTGAAGGGTTTCAATCCAAGGTTACTCACTCACATGAGTATTCTTAGAAGTTCCTGCGTCAAGCCAATGTCGGGCCGAATCACAAGTAAAGTAATTTCCTGCTCCACACAATAAAAGCATTGTATGGCTCGTATAAACTCGCCCACCTGGCTTTCTGGTTGAGAATAGCCTCAGGGTATGGAATCAACCTACCGCAATTTACTATATACAGTACTTAAGTATTGCTGTCGTGTGCGTACACATAAATACAGTCTGTACTTCCCCGTAATATTTAAAATTTAAATACGACCAGTTTCCGATGCATTTTAACATCATCATGAGAAATATGTAACCAACATAACACAGTTACATAGCACGTCCTTCGAAGGCTTGGACAAGTAGGATGAGAGCTTTGGGTGTAGTAGATCATTTAGACAAAACACGCGAAAAGCAGATAGCGTAAGAAAACAAGGCCTTGATGTCTAGAGGAATGCCCCTCAGTATATCACCACCCTCGGTTATCGCCCACGATGAGCAACGAACATACTGTAGATTCAAATCAAAATAACAGGGAGGCAATACTCATGAACTCCAACATATCGACTCTAAATGTGTATACTACATGGAGGACACATGTTGTGCTTCGGCATGCAGTATGTTCAACAAAGTTCCTCTAATATTATTCAAGCCGTTTCTTAAAACTTCGCCCAGTTGAATTGACACATACAACAACGTAGCCTGCATAGCTCAAGGTTGGACAACTTCCCGATTCAGTTCCTGTTCTTTTCGATTGAACTTAAATTCTTTTGGGATTAAAATGTGGTTCTGAAATAGTTTTATTTTATTACTTCATTTTCCTACGTAGGCTAAATCACTTGGTCTGTTTCTCTTCCACTATCAGGGAATGTAAACCTCTTAGGGTATCTCCTCTGTCTACTCCATAACCGCTTGTCACTGAGGACACTTGTTCATAGCAATTCGTTTGGTGGCTAATAATAATAATAATAATAATAATAATAATTCAGTGTTGAAATCACAGTATTCAGTACTCACAAGGCGAAGCAACATGTTGTGAAATACAGCATGTTTGTTACTGAAAATGAGTTGTTGTTGATTCATTTTTTTTTATTTTTTTTACTAGTTTCTATGTATTTGTTTCCAGTATTTGGTTTCTTTTATGAGCCTCCGTGGCTCAGGCGGCAGCACGCCGGCCTCTCACCGCTGAGTCCGTGGTTCAAATCCCGGTCACTCCATGTGAGATCTGTGCTGGACAGAACGGAGGCAGACAGGTTTTTCTCCGGGTACTCCGGTTTTCCCTGTCAACATCTCATTCCAGCAACACTCTCCACTATCATTTCATTTCATCTGTCATTCATTTAATCATTGCCCCAGAGGAGTGCGTCAGGCCTCGGCAGCCGGCACAGTGCATATCCTCGCCGCTAGATAGGGGCTTCATTCATTCCATTCCTGACCCGGTCGGAGACTGGAAGCAGGCTGTGGATTTTCATTTCATTTGGTTTCTTTTATACATGAAGACGTCACAAACACCCAGTCCCCGACCAGAGGAATTAACCAGAGGAGATCAAATTCCCCATGGCCCAGCCGGGAATCGAACCCGGGATCCTTCCTGCTAGAGCCTAGCACGCTAATCTATTAGCCACGGAACCGGACTATTCATTGAGCGGCTTTGCAACATCGTGGTCATGTAGCCCCGTGTACTTGGGTGTGTGCAGTTTGTGTGATAACCTGTGTTATTGGGATGTCTGTACAAATGTGTGTGTGTTAGTAAATTGGACATAGAATTGGGAAGGAGGCGGCCGTGGCCTTAATTTAGGAACCATCCCGGCATTCACCTGGAGTAGTAGTGGGAAACCATGGAAAACCACTTCTAGGATGGTTGAGGTGGGAATCGAACCCAGACGCCACGGTGACAGCCAAGAGTGCTAGCCACTACGCAACGAGGTGGACTAGACTAACAATGACCTTGTTTAGTGTTGTGAAAAGACGTGTGAACTGTTGAAAGAGGTGCTTAAGAATCGTAATATAACTCCAAGCATGAAGTCCCTAAATCTGGAGGATAAAAACACTTGTTACAATATGTATCCGGAAATGCTTGGTTCCGAGTTATGGAGATATATCTATGACAAGTACCTTCTCACATTTTCTAAAGGAGATGTCCACCACCTATATGAATTCATGCGTACTGTGGCCTTGAAGAGACGATCCTCATTTCTGGAGTATTACGCATTTTCTCACAACCAACCACAAAGCAGATAGCGTAAGAAAACAAGGCCTTGATGTCTAGAGGAATGCCCCTCAGTATATCATCACCCTCGGTTATCGCCCACGATGAGCAACGAACATACTGTAGATTAAAAACAAAATAACAGGGAGGCAATACTCATGAACTCCAACATATCGACTCTAAATGTGTATACTACATGGAGGACACATGTTGTGCTTGGGCATGCAGTATGTTCAACAAAGTTCCTCTAATATTCTTCAAGCCGTTTCTTAAAACTTCGCCCAGTTGAATTGACACATACAACAACGTAGCCTGCATAGCTCAAGGTTGGACAACTTCCCGATTCAGTTCCTGTTCTTTTCGATTGAACTTAAATTCTTTTGGGATTAAAATGTGGTTCTGAAATAGTTTTATTTTATTACTTCATTTTCCTACGTAGGCTAAATCACTTGGTCTGTTTCTCTTCCACTATCAGGGAATGTAAACCTCTTAGGGTATCTCCTCTGTCTACTCCATAACCGCTTGTCACTGAGGACACTTGTTCATAGCAATTCGTTTGGTGGCTAAATAATAATAATAATAATAATAATAATAATAATTCAGTGTTGAAATCACAGTATTCAGTACTCACAAGGCGAAGCAACATGTTGTGAAATACAGCATGTTTGTTACTGAAAATGAGTTGTTGTTGATTCATTTATTTTTATTTTTTTACTAGTTTCTATGTATTTTTTTCCAGTATTTGGTTTCTTTTATACATGAAGACGTCACAAACACCCAGTCCCCGACCAGAGGAATTAACCAGAGGAGATCAAATTCCCCATGGCCCAGCCGGGAATCGAACCCGGGATCCTTCCTGCCAGAGCCTAGCACGCTAATCTATTAGCCACGGAACCGGACTATTCATTGAGTGGCTTTGCAACATCGTGGTCATGTAGCCCCGTGTACTTGTGTGTGTGCGCAGTTTGTGTGATAACCTGTGTTATTGGGATGTCTATACAAATGTGTGTGTGTGTTAGTAAATTGGACATAGAATTGGGAAGGAGGCGGCCGTGGCCTTAATTTAGAAACCATCCCGGCATTCACCTGGAGTAGTAGTGGGAAACCATGGAAAACCACTTCTAGGATGGTTGAGGTGGGAATCGAACCCAGACGCCACGGTGACAGCCAAGAGTGCTAGCCACTACGCAACGAGGTGGACTAGACTAACAATGACCTTGTTTAGTGTTGTGAAAAGACGTGGGAACTGTTGAAAGAGGTGCTTAAGAATCGTAATATAACTCCAAGCATGAAGTCCCTAAATCTGGAGGATAAAAACACTTGTTACAATATGTATCCGGAAATGCTTGGTTCCGAGTTATGGAGATATATCTATGACAAGTACCTTCTCACATTTTCTAAAGGAGATGTCCACCACCTATATGAATTCATGCGTACTGTGGCCTTGAAGAGACCATCCTCATTTCTGGAGTATTACGCATTTTCTCACAACCAACCACAAAGCGTAATACTACATACCATCCAGATGTCTTAGGTTCGATTTAAATCTAGGTAAATGGGGTTGGAACTAGGAACACCCAGCTTCGTGAGGGCAACAGAGAAAATAAATGTTATCGAATCCACCTTTCGGTCGTCCTAGAAGTTATTTTCCTGGTTTTCCTCGTCTAATCAGGGTGAATGCGGGAATGGTACTTACCGCAAAGCCATGGACGGCACCTCCGCTACACTAGCCCCAAATAAAAGTACACACACAAAACCACAGCCACCACAATAACACAGGCTATCAGGCAAATTCCAAACATCCAATTTCATGTTGCTAATGACCTTGATATCCATGCTGTTATATGAAACAACGCTAACATTCCCTATCCTATCTGTAAAATATTCTGATACCCAGTATATCGTATTAATCGATGATAAATGCGATTCATGTGATAGATGTTGTTGCTGATTTATTTTAGGGACTTTGCGACATCGAGTGCATGTAGCCCCGTGCACTAGGGTGTGTCTGGATGTGTCTGATAACCTTTGTCATTGTGATGGTTGTACTAGAGTGTGTATTTACAATTGGGATTGGGTGGGAGGCGGCCGTGGCTTTGGTATTTGCCTGGAGTAGAAATGAGAAACTATGGAAATCCACTTCAAGGATGGCTGAAGTCGGAATCGAACTCACCTCTTTTCAGTTCTGCCTCACGAGGTTACATTCCAGCCCTCAGACCAGAACTAAAAGTTTTGGTAGATGCCACCTTTTCGTCAATTTTTGACCCCTCATACATACACGCGGCTGGCCCCGTGGCGTTTGGATAGCGCGCCTGCCTCTCACCCGGAGGCCCTGGGTTCAATTTTTGAAACTGACGCCAAGGCTGGAATGGGGTGCACTCGGCCTCGTGAGGACAATTGAGTAGCTGTCTGACAGTGAGGCAGTGCCCCGGTCACGACAGCCAAGATTAACGGCCGAGGGAACCCGATGCGCTGACCACGCGTCACCCCCAATTTCTGCAGGCCTAATAGCTGGGCTTGCGGTCGCTTGGTAGGCCTAGGCCCTTCATGGGCTGTAGCATGGTTGTAGTTACACCATGGGCTGTAGTGCCAGGGGTTATTTGTTATGTTATGTTATGTAATCACGCGTAACCATCGCCCCCACCCCCTTTCCATGTATTACTTAATCGCATAGCAATAGCCTACCTAATATTTCTGATTTAGTCACGATTTATCCACGGCATATAAATAAATATAATACGAAACACGATGTAAAAAGATCAATTTCTGTAAAGAAAAATATATAACGCTGAGTTGCTTCGTGTGCAAAAAGAGCACTAGAAATGTACGAATAATTGACGAAAGTCCTACTTTATTTTTAATCAAAAATATTTTTGAACCTCTTTATGACCTGAATAGAAGTATTCTTTGGCTTTCCACGTGCCTTCCGTCAGTGCGGCTGGAAGCCATGTCGAGCGTAACATGAGTTGAATTTTGTTACTTGTTAAGTGATTACGAAATCATTTCGTATACCCCTCCCTCTCCCCGCACTTCATCAACGTATTCACCTTCGAACCCGCCATGAATCGAACCCGAGCTTCCTCGGTGATAGCCAAGAATGCTACGTGGTGCACTTATGAGACAGAGTTTCCACTCGTGAAGGTAGTTAACCAGACCTTGTTTTACACATGCTCTCCCGGCAGGATGTTTACCTGTTGCTTCGGTATTTATTGTTCCCCTACTTGCCACTCTCGTCCTCCACGTCTTGCGGCGTGTCCCGCGCATGCGTTAAGTATTGGAGGTGGCCTAACCTTCAGGCTTCAGCCACTTCCTGTTTGCGTTAGTGAGTGTTAACATGTTTAAACAGCATAAACAGTGGCAGCATTCCAATCACCACTTTCCTCACAGCGTATTATTACCGTCAGACGTGAGGTCACTGAGGTTTGTGTTGCGAGCGTAAGCCCTGATCTGTCATGCGCGAGTATGTATTGTTATCGACCTTCCATTACAGTCATTTCCAAGAAAATTTAAAAAATATTCTCCCATTGGAACGTGTGTTTTCAGAAATGTATACTTTAGACAGTTTTTCTTGTTGTTAGCCTTTGTGTACCTATTTCATTAACAGTGTACGTGCTCTTTAACAGCCATCACATTGATAAATTAACGTTCGTTGTTCCGTAATTCAATATTTATTCATTCTAGCACGGGGTGTGTTTAAATGCCTTATTACTCATAATTACTGGCTGAGTGGCGCAGCGGTAACGTTCTCGTCTGCTGTTCCCAAGGTTGCAGGATCGAATCCTGGCGCAGTCAGTTGGCATTTGAGGGTGCCCGAATGCGAGGGAGCCGTGTCAGCAGATTTGCTGGCACGTTAAAAATCCCCTTCGGGGCAAATTACCGGCACCTCGGTGCACGGCGTCTCAAGGAGCCGCAGTAGTTAAGAGGAACGTGGACCCAATAATAAAATTATAATTTCTCATACTCAAAAGATAGTTTACCTTGTTGACTCTCTTGCCATGTGGCTTTGTGTGTATCAATTTTAAGTGACATTTTCGTATTTAAGTATTTTCAATAAATGTATAGCCTACAGTATGTCATTACTTGGCCAAATGAAATGCCCATTTGGAATTATATATTAGTTCCATTTAAAAACTGCAAAATAGATAATTAATGCATCTATGTTTCATAGCAGAATAATGCAACTATATTGAAAATGAAGGTCTCTCCCCCACCCCATAATTTAAAAAATTCTCTATAAGAATTAAGTAAATTACATAAATACAGTCAAGTATTTGTCTCATCAAAGCTACTAAAACTATTCTAAGTTGCATTGAGGCAACAATGAGATGTTTAGATTAAATAGGAGCATGTTCATTTTGTAATTTATCTACCAAATAACGCCCCATAACTTCTTTCTCATTTTTTTTTTTTTTTTTTTTTGAATTGCACTAGAATATTTGGTATACATTTCAAGAAAATAGAATAACTTGCAATGAAATGTCATCAAAAGTGTGGGTGAATACCATAATTGGTCGACCGAGGTTAGACCATTGAGCCACCGAAACGTTAATAAAGGGTTAAGTGACTGAAGCTAGGCCCTCTAGTAACCTAATTTAAGAGCGCAGATCAGGGTCTACCAGGTCGGGGATGTGTTGTGTATCACGCCTGATTTGAAATGCGGGTGCCTACGTTCTGTGGTCTCTGGATATGTATTGCGACTCCGATTCCCGGCTCTGCCACGGAATTTTATTCTGGTATAAGGGTTGGAACGGCGTTCACCCAGCCTTGGGAAGAACTTAGATGAGGTGGGTTCGATTCCTACCTCAGCCATCTTAGAAGTGGTTTTCCATGGTTTCCCACTTCTGCTCCAGGAAAATGCCAGTCTGTTTCATAACTTAAGACCACAGACGCTTACTTCCTAATCCTAGATGCGGTTACAAATACACACACTACTACAGCCATCAGAATTTCACAGGTTAAATTCCACACACACACCCAAGTACTCGCGGTTACACAACAACAGTACCTGTAAAATGTAATGACATCAAATTCATATAGCGGCGTGAAGGTGCAGTGGCTAACCTGCGAACTGATTCCAATTCCCGGCTAACGCATGTGAAATTCTCGTTTTGAAATGTATCGTCCTGTGGTTCTGATTCCACGTAAAATGGAAGTTAAACTACAAGTTTTTCAAATTCACATAGGCTCGTTTTAATCTGTTAAACTAAGTAATATGCATGTCACTTGGGTTACTAATGCAGTGACTGTCACAAGCGAGAAGAAAGAATGGGTCTGTGGCTATTGCCGGTAACGTGGGATTGAGAACGATCGTTATCAATATTCCTGATTAACGAGCAGTACCTTGTTGTGTAAAGGTACAGAGGCGCACGTTAAAGATAGGCTGTTTGTCCATTCTAGTGACAGGAAACCAGCCTACGTCATTTGTATCTTAATAATAATAATAATAATGTTCTTTACGTCTGTTTTAACAACTGCGACTTTTGGAGATGCTGGGGTGCCAGAATTTTGTCCGGAAGGGGATCTTTAACGTATCAGTAATTCTACTATACGGCTCCTTCGCATTTGCGCACCCTCAAATGCCAACTGACTACGCCAGGATTCGATTCTGCAACCTTGGACACAGCAGGCGGGAACGTCAGACAAATTCTACACACCCCCAAATACACGGGATGAAATGAACACGATGTCCAAGCCACTAAATGGAACAACAAAAACAATAACAACAAAATTATCGTATTTGAAGCCATTTTTCAGTGTTACCTTAAAAATCGAAATTAGTGCTTTTCAGTCGGTCAACACGATTGTACCCAATTGTAATGGGTGTATCCCTGAACCTCAAAGAAATGTACATGAAATTAATAAATACCTACATTCACTAGGATGACCAGTTGGATTGTCAAGCGATCATCATCAGATCCTTTGCACTTATGTCGTTTAACAACAACTAAAGATAATGTAATATACCAGATAACTATTAATTTAATTACATTTAATAGGCAAAGATAAATTTTGTAATATCAGTACTGACATCTAAATGGTATTACCCCATTCCCTCCCCATTGAATATTGATGCCAGCAGAGCAAACGTGACGTTAACGAACTCTTCTTAAAAATAAATATCGGAGTATTTTTAAGCACTATGCGCTTGCTTGCACCCTCCATAATAACTCAGCTCGGCAATGAAGGCTGTACTGTTCATTACTTCCTTTGAAACATTTTAAAAGTGCTGACAGTTTACAAATCCTGGAAGTTTTACGTTCTGACTTTATTTTGCACATTCTCTTGTGTTCATCACTGGAATAATTTCGCACTTGAACATTTGAGAAGCATAAATAAGTCCCAGATAAGCAGTTGTTACTCATCATACTGATTTTCATTTGGAGCTCGCTTTCCCCAAAGTTGAAAAAAATATTTTCCAGGTTGTCAAAACAATGTCCCCCCCCTTCAAAATGACGGTCATTAACCACCGTTCAAAAACGTTCCGCCTATTGTGTCAATAACCTTGGTGCTGTTATTCGTCTCACGTCAGTGGCGCCCGGAGACTTGGAATGTAGCAAACGTTGGTCAGCACTCATCAACTCCCCTTGGAAAGTTTCACTGTATTAATGTTGAATAAACACAATAAGAAGTAAACTACATAAAACTTGTAAAATAACAGCGTTAATATCAGGGCTGCCAAAACGCTGGCAAGGGGTGTGAAAAAATCTGATAAGAGCACAAAAAGGCAAGCAGTTGTTAAAAAATTATAACCATCAAGCCAATAACCTTAATATTATACAAGTGGTATTCAGATTTGTGGTGAATGGTTGAGAAATAGGTGGAATATTTTTTGGCATGGGCAAAGGAATTCTGACAGTAGGATTGATTATGATCCCCGTCCTTGACTCTGAATGGCTACCGTATTAATACGTTTAGTGCTTCCGATTTCCAAGATCTCATGCATTTCTTCATGAGAGTACACGTGAAAATATGCCCAAACTGAGGAGGAGTTACGGTACTGTCCAGCTGCTAGCACTTGTACATAACCCATATCATTCGAGGAGATGTAGGTCCTGTTGTGTTGTCTGAGCACTAGCTGAGCATCTATTAGCGAAGGGCAAGATAGCTCCTAGTTCGCCATTTGTAACAGAAGCCGAGCCCATGCATCTAAGCTAAGAACTTAAGCTCGTTGTATTTACTAGCTTAGATAATTGAAAATGTTAATAACATATTGTCAAAATAGAGTGGTTAGTCACAAGTTGAAGGAAAGCAGCTGGTATACCACACAAACTGTTTTGTTGACACTGATTACTACAAGATAATGATTATTAAGAGCAGATGCTTAGTTTCATACTTATAGGAACTAAGGACACAGACTATGTCACTTAGCTGCAAAATGCATTCAAATAGCCTAGTCACTGATTTGTGTCATGTGGTCTAAAATTTCTAATTTTGATTTATTCAATTTTAATATGAACGCTCTAGGTAATTGATTCCCGATAAGGTGTCACCTAATTGAGGATCTAATTGTCAAAGCAATATTTAAACATGTGGCTTCTGAGATTTCCAAGTTGATAGTTCAGAATTTGAGTCATTAACATCATAGATATGTTCTTAAGGTATTACTGTTCTTATAAACAAATATAATTTATAATGGAAACAATTAAGGTGTTCTCATGCTCAAGAGACAGTAGGCTACTGCTAACTACATAGGTATCCTGGTATTAGGCACGTAGCTGATCTTTGCATACAGTTTGTCTGTTCCATACTTGTAAAAGTGGACATCCAGCCAAGAAACATTATTTACGGATGGTTTATATAACGCCTTCCATTGAAACATGCTGTGGCTGAACACTGTGTAGTTTCCACATTATTTTCCTATGCACCACATCGATTGTTTTGTTTGCTTTTCTAAAAGTCGAAAATAATATACCGGTGTCGTGGAAATAAATGTGTTTCTCTGTACCTGTATGAAATTATAAAAGTGCCATATTTTTTTCGATAGTGTGTTTCATTTGTTTTCACTTTATGGCAGTGTTACTTGACGTTATTGGTCTGTTTACTTGAAAAATTGTATGTGGATCCATGTTTTATATACGTAGGTGAATGAAATATAAACCGGAATTTAAACCTAGCGGCTCTGGCAGTGAAGAGGAATGGACGCGTGTGTAGCACAGCGCAGGCACCAAACTTTGAAAAGGCTCCCGAGTCATTTCAAAGACCCAAGTATATCAATGGCGTGAACATTTTGTGGCAGATGGGAAGCTGTGGAAAGTGAACCCCACCAAAGGCGACCGTGACAAGACGTGACAAGGCCGGTGTAAAACGCTTTCTAGAATTGTTTCAGGTATAGGTGCCGGTACACGCTCTGAAAATGTTACGGTCATGTACAGGTCCTTCCTCTTTCTTTAGGATGCCATCAAAATGTTGCCAATTCACCCGAGAAAAATGCATATCAAAGTCAGGAGGCTATTTAGAAAAATGAAATGAAAACGAGGTAGTTATATTTTCTTGTATGATCGGTTCAATAACATTTTATAACAACTCATTATAATTCCGGTTTATATTTGATTTGCCATGGCATGCGCCATGTATGCGTGTTATGTTAATGCGTTTTCTTTTTTAGGTTTGAATATCCATCTGTCGTACTGAAGATTGGACAGGAAACATCCGATATGGCACCAATCTCCCCCAATGGAACTGAGAACTTTCCAAATGCGACCTCCGATTTAGGTACCATTCTAAATAATATATTACGTTCAAATTCTTTGGAAGAAGCTATGTTCGACCCAAACTCTACAGAAGACTCAATATACAACCTAAACTCCACCCATGAAGTGCTGGCAGGAAATTCTAGTGATGGGCATGAATATACTCACACATCCAAGTCAAGTTTCCATGAGTTTCAAATAATTAAAGCTGTGGTTCTTGCATCAGTTACATTAATTATCATGTTCTCTATCTGCAAGATGGTGCTACAGCTGGTCGTGCGATACACAGTGAAGCAAGACAAGTATTGAGAATGTGTGATGAGTAACTTTTCTATTCGTGCTCAAAAGACTGAAATGAAATACAAAGCAATCACTGTAACTCAGTGGTGATCATTCCATGGAATAGTCCCTTGATAGTCTCCTCGCTCCTGTTAGACTGATATACTAATAAGTCCTATCGTTAAAGGAAAAGCTACTAGCAAGCCTACAATCACTCTATCACCTTTCCCCCGTGTCATAGTTCGTTCTTCTCCTGTGACTATAGCATATCCAGAAACCATCATGAGCCTTCACCATACATCATGCTTGAGCATTCATTCCTAAAGCATGTAGTTTAGAATATATGGATGTTAACTCGGTCAACTCTGAAATTTTCGTCATACTTATGTGGAATTACAGTACATTGTTTAAGCTTACAGTAGGCTAGTGACTGCAACTATCCGTGTAGGTCACGGAAGAGATTCATTCCAGGGAGAGGTGAACCAGGCTTGTGTAAACCATCAAGGAGTAATCGTGCCCAGCTTTACACCTACATCTGGTTCATATATTTAAAGAATTAAGATAATTTTCAAATTTATTTCAAACATTTTGAGTGAATAAGCAACGGCATATGGTACATGCTTAACACTCTTCTTGTGTAAATACACTGTATTATGACTGAAGGACTCAGGGCAACATAGTGATAACCCTAATTTTTTATCAATTTAGGCCACAACAACAACAACAACAAAGTTTGTAAAATTCCTCCCACTCTACAATTATTTGCGTATACAGCTAATATGTCCAAGAGCTTCAAACGTGTTCAGTGTTTGAACGATGTTGTTTGATTTTATGGAAGTTAATTGGTGTTTATGTGCGAAATATTCTGTAATTTTTTGTTTGGGTTGTCATTATGTTGCCGCGAAATTCTAAAGTTATTTTATGGATAGTTATTATTGAATTGTACAATGAAGTGCTGTTCTTCGTACAATAATGCTGTTTAAGTGAAGATGATAAATTATAAAATGTTAGTTAAGTCTACTGTTCCTGGCTAGTTTGATAGTCCGGTATTTCAATGTATAGCTTCAGATTTCACTAAATCTTGGTGCAATTGATCCATACTATACACACGTAAACCCTTTCAGCCTCACTGTACTGAATGCCCACACAGAAAGTGCTGTTTCTTGAGGTACAATACTGAACCAGTTGTAAGTTTTGTAGAAGACTGATAAACCCGTGGCTTGGAACAAAATCAACCAATGTCCATTTCTTTCTTCTTTTTATAATTTTCAGGTTTTAACATGATCTTTATATTTTGGAGGCGATCTTTCGAATGGAACAAAAGCCAAATCGTACATTGTCTCTAAAAATATTTTTTGCGTTGCCACAACCAATTTCCTTCGGCAATATGTCCGAAATCTGAGGACTAGAAGAACCAATGCTAACATTGGTTGTTGTTGCGTGGCGGGTGTGGTCAACAATAGACAGCAACTACAATAGAAGTTAGGTGACACAGCAGAATAGTCCGCAGCAATCGAATGCCAAAGTCATGCTCCAAACTTTGAGACGCCATTTTGGACGTTGGTTGTTCTTGTTCCAAGCCACAGAAAACAGCTTAGGTTTTCACGGTCAGCGTTCATAACGATATAGGCCTACAGTACAAGTTAACCGTGGTCCAGGCAGGATGTGTTCTCCCTATAAGCCCGGACAATTTAGTGGACTCTATTGTAGGTCTCCACTGCATGCATCACAGTAGTAATCAAAAGTCACTAAAACAATATGTTATAGATAAAATGTATTTTTCGTCGCTAACGAGAGTTTAAATTGTCGCTATATCAGTACCGGTATCTAAACAATTTAAAATATGTAAAATATTTTGTCACCAATTTTGTAGAAGAGTCGCTAATTTGGCAACAATGGCCACAGACCCCTCCCAAGGCGTATTTCATGCCACAACTACCTCTATTTTCTAAGGCAAGTCTACTGAGACACTGTTGCGTTTTTGTTAGTTTACTGTTGCTCATTCAGTGTGATTCTACCGTAAAACTCAGGCACACCCAAGTACACGGGGCTAAATGACCACTACGTCCAATGAATTAACAACAGAATTTAGTTGTTCATTCTTCTAACCACATTAACGTAATGAAGACTATCAATTTATTTCCTAACATAGATTAAATGCAACAACATAATAACCCAGAACTAAATATTTCTTGAGGCAATGCAGTCCCCACGGATATCATGCGGCCTATTTCAGTTGGAAGAGGGGAATATTTCGACAAGATTAAGAGTAAAGAACTATTAATTACAAGATACCAAAAAATAATTCCAGCTATGTTAAGTAAATAAGACATTTTATTCCAAATGTATCTTTTTGATGCAACATAAATATCCTTACATCCTTTCCGGTGGATTTTCTTGATTTCCTTAATTTTAATCCGAAACTACATCACTATCATTATCGTTTAAGGCTTTAAGGATGCAATGCATATCTTGTGGCTTCCAACGCAAAATTAATTGCCTTGACATTGAGGGTTGCAACTGTGTTGCCTCCGGAAATTAAAGAAAATTGCAAGTTACAATTGCGTGACTCTCACTCATAGTTTATTGGTTTATTCTACAACTCAATAGTGTTAATTTGTGGAGTAGTTCTATGTAAATGCAGAGGTTTTTTTAAACTAAATTTTGCAAAACAAATTAGGATTATCACTATGTTGCCCCGGATCCTTCTATTACCAGGCTATACATACTAATGAAGAGCTTCCCCCAGATGGTAGTCATCATGCTTTTCTACCTAATAGTCAATGAAGAGGACAATCGTGAATCTAGGACCACGAACTCAGGTCTCTTAGACCACAATTCTCTTTTATGATTAATTTATTAAACTACCATTTAATTTTTAGTACATGTGTTCACTCCTGTTGTCTCATGTATACCTACTGTGTGTTATAATAAAAAGAACAAGTAGTTCCGTGAAAAAATAAATAGCCTATTTTAATTTATCCCACTGGTCTTTTCCACTAACGCTCTCCTGCCTATAACAGGATTTTCCATTTGATATATGAAATACCCTTTGGTTCACGACCTATGTTTTCACCAACACCATTACAATGAGAAGTTAAGTGCTAGTATAATTATATAGCTTTCAATATCGGTAATTAACAGCGCGAGATGGCATCTTTCTGTAACGAGCCACAGGAATTAATTTTAGTAAAGTCAAATGCACGCAGGCGCACTTCATAAAAAGGGGTGGGGGTCCTGGCACGGACACCAAGAGCCTGCTGATGAACCAGCTTGGTGTTTCCAGGCGAAACCGCACACAAGACACGGCATAATCTAGAAAAATTGCTTAGTTTTAAATATTTTAACTTTGCTTGGCCACCATGTTGGTTTTGTACTTAGCAGGTTTTTAAGCGTATAGTGTCATAGGACATTGTTAGGGGGATGAAACCCTAAAAGAATACCGGTACTAATTATCATGATACTACCAATTTTAGTTAGTTATCCTCTTCACTATAGGCTACATGAAAATTGCTGTTAATATAACATGAAATTGAAGCACGGTCTGAATTCTATAGGCCTACCATATTCGAAAATAAATTGGGGGTTCCGGGGTCTAATTCTTCCAATTGTATTAACATATCATGCAGTGTGACCATGAGCTAAATTCAGAAGAAAAACAGGTTTCTTTAAACATTTAGAAGATCATAGTTGTTAGGCTAAGGATTCATTTGGTTCTACCTTCACTGCTTCTTTGCCACAAATCGCTATCTTTAAACTAACTTGACAAGAAATCTAGGTTATATGTATGATTTTTAAAACGATAGGGTAACTGCCTCAAAGTGGTCAACTTGACGATGGGGCTTCGCTATGAATTGTTTTCAGAATATACCTGAAGACAGAGCATTCCATTATTCTAAATTTAGCTTATTCGGCATATGCACTAAACCTTCAAATAACTTTCTCATCCCTTCACTTATTTAGCCAAGATCACGAGAGCCTGAGCTGCCCTGGTGTGTTTGGTCAGCTAGATCAAGAGTTTCAAGTTTGGTGCGTCACATCGAGCTTAGTTGCATGCCGTGCAGGCAGGTAAGTAAAATAAATTTTAAAGTAGCGTCCACACAGTAATATTCACTTTATAGGTATTAGTTATTATTGATTTAAGGGGCAGCGAGGTTATCGCACTATGTGGAAAATTATTGTTGCTGGCTAAATATCTTGCAAAAGGGTAGGATGATTCTGCTGTCAATCGTAGATAGAAAGAATGTATGTGAAATTGTTCATCTTCTCGTATAGTGAATTAAGAGACCAATGCTAACATTTGAATACATTTGCAGTAGACCTATATCGAAAGATTTTATTGTTTTTGGAATGTATCAAAAGACTGAAACTATGGTAACATTCCAGTATTTATATGGACTGAAAGTGTAATTAACCAGGAGAAAAATGACAATTAAGGCTGGGCACTGAACCACTCAACTTTGTTTTCCGATTTCTCTCATGGAACGTCAGTGGTAGAGGCAGATGAACTAGCTGTTCCACCCCTTAAAATAACAATAACTAACGACAGTGGTGTGCATGGCGATTCAACCGCGCAGAATTTCCTAAGACCAACTCTGGCTGTTATTACTGTATTTGACATTTCTAAGCCGTAAATGCAAAGCACTTATTTTTCAGGACGCGAAGAGATATTTTCCCTTGCGAATCAAGCCCTTTCGTGATACGCTTTAACGTCTCAGTACTGTTAAACATAAAATGTTTATCTACGACTTCGAAATGATTCCGGGTCCTGACGAAGCCGCGGTAGAGTAAACCTGCCTGGAATGCAGAATTCGGCTTCCCGATTGCGGTGTCATTCGTAGTCTTACTCAACAGTTAATAATAGACCTACCTGTTGTTACAGTCGTTAATTCATTAGGGGCTTGCGGCATTTGACCCCGTTCGTTCGTTTAGAATGAAGCATTGGTCTTATGGCGCGTTACGACAGGGTTGCCACTCCATGAGAGGAGGCAGTACAAAGCGCTTCGCGTACACTTTCCGCACATTCAGCGATTGTGCAGTGACGAAGACTTGAATTAAGTACTGTATAATAATACTAATAGTAGGCTAACATATCACAGACAACGAAATTAAATTAAATTAACTATAACGTATGCTGAATGTAACATAAAGAAAACAATCAAAATAAAATAAGTAAAGTACAAGCACAAGGAAATGTGTGAAGTTTCGACTGCAGTTAAAGTTGAAGTACGTTATTATTAAAGAAAATACTCCTCATTGGCTTACCTTTCATGATGACAGCAGACAGGCATCCCGTTCGTCATCATAGTCAGTTGATTCAGTATCTGATGAAGAGCTGTCACCCCGATTTAAGAGTAGAGGTTCAATGTCATCCTGAATTTCATCGGCTTTCCACATTTCAGACTCGATTTTTTTTTACATGCTCGACACAGTCTTTCCACTTTTCGGTTGTCACATTATTAAATCCTTCCTGTATCAACTGCTCCATATTTTTTACTTTGAAGTGCAAATTGTTAATTTTAACATGATGTTTGACCTGACTCGACACTAATTCAATTGGATTTAGTTCGGAATGATAAGGTGGAAGGCGAAGAACTAAATGACCCATTTCTTTAGCCATTTCATCAATTTTGTACTTATCGTATTTATATTTCACACTTTTAATAATTTCCACTAAATGTTTCTTCAACATATGCTCTTCATACGACTCCCCATGCGACGAAAGCCATTCCTGCATTTTTCCTTTTTTCCATGCCGAAGTCGGAATAGCCTCGTCTTTACGACTGTGATATGACGCACTGTCAATAACAATCACAGATTTGGCCGGCAGGTTAGGTAGCACTTGGTATTTGAAATAATTTTCGTACATTTCACCATCCATTTCATCATGCGCGTCTGCGGTGTTCTTTTTGCACAAAAATACTAACTGCGCGTTAGGTACAAATCCATTTTCATTTCCTGTGTGGACTATTGCAAACCGCGGACCTCATGCAGTAGGAGCCTTCAGGCCTGTCGAAAGTCCCGCCAGAAACGCTTGCTTTGGTGTTGTTATTGTCTTGTCTTACCATATCTTCTCAATTGTAGTCCCAGTATTGACCCATGATTCATCACTATACACAACATTCCGCCCTTCATCTCTGTACTTTTTTATTGCCACAAGATAATCATGACGCCATATCATTAAATCACTCCTCTCCACCATAATGGCTTTATTTCCTCTTCTCGCGTACTCAAATCCCATGTCCTTAAGCAGCGAATGGAAAGTAGATTTTTTTTTATCTGGAAGGTCGGAATCGAAGTTTACTGCAGCCAGGATTGAATGTATAGTTGGTGGTTGGTTTCGAAAGTAAAATTTGTGGATTTTGCGACGGATGCTGCTCCTCACAAAGTCATTATATTTAACATTCCTGCTATTCTTGTGAAGTGTATTACTTAGCCTCTTTTTTGCGTGGCGACAGTACTGGACCCTGTCCACTCTCACTACGTATTTTAAAAACGGTAGTCTTTGATATTCCTGTGGCCAGAGCAGTTTCATTGACTAAATTATTTATACTTTCGTTAGGTTTAAGATTCTTAAAATAACTGAACACATTAATTACGAACTGTTTTTCCCTTCTTCTGAGCACTTGACCACGCTTTCTTTTCACAAAACTATCCATTGTTGTATGTGAAATACGTAAATACAACACGTTATATCTAACAGAACTGCTGCACACACACTCAAGATAGGGACTGCTGAACAACTGAAATACAAGCTCGAAGGGCACAGTAATAAAGCTGTGAGTAGCATGCTGCACCCCGCCATCCTTCGAACTGTCATTCATATAATCCGCGGTCAATGAACAGCCCGGCCTGTGTAAACAATTAAACCTACACTCTGGGTAAGCAGGTAGAAAACTTGTTCCAACATTCCTCTACAACTCTCAAACTGACATGACATGGTTATCTTAAAAAATAGAACAGTTGGCAGCATACGAACTTTTTCAATGCTGCTATGCGGTTATGAGAGAATATTCAGAAGTTTTACCTACATGAAAATTGTAATATTGCCAGTATAAAATATTTCAATAATCCATCATCAAGACGGCACATTTAGCTACACGTGTGTGAAAAATAGGCATCACAAAGTCAATGCAACATGATATAAGATCGATTTTACTAAAAAGGGGACACAGTTTATCGTTGTTTTTTTTTTAATATGGATATCTAATTTTTCTAGCATTTCTATCAAGTTTACGTAGTTCTAATATAGGACAAAAAAGATCGGCAAAACATAGTTCTACCCGAATATGCTGTTATTTCGACAAAGAAAAATTTTCGACTGATATGGCAACAGTGGATTGCTAGAAAATGACAGCGTCATACATGTCTCACGTGTGACAGAAAGAGAGAAGAATATCCCTATCTAACCAGTGCTTCATTCTAAACGTTGGATGCCTTATAATAGATTCACTGGTGTGGTTTGCATCAACTTGTATAATTCAGTATTTGCTGACGCGTTAATTCTCCGGTTCGTTTTAAAGCCATCATTGAATGAAGTTGACTACAAAGCAGTATTTTGCACAAATATTAATGAAGTAAATTACGAGATTCTCAAATAGCGAACAAAATAGAAAACTAAAAATACCGCGTACGTGCGAATAGTGTGGACTGTAGGGGGAGGTTAGTGGTTGTTGTATAATAAGAGAGGTTGTAACTACGAGGGTAATTCCATAAGTCATGGCAACTATCATCATATATATTATTTCAGTAGTATAGATCCCCCCTGCGGCGCTCACAAGCGACCGATCGTGACAAATGAGCATCCAAATGAAAGAGAATAGACATTACCAGTGACGAATTGCACTCTAATTTCATAAATATCCATTATTTCTTAAAAAAAAAAAGACTTTTCAGATACTGTTGCTGTAGGAAAATACGCACCATAATTGCTGTCCACTTCACATTTTGGCCGCTGGGACGCCTGTTTCATGTCATTTTTACATTCTGATGTCTTTCCTTTATCATTTTGCATGGATTTCAGAAACAGTAAATCAAAGGAAAAGGAAGGAAGATTGTAGTTTTACGTGACCGTGAATCTTGTGATTATGAGCCACGGGACCTCCTTTTTACGTGGAATCCGAACCACAGGACATGGCATTTCACTTCGAAAATCTCACATGCATTGACCGGGAATCGAACCCGGACCGCCTTGGTGAGAGGCATACAGCTAGACCGCTGAGCCACCACGCCCTCTCAAAGGAATGAGTAGCCTACTCAAATCGTATCTTCTTTTCCTTCAGCGTTTGTCCCGCGCGCCTGCGGGGTCCGCTACATGGGTCCGTTGTCTCCATTTCGCTCTGTCTCGGGCTGCATCTGGATGGATGTTCACGCTTTTGAGGTCTTTATGAGGCGTATCAGCCCAACGTTGTTTAGGTCGTCCTTTAGGTCTTCTGCCGACGACTTCAAGTGTGTATCCCGTCTTGGCAATAGAGTCATCATCGGCCCGTAAAACATGCCCAAACCAACGAAGTCGGCTCTCACGCATCTCGTCTTGGATCGGTGCAACTCCAAACTGTTTTCTGATGCTGTAATTGGAAACGTGTTGTAACTTAGTGAGGCCCGCTGTCCATCTCAGCATCTTCGTTTCCATCACACTTAGGCGGCGTTCTGTCTCGACTGTAGTCGGCCAGCACTCACAACCTTACAGGGCGACTGGCCGGATGACAGTACGATAGATTTTTTATTTTAAATGGTCTTTCATCCTGCGGTCGCAAGTGACTCGGACTCCGGTTGTTGTTCGCCACTTCATCCAGGCTGCCTGAGTTCTGGTATTGACCTCTTCGGTGAGTCGGCCGTCAACAGTGATTGTGGAACCGAGGTACTTCAATCTACTCACACGCGTCACATCTTCACCATTGACCGTGATGGTTCCCATTTCATGTCTATCTGATGTCATGTACTCAGTTTTCTTCAAGTTAAGGCGCAAACCATGTTGCACCAACCGGTCACACCATTCTTGAGTTTGGCTTTGCAGATCAAGCTTGTTTTCTGCTGCCAGCATCACGTCATCAGCATAAAGTAGGGTCCATAGTAATGGCCGGTGCAGGTCAACTGTCACGGTGTCCATAACTAGAATGAAAAGAAGCGGTGATAATGCAGAACCTTGATGGACACCGACTGTCCTGAAGTTGTGCGGACGTAACTTCTTGGCTGTGCATAAAGCAACTGCACCCAGTTAATAAGCTGATCTGGCACATCATGTTTTCGGTGTGCTAGCCAGGTGAGACTGTGAGGCACTCGATCAAAGGCCTTTTCGAGATCCAGGAATGCTAGATGCAGTGGCTTGGCTTTCTCATGATGTTTCTCGACTAATAGTCTTACAGCATGAATCGCATCAGTTGTGCCGCATTTCTTCACAAATCCCGCCTGGTTTCTGGAAATCTGTGCGATCTCACGGATTCTTTGGTCCAGAACACGCTCAAAGATTGTCATGGCGTGGCATAGAAGTCGAATTGGCCGGTAGTTGGTGCACTCAGCTGGACTTCCCTTCTTCTTAAAAACAGGCACAGTGATACTTTGTTGCCAGTCAGTTGGTGTTTGTCCCTCGTCAATGATCTTGTTTTTTTTTTTTTAGCGTATTCCTTTTTTTGCCGGGAGTGTCCGAGGACATGTTCGGCTCGCCAGTTTTGTAGCTGCTTCGAGACGGACACCCAATGGGTGAGCTACAAGTACCGTTGGGGAGGGAAGGAGGGAAGTTGGATTGTAAGGACGAGGAGTTGGAAGGTAGCGGCTGTGGCCTATAGTTAGGGACCAACCCCGGCATTTGCCTGGAAGGAAGATGGGAAACCACAGAAGACCATCTTCAAGGTTGCCGGCGGGGGGATTCGAACCTCCTCGCCAACCGGATGTGAGCGACTGCCATCAGTCATGCCGTAACCACCACGGCTAACTCACCCGGTTAATGATCTTGTTGAAGAGTTCCGTTAACCATTCGGCTGCCTTCCAATGATTAGAACACCATAACTCGGCTGGGAGATCATCTGGGCCGGTGGCCTTTCCAGGCTTCATTTTCATCAAAGCAGTCTTGACCTCATCGACTACAATTTCTCTTACGGGCCCTTCAACAACATGGCCGGTGGGAATTGGTGCATGGGGGAACTCTTCTGTTGAGATCTTCTTGAAATAGCTGCGCCATCGTTCTCTTGCCTTGTTCCAATCAACTAGCAGGTTACCAGCCTCGTCATTGACTCCGTAGAACCGATGAACATCTTCCGAATTGCGATATCTTGCTTTAGTGAGTCGATATAAGTCCCGCTCTCCTTCACGTGTGTCTAGTTTTGCGTATAGATCTGCAAACCGTGAGGATTTGGTTGCTGCTATTACCTTTTTGCATCGCTATGGGTTGTTCTGTACACATTCCATCGATCCAGTGTTTTATCGGCAAGAAACTCATGATACAATCGTTTCTTTGTGCGTACCGCGTCTTTGTCGGTGTCATTCCAAAGCCACGTATTTCTATTGATCCTCCGTCGTCCTGGTTTTGTTGACCCAAAAAAGGCATGTGCAGCTTCGTGAGCAGTCTCTTTCAGTTTCTTCCAGCTTTCTTCAACGGTGGTAATTGGTGGCAGAGTAATTCGGGCTATGATGTCGGCTTCCTTGTCCTTGAATTTCCACCATTTGATTCTCGCAGGTCCTGTGCGATCTACGTGCTTGTTTGTTGGCAACTTGATTCGCAGCTTGCAGATCAATGGACGGTGTTGTGTCGCAACTGTTTGCATCAAGCACATCTTTGAGATCACGACGCCTCACAAGGATGTAGTCGATCTGCGTGGCATTAGTGCCGCTGTAAAACGTGATCAGATGTGAGTCACGCTTTTTGAACCATGTGTTCGCAATTACCAGGTTATGAGCTTCTGAGAAATCGAGGATACGCTTACCATCGTCATTCTTTTCTCCGAATCCATGCCCACCATGAGCGATATGGTCTTCCTTTCTACACCCTACGTGCCCATTAAGATCACCAGCGATGATGATGTAATCTTCTGGGGGCACTTCAGCAGTCTTTGCATCAAGCATCTTCCAAAAGGCGTCCTTGATGGAATTTGCTTGACCAGTTTGTGGAGCGTAGGCACTGAAAAAGTGGATTTTTCTGCCATCTGTGATGTACACAATCTTCATCAGGCGATCATCATACTCAAATCGTATAATTTCATAAATATCGAATAACCGGTGAGTGTTAAGTTACAGCTAAGCTGTCAATCAATGGACTCAGCACACAAAGGACATTAGTAGTGACGAATGGCATTCTAATTTCATAAATATCATTTTTTGTAAAAAGTGTAAGATTTGCAAATACTGTTGCTTTAGGAAAATATGCGACATCATTGCTGTTCAGTTCGCATTTTTGCCGTAGGGTTGCCTGTTTCATGTCCAAACTATTCAACTATTCAATTCATTTACTGGTTCGCTGTCAATCAATGACCTCAGCACACAAATGGCATTAGCAGTGACGAATTGCATTCTAATTTCATAAATATAGATTTTTGTAAGAAGTGTGCGATTTGCAAATACTGATGCTCTAACATGCTGCAATTATGAGTTGTCGTCTAAAACCTTAAAACTATTAAACGTTAAATCGTTTACAGGTTTTTCGTGTGCATTCTAGTTTCATAAATATCGTTTTTTGTAAGAAGTATGCGATTTGCAAATACTGTTGCTGTAACATGCTGCAATTTTTAGGTGTCGTCTAAAACCTTAAAACTATTAAACGTTCATTCTCTTACAGGTTTTTCTTCTATCATTTCGCATGGTTATCAGAAACAGTAAATCATTGTGTTGAGTACTCAAATCGTATAACCGGTGAGTGTTGTCGTCTAAAACCTTAGAACGGAACTAATAAACGTTAATTCTTTTACAGGTTTTTCTTCTATCATTTCCCAACTGAAATGTAAATAGTGTTCTATAATCATTTGGTCGAAATAAAAACATAACAACCTTTTTCCTTAAGTGTCTCATTATAAACTTATTGGGGAAAGTGTGGTTTATGAACATGCGAGATTTCTCGCACGGGTCCGCTTTCGATAATGCTACAGCATGGGAAATCCACGATTTGCATTGAAACGTTAAGGCCGTGTGATATCTCAATGTCAACAGAAAATAAGATTCGAGTACAGGAGTTAACGGCAAAGGTACAAAAAGGAAAACCACACAATGGAACTCTGTGTAAATTTCTTTTGCACTAGTACAAATGGAACACAAATCAATCAATTAACATCCAGGGCACCGTTTCCAAACATTGGAACACTGTGCAATAACAGACACGGACATGTCAGTTCGGGCAGACAAGGGGCAGGTTTTTTATGTTCTTGTAATTGATTTCGTGATGAACATTTTGTGGAACAAAATTGCGCAATATCAGTTTGTGTAAATTTAGGATGATTATAAATTAATTCTACAGAATTTGGTTATAGAGAGACTCCAACCACAGGGCCCGTAGCCGCTCTCCACGGCCCTGGGTGCATGCGTAGGGTGTGCTTAAAACGCGAGGGAAGTGTCATGTTATTTTAACTTGTTTATTTCAAAAAACAAGGCGCGCGCTGTTTTTTCCGGGCAGGAGTAATGATTTTGTGTGTCCCAGTATATTAGCTCAGTATTAAACCAGGGCTTAGAAATAATAGTTCGAAAATGTACCTTTTCAGATCGTCGTGGTAAAGGGACAAAGCTCAAAGCGCCTCGGCTCTCGGCTCAGTTGGCGCCTCAGTGGGAAACGGCAGAGGGGGAAAAAAACAGGCTGTTTGTTTGGTAGAATAAAGAAATTACGACTAAGCAAGGAAAGATGGCTTTTCTCATTTTTCACCTAACGTAGTATTAAATCGTTTATAGAATACTTTCTGGTTATTTTAATTTTATTTTTTAAGGGTAGGCTACTTATTTGTCTGAACCCCCACGTGTTTTACGCTCCTGCTGCTCCGGAAAGAAATATAAATGTAATTCCAGCTCTCATCACTGGTGATTTGTTGTTACAGACAAGTAACTTCAATGTTCTATACCTTAAAACCACCACCAAGAATGTTTGTTGTTATATTCATGTCAAATCAAAAAGATTTTCTTTTTTACTAATGTGGGCAAGTACTGTATATGAAAAGGTATCAGTTCCCAGCTTCTAGCTGGGTAGATATTCCAGTTTAACTGCAAAGTGATAAATCCTTCTATGTGTTTATCATAAAGTAAACAATGACAGAATAAAACAGTTAGAGGCATGCTTGGGCCTAATTTTTGTGGTATATTTTTCATATTCTAGGTTGAATTTCCAAGTTTATTCTTCTAAATGATGAACAACCTTAAATACAAAAAAATAATTACATTCACACTTGGATAATTTGAACATTTTCAATTCAAAAACTATGGATAATTCAAACTTTTTGTGTGATCTATATTTGAAAATGAAACTCGTCTAATTCAAAGTCTTGAAAAATTCAATTTGTTGGTCCCAATGAACAAAGTTTTACTGTATTAACTGTGGTATTTAGATGCAAGTACTGTAGGCCTATATACAGCCCAGTCTCATTTCCAGACATATAGGCTATATGCACACAAATAAGACAAGATGAAAATGGAAGTTGGTTCTTTTGGAATACTTTAGGTTCCTTTGCACTTTGGCCGATCTGTTGGCAGCTGAATGATGACTTCACGTGACAATAATTTTGCCAATGGTGCAGTGGTAGCTGGTACATAATGTCTTTGGGGTGGAGTCCTCCCTGGAGAATGAAAAGAAAACTATCAATGTTTCGTGTAACATTTTCATCATGAAGAATTGGAATTGTTATCATCAAACTAGAGTACGGTAGGCTCTTATACCATCTTAATTTAGGACTTTGGCCATTTCCACGGAACCTGCGAGATGTGGACTAACTTGCTTCAAGTGCATATTTCGACAAAAAGAAAAGAATTGATGTTTCATTTGAGGGGCTTGGATATCGTGGCCATTCTGCCCCAAGTAGTTGGGTGTGTGTGTGTAGAGTTTGTTTGATAACCTGTGTTATTGTGATATTTGTAGTAGTTTGTGTATTTGTAATTCAGGTGAGAATTGGGAAGGAGATGACCATGGCTTTAAGTTAGTATCCATGCCGGCATTTGCCTGGAGAAGTGGGAAACCACGGAAAAACACATCAAAAATGGCTAAAGAAGGAATCAAACCCACCTCTTCTCAGTTTTGCCTCACAAGGCTGACTGTAACCTGTTCCAGCTCTCACACCAGAATTAAATTTGTTGGCAGAACCGTGAATCAAACTTGGACATCCATCCATCCATCCATACATACATACATACATATATTTATTTGCAAATGTGGATGCTGTCCATGGTGGCAAATTACAATAACTAAACAAAATAAATCATTCATACAACTGCAAAAATACATTTTAGAATACAAGTATTATTCGCTATAAGAAAATAATAATAATAATAATTTACACTTTCCTTCATCCATCAAGTCATGTACTGCACATCACTGTCTCCTGATCTGGTGCTTTCTTACCAAATCCTTGAATTTTCCAACATCAGAAGGCAGAAAATGTCCCCTTGCAAACTGTTCCATTCTACTTCTCCCTTCCCAATGAAAAAATATTTGCCCCAGTTCAGTGGCGACTGGTGGTCACCGTTCTTGGTATACCGCACCATTTACCCCCTTTCACCCCCCCCCCCTTTTTTTCCATGCCTCGACCTCTTGTCAAAGTTGAATTATTATTATTATTATTATTATTATATGTATTGGAGAACATTTACATAACTTCGAAGAATCACACTTTATCGCTATAATTTTGGATAGGTTATCCCCATAAATTGAGGTCACTAGACAATTGTTTTGGCCGGGGATATAAGGTCGGATTCCCTTCCTAACGCCAAGTGATCTTCCATGTGAAATATTTAGCGTGCTGTCACCGGAATTCGAACCTCGACCGTCCGGGTAAAGCCAGTGCGTCATCCTCCCTCTGCAAGTACTATGTCCTTATACATTAAAAAAATCTTCGTTTAACGCCTGAACACGGCCTACTTGAAACTGCTTCTAGGTAAATGTCCTTCGAATCCCCTCGCCCTCCTAGTTCATTTTGGCAACGTACAGAGTACGTCTCCCATAAGTCCAACCCCTCGTCCACGTCGTGGGAGACGGGCAACGGCACAAAGTAGGGGATTGCCTGTAGGGGCGAAGTACAGTGGGGACTTCGTGTGCCCCGGGACCGTTACGGTAGCTGTGAAGGTCCTACAGGAACCCTGAAAAGTGACGGCTAACGGGGCTCTGGTGAAGCTACGATAGGCCCAGCAAGCCAGTAGTGGATAAAACCAAATGCTTTCAAAAATGGAACGAGCCTCGGACAGGATGGATTTAATAGACGACGACACGGCTGTACACACGGACTAAGATTTGGAACTTTAAACCTAAGAACGCTGACGGGGAAGGCGGAGGAGATAGTGGATATGATGGAAAGAAGGAAGTTGGATTTATTGGGATTGGCAGAAACAAAGTGGAAAGGGGAAGGAAGGAGAGTACTGAGAAAAGGCTATAGACTGTACTGGAGTGGGAACGAAGAGGGAAAGAGGAATGGAGTGGGAGTAGTAGTACGAGATGGTTTAAAAGAAGAAGTGAGGAGAATAAGTGATAGGATGATGAAAGTGAAAGTAGCACTGAGGGGAGAGACCGTAGAAATAGTGCAAGTGTATGCTCCACAAGTAGGCTGCGCCTCTGAAGAGAAGGAGGAGTTTGAAGAGGAATTGCAGAAGCAGCTGGTAGGAAGAAATATGATTGTTATGGGGGACCTCAATGCCCATGTAGGAAGAGAAAGACAAGGTTATGAGAGTGTTCTAGGACCAGAGGGTTGGGGTGGAAGAAATGAGGAAGGAAAGAGACTGTTGGACTTCTGCCAGAGGAACAGCCTGCTAGTTGGGAACTCCTGGTTTAAGAAAAGAGAGAGCCACACAATCACATGGTACAGTGATGACTTGACCAGGAAGTCGGTGGTCGACTATATACTGTATGAGAAAGAACTAAATAAGAACATCACGGACATCAAGGTTATACCATCGGAGAACCTGGATAGCGACCATCGATTACTGGTAATGAACCTGAGAGGGAGTAAGGAGAAGAAAGGGACTGAGAACCAGGAAAGACGTATAAGGATATGGAAACTGAAAGAAGGGGATAGAAGTGTCGAGTACCTCAAAATGGTAAAGGAAGGAATTCCAACAGATGAAGAAAGAGGGGTGGAAGAGGAATGGGCTAGATTTAAGAAGGCACTAGTGGGTGCAGCAGAAGCAGTATGTGGGAGGACAAGTAGTAAGAAAAGGTGGAAGGAAACACCATGGTGGAATGAGAAGACAAGAGATATAGTAAGGGAAAAGAATAGAGCCTTTAGGAGGTGGTATCAAAATAGGACGGTAGAGACTAGGGAAGAGTACCAGGAAAGAAAGAAGGAGGCGAAGAGAGTGGTGGCTGAGGAGAGAAGGAAGTGGATGGAAGAGTGGACAAAGATGATGGAGGAGGATAGTGAAGGTACAAAAAAGGTCCTGTATGGGATGGTAAAAAGTAAGAGGCGGAAGGATCCTACGGATTATGTTAGAATGGTGAACAAAAGGGGACAAGAGATAGAAAATAGGGAAGAACTGAAGAAAATGTGGAAAGAATATTTTGAAGAACTTCTGAACCCAAATGGAAAAGATGGTGAGGAGGAAGAAATCGGGGAAGAGGAAGATGAACTGCAAACAGAAAAGGACTTAACATGGAAAGAAGTGGAAGATGCAGTGAACAAGATGAAAGGAGGGAAGGCACCGGGTGTGGATGAGTTGAGTGTGGAGATGGTGAGAGCAGCAGGAGAGGTGGGGATACAGTGGCTGTACCGAGTGATGAGGACAGCATGGAAGGAAAGGAAGACCCCAGAGGACTGGAAAAAAGGAATCATTGTCCCGATCTTCAAGAAAGGTAGTAGAACAGATTGCAGAAACTATCGGGGAATAACACTGATGAGTCATTGTGCAAAGATCTTCGAGAAAGTTTTGGAAAAGAGAATTAGGACAAGGATAGAAGGAGGGATGAGGGAAGAACAACATGGCTTCAGAGCAGGAAGGTCCACAGTGGATTTGATTTTTGCTGTAAGGCAGTTACAAGAACAGCACTATGAGTATGGAACAGATCTACTGATGGCCTTCCTGGACATTGAGAAAGCATATGACAGTGTATGCAGAAACAAAGTATGGAAGTCCCTGGAGGATAGAGGAGTAGAGAAATGGACTATAAAGAGGATAAAGGAGATGTACAAGGGAAGCGTGAGCTGTGTGAAAGTGGGAGGAGAGAGATCTGACTGGTTGGAACAAAGAAACGGCCTGAAACAAGGAAGTGCACTGTCACCGTTACTTTTCATTGTGGTGATGGATGACATAATGACCCAAGTGGCACAAGTAATTGGGGACGGAAAGATGAAAACAATGGTGTTTGCAGATGATTTGATGATTTGGGGAAACAAGGAGGAGGAGGTACAGGAACAGTTGGACGTGTGGGAAGGAATAATACAAGGATATGGGATGAAATTTAGCATAAATAAGAGTGAGATGGTGATCACAACAAGGAAGAAGGAAAGAACCACAACGGGAATAACAATTGGTGGGGAACAGCTGAAGAAAGTGGAGAGTTTCAAGTATCTGGGAAGCCTGATACAAGATAATGGAAGAAACGATAGAGAAATAAATGAGCGGGGGAGGCAGGCAGAAGCATTTCGGAGGAGTGTGAGAAGCATGTTATGGAGCAAGGATGTCCCTCAGAACAGCAAAAAGATCATATATCGGGCGTACTATGTCCCTATCCTGACGTATGCCTCGGAGACCTGGGTTATGAAAGGAAGGGAGAAGAGCAAAATACAGGCCAGTGAGATGAGGTTCTTGAGAAGCAGTATTGGAGCTACAAAGATGGACAGAATAAGAAATGAGAGGATCAGAGAATTAATGAAGGAGGAACCATTACAGGATGGTATAGAGAAATCTAGACTTAGATGGTATGGACATGTAAAACGAATGGAGGAGAAGAGGATACCCAGGAGAGTACATGAGACGAAGTGGGAAGGAAAGAGACCGAGGGGAAGACCGAGAGACAGGTGGCTGAAGGGGGTGGAAGAAAGCGTGAAGAAGAGAGGAGAAGACTGGACAAGGGTGGAGGCTGAGAGATGGTGGGAAGACAGAAGACGTTGGAGAGGCTTGTGTTCCAAACAGACCCGGCCAGTGGCTGGAAACTGTGCAAGATGATGATGATGATGATGACAGAGTACATTTCATCATTACGCTACCTTCTCACTCTCCCCGTTCTTGACCAGGTCTTAAATTTTACGAAAAGATATAAACATTGATCCATTTCCGAAGGATCTCAATTATACATTGTCTCATCATTAGACATGTCCAAACATGAGAAGCGCATTCATTCATAACCAATGTAATCCTAGAATGGTCTTTCGTGGTTTCCCACTTTCACTCGTACCTATCGTAAGGCCACAGGCGCCTCCTACCAAAATCCTGGCAACGGTACAGCCATCATAACGACATATCTCATCAGTTTCCACACGCACCAAGCCAGGGGTGGATTTAGGAGTGAACGATTCATCTTGCTGTTATACATTAAAAAAAACGAAAACAGTGGCTTTAGACAAATTCTTTCATACTTAAATACTCTATATCAAAATGCACATTTTACGATAGCCTACAATTTTGAGTGTTCGGCTGTAGAGGATAACAGAAGCAGATGTAGAGCTATGAGGCGATGGTTAGTTTCAGTGTTGAACGATTTCAAAGTCAGAGATGTAGAAGCAGAGGGAGCCGCATTGCTAACTGCTAATAGGGGATCATAGAGGCGACTTGTTCGTAAACAGAGGCTTGTAGACTGGACTGGACGCTGAAAAGTAAAACCGTCTCAAATGAAAATGTATGTATATTTGGAAGAATACTACACATTTTTGACAGTTCTCTAAAAAATGGCTTTAAACCACGCGTTGGCTATGACAGTAAAATAGTAGAACTACCAAAACTAAAATAATTTGGAATACAATAAATATTTGACTTAAAATGGCTAATATCACGCAAATTTTTCCCAACTCACAAAACGGACTCTGCGAGGGATCATTCCTCAACCGTCGCAAGAATGGTGTCTCGGAGCTGGATACACTTTGTCAACAGATACAACTGGGGATGGTGACAGGCGACCGCTAACTTGGGTATAATTAAGGAAGGACCAGGGAAGGGATTTTGGAGGGAAGTTGGTCGGTCGTGGACCTATTGAAAGGAACCGTCACGGCACTTGCCTGGTGGTGAAAATAGGAAACCACGAGAACCATTTTCCGGACGGCTGAAGTGGGATTCAAACCCACACTCTCCCGATGCAGCGATGCACGAGCTATGGCGTTACTGCTCTCGACCACCGTGATCGGTAACATTTATTTTTACTCCAAAATATCAAAAAAAGAAAACCAAATGTCCTATTACTCACTAATTTGGGCCTAGTTTTAGCAAAATTATCCTACCCCTGCCCTCCCCCACCCCTCTCTAAGCTAGGGGTATTCCATACTCTCTAGACTTCCTGGTGTGTTCGCCTACCGCCATGATCTTGCCTTAAATCCGCCCCTGAACCAAGTACACGGGGCTACATGACCACGATGCTTCAAAGCCTCTAATTGAATCAACAACTGCAAAGCAACAAATATTCCAAGTGTAAAATTCTACCTGATTTCGGCAGAAACCAATGCCTTCATTTCCTTGCACAAAGAAATTTTAGTAGCCTACATCCCATAGATCGCTTTAATTTCAATTTACTGAGGAAATCCAATGGAATAAAATACTTTCAACAACGCTACTATCCACTTCCAGTGTTTCACTTAATCTAAACATGTTAATACTGTATTTCAGTGGGGAGTAATTCACGCCAAGACGAACTCACAACATAACTGAAGTGTATGAGGCGCTGCGCTGGTGTGCCTTCCCTTGCGGGCAGGGTGAAAGTACTGTTTGAAATCAACCAATCAGCACTACACTCACCGCTAGTCTGTAGCGCGATACTCCATACGGAACTTTGCTGGGCTACTCTTACTACTTCCCTCACCCCGCGGGCCAGTGTTGAGCCCTTTCAACGACCGGGCTAGTCTTGCGGTATACCAAAGTACAGTTACTCACAGCTAAAAGTGTGTACCCCAGAAGACAATTAGCGAGTTAAGCGGGGTTCGAGCGCCAGCTTCCGTGACAACAATCGGCGGAAAATGAATGATGACAAGCTCGATTTTCCTGTCTGCACTGCTACATACAAGTCGAGAAAATGTCGAGATAAACATTTTATATTTTTATCACTGGTGGTATACCGCCGGTATATGCGATGCATGGGAGAATTCGCCACTGCCCCAGTTACTATTCCACTGACTTAATTTTAATTTACAAGAATGACTATATGTGTTAATTTATGAACCTCCCTTTCCCAGTCTCTCATGAATGTCTTTCCATGCAATTTCCCCTTTGTAAGCTAAGAACGTACCCCCTAGTCTTGCTCCAGGGCGACAGCCAAGAATGCTGGCCGCTACACCACAATGTGGTTGAAGTGAAGAATGATCAGGAGTTGGGCTCAAAAGTTGATAATAAGTGCAGTTGATCATTGGGTGCGAATTGAAATACATGACAGTGTTCCACAACCGGTGTGCCTCCAGGTGATGGGTGTGATATAATTATTGTAAGAAATTCGTTGTCTAGTTTCATGGTATTTGTATTTTATTTTGTTCCAATTACTGGATTTTGTACACTTGTATTCATTCTCTGTTTCTGCACTGATGGAAAGAGACAATGAGTAATGCTTTTCAGACTTCTCAATCTGAATTCCCCTTAATGGGTGTGTAAAAATTCTGGTTTCCCCTAGGGAAAAAAAAGATTATTTTTCAACTTTCAACTGCCAAACAGGCAATTTTATTTAAAGAGAAGATTAATTTTCTCACACTGCTTATGTTGCAGTGTCCTGCCTTAATATACTGTGCAGCATCTTGCCGAGTTGTGCTATAGGCCTATCAACTTACAACCCCACTGGCACACTGGGACCTGAAGCCAGCAACTACAGTAGAATGAGAAGTCTGAAATGCATTAATTCCTCTGAAGTAATAACAGATTGATTGTATTACGTATGTATGTTTCTGAGGGAATTAACATTTACGTATGCCATGTTGAGTCACGGATACCTTACAGTGTTCGGTGAGTAGAAAAGAGGCGCTGATCTATGATTTAAGCAGTGCATTGGGGAATAGCCAAGTTATTCTGCTTGCTGGCACATCTGTCATTTTCATTAATTATTGAACCAAACGTAAGTGCCGTAGTAAGAAGTGTTACAGTAATGTGATCTTTTAAGTCACAGATGGCCAACCAGGCATACAAAATTTCATGTTGGCACGATATGTCGTTGGCGTGTGAGGTGTTACCCAAACCAGTTGGGCACATGGTTTCGGCTTAGCTAATAATTACTAGCTATTTCCTCAGCTGAAGTGGAACATAAACACATTTGCTACTAATGTAGAGGAAGGAGTGTGCGAAGGCCTGGCAGACTCCAGTGCGCATACATGTGAGCAAATATTCTGGCTAACCCTGATTTACTTACGGTATCTTTTTGTACTTACCCCTTATCATTCCCATTTCTATGAGATCAAAGATGAGATGGAATGAATTTCTATACGGCATAAGGTTTTTATGGCCGGATACCCTTCCTGGTGCCAACCTCATAAGAGCCGTTATTGACACATGGAACAAATGAAGATGAATAAAACTGAGCCAGGAGTTGGAAGAAGCACCATGGCCTATAAGAAGGTAACGGTACCGTCCTGACATTTGTCTGGAGTTCAAGGGTGGTTGACGGTAGGGTTCAAACCCACTCATCTAATAAGTCTGCAGATGGTCTAGTGCTGCACCTTACCCAGTCGGTCTGTCTTTATTTCTAATTAATTTTGTGTAAAAAATAGTTAAAACAATTCCTTTAAAATATAGGCTTAATTAGAATATCTTAATGTAATTACAACGTAGTGTCTGTACATTGAATTTGGTAAACATTTACAATTCTTTTGAAAGGGTTGATAATTTACGCAAAGCAGAGAATTGAAATGATAGAAGCCATTTTTCAGTGTTGCCTATTTCTATTAAGGAAAGCTTTCCAGTCGGTCAATATAAATTGTGCCCAATTACATTAGGCGGGAAAAAAGTATTTACATACCCTACATGGGTATAAAACCATTGTAAGAGAAAAGGCCTCCAAACCAGTACCTACCAGTATACATTATCTCGTTTCTTTCAGATTAGAGTATGTGCATACTTGTTTCCCACCTAATGTAATTGGGCACAGTTTGTGTTGACCGACTGGAAAGCTTTCTTTGATAAAATAATAACAAAGCAGAGAAAGTATATATTGTCTGTCTGTTGTTAAGTTTGCATTGAATAAATGGAAACACTGCAAACCCATTTGTTATGAAACTTGCCAATATTACAGTGGAGACATCCAGAAGCTCCTTAGATTTGGTTTGTTAAACACCGTAGGAGCTCAGAAACATCAATATAGGTACGTTTAGCCTTGAGAATATCTTCTCCAAGTTAGTTAAGAGTGCACTGCTCATCTGTGTGGCCACAAGGCTACTAGTTTGTTACAAGCTACACTGAGTGTTCAATCTTAAATACAGGGTCTTTTTTGTAGTTTGTTCCGAGTATCAGGGGAACATGCACGGAAGGTGATAGCCCGGCCGGGTGACTCATTTGCCGAGAGATATATCCCTTCATGACGGCTAAGACGATCTAATGCAGTACGGTAGCGATAACCATTGCTTCACAGCAATAGTTAAGTTTAACATCTGTGGTACTGGTAGCGTGTTCAATGTGTTCGCTTTAAAATAGCGTGGTTTCTGTAGGAATACAAAAGTTATCGTGTGCTTAACGAGTGATGTATACAGTGGAACAGCGTGTATTCATTGTGTTGTGCTATGCAAAGCATTCTTCTTATACAGAGTGCCGCTTTCAATTCATTCGCAAATTTTCTGGCATCCTCCCTCCCCATAGGAGTAGGGTACGTAAAGTAGTAAAGAAGTTCTGCACCACCGGGTCCATTATTAACAAGAAATCACGCAGGAGATGAAGAAAGGAGTAATGGTTACGTCATGCAAAATAATGCAACGGCACACACTACTAATCGGTCTATGGAAGTAATACGGGAAGTTTTCGAAGATCGTGTGGTTAATTATCCCCCTCGATCTCCTGATTTAAATCCCTGTGATTATTACCTGTGGGGGATGCTTAAGGGAAAAGTGTATGTGAACAACCCTCACGCAAGAGAAGAGCTACAAGAGAACATTACACAATTTATTTCGAACATCACGCTGGCTGAGATTCGCCGAGTGTCTGCAAACCTGTTTACGAGATGTCGGGCGTGTTTGACAGCTGAGGGACAACATTTTGAACATCAAATGTAATGTAATGTAATAACTAATAGTTTCACTAGAAATGGCTTTCTATAAGTGTGAATTGCCGCGATGTAACGGGGAGGAAAAGCGTGCATTATACGGCTAGGGACGGAGTGTCACTGCGCCAGCCGTGCCATGCCGTGCTCTGAGTGGTGCTGCGGAGCGAACTAAAAAAAAAGACCCTGTAGATCTTCCTGTTTGAAGATTTATAAGCTATTGTTTCACCGCATATCCTCAAGGTGCAGTTACAGCAGGATTGCAGGGGGATGGAGACCAGCCTAACACATATTACCGTACTGTGGAAGATGACCACCAGCACTCCCATATCACTGTAACTGTGGTCTCTTGAGAGTGCTCAGTGTCATCACAGAAGCAGGAAAGTCCATTTACAACATGTATGGGTTTATAACAAATTTTGAAATACGGTACCGTATTTCAAAATTTCTGATTTAAATGTGAGGCAAAATAGGTTACGTAATATTTAGCGTACAGTATTTTTATTTTTATAAACTGAGCTGCAAAGTAAATTTATATTTTTAAATGTGCTTTTCAACATAAAATCTCTTTCAAGTTTACACTATGTCCATATTTATGTCATCTTAGTCTTTTACTTACCTGTTCTTAGAATGAACTGCAGGGCTTTGTGTTATTTTAAGAACATTCGATCCGATGTACTTGGATAGTCACTGGTCATGCAGTGCAAATCATAGGACACATCATGTCCCAGCTGAAGGTTGACTGTGTTGTTTCATAAAAGCTGGCCAGAATCACTGTCTTATTCCCACAATCATATGCGCTCAGTTTTTAAATGATTGACCCTCATTCTACATTTACACAGTCAAAATGGGAGATACTGCCCCAGATGAGAGTTGAACTTGCATAATGTTTAGTATGTATGTATGTCTACCCCTTATTATTCCCGTTTTTCCAACGGGGTCGGGGATGAGATGTGGTGGAAGTCTTTGTGGCGATGATTTTTACGGCCGGATGCCCTACCTGATGCCAACCTCATGAGAGGAGTTAATGAGAGATGAAATGAATGATGGTGAATGAAACTGGGCAAGGATCTGGAAGGAAGTGGCCATGGCCTGTCAGAAGGTACCGTCCCAGCATTTGCCCTGTGTTGAAAATGGGAAACCACGGAAAACCATTTCAAGGACGGCCGACGGTGGGGCTCGAACCCACGCGTCTACCGAGTCAGCAGAGAGCTTGGCCCCATGACCTAATGCTGGGCTTTAGCCAGAGTAGCCACTACTGTCGGTCATAATGTTTAGTAACATACCGTAATACAATGTTTAACTCTGGCTGCATGGATCAAGTTAGAAACTTGATAGCATACACATTATGATCCATCATAAAATAACCAGTAACCTGGGTATAAGACGATTGTAAGAGGCAAGGACTCCAAACCAGTACCAGTATAGCCTACATTTTCCACATGTTTTTTATTTCAAATATACAGGTTGTTTCAAAACTGTGGTGCCTCCTATCTAGGGCATGTCAGGTGGGAACATGGCAGTCATGGAGTTCACGCTTCACGCTGCATCATTGTAGAGATAATTGCAATATTTGATATGCCCGTGGTATTGTACACATAATTTACAAATTCAACAATGACAACCTTATGCATGAACTCAATTGTCTAGTAAGCCATGTCATCCCCACATGATGCATGGAACCTGCTGAGCATGGCTGGAAGGAACTACCCACATTGCACTCATACAGACTGACTCAGAATACAGCTCCCTATGAAATGATGTTTGAAGTCTGGTAGCACTGAAAAAAGTGGCTGCAATGGTGTTTTATGAGTCCAAATACTAGGGGATTAAATGGGAAGACCGCATTACCAACATTGCTGTTCTTGAAAAGGCTCAAATCAACAGCATAGAATCATCCTTAATAGGTCACCAACTTAGATGGATTGGTCATGTCCATCGGATGGATGATGTGAGATTACCTCGTCAAATGGTATATGGTGAGCTATGCTATGGCACCAGACCTCATGCTAATTTGCATTACTAACAGGGACCTAGCTTTCATGAGTCCTATGTCAATGTTAACAAGAAAAAGTCCTATTAGTTCAAGAACTTTGACACTTTTTGTTGCTATTTTTGCTGTACCATGTGTGTAAGAGCCCAACTAGGTACCGGTAGTAATAATAGAGAAGAGTTAGATTCAAGATGTTACCTGTATATATCTGTCTATTTGTTATTATTATTATTGCTGTTTCTTTTTTGTTAAATGTAGCACCATACATGTTGGCAATAACAATTCTACTTCACTAGCCATAGCCTTTGACTGAATCCTTGCAGATACTCAATTGTCTAGTAAGCCATCTCATCCCCACATGATGCATGGAACCTGCTGAGCATGGCTGGAAGGAACTACCCACATTGCATTCATATAGACTGACTCAGAATACAATTCCCCATGAAATGATGTTTGAAGTCTGGTAGCACTGAAAAAAGTGGCTGCAATGGTGGTTTATGAGTCCAAATACTAGGGGAGCCCATATAGCCATGCGAGTACTAGTAACAACTATAACAATGCCAGGGTGCCGGAAGGAAATCTTTAACATGCCAGCTCCCCAGGGTAGGCAAAGCTTATCTGGACATTTTAAAAAAGAAAGGAAAACATTAACAATACTGTACTTAAATTTAATATTTTCTTATTATATGTAGCCTACATATTGATGAAATATATTACAATATTGTATTTATCGTGTTTAAAATTGTCCGGTCGCAATACTACCCTACAATGTTCCCTACCTTTTAAAACTGAGCTTCAAACCACTCAATACAACTCGATGAGATCTCTTCACAGGGCAGGCAAGCTCAGAGCTGGCCTAGGCACTCAGCTTCAGTGTGTTGGGCCCTTCAAAGAGCATTAATATGACCAACATAGTATGCGTATAACACTTTGTCAGGCATGTTTAGATCTGGCCTGCTCTTCCCATCAGTTACGATAATAACGGCATACTGACTGAACTTTGCAAAAGATTCCCCACACTGAACATGGAAGTTCCTTGTCGTGTGCTGTCAATTGGAGTCAGCAGTCAAATTATTTCTCAATTGTTATGTATTTTGTGACTTGTGTTTCAAAGCATTCATTTATTATTTGTATTCTGTGAGTTTTTGATTGGGTTATAACATAATAAGCCTACCCTAAGAATTTAGGCATGAAGCGCTACTGCTACTGACATGGCTCACCCCCAAATGCTAACTGACTGCACCGGGATTTGATCCAACAACCATGGGCAGAGGAGGAAAGAACATTACCCCTGCGATACGCATCCAGCCAATATAACAATATCTATTCACTGCTCCTTGAAAAGAGAATTTCAAGCAATGAACTATTTACATCCTCATTAGTACGCATTAATTCAGCACTATTTACGTGTAAGGCTTCGGCATTGGACATGATCGCTGCCACAGTGCACAACAGCATTGGGCATGAGCGGCACTGAAGTGCATTCAACATTCACCCCCATTCGTCACCTCACTCACGATTACAATGACCACAGATGCCTGACAGGAGAACCTGCATCAACCTGGCCTCCAAGTGGAATTTTATGAGAGGCCAAGAACGATTCAAACGAATCTCGACTCTCAGAATACGAATAATGATTGCATCAGCGTTTGTTATGAAAAGGGCAGTGGTGGCAGAGAGAATAAAGAACTACTGCAACTAGAATAGTTAGTAGGAGTATTGACAGTTGTATTATCAATAATGACAACATTGATAATAAATTTATACAGGAAAATGAAGAGGCCAGGCCTTCCTTGCCTCCTCTTAAGGAACACCACTGAGTATTTCCAAGATAGAAGATTCATTTTTGGTACCATTGCAACTCTTTTTGGACTACATACAAGCTGCCAAACAGACCTTCATGTTTACATGATAGATACAACAGAGGACTCTCCAAGTGAACCCTTTAAGTAACAGCAAGTACATCGAAAATCACTCGCTATGATTTAGACTAATGAACATTTTATTATTGCTATAAGCACTAAAATGCTGAATATATTTTATTTTATGTTTTTACGCTCGGGATCCCGTTAGACCTATGTTTGTTTTGACGTGTTTAACACACACTGATTTTTATTTGTCCTTTTTAATATGTGCGTGACATATAGAGTTGAAGAAGGGGAAGTTATGGTTCCTGAAACATGTACTCTTTAAACTTTGAAATTATATAAATATCCATTGCCTCAGGTTTGACTAGGCAGTTAATTTTATTAAAGGATTAGTTCTTTTTAATCATATAGTCAATACAGACTAAAAATATACCAAGTGCAACTTATGAATGGGACACATGACATAAGGAAGGAGCAGTGCTGGACTCAGCTGAAGACCCTGTGATGTGTCACATCTCACATCTCAATAGTACTAAGTTGCATGTTGAGTATGCTCTCATATTATATGCCCTGAAAAGGAGGTAACATCATACTGAGGAACATAACAGTTTGTACCTTGCATTGATGCTTTAATTATAACATTACAAAAACTGTATACAAATTTAACAAATAACAATATGGAATGCAATTCATGCTTTGTGAAACGTTTACAGGAACTGACTTCAAGCATTCAACAACCTCAACCACTGTTGTAAGACAAGCTTGTTTCTCTTTCATTTGATGAAGACATACACTGCACTTATTTGCTCCTCAGCCTCTCCCTCCTTCACTTTAGAGTAGCCTACCGTATCTAAAGCCACACCAAATCATCTGCTCTCTTAACCAACTTATGCAATTAATGGACCATTTTGTATAAAATCATGTATGGTATTTCTAGAATCTTCTGCCCAGATTTCAGTGGCTGATAAGGCAAGAAGAAAACTGAGGAAATTATTTATTTTCAATAAGTTTCTCTTATACCTTATTTGATCAGTTTTAAAACAGTTTATCTGCTCTTCACATGCTTCGATGAAATGTCTATGGGAATACTCGCCAAGCTTCAATGTGACCAATATATTCCCAGAATGACAGTTTGGCTTTGAGCAAGTGTCCATGTGAGTGAACCAGCACAATGACTAGTATGGTATTTTAATAGCAGTCCATACTTAAGTCTTTGACTATACCAGTCGACTATAGTTCATTCTTAAAAAGTGCACTCCTTATCAAAGTAAATATGGTTTCCCGTTCACCAATCAGATAAAAATTATGAATGGGACACATGAGACATGAAATAAGTGAGAGCAGTGCTGGACTTAGCCCAAGGCCCCTGTGGTGTGTCACATCTCACTAGTTGCATGTTTTCTAAGGAGTTGAGCAATACTTTATTTATCCCATTGATTTATGCAGAACAAATTGACACAGATTTTACCCTCATGAAACATCTTTGGAAATACAAACTGTAAGTTACAGAACCTTCGAATATATGACATAAAATTGACATCCTCTAATTTTTAAGATGAATTATTTTCATGAAACTTCAGGAATAGAAATTTAAATAAACTGCATGGTAAGGCATCCTCTGAACTTAAATAAATATCAGATAAAATTAACTCCCCAATAAACCACACCAGTATTCTAAATTTTAATATAAACTGCCCTTTCACGAGCCTTTAAAAATAAAAAATAAAAATAAAAAAAATGAGCTGCCCAGGGTATTATTCTTTTAATTGAAAGATAAACTGAACTCTCTAAACTACTGAAGAATTAGATGCGGTATGTCACATGAAATTTGTTCAATATGGCTGGATAAACAGAAACCTTATGTGTCTAGGCCCATGATAAATTTGAAAAGATTTGATGATAATGCTGTGTACTTATGAGCATATGAAAGTCATCTCAGGGGCAGATGATCTTGCTGTTCTGCCCTTTAAAACAATAACAATAAAGTCCTCTCAAATGTTGAAATGGGATACTTCATGAATAATCATGGTAGCCTATGTCTAACACAAAAGTACACCTTAATTTATAGAACTAAGAGGCTCATCCTTTTGTTGCTCACCATCGTCGCCATTTGCATAATTCGTTGTCTTATTGCAGTCATTGATGTTCAGCACTTTTTTCAGGATAAAGAATGCTATCATGGGGATTGGAGTCATGATTGCTACAGCCACTGGTATCACTGAAATTAACAGAGAATATTACATGCACATTTTTTTCTTGATTCTAGTCACTTTTGCCATTTCCATATTTCCGAAGATTATGGGTAGCATAGCAATTACTATTAATTTAGCTTATGGTGCTGTACACATAATTTACAAATACAACAATGACAACTTTATGCATATACGTATGACACCAAACAACTAGGCACCATGGGAATTCATATAGGTGGTCCAAAAATTACTTAAGTTTGAAAAAATTCCATAGATCCACCCAAAAAGTTTCCGTTTGGTAAACACACACATTTGGGAAAATTGGGACTATATCAGATAATTTTAGGAGGTTGCATCATTACCTTGAATTTACAAGTTTTCACTTGTGTCCTGTGTTATTTCTTAATGCACAGCTGTTCACTGAGCAAACCTGAGATCAAACCTGCTCGATATGTTTCTTTAGATGTAAACAAAGTCAAAAACAATTAAGATTAATGGCCGAAGGGATAAGGTGCACTGACCACGCATCACCTTGGAATCTGCAGGTCATACGGCTGAGCAGCAGTTGCTTGGTAGGCCAAGGTCCTCAGTAGCTGTGCAGTCAAGGAGTTAGTTAGGTTGGTGTACCAAATAAGAACGATATAAGACAATATTTGGAGATAACTATTTGAAACCTGTCAAAACATGACGGTCATTGAGAAAATATTTTCTGAAGGATTTTCTTATATACCACATTCTTTGTACGAATACTTTTTGGGACTATTGCAACTTTAAGGGCATCGTACGATCACACTGTTGACATTGCAACATATAACTGGCCATGACTGAAAACTTGCTGAGGTAAATCGAGATCTACACATTACAGAGTTTCCCCTTGAGCTTTCTTAATTGTGATACAGAATGCCAAGCGAATTGGAAATTGGCACCTCCTAAAACAAAAATCCCTTTCGGTACGTTGGTAAGCGGAGGTAGAATTCACTTGACAAAGAAAAATCGTTCAAATTCATTAAGTTTGCCAATTGTTGTATACCTCTAAGTCTGACGTTTGTTTTTGGCCGGTGGCTGTGAAATCAGCGCATCCACTGTGCTAACCGTTCAACCTCCTTCCTTCTTTCCTTTGTTCCTTCTGAGCGTGCGTGCGTGCATGCATTTGTTGATGCGCATGCTCACAATAAGAAGGTTTCCTGGCTGGCCAGAGACCTCTACGCAACAAGCAAGCACCGGCCAAAAACAAACGTCAGCCCTGTACAAAAGTTCCACATGTTCTTCTTATAACTCCAAAAACATTTTGCTCATCTCTTGGCGTAAAGGTGGGTCATATCAAAAATTATTTCAGACAAAAGTTTTAGGTACCGTAATATTTAGAGGACTATTGATTATTTTAAATGGCTTTGATATTGTGCCTATTAAGGGAGGTATAATTTTCGTTTCTCACAAAAATCTAGTTTACCACCCCTATAGTCAGGGTTGGTGGTATCAAAAAAGTTTAAGGATATAAGTTTTTGGTCCTTTTCAGAAGAACACTATGAACTTTCAATGGATTCAATTTTACACATACTAAGAAAGTTATAACTTATTTCTTTGTTTTGAAAAAGGCCCCCATTTCCAGCCCCTTGGTCCAATCTTGCCCATTAACGAACTCGACTGAGATTTTAAATGGTTATATTTTATGTATAACTATGAAAGTGATTGGTGCAAAATTATGGTATTTATCGTGTCCACAAGAAAGTGATACAGTATATATATATCTACATATATATAAATTATATATATAGGGTGTCCCACCTAACTTGTGACCTCAAATATTATCGAAATGAAACAAGATGTGAAAAATCTACTTGCGCAGGAATGTAGCCACATCAGGGATTCACTCACTGGGAGGATATGCACAATCCAGGAAATTATAACAATAACACTTTCAATGCAAAGTTACCTTTTTTTTAATGGAACATTCATGTTTTTTCTAGCAAAATCAAAAGTAAACATACAATTATTGATAACTGAATTGGATTCACTTCTCTAAACCTCGTACCTTCTGAAAGAACTAATGTTGTAGAGGATGGTAAAGGAGACACTGTTCGTGACGTTTAACAACAGTGTAGTGCACACCGTTGGCCTACACACAGCTGGATTGTTTGCATCGCTGTACTGAAAGCATTCAGGAAACAAGACAGTAACATTACAGCTGCACTTCTCAGTGAACTCGTGGCTCCTGGTCTGGTCGTCTGCACTTCTGTCAGTGTGAAACAGGTAAAGACCCATTTTACTGTACCTACGAATCTTATGTTTATGTTTGCGGATACTTTGATATTTGGAATCCTATTTTGTTTCTACCTCTTTGTTCTTTATCTTGCTTCGTCTAGTACATACCAGTATGCCGGCCTTCAGTAATGAAGAAGAGCTAGACATTATTTTAATTTACGGCGAATGCAGAAATGCAACAACAGCTGTGACATTGTATGCTGAACGCTACCCAGATCGACAGTGTCCGATGCCTCGTACCATTGCCAATATGTGCAGAAGTCTCTCAGAAATAGGAAGTTGGGCTCCAAGAAAACGTCAACGTACAAACAGAGCAACTAACAACGGTAACGAAATCACTGTTCTGGCTGCTGTAGCTCACAATCCGCACGTGAGTGTACAACAAATTGCATGCGGTTCTGGAATAAGCCGCTCTAGTGTTAACAGAATTTTGCACAGGCATAAATTTCATCCGTATCATATGTCACTGCACCAGGAACTGTATGGGAATGACTTTGAATTTGAGGAACATGCACTAATGGTCCGTGGAAAACCCCCACTGGCTTCGCGAGGTTGCTAACCAACGACAGTGGAGTATCAATGTTTGGTGCGGTATCATTGGCAACCATATTGTAGGTCCCTATTTTTATCAGGGAATACTAAACGGACAGCGATATGCATCATTTCTTCAATACATGTTACCCCTTCTCATGGAGGACGTGGGATTGGAAACTCTTGTATCAATGTGGTTCCAGCATGATGGGTGCTCCGCACATTTCGCATGTGTTGTCAGATGATGATGATGATAATTGTTGTTTTAAGGGGCCTAACATCTAGGTTATCGGCCCCTGTGTGTTGTCAGAGATGTAATGGATGCGAAGTTTCCAAATCGGTGGATAGGATGTGTTTTTTTTTTTTGTGTAGTCTCCTCAGAAACCGAGTGCAGGTCTTTCTATTCGACGCCCGTGGGCGACCTGCGCGTCGGGATGAGAGATGGAATTGATGAAGGTGAATGAAATTGGAGAAGGATGTGGAAGGAATCGGCCGTGGCCTGTCAGAAGGTACCGTCCCAGCATTTGCCTGGTGTTGAAAATGGGAAACCACGGAAAACCATTTCAAGGATGGCCGACGGTGGGGCTCGAACCCACGCGTCTACCGAATCAGCAGAGAGCTTGGCCCCATGACCTAACGTTGCGCTTTAGCCAGCGTAGCCACTGCTGTTGGTAGGATGTGGTGGTCCTGTGAGATGGCCAGCACGGTCCCCCGACTTGACGCCAGTAGACTACTTTCTCTGGGGCGCATTGAACGATAGAGTCTATCAGGAAGTCCCAACTACAATAGCGAATATGCAACAGCGTATTACTGCGGCGTGTGCGGAAATATCTGTGGAAACACTGGGATCAGTACAACGCTCTCTTGTTCACCTTCTAGAGAAGTGCATTGATGCAAACGGTGGTCACATTGAACATCTGCTGAAGTGACACAGTTTCATCAGTTAAGATGTTACTGCTTACTTGTGAATGCCTTTTCCGTGCTGGATGTAATTTAAAAACATGACGTTTCTTTAAGCTATAGGCCACATGTTTGTTTAGGAAATCAGTAATTGTACCTTTTGTACTATGTGTACAGTTCTACACTTGCGTTAAACGTGACAAACAGTGTCTTCATTGCCATCCAATACAACGTTAGTTATTTCAGATTTAGACAAGTGAAACCAATTCTGTTATCAATAATTGTATGTTTACTTTTGATTTTGCTAGAAAAAACATGTATGTTCCTTTTAAGAAAAGGTAACTTTGCATTGAAAGTGATATTGTTATAATTTCCTGGATTGTGCATATCCTCCCATTGTGTGACCCCCTGACGTGGCTACATTCCTGCGCAAGTAGATTTTTCACATCTTGTTTCATTTTGATAATATTTGAGGTCGCAGAGTTAGGTGGGACACCCTGTATACTTTTGAGCTGATGGTGATTTTAGGGTCTGAGGGATGTGAAACCCAAAGATATGTCAACATTTTCTGGAAGTCACAACTTGGTACCCATCTCGTGAAATCTACCGAATAGAAGTGTTTTATTGGATGATGTTAAATGAACTCGAGGCATTAGAGCGCTCTGTCCAATTTTATCTCCACTTATTTCCAAATCCAAGCAATTTTCATACATATTTCTTACAATTAATCTGGTTCCATTCAGGAGCTCTTGGGAAATGTTTAGATTTCTAAGGAACATAATATGTTTCCAATGTTTAGAGTAAGAATATGTGGAGGCAAACCAAGGAATTCAAGCAAGCTTAAATGTCACATTCTTGTATGTTTGGTAGCTAATACCTTGGTATGTTCGGAGATCCTCAAAGCTTTTGGTGGCCACTACAGGAAGCAAAAGTAATAACTGATGGTATATTTCTGATTCAGACGGTGAAACATTGTACATCCAACCTATAAACTTTTTGAATCTAAGTCGTGTTTTTCCAAACACATTTGCTTTTGTCCCATACGTAATGAACAGGAGTTTCAGGATACATGCATGCACTCCACGTTGTTGGATTTTGGTTCAGCTGAAACCATGCAGTGAATCGTGTACTTCTTAACTGCGCCCATATTCTTACTTGTGAAGCATTATTGGAATGAAAAAATACATCTTGTCGATTTGATAAATGGATAGGTAACTGGGCAACAATGTGGGACTGTTTGTGCTTGTTGTAACCTTAAGTCCTGTAGGCAGTCTCACGTGAACCAACATATCTACCATTCAAATACATTGGAACTTCATCATAATGTAACATTCTAGCATTTGCCATGATTTTCAAGTTAGTGCAATCATGTCCCTTATAAACATATTAGTATGTACACTTGCACAAATTTCGAAGTTAATATGGGCATGAAAGTACAGTACATCAATAGATATCGATTGTATGGAACAATGAAGCGATTGTTGATTTGAACCTTGGTGCCTTGCACATGCCTGGTATATGTCCTTCAATTATGTCACCTGCTGCAAAGTAGATAGCCATTTAGTATCTGGAACAAAATATTTTGGAAAATCCTTCTTACATCTTCCATCTTTCATGCAAATTGAATTAGGAATCAGGAGGCCGCAAAGTCCATGTACCATCTGTGTCTTTACTAAGTTGTACCATGTGGTATAGGAAGGATCTGGTATTTCTGCAGAAACTGTATTATCAATATCAGGGATTTCTCGTAATTTACAACTATTACGAAGACAAACCAGTAACTTGAGTGTATGTGAGGAAAACCTAGCTTCTGGAACTCAATCGTGTATAAGAAAGTTAAAACCTCGCCAAAAATTTGCTTTTGATTAACTAAACATTCGAGTTCCTTTACTTTCGCATGAAAAACAAGGACAATGACATCAGGTCTGTTGTTTGCATTTTCATAAGGTCAGGTCATGATGGGTTGCAAGTGAAAGTTATGAAGAGGTCTGGCTTGCCAAATTTTCTCACAATTGCCATTGCACCCTGATAATTTTGCAACATATTTTGGGGACTGCCAATGAATGTAGAAGGCAAAATAACAGTACGATCAGCTCTTAATCTTTCATTTTCAGCTCTTAAGTATAAAGCATCAGCAAGACTAACATAGATATCGACACGCAATTTTGTTTGTTGATTGCGAATATATTTCAGTCTATCTCCATCTATTTGACAATAACAGCCAACTATTAATTGTGGGGTAAGTTTACTTCCATTAAGTAATGAAACTTCCTGCAGGAGGACAACCCCGAATCAACAGTCTATACTAAATATATTCACGCATATTGCCTAATGTTCGTCTTGCTATTCCCTCCTGTTGGCAGTGAAATATGCCATCCTGTTTTTCCGCAAGGCCAGATTAAAACGTAAATTAAGGGATCATAATGCATACTGTCACCATCAATTTCTTTCAAATCTGCCCGATTAGAAAATACTACTATGTGGCGGTGTGAAGCCGGAGCACCGTCAGTTGTTTCAAAAATACCTGCAATCTCTGAGGAGGTTGGGTTATTGTAACATCTAGGTTCTTCTTGAGGTTCATGGTAAAAACACATGACCAATTCTAATGGTTGACGTTTTTATATTAAAGCCAATTTATTTTTGAATGCATTGTCTTCTACAGTTGAATGCAGGGGTTCGTGCAAACTTATGCCAACATTTTTTTTTTCTTCTTTTAAAGACACTCTGCAAATCTCCAGGCCAAGAGCTTTTGTCACAGTGCTTTACAAAGTCAATTGGTTCAGCCATTCTCTCAATTGCACAGTAACAAATATCACCTTAGTGTGTGGTTTGCTTGAGGACATCACAAGGCCATATTCGAAAAATATATCATTGTTGCCAACTGATGAAAGAACTGTTCCAAAATTGGCACATGTATAGACCATAATGTCAAGAATTAAATTTGAGCAACCCATACATGACAGTGTTGCCAACATAATTCTATTCATGCTGATAGGTTCAATGTTTAACAGCCTGCAACTTCTATTCTATCTACAGTTGAACCTGCTTTATACGTAACTCTGTTCTGCGTATTTCGTATCTGTACATAATTTCTTTTAGGTGCCGGCAAAATGTAATTTAAAAGCGTATTAATTTAACCATATTTATAAGTAATCCATTTATACGTAATTCGCTGTTATACGTATGAAGTGTCAGTGAAATACATCTGAGTTTTGCGTAGCCTAATTGTAATTTAATGAGCACGTGTTGTCATAAAAGTACTGTATTTATGTAGTTTCCTCTTTGCCGGCGTAGGTTGAGCAGTCGGGTTTCGGTGCTGAAACGGAACACAGAGTTTCTGTCTCATGTGGGACATGCTCTAGATTGTTCACACGAAAACAATTCTCATATTCAAACAAATTTATTTTCTTTTGTTTCCGCAATGAAACCGCTGACTCGGCTGGTAACTTAATCTTTAGCGGCATTGTGAAGGTCAAAAACGACGCAGCTAGAGGAGGAGCGAGATAGAGAGCGAAGGGAACTCGCTCGGTTGGCTTTTGTTACGCTGCCAGTAAGTAAGGGTCAACAATGTCACTCTGCAAAACTCAGTGTTTTGATTGATATGAGAATTTCTTTCGTGGGAACAATGGACAAGTAAAATGTCCTCGGTGCCGGTATCTGGTGTGTATTGTTGAACAGTAGTTTTATCATTCAGTTGCTTTTGATTAGCCATGGAGAACACAAAAAGGAAAAGTTATACACTACATGAGAAAGTAAAATTCATACGAGAAGTGGACGCTAATCTGCACAAAACAAAAACTGAAATTGCTTCAGACTTAGGGATTGCTTATACCACGCTATGTAGAGTCATAAAAAACAAAAAACGCTATTTTGGATGAGTTTTTAAAACTGGATTCGAAATCAGCAAAGTGCAGCCATCAGCAAGAAGGGAGGTACGTAGATTTGGAGAAAGCACTTTTCACATGGTTCCAGCAAAAGCGGGCTGCAGCTCTACCAATTAGTGGCGACATGCTGAAGGCCAAGGCGATAGATTTAGCTACAATTATGAGTATCACTGCTGATTTCAAGGCTTAGTCAGGATGGTTGCAAGGATTTAAAGATCGTCATGGAATCACAGGGAGAACAATTTGCGGTGAATCAAAAGCCGTGGACGACGTCACGGTGCAACACTGGAATTAAGAGGTTCTGCCGGGTATCATAAGCGATTACCAGCCTACAAACATCTACAATTGTGATGCGACCGGCTTATTCCACAGTCTCCTTCCTAATAAAACATTAGCTGAAAAAGGTGACTCCTGCCATGGAGGGAATAAAAGTAAAATTGGCGTAACGGTTCTTCTTGCCACCAATGGAGATGGATCGGAAAAACTTCCTCCACTTGTGATAGGAAAATCGAAGAATCCGAGGTGTCTTAAGGGTGCAAAAACAAAACCTACGGAATATGAATCCAACATAAATTCTTGGATGACTATGCTTCTAATGGGACAGTGGTTGAAAAAAATGGATCTTCTTCTGGATAGATGTGCAGCACATCCACCTCAAATCGTTCTGGAGAATGTCCGAGTGGAACTTTTCCCTCCTAACTGTACCAGTGTTCTACAACCACTTGATTTGGGCATCATTGCAAATTTCAAAGTGCATTATAAAAGAATGCTGGTTCAACATTTAATAACACTGAGTGAAGCAGGAAATGAAACTCTCTCCTTTAATTTACTACAAGCCATGGACTTTATTTCAGCTGCCTGGAAGCAGGTGTCATCCTCCACAATCAGCAACTGTTTCCGCAAAGCAGGTGTCTTACTGGAAGAGGCCGCCTCTAATGATGATTATGGAGACAAAATTATGTCTGGCAATGAGCTAACGCTACCGAAGTTTTCGATACTTTTGTGCATTTCGATGATAATCTGGCTGTATGTGGGGTACAACGGGATGAAGAGATTATTGCTGATGTATGCCAACTACGCGGTGGTGACGGACCAGCTACAAGCGATAGTGACAGTGATGGAGATGGAGATGACGACTTGAATCTTGAAACACCTGAACTAAGTGAAGTGTTAAGTGCAATCGATGTGTGTAGGCGTTACATCAGTACGAAAAGTTGTAGTGAAAATGCTTTGATTTCATTACTACGTTTGCAAAAGCAGGTTTATACACTTCATGCAAGAAAAGTGAAACAAGCCCAACTATCTGATTTCTTTAAGCCTGGACCAACTTCAAAACTAATACAGTACTATATTTTCTGTCTTAATGTATGTATTGTTTGCTAGGATTTACACATGTAGGTCTATTCCATTGGTTTTACTGTAAATATGTCATGTGTTGTGTAAGTCTGATTTCTAAGTAATCCTGAGTTACAAGTAGTTTTTCTTCTTCCCCTTCATATACGTATAAGTCAGGTTCAACTGTATTGGATTTCAACCAAATTTTGTTCATGCAGTGTATACCTTAAGAGATGTAACTGTGCATATTTTCAGAATCACCAGGACTGCCAACTTTTGATGAATGCTCTCTAGAATTTTGAACCCTTGTTTCAATATCTCAGAATATCGAATTTCGATATCTCCCTGCGAGCTGCATTTTTGGAAGGCTTCTTTGTAAGTCAGCTTTTTTACTATTTTTGTATACCGTGGCACAGTACTAAGCATTTTTTCTATCCCCATTTGCACTACTAGAAACACAAAACAACAGATGTTCTGCAAGCACATCTCTTTTCAATTTTATCAAAGAACACTCTGGTCAAGTTTAATCTCTGTAACTCAAGAGGTTTTGTAAATTGCTTATTGTAATTATCTTGTATTTTTCACCCCTTAATAATAAAATTTTGGTAAATCCCTTTCTTATCTTGCCTACAAGCTGAAGGAAACCACCAGACAAGATTATGGTGTAACAGCACTCGAAGGGGCTGTAGACAACTGAATTTCAAGTACATTTGATGAGCTTCATTTCATGACGGAATTAACTGTTTACCCATTATTTTGTTTTTTAGTAGATAAGACATGAGCAAATTCAGTAAAGAAAAGGTATCAAATTCTGAATAGACCGAAGAGTAGGGCAACCAGACAAACTATACACATGCAGAATTTCAGCTCAATCAGTAGTTTTACTTTATGTGTGAAAGGAGCTGCTATGCTGGATTCCAAGTTGTGTGCAGCACTCAACGGGGCTTTAACACGGAAAATTATTGACATTATGAAGAAAATGCATACGACTTTTTTGATGTTGTAGGAAATAGAACTTTAGGTATATATAGCGGGACCCATTTCATGACAGGATTAACTGTTTACTGAAAACCATAATTTCCTGGAAATCCATGACAGTTACAAAGAAAATGCACATCAGCTTTCTTGTAGAAAATAAAATGTTAAGTCCACTTGGATGGTTTCCTTTCATGATAGGACAAACCGTTAACCCATTATTTGGGTTAATAAAATTTATACCCATAAAAAATTTCGAGTTCAATGGGTTAATTCATTTTTTGCATAAACTGAATTCCAATACAAGATTTCAAGTTATGTGCAGTGCTGAATGGGGCTTTAATGTGGAGAATCAATTGAGTTATGAAGAAAGTGCATATGGCATTTTTTATGTTAGAAAAGAAAAGGTGAATTATAAGTACATGCAGTATATGGTGGGTTTCATTTCATCATCATTGGACAAACCGTTTACTTATTATTTTGTTTTTTAGTTGACAAGACATGAATAAGTTCAGTAAATAAAAAAGGATTTGTAAATGGCTGCCATTTTAAAATGGTCGACTATGTCAAAATTTAAACAGGCCTATGTGTTGGCCAAGCATGAAATCTATACCCATGCAAAATTTCAGCTCAGTTGGCTAAGTAGGTTTTGCATGAAAGAAACAAAGGCAAACAGACCAAGTTTCAGATTTCCATATTAGTATGATTGTAAATTAACAAATTGACATTGACAGGTTCATGAAGGATGGAGGAGTGAATGTGTAATTTGTACCGAAAATTAGTTCCACAGTTAGTATTGAATAAATTAAAGCACCATTCTATACAGTGTTGTCTGATATGACATACCATACTCCATACACAAGAATTAGTTTTACCTGTTGTTAGGTCTGCTTCGGGTTGTCCCAATGAGAAGCGAAGCATAAAGATTGCAATACCAGTGTTCTGTGTGCCTGTTTCTATAGCAATTGCTAAAATATCACCAGGAGGTTGTCGGAAAATCTTCGCAAACACTGCACCACAAAAGTAGCCAAGCCATGGTAGACCCAAACCGGCCAAAAGAATCTGAAACATGAAGAGAACAATTGATCAGAGTTTGCATGGAGAAACTTTATTTTACAGGCAGAGGTACATAGTAGTATGCTACTAACACACATTACTTTTCAACAGTCCAAACACAACAAGGCATTAATGCCGGAGGTTTCCAGTCAATGAAGCACCTGGGTGGCAGCATTCACTCTCACTTCCCCGTTGAGGAAATCAACTAGAAGCACACCCTGTTGCATAACTTCCTTTGCACAAAGAACTGTTTGTACTTTCTTGCGTGGTGGGCACGAGGGGTGTTCTCATGATATTTTTGCAGCATGTCACATACCAGGCTGGACTCAGGCAGTACTCAAAATTGAAGATGACCAACTAGTCAACTAATTCCTCTTCCGCAAGGATCACCATTTAAGATAGTTGTGAGCAGGGCCCTGTACCCAGTTTTGATGAGTTTTTATTTATTACTAGCTGTATCCGGCATGCGTTGCAATGCCTTTCAAGGAAAGAAGGTGTTTGTGTTGTAATTTTGTTTATTGAAATGTTTTTGGAAACAAAATAGTTTTTGCTTTACCTTCTGGTGCATACAGGAATAAATCAGAAGGCTTTCCGACGCTTGAGCAAGCCAAAAACAGCTGGCCATGTGAGAAGCATGGATTTTCCAAATTTAGTCCATACACTCGTAGGGATTGCCCTTATGCTTTGTTGATGGTCATTGCAAACGCAAGTCTCACCGAAAACTGTAGATGTTTGGAAACGCACAAGAACTGCCACTATGCATGAAATACACTCATTTTTAACACCTTATGAGCCACCTATCGTAAAATGGATTAACTAATTCAGAAACCTTTGTGAGCTTGCACAACAGCTGACCAAAGTTCTTTTGTTCAAACGACTCGTGTGCCATCTATTGTAAAATGGATATTCTAATTCAGACACCAAGGTGGGCGAGCGCACAACTCCACACCCAAGTCCACTTGTTGAAATGATTAGCGCACCAAAACTCATTTGTTGATACGAATCTCGTGCCAGCTATTGTGAAATGGATTTACTTGTTAAGGAACTTTCGCAGGCGAGGACAAAACTAATCAAAGTTCATTTGTTGAAAGGATTCGCACGCTTAACACTCATCTGTTGAAAGTACTCGTGCGCCACCTATTATAAAATGGAGTTACTGTCTCAGAAACATATTTCGGAGTGCACAAAACCACTCACCCAAGTACTATCGCAATCGGATGAATGGTATAGAACGCAGACGATTGTTGAAACGATTCGCGCACCAACACTCATTTGTTGAGACCAATAGTGCATTACCGATTGTAAAATGGATTTCCCAATTCAAAAACCTTCGCGCGAGTGTACACAACACCTCACCCATGTTTCATCGCAATCGGATGAATGGTATGTGCACGCAGACGGAATTTTGTTGAAACTATTATCGTGCCGTCACTCAATTGTTGAAACTACTCGTGCGCTACCTATTGTAAAATAGATTTACCGTACTAAGTCAGAAACGTTTGCGCGAGTGTACACAACAACTCACCCAAGTTTACTATTGAATTCACACGTCAAACTTACAAAGTACTGTAATAAGAATAAATATTTTAAAAATCACAGTCGAGAATGACTTTATGTGGTGGTGATTAGTGGTATAATTGGCGTAACATCTAGGTCATTTGCCCTTATGATAAGGACATTAATGAAAACTACTATTGAATTGACACGCCAAACTTACAAACTACCATAATAGAAAGAAATAAAAACACAGTCGAGGAAGACTTTATGTGGCGGTGATTAATGATATAATGGGCGTAACATCTAGGTAATTTGCCCTTATGATAAGGAAGTTAATGAAAACTACTATTGAATTGACACGTCAAACTTACAAACTACCGTAATAGAAATAAATATTTTAAAAATCACAGTCGAGGAAGACTTTATGTGGTGGTGATTAGTGGTTAAAGGGGCGTAACATCTAGGTCGTTTGCCCTTATGACAAGGATGTTAATGAAAACTAATATTGAATTAACACGTTAAACTTACAAACTACCGGTACCGTATTAGAAAGAAAAAATTTAAATATTACAGTCGAGGAAGACTTTATGTGGTGGTGATTAGTGGTATAATAGGTGTAACATCTAGGTCATTTGCCCTTAATGATAATAATAGGCTACTGAAAAAGGAAATGATTACTAAACGAACATGGTGCAATTTTAAAACTAATATAGGCAATTCAGATTTCTACCTGTGATATCTTCCTAGTCTCAACCTTATTTGCTGGCTTAGGCCGATATTCGTTGCATCTAGAGAATGAGTTGTTGCCGTACTGCTCGGGTTCCAGCTCCGTGCATCTGAGAGGAATTTGGATCGCATGGATGACGATATAGCCTATGATGACAGATGTGTGGGGTTCCCGGTCCTTGCGTAGTAACAAACCAAATACACTAGTGTCCAAAAGTTAAGCATAAGTTACGAATAAGCAGGGCAACAGGAAATAGACCGCAAATCGCATGACACATGCACCTACCAACCTTACGTGGTCGCTCTGTGTAGGGAAGGAGTATTCCCTGCTTTGACTAGCGGCGTAACCGCAAGGTAAACACAGCCAGTGCCTGCGCCCCATATTCCCTCAGTCGTGAATGCCCTGTTATAGTGTGCGGAGTGGAGCCTCGTGGTGAACCTGACAACATAATGACACAACGACGCCATTTGGACCCCGTTTTGCAGGGTAGAATATACGGCCGCCTGGAAGCAGGCCAGATACAGACCGAAGTCGCCGAATCCTTGAATGTGCCACAAAGTGTCATTTCCAGGCTTTGGAGACGATTTCGAGACACAGGAGATGTTAGTCGTAGACCAGTACCAGGTCGACCAAGAGTAACCAACCTACAGCAGAACCGACATCTGGCCTTAACCACCCGAAGAAATCGGAGTGCACCTGCAAGACAATTATCGCCGGAGCTTGCAGCCGTCTCAGGATTTGCCGTTTCTCGGCAAACTGTGTACCGGATGCTCAGAACAGTAGGGCTGTTTGCCAGACGTCCAGCGGTGTGCATCCCTCTCACTCCAGCACAGGGATGGGCCCGTTTACTGTGGATCCGTCAACGTCGAAACTGGACCATGAATGAATGGAGGCATATGCTCTTCACATATCAATCCCGCTTCAGTTTGCAGAACAATTCCCGTCGCACATTAATCTGGAGAGAATCGGGTAGCCGATACAACCACAGGAACATCGTGGAACGGGACCAGTATGGTGGTGGTGGCGTCATGGTGTGGGGCGGCATCATGTTGAATGGCCGTACGGACCTGCACATCTTCATGGGTAGTGCGAGGAACACTGTGAACGCTCGGAGACACTGGGATGAGGTACTGAGACCACATGTTCGACTCTTCAGAGGTGCGGTTGGTCCAGACTTCCTCTTAATGGACGATAATGCCCGACCGTACCGTGCTGCTCTGGTGGATGAATTTCTGGCTGGGGAAGACATTCATCGCATGGACTGGCCAGCGAGGTCTGTGGATCCGAATCCTATAGAACATGCTTGGGGTGCATTGGGGAGGCGAATCGCATCCCGTCAGCCTCCACAAAGGACCCTCCAAGATCTTCGCATTACCCTTTCGGAGTAATGGGACCGACTGCCACAAGAGCTCTTGGACCATCTGATAGAGAGCATGCCACGTCGCTGCGAAGCATGTGTAGCCGTTAGGGGAAAACATACACCCTATTACCAGCATATTTAGTTGTGGAAGCAGTGATTTAGTTGGAAAAACATATTTACAGGAACTCACCTTATTAATTCAGCAATTTTCAAATGGAATCGTATTGGGTGTCAAAATCAGCGGCCTCGTGTTTCCGACAAGTTGTTTCATCAGCTGAACGTCTCCCCTTTCGTAGCCATGACTTGACATATGGTTGTGGGTTAAATAAATGCACAGGAGGTCCTACGCTGCTTATGAAAATAAGTCCGCTTGATCTTTCAACCAGCAGCCTATTTCTCTTTTCGGTGTGGATCTCATTCATGGTACTGAAAGCTCTTTCAGCTTCTGCTGAAGAGATGGGAATGGTCTGTACAGTCTTGATTAAAGGCATCAGCTCCACTGGAATTTCCTTGGTCTCGACATACTTTCAAAAAGCATTAATGTACCGGTACCTCCTCTTGTCTGACATGTAGAAAAAGTCACAAAGGTTGCCGACACTCTCATCACCATAGCAGATATCCAAAGTAGAAGTGGAGGGCCAATTATTTTTGTATAGTACCTTTGAATCACTGATAACTTTTGTCATTCTCTCATGTCTCTGCTGACTAGAGCTGGAACCAAGATGAGATGATGTGGACACATTTTCCATAAGCCTGTTATTTAAATTGTTCACAAGACTTCTGAAAAACTGCTTTCTGTCAATTTTTACAACTTTTTTAGAATCATGTAATCCTATGTTTCTAAACTTTTTGTTTTCTGCTGCTTTAAGAACTGTTCTGTAGTATTCTCCAGAAGCTGAGTTACACATAGATTCAAACACTTTTATAGTGCGCTTGATTGCATTCTGAGCCTCTGTCAGACTTGTCTCTCTTTTCTGCAACTCTAATGAAAAATCAGCTAACTCAACAAGAGCATCATACATAATTGCAATATTTTCTAGAAATTCTACACAAGTTAACATATTTTCTAGACCTTGGAATTTTGCCCTTTCTTTGGAGTCTCTCTGGTGGTCATTTTTGGCCTTACTAAAATGTTTTACTAGAGCACTGTAGTTTTTCCCAGACAGCTTTTACAGTTCTCTGGCTTGAAACTACCCATCTTATTGTAAATATTTTCCCAATCTTCTTAACTCTTTGTTCCAGTGAAGCAGCACAAATGTTGAGTTCCCATTGATTTTTGGGAGACATGCTGTATAAAGAATACAATTTGTCAAAGCAAGAATGGAAATGGTTAACACCTGTAACTTCATTCTTTGTATCAGAAATGGCCAATTCCAAGCGATGGTTTAAACAGTGCCAGATTACTATATCTGGAAATAACTTTAAAAACTGTGCTCCAACTCCATTTTTTCTACCTAACATTACAGAGGCCCCATCACATGCTAGACCAACTAAATGTTCTGCCAGAAAGTTTTCATTCATCCCATATAAAGAAAGATTCTTCAATATCTCTCGAGTAATAACATCTGCTGTAGTTGATTCAAGTTCTATCAAGTCCCAGAAAAAGGAAACAACTTCAGAGTTATCTGAAAGAGCACATCTCAAACATAATACTAACACAGATTTTACACTAACTGTTGTTGATTCGTCAATCATAATACTGATTTTCCTCTGATTTTCTGTTATAGATTTTGCTATTTTATTTCTCATTTCCTGTGAAATGTGTTCAATAATATTAGCACAACTAACATTTGTATGAAGAACTCGTCCCACATCTAAACCATTTAATTGTTGAAGTTCAACATAAGCCTGTAGGTCTACGAAGGGTCTATTTCTTTTCGCAATTGAGTATGCTGTTCGAAATACTCGAACAGTGGTTTCTAGGTGTTTGACATTCATAGTGTCCAAGCAACTTTCAAATATCTTTTTATTGGATTCTGATTTTTGTAACATAGCTTTTTTGTGAGATTCTGAATTTTTGTGCTCAAATATTTTTTTTTTCCTAAGGCTTGTTTGTTGTTGATTAATATTATTTCCGTTGGGATGAACCTTGCATTCTACCCATACTTTCATTAGCTTCAGTCCTGCCCCTTTAGAAACTCCTAATCCTAATTTACTTTCCTCTTTACATATATTGCAGCCTAAATTTTTATTTCCTGCAAATAACCACTCGTTCTCTGACAAAAAATAACGGTACTGAGTCTCGTTCCAACAGTCTGGAAAATCTTGTTTTCGGTAGGTGGGTCCTTGAATTTCACAGTCAATGGTAGAAGGTGTAGAACCATAACCTAGATTCTCCCTTGAATCCACATCACATGTTTCAGCAACATTTAACCCAGGGTCTATCTCTATACTCACGTCTTTAATGAAACCAGCCGCGGCTCGTGGTGTTGGAGCTGGGGAAGGCTCAGCACGTAGTGGCAAAATGCTGGTATAACGCATTATACGACACCCACATACACGGCTGCAGGATTTTTAATTTCACGATGAAAGGTGGGGGAGCTCAGAACAGACTTACAGATTGGCACCATTATGTTATTTTATAAAGCATTTTTTTCCCTAATTAAAATGAATGTACTTACCTAGTTTCAACATTCAGGAAGAGGCAATGCATTCCGTTTCTAATTTATCCTACTCCCCATTCTAATTAGTCCCGGTCAGAGGAGTCTGTTTCACGGTTGTACACTACCAAACGATCGCAATTTACTTAGAAAATACTGTGTTTACCAGCTAGAACTGTAAGGGAATTGATCTGTAACATAGTCCGAAAGTGAACCCGATCTTGAGGGATAAATGGAAACAAATAAATAAACACAATTGTAGATATTAAGAGCAGTGAAGCTACTTGCTATTACTTTATATAAACACATGACCTTTAATTCATAGGTTTGTAAGTGAAGTCTGCCCTCCTCTCCTTTAGAGTTGCAAAGTGGTCAATGACAAGCTCATTGAAGTTCGGTGACTCCACCAATTCCTTTTCTGTGGAACACATTGCAAGTGCACAGTCGGCCTTCCCTCACTGTGTTTCGTACAAATGTTTTCACTCGTTTTAGGGTATAGAAACACCGCTCTGCCTTTCCTGTGACCCTTCACAATCAGCCTACAGTAGTTTCGTGGTCGAGATTTTTTCCCGATACGCTACTAACTGAATTCATTGTCTTGTAGACATACACTTACCACTACTGTAGCTGGGGTTGCCAGACGTTCCGTTTTACCCGGGACAATTCCGTTGTTTCTTGTTTTGTTCCGCGTTCTGTTTTAATCTTTAACGGAACGCCAAATATTCCGTTTTTTTGGTTCATTTGATAGTATATTCAATTTTGCACCAATTTTCAAATGTCCCGCTTCAGAATTGATTGTAATATCTAGCTTGTTTTCTGGTGATACAGGTGCGAGTTTGAAAGAGAAAATGACTTCTATGTCTGTGTTAGATAGATGGATACATGTTATAGATATATTAGGGGCAACAACATTAAGGAGTATCGTAGTCCTTGTGAAGTTAATACTCAGCATTTCCCCCTCCAATGCATTTACGGAGAGAGTTTTTTCTGTCATGAATATCAATTGGAGAGATTATAAAAACAAACTCCATTGTTCACATATTACAATTATGACGAAAATTGTAGTGAATTTTATCAGAGGGTATTTACAAATAAAAGATGTTTGCAAAGGTTTGTTCAAATGAAAAGCATTTGTAAGTTGCTGGTGCCATAGGCCTATATGATATGTGTATTTGATGTATGCAATGCTTATTTAATACATGAAAATGAAAATCCACAGCCTGCTTCCAGTCTCCGACCGGGTCAGGAATGGAATGAATGAAGCCCCACCCCCCATCGGTAGGATATAGACTGTGCCGGCTGCCGAGGCCTGACGCACTCCTCGGGGCAATGATGAAATGAATGACAGATGAAATGAAATGATAGTGGAGAGTGTTGCTGGAATGAAATTTTGACAGGGAAAACCGGAGTATCCGGAGAAAAACCTGTCTGCCTCCGTTTTGTCCAGCACAGATCTCACATGGAGTGACCGGGATTTGAACCACGGACCCAGCGGTGAGAGGCCGGCGTGCTGCCGCCTAGGCCACGGAGGCTTGCTTTATGTGTATTATTTTTACAACGTTTGACGACCGTGATTAAAAAATTGCAATGGCAACCCTAACTGTAGTCCATAACACGCAAATTAAGACTTGCCACTGACAAACAACATAATTAATGAACTAATTAAGTTACACCAACGATTTTAACGCGCGAACACTTGTTTACGAATACGCAGCATGGGCGGTGGCATATTTTAAACAGAATACTTCCCTAAAGTCTCGGTAGATGGCTCTCCTACCCCTTGCCACCTCATGGTGCTATCTGGCGGAAATATTTTAGTTATTATATTTTCAGGGATACCATTTGAGTTCTCAATAATGATTATCACTTATTAGTCATATCTAACTGTTTCTGGTAACTTGTCATTATTAATCGTTCAGAGAGTGAAAGAGGGAAAAGATAAACTTTCATGAGAGTGGTTTCAGTCTCCTTGAACAACTTTGAATGCATTCCACAGAATATGAATATCTTGTCGTCGTTGGCAAGCCTGGCTTAGGCTGTAGTCGCCTGAGCCTTCAGCGATACAATTGAAACGAATGGAGCTTTCATAACCACGCCTCCCGTCCCTGTTACATAGGAAGGAATATGATATCGAAGGCGCAGCCTAACGGCGCTACTATCCATCTGAAAAACATTCTTTATCAACAGTTCCAAATATATTGACTCGTGACTGAATGAATTGAGTGAAATTTACAAATGTTTCCAATCAATATAACTTATAAATTCCTCAATTAAATACGGTATGTATATTTATAGAATCTTTGAGGAGAGGCTCCGCCTAAGAGCCTTTAATGACCAGCCGCGCCTGAATGAAACTAATGTTCTCGGAACTCCATTCAGTTTCGTTTTTACTTGAGCCATCACACACCTTTTTAGTATTCTTTGATTCTTCATCTTCATCCCCAGCACGTTTTTTTGAACCCAGCCACTTAAGTAAACTCATTGTCACAAGTTGTGAATCACAACTCACTTTCACAGTCACTGGAAAACTTGAAAGGTACTACGGGGCTACTGATGTTCATTAACTGCAGAGAGATTTCGTAATATCTGCTTCACAGCAACACATCGAGCAAAACATAAAATAAAACTTGGATTCACACAAACATAATGAGTGGAAGAAAGTTGTTGTGCTCACTTCCCGCTCTCCGTATCCAATAGCAGTGTAGCCAACCTTAGAGAACCAGAAAAACGCCCAGAAGTGTAAAAGCAACCGTATTTTATGAACATAAAACCATAAGGTTCGATATTAGTCCGCTAGAGTACACCCGTGACGTTTCAGCGCTATGTATAGATTATAAACGATTTTCTTACTGAATGTAAAATTGTTACGTCATTCTAAAGCGGGAAGATATTTTTCGGAACGGCGTTCCGGCCCGTTCCGGTCCAACTAAACCACTGTGTGGAAGACATTGCCAAGTTTTATTAGTTGTTGTCAAAGGTGTACCTTAGCTATCAGAACCTTTCTGACACTGTTTTTTTGGACAAGTTTTGTGACATAGGCCTATGGTGTGTGATTCAGCTTCCGTTTGGTAAGCAATCCGTCTGACATTCCTATCAGGCGGTATGGCCTCGTTTAGTGATTATGCTTAACTTTTGGACACTAGTGTACATTTTATTTTTATTTGTCGTGTGGCCTCTTGAGAGGCCGAGTGCAGGTCTTCCTAGTCGACGCCCGTGGGTGACCTTGCTTGTCGGGATGAGAGATGGAATGATGTAGATAAATGAAACTGGGCAAGGATGAGGAAGGGAGCGGCCGTGGCCTGTCAGAAGGTGCCGTCCCAGCATTTGCCTGGTTTTGAAAATGGAAAACCATTTCAAGGACGGCCGACGGTGGGGCTCGAACCCACGCGTCTACCGAGTCAACAGAGAGCTAGGCCCCATGACCTAACGCTGCGCTTTAGCGAGCGTTGCCAGTGCTGTCAGTACTAGTGTGCATTGGTCGGTGATTCACTCACTCATTCGCAACACCACAATTGTTTAGGCAACGGCCCTATGTTAGCAGTATTGGAATAGACAGGAATACCAGATATTACTCATTCAAGATTTTATTGCCGCTGATCGTGATTGCGCCAGCGTTTTTTGATTATTGTAGCAGGAGCCCCCTGGGGTAAAGCGGAGGACACAGTGATGACAGAGTGTAGTCTACACATAAGTCAAGCAGCATTTCGCGCACTAACTGTCTTAGAAGCGCAGATAAGCGTCACAGGAACTCATGTCACGATGGACAGTTAAACGATGACTGAAGCTACTGGAGCTGAGTCATATCCTACTCGCGCGACTGTACCTGTTAACGAAGCAGAGTGACGTGTGACCACTGATCTCTATCAGTGCATGTGACACATGTAAACAGAGAACAGTTCCAATCTCGACCGCCGGAAATCAATTCGTAAAAGGGTAATAACTCGGCGGGCTGGTGACAGGCCCTTCACTTGTCGCATGCCCTTTGCCTTGACCACACAATGTCACAGAGCTTGGACTCAAGCAGTTGGGACACCAAATATCTATATTTAGAAATTCACATGTTGGTTGATTTATGTAGATGTAACTGGTAAAATATTGAATGCCTCAAATATTAAGATGCTCCCAAATCAATACAGCGAGGTCATCTGCCCCGGTTAGAGGCATAGATGGACAATTACTGTATTAAGTAACGAATGAAGCAAATTATGTCACAGACGAACTCAAATGTCGCTGTGAATGATTCAATTCAATTCAGTCAAGCATTCGCACTCATACAAAGAAGACACATGCACTGACGCAAAAATGTACGAAATACACTTATTTGTTGTAGTGACTTCACAAAATCAATTTACTAATTCAGAAACCTATGCAGGGGTGCACAAATGTTCACCAAAGTTCATTTGTTGCAACGACTCGCACGCCATTTATTGTAAAATGGATTTTCTAATTCGGAAAACAAAGTTAATTTCTTGAAATGATTCGCGCTCATCACTCATGTGTTGAAACTACTCGTGCGCCATCCAATGTAAAATTAATTTACCTATTCAGAAATATTTGTGGTGGTTAGGGGCCGATAACCTAGATGTTAGGCCCCTTAAAACAACAATTATCATCATCATCATCATCGAAATATTTGTGGGAGTGTGCACAACAACTCACCAAAGTTTCATCACAATTGGCGGAATTGTATATGAACGCTTACGGGACTCTCCTGAAACGATTCGCTGGCCAACAAACATTCGTTGAAACTACTCGTAAGCTACCTGCTATCAAATGTTTTCTTTAATTCAGAAACCTTTGCGGCAGTGTGCACAACAACTCACCTAAATTTCATCGCAATCGGATGAATGCCATATGAACGTATAAAGGACTTTGTTGAAACGATTCGCGTGTCGTCACTCATTTGTTGAATCTACTCGTGCGCTACCTATTGTGAAATGGATTTACTAAGCCAGAAACTTTCCTTGGAATGTATACATAGGCCAGTCATCTAAAACATTCTAGGTCGCAAAAAATTGCAAGGTTCTGATTTTTTGGGATGTTGTTAGGATAGATACCAATAGTGTAAAACCAAGTTGGCAACTTCGAAAGACCTGTGCTAACTTTGTGGTGCTCGAAAAACCTCGAAATTTTCAGACTTTTTCCAGGTTTTGGCTTCTAACTTCTAAACAATCCATTCTACGCCAAAGTCCTTCATGACACTATCAAAGAAGACAAAATCAACGACAATTTGAGCGCCGCCCCAACTCTGCATGTCTTATAGATCTTGAGATACAACACTTCAAACATGGGCTATTTTTTCAAAAGAGTTAAAAATTTGTAGTTACAGTAGCTAGTCTTTCGAACAAAATATCGTCTAAAATACTCATTCAACGAGGAAAGTTATTTATTACTCACCTGCCATGAAAACATCTGGAATAAGTACAGGTTGGTGATAATTGCAAATATCACAATAAATGCTATAAGAAAGGCTGCAAAAGGCTTCAATATCCTGACCATAAACTTGTTCAATTTTGGAAAGTACCGCTGAATACCAGATCCAATAGCGAGTGGTATAATAAGTCCAGATGCAATTTGAGCAATACGAGAATATGGAATAGCCATTTGTCCACTGGCAAAAATAAGTTGACCAACACTGAAAATCCATAGCGGCATCATCACTGAAACATAACATGAAAATATTGTATAATAATTTATTCATTATAGCATAACATATATAGAGCAATATGCACAACAGATGACATGAGGATAGAAGTAAATTTTCTTAAAACTCATTTCACAGCAGTCATGGAACGATTTATATTTTCTCTAATTGCAAGAGGAGTCATCATTGTTTGTAGATGGTTAGCTGGAAACCTTGAAATGTCCTTTGGTGAAATATATTATCAAATTGTACACATCATGAAAAGTTGTGCATCTTCTTGGTATAGTGGAAACGAGAGTCAGAGAAGGAACGGGGGCAACACCACTGAAGAGTAACCTTGCATACCATTAAACAATGTGATAGTTGTTAGGTTGTGGTGTTTCTGCATAGAATCAGTTCTGTGTCGTACCCCTTCTTGTGCTCCATAAGGCATATCATTGATCAGGGCATCCAACCTGCTCAGGTTCAGTTTACCCCACCCCTCTTTCATAACTCACTGACAGTCTTGAAGTGATGTGGTGGAGGTGTGTGTCGCCCAATGGTCCCTTCGACCAATGGTTCATTGGGTTCATATCGGAGGATATTGCAGGCCACATCATCAATGCAATCCTAACCTCTTAAATGTACTGATTAATACTGGCAGCATGATGCGGTCGAGCTTTATCATCCCAGATTTTTTTAGTGTATGGCTTTTTGTGCCGGGAGTGTCCGAGGACATGTTCGGCTCGCCAGTTTTGTAGCTGCTTCGAGACGAGCACCCAATGGGTGAGCTACAAGTACCGTTGGGGAGGAAAGTTGGAATGTAAGGATGAGGAGTGGGAAGGTAGTGGCTGTGGCCTATAGTTAGGGACCAACACCGGCATTTGCCTGGAAGGAAGATGTGAAACCACAGAAGACCATCTTCAAGGTTGCCGGCGGGGGGATTCGAACCTCCTCGCCTCCCGGATGTGAGCGACTGCCAGCAGTCATGCCGTAACGACCGCGGCTAACTCACCCGGTATCATCCCAGATGACAAACACTGGGCCAATATTCTCATGAAAAGGTCAAACAACCGTCATGAGATGCCTCCCCAGTATCTTCTGGCTATCATCATTCCCTGCACATGGACATGAGGTGCCCTGAAGTAATGGATGATTTAGGCCTAAAAGGTCACAGATCCACCATGGCTGTGTAGACGAAGTCCCTCCTGTTGTCATCAGGAGTGAAATAGATGTCGGTCTCATAGCAGAGCATGTTACGTCACTAAGCAATGAAAATTAAAATGGCTTGCTTACCCACGCATGAATCAAACCCACGACATCTGGCTTTGTATGCTGATGCTCTGTCCCCTGAGCCATTGGGGGACACTTTAAATCTTACTTGGCAATGATACATACATCTAGACACTGGCCTCCTGAGAGAGCCAGGCCTTGGGGCTGCCAGCGCTGCTTGGCCGGCAAGGATACCATAGTTCTACTGTGATTAGATGTACAGCTGGTATTACAGATGCATTTCCAACCACCTCATGCTGTAGCTACTAGCATTCTTGGCTGTCTCCCTGGTGGGGGTTGGATTCCCGGTTCAGCCAAGAAATGTAATTCTGGTCTGAGGGCTCGAACAGGGTACACTCAGCCTCGTGCAGTAAAACTAAGAAAAGAAGAGTTTGATTCCCACCTCAGATATCCTGGAAGTCGTTTTCTGAGGTTTCCCCACCTCTACTCCAGGGAGTGGGATGGCTACTAACTTCAGGCCATGGCCACCCCCTTCCCATTCTTCAGTAGAATTACAAATACACACACTCATACAGCTGTCACAATAACACAGGTTATTAGGAAAACATCCACACATACAGCAGTACACAGGGCTCAATGACTACAAATTGCCTGAAATTAAACAAATATGCATTTCCAGTGAAAGTAGGAATGGCCAAGGTTATATCTTCATTTCTCTCCTGTTCGCAAATGTTGTGGATGTGTTACTTTATGGCAATGAGAAGGAAGCTCCTTGGTCTATAGTGTTTGTAGAATATATTGTCCCAAGTACAGAAATAAAGAATGAGGCAGAGGACTGGCTTGAGAAGTACAGAGAAGCCCTTGAAAGTGGAGGTATGAAGAAAAGTAGATATAAGACAAGTTCATGAGCCTGGATGGTAAAGAAAGTGGCATGAAAATGGCTGGTACTGAGATCCCAACATATAATAGCTTACAGTATCATTCTACTAGATGGTGGATTAGAAGAAAGATAAAAAGCAGGATACAGCAGACAGAATGGTTGAACTGAGGAAAGATATTCAATATGTTGTTTGATGCAATGATAGTGGGAAAATTAAAGGAGAGAGTGCACAAGAATATAGTCAGACCAGAGACATGGCAAATGACAAGAAAACTGTACTCTCTACGTATGTGTGTTACTGCAAGATTTTAACAAGACTTTTTTAATTCTATCGGTATTCTTTGTGTGTCTGATGAAAGGACTCTGACACCCCAAATCATGTAACGTGTAATAACAAACCCTTTTGTATTGAGTGTGTTGATGTCCCAATTTTAGAAAAAAATATACTATATTGCAAGATTTTATGACGGAGTGGATAAAGCCAAGATAGGAATGCTCAGGTTTTATAATGGCAATACAAGGATGGACAAAGTGAGGAACAAACTGGTGAGAGAAAGGCTTCAAGTAGAGAAAGTCTCAGATACAGTAAAAGAAGCTGGTCTCAGATGATATGGGATGTTAAGTGGAGAAATAAGAAATATTTTGGGAGAAGGATACTGGAAATGGCATTACCAGGGAAAAGAAGCAAGGAGACAATTGATAAACAGCACCGTACACAAGAATATGGCTAAAAGAGGCTTCGGGAAGGAGATAACAGTGTACAGAGCAACTCGGAGGAGGGGAATCCACACTAGTGACCTCACACAAGTGGGAATAATTATGCTGTAGAAGAAGATATTTGACAACAGGAACAGATGCTCCATCCTGAGTGTTCAGCACTTAATAATTGGTTGATTTACTCATGTATAAGTCAAATCAATCTTAAGATAAAATGAAAAACAACATGACATAAAAGGCAAAAGGCAGGCAAGATCATCATTCTAGGAAGGTAAAATTCATGACAAGGTTGGAATATTTTTTAAATTCATTCTGCTGTACTATATGTGAGCTTGTCAATAGTCAATTCACTCTTCATCTCTTTTACTCTTCCTAGCTTGATAAAATCAATCTTTTAATAACTCAATATTCCAGTGAACTGCCACACTTGCATCTATCAAACCTGCACAACACTACGCAGGTGTACTTACCAAATGCAGCTATTGTGCTTATGGTTGTCATGGTAATACTGAGGTTCAAGTTGCCACCAAGAGTGTAGGTCCAGATGTTCGAGGCACCTCCTGCTGGGCTCACACCCGTGAAGAACATCCCAAGTTGCATTGCCACTTGGTTTGGAAATAAAAGTTTTGCCAAAAAGAAACTTATCTGCACAGAAGAGGCACAGAATATCACAACATTTTATACTGATGCAATGTATCAGAACTCTCATGCACAACAAGAACTTATTCCTGATTGAAAACAAAGATCTTCCTAAGTTCAGCGGCAACTCGTGGCAACCGATGATGCACGTACACTTCTATCTCTCATCCAAGCAAAGAAAATACCATATATTTTACACACTAGGTTTATCATTTTAAATAAAACACGAATATAGGCAGTAAATGTCGTCTTACGGTGCTCAAGCTGTGTACACAGATTTGAATTCAGCGAGGCACTGTAGGAACCTGGCAAGACATCTTCTGGATACGCTCCTACTACCATTGTGGGGTTGTGAGGGCCATGCAGTGGAGCAGAGCGCAGCACGAATGCTATTCTTAAAGAACTTTCAGAAGTGCATATGCTTGTAGCTTTTGCATGGATAGTGCTTGGAGCATTCAAGGCCAGACATTTCTATAGCTAAGGTAGCTGTTGACAACCCTCATGAGTACTGTTGGCAACCTTGAGTAACATATGGTCAGTTCCTATTGCATACACAGCTAAACATGTACCGGTATTTGCATTTGAAATCTATAGTGCATACATATGTATTGGTCTTATCCTTGTATGTGATTGTGTGCATACATTGCATAAAATTTAATCTAGCTAAATCAAGGCACATCTCTCACTTTCTACCCTGCCTACCCATTGCATTATCCCTCGACATCCTACATGCCATAAAATCCAAGTGAGAAGTGAGACCCTACACAGGTCCAAACATGTATAAGTAATATTTAATAAACCATCAGTATTGACAAACAAGTGGAATCCTTTTAACATTAGCCAACATTAATATTGTAAGTCAATACCGGTCCTATCAAAATAAATATGACTAATATGATATCAATGCATACTAGGGGGTTCCAGCATAAGCTTTTGCTCGAGTGCCAATGATCTGCCAGACATCACATGGATATGGCAATGGACACATGCGGGTGTGTAACTACTGTCCGTGGCCAGTCCCTACCCCTCTAGAAGCAGGAAAGAGATTGATTGTTTCCACTCCACTGTCGTTGGGAGTATCACCTTCCCTGGTAACAAATTTTAAGTTTCTCGAGTGCCGAAAATAACCTTATTCTTTCCTCTTCGACTTTTGCTACCTTAATATCTCGAAATGTTCCCTAAACATTTTCTTGGATTTGGATCTTGAAAAAAAATATTTTGACATCCAGGGAACTTATAAGTGCATAAATACTTTTGGTCATTGCTTTGGAAAAAAGTTTCCAACAAACAATACAAAATGCATGCATACTTATGTTGTTGTTCTGAGTCTTCTCCGCCTCCCAGATTGGGGAGATTTGGAAACTTAAGATTCTGCATGGGATCCTGGGGATATCACCTTCTCTAGTACCAAATTTTAGGTTTTTAGGTTGTCTGATAGTATTGGCACACCCAAAATATCATCGTGGGAGGGATCCAATGAACATTGTTAAGATCTGGAATATATATCTCTCTCTCTTATTTACTTTATTTCCATTTTGTGTTTTAATTTTTATTCTTATTCCTTTTTGTTTAGGACATGTTAAGGTATGAGTTTCTTACATTTTCTGTTTTCTAATTGTCATGAATTAAAAGTGACATTTTTTCGTTTGTTTTATTAGGTACGGTAGTTGTTAAACTTGGCTTTAGTTTCTTTATCATTATGTTGTAAACCATAACATTGTGTATGCTACTTAAAGGGGCTCACCAGCCTCAGTGGCAGTTCTTTGACTAATAAATTCAATTCAATTCTCTCCCCATCTCCCTCCCTCCTTCTCTATCTGTCTCTCTCCTAGATGTTAGGCCCCTTAAAACAACAATTATCATCATCATCTCTCTTTCTCTCTTTCAGGGGCAGATGACCTCGTAGTTCCTCCCCTTAAAACACCAATAACTAACTAACTCTCTTTCTCCATAGAGTGGAAAACGATCACCCTAGTTCTTGTGGATGGCAATGTGACAGGATAATTGAGGTTACAAGATTATAGAACATGTGAATAGAAGAAGGAAAGCCTTTTCAGCCAATAGGCTGATATGTACCTTTGAAGAGGCATTTCATTTCATATTGCTAAGTTATTAATAATTATGCCCATGAAAATGTAGATTATGGATTAGTATGCTATGAACATTTACAAATCTAGTAAGAATTAAGAATTCCCAAGAGGATACATGAGATGCAGATGCAGATGCAGAAGAAACAACCAAGGGGAAGAGGAATGTGTCAAGAAGAGAGGCGAGTCACCAGAGTGACAGCGGAGAGGTGGTGGGAAGAAAGGACTAAGTGGCAAGGCTTATGTTCCAAACAGACCCTGCCTGGGGCTGGAAACTGTACAAGATGATGATGATGACTATAAACTCCGACAATATGTAATGTTACCTCCTCGAGGAGAGCTTCTTGACCCGGTCTGTCGGTATGCCCCTGTCTGAAAGTGGCTCACTAGTTCATGTTCATTTTTATATGTCCATGTATACAGTACCTACTCCACTTCGACTTCCATTTATTACGAAAGTTTGATGCTTTTCAGTCGGTCAACACGATTGTACCCAAATGAGATGGTATTTATTAATCTCATGTATCTTTTTTTTTCTGGATTAGGGAATAACCCATCTCATTTGGGTACAATCATGTTGACCGACTGAAAAGCATCAAACTTTCGTTTATTAAGGCAACACTGAAAATGGCTTCAAACACCATAATGTTCCATTCATTATTAGTCTATAGATAACTTTTGTTAACTCACAGAATGTAAATGTAAATTTACATAGTAAACAGTGGTGTGCAAGCATTTTCAATGAGACCGGACCATGCAAATAAATATGCTAGTAGATCACAGAACTGTGCATTTCACATTTGCGATGTGACAACACCCTTTAGCCAGGGAGATTCGATCCTGTTGGAACCAGCAAATAGAGTGTCGCACAGCATTATGAAACATATGTTGTTTTAATCCCATGACCCAGTCGAGAATTGAACCCGGAGCCCTCGGATCTAACCAGAGCCAAACATTTCTTCAACTGAATGGAATAAAACTGCTTTGCTGTATAGCAGAGTCAGCCAGAACCTTTGCTCACATGCAAAGGTCTTCCAGCTTGCTGCACACATTTCCTTCTTGTCCCAATCTCTGCATTGCTTCAGCAGAGAAGGAAATTGGTCAGAAATGAGTTGCTTGGCCAAGATCGTATGGCAGCTTGATGGGGAACTGGACAAAACACATCTTGCATGCGTGGAACACAATCTGCCTGCATGAACATTTGCACAGCATGCCATTTGCGCTGTACAGTGTTATCACATTGTGCCAAACTTACACTTCTATTACATAGGAACTAAGCAATGTAGGTAAATTATGTTACTACAAACGTGTCATAATTTTTATGATGGAGAATAGGAAGAGAGATTCATGAACTCACCACTGGCATGAAGAGGAACTGCGACAGGAATCCTATGACTGGCCCTATTGGCCGCCTCAGTGTTCTTTTTAGGATTGTCCAATCCACTGCACATCCAAAATTAATATATATCACAGAAGCAAGGATAGCCACACTGTAAGTAAAGACTTTGTCTATAACTCTTTCTTCTCGAACAACAGTGATATTGAAGGGATTGGAGACTTTAATGAGACTGTGATCTGCCTTGTTCCTCAGCTCAAGATGAACCTGGGCATACCCCAGGAAGTTGGCAATCACACTGAAGAGTGAAGACCAGTTGTCTTCAATGTTTTCGTCTCCGAGGATCCATTTTCTGTCGATCGGTAATATACTCTCATGGACACTCTCACTGACCACTGTTACAACACCATGTTTCACATCTGAAGAAGTAAGATCGCTAGTGTCAAATGTCACTATAGTCTCATTCCCTATAGGAACTTGCAATAAACTTTCAGGATGGTATGTTACATTCCATGAAGTAGTCTCAACAGCCAAACTTCTTGGCAACATCCAACCGCAAGAAAGCAAGAAAAGGAGCATGATGGAAGTGTTGAATGTTAGGAGCTTGCCCATTATCTTGTAGATTTGACCCTGTAAATAAAATATATTATAATTAGATCATAATAAAATATGCTCTAGTAACTGTTGTTTTAAGGAGCATAACATCTAGGTTCCTGGCCCTAACATAATAAATAGGCTGCACTGGGCCAATATAATGCTGTGCATAATTTGAGGAAAATCATATGAAAGGGGGGAAAGAGTGTTATGCTATATTACTTTATTTAACAGTAGGTTTAATATGGTGAACACCACAAAAGAGTTCATGGCATACTAGTGATACGTGCGGCTGGCGCACTGGTGGAGGAGTCCATGCTTTCCCTCTGACACACAAATTCCTCCCTTCTGGCTAGTGCACTGGTGGAGGAGTCCATGCTTTCCCTCAGACACACAAATCTCTCCCTCCTCACCAGCACACTGGCTCCTCCACTGCCTAGTAAGAGGTGAGGGTAAGATATATAAATATGACATGCAGTATTGTGAAATACTTTGTTGTTAGGTTATCATCAAGGCCAAATACACAACAGCATAAAGGATATTTCCTTCGGAGACATACATCTTAAAAAAGGAAGTCATATGACAAGAGCATGTGAAAGTGTCTTCATTTTTTTCTAGGGAGTTCACTACCATTAAAGACTATCCCTGTGATTTGCTTTGAAAGTGTCACAAGACAGGTTACATCTTAAATGAAAAGATATGTTATAAAAAGAGAGCCCTTACAGAAGATACACTGGGAGATATGCAAGCCAGGCTTTAAATAAGTCCTTGCAAACCTTTCAGATGTCTACAACAGGAATGTGGCATCTCACAAACTACAGTGTTGAGAGGGCTTAAAACACTCTTTTCTGCATGAATGCTGAGAGGAAGTGATATTGTGTATGAACTCTTATGTGGTGTTCACCATCTGTAGTCTAGCAGTATGTACCTATTTCTTCAATATCATGTTTGATTACCAACCATTACAGGCAGCCACCCTACTCTAGCACACAGAGCAACAAAGTTAAATTTCTGTTCCTAGTAGCCTACAGTATTTATTAAAACTAACTTACAGTACGCATCTCCAAAGCTTGCAATAGCAGACTCATTAGCTTATTTGTGATGAGCCACTGCACTCTGTGGCCACCAGCAAATTAGAGTTCAATCATCAACGCTGAAGCATTGCCGGATGTGTAGCGTCGTGCCAGAATGCTTGGTTAACTTAATTTAATGTTACTGGTTTTACGTTCCTCTTAACTAATGCAGCTTTTAGAGATGCCAAGGTGTCAGAATTTAACCCTGAAGGGGATATTTAATATGCCAATAAACCTACTGATATGGCTCTCTCCCAACTGACTGTGCCAGGATTTGATCCCGCAACCTTGGGTAGCCTACAGCAGGCGACAATGTTACCATTGCATCACACAAGCACCCTCTGTACTAAATGTGTGCATCCAGAAACCCCTGGCCAGCCGTAACATTACTATTGTGGCATGTCTGAAATTCTTGCAAACTTCACAGCTTGCAAGTTGTTCTGTACTCAGGAGCTCTTGTTCCTGTTGCAGAATTTTCACCCACCCAGATTTTGTAGTGACTTTCCTAATTTTGTGAGGACTGTTCCACCAACCAGACGCAATGCTAAAATATCCCAACTTATCTACATTGTTACACCCGCGGTATCCCTTTATCCATAGCTCTAAATGCAGCACGAGATTGTCTGAAAGGAAACACCATGAGAAGTGTACAAAGGAGAGTGACATCATTTGTAGGAGAAGCTTAGCTCTGTTCTGCTTGGAGAGCACAGCATATCTACAGGAGAGACCTGTGATGGTTGACAGTTCATCTTTTATTTTACCATTTCGAAACATATACAATACTTTCAATGAAATTTAAAAACATAAAAGAGTGCAGATACATCACACACCTATGATAATTATAAAATCCAAAGATTAGTACAAAATTCTTTTTGGGAGAAAACTGAAAACACACATCATCATCATATATATTATTTCAGTAGTATAGATCCCTCCTGCGGCGCTCACAAGCGACCGATCGTGAGAAATGAGCATTCAAATGAAAGACAATAGACATTAACAGTGATGAATTGCACTCTAATTTCAGAAATATCTATAATTTCTTTAAAAAATTACTTTAAAAAATGTACGAAGTGTGCGATTTGCAGATACTGTTGCTGTAGTAAATACGCTCCAATTCACATTTTGGCCACTGTGACGCCTGTTTCATGTCATTTTAACATTCTGATGTCTTTCGTTTATCATTTTGCATGGATTTCAGAAACAGTAAATCAAAGCAATGAGTACTCAAATCGTATAATTTCATAAATATCGTATACCTGGTGTGTGTTATGATGATCCAATTTTCAGTGATTTTCTTCTTAAGTTAGGGAACGCAGAACTTGGAATTCTAACTGAAATGTGAATAGTGTTCTATAATAATCATTTGGTTGAAATAAAAACATACAGTAACAACCTTTCTCCTTAAGACTCTCATTATAAACCTATTGTGGGAAAGTGTGGTTCTTGAAAATGCGAGGTTTCTCGCAAGGATCCGCTAGTCTCTTTTATTTATGTAAGCAATAAGTAGGTCTATTAAAATACAACCTTTGATCGTTGGCTTCTTGTATGTGAATGAAATTCTTCTGGCAACATATATTATTGGTAACTATATTAATATGTGGTTAAAAGAAAATGAAATTTAAATGCTGTTTCAGTCAGCCAATATAATTATACCTAATTGTAATTGTTGTTATTCCCTAAACCTGAAAAGAATTACATGAGATTAATAAATTCACTTGTATTACTAGTTTCGATCGTCAAGCGATCATCATCAGATCTTTTACACTTAGGCTTTGAGTGTGAGGGTGAACATATTTGCAATATAGCCTATAGAATTTTAGAACAGAAGTTTATTGTAAACTTGCACAACTTATCAGAATTTGTTAGTTGTATGTGATTTGTATTATGATATTGACCTTCTAGTTTACTTGTTTAGTGTGATCATCTGTAATGGTCAGCAAATGGTCAGGGTAGTGTCTGTAACTTGGAGATGGATTATAGAACTTAGCTAGAAATTTGTGCAATGTGCAGCTTCTGTCACTATTTGTTATCCGTATTGAACTAACAAATCCCGACAAGTTGTGCAAGTTTAGTTAGTTAATTGTTGTTGTTTTAAGGGGGCTGAACTACAAGATCATCTGCCCCTTTGTGCAAGTTTACAATACACTTCTGTAACTAAAATATTATTGCATATATTGTAAATATTGTAGAGCCAAACTCTAGTTTCAGCAGTGCCGATGATGAAGATGATGATGATGATGATGATTGTTGTTTTAAGAGGCCTAACATCTAGGTTATCGGCCCCTTCAGTGGTACCGGTATATGATGTTTGTGTTTATGAATATGGACATATTATTAGCCTACTTTCGATTTTTGCAAAAAATGCAAGTAGACTTATGAGCTCACTACAGGGCCAAAAATTGTGTGCCTGTCTGTGTGTGAGTGTGTGTGTACTCTGAATGTCTGTCCCCTCTATCAATTCGAACACGGTGAATACGAATTGAACGAAATTTGGTACAGATGTAGAACTAGCAAAGGGCATCTCAGTGTCATGTTTTATATCGCCGCCATCTTGACGGAAACGGAATGGCGACCACCCAAATGTTCAAAGCTTAAATCAAATTACGACTAACCTAATCATCCAATCTCTACCAAATTGTGCAACAACATATATTTATATGGCGAGGGTCTTTTGACTAAACTACAAGGTCATCAACCCAATAGTTTGCATATGGTGGCCATGTATGTGTGAAAATCGATTCCTCCTATCAATTCAAACACGGTGAAACCGAATGGAACGAAATTCGGTACAGAAGTAGCACTAGCAAAGGACACCTCAGTGTCATGTTTTATATCACCGCCATCTTGACGAAAACGTAATGGCGGCCACCCAAATGTTAAAAGCTTAAATCAAATTACGACCAACCTAATTATCTGATCTCTACCAAATTCTGCAACATTATACCTTAATGTATGAAGAAACTTTTAACCAAAATACAAGGTCATCAGCCCAGTACTTTGCGGATCGCGGCCATGTATGTGTGCAAACCGATTCCCCCTATCTATTCAAACACGGCAAACCGAATTGAACAACATTTGGTACAGAGGTAGCACTAGCAAAGGGCACCTCAGTGTCATGTTTTATATTGCCGCCATCTTGACGGAAACGTAATGGCGGCCACCCAAATGTTAAAAGCTTAAATCAAATTACGACCAACCTAATAATTAATAATCTGATCTCTACCAAATTTTGCAACAACATACCTTTATGTGGGAAGCATATTTTGACCAAACTTCAAGATCATCAGCACAATAGGTTGCAGATGGCGGCCATGTATGAGTGCAAATCGATTCCCCCTATCTTTTCAAACACGGTGAAACCGAATTGTACGAAATTTGGTACAGAGGTAGAACTAGCAAAGGGCATCTCAGTGTCATGTTTTATATCGCCGCCATCTTGACGAAAACGTAATGGCGGCCACCCAAATGTTCAAAGCTTAAATCACATTATGACTAACCTAATCATTCGATCTCTACCAAATTTTGCAACAACATTTATTCGTATGGCAAGCGTCTTTTGAGTAAACTACAAGATTATCAGCCCAATAGTTTGCAGATGGCGGCCATGTATGTGTGCAAATCTATTCTCACTATCTTTTCAGACACGGTGAAACCGAATTGTACGAAATTTGGTACAGAGGTAGCACTAGCAAAGGGCACCTGAGTTTCATGTTTTATATCGCCGTCATCTCGACGGAAACGGAATGGCGGACACTCAAATGTTGAAAGTTTAAATCAAATTACGACCAACCTAATCATCTGATCTCTACCAAATATTGCAACAACATACCTTTTTGTGAGAAGCGTTCTTTGACCAAGCTACAAGGACATCAGTCGAACAGTTTGCATATGGTGGCTATGTATGTGTGCAAATCGATTCCCCCCATCAATTCAAACACAGTGTGAGATTTTCGAAGTGAAATGCCACGTCCTGTGGTTCGGATTCCACGTAAAAAGGAGGTCCCGTGGCTCATGATCTCAAGATTAACGGTCACGTTAAACTACAAGCTTCCTTCCTTCCTTCCTTCAAACACAGTAAAACCGAATTGAACGAAATTTGGTACTGAAGTAGCACTAGCAAAGGGCACCTCAGTGTCGTGCTTTATATCGCCGCCATCTTGACGGAAACGGAATGGTGGCCTCCCAAATGTTAAAAGTTTAAATCAAATTACGACCAACCTAATCATTTGATCTGTACCAAATTTTGCAACTACATACCTTTTTGTGGGAAGCATCTTTTGACTGAACTTCAATGTCAACAACCCAATAGTTTGCAGATAGCGGCCATGTATGTGTGCAATTCGATTCCCCATATCAATTCAAACAAGGTGAAACCAAATTGAATGACTAGTACTAGCAAAGGGCACCTCATATTCATGTTTAATATCCGTATAGCACGTTGTATTTCATCAAGCTACTACAATCATCATTCAATTATAACTTACTCCTTGAAAAGGAAAAAGAGTTATAACAATACCCATGCATTGAGGAGAAAGTAGGCTATATGATCTTTACTGAACATCTTGTTTTTGTATTTTAATGCTAAGATATAGTCTGCTAAAAACTCACTTATCAGATCACCTTTTGTCCGTGTGTATGGTGCGTATGTCTGTGTGTGTGGATGTGTGTGTATCCCTAATAACTTCTAAACGGCTAGAGCGATTTCAATGAAACTCGGTAAGGTCATAAGACTATTTTGGCCGACCCCAACCGTGCCCTTAAAATTTTATGACGTCTCACCAATCCAACATGGCGGCTGTGTGAAATATATAGACGGTTCTCAATATCTACTAATTTATTTCTGCAATCAAACTGAAATTTTACATGTTTTAAAGTTGACAAACTTATCTATGATGTCCCCATAGAAGAGTTGGTCTTCAATCAGTTTCAACAACAATTCGCAGCCATTGATGTAAGTCTGGACTGAGATATTGTGGTTCTTGTAAAAGTTTTGAGTCTTTTCAAACAAGAAAAACTGCGTTCCACTGACGCACTTTGGTAGTAGAAGGTATTGCTAGTACTAAAGAAACAAGTTTAGTCTCTTCAAAAATTTCTGTTTTCATGAAGTTTTTGAAGTATTTCTCCCGATATTTTTGCATTGTAGAATTCATCAGCGGTAGTTCATTTCATAAACGTGAGGTATTGCTGAATATGTATGGATAGCTTTGTTGCAAGTTCTGCCGAAAAAATGTTTTTTTATACAGCTCAAACTTGTTGGAATCTAGAAGACCTAAGAATTGGAATTTATCACAGTCATGAAGTTGTACATGAATCTCCATCAAAATAGCATCAATGATTTCGTAATACAAGATACGATAGTCTTGAAACACATCTTCCAATGTCGAGCCATTGCGTAGCATTATTCTTCCACTTTCCATTTTTTTCGCCAATTCTAGAGCATTATTTTCCAATTTGAATTTTGAGTTCAATTTAATGCATTATATTCTGCACGCAGTCAAAGATGCTAAATACCCTTCATGACCACACCAATTGGCTACTGATTAGTGAATAAGAACAGGATTAGTATTTCATTGGTTTTATTGATTATTCGACAAAGCATCATACGAATAATGTTTGGTGTGGAAACTATTGGTTTAAATTTAAAATAAGAATATCAGTCACATCTCAAAATTAAATTAACTACAAAATAAAATGGCGTTAAATTACTCATAATATTAGGTCATTGTATTTTCCACTTGAGAATGGTTACAGTTACAGTAAGCCTTCGATACGTTTGAATAAACATGGCTTTGGATAAAATTAAATATATTTCAAAAAATGAACTCTCATCTCCATGTTACATGTTCGTTTAGGTTAATTATGAATTAGGCCTAGTTATTTATTTAAAAGTGAGTGTGTAGTGAATCTAACAGCAAATGTTTTCTATTATATAAAACCGCTTATATATTCACCCGAGTTAAGTAGGATTAAATATTTAAAGTCATTTTAATTATTTTAGAGCATTCATCCTTGAATCTAAGGGCATTTTATTGATCACTTTAAAGGTCACCAACATCCACTCTCTACTGTCCTCATGAATGACAACTGAGTACCTGCTTGGTATAGGAGGTAGCGCCCCAGTGTATATGCGTAAATTGCAAGATAAATTCATCGCATTTCAAATAGAAATTAAAGTAAGGAAATGTATTTATCTTTAAGCTGTTACAAGTGCAAGTCAATTGTTTCTGTTTGAAAATCGTGAGGAATGCAGGAATTGGAAAATTCACTCGTGGGTCATATAAAATAGTCCAGCGGGCTGCGGATGCGAAAATTATTAAAAATGGGCTAGTTTGAGGAGTTTTTACAGTATCCAGCACACATTCCACAAAATATTCAGCAACTATTTGAGAGATTTTCTTCAATTTTGACACTTATGTACATATTTCTTGGGCGTTTTGTATAATATAATAAAAAAAAGGGTTTTGTATGATGCAATTGGTTTCTCAAAACGTCGTTGCCTTATTTCCAAAAACACTCAATATCCTCAAAGCTCGAGCAGGAAGTGGAGTTTATTCACACCTCATATAAGTAGAGATTTTACTGTAGAGGATGAACCGCGATGAGATTAACAGACACATGTTACAAAAACAGAGATTTTTTTTAAATAGAAATATTTTTGGTCATAATTTCTTCAGTTTTTCATTAAATGTAACGATAGAGGTTCATCCTCGAGAATATATTTTACATCTAAATAATTCTGCCGAATTTTAAGTAAATTGTCCAATTAGCTTATAAAATATATTTTTAGCCATCAATCATGCACCTTTCAAGAAGAAACATTCAAAGGTTCGACCACCTCGTGGTATAGCGGTTAGCTACCCTGAGGCCCGGGTTTGATTCCCGGCTCTGCCAATAAATTTAATTCTGGTCTAAGGGTTGGACGGGGTACACTCAGCCTCGTGAAGCAAACAGAGAAAAGGTGGCTTTGATTCACACCTCAGTTATCCTGAAAGTGGTTTTCCATGGTTTCCCGCTTCTACTCCGGGCAAATGCTTGTTTACTTCTGTTTGGAGTTTGATTGTTGCGAACAGGAACTTTTATGTTGCTAGCAGCACGTTTTGGTCATTTTCAAGGCTAAGCAGTATGGAGTGTCAAGTAGAGAAAAATGAACAGCTCCGACACAGATTAATCTTCGAGTTTAAACAAGGCCACGATAAGAATTTCTGGTGTGTAGGGAGGGAAGCAATCGCTGTGAGGACGGCACGGAAATACACACATCAAAAAAAGTTTTGCATCACCTCGGTTCCCAGATCTCCGGCATATAGACGTTGACTGTGTATATTGTATCAAAGATACAGTCCCTTTGACTGTTCATAGATGTCACTAAAACTGCTCAAAGATGTAAACAACCATGCATGAGCAGGGCCTATTAGACGGAGGGGGTACGACAGCCGATCAGTTCCAGTCATTCCACCAGGACGAAGGTACGCTGCTCATGTTGTCTGTAGTTCTACCATGCCTAGAAGGTCAATACCGCAGTTCGATCGCGTCCGCATTGTTACTTTGTGTCAAGAAGGGCTCTCAACAAGGGAAGTTTCCAGGCGTCTCAGAGTGAACCAAAGCGATGTTGTTCGGACATGGAGGAGGTACAGAGATACAGGAACTGTCGATGACAGGCCTCGCTCAGGCCGCCCAAAGGCTACTACTGTAGTGGATGACCGCTACTTACGGATTGCCGCTCGGAGGAACCCTGACAGCAATGCCACCATGTTGAATAATGCGTTTCGTTCAGCCACAGGACGTCGTGTTTCAACTCAAACTGTGCGCAATAGGCTGCATGATGCGCAACTTCACTCCCGACGTCCATGGCGAGGTCCAGCTTTGCAACCCCGACACCATGCAGCGCGGTACAGATGGGCCCAACAACATGCTGAATGGACCCCACAGAATTGGCATCACGTTCTCTTCACCGATGAGTGTCGCATATGCCTTCAACCAGACAATCGTCGGAGACGTGTTTGGAGGCACCCTGGTCAGGCTGAACGTCTTAGACACACTGTCCAGCGAGTGCAGCAAGGTGGTGGTTCCCTGATGTTTTGGGGTGGCATTATGTGGGGCCGACGTACGCCACTGGTGGTCATGGAAGGCTCCGAAACGGCTTTACGATACCTGAATGACATCCTCCGACCCATAGTGCAACCATATCGGCAGAATATTGGAGAGGCATTTGTCTTCATGGACGACAATTCTCGACCTCATCGTGCACATCTTGTGAATGCGTTCCTTCAAGATAACGACATCGCTCGACTACAGTGGCCAGCATGTTCACCAGACATGAACCCTATCGAACATGCCTGGGATATGTTGAAAAGGGCTGTTTATGGACGTCTTGACCCACCAACCACTCTGAGAGATTTACGCCGAATTGTCGTTGAGGAGTGGGACAATTTGGACCAACAGTGTCTTGATGAACTTGTGGATAGTATGCCACGACGAATACAGGCATGCATCAATGCAAGAGGACGTGCTACTGGGTATTAGAGGTAGTGGTGTGTACTGCAATCTGGACCACAAATGCTGAAAGTCTAGCTGTATGATGGTACAACATGCAATGTGTGGGTCTCATGAGCAATAAAACGAGCTGAAATGTTGTTTGTGTTGATCTCTATTCCCTTTGTATTTAAAGGTTCCGGAACTCTTGGAACCGAGGTGATGCAAAACTTTTTTTGATGTGTGTAGTTTTCGCTTTACCGAGAGGAAAAATTCGGCTTGTGAGATGAACAACGTTCTGTAAAACCTTCACGTTTTGATGAAAACCACCTAAATAGTTGGTTCGCAATAATCCTCGCCAAACAACGCGGGAATTGGCGCACATTTTGGAATACGATCACACAACGCTGGCAGGTGGTCATTGACAAAGCTGGTTATTACATCACTGAGAGGCTGATTTATTGATTGATTTATTCATTAATGACGTGTATCAGTCTTTTAATTTTAAGGTAATGTACTGAATTTTATTCTAAAGAACGGCACAGACATTATGCACCGATCCAATAGATAGCCTATAGGAAAGAGAATGGCCAGGAGCAACATGGTGGCTTACGAAGTCATGCATTCCCACCGTCGATATATTGAAGAGTTGAAATAAAATCATGATAGGTTCACAAATAATTAAACTTGAGTTATTGATGTAGAAACTTGGTATTTAATTACTGTACCCAAATTCCCTAGCGAAGGTGCTAAAGTTACCTCATTATTACAGCAGTTTTTAAAGCTGCTGAAGAGTTTGCATTTTTACCTTGTACTGTCTTGTACTGCCTGCCCCGTGTACTTGCGGGTGTGCGTATATAAAATGGTGTGTGATAACCTGTGTCATTGTGGTATCTGTTAAGTGTGTCTTGTACTTATAGTGTATTCGTTTTCTTGCCATTTGTATTTTTTGCACTTACCAATTTAGGGAGATGAATTGGAAAATTGTCTCAACCCGCTGCCCCGTCATGCCCCTCGTAAGTTAGTGGTAGTACCAACTTAATGAACTAATTTTGAGAAGTATTTGTAGGAACAAAGTTCTCACTAACAATACGTGATTTATGATATTTTAGGTACTTTTAATACTGCTAAATGTAGGTGGTTCCTGGTGCCGGTTTCAGCAGAATAACTCCTTTCTTTTCAAATTTCGAACGAAAACATTAATTCTTTATAGCCTATAAGGTGTGTCGAAAGTAGGCTGTTGAATTCATAACGGAATATATTGTTTATTTTAGCTCCATTCAACCCGAGTAGGCCTATTTGTCTTCTGACGCCGGCCCCGTGGTGTTGGAGTAGCCCGTATGCCTCGCACCCGGAGGCTGAGGTGGGAATCGAACCCACATATATTCAGTTACCCACACGAGGGTGGTGTTCCCAGTTGCGGCCCTCAAATTAGAATTGCATACCCTGGTAGAGCTGGGAAATGAAACCAGGACATTTGGGACAAGAGTTTCATTTCTTACACCTAGACCAGGGGTTCCCAACCTTTTAGGAACTGCGTACCACTTGAAATTTGTAGAAATTTTGGCGTACCAACAGTCCTATATTTTTTTAGAAACATATATTTTAACTCGGAGAAGTACCCAATGGCTTGTATTATTGCAAATAAATTACTAAGAAAACTTCATATTTAATTATTAATGCACTTGTATTTCGATTTTTTCAACCCACTATCAAGACAATAATAAATATATAGAAAATTTTTCAATTTGTTCTTACTAATTTTTATTTTAAAATATTTATATAGATATATACTGTATATTAATAATTTCAACTCATTTGGTGAGGTTCCCGAAAAAGGATTTCTGATCCAGTCAAATTTGGAATAATCTTAGGATAAATATTTATAATTTTTTTTAGAAGGGGTTCCAAATGAACAGTGATATCAGCAACCACATCTGGCATTGGAGATATTTCATTTTCTTCAAAAAAGTATGATAGAGTAAGAAATGCAGATAAATTCTCCTCCTGTACTTGTTAACAATCGTATCACCCACGCGCACCACCGGTTGGGAACCCCTGACCTAGACCATACAGTCGGAGCCACTACCTTATCCGTGGATGGATGAACCCACTTCAGCTCCACCATAGTTCAATTCCCGGCTCCGTCAGGGATTTTAGAATCTGACAGGAGGGCTGGAACAGGGTGCACTCAGCCTCGTGAGGACAATTGAGAAGATGCCTGACAGTGAGACAGCGCTCCGGTCACGGACATCAAGATTAACGGTTGAGGTGACCCGACGTGCTGACCACGCGTCACCCCATAATCTGCAGTCAAAATGGCTGGGCAGCGGTTGTTTGGTAGGCCTAGGCCCTTCATAGGCTGTAGCGCCACGGGGTTTGGGTTATTTGTCTACTGACGATGTTAAGGTTTGTGACATCCACACTTCTATTTCAAACGTACTGCGCCGGGTTGGCAGGTGACAAGTCCCACAGAGGATCAGGGAGGTGGGGGACTAGAGCCCGCCACTGACGGGTAGGCCTATGACTGCTACTCAAAAATATAAATAATCGAGTCTTTATACCATTTTCGTGAAAATCTTGCCCAATATGGGGAGGGGTGAAATACATGCGAGTCAATACGAACATCCACAGCACAAATTTTCCAAACCGTTCAATATATTGATACTCCACGAGTATTCTGATGAAAAAACAAAGAGTGCATAATAAGGCGTACAAGGTTTGACATATTAACTACCAAGGTAGTGATACCAACTTTAGTAAATGGAACTATACAGATTTGATACGCCAGTAGAACAACCTCAAGTTAGCCAAATTTAGTGTTGTACAGGGTGATTCTTTTGCTGGAACGAGACGGGCAACCGGCTGCCGGGCGCGCGCGCCTTCCGCCAGCCAACCGAGCTCGCACCGCGGATTGTGCGCAGGTGGAAACCGTAACAAAGTACATTAATTAATGATAAATTCACCAGCAAATCATGACTAAAGAACTTACCTTTTCACAGAAGATGCTGAAAATGTTCTCCTTCAACTGACAGATAGGCGTTGTATCGTGTAAATAAATGAGCGTTTACACGTTGTAACTCCCTTCTGTTGTGAGGGATATCTACTGCCGTATATTGTTCTCCAGCTCCACTAGAGTACGGGTAATTGATCTGTACACTTTGAATGTTAAATTAACCCACAATTGAACAACAAACGGGCTTAGGTCCGTGTTTCGATTAATTACAGTAAACACGCAGGAGGGGGTGCAGGATTAGCGACATAATGAAACGATGTCTGTCTGTCAGCCGAAGGAGAACATTTTTAGTATCTTCTGTGAAAAGATAAGTTCTAATCTTTAACTGGTGACGTGAGGTCATCCAGATTCCCAAGAATTAAAAGAACTTCTGTGCTTCTTTAATTAAATCTTCTTGCAGCTGTTGTTTATTCTACCTTCTTATCTGTGTACTGACACTACACACCCTCGTTGATGAAAGTTTAGTGACTTAATGGACTATAATGAACCTGGTTAGCTCGACTCCGCCTCGCGCAACCCCGTGGCCCGAGCTCGGTTGGCTGGCGGGAGGCGCGCGCGCCCGGCAGCCGGCCGCCGGTCCCGCTCCAGCAAAAGAATCTCACTGTATTTGTTTCCAATGTACGACCGGTCTATTAGAAGCAAGCTATTGTTCCGAATGTTACCATTGAAGCGTGGCGCGCATCTTGGATAGTACTCACTTGATAGTATCGGATAGGTATTATCCGTTCAAGATAAGAGTGCCGGATGCCAAGCTGGAGACTATTCTTTGTTTACTTGTGTCACGCTGTAGTGTTGACAGGTGCAGTCGCGTGGGTAGGATGCGACTCACCTCCAGTAGCCTCTCCTCTCCATGCGCCTGTTACGCTTAGCACTGCTGGACTTATATAGACACTGTACTCTGTCAACGCTGTGTTCCCCTGCTCGTCCCGCAAGGCTCCGGCAGCTATGATCAGCAAACGCTATAGGGTTACCACATAGAAAACAATGTTTAAATGCGCATGCGCATCAAAGTAAGGGAGAGTGTTTCCAGCTCTCTTCTCTGTCCACTGCTAGTCTTTCTTCTGCGCATGTGCGTCAGGTAGGGGAAGTGTCTCTCTCTCGTTCTCGCTGCTATTGGTTTCCTTGTCGTTCTCGTTGGACCTTGTGAAGTCGTCTATGGAGGGGTAAGCTCTTCAGCCGCAACTTACGGCGAGTCCCGACTCCAACATTCTTTTCTACGTGGTAACCCTAGAGCAGAGTGGCACTCGTTTCTTAAATACGTAATATGAGCTTCTCCTACGAGTCATAGGACAGGAAATACGGGCCAAGACTGAGTCACTTGCTGATGTGTTCGCTGTCAGAGTCGGAATTATGGTCTGTTCTCAGCTCAATGAAGCCCTTAACAGTTCACTCTCGATACACTCAAACTGTCATATCTTACGCATTTATGGACGAATCGAACCATACCACTATTGATATTACATCAAGTATCAAAATCAGAGAATGTCTGGAAAGTTTGAAGTTACATTTTCGCAAGGGTTTTTTCAGCATCCTAGCCAATTGCGGACGATGATTGCCAGGAAGAGAAAAGTCTAGATAAAGTTGGAAAAGAAAAGTCAAAATGTCGTTTACAGTGAACCATAAGTCGATAGGGTTTTTAGTTAATTAAAAAACTGCTATCCACATGATATTTTATATTGGTTGCTCCCTACGACTCCGTCATTTCACACTAAATGTGTGGATATCCCGAACAGCAGAGTTTCCATAATCCTATTTTATGAACAAGTGGTTGTCCAGGAAATTCCCGAACAATACATAAAGTCTTTAATAATAATAATAATAATAATAATAATAGAAATAATAATAACAACAACTAGTTGAAACCCGTCAAAACATGACGGTCAATGGGAAAATATTTACTGAAAAATTTTCTTATATACATTCTTTGTACGATATACTTTTGGCACGGTTGAAACTTAATGGACGTCGAAAGATTGCACTCTCGACATTGCAACATACTGCTGGAAATGACTGAAAAATTTATGAGGTAAATCGTAATTTTGCACTTATTATTTCCAAATCCAAGCAATTTTCATACATATTTCTTACAATTAATCTGGTTCCAAATAGGAGAACTTGGGAAACGTGCAGATTTCTAAGGAGCATAACATGGCTCAAACGCTTGGAATAAGAATATGTGGAGGCAAATCACTTAATTCTAAGGAATTCAAGAATTCTGTAGGAAACTGAAGTAGCTGACTTTCATCTTCAGTGCTTAATCTGCTAACAATGGTGTATGATTTTGAACTACTGGATATAAGTTCAATGTCTTTTAAATTAATTTCATTACAGTGCAGTGGCGGTTTCTGGGTATTCGCCCTGGAGCCAGTGCACACCCATTCTTGAAAAATTGCCGTTCACATTTGAATTTTACGAATATAAAAATTAATATAAGATTTTATGGTAGTATAAAGCGTCAACAAATGTCCAGGATACCGCTTTTTTACATTGAAATGTACCGCGTTCGTTGCGCCTCACTGTACGTTGCTTGTGTGCTGGCTCGGGTATCATCAAATATCGCCGTTCGCCACCTGCAGCTTTGTAGCCAGCGTTAGGCTTGACAGCAGGAGAGGGGACGGCAAGAGGGGAGAGGGGATGTGTGTTTACTATAACAGAATCGGACCCAAATCCTTGCCTGGCGAATTGTACTGCGCATGCTCCGTTTATTTTCCATCTCCTGTCGCATCTGATTGACAGACGAAGAAGCGATGACCGCTAGCGTGCAGGAGTTACCGCACTATCTGTTGGTGAATTGTTGTACCAAGAAGAGTTTCATGCGCAGTTTGAAATAATGGTTTGAAAGGTTGTGTCTTTACGCAGCTTGTATAATACCGCCACTGCTATTTGATTTTCAATGTGCATTTAAAAACCACAATCATACAGCCAACTGTATGATATTATATAGTCTATAGTTGTAACAGTGAATTCAGTTTCATTACATTTCTTTATAATTTACAGATTTTTAAGGTCCAGTAATTTGGAGGATTAACGCAGCCTATTATCTTGTTGATCTTGGATGTGGCAAGTATTTGTCACAAGTGTGTTTCTAAAGTGTGGAATATTTGAGTGCGTGTGCATTATTACTTATTCGATAGCTTATCCTCCCAGCTTGGCTTCACCCACTGACATAGCTAGGATCATTCCTCTACCGTCGGAAGGATGGTGTCTGGGAGGCAAACACACTTTTTCAGCAAATGCAACTGGGGATGGTGACAGGTAACCGCAAACTTGGGTCTAATTCAGGGTCAAAGAAGAGATTTTGACCGTTGGCCTGAAAGGAACCGTCCCAGTATTTGCCTATGATAAAAATGGAAAACCACGAAAGTAATTTTCAGGACAGCCGAGGTGGGATTCGGGATTATTATGGCTACTGTTCAGGATTTAAAAACTATTACATCGTCTCAACTTACTTACACTGCAAGAAAAGGTGGCCATATAATAAGAAATGGGAAGACCTATTCCAAACCTGAATTTGATTCAAACATCCCTGTGCAAAGCGAAGGTTAGGAATCGCTTATTCCATGATGAAGTTATAGCAAGTTAGTATGAGTGGGCTTGTGGCTGTGAACTAACCAACTGGATGTATTGTTTTCCGTGCTTAAAGTCGTGCTACGTGCACATAAAAAGAAAACCCCTCTCTGTACGCTGGAAGCGGAGGTAGATTTTACCGGGCAAAGAAAAATGCTTCGAATTCACTAAATTTGCCAATTGTTGTACAGTATACCTACGAAAGTTACACATGTTTAGCATACAGCATCTTCTTATAATACCTGAAACATTTTGCTCATCCCTTGGTGCAAGGGTGGGTCATACCGGTATCGAATATTCTTTCAGACAAAAAATGTTGTTACATTTTAGAGGAGTATTGGCCATTTCAAACGGTTTTGATATTGTGCCTATTAAGGGAGGTATGATTTCTTTTCTCTAAAAACTCCATTTTCCCCACCCCTTTGGTCAAACTTACGAAGATAAGCACTTGGCCCTTATTCCAAAAATAGTACGAACTTCGAATGGATTCAGTTTTTAACATACTATGAAGGTTATAGCAATATTTCACTTTCCCCCCATTTCCAACCCCTTGGTCCGATTTTGCCCGTTAGTGAACTCGACCGAGATTTTGAATGGTTATATTTTATGTAGGCCTATACATATACATTATATATTAACTTTTGAACTGACGGTGGTTTTGGGATCTGTGGGATGTGAAACGCGAAGATATGTCAATTTTTTTCCGGATGTCGAAATTGTACCCTTTGCAATAGGTACCTTTCTAATGAAATCTAACTAAAATCGACAAATGTGAACAATCAAAAGCCTACATAAATGCAGAATTGGAATTACAAGTACTAGGAAAGTAACAAATCAGACAACAGCTTCATTGTGCATTCAGTAGGGAACATAGAACAGCAAAATATCGAGGTGTCGAAAAACCAACTCCAAGTGCCACTAGATGCATATCTAAGCATACAAAATAGAGTAACATTGTAAGGAGACAGTTATTTTGTATGCTTAGATATGCATCAAATTTAGATGTTTTCTTTTAAGAGTGCACACCCACAATTTTTCTTCACCAGCCGCTACTGTTACAGTGTTAATATTTTGGTGTAAGAATGCGAACTTGCGAGACATATATTATATCCTTCGCAGAAGTGAATGCTTCGCCGTAAATCTCAGTCACGTTATCATCATGTCCGGCTGGTAATTCAATAACATTTGATTCCTCACCATCCACAGAGAGGTAGTCGCCGTAAACTTGTAGCAAAGAAAATCAGAAAATTCCATTTCATCTGGTTTCGATCGCTTGTTTTTATGTAAGCGGTGTATTTTGGAGAAGGGTCAGAGAGAAGAGTAATTGATCAAATTGTGAATACTGTAACTGTTTGTCGAGAAGCGTGCTGAACCACAGGCAAAACCTACCTGAAGTCTCGTCCAAGAACAATAACTATCCCATGAAAAGGAATAATGTCGTTACGTGGTATAATATCTTTTAAATGTCAATTCACACACATTAATGAATGCATATTTGCCATTAGGGCTTTATCCCATATCATGAGGCATGCTAATCGAATATTGTCAGCTGGATTGCTAATTAATTTAGAGGTATTTTGAATTTTGAATGTAGGGGTTATGCTCTTGCAAAGTATTGTTTAAAATATGAAGTGTGCCCTCCCTGATGTAAGAATTCACTTGATTTGCAGATCTGATTTGATTAGCTTCTGAGGAGTCTAATATATACAATTGACAATAAGAACCGTCGCTAATATTTTTGGAATGTAAGGAAGTATTGTAATGATGTGCAACTCGTTAGTTAGTTAGTTAGTTAGGCCTAGTTAGTTATTGAGGATTTGGGCCGATAACCTCGATGTTAGGCCCCTTAAAACAACAATTATCATCATCATTATTATTATTATTATTGAGGTTTTAAGGGGCGAAACTACGACACCAAAGGAAATGAAGGACATAGCATTGTTGTACTGCCGAATATTCTGTCTGAAATTCGTTGAGAATCATCTCCAGTGAAAAATTGTTGCAGCCTGTGAAATATTTTATATTCCGGCAGACCATTACAACAGCAAAGGCCAATGTAACCAAGCGTAGATTTCTCGCAAGAGAAATACAATGCAGAACAATGTTTACATTTGTTCGTCAAGGACCATACACTGTAGTCGACTACTGCATAATATCTGGAATTGCTTCTGATATGGCATATTTATATTGGATTTTAAAAGTGGCTTCGTAGCTTCGCATTTTCTCCGATTTCTCACTCTTTTGCGGCCAATGTTCTTATTCGTCGAACGGGTTTATTTATAGTAGCAGCTCTCCCCAAATTAACGTCATATTCGATAACACTATAGTGTCCTGCATCAATGCAGTCGCTAAATGATAAATTGCAAATAATACTTCCACTGCCAAAATCATCAGCGTTGTTAGACTCATTGTTATGTACTCTAATCAAATAATCAATAAACAATTGGCTTTTACAATGAAATTCAACATGTCCAGTGTATTCACCGTCCAGAGACTTTCATACTCAAGTTGGTTGCTGATGAGAATGCGATGAGACTGATCGCCAATAATAAAATCTGTATAATTATCCCTGCCAGCAACAATTTTTGCAATAGCTTGCAAACGCACCTCAGGATGATGTTCTTCATTTTGATATAAACAGCTCTAAATAAGCAATTTCCATCACCTGTTATAGGTACAATCCTTTGCGTTTTAATGATTGTAAATTTTGCAGGAGAGTTTAGAATCACTTCGCCAACTACTGAAATGAGCATTGACCCACTTCGTCAGCCACTGTAATGGAGGCAGTTTTAGAATTATATGTCCCGTGCATGTCAAAAAACCTATTAACACAGGGAAGCTCACTCTTAAGACTACATTCTTGGCTATCGCCCCGGAGGTCCGGGTTCGATTCCCTGCTCTGCCAAGAATTTAATTCTGGTCTGAAACGGCGAACGGGGCCGTTCTTAGCATCGAGAGGTAAAACTGAGGGGAGGTGGAATCGATTCCAACCTCAACCATCTTGGATGTGTTTTTCCGTGGTTTCTCACTTCCACTCGAGGTAAATACCGGGATGGTTCCTAACATAAGGCATTGGCCGTCTCCTTCCCATTCCCCACCTAAATTACAAATACACATATTAATACAGCCATCACAATAACACAGGTTATTACAGAAAATGTTTACACACACACCAAAGTACACGGGGCTTAGTGACCACGATGTCCGATCTCTTCAAAATAATTATGTTCGCAAATTATCTCTCATGGCGAAAGCGATTGTGCGCACGCGCGAGTGCCTGGAATACAACATTTTTGTTTACTAATTGAAAAGTACATATGACATCGTAAATCGTGGAGAATTCTTTACTTTACGGGAATGATTAAAGTAAAGTATGTTTTGACGATGGCATACCAATAGCAAGAAAGAAGAATCCGGAAATGAAAAAAAAAAACATTGGAGGTCGGATTCAAACTCCTTCGACGATGTATATTATAATTCAAAGTCTACAACGCTACCGCCTAGGCCATCGAACCAATGAAAAGGAAACGCAATATTAAGCTACATAAACAACATACACATTCAACTATCAGTTAAAGTTCTTCAACTTTTCCCTTCTTTTATAATTCTATTCCAGTAGCCTATATATTGTGGAAACATCATAGAAAATATTCCACTCATTTATAATTCTCATAAATATCACATTAAAACGCGGTGGATTTCTATCCGCCATGTCTGCCTTAAGCCAAGGCTATTGTGCGTATGCGCGAGTGCTAAGAATTTTGCATTTTTCTTTATTAATTTAAAGATATACGGTAACATTTCTTTTTCATTTAATGACTTTCTGCAAATCTACAGGCTAAGAGCTTTCGCCAGAGTGCTTTACTAAGTCAATCGTTTTAGCCGTTCTCTCAATCTCGCGGTATCAAAAATCACCTTAGTGTTTTAAATAGATAACTAGTTGAAACCCGTCAAAACATGACGGTCAATAGAAAAATATTTACTGAAGAATTTTCTTCTATAGGCCTACTGTACATTTTTGTACGATTATTTTTTGACTCTATTGAAACTATAAGGGCGTCAATTGATTGCACTCTCAACATTGCAAAATACTGCTGGCCATGACTGAAAAATTGTTGGGGCAAATTGAGGCCTATACGTTCCAGAGTTTCCCCTTGAGCATTATTGATAGTGATAAAGTATGCCAAATGAATTGGAAAATATTGCCTCTTAAAGAAAATGATAGTGTTTTATCGGATGGTGTTAAATGAAGTCGAAGGATTAGACCACTCTGCCTAATTTTAACTGCACCTATTAGTTCCATATCCAAGCAATATGGTTGCATTTAGGAGTCCTTGGGAAACGTTCAGATTTCTAAGCAGAATAACGGGTCAAGCGTTTGGAGTATGTGGCGGCCAGTCAGTTAGTTCCAAGAAATTCAAGAACTCTGAGGAGTCTAATACAACTGGCCGCAAACCGTCGCTTATAATTTTGGAATATAACGAAGAAATGCGATGATGTGCAATTCCATACATTTTAAAACAATGTGGACCGTGTGCGTGTGGCACAGTAACATTGGCACCAAATGAAACGAAGGACATAGCATTGTACTGCCGATTAGTCTCTCTGAAATTCCTTGAGATATCATCTCCAGTGAAAAATAATTGTTGCAGCCTGTCAAATATTTTATATTTATTCAGATTAATTTTACCATTACAGCAGCAAAGGTCAAAGTAACCAAGTGTAGATTTCTCGCAAGAGATATACAGTGCAGAACAATGTTTACATTTGTTCGTCAAGGACCCTAAACTGTAACGGCATAGTATCTGGAATTGTTTCTGAAATGCCATATTTATGTTAGATTTTAAAAGTGGCTTCGTATTTTTCTCCGATTTCCCACTTTTTTTTGCGGCTAGTGTTCCATTTCGTCAAATGGGTTTATTTATAGCAGCATTTCTCCCCAAATTAACGTCATTTTAAATAACACTATAGTGGCCTGCATCAACGCAGCCGCCAAATATTAAATGGCAAATAATAACTTACTTCCATTACCAAAATCATCTGCGTGGTTAGACCCATTGTTATGTACTCTAAACAAATAATCAATAAACAACAATATTCACATATACAATGAAGTTCAGAGACTTCCATTCTCAAGTTGGTTGCTGATGAGAATGCGATGAGACTAATCGCCAATAATACAATCCTTGCAATTTTTGCAATTTGCTTGCAAACGCCACTCAGGATGACGATCTTCATTTTGAAATAAACAGAATGAAATTGCTGTAAATAATCAATTTCCATCACCTGTTGAAAGTACAATACTTTGCATTCCCATGACAGTAAATTATGCAAGGGAGCATAGAATCACTTCGCTACTACTGGAATGAGCATAGACTCACTTCGCCAGCCACCGTAATGGAGGGAGTTTTAGAATTATATGTTCAGTGCTTGTCAAAGATCGTATTAACACAGGGAAGCCACTCTTAAGACTACATTCTGAGCTATTGCCCCGGATTCCAGGTTCGATCCCCGCTCTGCAAGAAATTTTATTCTGGTCTGAGGACTGGAACGGGGCGCACTCGTGAGGCAAAACTAAGAAGAGCAAAGTTTGATTCCCATCTCAACAATCTTGGATTTGGTTTCCGTGGTTTCCCACTTCCACTCCAGGCAAATACCTAACTTAAAGCCTCGGTCGTTAACTCCCCATTCCCCACATTAATTACAAATGCACACATCAACACAGCCATCACATTAACACAGGTTATCAGAGAAAAGTTTACACTCGCACACCAAAATAGACGGGGCTGAGTGACCACGATGTCTGAGTCCATCAAATGAATTATGTTCGCCAATTTGTTAACGCTGATGTATGTTTTTGAACTACTGGATATAAGTTCAATGACTTTTAAATTAATATCATTACATTGTTGCAGCTTGGCAAATATTTTATATTCCAGTAGATCAATTTTACCATCACAACAGTAAAGGCCGAAGTAACCGCGCGTAGATTTTACGCAAGAGAAATACAATGTAGAACGATGTTTACATTTGATCGTCAAAGACCTTACACTGTACTGCATAACATCTGGAATTGTTTCTGAAATGGCCTAATTATATTGGATTTTAAATGTGGCTTCGTATTATTCGATAACACTATAGTGTTCTGCAATATCGGAGGCGCTAAATATTAAATGGCAAAAAATACTTCCATTGCCGAAATCAACTGCGTAGTTAGATTCAGTACTCTAAACAAATAATCATTAAACAATTGCCTTATACAATGAAGTTCAACATGACCGTCCAGAGACTTTCATACTCAAGTTGGTTGGTGAGGAGAATGCGATGAGACTGAACGCTTAAAAATATATTCCTTATAATTGTTCCTGCCAGCGAAATTTTTTGCAATAGCTTGAAAACGCAGCTCAGAATCACGTTCTTCATTTTGATATAAACAGTACAAAACTGTTCTAAATAAGCTATTTCCATCACCTGTTATAGTTTATGGCAGTACATTTTGCAGGGGAACATAGAATCACTTCGCCAACTACTGGAATGAGCATAGGTCTAAACTCAATACTCACTTCGGCAGTCACCCTAATGGAGGCAGTTTTAGAATTCTATGTCCCGTGCATGTCAAAAATCGTATTAACACATGGAAGCCCACCCATTCTTGGCTATCGCCTCGGAGACCCGTGTTACATTTCCTGCTCTGCCAAGAAATTTAATTCTGGTCTGAGGGCAAAAACGGGGCACATTCAGTCTCTTGAGGTATAACTAAGAAGAGGAAGGTTTGATTCCCACCTCGACAATCTTGGATGTGGTTTTCTGTGGTTTCCCACTTCCACTCAAGACAAATACCGGGATGGTTCCAAACTTAAGGCCTCGGCCGTCACCTTGCCATTTCCCACCTTAATTACAAATACACACAGTAATGCAGCCATCACAATAACACGGGTTATCAGAGGAAATTTTACACGTACACACCAAAGTTCGCGGGGCTAAGTGACCACGATGTCGGAGCCCTTCAAACGAATTATGTTTGCCAAGTGTCTCTCGTGGCGAAAGCAATTGTGGACACGCGCCAGGGCCTGGAAAACTACCTTTTCTCTAATAATTTAAGAGTATATCGACGATGCATAATTATAACTTTTAGTCTAGGATGCTACCAACTTGACCACCGAAGCATTCGGAAGAAATTGCAATATTAAGGTACATAAACAACATAGCCTACACACTCAACTGTCAGTTAATGTTCTTCAACGTTTCCCTTCTTAAAAATTCCCCTCCTTTATAATTCTCCATCACGTGAAAACGCGCGATGTCTTGTGTTTTAAATATATCGATGCAATGGTGCTGCCATCTGTTGTTAGTTACTGGAACTATATGGGCGAGGTACTGCCATCTGTTTTCAGTTACTGGAACTGATGGCAGATATTAGCTCTTTTGACCACATGCTGTAATGCAAAGGTAAAACGGAAATAAAACGTATTGAGAGGGAATGAAGAAATATGTATCTTTAACTGACATAAAACCTTACTAATACTCCTTGATAAAACAATATTTCAGTAGTAAAAAAATAAAAATACTGGCGGGAGGTGGGATCGAACCTGTGATTCTTGGATCCTCAGTTAATCGCCTTAACCAAATAGCTATTCACGCACTCTCGTACAGCCGCAGACGCAACCATTTAGTATCTTCAAAAGCCGGTATCTGAAGAAAATAATCCAATTCATTATCAATAAAATCAATATTGCAAATTCGTATATGTTCATACTGTTATTATATTTTTATTGTCAGAACTTGGTTAATGTATGTTTTCAATTACATGGAAGCTTATTAAATAACTTACATTTAAATGGACTTCTCACCGCCATTTTGTCATGAGCCCAGGCGGTTTGTGCGCATGCGTGAGGAGCAAGAATTCTGCTATTTTCTATATTTATTTAAAAATATACCGTAATATATTAGTTTATTTTATAGACACTCTGCAAATCTACTGGCCAAGAGCTTACGTTAGAGTGCTCTACGAAGTAAATCGGTTCTGTCGTTCTCTCAATCTCGTGGTAACAAAAATCGCCTTAGTGTTTTAAATATATAGATAATACTAATAATGCCTGGGATATGTTAATGCTTTTCCGAAAATGACCTGCGAATGAATAAATAAATAAATAAATAAATGGCGCGGTCGGTAGAGGCGCTGAGCTTCTAACTGAAAGGAGGTAGGTTGGATCCCCACCCAGATAGTGGATTTTAGGAACAAAACTGCCACTTTCGGAAACGTAAATAGCCCTGGGGTTCACTCAGCCTACAACAGAACTGAATACCAGGGTGGTACCTGGCAGCAAAGACAGCGATGTCACAAAGGGTGGAAGCCTTTACCTTCCACTGCTCCCAGGGCCTCCATGGCATGTATGGAGTTGGCTTTGCACAACTCTCCCATGCCACGAAAATATGTACTGACCACACTAACTAATGAACAGTCGACGAATCGCGGGCCTATTGATGGAACCCTCGCCATACGTGCAAGTAGGCCTACTACGTCTTCCTAGTCGTAGATGACGTCCGTTTTAAACTATTGTAATACCATGTAATGGTAACGTTTGTAGTTTTCACTGACATATGAGACATCTTGGTCATCAGCTCTGTGTATTTGAGTGTCATTTGAATGTATCTGATAAACTGTGGTAACTGTGGTACACTAGTTACTAAACTGCATGTTTAGTTGCCCCAGGATTTGAAATAAGATACCATCCCGGCGTTCGTCTGGAGACAGATCGGAAATGTTGAGGAACGATTACGCCCAGGAAGGCCGCTGTCAGCGCCAAGATTATAAAATTGAATCTCAGAACTTGCAATTCCTCATTAAAGTTTAAGAACATACGTTTAAAGCACTCGGCTACGTTACTAGCTTGTTGTTAATCCTCGACTCAATTACAAATACACATATTTCTACAGACATCACAATACCACAAGTTATCAGACAAATTCTACATTCACCTAAATCCACGGGGCTGAAAGGACCATGATGTCCAAGACCCGAAATCAAATATCTTTTTTATCACTTATCCTTTCAGCTCAGCTTCACCCATGGACTCTAGGGATCATTCTTCTACCGTCGCAAGGACGGTGTCTGGGAGCTGAACACATTTTATCAGCAGATACAACTGGGGATGGTGACTGGCCGATCCCCCAGGTGACCGCTAACTTGGATCCAATTAATGAAGGGTCAGGGAAGGGAATTTGGAAGGAAGTTGGTTATGGACCTGTTGAAAGGAACCATCCCTGCATTTGCCTGGTGGTAAAATTGGAAACCACGAAAACTATTTTCAGGACGGCCGAGGTGTGATTCGAAACCACGCTCTCCCGATGGCAGCGAGGTCAGCGCTCTCGGCCACCGTGGCTGGTATCAAACAACAACGATAATAAGTCAGTACAAAAATTGGAAATTATTTTCTTATTGACCAGTGTATTGAGTGTTCGTCTTGTATGGGAATAGTTTAAAGCATGTCATTGATAAAAATGTTGTAAGCTTGAAAATACATCATACACTGTACAGTATATTGTAGCAGAGCGGAGTGAAGCGGGGGACGCAGTGAGCTGTCTATCACAATACATCAGCACGTGGGTTGGTAGTGGGATTTAATCATACACCAGACCGATCAATGTTGCGTCGACAATAGCCTCGCTACCTGGAATTCTGTCTGGTTTCCGAATATCCCGGCGCGGAGGTTAATTTTAACTGTGCCCAGAGCTCAAATTTGTTAGTTCTGCTTGCTCTCATTTGCCACAGAGATACGGTAATTAAGACCGTTCTGCTCGTCGTACTGGCTTCCTAAAAGCTACCGTAGATAGCACTTTGTTATGTTTGTGACTTACTGCCATTATCAAAGCTTTTGTTGTTGTTGGTTTCTTTTACTAGGAGCTTGAATATCTCAGCAATCAGCCCCGTGTACTTGTGCGTGCCTTTCTCCTGAAAATTTGTATTATTGTAATGTCTGTAGCAGTGAGTGTGTGTAACTCTATTATTAGGAACTGGCTGCGTGGCTCAGCGGTAACGTCCTCGCCTGCTGTGTCCAAGGTTGCAGAAACGATTCCTGGCGCAGTCAGTAGGCATTTGAGGGTGAGCAAATGCGAGGCAACCGTATCAGTAGCTTTACTGGAACGTTCAAGTTCCCCGTCGGGGCAAAATTCCGGCACCCGGCATATCTAAAAGCCGCAGTAGTTAAAAGGGACGTAAAACCAATAACATTATTATCATTATAATTATTATTATCTATTATTAGGGTCTAGGACCGGTGTAGGCACCCCGTGATTTGAAATAAGTTAACATTTTCCTGGAGTGAGTGTGAAAAAAAAAACGGGAAAATACCATACTCAGAGTGGATTCAAACCTGGGATTTCCAAAGGGCAGCGACAGTTTACTCCTCCGATTCCTGCCGTAGTCCTTGAGAGTTCGCACATTGAAACGAGTTGAGTGGTCTGATCAATAGCGGAGCACATACCGCGATTGTGGCCCTGCCAAGCTCTCTGCACGACTGACGATTGACCTAACAACGCGCATGCCCTATAATTTGAGGCTCTCCCTGTCGTTCAACTGACGAGCCATGCCGACTGAAAATGATAAGTCGCATAGGCGTATACACTGGCTCGGCAGCAGAGGCCGTTGCGTGCATACATTCAGCAGTGAAACACGTTAACCGCGCTAGAAATACCGGTTCGTGAATCAGTTTTTTGTTTGTGTTGTTGCACGTAAAACTCACAAAATCCTTGGTAGTTCTATTCATGACCAAAACAGTTCAGGTTCTGCGGGTCGTAGGCTGCCGACCTCAGCACCAGGATGTTGTTTAAATGAGATCCATTCATTTGGTTATGTTTAAAAACATTCTATGTATTTCAAAGCTTTAGATAATTTTTACTTCAACGAATATTGAAACTATTTAATTTCTACAAGAGGAAAACTCGGACAACAAGGTGATTAAAATTATATGTTTCAACTGTTAAATGCAATGAGTATTTAAAACTCGTATAATGCTGCCCACCCACAAACTGTTTTGGGGCACTGAGGCAAGCAAACAAAAACCAAAACATCTAGTCAGCCAGTCTTTGCTCTTCAATACAGATCTTACAGGTAATAGTTCCCTCACTTTATTCGTTAACGAGCGGTGACTCAAACGTTAGGCAGTAGCAGTAACCATTGTCCACTGCTGACCAATAGCATGCTTCATCTATCTCTCCACGTGGACTCCAGAGTCCTGTCCTAGCGGCCTGCTCGCGTGTCAGGTGTCCAGTGTTGCACAGCTACACGCAGTTTCGCTGCTTGCTCTCAGTGGCTATGGTGGAGAGTTGACAACACTGTGCCTCGCGCTGGGAAAGCCTTGACTCCCCGCAGACATGCAATGTAAACATTTCCTCCCAGCAAGGTTTCAAAGGCGAGCCGCTCGTTAACGAGGAAAGAGAGAGAACTATAGTAATCCCATTACGAAAAAAAATCGATGTGGTTTTGTCCACATTGCATTCACTCTGCCTTGTCTCGGAACATTTCATAATTACCGGCACTTAAAAACTTTTTATGTAAATTGCTGAAGCTAGTTGTTCACTGTCTTGCATGTTGTTCCTCGTATCGTTCCGACTGGTTGCGTGGCTCAGCGGTAACGTTCTCGCCTGCTGTTCCCAAGGTTGCAGGATCAAATCCCGGCACTGTCTGCTGGCATTTGAGGGTGCGCAAATGCGAGGGAGCCGTGTCAGTAGATATACTGGCACGTCAAAAGTCCCCATTGGGGCAAAATTCCGGCACCCCGTCGTCTCTAACAGCCACAGTAGTTAAAAGGGACGTAAAACCAATAACACTGATCATTCATTATTGTATTGTTCCCCCTCTCCCGACTGATATTATGCATAGCCTTATGCTAAGAATAGAATACTATAAACCCTGAGATCCATTAACATCTAATGGGAATAAAATCATTCTGGAAGTCTCATTTAAGTCAATTCAGCCAGGATAAATTAACAACCATGTTGAACACTCTGTAGATGCCAGAATACTTTCCTCCCGCAATGCAGACCGGGTTCGATTCTCGCTCAATGCATCTGAGATTTTCGAAGTGAAATATCATGTCCTGTGGTTCAGATTCTACGCAAAAATGGAGGTCCCGTGGCCCATGATCGAGAGCCAACGGTCACGTAAAACTACAAGCTTTCTTCTTTTTCCTGACTTTCCAGCCCCTGTGCTCTCTGCAGCACGCATGCTACGGCCTTGTCTTGGGTGTATTACAGCTTTTTCACACTTGTCATTTGTGGCCCAACGTTTATTATTCCCTGACTGTACGTTCCGGTTGACGTTGCAAGTGATAGCTCCAAAATGAAGCATTCACAATGAACTGTTGTTGTTTCATTTGTGGTCATTTAGCCCCGTGTATGTGTGTAGAATTTGTTTGATAGCCTGTGCTATTTTGATGTCTGTAGTTGTGTATGTATTTGTAAACCAGGTGAGGACTGGGAAGGAGGCAGCCGTGGCCGTAACCATCCCAGAATGTGCCTGGAGCAGAAGTGGGAAACCGCAGGAAACCACTTCCAGGGTGGCTGAGGAGGCAATCGATTCACTTCTTGTCAATTTTGCCTCACGAGGCTGGGTGTACCCCGTTCCTGCCCTCCGACCAGAATTAAATTTCTTGGCAGGGCCGGACCTCCAGGGTGACAGCTAAGGATGTCAGCCGCTACTCGAGGAGGATACAATGAACTCTAGTTCACAATGTACGTACGTCTTCCTTTGAAGAAACAATTCACAGAGTGACGTCAAGAAGTGTGTACAGGTACTGTATTTACGACTCTGCTAAATCCTTGGTCTACTTCTTAAAGATAGATGATGATGATGATAATTGTTGTTTTAAGGGGCCTAACATCTAGGAACTGCTGAAGTGACAAGGTATGGACATATAACACAAGTGTATTTATTCAACACGCCGTTCTCATTCACGAGCTGGTTCACTGTACGTCAAGATCTTGTGTAGCTGATCTTTCAAATCGCTTCAGGGCTCACAACTTGGTGACCGTGGGAACCAGCTTCCACTTATATTTCCTGTCGGTCTTCCCTAGTCAAGTTTCGTTCTCTTCACCACCCGGACGATATTTGGGTATCCTATGCCTAGGGTGTTTTACATCCCCATCTTAGCTTGTCTAGCTTTTTTTAAAATTATGTATCCTCATTTTTTCCAAGAGTTAAACCTCTTCTCTCCACTGGCAGGGGTTCAAATATGTCCAAGGTCAGTTATAAGAGGTAGGCTAGCTAAAAGGACAGGAAGACCATCTTGTATTGCATTACTTCAGCTTATCGCTCCCGAACCTGATATTGGTCCCACGGTAGGCAGGTAGAAGCATAGCGGGAGCCCAGCCCTCTGTATCTTATTGTATGCTCGAATTGTAAAATAAAAGAAGGAACAATAGTAAAGAGCTGAGTGCGTCGCTGATGAAACAGCTGATAGGCAGGTCCAAGGTCACTCTAGCAGTAGTCACTTTAAAGTTTAGGTCTGGTAGTAGTTTCCTAACAGGTGACGAAAATGCCATGCCGTCTCTGAAAATGTAACTAAACATTTTAATCACGATCTAACGAATAGTTCTCTCACTTTTCTCGTTAACGAGCGGCGACTCAAAAGTTAGGCAGTAGCAGTAACCATTGTTCGCTGCTGACCAATAGCATGCTTCCTCTATCTCTCCACGTGGGCACAAGAGTCCTGTCCTGGCGGCCTGCTCGCGTGTCAGGTGTCCAGTGTTGCACAGCTGCACGCATTTCTGTCCAGTCTCGCTGCTTGCTCTCAGTGACTACGGTGGAGAGTTAATAACACAGTGCCTCAAGCTGGGAAAGCCTTGGCTCCCCGCATACAAGGACTGTAAACATATCCGCCCAACTAGGTTTCAAAGGCGAGTCGCTCGTTAACGACGAAAGCAAGAGAGCTATATATGTCCTCAGCCAAACTTGAAATAGCTTGCTATAAAAACAAAAGACAACCTTGTTGTGTAGCGGCTAGCATTCATAACTGTCACCCCGGAGGTCCGGGATCAATTTCCGGCTCTGTCAAGAAATGTAATTCAGGTCTGTGGGCTGGGTACATTCAGCCTCGTGAGGCAAAAACCGAAAAGATTCCTACCTCAGCCATCCTGGAAGTGGGTTTCCGTGGTTTTCCATGTCTACTCCTGGCAAATGCCGGAATGGTTCCTAACTTTAGGCCATGGTCGCCTCCTTCCCGATCTTCACCTGAATTACATATACACACTCTACCACGAATACCACAATAACACAGGTTAACAAAAAGCTGTACAAACACCCAGGTACACGGGGCTGAATGACCACGATACCCAAACCCCTCAAATGGAACAACAACATACAAACAAAAGCCCGGAAGCCCGCCAATCTATAGAAAACTATCAAAAGTAGCGGACAACTAGTTATGGTGAGAAATTTGTATCATAGTAACTTGTAATACTTGTTAAATGATCGTGTATTTAACCTGTTTTATATGTTAGGTAGCTACTCAAGTTTCTTTTCAAAATTATTTCAATTTAAAAAAAACATTATCTCTTTTGCGTTACCTGACGTTTCTCGTTATCTTGTATTCCCAAGAGGTGGATCCGCCAACCTAATACACGGGACTGATGGCCATGACGTACCTAGCTCGTAGTCTTATCAAAATATAAACAAGATGTTCAGTAAAGAACATATAGCCTACTTTCTCCTAAATGTATGAGTACAGTAACAACTATTTGTCCTTTTCAAGGAGTATATCTAATTGATTGTTCTTGTGTTGTAAGACTCCCCGTTTACTAAGTTTCATTGTAATTCCGCTTTTTCATCCAGAGGAATTAATTGAAACGATAGAAAAGTACGTCCATCCATCATCATGAATGATTGGAATCGTTTGTCTTGCGTCTTCTGCAGAGAATGTCTTTTATGTAAGACTTCATATTTGCTGCGTTTCGTCATTGTAACTGTAATAAATAGTGGATTGTCGATATTAATGCCTTATATATCCAAGATGGCAGCTACGTGCTATATGCAATGTGATAGTCTTGTGATTAACGCAAGCCAGGTAGGCCTATCTTATCTGTTTCTCTCCTTTTACAAAGTTTTGTGTTAATTGCACAATTGGATCCTGAGTTATCGATTTTGAAGTTTGGATAGTATGCTCAGCCACCAACTTGAATATATGGCAGGGGTGTTCTTTTGCCTGAGGAATACAAAGCCTATATATGGTTCTACATTGATGCTAATTTGAGATATGTTATCTAATATACAGAATTATTTAGTTGTATATTTTATAATTTCAAGATGCCCGCTGCGCGCTATACTCACTTATACGATAGCGAGGTCCTTTGCATGGTACTCATCTTTCACTAAATTTCGCGTTAATTATGGTTTTATATCGTGAGTTAACGATATCCAAGTCTTAATAATACACCCAGCTGCCATCATGATCGTACAGAGTGGCTGTTCTTTCGACTTGGTCATAGAAAGACACATACAATTTTCTACATTACTGCCAATTTTCGTTGCTGTATCCTAAAAATTCTTTGAGTTATTCCTTATCATATTCTATGTTTTCAAGATGACCGACTCGCGTTGTATGCAGTTTGTTATTCTTACGGCTTATTTCAGCAAGGTCCCTTATATGGTAGACCTACTACCTTCATACTAAGTTTCGTTTCAATTGCGCAATTACATTCAGAATTATTCACTATTGCGTTTTAATATTACGCCCGGCCGCCATATTGAACAGTCGCTGTTATTTTCCTTTGGGCATACGATACTCCATATTGGTTTACACCTTACCAGTAATTTTCGTAATTCTAGTTCTGAAACATAAATAAAAACATTTCCTTTTATATTTTTAAATTGCAGGATGGCCGCTGTGTACCACATTCAGAATGATAAACTTATCACTAACGCCACTGATGCCTTTTATATATTACTACTCTTCTACCAAGTTTTACCTTGTGTATTAAGAACCTGAGTTACTAATTTGTATACTTAAATAGTACACCTAGCCGTCATTTAGAATCTATAGAGTCACTGATTTTTTGCTTGTGGCGTACGAAGCAAATTATAAGGTTCCATTTTATTGCTGAATTTCGTTATTATAGCTCTAGGATACCAAAAGTTAACAATTAATTTTGAAATTTCAAGATGTGCGCTATATTCAGTGTGATAATCTTCTGACTAACGTATGTGAGAGTTCTATTCTGATGCTCAACTCTAGGCCAGATTTGTCTTAATTACCCAATTTTATTCAGATTTGTCGATTTTAATGTTCTAATGTTTTAATATTTCGCACAGCCACCATCTTGAATCTATGAAGAATCTGTTCTTTTGCCTTGGCCATACAAGGCACATATACGGTCCTACCTTGTCACTAATTTTCGTTACAGTGTTGAGAGTAATTTATTCTTATGTAGCCTATTATAATTTCAAGATGGCGGCTGCGAATAACACACAGTCTCATGTAATTATCACGTTTACAACAGAGGGTTCTTATACATAACTATTTGAATGCCAAATACTGTCAACATTGAATCATTGGATCATAATTTATGGATTATAACGCTTTCATGAATTACAAGGCCGCCGTCTAGAAATAATTAGGCTGATGACCTTGTAGATTTGGCACCAGACGCTTCCTACGTGAAGGTGTATTTTTCCCAAACTTGGTAGAGATGCGATGGTTAGTTTAGTCATAATTTGATTTATGCTCTGAACATTTGGGAGGCCGCCATTTTGTTTTGGTTAAGACAGCGGTGAAATAAAACACTACCCTGAGGTTCCCTTTGCTAGTGCTATCTCTGTACCAATTCTGGTTCAATTCGGTTTCGTTGTGTTTGAATTTATAGTGGAGGACCAACATTTATATATTTTTAGTCGGTTTACACTCCATGTTGGCCTTTCCCTCGGACTCAGCGAGGGATCCCACCATTACAGCCAGGACAGTGTCCTGGAGCTTGAAACACCTGGTCGGGGGATACAACTGGGGAGGTGGGACCAGGCGGCCTCACCTGCAAAGCGAACAGGGGCCTCAATGAGGATGGAAAGGGAGGGGAAGATTGGGAGGGATAGGCAAGGAAGAGGGAAGGAGGCGGCCGTGGCCTTACGGTAGGTACTATCCCGGCATTTGCCCGGAGACGAAGTGGGAAACCACGGATGGCTGAAGTGGGAATTGAACCCCCTCTACTAATTTGGACCACCCGAGGCTGAGTAGACCCCGTTCCAGTCCTCATACCACTTTTCAAATTTCGTGGCAGAGCCGGGAATCGAATCTCGGACCTCCGGGGTGACAGCTAAGCACGCTGACCACAACAACACGGGGGCGACGGGGGAGGGTGGCCAACATACACATATACTGTACCCATTTGTTGTTATATGGAGAACATGTGTTCGTATCCCGACAGCTCAGGGTCTTTCGAGATATCTTACGACCCCCCACAATACGAACACACATTCAGGATTTGATGTCTATGAGGTAACTAATCTACATGGAAAACAAACATATTCCTATAATAACTGAATTTAATCTTAATAATCATGGCAAAAACAATCAACAAAACATAATTACAATTACATTTAAATCCCACAACACAAAATCAAATATGGAGCACACAGACGATGGTTCTAAACAGTCACAAAACCCTAATATGAATCACCTGTGCTCCGCAGTCCTGGCCCACTAATCCACTGATTAGCTTAAACCAATACCATGGTCTCACCAGCCATGCTGCAACATTCTCCCTTCATCACATGTGAGTCCTATAAATGGGTGGTGCCTTACTGCACCCAAAATCTAATCTGCACTCCTAAATTCACTCGTCATCGACGAAATGTTCATAGTTTATTTCACACTGCTTAATTTAAATAACAGCAATCAATGCTTAAACTAAAATTAAATAAGCATGTTCATTCATAGCACTCTTTATCTTTAATTACACTTATTTTTGAATCAGTCCTACTGTCCGTTGTGCATTCGGAATATTTATCATTAAATTATATGATTCAATAATATATCTCACATATATAACATTATTATGATTACGTTTGTTTACTTGTGTAACAATCATCCTTCTTTCCCCTATCTTCTAAACGCTCAATCAAGTACAATCTGTACTCTATTACAACAATGTTCGGTATTTAGCTTCACCATATGTCCTATTCCGGTCGTTATCAAGTCGTTCGATATTGTTATAATTGTGTCAAGCCGTATTTTGGGCTACCCGTATGCATAAAATATCATTTAATATGGGCTTACATTTCTTAATAGTGTGCCAACTGGTTTTAGCGAAGTTAAGATGTTACAATACACTAACTTGACTAACTTTTGTGCTATCTCTTCAATTCTTCGAGATTTTTACATCCTCTAAATGCATACAATTGATTTATGAAATAATAACAATCAATATTTAATTATTTCATGTCATAAGTTTTTCATTACACATCCACAGTACCAGTCTCAAAAAGGTTCTCGGTCACCAACCCTCCTGCTGTGCGTACAATAGGTTTGGCTGGCTCCGCCCTCAAGTAGCATGGCCACCTATTCCTGTCTCTTACAGAAACGGTTCTCTCACTCTTGCCCATGTGCTGGACACTTGACCTAGTCTTATATTTTGTCAACAACATTCAAGGTTACACATACTATTATTTCACAGGCAAAGTGTATCACTGTGTCATTGCTATGAACGGAAAATATCTAATTATTTAAGTTCCTACTGTTAGGGTAAATAAATTGGCTCACAAGGCTCTCAAATATTCTACTTAGCAGAGGAATGAACTTCGCATAGTCATGCCGTCCTGGGGATTCGTCTATGGCTCAAGTTGCGTGAGAGTAGGTGTCTCATCGTTCTCCATCTCCACGATGCATTCAGATGGCAGGGCGTCACTTGACCCCTCCACAATAATAATGTCACACTTCCCTGAGTGGATCATTCAATAATTAGCTGACATAAGGTGACACTGTTAATCCTTAGTCGCTACGATTACGCTGATCTGGGCATACAGGTCTACCGCCTGTCCCAATCGCTGTCAATATACATCCTCGTACGCTCGACGGCTGTACGGTACTTACATTCGAAGAATGGCTCATAAGACGTCCTGACGTGCATGCTAAGGAATAGTTCCCCGCGTTTAACATGTAAAAGTTCTGGCTTCTACGTTAACATTGCTCGCTTATAGCGGCTCAACAATCATTGCTATTAGATATTTCGGTTCATATAACACTCCTATCACCTCCCGGATCTGACTGGTCTCAATGCTCTATATCGGCTCTATCGTACTGGCATTTAATTACTGGCCCTTCTTTACAACGCCTACTGCGTGAATTATGACAAATTTTCACTGGAACATGTACAAAACATCCTGATACACAAATATATTCCCACTTTCCCTGCTTTCTACTTACAATTTTACCTGACTTGACACAATTAACGTTATATGGCATCAACATGCCGAGCATTCATGTTTATATCGACTTCGACTCATTTATTAGATTATCAATTAACTTTACTGTTATATTAAACATGATCTCACGCATTTCCTGTCGTAAGTCATCCATTCTAGAATTTCAAACTAGTTAATGCAATTATGAGGAATGAAAACTCATACAATACTTTTAATTCAAGTTCCCTCTGGCATGTATCATACAATAACATGGACATATGGTGAGCTATACCGTTATTAATACATTGAATGGTACTCACATTTCTTTCTTGGTGGTGTTATCCAATAATACAGCGTCGTACCCACCATCTTGGCGTTATTTAGCACATCATTGTAGCTTTCACAATAAACACTTTCTGTGGCTTTATCAACACTGACACCACTTCAATTTGATACATTTTAAATGGAACGCTTTTACACATTTTCACAGCACTTATAACATATTTTATAATAAAACACTTGAACACATAAAACATATACTTTACACTGATTTTATACACTGTGCCTCGCTGGGCTTCTAATCACTGCGCGATTTCAGAGTTGCAGGCGTCGTATGTTCCCTGACGTATCCTGTTTTCCCTCCCAGTGAAAGTCTCTCCCCAGTCTGCGTATACATCTCTCCTGTCTAACTCTTCTTCTAGCGGTTCCTGATGACAATAAATCCCTGTCTCAACTAAGAGTTTATTCTCTAACATTTGAACCTTTCTTATTCAGAGCGCCTAGCATTTGCTATCTAGCGTCTGTTAATTGAATATTTATCACAATACCTGTGATAATGTCCTCAATCCCATGATCTATCGTGTACTCTGGCATGGTACATTAACGATACTTTACAGATCATGTCATTGTTTAGTGGATAAGTCCATTGTCTTCAGTGAGACTTCGCGACTTCACTATGCGGTTACACATTGTACTTGTGTAATTTAATATCGTTTTGATATGCGCGTCACTTACTGTACGTGGCTTTATGTAACAATGACTTGCACTTGGCTTCACTGTGCGCGCCTCCCATTGTCTTAGCGTTAATTCTTGACATCAACGACTGCGTGTTACCCCCTAGAAGAGTACGTGTTCCCCTCGGGAATGGCTTTCGAAGACTCCGTGTTCCCTCACGTGAACACTTTAGAAGACTCCATGCTCCCCGCATGAACACTTTAGAAGACTAACTCTCTCCAGCCTCCCAGGCTATATAAAGGATCTTGTCCAAAATGTAGTTCATTTCTCGTGTGGGAGCTTCCTTTTCTCAGATATTGCAGTTACCGACATGGTAATGCATTATTCTGGTGCATTTTGACATGGAGGTTCCAATTCTGGCTTCGTGCTGGCGATCCGTTCGGTCAATTAATTATAATTAATTGTTTTCCTGAACGGCGTGCCCACCTATCCTCGGGTGAATCCCCGGTCAACATCCGCGAACTGCCTTAAATGTGGGCATCCGCCTCTTATGATGTCTAGGCTTCGATTTCGACGTTTGATGTCTCCTAAATTAGCTCCTTGGAATTTCCTTCACGGTGGTGTTACTCTCATGCCATTTGATTACCTCGTTCACGAGTAATAAATGAATTCATCTTGGGTCTACCCCCTCTCCTTGTCTTGGTCTTTGTTCGAAGGTGGTTTTTGAAGCACATGTGGGCCTTCCCATTCCACCGGACGCTTGTAAATTGTACGCCAGTGATGGATGTGGCTCCAGTCTGACACGCCTCCAGAACTCGGGCAATTTGTTTCCTGTCATTCAGCCCCAGTTTTCTTAACTTAGCTTCAAATCCTGCATGTTAGCCTTCTAAATGTACAATATTTCTCCCAATAACTGCGTTTAATTCCTCTCGTAGACATGGAATTACGCTGTACTTACTTCAGTAGTCATTTTGTGATGTACCTCTCGGGTTCTTTGCGGCTGTTCTCCCTCAGAGAGCTTGGGTTCTGTCCTCTTTGAAATCATGTGTATGATTCCTGCTCTCCAGAGTACCAGGTTCATAACCAGTCAGCATCCATACCCTCGGGTACAATACAAACACAGAGATATACACACGGACATTTGACCCGTGTAGATCTCATAAGTCTACTTTCATTTTTTGCAATAATAGAGAGTAGGCCTATGCTATAAATGAGTAGTCCATTATCAAAACTGACCATCCTACATTTTTTGGGAAATTGAGTTACTCATGGCAGACGATCCTTCACAAGGCCAGTTAATACGTATATAATGATCAGTGTCGAAATTTCTCATTTCCACTGTTATTGGAAGCATGTAAATTCCGTTTCGGTTAAATAAATGCTCATCTGCATCATGGTTTCGGTTACAGAACTTATATTTTACAAATGTAGATTTTGTTATCAAACTTATCATCTGCTGTGTAATGTTTATTGAATAAGGTTGAGCACGTAAACAAAATTAATCATTGTCGCAGTCGAATTAACATCATACTCTGAACTCATTGAAGAAAAACGTTATTGTTGATCCTCGGGATACCTTGAAGAGTATTATGTCAGATACAGATAAAAGATGTATAGTTGTTCGACTGGAAAACAGCAGTCAATGATGTGATAAAGCCACTGTGCAAGTGGCACTTCAAATTTTCTGAAACTAAACGCTTTATTCTCACTAGAATTAACGGAAAGGTTTTAGTAAGAGGAGAAAGGGCTTACATGACAGACTTCAATCAACTGAAGAGCATTTGCAAACTATGTAGAAAAAAAATACTGACATCAAACCTTTGCCGATAGCATTAGGATTGCAACCGAATCCAAAAAAGTGCAAGATGTGGGAAAACTACTTTCCAAACACTACGGTGATGAGTGGCGAGATCTCCAGCAGCTCTTCTTCTACAAACGTGCCCTGGAAGCCTTTTCTGCAGAAATAGCAAAAGGTGAAGTGGAAGAGAAAGGGGAAATACCAATGGGCTCAGATAGTGACCTCATTGTTTGAATAGGAACGACGTAAACAATGCTACAATAAATCATAAAGTGTGATATGTTAAGCCTGATACATGATTATGTTGATCATATTTCAAAACAGCAATATTCGTTTACTATTATTATTTTAACCGAACCAGTAGTCAGGAAAAGTGATATTGCTGGTGTCGTCTTGACGTTTCTATAGTTATGTTGACTTCTCTTATGTTGTTATGATGTTTCTAGTGTTATTTTTCAGTTCCTTCTTTGTTAGTGACAATATAAGGCATTTCTGCAGTACTGAAACCTATTTGCAATAATCAGTTTAGTGTGAGTTACGGTAACAAAACTAATCAAATATATATTTACTGTTACAAAACTGATCATCTTCATATTTAAATTCAAATTTTCACCCATTTCCTTCAACTTTCATACGGTGAAATTAGAGGACACACTATTTTAAACCACCCTGAAGCTGGAAATATAATTTATTTCAATCTCGCAGAAAGACTGTTCTCTAAATAAGTTTTGTGACTCTCATATAAAATTTCAAAAATGTCAGATGATCAGTTTTGATAATGGGCTACTCAAATATTCTTTACTCCTGAGAAAGTCAGAAATTCGCTGAACTGGTTGAATTATCTGCATATCCTACTAGTGAAGTCTGGAGCCGTTCCTGCTTTTTACATATCGGTGGTATTTATATATCGGTGGGGGAATATTAGTAACGTCTTAATAATCAACCAGATATTTGATTCTCAGTATCCAAGTGATCCAGGTAATGCGTTTATACCGATAAAAAGGACCATCAATAGGACTGTCAACGCAGAAAATCAGTCAAAAGTTCGAACTATCCTACACTAGCGCACGTTGTAGTTCACGCTTGAACTCGGTGAGTGACTTCAGTAAGACTTTTGACCGTCATATTACTGTAGGCTATAGTTTTTATTGTATTATCAATTTTTGAAAAAAAAATGGAAGTAGACATGAGATCAACAACACGGGCCAAATGTCCGTGTATCTGTCTGTATGCATGTCTACCTACCCCCCCCCCCCCTCCCCCTTCCCCCGCCCCCTATTCAATTCAAACACCACTATTCCGAATTAAACCAAATTTGGTACAGGGTATCAAAGGGCACCTAGGTGTAATATTTTATATCACTGCCATCTTAACGAAAACAAAATGGCGGTCACCCAAATGAGCATAGCTTAAACCAACTTACGACTAAACTAATCACCGGATCTCTACCAAATTTGTATAAAACACACCTTCGTACGAGAAGCGTCTTGTGCCCAAACTACAAGGTCATCAGCCGAATAATTTCAAGATGGCGGCCGTGTGAATCATGGAAGCATTATAATCCATACAGAAATTTATAATCCAATGAATCAATATTCATAGCAGGGCTGATGCTTTAAATTGATTGATATCTAATATCGATTAATCGACTCATCGGAACAGAAAATTCGATTAAATGCCACAAATAAAGATTATTCGATTTTGCATTTAATCGAATAATAAGGTAGATTGGTCGTTTATTCGATTAATTGTTTTGTCGATTAATCGACGTTCTTCGCACATTTCACTGCGCTCTCACAGAAGCAACAAACAATGACACAACGTGGTTTCTTAATGCGATTACTCGACATGGTTAGTCTGTGCAGTTCCATGACGGGTGATGTTGTTGATTCTTTTAGGGACTTTGCAACATCGTGATCATGTAGACCCCTGTACTTGGGTGTGTATTAGACTTGTCTGATAACCTGTGCCACTGCGATGTCTGTACCAGTGTGTGTATTAGTAAGTAAATTGAGGTAGGATTTGGGTAGGAACTGGCCATGGCCTTAAGTTAGGTACCTTCCCGGCATTTGCCTGGAGTAGAAGTATGAAAACACGGAAATCAACTTTCAGGATGCCTGAGGTAGGAATTGAAATCACCTCTTCTCAGTTTTGCCTCACGAGGCTGAGTGTACCCCATTCCAGCCCTCAGACCAGAATTACATTTGTTGTCAGAGCCGGGAATCGAACCCGGGCCTCCGCATAAGTAAAAGAATCTTAGAGAAGCTCCTTACTTCATTAAATAATCCTTTAAAGATTGTTCTTTTTTCTCGAATTTAAATCTTGTCCTTTAGAAACACAACATGCAAGGAAAGCAGTAACCTGAGATGAAAATTAAAGTTTAGTTCGGTACTAAACACGGAGCAATTATTCATGGCTAAGAAGACACTCGGTTAATATTACTTGGTGCAACATGGTAACAATCACGATGTATACATGACAAGGTGCTCTCATACATCACAGAACTTCCCCGGATCAATCAAATGTTAGGTCTGTGGTATGCGCTATGCAGATACGGTACATCTGTAACAGTCCCTTATAAGAGGTCACAGTGATTATGCATCATATATTGCAACTGTGTGAGCGACAAATTATTATTTTTTCCCCCCATGGTGTAGCGCCTAGCATTCTTGACTGTCATCCCGGAGGTCCGGGTTCGATTCCCGACTCTGCCAAGAATTTTCATTTTGGTCTGAGGGCTAGAACGGGATACACTCAGCCTCGTGAGGTAGAACTGAGAAGAGGTGGGATCGATCCCATCTCAGCCATCTTGGAAGTGGTCTACCTTCGTTTCCCCCGTTTCTACTGACAGGCAAATGCGTGGGTGGTTCCTAACTTAAGGCCACGGCCGCCTCCTTCTCAATTGAAATAAACTAAATTCCAGCCGCTGAGTCTCCGGCAGGGTGCTTATGTGAACTCCCATCCCCTTATCTCCAGTAAGATATTTCTTGATATTCTTCCCTGTCCCTTTCTTAACAGCTTATGAATTGCTTATGAAAAATCAGTTTCATGTAAGTTACCTGAGTTTCTAGTAAACAAATATTGTTATACAGACTGTTTTGTATTACAGTATACAGTATTTCACTTGCGAAAAAATACTTATTTTTACAGTAAGAGACAGAATATGCAATTTTAAATAAATAAAGTAAAATTATGTGTAAAAAATGTAATTTTTATCAAATATATAAAATAAAACATATTATGTAATTTTACATTAAAAAATAAAAATATGTAAACTGTCATTATGATCAGATGAATGAAAATCCACAGCCTGCTTCCAGTCTCCGACCGGGTCAGGAATGGAATGAATGAAGCCCCCATCTAGCGGCGAGGATATGAAGAGTGCCGGCTGCCGAAGCCTGTCGAACTCCTCTGGGGCAATGATTAAATGAATGACAGATGAAATGAAATGATAGTGGAGAGTGCTGCTGGAATGAAATTGTGACAAGGAAAACCGGAGTACCCGGAGAAAAACCTGTCTGCCTCCGTTTTGTCCATTACAGATCTCACATGGAGTGACCGGGATTTGAACCACGGACCCAGCGGTGAGAGGCCAGCGTGCTGCCGCCTAAGCCACGGAGGCTCTCTCATTATGATCAGATATGTAACAATAAAATGTAATTATATGATAGCTAAGGTTCTAAATCATGGACATTTGTCATTTTTAGTTATGTATAAGCAAAGGGAAAGAATTTGTATTTACATAATGATCCGTCTAGGTTGTGAAGTTTCGGGTATATTCTTATTGGCCCGCGGCGCTGCCGCTGGTAGCGCAACGAGAAACAGCTGACTGCCCCGCTGGTCTGTCTGTCTCGAGGGGAGATGGATGATCGGTTGCGGTCGTGAGTATTCGGGTCGCTTCGTTAGCCCCGCTGGTTTGTCTCGGCCTGTTGTGCTGAATACAGTTGTCGCATGAAATAAGTCTCGTAACTTCGGTACAAAGTGCCTATGAAGGTTACGTTTTACACTCATACAGTACACCCCGACACAATGCGGCTTGATAAGGAGGTAACCATAATTTTAAAACACCATGCATCCTACCGCATCTTACAGTGGTATTTCGTAAATATGTTGCTGCACTCGTTAAAACGCATTGCCAATTATTTATAAATTATAAATCTGTAAAAAAAAATGCCGCCTGGAGTAGCTAAGCAAGCTAATTGCGCAACGCCATGCGCCATGCTATCTTCGGACCCGATAGACCCCACCTTTGGCCGTCCTTGAAATACCGTAGTTTTTGCGATTTCCAATTCTCAACTTCAAGCAAATGCCGGGACGGTAGCCTACCTTCTAATAGGCCACAGCCACTTCCTTCCAAATCCTTGGCTGACTCCTCTTATGGGGTTGGCACCAGGAAGGGCATCAGGTAATAAAACAAATTTCCACATAGAAGCTCGTCCCACCTCAGTTCCCCTGGAAGTGGTTCTCCGTGGTTTCCAAATTCTACTCCAGGAAAATACCAGGATGGTTCCTAACTTACGGCCACGGCCGGCTCCTTCCCAATCCTCACCTGAATTCCAAATACACACATTACTGTAGACACCACAACAACTCAAGTTACCAGACAAAATTCTACACACTCACAAGTTACACGGGGCTAAATGACCACGATGCCCTAGCCCCTCAAACGAAAGCTCGATCCACTACGCAGTGTTTACCATACTAAATCATTTTAAATATACGGTGGTCACTATTTTATTCATACAACTCCAATATGGCCTCCAAAGACAACAACAAAGATATTACACTCAAAGATAACAAAAAATCAAACTATGTAAAAACAAAACACTGTCTATTCTTCTTCAGGAAGTCGATTGCTCGAACGAGCTTTAGTTCACTTTCTCCACATTCTCCCACCTTGCAAAAGGTAGTTTTGCAACACACACTCATAAACTGAAGTACACATTCCGAAATTATATTTGAACATTGAGCTCAGGAATGTGAACCACTATGGTAAGTCTAGTTTCTTGAGTTGCCTAACAGTTCTACCACAACGAGTCTTGAATTCACTCTCCTTTTCAGTTCCAGAGTTACTGCAGGGAATATCTTCATTAAGGACCGGCTCACTTAGTCGGTGTTGTGAAGTGTTAAGACAGTTTATCTCTAACGAATAAAGTCGCTGTACTGGACGAAGTACTGCTCGAGTCCAAGCTCTATGAACTTGCGGGGTGAGGAGAAAGAGCAGAGAAGGGTCGGGCGTGAAGAGAAGGATCTGTCAACAGCCCACCGTGATATATGGTAATCCTTTCTATTCCAATACTGCTAACATTCGGCCGTTGCTCAAACCACTGTGGTGTTAGTAATGACTGAGTGAGTCACCGACCAATGTATTTGGTTCTGTACTATGCACGGACCGAGAAACCTCATCACTCGTCAACACCACTACTACTCGTCCACGATGCACATTCCTCTCAGGTTCACGCAGCTTAGACTCGAGCAGTAGGATGTCAGTTGCTGTCTTAATTTTAACCAGACGAGTCACATTGTCTCTTCCAAGTAACAGCTCCACCACTCTTCCGAAGGGCCAGTTGATCCGTTTCTTGTTGTCGCTCTCCACCAGTACTATGTCTCCTACTTGTATGTATCCCCTTTGCTTTTTGCTCCGTGATCGGAGAAATCCCAAGTATTCTTTTTTGAAGCGATTTCTTAGGCTCTCCCGAACAGCTTGTAGATAACGCCATCTGTCGTTTAAACTGCTGGATTGAATTTGGCCTAAGTCGGTTACAACATTACCCTCTAGGCTCTGTAGGAACATGGAGGGTCTGAGTGGTGTGAGTTCATCTTCTTCAGAAAGATAAGTCAAAGGTCGGTTGTTCACCAGGTTCTCACAATCGCACAGAAGAGTACACATTTCCTCATAATTTAGGCAAGCTTTACCCAAATTACGGCGAAGCAAATCCTTTAAAATCCTAATCAACCTTTCCCAGAATCCTCCCCACCAGGCTGCAGTGGGAGGGTTCAGCTTCCATTTAATCTTCAGAAGGCTGCACGTCCTCTCTATTTCAGTCCAATCCAATTGCTCCATGGTTCTGCGAAGTCCTGTGAAATTCGTCCCATTGTCCGAATACATGGTATTCACTCTTCCTCTTCTTGCCACAAATCGGGGTAGTGCTTGGATATATGCTACCGTACTAAGTGAAGTGATCAATTCCAGATGTACAGCCCAATAAACCGAACAAGTGAATATCACAATCCATCCCTTTTCTCCTCCTCGTAGAAACACAGGGCCGGCCAAGTCTGTGCCCGTGATCTGGTAAACACTCGATGCCTTGATTCGATCCTGTGGCAACGGAGGAAAAGATACCCCAAAACCCTTAGCAGAGTTACGACAACAGATCATACTTTTCCGAACAACTGCTGCTACCGTCCTTCTTCCTCTAATTATCCAAACCCTTTTGCGCAACAAAACAAGTAGTGTGTGCGTCCCAGCATGGTTATGGAATCGATGAAATTGTTCAATCATTCTTTCAACCATCACATGTTTTGATGGAAGTACAACTGGATAGGTATACTCAGGAGTGTCGTCAGAATCAATGACTCTTGACATCGTGCGTAGAATTCCTTCATCGTCTGTGAACACCTCCAGAGTCTTCAATTGTTCCTTTCTCTCTTATTCATAAAGCGTTTCATTCTGGATAAGGAAGTACAGTTTCTTCTCAGCATTGAGAACCTCTTCGCTATCAATTTTCGTAGATACGTGGTCTCTACGGTTCCCTTGATTCATTCTCAAAATCCAAGCAATGGTCCTAACGATTTTAATGTATCCAGAGAATCGTGAACTTAATTGCAGTAAAATCGTTTCCACAACAGTGTCCTTAGCAGCTAAAACTGTTTTCCTCCTTTCCCTGTTGACTTCTTCCAATAATGTTTCAGGACGATAAATACCCATTCTTCTTCTTTACATTCAAGCCAAGACGGACCCTCCCACCATCTGGATCTCCAAATATGCGTTGGTGAACACCCTCTAGAGAGGTGATCTGCTGGATTAAGGCTGCCCGGTATGTGTCTCCATGAACTAGCCTTACTGTACTCATGGATTTCCTTTACCCGATTCTCTACAAACACCGACCAAAGCCCTTTATTAGCGATCCAAGCCAAGACTACTGTTGAATCGGACCAAAACACTGTGTGTATGTCATTCCGGTGTAAGCATCGAAGGCTCAACCGAGACATTCTAACTCCAAGGAGCACTCCCATCAGTTCAAGGCGGGGTAGTGTTAGTTCTTTGAGAGGCGCCACTCTAGATTTAGCCATCAGAAGACTCAGTTTGATCTTACTTTCTTCTTCTGTTCTCAGAAATATGCAACAACCAAACGCTTTTTTGCTAGCGTCGACAAATACAAGCAAAATGCTGTTGTCGTTCAGGAAAATCCTTCTAGGTATCCGACAGTCATGTAGGTATCGCAACTGCTGGGTCCATCGACAGAATTCCTCACAAATGTCTCCTGCTAAAACCTCATCCCATCCTATTGGAAACTCAAACTAAGACATGGGGCGCTGCGGTCGTCTGGATAAGTAGGGTAAAAATACTCAATAACACGCGTTTGATATGGAACACTTTTTATTTTTCGGTTATAATCAGTAAATGTGGTCCCTAAAATAATGAGTGTTATTTTCAATTGTATATATGTATAACTGTGCGATACACGTGATCTAATTTGTGTGTTCCACTGAATATTATGTGTCAATTTTATATTATCAAGCATCGGTTGACTGCTGGTATTTGTTTTTGTGCAGTTCGAGTCATGGCGCTGTTACGTTTAAAAGCTATATTTGAGTTTGCTCATTGTACCATAGACTCTAGAAATCATTTGCTGCTTGGTTGGGCGAAGTGATGAGTTTAACTTGTATTAAAACTCGGGGTAGACAGGAATTGCTTGATTTGGATGTTAAGTATTTACCCTGCGAAGTCAAATTAGGCCTATATAATTCGTAGTGGAATGGCTCGGATATCGCAGAGCAAGGTGATGACGGTTGGTAGGGTTATTGGAAATGAACTAGGGAGCGGGAAAGGATACCTGACTGATGAAGTTTGGCTGCCCTCGGCTGGTGTAGGCCTAGGCTTGGCTGTCTTGGTACGGCTTGGCTCGGCGAGATTATGCTTGGCTGTCTAGGTGCGGCTTGGCGCGGCGTAAGTGAACAACCCGTCCTGTCGTCAGTGAGTGTAGTGGTGAGTGATCCAACCCGCTCTTGTTGCCCGTATTTATTTGGTATCGTCACCTTTCTGCTATTGCTATTTGCATCTTTTGGAAAGTGATGAAAACGTATATCCGCAGCCCTCTTATACATCGACTTACAGCCGTAAACTGAGCAATATACTTTGCTTTTATTCATTTTACACTCTTATCAACGAGTAAAACTTATTACTTATGTATAAACACGAAGAATTTACCACGATCTGCTTACCAATACAAGAAACCATATACAAACAGTCACCACGTGACAAATGTACCCTACTTGGTAAGTTTCTCATTTTTACCGCTAGATGTCATATCAGATAGCTGGAGTTGCCAATACTTTCCTGCCATGTCTTCTGTAGAATGAGCTTGGTAATAAGAGTTACTGGGGCCGAAAATCCAATCGGATCAAATATTTTTGCACGCTGGATAGTACCACTCTTCGGGTTACTAAACCTGCAGTTGGGCTGAAGTTATAACCAAGTTCATCTACGTCGCAATACCTACGAAGTCCTAAGACATTCTCAGTTTTACCAACACCACCATCAAAGGAATTCACCCATCCCCTCAAATTGAAACCTGCGGATAACATCAATTCTTGTGCCTTTAAAATAAAGGGTCCAATTTCTTCCTTTGAAGCGAGTCCAGTAAGACAGTTGTCCACATAAAATGCAGGTTTCATTTTTGTAGCTACTTCCTTCAAATGAGTTGGGGGTTCTTCCAGAAGGTTGTTCAGTACGGAAACCAATAGGAAGGGACTGGAACAAACACCAAAAACGACCCGGCAATGTCGAAAAGTGGTGATATTATCATTATCCCACCAGAGAAAACGAAGCATATCCCTGTCTTCAGGATCAATTATAATCTGCAGGAATGCCTTCTCTATATCAGCGATTAGACCTATAGGATAGGTTCGAAAATTGGTCAGCACTGATGGAACAAGGTCGATGAGGTTGGGTCCGGGCTCGAGGCAATCATTCAAGGAATGACCATTTCTGTCTTTGTTGGAAGCATCGAACACCGGCCTTATCTTTGTAGTGCCACCATCTTTCAGCACAGCTCTATGAGGCAAATAATGTGTAGGTCCATCCAAAACCTCGTTTTCAACACCTTCGATAGTCCCTTTGTTTTCCCATTCCTGTAACACCTCATCATAATCCCGAAATTTCTGCATCCCTCGAAACTTTCTTGAAGTGTTCAATAATCGTTTATGTGTAATTTCACGATTCGTTTCCAGAGAAGTACAACCATCAATCCAGGGTAGTTTAACAATATAGCGCCCAGATTCATCTTCTCTCTTCACAGTCCTATCGAAGAACATCTGAACTTGTTGTTCCCTTTCTTCCTTTTTTATCTGTTCGCCAGGATCTTTTATACCCAAAGTCTCAATTTCCCACAAATCCGCCACTCTTGTTGATTGAGTTAAAGTAAGTAGAGTGTAAGACGAGGCAGTTGTTGAGGTGATCTCAGAAGAGCCCATAGGTGTCCAGTGGACACTGTCCACCCTCAACAAGTTATCACAGCCACTAGACTCTTGTTCACATGTACAAAGTCTGGCGTGATTATCTGAGCCCACACGTCAGCTCCTAACAATACCTGTATGTCAGTACTGTTGCCACCATTATCTTGGCCAACATCACTAAGTTCAACTCCCTTGTCCCTCAGTAAATTAAACAAGTCAGCATCAACTAGGGGAGCACCTCCACAGATACTATCAGAGCCTAACACTGCAACCTCACATCTGTTTTCCTCGTTCATACCCAGCAAAGTTATTTGATAGGACTCGAAACAAACAGGTGCTGTTTTCCTACCTCCAAATAATTCTTGACTTAGTGTTACCTTTCCAGTTTGTTCCAACTCTAATTTCTTAGCACAATACTTCTTTATGTTGCTTCTCCGCGATCCACTATCACACAGAACTCTTACTCGGTGCGTTGATCCACCAACAACTACTCTAGCAACTTAAGTCTGCAGATAGGTCACATGGCCTTTATTACTACCTGCCATCATGCTAACTGTTTTTGGAACCGAATCACCTTTTGGTTCATCTGATTGTGAGGCTGTCTTCGCACACATCAAAGCGTAATGTTTCCCCTTGCAAAATGGGCACTTCACAAACATCTTTCACTTAACACTGACATGTCCCGGTCGTAGACAACTAAAACAAGCTCCCTTTTTCTTTAACGATCCGTGGCGTTCTTCTAGAGAATAAGCAATAGCACAGCACAGTCTTGAGAAAGATGTGAGGTTCTGCCACAGAATATACAAGCCGTATCTTTGTTATTTCTGTTTCCCTTACTAACTGAAACATCCTCTATTGAAATTAAAAAAGCCGCTGAAGGTACGTCCCTATTCTTAGTCCTATCGTCTTGCTTAACTCGATCCGTCCTCTCATTAACTTCAAAAGAACTATGTCTTAGCTTAAGCCGTTCTTCACCTTCTACCTCAGTCTTCAAGATGGCTAACAATTCAATCAAGCAACAGTCAGATTCCATGGTTGATGTTTCTTTTGATACACGATACCGGTCCCAAGTTCTAAACATAACCTCTGGTAAGGCACACTCTACTAGTGGAAATACCATTGCAGCGTATTTCTCCTTTGTTACTCCCAAGGAATCAAGTGCTCTCAACTGTCCCTCCAGACTGTCATACAGTTGGACTATTTTAACATAGTATTCAATTAGTAACTCATCCTTCCCATACCTAGACTTCAACAATTCTATAGCCTTTTTGTAGTTTTCCTTTGAAGGAGGAAAGTTTTCTATCAACTTCTGAGCACATGAACCAGGTTCCATACACTGAATCAAATAAACAAATTTGTCTTCGTCTTTAAGGCTGCTATCTTCATGTATTTTAGTAAATTGCGCCCAAAACCCAATCCAGCACTTTACGTTTCCATATTTTTTTTTCAGTTCTAGTTTTGGTAGTCTTAGTAGTCTCTGATTGGAAGTATGTGAACACTTACTCGTATTAGCTTCAGAAACGGCCTGATCTCCCACTTGTATGGCCTGCACTTTTTCCCTAACCTTAAAATATTTCAGGTCGTACTCACTGCAATTGTTGATCTCTGTTTCAAGTCGATGTCTCCAAGGTCTTCCTTTTGCAGCAGCTCATTGTATACTTCATCATCCAGACGTTTTAACTTCTCGTAGCGTTCCACAAGTGTAGCATATCTGCTACGAATCTCCACGTGGTCAAAATCAGCAAGCACCAACAGTCCTTCAAGCTTATTTACTTCACGTGTAAATACGCCGCGTAATACTCGACGTTCAGTCATCGTTGTTCTGATTTATTTGATATTGAAATTGCCAGTAGTCCTGTCACGGTCGCCAGTAATTTACCATACCAAATCATTTTTAATATACGGTAGTCACTATTTTATTCATACAACTCCAACATGGCCTCCAAAGGCGACAACAACAAAGATATTACACTCAAAGATAACAAAATATCATACTATGGAAAAACAAAAACACTGTCTATTTTTCTTCAGGAAGTAGATTGCTCGAACGAGCTTAAGTTCACTTTCTCAACACAGTGGTTCTGAGACACGGCTGATAGGAGTTTAGAGGAACGTAGAAAACTTACTATTTGATAGTAGTGATATTTGTGAATTCATTTAGGGGTTATTCGACATCGTGGTCATCAGCCTCGTATACTTGTGTGTGTGTACGTGAAATCTGACTGATAGCCTATGTCATTGTACTAGCTGTAGGTCTACTAGTGTTTATATCTTTAATTGAGAGGAGGATTGGGAAGGAGTTGGCCGTGGCCTTTACTTCGTCATTCGCCCGGAGTAGAGGCCAGAAACAACGGAAAACTACTTCTAGGATGGTTGAGACAGGAATCGAACCCACCTCTTCCTAGTCTTGCCTCACGAGGCTATGTGTACCTCGTTCTAGCCCTTATACCAGTTCACTACGACTCTATCACGCACCAAAGCTGTAGTGACGAACTGCAGCAAGTCCGGAGATCGGTGGTTCTAATCCCGGGACTGACAATGGCCAAATCTTGTTTGGTTTATCTTCGGATTATCCTACACTCTCTCCAGGAAAATACCGTACCTCGAACCCTGAGCCTAATAAATTACTGTTACACTACTACAGTCCTCAAAGAAACTCAAGTTATCAGACAAATCCAACACACACAAAAGTAGTCTACATAGAGCTGATGACCAAAATGCTCCTGCTTCCTAAAATGAATTAACAGATGACCTCACTGTTTCGCCCCTTAAAACAGTCAACAATCATTATCAATTACAACAAGAACAAGAGCAACAGTGTTATACACCGAGTAAGCTACACCACTCTTATCAATCTCGATTGGAGAGGTTAGTTCAATCACGATTTGCCATCGGGTCAACAAGATAATCGCGTTGAAGGTGGCCATATTGACGATTAGTAATCAGTTGTTATTATTAAATCAAAAGTTGGTTTCATTTACGCAGAAATGAGCCTGTGACTGAAACAATCATTGTAGCGTTAATGGCTGACTTAGTAGGCCTACAGATTCCTATATGCCGAAGAAATAACAGCTGTTGTTTCATTTGAGAGGCTTGGATATCGTGGTCATTCAGGCCACAGCCGCTACCTTCCAAACTCCTCGTCCTTACATACATCCAAACTTTCCTCCCCAACGGTATTTGTAGCTCACCCATTGGGTGTCCGTCTCGAAGCAGCTACAAAACTGGCGAGCCGAACATGTCCTCGGACACTTCCGGCACTGAAAGCCATACGCCAAAAAAAAGCCCCGGAAGAAATAACTTAAAACATAATTTGGATTACATTAGTTTCGTCCATTGGTAATCGGTTCCCATGTTTACACATTACATTTAAAAACATAGGCCTACTGCACTACATTCATAGGAGTATTTCACGTTCAGGGAACTGGATGTAAAGTGAGGGCCTTCGCTATAGAACGGAACTTCGCCAGGGCCGTGTAACGGATGGAGAGCGTTGAGTCAGCGCCAGATGACTAGCATTTGCCGATTACACAAGAGTGGGTCGGGATGCACCGGATGCTGTCATGGCATTTATTGCATACGGAGCTGGCAAGATACCTTAGTTGAGAGAATTAAGACTTGTGGTTAAGTACTGTAGCCTATCTCGTAACCCGTGAACATGGTTGGGTACAGAAAAAAACATCGAATTTTCCTAGTGGAAAGTTATATTCTCAAGAAGAAGTCTTCCAGTGAATGGGTTTAAAGTACGTTTCAGCACCGTGCGAATTTTACTTGTAGGGGAACTTCAAACTAAATGTGTACAGAAACAATCCGCGTATTCAGGAGGCTCTCGAGAACGAAATAACTGTACTGATATGAAATATATGTGAGGATGAATTACAGCGAGTGTACGGTACCAAAACTTCCTACGTTGGTGCAACGTGTGATTAGAAAATGAAGGACAGCATTTCCAGCAGCTACTCTGAAATGTATATAAGTAATGATGATTGTTAAATACGTTAAAAAGTGTAAATGGGCTGAACTAGTTGGGTGCTACGCTGCTGCTAGCGCCAGTGCCTTGCCCGAGACACAGCAATGTACAGTGGTCAACCCGTCACACGGCCCATGCGAGGTTCCGCTCTATAGTGAAGGCCCTCACTCTACAATTATCCGGTGAATCGTGTTGAGGTTAAACTGAGTGATTTCATGAAGGGCATGTTCTGATTAAGACCCTGGTTCAACTCAACATTTGAAATTTACATACCATAAATGTGACACAACCTTCATAGACTATATGTCAATAATATGAGAACCTCCATAAAATAACAAGTCCGCCTCGTTCCGTAGTGGCTAGCACTCTTGGTTGTGGCGGCTTCGGTGGGGTAGTTGGTAGCATGCTGAGCTTCTATGCCCACGATCGTGGGTTCAAACCCAGCTGAAGTTGTCGGAATTTTTAAGAGCGTTAAAACTCCCTCGTTATGCCTTCTTTCGGAGTGGATGTAAAGCCGGCGGGCCCATGTCATAGTTTTATGGCATGTAAAATACCTTCCACTGGTTGTGGTGGTATCTAGTAGCCAAGTTCACAGCTAGGTGTCGTTGACGGTAGCGTTTGGTAGCAAAAGTAGGAACTACTTGAAATTGATCCTCTGCAGTCCTTATCTGAATCAAAATAACACACACTAATACAGCCATCACAATTAACACCGGTTATCAGACAGATTCTACACACACCCAAAGTACTGCTCGAGTCCAAGCTCTATTAACTTGTGGGGTTAGGAGAAAGAGCAGGGAAGGGTCGGGTGTTAAGAGAAGGATCTGTCAACAGCCCACCGTGATATATGGTATTCCTTTCTATTCCAATACTGCTAACATTCGGCCGTTGCTCAAACCACTGTGGTGTTAGGAATGACTGAGTGAGTCACCGACCAAAGTATTTGGTTCTGTACTATGCACGGACAGAGAAACCTCATCACTCGTCAACGCCAATACTCGTAGTCCGCGATGCACATTCCTCTCAGGTTCACGCAGCTTAGACTCGAGCAGTACACGGGGCTACATGACCGCACTTTTGCAGCCCCTAAACTGAGGTACCAACCAACCAACTCTTGGCTGTCACCGCGGAGGCCCAGGTTCGATTCCCGGTTCAGACAAGAAGTTTAATTCTGGTCTGAGGACTGGCACGGGGTACACTCAGCCTCTTGAGGCTAAACTAAGAAGAGGCGGGTTCGATTCCCACCTCAGCCATCCTGGAAGTGGATTTCCAAGATTTCCCACTTCTACTCAAAAGAAAATGCCGGGATTGTTGCTAGCTTAAGACCACGGCAGCCTCCTTCCCAATCCTCACCTGAATTTCAAATACACACACTGTATGTATGTCTACCCCTTGTTATTCCCGTTTCCAACGGGGTCGGGGATGAGATGCGATGGAATTATTTGTGGCTGATGGTATTAACGGCCAGATGCCCTTCCTGACGCCAACCTCATGAGAGGAGTTTATGAGAGATGAAATGAATGAAGATGAATGAAACTGGGCAATGTTTTGGAAGGACGCGGTCGTGGCCTAATAGAAGGTACCCTCCCAGCATTTGACTGGAGTTGAAAATGGGAAACCACGGATAACCATTTCAAGGACGGCCAACGGGGGGGGCTCGAACCCACGTATACCGAGTCGGCAGAGAGCTTGGCCCCATGGCCTAGCGCTGTGCGTTTGTGAGCGTAGCTACCACTGTCGGTTCACAAATACACACACTAATGCAGCCATAACAATAACATAGGTTATCAGACAAATTTCACACACACAAATACACGGGGCTACATGACCACTATGTCGCAAATGTCCCTGAATTAATCAACAACAAAATAACATGATGTAAGAAAGTTTGGAACATCATAATCTATAACCTAACCTCGAATAAATAGGCAAATTCTAAGGAATGTACTAAACTGAAGTGCTTATAATAATCTCCCAAGTCGACATGTTTTAGGAATGGCATACTAACACGAAATAATCACGAATCAATTATGCATTCGAATAATTTCAGGATTGGTAGTCATGTTATCTGTGACAATCTAGTAGATGTGTAATAAATATGTTCTCCTTCAACACCCGAAGTTGATTAATCGTTATCGGAGCCCAGTCACTGTCACTACAATTTGCGATCGGAGTCTGCAGGGTGTAGGCTTCATACAGAAGTTGGCCCAGTGACCTAGTCAACTTTCTGGTTCACAACACAGTTAGTGCCATAGCCTCACATACCGACAAGTTAATTCTGAATATTTCAGCACGTAACGGCAATACCGTACTGTTGAGCATGGCGTATTTACCTTATAGAGGTTGGCACTTGCTGCTGGCTGCTGCGAGTTGTAAAGCCCAGCATGTGTTCAGAGGATGCCGATGACCTTCACCTCATCATTGAAGCTTCGTGACCACACCAATACATCTGGATAATCACTAGTTAGTACGTCACTGTTATTGTTAACGACTCCAAATCACACTTTCACTGACAACATTCACACGGCTAGTTTTCACAACTGCAGACATAACATAAATGTACAGAGAGAACTTGCCAGCTGACGCAATACTCTCACTCTGATTGGTTGAACCCCAGCCAGAGCTAGTTCCGCTCTCTTGTGAAGGGAGAGGGGGGCCGGTGTTCTCTTTGCTTTGCTTCAAGAAATTCGAACATGCCGGTCACTGTATGTAATTATCAAAATGCAAACTGGTAGCGGTGGCCGAGAGCGCTAACGCGCTTCCTCGTGGCTCGCTAGCATCGGGGGAGCTTGGGTTGGAATCCCACCTCAGCCATCCTGAAAATGGTTTTCGTGGTTTCCCAGTTTCCTTTCAATAGGTCCACGGCCGGTTTACTTCCAAAATTCTTTCCCTGAAAATAAAGTACATGACCATTGGCTGCATTTATAAAATTATAATCGCATATGCAGATGGCGGGCTCATGAGGGTACAGTCCCCTCCGAATTTACACCGTAGTTAATAGATGACCTTACTAAAGCAATGTTCTATCCACATTCAATCCCCATCTCGTATAATTATGTGTATTGGCCCCTCGCAGTGGCTAGCACTGATGACTGCCACCCCAGAGGTCCCGAGTTCGATTCCCGGCTCGGCCAAGAATTTAAAGTACAGGGTCTCCAGGCCTCGTGATGATAAGTGGGGACCTGCCGGATGCTGTGGCAGTAGAAGTGGACAAGTTATCGCACGCAAGCTCCGACTCAGGACATCTGGTTAGTGATCCCTTGACACAGCCAATGACAACATCCCTTGTGGATATGACACTCTTTGAATTTCATTATCCATTACCTTACAACGATTTAAAAATTTGACGAGTTGATTCTTTGAGCAGACCACGAGTATCAACTATAAAAGTTTGAAGCCATATTGGAATATTGGAATATGTTATTGCTGGCGGGAGAGATACGTTTAGGGGCTTAAAAAAGTGTAATCTCAGCATGTTTTACGGTCAATTTTGAAATAGTTGAGAACGCACTGAATCATTTTCAAACGGAATTGAAGAACTATTTAATATTTGTTTCATAGATTTTGGGCTATATTTTGTTTTGAAAGATGTTTATCAAGTTCAGTTTTCCACTTTTCGTTCCTCAATAGCTCTGGACCGCGGGCTACAGCCCTCTCGTCAGGCCTGATAGCCTGTTGTCATCTCTTGATGGCATTGTCTGTTGGCACAGGCACATGCTTGGGCAAAATGGTATTGCGGCGTAGCCGTGTGCGTCAAATCGCTAATGACGACCGTGACGGGGCGCTGCAGCAGGTCCACAGATCAGAGGTTTGAATGCCGGGGCACACAATGGCAATCCTGACTGTGGTTTTTCCACACTCCCTCCAGGCAAATGCCGGAATAGCACCTTATTTCAAGTCCCAGGATACCTACCCCATTCCTGGCTCTAATAATTACAGTACACCCATTAATACAGTCATCATAGAAACACAGGTTATCAGATAAACTGAACACACATCCAAGTACACGGACCTGTTGATCAAGATGTCCCAAGTCACTAAAACGAATTAACAACGACATATAGAAAATCGTGACTTTTCACCTACGTCTCAGTCTCATTACAGTATATGGAAGCTGATGGTAAGTAATGCATTCCTGGTGCAGTGCCGGTGGATGCTGTGAAAAGTGCTTCTCATAGGGTCAGTACTGCCACATTGGCTACCTCCCTCCTCACCTTGCCTATACAAAAAATAGTTCGTCTCATTATAGCGGTGCCTTGGTTCCGGAGATGGCTTCTGCCACATAACCTATGGCGGTTATGACTGGCTGCGTGGCTTAGCGGTAACGTTCTCGCTTGCTGGGCTCAAGGTTACAGGTTCGTATCCTGGTGCAGTCAGCTGGCATTTGAGGGTGCGCAAATGTGAGGGAGCCGTGGCAGTAGATTTACTGGCACGTTAAAGATCCCCTTCGGGACAAAATTCCGGCACCCCGGCGTCACTAACAGCCAGAGTAGTTAAAAGGGACGTAACACCAATAACATTATATCATCTATGGTGGTTATGAGTTGTTGATTCTTCAGGGGGTTTGCGACATCGTGGTCATATAGCCCTTTTTATGTGGGTGGGTGTAGAATTTGTCTGATAACCTGTGTCATTGTTACGTCTGTTTCAGTGTGTGTATTTGTAATTGAGGTAGGATTTGGGTAGGAAGTGGCCGGTGTCTTAAATTAGGTACTATTTGTATCCATTCTGTTAACAATCAAGACATGACGAAATTGGACACTTCCGACGACACTCACTTCACAAAACCTGTAGTCAACACATACACGCAGCAAGAGACTGGGGAAATCCGGCCTCAAGGCGGAAAAAGATTTGATATTTGTTCAGGATTTTTCGATCTCACCCAACCACCGCAGCCTCAAGGACTCCGCCACATACTGAGCCCACGTTATATATCTGCCGGTGAGCTACGTCATTACTTCCAGGAAAGGTATACCGACTGTACTATCCTCACCAAAGACATTTCTCAAATTGGCACACAAACAATTGTGTGGCAAGCACTAATGATTGTGCCGAGCGCATTATGCTAAGTCGGCCGTCGGAACTCCCGAGCCCCACCAACCAGACTCTGTGGTAATGGGTTATGAGTCGGAGTAGAGGAGTTGACGGCTCGAATTCTCAGAAATGCAACGGTCCTCACCGGCAGAGATATAATGCGAATACTTGCGTTGAGGAATTCCTCAATTCTTGGACTGCTCAGACCGAACCTTGAGGAAGTCCCGCTCATGTATGGCACCCTGCCGCTCACGATCTCAGCCTCACTCGTTGACTCAACACAAAAGACGCTATATACTCAGCATACGTCCTTCACACCGGTGCGGTGGCCTAGTTGAGCCAACTGAGATCGTTGTTATTGATTCATTTTTCAGGGGCTTGGGACATGTTGGTCATCAGCCCCGTGCGGTTTTGTGTGTGTTGAACTTGTCTGATAACCTGTATTTTTGTGATGACTGTGTTGCGATTGCAAGTTTCAATGTGGAACAGTTCATTGAAGAAATTCGTATTACTCCACCGATATGGGACATGGGGAGTGAGGAGTATAGCGAAAGAATTAAAAGGAGGGAAGTGGCACGTAAATCCTGATTTCAACAGCATAGAGCCTGGCAAATAAGGTGCAATTGGTAAGGACATTTTTCTTTCAAATTATTAGAATTATTTAAGTAATTATTCAATTAAGAGATTTACCTACATCGCCTGGTGCCTTCAATTTCAGTAGTTTTCATATGAGGGAGGTATCTGCATTAAACGAAAGAGGTACAAACTGGAGTTCTTTTATTAGACAACAAACGTTTAAGTTCTTGCGGAAGAACAAGCAAGTTCTAACATCGTTCTGACCTGTTGGGAAGAGAAGTTGATTCCACACAGTGGCGTAACTAGAGTTTGCTACTGGAGGGGGATGAGCTGAGTCAAAATTATATTGGGGGAGGGGGGGGGGACATGACATAATGAAACATAATCAATGAACGCGAATATATGATCCCGAAGTTTCAAACACTCCTATCAATATATTTTTCGTGTTTGATTTCATTAGCGTTTGATACATTGTATTTACACTTATCAATGTGCAAATGCTCGAAAACTAACGATTTTGCTGATATTAATTCATAAAGTCCATTTTTCTTCGCGAAATCATCTGACCCCTTGTACTCCCCGTCATTGTTGACTATATAGTCTATACCTATTAATAATTACAGTTCCCTTTGTATTCCCGCCATTGTAGACTATATATTGTGCCCTTTTAGCAAGAAATATGCAAATCACAGTATGCCAGCAATGCTCAAATTGGGATTTTCGGGGTTATGGTATGTTCTCCCACTCTGTGACTTACACATTTTGGATTAAATAGAGGATACACTTCCAAAATAAATAAACAAATCAACTCCTATTATAAAACATTTAATTAACCAAATATATGGCGCTACAAACAAATTAAACAAATAAACTACTGACCAATCCCTCTAACTTGTTCAAAGTGATCAAGGAATACATAAAATCAAACAAATGTTATATTAAAATACATGGTTTCCTACAAACCAACAAACTGATAATTCTTTTCACTTCCATAAAGTATCCCTTTTAAAATTCAATACAATCACGAGCTCCAATGGCTCGATACTTTCCAATATAAACTGTGTTATTCTTTTACACACCTCAATATCTATTTTATGAGTTTCTTATAATCAAAACAATATATAATCATATTTAAAGTAAATGTTACTCCTTTACTTAAATTTTTGGGCTTTTCACAATGTTCTCATGTTACCACCTCTCTCAAGTTAACAAATTCACTATAGTGATTGGGAAAAATACTTGTGTACTCCCGAGTTATAGAAGACTACTTGAACAAAGTAAAAAATTATGATCACTCCCGAAATCTAATTGTCTTCACTGAACTCGTGAAATCCTACATTAATATACCATTGCAATAGGGATTTATATTTATTATTATTTGTCTTAAAAGACCATCATCTCATAAGAAAGCAACGATCTGAATTTGCAAGCGGTAACTTTCATCTACAAGAACCTCGGTTCGAATCCCGGGTCATTAACAAACTCTAAACACTCATGGTGTATTATGACTTCCAACCGACGGTCACCCGACCTACCACACTTTCGTTAATAGTAAGGGTCGGACCGTAACACTCGGCTTGATTTATTGTCCAGGAGCAAGACCCCAAGTCTCGCCCACACGGGACGGCTACACTCTGCTTTAAAACAGCTATTTCTTATACACAGTTCTCTGAACAGACCTGGCGTTTCTTTCATTTATTTTAACAACATTATTTAGGTTCATAGACCACTTTCGTAACCTTGGCATTTATTAATTATGAAGTATCCTCATTGGTGGGTAAGAGTAATTCACATACAACAACGAATATTTAGGGGCTTCAACAACTAGACGAGTCTGGGTTCGACTCTCTCAACTGCCTCGGGAACCAATCCCATACTGGAGGACTTATATAAATGCGACTTAGGGCGGCCTCGGCCTTATAACCTGCGCTCCTAATACAATAAATTTGCACCCTATTATAACACAACATAACACACATGGCCTCGTGATCTACATCACTATATGGAGGACTTATCATAGCTCAATTACCGCAATCAACTGCCCCTCATAATTAATTTACCAAGTATATTTAAGTTCAACGCCTTCCTAGCGTGACAATTTACTTTAATGCGCTACATTGCACTATACATTACTTTAAGGCCAAGCGTCTTCCAAAGAACTGATAAATTCAAAATCAACATTTGATCTATATCTCAATTTTTATATTAATCCTCTCCCGTGACAATAATCGCTATACTTTAAGAACATGTATTCACACCATGTATTTATACTTTTACAGGAGCTCAACAGCTACTACTTTCATATAATCCAACTGAATCTTCATTTATATAATTTTTGTCATTATTATTATTCCGCTTGCTTTCATAACATTTATCAAATACACTGATATTTTATTTCATACATTTCCTCTAAGGGATTTCTTCATTTCACATAATCATTTTATAATTTCTCAATTTTTATTTGTTCAGATCACGCTCTTATTCTGTTATTTGTTTTTCAAAAACATCCCTTTTTCTCATTCTCAGGTGGATTGTACACAAATATTTCCCAACACATAACATAATGAAAATGGTTACTTACATGCTCTGACGGTCCCCGACCGTACTTTCCAACGATGTTTCATTTCGCCCACTATTCGTGATTAAGCCATCATGCTCAATTCCATTTCATACACTGATATTTCTTGACACACATATAACTTATATACCTTAGACACTGGTAGCATTTTAAAATACAATTCTGTATTCTTCTATTAAACACAATAAAATCACTGAAAAATTACTATACTAACACAAATTTTATATATTTACACTACACTGATTCTAATCACTGAGGCTTTGATTAGGCCTTGCACACGTGATTTCTAGATTCCCCGTCTCCAAGGGTGAAACTAGTAGATGTCGGCTTCCTATCTGACCAGAATATGAAAGTCTCGAACACTCTACCCCTCCCTGGAATGGCACTTCTTCAAATCCGATTTCCTGACAATCGGCTATTATTATTATTATTAGCTCGAAATTGCTTCTTTCTAGACACTATTATTTTGTCTAGCGAAAGTCTGTCTTGTTCACGGTCTCCCAAATACTCTATCGGTGACCTATTATTTTCTAGCATCTAATGCTCCTCGTAACTTAGTGCTTTTTATAGTTCGTTTGTTTCCTTGAAACAACGTCTTGAAGTAAATTCTCACTTCTGATTATTCTGTTCTCTAATTCCTATATTTTCAGAATACTATGCGGCCCTTATTTTGTCCGACCCTGATTGGGTTCTTTAACATTGATAGAATGTTTTGTTTCGCTATTATGGTACTGAAAAACGTTACGATACTTTCGGTCGTTTAAATGAACTGTTATTTGAAGACCTATCGCCTGTTCTTTAAGTTCGCAGCCTACTTTGACTGTAATACTGAACTTTTCACTATAAGACTGATACTGGCGGAACTAAATCCTGTATTAGGATTTTCCTAAGTCTTCACACGGCGATACTTTGATGATACTTCTCGGCCACTCCCTTCGGGTGCACGCTGGTGATACAGAGTATCACGACCTCTCGAGGTCTAGTAAGTACTGCATGATTTGCCTGGCACGGCCAGGACTTTTATACAAATCGGCGACAAAAAGATAAATTCTACGTCTTCTACATCACCAACTTTTGAAGTAATGGTCGCACACTATTAAAAATTATATCTCTTGAAAGCTCGTTTGCTAAACGTAAACTGACTTCTTTGCACTTGAAAATCGATCGTGCAGTTCTGAGATAATAAATAAAATTTGGTCTTCAGCTGTGTGGGTGTTACAGTTGATTTTTAATCCCCACCTCCTCGGGTCTCGGGGAACTTTTAATGACGTATGGCCACGTTTGCACTTCTTTCCTAGGCAATTATTACAACCTTTTTCTCCACACAAAAATCTCTATTCCGAAATGATTCACAATGATGTATTTCTTTAGTTAATTTTATTCTTGCAAGTGCTTTAAATCTAATTCTTCTTCTTCTTGCACAACTGCGAGGTTGCCATTTTCCTGCAACGTAAGAGCAATTTCCGAAACATGCTCGCAGTCACTCCGACGGAAAGTTCCACTCGTTCTAATTATATTCATGACCGGCTCCTTATCTATGCGTCATGCATGATATCATTTCCTGGCCACCTGGACCCTAAGTCTTACACAACGTTATGCTCGCCCTCTCGTATAAAATCTTTCTATGTTCCACTGAAGCCTGTAGGCTATATTTCCTTCCTTCTTTTTACCATAATACATGGATTCGACCCCTTGAACCAATGGTACATGGGTTCAATATATACCTATTAGTAATTACAGTTCCCTTTGTATTCCCAGTCATTGTATAGTATATATATTTTAATCAATTACAGTTCTCAACTGAAGTTTAACTTAAAACAACAATACAAGTTAACAACATTTTATTCAGTTTCCCTTTTTTCTCTTTAGCGTATGGCATTTAGTGCCGGGAGTGTCCTAGGATACGTTCGGCTCGCCAGAGTTTGTAGCTGCTTCTATTCGGACACCCATGGGGTGAGCTACAAGTACCATCGCGTGTGGAGTGTTGTCTGGGGAGGAAAGTGTGAATGTAAGGACGAGGATTTGCAAGGTGGTGGCTGTGGCCTATAGTTAGGGACCAACCCCGGCATTTGCCTGGAAGGAAGACGGGAAACCACGGAAGACCATCTTCAAGGTTACCGGCGGGGGAATTCGAACCTCCCGGATGTGAGCAACTGCCTGCAGTCATGCCGTAACAACCACGGCTAACTCACCCGGTAGTCTCCAAAATGACACTACCAATCGGATACTTAGAGAATTGCAACTAATAATTAGAAAGTGATGAGAAGAGATGGAGCCACACCTCTGACTAACTGAACAGCTGACTATTTTGCTCATTCAGTGTTAAGTTAGGCTAACGTTAAACATTTTACACGAATGAAAACAAATGATTTCAAATTAGTCAGTATAAACGTACATAATTCAATCATTTGTCATCAATCCGACGATTGATTTAATTAAAAATTAGAAACTCAACAAACGTAATATTTTTATTAATCGGCTCTGGGGCGGAGATAGATCCCCCTGACCATCCCCTGTAGTTACGCCACTGATTCCACAAGGTGCCTGGAGTGAAACCATCCATGGCAGTCAAGTAGTTGAGAGTCAATCAGGCAACTTACAGTCGTATCAACCAAACCGTCTCGTCTGACTGAGGCTTTAAGTGCGACACATACTGTACATTACTTGCATCCAGAGCTATCCTAACTTGCAGTAGTGTTGAAATAGAACAGTCCAGGGCAGATTAAACCAACTTGATTGTAATGTCAAAACAAGAGCTCATACAAATGTCTGCAGCACGTGAGATTACTTGGCAAGTTATTTGCACAATTAATAAGAACAGGATAAGGGTCATGTTTGGTTTTAAGTGTGATGAAATCAAATTTCATATGTGAATTTAAGCTAACCAGGTTGTTAGTCCTGCAGGAATGGTATACCACATGCGTAAAATTAATTTCACTGTACGCGATAGTGCAACCAGTACCTAACCGTACAAGCGTGGCGTGGAAGGAGGAACTGTGTCCCGCTGTAGTAAGTGTCCACTTCCCGGACTGAGTCACAGTTATGTAGTGATAGCTCACGTATGATGTAACTGTACATACGGAAAAATGTGTGTCTATAGAGCGTCTCTACCTTAAAAGACAGTATGGAATTAAATGTAGTATTTGCCTCTCACTCGCACTCCTATGTCCTGCAATTAGCTTCGTCCTTTTCTACCCCGGCGATTTTGCCATTTCCCAATAATTGAAAGTGACAAATCTAAGAAAATGTTTACGTAGTATTATAGAGAATTTTCCGCTCTTTATGATGATGCAAAATAAAAGCCATAAATAATTAATACATGGCCCAATTTTCACAATTACGATAAGTTAGCGCGAAACTATATTTTTGCAGATATAAAACTTATCACGCCATAGATAATGAACTAATGATCGCAACAGATCAAGAATTTATTTTTAGATTTCCTGATGTTAGTAGAAGACACCCTATTTCTCAGGGGAGTAATTATTTTCATAATAAGAAAGTTATGATTTTCTTTCTTAAATGTTACTTGAAAAATCTGGGATGGTATCACAGAAAAGTTAGGTAGCGAGAAACGTTTTAGCTGTTGACTTTACGTTGGTGACTAAGCGGGAAGAAATGTTCATTAATGTACGAAATGGTTTTTAAAACAAATCAGAGCTCGATATCAGATAGCATTCAAAAGTTATCCCACTTGCGTTGGTCACGACTCCTTCCGCCCAGCGCTGACGCACCGAAAGTTTGTTTACTCAGTGGCCTATAGGCTATCTCCCCGACTGCGTTTGATGGAGGGTAATTTATGGTGTGAAGTTAAACTGGGAAATGAAGTGGTCCTCGTGTTCTTCATAAATTGTCCATCTCGTTGCGTAGTGGCCAGCATTCTTGGCTGCCACCGTGCTGTCACCGCGGAGGCCCGGGTTAGAATCCCGGCTCTGCCAAGAAATTTAATTCTGGTCTAAGGGCTGGAACGGGGTGTACTCAACTTTATGAGACAAAACTGAGAAGAGGCGGGTTCGATTCCTACCTCAGCCATCCTCGAAATGGTTTCCGTGGTTTGCCTTTGTTCATCCCGGGATTTTTTTTGTCGTGTGGTCTCCTGAGAGGCCGAGTGCAGGTCTTTCTAGTCGACGCCCATGGGCCACCTGCGTGTCGGGATTAGAGATGGAATGGATGAAGATGAATGAAACTGGGCAAGGATGTGAAAGGAAACGGCCGTGGCCTGTCAGAAGGTACTGTTCCAGCATTTGCCTGGTGTTGAAAATGGGAAACCACGGAAAACCATTTCAAGGACGGCCGGCGGTGGGGCTCGAACCCACGAGTCTACCGAGTCAGCAGTGAGCTTCGCCAGATGATCTAACGCTGCTACTTTAGCGAGCGTAGCCACTGCTAGAGTTCGTTTACTGTAACTTTGCACTTTTTGACAGCTAGGGTTGCCAACTTTTTTCATAAGGAAAGACTCAATTTATAACCTGTAGTCCATAACAAATACGAAGTACGTCCAGAAAGTAAGTTCCGTTTGGTAATAACATTAAATTGTGTAGGCTACAGATACAGAAAAATTATTTATTGCACAAAATTCTACAACCCTTTAACTACTTTTCCACATAACTGCCGAAATGTTGCAGGCATTTGTCGTAGCGTGGCACGAGTTTTTGTATACCTTCTTCATAGACGTGTGCCGCCTGTGTCTTCAACTAGTTGTACGTTCTGGGCCGATAACCTAGATGTTAGGCCCCTTAAAACAACAATTATCATCATCATCAGTTGTACGTTCCGCTGCAGCGCAGTTCCGCATATGCGCGGTGGACGCTCTGTATCAAGGAGAAGAAACGTGCGCCATTTGGAGAGCGCTGTCAGCCACGTACGCGTTGTTGTGCATGTTTACTCGTACAATGTCGGTGTTGATTGAAAATCCCGCCGCTTGTGAAATCAGATCTGTGATTCTTTTTCTGAATGCTAGGAAATTGAAACCAATTGAAATTTATCGGCAAATTTGCGAAGTGTATGGACAAAATGCGATGAGTGATTCAATGGTGAGAAGATGGGTCCGGCAGTTCAATGAAGGACGTAGTGAAGTGCACGATGAAGAACGAAGTGGGCGTCCGTCTTTGGTTACAGAAGAACTGGTTCACGCGATTGATGACAAGTTCCGGGAAAACCGCAGGTTTACAATTAGTGCTCTCGCTATGGAATTTCCCCAAATCTCACGATCACTAATTCATGAAATTGTTACCGAAAAACTGAACTTTCGTAAACTTTGCCGACGTTGGGTACCAAAGATTCTTACGGAGCAACACAAAACAAAACGGATGGGTAGTGCACTTCACTTTTTGACCCGTTACAATGAAGGCGGCGAAGAATTTCTGACACAGATAGTCACAGGAGATGAAACTTGGGTTTCTTACGACACACCTGAAAGTAAGCGGCAATCAATGGAATGGGGGCACACTTCATTCCCAGCAAAGGTTAAGCCGAAACAAATCTTGACACCTCGGAAAATGATGTGCACAGTGTTCTGGGACTGGAAAGGCATCTTACTCATTGATTTCTTACCGCGTGGTCAAACAATCAACGCAGATGCTTACTGCGAGACACTTAGGAAATTACGCCGCGCAATACAGAATAAGCGCCGAGGGATGCTGTCAAAAGGTGTTGTTTTTCTTCACGACAACGCACGACCACACACTGTAAATGTGACGAAAAACCTCCTACAGGGATTTGGCAGGGACGTGTTTGACCACCCTCCGTACAGCCCTGACCTCGCTCCTAGCGACTTTCATCTGTTCACACATCTCAAGTATTTCCTTGGCCCCCTCAGGGGCTCACATCTAGTGGGACGTGGGTTGGCGACCACGGAACCCCAGCTGAGTCCGGCATTGCTTCCACTTACTTGTGCCGGGCTCCTCTCCGTCTTCTTTCCTGTCGACCTCCCTTGGTCAACTCTTGTTCTCTTCCGACCCCGACGGTATTAGGTTATCCGAGGCCTAGGGAGTCTTTCACTTTCCCGCCTTAATTGGCCCTTGTCTCATCTTTCCTGATACCCTCCTTCTGTGAGGGGTCAGCCTTCTTTTTCTTTTCCTTTTACCTCCTGCCTTGTGCTCAAGGCCCTTAAGGAGGCAGGGTGTATGTAGCCCCACCACTTCTGGTGCACCCTAGATAATGCTACCCCCTCAGGGGCTCACGGCTGGTGAGTTCGGGAGTTGGCGACCCTGAGGGATTCCTGAGCTGGGTCCGTTTTCCCCTTTTGTCCCTTACCTTTGGGGCGGACCCTCTCCTCTCTCCCCTCTCCTCTCCTCTCCTCTCCTCTCCTCTCCTCTTTTCATTATATTTCCTTTCTCTTTAAGATTCCCGCACTGTTTTTGTTACTTGGTTCACCGTGTATCTAAATTCCCTTTTAGCGATTTTTTAATGTATTTTTAATCTACGTTGCATTTTGTAAGTTTTTTGCGATCTAAATTACATCTCGCGATTGTTTTCAACTTCAATTGCAATTGCATTTTGTAAAGATTGACAATCTAAATTGCTTTTTGGTAAGTCTTTCAATGCAGGTAGCCGGGCCTTTTAGTGAGAATTTTGAATTTCAATTGCATTTTGTAAGTATTTTCAACCAAAACCGCATTTCGCACGAATTTTGAATCTAAATTGCTTTTTGTTTGGTGGGCATTTTGCACATATTTTGATTCTCAATTGCATTTTGTGGGTATTTTGAATCTAAATTACATCTGGTCAAGTATTTTCAATCTAAATTGCATTTTGTAAGTATTGTCAATCCACATGAGTCGTTTGAATCTACCGTACATTTTGTAAGCATTTCCAACTTCAATAGCATTCTGTAAGTATTTTGAATTTCAATTGCACTTTGTGAATAATTTGGATTGGAACTGGGATATTTCAATCTGAATTGCATCGTGTATTTTCAATTTCAATTGCATTTTGTAAGTATTTTGAACCTCAATTGCATTTTGTACGTAATTTCGATCTCATTTGCATTTTGTAAGTATTTTGAATTTCAATTGCATTTTGTAGGTATTTCGACGCTACATTGCATTTTGTACGTATTTTGAACCTAGCCTTCATTTTGTGGGTATTTTTCAATCTATTCCTTTTGTGAATCTTTTCGTTCTAAATTCCCTTCTGTAAGAACATTTTGTGAGTTGTTTCAATCTGAGTTCCTTTTTGTAAGTATTTTCCGTCTCACTTAATTTTCGTTCTGGTTTCCGTTTCATTATCATTTTCGCTATCACCCAGATCATTAGGGGCCGATAACCTAGATGTTAGGCCCCTTAAAACAACAATTATCATCATCATCATCATCTTTCCTTGGTGGTCAACACTTCAACAATGACGATGAGCTGAAAGAAGAGTTTCCAACTGGTTGAAGACACAGGCGGCAAACTTCTATGAAGAAGGTATCCAAAAACTTGTGCCACGCTATGACAAATGCCTGCAAAAGTTCGGCAGTTATGTGTAAAAGTAGTTTAAGAGGTGTAGAATGTTGTGCATTAAATAATTTTTCTGTATCTGTACACAGTTTAATTTTATTGTCAAACGGAACTTACTTTCTGGACGTGCCTCGTATATACATGTTTTAATCACATGTACGTTTTTTCAGGTTATTTTTCGCTTGTCCTAGTAATTGGGAACATATTGGGAACATATTCTGTCGGCCAGACTGAAAAGTTGCCTGATCAAATTGAAGAACCACGTGCTCGTCGCATGGGCGTGTGGTTGGTAATGGACGCATTAGCGTGTTCATCCGCCTGTGCAAATAACTTGCTTATTATATTAAATTATAATAATTATAATTGATAATATTGCGCAAAATCGTCTGAAAGTATTATTTCAATTTGAACGCGTGTTCACTTTTCAGATAAATATAGGCTATAGTGGATACCGTATCGTATCTTAAATGTTGAGTAAATATGTAGAAAAAATAGGCCTAAAATATAAGTTGTCGTGTAGGCCTAAAAGTTAACTTACATGGTGAAATTTTTCGTACGTTTTATTTTAATATCAAGCCAACAGTTCAAGTAATGATCTTATCGTCTTAAGGACATCTTACACCATACCTTTGTCAGCCTTTTCCTGGAGCTGTGAAATGATGAGCCTAAAAATAATTCCACTCGTGTAACATTTAAGTTATCAGCTACTGAGTCATAGCATTTGCCTGAGTCATAGCATTTGCCTGGTGTTGAAAATGGTGTAACATTCTGTCAGCGAGCAGTCAATTGGTTTCAGGTGTGCTGTTAGAACGATTATTTGATAAATGCCACAAAGAAATGCACGTTTCCTTTTAAAAGGGGGCAATGAATTGATATTATAGGTTTAGGCAACTCATAACAGCTGTTCATCTCTTGACGGAATACACTCAGCCATTGCTGGCTGCCATGTGGGTCGTAGCTCATTGGCTGCAATGCACGTGATAGCGGCGGATTGATCTGTCTAGTTCTAGTAGAACTATTTGTTCCCGCGAGAACTATAAAAAAGTGCAAAGTTACAGTAAACGAGCTATAACAAGGGTTCGTTACGGTGCAGAGTTAACGTTTCTGTGCCAAAAGAACACGGGAGGCACCCACGACGAAATGACAGGTGAAGTGTATGAAAAGTAGATTGTCGAGCAATTGTTTCCCAATGTTCCCGAAGGATCTATCCTAGTAATAGACAATGTAGGCTATCACAGTCGGAAAAGCGAACTTGTATCTGCAATTTCGTGTAGAAAAGACCGGATTATAGATTGGCTCACTCAAAAGGGATCCCATTTCGAAATGATATGTTAAAACGGGAGCTTATTTTTATTGTGACTCAAAACAGAGACAGATATGATAAATACAACATTGCCGAGATGGCTAAATCAGCAGGAAATTATGTTCTTCGTTCGCCACCATAGCCTACCACAGTGAACTTGATCCCATCGAAGTGGTAGTCTATGGGCACAAGTGAAGAACTATATAAAATTGTACAACGTCTCATTCAAGAAACAAGAAATGAAGAATTTAATTTCGGCTGCATGCCACCACCTAACCGCACACAATTGGGTACATTAGGCGGAAAAATGTCATATTTATAATTTATTATAACCTATGATATTCGAGAAAATGTAATATTATAACATATTATAATATTATCATATTTATAAATAATTGAACATCAATATAATTTTATAATAATAATAATAATAATAATAATAATAATAATAATAATAATAATAATAATATAATTTTATTTCGTTAATAATAATAAAGTTTTCCGCCGCAAGCGACTGTCGGCCGTTGCGTGTATAAGTTGGTAAATTATTGTAAAAATTGCCGTTATGGAATAAATTTAGGGTTGAAAAAGATTCAATTATTAGCTTGGTTTCGGGGAATAAACAGTTGTCATAGCAGAACGAGCTCTGTTAGCCTGGTGTTATGGCTTTGAAATGTAGCACGTGCCATGTTCGGCGTTGGCAACCACTTCAGCTTAGTAATAATAATAATAAAATTTGTAAGTTGAAAATGTTTAGTGTTTAAATTTGGTAAGCTTTAGGAAGGAAAAAAGACCTCTAGTAGGTTGATTTTTGTAGTATTAAAGAGTAATAGACCTGTAGTGGGTATTTAGTTAAAACAATACTGTAAATTAAGTGGAAACTCTCGCCACTTAAGAGGGGGCGAAACTTGGGTCGGAATTCGCCTTTTATTTCCAGAAATTGCCACCTGAGAGGTGAGCGCTATTGTCGCGTAATCTGCATTAACGACCATGCTACAGAGGGGAGCGCGTATGGTGGCAGGTGAGAGAGAGCGTTTTGGACATAAAGAGACAGAGACACTCACTGCGATGTCGCCAGACTGCTCGTCCCGCAGTGTTGCTAATTGCTATGAAGCAAGTCAGTAAGCATTCAACCTCCACTCAGCCGACTTCTCAGTTTTCTTCCCTCAGTCTTTCGGCAGGACTTACGCAACCTGCCCAAGCGGATGTTGCGATGCTGTCAATCGTCACTTCGTCCGTAATTCTAAACGACTGCTATTCGGAACGTATTGTTGTTTTCTTGCAACATAAGATTTCACGTGCGCCCACAATTGGGTTGTACCAAAACTACACAATGTCCACGCAGGACCGCGACGATAGAGAGTGATCTTGGGCCCCACGGTATTGACTGCCACCCCACATTTGAGTTCTTTCCGTGAAATCCTAATATTCATGTTTTTTCTTAAAATAAATTAAAATTTCAATATTTGGTTATGTGAAATTATATCGGAAAGGGAAGCTATTCAACTTATTGAATTTTCACCAACCAGGCCTTTTGCGCGGTGCCGGATTTCTGCCTAGGCCTACAAGGCCCCGGCCTAGGAGCCCAGCCAGCCTAGGGGCCCCGGTGGGGGAATTTTATCTGCTTATGAGGAGTTAAGTAAAAAGTTTGACTTTCTTACGAAACTACATCGTTTGGAATCTAAAGACATTCGTGAAGGAGCCAGAAACCTTATAACTTTTTATCCGGGGGACTTGGATAGGACTTTGGAAAACGAGTGTCTACACCTGCAAGCTCATTTGTCGTCGAATGATGAAGTTATGGAGTTATCGTCACTGAAGCTATACACATATCGGAAAAAGGCTTTTTCGACATTTATCCAAACGTAGGAATTGCGCTTCGAATGCTGTTGTGTACACCATCGTCAAACTGCTCAGTAGAACGGTCGATTTCAGCGCTTAAGAGAGTAAAGGATTGCTTAAGATCTAACATAGGAGAGACCAGGCTCAATTCACTCTCTGTAATGTACATAGAGTCAGAAATAATGCAGTCAATTGACTATGATGACGTCATTCATTCTTTTGCACAGAAGAATGTTTGTCGTTTGATTCTATACATTTTATAGAATAACGTAACAATAGTAACATAGACTGTATTATTCTCATGTTTATTAGAGTCATTAAAGTCGATTAAAAATTATATGTTCTGTACTAGTGCATTAATTTGCTAAATTTCCAAAATAGCTTCGAGATGGTGGGGGGGGGGGGGGGGGGGGGGCAAATGTCAAGTGCCTAGGGGCCCTGGATCTCTAAGTCCGGGCCTGCTTTTGCGGGGACATAATCTCATTTTATATTCATTCGTGAATTTTGTACTTTTACATTTCGTAGCGTGCTTACATTTTCTAAGTTGCCTTTAGCACTGTAACGCTTGAAATTTTACCTGCTGCCAATAGACTACAGTATATACCTAGGTAAATACCGGGTGAGTTAGCCGTGGTCGTTACGGCATGACTAATGGCAGTCGCTCACATCCGGGAGGTGAGGAGGTTCGAATCCCCCCGCCGGCAACCTTGAAGATGGTCTTCTGTGGTTTCCCATTTTCATTCCAGGCAAATGCCGGGGTTGGTCCCTCACTATAGGCCACAGCCGCTACCTTCCAACTCCTCCTCCTTCCCTTCCAACTTTCCTCCCCAACGGTACTTGTAGCTCACCCATTGGGTGTCCGTCTCGAAGCAGCTACAAAACTGGCGAGCCGAACATGTCCTCGGACACTCCCGGCACTAAAAGCCATACGCTAAAAAAAAAAAAAAAAAAAAAACTAGGTAAATAACAGTTCTTTAGAAATAACTGAAATTGGACCCAAAGTTTTCGCTCTACAACGGCCCAAGAATCACCATTGTTTTAAAGTTTACTCACTTTACCTTTCAAGAGTTTGCTTGGACTTATTTAAAAGACTGATATAGCAATTAAGAAGCCGTAGTTTTCTCTTTCGGGCCCTTCAGTACGCTCGGTCCCCAGGGCTGTAGCCCCATTTGCCCCTCCTTCTCGTCGGACCTGTGTCCGCGTTGTCTTGCTATTTCATCAATTTCGTACGTACAATGAGCGGATTTGTGAAGTAACAATTCCACTCTGCTTTGTGATGGGTTGTGGGGAATATCATTAGAAGACAACCACTCGATAATGTAAGCCTCTCTGTTATTCGAGGTCGGAGCTTTGTTAATTTGCACTGAGAAAATGCTCACATTGTCCATAATAACTGTATGTGGACGGAGGTCTGGCAGTAATTATCAAGTAAACCTTAGTTTAAAACGAGCGTTTCTCTCCTGAACGGCAATGGTCAGATTTCTGAGAGTTCGATACTTGGTCGCGTAGATTACTATTGTAATCAAGGTTCATTTGTTTTATATCTACGAATATAATACACTAGATTTTCGTACATTCTGTTCAGTACCTTTCCAAGAAGTTCTTCCCATTACAATCACCGTGAAATATTACATCAATTGCCATTATATAGCGTGCCAGTGGTGTACCAAATAGTCAATTGTGTTCCACTCGACTATTTGCGGAACTACGCTTGAACTCACGGGTAGAGCCATCCGCGGATAAACAAAGCGTTATCCGCATCCGCACGATTGCTATCCGCATCCGTCCCGCATCCGCATGTTTGTTGTCCGAATCTACTGGCATTACTATAATATTTTTAATCAGATAAAACATAACGCATTAAAGCAACACATTTGCACATTTGAGAAGAAAGTCGTTCCTTTAGGCTTTGTATGTCAAGTTCTATGTTTGAAATGAATGTTTCACAGCCAGAATTGCAACCCTTTTCAGTTCGGAGTGTTAATTATGCTTAATGACTTAATTTGAATGATATTAGCTTAAGTAATCATCTTACATTTCTCATGAAAATAACATAACGGAAAAAAATATGTCATCTCATAGACATCCGGGTCCTAGTAATGAAATTCAACAAGTTCGGATCGTATTCTAAAAGCTATCCGCAAATTTACTCGAAACATTATCCGCAGCTTATCTGCTATCCGCACAGCCATGCAAACTATATATGTGTGGAGAAAATGTTGCGGATATCCGCATCCGCGTAGGGCTTTACTCATGGGCGCCCGTAGGGGAGGGGAAAGAAGGGGCCATGGGCCCCGCCTGGAATCCCGAGAATATTTCGACTGTTCATTGTCACACCAGTTTATTTCATAAATTGAGGATACTGATAGTTAACTGATTTAGATGTAGGGATAATTCCACAGTTTTAATTAACTAAGTAATTTGTGATTATTTGAAAATATCTCCAGTTATTTACAAAATCGACGAACTGGATTAACATTACTATTTTAATGAACTGCTCGATTTTTATTTTACTTGTTCTTAAGAAATGAACATTATGACGATGATTCACAAAAGAAAGAAAAAAACTCCCATTCATGCCATGAAGATATGTACCCGACGGTTTTAGAGCAGTCAAATAATGAATAACACGAAGCAAGTAAGAAATGAAACTAAATTGCGGGGCGGAGGTACGTATCATCATCAGCTAGTGACAGGTAGGTAAAGAAATGAAAAATACAACTTGCCTCCCTCCCCCGGAAAGAAATCCTGCGGTTGCCCATGCTTGTATAGCAATGTATAAAATTGGGCAACTGAATATATTACGGAACACTTAATTGTAGAAAAATACTCATCTGTTCGCAAATATTTCATGTTTTTACTCAATACGGGAAACTGCCAAATTTCTTTCAAATTTAGAATTAGATAAGTTTTCATGTTGTGTCAAAATATTTGGTATTTCATGTATTTTTCATGGAGGAAAGAAAGAGAGAACCAGAGATCTGTAGGAGGCAGTTTCATGGTAAAAACCCCTTGGAAGAAGTGTATATTTAATCACTGGTGTGATTTTGGTGCAATGACATTATTTATTAAAATAATGCAGGGAATAATGAGCAGATTACAGCATTATTAGACTACTTGGTGTAGGCTATACGAGGCTTGAAGCACGGAGAGGACAGAGTTGACATTTTACAAATTAGCCCAGAATTGTGGGTGGGGCCCAGTGGAGCCATGTCCATCTCTGTGACCCCATTCTGTCGGCTGGAGCAGGGTGGAGGCCTGAATAATGACCCAGTTATTCCCCGACGGAGAATAGATTTGAGTAGTGGGAGGAGAGATGCCCAGGAAAATCATTGATTACTCGTGATTGGAGCAACGAATTGAGATGAGAGTTGCTCAAAGGTGAATCTTTTGGCAGGAGGCTAATTTTAGAGCCTTTTACCTGCGAAATTGGGGCATATTTAACGAAGTGCGGAAGGACTGTAAAACGACCATTGTGCGCGGATAGATTTGAGAATGTTGCCGGGGAATACCCGTAAGATAGCGTCCCACGCTATGGAGAAAGGAATTAATATTAATTAATTGGACGAGCGATTCCTTTGCACGCAGATAGTTTTGGGATCTGTGAAGAAAGAGGAACCCAATGATCATGGTTTGGAGACCAGATTCATGCTGGGAGAGGAGCCAAGATTTCGCGGGAAGATTTCGCCCTACTTTCCGTGGGAATCTGATATAAGGAAGGAGACCCTTGGAGGAGCGCTCTGTCTCAGCCCAGTCTCGCTCAGTTGAACACAGTTGAAGCTCAGTCTACACGCAGTTCACGTGCAGTTTGCACCCAGTTACAGCCCAAGTAGCAGTCTTACGCAGTCTTCACGACGCTAGAAGTTACCCAGTTGTAGCACAATTGCAGTAAGTTGCAGTCAGTATGCAGCAAGTACGAGGGCAGTACGAGACAGTATGTAAGCAGTATACAGCAGTTTTCAAGTAAGGTACGAGCAGTCTTCAAGTGAATCTTCAGTCAGGTACAGCCACTTTGAAGCAAGTTCGTCAAGGCAGAACGCATGGCGGTTCTACTCATAATAGACGCCGGACAAAGACTGGTACTTGTAAGTGAAGCATTTTATAAGCTTGTATGAATAATAGTCGTGCTATAGGCATAATCAGCAGTACGAACTATGCCGTGTTCAGTTACGAAGCACCGTGTAGGCGAATGGCAGAACTATTGTAAATAATTATTTGTGTAAAGTATTGGACAGTGTTGAGCGCAATGTGTAAAGTATCGACTGATCGTATATGTGTAATTACGATGGTATGCGCTAAATGAAACTCTATGACGTGTTTGGTAATGTCATGAGAGTACCAGATGATAACACATGTACGGGAGCTAGCGTATTTATGCAACACAGGACGCTTACCGTAGGAGTAAGAATATAAAAACTGTTGGTGAATTCCGAAAGCAGGTAAACCAGACTTTCAATCAGGATTTGATAGGAGCACGGGAGATGCTGTCGACACCTGCAATTTCGATCTTTGCTAGGGAATTTCATCATTGAAAAGTGTATAAAGTGACGTGTGTTAAGTGTACAACATATGTAAAATATCCTTTAAAGTAGTGATTAGATAAGTGTTTCATATGTTTGGGAGCAATAGCTTCCTGAGAGTTATGCAACGTGTCGTGTTGTTGATGAAAATTATGTGTTATAAAATGTGTGTCTTCAAGATAAATATGTCGCGTTAAACCTGCAAATGGCGGGCGACATGGAGAAATATGATTGGTTGGAGCCACCATAGACACCTATAGAAATGTAAGTACCCCACAAGTTATGATTATGTAGAAATATGGGCCATTGCATTGTTGTGATTCAGTAAAGATGCCAGTAGAAATCAGTTTAGGAGGCAGATCCTCCATGTTTAATCATTATTGAGTTGATTTTTATAGAGTTGAGATGTTAATTTGCATCATTAAGTGGAGTAATTATTCCCACTATGAATTAAAAATGGCAATCAGTTATGTAAATGTGACGAACGCGATTGTTCGGATTTTAAGACGTTTAGCTATGTCGGATTTTTGGTAATTTATGTGAGAAGAATAATAAAGTAATGATTTTGGTCATTTATGTCAGTGAGATTAATAAGAATAATAAAGTAATGATTTTGGTCATTTATGTCAATGAGATTAATAAGAATAATAAAGAATGATTTTGGTCATTTATGTCAGTGAGATTAATGGTAATAATAATAATGAATATTAAAAGTATGAATGAACACATCAGGAAACAAATAAATGTTGTAAGCGAGAGATTTACGCTAATTGCAAGACTTATCAATCTAAGCAGTAAGATTATACAGTAAGATTACATTACAGTAATTAAGGAAAGAAGTTTTATATCAGAATATTGCATATATTCAGTAATGAGGCCAGGCATGAAAGAGCTTTTAGCGAATTGAATTTGCAGCTTATATGAGAAGCTTATAGAGTAATTGTTAGATTTCTCTTAATAATATAGGTCGGAGGTCGTAGCATTGAGAAAGGGGCCAGATGGTCTATTCTACGTATGAAATCTCCTATGTCATGGGCATAAGTGGAGATGTAATTTTATGCCAGAGTTGTAGTGTGTACCCTAGCTCTGAGGAAGGATATGAAAGTGTTCCGGGTTGGGATCCTGTGATAGAGACGAGGAGAACGAGGACACCTCGAAACTCTATGATCTCCCGAGAACTTAGTGATGAGTTATTCCGCTCGTGGTAGCGAAACTCATGGCGACTGCTGCAGTGAGCGCCTATATTTTACTTGAGACATCGGTCACCCGTCAGACTAATGCATTACGAACCCCGAACCTTCATGTTGAATGGACCCGTGTGAGGCCAGTAATTATTATTATATCCTCTGTGTAGGAGTAATTATAAAAGCTCATTCAATACCTGTTTGCATAATAGTCAATTAAGATCCTTTGGGATATGTGTGTCGGTCAGACGACAGTATATTGTCTTGTAAATCTTTACTGCTTAGAAAGGAAAGCATTCAAAACCTTTAAGGAGGGTCGAGGTAATTGGTGGAACACCCATCCCACTTTCTATTGTGTGCTGACTCCTCTAGCCGAGGGTCTTTAGGCGGGCGGGCACCCGAACCGTCAAGGCGAGTTGAAAGGAAAAGATTTTAGACCCTGGTAAATGACATATGATGAAAGATTGTTATGTTGAGTAATGTAGCCATGTGGTTTAGGAGCACATGGATAATTATAGATTATCCTGATGGTTCATTATTTTAGCTATCTGACGAATAGTTAGATGATGTATTTGTACTGTCACTGAAACCAAGTTTTGAAGTTAGTTACCAGATGCCAATCGCCACGAGAGCAAGGTAATCTAATTTTACCATCCGACACAAGCTATAACGTAACGTTTTATCTAGGAATCACATACAGCATGCAATGGAACCATATAAATAGAGGAAGTGGAGGGGTAGCTTACATAATTATGGAGTTGCACGTTGATTGCGGTGCAACGTCCGAATAGGTAAATGCATGCAAGCATTTGTTTGGTGAGAAGAGAAAAATCAAAACACGCACGGCACACATAATTGTTAAAACCAAGAGGTTTAAGGAATAATTAATTTGTGATATTAAGGAAGTCACATTGTATGACTGTTATGTTAATGTACAGTTTGTATTGAAGTCGTAGGTGCATCAGCGCACTAGAATATCTTTATGTAGTTCACGTAAGGGTACAGCTTTATGGTTTAATATGACTTTATTATGATTTCATTTTTGTTTATTTGTGGATTGTGGAAGTAAACTTTTGTTTGCTTTGTTTTTTTATGGTTTTGGGATTGTTTTGTGTTTGAAGCCATGATTTTCATTTACTGAATTAAAGTTTTAGAATAGAGTTGTGCCTTGTTATTGTAGAGTTGATACCTTATAGCCTCAAATCCAAAATATGCACTGCTCATTTGGGGGAACGGCACGCGCCTGAGACCTGATGCTAGCTGGAGGCAGCTGCATATTTACCATCGAGATTACTCACATGGGTACATGGGATTTGATGTCCTATACTGTGATTGGAGCTATCGGTACAACTAAAGTCGGTCAGATTTAGTGCACACAACTCTATTAAAGTAAGAATTAACGAAGTAGGGAATGACCGCTCCTATCCCTAGATAAGTTCCGATACGTACATATAAATTTTGATAGATGTATAAGTACAGTTCTACTCCTTTGTAAGTATGACACTCTTATTATCATGGCCCAAGCAACGTGGAGCGGTATTAATTCATTATGGAACCGCCTGCGTCATTGCAATTTGAGCGATCTTGGCATTGCACATGCATGGCATACATGAATGTACTTACTCTCAATAATATCATGGCGCCCAACTACGTGGAGCTTATGGGATTTAGGGAAAACCCATAGATTTTTTATGGTATTTCATGGGGAAAACCATAGTAATTGTTTTGCCTCAAACTGTGTTTGAGTGATTTTTGAATTCAGTAGGCTTTTTATGTAACGCAGAATCTCTCTATTGAGAAGAGAATTGCCCAAGGGTATGAGCGCTACATACCAGATCCACAATCTACCATAATATTATCAGGTTTTGTACGACTTCAAAATATGTGTGCAGTGTTTGATGTTTCTCTTCGAAACGTATCCACATATTTTTCCAAGAAGCCTGCCTGCATATTTAAGTGTGTTATTGTAAAATGTCAGGTACGGAGGAAATCTTGCAGGTTATTGCAGGATTGAAACAGCATTTTGATGCTGCTAACGAGCAGAATAAACTGGAAGCCAAGGCTTTCCAGGATAGCATAAACACTCGTTTAGATGCCAACCAGGAGGCAATTAATGCAAATCAGGTTGCAATGAATAATAACCAGATTGAATTAAACAATCGGTTAGAGGCAAATAAAGTTGAATATAAAGTTGAATTAAACAATAAGTTAGGTCAAATGCAAGAGGTAATTAATACCGAAGTAACAGATACTGTTGTAAGCATTGTATCGGAAATGCAGGTTAAAACTGATAAACGTTTCGAGGCTATAGAAGCCAAACTTGAGGGTAATTTACAAGCGTGTAAGCATGCTCAGGAGGAAACCAACAGTAGATTAGATGCGTTGTCTAACGATATTAAGGATATTCAAATCCAAAATGAGGCGAATCTCGAACGCCAAGCGAAACAGTTCGCAGAGTTTACAAGAACGGTAGACCAGAGATTAGAGGAGAACGACTCCAAATGGGACCAGAAATTGAAAAGCTATGCTAGAGCAATTAACGGTGACCTCAAGAAACAGGACCAGAATATATTAGGTCAATGCCAGGAAATAGGCGAAATTAAGGCTATCGCTTATGAAAATAAGGAGCTGGTAAGCAACGTGAAAAGTCAGATGGGCAAAGTTCATCAAGAACTGGACCAAGTTCAAAGTGACATTGTCATAGTTAACAAAAGGCAAGAGGAGAATAGAGGTGAGATCACCAAGGTCCGGAATGAATTGTCTAAAGTCAATGGACACATTCAGGATGAAATTAAAGGGTTGAGAGAAGAACTCGAAATAAGAGAAGGCCAGAAAACAGAGGCAAGCGACAAGACCCTTGCTCAAATTAAAGAAGATGTAGAGGATGAAATATCCCATATCAAACAAAGTCTGAAAGAAGACAAGGTGAAAATATTTCAAGTAGCCGAGGAAAACCGAGATAGGCTTACAAGAATAGAGAAAGAAGTCATTACTCGCCTAGAAAGAGCAGAGATGCGCCACAATCAAATGGAGACTAGGATAATAGCACAGGAGGAAACGCTTCTGAAAGGTCCTAAGTCAAGTGAAGGCAGCATGGAGGATACGAGGAAAACAAGGTGGGCAGACTTGGAAACCCAACCTATGAGCAGGAATGCTACAGGCCCAGGGGAAAGTCCTTATATGACGCCAGGTGTACCAATTGCGGCATCGACGCCACATGAAAATGCTATGCACACCCAGGTGATAAACGTCATTAGGGCAAGCGAAGAAAAACCAAGGAAATTTTCAGGTAGCCACTGTAGTATGACACCAAAATATTGGTTAAAGGAAGTGACTGAATATCTAAATGATGCACGAATACCGCAGGAGCGTAGGCTACGTGCTATAGAGAAATTGACAGAGGGGGAGTGCGCATTATGGTTTCGCAGCTTCCGTTACACTTTTGATACTGTTGAGGAGTTCCGTGAGGCATTCTTGAAGAGATATTGGGACGCCGCGACTCAACAGAATTTACGGTTGGATTTATATGCAAAGAAATACAGTACTAATAATCCAACAAAGTACGCAGAATTTTTCATATCGCAGATGTGTCGCTTTAAAGAGCTGGATCAAAAACCGAGCGAACTGGAGCTATGTATTGCTATCGCCAAACAGCTTCCATACGAGATCCAAAGGCTACTAATCTCGGCTAATGCGAAAACTGCTATGGAAATGGAGACAGTTCTAAGGCAACTGGACCTCACCACAGCAAATACAATGCGTCAGAGTCGAACCGTGGAACAAGTCCACGTGACCAACACACAGACTGACCAACAGCAAGCTCCAAGGAACAACAAAGCTACGAGCACAGAAACATTAGATTCCTATGGACGGCAATGGGAACAGGAACCCAGAAGATGGCAGTCAAAGTTCAAAGGAAATGCTAATAGAGGAGGAAGAGGTCGAAGCTCGTGGAATAAGCAGAATAACAGGGGCAAACCGTACCATAACAATGGAGGTAATAATGGCCAAGAAGGCAATAATAGAAATTGGAGACCCCAAGAAAGAAGAAGTAACTTCGATGACGAGGTAGAAGAACGATATCATGCTTCTTTGCGATACCTCGAAGAAAGGGGAGATGAGCCCCAGAAACAACAAGTTCGATGGCAAGAAGTCATGCAGAACAGGACATCGCCAGACAGATATGGAGATGGAGCTAAGAGTTTGGAACTACAGCGCAGCGAACAGGAGAGAAGAAACTCCAAGGGGGCGGGCGCTGAAGAAAAAAAACGCCAAAATTAGAAGAGTTTGAGACTGACGGATGGAAGTCTATTAACATCATCAATTGGATAGCCAAACCAGAAGAACTGATTGAGGATACAGGAGGACCACAGGTCATGGTCAAGAGAGAATTGCCTATTATAATTGTAAGAGTGGCAGGATTAAAAGTAAGAAGTCTGCTAGACACAGGATCAACAGTGAGCCTCATGACACAAGCTCTATATAATGAAATAGCCCGGAGAGAGAACATTTTGAAAATACCGATCTCTAGTGTCAAGATTAAAGGGGTAATTCCAGACCGAACAATGATATGTAAATACCAGGTATTCCTAGATTTACAGATAGGAGGCTCTATTTTCTCACAGAGTTTTCTGTTAGTAAACAAACTGCCTTATAACCTACTTATTGGGGCAGAGTTTATAAGGGAATACAGAGTGATAATCGACCTAGCACAGGACAGGGTTATGTTCCATGTGAATGAAGAAGCTGAAGGCTTAGAGGTCGCACTCAATGAGATTGAACCAGAATCAAGTGAACAAGTATGGCATACATACAGAGATGTGGCTGAGGAAGGAGTGTTAGCTATTGAGCAGTTAGAAGAGGAGCTTACAACACTAGCCACAGACTTGGAAAAAGATCTGGAACCCAAATTGGAAGAATATATTTCGGAAAAGCTAGAAGAAGCGAAAATTGGGCTAAAAGAGAAGGAAAATTTAAAGCAGTTATTACTGGAACAGAAGGAAGTCTTTGATTCGAGACCTGGTCGGATAAAGAACTTCACTTATGCTTTTCAAGTCAGTGATTGGACACCATTTAGGCAGAAACCCTACCCTATAGCTGAAAAGCATTATGCTAAAGTGAAAGAGGCAATTCAGGAGATGTTGGAGGCCGGTGTTATTGAGAAGACACCTACGCCTTATGTAAGTCCATTGGTAATTGTACCAAAGACAGACGGATCTGTCAGAGTCTGCCTGGACCTGAGACGCTTAAATTTGCGAGTTATTCCGGAATTTGACCAAGTGCCACCTATTAAAGAGATCCTCAGGAAGTTTAAAGGGAAAACCATATTCACAAACTTGGATATCACATCCAGTTTCCACCATCTGGAATTAGAGAAGAAAACTAGTCTGTTGACAGGATTTATGTTTGATCAACATACATTTACATTTTTAAGGCTACCTTTTGGGTTGAAAACAGCTGGTTCAGCCCTGATAAGAGCGTTAGATCGCAATCTATCAGATGAGGTTAAAGAGAGTACCATCAGATATGTAGACGACATTCTACTCACATCAGAATCTCTGGAGGAGCACATGAGAGACCTGAAGAAGTTGCTAGATGACCTTCGAGAAGCTAACTTTAAGGTTAATATCAAGAAATCGCACTTCTGTCAGAGGGAAGTCAAATTCCTAGGGCATGTTATTGATGCAAATGGAGTGAAGCCTAACCCAGATAAATTGGAGGTAATTCGAAATTTCCCTCGACCCACGAAAGTAAAGCACGTCCGACAGTATTTGGGAGTAATTGGATTCTTTTCGAACCACTGCCCAAACTATACTGCGACAGTAGCACCCCTGCAGGACCTGTTGAAGAAAGGCGGCAGATGGAATTGGACGGAGCAATGTCAGGAAGCATTCGTGAGGTCGAAACAAATGCTTTTGGAATATGTGAAGTTGGGATACCCGGATTATACCCAGAAGTTCATCATACAGACGGATGCATCACTTATTGGGATTGGAGCGATGCTATTCCAGGAAAATGTTGACCAGCCAGAGAAGAAAGTTTTTATCGCCTTTATAAGCAGGAGACTGAAAGCCCATGAGAAAAACTACACGATCACAGAGATAGAGTTGCTCGCAATTTTGTACGCGTTGCAATCTTGGCACAAACTCGTGTATGGCTTCCGAATAGTCCTCAGAACAGACCATAAAGCTTTAACATTTTTGTTAAAGACAGATTTGTCTAGCCAGAGATTGACAAGATGGTCCCTGTATATCCAGCAATTTAATGTGGAAATTGAATACTGTCCAGGGAAAGAGAATGTAATACCGGACATATTAAGTCGTTACCCTAGAGAAGAGGAAGCGCTAGCGGTCCAGATTGAGAATCGAGATCAGAAGACGTTGGATGACTTAAGGAACCTTACCAACCTACAACGCGAAGACCCATGGTTGAAGATGTTGATCGATTACTTTGAGGGACGCTTAGCAAGGGGAACTGCGGTATACAGAGAGGCGGAGGCATTGGCAACAGAATATGTATGGTATAATCAGATATTACACAAGTGGGACGATGTAGATCATACACGTCAAAGGATTGTAATTCCTGCATCTTTGCAGAGAAGATTGGTATGGCTAGCCCACAGAGCATTTGGACATCCGGGGATAGATAAACTCTGTGCTCTGTTGAAGGAAGCATTTACTTGGCCAAAATTGAGAGAAACGGTGAGAAATACTATTAGGACATGCGATCTATGCCAAAGGGTTAAGCCAAATCCCTTTTTAATGAGGCAACGACCTATCCCGTTGTTACCGGAGAAGCCAAGGCAGCTATTGAGTATAGACAACTTTGGACCATTGCCTAGAGCACGTAGAGGCAATAGACACATTTTTGTAGCCATGGATGTATTTTCGAAAATGGTGGTGTTATGCCCCATACAAAAGACAAGTTCAAAACAGGTCTTGAAGCGCCTGAAAGAGAGAGTTATTCCGATTCTTGGGAAGCCGGATAACATTCTCTCGGACCACGGAAGTTGCTTTACAAGTGCAGAATTTCGTCGAGAACTGGAAACTCTAGGAATTAGGCAGATTTTATCTACCATTCGCCATCCTGAGGCAAGTCCAGTTGAAAGAGTAATGAGAGAGATCCAGAAATACATGAAGATCTACTGCTCTGAGGAGAATTGGCGTTGGATAGAATTTCTAGAAGTCATTGAATACTGTATAAATAATACTGTACATGAGGCGACAGGTCAGGTTCCCGTGACTCTACATCTGGATCAAAGACCAGAGAGACCGTGGACTGGTGTTATTCCATTGCCAGTAGATGCACAGCCAGGTAGAGAATTGAGGATCCAACGAACCTTTGAATATCTCAAAGCACAGGCGGAGAGACGTCAGAGAAGAAATCGTGCGAAGAGGTATCATAGACCGCTTCTCGTGGGAGAGAAAGTGTTAATAAAGAAACCCGCCAGTTCAGATCCAGAGGCACGCAAGTATAAAAAGTTCAATTTTTCTTATCACGGCCCGTTCGAGGTGATAAGAGACCTCCAGAACAATGCATACAGGTTAAGGCATCTAGAAAATGGAAACGAGGTCGTTATGAACGTAGCCAACTTAAAAATTTATTACTCGCCAGAAGAATTCGACGAACAAGAAGAAGTATTGGTAACGCACACCCAAATCAACGGGGAGAGCGAAGTCAGCCAAGCAGTCAGACTTGAAAGTTGGAACGGCAAGACGGGACGAGAAGCAGACAGTTTACCCAGTGTAAGCGAAGAGAAGAAAGAATGCCAGTGTCTGCGAGAATTCTATGAAGAAATGGTCAGAGTGGCGAGAGAGGTTGAGGCCATAAACGCGACCCTCCGCATGGAGAATGAACAGCTTAGGAAGAAGGCCGAGTGTGGAAGGCGGAACGGTACTAACCTACTCGCAGCCAGACGAGGTGAAGGACCCCAGATGTAAACACCGACAGTGGTAGACAGTCAGCTGGTTACTTATAGAAAGCCACTTGCAATTGACTTTTATAAGTTTCGCAAGGGGAATATGAACCCGAGGAGGTTATGCTGACTGGAATCGAACGTGGTTCTCAGAGACTGTGATCTCAGTATAAAGGTTCCACCAGGGAACGAACCAGAGATCTGTAGGAGGCAGTTTCATGGTAAAAACCCCTTGGAAGAAGTGTATATTTAATCACTGGTGTGATTTTGGTGCAATGACATTATTTATTAAAATAATGCAGGGAATAATGAGCAGATTACAGCATTATTAGACTACTTGGTGTAGGCTATACGAGGCTTGAAGCACGGAGAGGACAGAGTTGACATTTTACAAATTAGCCCAGAATTGTGGGTGGGGCCCAGTGGAGCCATGTCCATCTCTGTGACCCCATTCTGTCGGCTGGAGCAGGGTGGAGGCCTGAATAATGACCCAGTTATTCCCCGACGGAGAATAGATTTGAGTAGTGGGAGGAGAGATGCCCAGGAAAATCATTGATTACTCGTGATTGGAGCAACGAATTGAGATGAGAGTTGCTCAAAGGTGAATCTTTTGGCAGGAGGCTAATTTTAGAGCCTTTTACCTGCGAAATTGGGGCATATTTAACGAAGTGCGGAAGGACTGTAAAACGACCATTGTGCGCGGATAGATTTGAGAATGTTGCCGGGGAATACCCGTAAGATAGCGTCCCACGCTATGGAGAAAGGAATTAATATTAATTAATTGGACGAGCGATTCCTTTGCACGCAGATAGTTTTGGGATCTGTGAAGAAAGAGGAACCCAATGATCATGGTTTGGAGACCAGATTCATGCTGGGAGAGGAGCCAAGATTTCGCGGGAAGATTTCGCCCTACTTTCCGTGGGAATCTGATATAAGGAAGGAGACCCTTGGAGGAGCGCTCTGTCTCAGCCCAGTCTCGCTCAGTTGAACACAGTTGAAGCTCAGTCTACACGCAGTTCACGTGCAGTTTGCACCCAGTTACAGCCCAAGTAGCAGTCTTACGCAGTCTTCACGACGCTAGAAGTTACCCAGTTGTAGCACAATTGCAGTAAGTTGCAGTCAGTATGCAGCAAGTACGAGGGCAGTACGAGACAGTATGTAAGCAGTATACAGCAGTTTTCAAGTAAGGTACGAGCAGTCTTCAAGTGAATCTTCAGTCAGGTACAGCCACTTTGAAGCAAGTTCGTCAAGGCAGAACGCATGGCGGTTCTACTCATAATAGACGCCGGACAAAGACTGGTACTTGTAAGTGAAGCATTTTATAAGCTTGTATGAATAATAGTCGTGCTATAGGCATAATCAGCAGTACGAACTATGCCGTGTTCAGTTACGAAGCACCGTGTAGGCGAATGGCAGAACTATTGTAAATAATTATTTGTGTAAAGTATTGGACAGTGTTGAGCGCAATGTGTAAAGTATCGACTGATCGTATATGTGTAATTACGATGGTATGCGCTAAATGAAACTCTATGACGTGTTTGGTAATGTCATGAGAGTACCAGATGATAACACATGTACGGGAGCTAGCGTATTTATGCAACACAGGACGCTTACCGTAGGAGTAAGAATATAAAAACTGTTGGTGAATTCCGAAAGCAGGTAAACCAGACTTTCAATCAGGATTTGATAGGAGCACGGGAGATGCTGTCGACACCTGCAATTTCGATCTTTGCTAGGGAATTTCATCATTGAAAAGTGTATAAAGTGACGTGTGTTAAGTGTACAACATATGTAAAATATCCTTTAAAGTAGTGATTAGATAAGTGTTTCATATGTTTGGGAGCAATAGCTTCCTGAGAGTTATGCAACGTGTCGTGTTGTTGATGAAAATTATGTGTTATAAAATGTGTGTCTTCAAGATAAATATGTCGCGTTAAACCTGCAAATGGCGGGCGACATGGAGAAATATGATTGGTTGGAGCCACCATAGACACCTATAGAAATGTAAGTACCCCACAAGTTATGATTATGTAGAAATATGGGCCATTGCATTGTTGTGATTCAGTAAAGATGCCAGTAGAAATCAGTTTAGGAGGCAGATCCTCCATGTTTAATCATTATTGAGTTGATTTTTATAGAGTTGAGATGTTAATTTGCATCATTAAGTGGAGTAATTATTCCCACTATGAATTAAAAATGGCAATCAGTTATGTAAATGTGACGAACGCGATTGTTCGGATTTTAAGACGTTTAGCTATGTCGGATTTTTGGTAATTTATGTGAGAAGAATAATAAAGTAATGATTTTGGTCATTTATGTCAGTGAGATTAATAAGAATAATAAAGTAATGATTTTGGTCATTTATGTCAATGAGATTAATAAGAATAATAAAGAATGATTTTGGTCATTTATGTCAGTGAGATTAATGGTAATAATAATAATGAATATTAAAAGTATGAATGAACACATCAGGAAACAAATAAATGTTGTAAACGAGAGATTTACGCTAATTGCAAGACTTATCAATCTAAGCAGTAAGATTATACAGTAAGATTACATTACAGTAATTAAGGAAAGAAGTTTTATATCAGAATATTGCATATATTCAGTAATGAGGCCAGGCATGAAAGAGCTTTTAGCGAATTGAATTTGCAGCTTATATGAGAAGCTTATAGAGTAATTGTTAGATTTCTCTTAATAATATAGGTCGGAGGTCGTAGCATTGAGAAAGGGGCCAGATGGTCTATTCTACGTATGAAATCTCCTATGTCATGGGCATAAGTGGAGATGTAATTTTATGCCAGAGTTGTAGTGTGTACCCTAGCTCTGAGGAAGGATATGAAAGTGTTCCGGGTTGGGATCCTGTGATAGAGACGAGGAGAACGAGGACACCTCGAAACTCTATGATCTCCCGAGAACTTAGTGATGAGTTATTCCGCTCGTGGTAGCGAAACTCATGGCGACTGCTGCAGTGAGCGCCTATATTTTACTTGAGACATCGGTCACCCGTCAGACTAATGCATTACGAACCCCGAACCTTCATGTTGAATGGACCCGTGTGAGGCCAGCAATTATTATTATATCCTCTGTGTAGGAGTAATTATAAAAGCTCATTCAATACCTGTTTGCATAATAGTCAATTAAGATCCTTTGGGATATGTGTGTCGGTCAGACGACAGTATATTGTCTTGTAAATCTTTACTGCTTAGAAAGGAAAGCATTCAAAACCTTTAAGGAGGGTCGAGGTAATTGGTGGAACACCCATCCCACTTTCTATTGTGTGCTGACTCCTCTAGCCGAGGGTCTTTAGGCGGGCGGGCACCCGAACCGTCAAGGCGAGTTGAAAGGAAAAGATTTTAGACCCTGGTAAATGACATATGATGAAAGATTGTTATGTTGAGTAATGTAGCCATGTGGTTTAGGAGCACATGGATAATTATAGATTATCCTGATGGTTCATTATTTTAGCTATCTGACGAATAGTTAGATGATGTATTTGTACTGTCACTGAAACCAAGTTTTGAAGTTAGTTACCAGATGCCAATCGCCACGAGAGCAAGGTAATCTAATTTTACCATCCGACACAAGCTATAACGTAACGTTTTATCTAGGAATCACATACAGCATGCAATGGAACCATATAAATAGAGGAAGTGGAGGGGTAGCTTACATAATTATGGAGTTGCACGTTGATTGCGGTGCAACGTCCGAATAGGTAAATGCATGCAAGCATTTGTTTGGTGAGAAGAGAAAAATCAAAACACGCACGGCACACATAATTGTTAAAACCAAGAGGTTTAAGGAATAATTAATTTGTGATATTAAGGAAGTCACATTGTATGACTGTTATGTTAATGTACAGTTTGTATTGAAGTCGTAGGTGCATCAGCGCACTAGAATATCTTTATGTAGTTCACGTAAGGGTACAGCTTTATGGTTTAATATGACTTTATTATGATTTCATTTTTGTTTATTTGTGGATTGTGGAAGTAAACTTTTGTTTGCTTTGTTTTTTTATGGTTTTGGGATTGTTTTGTGTTTGAAGCCATGATTTTCATTTACTGAATTAAAGTTTTAGAATAGAGTTGTGCCTTGTTATTGTAGAGTTGATACCTTATAGCCTCAAATCCAAAATATGCACTGCTCATTTGGGGGAACGGCACGCGCCTGAGACCTGATGCTAGCTGGAGGCAGCTGCATATTTACCATCGAGATTACTCACATGGGTACATGGGATTTGATGTCCTATACTGTGATTGGAGCTATCGGTACAACTAAAGTCGGTCAGATTTAGTGCACACAACTCTATTAAAGTAAGAATTAACGAAGTAGGGAATGACCGCTCCTATCCCTAGATAAGTTCCGATACGTACATATAAATTTTGATAGATGTATAAGTACAGTTCTACTCCTTTGTAAGTATGACACTCTTATTATCATGGCCCAAGCAACGTGGAGCGGTATTAATTCATTATGGAACCGCCTGCGTCATTGCAATTTGAGCGATCTTGGAATTGCACATGCATGGCATACATGAATGTACTTACTCTCAATAATATCATGGCGCCCAACTACGTGGAGCTTATGGGATTTAGGGAAAACCCATAGATTTTTTATGGTATTTCATGGGGAAAACCATAGTAATTGTTTTGCCTCAAACTGTGTTTGAGTGATTTTTGAATTCAGTAGGCTTTTTATGTAACGCAGAATCTCTCTATTGAGAAGAGAATTGCCCAAGGGTATGAGCGCTACATACCAGATCCACAATCTACCATAATATTATCAGGTTTTGTACGACTTCAAAATATGTGTGCAGTGTTTGATGTTTCTCTTCGAAACGTATCCACATATTTTTCCAGGAAGCCTGCCTGCATATTTAAGTGTGTTATTGTAAAATGTCAGGTACGGAGGAAATCTTGCAGGTTATTGCAGGATTGAAACAGCATTTTGATGCTGCTAACGAGCAGAATAAACTGGAAGCCAAGGCTTTCCAGGATAGCATAAACACTCGTTTAGATGCCAACCAGGAGGCAATTAATGCAAATCAGGTTGCAATGAATAATAACCAGATTGAATTAAACAATCGGTTAGAGGCAAATAAAGTTGAATATAAAGTTGAATTAAACAATAAGTTAGGTCAAATGCAAGAGGTAATTAATACCGAAGTAACAGATACTGTTGTAAGCATTGTATCGGAAATGCAGGTTAAAACTGATAAACGTTTCGAGGCTATAGAAGCCAAACTTGAGGGTAATTTACAAGCGTGTAAGCATGCTCAGGAGGAAACCAACAGTAGATTAGATGCGTTGTCTAACGATATTAAGGATATTCAAATCCAAAATGAGGCGAATCTCGAACGCCAAGCGAAACAGTTCGCAGAGTTTACAAGAACGGTAGACCAGAGATTAGAGGAGAACGACTCCAAATGGGACCAGAAATTGAAAAGCTATGCTAGAGCAATTAACGGTGACCTCAAGAAACAGGACCAGAATATATTAGGTCAATGCCAGGAAATAGGCGAAATTAAGGCTATCGCTTATGAAAATAAGGAGCTGGTAAGCAACGTGAAAAGTCAGATGGGCAAAGTTCATCAAGAACTGGACCAAGTTCAAAGTGACATTGTCATAGTTAACAAAAGGCAAGAGGAGAATAGAGGTGAGATCACCAAGGTCCGGAATGAATTGTCTAAAGTCAATGGACACATTCAGGATGAAATTAAAGGGTTGAGAGAAGAACTCGAAATAAGAGAAGGCCAGAAAACAGAGGCAAGCGACAAGACCCTTGCTCAAATTAAAGAAGATGTAGAGGATGAAATATCCCATATCAAACAAAGTCTGAAAGAAGACAAGGTGAAAATATTTCAAGTAGCCGAGGAAAACCGAGATAGGCTTACAAGAATAGAGAAAGAAGTCATTACTCGCCTAGAAAGAGCAGAGATGCGCCACAATCAAATGGAGACTAGGATAATAGCACAGGAGGAAACGCTTCTGAAAGGTCCTAAGTCAAGTGAAGGCAGCATGGAGGATACGAGGAAAACAAGGTGGGCAGACTTGGAAACCCAACCTATGAGCAGGAATGCTACAGGCCCAGGGGAAAGTCCTTATATGACGCCAGGTGTACCAATTGCGGCATCGACGCCACATGAAAATGCTATGCACACCCAGGTGATAAACGTCATTAGGGCAAGCGAAGAAAAACCAAGGAAATTTTCAGGTAGCCACTGTAGTATGACACCAAAATATTGGTTAAAGGAAGTGACTGAATATCTAAATGATGCACGAATACCGCAGGAGCGTAGGCTACGTGCTATAGAGAAATTGACAGAGGGGGAGTGCGCATTATGGTTTCGCAGCTTCCGTTACACTTTTGATACTGTTGAGGAGTTCCGTGAGGCATTCTTGAAGAGATATTGGGACGCCGCGACTCAACAGAATTTACGGTTGGATTTATATGCAAAGAAATACAGTACTAATAATCCAACAAAGTACGCAGAATTTTTCATATCGCAGATGTGTCGCTTTAAAGAGCTGGATCAAAAACCGAGCGAACTGGAGCTATGTATTGCTATCGCCAAACAGCTTCCATACGAGATCCAAAGGCTACTAATCTCGGCTAATGCGAAAACTGCTATGGAAATGGAGACAGTTCTAAGGCAACTGGACCTCACCACAGCAAATACAATGCGTCAGAGTCGAACCGTGGAACAAGTCCACGTGACCAACACACAGACTGACCAACAGCAAGCTCCAAGGAACAACAAAGCTACGAGCACAGAAACATTAGATTCCTATGGACGGCAATGGGAACAGGAACCCAGAAGATGGCAGTCAAAGTTCAAAGGAAATGCTAATAGAGGAGGAAGAGGTCGAAGCTCGTGGAATAAGCAGAATAACAGGGGCAAACCGTACCATAACAATGGAGGTAATAATGGCCAAGAAGGCAATAATAGAAATTGGAGACCCCAAGAAAGAAGAAGTAACTTCGATGACGAGGTAGAAGAACGATATCATGCTTCTTTGCGATACCTCGAAGAAAGGGGAGATGAGCCCCAGAAACAACAAGTTCGATGGCAAGAAGTCATGCAGAACAGGACATCGCCAGACAGATATGGAGATGGAGCTAAGAGTTTGGAACTACAGCGCAGCGAACAGGAGAGAAGAAACTCCAAGGGGGCGGGCGCTGAAGAAAAAAAACGCCAAAATTAGAAGAGTTTGAGACTGACGGATGGAAGTCTATTAACATCATCAATTGGATAGCCAAACCAGAAGAACTGATTGAGGATACAGGAGGACCACAGGTCATGGTCAAGAGAGAATTGCCTATTATAATTGTAAGAGTGGCAGGATTAAAAGTAAGAAGTCTGCTAGACACAGGATCAACAGTGAGCCTCATGACACAAGCTCTATATAATGAAATAGCCCGGAGAGAGAACATTTTGAAAATACCGATCTCTAGTGTCAAGATTAAAGGGGTAATTCCAGACCGAACAATGATATGTAAATACCAGGTATTCCTAGATTTACAGATAGGAGGCTCTATTTTCTCACAGAGTTTTCTGTTAGTAAACAAACTGCCTTATAACCTACTTATTGGGGCAGAGTTTATAAGGGAATACAGCAGTAGCGGCTATTCAGGTGAAGAGAGTGAAGAGCCTCTTCACATGCCATCTCTTAAATAAAATAAACATTATTTTTTCTTATTTAAATAAAAATGTTGTCATTGTCTTGGGCTACTTTTTCACATAGTGTACTGTTATTTCTACACTCCGTCGCTAGATGGTGCGCAAGCAAGGTGCATGACGTCCTTGTAGCAGTTGTACTCCCTGTCGCTAGATTGTACTGCCGTAACTTGGAAGGAAGCAGGAGACGAAGTGTCTTGTTTATGTCAGCTACATCGTCTCGTTGCCATGGTAACCTGACGTCAGTTGTGACGTCATTACCTGCCGTTAGACAGACGAGTGAAGATGTTCCTGTGTCGGCAAGGCAATATCGTCTAGTTCAGTAGATGAAAGTTTACATTGCAACAGGCTTCTTTTTCTTTTATATTGAGGCTTTTATTTACTTTCCCAATGAATAGTATGTATTTATAACGTTATCTACCCTGTTGTTGATGAAGGTTGATGGCTTTTAGTGTATAATGTTTGCAGTGAAAGACACGTTACTAATTTTATTAGAAATTCCCTTCAGTAGGTGGAAAGATGAAGACAAAAAGGGATTTATTAATTAATTTATTAATTTGTGGGTGGCCAAAGAAATTAATAGAACTGTGCACTAAAGAAATAAAACCGGAAAGTCCTATAGCCTTCATCTCAAGGGATCTTGGTTCGAACAGTTCACATAGTTGTGCAGTAGTTATAGAACTGTTCTGTTGGCCTTGCTTACTATACAGTAACAGTAACAAATTTCCAAAACATTACGCGCGGGTTGGACAAACACAAAGACAGTGAGCAACATTTAAAGAACCAGTTACCACTTAGAACACGCACACAAGCACGATATCTGGCACTTTACGGGAAAATGCAAGACTAAGTGCACTTAAATGTAATGTGAATGTGACTTTAAATAGGCAGATCCTGGGACTTGTGATTAGAGTTGTTCTATACTTAAGTTTACAGGAACTCTCTTCTAGAGAGGAGGGCCGATAACCTAGATGTTAGGCCTCTTAAAGCAACAATTATCATCATCATCATCGTCTTCTAGAGGACATGACAAGACCTCTTTAAACCGTGTGCGCTTTAAGGAATTATTGAAGATACTGACATCTAAAAAGTCCTTAGAACCTCAAAATTATTAAAATAAAATTCAAAGGGTGTTCTCTGGAAATAACTGATGCAACATCAGAGTACATCAGAGATCATATTAAGGACCGACTTAATAATGTTAGAGCCTCCGTGGCTTAGGCGGCAGCACGCCGGCCTCTCACCGCTGGGTCCGTGGTTCAAATCCCGGTCACTCCATGTGAGATCTGTGCTGGACAAAACGGAGGCAGACAGGTTTTTCTCCGGGTACTCCGGTTTTCCCTGTCAAAAATTTAATTCCAGCAACACTCTCCACTATCATTTCATTTCATCTGTCATTCATTTCATCATTGCCCCAGAGAAGTGCGTCAGGCCTCGGCAGCCGGCACAGTTCATATCCTCGCTGCTAGATGGGGGGGGGGGGCTTCATTCAATCCATTCCTGACCCAATCGGAGACTAGAAGCAGGCTGTGAATTTTCATTTTTTTCTTAATAATGTTCCGCTTTTTTCTATGCTAACGCATGGCTGTGATAAATTACAATTCTTAAATAAGTCTTATAGATTCCGACAAATTTGAGCTGTATAACAAACATAATCAACAATAGGCCTACCCCACATTTAAGAAATGAACTGTCACTCTTTTATGCTCATGAATCCTACAACGTAAAAATAGTCGGGAGAAATACATCAAGAACTCCGTGAATAGAAGAGACTTACAAACTTTTGCTTAAGGACACGACGTACTCTTGCATGATGAAAATATCGATTTTTTGATTTTGGCGCCATAAAATTCTTCATTCTTTTCTGAATCCAAATATATATAGTTTGTGTTTTTTTATGTCTACAAATACCTTAAATTCGTTTTTTTTAAATTAGCGTCCCATGCTCTGAATAATTCACTTTTAACTTTGCCAGCTGTTTTCCGTTAATACTCATTTTCCATGTTTAGGTACCAATAACAAGGAAACCATTTAAGATAGAGGGCTAATTTTTTACATTAACTTGCCTAATGGAGTACTTGAATATTAACCTATTTGCACTTCCAAAACATAGTAGGCATGGATTGGGAAGAGAAAAATTAATACATATTTTTGAATAAATTTAAAAAGAAAGAGTTCGGATTCTTTTTTCTTGCATTCTGTCCCAATAATAATGAAACAAAGTGGTTACCGGTACTCGTCTGCCATAATCCATTCCAAGTGTGTGAACAGAATTTGAGAATATTTGATTGAAAAACAACTGAGAAATGTGTACCTGAAGCAAATTATACAACATTTTTTTGAAAATGTATCTGTCCAAATTTGTATTCATTTCACACATCCTATAAAAGCAAAGTAGCACTACATGGTCATAAACAGCTCAGAATATACCGCTTCTTATATGTGACAAGAATCATAGCTGTACCTTTAGCATAAATCCAGAAAATACTTAGTAAAGTGATGCCACAAAAATAGACTTTTTCATCGTGTAAGAGTACGTGGCGACCTTAATTGGGTACTGGCAATACCTTCTACAAGTGCATCAGTACAACGCAGTTTCTCTTGTTTGAGAAGATTCAATACTTTTGCATGTAACACAATATCTGACTCCAGAATTACATCATTGGCTATCTCCATAAATCGTGAATTGTAGTTGAAATTGATTGAAGACCTTCTATGAGGACATCATAGATAAGATTGCCAACCTTGGAGAACGGAGGATTCATTTAAGCTATACAAATAAGCGAGTTTGACTTTTTAGTGCGATAACTTATGTTTGGTTTGGTTTTAAGTACTAGGCTTTTAGTAGATATTTTAGCATTAAAATAGGAAAAGGATGTCAATATTCACAAACGCAAACATCATGCACTGATGAAATTAGGAGTTTGGCTTTTCACCTGATATTTGATCTACGAGCCGCCACTGGAATACAGAGTGATAATCGACCTAGCACAGGACAGGGTTATGTTCCATGTGAATGAAGAAGCTGAAGGCTTAGAGTTCGCACTCAATGAGATTGAACCAGGATCAAGTGAACAAGTATGGCATACATACAGAGATGTGGCTGAGGAAGGAGTGTTAGCTATTGAGCAGTTAGAAGAGGAGCTTACAACACTAGCCACAGACTTGGAAAAAGATCTGGAACCCAAATTGGAAGAATATATTTCGGAAAAGCTAGAAGAAGCGAAAATTGGGCTAAAAGAGAAGGAAAATTTAAAGCAGTTATTACTGGAACAGAAGGAAGTCTTTGATTCGAGACCTGGTCGGATAAAGAACTTCACTTATGCTTTTCAAGTCAGTGATTGGACACCATTTAGGCAGAAACCCTACCCTATAGCTGAAAAGCATTATGCTAAAGTGAAAGAGGCAATTCAGGAGATGTTGGAGGCCGGTGTTATTGAGAAGACACCTACGCCTTATGTAAGTCCATTGGTAATTGTACCAAAGACAGACGGATCTGTCAGAGTCTGCCTGGACCTGAGACGCTTAAATTTGCGAGTTATTCCGGAATTTGACCAAGTGCCACCTATTAAAGAGATCCTCAGGAAGTTTAAAGGGAAAACCATATTCACAAACTTGGATATCACATCCAGTTTCCACCATCTGGAATTAGAGAAGAAAACTAGTCTGTTGACAGGATTTATGTTTGATCAACATACATTTACATTTTTAAGGCTACCTTTTGGGTTGAAAACAGCTGGTTCAGCCCTGATAAGAGCGTTAGATCGCAATCTATCAGATGAGGTTAAAGAGAGTACCATCAGATATGTAGACGACATTCTACTCACATCAGAATCTCTGGAGGAGCACATGAGAGACCTGAAGAAGTTGCTAGATGACCTTCGAGAAGCTAACTTTAAGGTTAATATCAAGAAATCGCACTTCTGTCAGAGGGAAGTCAAATTCCTAGGGCATGTTATTGATGCAAATGGAGTGAAGCCTAACCCAGATAAATTGGAGGTAATTCGAAATTTCCCTCGACCCACGAAAGTAAAGCACGTCCGACAGTATTTGGGAGTAATTGGATTCTTTTCGAACCACTGCCCAAACTATACTGCGACAGTAGCACCCCTGCAGGACCTGTTGAAGAAAGGCGGCAGATGGAATTGGACGGAGCAATGTCAGGAAGCATTCGTGAGGTCGAAACAAATGCTTTTGGAATATGTGAAGTTGGGATACCCGGATTATACCCAGAAGTTCATCATACAGACGGATGCATCACTTATTGGGATTGGAGCGATGCTATTCCAGGAAAATGTTGACCAGCCAGAGAAGAAAGTTTTTATCGCCTTTATAAGCAGGAGACTGAAAGCCCATGAGAAAAACTACACGATCACAGAGATAGAGTTGCTCGCAATTTTGTACGCGTTGCAATCTTGGCACAAACTCGTGTATGGCTTCCGAATAGTCCTCAGAACAGACCATAAAGCTTTAACATTTTTGTTAAAGACAGATTTGTCTAGCCAGAGATTGACAAGATGGTCCCTGTATATCCAGCAATTTAATGTGGAAATTGAATACTGTCCAGGGAAAGAGAATGTAATACCGGACATATTAAGTCGTTACCCTAGAGAAGAGGAAGCGCTAGCGGTCCAGATTGAGAATCGAGATCAGAAGACGTTGGATGACTTAAGGAACCTTACCAACCTACAACGCGAAGACCCATGGTTGAAGATGTTGATCGATTACTTTGAGGGACGCTTAGCAAGGGGAACTGCGGTATACAGAGAGGCGGAGGCATTGGCAACAGAATATGTATGGTATAATCAGATATTACACAAGTGGGACGATGTAGATCATACACGTCAAAGGATTGTAATTCCTGCATCTTTGCAGAGAAGATTGGTATGGCTAGCCCACAGAGCATTTGGACATCCGGGGATAGATAAACTCTGTGCTCTGTTGAAGGAAGCATTTACTTGGCCAAAATTGAGAGAAACGGTGAGAAATACTATTAGGGCATGCGATCTATGCCAAAGGGTTAAGCCAAATCCCTTTTTAATGAGGCAACGACCTATCCCGTTGTTACCGGAGAAGCCAAGGCAGCTATTGAGTATAGACAACTTTGGACCATTGCCTAGAGCACGTAGAGGCAATAGACACATTTTTGTAGCCATGGATGTATTTTCGAAAATGGTGGTGTTATGCCCCATACAAAAGACAAGTTCAAAACAGGTCTTGAAGCGCCTGAAAGAGAGAGTTATTCCGATTCTTGGGAAGCCGGATAACATTCTCTCGGACCACGGAAGTTGCTTTACAAGTGCAGAATTTCGTCGAGAACTGGAAACTCTAGGAATTAGGCAGATTTTATCTACCATTCGCCATCCTGAGGCAAGTCCAGTTGAAAGAGTAATGAGAGAGATCCAGAAATACATGAAGATCTACTGCTCTGAGGAGAATTGGCGTTGGATAGAATTTCTAGAAGTCATTGAATACTGTATAAATAATACTGTACATGAGGCGACAGGTCAGGTTCCCGTGACTCTACATCTGGATCAAAGACCAGAGAGACCGTGGACTGGTGTTATTCCATTGCCAGTAGATGCACAGCCAGGTAGAGAATTGAGGATCCAACGAACCTTTGAATATCTCAAAGCACAGGCGGAGAGACGTCAGAGAAGAAATCGTGCGAAGAGGTATCATAGACCGCTTCTCGTGGGAGAGAAAGTGTTAATAAAGAAACCCGCCAGTTCAGATCCAGAGGCACGCAAGTATAAAAAGTTCAATTTTTCTTATCACGGCCCGTTCGAGGTGATAAGAGACCTCCAGAACAATGCATACAGGTTAAGGCATCTAGAAAATGGAAACGAGGTCGTTATGAACGTAGCCAACTTAAAAATTTATTACTCGCCAGAAGAATTCGACGAACAAGAAGAAGTATTGGTAACGCACACCCAAATCAACGGGGAGAGCGAAGTCAGCCAAGCAGTCAGACTTGAAAGTTGGAACGGCAAGACGGGACGAGAAGCAGACAGTTTACCCAGTGTAAGCGAAGAGAAGAAAGAATGCCAGTGTCTGCGAGAATTCTATGAAGAAATGGTCAGAGTGGCGAGAGAGGTTGAGGCCATAAACGCGACCCTCCGCATGGAGAATGAACAGCTTAGGAAGAAGGCCGAGTGTGGAAGGCGGAACGGTACTAACCTACTCGCAGCCAGACGAGGTGAAGGACCCCAGATGTAAACACCGACAGTGGTAGACAGTCAGCTGGTTACTTATAGAAAGCCACTTGCAATTGACTTTTATAAGTTTCGCAAGGGGAATATGAACCCGAGGAGGTTATGCTGACTGGAATCGAACGTGGTTCTCAGAGACTGTGATCTCAGTATAAAGGTTCCACCAGGGAACGAACCAGAGATCTGTAGGAGGCAGTTTCATGGTAAAAACCCCTTGGAAGAAGTGTATATTTAATCACTGGTGTGATTTTGGTGCAATGACATTATTTATTAAAATAATGCAGGGAATAATGAGCAGATTACAGCATTATTAGACTACTTGGTGTAGGCTATACGAGGCTTGAAGCACGGAGAGGACAGAGTTGACATTTTACAAATTAGCCCAGAATTGTGGGTGGGGCCCAGTGGAGCCATGTCCATCTCTGTGACCCCATTCTGTCGGCTGGAGCAGGGTGGAGGCCTGAATAATGACCCAGTTATTCCCCGACGGAGAATAGATTTGAGTAGTGGGAGGAGAGATGCCCAGGAAAATCATTGATTACTCGTGATTGGAGCAACGAATTGAGATGAGAGTTGCTCAAAGGTGAATCTTTTGGCAGGAGGCTAATTTTAGAGCCTTTTACCTGCGAAATTGGGGCATATTTAACGAAGTGCGGAAGGACTGTAAAACGACCATTGTGCGCGGATAGATTTGAGAATGTTGCCGGGGAATACCCGTAAGATAGCGTCCCACGCTATGGAGAAAGGAATTAATATTAATTAATTGGACGAGCGATTCCTTTGCACGCAGATAGTTTTGGGATCTGTGAAGAAAGAGGAACCCAATGATCATGGTTTGGAGACCAGATTCATGCTGGGAGAGGAGCCAAGATTTCGCGGGAAGATTTCGCCCTACTTTCCGTGGGAATCTGATATAAGGAAGGAGACCCTTGGAGGAGCGCTCTGTCTCAGCCCAGTCTCGCTCAGTTGAACACAGTTGAAGCTCAGTCTACGCGCAGTTCACGTGCAGTTTGCACCCAGTTACAGCCCAAGTAGCAGTCTTACGCAGTCTTCACGACGCTAGAAGTTACCCAGTTGTAGCACAATTGCAGTAAGTTGCAGTCAGTATGCAGCAAGTACGAGGGCAGTACGAGACAGTATGTAAGCAGTATACAGCAGTTTTCAAGTAAGGTACGAGCAGTCTTCAAGTGAATCTTCAGTCAGGTACAGCCACTTTGAAGCAAGTTCGTCAAGGCAGAACGCATGGCGGTTCTACTCATAATAGACGCCGGACAAAGACTGGTACATGTAAGTGAAGCATTTTATAAGCTTGTATGAATAATTGTCGTGCTATAGGCATAATCAGCAGTACGAACTATGCCGTGTTCAGTTACGAAGCACCGTGTAGGCGAATGGCAGAACTATTGTAAATAATTATTTGTGTAAAGTATTGGACAGTGTTGAGCGCAATGTGTAAAGTATCGACTGATCGTATATGTGTAATTACGATGGTATGCGCTAAATGAAACTCTATGACGTGTTTGGTAATGTCATGAGAGTACCAGATGATAACACATGTACGGGAGCTAGCGTATTTATGCAACACAGGACGCTTACCGTAGGAGTAAGAATATAAAAACTGTTGGTGAATTCCGAAAGCAGGTAAACCAGACTTTCAATCAGGATTTGATAGGAGCACGGGAGATGCTGTCGACACCTGCAATTTCGATCTTTGCTAGGGAATTTCATCATTGAAAAGTGTATAAAGTGACGTGTGTTAAGTGTACAACATATGTAAAATATCCTTTAAAGTAGTGATTAGATAAGTGTTTCATATGTTTGGGAGCAATAGCTTCCTGAGAGTTATGCAACGTGTCGTGTTGTTGATGAAAATTATGTGTTATAAAATGTGTGTCTTCAAGATAAATATGTCGCGTTAAACCTGCAAATGGCGGGCGACATGGAGAAATATGATTGGTTGGAGCCACCATAGACACCTATAGAAATGTAAGTACCCCACAAGTTATGATTATGTAGAAATATGGGCCATTGCATGTTGTGATTCAGTAAAGATGCCAGTAGAAATCAGTTTAGGAGGCAGATCCTCCATGTTTAATGATTATTGAGTTGATTTTTATAGAGTTGAGATGTTAATTTGCATCATTAAGTGGAGTAATTATTCCCACTATGAATTAAAAATGGCAATCAGTTATGTAAATGTGACGAACGCGATTGTTCGGATTTTAAGACGTTTAGCTATGTCGGATTTTTGGTAATTTATGTGAGAAGAATAATAAAGTAATGATTTTGGTCATTTATGTCAGTGAGATTAATAAGAATAATAAAGTAATGATTTTGGTCATTTATGTCAATGAGATTAATAAGAATAATAAAGAATGATTTTGGTCATTTATGTCAGTGAGATTAATGGTAATAATAATAATGAATATTAAAAGTATGAATGAACACATCAGGAAACAAATAAATGTTGTAAGCGAGAGATTTACGCTAATTGCAAGACTTATCAATCTAAGCAGTAAGATTATACAGTAAGATTACATTACAGTAATTAAGGAAAGAAGTTTTATATCAGAATATTGCATATATTCAGTAATGAGGCCAGGCATGAAAGAGCTTTTAGCGAATTGAATTTGCAGCTTATATGAGAAGCTTATAGAGTAATTGTTAGATTTCTCTTAATAATATAGGTCGGAGGTCGTAGCATTGAGAAAGGGGCCAGATGGTCTATTCTACGTATGAAATCTCCTATGTCATGGGCATAAGTGGAGATGTAATTTTATGCCAGAGTTGTAGTGTATACCCTAGCTCTGAGGAAGGATATGAAAGTGTTCCGGGTTGGGATACTGTGATAGAGACGAGGAGAACGAGGACACCTCGAAACTCTATGATCTCCCGAGAACTTAGTGATGAGTTATTCCGCTCGTGGTAGCGAAACTCATGGCGACTGCTGCAGTGAGCGCCTATATTTTACTTGAGACATCGGTCACCCGTCAGACTAATGCATTACGAACCCCGAACCTTCATGTTGAATGGACCCGTGTGAGGCCAGTAATTATTATTATATCCTCTGTGTAGGAGTAATTATAAAAGCTCATTCAATACCTGTTTGCATAATAGTCAATTAAGATCCTTTGGGATATGTGTGTCGGTCAGACGACAGTATATTGTCTTGTAAATCTTTACTGCTTAGAAAGGAAAGCATTCAAAACCTTTAAGGAGGGTCGAGGTAATTGGTGGAACACCCATCCCACTTTCTATTGTGTGCTGACTCCTCTAGCCGAGGGTCTTTAGGCGGGCGGGCACCCGAACCGTCAAGGCGAGTTGAAAGGAAAAGATTTTAGACCCTGGTAAATGACATATGATGAAAGATTGTTATGTTGAGTAATGTAGCCATGTGGTTTAGGAGCACATGGATAATTATAGATTATCCTGATGGTTTATTATTTTAGCTATCTGACGAATAGTTAGATGATGTATTTGTACTGTCACTGAAACCAAGTTTTGAAGTTAGTTACCAGATGCCAATCGCCACGAGAGCAAGGTAATCTAATTTTACCATCCGACACAAGCTATAACGTAACGTTTTATCTAGGAATCACATACAGCATGCAATGGAACCATATAAATAGAGGAAGTGGAGGGGTAGCTTACATAATTATGGAGTTGCACGTTGATTGCGGTGCAACGTCCGAATAGGTAAATGCATGCAAGCATTTGTTTGGTGAGAAGATAAAAATCAAAACACGCACGGCACACATAATTGTTAAAACCAAGAGGTTTAAGGAATAATTAATTTGTGATGTTAAGGAAGTCACATTGTATGACTGTTATGTTAATGTACAGTTTGTATTGAAGTCGTAGGTGCATCAGCGCACTAGAATATCTTTATGTAGTTCACGTAAGGGTACAGCTTTATGGTTTAATATGACTTTATTATGATTTCATTTTTGTTTATTTGTGGATTGTGGAAGTAAACTTTTGTTTGCTTTGTTTTTTTATGGTTTTGGGATTGTTTTGTGTTTGAAGCCATGATTTTCATTTACTGAATTAAAGTTTTAGAATAGAGTTGTGCCTTGTTATTGTAGAGTTGATACCTTATAGCCTCAAATCCAAAATATGCACTGCTCATTTGGGGGAACGGCACGCGCCTGAGACCTGATGCTAGCTGGAGGCAGCTGCATATTTACCATCGAGATTACTCACATGGGTACAATACTAATATAATAAAGCTGAAGAGTTTGTGTGTTTGTTTGTGTGTTTAAACGCGCTAATCTCTGGAACTACCAGTCGGATTCGAAAAATTATTATTTTTATATGATAGCCAGATTCAAGAGGAATAGTTTAGGCTATGTTAAATTGCGGACAGACCACTCCGTTCCCTGCATTTAGGCCCTTTGGCACAAATCTACACCGTTTCACTGATCAGAACCAAAATTTGTATACATAGTCTACACTTTGGAACCCTGCGAGTAACACTATCTGCATGAAATTTATGACAGACCGGTCCATTTCCTGCATTTAGGCCCTTTGGAACAAATCTACACCTTTTCACCTATCTGAACCAAAATGTGTATACATAGCCTTTGGAACCCTACGAGTAACACTGTTTTCATGAAATTTCAGACAAACCACTCCATTCCCTGCATTTATGCCCTTTGGCACAAATCTACACCGTTTCACCGATCTGAACCAAAATTTTAATACTTACCCTTATAAACCCTGCGAGTAACATAGTCTACATGAAATTTCTGACAGACCATCCATTCCCTGCATTTAGGCCCTTTGGCACAAATCTACACCGTTTCACCGATCTGATCCAACATTTGTATACACACCCTTTGGAACACTGCGGGTAACACTGTCCACTTTAAATTTCGGACAGACCAATTAATTCCCTGCATTTAGGCCCTTTGACACAAATCTACACCGCTTCACCGATCTGAACCAAAATGTGTATACTTACACTTTGGAACCCTGCGAGTAACACTGTTTACATGAAATTCCGGACAGACCACTCCATTCCCTGCATTTATGCCCTTCGGCACAAATCTACACCGTTTCACCGATCTGGACCAAAATGTGTATACTAACCCTTTGGAACCCGACGAGTAACACCGTCTGCTTGAAATTTCGGACAGACCACTCCATTCCCTGCATTAGGTCCATTGGCATGAATCTACACCCTTTTACCGATCTGAATCACATTTTGTACACTTACCCTTTGGAACTCTGCGGGTGACACTGTCCACTTAAAATTTCGGACAGACCACTCCATTTCCTGCATTTAGGCCCTTTATCACAAACCCACACCGTTCCTCCTAATTGCACCAAATTATACATACACTTTGAAACCCTGCTGGTAACACTGTCCACTTGATATTTTGGACAACGCTCTCCATTCCCTGCATTTAGAATAACAAACAAACTTAACTTGAAAACCATGTATTAAGGCCCTAGAATCATTCATTTCCGTAGTAGTGTAAATGTAAGAGTATTTTAATAATCTATTGTTGACTGGCAATTCGGGCTGAATCACGTCGCCCCTACTAGTGTTATGGTGCAGAATTGCGAAAATAGTTAAATCTTGCGCTGCTTATAAATTGCAGTCACGGGGAGTAATTAGTGCAAAAAGACTTATTTTGCCCCTTAAAACAGTTAGCCTATCATCATGAACATATTATGCATTTGTATAAGTGCAATGGTGTTGGTGCAATACATTGAGGTTATCAGCTGCAATAAGCGTTGGTGCTTTCAAATTTACCGTAATTTATTCCGAAACTTATCGTTGAGCGCTTTGTGGCCATAAATGACACTATTGCTACCTCAGGAGCTCGGGACAGCCGAAGTTTCTAAAGTGTTCTGATTCTTTTCCTACGGCGCTATGCGACAAAAGACGACCCTATTGGTCTCTACATTGTAAACAGACAATGAGGTATAGGCCCTAGGCAGTGTCTTTTATTTCGCTTATTCCGCTTTTTAATCATTTTTAGAAATTTGTTTGTAAATTACATGTGTCGGTGCTGTAGTTAGTAAATAGCCGTTTCCCTATTCATTATTACCATTATTATCATTAGGGTAAAATGATCTAAATGTTACGTCCATTATACTGTACTGCTTATCACTCTCACTACATCCACCACCACCAACACCACCACCTCCACCACAAAAAGTTGCATTTTTTTTCTTTCGGGTAGTTTAAGTATCATGCCAGTTCTGTAGTAGTATTCATTATCATCCATAAAACAAATAAATCCACCGGGCGAAGCCGGGCACTACTACTAGTTTATATATATAAATATTACAATTTGCCTTACATCCCACCGACACAGATACTGTAGGTCTTATGGCGACGATGGGATAGGAAAGACTAGGAGTGGGAAGGAAGCGGCTGTGGCATTAATTAAGGTACAGCGCCCATTTGCCTGGTGTGAAAATGAGAAACCCGGGAAAACCATCTCCAGGGCTACCGACAGGGGGGGGGGGGGGTTCGGACCCACTATTTCTGGAATGTAAGCTCACAGCTGCACAACCCTAACCGCACGGCCAGCTCACTCCGTCAATCATATCATACTATATCAAAATATAATCATAATAGGCCTATATCATAATATAATCTTTTTTATTGGGCTGGACGGAGGGAGAGTGCCTAGTCCACAAATTGGTAATACGCAGGGCCGTCGCGAGGACGGCGCGAGAGGTGCAGTCGCTCCAGGCCCCGCGCTCAGAAAGGCCCCACGCTTCAGGCCATTTTTTTTTCATAAATGAAAATAAATAAAGATAGTGTGTTTGATTCAGTCCAGCCCAAATTAAAATTGGTCCTCCGCTATGTTGATATGATAGCAGAAACTCCAAGGTTCGTCGAATCGTTCATCGAGTTTTTGGAGGTACACGGCACTACGGGAAAGGGGTTAGCTGAGGTTTTAGAAGGAGTATCGGAGGATAATGATCTTGATATCATGGACTGTTGGGGACAAGGGTATGACAAGGGTGCTAATATGAAGGCCAAGTATAAGGGAGTGCAGATGCGAGTAAAAAATACTAATAAACGAGCAATGTTCATGGCATGTGTTGCACATAATCTTAACTTACTTTTGGGTGACATGGTTATTGCAATAAGAACGCTATGGCATTTTTGGTATAGTTCAACGCCTGTACACTTTGTTTGTAGCTTCCACGGAAAGGTGGGACATTTCGTGCGAACTATGTCCTGGCCTCCTCACACTAAAATCTTTAGCTAGCACGAGATGGGAATGTTGAATTGGCAGTGCCAAGCCCATCAGGTACCAGTTAGGCAAAGTAAACGAAGCTCTAGAAAAATTGGCAGAAACTACCAAAGATCCTGTTACCCGGTTGCTTCATACAAGTTCGTATGAATTTGTTTTAAGCCTCGTTATCTGGTACGATATTTAATTTTTTGTGAACTCAACAAGTAAAACTCTCCAATCTGAGAAGACTTCGTTAGATACGGCTTTAACCGAACTTCAGGGCCTAAAGTCATTTTTTTTTCAAAATTATCGCAACACTGGCTTTGACAGTGCAATGTCCACCGCTAGAGAGATAATGGAAAATTTGGGCTATGCAAATAAATTGTCTATTCGCCGTCAAGGCAATCGCAAAAGGTTCCTTGATTAAATAAAACAGCAAAATGATCAACAGGTGGAATAAACTGAAGAGGAACTTTAAAAAGAAGCTGAAAATAAATTTCGGGTTAATTACGATTTGTCTGTCGTAGATACTGCACTGAGCTGCGTAGAAAATAGATTTAACGAAGTTAATTTTTTTTCGGAATACTTTGGATTTCTCTTCGATCCTCCAAGCTTTCCAATTTGGAGGAAAAGCAATTGAAAGACCATTGTCAAACACTCTCTAATTTTCTAAAAGACGGAGAGCTTGAAGATTTGGATGCAGAGGATCTTTTTCTGGAGCAACAATTATTTAGGTACGCTGTTCCGTAATCTGTAAAAAGTGCTTGCGGTGCACTAGAGTACTTAGCCCCGATAAAGGAGTCCTATCCTAATTTAACGACGGCATATCGAATTATGCTTACAATTCCTATAACGGTTGCGTCGGGGGAAAGGAGGTTTTCCATTTTGAAACTAATCAAAACAAGTAGTTCCCTGAAGAACTAAAGCCTATTTTCATATATCCTACTTATGTTAATTGCCACTATCAACATACAAAATTTCAGTTTGATTGCTGTAATAGATTCGTAGATATTGAGAACCGACTAAATATTTCGGATGGTCGCCATGTTGGATTTTTATATATGTAGGTCATAGAGTTATGTACTGTTACATGAAGATTACTGTGTACATGTAGCATTCAAACTTCAATCGCATGATTAGGACACAAGAAATAAAAACGAGATTTTAAAATTTCACACAGCTGCCATCTTGTGGTTTTGGAAACATTTGTATAAGGATTTACTGTACCAAGTTTCACTGCACTCGGATGGTTATATTGTGAGAAATGTCCATGGGAATATTTTTACTTCGCGTCACCGCCATGTTGGATTTGTGATCGCCAGGTTATTGAAAGTCCTATAGGTGAACTTATCTTCATAGCCCCTATGGACATTAAAAAATCAGTTTGATTGATGTAATAGATTCGTAGATATTGAGAACCGTCTAAATATTTTGGATGGTCGCCATGTTGGATTGTTATATGTATAGGCCATAGAGTCATGTACCATTAAAGGAAAATTATTGCGTAGGTTCATAATTGAAACTTTCACTTCGATCGCATGATTACGACACAAGAAATAAAAACTTAAATTTAAAATTAGCACAGCCGCCATCTTGAGGTTATGTAAACAATTGAACTAAATTACATACTAGTACATTATAATGTGTATAAACATTTGCTGTACCAAGTTTCATTGCATTTGGATCATTAAATCGCGAGAAAAGTCTATTTAAAACTTTCAACTTCGCGTGGCCGCCATGTTCGTTTTGTAGTTAACCGATTTTTGAAAGTCTCATAAATGAACTTCCAGTAGTGCTCTTTATCTTTGTACAAAATTTCAGGGTGATACCGGTAATAGTTTCAGAGATATAGAATGCCGGTGAAATATTTCGCACAGCCGCCATCTTGAGATTATGTAAACAATTGAACGAAGTTAGATGTCAGTGCATTACAATGTGTATAAAAATATACTGTACCGAGTTTCATTGCGTTTGGTTGGTTAAATCGCGAGAAACGTCTATTTAAAAGTCGCAATTTCGCTTGGCCGCCATGTTGGTTTTGTAGTTAACAGGTTTACAAAAGCCATATAGGTGAACTTCTAGTAGTTCCCTTTATCACCGTACAAAATTCCAGGATATTCTCTTTAATAATTTCGGAGATATTGAATGCTGATGAAATATTTCGCACAGCCGCCATGTTGGATTAGTGAGACGTAACAAACTTTGAAGGGCACGGTCGGGGTCGTCCGGAATAGTGCTATGAACTTACTGAGTTTCATTGAAATCGCTCCAGCCGTTAAGATTATATTAGAGGGAGACACACACACGAATCACACACACATGCACACACAGACAGACACACGGACAAAAGGTGATCTCATAAGCCTGTTTTTCCATAAATGAAAATAGGCTAAAACTATTTGCGATCAACGATGGCGCAGGAGCGTCTGAACGGTTTGGCTACTCTGTCAATTGAATGTGAAACGGCCAAAAAATTAGAAATGAACGATTTAACGAGCACTTTTGCCGTAGCAAAGGCCCGCAAAGCGCCTTTTATATAAATAAAAAGCTCTAAATACTAGACATAAGCCATTTTTTTTATTTAAAAAATCCTGCCCTGTAAACCATGTTATTTCTCGAACAAAGGGGCCATTCAGCTGATATTTATCGGTGGAAATAGACTTATAGCACTTTTAGTTGTTTAGTTTATGAAAAACTGTATAGCCGAAGAAATGTTGAAATATGTAAACGTGATTGCGTATTATTATTATTAATGATGTGCGTTTGGGTAAGAAATTACATCAAGCACATGCTTCGTTTTCCATAATATATTATTTATGCCAAAAAAATCACCTGTGTTAGCTCATTATATCAGGTTTCCATTGATATAGCTTGTTGCTTTTATCTGATCAGGTGCTTCCTGTATCCAATTTTATGCTTAGGCCTATCCTATTTGTTGAGGTTTGTTTAGAAACTCTAAATGTAATACAATGAGTTTTAACTAGCCTAAAATTGTAATTTATTTTAAAACATCATTCTCCGTACAACACATCCACTTACAGTCTAACGCTATCAGTGAGAGAGAGAAGACATTGAGTGACGAGGAGAGGTAGGGGCGGAAGTAGGTGGTAAGTGAAGGGTAGACAGATCACTAACACAATGCAGCGGCTGTCAAACGGTGATAGTGCTGCCATCTCTTGCCTTGCGATTGACGGCGGTAGTGATCGCACAGCCTTAATTGGCCCTTGTATCATCTTTTCTGATACCCTCCTTCTGCGAGGGGTCAGTCCTTTTTTCTTTTCCTGTTATCTCCTGCCTTCTGCTCAAGGCCCTCAAGGAGGCAGGGCGTATGTAGCCCCACCACTTCTGGTGCACCCTAGATATTGTTTCACCCTCAGGGGCTCACGGGTGGTGAGTTTGGGAGTTGGTGACTCTGAGGGATTCCTGAGCTGGGTCCGGTTTTCTCCCTTTTATCCATTACCTGTGGGGCGGACCCTCTCGTCTTTCACTTTCCTATCTGCCTTTTATGGCTCTCCTTCCTTCCAAGTCCCTCAATCCGCATTCTTCGAAGGTTGAGGGCATTTTTTTCCCCTCCTGTCCTTATTTGCCTTATTCTCCTTTTGTTTTTCATTTCTTCTTCTAGTATATAAGTTAGTAGTTAGTTTTTGTTATAGTTTATATTTCTTTAACATCTTCACGATCACCCAAACCATTAGGGGCCGATAACCTAGATGTTAGGCCCCGTAAAACAACAATTATCATCATCATCATCATCCTTTCACTACGCTTTCACTGAAGCAAATCAGAAATTTACTTAATTAAAATAACTTACTGCACTGTATATTGTACTGTATCATTTTTTTAAATGTACTGTCCCCGTTTACCCGGATAGTAGGCTGTCAGATATCCGCCCCCTCAATCGGATTGCCAACAATCAATCGCACCGGCTCAGCTACACCAATGAAAATGGCACTGACAGATACTACCGAGGTTTGAGCACAGAAGTTACCAAGAAAATTATTGTGGAACACACCAAAATAGACGGGGGTTCATACTTACCTTTACTTACCTCTTAAAAATTATCTCGGGGATTGGGTTGACAACAGGATCTCTAAAGTATGCTCCCACAATAACCTTCACCATGACATTTAAAAATGAACCAGAACGAAGACGAGAACTCTGAACTGTACAAAAGCTTTTATTTCAAATAAAGGGTATGATTTTAACAACTCAACAAAATAAATGTGGCTATCAGTAGCCCATGTCAATCTGACTATGTCCTCCTAAAGGACTTGCAAAGTTATCAAACAATATGTTAGCTCCCATGAGCTCAAAATAACGTAACATTCAAAACACATTTGGATTGGATAAGGAAGTCAGGATGCGACACATATATATAGAGCATTTTGTTTCTTTTAATAAACATGACACTTGTATTAATAGGCGCAAGGCCAGAGTATCGACCTCGCCCGCTGATAACCAGTTGTCTGACCAGCTGCGATCTACCCTTCAACCTGACGCACACCTGTTAAATGGGGCTCACTTGTCACGCCACACTGCGTAAGAATTCAGCTCCCTCTCAAAGCTTTAAATGTCTGCAAGACAACTCATATATATATTGACGCAAATCTTTCAAATGCTTTACTCACATACCACTGGATTATTCTGACAATCCCTAAACTTGTTAAGTTATCATCCAAATGTTTAATAAGCATAGTTTAGAGTATAAAACACACTCTTAAATGTTTATAACAAAAACTCATATAAATTATTTATAACAATTAGAAATTGTTTATAATATTGTCGAAGATAATTACAAAAATTTTTAACACGCCTTTAACATTACTTTCGTTCCACATTATTGTCAAAGATATTTACATCATTATTTACAATATCAACATTTAAATTATTCAAATTATTAATTTAAGAAATACATTGAACCACATGTTCATCCGGTTGGTAATTTCATAATCGTGTCCATATAATCGACCAATGAAGGTTAGTTATACATGTTAATGTCACAATCTGGTTTAATAAAGGTTGTAATAATTATTATAATTATTTGTGACGGTAATCTTCATTCAAAATCTTATCTCAAATTCTTTCAAAACTCTTGTTAATTATAACAGTAAATTCACTTGATTAATTTTCAACGAACTATGACAATACACTCCAGCGGAAAATACTTCGCTTACAAAATAATGCACAAACTGCATTAAAAATAGGCCCAAAATTCATCATATATCAATATATATGGCATCAAAATCTTCCACAGAATTTACAAAAACCTCCACTAACAAATTCTTTATCATTAATTACTGTGGGAATCTCCTTCATTTATTTAAGGGCATTATACATCAGCGACTTTCAACATGTCCACTGCACTAGCGATTATACATTCATAGTTCCACTTAAAAATTCTTATAATCATTAATTGTTTCAAAACTGTTGTCATTTAACCTTCGTGGATTTCATTCATGAATCGAAATGAAGTAAAAATTTGCCAATCACAAATAAATTTAATAGTGAATACGCTTATATACGCCTGTCTGGTCTATCAAAATTTAAGATTAACATCTTCAAAGAATTGTAGTATAAAAATACTATCATCAAACAAAGTGCGACTAAACTGCAAAATAGTCGAATAGAATCCAATTAGACTGGGGAATGCAAACATCATTATATAAATCTCTAAATGAGAAAAAACTCCTAACAAAAGTTCATGACTTTAATGCATTCAATATTTCAAAATTAAAGTTCATCTTTCACAAAATGGTCTATGATGCAATGATCGTTCATAACTGACGATAAATGTCTGTGTTGCAATCAATTCAAATAACGACTAGTATTTCCAAGATCGTCGACAACGTAATGGATTTTAACGCTCTAAAATCATTTAAATGTTCTTCCTTCTTGATGATGACAGAAAATTGGTCAAAGTAATTAAACTGGGGTAGAATTACTTTAATAAAGTGACACGCTGTCTGAATTTAAATCTGCCATAAAAATCATTAACTTATAGTCAAATCGAGACTATAAAAAAATAAGCAAATTACTGAAAATTCTAAATATCAGTCTCAACTGATCCAAAATCGTTTAACTATGCCCATGACATAACAATGTCTTAATAAATCGTCGAAAAAGGCATAACACATCAAGGTGTACTGAGAATAGGAATCTCAAACAAGAATATAAGGCAAAATACATGAGAACAAAAATATGGGAAAATGGTTGCTCAAATATTGCTAAGAATCTCAAATACAATAAACGTTCACGACTACCTTATCTGTCGATTGACGTTCCAGAGGAAAATTCCCCAAAGAAGACTGCTGATGGATCCATTTCACCAAGTTAAAGCTGAGCTCCATCCTCGAAACAGGAAACAGCACCCTCGGAGAATCGAACTGCTTCCTCCTCCGGAAATTGCACTGCTCCGTGAAGACGAACGACATCCTTCCGGCAATAATCTTCTTTGTGAGTCGGGACAACCCTGACCTCTCTTGAAAAATCCCTGAAGTTCCAGTAGAAAATCGCCATGAAGTTTTTGTAGAAATTTCCGAAGAAATATTCATATTCAGAGAGTATGAAATCATTTCCATTGCTGTTTGATAGTATTCAGCGTTGAACCACGAAACATGGGTGTAGATGGTTATTTACCACATGTTCGCTTGTGTGGAATAGCAATTAGCGAAGTTCCATGCTGCTATCTTACTCCGTTGAAATATGTCCCAATTGCATTAAAGTCCTTTAGCCTTCCATCTTCTCTTCGGTTATGGTAATAGAAGAACAAACTGCCATATTAAACTGCTCCATAATACTGTAGCGTTGTGTCACAAAAGCAATCTGAAGTCTCCCTATTTCACTAGCCGTGTCAGCCGTGGCGTAGATTCTGGCGATACAAGTGCTTCTCAGGTGGCGAGAAAATCACTTTTGTCAGTCGTCTAAAATTGCCAATAACTTCCAAAATAATTCCTCGAAATTGTTCAACTTTTCTACACTCCTAACTGTAGCAATGCACAATAGAATTAGCTTATAGGCGACCGCTAACTGTTCATAGCTAATCTTGTAGACGCGTTATAATGTGCGTTTCAACTTCACCTAGATTTACTCACAGTAAAGTTGCACTGCTTGTATGTTCGACTCTCGTTTAATGCAGTGGCTTCACCACGCGTTATAAAGACGACTCTTTCTATTAATCTCACTCGACGTTTCACCGAAATGACTATTTGAGATCTGACGATTGAGCTATCAGACGATTGAGTATCAGACGATTGAGCCTCCTCTCTTCTGCGCAAGGCCTTTTATAAACTTCATGAGGGGCGTATCCATCCCTTCCATAGCGCGTTACTGCGTCATCGCTAGAAGTTCCAACTTCGTCAATACATGACGGATTTTCAAAATTCAAAAACCGAAAATACATTTCACCAAAATTCCAGATCAATGCCTCTACTGTAAATGGATTTCCACAATTCTGCATTCCAAAAAGTAATAAAAATACCATAGTTTCAGCAATCTCCGTCTTCCTTCAGACTATCGTTCATTGGTTCAAGCCTCCCCTCCAATAGCATAATTTCTTCCTCAGCAGAATTCCACGTTTCCTGCGACTGCGTCGTAGATCTCGGATCTTTCTCGAATAAATGCTGACGTCACTGAGAATCTCAGCTCAAGTAGCCTGCTGGCATAACGTCTGCGTCATCCGTGCTACGTCATGACTACCCACGTCATAACTATGACAGCCATAACTTTCTTTATAATTTCCAAAATAGCCACCGTGGTCTCTATATAATTCAATTACGGGGGCAGTACCTTCTTTGTGAAAACTAGGCTAAAACAAAGTACAACAAAAATGTTACTGTCCTAAATTGGAAACATTGAACAAGAATTCAAAATCTTTGCCGAAAACTCTTAGTTTACTTTTTTCGAAACCCTTCCCAATTTGAAGTAACTTCCACGGTCACTGACTCGTATTTGGGTATTGTTAACATAAACAAGGAAGGACACTTTGTATATTTAGGCAAAAAGTAACTTTTATAAATTTCTATACATCATTCCCAAAATGCGTAACTCAACTTAAGCGATGACTTCTCATTTGCAAGTCTTTTCTTATCTCGTGTCTACTAATCAATTAATCGATTCTTTAGTTAGCTGATTATCGAAAGAACGGTCAGTCGATTAATCGTTTTCGATTAACTTAAAATTAATCGATTAATCGAAAATCGCCTATTACCAGCTCTACTCATACCTCAGTAGCTTTCATATAATCACCGCCCTGAATTATTTTTTTGTCGTATGGCCTCCTGAGAGGCCGAGTGCAGGTCTTTCTAGTCGACGCCCGTGGGCCGAGACAGGATGCTAAGGTCAAAATGCGTAGACAATTTCTAGTCCCTTTGAAGAAAGATATTCTTCGGGATGAGAGATGGAATGGATGAAGATGAATGAACCTGGACAAGGATGTGGAAGGAAGCGGCCGTGGCCTGTCAGAAGGTACCGTCCCAGCATTTGCCTGGTGTTGAAAATGGGAAACAACGGAAAACCATTTCAAGGACGGCCGACGGTGGGGCTCGAACCCACGCGTCTACCGAGTCAGCAGAGAGCGTGGCCCCAAGACCTGTGCTGCGCTTTAGCCAGCGTAGCCACTGCTGTCGGTACCGCCCTGAATGAGACTGAGACATCAGTGAAAAGTCACATTTTACTCTAACCTGTGCCAATCAAATCATAATAATACGTAGTGGATATAATATGTGGTCTAGACCTATATGAAGTGAAAATGTATCAATTCTCTTCAATTAGGTGTTGCGTTATGGATTATGTTACGTCTCGTGTGACTAATGAAAGACGAATACAAAAAGCTTTCTCGAGACAGGATTCTAAGGTCAAAATGCGTAGACAATTTCTTTATGTTGCACTGTTTCGGACCGCAAATTCTTTTATTAAACAATCTACTGCACCAAATGATTTCCCCGATTTATCAACACTTGTTATGGCTTGTATTTCTCTACGTATCATCAAATTTCAAATATTTCAAAACATTGATCCGCTTATTCGTAAGATCCAGTGACATAATATGCAACGGTCTTAAACTAGTCCCTTTGAAGAAATATATTCTTCTGATGGCGTTAGAGATTCGTCTGTTATCCCCGCACTTATCCCACGCGCGTAACGTCCTCCATTGCCAGTCTAAGCTCCTTTTTAGGTAAGTCTTACAGAAGTGTGCCCACAATGCTGTTCTTACGAAGAGCATTGATCTCCTGCTCTTCTATACATTGTGAGTGGAGGAGCCTATCTGCAGAAACCCCCCACGTGTATAACCTCTGTGGTCTAGATTTTAACAAAGAATGAGGTAAACCGCTTATATCCAGTAGAAGACGCTCTTCGAGTAAGAATAATATTTGCAAGATACAATATTGTGTCCTCAGTTCGTACTAAACCAGACTTGAGCACTCTAAAAAATTGTACGTTGCTCGTTTTCCTCTACAATTATTACTTAGTTAAGCTTGCTTGCTCGAACAAGAAGAATGTTTTTGTAATGTATATATTTCTACACATTATTATTGTCGTTTCTATGGGGGTCGGAAATGAGACGAATCATGCTTTTTTACGTCATCCACCGTAATCAGAAGAAGTAATGTAATTTGAAATGAATGAAGGCAAATTAAATTGGGAAAGAGTTGGAAGGACAGAAGGTTCCGTCAAGGTATTTGTAGCCTATTACTTTAAAGTGAGAAATTAAATTTCATTCTAGGTTAAATCAAGAAACATGAATAGTAATTCACAGTTAAGCGTGCAATGCCCTCGCGGAACATCATATTTAAAGTATTATAAAAATAATAAACAAATGCTGCGTACTTTAACACTCTCCGTACCAGGTTATTATTTTGTAGTCTACCAACTGCTGAAACTAGTCAATTTCAACGATATTCATTAATTTTTATCACCGCAACAAAAATATATAATTTGACGAAATCTTTCAACAATAATATGCATACCATACTTATTGAATTATGAAATAAAATACTCTTGATATTGCATTTCTTATAGACATATATATTTTGATGTGTAACATCTTTCCACTCGGTTGCTGGATATTTTTGTGGGAGTGATTATGAAAAATGGGACGGAAGTGTGTAAGACGCACTGCCAGCTGGATCGCATCCCTCCTGGCTGCTAAGGAATGTTTATTACATACGGATTACTTTGTAACAGTAGAGTATCAAGACGGCAGTGCGAGAGTAGAAATATCAAGCAGGCACTGAAGAAAAAAAAGAGAGTCTTGGAATTGTTATGTATTATGAGAGTGTAAAAAATAAAAAGATATTTTGTGTGTAGATGAATGTCAAGGATAATAAAAACGGTAACAACTTCAAGGTAGGATAACATGTCAGATGTTACACATCATATGTGACTACTGTAAGGCTCGTATCTTTTTTATTTTAAGTTCAAACAAATATTCAATGTTCACAATATTTTTCAAATTAATTTATCTTCACTGTGAAATGTGTTTGTAATGAATTTTTCACCTATTTGATATTATCTTGAACACCCATTTACTGTGAATCAAATTGCTTCTTTGTGTGAAAAAGTTTGAATGACATGACGCGACCACGCCTTATACATAACCTTGAGGACAATCGCGGTGAAACAGACATAGGATGCCATCTGTGGATGAAAGTTGTTACCAGCGGTACAAGGACGAGATTCCGCTAACCAGGCTCGTTGAAACGCCGCGCCGGGGAGGGAATTTGCGTTTGTTTGAATTAGTGACCCCGTGAAAACTACGGGCTTGGCGATCATCGAAAGAATTGAGGTCCGTACAAACTACGGGCTTGGTCGGGAGAGTATTAAATACTGAAAGTGTAAGTTCTATTTCTGCAATATCAAATAACACTCCTTCTATTTGCACATTACTCCCACACTTGCAAAGAAAAGGAAGAAAGGAAGAAAGGAAGTAAGGAAAGAAGAAAGGAAGGAATCTGAAAATTCAGATTTTCTCTAACTTATGGTACAAATTTATTATCTATACAATCAGCACACAATACTTTCTGAAATTTCCACTCAGAGACAAACTATTAAGGCAACAGGATGTAGGGTTTATATACAGAAATAAACATCGTTATGTCTTGTGAGAATGCTATGAACTAAGGCACTTGGGTGGGATTTTGCACCTTTCCAGCTAAAAGCACGAGCTGAGTATCTCGGTGCAGCAGGAAGAACAAGAATGGTCGATCCACAACCAGACTGGCAGCTTCTCTCTTTGGCCTCTTAGATACTGAAACAAAAAATTGTAAATGTTAAGGTTGGTAACGTTTCGTTCCTATGTACAAAACTCTTTGGTTTTACTATTCTGTGAATTGGTGTTAACATATTTGTTTGTGAATAAAAGTTGGTTAGAAATCCTTGAATCTCAATAAAGTGTTCCAGATAATGTGTAGTTACAACTAAAAGAACATATGGCGACCGTGACAGGACTTTAACAAGCGTGTATAAACTTTGTTGAATTACAATTTGATAGTAGCGAGTATAACTGTGCCTGTATAATCCAGTATACCGTATCCTGTTGTTTACATCCGTAGCCCGTAATTATGGCGGGTACACAAATAACTAAGAGGAGAGCGGTTATCCGCACATTGTTCACGAAAGCTTGCAGTGCTTTAGACGAACTACTGACGCAGAGAGATGCAGATTTACAATTAATAAGTGCGCGTTTATTAGTGCTCGAAGAAAGAAGACACGAGTTATCGGAGCTGGACAGTCAGATTTGTGAAAACATCTGTGCTGAAACAAAGGAAGAGGAGATCGAAGAAGTACTGATGGCGGAAATGGAGAAAGCAGAGGAGTATACCTTACGTTACCACAGCACAGCGGCGGCTCGTGGGATGTAAGTTCGGTGCAGCCGAACACACGCTCTTGTGCAGTAAACTTATATATTTTGAATAGGTGTGTTGGGTCATCTAGCTAGGAGGAAATCTGGTATCGGGGTGATGCTTTGGGAAGACAATGGCGTACAAATCATCCGCTGTGTTATCTTCATGCAGTTGCTTTAAATAGCACAACATAAGTATAAAATTAACTAAAAGAACAAATATCACTCACATTCGGTCACGTCTATTGCTTGTACAGTATGTTAAATCTATTCTTCGGTCCTTTGAAGCACCGAACTTGTCTATGATGTCATCGTAAAAGGGCATTGTATTCATCAAATCGTTGAGAAGTGACTTCTCCAGGGGTATGGTTGCCAGCGCAGTCGGCCTCTCATGGGATGTTGAATTCCTTAAGTATGTTTTATCATTTTAAATGATCTTGTCGACTTCGTCGTTACGCTGATGTCTGGCGTTACGTTAAGGTGACGGGACGAAATGTACCGAGAATGCACTGAAGTGTGTGACGTCATAGTACGATGTAGCAGCCGGGTACCAAGAAGGCAGTGCGAGAACAGAGTTTCAAGAGACTGGCTGCGTGGCTCAGGGGTAACGTTCTCGCTTGCTGAGCCCAAGGTTGCAGGTTCGAAACCTGGCGCAGTCAGCTGGCATTTGAGGGTGCGCAAATGCGAGGGAGCCGTGTCAGTAGATTTACTGGCACGTTAAAGATCCCCTTCGGGGCAAAATTCCGGCACCCCGGCGTCTCTAAAAGCCAGTGTAGTTAAAAGGGACGTAAAACCAATAACATTATTATTCATTAAGAGTTTCAAGAAGGCAGTGCGAGAACAATCAAGTCGGCAGTGAAGAAACAAAATAGAATCTTGAAACTTTGTTCTCGCACTGCCTTCTTGGTACTCGGCTGCTAGCATTTAAAATGATATAATGTCCAGTCTTTCAGACTGACTCTCTGTGTCTTTTTATCCGCTTAAGGAACGAAAAGCTTCTTTCTACTGATGAATTTTTGTAGGTAGAATCAGAATAGATGTACTGAAGTTCGTTTTTTAACCTGTGTGTGTCAAATGTCGTGGGATAAGAGATTTTTAAGTTCCCTAGACAGAGCGTCAAGAGGGAGGATTTTAGAATATTCTTCAAACTTAGAGCTATCTCCTAAGCAAAGAAACTGGAGCTTCTGCATATCTTGAAATCTTGTTAAATTTTAGTTTTCTTCTCAGCCGTATGAAAATAGGTTTTAAACGTTACTTCATTCCTTTTACCTAGTTGCCGTGTGGTGTTTATTTTCGAGAGGCAGAAGTAAATGTGCAGAGACTTCTTTTGGAGCACGTTAAATAATATATTAGCAAGCTCAAAAATGTCATTGAATACTATTGATAAATATATGAACTGGAAGCTATTGAAGTTATTATACAACCCTTCTGATTGACGAATGGTTTTCTCGTCTGACTGAGGGTCGTCCATTAGTCTTTCAAAAATATCTTTCAATCCTTCCCACTCATCGAGAACCACGTTTAAAAGTTTTCCATGTGACGACCAACACGTCACAATTAATGCGCCACACGGCCACGAATCACAATTTAACAGCACAATTTTTACTATAAAGGAATACTTAGTACACCACACGTTCAAATTTGTAACAAGCTTCTTGTTGCAGCTGTTGGAACAGCCGAACAGTAGCCGCAATTCTCGCGATAAAATATACTAGTAAATATGTCTTTGCAAGATTGTGTTTTAGCGTGATTGAGATACTAACATTGGCAGCAATGGTCTAGGAGCGGAGAGCCAGGGTTATATTCGGGTGCGTTCGGAATAATATCGTCACAGCTCGTGCGAGGCAGCCAGATATTCCAGTTGCACGCTGGGCAGCACCAAGCGGAATGCATCTGTATACATACCGCAGGCGGTTCGGCGCGTTGTCATGGCAACCGTTGAGTTACACGTCACAAGTCAGCCCGTACTGCTGTGAGCATTGGCTGGGCTGCACTCAGACGCAAGGCGCAATCGTGAAGGAAACAGACTGCGGTGCTTGCTTAATTACTAATAAGTATGAGCGCTGCACCGGTTGTGTAATCACAACATATAAAGCGCATTCTTCGTTCTTTTTAACGAATGCGGTAGGTTTTAAAGATAATATATAGGGATTCAGAAAATGATGGACAATTGTTTTGAGAAATGTTAGTGCAGCCGGGCTGTACCTGATGCACCTGAAAAGCCGCTACTGCCACAGCATTAAAGGTAAGGCCTCTGATCTGATAACAAGGAATAGCGCTGCTCATACTTCATCTAGTTGTGTTGGCGATCGTTCGGGAAACGAAATATCTCTTCGCCTACCGAAATTAGAATTGAATAAGTATGACGGGGAAATAGCCGGTTGGATCTCATTCTGGTCACAGTTCTCACAAATTGACGAGTGTCAGTCGTTAAGTAAGGAGGAAAAATTTCAGTACTTGATTCAAGCCACGAAAGAGAACTCTCGAGCACGCGCGGTTGTTGTGAGTTTCCCTCCCTCAGGCGAAAATTACGGAAAGGCCATTCAAACACTTAAGGACAGATTTGGACGTAATGATCTCCTTATCGAGTATTATGTACGGGAACTACTGAGTTTAGTTATGGAAAGGAAGACGGTCAAGATCAGCATTTTGTATGACAAACTAGAAACTCAATTACGGGCACTAGAGTCATTAAATGTGTTCTCGAATAATTATGCCGCATTATTGTTTCCGCTAATAGAATCGTGTCTGCCCGCAGACATACTGAAGGTGTGGCAACGTTCCAATGAACCCAATAGGACACTGAAGGAACAGATGGATAATTTAATGTTGTTTTTGAAGAGAGAAGTAGAAGGGGAGGAGAGAGTTGCAATGGCAAATAATCAGTCCCTTTCCTACAACCAGGCTAAGAGTCCAGGAAAATCGCATGATATGGACAAAGTTAATTTTGCTTCTGCGATCGATCTTGCCAGTCTGAGCATTGAATCTGACACTCAGAAGTGTGTATTTTGTAAAGGGGTGAATCATTGTTCCACAGAATGTCTCCATGCACAAAAAATGTCCCTTGAAAACCGAAAAGATGTTCTGTATAAAGATAAGCGCTGTTTTTCTTGTACCAAAGCAGGCCATTCTGCACAGCAGTGTCGAGCACGATGTGTTATTTGTCGTGGACGACATGTACCATTATTATGTCCAGCTGTTCAGAAGTATCAAGCAGAAGAGAAAGGTTGTGTTGAGGGGAAGAATTCTGAGATCAAAAGAGAAGAGGTTTCCTTGTTTAATACTTCATCTATTGACAGCAATTTGTCAGTTAGCTCTCAAACGGAGGTCTATCTCCAGACTCTGTTAGTTTACGTTAAGAATGGTGACAAAATCAGGAAGGCCAGGTTACTGATAGAAAGTGGATCCCAACGTTCGTATATTTCTAGTAGTTTGGCTGAAGAAATGAACTACTCTCCGATTGGGGAAGAGAGCATTATCCACTCTCTTTTTGGTGGTAAGCCAACAGGGGTAGTTAAGCACCGATGTTACAAGGTGCACTTACTCAGCTTGAATAACGACTTTGCATGCAATTTCGTAGCGTTAGACCAAAGGACAATTACAGCTACGATTCCATCAGTAGAAGTCAGGAAAGAAGTGAGGGAAGAATTACTAAGAGAACACATTCCGATGTGCAGAGATTCTGTAGCTCCTATTGACATCTTGATAGGTTCTGACATTGCGGGAAAGTTGTGGACAGGTAAAATTAAGACTCTACCTTCTGGACTGGTAGCCATTGAAACCTGTTTAGGATGGACGGTAACGGGGAAGAAGAAGGTAGTAGACACCGTGGGAAAAAAGGAGCTAGCGAAGCATGCAAGTATTGCGAATGCAGTCACTGCACTCAGTATTACTCAGCTACCCGTATCTGATCTGTGGAAAATGGAGACCATTGGGATAACCGATCCTGTAGAGAACACCACAAAGGAGGAGAAGAGGATGTCAGCACTGAGGTATTTCAAAAATACGGTTGCTTTTGTAGATGGCAGATACGAGGTACGTCTTCCATGGGGGAGAGATGCTCCAGACCTTCCAACCAATCGAGGGATTGCAGAAGGCAGATTGATTCGAATGACCCGAAAATTAAAGGCAAAGCCTGGTCTCTATGAAGAATATGACACTATTTTACGAGATTGGGTGAAAGAAGGCATTGTGGAAATGGCGAGGGATCTATCTACTGGACACTATCTTCCTCACCGTCCAGTGCAGAAGGAAAATAGTACAACTACGAAAGTGCGTCCCGTGTTCGACGCATCGGCGAAGGAGAGAGGTTTGCCATCACTGAACGACTGCCTTGAAGAAGGACCTAACCTTATTGAAATCATACCCGAACTACTCTTGAGGTTTCGGCAACGAAAGATAGGCATCACAGCTGATATCAAAAAGGCATATTTACAGATAAGTGTACACCCAGAGGAGAGAGACTACCTGAAGTTCCTGTGGTATGGTAATAATAGTGAGAAAGACCTACAAGTCCTTCGTCATGCCAGAGTGGTGTTCGGTGTTACCAGTAGCCCGTTTCTTCTTGGAGCAGTAATTGGCTACCACCTGGACAAATATATGGAATCAACTGATCCAAAGGAGGCTAAAATTGCATCATCATTGAAGAACAATTTTTATGTTGACAATCTGGTGACAAGCCTCGATCGAGCAGAAGAAGTTGAGGAATTCGTTTACCTTTCAAGGACTATCATGGCGAGGGCCGGGTTCGACCTTCGGGGATGGGAGTCAACCGGAGACGGATCTTCTCAGGAGTCTTCACTGCTTGGCATTAGGTGGAATCGCCAAGACGATACTCTGAAGATCAATATGGATTGGTGGGAGAGATCGTGTGAAATAGGAGATTTGACGAAGAGGACTATTCTTTCAATAATCCACCGCATTTTCGATCCGATTGGACTAACCATTCCAGTAACGATTAGGCTGAAACTGTTAATTCAAGAGTTATGGACCAGAAAGTTGGGATGGGACGAGCCTATCGACAAAGATACTCGACGGCGGTTGGAGAAGTGGCTAAAGGACTTGCCTCACTTAAGAGAAATTGAGGCGATACGTCACCTTGGCAATGAGGAGGACATCTCACTACACGTATTTTGTGATGGAAGTCAAAACGCATATGCAGCTGTTGTCTTTATCAGGAGCAGTTATCAGGGAGAGGCACATCTTCGGTTAGCAGTAGCTAAAGCAAGAGTAACACCGCTTAAGCCCCTGACCATCCCTCAAGTGGAATTATTAGGAACTCTTATTGGAGCGCGTCTGCTGAAATCAGTTCAAGAAAGTCTAGGTTGGAAAGAAGTAGCTGTTTATTGTTGGACCGACTCAAGTACTGTACTAGCCTGGATTCTTGGCAACGGAGACAAGACAGTATTTGTTAGGAACCGAGTGAAGGAGATAAGGGAGCTCACTGATGCACGAAGCTGGAGACACATACCAGGGGATTTGAACCCCGCAGACCTACCCTCAAGAGGATGTACTGTCGCACAACTAATCGAATCCAAATGGTGGGAAGGGCCTAAGTGGCTTGTTGAAGGAGAAGAAAACTGGCCTGAATCTTCTATACGCTATGAAGTGGTAAACGAACATAACCTTATTGCCATCACTCATAATACGACATGGCTGTATCACCGGTTCAGTAAATATGAACAAATTGTGCGGATGGTGGGATGGATCTACAGATTTCTCAACAACTGTCGACGCAATGAAGTTAAAAGAAGTGGTCCGTTATCGACAAATGAGGTGGCTACAGCCGAAGACAAAATTGTTTTGTTCATTCAAAAAGAGTCCTTCGAATTCCCAGACGATCAGAGACTTAAGAGCTTTGAAGTATTCCAAGATCAAAAGGGCATAATTAGACTCAAGACACGGATAGTCGAACGTGTGGATAAGGGTCCGTTCAAACTACCAGCCGTGCTACCTTCCGAACATCCGTTGGTCAAGAGGTATGCAGAAGAAGTGCATTGTAAAAACAATCACCCCGGTCCAGCAACTCTCCTAGGTTTGTTACGCGAGAGATTCTGGATCCTTAAAGGACGCCAGTTGGCGAAGGGAACAGTCAAGAGATGTGTTGTTTGCCGACGTTTTCAAGCAAAAAACTTAGACACTCAGTCTCCTCCTTTGCCAGATCTTCGAGTTAACGATGCGGCCATATTCGAAGTCATTGGAATAGATTTGGCAGGACCCTTGTATATTCGTGATTCATCGAAGACATGGGTTGCTCTATTCACTTGTGCTTGCTACCGAGCTGTACATCTGGAACTAGTTCCGTCTCTGTCAACTGAAGCATTCATAAGAGCACTGAGGCGTTTTATCGCACGGCGTGGTCGACCTAAAGTGATCATCTGTGATAATGGAACAAATTTTCGAGGAACGTGTAATGCTCTTGAAAGGTTAGACTGGGAGAAAATCGTTACCTACAGCACTGGAGAACGCATAATTTGGAGGTTCAATCCGCCTACGGCGTCGTGGTGGGGAGGCTTATGGGAACGATTGGTGAGCCTGGTGAAGCAAATTTTACGGAAGACATTGGGGAAGGCTTCATTGTCTTGGGATGAGCTTCAGACCATACTTATTGACTGTGAAGCAGTGATTAATGCAAGACCATTGACTTATACGGCAGAAGATAATAGAGATCCTATTCCATTGACCCCATCCATGCTACTGCAAGAAGTACGAGAGACAGGAGTTCCTGACCTGGACTGCATTGAGTCAGCAAGCATCACTCGGAAAATTCGGTATCTGCAAAGACTGAGAGAAGAGCTAAGAAGACGCTTCCGATCAGAATATCTGGGGCAGTTAACCTGGACCAAGCGGCGCGAAACAAGAAAGCCTATAATTGGAGAGGTGGTTATAATAGGATCGGACAATCGGAAGAGAATAGATTGGCCTTTGGCAAGAATTGAGCAGCTCATTCCAGGGCGAGATGGAAGAGTCCGGGTGGTTCAACTAAAGACTAGCAGTGGTACTGTTGTACGTCCTATACAGAGAGTCTACCCCTTGGAGGTCCAGTCCTGCACCGAGAGTTACCAAGAAAAAACCCACTTCATGGACGATGATGACAAGGATGTGTCCAAATCCCCTGAAGAATTGAGGACAAGAGCAGGAAGAAAAGTGGCCCCTCCTAAAAGACTAGATCTTTGATTTCATGTTACAGAGGAGAAGGAATTCAGTTGACATACATTGTACACCTGTTTGACACTTTGATAATTTCCAATTTTGAGAAAATTGTAAATTAGGTGGGAGTATGTTGAGAAAATTGTAAATGTTAAGGTTGGTAACGTTTCGTTCCTATGTACAAAACTCTTTGGTTTTACTATTCTGTGAATTGGTGTTAACATATTTGTTTGTGAATAAAAGTTGGTTAGAAATCCTTGAATCTCAATAAAGTGTTCCAGATAATGTGTAGTTACAACTAAAAGAACAGTAGTTGTGGTAAAGTCAAACTTGACCCCTTTCATTATATAGGCATAATAATAATAATAATAATAATAATAATAATAATAATAATAATAATAATAATTAAGGAATATATAAATGTTGGGTAGGCCTACTTGATACTGACATTGCAAACTGTTACCTGTGGTATATCGACGAGCGATCCCCTTCTTTTAACACACTTTTTTAAACTCCCACTACCATTTCTTACAAACACTACCACACCAGTTTTGAGACATTTTTTGAAATTATGCCGCTTTCATCGATAAAGAATTCATTGCCAATGTTCCTTTGGTCAAACCTGCAGGAACATACTCAGCGTGTTCAAAGGACAGCCTAGACCAGTGTTCCACCTCGTTGCGTAGTTGCTAGCATTCTTATCTGTCACCACGGGAGGCCGGGTTCGATTCGTGGCTCTGCCAAGAAATTCAATTCTGGTCTGAGGGCTGGAACAGGGTACACTCAGCCTCGAGAGGCGAAACTGAGAAGAGGCGGGTTCGATTCCTACCCCAGCCATCCTTGAAGTGGTTTTCCGTGGTTTCCCACTTCCACTTCATGCAAATGCCAGGATGGTACTGTGCCCATAAATCCGGAAAGTAGCCTGTTGGAATATCCGTTGCTCCAGCTGGATTGCCTATTTCTAACAGCACCGGCCAATTACTACTTTAGAAATCGCTCCAACATGGTCTTCAGGGATTTACATACAGCAGTTACAAGAATATTGTGGATCAACAACACACTACACGGGGCACACTTACCTTTACTTACGTTCTCGGGGATTGGGAACTCTGCTTCGCCTACAATACATCCGCAATACTCTAATCCTTATATTTAAAATGAATCACACATCAACACCGACAGATAACGAACTGAATAAATTTATTAACAATAGTAAACTAACCTAACAACAAAAAGAAATAAAACCATACAATCATTCATACTTCTTTTCTACAACACATCTTACTACAATGCTGTGTAAAAATATGAGCATAAAAGCCTTGGCAGGTTTAGGCCTACACTACGTAAAAAAGGAAAAACGTTTAAGGAAGGCTCTTACATTCATGGCATTCCTGGGAACAGGTCACCTTCATTGGCACGCGTCTGAAAACGCGCGTGCACTGGCTTGCTCCATGAATGAGCGATAGCACAGCGTTGAGCTCGGAACTATATACATTTCATACAAGGCTGTGAGTCGCCAATGGTTCACATTATATCACACTCAGGGGCGGATCTAGGGGAGGGCGAGGAGGGCGACCGCCCAGGACCCCGCGCCATTGATCTTTTTAAATTTAATTAATTAATTAATTAATTATACTTTTCAAACTTTTCAAACTATATGATAATTCAGTTTCTTTTCAGTGAAATAATAGAAAACTTCAGCCGGAAATAAGGTGGCAAAGTAATATTTTAATATTTAATAGTTTACATAATCTTCTTCAAGGGGATTTAAAGGTTTCTTTCATATTATTAAAAAAATGTGCTGTAGTGTATTCAAAATATTGCACCTATTCTTTATTTTATTATTATTACAAAACTACTTTCCATTTGATTTGATATTTCTTTATTTCCTATTGTGGGCCCCACCTTATTATATCGCCCAGGGCCCCGCAAGGCTTGGATCCTCCACTAGCTGACACTAAGCTCTCCACTCCTAACGGTGAATCATTCTGTCTGGCCTGCATTGAGACTGCCTTGTGTGCGTTTAAAATACACGTAAAATTAACATTCAGATCTTACAAAAATGCTCATAACTTCTATGTTCCTTTAACAATCATTCTAGAATTTTCATACAATCTTTCATTCGCACCCCGAAATTGTTCTAGACCAATTCCGTTCAACAATTACTCTTAACAGTGGGCAATCATTCATACAAAAACATCCGCTCACAAAACACACGCTAATCCAAAACATTCGATTAATAAACCCTACCCAAAATTATTTAACTAATTAAATCATTTCCGAAAAATATTTACATGTAATTTGTTCATAATAATAAGCACTATTTAACGTTGTTAACACGTTACTTTCGAGATTCTGGATTCTCGGTTACAATACAACTCTCAATTAATTATTTATACTGTTTTTCCACGTAATCATTTTCTAACACTCCGTAGTTTCCATATACTGCTCACACATCGTCTTATATAGGTTTCCTTACATTGTCGGTCTAATGCAGTCGACTGATAAATGTTAACTGTACGTGATTACATTACTTCGGGTTTAATAAATTATAATATTGTTATCATTGACATGAGTAGACAATCGTTCTCTAATTGTATTTCCGCTAAAACCCTTCTGTCAGCACAGCTAAAACGTTACTTCAAATGAACTGGACTACTTGTATACAACGACTCTTATCATGATCCATGCCTTTCTTATCAAAGAACAATACTACTTTGACTTCCTTTAAAATGCGGAACTTCCTTCGCAAGAGCGCTCCATAGCTCTACAAATCCTCATATAACAATATATATGGCATAAACAATTATCATCCACTATGTTAAACAGTAACCAAAACGGACTAATTGTTATTAACATTTCTTCTGTAGGAACTTTTCTCAAATAAAGGCATGACCCTCAGTATCGTTTCACATGACTACTGATCTACAATTATACATACTTAAGTTCTTCAAACGAAACTTCCAATCGTAATGAACGATATTAGACTGTCGTGATTGACCTCCTAAAGTTTACTCCATAAAAGATAATTAACTGTTAACTTGTCTGTCGCAAATACAGGTAATAAAAATAATACTCCTGTCTCATCTCAGTTATCAAGCTTTAAAATGTATATCGTTGTAATATCAAGTCTACATAATGACGTGATATTACACAAATAGTGTAAAATAGCACACATGTTATTTATAGTGTCAAATAGAATTCAATCTTGACCGGGATAAACTAGCTTTGAATTCCTAGCCAAAGATTTGAATAATCTTCTATCAAAAGATATTTCCTCCAACATATTAAATGAACAAAGCTCTCAGCTTTACAAATAATAAAAAGGTTTGTCAATGTCGTAATGTTTTTCCACTCTACACAAAGAATGTTTATAGGGATTAAGACTTCGGTCTTATCAAACGACTAGTATTTCTTAGATCGTCGACAGTTTATGTACAATAATGATATAACATTACCATTCGATGTTTCTTCTGTTCTTGAAGTTTGATGTCGTTACATTAAAGTGCTCAAATGAAATTTAATAAGAATTTAATTTGAAGCTATGACACAATGTCAGAATACTTGGTTTAAATCAAATGATTAAAATTCGAGAGTCGAAACGACTAGTCTTCTATAAGGCACTACTGTATGATTCCTCAAACAAAATTTTTTAATATCAGTTCAACAACTGATCCGTAGAATAAAATTGAAAAATAGATGAAAGGCAATCATCTCCTAAATAATCTTGGTGCATAAAAATCTTAGCACACATCTGAAGTGTAAAATAAATGAGAACACTGAAATACATGAAATGTGAAAACATGGAGTAAGATCGTTGGCTCAGGATGTCACTAATAAAGCTCTATACTAAAAATAAGAGACACAGCTACCTTATTTGGACGAAAACTTGAAGATCAATGTAAGTATTCACACAATGCTTTAGATGTTTCCTCATTTCAAGATACTGAGAGGGATCTGCATTCGAACCTCGGATCTGCGACCTCAGAGATAGGAAAAACGCTCCCTCTCCGGAATTCACCAACATTCGCCTGGGCTCGAACGACATCCTTCTGGCAAATTCTTATATTGTTGCTGGGCTACCCCTAGCATCTTGAAAAATCTCATCTGTAGAATCTTCATTCTCCGTCGCAAATATATATCAGCCTCATCATTGGAAAATAATTTATAGAAATAGTCATATGGATGGTGAATGAAATATTTCTATTGCTAATTGATGTTACATTAGTGTTCGAAGACTGACGAAAATGTACAAGATGGACGGTGCACTACGTCTGTATTCAAGAATACGTCGTCTAACGAAGTTCCATCGTTGTATCTTAACTTCTGTTATCGAATATGTCTCTGGCGCATGACTATTTAGTTCATCATATCAACAATGTTAATTATGTTGAATGAAACCATATGAAGAATAATGATAGTCATTATGATAATGTTTATTTGCTGCGCCAATGTTAAAAGTTCTCCACTACTGTTCACTTGAACTGCGTTCGCCAACTTTACGTTGCAATCTAAAGTGATATTCAGCTTTATTTCCAACATATTTGAAAATCTGTCTTAACAGGCTTATATTGTCGAAACGGTAAATTTTAGAACGCTCGACTTTCAGCAGAATGTAGTATTCGACCTGTTCTTTATATATATTCACTTAGTTGAACTTAAAATTAATTATATAAGAGATATACTAATTTCAATGTTCCTCACAACTTCACTTAAAATGGAAGTGCGGTAATCTCCAACGTTCTACCTTATTAACCTAGCGTCTCCACAAGTCGACAGTCGTCGCACTCGGACAAAGCTTTGGGATCTCCGTTAACCCAGTAAAAACACTTCCTCACTCTTCAAAGACTGCTGGAATAAGAACCTCGATCCTTGGATCCCCCTCTCCAAGTCGAAATTTTGGCGGCCATATCAATCTCCCACCATAATTTTAGCGCGTAGATTACTAATGCTTATTACTGCGTAGATTAACCGATCTGCTGTTTTTAAAGTATCAGACATAATTTCGTTTACTATTCTCTGCATTACCAAATAAGAAAATCTTCTTCCAAGGGCCTAAATGCATAATTTCACCAAATTATGTAGTTGAAGTTGATCCCGTCTTCAATAAGACCTCTTCTCATTGGCTCTGGGCTGGGATCCAATAGCATAATTTATAACAATATTTATAATATTAATTTCCAAACTCACTGTTGCTATGCCAATTTCAGCCTTCTAGAAGCATCTATTGTGCAATATATCACGTGATCGGGCTCTCCCACGGCCTCGAGCTTGTAACACTACCCTCCTGTGTCACACTTCCAGAATTTATATTTGCTGGTTAAATTTTATCATGGGGACGGAAAATACTCTCATTTTGTCCCAGAATAATTCAATTTTCAGGGGCAGCACCACGACCACTTCCTACTTCAATTACAAATACACACACCCAAGTACACGGGGCTACATGACCACACTGTCGCAAAATCCCTAAAAGATTCAACAAAAACAACGGGAGCGAATCGGCCTGCTTAGCTTGGCCGTGAAGGCAGGGGAAATGGACGTGGATCAAGGTTAATAGAAGACAGTTTAACTCGTAACTTGCCTGCCTCTAGCAGCAGGGTGGGGGATAACGCGTAATCGTGTCAGCTGAAGAATCCTGTCTCCATCTGCGAGCACAGAGAGTTGACAGAGGATTGGACATGTGTTGTGTACTTGTTTGTCAATATTTCTTTTTTGTTGACGTATGGATTGTGTTACTTGGCTTACTTTACTTTGATACACCAATTAAATCAAATTGCTTAGAGAATCTCTCTTCTCAAATAAGAACAATAGGAGGACTCCATGACTATCCTTTGCTCTTAATTGCACTCTAGAGATTACGGATGATATTGCTGGGGGAAAAGTCTCGGTATTGTACACAACAATAGAGATATTGTGAATGTGAGCGACCAATTTAGCGAGTTCTTGTTAGCAAATATCTAGAAACAGACGGAATAAAGGAGCCTGAAATAAGTGGATACTTTCTGAATCAAGAAAATGAAGGTGCAGAGATCCTCTCTTGAATGACATAATGGAGCAAATTAACATCTGTCTTTCATAATTCTACTCCAGAAAACCTCAAGGAAACATTACCGTAGAGGCCAAAACAACGGGGTGCTCGTTCTGTCCACCATGTTTCTACTGATCAACTGATAATATGTGAGTGGAGATATTGTATTCGTTCTCACGAATCTTTATGGAACCGAATTTAGTTAGCTAATAGTTCTTCAGAGAAAAGCAGGGGAAGTTGGGCTAGAAGTGAATGATGAAAAAAACAAAATTCTTGAAGTTAGAGAGAAATTACAAGACAAGACGACATGGAACTTTACAAATTGATAACCATGTGTTTGAAGAAGTAGACGAGTTCAAATACCTGGGGACACTAATAAACAATAGAAAAGAAGAAGAACAGAAGATAGAAGCGAGGATTAAAGCTGCATCCAGAGCATCATATTCAGTTAACAAACTACTCAGATCCAAATTATTATCAAGAGGGACCAAAATACGAATTTATAAAACTATAATTAGGCCAGTATTACTCTATGGCGCAGAAACATGGAGATTAAGCAAATGCACAGAAAGAAAGATAAAGGTTTTTGAAAATAAAATCCTCAGAAAGATTTTCGGACCAATTTTTGAAGCAGGTGAGTGGGGAAGGGGCTACTTGACGAGGCCAAGAACCCACTACGGCTTGTGGAGCCAGGAGAGTAAGTAAGTAATATAATTATTACGAGTACTGATATTATTAACCGGCCACGGTGGCCGAGAATAGAACGCGCAAGCTCATGCCTTGCTGGCATCGGGAAAGCTACGGTTTGAATTGCACCTCGGCCGTCCTGGAAATGGTTTCATGGTTGCCCATTTTCGGCAAATGCCGAGAAGGTTCCTATCAACAGGTCCACGACTGACTTCCTTCCAAAATCCCTTCCCTGAGCCTTCTTTAATTAGACCCAAATTAGCGGTCGACTGGGTGATCGGCCTGCCACCATCCCCAATTGTATCTGCTGACAAGGCATGTTCAGCTCCCAGACACCATCTTTGCGACGGTAAAGGAATGATCCTTCGCAGAGTCCGTGGGTGAAATCGAGCTGGGAGGATGAGCGATAAAGAAATATAGCCTACAAGTATTATTATCTAATATTATCAGTCAGTTTTATGAAACATGGCCCAAAAGGCTGAAACTGGATACCTAAGCCTTGTGAGATAACATTGAGAAGAGTTGGGTTCGATTCACCAATCAGCCATCCTGAAAGTGGTTTTCCGTGGTTTCCTACTTTTACTCCAGGCAATTGCCGGGAGGTTGGTATCTTAAGGCCAAGGTTGCCTCCCTTCAAATCCTCGCCTGAATTACAAACACAGCCACCACATTAACGCAGGTTATCAGACAAATTCTCCACACACACAAGTGCACGGGGCTAAATGACCACGATGTCCAAGCCCCTCAAATGAATGAACAACAACCTAATTCACAAAATACTCGACACTCAACTATCGAACTGCAGTTAATTCAGTAAAAGTTGAGATTTATGTAATAAAATCCCGGGTACGGTTTTAATAATTAAGGAAGCTGAAGCAAACCTGTGCGATCAAGTTACCTCCTCTGGATGAAGAGTTTGTTGGTGTTGCTTACTTTAGGGGATGCGACTGTGTGTGTGTGTGTGGAATTTGAGTGATAACCTACATTACCTACCATTATAGAATCAATAACATTGCCTCTGGTTGTGACTTATGTGCCTTTATAAATTGGGATTGGGAAGGAGGCGACCGTGGCCTTACGTTAGGAACCATCCCAGCATTTGTCTGGAGTAGAAGTAGGAAACCATGGAAAACTATTTCCGGGATGGCTCAGGTGGGAATCGAATCCTCCTCTTCTCAGTTTTGCCTCACGAGACTGAGTGCACCCCGTTCCGGCCCTCACACCAGAATTAAAATTTCTTGGCAGAGTCGGGACTCGAACACGGACTTCCGGGATGACAACCAAGAACGCTAGCCGCTACACCACGAGGTGGTCTGGATGAAGAGCAATTGACAGCCCGCTAATAAATATCATAAACTAGGTTCTGTAGATGTCACGTATTGACCTAATAACACTGTTCTTAACATTCACTAATAATTCATCGATTACAATTTGGCTTTACTCTATAAACACAGCACAAACCCACATGAATCTATTCCTGACATTCCACTACTTTCAGATGAATCGATATGGGACTCGCTGACACAGTTACTGTCGCCTGTAACCTGATTAACTAGCTGTTTGATTGTGTTAACTGTTATTCCTTTCTATTTGAAACAAGTGTTTTCAATACCTTCCGCGTGCTTGCACACTTTCTACCAGTCCCGCGGCGTAGTCGTGCTTGTGAAATCGTGCACCACGGCCGCGACGGAAACTGCAGAAAACAAATTTTACATACACTTTGAAACCCTGCTGGTAACACTGTCCACTTGATATTTTGGACAACGCTCTCCATTCCCTACATTTCGAATAGCAGACAAAATTAACTTGAAAACCACGTATTATGGCCCTAGAAGCATTCATTTCCGTAGTAGTGTAACTGTAAGAGTATTTTAATATTGGCAATTCGGGCTGCATCACGTCGCCCCTACCAGTGTTCTGGTGCAGAATTGCGAAAATAGTTAAATCTTGCGCAGCTTATAAATTGCAGTCACGGGGAGTAATTAGTGCAACAAGATTTCTTAGGCCCCTTAAAGCATCATGAAAATATTATACCTCTGTATCAGTGCAATGGTTTTGGTGCATTACATTGGGGTTATCAGCTGCAATAAGAGTTAGTGCTTTCAAATTTACCTTCATTTATTCAGAACAGTTATAGGCCCTATGCAGTGTCTTTTATTTCACTCACTTCTCTTTTTAATCATTTTTTTAATTCGTTTGTAAATTACATGTGTCAGTGCTGTAGTTAGTAAATAGCCGTTACGTCCATTATACTGTACTACTTTTCACCCCCACTACAACCACTACCATCACCACCACCACAATTTTTTTCTGTTAGTTTATGTTTCATGTGCCAGTTCTTTAGTAGTATTCATTATCATCCTTAAAACAAATAAATCCACCAGGCGAAGCCGAGCACTACTGCTAGTATCTTTATACAAGCCTAAATATACTGACGTCTAATTTAATGGAATTTTATGAAAACTTAAAAATGGAATCTGTGCGATTTAAATAAAATCTCGTTTTCATTTCTCGTGTAGTAAGTAAGACCAGTAGGATACATGAAAGTAGGCTATTTAGTTCTTCATGGAACTATTTGCCTCTCTTTTCGTTAGATGAGTTGACTTTACTTTAGAAGATGTAGGTCTATAAGGCAACTGAACATTTCATGCCAATATACAGTACAGTATATTACTGTATTTTCCTGATAGGAGGCACCTTGGTTTAGACACTGACAAGTTGAGTGACACAATTGGATAAGTGGATAATCTCATGATTGCAGGTTCTATCCTTGCTCTGAACGATAGCTTTCAAGAGTGATTAAGTGTGACTATTTAATTTCATTTTGATTTACTGATTCCATAATTCTTTTCATTCAAGCGGTTTAATAGAATCATTTGTGTTATGCCTGAAGTGTGCAAGAGAATGCCAGGTTCAAAACTATATCACAAATATAACTTGATTCAATTAGTAAGATCTGAGATCGTTTTGGTTTTTTCATCACAAGAATTCAAGCCAATGAATCAGCGCAATTATTAAAAACTCTGCTCAGTATAGCCGATTGTGAATGGCTCCACCGCAGGTCCGGTAGAAATAGAATGTGTTTCCAATATTTACCCAGGTGTTTCCTGGATGACACAATAGACTATACCAGATATGTTTGCACATTCTGAGTCAGTGATAAATGAATGAAGCCTACTCATATTTTGAAACTGAGGCCAAATGTATTATCCATGAGTGTGTTTAAATGTTTTATATTCATGAAGGTTTCATAGACTCTCCTAATTATACCATAGACTCATTAATCTCCTGCAGCTGTAATAATGTATATTTTGCATGTGAAATTATGTATGTTTCAAGTCACTCCAAGCCATGCTATAGCACTTGTACCCCTATAAGTACCAACATATTGTGTGTGTCAATATCTGCTGTCATGTTTCCTTGTGTGGGAAAGGGGGATTAAACCAGGCGATTGTGAACTATTTCATTCCTTGAGGACTTGCTGGAGTGCGTGACCTTGTTTCATAATTGACAGTAATGTTTGGATTGCATCAATTTTTATCTTGAGAGTGCCATATTTATACTCTGCACCTCATTTACCAGTAGGAAGGACCTTCAACTCAAGATTGGAAAGGGATGTGAATTACCTGTTATTTGTCAAGCTAATGATGTAAGTTGATTGAAACTCCAATTGAGCTTTCATTGTCACTCAACTGGTTTAAACGTTTTACAAACACTAAAAGGCACTATTGTAGTTGAGCACATGTCCACAACTGAGACTTACCGAAGTTTGATGACACTGAGCCCACTGAGTTGACGGCCACAAACGATGTAGAGAAGTAAGCATCCTGTGTCACAGATTTAACATAGAGGGGTGAAGCTTGAGGACTTTTGCCCACGGCTTGGCGTAAGTCTGCTGCAGATGCATTGAACACAGCCCGTACTCCCAGCTGGCGAAGGAAAGGTGCAAGGTCGAGTCCACTGCTGAGTACTGTGAGTTGTGGCAGAGACACCTCCGTCTCCGCAAAGGTGAGCCAGTGCACCAGGTGGTGAAACGACACACCAGATAGTTTGACTAGAAGTTCATCCATGGCATCAGAGGAGTCGGGGACTAGGAGGAGCAAGTTCACCGATCCCACCTGTGGAACAATGGTACACACTGAGTTGTTTGAAACTCACTCAAGAGTGACTCCATATCAGACAACATAAAATTAAGTATATGACATATACAGATGATACTCAAGCAATAAAGATGTCTTTCACGACAATACATCTGGCTTGGAACTGCCACTTACACAACGAAAGCGTATGTATATACGCATTGTATCCGTTCAATCAAGTGCTGATTGATCATAAGACATAGATAATGCACGAGGCGAGATTCGAGCGGAAATAGCGCGGACCGATTGTGTCTTCATTCTATAGGCCTACGTCACGCTCAGGCGATTGTTGAATTTCAAGAGGTGACAGGAGCGCTAGCGGATGAAGTGTCCGGAAATCTAATTCGAGTATTGATCGCCTGATTAATGCTATCGACATTACTGAAAACATGCTTACAAGATCACACACACTACACTTATTGTTATTGATGGAGTTCACTAGTGTAGTCAAGAAGAAGCGAATACTCCCATTCGCACACAGGTTTCGCGTGAGTTCTGCTTTAGACGCCGAATCGATACACCAATCTTCGAATCCTACTGTAGTTGCAGTAAATGAGTGAAAGTGAAATAGCCTACACTTTGGCGTAATATTTTTGGAGAGGTACCAGGGAAGATCATGTAATGTGAAACGTAAGCACGGAACACGGACTAGTATTTTTGAACTGTGAGTGAAAGGGCGCAATTTTACAATAGCGAGCCGGAGTGTCGTCGCTGGTACACATTCAGTAAGCTTGATTGAAGCCACAAGGCTAGTGAATTTTAGTGCGGAACATGCAATCAGACTGCCTATATTTAAAGAGACACGCACCTGTAGAAGCATATTATTACGTGGCACGAACAATAAATTAGGCTGAAATTCTGCTTTCAAGCGAACTAATGGATTGAAGGATTTGTGATGAGAGGAGAAATGGACTGTTTGTTTGGTAGACTGGAGTTGGACTTGATAGTACACACATCAAAAAAAGTTTTGCATCACCTCGGTTCCCAGATCTCCGGCATATAGACGTTGACTGTGTATATTGTATCCAAGATACAGTCCCTTTGACTGTTCATAGATGTCACTAAAACTGCTCAAAGATGTAAACAAACATGCATGAGCAGGGCCTATTAGACGGAGGGGGTACGACAGCCGATCAGTTCCAGTCATTCCACCAGGACGAAGGTACGCTGCTCATGTTGTCTGTAGTTCTACCATGCCTAGAAGGTCAATACCGCAGTTCGATCGCGTCCGCATTGTTACTTTGTGTCAAGAAGGGCTCTCAACAAGGGAAGTTTCCAGGCGTCTCAGAGTGAACCAAAGCGATGTTGTTCGGACATGGAGGAGGTACAGAGATACAGGAACTGTCGATGACAGGCCTCGCTCAGGCCGCCCAAGGGCTACTACTGTAGTGGATGACCGCTACTTACGGATTGCCGCTCGGAGGAACCCTGACAGCAATGCCACCATGTTGAATAATGCGTTTCGTTCAGCCACAGGACGTCGTGTTTCAACTCAAACTGTGCGCAATAGGCTGCATGATGCGCAACTTCACTCCCCACGTCCATGGCGAGGTCCAGCTTTGCAACCCCGACACCATGCAGCGCGGTACAGATGGGCCCAACAACATGCTGAATGGACCCCACGGAATTGGCATCACGTTCTCTTCACCGATGAGTGTCGCATATGCCTTCAACCAGACAATCGTCGGAGACGTGTTTGGAGGCACCCTGGTCAGGCTGAACGTCTTAGACACACTGTCCAGCGAGTGCAGCAAGGTGGTGGTTCCCTGATGTTTTGGGGTGGCATTATGTGGGGCCGACGTACGCCACTGGTGGTCATGGAAGGCTCCGAAACGGCTTTACGATACCTGAATGACATCCTCCGACCCATAGTGCAACCATATCGGCAGAATATTGGAGAGGCATTTGTCTTCATGGACGACAATTCTCGACCTCATCGTGCACATCTTGTGAATGCGTTCCTTCAAGATAACTACATCGCTCGACTACAGTGGCCAGCATGTTCGCCAGACATGAACCCTATCGAACATGCCTGGGATATGTTGAAAAGGGCTGTTTATGGACGTCTTGACCCACCAACCACTCTGAGAGATTTACGCCGAATTGTCGTTGAGGAGTGGGACAATTTGGACCAACAGTGTCTTGATGAACTTGTGGATAGTATGCCACGACGAATACAGGCATGCATCAATGCAAGAGGACGTGCTATTGGGTATTAGAGGTAGTGGTGTGTACTGCAATCTGGACCACAAATGCTGAAAGTCTAGCTGTATGATGGTACAACATGCAATGTGTGGGTCTCATGAGCAATAAAACGAGCTGAAATGTTGTTTGTGTTGATCTCTATTCCCTTTGTATTTAAAGGTTCCGGAACTCTTGGAACCGAGGTGATGCAAAACTTTTTTTGATGTGTGTAGAATCCAGTATAAGTTAATGATAGACTAAATTCCAACACGTGAGTTTCGCTGTCCACCCCGGCTTTTCTGAATTGCGTCTGGGACCTGCCGCCCATGAGCCTTCTGCTTGCGCTGGGTGAACCGTTAAAGATACCGAGGGAAGCCGCCCAGGGCGGGTTGCTAGTCTTGTATATATTTACTAAGCATATTAGCGATTGGACAAAACTGTTTTGAAAATGCTCCCTTCATCACAAACCTGAAACCTCCCCAGGAACTTGGCAACGTTGCACCTAATTACGCTATTACATTCTCATGTCGTCGATCATTTGCGTCTTCATAAATTATATAAATTAATGTTAGGTGTGATTCTCTTCGTCAGTATATCATTTAAGGTCATCTCAATAACCTTTTAATTAATATCTGTTTTATGGTTTAATTTTGATTTTAATTTCCAAATATGAATAATTTATAAAATATAATTAACTTCTTTTTCGTGAACGGCCAAGGCGAAAGCGCAGGCGCTCGCTACAATGCTACCATATGGAGTCAATACCACGCTGCTAAGATCCAATAAGTTAACGAAGACATGGCATCAACGTTTTTAGTTTAAAATTTGTAGGAATTATTCAGTTTTCTCATTCGAGAAATTATAAGCGAGCAGGATGACACCGAAAGAATAATCGAAGTTGAGGGAGGAAAGAAGGTACAAGAAGGCCAACGGAAGAACTATGGTGAAGGGTGTGTATGTGAGTTTGGAGCACGCGTATAGTACAGTATTTTAGTGAAACTACTAAATACCTGGATAATATTCAGGATGGGTCAGAAATTAAATTATTTACCGTCACTATTTTGGTAACATTGAAAAGTTGTTTTATGAGATCATTGAGTAGCGATCGATATCGTCAAGAAATAATGCACGACAGTCATATTTGAGGAGCATTGTTTCAAAACATATTATGCTATATGTCAGTAAGATGCACTTCTAAAGAGCAGATGCATATCAAATTGAACCTTATTGACATACGAACATAATAATGCGTTTTGAAACAATGCTCCTCATTTGGATACATATGGCATTTGATGTTTTCAATAACGTCATTGCTGCCAATTGGAACTAACAATAAGACGCTATTTTCCCAGTACACTTCGAAGCTCCGATACCATTCACCATAACAATAAGAATCATGAAATATCAATATAATTCGCTAGGTAAAGCATTTTTCAAACAGTGGCTCCAAAATTAAGTACCGTACCGGCATAGTTTGTTTTTGAAATTTCCAGGTTAACTTAACTTGAAAACCTCTCTAGGGATAAACAGTAAAATCTGTTACACGTGAATCTACATTACCTTAAGTAATGTGGCATTATTGTAGAAATTTGGTCTGAAAAATAGGTGTAATTGACATCTTGAAGATAGGAAGCTCAATAACTCAACGTCTATGAAAGCTAGTGACGAGACTTGCTAAGTATGTTCATTACTTATCAGGGATTTATTGTGATAGCGTTAAAGGGTTCAAAAGGTAATACTTTAGGGATGGAGAATGTGCATAATATTTATACAAACAAAAAATCGATAAATTGAAATGTTATTGAGCATTTTCTACAAAACCTGGTACCAAAGGAGTCTCAAAAGAGGAGCTGTCAAAATAACTAGAAATTGCCAACTTGAAGATATAGGGAGTCATAATCAAATATACTCTTAGCACCGTAGGCTGATTATATGCTGTATAAGATCTTTCCTCCATAATGACGTAAGTGGATTCTTCCAGTTATCATGGTTATAAATAGAGACGATACAGCAATATTATTAATCCAGGAGGGCCACAATCCACTGTGGTAGCATGGATTAAAGATCGTGACCTCTATCATAGTGTCCGTAAATTAATCTAGGGAACCTTCTTAAAACTGGCTCAGGCTAGTGTGTCAATATTGGAATGAACACAGTATAAGCCGCCTATGGCGATGGAACATGTCGTGGAACATGAACACACATTTCGTTAATTCTAGGGTTGCCATAATTTTGGAAAGCAAATACGAACAAGAAGCAAAACAAATCTTAATGAACCAATTTACAGTAATGTATAATGTTTTCATTGTCTTAATGACCTTTCTAAAGCAAAGTATTTTACCACTTAGATGCTTTCAGTTTGGTTTGGTCTGATGAGATCTCCTGATGATCACATACTGGATCATAATATTGGTTGAACAAACTAAGATTGTGTGCATGCTACTCAGCAGCAATACGAGATTCTAGAGTAAGGTCACTCACCTCCAGTAACAGTTTAATGGCTTGGCAGTTGAGATGGTCCACACACACCTTGGTACGGATCACAGATCATATTGCATTGATTGTTCTAATTCACTCACCTGCAGCAGCTGCTCGGTGGCATGGTTAATGAGATGGTCCCATCAACCTCCTGAGGGATCCTGAAAAACTGGCTGATCTAACATCATGAGTAAGGTAACGCACCTCCAACAGAAGCTCGATAGCCTGCCTGTTGAGATGGTGCTTACACCGATCTGAGGTATCATGGAGAACTGGCTGATCTAACATCATGAGTAAGGTAACTCACCTCCAGCAGAAGCTCGATGGCCTGGCTGTTGAGATGGTCCACTCGGCCAGAGCGGAACACTCCCACCTGAGGAATCATGGGCACTGTTACGCTCTGCGTGGGAGTACGGTGGAAGGCCGCTGCAGCCTGATGAGACAGAAATGTGAATACGCCCAGCCGCTGGTAGTCCTTCCAGTGGCTCATCACACCCGAGTCACTGCGGAGCTCCAATACTTGGCCTGCTGGCTGGACACCTGCAACAGAGCAGATAGTCCGCACATAGGATCACTTGGCTGAGAGAGGTGAATACCCACAGTCGATGGTAGTCCTTCCAGTGGCTCATCACACCAGACTCACTGCGGAGCTCCAATACTTGGCCTGCTGGTTGGACACCTGCAACAGAGCAGATAGTCCTCACATAGGAACACTCGACTGAGAAAGGTGAATAATCCCAGTCGATGGTAGTCATTCCAGTGGGGGCCCAAAGTTGCAGGTTCGTATCCTGGCGCAGTCAGCTGGCATTTGAGGGTGTGCAAATGCGAGGGAGCCGTGTCAGTAGATTTACTGGCACGTTAAGGATCCCCTTCGGGGCAAAATTCCGGCACCCCGGCGTCTCTAAAAGCCGCAGTAGTTAAAAGGGACGTAAAACCAATAACATTATTATTATTATTATTATTATTATTATCATTCCAGTGGCTCATCACACCCAAAACTCTGCGAACACTTGGCCTGTTCGCTGGACACCTGCAACAGAGCACATTGTGGCTGGGAAAGTCACACTGCGGTTATGTCTATATGCCTAGAAGCTTGAATGGACGTCCGAATATGGGGTGGGGCGTTGAGTTAACTTGTGTTCTTTAATAGATTGTAATGAGTATGTGTTGTATGAAAATTATTTCCCCATGATGAGCGCGCCTAAGACAATAATGACAGAGAAACATTTCAAGGGATTAGCATTTGAAATATTGTGAAATGGATATTTCGTCGAAAGTATTTAGTAGTTTTGAAAAATACTGTGCTGTACACGTGCTCCAAACTCAGTCATCTTTTGTTTGTATAGTACACACGTGCTAGAAACTTACAGTCAGCTTTGTTTGTATATTACACACGTGCTCCAAACTCACAGTCATCCTTTGTTTGTATTGTCCCCGATGTGCCATGTGTCAAGATGTCAGAACGCACCACGTGATCTAAAGGGTGGACAGATGACGTACATGATTGCTTGAGACGTCACTGCCATGGCCACATTGATTCCAAGATGTCCAGAAACCTTGAAGTATGAAAGGATATAAGGTTCATAATTTTACAATTTATTATCTGAGGATTTGTGAAAGAGTCTCGAATGGCGTAGTAACGTATGGGACCGGTAAGGGAAGAAGAAGACCACGTGATCAAGAAGGACTCTGTAGAGGGCTCCGTACGAAGAAAGCGAGCTTTGGAGGGGAGCAGATGACTTGAGGTCAGCCACTTGCTTTCTATACGCCGACTAGTCAATACAGTTCCGCGAGCGCGCATGAATCATACTCAACTACAGTCTAGTGGCGAATGACTGACCGCATACTGCTCGCGTCTAAGCTCTGTGAACTTGCGGGATGAAGGACAGAGGCAGGGTAGGAGCAGGCGAGAATTGACAAGCCTGTCGATAGCCCGCCGTGTTACCTGACATTCTCGTCTATTCCAATACTGCTAACATAGGGTCTTTTCTGAAACCAGTGTAGCGTTAGAAATGAGTGAGTGAGTCACCGACGAATGTATTTGCTTCTGTTACTACGCAAGGACCGAGAAACCTCATCACTCGTCACCACCACTACTCATAGTCTGCGATGCACATTCCTCTCAGGTCCACGCAGCTTAGACCCGAGCAGTAGCTGTGCCAGCATGGCAAAAATACGGTATTCAAAGTGATTTATACAATCAGCCAGAACAAGTTATAGCACAGACAGTTTACGCAGTACAATGAGGTTTCATATTTCATAAGTGCGGACAATACGTGTGCGGTAACAGCCTATATGTTTTCACGAGGATACAATACCGTAGGAAATGCTGTTAGAGCTAGGCTGGACAATGCAATTCAATGATATCACTGAATTTGTAAGCTGCTTGAAGTGAGACTCTGTTTACGGAAAGGCGAGGTCATTGTGCCGAGCGACAGTATGCGAGCCAAGGCCATCCGCTTGGGACGTGCTCAACACACAGGTGTTTCGAGGCCACGTTTGAGACTGCAAACTCACGGGATGTTACGTACGAACTTTGCGTTTTGGAACAGCTCTAGTTCGAGAACCAAAAGGTTTGTCAAAGTGCGGTTTGCGCGATTGTATCCAGAAACTTATAAACTGTCATATTAGATGGGCGGAAATTTTTGTGAAATTTTGGACATGATGGTCATCAGACCAGGCATCTATCCGTATCTTGCGAAGAACTTCCAATACCGTAGGATGGCGCGCTAAGAAACACGCGACATGGGAGATTTAGGAGGCGGCTGACGTTCCTGGAGACGGGCATGGAGGCCCACAGTCAATCGCAAGTCGGCCAGGAGGCTTGGAGATGGGTCAAGACCCAAATGGCGAGAACGATGGGAGTCGCCATTGGTCCTACAGGAACTCCATACTTCTTCAAGAAGAATCCTAAGGTACAGATGACATCACCATGATTCTAAATAGCTAGAATTTTAAGTTAAGTAGATTTTAGTGGTTTGGACAGCACTCATCAAATTCTATTGCGATAATTTAAGGGGATCTATAGTCATTAATTAGGCGGTGACATTGAAACATTTTTTTCTTACGTTTTCTAGAGAAACAACTGGTTCTTTCAGATATAGTGGATATAATTCTAGTTAAGTAGTAGATAATCTTAGACATGAAACATTAAATTAGTGAGATATTGAGAAGATACTGTTAATAAACTTGATCACAGTTACACCATAACATCAGTAAATTTGTAAGGAATGTTTGATGGATAATAATCTTTGAACTAAATATTCAATGAAATTTAAATGATGTTGCACAATTTAAACATTTAAATAAAATAATTAAATCTTTCTTTAAACACACTGACAGCTTAGAATGGTAAATCTAGTCACGGCATGATGTCATAACTTCTATGATTCAGTTAATGAGAATGAATGGCAGGTAATAGTAACGCTGCAATGCTGTAATTAAGATGATAACGTGTAACGCAGGTAATATGTGGCGATTTAATGATGTGATTCAAAGATTATAAATATGCGAAGATATGAGAAATAACAGTGTGATAAAAAGGTCACTGTGATATAAATAGGCAAGTAATTAAGTGAGAATAGGCAAAGTATGGTAGCTTTGGTCGAGAATAAGCCTGTGAAATGTGTAGAACGAAGCCACGAGGGCCATTTAAAATATGTGTGTGAATTTAGTGAAAGGTAAAAGTTGTAGCCTATAATTTTGCCTGATGAATATTTTTATAATTCTTTCTGAAATAAAATTACTCAACATCAATGAGAGTTACACCAGTCAAAGATACCAGTGGAAAGTTTAATTATAACGAATCAAAGTGTGAATCAAGACAGTATTAAATAAGTGTGAGAAGTTTCAGAACTTGAATAATGACTAAACATTTGTTAAGGCAAATACATTTTGGATCCATTACGAGTTAAGAGAAATGTTGCTATGATGTGATGTGAACATTCACATTCACATAGGTTGTAAATTTGTTGATGGAATAAGCATGAATATCCACTATACACCATTCGTGATTTAGTTAGAAGGAGATCTAATAAAACAATCCCAATGATATTTTTTTGTGTTTTCTTTTTAATGCAGTCAGTTTTCTATAACATCCAAATGTGAACTCTATATTAAGCTATGGATGAAAAATTAAAAGTGTAACTAAAACGTAACCCATTGGGGTCAATGTGCGGGATCTCCGTAAGTTTAATTATACCCAAAGGCAGGACACAAGGAGATTTTGTCCAAATTAAACATGCATTTCATTTTTGTTTGTTTGCATATCAAGACTTAACTTAGTCAATCTCCAAGTGCAGGGGATAGGAATGATTATTTTTTACTGGCTGTATTAAGAAAAGGAAGTTGTAGTTTTACGTGACCCTGAATCTTGTGATTATGAGCCACGGGACCTCCTTTTTACGTGGAATCCGAACCACAGGACATGCCATTTCACTTCGAAAATCTCACATGCATTGATCGGGAATCAAACCCGGACCGCCTTGGTGAGAGGCATACAGCTAGACCGCTGAGCCACCATGCCCCACTTGGCTGTATTAGTGCTTCGGTGAATACAAATGTGGAAGTTTTATCTTATTTGTGCATATTCTTTCTGTGGCTTCGCAACGTAACGTGGGTGGTTGGAGATGACGTTAGGTGGTAATATATGAACCCCAGTCCATGTTCACACCCCCGAGGTCACTTGAGGTCTCACTTTTTCTTATCTCATCTTTATGCTGTCGTATACCTAATCATCCACGATTTTCTTTTGGTAAAATTTTCTTCTACTGTTGTATCGAATTTCAACCTGGGATCGCGATGAGTCGGGCTACGCAATCCAGGGCTGGAATATCGGGCACAGTATATTACACACGTGCTTCAAACTCACAGCCATTCTTTGTTTGTATATTACACACGTGCTCCAAACTCACAGCCATCCTTTGTTTGTATATTACACACATGCTTCAAACTCACATTCTTTGTTTGTATATTACACACGTGCTCCAAACTCACAGCCATTCATTGTTTGTATATTACACACGTGCTCCAAACTCACAGCCATCCTTTGTTTATATATTACACACGTGCTCCAAACTCACAGCCATCCTTTGTTTGTATATTACACACGTGCTTCAAACTCAAGCCATCCTTTGTTTGTATATTACACACGTGCTCCAAACTCAAGTCATCCTTTTGTAATGGGGCGAAATTGAGAGATATGTGGGAAATAAATTAACATAAAATGATGAATGAAATGAAAATGAGACAAAATTAAATTATGCACTTGTGTTCTGTACTTACCTTTAGAGTACACTAAAAATGATATGATATGATATGATATGATATGATATGATATGATATGATATGATATGATAAGATATGATATGATATGGGCGCCAGACATTAGATAGTCAAAAGAAGGGGATTGCACAGCTACTCATTGGCAGAAAACAAGATATCTTATCCCCGGTCGAAGTGAAACCGTAGTACTCAAACCGATTCAGCATTATGAAGGATAGTTAGGTTTGCCTTATATAATATCACTAACTACTATAAATGAGGGTCCTGACATTGACTTAAATGAATTTAATAAATCTAGGTAACAAATATAAAAAGAAAAACACAATAAGAATAGTTACAAATTTGAATTTAAAGAAACATTTACTGCGGCTCAACAGATAAAGGAAAATGAATGGATTTAACTAAAAATGAACATAAGCTTGATTTTACATGGCCTGAGAGACGTGAGATAAATCATGATCATCGCTCACCTCTTGAAGTATTGTCATATATATAGATAATATGACTGATGTCCTCGTTGATCCGTCCCGTAGTTGACATGTTGTAGTACTTCCTCCATGATGCCTCGCTAATATTTTCCTCTGAATGTATAATGTTGGATGGTCGATGCTCAGGGAACGACGGCTTGATGGCGACTCCCAACACACGTTAAACTGACTCCCAGTACGTAGGACTACTGGAGTGACTGAATGAATAATAATAAGTGTTCTTCCTCTGGCTTGGGCTACGGTATTTATAACATCTTCAAGTTTTTGTCGATAATATGGTTCTTAAAGTCCACCCTTTCAATTAGACACAGTCTATAAGTCACTGCTCCTTCACGAACAATACTCATCAGGAATATTGACATTTCCATTATAGAATATGCCATGTCTTCAGTTATTTCTACACAGCTGCCAGGGTTTCTTACATTCATTTGGGGTTGAGAATGTTTCTTAAAGTCCAACCCTTTCAATTAGACACAGTCTATAAGTCACTACTCCTTAACGAACAATACTCACTTTAGGACTACTGACATTTCCATTATTGAATAATGTCATTTCTTAAGTTATTCCTCCAGAGCAGCAAGGGTTTCTTACATTCATTTAGGGTTGAGAATAGATTTACCACTACCGGCACTAATAGTGACCGGAAACCGCATCGTCTTTGTCACGCGCTAGGACCTTCTTCAGGAAATAACATCTATTGTAGAAATGTGAGCGACCCTGTCACTTCCCACGTCTCTCTGACAACTAACTTTACAACCATTCGTAAATGAAAATCTGTTCAGAATGATTTGAGCTGCTTACAGACAGATAAAATCTTGTAGCATGGAATACTACTTAATAAAAAATTACAGTAATATATATAAATATAACGAAAAAGATTAATTATTATAAATATAAAAGCTTGGGGATCGAATCGTTACACTTTGTTTGTATATTACACACGTGCTCCAAACTCAAGTCATCCTTTGTTTGTATATTACACACGTGCTCCAAACTCAAGTCATCCTTTGTATATTACACACGTGCTCCAAACTCAAGTCATCCTTTGTTTGTATATTACACACGTGCTCCAAACTCACAGTCATCCTTTCTATATTACACACGTGCTTCAAACTCACAGTCATTCTTTGTTTGTATATTACACACGTGCTCCACACTCAAGTCATCCTTTGTTTGTATATTACACACGTGCTCCAAACTAACATACATGCCCTTCACCTTAGCTCTTCGTACCCACAGGTCTATCAAGGAAGTGACTTCCTACCCCAGGGTTTCATTTCATGTATGCACAATGTTAACATGAGCATAACTTCCGTTGACTTACTTAATGTTAGTGAGATACTGAGGAGTGGAGACACTTACCGGTAAAGTTGTCGAACTTCGCCACTTCCGTGACGTTCACTCTGTAATACTTAGCCAGTAGCGACTTGTATGTGGAAGAAAGTAGTCCATTTGTACGCATCATGGCCATGTTGAAAGCTCCGGCGGCTTCGTCCACTGTATTCGAGGCTGCATGCTGTAACATAGCGGAGATGTACGGGGTTAGTGAACTCGAAATCAGATATGTGACTACGACTGGGTACTAGAACTAGCAGCTTCCTGCACTATCAATAATTTCACTTAGAGACAAGGGGCATCATATTTGGGTGTTTCTAAAATCTCTCTGATAACCTATGTCACCGTGGTGACTTTGGTAGTGTGTGGATTTTGTGTTACCAACAAGGACTGGGAGAAAAGTGGCCATGGTATTTAAATGGCGTTTTGATAATGTATACACCCCTTTCAACCTCTAGTATGTCGGTACAGCTGCACTGTAAACACCCACGACTTTAATCTACACTCTCCTTAAGAAATTCCTCTGTTGGCTGTATTTTGTCATACCAATTACGAAAATACTGAGAATTATTAATACGTCGAAGATACGATGTTACAGAAATGGACAATTGGATACGCGAAGTGATAGTTATAGCCTAAAGTGGATACTCTCAGTGGATTATAGGGCTGTATTAGGTAAATTAACTATTAATATGGATGGATTCGCAGATCTCGGGTATTAGGGTTCGGATAGTCTTATTGTATGCAGTGGCGTACACAGGATTTCCTTCTGGGGGGATTCATAGTTGTGTACATTATTAAGGAAGGAAGCTTGGAGTTTAACGTGACCGTTAATCTCGCGATCATGAGCCACGGGACCTCCTTTTTACGTGGAATCCGAACCACAGGACATGGCATTTCACATCGAAAATCTCACATGCATTGACCGGGAATCGAACCCGGTCCGCCTTGGTGAGAGGCATACAGCTTGACCGCTGCGCCACCACGCCCCCTGTACATTATTAAACATGATATTTTAATTATATAATTCATTAAACGCAATAGTTAAATAAACATTCTCTTTGCAGGAAAACTATTTTAATATCTTTTCCAGCACAATAAACAAAAGTGCAAACACTATTGAATATATGCAAAATTAATTTTAAAATATGGAAAATAGTAAATAAATAAAATAGCTGAGAATATGCCCTGGTATCAAAATTACATAGACTACAGTATCTGCTCATAATATTGATATTATGTGTAAGAAAAATAATGTTTTGTTCTCTATGTTCTTACTGCCATTGCTATTGACTCTCAAAATCTGCCTATCTTTATCTGCATACAATCCTTACAATTAACTAACTAAATGTACACGGCAAGCGAAACAGACAGCGGTAGCTACGCTCGCTAACGCACAGCGCAAGGCCATGGGGCCAAGCTCTCTGTGGACTCGGTAGACGTGGGTTCGAGCCCTACCGTCGGCCGTCCTTGAAATGGTTTTCCAAGGTTTCATATTTTCAACTTCATGCAAATGCTGGGACGGTACCTTCTGACAGGCCACAGCCACTTCCCTCCACATCCTTATCCCCTTTATTCATTTATTCTCTCATTAACTTCTCTCACGAGGTTGGCGTCAAGAAGGGCATCGGGATGGAAAAACCATCTGACACGTAGACTTTCATCACACTTCATCCCCGACCCCGTTGGAAACGGAAATAATAAGGGGTAGATATATATACACACACGGCAAACAAAGTGGGCCCGTCTGAGTAAAGAAGCCTCCCTGGCGGCAGTGTAAAACATTTAACGGGTGATAGATGGGACAATATAGGGATTCAAGTAAACAAATATCTCGGGGGGGGGGGGGGGGGGAGGAGGAGGGAGGGGTTTAAGCCCTAATGCCACCCATGTCGGTACGCCACTGATTGTATGTGCTATGGTCAACAACAAATATAGTGCACAACATTGCTGATGGGAAACTTCAGTACCAGGTCAGGAGACAAGTCAGAGGTAATAGGTAAATGAGATGAGGATATGGAAGCTAACAGGAATGATTCAGATGATGATGATAATTGTTGTTTTAAAGGGCCTAACATTTGGGTTATCGGCCCTAATGGTTTGGGTGATAGTGAAAATGATAATGGAATGTAAACTATAACTAAAACTAACTACTGTAGTACACACTAGAAGAAGAAATGGAAAACAAAAGAAGAAGAAGAAGGTAAATAAGGGATAGGCGAAAAAGAAATACCCTCAACCCTGGATTGAGGGACTTGGAAAGAAGGAGAGCCATGAAGAGCAGATAGGTAAGGGACAGAGGAGAGGGTCCGTTCCAGAGGCAATGGAAAAAGGGGAAAAAGCCGGACCTAGCTCAGGAATCCCTCGGGGTCACCAACTCCCGAACTCACCAGCCGTGGGCCCTTGGAGGGTGAAGCATTATCTAGGGTGCACCAGAAGTGGTTGGGCTAAACACACCCAGCCTCCTTATGGGCCTTGAACAGAAGGCAGGAGATATCATCAAGAGAACAGAAGAAGTCTGACCCCGTGAAGAATGATGGATCAGGAAAGATGAGACAAGGGCCAATTAAGGCGGGAAACTGGAAGACTCCCTAGGCCTTGGATACTCTTAATACCGTCGGGGTCAGAAAAGAACAAGAATTGACTAAGGGAGGTCGATAGGGAAGATAACAGAGAGCAGCCCGGCACAAAAGTAAGTGGAAGTAATGCCGAACTCAGCTGGGGTCCCGCAGTCGCCAACCCACGACCCACAAGTTGTGAGCCTCCGGGGGGGGGGGGGGGGGCGCAACAGGAATGAGAAATAGTTATTAGATTTATGTGCTAGCATGGAATTAGCTATTGAAAATGGAAGATGCTTAGATGAGATAGGTGAAGCAGCGCTTCACACTTGCGTTTAAGGAAGCTTACTCTCTCGGCACGTTATTGACAGTTTATTATAATTATAATTTCTTCAAAGACAAGTTATTTATTATTTTATACAAGGCCGTCAATTTCTGGCCCATTTAGGCATTGAGACTATCTGTGTTTCTGCTTGGAACAGGCAGCTACGCTCCGAGCCAGCCAGACAATGGCACAGGCCGCATTCAGGAAAATACACCGATGAGTTTATTAGTTGACGATAATCAGCTCCCATGAGTTCTTCTGAATGAGCACCTTGGGAAACTATGCGATGGCTGAGATTAATTTGTGTCGACATTTTATTTACGATTATATTTACATCTTTAGAAAACAGTTTTAACCAAAATTACTTCACAAATCCCATTATTTACATTCAACATTTATTTTCATAGTTTTGCCCAGTCAATCATCAACCAATGAAAGAAAATCACAAATCATGCTAACTAACCGCCAGATACAGTTGAAATTCTCGGATTCAATTGTCTCTACAGTTCGCTGCTCATATCTCGGTCACGCATAGCTCCTTCTACCCGTGTTCAGCGGACGATTGCTCAGCGATTGGCAGGTTCTTATTGAGATCCTTCGCGCCCCTCCTCCTTACTGACAGTTTGTATCTATTAAATATGACGAGACCAACAACATATAATAAAATATAGTGTAATTAGTTAAGACAGTTTCTACATTAAAAAATAACAAGTAGTTCCGCGAGGAACTAAAAAAACAACTTTGCTTGGACCGTAACTGATAATCCATATTCCTCTAATTAGACCTATTTAGAGTATTAAATTTATCTACGGAATTATGCTGGTAGCACTGGCATTATAAGATTTGCTCAATATGTAACTTAAATATTGTGGCATAATAGAGCAGTTCAAAATTGTTTCCTTCCACGGATTCTGAAATATTGTGATTCTACGGCTCAAATGCCCAGTGAGAGTTATTAGGTAGTTGGTAGGACTGAGATGTGCACAAATATCTCTTATGTTGTACAATGGGTGTACAAAATTTGATACAAATAAATTGATATTACGAAATTATTACAAATTACGAAACCCATCACTTCCCTACCATTCGGTAGGGTTAGCTCAACTGAACTCATTGGGTTAGCCAGTCCCTGAGCATGTTATGGAAGATATATTCAGTTAAACATGGAACGTATAAATTACATCGAATTCCTTTGGTAACACCGATATACTGTATATACGTGTAGCTCAAAGCCCATCCGTAATATTAAGATGTTTAGTGTATGTAATTTCAAACTGTTTATATGAACAGATTTTTACGATATTGAGTCTATGGCTCAAGTTCTCATAATGTCAATAGGCAGTTGATAGGCCTGTGGACTCTAAAATAGGCTTACGTATGTCTATTAAGCATATATTGCATGTGCAAAATTATGTATAAATCCATACATTAGTATGGTAGTTGCATGCAGTTGAACATTGAACATTATAAACATTAACAAAAGTTTGGTGCTTTTCAGTCGGTCAACACGAATGTACCCAAAAGAGTTGGGGTACACCCTAATCCTGAAAAAAATTACATGAGATTAATAAATACATGTACATTTTTGTATTTTTTTCAGGATTGGGGTATAACCCAACTCTTTTGGCTACATTCGTGTTGACCGACTGAAAAGCACCAAACTTTTGTTTACTAAGGTAACACTTAAAAATGGCTTCAAACCCCACAATTATACACATTCATAGAATTATCTTGATAGCACAAACTTTGACGATTTACTCTAAAACATCTCGGGCGTACACTGTGCTAAGTTTCAGGTTTTTCTGAACACATATTCCTAGTTATTAGCGCTAGGGTTCAAAATATTTGAGATCATTAATACACAGTTGGTAGCCCTGGTGATTCTTATAATAAGCACAGTCATATGCCCTACAACATACATTGCAAATACAAAATTTGGATGAAATCCATTCGTCAGTTGGAAGTTACATGCACTAAACATTGAAATTATCAGCACGCGGAGAATTATGTTGCCAATACTCACATGCATATTACAGTACTAGCAGTAGTGCCGGCTTCGTCCGTTGGATTTATTTGTTTTATGGATGATAATGAATACCACTACAGAACTGGCACATGATACTTAAACTACCAGAAAAAGAATTAATATAACTTTTTGTGGTGGTGGTGGTGGTGGTGGTGGTGGTGGTGGCGGTGGTGGTGGTGGTGGTTGTAGTGAGGGTGATAAGCGGTACAGTATGATGGACGTAACATTTAGATCATTTTCCCCTAATTATATTAATGATAATAATGAATAGGGAAACGGCTATTTACTAACTACAAGCATTGACACATGTCATTTACAAACAAATTTCTAAAAAATGATTAGAACGAGGAGTAAGTTAAATAAAAGACACGGCCTAGGGCCTATATCTCATTGTCTGTTAGAAATGTACAGACCAATAATGTCGTCTTTTGTCGCATAGTGCCGTAGGAAAATAATCAGAACACTTTGGAAAACTTCGGCTGTCCCGAGCTCCTGAGGTAACAATAGTATAATTTATGGCCACATAGCGCTCAACGATAAGTTTCGGAATAAATTACGGTAAATTTGAAAGCACCAACGCTTATTGCAGCTGATAACCTCAATGTATTGCACCAACACCATTGCACTTATACAGATGCATAATAAGTTCATGATGCTAACTGTTTTAAGGAGCAAAAGAAATCTTTTTGCACTAATTACTCCCCGTGACTGCAATTTATAAGCAGCGCAAGATTTAACTATTTTCGCAATTCTTCACCAGAACACTGGTATGGGTGACGTGAAGCAGCCCGAATTGCCAGTCAACAATAGACTTATTAAAATATTCTTACAGTTACACTACTACGGACATGAATGATTCTAGGGCCTTAATACAGTGTTTTCAAGTTAAGTTTGTTTGTTATTCTAAATGTAGGGAATGGAGAGCGTTGTCCAAAATATCAAGTGGACAGTGTTACCAGCAGGGTTTCAAAGTGTATGTATAATTCGGTGCAATTAGGAGGAACGGTGTAGATTTGTGATAAAGGGCCTAAACGCAGGGAATGGAGTGGTCTGTCCGAAATTTCATGCTGGCAGTGTTACTCTCAGGGTTCCAAAGGGTAAGTGTACAAAATGTGATTGAGATCGGTGAAACGGTGTAGATTTGTGCCAATGGACCTAAATGCAGGGAATGGAGTGGTCTGTCCGAAATTTCAAGCAGACAGTGTTACTCGTCGGGTTCCAAAGTGTAAGTATGTGAAATTTGGTTCAGATCGGTGAAACGGTGTAGATTTGTGCCAAAGGGCCTAAATGCAGGGAATGGAGTGGTCTGTCAAAATTTCATGCTGACAGTGGTACTCGCAGGATTCCAAAGGGTAAGTATACAAATTTTGGTCCAGATCGGTGAAACGGTGTAGATTTTTGCCAAAGGGCCTAAATGCAGGGAATGGAATGGTCTGTCCGAAATTTCATGCTGACAGGTTTACTCTCAGGGTTCCAAAGAGTAAGTATACAAATTTTGGTCCAGATCGGTGAAACGGTGTAGATTTGTGCCAAAGGGCCTATATGCAGGGAATGGAGTGGTCTGTCCAAAATTTCATGCAGACCGTGTTCCTCGTAGGGTTCCAAAGGGTAAGTATACAAATTTTGGTTCAGATTGGTGAAACGGTGTAGATTTGTGCCGAAGGGCATAAATGCAGGGAATGGAGTGGTCTGTCCGGCATTTCATATAAACAGTGTTACTCGCAGGGTTCCAAAGGGTAAGTATACACATTTTGGTTCAAATCGGTGAAACGGTGTAGATTTGTGTCAAAGGGCCTAAATGCAGGGAATTGAGTGGTCTGTCCGAAATTTAAAGTGGACAGTGTTACCCGCAGTGTTCCAAAGGGTGTGTATACACATTTTGGTTCAGATAGGTGAAACGGTGTAGATTTGTGCCAAAGGGCATAAATGCAGGGAATGGAGTGGTCTGTCCGAAATATCATGTAAACAGTGTTACTCGTAGGGTTCCAAAGGCTAAGTATACACATTTTGGTTCAGATCGGTGAAAAGGTGAAGATTTGTGCCAAAGGGCCTAAATGCAGGGAATGGGCCGGTCTGTCATAAATTTCATGCAGACAGTGTTACTCGCAGGGTTCCAAAGGGTAGCCTATGTATACAAATTTTGGTTATGATCGGTGAAACGGTGTAGATTTGAGCCAAAGGGCCTAAATGCAGGGAATGGAGTGGTCTGTCCGAAATTTCATGCAGACCGTGTTCCTCGTAGGGTTCCAAAGGGTAAGTATACAAATTTTGGTTCAGATTGGTGAAACGGAGTAGATTTGTGCCGAAGGGCCTAAATGCAGGGAATGGGCCGGTCTGTCATAAATTTCATGCAGACAGTGTTACTCGCAGGGTTCCAAAGGGTATGTATACAAATTTTGGTTATGATCGGTGAAACGGTGTAGATTTGAGCCAAAGGGCCTAAATGCAGGGAATGAGGTGGTCTGTCCGAAATCTAACATAGCCTAAACTATTCCTCTTGAATCTGGCTATCATATAAAAAAAGAATTTTTCGAATCCGACTGGTAGTTCCAGTGCGTTTAAACACACAAACAAACACACAGACTCTTCAGCTTTATTATATTAGTATAGGTAACAAATTTGAAAGAAATTAAATTTTAGTGTGTAAATGACATGCAGTTAAATATTGAACCTATCAAGACGTGTGGAATCATGTTGGCAGTGCTATCATGTATGATTTACACAAAATTAATCTGCAATTCTTACAGTAGTTTTATACGTACGCAGAACTTAGAACTGTTGGCCTGAATTATTTGTATGTGAGACCAGGCTTCAAAGTTATAGAGCAGTTATTAACAGTTGGCAACCCTGGTGACTCTAAAGAATACGCTTAGTCATATCTGTTTAAGTATAGAAATCACACACGATAGATAGTATGGGCGTTACATGCTGAAAATATCGAACCTATCAGCACGCGTAGAATCATGTTGGCAGCACTGTCGTATATGGGCTCCTGAAAATTAATCTCAAATATTAGTATCTATATGTGTGCCAATCTTGGAATAGTTCTCATTCATACCTTCTAAGATACCCAACATTCTAATTTCATTTGTGTTTTTTCATCAGTTGGTGGCATTGACATGCTTTTCTAATACAGACTTGAGATGTCTCCTGGTGTAGATATTGTACAGCCTCCCAGGGGTATGCACCCCTTGGAGTCCATCCCCCCGGCTAAATCCCCTAAATGGCAACCCTTGGAAAGCCGGCCCAACATCCATAAAACTTAGCGGGGACAGCTTACCACTCTAAAAGCAGCCCAGTCCTTGCGCAATGGTTACACATACCTACATGCAAGTAACTGGGCCAACACATTGCTGACAACATAGCGCCAGAGGGTATAAGAAGGCATCCTAATGAGGTCAAAGGATCTCTCCATTGTCAGTGCTTCATCGAGACGGCCCGAGGCTACGCTGGTGTCAACCGAGGTGAGTCAGTCAATCGTGTTCAGAGTTCCTACTTATGTAACCCGTAACCCACAACTTGTATTACATTGTGAACATAATTTCATTCCCTACAAGGGACTCACACTCAGAATCACAGACCAAATAAAACACTTGGTCCACACTCTACACTAGCATTACTGTTTATACGCCTCTTTACATCCCAACGCCCTTCCTTATTCCCGTCACGTAAAGACGTGACAGACGGTAGTCTAATATCGCTAACTCAGGTACCTTTGTGTTCCCCGAGCCGGCTCGGCTGCCAACAAGCAGCGCGTGCCACTCGGCTGATACGAACAGGGTCAGTTACATAATAAGCAGTCAGCTGAGCTAAGCGACCAGCACAGCGACCCTGTGCAGTGGGTCCCATCCCTTCAAACACTACTACATTATTTATAGGAACGCCCCCTAGTTCCTAGCACACCACAACACTCTACACTGGTCAGCTTACCCTGACAAGGGAAGCTACCCTTTTAGGCACCACCTTATAAATTAGTACAACAACTCTCCCTTTTAGATCCACCCCCAAATAAGGGATCTAAAACACTGGTGGAGGCGCCGTCCTACGCACAGTAGAACGGGACTCAACCAACGAGCCCTCGTAGGTAAAACGACCCCTTCCGTACCGCAAAAAGCCAAGCAAATAGTGAGAAAATTTTTCCCCCAGACAAAAAGCACCATTTTTTTTGTGTGCTCCAAACTAGCTAAACAGGGAAAATTTTTATTAAACCAACCCCCCAGCCCCAGAAAGAAACAAACAGATACGTAAATACACTGTCAAACACGAACAGATATTTTATTTTATTCACATACACTCCAGGCAGAATGACGCCTCATGCAGAGATTGCAAGCCATAGAGCCAATAGGGGTACGACAACAATACTTACACTACTACTCACCCTCATCGTCAGCGGGATCCTCACAAGTGCCTTAAAACAAGTCCCAAGAGGGGCGAGGGTAAAGATTACCCCCGGCGTACATTGGAAACACATACGGGGGCAAACGGTTTACCAGGCCAATATACCCATCACCTATGACGTACCGGTAAAACAGGAATACGTACCGGTACCGTCGCCTACACTAAATGATGGCCACAAATCCCAAATATACTCACTATGGGAGGCCATCGAACAGGCACTCAACATACACGGTGATACAGAACAACTCCGAGGGACATCCACCCCTGTGCAGACCATGCGGGGGAGGGACAAAAGAGAACTAACATTTATAGGAAACTTTTTACAATACTGCTGCGGCGTCGCTACAGAAGAGGACAGTAAAACATTACGAATGACGCAGCAGCAAATCGCGAGCTACACAGACAACTTAGGTAAGATGATCCACGCGAACCACAAGGACTTAACCGAGACTACACTTAAGCTAAACAATTGGACACATACGGTACACGACTCTATCGCCACAATCACGAAACAAATACAAGCACTTGCGAATGCAACCCGGGCAAACAAAGAGGCGCAAGACACTATACTGGCTTCCACGGCCCAGATGGCTATGGGAAATGCCATAAGTATTTACAATGCCATCATGAGCATGCACAGACAACAAGATTTAATGGCATGCAGACAACACAAGATACCCGAAAACACCATACACACAAGCACCCTGCGAGAGGATCTAACTAACCTCCAACACAAGCTCGCGAAACACAATTACCAACTAGCCACTTCCATAGAACAGATAAGCTGGTATTACACGAAGCCAATATGCTCGTGCATATACCATGCTAACAGGTTACACATTAAAATCAACATACCTATAGTCGAGGAAAGGGCACGGTGGAATCTATTCGAGTACATTCCTATACCGTACAAGTGGCTAGGGGGCACATGCACACTCATACACGAGCCGACGCTGCTGGCGGTTAATGGCCACGACATTCGGGTACTAACAGGGAATGCGCTACATGACTGCATTACACAGATCAATGCGCTCTGCTACATACCCCGGTTCCAAGAGGTGACCACAATCCAGCCCGCTTGTGCAGTCCACCTTTACAATAACGCGCCGACTGATAAAATACTGGAATCCTGCGCATATAGATGCGACGAAGGATCGCAGAGAGCCCTTATCACACAGATTGATATGGACAAGTTTATTGTAACAAATCCTACGGCGGAAATGGGTACCCAATGCCCAGAAGGAAGGACAACCCTACTGCACCCACATACGGAGGCACCGCCGGGGGCTCTAGAGATACACCTCCCATGCAATTGCCAACTGGTAGAGGGCGACATCATCCTGATACCCCAGGCGTTTCCGTGTGACGCCAAAATGGTTAAGGAATTAGCCATCACACACACACTGCCGGCAGCATGGACTAAACAAATACAATTGCAACTACACGACTTCGAACCCTTACAGACAAAGCCGTTATGGTACGATAACATAACGGCCATACTCAATTCCAACTGGTCATCAGTCATTCCGACATTCAATGTAACACAGACACCTTTTAGACATCACACACAGCCCCTACAAATACCAGGACTTCACCAATCCTGGTATGACCTAGATACCACGACAACTTCCACTATGGCATGGAACGCCGGAATGACCGTGGTGATTATTTACATGTTAGCCAGACAGATGGCAATGGCTAGAGACATCCGGCGGTTACACGCACATAGGGCAAATACATGAGACAAAACCACTAAGCCAGACACAAGCCATTAAGCGACCTTTACCGCCAGTTCAAAGGGCAAATTTGCCAGAACAAAGGCGAACGCCGGTATTAGTCCCTCAGGATGCACGATATACGCACGAACATTTTGACCGGGCATTACCACACAGTACACGGGGATTAGGAAAGGTGTTCTCACCTACCCCACAAAACCACGCAGTCAAATATATCCACACTCCCGTAAAATCTACTAGGGCAGCGCCAAGCGCAATTAGGCCCTCGAATACAGGTACATTTAAACCTATAGACACGCGCTACGGTGGAAGTAGGCCAAAGCTTACTTTGCTAGAAATTCCGCCGGAAGGTAGCAAAGGAACACCCCAGTGGATTCCAGAGGCCTATCATCTAATAACAGAGCAAAACCCTTCACCTTTCTGAGCACTGAAGCTCGAAAGAGGATAACGACTTCCACCAGGGCCACAGAAATAAACTAACATCGCTAACACCAACATTATAGGCCACATAAGTTCTTTCACACGGGGGCGATAAGAAAATGGTCCAACAAGTACATAATAAACATAAAATCGCATATTTTTCTTTCTTATTTTATGTATATACAGTGCAATATAGCCAAATTAGAAGGAACAATTCTAAATCCTTCCTGTTTTTTTTTTCTCGGAACCATGGCATTTTCCCCTCAGGCCATCAATGGTTATTGGGCGAAGTGATTAACGCCATAACGTAAAGTCTCTAATATGCTAAGCCAAGTGGAAGCCAAGCAGGCTTCAGGCCGAAGAAGAGATATTTTGAACACAACTTAAGCATAAAATCACAGCATAAAGCTTAAGTGAGTCTTTCTAAGTAGAAATGACTCAACGTTCTATGTTAGGGTTCCACAGTTTGATAGATTCTCCTGTTGCGGGCGAAAGCCGTAAGTGTGGCAGGAATTAAGACTCTCAAACTAACTTCAAAAATTTGGTGAGGTGTGCTTTAGCCAACTGAAAAGCCCAATTGCACACCGGGACGAGACACTGTCATTGTGGTGAGTTACAATTACTTTGAAGGGCAGGTTTGACTCCCATAGGGCACTGGCTTTGCTCCTGACGTGGATACAAGTGTGTCAATTACGTCTTGCAATGGCCTTCCTAATGTGTACTAGACAGTGTCGGTAGATTCCCCTGAGACGTAACCAGTTTACGGTAGTACTCACGTTACCAAAATGGTAAATACTACACTCAGGTCCCAAGCACATTTTTTTAACATTTTTTATAGTGTTCACGACATAATTTTTAGAGACTATCGCCACCTGCTATTATTTTCTTTCAAAGTGCTCTCTTAATTCAGAGCGGGGCATAGCTCATTTTTTTTTCTATTATGACGCAGGCATTAGGCCCGATGAAAGAAAGGTGGCCAAGTTAAACAAATATACATATTTAATACATAGGTACACGTAAAGGCGGAAATACTGCCAAAAGGAAAGGAAGTAATCCCACGGGCAGGCGTGAAAAGAGAGCCAAGAAATAGCCCACTGACCGAACCGGGATACGATCCTAACACTCACCAGAACTGTCCCGGAGACACAACCTTCATGGTGCCGGAAACAATTACTCTGGGTAAAAGACGGTCTCCAAACCCGCAACCTTCTGAATACCAGGAATATAAGGTTGAGTAGATATCCAGTTCTAGAATAGAATAAAGGGAAAGCTAAGACAAATTGGGACAGTCCCACTAACAGCGGGTCATAAACGAAAAACAATACAATCGCCTCTGGCATCTGGTCACCAAACACGCGACTAGCGGACCAGACACACTCGCGTACAACGACATTTTCTCCAGGGATAAAGAACATACTTGAACCACGATACAGTTAACGCAAAATTTGGGGACACAAATGTAGTCAATGGAAGGTTTTTCTACAGTACGGCCAACGCATATGGGATTTCCGAAGTGAAATGCCATGGCCTATGGTTTGGATTCCAAGTAAAACGGAAATCCCGTGGCGCATGAGCTACAGATCAACGGTCATATTAAACCACAAGTTTTTTTTCTACAATGAGAGAGGCACTGCTAGCAATCACTATAGACAGCAATCAGGTTCACACACACACACGTGCAGAAAACTAGGACGTGGGCAGAGCATGAAACAAATGAAAGCACACAACATCGTAATTCAACACCGTCGTATCAGCAGTAACATACTCCTCAATGAGCAAGACTGCTCGACACAGACAAGCCGAGCCAAAGCCTACTGGACAGAAATCAACACATCATTCACGCCCGATTTAGAGACCCTATATCTTCCAAAATTACACTACAAGGGGAAATCAAAAACGTACAAACTCTACACAGGTATGCATGCTTTCATTTGCGCATTGCACATCCACGGGAACGTGCCATATTTTATGCGGCACGGAAATGATCACACCAAGTCTTTACAGACAACCGGATTCGAACCCATGACCACACACCACACGCGTACCAAAAACTAACTATCCAATGGTATTTTTGGTACACGGAACACAAGCAAAAACCACACTGGGAAAGCCCCAAGCCCTGTCACACAACGCAAACATAAAACACAGAGAATGACATAAGGTCACGGGTCTGAGTTCCAGTAAAAATTTAGACACAAGGGGAAGCAGTTATCCAGGCTCCCAACCACACCGAAATTGGCCCATACAAATGCATGAACAGGGAATACTACATTTCCTCCCACAAAAAAAAAACAGACATAAAATTTCGAATTACACCAGGCATACAGAATACATTTCACAAACACAGGTAGGAAAATTTCACAAGACACAAGTCTTAGGTAACAATGGCCACACGACGTCATTACCTAACTAGGGCGAATTGCTACATTAGGCCGCTAGGAATCCAAAACAATGACCACACTTGCATTCGTGCAGAAAGGCACATACCAGCGGATGACAAACAGTAACTTCCCAGTCTGGTATTACACATACCAATTGCTGACTGCAGACTATTCACACTGCAATACTGCGGTGACGAGACACTATTGCGTAGCGCCAGTGACCGTGAACTTACAAACACATAACAATTATAACACCATACATTTTTTTTTCCACACTGCAAAAACATTTGGCAATGGACAAGACGTGACACAGCGGAACTTATCTTGGGCCTATAGGGCACGGTCGCAAGGACGTTGGCAAGCCACGGGCGCCTTCTGCCCACACAGGCGATACATATTACGACTTGGCAGGCAACAGACCAACCGGCCGCGTGGTGTAGCGGTACATAGTCACACACACGCACACGCACTCAACAATTAGGAGCGAACACAGACAAGATCTCCCCCCTAATAACTTCTCTTATCGCTCGTAAGGCATAGGAGTCATTACAGATGACTAGCACATGACCAGTCGCATTACGACCACTGGCCACATCTACGCTGCAAATGGCCGACCAGATTAGGTCATGCAGCTCTACTATCCCAAGGCGCGGATAGAAAGCCAACATGGACCAAGGGAGGACGACAGGAGAACAGGCTACCAGCGTACCACCTTACTCCCTTCCCATAACCTTCTCACGCCCAACATAAACAACGCAACCACATCTACACGACCAAAAACAGCTACACTACATTACAAAATACACACAAGGGGTTGATGGACTTCATGCGTCTAAAGAGCAGGCATGCTACGCCTTGAGCCACGGTGCTACCGCCCGAGTATTAGGGGCGGCTCAGCAAACATTAAAGAAGCATAATGCGCCTCTCCAAATGAGAGAGGAGGCCATAGATATATACTAACCATTCTTTAGTACTTAATCTCTCCCGCATGAAAGGAACATATGGTATTATGCCCCATCCTACACCTATCCGTACATGAAGGCAGAAACTTCATATCCAGACACATGCATGAGTATCCCATCCGTTTACCAGGGATTTTAATATCAAACCTGCATGAATTTTCGTATCTTTGCAATCCCGGGAATTACCTCCCCACTCCACTCACTATAGAAGCATCCCAGTGGCATCACCGGTTTCAGGCCACCACTAACGTGGAACCCAAAGGTGCGCAAACCCTTCCTACCATACTTTCAGCCCACTCAACAAATAATTACCCCCAAATCCTAATAACAGGGTACCTGACATTACAGACCCTACTAACACCTCCATTAAGGTAAAGAAAGCATTATTGCTGGGAAGCTGACATAGCGATGGTAGACCAGAAGTAGCCTATGTACTTAGAAGATCTACAACCCCGCAACACTGGAAATATTTTACATTTTACACAGAGATTAAACTATTCACACAGGTTACGACACATTTTTTTTCTTACAAAGGAATCTGATACGATCTGATTGTTGACAACGGTGTAAGCCGAAGGGCAGGAGGGACCACACTGGAGCAGAGCTGGGGAAGGCGATGTGGACCCTTACCCCAGTTGGCTCACCAAATCACTGACCTGACCAATTAGACGAACCACGTAAGGTCAAAGCATTCGCGGCCTGGTCGGGCAAGCTCTGGAATCCTAGGTGCGCATAAACCGCCCCTGGGAGGAAGGGATGCTACACCCACTTTGTGCCACGGTCGTCGAAGCCAAGACCTGCAGGGAGACTTTCTGAGAATGGCGGGAGAAATAGCTCACTCCGCGCCGGCCTCGGGAACTATCCCTAGAGACGACCCCATTATGACTAGACTTCTAGTTAAGTTTAAATTTAAGTAGGCACGGCTTCCATAGCGGGAAGCAAAACTCCTATGCGTTGGAGTGGCAGATAACTGCGAAATACATATTACTGCGGCCCATAGCGGCAAAATCATATATCAATGCGAAAAGCATACTACGGCGGCCCATAGAGGCAAATATCACTGCGAAAAGCAGATTGCGACGGCCGATTAAGGCGAAGACAATATTATGCCATTGGACCACAATGTCCAATGCCCACATAAATGGCGACGCAACGGGCAACCAGAGGGCATTAAGAGAGGGGCAGTGCGCGCACCTCACAGGAGCCAAGTGGGCGGCTCAACTATGATAAATCGGAACAGCAAACGGTCATGAACAAGGAAGTTACAGCGGGCGAAACGGTTAGCTTAGTGGCACCGTAAGCCGCCTGCGAATAGATTAGTATTAGTAATAGACGTCGACACCTAGAGTTAAGGGGACGGAATCTAGCGACCCTAGAGACAACCGGTGTTTCTGGGGCTCGTGCGGGTGGTGTCCTGGGGATTTAATTGCCCCAGGCGATCGTCCTAGGCCAAATTTAGTTATAAGACGGTTGCATTTGACACGCAACCTAGGATTAAGCAAATTTATTCACCGCTGTTGCCAGGAAGGGCGCAGCACATTTCGGCAATAGATTAAGGCAACCCTCTCGGCTTAGTAATAGTTTTTTTTTATTCTTAGACTATAATTAAGATAGATAGTATTAAGTAACGCCGGTCGGCTCCTGATGACCGCCAAACCCGGCATCAGGGTAAGTCCGACAATACACTATAATATAGGATTATATATAATATAGTACAATAGGCATAATCAAAGTGGAATATATCGGCACCCGGTAACCACAATTCCGCTACCGGGGTAAGACCAACTACATATTATTTACGGCATTACGGCACCGTATAGGGTAAGCCCGGTCTTGCAGCTAATTAACATTAATCATGCTATTTTTTTTCAGAGAAAGAAGAGCTTCAGCCAGTAAAAACTGTGACACGGGAAGCGACATAGAGAATTTGGCATACTCACATGTTTTTTCTAAACCTCGCCATTTTTTCACAGGCATCGTCACCAGATACAGGAAACTGGTGACAGGAATTTCACTACCATATAGCAGTGTCATTATTTACGGCATGCCATGATTGTGTACTATTTTTTTTTATTTTATATACGTCAACTTGCACTAATCCCGACACACTCTCAAACACTCACCACATTTTTCTTTTTCAGCTACACACTCCAAAATAAATCTGCACAGCAGGACTGGTGCCTGTGGGGTACCAGGCTTACTGGCAGATCAACTAAAATATAAACACATAAAGCGTCAAAATGCGACGCAGATTACGACAATGAGGGCGCAACCGATTTGTGGCAGTGACTCTCATTGTCAAGTGTGAAAGCATTCACCCACAGAGGATGCTTCACAGGTTAAGTATTAAGAATACATGCAAGCGGTACGACCACTATACCGTACCAAGAAGTGGCCGTACAGGATCAGCCGTGAGACGGCAAGCGTACGTACAGACGGGTAGCGTGCACGCGAGGTACCTCACAAAAACTATAATTATAAGGGATTAGCGCGATTAAGTTAGACATAAGACCACTGTAATTTATAATTTTTAAGGATAAACTTTATACAATTATTCCACTAGACATAAGGTCATTGTAATTTATAATTTTTAAGGATAAACGTCATACAATTATTTCACTGGAAAGCGACAATCTTCCTAAATGTCAGTATCGCAACATAGTACATTAAACACTATATATTTTTGTTTGTTTATCAAGATGCCAATGTCCATAATGTGTATGATTTGTTTTCTTTCATTTTTCCTTCTTCTAACTTCCCCATTTGTCAGGGTGTTCCGTTTTTTCCCAAACCAATAAACGACTTTTGAATATTTCCCTTAAATTATACCCTGGAACACCCATTTTTCTATTTTCTTCTACCTTTCTTATTGCAGGGAGCACTTTTTCCCTAAGATAGGGCGGACGACGCAATCATCCGTTCGGCCCTGGGTTTTTCCTCCCTGCACAGCTATGTAACACATCACCATCAGAAACCATGTTTTTTTTAAACTAGCAATATGCCAGCAATAGCAAGGGCAATTTTTTTTTACATGTCGAATTTATTTTAATGTTAAATTTTTTCTCAAATGTCAATTTTTTCCCAATGTTAATCAAATCTTTCGCAATGTCAATTTTTTTGTTTTTTTTTTCACGATGTCAATGTATACATATATCTGTACATCCCATAACCCTCCCCTCTGAACACGGGCTGACCTCACACCCACACTTCGATACGACGCCACCAGGAGATACGAGGGGGTTTCAAGGACCACTACGTCAACATCCCAACTTCCAGTTCCGTTCCCGTTCGCGAGGACGCGAACAAATGAGGGAAGACTCTTGTACAGCCTCCCAGGGGTATGCACCCCTTGGAGTCCATCCCCCCGGCATCTGGCTAAATCCCCTAAATGGCAACCCTTGGAAAGCCGGCCCAACATCCATAAAACTTAGCGGGGACAGCTTACCACTCTAAAAGCAGCCCAGTCCTTGCGCAATGGTTACACATACCTACATACAAGTAACTGGGCCAACACATTGCTGACAACATAGCGCCAGAGGGTATAAGAAGGCATCCTAATGAGGTCAAAGGATCTCTCCATTGTCAGTGCTTCATCGAGACGGCCCGAGGCTACGCTGGTGTCAACCGAGGTGAGTCAGTCAATCGTGTTCAGAGTTCCTACTTATGTAACCCGTAACCCACAACTTGTATTACATTGTGAACATAATTTCATTCCCTACAAGGGACTCACACTCAGAATCACAGACCAAATAAAACACTTGGTCCACACTCTACACTAGCATTACTGTTTATACGCCTCTTTACATCCCAACGCCCTTCCTTATTCCCGTCACGTAAAGACGTGACAGACGGTAGTCTAATATCGCTAACTCAGGTACCTTTGTGTTCCCCGAGCCGGCTCGGCTGCCAACAAGCAGCGCGTGCCACTCGGCTGATACGAACAGGGTCAGTTACATAATAAGCAGTCAGCTGAGCTAAGCGACCAGCACAGCGACCCTGTGCAGTGGGTTCCATCCCTTCAAACACTACTACATTATTTATAGGAACGCCCCCTAGTTCCTAGCACACCACAACACTCTACACTGGTCAGCTTACCCTGACAAGGGAAGCTACCCTTTTAGGCACCACCTTATAAATTAGTACAACAACTCTCCCTTTTAGATCCACCCCCAAATAAGGGATCTAAAACAATATTCACTCATAAAAAATTTGGTTTCGAGAACTGCAGCCATTTAGGAACTTTCTATACCTTAACAGATATGACTAAGCGTATTCTTTAGAGTCACCAGGGCTGCCAACTGTTAATAAATGGCTGCAGCCATTGATCTCATTAGTCTTCTTTTTCATCATTTTTTCAAAATGTGAAAAGCAGGCTAATAGTACGTTTGAGATCAGTTATGGACCCAAGTCTGGAGATCGCAGGTTTGATTCCGGCGCAAACGGCAGCTATCCTAAGTGTGTTTTCCCCGTTTGCTTCACACTCCCTCCAGGCAAATGCCAGAATAGTAACTTACTTCAAGTACCGGGACACCTACCCTACCCCTGTCCCTAGTACAGTTACACACACGACCACAGTCATCACAGGAATACAGGTTATCAGACAAGCTGAACACACACGCAACAACACGTGGCTAATGACCAAGTTGTACCAAGCCCCTTAAATGAATTAACAATTAAAAATAAGAGATAAAAAGGTATCTATCTATTTATCCATTTATATATGTATGTATTTATTTATATATTTATTTATACAAGAATTGTCCCCTAGATGTGAACCCACCTAACTCGACCACCTGGATCGTGGCTAGGCAATTCGTCATCAACATGATAGTTGATCTGCTGAACGTAGCTGTTGCTTGGTTTGTATCGCTTGTGAAGATCGATCGCCACAGTGGCGGATCCAGGCCTTGCGGGGCCCTGGGCGATATGATAAGGTGGGGCCCACAACAATAGGAAATAAAAAAAAATCAAATCAAATGGAAAATAGTTTTGTAATAATAATAAAATAAAGAGAGCCTCCGTGGCTTAGGCGGCAGCACGCCGGCCTCTCACCGCTGGGTCCGTGGTTCAAATCCAGGTCACTCCATGTGAGATTTGTGCTGGACAAAGCGGAGGCTGATAGGGTTTTCTCCGGTTACTCCGGTTTTCCCTGTCACAAATTTAATTCCAGCAACACTCTCCACTATCATTTCATTTCATCTGTCATACATTTAATCATTGCCCCAGAGGAGTGCGTCAGGCCTCGGCAGCCGGCACAGTTCATATCCTCGCCGCTAGATAGGGGCTGAAAAGAGAATATGAATTATAAATTAGTTTGAAAAGTATAATTAATTAATCAATTAAATTTATAACAATCCATGGCGCAGGCCCCCCCAGACCACGGGGCCCAGGGCGGTCGCCCTCCTCGCCCTCCCCTAGATCCGCCCCTGGATCGCCATGACGACCACCCCTGTTTGCCGCTGCTCGACCCACTTTATCGCACAGGTGAGCTCACTACTGACACACTTTCGCGAGATCCCTCCCCGTCGCGTCGCGACGTGAATGTGTGTACCAGTATAGCCTACTCATTGTCAGTGATGGAGAGCTATCTCTCTGGAACGTTCGGGGAAGCCTTGTTTGAAACACACACGGGCCTATGCACTGAAAATGTAATACAGTACGGGTATATTAGATTAAATCATAGAATACACACATCTAAAAAGGTTATGCATCACCTATGAATTATATAATTACTAGCAACCCGACCCGGCTTCGCCCGGGAACAGTTATGAATGCATTACCTGATAAGCGCTTTTTTTCCAATGTCAATGAACATCGACCAATATCCGTTTTACGTCTCGGCAAGATGGGTTAAAATCACTGGCTGGACTATTAATTATTTTATCATGAAGATGCATGTGCAACAAATTCTTGTCAGACGTAATTTAAGAATGGCGAGTTGCATGAAACACAAATCCCCCAACCGGCCAATCTTAACTTGACTGTGAATTTTGCGGAACGAAAAGTTCACAGGCGAAATGAAGAAAAGCCGAGTTGCACTTCTAGGGAAACTCCATACACAACCACTCTTCTCTAAAGTTTTTAACTCAACACGACTCGACAGTTTGCTGCTGGCTGTATCTAGGTCAATAAGCTCGTCCGCTAGCTAAGCTGTAACTGGGGTGATAGACTCGCCCCTAGCTAGCTCGTAAACTATCGCCTCAGTTACTGAATGGAGATTGTTGGAAGAAATGAAAACGTAAAAACACTTATAGTAGGCGATGTATGGAAGATAGAGATATGCTCTCCCGGGCTTTTTTTGTTTAACTTTTCATGCTGAACAATTCTTACACTCGTAGTATATAGTTATTTTTAACGGTTTGCCCAGCGTAAGCTTTAAAAGCGCACGGACGCCAGTTTTTTTTCGACCTTTTCTCTGAAATCGTTAGTGCTTGACTTCCTTTGATCATAAATAAATTATTTTCTACAGAAACCTTCCTCGAGATATCCTTTACAGAATTGTGAAAACCGCATCAAAATCCATTCAGTGGTCCTCCAGATTACCCGTGACATCCAAGAATCGGGGACTTTGCTTTATACTAAGTGGAGATTACAGTATACGCCAATCAGTATAATTTAATATAATATAATCCCCCTTCCATTCAATCTTAAATTGACTGTGAATTTTTCGGAACGAAAAGTTCACAGGTGAAATGAGAGTTGCACTTCCAGGAAATGGCGAGGTGAATGAAACTCAAATCCCCCTTCCGTCCAATCTTAACTTGACTGTGTTTCACAGGCGAAATGAAGAAAACCCGAGTTGCACTTCCAGGGAAACTCCAAACACAACCACCCTTCTCCGAAGTCTTAACTCAACACGACTCAACGGTTTGCTGCTGGCTGTATCTGGGGCAATAGGTTCACCCACTAGCTAGGCTGTAACAGGGATGATAGTGTTACGTTTTTGGGGTTCGTAAACATAGGTCAGGCTTATAATGCACTAATACTTTATTTACAATAATGTTATTTACACTAAATCAAATTAAGCCTACTTACTTCCACACACACACACACACACACACACACACACGTACACAGATTTGCTCTTTACACAGCTACAAGTCACTATTTATTTACAATGTTCACTGCAAGGAAGTATCTCCTATAGTTACTATTTAATTTCCACAGTTACTGTTTATCTTCCACAGTCACTATTTATCTTTCAGACTTACTGACTACGTTATTAATTTTCACAGCACTGTCTTCAATATTACAGCACTTCACATTTATTTCCACTGGTCGCTCGGCACGGTACACACCTACAGCGCGGACTCACTCAGGACTGACTTGCCCGCCGCAGTTTGCCGGTATATATCCAATCAGCTCCCTGGTCTCGAATATTCCCGATCAAGCCGCCTCTCGTAAAAGCGAGTAGTTTCTAGTGGTGGATTCCAGCACTGTCTAGCCTCTCTCCGGCGATGTTCTGGCTCCCTTTTCCCCTTCCAGTGGGTTCAAGCCTATTCTGGTTGGTTGTTCTGGAACTCCCTGTTGCTTCCAGTGGCCTCGAGAAGCAGAAGAGTCTAGTAGCCAAGGCGCCAATAGTATACCTGACTCGTGGGCTATTGTGGTTGACTCATTCAACGTTGCGCGGGGAGGGGCCCACCCTAATCAGCCCCGGCCGGACTGGCTATTCTGCATTCCTCACACACCCCACCTGCCTGTCACTACGAGGATAAAGAATGGCGACCGCTGGGCAATTGCACGAATCTTTACACTGCCCCCTCCTTAACACTGTTCCGTCTCGGAGCAGACACTTTCAACAGGGTGACGGTAGGAACAGCTCGGTCCTTCACGGCATCGTGAGTTGACGAAGAAGTAACTGTCCACCGTTTTCTGAGACATCACGTTTGTTCGGGGCCAGCAGCACACCAGAACTTCAATCCCTGTGCGTCGAAAGTCTTCCTCTAGCATGCTTCTGACAATCCTCCAGTCCAACCCATCTAGTCCACAGCCCAACTTGGGTACAGCTAATTTGGATATGCTTCGCTCCAGTAGGTGCTCCCGCATAGCAAGTAGACTATCCCAGATGGCACGATAGGAGGGCTTCAGATGGGAAAGTTCTTTCGTCACCAGATAGAACAGCGATCGCTCGTTCCTGGTTAAGCACAACACGCCCCCGACACGAGGCTCTTGGCGCTGTAGCTCTTCAATCCCGCCGTATTTCCGCCGGAACACCTGGGCGATTCCCTGGCTCATCCTCAGGTCCTTAGACACACAGTGAGCCAAGGCATACTCACTGGCGGTTTGGAATAAATCCTGTCGAACCTCGGTAGTGACGCCATAACGAACTTTTCGGCCAATTCGGCATTGAGCCATGAACTCTTCGAAGGATCGTTCTGCTACTGGCAATCGGCAGATACGAGCGTGTTGTATGTGTCCCTCGTCATCGTTTTCGTCCAGGAACGGTGCCAGCCGATTGAAATGGACCACTCGGGGTTTGCCATTCGGTCTTCTCCTGATACGATACACGACGTCGTTGATCCTCTTCAGTACCTCATATGGTCCGTCCCAAGGAGCGTTGTAGCTTCGGAGAGAACCCTCGCCGCCTTTTTGGGTCGAAAAGACAGACTAGATCTCCTGCTTGGTATTCTCCTGATTCGGCTCTTAGGTCGTAACGCTGCTTCATCCGGTCGCTCGCATTCTGGATGTTTGCGCGAACTCGGTCGTGAATGTCATTCATCCTTCGACGGAGGTCGGAGATGTAGTCCTCGCCAACAACGTCATCCTTAGGTTTGCAGCCGAACGTCAGGTCACACGGCAACCGCAGCTCTCGGCCAAACAGCACATTAGCTGGTGTTTGGCCTGTGGTCTCATGTATAGAAGAGCGGTATGCCAGTAGAAACAAGTGGAGAAACTTGTCCCAGTCCCGCTGGTGGTCGGATACAATCTTGGACAGGTATTTCTCCATTGTTCTGTTCATGCGCTCCACCATGCGGTCGGACTGTGGATGCAGGGCAGTCGTTCTCGTTTTCCGGATCCCGAGAATCTGGCACAATTCCTGGAACACCGACGACTCGAAATTTCTCCCCTGGTCGGAATGCAATTCCAAAGGTACACCAAATCGGCTCACCAGCTCCCTTACTAGTGTCTCGGCAACCACCACCGCCTCTTGATTGGGCAATGCATATGCCTCTACCCACTTGCTGAAGTAATCTATTGCTACCAAGATGTATTTATTTCCACTCTCAGTCGTGGGGAAGGGGCCCGCTACATCGATGTTGATCCGTTCGAACGGTGCACCAACGTTGTACTGTCTCATCGCTGCTCTTCTCTTCTTCTGTGGCCCGTTCGCAGTGGCACAAACCACACACTTTCTACACCATTCACGAACGTCGTCAGAGCAATTGAACCAGTAAAACCGCTCTCGGATTTTCTCTATGGTTTTCCGAACTCCAAGGTGCCCCCCGGACGTTCCATCATGCAGCAACTGCACTATCTCGGATACCCTGTTTCGTGGAACAATAAGTTGTAGCCTCTCCTGAGTCCCATTCTCATTCTCCAGTACCCTCTTCAGAACCCCGTTTTCCAAAATCACGGAATTCCACTGAGCCCAGTAGGCTTTTACAGAGCGCGAGAAGGGAGCTACCTCTTCCCAGGTCGGTCGTTCCTCAGACTTCTTCCAACGCAGTAGGTGTTTTAAGTCCGGATCGTTTTCTTGGTCCTTACGGATTTCCTAATCCTGCCAGTGGTCGTCAGTCACAGTACTTCTTCTTACCGCTGCAATTTTGTCTTCTATCCGATTGCAGTGCATGCAGTCTTGCGCGCACGGTCTCCTAGATAGAGCATCAGCATTTCTGTGTTTAAGACCAGCCCTGTGTTCAGAGTCGAAGTCGTACTCCTCGAGCCTTTCGATCCACCTGGCTACCTATCCCTCCAGGTTCTTGAAACTCAGAAGCCACGTAAGTGCTGCATGATCAGTCCGTAGAACGAACTTCCTCCCGTAGAGGTGCTTGTGGAAATGCTCCACCGACTTCACTACAGCAAGCAATTCCCTTCTAGTCACGCAGTAGTTCCTCTCCGGTTTAGAAAGAACCTTGCTGAAGTAAGCTATCACTCTTTCCTGCCCACCTTGCAGTTGGGAGAGCACGCTACCGATGCCCACATTGCTAGCATCGGTGTCCAAAACGAACAGTCCTTCCGGTTGTGGGTAACTCAGGATAGGAGCATTGGTCAGTACCTCCTTCAGTTGTTCGAAAGCCTGTTGACAGGTTGTGTCCCACACAAAACTCCGGCCGTCTTCGGTAAGTCGAGTCAGAGGCTTCGCGAGATTAGCAAATCCTGGCACGAATCGACGGTAATAGGTGCATACTCCGAGGAATTTCCTAACTTCGCGCTTATCCTTCGGTATTGGCCACTTCTTCACCGCGTTTATCTTCTCCGGATCTGCAGCAACCCCTTCTCCGGAAACAACGTGGCCCAGGTAATTAACTTCTTTCCGAAAGAGGAAGCACTTCTTGGGGTTGAGCTTCAGGTTGGCTTGTTTTAGACGTAAGAACACCTGCTCCAAATTTTTTAGGTGGTCTTCAAACGTCCTTCCGAGAACGATGATGTCATCCAAGTAGACCAAGCAGGTTTCCCAAGACAGCCCTTTTAAAACTCGCTCCATCAAACGTTCAAACGTAGCAGGGGCGTTACAGAGTCCGAATGGCATAACTGTGAAGTTCCACAGTCCTGAACCAATCGTAAAGGCGGTCTTCTCCTTGTCGTTGGGGTCCAACCCGACCTGCCAGTATCCACTCTTGAGGTCCAATGTGGAGAAGATCGTGCTCCCACCCAAGGTGTCCAGGGTGTCATCAATGCGTGGTAGAGGATAACTGTCCTTTTTCGTCACATTGTTCAGTTGGCGGTAGTCTACGCAAAACCGCGTAGATCCATCTTTCTTCTTCACCAGAACCACTGGCGAGGCCCAGGGGCTGCTTGAAGGTTCAATCACCCCATCGCGAGCCATATCGCTTATTATTCGCTCGGCTTCCTCTCGCTTGGCTAGTGGCAATCTTCTGGGCGCCTGGCGAATAGGTCTTGAGTCACCCGTATCGATGCGATGTTGCACCAAGTTCGTTCTTCCATTACCAGTCCCATCCTGGAAGGCATCTTTATGACATTTGAGAAATTCCCTTAACTCTCGGCTCTGCTCAGGATTTAGCTCTTGACACGCTGCCTCGATAAGACTGTCAAGCCACACTGAAAATATACCGGATGAGGAGGCAGCTGTTCGCACTTGGCGTACGACGGAAGACACAGACGAACATATTCCCAGGCTGGTTCCTTCCCGAACGGTTATTGGGCGATCATGAAGGTTCATTACCCGCACAGGAATCTTCGCCCCTGCACGAACCAAAGCTTTGGCTACCAGCATTCCATGTCCAGTTTCGTCTTCGCCAAACGTAGGCCCTACCATGACGACACAACCTTCAGGAATTTCACCGTCCAGCTTCCCTTCTACCATTACTTCACTACGTCCTGGCAGTACTATGTCTATCGCTGCTATCACCCGTACCGACGCGGCGTTCCTCTTCTGCAGCATTACCTCCTCGTTTCCGACTCTCAAAATTCCGCTTCCCAAGTCTAGTCCAAATTTGTACTTAGTCATGATGTCCATCCCGAGAATAACGTCCTCTACCACCTCAGCGATCAAGACACGATGGCGAAACTGGGTATCACCGATGATGAAGTCGACGACTGCCTCCCCTCGAACGTTGGCTGGCTCCCCCGTTGCTGTTCGCAGTGTCCATCTTGTGGGTGTTATTGCTCTTCTCACGATGCCTGGTCGGATGATGGTCATTGTGGCCCCTGTGTCCAGCAGTAGGTCTCTGGATTCTCCATCCACATGGCCACTGACAAAAATTGAGTTGGCTTGACGACCCAGAGACGCGACGATAGCAGAAGTGGGGGCATTCCTGGTGTTGGCGCGGGTTGACAGTCGCCCCTTCCCATCAACCCTCTTTAGTTTCCCTGCAGCTGGTACTTGTTAGTCGTAAGTTTAGGGCATCGATCTCTGAGGTGCCCAACCTCCCCGCAGCCCCAGCACCTCGTCCGTTTCTTCTTGGTCTGTAAGGCTTGAAGAACTTTCTCCACGATTTCTTCTATGGAAGGCACAGGTTGGACCTCCTTGTCTCCCTTCAGAGCTCGGATGCGCGTCTGGCTGCGCACGGATTGTTGAACAGCCTCGAACTCAAGGGCTAGGGTCAAAGCATCATTCAACGTTTTCGGGCGCGCCAGCTTCACAGCCCGCTGTGTCTCGGTCTCGCGGAGCCCGTCGAGAAACTTCTCGGTAGCAAGACTCTCGTAAACGTCGCTGGGCACTGTTGGGTAGGCGCTCCTAACAAGACGGACTATGTCTGCTTCAATCTCCTGTAGGCTCTCGTTAGGTCTTTGGCAGCGATTTCTTAACTGGGAGCGATATAGCTGCTCCATATGTCGATGTCCGAACCGCATTTCCAGTTTTTGAACGAGAACGTCGTAGTTCTGTCTCTCCGATAAGGTAACAGCTTGTAGGACTCGTAGGGCCTCTCCGCGCAGCGACAAGCTCATCATTGCAGCTTTCGTGGCCTCTGACCACCCATTAATCATGGCGGCGGTCTCAAACAAGGTGAAGTATTCTTCCCATGCAGATTTCCCATCGAATGTTGGCAGGTCAGAACGCCCAACTGCGGGAACGGGTGCACGATCCATTGGCAGGTCAGTCTGCCCAGCGGCGGGAACAGGTAAACTCTCCTTACCTCCCGATGGTTCAGCAGCGGCAATGGTTTAGTTTCGTTGCTCGTCCTTATTTTGAAGCAGGGCGCTCGCAAGCTCGTCCTCCAACTTCGGCAGCGACTCTTGAAATTCCTCCCTCAGCTTCGTTTCCGTAGTGAGTGTTACTTCTCGAAGTTTCCTCTCAAGATTGGCATTATTTTCCATTATATTCCTTTCCATAATTTTGGAGTTTTCTACTATTTTCTTTTCTAAATTTTCCACATTGTCCGCCATTTTCTTTTCCAAAATTTCCACCACCTGGCCTATGCCGCAAGGAAGGTCAAAAAGGAATATATCTGGGTCCTCACCTCCGTCCAGCAGTAACTGACGTAATCGCACTTGTAGCGTAGACTTTGTTCCCGTGGCATCAGCTTCTCTTTCTTCCAATTCCTGCCGTAATTCCGAAACCTTCAGTGCTGAAAGTTTTACTTTCCTTGTCGCCATTTTACAGTACAAAATGCGAGACACACGGACAGTCAGCACACGATTAACCAGGCTTCCAGATGGTACACACAAGACAGTCACTAATAATTAACTATCGTACACACTTCCTTAAAGTAGGCCTTTTCAAAAGTACGCACTGTTTCATACAGAAGCACGCACGCATAACCTGACCCCACATCTGACACCAATTGTTACGTTTTTGGGGTTCGTAAAAATAGGTCAGGCTTATAATGCACTAATACTTTATTTACAATAATGTTATTTACACTAAATCAAATTAAGCCTACTTACTTCCACACACACACACACTTACACAGAGTTGCACTTTACACAGCTACAAGTCACTATTTATTTACAATGTTTACTGCAAGGAAGTATCTCCTATAGTTACTATTTATTTTCCACAGTTACTGTTTATCTTCCACAGTCACTATTTATCTTCCAGACTTACTGACTACGTTATTAATTTTCACAGCACTGTCTTCAATATTACAGCACTTCACATTTATTTCCACTGGTCGCTCGGCACGGTACACACCTACAGCGCGGACTCACTCAGGACTGACTTGCCCGCCGCAGTTTGCCGGTATATATCCAATCTGCTCCCTGGTCTCGAATATTCCCGATCAAGCCGCCTCTCGTAAAAGCGAGTAGTTTCTAGTGGTGGATTCCAGCACTGTCTAGCCTCTCTCCGGCGATGTTCTGGCTCCCTTTTCCCCTTCCAGTGGGTTCAAGCCTATTCTGGTTGGTTGTTCTGGAACTCCCTGTTGCTTCCAGTGGCCTCGAGAAGCAGAAGAGTCTAGTAGCCAAGGCGCCAATAGTATACCTGACTCGTGGGCTATTGTGGTTGACTCATTCAACGTTGCGCGGGGAGGGGCCCACCCTAATCAGCCCCGGCCGGACTGGCTATTCTGCATTCCTCACACACCCCACCTGCCCGTCACTACGAGGATAAAGAATGGCGACAGCTGGGCAATTGCACGAATCTTTACAATAGTCTCGCCCTTAGCTAGCTCGTAAACTGTCGCCTCAGTAGTTGAAAGACATGGTTGGAAGAAATTAAAACGTAAAAACACTAATAGTGGGCGATGTATTGAAGATAGACATATGCTCTCGCGGACCTTCTTGTATAACTTTTCATGCTGAACAATTCTTACACTCATATTATTTAGATATATTTAACGGTTTGCCGAGCGTAAGCTTACAAAGCGCTCGGACGCCAGCTTTTTTTTGTCTTTTCCACTGAAATCTTTACTGCTTGGCTTCCTTTTATCATAAATAAATAATTTTCTACAGAAATCATCCTCGAGATATCCTTTACAGAATTGTAAAAACCGCATCAAAATCCATCCAGTGGTTCTCGAGTTTACCCGTAACATCCAAGAATCCGGGGACTTTGTTTTATACTAACAATAAGTAGAGATATTGCATGACTCGGAGCACCGGAAATGACTTTTGAGGCGCGAAGGTTCACACATTCGTGCTTGGTAAATCAAGAAGGACCCCGCGGCGTAACCGTGCTTGTTAAATCGTACACTACGACCGCGCGGGCACCTGCAGCAAGTCCGGAGATTTTAACATTTCGCACAGCCGCCATCTTGAGGTTTTTAAAACAATTGGAATAAATTAGATGGTAGTGGATTAAAATTTGTGTAAACCTTTACCGCACCAAGTTTCACTGCGCTCAGATGATTAAATCGCGAGAAACGTCCATTTCCATAATTAATTTTCGCGTCACCACCTTGTTGGATTTGTGTCCACCAGGTTATTGAAAGTCTCATCGGTAAACTTATGCCCATAGCTCTTATCAACATACAAAATTTCAGCTAGATTGCTGCCATAGATTAGTAGATATTGAGAACCGTCTAAATATTTCTGATGGTCGCCATGTTGGATTGTATATATATACATAGGCTCTACCATAGAGTTATGCACATTTAAATGGCAATTATTGCGTAGTTCCATTATTCAAACGTTGACTTCGATCACATGATTAAGACACAAGAAATTAATACTTAATTTAAAAAATTTCGCACAGCCGCCATCTTGAGGTTATGTGAACAATTGAACAAAATTCGATGTCAGTGCATTACAATGCATATAAACATTTGCTGTACTATGTTTCACTGCGCTCGGATGGTTACAACGCGGGAAAAGTCTATTTAAATGTTTCAAATTTGCTTGGCTCCCATGCTCGTTTTGTACTTAACAGGTTTTTGAAAGTCATGTAGGTGAACGGTTGCTAGTGCCCTTTATCACCACACAAAGTTTCAGGGCGATCCCAGTAATAGTTTCGGAGATATAGAATACCGGTGAAATATTTCGCACAGCCGCCATGTTGGATTGGTGAGACGTAATAAAATTAGAAGGGTACGGTCGGGGTAAGACAAAATAGTACTATGTCCTACCTAGTTTCATTGAAATCGCTCCAGACGTTTAGATTTTCTTATGGACACACACACACACACACACACACACACACATACGCACACACATACTGGGACAAAAGGTGATCTCAGAAGCCTATTTCTTCATAAATGAAAATAGGCAAAAAATGTGGACCGACATTATGACCTAATGATTATCACTAACCGCAGAATTACGAATCGTTTCTGATTGACGCTGTTTCATTTTATAGATGGCATTAAATCCTCAGCAACCAACCTTAAAACTACAGCATATAGAATGGATCCGTTGAGTCTCTTCTATTGTCCAAACAGATCATAGTCTCTTTTCAGATCTCGTTCTATAAATCAATTAAAGCAACCTTCTTTCTTTCGTTTTTTGTAGATATGGTTCGTGGCATTCCTTTTTCTATTTCGCACCAACAAAGCTAGGATCAAGTTGTCACGTAGTCGTTTTCTTTTTGCTTTGGTAGTGGCAACCCCAATGTGAACAGCCTACTGAACCTCTACCGCGCTGCCCAGACGGGGGTGGGGGACGAAAACCCAAACTCTGCCCATGCGACGAGGTTCCTAATCATACCTTTACTAGATGGTTGGTTGGTTGCTAGCGCTATCTAACACTATCCTTGAACTATATTGGACGAAACTAACATTATCTGTTGTTACATCGTGCAGCTTATGTGCAGCAGGCCAAGAGTCCTAACTTTAGTGGTGTATGGCAATGGTTCTGGACCTTCACAGCTATTATAGAACAATCTCTAGCGTTCGTAACTCGCAAAACGGATCGTCCTTATATCGCGTTTCCGACTGTTAAACGTGATATTCGCTCTATATTACTGCCTAAATTTGACCTTGTTTTATTGAGAATATGGTACAAAATACATCCTTCTTGCTTGACAATTTTCCCTTTATCATTGGTTTCCCCTTTATTCCTTTTAGCCTGCCTCGTTCGTTGTGTTGTTTCCTGCCTGTTATTGGGAAAGATGCCTAATAATGTGAATAGGGATGAGCTCTCTAAAGATAAGTGTTCACTTGAGTTGGATGGGTTGTTAACCTTAGCTAAGTAGATCTCTATGACTTCCTTTATTTTAAATTCCCTACGTTTTGTTTCATGGTGTTTGATTTTTAGGTCTGTTTCTGTGTGAGTGAAACTATGCCCGGTGTCGTATTTGTGTTCGAATACTGTGGAGTGTTTTGTGTGTTTAATTTCATTTCTGTGTTCTTTTTAACGTGTGTTCATTCTTCTACTGGTCTGTCCTACGAAGTTTGCTTGACACTCTGTTTCCAGGTGCGTTAATAAATATATCACTGATTTTTAGAATTCACGAAATTGATTCGAGCGAACTTGTTCTTATTATTTTGTGGCGATTGATTTGTGTTTTTCTTTTCAAGTGCCTATGTTCAACTTGTTGTGTCTTATTGGGGTTGAAATTATTTTCTTTGGCTATTTGTTTTATTGTTTTAATATGTCATAGGTATACTCGAGGCCGTATGCACCATTGAGTTGAAACCCTCTGCTTTATGAGTTTGGGTGGTGGGAGTGATTATCAGTCGTGTGTGGTGTTTGTGTTGGCTTGCGAAAGATCGAGTATGTCAAAGTGCTGTCTGAACTATTGATAGTTATGTCAAGGTAATTTATGTTCCACTCTATTTTCGATTCCTTTATGATTTAATTGAGTGGTGTAAATTGTTGATTGCAGGGGTAACATTTCTTCATTTGTTATTTTGTGTCGTATACACACAGAATATGCTACGTGTCATCCATTCCACTGTAGGATTCCTTTTATCCTGTCTTCTGTCAGAAAGGTTTCTATGTTATTGATAAAAATGATAGCTACGAGCCCGCTGAGTGGAGATCCCTTCACTAAACCATTTGTTTGCGCGTAGATTTTATTATTGAATTGAAATACGTTTTGGTTGAGAGCTATCCTCAACAGTTTTGATATCTCACCTGTTGCATTTGCTGAGTTACTAAGCTTTAGGTCACATTCTATTACTCTAGTGGCTTCGTTTATCGTTATGTTGATGTACAAGTTGGTGATATAGTCTACATCTATCAAATGACACTAATCTCATGCTAAGTTTTATTTGTAAAGAGCTTAGTTTGTTGACTAATTTTCCTGTGTTTCTGACTGAATTGCCAACATTGATTACCACCCTGTTTTAATATTTTGAAAAGTTCTTTACTGAATTTTTAATTCGGTGCATTTCTGTAATTAACAATTGGTATTATCGGGCAATACTCTTTGTGAATTGCAGTACATTGTTTGAATTTATCTTAATGCCGGCAAATTTGGGTTAATGTTCAGTATTTTTGGTTTGTCAGCCTTTGTGAGAATGTACTCGACTTCATATAACGCACTTTTTAATAGATTTTGGAATTTATTGGCAGGGACTTTTCCTATCTTATTAATTCCGACTGGCTGCGTGGCTCAGCGGTAACGTTCTCGCCTGCTGTGTTTAAGGTTGTAGGATTGGATCCTGGCACAGCCAGTTGGCATTTGAGGGTGCGCAAATGCGAGGGAGCTGTGTCGGTATATTAACTAGCACGTTAAAGATCCTCTTTGGGGCAAAATTCCGGCACCCCTGTGTCTCTAAAAGCCGCAGTAGTTACAAGGGACGTAAAACTAATAACATTATTATTATTATTATTATTATCGATTATCAGTTTGAGGTTATGCGTTGGGTGCCTGTCCATACTGTTATAGCCTATTTAAAACCTCTGTCTTAAAAATTAATTTCCTCCTTCGAGAAACAGACGTTCGTTCTGTTATTCACCCGATTGTGGAAATTGAAGCCATTATTATTAGTGCTTTGGTCATTGGGTTTGTTTTGTTTGTTTTAATTTCCTTATAATTTACTGTCTAGAATTCATGCTTTCATGGGGTTTCGTTTTGATTATGTTATACATGGTTTCTGCGAAACTGTCCCATGGGATTGGATGCCAGAAATTTCTTAATTGCAAGTCATGTAATTGTCAATTTATTGCCTGTCTCTTTGTGTATGTGAACCAAATTTCGTTTCTGATCCATATGGTCTTTGCTTGTTTGACTGAAAAGACCGTATTCGGTGTTTTCGGGTTAGTTTTGATCGGCACAAATCTCGGGATAATGCTCAATTCTATTCATTTTCTGTCGAACCAAATTATCTTGTCTAAGTTCATGATGTTCTAGCCTCTGATCTGAATATTTTGTCTTCGCGGTTTGCCTGACTGGCAGTCGGGATTGAAAAACTAACTGAAAAGCTTCTATTAATAGATTGCTTAGGAAACCCTGAAATATGGCTTCTAATATTTCATGTTATACAAGGTGAATTCTGCAAGCCCCTAAATACATGGGACTGATGACCACGATGTCCCTAGCTCCTCAATAAAAAATAACAACAGAAGTAATATCTCCAAACAGTTTTATTGTAATTGTTCGCAACCTGATATCATATTCAAGAAGCTTAATAGAATGCTGATCAAAGGAAGACAAGATATCAACCAGACTCATGATTGCTGTTACTGACGTACACAAAGGAGACTAAGAGAGCTTATTATGAATACAATTTGATATACTGTATTTCTACAATTCTCTTCATTGTCTGCTGATGTCACTTGCTTAATGTTGCCACACCGGGAGGTCCACTACGCCGCGCCCCGCCGTCGCGTCGTCTAGTGACGTCAATTGCCTGGGGCAAATTTTTAAGAATATAGCACACGCCTGTCGCTTGTCTTACTTCATGAATAACAGAGTTCCCATTAAGCGTATATTGTATGGACGTGGCGATGAACTTATAACCTACCCGTCTGTTGAAATCACCGTTAATTTTACTCATTGACGACCGGCTCGCTTTTGAAACCTAACTGGGCGGCCATGTTTGCATTCAATGTCTGTGTAGAACCAGGGCTTTCCCAGCTCGAGGCACAGTGTTGTCAACTCTCCAGCATAGCAGCAACCAGCAAGCAGTGAGACCGGTCAGTATCGCGTGCAACTGTGCAACACAGGATACCTGACAAGCGAGCCGGTAGCCAGGACCGGACTCTGTACTCCACGTGGACTGATATTTTATTGTTCAAGAACCATCAGCTATTGGTCAACAGCGAACAGTCATACGTATTGTTATTGTCGAAGCGTCGTACTGTGTAACGGTTGAGTCGCCGCTCGTTAACGATGAAATTGAGAGAACTATACGCTTAGCTGCAGCTCCGAACTACTTGCTCTGCTCGGCAAGTTCAGCTCCACTCACTTCGTAACACTGCTGTGGCTATCTCCAGCTCTCTTTCCCTGCTTCAGCTCGTTAGCGAGTTGCTCTTCTGTGTAAGCCAATATGATATCTGTGACTCTTTTTATGATTTGATGATTTTTATGAAAACCTTTTAAACCATCGGGTGCCAGGATTTAAAATAGAAATTAAATTAACTGAATTAACTGAAGATGTTCTTTTTATCTCAGGGCACAAAATACATAAGCTCACACACTAGAAACAAGATGGATATCAAAGGAGAAATTAATTGAAAAATAATCTAAAATTTTTATATTTAAAAGAATAACTCATTGTTTACATAAAAGATACAACAATTGAAAAAAAGAAACTGATCCCAGTGTCAAAATAGAGGCAGCACGCTGATTCCAGACTAGATGTTGTTGATTCTTTAGGGACTTTGCGACATCGTAGTTATGTAGCCCAGTGCACTTGGGTGTGTGTAGAAGTTGTCTTATAACCTGTGTCACTGTAATGCCTACTAGTGTCGGTATTTGTAATCGAGATAGGATTTGGGTAGAAAGTGGCTGTGGTCTTAAGATAGGTACCATCCCGGCATTTGCTTGGAGTAGAAGTTAGAAACCACGGAAAACCACTTCCAGGATGACTGAGGTAGGAATCAAACCCGCCTCCTCGCATTTTAGCCTCACGAGGCGGAGTGCACTCCGTTCCACTACTCAGACAAGAATTACATTTCTTGGCAGAGTCCGGGATTGAACCCGGGTCTCCACAGTCACAGTCAATAATGCTAACCACTACGCAACGAGGCAGACAACTAAATAAAAAGCTTGCAATAAAATACACAACAAAATTAATAACGTATGCACTACATTTCTAATGACAAAGTGTATGAATTTAATTCCAGTCATGCACACTCATAGCCCCTCAATAGGCATAAGATCAGATGAAAAAATAAAGTGCCGGCAATTCCTGTCCCACTTACTTACTACGTTTACATGGCGAACTCAAATCGATTTGAATACGATCCTGTTTTCAGTACGCTGCCCGTTTACATGAGCAGTTTCAGTTCGTATTGAAATCGATTTCAATAAGGTATATAATATATGGTGGCCAACCTGCAGTTATGTTGGCTAACTCGTATTAAACAGCAAAAACATAATAGACCCGTAATTATCATCCGTCGTTTTTTTAATTTTATTTTACGGGATGTTTGTAAACATGAATAATGGACGCGCGGAAGATTTTGATGTTGTTTGTTCTTAACAAGTTTATGTTAAGTTTATTAATGATAAAATGTTATTGGTTTTGCGTCCCTTTTCATTTCTGAAGCTTTTAGAGACGCCGGAATGTTGCCCCGAATGGGATCTGTAACGTGCCAGTAAATCTATTGACACGGCTCCCTCACAATTAGGCCTAAACACACTGACTGTGACAGGATTCGATCCTACTACCTTGGGGGGAGCAGACGAGAAAGTTACCACTGCGCCACTCTATGTTCAAGTTATTCAATCTAGTGGACAAATGGGAAAAGGAACGGATTAAGCGGCAATGTGAGACGGTGTTTCTCTGTTGACCTCATTTTACGTATGGATACACCTGACATTTAAGGCAAAACAGACAAACATACATTAACGATAAAACGTGTGCAAACAAACTACGCTTAACAACCACGACAGGAACACAGACAGTAACGAAGAATATGGACAGAAAGTAAGACAAGCGAATCGAGAAACAGGCGACAGACGAAAGTAGGCTTAAATTAGTTCAAAAATGTAACGCAAGAGCGCGCAGAATCGCTTTCAATACGATCCGCGTTTACATGTTTCTGAACACCAGTTTGGATACGATCCGATCCCACAATTTTACCGTATCGACCTTGAAACTCAATACGATCTGAGTCCCGTTTACATGACCGTATTCAATACGGTAGGTGTACTCAAATCGATTTGAGTTCGCCATGTAAACGCAGTAACTCAATGCCCAGTTTTGTGCAATGAGAAAGCGCGCCACGTGCTGAACAAGCGAGACAATCAGACCAAGAAATGAAGCTCTGTTTGGCTTATTAGTAGCCTACCCTACATAAAAGAGGGGGCAATGGAACGAGGCTACATCTCCACCCCTCCGTGACTCACTTCACCCTGCTTTGTTGCGCGTGGGGCTACCTGCCAATCCTGGTGACATTGAGATGGGAGAAAGAAACACGCCCCAAGCTCCAAGCTCCCAGCTCCCAGCTCCCAGCTCCCGCCCCCTCTTCTCCCAGCAAGATACGGTACCGGTATTCAATTTATGGATTTACAGAAGATATAACTTGATTTCCTTGTCATGCGGTATAATATCGTTTAAACAGTGGGGGCTGCTATTAACTTCATGTAAAGGCAGCGCTCTGATTAACGTGATGCACAAAAGTATGGTCCATACTGATAAAAGAGCAAGGATTGCAAATCTGCTGTGTTACATAGTGTAAGCTTCCTGTCTGAACATTCTCAACCTTTGGCTAAACATAATTGGGTTCAAGTATATACCGCGATACGTGTCTACTATGAGGATTTTTAGTGTAGTCGATGACGTCACGGACGACGTGAGGACGTTGTTTGATGGTGAGGCTTGAATTGCCGCCATATTGGTCAGCTGTATGAGGTTTCAAACAGTGCGTCTTTACATGCCGATGTAGTCACATGTGCTCATGTGCGAGGTGTGGTGGTGAGTTACGAATGTTCATAAATTACTTTTAGTTGTTCAGTTTAATTGAAAAGTTGCTCTGTACTCTTCTAAAGCCATTGGTCGCTACTTGGTTAGACAACGGTCTGGGCGAAACCATTGTCGCTACTAGGTTAGATGATTGTTTGGACGAAAATTACCGCTTGTAATACAAGTAAGAGGGTCTGGGGCATAATCCCCAGGTTAGGTTTGTGTTTATATGTAGAGCCGTATTAACACTTAGAATTTAACATGTATGCATAATTTAAACCCTTAGTGTCGTCCATGACGTCATGGATGTCATCATTTTGTGTCCAGAGGTATCTTGTAGTGTAATGTATTGCAATCTATTCTACTCCCTAAATTTGTATTAACCCGGATGAGGTGTATAGTGACCAAATATACCCTCAGTCTAATGTTTGTCATGGGTTGGTGTCAAAAGTACTGGAACGAATGAGGTAAATGAGGTAAATAAGTGCAAATGCTCGAAAATTAATAATTTTGTTGACATTAAATTAGGGAGTCCAGTTATCTTTGCGAAATCATCTGGCAGTTTCTATTACACAACATTGTATAAATATTACTGTAATAAAATACAGTTCTCAACTTAAGTTCAACTTAAAACAGGTTAACACAATATTATTCACTTTCCAAAATGACACTCGGATACTAACAACTGACAAATCTTGTATCTCGCTGCAACCCCTGTGGCTGGCCATCTGAACAGCTGGAAGTGTAAGTTAGGGTAACGCTAAGTATTTTACAAGAGTGAAAAAAAAGAAGCACTTTCAAATCAGTAAGACTAAACTTACATAATGCGATCATTTGCCATCAAGCCAAAGATTGGTTTTATTCAAAATTAAAAACTTACAAAATTCATATTTTTATTTATTTATTGCGTCTGGGGTATGGGGGTTGATACCCCTTATCACTGCCCATAGTTACGCCACTGCAAGTTTGGTGAACAGTGTTTAAAGATCGATTGAATTAATCTTCAGTGCATTCCAGTACTATAACGTTTGCGGTGCAACAACCACGAGGTCGAAACGGTGCGAATAAATCATAGCCACGCGCGGAGCTATTCAATGTATAATAAAACTGTGGCAGTGTTGAATAACCTTCTCAAATACTGTGGGCCATAAAATTGCCAAATGATGATACAATCTTTTTCTAGAATATACTACAACGTGCGAGAACTGTAGACTACAAACGCTTATGTGATGACTAGGAATACAGAGGTGGTCACATTGTCAGAATAATGTGCTAAATTAGTTTTCCAAAGTAGAGGGATAAACTATATGTAGCAGTCTGGTAACTATTCATTTTCATACCTGTAGAGGTTTTCTTAAAGTAAATGTATTCTTTGATTATTTATTTAAACTAGCGAACCCATGCGAGAACTCTCGCTTGTGCAAATTAATATGCGGGCCCGAGGCAAGACAGTCCTTGCAGGGGATATCGTCTTGTTTGTTTGTCGATACCCTTGAAATCAGAGTGCAATTCATCACTGCTGCCGGCAATTCTCTTTCTTTTGAATGCTAATTTGTTACGATCGGTTACTTGTGTGCGCCCCATGTGTATAGACCACCCGCCCGTCTATACTGTTATATATAAGGTGCGTTCAGAAAGTAACGAGCCGGAGGCTGGAGTGCGCCAACCGGTGACGACATCGGCTAATCGTGGCGTGTAAAACGAGGTATGATTCTGACCAGAGCGTGGAAGGTCACAGCCCGTCGCTAGAGGGCACGCGTTCACGTCACGTGACGATACAAAGTGAGCAGCAGCATGCATCAATCGTCCAACGCTGCCAGTAATGCTGACGTTCTTCTTTGACCAAGATGGCCCCCTTCTGATACACTACATGCCGCACGGGACAACAGTGAATGCCCAGCGTTACTCGCAAACCTTGACCACCCTTCGCCAAGCGATCAAAACAAAACGACCAGTCAATCTCACCCGTGGGGTCATTCTGCTCCACGACAATGCACGACCTCATACGGCCAACACAGTCGCGGCACTCCAGCAGAAATTCAAATGGGAGGTTCTCGGCTACCCTCCATACAGTCCAAACCTCTCTCCCTTTGATCACGCCATGTTTGGTCCCCTGAAAAGGGCTCTGCGGGGCCAACGATTCACCTCGGATGCCGACGTCCAGCTGTACGTGCGAAACTGGTTCACATCGCAGCCCAGGGAATTTTATGAGACAGCCATTCACCGCCTCGTGTCACAGTGGGACAAGTGCCGCAACAGCCAGGGCCAATACTTTTAACATACTGTGCCCGTTTAGACCGGAGTCCGCACGACCACATTTTACCAATAATCAGTCAGCACGAGAGTCAAAATATCCCGGAGCGCCAGATGGGTTAAAGCTAATCGCAAAAACGACATCAAATGAAAAAAATGCTTTACTGATTTTTGGCTCAATGCAACAATAAGGATAGAAGGAGATTCAACTGGGTATAACACATCAAGTAAAATTATCTCAGTTTATTTTGAATTTAAAATTGACTGCAAAAATGCTCAAAGCAGCATCATTCACGTGTGGCGACCCACACTCCTATTTAGACAATATACAGAAATTTTCCAAACACAGTTGACAATTATTTTTTGGAAACACAAGTCTGATTGTTAGTCCTGTAGACTGTGTTCCAAAATTATTTATGATTAAATCCAGTTCAAATTTAATTGTCTCTACTGGAAATATCGTAGTTCACTGTTTGAATTTTTACATAATATTAACACTCGTAGAATAAATGTTCATAGCATTTTTTAACTTTCACTTATTTTTCCAGTTTCAAAAATATATTCGAAAAATATTATTATTTCTGAATCAACACAAATTATTTACACATATTAATAACATCTGAAAAGTATTTGACCTTGAGCATAGCATCGAAGAACTGTGCGAAGCACAACAAAAATTAATTGTTCTTCCGACATTAAACATTTCGAGAAGTGACTCGATTATGAACTTCAAGTTCCTAACAAAATATATGATTTCTGAATCATCAACTTGATCAATAAATTGTTGAACCATTCAACTATTCAATTTTCCACTTGGAATCATTATTATAAAAAATATTTATATTCATGGCCATTTTAGTAATTGTCACAACTTGCAATTCTTCGACAGAATGCGGAAATAAGAATTGTAGCTTCATAATAAATTCATTTAGTCCATGGCACTAGGATTGAAAATATCCTTCAAATTATTCGTGGTTAAAGAATTATTTTTAATTGGCAGTGGCTCATTCTATTATTTGTGTAAGAACACAATATTCCAACAACAACAACAACGGCAAAGGTCTTCCTCTGAAGAAGAATAAACTACTATCATGACAAATCCGGGTTCTAGCAAAATCAAAGTCTAAATGGAATTCGTAAACAAGGTTGAAAATAAGAACTGATGGTTTCAAGAAATAACCTTCGGGTCATTCATACGACGAAATGTGTAGTTCCAATACTCCTTCTATAAACCTGAGCCATCGAACCTGCTATTTGATTGATGCTCGAAAAAACCTCCTCATTCCTGCGACTTAAACATGCGCACCTGGGAATGGCATTTCAACTACTCCACACACATAAATTTTCTTCCCAAAATTTATACAATAAATCAAGCCTCTGCTTGTTATCAACACTGGAAGATTAATAAACTTACAAGTTCATTTTATTTTACCATTCAGTTCAACCCGTGAATTTACCATACTTATGAAAATCTTTATTTCACTTTCGAGTGTATTTACGTCATGATTTTATATAAATACAAAAATATCCTATTTGATACAATTATCAATTGCTTCCCGTTTCATGCCTCTCCGTGTTATCTGAAAAATATACTTTGCTCATTGCAAATATCAACTGTTCAACCAGAACTGAAATGTTGGTTGAATGCGGGCTTGCGCTAACCACTCTCCTTCGGAAAATCTCCTGTTCCAAACTAGAAATGATTAAACTACTTCATAGGCTCTCTCTCAATACATATGATTATTATAAAATATAAGATTCAAAAATTATTTAGAAAAATTATGAAAATTATTATTATTATTATTATTAGTGGATTATTATTATTATTATTATTATTTGTTATATTATTTTAAATATGTTAAATTATCATCTCATTATGTGAGAATCCACATGTTCGAATCTTCGAATATGGAAAAAATATCCATTCCTCAACAACAACAAATTAACTCAACCATTACATCGACGGTTTTCCGTGATATCCCTAAAATATGAAATATTCAAATAAATGCTCGAAATGCTCGGTCATCGATCCTAAACTGTTCTGAGTGCTGAAAATGCTCAGAATAACTCTAACAAGTCTTGCGTAAATCATTGCAAGATTTAAATACGAAGAAAAATAAATAAATGTGTTGGTCATCTGCAGAAAAATAGTTTGTTCCAATTAGCTAGGCATAATATAATTCAAATGTGGCTTACATTTCTTGATGGTCTTGAAGCGTAGTGAACCTGGTCTGTACCAGATTTATCCATAAACATGCCCTAGCGGACAAGCATGTATAATCCTTGTATCGGCCGCCATTATATACCCACAATCCGTCTAGCAAGACATAGTGGTAATATCTCTTGACGTTTGAAGTAACTGTTGATCCATTTTAATATGGGCTTCTATTAAAGCCATAACAGTTTGCTTAAATGGGGTCAGATCTAAGTGATCTATTCTTAGATATGCCAGTTGTAACATAACTCACGGTAATCTTATCAGTACAAGAAAACACTGACAATCTAACCAATCAACGGTTGTTCTGAAGATCGTTCCCTGGGCATGGCTTCACACCATCTACCATGCGCGAAGCAACCTGTAGTTTCCCTTGCGTAGACTAATGAACACCACCGTGATAGACTGATCTTCAATGTACTGATAGATCGAAGTGGTTATTAAGTTACAATTATGAAAACTGACTAAAATGGATTTAAAAATCCAAGTATTAGGTTATTACTGGTCTGTGACAAAGTACTAATTCTAGACAAAGTCTAGCATATGTCCATGTGGAAATAAAAATATTTCACCAGTGTCTGTAGAAAAAAATCAATCACCTCAGTGATTCTCCTTGCCGGAAACTTACTAAGTTCCAACTCGTAGCGCAGCACTTTTGTGACTATCACAACTTTGAAAATAACTTCTGCGTAGATCCGGCAACCATGTGCCTTGGCTCAGCGTAGCAGCACCCTGCTAGGCAAGTGCTTGTGTTGAAGTGAGCTACTGATGCCTGCGCCAGCCGGCTTTTATTCAAAACTGTCAGGGTCACGCTGCATCAGCTGATATCTGGAAATCCTCATATCTCTGGTATCCCTGGTCCGATTTACTTGATACAAATTGCATTCTCTTTCATTTGGCCGTGCCAGTAATCTGATCCAAGTCTCAAGTCTCTACTCCATGGTTAACTATTTAATCAATAAATAGCCTCGACCTCTGCTATTACTCGCTACGTCACTTGACATGCTAATATCGGTATATTCTTTCCAATTCCTTCTCGAAGCAATGTAGCGCGATATTCAAATATCTCAACTTTCAAAAGCGGCTACAGCCTTTCCCTTGATATCTAGGTGTCTGAATCTTGGAATACCCATTCCTAGAGTTGGGCACATCCACCCCACACCTAGCAAAAAATAAAAATTGAAAAATTTTTATTTTTCCTATCTACACATTAAATCATCTGGTTCTTGAATAATAAATCTTCAAATTCGATGCATTATAAGTTCCCACGATGTTACCAGTTCGTGTATTAGCGATTTCATAGCTTCCATTGTTGTTTACTTCCACAATACGATAGGGTCCAGCGTAAAGGCTTGCAAACTTCGAGTACACTCGATTTTGCACGTCAGAGGGTGTAGGTCTTTTCACTAAAACAAGAGTTCCTACGCGCAAGGGTCTGCGAAAACGCTTTCCTCTCACTCTGCGCTCTCTTTTCTCAGCTTGGCTCCTCAACTTGTCTAAAGCTAGAGTTTCCCTCATCTGACGACTTGATTCAATCTCAGGTGGAATAGAGATGATTCGATCCCATAATCTTGTTGGTTTAATTCCATGATGAAGCAACATGGGAATCTGTCCAGTACTCTCATGAATCGTAGAGTTGATGGATTCGGATGCTAAAGAGAGAACATCCATCCATTTCCAATGCTCATTTGGACAATAGAGGCGGCAAAATTTTGCTATTTCAGCCATCACGCGTTCTGCTGGATTGCTCTCTGGATGTCTGGTAGAACAAAACAATTGTCTAATCCCAAGATTATTCATGACGGTTCGAAATTCTAAAGATGTAAATTGAGGTCCACGATCTGATAAAAGGAATTCCGGTTTGCCTGCTTCCGGAATTACGTTGTCTCTAATTCTCTTCGCACAATATTTTGCGTTTGCCTTCTGAATTGGGTGTAACATAGTGTATTTGCTGAAAACATCCATGGTCACCAGAATATATCGGTTACCTCTTTTAGACTTTGGGAGAGGACCATATAGATCAGTCGCGAAGATTTCACAAGGCTTAGAAGGAATAATAGGCCTTGGTAATTCTCTCAATAATCTGGAATTATGTTTACTCCTTTGGCATAAGTCGCACTCTCGAATAGTGTTCCTGACAGTTTGTCGCATTCGCTCCCAAGAAAATTTCTCTTGAATCATGTTGACCGTCTTATCTACTCCAGCATGACCTGCGATTCGATGTGCCATCCAGATAATGGGTTTTTGCATTCGTGGAGGTATCACTACTCTCAGCTTCGTATGGTCGGGATCTGCAAACTTGTAGATTAAACCATCTAACATCATAAAATCTCTTGAAATTCTTTCAGTTTCCACAAAATCATCATCATTTGGATCCATGTCTCCCTGTAGAAAACGAAAAATGTTTCTAAGACGTCGGTCTCTCCTCTGGGATAAATGCAACAATCTTAACCTTCTCAAGGTATCTTCATCCTCCTGTGTCAGGTTAACTTGAAAAACCTTAGATGTAGACTCCACTGCTCTGCTCAATAAATCAGCTCCCACGTTCAACTTTCCAGGAGTGTGTTCAATAACTAGGTTGAATTGTTGAATAAAAAGTGACCATCTAGTTATCCTATCACTGGCAAAGTTTGTTCTCAAGATAAACTCCAATGCGTGGTGATCAGTCCTCACAATGACTGAATGTCCAATTAACATTTTCTTCCACGACTCCAACGCGAATATTACAGCAAGTGCTTCTAACTCTGTGGTGTAATAATTCCTTTCTGATGGACGAAGTTTCCTGCTAATGAACGCCAGGTAACGTCTCTTGTGATCTTCATCTTCTTGAAGAAGAATAGCTCCAATCCCTACGGTGGATGCATCAGATTCTATGATGAAATTCTTGGTAAAGTCAGGATACTCCAATTTCACGCTGTTTACCAATAACCTCTTGGCATCTTGAAATGATTGCTCACAATCTCCATCCCATTTCCATTTGTTTCCTTTCTTTAATAATTCCTGCAATGGCGCTACCGTCTTGGTGAAGTTTGGACAATGCCCTGCAAAGAATTGGCATGTCCCGAGGAAACTGCGGACATTCTTCACTCTAGTAGGTCTAGGGAAATTTGCAATTGCCTGTATCTTCGTCTCATTGGGACGGTATCCTTCTCCGTCCAAAATGTGACCCAAAAATTTTATTTCCTTTCGAAAGAACTGACATTTTCGAAGGTTTACTTTAAAGTTCGCTTTTCTCAAATCTGCGAATAACATCTGAAGATGTAACAAATGTTCCTCCTTAGTCTCAGATGCAATTAAGATATCATCTATGTAACGAATTGCTATCTCTTTTACTTCAGGACTCAAATTTTGTTCCAGTGCTCTGATCAAAACGGATCCAGATGTTTTGACTCCAAATGGTAGACGGCGGAATACATATGTCTGCTGGTCAAACATAAATCCTGTAAACTTCTTGGAATCTTCACTAAGCCTAATGTGATGGTAGGACGAAGTGAGATCAATATTAGAGAACCAGATCTTGCCTTGGAATTTCCTTAACAGTTCCCTAATGATTGGTGGTCTGTCATACTCTGGCAGTAATCTTGAATTCAAATTTCGCGCGTCTAAACATAGTCTCAGACTTCCATCTTGCTTAGACACTACTGCTAATGGATTGACATAAGAAGTAGTGTACTTTTCAATCACATTGTTGCTTTCCATCTCCTTGATAAGCACTTTTACTCTTTCTCGATGCTTTTCTGCTACTGGATACAATTTAGCATGAAAAGGTGCATCATCATTTACACGAATACGATATTCAAAATCTTTAATTTCACCAGGTTTAATATCAAAAATATCGTGATACTCTTCCAAAATTTTCCCTAGCTCTGGGGACTCCTCCTTAGTGTAGACTTCTCTTCCTTCAGCTTCATGAAAAATCAGAGACCATTGAGCATCTCCCTCGATGTCTTCCTCTTCTTTTCCCTCGAAGTTAATCTCTTCGGTATTCTTGAATCTGATCGTCTCTGTCTTCATGTCTATCACTGCTTGATATTTCTGAATGAAATCCGCTCCCAATATCATGTCAAAAGCCATGTCCTTCATTACTACAAACACATGTCGGAAATCATGTCCTCCAATCGTAATACATAAGTATAATTTTGTTTTACACAGAGATATTTTGTTGGGTATTATTCCTTGGATCTTAATTCCTGATACTGGAATCTCCTCTAAATTCTCTTTGAGCTTCCACAGAATATAAAGCTTCTCACTCACAAGACAAAGCATAGCCCCAGTATCAATCAAAGTATCGACAGGCATACCGAATACTTCGCATGATATGATCGGCATTCTAATTCTTGTACCCATTTCTTTCCGTTCGTCATTCTGTTGAATTAAGTCATCATCCTCTGCTTGCCATTTAATAATTCTGGAAGTGAAAGTGTTCAAAATTCTATCTTCTACTGTGAATTCGAAGTTTTTTTTTTCGTTTCCATTCCCCCGGGATTGTTGTGATCCCGATGGACCTGGTTCATTGGGCCTCTGCTCCAAAAACTGCAAGTTATCTTGGTGTCTTGCTTCCAAGTTCTTCCTCGTCTCCTTGTTGAACTCTTCATTGGACTGACGAGTATCCACATTCCCTCTGTTATTGTAGTTGTTTCTACCATAGTATCTTCTTTCCTGGTACCTTCCTTGATTATACCTGGGCCTTCTCCGTCGAGTATTATATCGATTTCCATCATCCGGTCTCGCATAAGGCTTGTAACTGTATCTGTTACTCTACTGATTCCATCCTCTTTTATTGGGATCTTACCTCGGCGTTTTCTCTTCTCGCCTCTCTCGAATCTCTCGAGGTGTTTGAGAATAACTATCAGCCATAACAGCGTACACAGCGTTGTTATTCTTTACTCCCTTCTGATGGAAGAATTGAGCGTTCGTATGATCCAGCTTCTGCAATACCTCGTCAAATTGCTCCATATTATAGATATCAGCAGCGATCAAAGTCCTTTGGACGTCTGCTGGGAACTGACGTATCAATGCAGTAATCAATTCGTTATCTGGCATAGGCGGATCTTAATGTTGCAGTTTAGAAAGCTGTCCAGAAAAGTACGTAGAGTATCGAGTAGGTTGTGACGTCGAGAATCTCTTAGAATATAATTCTGCTCTGACTTGCTGTTGGGTTTCCGGGGACCAAAACTTTTTCAATAACCCACGAGAAAACTCCTCAAAAGTGGTTAGAGTGGATCTAAAAGCTCTAAACCAAAGAAGTGCAGGACCTTCCAAAAACTTCCCTATCACTCGGATTTGTCTTTCTTTAGGGATCTTGAAATCTTTCAGGTAATCCCCTGCTTCTCTCAAAAATTCCACGGGTGTCACAGAATCTCGCCCTGAAAATTTAGAAGGCTTATCCTCTACATTCTTGAATACAGTTATGGGGTTGGATTGAAATACTGTCCTGACCTCATCCTGTCTTTGACTGTCAATTTCTCTAGCTGCTCCTAGATTTATCTGTATCTGTTCTTTTCCCCTTACACTTGGCATTTTCAACAGATGGTCAGACTGTTTCTCGTCCTTGATTTGAGTTTTCATAGCCTCAAGTTCCTTCTGGTTTTCTTCTGCCATTTTCTTAATAGCTTCAGTTTCTTTACAATTCTCCTTGACATCAGTGGATATCTGGTTCATAACAGCCTCGTGACTTTTCAATGACCCTGTCATATCTGATATGTCCTTCTGAGTTGCTTGGATATCTTTGGAAATTACTTGAATATGGGATGACAAAGATTCCCTAATATCCTTGATTCCTTCTTGGTTCTCCAGCTTGAGTGTGTCTTTAATTTCATTGACAACTGTGGTTTTAATTTCAGTTTGCAATTCATTAATCACACCTTCTCTTATTTCTCCCATTACAAGTTCTTTGAATTGTTCCGTTAAACGTTGAACAACTAGAATTCCCATCTCATTACTCTCCTTCTTCACTCTGACTTCTAGGTTGATCATGTCTTCACCAACTTTCCTAAGACCATGTTCTATCCTATCAGCTAAGCTTTGGGATCTAAGATCGGCATCGCGAAATTTATCGTCCATTAAACTTGCGTTAGTAGCTAATGAAGTTTCGAGCTCATGTGTTTTTTCGCATAATTTATTCATTTTACTCTCAAGTGTCATTTTCAAAATTTCAGAATTCTCTTTAAATTTATTCTCCATAGAATTAAATTTACTATTTAAATTTTCTTTCAAGTTACCTTTTAACCTGCTTTCTAAAGAATCAGAATTTTCTTTAAGTTTATTTTCTAAAGAATCAGAATTTTCCTTAAGTTTTTCATCTAAACTTTCTTTCAAGTTATCTTTTAACCTGCTTTCTAACAAATCGGAATTTTCTTTAAGTTTCCTTTCCAAAGCCTCAGTATTTTCTTTCATAATGGCTGCTACACGCAGTCCAGCTTCCTTTGAACTCTCCTCCAAACTCCTCATCATCCTCATCATTTCTTCCATAATTTTCAATTATTATTCAAAACTTAGGGGTATACAATATTGGCAAACACAAGCTTATAACTAGAACAAGAAATATGAATAGCTAATTGGAACACTCTAATAAAATGAGATTTGTCCTAATGTCGACGTGATGGAAAAACAAAATTCTCTACTTTTACGAATTACATTTACCACAATATCACAAGAAAAATATGCAAGTTCTCAAATATCCTCCACCTGGATTCTAATAATGAGTATGTCCAGTCATCGAACGTTTACTACTGAATTTACTTGACGCCCTAATGGTTAAGCCATTATCAAAAATAATCAAACCCATTCTAATTATTAACCAAGTTAAATTTTTAATTTTCCCCACTAATTGGGTTTCCTACTAATTTATTCATCCAAACCAGACATCTCTCAACTCCCAAAATATTTCTATACAAATTATCACAATTTAAATCGGCATGCGATTGACCATGTCTAACTCGGGACCCACGTTCGAAGCCATTTCTCTCTCTATCTTATTTTATGTGCCCGTTTAGACCGGAGTCCGCACGACCACATATGCATTTTACCAATAATCAGTCAGCACGAGAGTCAAAATATCCCGGAGCACCAGATGGGTTAAAGCTAATCGCAAAAACGACATCAAATGAAAAAAATGCTTTACTGATTTTTGGCTCAATGCAACAATAAGGATAGAAGGAGATTCAACTGGGTATAACACATCAAGTAAAATTATCTCAGTTTATTTTGAATTTAAAATTGACTGCAAAAATGCTCAAAGCAGCATCATTCACGTGTGGCGACCCACACTCCTATTTACACAATATACAGAAATTTTCCAAACACAGTTGACAATTATTTTTTGGAAACACAAGTCTGATTGTTAGTCCTGTAGACTGTGTTCCAAAATTATTTATGATTAAATCCAGTTCAAATTTAATTGTCTCTACTGGAAATATCGTAGTTCACTGTTTGAATTTTTACATAATATTAACACTCGTAGAATAAATGTTCATAGAATTTTTTAACTTTCACTTATTTTTCCAGTTTCAAAAATATATTCGAAAAATATTATTATTTCAGAATCAACACAAATTATTTACACATATTAATAACATCTGAAAAGTATTTGACCTTGAGCATAGCATCGAAGAACTGTGCGAAGCACAACAAAAATTAATTGTTCTTCCGACATTAAACATTTCGAGAAGTGACTCGATTATGAACTTCAAGTTCCTAACAAAATATATGATTTCTGAATCATCAACTTGATCAATAAATTGTTGAACCATTCAACTATTCAATTTTCCACTTGGAATCATTATTATAAAAAATATTTATATTCATGGTCATTTTAGTAATTGTCACAACTTGCAATTCTTCGACTGAATGCGGAAATAAGAATTGTAGCTTCATAATAAATTCATTTAGTTCATGGCACTAGGATTGAAAATATCCTTCAAATTATTCGTGGTTAAAGAATTATTTTTAATTGGCAGTGGCCCATTCTATTATTTGTGTAAGAACACAATATTCCAACAACAACAACAACGGCAAAGGTCTTCCTCTGAAGAAGAATAAACTACTATCATGACAAATCCGGGTTCTAGCAAAATCAAAGTCTAAATGGAATTCGTAAACAAGGTTGAAAATAAGAACTGATGGTTTCAAGAAATAACCTTCGGGTCATTCATACGACGAAATGTGTAGTTCCAATACTCCTTCTATAAACCTGAGCCATCGAACCTGCTATTTGATTGATGCTCGAAAAAACCTCCTCATTCCTGCGACTTAAACATGCGCACCTGGGAATGGCATTTCAACTACCCCACACACATAAATTCTCTTCCCAAAATTTATACAATAAATCAAGCCTCTGCTTGTTATCAACACTGGAAGATTAATAAACTTACAAGTTCATTTTATTTTACCATTCAGTTCAACCCGTGAATTTACCATACTTATGAAAATCTTTATTTCACTTTCCAGTGTATTTACGTCATGATTTTATATAAATACAAAAATATCCTATTTGATACAATTATCAATTGCTTCCCGTTTCATGCCTCTCCGTGTTATCTGAAAAATATACTTTGCTCATTGCAAATATCAACTGTTCAACCAGAACTGAAATGTTGGTTGAATGCGGGCTTGCGCTAACCACTCTCCTTCGGAAAATCTCCTGTTCCAAACTAGAAATGGTTAAACTACTTCATAGGCTCTCTCTCAATACATATGATTATTATAAAATATAAGATCCAAAAATTACTTAGAAAAATTATGAAAATTATTATTATTATTATTATTATTATTAGTGGATTATTATTATTTGTTATATTATTTTAAATATGTTTAATTATCATCTCATTATGTGAGAATCCACATGTTCGAATCTTCGAATATGGAAAAAATATCCATTCCTCAACAACAAAAAATTAACTCAACCATTACATCGACGGTTTTCCGTGATATCCCTAAAATATGAAATATTCAAATAAATGCTCGAAATGCTCGGTCATCGATCCTAAACTGTTCTGAGTGCTGAAAATGCTCAGAATAACTCTAACAAGTCTTGCGTAAATCATTGCAAGATTTAAATACGAAGAAAAATAAATAAATGTGTTGGTCATCTGCAGAAAAATAGTTTGTTCCAATTAGCTAGGCATAATATAATTCAAATGTGGCTTACATTTCTTGATGGTCTTGAAGCGTAGTGAACCTGGTCTGTACCAGATTTATCCATAAACATGCCCTAGCGGACAAGCATGTATAATCCTTGTATCGGCCGCCATTATATAACCACAATCCGTCTAGCAAGACATAGTGGTAATATCTCTTGACGTTTGAAGTAACTGTTGATCCATTTTAATATGGGCTTCTATTAAAGCCATAACAGTTTGCTTAAATGGGGTCAGATCTAAGTGATCTATTCTTAGATATGTCAGTTGTAACATAACTCACGGTAATCTTATCAGTACAAGAAAACACTGACAATCTAACCAATCAACGTTTGTTCTGAAGATCGTTCCCTGGGCATGGCTTCACACCATCTACCATGCGCGAAGCAACCTGTAGTTTCCCTTGCGTAGACTAATGAACACCACCGTGATAGACTGATCTTCAATGTACTGATAGATCGAAGTGGTTATTAAGTTACAATTATGAAAACTGACTAAAATGGATTTAAAAATCCAAGTATTAGGTTATTACTGGTCTGTGACAAAGTACTAATTCTAGACAAAGTCTAGCATATGTCCATGTGGAAATAAAAATATTTCACCAGTGTCTGTAGAAAAAAATCAATCACCTCAGTGATTCTCCTTGCCGGAAACTTACTAAGTTCCAACTCGTAGCGCAGCACTTTTGTGACTATCACAACTTTGAAAATAACTTCTGCGTAGATCCGGCAACCATGTGCCTTGGCTCAGCGTAGCAGCACCTTGCTAGGCAAGTGCTTGTGTTGAAGTGAGCTACTGATGCCTGCGCCAGCCGGCTTTTATTCAAAACTGTCAGGGTCCGCTGCATCAGCTGATATCTGGAAATCCTCATATCTCTGGTATCCCTGGTCCGATTTACTTGATACAAATTGCATTCTCTTTCATTTGGCCGTGCCAATAATCTGATCCAAGTCTCAAGTCTCTACTCCATGGTTAACTATTTAATCAATAAATAGCCTCGACCTCTGCTATTACTCGCTACGTCACTTGACATGCTATTATCGGTATATTCTTTCCAATTCCTTCTCGAAGCAATGTAGCGCGATATTCAAATATCTCAACTTTCAAAAGCGGCTACAGCCTTTCCCTTGATATCTAGGTGTCTGAATCTTGGAATACCCATTCCTAGAGTTGGGCACAATACAGGTACTGGTTACTGTAATTATGCCTCCGGCTCGTTACTTTTTGAACGCACCTTATAATTCTCTCACTTTCCTCAATAACGTGCGGCTTGCCTTTGAAAACTAGCTGAGCGGATATATTTACATTCCATATCTGCGGGGAGCCGAGGCTTTCCCAGCATGAGGCACTGTTTTGTCAACTCTCCACCATAGCCACTGAGAACAAGCTGCGAGAATGGACAAAACTACGTGCAGCTGTGCAACACTGGACACCTGACACGCGAGCAGGCCGCCAGGACAGGACTCTTGTGCCCACGTGGAGAGATAGACGAAGCATGCTATTGGTCAGCAGCAAGCAATGGTTACTGCTACTGCCTAACGTTTGAGTCGCCGCTCGTTAACGAGGAAAGTGAGAGAACTATACGCGCGACAGTTCTGCCAGGAGCTATCGTCTTGTTTATTTGATTAAACGCACTTTATAAACAAATAAATGCATTTCCGTTGACTTTTCAAGAAATGTAAGATTTTTCCTGTACTATTGAGACAAGTGAAGAACATCCGCGAATATACAAACTTTTCTCGTTTTAGACCCTGGATAACAAAATAAGATTGATAACATTTCAGCCATTCGTCGGTTTCCTGTACTGCAAGCAATTGATAGCATGATTCGTACTGGAAGAAAGGTTTTAGTCGTAGGCTTGTCAAGATTGTAGTAAGCAGGCTGCTTCCAGCCACCAGTCAAACCATGAAGCATTGCTCCTTGGCTCCAGTTGGGTCCTAAATTGCAACATCTTCGTGATCGTAGTAGGTTCGATCAGCGACGTTCATTTCATTTCCCCGATTCACCCAAAGATCTAAATTTTTCTTTGATGATGTGTAATACAGCAGTGCGAATGGCAAGTGGAATGAGATGCCTTTTTCCCAGCGCCCAAGTGTTAAAACACTGGGCAAGGGCATTTTGAGCTACGGATGCTGATAATTAAGGGGTTCAGAATATAATAATGTAAGTCAAAATTGGACATTTCTAAGAAAAATACACTTTTCTTGTAGTTCTCCTCTCGCATTGTTTCTATTTTTTGTTATCACTTATCCTCCCAGCTCAGCTTCACCCATGGACTCTGCGAGGGATCGTTCCTCTACCGCCGCAAGGATAGCCTAGTGCCTGGTAGCTGAACACACATTGTCAGCACAGGTGGATCATAATTTAGGAATCTCACCCTCATATTGACTAAAAGCAAATTTATGGAAACAAAGCTTACATTCTTATTTAGTTATTGAGGTTTTAAGAGGCAGAACTACAAGGTCATCTGACCCTCCTACGTTCTTAATTAGGGTTGCAAATAGTTAATGAATAGAGGAGATTTTCTTTTAATTCTACCGTAATAATTTGGTCATGTCTGTACTATGTCGTCTAATTATTCAGCTGAAATATATCACTAAAATCAATCTTGGGGAGATTGCATTATCATTAGACAGACCACCTCGTGATATAGTGGCTAGCATTCTTGACTGTCAGCCTGGAGTTCCAGGTTCGATTCCCGGCTCTGCCAAGAAATTTTATTTCTGGTTTGAGGGCTGGAACGAGGTACACTCAGCCTCGTGAGACAAAACTGAGAAAAGAGGGATTCGATTCCCATCTCAGCCATCTTGGAAGTGGTTTTCCGTGGTTTCCCACTTCTACTCCAGGCAAATGCCAGGATGGTTCCTAAATTAAGGCCACTGCCACCTCCTTCCCAATCCTCACCTGAATTACAAATGCACACACTAATACAGCCATCACAATAACACAGGATATCAGACAAATTCCCCCATCCCCACACACACCCAAGTACATGGGGCTTTATGACTACGATGTTGCAAAGCCCCTAAATCAATGAACAACCAAAAAAATATCACCGGGCAGACGTCGCGCGAGGAGGAGCAGCCACAACCACAAGATTACGACATCACGTTGGAGGCAAGGTACAAGGTGTCCTGTAAATTGCGCCCAGCACGGTCTCTACCAGGAGTATTTGTGGCTGATACGGACGAAACCATTGGTCGCTACTTGGTTACATGACTGTCTGGACGAAACCATTGGCCGCTACTTGATTAGATGACTGTCTGGATGAAAATTATTGATTGCACTACAAGGGGTGCTTAAGCCCCAGGTTATGTCTGTTTTGTATGAAGAACAGTGTTGTCACGAGGACAATTTCTGGGCTGGGCGCGATTTTCGTACAAACTCAAGTTGTCTTCATAGTCCCTAAATGCGTTGGTAATATTTTAAAGTAAAAATTGTGTTAATAATTGATTGCATTTTCCCCAATAGTACTTTTTTAAATTCTACGATTTAGTATAGGTTAGAACAGGCCTAGTGAGAATTGATAGAAAATCGTGTGACATGAAAGTTTGTGTGTTTGTATACAAGGAAATGGTGATAGAATTATCTGAAATATGCGAAGGCATTCACGAGCCATTATAGATATTCAATAATGTATGTACGACGTGGCAAGGAATGTGATGAATGACGTCACACAACTAACTATGAACACGAGAGACAGAAATGTGAGATTGAGATAATGTATTGTAATTCAATAATTATAACAGCAGGCGATATAAGCACAGAATGGAAAGGATAATTATAATGAATCTATGTGGGCAGTTTTTGGAGGGTTGAATTAACCCCTTCTCCGTATGAAATTAATATTATGTCCTTCGAAATACGCTTCGTGGTGTAGTTGTCACCATTATAGGCTACCACACTCGAACGCTCCGAGTGGGTGAGAGATTTCACGATCTCTTCATCCAGGAACGCCACCAACAGCAAGGGGGTTCAGTCATGTTTTGGGGTGGAATCATGTTTGGTCCACGTACGCCTCTAATTCCTAACATGACTGGCCTGGTGTACAGAGACAACATCCTTGAACCTGTCGTTACAGGATTCGCTGCCACAATGGGTGAGGGCTTTACACTAGTGGACGATAATGCTCGTGCCCATCGAGCTAGGGTGGTCAATCAGCTCCTTCAGATGCATGCCAAACAGAGAATGGAGTGGCCTGCCTATTCTGCGGACATGAACTGTATTAAACATGCATGGATAGAGCTCAAGAGGGCAATTTCGCACCGTCCCAATCCTCCAACAAACAAACAAATAGCAATTGATTGAAGCTGCTGTCCAAGAGTGGGATAATCTTCCCCAAACGACGTTGGATTCGGTGGTGCTCAGTATGCCTCGTCGTCTGCAAGCATGCCTTAGAGCTCGTGGTGGCCATACACGGTATTGATATGCCCCAACATGAAAAGGACGTTTGTTTGCTCAATCCCACATTATCGCTTTAGTTATTCGTTGTGTGTTTCTGTCTCTTTTGCAGAGCAGATTGTATGTTTTTCTTGTATGTACCCTATATTGTGTAGAATGTGATTACTGATTACATACACATAGCAAAACAAACAAGTCACTAAATCGCAATATGCTAAACGTTTTTGAGCACTGAAGAAACTTGACATAAGGGCTGGAACTGGGTGCACTCAGCCTCGTGAGGACAATTTAGTAGCTGCCTAACAGCTCCGGTCACGGAAAGTAAGATTTACGGCCGAGGGGATCCAATGCGATTCGAACTCCATCCACCTCTGCACATTGACTGCTAGCCGGCAGCGCTACCACCTAACTTACGCTACAGAACGGATGACAGTCGGCCGTACTACAGTATTTAGTTTACTATCATAATAATGTTATTGGTTTTACGTCCCTTTTAACTACTCTGGCTTTTAGAGACGCCGGGGTGCCGGAATTTTGCCCAGAAGGGGATCTTTAACGTGCTAGTAAATCTACTGACACGGCTCCCTCGCATTTGCGCACCCTCAAATGCCAGCTGACTGCACCAGGATACGAACCTGCAACCTTGGGCTCAGGAAGCGAGAACGTTACCGCTGAGCCACGCAGCCAGCCTAGTTTACTATCAGTTTCATAGTAAGGTAAGTACTGGTTCCATTGCTCCTAGCTGAAGGCAGTAGCCTACTGTCAACGGCTATAAGTGACTCATACTAATATGGCATTTAACATACTGTATCTCCTTATTCTTTTAGACTTACAAATGGAAGGTACAGTATGGGTATTCTAATATCTGTTCAGGACTATAGAGGCATTACGTCAAGCCACTTCATCCTTCAACAAAAGTGATGCAGGGAAATGCTGGTAATTCAGGTAAAATTAACGTAATAGAAACCGGTTGCAGGGGTCGATAGCGCTAACAAACTAACTCGTGCCTCGCTGGCATCGGGAGAGCGTGGTTCGAATCCCACCTCGACTGTGAAAGTGTGTTATCGTGGTTTCCCATTTTCACCACCAGTCAAATGCCGGGACGGTTCCTTTCAACAGGTCCACTTCCTTCACTTCCTTCCAAAATCCCTTCCCTGAACCTTCGTTAATTAGACCCAAGTTGGTGGTCGCCTGGGTGATCGGCATGTGCTGACAAAGTGTGTTCAGCTCCTAGACACTGTCCTTTTGACGGCAGAGGAATGATCCCTCGCAGAGTCCATGGGTGAAGCTTAGCGATAAAAAAATAAATAAAAATAGAAACAATCCGAGAGGAGAAATACAAGAAAAGTGTGATCACGAAGATGATGCAATTTAGGATCCAACTGGAACCAAACAGCAATGCTCCACGGTTTGATTGGTGACTGGAAGCCTGACAAGCCTACGACCTAACCCTTTCTTCCAGTACGAATCAGGCTATCAAGTGGTTGCAGTACAGGAAACTGATGAATGGCTGAAAGGTGATAAATCTTTTTTATCATTCAGGGTCTGAAACGAGAAAATTTCGGATATTCGCGGACGTTCTTCAATTGATGAATTTACTAAGCGACCGTTTTATGCATAGTGAAGTTTCTTGGGATAGCTCCGTAATCAATAAAATTCTACCGGCTCTTGATCTGGACTTGTTTTGCTTGTTGATTTGTTACATTTTATTTTATATTTTACTTTAAATTGTTTTTTGTACAAGCGTAGTTTGTGCTTTGATTAATACATTAAAAAAAATGAAATATTCCTTTGAAGCGACTCTGGTGAGCTTCGGCTTGGTCCTAAATTGACTTGGGACCATATTTCTGTGCAACAAACTGGTAAACAAAGGAGTGACAGTAGCAATTGAGCTTTTCTCCCATCACATAGCAGCTGCTACGCAGTTCATTTCTCCTGATAACCAAGTATTTGCAGAGTTATTTCAGCTAATGAACCATCCGCCACTAGGGGCGATTCTTTCGACAATGAGTGGCAGTTAACGTAAGCCACACTCACTTTTAGCGTAAGGCAAATAGCAGCTATTGTTTTGGGACAGCTCGACGTCAGGCACTGCCGAGGGGAAATTCCAGCTATGAAGGGACCTGTTAGGGAGTGAGCCTGCACAAACCTCGAAGTGAAATGCCATGTCCTGTGGTTCGGATTCCACGTAAAAAGGAGGTCCCGTGGCTCATGATCTCGAGATTAACGGTCACGTTAAACTACAAGTTTCCTTCCTTCCTTTCAATTATGTCCATACACGTAATCTAACCAGAAACTATAAATTAAGTGATCTTACCTCGAAAGTATCGAAATACGCCTTAAAGCCAATGCGAAGCTTCTCTCTGGCGTCAGCAGCTACGTTGAAGGCGGTGAGGATCTCTTGAGCTGTACTGCTGTCCGCTGCTTCCAGCATCATGGCGACATTCGTGGCGAGCCCGAAGGGTGCAAACACCAGGTTCTCCCGACCAGGGGCCAGCGCCTGGAACACATAGTCTCACTAGAAATATTCCTCCATAATAATAATATATCCTCAGCTACCTGGCACTGATCTTTTGAGTTGGAGTAATTCATGCACCGTTCTACTTGAACTGCCACGCAGCAGAGAGACCAGAACTCTATTGGGCGACCTGTGGATGAAATTTTAATTACTTTTGTCTTGTTATCACCAAATGTAATACAAGAGTTATCTTTAAAGTCTTCATCGTAAGACTAAAGAGTACCGTTGATTTTCCCATCCTCCGAAATCCAACTTCCTCGGGTGGCATTAGAACCCGCGATCTTGAGACCTAGGAAATAACACATACAGCACATTGATACCAGATTGATGTTTGTCGAAAGAAAGATTTTTAAGTACGGTACTAATAATTTATACACTACATTTTTATGTATTTAACAGTAAAACGTATTTCCTATTTTTTTTTCTTATACCATTTAACCAGTGGAGGCAGGTAGATGTCAAGTATCACGTCTCCTCCAAATTCTCAATTTGAACACTCCTCTATTTGCCCTGGAATAGACACCGATAATGTAAAATGACCATTCTACGACACATGAAGCCAGTCTGGCAAAGGCCTACTTCAAAAGTGGTACCGGTACATCAGTATCACACATTCTCATGTCTAATTACAGTTCACCTACAAAACTTGTAGCAACTTGGCGCTTTATTTTAAGTCCCACAATTATTTTTGTCCTAAAACGAATTTAAGTCTTTCTTTTAAAGTTACCAATTCCGAATCTTTGAGTGAATTGATTCTCATTTCATTTCATTTCAGAGCGTCAAAAGGTTTATTGTTGCTTATAATTTCTTCATAGAGATGCATAAGAAACTCAAGTTTCAAGTTTAAATGCTGTCCTTAATGTATCTTGAGGAATTGTTATTGATGAAGCATCTCCTACATCCAGTCCATTTACAACTGACCAAAAATTTCCGAAATTATCTGGACAGTACACCACCGCAGCAAGCCATGTCCCTCATCAAGTGACTATAGGGATTGGTGCTAATGGGAGTTCTGGATTTTGTTCCAGAAGAGAACGATTATGTGTGGTGACTTTTCTTTCCATTCGATATCAATGTCTCCACATTGGGATACCAGTACTCTGTTCGGATATTTTCACACCCTCTGTGCAGAGCTTGTACAATGTAAGTTAAAAGCGTCGTATTTGGATAACTCACACTAAGGCAGCTTTGTCCATGTAAGACGCTGCGTCCGTAAGTAAAAGTAACACACACTCATATTTCACACTATTTGACCACAAAAAAATTCATACTTTCATTGAATAACCTGGCTACGATTTGCTGCTGACATTTCTTTACATGCCAGCAAAAATGAACGTTTGCTAACAGTTTCATCATTTTCAGGTCTACCAACAATAATTGCACTTCCCAAATTTCTGCCACCAGAGTCCGCAGTCTCGTCAATACATACACGTAAGTTATTATATGTTCACGTTGCTCTGATATTTTGCAATGTTTCCGCATATTACCGTTGAAATGAATGGTTCCTTTAAGTACTGTATAAGGGCCATTCAAAAAGAAACAAGCCGGAGGCTGTACCGTTCTTTCAAAAGTATTGCCCAGCATTGTTGAAGCCCTTGTCCCACTGCGACGCAAGGCAGTGAATGGCCGTCTCGTAAAATTCCTGGGGCCGCGTTGTGAACCAGTTCCGAACGTACTGCTTGACGTCGTCGTCCGAGGTAGATAGTTTGCCTCTCAAAGCCTTCTTCAGCTCACCAAAAATGGCAAAATCGCAGGGAGACAGGTCTGGACTGTATGGAGGGTCACTGAAGACCTCCCTTTTGAATGTCTGCAAGAGCTCCTTCACTGCGTTGGCTGTATGGGGGTCTTGCATTGTCATGGAGCAGAATGATCCCACGGGTGAGCTGTCCTGGTCGTTTCGATTTGATCGCTGTGCGAAGGGAGGCCAAGATTTGCGAGTATCGCTGCGCAAACGTTGTCCCATGTTCCAGGAAGTCTATAAGAAGGGGGCACTTTTGTGCAAAGAAGAAGCTGAGCATAACATTTCCCGTACTCGTGCGGACGCCCTTGGACTTTTTGGGTGGCGGTGAGCCTGCATGGTTCCACTGGTGACTTTGCAGTTTTGACTCGGGTTCAAAGTGATGGCACCATGTCTCGCCTCCTGCAACCAACCGTGCCAGGAACGCACTCCCTTCCTTGGCATGCCTCGTGTGCTGGTTTAAGACAGTGAGGCACCCATTGGGCGCACTTTTTGCGAAATTGCAATCGGTCCTTAATGATGGCGTGAACACTTCCGACACTCACTCCGACCTCTGCGGCAATGACTGCTACCGTAACTTGCTGGTCTTGAATAATGAGGGCATCCACCTGCTGGACAATGTCATCGCTCATCGGTAATGCGGTATGGCGCTCCAGACCGTGCATCATCGGTGAACGACATCCTTCCTTCCCTTGTACAATGCCTTAACCCTAGCCACAGAGAGGCAGTGCTCTCTGTACACTTGTGCCATTCTTCGATGAATGACCGTTCCCCGCACTCCTTCCGCTGTCAGGATACGCACTACACCCCTTTGCTCTTCTCTTGAAGCCCCTATGTCACTGGTTTCCGCACGACTGAGTGCAGTGGACGGTTGACGTGTGTGATTGCTCGCTCTGTCGTCACGTGGGTGTGCGCCCATGTCCCTCTAGTGGCAAGTTTGCTGCCTCAGCGCTCTCATAGGGACCGCACCGTCGTACCCAGGCCAGGGCATTACGATCAGTTTAGCGATTTTAATTTTATAGCATCCGGCTCATTTCTTTTTGAATGGCTCTTATAGATTCATCTGGAGTACCGATGTTCCTATTCTTAACACGAAATTTACTAAACCTAGTATTGTTCTTTTATATTGAGGAACATTAGCCAAAAGCCAAGCCCTCCACAAATCTGAATAATATAGATTTTGAAGGCCCTGAATGTGAGGACGAGGGTCGTGGTTCACCTAACAGCCCTTGTTTGGAAATCGAACGTGACGCTGCTACACGCTACAGGCTTGCTGTCGGACAAATGTGTTACACGAGTCCACTGTTTCGCATTTGTGGATTTTTCACCAGGTTGGCGAAGTAATATTTTCTCATATGTGCTAAAAATGCTGTTGAACTCGCTGACGTATTGCTGCAAACAGAAGCTTAAACTTGCATTCCAAACACCCGTCAAAACTAGATCAGTCGAGGCTGAAATGAAAGTGATCTGTATGTTCGGCCCCGTTGCTGATTGGCTAGCACGCTAGGCAATGGCCTGAAGAGTCCCGGGTTTGATTTTTGTCCGAGCCGTGTAGATTTCAATCTCATGAGGTTAATTTCCCGGTCTCAGGGACCGGGTGTTGGTGACGACTTCATAAAAGAACTGAAAATATAATGAACAGAAAACGCGAGAAGTATTTTTTAAATCCGTAAATCTGGAAGTGAGCGATTGACTGAACGTTGCACAATATCCCAGGGCCTAAAAATTCAAAGGGTGAAATATCAGGATTTCCTTTTCTCACATTACATCATTTTATCATATGGTACAGAGAGGGCATTCTCCATTCAATTTATCTTCTTCTTCCCCGTCTCTTTTATCTGCTCGTTACCCAGGTAAGTCTGCTAGGAAGTGGAAGGTTAGAAAATTTGGAAAGGGAAATGGATAGGTTGAGGTTGGATTTGGTTGGGATTAGCGAAATGCGCTGACAGGAAGAACAGGACTTTTGGTCAGGAGACTATAGGGTCATTATCACTAAATCAAACAATGGCCAAACAGGGGTTGGTCTCATATTGAGTATGAAACTTGGACAGCGGGTGGAATATTATGAGCAATATAGTGAACGGATTATTGTAGCAAAAATCAATACAAAACCTACGTGCACCACAGTGGTAGAAGTCTATATGCCTACCAGTCAAGCTGATGATGAAGATGTTGAAAAGGTCTACGAAGAAATAGATGAAATTCTGAGGTATGTCAAGGGTGATGAAAATGTTATAGTAATGGGAGATTGGAATGCTTTGGTAGGAAAAGGAAGAGAAGGGAAAGATAGTAGGAGATTTCGGATTAGGTGAAAGGACTGATCGAGGAAGCAGGCTGATGGAATTCTGCACCGAGCATGAGTTGGTCATAGCTAACACCTTATTCAATAACCACAATTGAAGAATATACACTTGGATGAGACCTGGAGATACAGGGCGTTACAAAATCGACTTCATTATGGTCAAGCAGAGGTTTCGAAACCAGATTTTGGATTGTAAAACGTATCCCGGTGCTGACTTAAACTCGGACCACAATCTGGTTGTTATGAAATGCACATTAAAGTTGAAGAAACTGAAGAAAAATCAAAAGCCAAAAATGTGGGCAATAGACAGACTGAAAGAGAAGGATGTAAACGAAAGATTCTTGAAGAGTATAAAGGAAGGACTAATGAAAAACCGTAAACAAACTTCAATTTCAGACGAATGGACACGTTTGAAGAATGAAATAACAAAATCCTCAGAAGAAAACATTGGTAGGAAAGAAAGAATAGGCAGAAAACCGTCGATCACTCAGGATATACTAGAATTGATGGATGAAAGGCGGAAACACAAGAATGTAAGAGATGAAAAGGGGAAAGCAGAATACAGACGTCTGAGAAATGAGGTTAACAAGAAGTGCAAGGTAGCGAAAGAAGAACGGTTGAAAGAGAAATGTGCAGGTATAGAAAATTGTCCGAAATTAGGAAAAGTAGACACAGCTTATCGAAGGATTAAGAATACTTTTGGGGAAAAGAAGACTAAGTGCTGTAATATTAAGGACACAAATGGAAAGCCTCTAACAGATAGGGAAGAAAAGGTTGAGAAATGGAAAGCTTACATAGAGTGTTTGTATAAGGGAAAGGAGATTGAGAATCATGTAATGGAAAGGGTGAAGGAAATTGATGAGGATGCAAAAGGAGATTTAATATTGAGATCAGAATTTGACAGAGCATTGGAAGACTTAAGCAGGAACAAAGCACCAGGTATAGATGATATACCGATTGAGTTGCTACGCTGCATAGGAGATGAAGGTCTGATCAGGTTATTTCACTTGGTGTGTAGGATTTATGAGACAGGTGAGGTACCCTCTGATTTCAAGAAAAATGTTATCATCCCTATACTGAAGAAAGTAGGAGCTGACAGATGTGATGATTACCGTACAATCAGCTTGATTACTCATAGTTCAAATATCCCGTCTAGAATAATTTACAAGAGGATGGAAAGCCAGATAGAAGCGGAGTTGGGTGAAGACCAGTTTGGTTTCAGGAGAAATGTAGGAACAAGGGAAGCTGTACTAAGTCTTAGGCTGATTTTGGAAGGTAGAATAAGGAAATATAAGAGACCGTTCATGGCATTTGTAGACTTAGAAAAGGCTTTTGATAACGTTGATTGGACTAAATTGTTTGACATTTTGAAAATGATTGGAATAAAGTACAGGGATAGGAGGGTGATCTACAATCTGTACAGAAACCAGATAGCAGTCATTCGAGCTGATGGACATGAGAGAGAAGCTGGTATTCAGAAAGGTGTGAGGCAAGGCTGCAACTTATCACCCATACTTTTCATTCTTTACATTGAACAAGCAATGAAGGAAATTAGAGAGAAATTTAAAGTGGGAGTGAAGATTTAAGGAGAAATAAGTTAAATTCTGAGATTTGCTGATGACATAGTCATCTTGGCCGACGCGCCTCAGGATTTGAAGGAGTTTTTGAATGGTATGGACTCCGTCTTACGGAAAGAATTCATGATGAAAATTAATAAATGTAAAACAAAAATACTGGAATGCAGCCGAAATAAATCAGAAACCTCTATGGAGATCAAATTGGCAGGTGAAAAGCTGAAGAAAGTAGGAGACTTATGTTACTTAGGAAGCAGAATAACCAGTGATGGACGAAGCAAGGAGGATATAAAAATTAGGTTGGCTCAGGCAAAGAAAGCATTTCTACAAAAAAGGAATCTGCTGACATCGAATATAGATTTAGGTATTAGGAAGTCATTTTTGAAAGCCTTTGTCTGGAGCGTGGCGCTCTATGGAAGTGAAACTTGGACTATTGGTGCAACAGAAAAGAGGAGAATTGAAGCATTTGAAATGTGGTGTTACAGGAGAATGATGAAGATCAGATGGGTAGATAGGGTTACAAACAATGAGGTATTAAGACGAGTGGGAGAGGAAAGATGTTTCTGGCGAATGCTAATGAAGAGAAGAGATAGGTTGGTAGGACACATACTAAGACACCCAGGAATAGCAAGCTTAGTTATGGAAGGAAGGGTTGAGGACAAGAACTGTAGGGGTAGACCAAGGTTTGAAGATGTTAAACAGATTGCCTCGGATTTGTAGTAGCTAAGTAGAGATGAAACGATTAGCTCAGGTCAGGGAGGCATGGAGCGCTGCATCAAACCAGTCAAACACTGAAGACTCAAACAACAACACCCAGGTAAGTTACGAGCTTACATATTATCTAACCTAGAATGCTGCTACGCCATCTCAAATACTGTGGTACAAATTGGGCACAAGAACTCCCCGCCTTCTATTGGGATTGCGATAAGATAAACAGAGATTCAAGCTCAGTATTTTAATACAGAATAACATGCACTCTACATTCATTGTAACGGATGTTTGTATTAAGAAGATGTTGCTTTCGAGGGAGAGTCATACGACAGGTTCTTGCTCGTTTAAGTAGCATTGCAAGTAATTCGATGCCATGACACGGAAGTACTTTCTAGAACATCTAACTGCCATGCCGTTAGAGAAGCAATCATACAATTTCATCCATACAATTTCAATAGAAGAATGGAGATTCGACACATAAACAGAACTTGGGGACCTCAACCAATTGAAAGATCCAGATACTGATATAACGAATGTAAAAAATGGTGCAATGTAATAACTTTAAAAATGTTTAAAAAAAACATTAATAACAAGTAAAATCTGAATACCTACAAGATGTTCAATAAATAACATATGACCTACTTTGTCTTAAATGTGTCTTTATCAAGTTGTATAATTTAATGTTCGTGTGATAAACGTTAGGTTTGGTTCCCTACAGTATATAAGACTCCTTGTTTACTGAGTTTAGTTATACCGTAATTCCGCTCTTCGATCCAAAGGAATTGATTCTATCATTATAAAAGAACGTACATTTTCCATCTTGAATGTATGGAATCATTAATCACGTGCCTTTTGCAGTGAAACCTTCTTATTTGAGACTACATACTTGCTACGTTTCGCCATTGTAACTGCAATAAACAGTGGATTATCGATACAATTGTCTTATATTTTCAAGATGGCGGTTGCGTTAATAAGGGTGTCTCATAAGTAATGCCGTTTTTAGCCTACTTCCGATTTTTGCAAGAAATGAAAGTAGACTTATGAGACCAACACAGGGCCAAAACATTGTGTCTGTCTTTGTGTGAGTGTGTATGTGTGTGTACTCTGCATGTCTGTCCCCCCTATCAATTCATACACGGTGGAACCGAATTGAACGAAATTTGGTACAGAGGTAGCACTAGCAAAGGGCACCTCGGTGCCATGTTTTATATTGCTGCCATCTTGACGGAAACGTAATGGCGGCCACCCAAAAGTTCAAAGCTTAAATTCAAATTACGAGTAACTTAATCATCTGATCTCTACCAAATTTTGCAACAACAAATCTTCATGTGGGAAACGTCTTTTAACCAAACTACAAGGTCATCAGACCAATAGTTTGCAGATGGTGGCTATGTATGTGTGCAAATAGATTCCCCTTATCAATTCAAACACAACGAACCCCAAATCAAACCACATTTGGTACAGAGGTAGCATTTGCAATTGCAAGGAACAACCCAGTGTCATGTTGTATATCGCCGCCAACATAACAATAAAGAAATGGCACCCTCCCAAATCTTCTGAGCTTAAATCACATTACGACTAACCTAATTATCTGATCTCTACCAAATTTTTCAACAATATACATTAATGTGGGAAGCGTCTTTTGCCCAAACTACAAGGTCATCAGCCAAATAGTTTCAAGATAGCGGATGTATGAATCATACAAGTATTATAGCCTAACCGTAACTTACGATTCAACAAGGCCTGGCCTCAACAATTCAGTTTATCGTACATAAGGAGGTTTAAACTGTCCTCAAGGAGGTGACCGGTAGGATATTAGCATATTCTAACAGAATATGTAACCGTAGAAGTGACTAACAGGTCAGGCCGACCATGCCATATCGTTGTGGGTCCGTGCCGCTCCGTTGTCAAAATGGCCGCTATGTTTGTTCGTGAATCCATAATTTTCGTAACTGCGTAAGTTTATGTCCTTTTAGGAATGTACTGAACAAAATAATACATAGGCCTATTTAGTATCAAATGGTTTATGGAAACGCAAGAAAACGCTAATGGAATCGTTGATTTCAACACAAAATATGGTACAGTTATACTAAACCAGTTGTTTACCAAGTTTTATCGTAGCGCATCCATGGCGTAATGGTAGCGACCTGGGCTCGTAGTTCAAATCCCTGCAGATTCATTTTTTACTTCATTTTCTTTGGTATTTATTGATTTATAACTACTCACGCGTTATAATGCATTTGCAATTGAAAATATTATATATATACTTATAACACCACTTTATTTCAACACTCGAATACTGCGATTAATATTCGTTGACCTTGATCTGTGGTAGAGTCTATTGTTGTTGAATCCTTAAGGGGTTTTGCGGCAACATGGTCTTGCAGCCCCGTTTACATGGGTGTGTGTAGAAGTTGTCTGATGACCTGTGTCACTGTGATGTCTGCAGGCTTACTAGTGTGTGTACTTTTATACGAGGAAGGATTTGGATAGGAAGCTGTTGTTGTTGTTGTTGTTGTTTCATTGGAGATGCATGGGCATCATGGTCATTTAGCCCCGTGTACTTGGGTGAGTTTTGAATTTTGTCTGTTAACCTGTGTTATTGTGATGGCTGTATTAGTGTGTGTGTGTGTGTATGTATATATATACCAGGTGGCCCACCTGCGCCGTGCAATCTACGTATAAATGTCCCGCATGTACTAGTGTTGAACGGGAGGTCTAATAACTGAATTGCTAAGGGGTAACCTTGCATACACGCAGGTTACGTCAGAATGCCAAGAGATAACAACCAGACGGCCGCACACTACATATTCCTTCGTGCTCCCGTCTAATGCGCCCCAAAGTGGCGAGCAGTCTCGCTGGCGAGCGCAGAATAGTAGCTTTGCACGTGGCACAGCAGTATTAAAGTTGCTATCAACACATCGAGAATGGCTGAGGTATTCACCAAGAACGAGAGCGCACACACATAATTCTAATCTATGGAGAATCTGGTCACAATCCCACCAAAGCTCGCACAGTAATGCACAGGAGATTCCAAATAGACGCTTGCCTTTTGTACATGAATTTCCCCGAACAGAGCTGTAATTAAGTGCTAATGGATTGAAGCACATACCAGCATGGCTAGACCCGTCTGCAACAATTCTGATGTTGTGCAGACTGTTCATCAGTATTGTGATCGAAGCCGTCACACGGTACGTTGAATTTCACCTCACTGAAATAATGAGTTGTTGAATTTCAGGGGCTTTACAACACAGTGGGCATGTAGCCCCGTGTACTTGAGTGTGTGAAAAATTTGTCTGATAACCTGTGTCACTATTGTTATTTTATTATTACAGTCTAGTGCATACATCATAGTGACAATAGTAATAATAATGATGATAATGATAATTATCAATATTATTATAATGATTATAATGATGATAGGAATCCTGTCACAGTACTTGTGTAGTAAAACTACTGCTAAATAGTTGCACAACATGCAACGTATTGTGTACCACGTTGTAACGCTCCTTTGCAAACAACGATTTCTGTTATAAACAGGGTTTGTTTGTAAATACGCCAAAGATGCAGAAAAGACAGTTTAATAACACATTAATTGGTACATGTAGGCTACAGAAATTCCACTCTTCAATAGCATTGTGGACAAAAACTCACATATTATTGCATCAAAGCTTAGAAAATAAAATAAATTAAAATATCACACTTGGACAGCTATTCATAACGAATATGCTCAAAGACATGTCCCTGGTGGCGAATACAATGCTGAACACGTCTCACAGTGTCTGCATGGACACGTCGTAAAATTTCAGATGTCACTGCAGTACAGGCCTCACCAATACGTTATTTTAATTGATCAACATTTTCTGGCGCCGTTTCGTAGACTTATGATTTTATATAGCCCCACAGAAAGAAGTCCAGAGGGGTTAGATCAGGCGATCGTGCTGGCCACTGCCAGGGGCCTCCACGACCTATCCACCGTTCATGGTATCGTGCATTTAGATATTCCGTAACGGCTCGGAAGGTGTGAATTGGAGCACCATCATGCTGGTACCAATGTTGTAATACAACCTGGAGTGGAATATCTTCTAGAAGGATTTCCAGAGTCAAGTCGGTTTGTAGAAATTCAAGATAATTTCTACCTGTATTGAAGTTCCTGGCACTCCTAGCTCCCTTGCAGCTTCTCTTTGCCCCAAGCAACAATAAATATGTGCACATTGTAACATTGTGGTTCGTATTATTATTATCATGGTTTCAAGAAACTAAATTATCTTGCACCAGCACTATTTAACGAACTACGACCTCGATTGTCCAACATGAACAGCAAACAACTAGCTATACGTCGCATACAAAATTATTACCTAAATAAACATTAATTTATAACAAAAACGTATTATTGTATGCACTCTTGTATTGAAATACAAACTGTACAATGCTGTGAAAAATAATTAATGTCTCACATATAATCTCTACTGATTTTGCCATCAGATTCCTGAGACATATCACAAATGTGTTATCATAGTAATTAATAAATTAATTCTAATACAAAATTCAAATATTATTATTATTATTATTACTATTATCAGCAGTAGCTCAAGCATTACAGTGATCATATGAGTGAAGAACATCGTGGTCCATTGATGGCCGAAACGGCTAAAAAAAAAAAAAAACAGAAGTAGCTCAGTAAAGTGTAACTGACGGTGTGTAGGATTCCGTTCGAAGTACTCTTGTACATTTCGTACAACTTCAGCATTACGGGTCTAGTCCTGCTGGTATGTGCCTGGAACATTCCATTCGTTCGTAATTGCAGCTCTGTTCGGCGAAATACTTGTCGAGACGGCAGACGTCTACATGGAAACACCATTGCATGCCGTCTACGAGCTTCAACGGTATTACGACCAGCTTCTCCATATATTAGTATAATGTCCGTATGCTGAAAACACCAGCCATTGTCAATATGTTGCCAGCAACTGTCGTGTCGTTCTACCACATTTATGAGTCTATTGCGCTCTCAAATGCGAGGGTCGAAAGGGCAATGGGGTGCATTAGACGGGTAGATCTGAGGAACTTGCAGCTAGCGGCTGTCCGGTGGTTATTCCTACGTATTCTGACGTAATCGGCCAGCATGCACTGTGACCCCCGTGGAAATCAGTTATTAGGCATCCCATACAGCATTAGTGTATGCGGGACATCTAAAACTAGATTGCACGGGGGAAACGGGCCACCTGGGTATATATATATGTACAATTCATGTGAAGATTCAATCAATCAACGTATAATATCCGTACAGCATATTGTATTTAAACAAGCTATTACAACCAGTATTAAATTCTACTCCTTGAAAAGGACAAAGAGTTATAACTAATACTCATTCATTTAGGAGAAAGTAGGCTATATGTTCTTTACCGAACATCTTGTTTAAGTTTGGCGTTTCATAAGATAGAATTGATTTTCTTTGGTTCGCCAATGCTATTTAGAGGAGACCATGACTAGAATTGCGTATATTGCGAGAATGTATCAGTTTACAGTTGTTGATACACAATTACAAATGGAACTTACAAAGTTGGAGGTTAGGGTCCTTCTAAAGCACTACTGGAAACAAGATTTCAAAGCTGTTGCCGCGACTCGAAGAATAGACTATGTGAAGTGGAAGGAGAAGGTGTCGTTAGTAAGCGTGTGGCACAACGATGGTTCCCACGTTTCAACACTGGAGAAGAAACCACTACAGATTTGCCGCGTTCTGGATGGCCTAAATTATGAGAGATTGAGATTATGGGAAAGTTGGGCAATTGTGCGCAGCGGGTAATGGTGCGCACCTATGTTTTTCGAGTTGCTAGTATAACTAGGAACTCAGTCCACTGCTATCCTCTAGCTGTCATCGTACCTGACAGATAGGGACAGTCAGCCTGATGCAAGTTGCTATCAGGGGCGGGCCAGCCTTTACACGCCCGGTGTGCCAGCTGCGCTGCGCCGCACTCCGGCAGGCTGGTTTCTGCCTCTCTTGGCTGGGCTGCCTGCCCTGATGACTGCCGGCGCGTTGGACCGAGTCAAGTTGGGATCGCCTTCGCACCGGACATAATGTAAACAAACAAACAAACAAACAAACTGTTCTTCCAATGTGTTGGTTGTCCAAAACATCTACATTTTGTTCGCGTGTTTCTCCGCGTACCGGAACTTGAAGATTACCGTACGTGCTTTGCATTAAAATATTTTGTTGTTGTTGATTGATGTAGTAGCTTTGCGACATCACGGTCATGTAGCCCCGTGTACTTGGGTGCGTGTATAGAATTTGTCTGATAAACTGTGTAATTGTGGTGGCTGTATTAGTGTGTGTATTTTTAATCCAGGCGAGGACTGGGAAGGAGGTGGGCGTGACCTTAATTTAGGAACCATCGTGGCATTTTCCTGGAGTAGAAGTGGGAAACCACGGAAAACTACTTTCAAGATGGCTAAGATGGGAATCGAACTCACCTCTTCTCAGTTTTACCTCTTGAGACTGAGTATACCTCAGACCAGTATTAAAATTCTTGGCAGTGCCGGGATTTAAACCCGGACCTCCAGGCCTACATCCAAGAATGCTAGCCGCTACACCACGAGGTGGCCAGAATTAAAACAATCAGGAACATTGATAAGGTATCATGGGACTCATATTTATGACAATGCAATTTTTGTCACATTTTTATTTTCCTTGTTTTCAATTTGTTTTCATACACACATCAAAAAAAGTTTTGCATCACCTCGGTTCCAAGAGTTCCGGAACCTTTAAATACAAAGGGAATAGAGATCAACACAAACAACATTTCAGCTCGTTTTATTGCTCATGAGACCCACACATTGCATGTTGTACCATCATACAGCTAGACTTTCAGCATTTGTGGTCCAGATTGCAGTACACACCACTACCTCTAATACCCAGTAGCACGTCCTCTTGCATTGATGCATGCCTGTATTCGTCGTGGCATACTATCCACAAGTTCATCAAGACACTGTTGGTCCAAATTGTCCCACTCCTCAACGACAATTCGGCGTAAATCTCTCAGAGTGGTTGGTGAGTCAAGACGTCCATAAACAGCCCTTTTCAACATATCCCAGGCATGTTCGATAGGGTTCATGTCTGGCGAACATGCTGGCCACTGTAGTCGAGCGATGTCGTTATCTTGAAGGAACGCATTCACAAGATGTGCACGATGAGGTCGAGAATTGTCGTCCATGAAGACAAATGCCTCTCCAATATTCTGCCGATATGGGTGCACTATGGGTCGGAGGATGTCATTCAGGTATCGTAAAGCCGTTTCGGAACCTTCCATGACCACCAGTGGCGTACGTCGGCCCCACATAATGCCACCCCAAAACATCAGGGAACCACCACCTTGCTGCACTCGCTGGACAGTGTGTCTAAGACGTTCAGCCTGACCAGGGTGCCTCCAAACACGTCTCCGACGATTGTCTGGTTGAAGGCATATGCGACACTCATCGGTGAAGAGAACGTGATGCCAATTCTGTGGGGTCCATTCAGCATGTTGTTGGGCCCATCTGTACCGCGCTGCATGGTGTCGGGGTTGCAAAGCTGGACCTCGCCATGGACGTCGGGAGTGAAGTTGCGCATCATGCAGCCTATTGCGCACAGTTTGAGTTGAAACACGACGTCCTGTGGCTGAACGAAACGCATTATTCAACATGGTGGCATTGCTGTCAGGGTTCCTCCGAGCGGCAATCCGTAAGTAGCGGTCATCCACTACAGTAGTAGCCCTTGGGCGGCCTGAGCGAGGCCTGTCATCGACAGTTCCTGTATCTCTGTACCTCCTCCATGTCCGAACAACATCGCTTTGGTTCACTCTGAGACGCCTGGAAACTTCCCTTGTTGAGAGCCCTTCTTGACACAAAGTAACAATGCGGACGCGATCGAACTGCGGTATTGACCTTCTAGGCATGGTAGAACTACAGACAACATGAGCAGCGTACCTTCGTCCTGGTGGAATGACTGGAACTGATCGGCTGTCGTACCCCCTCCGTCTAATAGGCCCTGCTCATGCATGGTTGTTTACATCTTTGAGCAGTTTTAGTGACATCTATGAACAGTCAAAGGGACTGTATCTTTGATACAATATACACAGTCAACGTCTATATGCCGGAGATCTGGGAACCGAGGTGATGCAAAACTTTTTTTGATGTGTGTATATACCATATGCTCAATATTCGGTACGATTGCTTGTGAGACAATCAACCGGAGGCTGTTTCGCAGGTTATCGTCAGACATCAGAGCGCGATGCTCGAGAGTCCCAAATTCCTGCTGGTGTTTCCGATTGAAATGTCGCTCCAGTGAATGCTTTCGCAGGCAAAAAACAACACATTATTGGCATATAACACACATCGCGTTTCCGTTGTGCGAGATGGAAAACAATTGTTTCCACTCTTTCTTAAAATAAGTCGCACTTCCACTTACCATCTCGAATATTGCGGGCATGTACTTCCGCTTACCAAATATCTCATCGAAGCACTGCGGAAACGCTCTTTCCGCTTGTCACTTACCATCTCGAAACTGCGGGCATGTACCTCCGCTTACCTTAAATTTGCATCCTCAGCTCGGCCCAAAATATAACTCTCAACCTTATCTCACTTACCAAGTGCGCCTGCAGTCCCTCTCATCAACCTCGCGTTATCTTTTACCTTGCCAACGGTCATCATTCCCTCTCATTTTAAGCCCAGGCTCAAATGGCGTTAATAGAAATGGCTTGTTACATCCTGAATGGTTCCCTCCAATCTCGACATACTAAGTTTATGGTCGTGCCAATGAACTTGAAAACCCATGAATCCCATGATCGTGCATTCCATACAAACCAAAAATATATCCCTGAATCATACAAAACACAAATGATGATGACCACGCTAACAAAATGATGCAAACAACACAACTAAGCTCTAACAAATAAAATAAATACAAGCTGCACATCATTCTGACCCGTTGCTCCGGTAACCCCATACTAATTATAATGCCTTATAATTTGGGTGACCTATCCAACACCTGTTGTAAGCAACATCATTGCCAATGCATGCCCCCAAAACTGTGGTACTTAGCTACTCATGATGATTCTGCTAATCCTTATATGCTGATGTTCTTCCCGCTGGCTCTTGAGGTCCATGGTTCTTGACGTGGGAGGGCAATCTTAACACTGTTCAGTTTACATGAAAATTATAGGGTCCACCATGAAATTTTTACTTAATTATGCACTGTTTTGTTTTATCGGAGCGCCTCCTACAATCTAAAGCCAGGCATGACCTATTCAATTCGGCCAATAGTCAATCTAGCTCCTATGACACTGAATTTGCCTATAGTCTGGGACTATCTACTAAAGTACGGACTCCACTCGCACTGGTTTGTTCCGAAAATTTGCATGTCGCTACTGTTATGAGAAAACATGTCACTGTCATTACTTATCAATTATTCACTTTCTCGCGCTGAATTCGCGGTACTGACCAACGCGAACTGTTGCCTATCAAGTGATCAAAAATTGACTGACTTTATACTTATAAAATTTTGATATCTCCGGTCTCGGACCGGCAAAAGCTCTCGCCGCTTGGCGATGGAAAAATCGACTGACTTTCCTGACACTGGGCAGGCTATTTAAAGGTCTGGCTCTTAAATCACCAGGAGTGGGGGTTTTCTCAAAATTGAAATCTGGAGCAACACTCGTACGACGATGAAACTAGGTTCATTCGATTGCTCTATTTTCCAATGTCCCACACTTGGTTTTATTTCGAAATCGGATCCTACGTTCGGCCGCTAATTAGCTCCGTAGTAATTTTCATTGTCCAAGATTTTCGCGGTATTTTGAAGCGTCCATCCGCCCACAATTCTGATTGGTTCGTTCAAATTTTCCTTCCTCCAGACCTTTATGCCGAATTAATTCAAATACTGCTGTTTTCGTGATTTTTGAAATGAGATTCTTGAGGCTAAAATCGCCCTCTTTCCAATGCTGCAACTCATAATTTTGTATGTTAATTATTTCTCTAATTTCTCAAAAATGGGAGGTGCTTATTTTTCAGTTTGGCGAGTGATCAGTTACCACCCCCACTTACGGTTGAGCGACCTCGATCCTTGGTTCAATCACATCTCCTATCCATGTGTTGCGGCTGTGAGTTTCGTTTCATTGTTCGCGCTTTTAGAAAGTTGTGGATTGTCACGCTCCGGACGCTCCCTTGAATTCCCTTGTTCATCTTCTGGCGCGCTTGCCTCCTTCTCAAATATGAGTATATTCGATAAACTTAACTTGGAACATTTATGCTATCTCATACGCATAAAGGTTACAATATCTTGACTATGTTTATAAATTACACTTCATTCTTTAATTTATACAAGTCGAGATGACATAAAATAATTTTTCCCTATTATGTTGCATAGTTACTCTATTCTACTATTTACAAATAGTTCTGACATTAGCACGGATTAGTTCACACGCGATTCTTCATTCAATTATTTAATAAACACACTTCTTAACGCAGTTATGTCAAAATGTCATGATGACTATTACTTGGGAACAGCAGTTAATTTTATAGCAGACAATTGAGAACAATAATAATAATAATATCTGGTTTCATGGAGTTAGCTTGACATATTCCTTCATAACTTTAAAGATCTAATGCACTGACCCTGAATTCATATGACCATAAAATTTACATGACAATATTGCTTGTAATAATCCATAATAATTTGAGCTATCATATCACAGGGAAATCGTTAGGATTTGGAATACACAGAAGCATTATGGGACAGGAGACAATTCCCGCAACTCCCATTTTATTTTTTCATCAAAGCATACAGCTTTCGGTGGATTTCGGATACAACTCCTCTAATCTCCACTCAACACGAGGATCTGGGCCTCTTTAACCAACTTTTACAAAGTGCCTTAGCAATTTAACTTCTTTTCTCAACATCCTAAAAGATAACAAATATTAAGCATTCAAATGGATATCAACAGTAATTATTATTCAATATATTTTATCAGTAGCTTTCATGACTATTATTCATTTGGAATATCACTTCCATCGGTATTTATAGAATTCAAGATTTTTATTATTTATTCAGAAAAAATATTTCTTCTTATTATTATTATGAGACATCATATTTTTCTGTCATGCAGAATAAAAATTATTTAATGCAAGTAATCATTGAAAATCTGCTGCTTTATGAATTAGGATAGGAATCCTCATATTATTTACTGCAAAAATGAAACATTGAGGATTGCACCTCGGCTGCAAGTCTACCCTGACTATATGGAAAAATTACGCCTAAAAATATGCAACCATTCTAACTGTACAAGAGTTACTTAATAAAGAAGGTGAATTGGTCTATCAGAACGGAGGAATATTCATGGCTCTCTGAAATGTTTAAGCTTGCGGAAGTCTACGTTATCATGTTTCCGTGGCTATCAGACCTCCCTCGAAAAATCCACAGCCTGCTTCCAGTCTCTGACCGGGTCAGGAATGGAATGAATGAAGCCCCTATCTAGCGGCGAGGATATGAACTGTGCCGGCTGCCGAGGCCTGACGCACTCCTCTGGGGCAATGATTAAATGAATGACAGATGAAATGAAATGATAGTGGAGAGTGTTGCTGGAATGAAATTTTGACAGGGAAAACCGGAGTACCCGGAGAAAAACCTGTCTGCCTCCGTTTTGTCCAGCACAGATCTCACATGGAGTGACCGGGATTTGAACCACGGACCCAGCGGTGAGAGGCCGGCGTGCTGCCGTCTAAGCCACGGAGGCTTGTATCAGACCTCTCTCGATGCAGATCAACTCCACGCACCATGGATCTGAAAAGTTTAACATGGGGCATGATGTCGCGTTCAACTCCCCCGGTGCAGGTCGACTCCACGCACCACGGACCTGAGAAGTTGAAACGCAGGGCATTGGGGTATGATGCAGCATTCTGCTTGGCCTACGGACCTCAGCCGCAGGTGGCTTTATTCCTCGTTCCTAAGGACATCCTGGTCTGGTCTCCTCACATCCTGCCTTCTAGCCGCTAGTCATCTCCATGGACTGAGGTAATGAAATTATCCTATCTTGGGACTGGTATCCATGCGCATAAGGCATGCTGCTAGTAATGTTCATGTTTAATAATGGAGTTCACTGGTATGACCCCCCTGGTCTGACGGGACAGGCAAATAACAATCATTCCAGGTGATAATGTATTTGTGAATATAGGTGGAATCTGGCCTGATATTTCCCTGTATAAAAATATAAGTTATGAGGGTAGCCTGTTATCTTTTGCAAATGTTCGATTGCTAACTTATGAGGTGGTCCCAGTTCTTAACAGTTAGTTGTTGGTAGTGGGGACTATACACAAAACCACAGTGAAATACTTGTAAAATACAAGTCGCACTCACATACCTCTTGATGTCTTGAAGTGTTCTATCAGGTGCAGAATTATAAGTTCGAAGCACTGTAAATTATGGCTATGTTCACCACCAACGTCGCACCTAGGCTATGTCCAAACGGACAGAGTAACGTCACACTAATTGCCTAGTTCGAAGGAGCACTCGCTCATACTGACGTCGCATTCAACTATATCGGTGACACACACACACTTCGTGGTTCGATGACGGGTCAAACTATGTCCGACAGTGTACTTTACCTGTGTCCAGGCCGGTTTTTATACCATCTCACGGGCGCATATCGATCATTCAACTCGCATTACGTAATGCCTGATCTTCCATATCATTGGCTATGTTCATAGAACCCTCCAGAAGGTTTGTAATTTCCAATAGAATATCCTGAGTAAGCAAGCATATTACTCCCCATACAATACTGAAGCGTTGAGATAAGTTTCTTCTATAACAAAAGCTTATAACGAATATGCCTACAATATCCGCTAGCTACACGTGGAACATGTGGCCGGTTCAAAGCTTGCGTTGAGTTGGCAGCTAGACCTTGACTCGCTGACATCACTAGCGCGCTCTCTTTAAACTCACGCCGGACCACGACATCGTAAATGGGCACACAATATATATAATTATATATATATTTAATTAAGGAACACCACACCGCGACCGTTTGACCTTCGACACAGCAAAGGCAATACGGGAAGGAGTAAGACGAGAACGCGAGCGAGAGAGAGACAGACGTATAGTCTTCACCCACCATCACTGCAAGGCCATCCGCGCCAGAAGCACGCTGGAGTGCAGCCAGCTTGCCAGCGCGCCCGGAGTGCTGTTTGGCCACCTCTGTGATAGCCGTGAGGCGTGGATGAAGATACCATACACGTTGCATATTATTTTCTGTAGGCAGAAAATAAGAAGATAAGCCTAGAGTTGCGATTCAATCGTTTAAAACTAAATGTGTCTTAATTGGCGTATATAGGCTACTGTGTTTTTGCATTTATTTATGTTTCAATATAATAGATTTAGTGTAAAGGGATTCGGTGAGATACGTTTTAAAAGAAGAGAGGGGAAATGGTGCGCAGGAGATAAAGTTAAAGGTCTACCAGGCAAAGAATGGTCGTATGGGTTCTTGAAGAGAAATCCTGCATTAGCATTGAGACAACCTGAAGGAACAAGCCTAAATAAGACTGCCTAATTTAATGCTGATGAATGAAGATATTCTATTCTAATATGCAAAACGTCAAGACAACATATACTCTTAAAGACAACAGATTTTTTAACGTTGACGATACAGGCATTAAGATTTATGGACCTAAAGGAGAAAAATAAAAGGGGGAGAACCGTGACAGGTCTTTTCCGTATGAGTGTAGCCTTTTTCTAAATAAATTTATTTATCTATCTCATGTCATTTTTTTCATGCTTACGGAAACACCTATTGCAATAGGGTACAATCGTGTTGACCAACTGAAAAACATTTCGATCACTAAGGCAACAATGAAAAATGGCTTCACACACGATAATAGTCTAACCCTAAAAATTTTATGTTTGACCACGAAATGAACTTTTTGAAAATTTGAACTTAACTGGAGAATGTTAGTGTCATTAGTGCTTATGTTATTGTAAAAGCATTTGAACATTCTAATATTAATTCACAATGCAAGTTTCAGCCAATTCACGTTGTTTTATTATGGCCTGTCAATATTCATCCCATGCGCACAATTCCCCAACACATGCGCATAATTACCCTGCAGGGTGGGTAATCATGCGCCAATGCATATTTGCTAGGTTTTGAGTTATAGTCCACCAAATTTATTTTTGCATTAAATTTCTTTCTGCACATTGGATGTAGAGTTGCTAAGGTTCCCTTATTCATAACTGCCTGTGTGTTACCTATTATTACATCATCACAAGACCGTTCTCGCTTAAGTGCGCACAATTCTTCCACTCTCCCGCTTACACGCAGAGTCTTGGAAGAAAATCCGCAAAGAAGTAGGCTACTCGTTGGCTCTCAGAAGAACCCGGTGCATCAAAAGATACTATACATCGCCAGATTAAGAAACCTGGAAAATCAAACCGAAGATATCTGTCGTCAGCTTATCGTTAACCTCATGGATGATAGATTTATCAGGAGAAATGTCACACGTGATGAAAAATGGGTCTATTACCGCAACGCTGACGCCTCAGTCCCCGTCAACCTGCCTAAGTCATCGTTAAAAATGATCGTTTGGGCCCCAAAGCGATGAGTGTCTGGTGGAATTTTGAAGGAGTGATTCACTTGGAGTTTGTTCCAAACGGGCGTGCAGTCAATGCGGTACTTTATTCTCAACAACTAGAACGAGTTCATGAAATTTTGAGACGGAGATACCCAGCATTAGTGAAGCGAAATAGAGTTATCTTACAGCAGGACAATGCGAAACCTCATACTGCACGAACAACCATGGCAAAAAATCAGGAATTGGGAGGAATCGAACAGCTACCACATCCAGCATACAACCCTGATTTTGCACCTTCAGATTACCATCTTTTTTGATCCATGGCCCATTTCTTGCGTGGAAGAAATTTCGAAAACTTTGAAGGTGGGGAAGTGGGTCTCGCCGCATTCATGGCACCAAAACCCCGAGACTGCTACCGCCGCGGGAAAAGAAACCTCGCTGTGATATGGCTCATGACCATAGAATATGATGGTCTCTACTTTGAAGAATGTAACTCTAGAACATATAGAGTTATTTATTTCTAGAGTCTATAATTTCAAGATGGCCGCTGCACGCTAGGTCAAGTGTGATATTCTTATGAGGAATGTTAGCGATGTCTTTTACATGGTACTCCTCTCTCACAAAATTTCGCGTTAATCGTGTTACTACTTCATGAGTTATTGATATTGAAATGTTAAGAATACGCACAGCAGTCATCGTGAATGTATGTAGTTGTTGTTGTTCTTTTAACTTGGTCGTAGGAAGCCACTTACAAGGTTATACAGGGTGTTACAAAAAGGTACGGTCAAACTATCAGGAAACATTCCTCACACACAAAGAAATAAAATATGTTATGTGGACATGTGTCCGGAAACGCCTAATTTCCATGTTAGAGCTCATTTTAGTTTCGTTAGTATGTACTGTACTTCCTCGATTCTCCGCCAGTTGGCCCATTTGAAGGAAGGTAATGTTGACGTAATGTTAGAGCTCATTTTAGTTTCGTTAGTATGTACTGTACTTCCTCGATTCACCGCCAGTTGGCCCATTTGAAGGAAGGTAATGTTGACGTAATGTTAGAGCTCATTTTAGTTTCGTTAGCATGTACTGTACTTCCTCGATTCACCGCCAGTTGGCCCATTTGAAGGAAGGTAATGTTGACGTCAGTGCTTGTGTTGACATGCGACTCATTGCTCTACAGTACGAGCATCAAGCACAAAAGTACATAGCATCAACTGGTTAGTGTTCATCACGAACGTGGTTTTGCAGTCAGTGCAATGTTTACAAATGCGGAGTTGGCAGATGCCCATTTGATGTATGGATTAGCACGAGGCAATAGCCGTGGCGCGGTACGTTTGTATCGAGACAGATTTCCAGAACGAAGGTGTCCCGACAGGAAGACGTTCGAAGCAATTGATCGGCGTCTTAGGGAGCACGGAACATTCCAGCCTATGACTCGCGACTGGGGAAGACCTAGAACGACGAGGACACCTGCAATGGACGAGGCAATTCTTCGTGCAGTTGACGATAACCCTCATGTCAGCGTCAGAGAAGTTGCTGCTGTACAAGGTAACGTTGACCACGTCACTGTATGGAGAGTGCTACGGGAGAACCTGTTGTTCCCGTACCATGTACAGCGTGTGCAGGCACTATCATCAGCTGATTGGCCTCCACGGGTACACTTCTGCGAATGGTTCATCCAACAATGTGTCAATCCTCATTTCAGTGCAAATGTTCTCTTTACGGATGAGGCGTCATTCCAACGTGATCAAATTGTAAATTTTCACAATCAACATGTGTGGGCTGACGAGAATCCGCACGCAATTGTGCAATCACGTCATCAACACAGATTTTCTGTGAACGTTTGGGCAGGAATTGTTGGTGATGTCTTGATTGGGCCCCATGTTCTTCCACCTACGCTCAATGGAGCACGTTATCATGATTTCATACGGGATACTCTACCTGTGCTGCTAGAACATGTGCCTTTACAAGTACGACACAACATGTGGTTCATGCACGATGGAGCTCCTGCACATTTCAGTCGAAGTGTTCGTACGCTTCTCAACAACAGATTCGGTGACCGATGGATTGGTATAGCCGGACCAATTCCATGGCCTCCACGCTCTCCTGACTTCAGCCCTCTTGACTTTCATTTATGGGGGCATTTGAAAGCTCTTGTCTACGCAACCCCGGTACCAAATGTAGAGACTCTTCGTGCTCGTATTGTGGACGGCTGTGATACAATACGCCATTCTCCAGTGCTGCATCAGCGCATCAGGGATTCTATGCGACGGAGGGTGGATGCATGTATCCTCGCTAACGGAGGACATTTTGAACATTTCCTGTAACAAAGTGTTTGAAGTCACGCTGGTACGTTCTGTTGCTGTGTGTTTCCATTCCATGATTAATGTGATTTGAAGAGAAGTAATAAAATGAGCTCTAACATGGAAATTAAGCGTTTCCGGACACATGTCCACATATCATATTTTCTTTCTTTGTGTGTGAGGAATGTTTCCTGAAAGTTTGGCCGTACCTTTTTGTAACACCCTGTATATTACCGGTAGTACTGATTTTGGTTATTGTAGCTTCAACATATATTGAGTTATACCTCCGAAAGATTAATCATAATAGTAATGTGGATGAGAAACAATAACAGTAAAAAGAAATATTTTGTTTCAAAATATTTATTTCAATTGCTATGTCGCAGACAACGCTCACATCATATAGGCCAGGGTGGACCAACCTTTAGTTACCCAAGGACCAATCAAAGTTAAGTATAGGAAAGTGAGGGCCAGAGACATTCCAAAAAGAAAACGTATTACATATTTTACTAAAAAATATTTATTAAAATGTATATTAAAAGAAGTTTAATATTACTAGGTTAATATACCACTTCATTTTTCAGTCAAGAAATAAATGTGATGATTGGTACTGCTTTCCTGATACAAGTGTATCAATGTCCACTGTACGTTCAGTAAGGCAAAGTCTCAGGCTCAATTTCAGTGAAGCACTTTCAATTCGATTTCTCGCTTTTTATTTAATACGTTTGAGAGCAGAAAAAGGACTTTCGAACGCATACGTACTGCCAAACAGCGATAACACTTGCAGAGAGAATTTAAGCAGTTGAGGGAAACGTTCTTTTGAAATCAGTTTCCAGAAATTTTCAGGGACATCACACTTTTTAGTCAGATAGAATGGGTCTGCCTGAAGATCACAAATTTCCATCTGAATGTCGCAGGGCACCTCACTCACTTCAATATCCATGGGGTTGTTGAACAGTGCAAGTTTTGGTTTTAAGGAGTCAAAATCATGGAATCTGTTCTGGAACTTTTTCTTGATATCAATTATTATTTCATGAAACATACTAAAATTTGTCACTTTTTTCTTCTTTCAACTACTGACAAGATGGGAAATGTGCCATATTATTTGCCTTCAATGCAATTTGCATAACATCAAGGTTTTTGCGGAAGCTTTCAATATGTCTATAAAGCTGGGAGATGTTTTGTTTTCTGCCTTGCAGTTTCAGGTTTCAATTATTTAGATGGGATGTTGAATCTGTCAGAAAAGCAAGATTATTTAAAAACTGGATTTCTTCCAGTTTTTCTTGATACTAATGCCTATTGTTTTCATTTTTGAGAAAAGCAAGAATTTCATTCCTCAACCCAAAAAACAGTTACAAGCAATTTCCAGAACTTAGCCAACGCACTTCACAGTACAATGAATTGTCACCATACTCAGCTACCAAATTGTCCAGGAATGCTATACATGCTCTGTGTCTACAGGCTTTATTGCCTCCCCTCATTAAATTTACAGTATTTACAACAGTTTTCATTGTCTCACTGAGCCTTATATTTTTTCCACAGAGAGCCTCCTGGTGGATAATGCAGTGGAAAAACAAAAAATTCAATCCTTTTTTTACAGTCCTACTAATCCAATGTTAGGACCAACCATTACTTTAGCTCCATCTGTTGCAATGTCAGAGCACTTCACAAAACCTCCATATTTAGAAACGACAACATCCAGTGCGTTGAATATGTCAATATATTTTTTGCTGGTTTATAATAATCTTAATTCGAACAGTTCTTCACGAATTTCAAATTCTTTGTTTATTGTTCTGACAAAGATAAAGGAGCTGGCCAATGTTAGCTATATCTGTGCTCTCATCTAGAGCTAGAGAGTACAATTCACATTTTTTCAAAATGCTCTTGAGAGCACCTGAAACTTCCCCAGCCATATCATTAATTCTTCTACTACTTGTCTGATGAGACAAGGAAACTATTTCGAAATTTTTAGCCATATTATTATCTCCAAATGAAGATGCCATTTTACAGCACATCTCTTAATGAGCTCACCATCCCTAAAATACTTTTTACTTTTAGCTAGCTCTAAACATACCTCATAAGATGCCTTTAAGCCAGCAGTGTTTGAAGGTTGCTGAAATATATTCTTCTCTCTTGATAGTTTCAGCTTCAAATCATTAAATACACAACTTCTGGCACTTCCCTCCTACTGATCGTATTTTGATTTATGCAATCTGGTATAGTGTCTATTCACGATATACTCCTTCGAAACACCTAAGACTTGAGAACAGATAACACACTGTGGTTTTCCATTTTGTTCAAAAACAAGATGTTCAGTAAAAACATATAGCCTACTTTCTCCTAAATGCAAGGGTTTAGTTATAACACTTTGTCCTCTTCAAGGAGTATAATTGAATGTTGGTTGTAGTAGCTTGTTGAAATACATCGTGCTATACGGATATTATACATTGATTGATTGAATTCTCACCTGAATTATATATACACACACACACTAATACAGCCATCGCAATAACACAGGTTATGAGACAAAATTCAATACTCACCCATGTACACGAGGCTAAATGACCATGATGTCCATGCATCTCAAATGAAACAACAACAACAACAGCTTCTTACCCAAATCCTTCCTCGTATAAAAGTACTCACACTAGTAAGCCTACAGACGTCACAAAGACACGAGTTATCAGACAACGTCTACACACACCCAAGTACACGGGGCTACAAGACCATGATGCCGCAAAACCCCTAAAGAATCAACAACAAAAATAACAACAACGATAGACTCTACCGCGGATAAAGGGCAAAGAATTTTAATCGCTCTAGTCGAGTGTTGAAATTTGTGGTGTTATGTGTACAGCATATAATATAATATTTTTGATTTCAAATACACACAATATATGCTTAACAGCATGGTGTGAGTAGTTATGAATCAATAAATACAAAAATAAACAAAGTAAAAATATTCGAACCCACAGGGTTTCGAACCACGGCTAGATCGCTACCACTGCGCCACGGATACAGTACAATAATACTATGTAAATAGCCCCTTTAGTACAAATGTACAATTTTTTGTTTTTTGCCGAAATCATCGATTTCCTTAACGTTTTTTGGGGCTTCTATAAACCATTTGCTATTATGTATGTATTATTTTGTTCAGTACATTCCTAAAAGGATATAACCTTACGCAGTTACGGATATATATATGGATTTACGAGCACAAATAGCGGCCATTTTGTCCACGGGACATCGCGACCCTCAACGATATTGCATCGTCAATTGGACCAGTTAAGTCACTTCTACGGTTACATATTTTATTATAATGGGCTAATATCCTACCGGTCACCTCCTTGAAGACAGTTCAAACCTCCATATGCACTATAAGCTGAATTGTTGAGGTCAGGCCTTGTTGAATCGTAAGTTACGGTTGGGCTATAATACTTGCATGGTTCATACATCCACCTTCCTGAAACTATTTGGCTGATGACCCTCTAGTTTGGAAAAAAATACGATTCCCACATTAAGGTATATTGTTGCAAAATTTAGTAGACATCGGATGATTAGTTTAGTCGTAATTTGATTTAAGCTTCGAACATTTGGGTGGCCGCCATTACGTTTCCGTCAATATGGCGGCTATATAAAACATGACACTGAGGTCCCCTTTGGCAGTGCTACCTCTGTACCAAATTTCGTTCAATTCGGTTTCACCGTGTTTGAATAGATTGGGGGAATCGATTTGCACACATGCATGGCCGCCATCCGCAAACTATTGGGCAGATGACCTTGTCGTTTAGTCAAAAGACGCTTCCCACTTGAAGGTATGGTGTTGCAAAATTTGGGGTAGTGATCAGATAATTAGGTTAATCGTAATTTGAAATAAGCTTTGAATATTTGGGTGGCCGCCATTACGTTTCCGTCAAGATGGCGGCGATATAAAACATGATGCTGAGGTGCCCTTTGCTAGTGCTACCTCTGTACCAAATTTCGTTCAATTCGGTTTCACCGTGTTCGAATTGATAGGGGGGGGGGGGGGCAGACATTCAGAGTACACACACTCATAGGAGTTCTCGTGTGTCATGGCGGACTGAAGTCACAGAGTTGTGTCGCTTAGAAGTGTAGTGTATTTTTAACGTGTTCTCGCGATCGTGTGTCCATTTAAACCAACAATCCGGTGAGTGAAATTACTGTACATCAGTCGTCAAAAGAAATCAGGCTGCCAAATATACTCTAAAACCCTTAATCATCTACAGTTATACATAGTAGAACTCAATTTTAGGTTATACAATGTCTGGAGGGAAAAATAAAAACACGAAGCGTAATGCGCAGAATCGCCAACAGGTGCAGGAAGACTGTCAACGCTCTCCCTCGGCAAAGATGGGAAATGCTGGCATTAACCACACAGAGGGCAGCACTGATGAACATGGCGACTTGTCAACATTAGTGCTAAAAATCGTAAATGACTTGGTTAGCCAGCCCTCCTTCTTGTCAAGGCTTGTTGATGAGATCACCTCAAAAGTGATAGAAGGTCTCAAAGCATCCATTGATTTCAACACTAAGGTGATAGATGATATGGAAAAGAAAATTAAGGCCAGCGAGGAGGAAGTGCAATCACTGAAAGAGGAACTGCGTGAAAGGACTGATACAATGGAGCAATACGCCCGACGGAATTGTATCCGGGTGTTTGGCATGGAAGAAAAGGATGGCGAATCGACTGATCAGCTCGTCCTTAACTTGGCAGAACAGCTAGGAGTAAATATAAAAATTGAGGACATTGACAGGACCCATAGGGTAGACTCAAGAAACACCCAGAAGCCACGCCCCATCATATGTAAATTTGTCTCCTTTGCCAAGTGGAATGCGCTCTTTCGGGCGAAGAAGAAATTGAAGGGAACTGGGACTGTAATTAGGGAAGACCTAACCAAGTTACGGTTGGAATTGCTCCACAAAACAATCGACAAGGTGGGAGTTAAGCATTGTTGGTCCAATAATGGCGTCATCTTTGCAGTTAGCCGAGGTATTCGTCACAGGCTGACTAATTTCAATGACCTTAGATTGATCTAAGTTAGTGTGATCAGTGTTATATCCCTTACTAATGTAATTTTAACTTTAACCAATTGATTGTACCAACTGTATACCATAATACCGGTACCTATTGCTCGAAAGCAAGTAAGGCTGGGAAACTTAAATTTAAGAAATACCACATTCCTCTTAGGCAACAACATTTAGAAAATTGTCTGCTAAATTCTGTTTGTAAATCTGCCTTTACCAAATAGACACCAATACTGGGCCATACTGCTTGCTATTAGTTCCAAGCTTCCTTCCCTTATTGAACAGGTTGGCAAAATGATTTTTTATAAATATTAAGCTTCTCTCTTAGGTAGCCTACCAGTACCAAGCCTTTTCCAACAATTAATCAGCTTTAAACACTACTTTCGTCTTTACTTACTTGCTTACTTGCTTTCATAATAATAATGTTATTGGTTTTACGTCCCTTTTAACTACCCTGGCTTTTAGAGACGCCGGGGTGCCGGAATTTTGCCCCGAAGGGGATCTTTAACGTGCCAGTAAATGTACTGACACGGCTCCCTCGCATTTGCGCACCCTCAAATGCCAGCTGACTGCGCCAGGTTTCGAACCTGCAACCTTGGGCTCAGCATACTTGCTTTCACCTTTCGCTCCCAGCCCAAACCCATCTTTCTTCTCCTATACACGTTGTTAATATTAATGGTGAGTGTGAGCTATAGGCTACTGCATGACATAGATATTGTCATACAGATCAGGCAAAACAAAGTTAACCCAGTTCGCAGTTGATTTAATGGCTGCTAGCTCAGGACTGCAAGAGTCCTCTCTCTCTCCTCTGACAGACATTTAGTGAGATTAACCCCAATGGATGGTAATTATTATAAATAATAGTTCTTCAGCTGCCACCTGTAACCATCACTGTTATGTTTTCAGATTAACATTTCCTGTCTATCCTTGCATCATGCAATGTGAATACATTTTATGTTCTGTAAGTGGACCTATATTGGGTACAAGCTGGAGAGTAGTAGGCCTGCTTTAAACCACATTCAACTTTAATTTCATTTTATCCGTATTTCCTTTTTTTGTTTGTTTGTTTTTTAATTCAACCTATCACAAATGTTAAATTAAATGTATATTCTATATAACTATAACGTACACTATGTCTTGAGATATAAAACCTTAATGGCATTTTCAGGGTGTGTTGGTTGGTGAGTGACAAGTGACTTTAAACTATGCCTAGCTCAATTCTAGACAGATCTGATGACTTGACTGTGTAATTCCAAAATGTTACCGAAGATTGCAGTGTGTTTCACTGTGTCATTATTTAACTCATATATTTATGTGCCATCTGTCATAACTTAACTTTTTCTTTAGCTTCTAAATTGTGTTGTAGTTTGTGCTATTGTAGATTATGAATGACGACATATAATGGTCACTGTACTAATTTCTCTTCTGAGTGACTAGGCAATGCCTTTCACTACTTTACAAGATCTTTTAACTTGTACCTATGGTTGTATCTGACCATAGTCTATCAGACATACTTTCCGTTATCAGCCTGAAAAACACAAACTGCCTAAAAATTGCTCATATCAATGCTCAATCATTAGTTGACTCCTCTCACTATTCTGAATTTTGTCACGTCTTTGGTGGTTCGTCTTTTGACATAATTGCAGTAAGTGAGTCCTTTTGCAAGCCCTCAATTTCAAACGCTGCTGTCTCTCTCACTGGCTATAAAGTCATTAGAAATGACTGATTAACCGTAGGTGGAGGTTTACCTTAGGGATAGCATAAAGTATAGCGTGCTAAGTCAGTCTCCTGGTGAATATAATAAGAGGCCTGAATACATTATACTTGACATTTCTCTTACCGAAACTAAAATTATCTTTGCTTGTGTGTACCGTCCACCGAAAGCTGGCTACCTAGATATTTTTCTGAATGACATGTACAGGTTCATTCTTGATTATAAATATGTTTTTATTGTTGGGGACGTCAATGCTCGGTTTGGTAGTGGAGCTTTTGAAACTGAACAGGTATGTGATGTGCTCTGTTCCTGTAATGTTGAATGTTTACCATTCGATACTACATTTCACACAGGTACTTGTGACAGCTCTCTCGATATTATCTCTTCAAATTGTAATGACCTCGTTGTTGACTACGGACAAGAACCAGCTGCTGGATTCTCAGCCCATGATCTCCTGTATGCAGTGTTTTCTTTATCTACCCCGAAACTTCGACCAAAATCAATCTTTGTACGTGACTTCAGCAAATTTAATTTAAATGATTTTAAAACGGACGCAGAATTACTCCCTTGGCAGAATTTCTACCAATCCACTGACATAGATGAGAAAGTGACTCTATTTAATGATTGTGTAAATAAACTCTATGATATGCATGCACCGCAAAAGAAAGTGGATATAAAACATAGCTCTGCTCCGTGGATCAGTAAAGAAATGAAAACGCTTTTAAAGAAACGTGATAAAGCACGTAGAACATTTATTAAATCTAAACTTACCATTGACTATGAAGAGTATAGAATTCTGCGTAATAAGACAAAACAAACAATTAGGAACACAAAAGTGAAATATATGTACAACCTCTTCGGTGACTGCAAAACCACCTCCACCAGATGGCGTGCTGCAAAATCATTGGGAGTTGGTGCCAGTTCAGTCACTGATGTTGAGATGCCTGTCTCTGCATCACAATTAAACGAACATTACTCAAATGTTGCGTCAATTGGTGATGTATTAAGAGTATCAGAGACCGTCATGAAATACACATCCATCCCTCCCCCTGCCCATAAAAAAATTTTCTTTATGTATGTTTACCCACACCAGATTGTGAAAGCCATCAAATCAATTCGTACAAAAGCAAGAGGCCCTGATAGCATCCCAATTTCTCTTATTTCTAACTGTCTTGAAGTATTTCTACCCCCAATTATCCATCTATTTAATTTCTCTCTACAAAGTGGAGTATACCCGTCTCTTTGGAAGTGTGCTAACATACGTCCAGTACCAAAAAATAAACACCCCACTAGTTGTAGTGACTTTAGACCAATAAATATCCTTTGTGCCCTTAGTAAAGCGCTTGAGAAAATTGTTCATGAACAAGTATGTGAATACCTAACTAAATTTAATATATTCAATCCTTACCAATCTGGGTTTAAAAAGGGGCATAGTACTGTCCCCGTAAATCCGGATAGTAGGCTGTCAGATATCCGCCCCCTCAATCGGATTGCCAAAAATCAAACGCACCGGCACAGCTACATCAATGAAAATGGCACTGACAGATACTACCGAGATTAGAGCACAGCAGTTAACAAGAAAATTATTGTGGAACACACCAAAATATACGGGGGTTCATACTTACCTTTACTTACCTCTTCAAATTAATCTCGGGTATGGGTTGCCAACTGGATCACTTAAAGTATGCCCACACAATAACCTCCACCATGATATTTAAAATGAACCAAAACGGAAACAAGAAACTTTAAACTGTACAATAATTTATTTCACATAAAGGGGTGACTCTAACAAAAATAGACAAAATACACGTGGCAATCAGAAGCCATTGTCAATATAATCATGTCCTCCTGTAGGACTTGTAGACGTTACATACAAAATTTTATCTTTCACTAGCTTATAAAGAACGTAATAATAGTAATACACTTGGAATGGATGAGGGAATTGGAACGAGACATGTAGCAATTGTTTTCCTCTTTCATAAACATCACACTTTATTTATAACTGCAAGCCTGTTATGTGGTCGACCTTGGCCTCTAACATACAGTTGTCAGGCCAGCTGCGATCCACCCTACAACAAGTCGCATGCCTTCGTCGTTAAATGGACCCACCTGTCCGGCCAGTGCTAGCATATGCTCGTAACCTCCGAGCCTAGCTCCTTTTCAAACGCTTTAAATGTCCTCAACTCAACTCAAATATTATCACGCAAATCTTTTAAATGCTTCAATCAAATGTTACTGGATTACTCTAATAATCCCAAAACTTGTTTAATTACATAATCCATATGTATAATTAGCGTTCTTTAGAGTATATTAACAAAACTCTTAATGTTTATAACAAATGCTCATTAATTGTTTATAACAATTATAAATTGTTTATAATATTGTCAAATGACAATTCAAAAATCTATACACGCCTATATTAATTCCTTTCATTCCAAATTATTGTTAAAGATATTTACATAATTTATTTACAATATTTACTGTATATTATTTATATTAGAAATACATTAAACCACACGTTTATCCGGTTGATAATTACTCAAATCAGGTTAATATAATCGACCAATGAAGGTTAGTTATATTTATGCTTATATTCAGGTTTAATAAGTTTTAATAATTATTATTATTATTTGTGACGGTAACCTCCATTCAAAATCGTTATCTCAAATTATTCAAACACTCTTGTTAATTTTAACAGTAATTTCACATGATTAATTTTCAAAGGACCTGGACAATAAACTCAGCGGAAGAATACTTCGCTCAAATGCACAAAATTGCATAAAATAGGCCCAGAATTCATCATATATTTCCATATATATGGCATAAAAATCTTCCACAATTCATACACAAAACCTCCACTTATAATCTCATCAACAACATTAATATTACTGTGGGAATCTCCTTCAATTATTCAAGGGCATTATTCATCAGCGACTTTTACATGTCCACTGAACTAACGATTATACATCCATAGTTCCACTTCAAAAATTCTTATATTCATTAATTGTTTCAAAACTGTTATTTATTTAACCTTCGTGGGTTTCATTCATGAATCCATATAAAGTAAAAATTTGCCAATCACAAATAAATTTAATAGCAAATACGATTATACACGCCTTTCTAGTCTATCAAAATTGAGATTAATATCTCCAAAGTAATATAGTATAAAAATACTATCTTCAAACAAAGTTCATCTAAACTGCATAAATAATTGAATAGAATACAATTAGACTTTGGAATGCAAACATTATTGTTACAATCTAGAATTGAGAAAAATTCCTATCAAATGTTCATTACTATAGTGTATTCAATAAATTGTAATCAAAGTTCATATTTCATAAAATTGTCTATAATGCAATGGTATTTCATAATTGACGATAAATGTCTATGTTGCAATCATGTTCATAAAACGACTAGTATTTCCAAGATCGTCGATACAGTAATAGATTTTAACGCTCTAAAATCTTTTAATTATTCTTCTTTCTTGAGGATGACAGAAGATTGGTCAAAGTAATTTACTGAAGAGAATTACTTTAATAAAATGACACGCTGTCTGAATTCAAATCTGCCATAGAAAATCATTAACTTTACAGTCAAATCGTGACTACAAAAATATGCAAATTACTGAAAGAATATAAATTATCAGTCTCAACTGATCCAAAATTATTTAAATCTGCCAATGACGTAACAATGTCTTAATAAATCGAAGAAAAAGGCATAACTCATCGAAGTGTACTGAGTACAGAATTATCAAGCAAGAATATGGGGCAAAATATAGGACAGAAAATATGAGAAAAATTGTTGCTCAGATATCGCTAAATGGCTCAAATAAAACAAGAAACGTTCACGACTACCTTATCTGTTGATTGAAGTTCTAGAGGAAAATTTCCAAAGAAGACTGCTGATGGTTCCATTTTACCAGCGTAAAGATGTGCTCCGACCTCGAACCTGGAACCAGCGCCCTCGGAGAATAGAACTGCTTCCTCCTCTGGAAATTGCACTGCTCCGTGTAGACGATAGACATCCTTCTGGCAAAACTCTTCTTTGTGAGCCGGGTCTACCCTGGCCTCTCTTGATAGTTCCCTGAAGTTCTGGTAGAAATTCGCCATGAAGTTTATTGCAGTTATTTCCGCAGAAATATTCATATTTGTGGAGTATGAATACGTTTCCACTGCCATTTGATATAGTTCAGCGTTGGACAACGATGCATGAGTGTAGTTGGATGTTCACTACATGCTCGCTTTTGTAGAAAGACGATTAGCGAAGTTCCATGCTGTTATTTCACTCCATTGATATATGTCCCAATTGCATTAAAGTCCTTAGCCTTCCATCTCCATTTCCGTTATAATAGTTGAAAGAACTGCCATATTATACTGTTCCATGTTAGAATGCAGCGTTGTATCACCAAAAGCAATATGAAGTAGCAAGGTTGCAATACGTGTCAGCCGTAGCGTAGAATGTGATATGAAAAAAGTACTTCTCAGGTGGCGAGAAAATCACTTTTGTCTGCCGTCTTAAAATGCCAATATCTTTCGAATTATAATCTTGAAAATGTTCAACCTTTCTACACACTTTAATATAGTACTGCACAATCGAATTAGCTTAAAGGCATTAGTCAACTCTTGATATATTTTCTTGTAGACTTGAAAATGTGTGCGTTTCAACTTCGCCTAGTTTCAAACACCGTAAAATGGAACTGCGGCACGCTCGAAGCTCGTTCAATGCGGTGGGCTATACCACACACGCTAAAGACAACTTGTTTCACTGTATCACTCGAAAACGACTATATGACATCAGAAATATATATGCGGTATGAGATATATATGCGATATGAGAGCTCCTCTCTGCTGTGCAAGACCTTTTATCAACTTCTTAAGGGGCGTATCCATCCCTTCCATAGCTTGTTTCTCCGTCATCGCTAGAAGTTCTAACTTTGGCTATACTTGACGGATTTTCAAATTTCAAAAACTCAAAAATAATTTCTTCAAAATTCCAAATCAATGCCATAACTGAAAATAGATTTCCACAATTCTGCATGCCAAAAGTAATTAAATAAGGTAGTTTCAGTAATCTCCATCTCCCTCCAAACTATCGTTCATTGGTTCGAGTCTTTCCTCCAATCGCGTAACTTCTTCCTCAGTACAATTCCATGTTTCCCTGCGACTGCGTCGTAAATCTCAGATCTTTCTCGAACAAAATCATGACGTCACCAAGAATCTCAGCTCAAGCAGCCTACTTGCATGAAGTCTGCGTCATCCGTGCCTACGTCATGAGTATCCACGTCACAACTATGACAGCCATAACTTTCTTCATATTTTCCAATACAGCCACCGTGGTCTCAATATAATTCAATTTACGGGGGCAGTACCACCACTGCATTGTTAAAGGTCAGCGATGATATACGCTCAGCTATGGAGAAGCGTCAGCTTACAATCTTATGTCTTTTCGATTTCAGTAAGGCTTTTGACTGTGTGAATCACAATATACTTCTTGCGAAGCTGAAATCTTTTGGCTTCTCTCAGAGTGCTCTTTCCTGGTTCAAATCATACCTTTCCATGCGTTCACAGAGAGTGGTCCTCGCGGATGGCTCCTCCTCAGACTGGAAATCAGTAGAAAGTGAAGTACCTCAGGGATCTGTCTTAGGTCCTCTATGCTTCTCGATATATATAAACGATGTTTCGAATGAATTCCGAAATAGTTCTTTTCATATATACGCTGATGACCTCCAAGCCTATTTTCACCTCACGCCTAGCACTGCATGTGATCGTATAAATCTGTTTAATGAAGACATTGACAGGCTTTGTGAATGGGCCCTAAATCATAATCTTAACTTGAACATATCTAAAACACAACTTATATCCATTGGATATACAAAACTTCTAAATTCAGTAGATTTTAATTCACTACCACCCATCAAGATACTAGATAATAATATTAAATATAGCAACACTGTCAATAATCTTGGAGTGATATTTGATAGAACACTGTCGTGGGCAGAGCATACGTCTAATGTGGTAAGGAAGGTTGTATCAACTATGCATCTCCTGAAAAGAACTGTTTCTTACAACCCTCCCAACATACGTAAGCTCTTCGTCCAAACTCTCATTTTTCCAATCATTGATTATGGCTCTGCTGTATACAATGATTTACCAGAAACACAGAACATCAAATTACAAAGAGTCCAGAATGCATGTGTTCGGTACATTCTGGATGTAAGGCGAGATGAACATATCACACCATACTACGTGCAGCTGAAATGGCTGAAACTCCACGAGCGCAGGCAGCTATCAGTTGCCATTCTGACACATAAAATATTACATACCAAGACCCCGTTATATCACTACAATGCCTTTACACCAATGCATTCTGTTCATAATCGAGAAAATAGATACACAAAATTAACACTCCAGATTCCTATACACCGAACCATGAAGTTCAATAAATCTTTGGTTAGCACCACCTCACGCCTCTTCAACACCTTCGATTTATATAAGTTCGTCAACATTGCAAGCACTGCAGCTTTCAAAAGACATCTTTCATCCTGCTTCTTGGAGCAGTATACCTCTCACATTTGATTACTGCATTATGTTAAAATACTTTTTTTAAGTTCAATTATAACATCAGGACAATAGCTGACAACCTGTCTAATTTAATAGCTTTTCTTGTACAGTATATGATGTTTGCTTTTCGGGCTGATACTGTGTCTGTATGCTCTCTTTTGTAAATAATCTTTCCATTATCATTATTAATATTATTATTATTATTATTATTGTTGTATTATTACTGTCTTTTTGTAACTATTGTTAGATTATTATTATTTATACTGTGAATGTAAGAGAAATGTTTTATTTGTATAAGCCCTAACCTTATTTTATGTAGGGCGCTACTGTAAAGGAGCTCTTTAGCTCCAAGTGTAGCCGTGAAAATAAAATCAATCAATCAATCAATCAATCAATCTCTCTCTCTCTCACACACACACACACACAGACATACACACACACACACACACACACACAGACACACAATTTTTGGCCCTGTGTAGATCTCATAAGTCTACTTTCATGTTTTGCAAAAATCGAAAGTAGGCTAAAAAAGTAACTTTCCTGCCACTTTGACTGAAATTGTCGTTTCTCATCTTCAACACGCCGTTTATTAAGTCCCGCCATATTAGGTACCGCTCTCGCAACAACGATGACAACAAACTCTCGTCGTACTATATCTCTCGAATAACCTCTCTTGTCAAAAGCAACCTCTTCGAACAGTCCTGCGCTCTCGTTTATAGGAAAATACGCCGCAGCACACGAACTATCGCGAACTGATCGGCAGCCAATCACTGGCAGGCAACTAGTTTTCGTCTGGAGACGGGGCCACTATTCGTGCCGTACGTATTCGTGGAAAGACAATTCTGATTACTGCCATATTTTTCGGGATCTTTCATTTCCCACCTGGCTCCTTCGTAACATTACTGAATGAAAGTGAAAATTAAAGTAGGCACGCCACGGATTATAACTGTCGAAGAGTGAAGGGCAGTAATGTACCCATGTGAATAATATCCATGGAAAACATGCTTCTGCCTCCAGCCAGCATCAGTCCTCAGGCGTGTACCGTCCACCCACTGAACAGTTGCATATTTTTGATCTGAGACTAAAAGGTATCAACTCTACAATAATAAAGCACAACTTTATTCTAAAGACTTTAATTGAGCTCTAAATCATGGCTTCACACAAACAAAAACACAATCCCAACAATAATACATAAAACAATGCAAAACTTATTCCTTCAATCCACTAATATTCGCACTTTATCCTCGCAAATCCAAATGATTATTCATTCATTTACCATGAGATTAACATCAAATTCATTCTCAAGTGCGCTGATGCACTGGTAAATTATACATATAACTGTACTTACAATCTTATGTCACCTATTGAGACCTCTTTAATTTCACACTCTAGTCGTTTATTCTCAACACATCCTACTTTACATTATGCGTACAATTATGTTCTGTATTTCTCTTCCCACCAAAATGCTCTACCATACATTAACCAATTTATGGGTTTCACATCATATTTACTTGCAACTCCACTGTTACTTGTAATTATACCCCTTTCTGCAGTTCTACGTTATGCAGTTCCACTTTATGCCGTCATGAGTTCAATTTCAAAGATTCCGTTACCGCTGTGTCGGATGGTATTTTATGCTACCCGTGCGTGGGCATAGCATATGGCATCTAGTGTCCACCTTCGGAAATAGGCGACAATGTCAGTATAAAAATGCAACTTTCAACATCTCATAAGTTTGCCAAGTATTAAGTTATCAGAATGATCCTTAATTATCAATGTGTCTCAAACCACACAAATTCATTATACAATACAACAATGATTCTTTTATTACAAACAGGGTTTCAAAGTCTTTCCACTCTAAACGTCACCCTCCAAGGGTCGTTTAACATCTCTCCCATGGCTCTTCCTGTATACAATGGGTCTGGGTCGGGCGGTAACAAAACCCTTGCTACGTCCCTCGCTCTGTTCCCTCTTTCATCTCCAAGCAGTAGCATGTGGCGTTAAATACAATAGTGCAGTCTCACAGACCTGCGCAACACATATGATCTAACTAAACTGTATGCAAGATAGGGTATGGAATTGTTTAAGCATTTATTCCTATCCTTAGGATATTAATAGCTGGCCTCAACAGGTCCATTTACATTATATGAAGGAACGAGATTCATCATACACCTGTCGAATTGGGATAACCGGCATCTTGTTAAATAACACGGTCAGGTACACATCCTGCCGTCAAGAAAATTCACTCCCAGGAGCTGAATTTATCCAATAGCTAGTTCTCGGTCGATATCAGGTGTCATGCTGAGGTGTCTATTGTTAACCTCCCATGCACCACTTGGTTCGAACCCGGAACAATTCATAGCAATCCTCAGAGCTAGGGTTCCCTTTCACTAAATACGCTCTGGCAAATAATAATATCTCTGTATGCCCTTGGCTATACGAGATTTCACACGTCGATTAGATTACCTGGCTCCCATGACCATGGTGATATGATCCCGTCCTTAATTAGTAAGATAAAATCTATCAATTATTCTTACAAGCTTATTCATCAAGCTGCGATTCAATTCACTATTAAACCCTTCCAGTTCCTATATTCTTGCATATATATTTCCATTATCATAATATACTCTGATATTAAATTCCTTTGCTTAGCCCTTCACGTATAATACTATTGCTTGGATACACAAGTATTCCCATTTAGCATATATATTTTGCTTACAAACATTTTCCCTGATGTGTATTCATTTATTCTTTTTCTTATTATTATTACTGACATAAATTTTACCCTATACCGACACAGTGTAACCGTGTTCAATAACCGAACATCCGTGTTCGTTACGTTAACTTTCTATAAATTCAATTGCCATTTTTATATTAGTGGTAACGATTTATCCACTCAATGATGTACAAAGACATCTCAACTTGACTAAAATCAACACAACGTTAATATCTCGAGGTTCTACCTCCAAAAAATTGACTCTTATTGGCATATTCTATAAATTTTGAAATCACTCAACATACAGTGGACTAAATTTACTACAAAATCATGGTTTTTAGGTACTCACATTGGTTAATCTGGTGGCTCCGACCAGACATTTCTTCCAGTAATGCCCGCCATAATTTGCAAATTAGCAAGGCATTCTCACACTTTTCACACACATTTTACATAATTTTTGCCTTACAAAACACACTGCACTTTGCTTCTCCATGTCGAAGCTGTTGCTACCTTATTCACACAACACGTTATATCACTTATTACACTATTAATTTTACATATATTTAAATGATCATCACTAAAATCACACGATCGCTATGTACATTTCTTAATGGTTGACCTTTCCTTGCAAAATATCATAAATGCAGGCGTTGAAGATCTATCCTTCACTGCTATCCCGCATCTCGTTTGAAAGTCTCGATTCTCTGCCTAAGGATTCCTAGCGGTCCCCCAATCTATCAATTTCTATCCTTAGATACATTTCCTGATATCGCATAAATATGCTTCCACATCGTCCTGAGCATTAATTACAGTGGTATCCATGCGAAATTTCATCACTCGCATAACAAAGTTTATGCCTGCGCAGTTCGACATCCTATTATATGTCTAACCAATAACTTATATATTGCGCTCGTCCATTGTACATTGTACGTGTACAATTACCCACTTTCAATTGCCCTCCGGCCGGACTTATAGTCCCCCTTAATGATCTGCTTATAACAAAACATTGGACAGTTCCACGTACATTATTATGATGCCACATAATATCTCCTCGTCCTAAGGTATGATTTCCTCATCTGACATTGTCCTACCTTGTACATCACACGGTACATTTCCTGCGTACTCACTAGTAATCACTCGTAATGCCGACTATAAAAGTATGGCACGACTGTCCTTATTAATTGTTCTTAATAATGCCTTAGTGCATGGCTATTATGTTGCTGCACTAAAACTGTTAAAGTCCGCGCGCCCCTCCCCGGACTCCGGGCGGCGTGTGCTCTGCACTAAAGTACGGTTCAACTGACCCCTACTGTCCGTTCCACAGCCCTTATATTCGTTTGGAGAGAAAAAGTAGGTCGAAAATTTCCTTGCAGCTTCATCTCCTCTCTCCGTATGTTTCTGGTCTTGAAATAACGTTTTCTTGGTCCATTTTTCCTCGCTGATCACAAATCCGTCTGTGTGCTCGAGGATCGATCGGCCAATTAATTAATATTAATTGCTTTTGCCAGCGCGTCCCCACGCCGCGTCATCGGTTCATCCCCGAAGACATGGTCAGATTCTGGCGCTGGCCTCATATCTACGGTGTCAATGCGCGTTACATTAAATCTGCCTCGATTTCAATGTTTAACGGCTTGATAATTAGCCTCCTGGCCATTCATTCACATAGGTGCAATCCTCATGTCTCTGAGTCACTCCAATTACGAGTAATCATTAAATTATTCTGGCATTTTCTCACCCCCTCGGACTCTTCCTTATGTAACGGGGAATAACTGGCCCATATATTACCGTCCTTCCTTGTCCCAGACAGCATAAATAGGTCACAGTGACTGGCATGGCTCCACGAAACCACGCCTCAATTCCAGAGTCATTTACAAACTGTCAAGCGTTCAAACTCTCTGTGCTAAGTCCAGAATTGTATGCATCCTACAGCCCAATACTGCAGTATTCTGCTAATATTTTCTACATTATATTAACACATAATGTCAGAATTTGTTCATATCACAGCAGTGATTTAATGTGTATTTTCTCTAGGGGTTTTTATAGCTTAAACTCCCTCAAAAGATCTTGTGTTCGTTTCTTGCTGGTATCTCTAGTCTGAACTCATCTGTTTCAGAGAACCAGGTTCGACACCAGTCAGCCTAACACCGTTGGGTTCATATTTCCCTTGCAAGACTTATAGAAGTCATTTGCAAGTGATCTTCTGTAAGTCACTGGCTGACTGTGTCCCGACCGTTGCCTTGTTTACAATAAGCGGTCATTCAACTCGTCTGCCTGCGAGTGGGTCTGTCTACCTCCCCCTTCTACTCTTGGCTTGGCTCTCGGCCGTGCATTGTCCTCGCGGAGGGTTTCATTCAAGGCTTCAACCTCCCCGGCAAAATCGACCATTTCTTTGTATAGCAGTCGTAGACACTTGCACTCCGTCTGTCTCCTTCCTTCCCTGGGCGAGCTGCTTGGGTTTCTTTCCGTCTCGCTAAGTGAGCCTTCTTGCTCGTCTGCCTGGCTGACTTTGCTGTCCTCATCCACTTGGGTGTGCGCTGCTATAGCTTCCTCTTGTTCGTCAAATTCTTCTGGTGAATAATACATTTTGAGGTTGGCAGAATTCATAACGACCTCGTTTCCCGTTTCTAAATGCCTTATTCCATATGCATTATTCTGTAGGTCTCTTATAATTTCGAACGGGCCGTGATATCCAAAATTGAATTTCTTATATTTCCGTGCTTCTGGGTCTGAACTGGCTGGTCTCCTGACTAAAACTTTTCCCCAATGAGAAGTGGTCTGTGATATCACTTCGCACGGTTTCTTCTCTGGCATCTTTCAGCCTGTGCTTGGAGATATTCGAAGGTTCGCTGGATCCTCAATTCTTGTCCTGGCTGCGCGTCTACAGGTAATGGAATAACATCAGTCCATGGCCTCTCCGGTCTCTGATCCAAATGTAGAGTCACGGGCACTTGACCTGTCGCTTCGTGCACAGTATTATTTATGCAGTACTCTATTATATCAAGAACGTCGATCCATCTCCAATTCTCTTCTGAACAGTAAATTTTCATATATTTCTGGATCTCTCTCATAACACGTTCAACGGGGCTAGCCTCAGGATGGCGAATGGTAGATAGAATCTACCTAATTCCTAAATTTGCCAATTCCCGACGAAATTCTGCGCTAGTAAAGCAGCTCCCGTGATCTGAGAGTAAGTTATCCGGTTTCCCAAGTATCGGAATAACTCTCTCTTTCAATCTCTTTAATACCTGCTTCGAGCTGGTTTTCTGTATGGGGCATAATACCACCATTTTTGAAAATACATCCATGGCTACAAAAATATGTCTATTGCCTCTACGTGCCCTAGGCAGTGGTCCAAAGTTGTCTACACTCATTAGCTGCTTTGGCTTCTCTGGTAACAACGGAATGGGTCGTTGTCTCATTAAAAAGGGATTTGGCTTTACCCTTTGGCACAAATCGCATGTCCTAATAGCATTTCTTACAGTTTCTCTTAACTTCGGCCAAATGAATGCTTCTTTCAGTAGAGCAGTTATCTTATCTATACCAGGATGTCCAAACGCTCTATGTGCCAGCCACACCAATCTCCTCTGCAAAGATGCAGGAATAACAACTCTTTGGCGGGTATGCTCTACATCATCCCACTTGTGTAGCATCTGATTGTACCACACGTATTCTGTTGATAACGCCTCTGCCTCTCTGTATATTGCAGTTCCCCTTGCTAAGCGTCCTTCGAAGTAATCAATCATCATTTTCAACCACGGATCTTCGCGTTGTAGGTTGGTAAGATTCTTCAAGTCATCTAAGGTCTTCTGATCTCGATGTTCAATCTGGACAGCTAGAGTTTCCTCTTCTCTCGGATATCGGCTTAGCATGTCCGGTATTACGTTCTCTTTCCCTGGACAGTATTCTATTTCCACATTGAACTGTTGAATATACAGGGACCATCTTGTCAACCTCTGGCTGGACAAATCCGTCTTTAACAAAAATGTTAAAGCTTTATGGTCTGTTCTGAGGACGATTTGAAAGCCATACACGAGTTTGCACCAGTACTGTAACGCGTACAGAATTGCGAGCAACACTATCTCTGTAATCGTGTAATTTTTCTCGTGGGCCTTCAATCTCCTACTTATAAAGGCAATAAAAATTATGAACAGTGTCATCCCACAGTGCACAAACTTAAAGCTATTAGGGGTGACAATCTCCGACACCCTGAATTGGAACATTCAAAGTGAAGAGGCAAGATGTAAGGCCACAAAAGTTCTGGGTTTCTTGTACAGAAACATGAGAGGTTGTAAACCTAGAGCCTTCAGGATGGCTTACACATGCATGGTCCGTCCAATATTAACGTACGGCTTACCTGCCTGGCATCCCACTACAGCGGAAAACATGAACAAGCTCCAGCGTGTACAGCGCCGCGCAGAAAGGCTAATAGCTCGTTATTCCCCTTCCCCTTTGTCAAAATTTCCATCTATAGAGGCAACAGCCAAACAAATTGATCTAATTTTTCTTAAAAAATCCCTTACAGGTTCCATTAATATTGACCCTTTTTGCCGACTGTCATTGGCATATCGCTCAGTTCGGAGAGGACGAGGTGTAACCCTCGTTCCGCCCTTCGCACGTAGCAATGCTTACCTGACAGGTTTCTACGGCCGCTCTGCGCGGTTATGGAACGCGCTGCCAGGGGATGCCAAGATCTTGCCTCTTCGGAAATTCAAGCCGTACGTAAAAAGGTACATTGTATAAATAAACGTATGTATGAGTGATTGATTGTCTCGCTGAATGAATGAGTATCTGAATGGAATGAATGAATGAATGAATGTATCGAGTGATTGAGGTTATGAAAGTGCGTGCGTGAGAGAGTGAGTGAACAGGAAAATGTACTATGTCAATATTCTAAATATGTAAATACTGCAAATATCTTTGTAAAACTTGTAAATATTGTTAAAACAAATGTAGATGTAAGCTGTGCCTGTGGAGCATGAAATATGTATGTGGGGCTTGCCCTTTTTCACTAGGCCTTCCATACTTCGTGTACGATTTATGGTAAATAAATAATAATAATAATAATAATAATAATAACTTTCTCCTCGGGCTTATTAACATTTTCTTGGAATAGCATCGCCCCTATTCCAATAAGTGATGCATCCGTCTGTATTATGAACTTCTGGGTATAATCAGGGTATCCCAGCTTCACGTATTCCAAAAGCATTTGTTTTGACCTCACGAATGCTTCTTGACACTGCTCCGTCCAATTCCACCTGCCGCCTTTCTTCAATAGATCTTGCAGGGGTGCAACAGTTGTAGTATAGTTTGGGCAGTGGTTAGCAAAGAATCCAATTACTCCCAAATACTGTCGGACGTGCTTATCTTTCGTGGGTCGAGGAAAATTTCGAATTACCTCTAATTTCTCTGGGTTTGGCCTTACTCCATTTTCATCGATAACGTGCTCTAGGAATTTAACTTCCCTCTGACAGAAGTGCGATTTCTTGAGGTTAACCTTAAAATTAGCTTCTCGAAGGTTATCCAGCAACATCTTCAGGTCTCTCATGTGCTCCTCCAGAGATTCTGATGTGAGTAGAATGTCATCTACGTACCTGATGGTACTCTCTTTAACTTCATCCGATAGATTGCGGTCTAACACTCTTATCAAAGCTGAACCAGCCGTTTTCAATCCAAAGGGTAGTCTTAAAAATGAGTATATATGTTGATCAAACATAAATCCTGTCAATAGACTAGTTTTCTTTTCCAATTCAATATGGTGAAAGCTCGATGTAATATCTAAATTTGTAAATACCTTCTTCCCTTTAAACTTTCTGAGGATTTCCTTAATAGGTGGCACTTGGTCAAACTCCGGTATCACCTTCATATATAAATGTCTCAAATCCAGGCACACTCTGACAGTCCCGTCTGTCTTGGGTACGATCACCAATGGGCTTACGTAAGGCGTAGGTGTCTTCACAATAACACCGGCCTCCAACATCTCCTGAATTGCTTCTTTAACCTTAGCATAGTGCTTTTCAGCTATTGGGTAGGGTTTCTGCCTAAATGGTGTCCAGTCGTTAACTTGGAATGCATAAGTGAAGTTCTTTATACGACCAGGTCTCGAGTCAAAGACTTCCTTCTGTTCCAATAACAATTTCTTTATATTTTCTTTATCTCTTGGACCAATTTTTGCTTCTTCTAGTTTTTCCGAAATACATTCTTCCAGTTCGGGTTCCAGATCTTTCTCCATGTCTGCGGCTAGTGTTTTCAGTTCGTCTTCTAAATGCTCGATAGCTAACACTTCCTCCTCAGTCCTGTCTCTGTATGTATGCCATACTTGTTCATCTGTCCCTGGTTCATTCTGTTTGAGTGAGACCTCTAAGCCTTCGGCTTCCTCGTTCACACGGAACATAACTCTGTCCTGTGATAGGTCTATTACCACTCTGTATTCCCTTATAAACTCTGCCCCAACAATGAGGTTAAAAGGCAATTTGCTTACTAGTAGAAAACTCTGTTAAAAAATAGAGCCTCCTATCTGTAAGTCTAGGAATACCTGATATTTGCATATCATCGTCTTGTCAGGAATGACACCCTTTATTTTGACACTTGAGATAGGTATTTTCAAAACGTTTTCTCTTTGCGCTATCTCATTATACAAAGCTTGTGTCATAAGACACACCGTTGAACCCGTGTCCAAAAGACTTCTTATATTCAACCCTGCCACTCTTACTATAATAATAGGCAATTCTCTTTTGATCATGACCTGTGATCCTCCTGTATCCTCGATTAATTCTTCCGCTTTGGCTATCCAATTAATGATGTTGACTACATTCCATCCATCATTTTCAAATTCTTCTAATTTTGGTGTTTTTTTTTCTCTACAGCGCCAGTCCCGTTAGAGTTTCTTCTCTCCTGTTCACTGCGCTGTAACTCCAAACTTTTGGCTCCGTCTCCATATCTGTCTGGTGACGTCCTATTTTGCATAGCTTCTTGCCAGCGGACTTGCTGCCTCTGGGGTTCTTCTCCCCTTTCATCGAGGTATTGCAATGAAGCGTGATAACGTTCCTCTACCTCGTCATCAAAGTTACGCCTTCTTTCCTGGGGTCTCCAATTTCGATTGTTGCCTTCTTGGCCATTGTTACCTCCATTATATTGGTACGGTCTACCCCTTGTATTCTGTTGATTCCAAGAATTTCGGCCTCCTCCTCCTCTACCTGCGTTTCCTTTATATTTCGGTTGCCATCTTCTGGGTTCATGTTCCCGTTGACGTCCGTTGGAAAATAACGTTTCGGTGCTAGTCGTTTTATTAATTTTTCGGAGCTTTGTACTGGTCAGTCTGCGTGTTGGTCACGTGTACCTGTTCCACGGTTCGATTCTGACGCATAGTATTGGATGTTGTGAGGTCCAGTTGCCTAAGAACTGCCTCCATTTCCATTGCGGTTTTTGCATTTGCCGAAATCAGCAGCCTTTGGATTTCATAAGGAAGTTGTTTGTCAATAGCAATGCATAGCTCTAGCTCGCTAGGTGCTTGGTCAAGTTTTTTTAAATTTACACACCTGAGATACGAAAAATTCAGCATATTTCGTTGGATTGTTGGTGCTGTATCTTTTCGAGTTCAAATCCAGTCGTAAATTCTGTTGGGTCGTCGGATCCCAGTATCGCTTCAGAAAAGCTTCCCGGAACTCCTCGACAGTATCGAAGGTATAACGGAAACTGCGAAACCATAACGCACATTCTCCCTCCGTCAGTTTCTCTATGGCTCGTAGCCTGCGCTCTTGTGGTATCCGCGCATCGTTCAGATATTCGAACACTTCTTTCAACCAATACTTCGTTACAATGGTTACCTGAAAATTTTCTTGGTTTCCCCTCGCATGCTCTAATTACATTTATAACTTGGTTGTGAATAGCATTTTCATGCGGCGTAGAAGCTGCAATCGGTGCACCTGGCGTCATATATGCACTTTCGCCTGGCCCCGTAGCGTTCCATATTATGGGTTGGGTTTCTAAATCTGCCCACTTTGTTTTCCTCATATCTTCCACGCTGCCCTCACTTGACTTAGGATCTTTCATTAGGGTTTCCACCTGTGCTATTATCCTAGTCTCCATTTGATTGTGGCGCATCTCTGCTCTTTCCAATCGAGCGAGTACTTCTTTTTCTATTCTGCTTAGCCTATCCCTGTTTTCTTCTGCCACTTGAAATATTTTCTTCTTATCTTTCTTCAGGCTTTGCTTGATATGGGAGATTTCATCCTCTACGTCTTCCTTTATTTGAGCAAGGGTCTTGTCGCTTGCCTCTGTCTTTTGGCTTTCTCTCACTTCGAGTTCTTCTCTAAGCCCTTTAATTTCCTCTTGGATATGTCCATTGACCTTTGATATTTCACTTCTGACCTTAGCGATTTCCCCTCTGTTTTCGTCTTGTCTTTTGTTAACTATAACAATGTCGCTTTGAATTTGGTCCAGTTCTTGATGAACTTTGCCCATCTGACCCTTTATGTTGCCTACCAGCTCTTTACTTTCGTTAGCGATAGCCTTAATTTCTCCTATTTCCTGACATTGGTCTAATATGTTCTGATCCTGCTTCTTTAGATCACCGTTAATCGCTCTAGCATAACTTTTCAACTTTTCATCCCATTTGCCGTCATTCTCTTCTAATCTCTGATCTACCGTTCTAGTAAATTCGGAAAACTGCTTCGCTTGGCGTTCGAGATTCGCCTCATTTTGGATTTGAATATCCTTAATGTCATTGGACAGCGCATCTAACCTACTGTTCGTTTCATCCTGCGCGTGCTTACATGCTTGCAAATTACTTTCGAGTTTCGCTTCTATCGACTCGAAACGCTTTTCGGTCTTAACCTGCATTTCTGATATAATGCTTACAACGGTTTCAGTTACCTCGGTCCTAATTGTTTCTTGCATTTGACCTAACTTAGCATTTATTTCTGCCTTATTTGCATCCAATCGGTTGTTTATTTCAACTTCATTTGCATTAATTGCCACCTGATTGGCATCTAAACGATTACTTAATTCAACCTGATTTGCATTAATTACCACGTGATTGGCATCTAATCGATTACTCAATTCAACCTGATTATTATTAATTGCCAACTGATTAGCGTCTAATCGGTTATTTATTTCATCCTGGAAAGCCTTGGCTTCCAGCTTATTCTGTTCATTGACAGCGTCAAAATGCTGTCTTAGCTCTGCAATCCCTTGCAAAATTCCCTCCGTACCATCCATTCGTACTACAATTCACTTTGAGATATAGGCAGGCTTCCTGGATACATGTATGGATTCGTTTTGAAGAGAAATTCAAGACACTGTACACATATTGTAAGATTGTACTTAAAATTTGGGTTTTGGATAAATTGTGAATTGGGTGCGTAGCGCTCGTACCCTTGGGCACTTCTCTTCTCAATAGAGAGATTCTGCGTTACTTCAAAAGCCTACTGAACTCAAAAATCACTCAAACACAGTTTGAGGCAAAAAAATAATTATTATGGTTTTCCCCATGAAATACCATATAAAATCTATGGGGTTTCCCTAAATCCCATAAGCTCCACAAACTTGGGCGCCATGATAAATAAATGGTATGGTCTGGCCCCGCAAGACATCGCAGCAACCATCCAAGGACTCGGTTTTACTGTCGAATGCCCCACCTTGGGCCTCGCCATGATAAATTAATATAGAGTTTATCATGTTTTGCCCCACTCACGGGCAACATGATAAATTAATAGATGGTGTTTACCATGGGTCAGGCTGTGCAATGCCAATATATACATATTGCACCAATCAGGCGATTCCACGATAGAATAATACCGCCCCATGTTACCTGGACCATGATAAGTATATGGTGTTTATCAAAATTTATTTTGTTTGTATCGCAGCTTAGCTAAGGTTAGGTGCGGTCGTTTCCCTAATTCGTTTTATTCGTTATGTTAATAGAGTTGTTTACATCAGATCTTGACCGACTTAAGTTGTACCTTTACCTCAAATCACTGTACAGGGCACCAAATCCCATGTACCCATGTGAATAATTTCCATGGAAAACATGCTTCTGCTTCCAGCCAGCATCAGTCCTCAGGCGTGTACCGTCCACCCACTGAGCAGTTGCATATTTTTGATCTGAGACTAAAAGGTATCAACTCTACAATAATAAAGCACAACTCTATTCTAAAGACTTTAATTGAGCTCTAAATCATGGCTTCACACAAACAAAAACACAATCCCAACAATAATACATAAAACAATGCAAAACTTATTCCTTCAATCCACTAATATTCGCACTTTATCCTCGCAAATCCAAATGATTATTCATTCATTTACCATGAGATTAACATCAAATTCATTCTCAAGTGCGCTGATGCACTGGTAAATCACACATATAACTGTACTTACAATCTTACGTCACCTATTGTGACCTCTTTAATTTCACACTCTAGTCGTTTATTCTCAACACATTCTACTTTACATTATGCGTACAATTATGTTCTGTATTTCTCACCCCACCAAAATGCTCTACCATGCATTAACCAATTTATGGGTTGCACATCATATTTACTTGCAACTCCACTGTTACTTGTAATTATACCCCTTTCTGCAGTTCCACTTTATGCAGTTCCACTTTATGCAGTTCTACTGTATGACGTCATGAGTTCAATTTCAAAGATTCCGTTACCTCTGTGTCGGATGGTATTTTATTCTACCCTTGCGTGGGCATAGCATATGGCATCTAGTGTCCACCTTCGGAAATAGGCGACAATGTCAGTATAAAAATGCAACTTTCAACATCTCATAAGTTTGCCAAGTATTAAGTTATCAGAATGATCCTTGATTATTAATGAGTTTCAAACCACACAAATTCATTATACAATACAACAATGATTCTTTTATTACAAACAGGGTTTCAAAGTCTTTCCACTCTAAACGTCACCCTCCAAGGGTCGTTTAACATCTCTCCCATGGCTCTTCCTGTATACAATGGGTCTGAGTCGGGTGGTAACAAAACACTTGCTATGTCCCTCGCTCTGTTCCCTCTTTCATCTCCAAGCAGTAGCATGTGGCGTTAAATACAATAGTGCAGTCTCACAGACCTGCGCAACACATATGATCTAACTAAACTGTATGCAAGATAGGGTATGGAATTGTTTAAGCATTTATTCCTATCCTTAGGATATTAATAGCTGGCCTCAACAGGTCCATTTACATTATATGAAGGAACGAGATTCATCATACACCTGTCGAATTGGGATAACCGGCATCTTGTTAAATAACACGGTCAGGTACACATCCTGCCGTCAAGAAAATTCACTCCCAGGAGCTGAATTTATCCAATAGCTAGTTCTCGGTCGATATCAGGTGTCATGCTGAGGTGTCTATTGTTATCCTCCCATGCACCACTTGGTTCGAACCCGGAACAATTCATAGCAATCCTCAGAGATAGGGTTCCCTTTCACTAAATACGCTCTGGCAAATAATAATATCTCTGTATGCCCTTGGCTATACGAGATTTCACACGTCGATTAGATTACCTGGCTCCCATGACCATGGTGATATGATCCCGTCCTTAATTAGTAAGATAAAATCTATCAATTACTCTTACAAGCTTATTCATCAAGCTGCGATTCAATTCACTATTAAACCCTTCCAGTTCCTATATTCTTGCATATATATTTCCATTATCATAATATACTCTGATATTAAATTCCTTTGCTTAGCCCTTCACGTATAATACTATTGCTTGGATACACAAGTATTCCCATTTAGCATATATATTTTGCTTACAAACATTTTCCCTGATGTGTATTCATTTATTCTTTTTCTTATTATTATTACTGACATAAATTTTACCCTATACCGACACAGTGTAACCGTATTCAATAACCGAACATCCGTGTTCGTTACGTTAACTTTCTATAAATTCAATTGCCATTTTTATATTAGTGGTAACGATTTATCCACTCAATGATGTACAAAGACATCTCAACTTGACTAAAATCAACACAACGTTAATATCTCGAGGTTCTACCTCCAAAAAATTGACTCTTATTGGCATATTCTATAAATTTTGAAATCACTCAACATACAGTGGACTATATTTACTACAAAATCATGGTTTTTAGGTACTCACATTGGTTAATCTGGTGGCTCCGACCAGACATTTCTTCCAGTAATGCCCGCCATAATTTGCAAATTAGCAAGGCATTCTCACACTTTTCACACACATTTTACATAATTTTTGCCTTACAAAACACACTGCACTTTGCTTCTCCATGTCGAAGCTGTTGCTTCCTTATTCACACAACACGTTATATCACTTATTACACTATTAATTTTACATATATTTAAATGATCATCACTAAAATCACACGATCGCTATGTACATTTCTTAATGGTTGACCTTTCCTTGCAAAATATCAAAAATGCAGGCGTTGAAGATCTATCCTTCACTGCTATCCCGCATCTCGTTTGAAAGTCTCGATTCTCTGCCTAAGTATCCTAGCGGTCCCCCAATCTGTCTATCAATTTCTATCCTTAGATAAATTTCCTGATATCGCATAAATATGCTTCCACATCGTCCTGAGCATTAATTACAGTGGTATCCATGCGAAATTTCATCACTCGCATAACAAAGTTTATGCCTGCGCAGTTCGACATCCTATTATATGTCTAACCAATAACTTATATATTGCGCTCGTCCATTGTACATTGTACTTGTACAATTACCACTTTCAATTGCCCTTCGGCCGGACTTACAGTCCCCCTTAATTATCTGCTTATAACAAAACATTGGACAGTTCCACGTACATTATTATGATGCCACATAATATCTCCTCGTCCTAAGGTATGATTTCCTCATCTGACATTGTCCTACCTTGTACATCACACGGTACATTTCCTGCGTACTCACTAGTAACCACTCGTAATGCCGACTATAAAAGTATGGCACGACTGTCCTTATTAATTGTTCTTAATAATGCCTTAGTGCATGGCTATTATGTGCTGCACTAAAACTGTTAAAGTCCGCGCGCCCCTCTCCGGACTCCGGGCGGCGTGCGCTCTGCACTAAAGTACGGTTCAACTGACCCTGACTGTCCGTTCCACAGCCCTTATATTCGTTTGGAGAGAAAAAGTAGGTCGAAAATTTCCTTGCAGCTTCATCTCCTCTCTCCGTATGTTTCTGGTCTTGAAATAACGTTTTCTTGGTCCATTTTTCCTCGCTGATCACAAATCCGTCTGTGTGCTCGAGGATCGATCGGCCAATTAATTAATATTAATTGCCTTTGCCAGCGCGTCCCCACGCCGCGTCATCGGTTCAGCCCCGAAGACATGGTCAGATTCTGGCGCTGGCCTCATATCTACGGTGTCAATGCGCGTTACATTAAATCTGCCTCGATTTCAATGTTTAACGGCTTGATAATTAGCCTCCTGGCCATTCATTCACATAGGTGCAATCCTCATGTCTCTGAGTCACTCCAATTACGAATAATCATTAAATTATTCTGGCATTTTCTCACCCCCTCGGACTCTTCCTTATGTAACGGGGAATAACTGGCCCATATATTACCGTCCTGCCTTGTCCCAGACAGCATAAATAGGTCACAGTGACTGGTATGGCTCCACGAAACCACGCCTCAATTCCAGAGTCATTTACAAACTGTCAAGCGTTCAAACTCTCTGCGCTAAGTCCAGAATTGTATGCATCCTACAGCCCAATACTGCAGTATTCTGCTAATATTTCCTACATTATATTAACACATAATGTCAGAATTTGTTCATATCACAGCAGTGATTTAATGTGTATTTTCTCTAGGGTTTTTTATAGCTTAAACTCCCTCAAAAGATCTTGTGTTCGTTTCTTGCTGGTATCTCTAGTCTGAACTCATCTGTCTCAGAGAACCAGGTTCGACACCAGTCAGCCTAACACCGTTGGGTTCAGTAAGAAGGGCAAGGGCCAACAAAAATGAACAGGCGGGCCGCGGGTTGGACCACACTGATTGTAGGCTATACGTCAAATTTACATAGTAAATAAAATTGAAATTGAAACAAATTAAAAAAAAATAACTCAAACGTCTAGATGACCGTCTTCCTCGCTTTTGCGCTTGCATTTTTTAAATTAACACTGAATAATTCAATACTAGAAGCCTCCGTGGCTTAGGCGGCAGCACGCCAGCCTCTCATCGCTGGGTCCGTGGTTCAAATCCCGGTCACTCCATGTGAGATCTGTGCTGGACAAAACGGAGGCAGACAGGTTTTTCTCCGGGTACTCCGGTTTTCCCTGTCAAAATTTCATTCCAGCAACACTCTCCACTATCATTTCATTTCATCTGTCATTCATTTAATCATTGCCCCAGAGGAGTGCGTCAGGCCTCGGCAGCCGGCACAGTTCATATCCTCGCCGCTAGATGGGGGCTTCATTCATTCCATTCCTGACCCGGTCGGAGACTGGAAGCAGGCTGTGGATTTTCATTTTTTCAATTCAATACTATTCTCTACAGATAAAATTACCAGATTTGACAGACTATCCTGACACATGGTTGAATGTAAATAAGCTTTCATCTACTGAAACTTCGTTCTTCAGCAGCGACAGTTATAGGTACGGTTAGCAATATTTGGGAATATATCCCACCAACCATTTTGTTTAATAAGTTGAAAAATCTATTTTGGTTCTGCTGATTCAAGCTCTTTCAACAATGGATTCAAGATTCAAGTGTAAAAGTTCCTCAACTAGTTCACAACCAGATGTCACATTTTCCCCATCGGTTCAACTTCTTTCTAAATCTGCACAGGTGGTTTCTAATTTGAACTTTTCCGGAATTGTTTGGATATTGTACATTAAGTGCCCTCCCTATAGAACGGAGACTCGTTGAGGCCGTATGGCGGCCGGAGGCACTGTGTATTGCAGCGTTTCGAGCAAGGCATTGGCGCTAGCAGCAGCGTAGCGCCCAACTAGTTTATACACATTTTCACGTATTTAATAATCATAATACTTACATGAATTTCACGGTAATTGCTGGAAATGCTGTCCTTCATTTCCTAAACACACGTTGCACCAAGGTAGGTATACTCACTGTAATTCATCCTCACTGATATTTCGTTCTCGAGAGCCTCTCGTTTGAGTTTCACACACAAGTAAAAGTCGCACGGCGCTGAAACTTACGAATACATTTATTGCAAAACCTACTTGATAAGATAAGATTTCACTAGGAAAATTCGATGATTTGCTCTATACCTAACCGTGTTCACGGGATACGAGGTAGGCTACAGTGCTTCACAGCAAGTCTCATAACTAACGTATCGTGCAAGCTGCGTACGCAATAAATGCTATGACAGCATCCAGTGCTTCCCGACCCATTGTTGTAATCGGTACATGCTATAAATCTGGCGATGAGCCATTACGACCTGTCAGCGGCACGCCCTCACTGTAGGCCTATAATGTCCCTATATTATTATTCGAATCCGACATAATATCCTAGGTACACTGCAATGATATTATAATATTATTGAATGTTACTAGGACGTTCCTAGAATAATATTAATAGTGTGCGCTTATAGGATTGTAAGTGGCACTTCGATCAGGTTAGTTATGATAATTATCTACGCAAAACTAATATGCCCAACATGATGTTGTTTCTAACATGTTACTAATACAGCGAGAGCCTTCCCTATAGATCGGAGCTTTGTTGGGCCGTGTGGTGGGAAGAGGGTGATTAGTAACCGCCAGTTGACTAGCATCTACCGTTACACAACAGCGGGTTGGGAATCGCCGCATGCGGTCATAGCATTGATCACACTCCCAGCTGGCATGATACCTTAATTCAGAGATCTAAGACTTGTGGTATTGAACAAAACATCGAATTTTCCTAGTGGAAACTTATCTTCTCAAGAAGTAGTCTTCAAGTAGATGTGTTCGTATGTCTCAGCGCCGTGCGATTTTGACTTGTGGGGGAACCTCAAACAAAAGGTATACAGAAACAATCCGCGTACTCTGGAGGCTCTCGAGAACGAGATATCAGTGAGTTACAGCGAGTGTACGGTACCAAAACTCCCTACGTCGGTGCAACGTGTGTGTAGAATATGAGGGACAGCATTTCCAGCAAATACTCTGGAATTCATGTAAGTAAATATGCTTATTAAATACGTTCAAGAGTGTCAAAGTGTTTAACTAGTTGGGTGCTACTGTGCTGCTAGCGCCTTGCTCGACACGCCATTACACTGTGTCCCAGCCGCCACATGGGGCCTGCGAGGCCCCGTTCTATAGGGAAGGCTCTCATAGAGGCGCTGCGGTGGACAGAACTATAGATGTATGGATATTGGTTTCAACTCGTTAACATTTCTAGAACGTTAAGTGCGAATTTCAAGCTATACCTTTAAAACGCGCATACCCCGGCTCACTTATATTTATAATTATTTTTTGCGGGTAGAGTTAAATAGTAATAAGGTGATAGGGTTTTATTTTTTACGCAGACAATGTATCGTTGCCTTTTCTGCTCCCCCTATACGCCAGCGCCCGGTGCGGTCGCACCGTTCGCACCGCCCCTGCCTGAAGGGAAACTTCAACGTGCCAGTAAATTTACAGACACAGCTCTCTCACCTTTAAGCACCCTCAAACGGCAATTACCTAGGCCGGGATTCCATGCCGCTAGTTTGGGCACAGCAGGCGAGATATAACCACTCCGCTACGCAGTTAGTAAAAAAAAAAAGAATACCATACTGTATGTCCATTTATTAAATTTTAACTTGTTGAACAAAAGACAGTACAGCCAATACTAATATGTTATTGTTTGAGAGCGAAAATCGTATATCAACATAAATCACGATATTTAAAAATAAGGAAGAGGTGGTGATTGTAGTCTGAGGGGCAAAAATCTAAGTCATCAGCAAAAAACAAAACAGAAGGAATATACAATGATATTTAACAAGGTGACAAACCTTGAGAAGGAGGTCGATAATTCATAGACCTATTTAAACATAATAATAATAATAATAATAATAATAATAATAATAATAATAATAATAATAATAATAATAATAATAATAAATATGACAAGATTTGTAATTTATATTCTGGAGGGTGCAGACTGTTTGAATTGATTGATAATTAAGTCCTTAATTTTCGTAACATGCTATACCTGGATGTTTCTTCTACATCATCTACTGTAGTTAAGAAGTTATAGGCCTAGATCAAACACTTTGGTGACGTGCAGGAGCCTGAACCAATGCGGTATGCCAGCCTCAAAAATATTCTCCGCATTCCACACACTAAACATTCCATAATCCAAGGCTCCTTCCAACACCACATGTCATCCCTGTACTGTACAATAGCATTGCAGTAAACGCGAGCTGGACATATCCACAAACAAGAGGACGTTCCTGAAGCAGGTGAACAAGAACTTAAACTTAATTTAGATCCGTCACCTTGGCCATTGACGACACGGCTACGAACAAGGACATTCTACCGGCTCTTGATCTGGACTTGTTTTGTTTGCAGATTTGTTACATTTTATTTTATATTTTACTTTTGTTATTTGGTTGTTATTTGTACAAGCGAGAAGGGCTCACATAGCTGTAGTTTGTGCTTTGATTAATAAATAATAAAAAATAAAAAATACGAGGGGATGTTCTGTCTTACCTGTACATCCAGATTTGTCGCCGGGTTTTGCATGAGCGAGCTAAGCTTTAAATGAGTACACACGTTTTTGGCTTAGTAGGCTATACGATGTGCTGAAATTTGAAAGTTTGAAAGTTCATCATACGTTCGCGTTAGTTTGAGTTGAAATCCCGTTGTTGAAATAAGAGCCTTTTGTTATTTTTTTTCTGACGTGCTAGAGACTAATATAATCCCACTGGGGACGCTAATTATTTTATGGGTGAAGTGCTTCAGAAGACGGTACGTTGTTGTTGTTGAGAGTTGTGGCTTAGATGGTTTAGCTTTGAACATTAACACCAAAGTTTGAGTTGTGGAATCATTCAGCGTATAAAAAGCTTTAGGATTATTTTAATCACGTCGCAGCAAAATACGCAGTCGAATTTTTTTTTCTGTTATATGGAACTCGAGATGTGCTTTTTCTAGACTGTTCAAATCCTCACACCCGAGGGAAAGTGGGAAAATGAGAAAAACATATTCTATTACGTCGCCCTTAAGTGCGGAGAGTTGGCCACAGCATGTCGACAGGAAAGATAGAACATGCAAACGGAAGCAATGCTACATTCAGCTCAGTTCCCGTGATTACCACTTCACATTCCATAAACTACGACGAACATTTCATTTCACTTTCCGTCAACTATTCCACTCAGGGTGTGAAATTGCGGGGAGATATTTTATCCCAAACCCTTCCTCCTCCACCGCACTGAGTTATCTCAGGGGAAATACCTTCCATTGTAAAATGCCAAGAAAATCAACACACGGTTCACTGAAAATAATGTGCAATATTTTACTGATCTTATTTCCATGAAAGTAACAGCAATAATAGAATGTTAGTTAAACAATCTAAAATGAAGGTAGAGGAATGTTGAGGCTTGACAAAGAGGGCTTAATAAATGGACTTTTTTTTTTTTTTTTTTTCGTGTAGCCTCCTGAGAGGCCGAGTGCAGGTCTTTCTAGTCGACGCCCGTGGGCGACCTGCCCGTCGGGATGAGAGATGGAAAGGATGAAGATTCATGAAACTGGGCAAGGATGTGGAAGGAAGCGGCCGTGGCCTGTCAGAAGGTACTGTCCCAGCATTTGCCTGGTGTTGAAAATGGGAAACCACGGAAAACCATTTCAAGGACAGCCGACGGTGGGGCTCGAACCCACGCGTCTACCGAGTCAGCAGAGAGCTTGGCCCCTTGACCTAACGCGGAGCTTTAGCCCGCGTAGCCACTACTGTCGGTAATAAATGGACTGCAAATATGGTTTCCTTCAAGTGAGGTAACAAAGTGATTTATTTTCAGTGTAATTGGGGTCCCCCTCCCCCTCCCAAAATTTCACGATTTTACACCCTGATAGTAGGTACTTATTTCAGTAGTCATTCCTGAACTAATGTTAACGTCTGCTTAACACTGTTAGCATCCGCAACATTAGCGTCACGTCTTTTTTAGGTGATACAGCTTAGCCACGCTTCTGAGTAGCCGGTAAAGAGCCTCCACTGCACTCTAGTGGTGTCATTCAGAGTGAAGGGTTATACATTTCGTTCTGTCGCTACTCTCCTATACCGGGTAGTTACCTGATTGGAGTCTCAATGTTATTATTATAACATTATTATTATTATTATTATTTTGATTATTATCATTTTAAATGATTATGTCGACTTCGCTGGGGTCTGGCGTTACGTTACGGTGACAGGACGAAATGTACTGAGAATGCACTGAGGTGTGTGACGTCATAGTACTGCTTGAGCTTCCTCGTTTCCCCGCGCGCTCCGGTGAGCGTGACGTCATCCAGCCAGCTACCTCCTTTGACCTTGGTTTACACTTGCTTTTTTTAATTTTTTAGTTTTATTTTTATTTTTTAAATTATTTTCTTCTAACGGACTTTGAGTTCACGCAGCATTTGTAGCATTTAAAATGATACAAAGTCTAGTCATTCAGACTAACTATCAGTGTTTTTATTAATATGGTAGGTTTTGGGAATCAAGAGAGCTGAATGATGTGAAAGATTTCTTCGTTCGAATAAGTACAGATTTTCCATCTTTTTTTTTTTTTTCGTTTATTCGGAGTCGGGGATGAGTATCTATGTGTTCAATGGTGCCTGTTGCCCTTCATAACGCAAACCATCAGAGAAGTGATTTGTATGACACCTGGCAAGGAGTTGGAAGGACGCGGCCGTGGCCTATTATAAAGTACCGTCCTGGAATTTTTCTGGATTTTAGAACGGACGACGGTGCGTTTCGAACCACCCGTCTCCCGGATGCAGACAGGTGTGGACTCTCCCCACGCTCCCCTCCCTGACAGTCTTCATCCCTTAAAAAAAAAATTTTTGGAAAGACCAAAAATTATCACATGAGCCTTTTCCAAATTCCAGAACCAAATATTTACTAATTTATGTACATCGAAAATTTAATGTAAAGTGTATCCTTGTTACCACAAACAAAGCAAAAGTTTTGAATTTAAAACAATTAAAATACATTAGGGACTTTTCATGGATCACTTCTAAACCTTAATTTATATTTTAGTCGATTGTATGGCTCGATTAGTAGGTCTCTCGACTCCAGTGCCCAAGGTTGCAAGGTCGAATCCCTACATTGTCTGTTGGCGATTTCGGGTGCTTACGTGCGGGGGACCCGTATCAGTAGATTTGTTGGCACGATAAAGAACACCTCATGGGAAAAATCTCGCCACCCAACATGTACTAAATTACATTGGACAAATGGGATTTTAAACCAATAATAATAATAATAATAATAATAATAATAATAATAATAATAATGATAATAACAAGAATAGTTTGAAGAAGATCAACTGACTGCTTGAAGTTGAAGAAGACCTTCAGGAAATAGACATCTCAAGTGATATGGTACCGGACAGATCTAAATTCTGAGAACTAGTTAACAATCATCAATTTTCAGACCACCTAAACATTGCACCCAAAAGAACCTGGACGGAGGAGCGCAGAAAGAGTAATAGCGAGAAGATAAAGAGATTTTGGGAGGACAAGAAAGCAAGACCAGCTAGATAGGTTCAATCGCGCTCCTTGGACGGGCAAAGCGATGTAAAGTAATAATAGTTACAGGCGACGTGAGTTACTTGGTTGGTGTCTCCATACAAACAAGGAAAAGATAGAAATAACAATAGGTTAAAAGAATAATGCGATCGACCGCGGTAGTTACAGACGCAAAGGTCCAAGTTCATAGGGCCAGGCTATCTTCGGACTCAGTAGGTGAGCGGGTTCGAACCTCAACGTTGGTCATCTTTGAAATGGTTTTCCATGGTATCTTAACGAGGTGGTACCTTCAATAGGCCACGGCTGCTTCCTTCCAACTTCTTGCCCAGTTTCATTCATTTTCATTCATTTCATCTCTTATGTCGACAACTATTATGTCGGGAAAGGTATCCGACAGTAAAAACCGTCCGCCCCATGGAAATTAATCTCATCCAATTCCCGACCTCATCGAAATGGGAATAATAAGGGGTAAGAGAATAATGCTGCTTTTCATATGTTGGCCACCCTGCAGTTACGAGTTCAAGGCGGTGGAGCTTGAATCTAAAACTTGATTGTCGCTGAAAAGAAAGAGAGAAAAAATGAGCTCAGACCACACAACACCACAACCCGCTGCTTCAGCTCTCTCGTGCTCTGCAAGGCCGTGCAAGGCTTGGCCTCTAGCAGCTTGTCTCGATCGAAGCGCGTCGTCTCCCTCCTCTCGGGCGAGCTCGGGTTCTGCTACGAACTAACTCGTATGCAGCTTGGTGCGTCAGTCGAAAGGAGACCGGACGTGCCAGCTGGTTCGTACTGCGCAGTATCAGAGTGCATTCTCGTTGTTATTTTGTGTATTGAGGTGCCATGTCGAGGTGGAACGATGATCAGACTATGAAATTTATATCCTTATATCAAAAGCACACGTGCCTCTGGCAGACAGATTCTCTTGCATATAAGGATCGGGATTCAAGAAGCTCTGCACTGGAAAACATAGTGTCTGAAATGGCTATTACTGGCTTCGGAATATTAGAATGTAAGAATAAAATTAAAAATTTACGTTCACATTATTGTCAAGAAATTAAGAAGATTTACGATTCCATGCGATGTGGTGCATCGGGCGAAACCATATACAAACCGAAATTGTTTTGGTTTCCAATCGTGGACGGTTTTTTGAGCAAATACGTTCAAAGTGCTTCACAAATGAATTTTGGGGTAAGTTTCTTTACTTATTTTAATTTATCATCATTATCGCCATTCAGAAAACATTCACTGCTGTGAATTACGTTCGGTAATAGGCAGAACTGTTGTTGTTGATTCATTAGGGGCTATGCGATATCGTACGTATGTAGCCCCGTATACTTGAGTGTCAGTGTGTGGGGGGAATTGTCTGATGACCTGTGTAATTGTGGTGGCTGTATTAGTGTGTGTATTGTAATTGAGATGAGGATTGGGAAGGAGGCGACCGCAGCCTTAGTTAGGAACCATCCTGGCAATTCCAGGATGGCTGAGGTAGGAATCAAGCCCGCCTCTTCTCTCGTTTGCCTCACGAGGCCGAGTTTATCTTGTCCAGCCCTCAGACCAGAATTGAATTTCTTGACAGAACCGGGAATCGAACCTTGGTCTCCGCGGCGACAGCCAAGAATGCTAGCCACTACGCAACGAGGCGGAAAATAGGCAGACCACCTCTCAGCGTAGTGATTATCATATTTGGCTGTCAACCCAGACGTCCGGGTTCGATTCCCGGCTCAGCAAGAAATTTAATTCTGGTCTGAGGGCTGGAACGGTGCTCACTCAGTCTTTTGGGGGCAAAACTGAGAAGAGGTGGGTTCGACTCCAATTCCCACCACATCGATTCTAGAAGTGGTTTTCCGTGGTTTCCCACTTCTACTCCAGGCGATTGATAAGATGGTTCCTAACTTATAGCCACGGCCGCCTCATTCTCATTCCTCGCCTCAAATGCAAATACACAGGCAATTACAGACACGACAATACCGCTGCTTCTTTGAGATAAAGTCCACTTTTCAATACAATAACATTTCTTTATCGAATAACCTATTTTACACTTAGATACAAGTTGCGGCTTTTTTTGGCCTTCAACTGTCTTGTGCATAAACATATATTCTAGCACAAAACATCTTAAAAAGCATGTTACGCTGGTTTAAAACATTGTATGATAAAATTCTCAAAGAAGATTGCAATCAGGATAAAAATCCTTTCTCGAATTCTATTTACAAATAAAACTGAGAAGAGGCTTATCAATTAAAACAATTCTTTTAGTCTTCAGTAGTGTTCATTTTTTGTCAAATCAGTATATCTTATATGAAATAAAACTCCCATTAGAAACATGTACCTATTGAATTTGTGTTATTTGGATTCAAACTTATACTGGAAGCAACTTACCCCGTTGGAATTTGACGCCTGGATTGTATTTCACAGACGATTGTGTAGAATGCGTATATCTTATTGGTAGAGCTTGTTCCTCTTTTTTTTTAATATAAAACTGTCAATCTGTTGAATATAAAGGAAGAACATATTGACAGTTTTATATTAAAAAAAGAGAGAGAAACAAGCTCTATCAATACGATCTACACAATCGTCTGTGAAATACAATCCAGGCGTCAAATTCCAACGGGGTAAGTTGCTTACAGTATAAGTTTGAATCCAAATAACACAAATTCAATACATGTTTCTAATGGGGTTTTATTTTATATACTATATACAGATTTGACAAAAAATGAACACTACTGAAGACTAAAAGAAGTGTTTTAATTGATAAGCCTACTGTCAGTTTTATTTGTAAATAGAATACGACAAAGGATTTTTATCCAGATTGCAATCTTCTTTAAGAATTTCATCTCTAATTATAAGTGATTGACACCATTGTATCATACAATGTCTTAAACTAGCGTATCATGCTTTTTAAGATTTTTTAAAATAGAATGTACAGTAGACTATGTTTATGCACAAGACTGATGAAGGTCAAAAAAAGCTGAAGCATGTATCTACAGTAAGGGTAAAATAGGGTAATAGATAAAAGAATGTTTTTGTATTGAAATGTGGACTTTTATCTCATAGATCTTGAACTCAATAGGAATAAAAATGGTGATTAGGACTAAATTCATAGATATAGCCTCATATGACTAAAGTCATAGATATAGCCTACATACCACTGGTTTTATCATACAAATTTTACAGACACCCAACTACATGGGGCTGAAATGACTATGTCCAAGCCCCTAATTGGAATCACAATGACATAATGAGCAGAGGCAGTCTCGTCTCATTTAGAAATTGGAACTAGTCCCACGGGACTCATTAGTGTAAGTTCATTCAACAGATGATGATGATTGTTGTTATTATCGTTTTAATGGGCGGAACAGCGAGGTCATCTTCCCCACATACATAACAAAACAATGTACCATTTGAGCTATCTTCGTTCCATAGAACATATTATACTCATAGGTAGGCCTATACTTTCATCCTATGAAAGTATAGCTCCCACACAAGGTTGTAATGGTAATATTAACTACGTCTTATTAATTAGTTTCTTCTATATCATTCGGAGTATCTCTGTGCGTTATCACCGTGGAGCATAGGGCTAACCTGTACTCAGAATCGGTAGATGAGTGGGTTCGAATCCAACCGCTGGCAGTCCTTGAAATAGTTTTCAGTTATATCCCATTTTCAAAGCCTGGCAAATACAGTTCCTTCCAATAGGCAACGGCCGACTCATTCCAACTCCATGACAAGGTTTATTATTCATCTACATAATTTCATCACTCATTAATTTCCCTGGCAAGGCTAGCGGGCAGGACGGGCGTCCGCCTATAAAAACTAAACGCTTCTAAGATTCCTGTCTCACCTAATCCTCGACCCTAAAGAAACGGAAATACATTCATTTTCTTGCATTTTAATTCCAGAGGCCTGTCGCCTCAATATTTATATTCAATAAGCAAAGGGAGGCCGAATGTTCGTCAGTAGGGGGCAGATACTGATGACATTAAAAAATCACATAAAATGCCCAATAAAATGTTCTAATAAGAAAAATTCTTTAAAATATTTTGCCGAACTGAACTAATGTGACTGTGCTACAGTGGTTTTGCAATTACTTTCAATTTTAAAGTAAAGTAGTTGTTGATTCTTTTAGGGGCTTTGCGACGTCGTGGTCATGTAGCCCCGTGTACTTGGGTGTGTGTAGAATTTGTCTGGTAACCTGTGACACTGTGATGTCTGTACTACAGTATGTATTTGTAATTGAGGTAGGATTTGGGTAAGATGCGGCCGTGGCCTTAAGTTAGGTACCATCCCAGCACTTGCCTGGAGTAGAAGTGGGAAACCACGGAAAACCACTTCCAGGATGTCTGAGGTAGGAATTGAACCCGCCTCTTCTTAGTTTTGTCTCATGAGGATGAGTGTACCCCATTCCAGCCCTCAGGCCAAAATTACATTTCTTGCCAGAGCCGGAAGACAGCCAAGAATGGTAGCCACTACGCAATGAGGCGGACAAAAGTAAAATAAGTTCATAATGATCTTGAAAGAAATATTAAGTGGAAATAATAGTTAAAATATTATTTTAAATCTCATTCAGAACTATATTCCTTGAAACTTGAAGTAACTTTCCTGATAGAAAATATTAAAATGAAATACTGCAAGGCTCCGAAATTATGTGGTGAAACTCTCATATAAATCAATGGGAAGTAGCGAAGTGCTCAAGGCTGGTGGGAAGTAGCCGTACGCTCAATTCAGCTACTACCTCGAGTGCTGCAGGGATGTCTAGCTCCCCAGCCGTCATTCCTGCGTACCAGGGAGGGCTTGATTCTCATGTCAGCCATCATAGACGTAGTTTCCCACTTCTACTCTAGGCAAATGCTGCGATGGTTCCAAACTTACGACCACGGTTGCCTCTTTCCATTCCTAGTCTCACGTACAAATACCTTAAAAGTAATGTGTAAATTCCAATTATGGGGCTGTCCACATAATGCGGAATGAGCCAAAACCCAACTTGGCTTATACACGTACAGTATATCAATGTCTTAAAGGAAATGAAGGATGCTTGGAGCTTTACGTGACCGTAAATCTCGTGATCATTAACCACGGGAATATCAGTGTTTTTATATGACTTGCAGACTGCTTTGCTAGCTATATCAGTCCTGTCAAGTTAGCAAAGCAGACTGCAAGTCATATAAAACCAAGGAATTTTAGTGAACAGAAAGGTAATATTTAGTCTAATTGCATGGTTAATATTCACGGTGGACCCCTCAAAATAAACAAACAGGATTTAAAGCTTGTTCAAAAGAGTCCGCATCGTTGCGTAATGGCTAGCACTGTTGGCTGTCACCGCGAAGGCCTGGGTTCGATTCTCGGCTCTGCCAAGAAATTTAACTCTGGTCTGAGGGCTGGAACGTGTACACTCAGCCTTGCGAGGCAAAACTGAGAAGATGCGGGTTCGATTTCCACCTCAGCCGTCCTGGAAGTGGGTTTTCGTGGTTTCCCACTTCTAGGGCAGGCAAATGCCGGGGTTCCTAACTTACGGCCACGGCCGCCTCCTTCCCAATCCTCATCTGAATTACAAATACACACTAATACAGCAATCACAGTAACACAGGTTATCAGACAAATTCCACACACCCTCAAACACGATGTCGCAAAGCCCGTAAATGAATCAACAACAAGTTATTCTGAAGAAAGGTTTCGATTGAATATACAGCGCGACTGAACGCACGAATTGCAGCTGCCCCGCATGAAGTAGGGTGTCACGCATTGCTGTTCCGTGCCGTTAGCGTGCGAGGCTCTGTTAAGACTCTGTATAGACTGGTATAATCACCCGCCATTTTGGTTCTTTACTACAATCCCTTCTATGAGTTCATGGCCAGAGTCAACTTTATACTTCTGTATCTTCCCTGAAGGGCGTGATGGTGCAGCGATCAAGCTGCCTACCTTTCACCAAGGCGGACCGGGTTCAATTCCTGGTTACTGCATGTGCAATTTTCGGCGGACACCCCCTACCAATAAACAGTCAAGTGTGTAACAAAAATAAGCATCTGAATCAAGTTCTGTCTTGAGAACATGACTTGAAGAAGTCCCATGATATTTGAACTAGAGACATGTCGCTATAGCTTAAGCCTCCACGATCGACCCATTCGGACAAGAAAACCTATTGGAAAAGAGGGTCCGCCTCGTTGCGTAGTGGCAAGCATTCTTGGCTGTCATCGCGGGGACACGGGCGGAGGGCTGGAACGGGGGACACTCAGCCTCGTGAGGTAAATCTGAACAGAGGTGGGTTCGATTCCTACCTCAGCCATCCTGGAAGCGGTTTTCCCTGGTTTCGCACTTCTACTCCAGGCAAATGCCGGGCCACGGCTGCTTCCTACCCAAATCCTACCTCGGTTACAAGTGCCTACACGACTATAGACATCACCGGACACAGGGTATCAGACAACTTCTACACACACCCAAGTACACGTGGCTACATGACAACGATGTCGCAAAGCCCCTAACATATATTCAACAACAACATGGGCAGGAGGTGGCCAAATCTATTAGAAAAGCAATGGGAAGCCACGGGATTACCGATAGTTATCTTGCGAATTTTGGCTTTCACTGCCATTGATGAGTTAATCTTATCGGTAGGCAACAATTACTGTTTAAATAAATCATTATTTTTCCAGATTATATTAGCCAAATGCTTGAAAACACTGGTACACCTTTACACATACGGAAAAGATTGCAATTTCATCAAACATTCTTTGTGTCCTTACAATATGGGTGAGATGTGATGTGATGTGTGAAAAGGAACAAGAAGAAAGTAAAGTTGGATCGACTATTATTTAGTGTTAGTGAAAGAACCAAAATGGTGGACGAGCATATCCACTTGCTTTAGAAAATTACCCGCTGCCGGTTCAAGGCCCGCTTCAGTCATGGGTATTTTGTGTAGTCCTTAAGTGTAAGTTTCTACGTGTATGTTTATTTCTATACGTCTTTCATCAACACATAACCTAATAATCGTATCGTATAGTGAAAACTTGAAGGAAAAAGAAAAATAAACATTTTAAGTGATTATTCTCTCGCTTATGATCAGCCATGTTCACATCGTCCCTTTCCTTTCCTTGCGGGGCCGATAACCTAGATGTTAGGTCCCTTAAAACAACAATTATCATCATAATTATCCTTTCCTTGCCCTGTTTTGCTGAAAATATTTCAACAGTTTTATCGTCGATATTGAATATATTCATGCCATGAACTCTTCGTAGCTACCAACGAGTAGTCTATCAAATTTTAAATTGCTTAATTTTCATTATTTTCCTTACCAGAAATCGTGTGAGACAAAGTTTATCCCTTTACCAATGAGTTGCAATCATTGAACTCTTAGATAATACTGGAATGCCGACAGTATGGGAGCAAAGTGTGGTTTTTGGTGCGACTAGTTACGCCTGGTAGTGCACGTCAAGGAGGAGAGTTTGACGTATACGAACGCAAGGAGAGATACGAGAGATACAAGTAAAGGAGGTACTTTTGAACATTTAGGCCAGGCTGTTCCAGCCGAGCAGCTCGCCCGTGAGGAGCTGAGTACTCGCCGCCTTTTGTGAGTAAACCTCTCTGCTGTAAGGGGGGGGGGGGGGGGGGGGGGGGGCGTTACTAAGCGGTGGATACATCAAGATTGGCAGGAAGCGCATGGACTTGTGTTATGACCTTCGCCCAGTAACGTATTGGCTATCACCCCCAGTCCCTCTCCAACCGTGCTCCGAGCATTACTGCTGAGTACTCACGTGTACGCATACTCAAACTCGTGGATTTGGAACAGTCTGATTTAGGCGACCGGTAAACTAAACGGAACTTACGCCGAAATACATATTTCAAAATATCATAGTAATTTGATACTTAAAATGACTAGGAATATACGCCAACATAAAATATTATATTGCAGCGTGATTGGTCATCATTTTTATCCTTAGATCAAAGGAAGCATACACAATACCTATAGGCCTACTGGCAAAAAATACAAGCCGTACGTACATTAAAATAAAATAAAAATAAGGTTAGACAGGGAATGACTAAGACTAAAGATCAAAAATATGGTATTGGTATTCAACATTTTTATTAACTCAAAGGCAGCATTCAAATGTGTGTGAATATGCATAAGCCTACAACTAAACAATTAAATAGATGCCTAGTGAACAAAAATGCACACTTTATTTATACAAAACAATCACATGTTCAATATTCTTCAAAGCAAAGGGGCGTGATGGTGCAGCGGTCAAGCTATTCGCCTCTCACCAAGGTGGACCGGGTTCGATTCCCGGTCATTGCATGTGGGATTTTCGAAGTGAATGCCATGTCCTGTGGTTCGGATTCCACGTAAAATGGAGGTCCCGTGGCTCATGATCACAAGATTAACGGTCACGTAAAACTACAAGCTTCTTTTTCTTCAAAGCAGGTTGAAACTTAGACTTCACATAAGTCATACAGCAAACGAACAGGGTCCTGCAGGGAAGATCCCTTAAGCCCAATTCTTTTTATCGTCTCCAAGACTGACATCATAAAATTATACTGGAAAATGTGAAATTTTATGCCTATGCTGATGAAAAAAGTAACAGTAAATATTAGGTCTACATACTTCAATTTGTACTTGTCTTTCAATAACTCTTGGTCTTTTCTTGGGTGGCTGAAGCAGATGCTGTGGGAAATTGAAAATTGCAGGTACTGCATCATCTTTAAGCAATGGTTTGTTTCTATTTGAATGAAACAAGTAGCATGATTTATAAAAGTGTTCACTACAGATATAACTGTATTTTGTTGGGGCCCAGTCCTTCCTCCTCACAACTATAACCCATTTATTTAATACATCTGGACGTTTCCATAGAAATCTGTAATATAGGCTAAGCCTAGGTTATAATTCTGTGACTAAGAACTTATAACCGATAATAGGGCCTACGTGTATTTTTCATATGCTATTTTGGTCAAAATTTGATGTAAGACTTATCCATAAACGCAGAATAGGCTACTTCATTACAAATCTCATTTCGAAAATAAAGTAGACCGTAAACCTACCGTATTATTGGAAAATGCCATACATTTGACGTTGCTCTGAGGTACGTACGATCAAATATATGAAAAGAATCACGACATATCAGCTGACTTACAACCTTGAGTTCAATGGTATGACAGTTTTGGTGCAACTAGTTACGCCTGGTAGTGCACGTCAAGGAGGCGATGACCAGGAAGCAGTTTTCAGCGAGGGTTACCATGGGAGGAGTTGTTCCAGTAGTACCTAGAGTTCAATGGTTGCAATAGACAAAGGTACCACAGCCTTGCCGAGAGAAAGAGTTCCGGTCTCTCAGAGAATGAGGATATTGGGAGGGAGGGAGGGAGGGAGGGAGGAAGGACTACAGTAGGCAGTGAATGGGCATCTCTAAATTCTAATGGAGGGTGCAAGATTGCTTTCAGCCTAAAAAGTTCATGAGATCATTTCATTAATTTGCTGTAACAGTGACATATGCCAAAAACTACAATTTTTCAGGAGACACTTAAATCAAAAGGTGCTTGTAGACAGCATTCTCTCAGTACCATAGCTTCAAAAATACCGTACATAAAAGACACAGCAAGCGATATATTGTATACATTATTTTGACTATTTTCCAGAACAGAAGTGCGTCGCCTAGGTTGTAAAAGACTTTTTTAAATTTGCCATGGCTACTTGCTGGCATACTAAATATGCAGAGCATACGGCGCGTACACTACCCAGGCAGTAGCTACTGAACGCACAATGGTGAACTGCAAACAATACGCGATAAAGGAAGCTTGTTGTTTTAAGTGACCGTTAATCTCGCGATCGTAAGCCACGGGACCCCGTTTCACGTGAAATCCCAACCGATGGACGAGACATTTCATCTCGAAAATCCCGTATAGTCTACATTAACTGGGAATCAAACCAGGTACGCCTTGTTGGGAGGTAAGCAACTTGACCACTGCGTCATCATGCCCCTTGCAGACAGTGGTGTTTAAGGATCATTAATTAGATGATAGGTAAGTTAGTAATAAAAACGAAAGCAAAGCCAAACTCCTATGCAGACCATGGAGTAGAGGGAGGTACATGCTTCCACTATTTACGACATCGGCACTATAGGGGATGGAGTCGTCAGCTCCACGCCCGCCCTGGTACTCATTTCTGATATGGGCTGAGTGTACCCCCGAGTCACTTGGTTTTCTGAATTGTAATTTCGTTGTTTCAAAGATCTACCTGGGCGTGAATCTAACCCCTTCCCCACGTTCGTCAGTGCCTGGCCAGCTGTATCTCTGGCTTGTACAGTGTGATCGCTTGTTATTCTAACTGTTTGGCAACCTTGTTCCCTGACCACACGGCGAGGCGAGAACTGTCAATCCTATTCTGGCAGCTCACAGAGAGTAAACATAATGTAGGGCTATTACAAATGATTGAAGCGATTTCATAAATTCACTGTAGCTCCATTCATTGACATATGGTCACGACTCACTACAGATACGTAGAAAAACTCATAAAGTTTTGTTTGGCTGAAGCCGCACTTCAGGTTTCTGCCGCCAGAGCGCTCGAGAGCGCAGTGAGACAAAATGGCGACAGGAGCCGAGAAAGCGTTTGTCGTGCTTGAAATGCACTCACATTTTAATTAATGAAATTAGTAATGAAAATCCACAGCCTGCTTCCAGTCTCCGACCGGGTCAGGAATGGAATGAATGAAGCCCCCATCAAGCGGCGAGGATATGAACTGTGCCAGGTGCCGAGGCCTGACGCACTCCTCTGGGGCAATGATTAAATGAATGACAGATGAAATGAAATGATAGTGGAGAGTGTTGCTGGAATGAAATGTTGACAGGGAAAACCGGAGTTCCCGGAGAGAAACCTGTCAGCATAAATCTCACATGGAGTGACCTGGATTTGAACCACGGACCCAGCGGTGAGAGGCCGGCGTGCTGCCGCCTAAGCCACGGAGGCTCTCTTTATTTTATTATTATTACAAAACTATTTTCCATTTGATTTGATTTTTTTATTTCCTATTGTTGTGGGCCCCACCTTATCATATCGCCCAGGGCCCCGCAAGGCCTGGATCCGCCACTGGCTAGATACCTAGTAGCCTATCGGTCAGGAGGTCTGGAACTGCGTTGACCCGACGTCCTAATGACAATTTGTGAGCTACTGTCAGGAAACCAACAAATTCGGCTGAGGGAAGCGTTATTCTGACCACATGGCCTCCCTTCCTCTGTAGGCTTTGACCCGGGCATCAGCCGTCTAGGACGCTATGAGCCTTAACGGCCTGCCTACGTGCTATAGATAAGTAGACTTTATACAAACTACGACACAGTTATTATTATTATTATTGTTGATAGTACAGTGCTCACATTATAACTGTGCCGGTGAGCTACGTCATTACTTCCAGGAAAAGTACTGTATATCGAATGTACTAGCCTCACCAAAGACATTTCTCATATTGGCACACCAGCAATAGTGTGGCAAGCATTAATGACTGCCGAATACATTATGCTAAGTCGGCCGCCAGAACTCCCTAGTCCCACAATGTCGGGCAATGCCTTATTAATAGGAGTAGACTAGTTGACGGCTCGAATTCTCAGAAATGCTACGGTCCTCCGGCAGAGATATAATGCGACTACTGTACTACCATTTATAATATCACTGGCCGCCACTGGTGAGAGGCAAACAGCTTAACCTCTGCGCCATCACTCGTTCATGAGATCAAGCCTGACTAAAAGTCGGTGCGAGACGTTCTGAGTGACTATAGTGAACTACAAAGCAATACATCCGGAAAAAAAAAACTGCAGTATGATATGAATGGGCCTTGGAAGTGGTTGTGCGGCAGGGGGGTGGCAGGCAGGGAGGGAGGAAGGACGATATTGTTTGAATGTTTTATGTGCCACAGTGTGTGCATTGTTAGCTTTAATTCATGACTGACATGTTTATTGTTTCCTGGCAACGCGAAAGCTTGGGAATCAAGCACGCATGTCCACCAGAAATGTGCTTTTCATGCATGCTTCTTCCTAACGGCCGTGCTTGGTCGTAGCGATTTAAAGGGAGGTGGCCTTGAACTTGAGCTACTGTACGTAAGGCTAGGTTCACACGATGCTGTTTTTTCTTACCGTTTACGGTATTTTTATTACCGAATCAGCGGAAACTAGTGACTTGTTCACACAGTACAGTTGTTTTCGCAAGACAAGCGCAATCTGTCCCGAGCCAGCTGCCGAGATGGACGTGAATACTGTCATCATTATGTACTGGTACCGATGTCGTCATTGTATAGGGGATAGGAGATATTGGTTGCACCCTATTGTGAGAGAGAGGCCCCGATGGGGATTCTATCACACACTAATGTACCAACTGAAGGGCGAAAAATTCATATTTTTCAATTATTTTCCTATGCCCGAGTCTTGTTTTGATTATCTGTTAAGAACAGTGGAATGTGATTTGAAAAAAGAAGACACAAATACGAGAAGAAGCATAAACTCTGAAGAAAAATTGGCCATATGCTTAAGGTAAGTCGTTCTAATCCATATTATATTTTAAGGAATTTATAAAGACTAAAGTCAGTCATTCCGGACGTTCTACCAGGCCGATTTCCTCAATTATTTCTTAAATGAAAGGTATATATGCCCCGATATGACAGCGGTCATATTAAACCACCTACCTCTCACCTTACTTGAATTATATTAAAACAGTGTTTTCCCCTGATATTTTCCACTTTTTCTTCCTTCAATCACCCATATCTCAGGCTGCAATTGCTTTAGACCATTGGATTATGTCTAACAACACTCCAGGGATCAAGGGCTCCCTTTTGCGCAGTTGGTTACTGAAATCAGCTGCGTCTGAGTGAAGTTCTGAGGTAACAACCAAATTAGCGTACGCTTTTTTCGAGAGTTACTTCCACTTACGTAACTCTTATCTTAGATAATAATTGCTGTACACCCTTCATTTAAGTATTAAAATATTTAATAAATCAATGCTCACTGAAATCGGCTGCCTCTGACTAAAGTTCCGATGTAATAACCAAATCTGCGTATGTTTTTATTTGAGAGTTTCCATGGAAAACCACTTCCAGGATGATTTAGGTTGGTCTCGAGTAGATGATTAAGATTTGAAAATCAATTCCACAAGCATGCCTACACACTTTGTGTGTATAAAAATAAGCCTACCTGAAAATTAATTCAGCAGGCGCTCAGTTAGCAGCTTTGTTTTCAAATAACGTCAGTTTCTCTTAGCATATCTTTAATGAGAAGTCATTTTAACAGTCTAATTAACTCAATACACGACGGTATTTCTCATAAGTTGATCAATTAATACTTTCTTATATTTGTCAAACGTAAGAATGAGGGCTGGTTTTCATCCCGAGGTTACAGCGGGCTTTGACATGGCACAGCGTGAGAGTGAGGAATGGTTTACAACCCGATATTACATAGGGCTTTGACTTGACACCTGGGCACTCTGAGTGAGTCTGAGTTTTCCTTTAAAACAATGTGGTCAACATTTCGAGCACTTGCTACCCTGAATATACAGAGTACCTTGCTTTCGTCCTACAGATCATTATGTCGGTCGTCTGACCTGGCTACGTACCATCGGATAATAACGGTCCTTTTCAGGACAAAAAAAAATCACTCGTTGGAACAGGTAGATACGCACCCATAATTCATCCACTATAAACGACATTAAGCAAAACAATATGTGCTAGCTCGGGGTTCGAACCTGCTACCTAGCAGCTTGCCTGATGTTACTTCAGCAATACTTGATTTAGCCACCTTAGCTACTGAGAGCCCTTGTGTACTGCTGTCATGTATTGATCTATTCGTAGACACTTCCTGTCCAAGCGTAAAGTGGAGTTATTCGGAGCTGTGTTCATTTTCATCATGCATTATATTTGAGGTCCTTGAAATAACACTGGCGCTAATGATTTCTACTATATTCCCGAGCATGAACTCAACGGCAAAGTTGTACTAAGGCTGTAAAGGAGCAGGTACTAACGTTTTTAGGATGACTATGATATACGCGTTAGTTGGGTTGCCTTTCTCCAAATAAATAAATGAATAAATAAGGGGCTGGTGAACCACTCTGTACATGCAGTGTGCGCGTTGTTCAAAATCTATCTTCAAAGAGTTTCAAATTGTTTATGTGAACAGATTCTACGATATTGAGTCCAGGGTTGAAATGTTCTCAGAATGTAACTAGGCACTTAATAATTCCGTAGACTCTGTAAATAGGCACACTTATGGCTGCTAAGGCTCACATTGCACGTGGAAAAACTATGTGTGGGTCCTTAAATTAGTATGACAGTTGCATGGAGTTAAACATTGAAAATTATAAAAGTGCATATAACTAAGTCTAAAATATCTTGACCTTAAGTGTGCTATGTCTTAAGTTTGTTCCGTACACCCAATCAGAGACATTGAATCTGGGGTTCAAAAGACTTGAGATTATTAATACACAGTTGGTAGCCGTGGTGACTCTTATAGTAAGCACTGTCTTATGTACTAAAGCATACATCCCACATACAAAACTTGGAAAAATCCATTTGTAGGTATGGGCGTTACATGCAGTTAATCATTGAACCTATCAGCACGCGTAGAATTATGTTGGCAACAATACTATGCACGGGTTGTTGAAAATTAATCTGAAATACTATGAGATACGAATGTGCCAAGTTTGGAAGAAATCTACTTTTTTAGTTTGGATGTTACATGCAGTTAAACATTGAACGTATCAGGACACTTAGAATCATGTTGGCAGCACTGTGATATATGGGCTCCTGAAAATCAATCTGATATATTATAGTCTATATGTGTGCCAATTTTGGAATAGTTCGCATGAATATCTTCTGAGATATCCAACTTAAAGTCAAAATTTTAACAGAGTTGACCTGCGTGTTACTGCATGTGAAGAAAGTGTATATCCTATAAGCAAATTGTAGATAGTTTGAGGACATCACAAAACCCAGTCTTCGAACTATAGAAATCTACCATTAAAGTCAAAATTCCATGACCTGCCAGGGGTTGAACTTGGGAACCCTGATGAGCCAGAAGACCAGCATGCTGACTGCTCGGCTAGGCGGCGTATGTACTAATAATCACAATGTAATAAGATAAACGAGAAGACCCGTGCTGTTCCGCAGCATTTACTTCAACAATAACACACCACTTCTTTCCATTTGACATTTGCTGTTCACATGTCTTCATACTAGTGACCTGAACAGCAGTTATGGTACCGTTTCTTGCGGAAGAATGATAAAAGGTAGAATTATGAGATCAAATCTACCTGTCCTTCCCTGTTTTTGAGTATACAGCCCTATCAACTCCTAAAAGGCTGCAGCTATCGAAACCAACTTTGGTTTGAATGAAGATCTCTACCAGAAAATCTCAAGGTCATATTTGAAAATAATGTCAGTCCTACCAAATGCTAAACAATTGCAGTTTATTTTTTTCTTTTAGTTGGATATCTCAGAAGATATTCATGGTGAATATTCCAAAATTGGCACACATATAGACCGTAATATTTCAGATTAATTTTCAGGAGCCCATGTATCACAGTGCTGCCAACATGATTCTACGTGTCCTGTTAAGTTCATTGTTTAACTGCATGTAGGCTAACATCAAAACTAAAATAGTGGACTTCTTCCAAACTTGCCACATTCGTATCTCATAGTATTTCAGATTAATTTTTATCAACCCGCGCATGGCATTGTTGCCAACATAATTCTATGCGTGCTGATAGGTTCAATGTTGAACTGCATGTAACGTCCATACCTACAAATGGATTTCATCCAAGTTTTGTATGTGCAATGTATGCTTTAGTATATAAGGCAATGCTTATTATAAGAGTCACCACGGCTGCCAACCGTGTATTAATAATCTCAAGTCTTTTGAACCCCAGATTCAATGTCTTTGATTGGGTGTACGGAACAAACTAAAGACATAGCACACTTAAGGTCAAGATATTTTAAACTTAGTTATATGCATGTTTATAATTTTCAATGTTAAACTCCATGCAACTGCCATACTAATTTAAGGACCCACACATAGTGCAATGTGTGCCTTAGCAGCCATATGTGTGTCTATATACAGAGTCTACGGGATGACCTAGTTAAGTTCTAAGAACATTTCAACCCTGAACTCAATATCGTAGAATCTGTTCACATAAACAATTTGAAACTCTATTTGAAGATAGATTTTGAGCAACGCGCACACTGTATATATAATATATTATATCAGTGTTACCAAAATAATTCTACGTACGCTTATTTGTTTCATTTTAACTGAAAGTAACTTCCATAACTATCAAGGGATTTCTGCCAAATTGTGTATGTACAGTGTATGCCATAACATGTACTGTACAGTGTATGCGCACATTCTCAGATAGAACAGTGCTATAAACAATCTATTAACCCTCCGTGAGCATTTGAGCCATGGACTCTCAATATCTCAGAATCCACTGCTGTATTAGCCCACAATATTTCAGTTATATCTTGAGCAAATCGAATATTGGCAGTGCTACCAGCAGAATTCCGTACATAAAGATATTACTCTAAATCGATCTAATTGCGGGAATAAGGTCTGAATCTTAAATTTTAAGAAATGTAGGCTATTTAGTTCTTCACGGAACTACTTGTTAAAACATCTGTACTTGAGTTCGCTTCCAACTCGTCACTACAACTAAGAACGCATCCTGAAACAAAATGACAGCCAGCTGCCTGGCACTTGTATGTTGCAGCGGGACAGGCTATCTGACTCCTGGGTGCATGCATTCTACAGAAGACTAATTCGCTCCTCCGCTCACTACGGCTGGCACACATCTTGGCCAGAAGAATGATCTGGGTGAAATGAATATTCGCAATTGTTTTAAAACATGGATGACAGAATCAAATAAGTTGGGGCTTGATTGATTGTGCGTAATGCGCATAGTGTCTCAAGCCAACAAACGTAGTCATAGCAAAATTACTTGTCAAGATATTCAACTTTAGTAAAAATTGAAGTTTCTTCCAATTAATTTAATAACGTACATAATAGACAACCCGTGCTGTTCGGCAGCATCAGTCGATATTGGAATTCAAAGATATCAGTTTCATTATGAATATTAAATAACCTCAGTTCTTGCAATATTGTACCGAAATTCTATGTGTTTTTTATGGTTTTCATTGCTACCAATAAACAACTGTTTAAGTTCATAAAGGTTAGTAATATGTGGAAGCTTGATTTTTCCATCATAGCAACAGAGTGTGCAGCGTCATGCTGAATTCTTCTCAGGTTTAAAGTACAACGCAGAACAATGGTGACAAACTTCCTGAAGACCACCTATAGAGAAAGGATTCACTTCCGGAATTACATCTAAAACAGTGAAGAACCACATGTCATCACACCAGCATCTGTCTGAGGAGTTTTTGTTCATTTGCTACTTTCGCTCGTTTCGCATCGTCGTTTTTCACATATTCGCTCAGCACGTTTGGTTTTCCTGCCAAGACCCATATAATTAACAACACGCCAGTATCATTTTTTCCGCACTCACCCTAACTTTCACAAAAAGCAATAGCCTACCGTCTTTAACTTAGCGCCATTCACGCCTTTCTTTTTACTTTTTCCTCTCTGTTAGTCCGTAGATATTACAGCATCGTTGATATTACTCGCCCTGGCTGTTCCTCAGATGCAACCGATTTGAGAAACCAATAACACAAAACAGGGATCTTGATTTATAAAATATTTTAATACTTAAACCACCGGTGAACAGCAATTACAACCTGAGATATAGTCGCTTAAATGGAAGCAACTCTAGAAAAATACATACGCAGATTTGATTATTACCTCAGAATTTGAGTCATGGGCAGCCGATTTCAGTGACCAACTGCGCCTAAGAGAGACCTGATTTATTAAATATTTTAGTACTTAAACCAACGGTGTACAGCAGCTATTACCTGAGATATAGTTGCTTAAATGGAAGATACTCTCATTAAAAAGCATTCGCTGATTTGGTTGTTACCTCAGAACTTCACTCAGACGCAGCTGATCTCTGACTAACTGCGCAAAAGAGAGCCCTTGATCCCTGGAGTGTTTTAGACATAAACCAATGGTGTACAGCAATTACAGCCTGAGGTATGGGTGATTGAAGGAAGAAAAAAAGTGGAAAATATCAGGAAGAAATTGTGTTTTAATATAACTCAAGTAAGGTGAGAGGTAGGTGGTTTTATATGACCGATGACATTTCGGGGCATATATACCTTTCATTTAAAAAGTAGTTGAGGAAATCAGCACATGAATTCAAAAATGATATATAGGCCTACATTTAACAAGATAACTTAGCACATATGTCTCATAAATTAGTGAAGTCCACATCAATAGAATCACATTCACTTGCAGCAGAGACCTAACCCACTGATGGCGTTGCATATGGTTCGGCTGATGCAGTCATTGAGACTGTCTTCAGTGCTGTATATGGGACATTCATATTTTCGTTACTGAAGTGTGAAGCCTGGGTGTGCCATTCGTAAGAAATATTATTAGGTTGCAGTCTTCGATACGGTGATGGATTGTTGTGAAGTGTACTTTTCTGTCTTTTGATAATTTTGTAATAAATTTAGCACTCCGGTTTGAAATTGCCAAATGTTGTCATCGTCGTGGGATTCCAAGGAAGGTAAAATACTTTTAAAAAGCCATGTGACGACTGTCTTGGTCTGAAAGATGCGTTTGAGACTCCAAAAATGTCATCATCTTTCTATCCAATTCATGTTTGATAAATGTCATACTTCCTCTTCTTTCGTGATCCAGAAATGTTCCCGCAGTTACTTTCAGTATGAGCAGATGGGTTTTCTTCAATTGTCTATTCACCTTCAACGTCCTTTTCTTCCTCCTCATTGTTATTCACACTCTCATGAACAACAATTGTTTCGGTAACTTCGTTGAGAAATTTCAGTTGCTCATGAAATACATAGAGCCTTGATGGCTTCGCAGATGAACCAGCCTTTCTCTGCTCCTTATGTGTTTTCATTGCTTTCATTCAGGAGTCTCTTATATGCATCCATTTCATCAAAACCAATTTCCCTGGAATGAAAATAAAAAAAGTTATTTTTTTAAATTTTCTTTCAGATATTTGCCGTCCGGGTGCTCATTAAAAGATCTGCATTACTCCTACCGCGTTGGCATCTCCACAATTAGCAACATGGTATGAGAAGTAACAGAAAGCATATGGACTAACCTGTCCACTGAACTCATTCGTTTACCCAGCACACCTGATGAGTTGGAGAAAATATCGAGCGGATTTCAGAGAGCAGCCGACCTTCCTCACTGTTTGGGCACAGTTGACGGTAAACACAGAAGGGTACGGAAACCTGCAAACAGCGGCTCGATGTACAGTGCCTTTGCTTCAAGTCGTGGCCAGCCAGCAACCTTCTCACAGCAAAGCCATCTGGTGGCGAGCAATACTGCTTCTAACCCTGCTTCTAACCGGTTCTGTCCGCACAGCTGTGCGTACTCCACGTGCGTATTAGACAGTTGAAGGGCAAGTAGCGCGCTGTTGGAGGTGAAGCGGTCTCGCTGTATTAAGTTGGCTGGCCACCACTTGGAACAAAGGCACTGTACTTCAATTATAAAGATTATTTATGATTTCGTTTCAGAAATAGGGTCAATTCCCTGGCAAAATGAAGCTACAGGCAAGCATCATGAAATGAAGGAAATAATAGAACCCCTTTTATCCTGATTCCAATATTCATTTTTCATGTAACTGCCTCGATTAATAGGAATACATAAATGCCAAATTTCTGTTTCTTTATTTTCACTGTGGTCTCCAAAATAATGCATGTAAAATGTCATAAATGAAATGCAATAAATGGTTCATAAAGCTTGCCAAATTCTTGTATCTGCTTCTGCTCCAAATCTTCGTAGTTCTCCTTCAATGCTACATATATCTCCCTCCATGCACATTTCCTCAAATTATTATCTTCACAGGACTCCAGTGTCTTATCCCATATTACTAGCCTTCCTTTAATTAACGTTATCAACAGTTCCGAGTTTATGTTATCCATATTTACGAGCATTACGAATATGACGCACCTACGACACGTGGCTATCAAGGAGAGCACTGGGGAACTGGAAAGATGGCTGCTTGCTCTTAGGGTAAAAATGCCGAATCGTTTGATCGCGCACAATACAACAGTGCCAGTGGCTGCCAATACGGCTGTTTCACCCAGTCACCGCATGCGGTTTCCAGTGACAAAATCGTATGTAAAAAAACACAGTTTTGGTAATTTTACCGTATACAGTCGACAGCCGTGGCGTGTGAACACGCATATATAAAATACTGTGCATCGCCACTGCAGTGCACGGCAAAATAACCGTCAGGGCACAACGACCGATTTGGTGTCGTGTGAACCGGCCCTAACATTCCGGCGTAACTTCCCGTCCACAGAACTTTGGTTCTATTAACTGCTCTGCCATGGAGGGGATTAATCCTAGTACCAAGTTATGAGGACATCAGGATAACACCCGGTCATTCCAGAAGTCGTTTACCAATATTCTATTCGGGGTATCGGGTGGGGATGAAAGCCAGGATGTTACCTAGCTCAAGTTCAAGGCCACCTCCCACCTAATCGCAGCCCAATATGTCCACCCACTAGTACCCGGAGTATAGTTCTCTCACGTCCCTCGTGAACCTTCCTGCGGTAACACACACGGTCGCGCGACGGTAATCTACAGTCCTCCCGTTCTTTTCAATTGTGAGTTTCCTTTTCACTTTCAATGGCAATATGACTGGCTTTGAGGTTGATCGAACAAGTAATCGACGTACAGAGGTTTAAATATAGAAATATGTATTCAATAAAACGCCATAAAAAAGGCGACAATGGTGGTGGCAAAAATGAAAAAGAACTATAACGTATGGCAGCTTTAAAGATAGTGTTGTGTGCATGCGTGAGTGTGGATGTTGGGGGGAGAATGAGCAACTGGGCTATTAATAGTGAATGAAATGTGTTAGAAATGAGAAAAAAACTATGATAAATACTCACATTTTGTTTTGTGCAGTCGTCAAAAACAATTGCACTTCCGGTCGCGCGCGACGATAATCTACCGCTCTACTGCGACCTAGGCACTTTGATGAACCACTGAGCGGAAACGTCGCCGTCAAGTACCGCTACTCCTCCGTCATCTAGCGAAGGATATCGTACCCTGAGAATACATGCGCCTTTTGCGCACTTTGTAACGATCAGAGGAGCTCTACGCGCGTTCATTTCAATGGGACAGTAATCTACCGCGGGCGCGACCGGATGAAGCTTAACGAGTGGCGACTCAAACGTTGGGCATTGAATGGCTGCGTACAGGCCGGACGTTTGTTTTAGACGAGTGAAAAATCTTAATGGAAGCCTGGAGGCGAGTTACTGCAGTACCTGTGTTGTTATCAGCTGCCCCAAGCGATCCGATGATTGACTAATCTGTTTCACACTCCTCCTGAAATACAGTCATTGACAAATATAATGACGTTCTGTTCGTAACTACGTAACGTGTACTTCCACGTCACACAATACTTCGACGTGAACTGTACTGTCTGCTCAAGTCTGGAATTCCATTACATCAGATCGGTAGTGACAAGTGTGAAGCGATAGGGTGAGAGAGTGAGTGTGTGTAGGCTCACCAGCAGGCTTCAAGGTCAAGGGCAATCGTCTAAAACAAACGTCCGGCCTGTAGCTGAAAGGTAACGTTCTCGCTTGCTGTGCCTAAGATTGCAGGATCGAAACCTGGCGCAGTCAGCTGGCATTTGAGGATGCGCAAATGCGAGGGAGCCGCATCAGTAGATTTACTGGCACTTTAAAGATCCCCTTGAGGGCAAAATTCTGGTGGCTCGGTGTCTCTTAAAGCCACAGTAATTAAAAGGGACGCAAACAAATAACATTATTAATTATTAACAAACGTTGGGCAGTAGCACGCGTCGTCAATAACAATTGTTCACTGCTGATCAATAGCATGCTTCCTCTATCCCTCCAGGTGGACTCCAAAGTTCCACCCTGGCGGCCTCGTTGTGTGCCAGGCAGGTGTCATGTCGCCAGTGTTACATAGTTGCGCGCAGTTCTGTCCAGTCTCGCAGCTTGCTCTCAGTGGTTACGGTGGAGAGCTGACCAAACTGTGCCTCATGCTCCCAGCTGACATGGAATGTAAATATATCCGCCCAGCTAGCTTTCAAAGGCGAGCCGCTCGTTTTTGAGGAAAGTGAGAGAACTATATATGGGTATAATGACTAAGTGCAACAACTTCTCACTCGACTTCCTATGGTTTTCTAAGCTCATGGTTTTGCACCCTATATATCCGATATTTCTTAAATGAGCTGAATATCCTGCCTCAGTGTCCACTTATATAAGGGTATTCTATTCGACTGTTTCTATGGAGCACTAAACATCTCCTAATGTTACTCTAGTGGTGCATAACTTACATCTCATCTGGGGATGTAATTCTGTATTTGGATAGTTCTCGCACTTTCCTCGTTAACGAGCGGCTCGCTTTTGTATCCTAGCTGGGGGGATATGTTTACTGTACATTCCATGTCTGCGGGCAGCCAACGCTTTCCCAGCTCCTCAACTCTCCACCGTAGCCACTGAGAGCAAGCAGCGAGACTGGACAGAACTACATACAGATGTGCAACACTGGACACCTGATACCTGCGAGACATGCGTGCTGGCCGCTAGGACCGTACTTTGGAGAGACAGGAAGTATGCTATTGGTCAAGAACCGTCCGCTGTTGGTCAGTAGCGAACAATGTTTATTGTCGCACGCGCGTGCTACTGCCTTACGTTTGAGTCACCGCTTGTTACGAGGAAAATGCGAGAATTATAGGTAGTGCATTTTTGTGCAATTTAGATGAGTAAGAAGTGGCCAGAGTTGATCCTAAAGTGTAGAGTGAAATCCGGAGGAAGAGGAATTGAATTTTCAACTCATAGAGATTATCCCCAATTTCACCGGAGAAAAAGCTGCGTCCTGACGATAGCCAAACTACGTCGAGTACTCAATAGCTGTGAGATCCCTAAGTTCCCATTTATTACCTTCTTACAAACCCAGCAATAGAGCTGCAGTTTGGATATCGTGGGATCGCATCCCTGCACTGACAGCGACCATCCAGAATGTGATTTTCTTTCTCATCATTCCATAATGACTCCAGGAAAATGCCGGATGGGGCACTTCCCACAATCCCAGACCCAAATAATTACAATTACAACGCTAATATTCATTCATCACAGTAACACAGGCTAGCCGGCAAATACCACATATACTAAAATACACGGTGCTGATGATTAAAGATGCCCCATGCCTTTCATTAAAGTAACGACAACGTAAAAGGAAGCGAAAGCGAGAAATTAGAATCACCATGGGGAAGCCATATGGAGTAAAACTCTTTGTTTCTCTTCCAACATGCATATGTTCCTTCCATCTGTACGTTCGGATTCCCATGGTATGGTTTTTATTTGCAGTTACGACTCCAGGAATCACCCAGTATCGAGAGGGTTGGACAGTTCACGAACCAGGACACCCTAGAGATGTACCTTACTTCCACACCTTCACTACAGCCGAGAAACCAGTCCCACCAGGTAACTGAGCCTATATCATATTCAGGGCCTGAGTTTATTTTCACAACAAGTTACTTGTTTCCTCTCAATTTTACGACGAATAAATTTTTACAGTTTTTAATATTAAGCATGCTCATGACTTGATAGAAGGGTCGTATTTCATAATCTATCACAATCACAGTAGTCCTATCATGTGCAGTTCTCAATGTCTCCCTCCTTCCTATCTGTACCGACATTGTCACTGATTGTGAGATAAGCTTGGTTGGGAATAACAAGTGTCTGTTGTTGTTGTTGTTTGAGTCTTCAGTCTTTTTACTGGTTTGATGCAGGCCTCTATGCCTCTCTGTCCTGAGCTAATCGTTTCATCTCTACATAGCTACCACACCTTACATCCGAAGCAATCTGTTTAACATATTCTAACCTTGGTCTACCCCTACAGTTCTTGTCCTCGGCCCTTCCTCCCATAACTAAGCTTGCTATTCCTGGGTGTCTTAGTATGTGTCCTACCAACCTATCTCTTCTCTTCATTTGCAGTCGCCAGAAACATCTCTCCTCTCCCAATCGGCTTAATACCTCTTCATTTGTAACCCTATCTACCTATCTGATCTTCATCATTCTCCTGCATGGGCCGATAACCTACATGATAGGCCCCTTAAAACAACAATTATCATCATCATTCTCCTGCAACACCACATTGCAAACACTTCAATTCTCCTTTTCTCTGCTGCACCAATAGTCAAAGTTTCACTTCCATAGAGCGCCACGCTCCAGACAAAGGCTTTCAAAAACGACTTCCTAATACCTAAATCTATATTCGATGTCAGCAGATTCCTTTTCTGTAGAAATGCTTTCCTTGCCTGAGCCAACCTACTTTTTATATCCTCTTTGCTTCGTCCATCACTGGTAATTTTGCTTCCTAAGTAACAGAAGTCTCCTACTTCCTTTAGCCTTTCACCTGCCAATTTCATGTCAATAGAGGTTTCTGATTCATTTCGGCTGCATTCCAATATTTTTGTTTTACATTTATTAATTTTCATCATGAAGTTGTTCCTCAAGACGTAGTCCAAATGTCTTGCTCTCGTTAAACAAACTGTAGAAGAGTCTCGATGATATATGAACCACTTGGCTTCATCCTGATCTTTAGCCATATGCATTGGATCCCAGATGATCTGTTTGAAAGTCTCAATAATATATGAGCAACTTGGCTTCATCCTGTTCTTTAGTCAGATCCATTGGATCCCAGGTGATCTGTTTGAGAGCAGTGGTGGTATCGTATATAGTAAAGGCACTAGCAAGTGTGCCTTTATAACCTACAGTGTGTATAGTACAGTGTATAATATGATACTTCTACAGTACATAGAGGAGTAACACCTCTTTAAAAAAAACCTTGCTCCAGCTGGCCCGGCTGGTAGTACCTTGTTAGTGTCCCTTGCCAGGGTTACGGTGAAGTCCTCAACGGTACCTGCAGTGGAAGAGGTGCACTCTCGCACAGTGTGGTTGGCGGAAGGGGCAGCCTATTGCTCAGGTTTAATAGAGCAAACTATTGTCCATAGTTATGATGGGCAGAGTTTGGCCCAACGGCAAAATGAGCGGAGGAGGAGGCAGTCACTCTCATGGCTCCCAACGGTCATAGAGGTGGAAGAGGTCAGGCCAGACTGACTGACTGTAAAGGCGCACCTCAGTAGTACTTGAGTATGCGGCAGTTCGTTGCAGTCTCTGTGTTTGGTCCTGCATGTCTCATTCTGTGTGAGCCTCAGGATAAGGCTCAGAGATTATAGTGTGTGGATCTCGTCCTGGCAAGCTGAGATCCACCCTAAACAAATTCACGCCAGTGGCACTTCTTCCTTACGTCACTTATTTTCAAAGTCCAACGGCGATGGGATATGGATGGTGGGGGAAGATTATGGGTGTAACTGGAAGCCCCTAGTTCGGACCTGCATGTTGGCAGCAGATGTGTGATGGTCGTCTTCCGCAGACTCTGTGACTACTCAGGAATTCGGTCCTACATCTGTGTTTGGGCAGGCCTATTTAGGATCACCGCTGCCCACCCCACATGGGGAAGGCCCTAGAAAAGTTGGGCTAAACATCGGAAGTCACAATCTTGGTCCGGCTGAGCAACCGCACTCAGCAGGTCACCCCTCATGCGGTCGAAACTCAAAAACAGTAAAGAATCACAAATTGATTATTGGATCATGGAACATCAGAACTTTGCTTGGTATGGACAATAACGTTACACCTGAGAGAATCCTTGAGTTATCAAGACTCAACGTTGACATTGCTGCTCTCAGTGAAACTAGGCTGTCTTCTGAAGGCAAGATTACTGAATCTGGAACAGGATATACCATCTTCTGGAAAGGAAAGGAGGAGGGTGAATGTCGTATTCATGGTGTGGGCTTCGCTGTGAAGACCAAACTGGTAAATTATCACCAACATACGCCCATTGCAATCAGCGAAAGGCTCATGACTCTCCGCATACCACTCTTAGGAGGTTCCATTATGACGCTCATCTCTGCCTATGATGATGAGGTAAAGGCTCAATTCTATGATCAGCTAAGTGAAATCATCTCCAGGGTACGATCTGCCGATAAACTCTTGCTCCTCCGTGTTTTCAATGCCAGAGTTGGGAAAGATCACAGGCTATGGAATCATGTGATGGGCAAACAGGGACTTGGAAAATGTAATCCCAATGGACTATTGCTTCTTGGTCTTTGTGCAGAACACGAACTCTTCATTACCAACACGCAGTTCCGGCTATCTAACCGCTTCAAAACCACGTGGATGCATCCTCTTTCCAAACTTGGGCACATTCTTGATTATATCATTACCCGGCAATGTGATAAGAAGGACACTCTTATTACCAGAACAGCAAGGAATATAGACGAGTGTTGGACAGATCATAAACTTCTTATATGTAAGCTCAGAATATCCATCAGACCTAAACCACCTAGGAACATCGAAAATTTGTCACACAGTCAGCTGAGGAAACCATTGGTTTTATAGTGCGGAAAAGACAAGACTGGTTAGATGACAACAATTAAGAAATTCTGTCTCTCATCAATGCCAAAAGAAATGCCTATCTTGCCCATCTTCAAGACCCAACTTCCAGCACAAAGAGAGATAAACTACTGCAACTCAAGGGTCAATGTCAGACGCAGATAAAGCAGATTAAAAATACTTGGTGGCAACAGAAGGCTCAGGAACTGCAAAGACTATCGGATGCTCGAAAATTGAGGAACTTCTATGCAGTACTCAAGGAAATATATGGACGATCTCGCTCATCATCGGGTACACTGAAAAGCACTGATAGTCAAGAAATCTTCGAACGCTGGAAGGAGCACTTCTCCAAACTCCTATATCGTCCATCAGCAGCTGCTGAAGACTTCCTTTGTGATGTGCCGCAACAACCTGAACTACTGTGGTTGGCAGTACCTCATACTTATCATGAATTCAATGCAGCTCTTACCCAATTGAAACCCAGAAAGGCACCTGGCCCAGATAACATCCCTCTGGAACTAATTCAAGTCGGAGATCATTCCCTCAAAACAAGGATTTTCACCCTTATCCTCAGAATATGGGAATCAAGAAAGGTACCTGGAGACCTAAATAATGCCACTATCATCACTATCTTTAAGAAGGGTGATCGCAGTGTTTGTGGCAACTACCGTGGTATATCACTGCTATCAATTGTGGGGAAGATTCTTGCAAGAATTCTATTTTACCGCCTCAAGGTTATCTCTGAGAAGATCCTCCCAGAGTCACAATGCGGATTTCGAGCTTCCAGGAGCACAATTGACTTGATTTTCTGTGTGAGACAGCTACAAGAAAACTGTAGAGAACAACAGAATCCACTCTTCTTAGTCCTTTATGACTTGGAAAAGGCATTTGATTCGGTTCCAAGACCAGCCATGTGGGCGGTGCTGAAGCGGTTTGGTTGCCCTCAGCGTTTTGTAGATCTAATCAAGACTCTCCATGATGGCATGACAGGTCAGGTTTGCCATCAGAATAAGATGTCCGATGAATTTCCTATTACCCATGGACTGAAACAGGGATGTGTACTGGCTCCAACGCTTTTTGCGCTGTACTTGGCTGCAATGCTTTATGTATCACCCATAAACACCCCAGGTGTGGAGGTCAAGTATCGTTTTGATGGAGGGTTTTTCAACCTAACTAGTCTCCGCTCCTTGAGGAAAACTCAGGTCACTAATGTTACTAATATGTTGTATGCAGATGATGCTGCGTCACCAACTCTCACACCAGAAGAGCTGCAAGAGTCAGTTAATTGTTACAAAAGTGCATGTGATCGCTTTGGTCTTACCATAAATGCTAATAAGACTAAAGTCTTGGCACGACCTTCACCAGGCACACCTCTTCCTCAGTTCAATATCTCCATCTCAAATTTTCATTAGAACAGGTAGACCACTTCTCGTACCTGGGCAGTACCATTTCTGTGAGCTGTACCTGTGAGCAGGATGTGGATAAGGGAATTGGTGCATCCCATGCAGCATATGGACGATTAGCGCACCTGGTCTTCACAAATAAAGATCTGTCCATGAGTACAAAGCTTATGGTGTACAAAGCAGTAGTCATTTCTACATTGTTGTATGGCTGTGAAACGTGGACTCTTTACTGACGTGATCTGAGGAAGCTTGAGCGCTTCCACCTACAAAAACTTCGATCAATCCTGAGGATTAAATGGGAAGACCGCATTACCAATATTGCTGTTCTTGAAAAGGCTCAAATCAACAGCATCGAATCATCCATAATAGGTCACCAATTTAAATGGTTTGGTCATGTCCATCGGATGGATGATGTGACATTACCTCGTCAATTGCTACATGGTGAGCTATGCTACGGCGCCAGACCTCATGGTGGTCCTAAGAGGTGCTACAAGGACCAATTTAAGCAGACCCTGAAATTGACAGATCTTGATTCACAAACCTGGGACTTGCTGGCTGAAGACCGCTCAACTTGGCGTCGTACCATCTCTGACACTGTAAAAACGTTTGAAAGAGATCGACGCACACATGAAGAGGCCAAGCGTCAAGCTAGGAAACTTCGAGCAGCCCAACCACGTCCTCCTCCAGCAATACTATGTGACTTGTGTGGACGCTTGTTCCATGCTAGGATTGGACTCTTTAGTCACCGTAAACACATCCATAAACTGGACTGAAGGAAGAAGATTTATACTTGGATTCGAGTTAAAGCCGATGATGATGATGATGATGATGATGAAGTTTGAGAGCCTCAATAATATATGAGCAACTTGGCTTCATCCTGATCTGAAGCAAGATCCATTGGATCCCAGATGATCTGTTACAGATTCTCAGTAATACAGTATATGGGCCACTTGGCTTCATCCTGATCTGAAGCAAGATCCATTGGGTCACATATGATCTGTTTGAGAGTCTCAATAATATATAAGCAACTTGGCTTCATTTGATCTGAAGCAAGATCCATTGGATCGCAGATGATCTGTTTAAGTCTCAATAATATATGAGCAACTTGGCTTCATCCTGATCTGAAGCAAGATCCATTGGATCCCAGATGATCTGTTTGAGAGTCTCAATAATATATGAGCAACATGGCTTCATCCTGATCTGAAGCAAGATCCATTGGATCCCAGATGATCTGTTTCAGAGTCCCAATAATATATGAGCCACTTGGTTTCATCCTGATCTGAAGCAAGATCCATTGGATCCCAGATGACCTGTTTAAGTCTCAATAATATATGAGCTACCTGGCTCCATCCTAACCTTTAGCAAGATACATTGGATCCCAGATGATCTGTTTCGTATATGAGCCACTTGGCTTCACCCTGATCTGAAGCAAGATCCATTGGATCCCAGATAGTCTGTTTGAGTCACAATAATATATGACCTACTTGGCTTCATCCTGATCAGAAGCAAGATCCATTGGATATCAGATGGTCTGTTTAAGTCTCAATAATATATGACCTGCTTGGCTCCACCCTAACCTTTAGCAAGATCCATTGGATCCCAGATGGACTGTTTGAGTCTCAATAATATATGAGCTACCTGCCTCCATCCTAACCTTTAGCAAGATCTATTGGATCCTAGATGGTCTGTTTGAGTCCCAATAATATATGAGCTACCTGGCTCCATCCTATCCTTTAGCAAGATCTATTGGATCTCAGATGGTCTGTTTGAGTCTCAATATTATATGAGCAACTAGGCTTCATCCTAACCTTTAGCAAGATCCATTGGATCTCAGACGGTTCGTTTGAGTCTCAATAATATATGAGCAACTTGGCTTCATCCTGATCTTTAGCAAGATCCATTGGATCTCAGATGGTTTGTTTGAGTCTCAATAATATATGAGCAACTTGGCTTCATCCTAACCTTTAGCAAGATCCATTGGATCCTAGATGATTTGTTTGAGTCTCAATAATATATGAGCTACCTGGCTCCATCCTAACCTTTAGCAAGATCTATTGGATCCTAGATGGTCTGTTTGAGTCTCAATAATATATGAGCAACTTGGCTTCATCCTGATCTTTAGCAAGATCCATTGGATCCTAGATGGTCTGTTTGAGTCTCAATTATATATGAGCTACCTGGCTCCATCCTATCCTTTAGCAAGATTTATTGGATCTCAGATGGTCTGTTTGAGTCTCAATATTATATGAGCAACTTGGCTTCATCCTAACCTTTAGCAAGATCCATTGGATCTCAGACGGTTCGTTTGAGTCTCAATAATATATGAGCAACTTGGCTTCATCCTGATCTTTAGCAAGATCCATTGGATCTCAGATGGTTTGTTTGAGTCTCAATATTATATGAGCAACTTGGCTTCATCCTGATCTTTAGCAAGAACCATTGGATCCTAGATGGTCTGTTTGAGTCTCAATAATATATGAGCTACCTGGCTCCATCCTAACTTTTAGCAAGATCTATTGGATCCTAGATGGTCTGTTTGAGTCTCAAAAATATATGAGCAACTAGGCTTCATCCTGATCTTTAGCAAGATCCATTGGATCCTAGATGTTCTGTTTGAGTCTCAATAATATATGAGCAACTTGGCTTCATCCTGATCTTTAGCAAGATCCATTGGATCTCAGATGGTTTGTTTGAGTCTCAATAATATATGAGCAACTTGGCTTCATCCTGATCTTTAGCAAGATCCATTGGATCTCAGATGGTTTGTTTGAGTCTCAATATTATATGAGCAACTTAGCTTCATCCTGATCATTAGCAAGAACCATTGGATCCTAGATGGTCTGTTTGAGTCTCAATAATATATGAGCTACCTGGCTCCATCCTAACTTTTAGCAAGATCAATTGGATCCTAGATGGTCTGTTTGAGTCTCAAAAATATATGAGCAACTTGGCTTCATCCTGATCTTTAGCAAGATCCATTGGATCCCAGATGATCTGTTTAAGTCTCAATAATATATGAGCAACTTGGCTTCATCCTGATCTGAAGCAAGATCCATTGGATCCCAGATGGTCTGTTTAAGTCTCAATAATATATGAGCTACCTGGCTTCATCCTAAACTTTAGCAAGATCTATTGGATCCCCGATGATCTGTTTAAGTCTCAATAATAAATGAGCAACTTGGCTTCATCCTGATCTTAAGCAAGATCCATTGGATCCCGGACTGTCTGCTGAGTCTCAATGAGCTACCTGGCTCCATTCTAACGTTTAGCAAGATCTATTGGATCCTAGATGATCTGTTTAAGTCTCAATAATATATGAGCAGCTTGACTTCATCCTGACCTTTAGCAAGATCTATTGGATCCCAGTTGATCTGTTGTTAATTCATTTGAGGGACTTGGGACATCTTCGTCATCAGCTTCATGTAGTTGGGTGTGTGTTGAACTTGCCTGATAACTTGTACTGATGTGATGAGTGTAGTAGTGGGTGTAACTGTATTAGGGACGGGGATGAGGTAGGGACTCCGGGGCTTGAAATAAGGTACTATCCCGGCATTTGCCTGGAGGGAGTGTGGTATAAGCGGGGATAAACCACTTATTATAACCATTCTCATAGCCGGGAATCGAACCACCGCACCGATCTGCGGACTTGCTGCAGCTGTTCTCGCCACCGCGGTGCATGATTAAACAAGCACGGCTACGAGTGGGATAGTCCGAGATGATCTGTATAAAAATCTTAATAGGCCTAATATATGTATCACTTGACTTGATCCTGTTTCTTTCATTAGGGTTTGTGAAACTACCTGTGAGTTTTATGCACATAGTTTCACAAACCCTTATTAAACCAACTAACCTTAGATAACGAGATTCAAACTGCGAATCGTAATATAATCATCAACCAGACCCATTACACTATGTATAATAATTAGCCCACAGTGATGATGTTTGTAGGCTATATAAATTAACCTCAACCCAGTGATCTGGATCTGATGCTGACCGCTTGACGGTCAAAACGCGTGATCCTAAATTGCCCCATTATAATAGTGATCATAACTAATACATGTGATTTTTTTCAGGAGTGTTATTTACTTACATTGTAGTCCCGCCCAGTCCTTGGGCGATTGGCTGCGTAGCTCAGCGATAACGTTCTCGCCTGCTGATCCCAAGATATCCGGATTGAATCCCGGCGCAATCAGTTGGCATTTGAGTGTGCGCAAATGCGAAGGAACCGTGTTAGTAGATTTACTGGTACGTTAAAGAATCCCTTTGGGGCAAAATTCTGGCAACCCGGCGTCTTTAAAAGCCGCAGAAGTTAAAAGGGACGTAAAACCTATAACATTATTTACTACAGTTATTGGGCAAATTTGTGTTGATCGTCTGAAGAGTCATAACTAACCGTTCAAATGCAATAAGTTTTATCCTAGTGTCAGATGATTTTGATAACATTTTCTGACGTCCCGTAGTATTTAAGTTATTTTAAATATTGCATTCTTAACAGCAGCCGACAACTCCTAAATGCTAGAGTAAAATGTGAGTTCTTCTCAGATAAGGGTATTGTTTTTCACCTATCAGCCATGTGTTGCGTTTAAGCTTGCAGTGGCAGCCGCAGAGGAAAGTCCCCCGCGTGGGTGTGCTGCCGTGCAGGCAGTGCCTTTGCCCACGTTTGTCTTCACTAGTAATGAAGGATCCACGGGAAGAAGGGGAAATGTGAAATAATGAAAAATGTTCAGAAAACGAGTTTTAAAGTTTAATTACTTATATTACTACGCGTCAACTTGAAACGTCATTTTCTCACGACCCTCATTGTTCTTAGCCAGACACAATGTGCCTTCAATACGTCGCAAAGAGGCCTACCAGATCACGCTCATATCTCAATTCTACATTTTGAGTGATATTCCCCTTTCTTCCCGTGGACCCTTCAAATGTAAGTTAGATTCTCTGTAATTCGCTGTCTAGATAATTATATTTGAGAGGCGTGATGGCACAGCGGTCAAGATGCTTGCTTCCCACAAGGCGGACTGGGTTCGATTCCCAGTTAATGCCTGTGGGATTTTTTATTGAAGAATCACGTCCGGTGTTCGGATTCCTCATGAAAAGTAGATCGCGTAGCTTATGATCGCGAGAATACCTATAGCTATAATTACATTATATTTGTCTCATTTCTTTTCAGGTGAGCAAGAAGGATACAGTCGTCAAAAATATTGTGAACGAATCCGATGATGACATCGATGAATCTTCAATCCCACAACCATTTGCCAGTGTTAACGTGGTGGAACGTGTTGACACTGTCAACGTGGAGCCACTAATTGCGATTAAGTCTTCCAGTACCGAGGAGTCGGACTCGGGCATCAGGACTCTGAAGAGGAAGAGGCGGGAGGGCAGGAGGAGAAATCATGAGCTAGCCAACTCGCCCACCCTCAACACTGACATGACCAGACTGGAGAATATGTTCAACGCTGTGTATGGTAGTGAAGAAAATGAGTTTGACTTGTTTGGTAGAAGCCTTGCTACTCAGCTAAAGCGTATGAAATTAGCTGATGCCTTGCGACTACAGTTGAAAGTACAAACACTGGTAACGGAAGAGCGTTTGAAACATCTTGCTACTTGACGGCGAGTTCCAATATCATGGACGATTACGTTGTATGATCAGGGAAGAATTCAGTAGTCTTTCTGAGGCAGGAAAATAACTTTTCTAAAGAGCACATTGTTGTTGTTGACAGTGACGTCATGAGAGGGGCTACAGGTGTAGTCGGCCACCATTTTGGGTCTTTCGCGAACACTAGACGATTGGTCAAACATCTGTCACTTGTCACCACATGCAAGATTATCTGCGCGCGTGCTTTCATTGTAGGATTTGCTTTTAAGCGTATGGTTAACGTAATCTGGAAAAAGCTCCATTCATGTCTTCATACCACTAACCGTATCTATCAGTGCCATGAGGCACTAGCAAGAACCTGATTTCACGAGATGATTAGGTTTGAATCCCATTAACGACGATCTCATGGTTTCCCACCCCTAATGTGTCTTTTCAATAGACTACGGTCGCTTCCTTTGCTATATCTTGTCGGTCCGGGTCAATTGTGGAGGCTTAGGCCATCGTGAAACGTCCCTGGTTCAATTCCTGCGAACGGCTAATATAATATGCAATTACTGACTTAAGTCATGTTCTTCAGAACGGCTTTCGGGTTGTTAGGCTGCGTTAAACGTTTCCCCAACAAGTACAGCTGGCATTTGTTCTCAATGGTTGGAAGTGCCGCTTGCCGGAGGTTTATATTGGAATGTTCACTCGAATTTATGCGAAATGTGAGCGGATTCTGGTGATTTCTGGGTGAAAGTTTTCTTGTTTCAAATCTTTGAAAATGCGAGTCGTACTCAAGAAACGTTTAACTCTGCCTGACATCCCTAAAACCATTCTGAGGATTATTCAGCCGGCTGTGGAAGCTTAAATCAGTATATTAAGTCATGTTCTTTAAACAGAAATACAACTCAGATGCTTGTATTTGTATCCCTACTTATTGTTGCTGTGTGGAACAGCAGGGATGTGGAGATATATGACTTGGGGAACAGCAGGAAAGTGGGGATATATGACGTGGGGAACAGCAGGAAAGTGGAGAGGTATAACGTGAGAGGACAGCATGAAAGTGGAGAGAGATAACGTGGAGAAGAGCAGGAAAGTGGAGAGATGTGACGTGGGGAAGAGCAGCAGAGTGGGGATATATGACGTGGGGAACAGCAGGAAAGTGGGGAGATATAACGTGGGGAACAACAGGAAAGTGGAGAGAGATAACTTGGGGAAGAGCAGGAAAGTGGAGAGAGATAACGTGGGGAAGAGCAGGAAAGTGGAGAGATATAACGTGGGGAACAGCAGTTGAAGAGGCGAGATATAACGTTAACCTAGAACCAAAATGGCTGGCGAATGCACCTTGTCCTTATGGAGCCGTAAGAGGGACATCGTCTGTGGGCAGGGTGTGAGTTAGCTGGGATAGTGGAGGTATGAACTCAAGATGAGAATCATTAAGACTTCAGTATTATCCACCCTACTATTTGGAGCTGTGAGTAGACGAGGGTGGGTATGACGATCAGCTCCTGACGCAACCCATAGTACTCCAACTAGATCAGCTGTGAGGATGATGATGATGATAATCATGATGTGTGTTCGTTGAGTATGAGGCCCTAGTAACGTACATCTTTGCTCAATAGCTTGCTAGTCGGTACCGCATTCTGCGAAGAAATTAATACAATGAAACGGCGTGCTCTGGAATTATTTTGGGCTCCATATCCACATTTACGGAGAGCGTGCAACTTTGAATATAATACTCTAAAAAGGCCTATACAATAACACATATTATGTGTTATTGTATAGGCCTTTTTAGAGTATTTTTTGGCTTTCGGAATTTTATGACCATGCAGAGGGCTGCATTTGCATTTTTCACAAAGTTGATGAGAAGCTACTTGTTGTAATTCTCAAATTTTGTTACCAATGTGCTCTGTTGGTTCGATATAAGCCTACTGTTAATAAAGAACATAGTGAAATAACCTACACTTATAATTTAGAACAACACATACATCCAGCTCAATTTCTCAGGCTCATACCCTGTCGGCTTGTCGGCTTATGGTGAGGACCTTACTTTATTGTCGACTTCGAGAGAAAATGAAGCTGTAAGGTTTCTGCGCGGTGTGGTGTATATGCAGTTTCAACGCGAGTTTCCTTCACCAGGGAGTCTGCGCGTCTGGAGAGCATCCTCAGTATCCTGTGTTCAAATCCCCTTAAACGGTAAATTCTTCAACTTTCATTAGGTGAAAGTTGCAGTGCATTTACATTGCCCGTGTAATTTAGAAGCAACGGAAGCAATGAAAAGTACAATATTTATGAAGAATAAACGGAAATGATAACTGAAGGTGAATGTTAGAATGCTATGCAATCTTCCTGATATAAGAATTTCGTCGATTCTCTTCATGAAAACGTGAACGATGAAAATTATTTTCTTATTCCCTTGACTGGAATAGTCAAACGTACCGTATAAGAGAATCCAGCTATGCAAGGAAGCAAGTCTGTAGACGCAACCTTGTGCATGCCAACGCACTAAACGCTCTCTTGCTCTGCTATAGGTTATATCAGGTAGAACGCATTCTGGTCGTGATCTTCTGGAAACACTTCATAAACAGTCATTCTTCAGGACATGTCAGCCCATGTGATAAGAATTGTATGTACAGTAATGTATGCTAAGATGATTAGGGGAAGGTACCCCATTATCGGACGGAACTCAATATCGGACAGTGTCAGTTTATGATGTTCAGCACAATATTGCGGGAACTTTTGTGACGGTAGTACTGACCCTTCACGAGGTAAGTCGGAGGGTGACCTTTGTGTGTCCGTGAACAAAGAAGTGAGCACGTGGAGAGAGGCTCTCTCTTTTGTGACTGTTTCTCGCTGCACGAAGATAATTTTGTGAACCTGTTCTGCACCTTATTACTGGTAAGTGAAATATTTTAAGGGTTGTTCATTGTTAACCACATATTAATGAAAAAAAATTGGATGATGGCATAGCTTTTGCTTAAATGTGTTACGTATGATGACCCGTTCAAGTTTTACGTGTTGGGCACCCAATATCAGACATGCTTCCTTCCAGCACACAGTATCGGACAAGCGTACCGAAGGTTTCCTGCCAATTCTTACAATACCTTCGTTTGTTTCAGACAAATATGGGGAAAAGAGAAGAAGCTGGGTGACGGAAAACATGAAATTAGCAATTGATGAAGATAGTGGGGATACAATGAGCATTAGGAAAGCAAGTGAGCAGTTCTGTGTCCCTAAAAGTACATTAGTTGACAGATTGAAATTAATTTCTTCAGGGAAAGAGGCACAAATGAAACCTGCAATGGGTGCATTTAATGGCACGTTTTCTGATGAGCAAGACGCCCATTTAAACATGTTTAGAACATTTTTAGAACTGAATTTATGTCACAATTATGTAATAATTTAATTTCTATGCTAAGATTTGGAAATCCTTTCCCTTAATTTATTATATTATGTACAAAGCACATGAATTTACAAGTCTTTGGCGTAATTGGCGAAAAAAGCAAGGCAGACACTGACTTTTGATTGCGAAACAACCGACTGCATGATTTCTGGTGAAATTTTCAGTGAAGACTGGATCCAGTGTAACATATGCGAAGGTTGGGCCCATGAAAACTGTGCCAGCCTTGGAGGGAAACTTCCTTAATATCAATGTGACATATGTGTTAAAAAGTAATGTGGATATACTGTACATACATTAGTATAATAATAGAATAATCTTACAATATTGAGACTGTCCGATACTGTGTGTCTTGTTTTTAAATTGTGAAAAATATGTGATTTATAAATGTCTCAAATTCTTTGATATCAGTATATAATGTAGAAGGATGATTTGCTACAATGAAACAATCAAATTAAGTTTTCAAAAATAATTTTTAATTTTAATTTGACCCTTTCCTTAAGCCATTATACAATAAGAAGCCTAAATGTCCGATACTGGGGTATCTTCTGCGTTCTACTGGACGTAAATTGAACTGCATATGGAGTTAAACTCTCAAGATATTCACCACCTCCCTTTGCCGTTGAGAGATCAATAATGACATAAATCAAGGTGAAACATTGCAGCTTAATTTCAAAATCACCTCTGTGACGAAGATCCACCCCATATTGAGGTGGTAGTGGGCCAGATGTGAGCTCAAGAATTGTCAATAACACGTCAGAACAACAAAAATGATTATTATGTTATTGTTTTTCTTCACTGTTAGTGAAAACGAATTCTTATGAAAGTCAATTTGATAATTGATATTCATCAACTTATTTCCCTTTTCTTTTCTTTATGTTTAAATCCCCTTTTATTGTTGATAGTTAATTTTAAAGGATTAACACCAAGGACATCAGCCCATGTTTGTATACTGTGTTTATTATTATTATTATTATTTATTTACCAAAAATTGTGCCAACAATTTATGGACGGTGGATAGAGAAAGGGCAAGCCCCACATACACCGCAGTGTCTCCATCTCCGTTCATTAAATCTATACAAATCTGATATGTTACATATATACAATTTACAACTTTACATTGCTATAAACACATAATCTGCTGTACATGACGTCTATATCATACAATGCTTAAATAAAAGTGGAGATACACGCACACACACACATACATATACACGCTCACGCACGCACACATGCATGTTCACACACACGCACACACACCTACCGTTTATACATACATACATACATACATACATACATACATACACGCACGCATACACTCCCACTCAAACACAAAATTACATTATATATGAATTCAATTTACATGGGGATTTAGTCCCTTTAGAGCCTTCACTTTGCGGCAAAATTGTCGTTTGTGGCGTAAAAAACACGGACATCACTCCGACTGTATATCACAACAATTTATAGTGGCAAAGGTCAAAGTGCTGGTAGAACTCACAGACTGTTAGAATCCTCATTTGGTTTGCATTCACCAGTGTTCATAGGAGTCGAGTCATGCCGATAAGGAGCCTCCGGGACCGGGATGAACGCATCTAAAGATGGTGGTGCAGCATATGGATAGAACATGAACTTCCCGGTTCTTTAATATCTATTTTACGTAAAACGTGCAATAAATTAATCCCAATCACAATACAAATTGCCGTAATTGTATTTTTGGAAATTCATTAACTACCGGTACTGCATATGTACATTGTTCATGGGAAGGATTTGGCACAATTCGTGGTGATATGTGTCGCAAAAACACAAAAACATTAAGTATTCCTATTTCTCACATATACTGTACATGCTTCTGTTAAATTTAAGACTTACTTCTGAAAGCAGTCTTGTTGAGGGTGAAGTTCTCAATCCTACACGTAGAACGCTATAAATAGCGGTTAAGAAAAAGAAAGAAAATAAACCCAATACATAACTCCTTAATATTATGTAATTTCGTTGCACTTAATAATAATAAAAAAATCCTCTAATACGCATTAATTTTGTGAACAGTTTGTATCTCTTTTACATTTTTCATAAACTAATTAATTGTGTGCTAATTGTAGATATAGAGATTACTCAAGGTTGGATAAATAGACTAATATTCCCTTACAATATGCAAGAAATCTACATAAAGAGAACAAAGAAATGGATATAAATCAAAGTATTCCCTTAATATCTGTTTAAGAACTCTCGTGTAAATTTAAACATGTCACCACGTGAACGGAGAAATTTTGCTCACTCTATTCAGCCACGTGGGATGATGTATATCCATGCATCTTGAACTACTTAAGGTCTATATGCTACACCAACATCTTCAAATTCTATTTTTCCGGAGATATGTCTATATTGGTCTCTATGTTATCCTTATCGGCACGACTGAACACATGATTCTATAGACTATATAGACTTCTATGATCACTTTGATACGCAGACCTGTACCCGTCACTGATGCGACTGGCCTTCCATGAGGACAGAATCTCCCGGCTAGCATCAGGCGGAGGGATGTCCGTACATTTCACGTCACTGGCACAGTTTACAGATACCAATTTTGATATACTGTATTTTTAAGGTACTTCCCGTAGATAATCGAAGCTAAAATTTAGCATGCAGATTTCAATTGACAAATACTGTGCGTGGAAAAAAAAAAGAACGAGATGGTGTTTCGATACGAGCTCGTTGATAATTCCTTCGGGAAGTTTTCCAAAATTGTAATGCAATATCATTTATTAAAGCTCGAGTTAACATCTTTAATTAGCACACAATGAATTAGTTTATGAAAACCTTAATTGAAAAGCGATACATACTGGTACAAACCATCTATAAACTCGGCTGTGATTCACGTCGGAACTGGAGATACAGGTGCCGACTGATAGAATTTAATTAAGTATTTCGTGAATTGACGAACAGTACTGCTCGGGTACAAGCTTCATGAACCAGAGAGGAATGTGGATCGCGGATTATGAGGGTTCCCGGTCCGTTCGTAGTAACAGAACCAAATACATTGGTCGGTGACTCTCTCACTCATTCGCAACGCCACAGTGGTTTGAGCATCAGCCCTTTGTTATCAGTATTGGAATGGATATGCATTCCAGATAACAGAGCGGGCTGTTGAGAGGCCCTTCACTCCCCGCCTGCCACTTCAACTCACCCCGCAAGTTCACAGAGCTTGGACCCGAGCAGTATATGGCCCTTGTCCCTATTACGATAGCATTAATGTTATGGAATGTAATATCGGGTTTGACACAGCTGACAAAGCATTCCCTACAATTAGCTGGCTAGGCTAAATTACAGTGCCGTATTGAAATACTCGAGGTCGGGGTACGATTGGTGGTATTATATCCACCATCACAAGCGTATTGTTGTATTCCCGGCAGGGATATAGTTTATCTCTTTGTTCTAACGGGCCTATCATCAAAGTTATAAGCTCGCTTACAAGAATGGGTTTCATAAAGCAGGAAAAGTATAGTTCTAGTAATGCATGCAGATCTTACCGACAACATTGGGTCGTATATCGAAGATTGTGGTACGAAACAGCAAAAAACAGAACAGTGAATGATATTTTGACAGAAGCCACGGACAGGATACATACTGAAAAATTTTCATTATTACGATCGATGGCAACCGTTTAGAATGTACCTATTTCTACGAAAGAAACTAGTACATAAAACATTGTCTTTTAACGCAATAAGGACGATTAAGCTATTATTGAAGTGTTTTAATTCAGACAACAGAGATACATAACCCAGAAATCTGAATTTAAAAAATAATTCATTCTCTAATAAATGGTATATCTGAATATTTCTTATTTTATAATTTGTTAGGTCAATAATAATAATATAATATAACAAGTAGTTCCGTGAAGAACTTAACAGCCTATTTTCATATATCCTACTTAAGTTAACTGCCTCTATCAACATACAAAATTTCAGTTTGATTGTTGTAGGCCTAATAGATTCGTAGATATTGAGAACCGTCGGATGGTCGCCATGTTGGATTTTTATGTATGTAGGCCATAAGTTATGTACTTTTAGATGAAGTTTATTGCGTAGGTTTATTATTCAAACTTCAATCGCATAATTAGGACACGCGAAATATAAACGAAATTTTAAAATTTCGCACAATCGCCATTTTGAGGTTAAGAAAATATTGCAATAAATTAGATGTCAGTGGATAAAAATGTGTATAAGTATTTACCGTACCAAGTTTCACTGCGCTCAGATAGTTAAGTTAAATCGCGAGAAACGCCCATTTAAATATTTAAATTTCGCGTCGCCGCCATGTTGTATTTGTGCTGACCAGATTATTGAAATTTCCATAGGTGATCTTATGTTAATAGCTTTTATCAGCATACAAAATTTCAGTTTGATTGCTGTCATAGATTAGTAGATATTGAAAACCGTATAAATATTTCGGATGGTCACCATGTTGGATTTTTATATATGTAGGCCATAGTGTTATATACTATTAGAGGACGATTATTGCGTAGGTTGATTATTCAAACATTGACTTCGATCGCATGATTAGGACACAAGAAATAAAAACTTAATTAGAAAATTTCGCACAGCCACCATTTTGAGGTTACGTAAACAATTGAACTAAATTAGATGTCAGTGCATTACAATGTGTGTAAACATTTGCTGTACTAAGTTTCACTGCGCTTGGAGGGTTTAATCGCGAGAAACGCCTATTTAATTGTTTCGAATTCGCTTGGTCGGCATGTTCGTTTTGTGCTATACAGGTTTCTGAAAGTTACATAGGTGAACTTCTAGTAGTGACCTATATCACCGTACATAATTTCAGGGTGATATCAGTGGTAGTTTCGGAGACACAGAATGCCGGTGAAATATTTCATACAGCCGCCATGTTGGATTGGTGAGACGTATTCAGATTTGAAGGGCACGGTCGGGGTCGGACAAAATAGTACTATGTCCTTACCGGGTTTCATTGAAATCGCTCCAGCCGTTTAGATATTATAATAGGGGGGGGGGCACACACGTACGCACACACACACACACACACGCGGACAAGCGGGTGATCTCATAAGCTTATTTTTTTCATTAATGAAAATTGGCTAAAGATGAGTGTTACATGGTCGTTTGACTGTCTGTATGTATTGTGCCCTAATACGACGGAAAGGATGATGGCGTGATTTGAATTGAGCGCGCTGAGGCGACACCAAGGTCGCGACAAGCTGTTGGCTCGCCATGTTTTGAAACAGGCGCGTGGTCTGAGTACCGCTAGGGAATGACGGCGCACAATATACTTGTTTGTATTTAGATAAGGAAGAGGAAGGCACCAGCACTTCGGAATTCTATTTGGTATTATTCTCCCGTTTAATTTACTAAGTTTCAATTGATCTAAATAACCTTCTAGCTTGTTCCATGGTGGGAACCAATAGAAGTGAGATCGCATTACGTAGTGCAACTACAGCTATCGACCTTGTGGCAGTATATAAACCGGCTCTCAGTAGACCAGGCTATCTGTCTGTGTTGATCAGCTGGTCAGCGGTGATCACCTGTTGTTACGCTGTTACATTACGCCGTGGTTATACTCCGTGAGGCTAGGCCTCTATAATAACATCTCTACGTTACTCTGCTAGTGGGTCGGAAGACTTAGTCTCATTTTCATACCAGTGCGTGGAAAGTAAAGTGCCGTTGTAATCGACGAACTTATTATTATTATTGTGTTTGTGAAAATTCATCATTATGGGAACACTGGAAGAACTAAATGTATGTGAATATGGGCTTGCTTTACGCAAGTGACTGATAATTGACTGTCTGTAAACTTCCACGTGGCGCTCAATATTTATAAACTGGAATTGTGACCAATTTGAACTAGAATTATGACAAAATGCGAAGTGATGGTGAGCGACCATAAGAGCTTATTTAATATCATGGAAATTTCGTGTTCGAATCAGATCAGGCATATTTGAGACATTCTATCAAGTGGAGATTATTATTACTATCCATCCCCATAAGATCTCCCAGATCTTAATTGTGACAGTCAGAATATTTGGATATTTAAAACTGTGGGCTACAATATCGGAATGCTGAGTGTGCGTTTGTGGAGGAGTTCGGAACGACCCCAAAGGATGGTGACGTCACTACCCCACTGTTCCAACATGACGGTCGGCTAGAGAGGCACTATGTGAGACGAGCAATACCAGGATTGCCGGATGGGGACCCGAAGCGATGCCTGTTATGGGCATATTTCTGTGGACGAGAAGGCAGCGTGAGGCAAAGGCTGGGATAGACTCTTTTCTACTGTGCAGCCATCACGGGTCCGTGGTGCCATGATTCGATCCGCACCGAGGGACAATCCACCGCCACAGAACATCGAAGGTAGAAGCCTTCCGACTTATGTAGATCTTATTCTTGGGCCATGAATTTCCATAATTTCCGCTAAATCTATTCACTTTCCTAGTCGTTATTAATCTTCGTTCTTTAATAGTTGGTTGCATACCATGCTAGACGAACACTTTGATTTGTTGCTTAGACTTGTAGGTGAGGTGGATCCTCAACATTTTCACTCTTCCTTATATAAATATAATCTGGGATGCCCTACCCCATTTGCATAAAAGGCAGCAGGATTATGACACACTGGCAGCATCTGCACTATTTTTTAATACCATAAAATATGTTATAATAATAATAATAATAAAAAAAATCTCTAAAAATTTATATTTGGAAGAACACTGAATTTTGATAAATAATAATGAATGTAATATTCCAAGAGGAAAATAATAGTTGATAAATATTATGAATTATGATCATAAACAAATTGTTAAATTGTTTAAAAGAATGGGATCTTATGATCTTCAGATATTATTGGACATTCTTGAAACGAAGCTTAATGATTCTGTTTCCATGTGGAAAAGTGTCAATGCACTTACAGTATGTGTTTTCTGAAGTTAGTTCAGGTAATTTGAGGTTTCAATCCTCTGATGAAATACACTACTGTAGGGTCATTGATTTGTTAACATTATAATGACGTCACGACAACTGTTCTGCCGATCCTTGTGACGGTTGGTGTAGAATTAATGTTCAGTGTTACATGTCCTCTAAATAAATCAGTGGACTTATGAGAATTATAACCAGCTATCACAGGCCGCATTAGGAGAAGCCTACAGTTATTATTATTACTATTTTCACGTTGAGATAAATAAATCTTTTAGTGCCAAGCTTATGCAATGCTGTGCTAAGTGCTTCTCTGAATTGTGTGTGTGTTACAATGCCACCATAATTTCGTCATAACTAAGTAGTGAAATGCGGATGTGAGATATCGTCAAGATTTTTGTAAATAATTATTGTAAATAATGTGAATGAATATAGGACAATATTATGAACTGAAACCAATTAAATTTGATTTGGGTATTTTTTCTGTGTCGTAAGTGATCATATAAGATTATGCAATCTCGCCTGTATAGGGTAAAATAATAATGTGTATTTTGAATTAAAAATAGTCAAACCCACGAACTATTACGAAGAGACTATGATTTTTCTGGATCTGAGATGCATAATCGAGAAGGGAAGTGTTTATTATTCTTATTGTTGCCATCAGGCAATGTCTTGTGAAATAAATTTTTGGTGAATTGGTTTTTATCTTAACATGTGTTCTCACTTTCTGTTGTGTTGTGAAGTCTTTCCTTATCCTTTACGGGAAGCATTGGTGCAGTGTGGAGTAATTACATAGCCCAGCCCAGGACGCCCTGAGATAAATCACGTGTGACACTGTGCTCATGTTGCCTCGCATGTGGTCGCCTGTCCATCCCAGGTGGACAGACGGGCACAGTATGTACCCAGGTATGTAGGGCCTATGCCCGTCTGCGCTCATATACCATTCATGCGATTGCGATGAAACTTTGGTGAGTTGTTCACACTCCAGCGAAGCGAGTCGTTTCAACAAATGAATGTTGGCGATTTAATTGTTTCAACAAATGAACATTGGTTAGTTATCGTGTGCATACCCGCGAAAGTTTCTCAATTAGTAAATTCATTTCACAATAGGCTCAATTAGTAAATTCATTTCACAATAGGTGGCGTGGGAGTCGTTTCAACAAATTAGTGTCGGCGCGCTAATCGCTTTAACAACTGAAATTTGGTGAGTTGTTGTGCACACTCTCGCGAAGGTTTCTGAATCAAGTTCGTTGGTTCCTCAGTTTAGGGACTGCGACAACGTGGTCATGTAGCCCCGTGTACTTTGGGTGTGTGTAGAGTGTGATAACCGGTGTTAATTGTATTGGCTGTATAAGTGTGTGTTATCTGTTTTTAATTCGAGCAAGGACTGCAGACATTCAATTTTGAAGTAGTTCATACTTTTGCTACAAAACGCCACCGTCAACGACAACTAGTCCTGAACTTGGTTGTTGGATGCCACCGTAGTCGGCTCCTGGCGACGAACGTCGGAACCTAAGAGCGTTAGTCAAATCTAACCTATAATTTAGCTCCACACAAGTGTAATTATTGGAAGGTTCTTTTACATGCCATAAATCTATGACATGGGACCGCCGGTTTTACCTCTGAATCAGTTAATCCAATTTACAAGATATGGCGTGTGAGTTGTTCAACAATGTGTGTTGGCGCGTGAATTGTTTCAATAAATGAAGTTTGGTTATTTGTCGTTTGCACGCCCGCGAAAGTTTCTGAATTAGTAAATCCGTTTCACAATAGGTGGCACGCGAGTTGCATCAACAAATGCACTTTGGTCAGCTGTTGTGCGAGCTCGCGAAGGTTTCTGATGTAACAAATCCCTTTTACAATAGGTGGCCCATAACTCGTGACAAAAATAAGTGCATTTCACACAGTTTAGCGGCAGTTTGTGTGTTTCCAATCGTTTACAGTGTCCTGTGCGACTCGCATTTGCGATGACCATCAACAAAGCACGGGAACAATCCGTACAAGTGTATGGACAACATTGGGAAAATCCACGTTTCTCACATGGGCAGCTGTTTGTGGCCTGCTCACACGTCGGAAAGCCTTCTGATTTAATCATGTATGCACCAGACGGAAACAATAAAAAGTATTGTGTATCCAAAAGCACTTCAATAAACAAGATCACAACACACTTTCTCTCTTTGATTGTCATTGCAACGCATAGACATATTGTTGCATCCGGGGAATGCATCCTCATCCCCTTCTATCTACGACACATACATCTATCCCCAAACAAACGCCTTCGGAATAAATTATAAAATTCTACTACACATCTAAGCCTAATACTTCTGCAACAACCTCCAATAACCCCGCCACTTGAACTTCATCGACCCGGCCAACTCCTCACATCCCGTGAAATGTGCAATTGTGCACACTCGACACTCAAAAGGCTATAAAGCTGTAGAGGTGAGGTAACTCGGGGTCAGTCTTCCTCAGTGTCACCTTGTGCCAGACCGCTGCCGAGAGCCGCTCCGACGACCGCCGAAGGGTAAGTTTCTAAGCGATCACAACTCCTCTCACAGACATCCACACTTTCACCCCCTAGTGCTTGGATTGTAATAAGCATCTGATTTATTAACTGCTCTGCCAATTCTAGGAGTACTTCAAGTCAGAAGTACCCATTAAACTCAGACATATTAGAAGCAACTGGTCTTTTAGTTTATTTCTTTAATTGTTAAGATCCTACCCTTCATCTCTCGTCCCGGTAGGATCCAGGTAGCACTTAATTAATTGTTTCGTGGCGCCCGCAGCCAGCCACTCGCCTACGTCACACTGCTTGTCTCGCTTATTAGCGCGAGCCGCCCGCTGCCCACGTTAGCAGTATTCCAAGCAGCAGCTCAGCTGTTCAGAGCTTCCAGCACCAAACCGCCCTTAATCCCGATATCTCACCCTCGAACTACCCAATCAAACAGTACATTTGGGAGTTCTCCTTTCGAGCCGCTTCCACGCTCTCGAACCAGTCCATAACCGACACCTCTTACACTCGAGTTCCAAGCAACCCCCAGGCACTCATTTTTCATCCCCCCAGATACTACATTGTGGAGGACACCCTCTCAGGTCCCCTACAATATCTATATAAAAGTTAATTGTTTCTTGATAGTTTATTTGTCTGTCCCGTAGGCCTATGCGTTCATATAGCATTAATCCGATGGCGATTAAACTTTGGTGAGTTGCTGTGCCCGCTCCTGCTGAATCAGTAAATCCATTTTACATTAGGTGGCGCGCGTGTCGTTTCAACAAATGAGAATAGTTTATACAAATGAACTTGGGTTAGTTTTCTTGTGCACGCCCTCGAAAGGTTTTGAATAATTAATTTCACTAAAGGTGGCGTGTGAGTCGTTTTAACAAATGGGTGTATTTCATACAGTTTATAGGCAGTTTACGGAGAAACAAAAAAATATTGTGTATCCAAAAGCACTTCAACACACAATATTAAAACGCCAGCACCTTCTTTGAGTTGCGTTGCAACGTATGCCGGGTACAGCTAGTAATATAACGTAACGTTATGTAATATAATATGATATAATATAATATAATATACAATTGGGATTCAGAGAAACGCGCATGTCCAACAACGACTGCCATCCAGATCGTAGTTTGCAGATTGAGACGGATGCGTGGCCAGCGCGAAGCCACCCTCAGGCGTATTAACTTGGGTTTAGGCCCTGCCCACTACTTCTCCTATCTAGGAGATAGGCTATTCAATTTTCATCATGAAGCTGAGTGAGACCCGTTCCAGACTTAACATCATTAGCTCTCTCTACATTAATCTAATCTCATCTCAGGCGGAGTTAAGAATCGAACTTGGGGCCTCTAAGGAAACCCACTATAACAAGGGGTTGACAATAATAATATTAATAATAATGTATCTCTACCCTTATTATTCCCGCCACTATTGGGTCAGATATGAGGTGAGATGAATTTTGATAGCAGATTGATTTACAGCCGAGAGCCCTTCCTGACGCCAACCTCTACATAGAAGATGAATTAAATTGGGCAAGGAGATCGAAGGGAGTGGCCGAGGTGACCTGGAGTTGAAAATGGGAAACTACGTATAATCGTTATAAGGATGACTGACGGTGGAAATCAAACCCACTCATCCACCGAGTTTGTCCGCCTCGTTGCGTAGTGGCTAGCATTCTTGGCTGTCACCGTGGAGGCCCGAGTTCGATTCCCGGCTCTGCCAAGAAGTTTAATTCTTCTCTGAGGGATGGAACGGGGTACACTCAGCCTCGTGAGGCAAAACTGAGAAGAGGCGGGTTCGATTCCCACCTCAGTCATCCTGGAAGTGGTTTTCAGTGGTTTCCCACTTCTACTCCAGGTGAATGCCGGGATGGATCCTAAATTTAGGCCACGGCCGCCTCCCTCCCAATCCTCATCTGAATTACAAATACACACACTAATATATCCATCACAAAAAAGATAGGTTACCAGAAAAATTCCACCCACACCTAAGCACACAGGGCTACATGACTACGATGTCGCAAAGCCCCTAAATGAATCAACAACAACATTTACTGAGTTTAGGCTCCATTGTCTTGTGCCTGAGCACCCGTGGCTACCAAGGTTGGTAATATTACATGCATAGGCCTACATGCACTTTAATTTGAGGCTGTTTTGCCTTTCGGCGTCCAGTCTAGTCTGCAAACCTCTGTTTGAGAACAAGTCGCCTCCATGATCCCCTATTAGCAGTTAGCCCTGCGGCATCCTCTGCTTCTACAACTTACTCTCACTTAGAAATCATTCAACACTAAATCTAACCATCGCCTCCTAGGTCTACCTCTGCTTCTCTTATCCTCTACAGCCGAACACATTAACCTCTTCGGTAATCTCTCCTCCCCCATTCTCATTAAATGACCCCAACATCTGAGTCAGCTCATGAGAACAGTTTCATTCAGGGCCATCAAGTCATTGCGCATCAGGAGCACTGGACATTCAGACTAGCGCTCCTTTCCCTACCACCACTACGCTGTGGCAGCGAGGAGACGACGATGTTCGGACCACGCTGACTAAGATACGTACAGTACGTACAGTCGTGCGGCCGAGAGCTCTTGTGGGATTGTTGACATATTAATAGGGCTGCTTTGCCATAACATATAGGCCTATACCGCATATACAAATCGAATGGTACTCCGATGTATAGAATGTGCAGGAAACGAACACAAGTGTTAAGTAAAAAATATTGTGATTTATTCAAAACTGAAATGTGAACATATTCAAAAACAAATTGTGTTCTTTTTAACACATTACATCTCTGCTGCACACTAAACATTTGGCATGCCCTTTATAAGCTGTACAGAAAAAGAAATTTCCCATTCAGCTTTAAAGACTGCTGCTTCACCACTCCTTTTTTTTTTGTATGCTGTTCAGTCATGACCACTGCAAACCTGATTTACTTACACGCTGTCAACAAAGCGCGTTGGACTAGACTAGCGACTGATGGGTCGGCTGCACACTTCAGCGTGCTCAGCCAACCAAGCTCCTCCCACCACTTCTGAAACTACCTTCCACCAAAGCGCTCGGAGCACAGGCTTAGAGCGCGGCCGGAGCGCTGTCTGGATGGCCCTGAGCGTGTTCATTTCTAACTTAGCTCTTATCTCTTCGTTAAGAGTACCCTCCTGCCATTGCTCCCATCTATTTGTCCCAGTAATCATTCTTGCTACCCACATATCAGTACCTCTAGCTTATGTATCAGATATCCCGAATCTACCCAGCTCTCACTTCCATACAGCAAGGTCGGTCTAAATACTGTGTGACGTAGGGAGTTTTCATCGCTTCACCAACTTTCTTTTTGCAGAATACTGTAGATCTTAACTGAGAACTCACTTCATTGGTTTTCCTGCACCTCGACTCTATTTCTTTCCCCCATACACCATCCTGAGGGAATGCACAGCCTGGTACTTAAAACGGTCCACCTGGTCCAATGTAATTTCACCAAATTGGCATTTAATTTTATTGCGTTTCTTCCCCACCGATATAATATATCGATATTTAAATGATGATTTTCATACCATATACCCTACATTTCTGTTCAAGTTGTAACATGTTTGCTTGTAAGCTTTCGACATACTCTGTCATCAGTATAGGCCAGACTGCTTACCTGGTTTCCACCTAATTGAATCCCATCCAGCCTGTTAACGCCCTTCAGCAAAAGGTCCATATATACACACATCAAAAAAAGTTTTGCATCACCTCGGTTCCAAGAGTTCCGGAACCGTTAAATACAAAGGGAATAGAGATCAACACAAACAACATTTCAGCTCGTTTTATTGCTCATGAGACCCACACATTGCATGTTGTACCATCATACAGCTAGACTTTCAGCATTTGTGGTCCAGATTGCAGTACACACCACTACCTCTAATACCCAGTAGCACGTCCTCTTGCATTGATGCATGCCTGTATTCGCCGTGGCATACTATCCACAAGTTCATCAAGACACTGTTGGTCCAAATTGTCCCACTCCTCAACGACAATTCGGCGTAAATCTCTCAGAGTGGTTGGTGGGTCAAGACGTCCATAAACAGCCCTTTTCAACATATCCCAGGCATGTTCGATAGGGTTCATGTCTGGCGAACATGCTGGCCACTGTAGTCGAGCGATGTCGTTATCTTGAAGGAACGCATTCACAAGATGTGCACGATGAGGTCGAGAATTGTCGTCCATGAAGACAAATGCCTCTCCAATATTCTGCCGATATGGTTGCACTATGGGTCGGAGGATGTCATTCAGGTATCGTAAAGCCGTTTCGGAGCCTTCCATGACCACCAGTGGCGTACGTCGGCCCCACATAATGCCACCCCAAAACATCAGGGAACCACCACCTTGCTGCACTCGCTGGACAGTGTGTCTAAGACGTTCAGCCTGACCAGGGTGCCTCCAAACACGTCTCCGACGATTGTCTGGTTGAAGGCATATGCGACACTCATCGGTGAAGAGAACGTGATGCCAATTCCGTGGGGTCCATTCAGCATGTTGTTGGGCCCATCTGTACCGCGCTGCATGGTGTCGGGGTTGCAAAGCTGGACCTCGCCATGGACGTCGGGAGTGAAGTTGCGCATCATGCAGCCTATTGCGCACAGTTTGAGTTGAAACACGACGTCCTGTGGCTGAACGAAACGCATTATTCAACATGGTGGCATTGCTGTCAGGGTTCCTCCGAGCGGCAATCCGTAAGTAGCGGTCATCCACTACAGTAGTAGCCCTTGGGCGGCCTGAGCGAGGCCTGTCATCGACAGTTCCTGTATCTCTGTACCTCCTCCATGTCCGAACAACATCGCTTTGGTTCACTCTGAGACGCCTGGAAACTTCCCTTGTTGAGAGCCCTTCTTGACACAAAGTAACAATGCGGACGCGATCGAACTGCGGTATTGACCTTCTAGGCATGGTAGAACTACAGACAACATGAGCAGCGTACCTTCGTCCTGGTGGAATGACTGGAACTGATCGGCTGTCGTACCCCCTCCGTCTAATAGGCCCTGCTCATGCATGGTTGTTTACATCTTTGAGCAGTTTTAGTGACATCTATGAACAGTCAAAGGGACTGTATCTTGGATACAATATACACAGTCAACGTCTATATGCCGGAGATCTGGGAACCGAGGTGATGCAAAACTTTTTTTGATGTGTGTAGAATGAACAGAAGTGATGAGAGGTTACAGCCTTGTCTCACTCCTGTAACAACCTTGAACCAAGAACTCATCCTTACTCTGCAGCCTGATTATCAACATGAATATATTTGAATGCCTGTAGCAGCCTCCCCTCGATACCATAATCCCTCAGGACGCACAGCATCCTCTCCTCGGGTACTCTATCGTATTCCTTCTCTAGATCCACAAAACACAAACGTCTATTCCTCTCGTAGAAGTTCTCAATAACTTGGTGCATAGAAAATTTGATCCTGACCTGTATTTTTCCCTGGTGGTATACACAGTGCACTATGTTGATGCAAAATTTCAGCTAAATCGGTTGAGTAGATTTTGTGAGAACGAGTTAGACAGACACCACTCAAGTTTTATAATAATGTTAGTATAAATATTACACCAACCACAACTGCAAGAGTGAGTTGGAAGTTCAGAGGTAGAAGGTTCGACTATTCTGAGTGTAATTTCCCCTCGGTTTCTTTCTCACTCCGTCAAGGTAAATGCCGGGATTGTACCTTATTTCAAGTCCAGGAACACCTACTCCAATTCGAGACCCCAATATTTACATGTTACAAACACCAATATAGTCGCCAGAGAAGCACAGGCTATCAAACAAATTAAACGCACGGGACCGACGCCCAATATGTCTCAAGCCCCTACTGCACTAACAGCAACAACAACAACAACAACATTTTTAGGTCCTTGACGAACCACACAAAACAGATCGTTCCATGTCGATGGCTCCAGCCACGTCCTTCCCAACTGGCAAGCTTGTCACTTGGTCCACGCCACGGTACTATGGGTCATCACGTGGGATGAACATATCAATGTGAATGATACACAAGTCCTTTGTTAGAAATGCACCATTGTTCTAAATATACTGCACAAATCGAATTATTCATTTACAGCTTAATCACAACAGAACCTATTTATATATGCCTACTGTCCTTATAATTGACATACGTTACGTATACTGAGAGAAAGGAAGAGGAAAAAAGAAAGAAAAAGGAAGAAGACAGAAATACACGAGAACATTGGTGATTTATATAGAAATTAGAAAGAAAAATCCACAGGCGGACAGGCCCATTTTAACAAGAGTAGACAACTGTTGTTGATAATGATAGTGGTGTTGATTACTGTTGCTCTAAATGTGAACCAGCTTGGTCATAGGCCCCAAGTTGTAAGGATGATTATAATAATGACTCCTAATACTAACAATCTAGAAACATAAAGGGGATGCAAGTAGGGGGGTGAGGGGGGTTCTAACGCACTCCAGAACCCTCCTTGCCCCACTACTAAGCCTCAGCCAGGTTAAATATCTCTCGAACGCGTGGTCCGATTTTGACAAATGAGGTATCGTTGGACTCGGGCTGACGTCCTCTTTGCTATGGACTACTCGTAATATTTTTGATTTTTTTTTTGATTTTTTTCGTTTTCGAAAATAGGCGATAGCTTGAACACTAAACATGATAGAACGTTATGCCATGGCTCAAACAAATGGTCTTTATGACCTTTATTTTTTTATAATGACTTTTTTTACTTTTTATGCTTTTTTGAAAACACGCGAATTTTGAAATTCATATATTTTGGAAACTAGGAAGTTTACAAAAAAGTTTGTTTCATGTAAATCAATGATCCCCACCCCCTCTACCCCCCAAATAAATGTCAAGTCTCTAGGATGAAAACCTGTAGTAGTGTGGTAAGGAGAGAGCTGCTCCACTTAGCAAGTGGTGAGCCCCTGCGACCTTGGAATGGAAGGAGCCATGCTAGGAGGGCGTGCTTGGATTCATTTTTTTCGTCTCGTTGTGCTCTTTACGGGAATGTAGGTGTCGAAAAGGTGAAAATTTGGAAACACAGTTTTTTTGGGGGAAAAACGTGATTTTGAACTTTTTGCTATATCTCGCGAACTAATCATGCTAGAGGCGTGTACGACGGGTCCAAGGACTCAGGGTGACGTCCTCTTTGCTATATATCACTCGTTGCAATTTTAAAAAAAAATTGGAAACTCGATTTTGGGGTAAACACGTGTTTTTGTGATTTTGCCAATATCTCACGAAGCAATAACGCTAGAGGCATGTACGATGGGTCCAAGGATTCGGCCAGACGTCCTCTTTGCTATAGACCACTCGTTGTAATTTTTTAAAATTTTGGAAACGCGATTTTGGGGTAAACACGTGTTTTTGTGATTTTTGCCGATATCTCACGAACCAATAACGCTAGAGACGTGTACGAGGTGTCCTAGGACTCGGGCTAACGCCCCCTTTCAAATGTGGTAGATATTTTTTCCAAAAAGATAATTCACAAAGGGCCTAACGCCATACATGTTGAGAAAAAAATTCTTTACCGTTACCTGTTTATAATGTTTATGAAGCGTGGTGGTTGAGAGAGACGATACGGCTGGGTGTGTGTGTTTCAACGAACCTGTCGCTGACCACGGTGGCTGTGTTCAATAGATCAATTGATATTTCGACGAGTCGGTGTATGACAGAGCGAGCGTGCGTTTTCTGATATTCTACCTTTAACGTGTAAACGGTGATGAGAACTTGGTTCTATGTTGATCGAAGCGAGTACAGAAAACACACTTGCAAACGAGCAGGAGGTGAATGTCATTTGAGTTTATTGGAAGGCTCCGATCTGACTTGACAACAGGTGCAATGGAAAAAATGACCAAGACGCTTGAAGGTGAAATAATCTGACCATTGTGCTGGCAGGGAAGTGCGAAAGGCGTGCACACATGTGTGAAACCACAGGCACGCTAAACCAGTGACATCCTGTATTGCTTCGTACGTGACAAAATGCAAGTTGACGTGAAATTTGATCTACCGCAGGTGTTCGCTTGGGACGTTATCTATCTACATGCGCGATAACTGTTAACAAGTTACATCCTGTTTTGCTGCGTACGTGACAAAATGCAAGTTGACGTGAAATTTGATCTACCGCAGGTGTTCACCTTGGACGTTAGCTGTCCACGTGCCTGATAAGAGAATGTTCAAAGCGTGGGAAAAAAATGATTATACATGCAATGTGATATATAAAGACACGTCGCTGACATTTCCACTCGCACTTAGGTGACTACTTTTGAACACGCTACAGCGTTGTGTGAAACACTTGGCCTTGTTTAACAGTTTTGGTGTTGGTGGAAAATACTTATTCTTGTTGTGAGGTAGGTATATATTTATTCATTTCTACATTTATTGATTTATATATAAATACATGCAATTATTTATTGATTAGGTAATTAATGATTTTATTTATTTATTTGTTTGTAGATAACCGGTATAGCCTACTTGTCGTGTGTGTGTGTGAACGATATTAAAGAAAGAGAGTAAGACAGACAGCTAGAGAAGGAAACCATTTCCACACTAGTCCGTGAGACGGGAATATAGCAAAGCATTATACGTCAAGGTGAGATTTGTTTATATATATATATATATATATATATATATATATATATAACCTGTTTGATTTTGTTTTGTTTATGAAAGACATAAATTATGGAATGGATATACTTATGGTGGTTTATTTTATTTCTTTTTAGAGTGTTGGAAAACGCTTGACCTCTGTGAATAACCAGGAACGTGTGTGTTTGAGATCATTGTCAGACAGTCTACATTTCTAAACTCAGGTGAGTGTGTTCTTTCAAAATAATGTCTTTTGCCACTGCTACCGATACGTTAATTTGGGAACCCCTAAATAGTTGTTTTAAATAGCGTGTGTGCTCTGGTCGTGTGGTCAATGTTAGAAAAAGTTTGATTCCCAAAGAATTTTTACAATCTTGTTTTGAAATTTTTAAAATTGAAATTTGTACAGCGCAAAGGTTGCATATGGCTTTAAAGGTGAATACAGAACTGGTGTGCGATTTCATATATAAAAAGAAGGACGTAGAGCATAAAGAGACATTTTATATTTGCAGTAAAATGCAAGAGCTATTCATAGCCCATAATTTGGAACAGTGGTATGAAACCCACGTGGTGAATGCCTTGCTATCAAAATTTGATAAACTGCAACAAGGACCGAGTGGTCTAGCCTTAGACAAAATTCATCATTTACAAATCAACATTTGTCAATTCAACCCGTTGAATGCTGGGTCTAGCTATATTAAAACACCACCAGCAATAGCTTCGAAAAAGGCTGTGGTCAATATAAAGAATCGTGACAATGATTGCTTTCTGTGGTCTGTGGCTGCGTTTTTGCAACCAGCACAACGTGACAGTTGTCGACCAGGAAAGTACAAGGCCAAGTTTGTTGAATTGAAACATACGTTAAATCTAACTCGAGTATCGTTCCCTATGGACTTAACCGAGATCCATAGGTTTGAACAAGATAACCAAGACTTTTCGTTCATGGTGTATGGCCTTGATGGTAATGTGATTGTGGGTCCTCTTTATGCCACAAAAGAACCGAAACGATACCACATTCATCTTTTATATCTGTCTTATGGAGAGGTGAATCACTATTGTCTGATTAAAAGCTTGAGTAGATTGCTAAGCAGACAAGTGTCTATGAATAAGTGTGCAAAACATATTTGTGACCGTTGTCTGCAATATTTTACCACTCTTACGCTTTTGGAACGTCATAGGGTAGATTGCGTTTCTCAGGAAGCGGTGAGACTGATATTGCCACAAGGGGATAAGGCTGTGTTAAAGTATAAGGACATTCATAAGCGTGACACTGTTCCCTATGTGGTATATGCAGATTTTGAAGCTCTCACTACACCCATGGCGGGATGTGAACCAGATCCCTCCATGAGCTCAACCACAGCCATTCAAAAACATGAACCCTTTGCCATAGGATTTAATGTGGTGTGTGCCTATGACCCCACGCAATCCGTTTACAAATACCGTGAGGGGCCAGATTGTGCCAAATGGTTCTTGGATGAACTTGTCAAGTTGGCCGACCATGTACAGGAATTACTAGACCACCCAGTACCCATGAGTCTATCTCCAGAACAACAGCAGCAGTATGAGCATGCCATGACATGCCATATTTGCGAAAAGCCTATTTTAAGTGGAGAGGAAAAAGTCAGAGACCACTCGCATTTTACAGGGGAGTTTCGTGGAGCTGCGCATAGTAAATGCAACTTGAACTTTCCAGCTCCTCGTTTCATCAGTGTCTTTTTCCACAATCTGGCGAATTATGACATTCAGTTTTTGATTCGTGAATTGGGCCATGTCAACAAGGGCTCGTTTACCATTATCCCGCAAAACCATGAGCGTTTTACAGCCCTGACATGGAGGTTGAGCAACTTTAGCATTCGATTTTTGGATTCCTTTAAGTTTATGGCATCCTCGCTAGACAGCCTTGTGAATGGCTTGAATGAGGAGGAATTAAAAATACTAGAATGCATTTTAATGATCCTGAGCAATTTCAATTGTGCATTCGGAAAGGTATATTCCCGTATGATTTCTGCAACAGCTGGGACGTGTTAAAGCAAAGAAAACTCCCACCACAAGATAAATTTTACTCCAAACTAACACGCAGTACCGTTTCCGATGAAGACTATGCACATGCATGTCAAGTTTGGCGAGTGTTTGGCATGAACACGCTAAGTGAATATGCCTTGCATTACCTAAAACTGGATGTATTGCTGCTCACTGATGTGTTTGAAAAATTCCGTAACTTGTGTCAACACATTTACGGTCTTGACCCGGCTCACTATTATACGAGTCCTGGACTCTCGTTTGATGCTGCTTTGAAATACACTCAAGTGGAATTGGATTTACTCACTGACGTAGACATGGTTCTATTTTTTGAAAAGGGCATTCGTGGCGGCTTTGTGTCACTTAACCAGCGCCATGCCGAAGCGAACAATGTCTACATGCCTGATTATTCACCGGAAAAACAAGAATCGTACTTAATGTACTATGACGTGAATAATTAGTACGGTTACGCCATGAGTCAGCCTTTGCCCTATGGGAAGTTTGCTTGGCTGACAGACAAACAAGTGTCAGAATTTGATGTAAACATGGCTAGCCAAGAAACAGGCCGTGGATATGTGTTAGAAGTGGATATTGAATATCCCTCATCCTTGTATGATGAACATGCCGATTTCCCATTCTGCCTTGAGCAAATGGTTCCCCCTGACAGTAAAGTGAAAACTGAAAAACTCATGGGCACACTTTACAACAAAAATCGGTATGTGCTACATATCCAAATGTTGGTGCAATGCCTCGCCCAAGGCTTGGTGTTGAAGAAAGTCCACAGGGGTATTTCTTTTGCTCAAAAAGCATGGCTTGAGCCATACATGCGACTCAACACAGAGCACCGACAAATGGCAACACAGCAGTTTGAAATTAATTTTTTTAAATTAATGAACAACTGCATCTATGGCAAGTCTATGGAGAATGTCCGCAAATACCGTGACATTAAATTGGTGAATGTCTGGGAGGGGCAGTGGGGTGCCCGGCGGTACATTGCCAAGCCAAATTTCAAATCGATCAAAATTATCGATGAGGATTTGGCTACTATTGAAATGAGTAAGACCAGCGTGACCGTGGATAAACCCATTTACTTGGGTCAAGTCATTTTAGACTTTTCTAAATCGGTCATGTATCGATTCCACTATGAGTTTGCCAAACGCCATTTTGAGGACGTCTCTCTTTTGTATATGGACACGGACTCATTCATTTACCACATTCGCCACTGCAACCCCTATGACGTCATGAGGCAACATAGTGACTGGTTCGACACCTCTTGCTATAGCGCTGACAACGTGTTTAAGCTGCCCATAAAAAACAAAAAGAAAATGGGCGTTTTAAAAGATGAATGCGGTGATTCCATTATGACGGAATTCGTAGGTTTGGCTTCGAAAATGTATGCTTATCGCACACTCGACTGTAAGGAATCCAAAAGAGCAAAAGGTGTAGGTAGAGCAGTGGTAAAATCGCTACGTGTAGACGATTACCTAGCGGTTTTACGCACTGGCAAAGCTATGTCTCATACACAGTGCAGGATACAATCCAGCAACCATCATTTGTATCTTGTGGAACAGAGAAAACGCACCCTCGCCTCCATGGATAACAAGCGTGTGTGGGCTGATGACCTGCTCACTAGCCTGCCCTGGGGTTATGATCGCAACGAGGAGGAGGTGTGATTTCACTGTTTAATCGTTTATGGGACATGGCTTTTTGTAACTTGTAGATTTAGAATTTTGTAAATATTGGTTTCTGTCATTGTAAATAGTGACAACCCACTTGGACCTTTTGCTCTTTAAAAAGTTCTATGCAACCTTATTTTTTAAATTTTTTGATTGGTAAATAGTTTGATTCTTTTAACGCTGTACAAAATTGAGTTTTTTTGTAAATATGAAATAAGTAAGATTTTTAGTAACTTTAATAACTAGTATTTAATTATTTTTCGTAATGTAAATGATAAACTAAAAAGTTTTTTTTGGGATGAGTGTGCATGTCGAGAATGTGCTTTTGGGAATAAATAAGGTGGTTGTGTTTGTTCCCAAAGACAGGTGTGAATGTATGACTGGAGAGAGAAAACTGGTGTGTATGATTGACCAGAGCAAACACGGTGAGGTAGGGTGGGTGGGTGGGTGGGGAGGGGGTAAATGGTCACTTTTATACTCATTTTGTTTTAAATAGTTTCGTTTTTTCATTGAAATGTGGCAGTCAAAAGACATTATTTTTGTAAAAACAGTCTTACCTGCAGTAGTCGTAGACCTCGACGTTTCTCCAAACACGCATCAGCACATTGCAGTATTATCAAGGTCAAGCACTTGCATGAACATGATTGTCAAATCTCAACTTTCGACATACACCAAATGGAAAAATGTGAAAACAGCAAAATGGAAATTCCATGTTTCCATATCACCAAAAACGCAAAACTCAAAACGGACATTTTTAAAAACTGGAAATGGCCATGTGTGAAATTTGAAAATTCAAAAACTTCAAACGGTCATTGTTTAAAAAGTGTCATCAGCAAAATGGAAAAATCCATATCATCAAAAACGTTAGACTTGAAACGAACGTTTTCAAAAACTGTAAATTGCAAATTGGCAAATGACAGTGTGTGGAATTCATTATGTGTGAAATGTGTAAAATGAAAAAATCAGCCATCAACATCACGATTTCTTAAAATTAAAAATAACAAATCATTGTGCTCTGGTAAACCTTTGTTTTTATTTCATAGTCATAGTGAATTGACAAAAGAAAAATAGAATACAAACAAATCCCAATTCCTCACTCCTCAATGTTTATGTCCATGCATCATCAACTTTCCTTTCATAGCACTCATGACAATCAGGGCTGCCATCCTTTCACCCACTGAGGCATCACTGGATGTGAAACGTTGTTTAGCTTTCTTCAATAACAATTTATCTGCCACATGTCTTAAACCAGGATGACTATGGCGATAAGAAAGGTCATGTTCCTTGCATGCTTGATCCAAAAGATTAATGGGTACATCACCACGTTGTAAACGTTTTTCGAGACGAGTTCCAGGGCCGCAAAAACGATAACCTGGAAGATGGATTTCGAAAGGTAGGTATTGAATCACTTTGTCAATGACGCCATTGCCAGTACAGGTCTGGCATATCCTTTTCCATCGATGGTAAAAAGGTTTGGTCTTCCTCCTCCTCTGTGGACGATGTTTGTGTTTGTTGTTGTTGTTGTTGCTTTTTCTCGCCATGACACCCGTGGAATGATTCAACAAAGTCTTTACATGGACTTTTATGACCGTGATACAGTTTCACTAGCTGGCAAGTCGCACACTGACGCATAGACGGTATTTTTGCCATGGCCACTTGCTTATGGTGATCGTAATCCGTACAGGGTTGCAATTCACTCAACACAGGGTCTTGAGTCCATGATTTTGGTACATGTTGCCAGATTTCTTTGACCGCGTTGGCAGCCACATAATAAATGAACGACTTGGGCAGCGCCAAGAGTTCCTCTTTGGTAAAACTGTCTAGTTTCTTTTTGCACACAAAGAACTTGCCGATGGCTTTGTCCGTAGCATTGCCTTTCTCCATGGTATCACGTGCTGTAGATGTTTACACGTCGCTTGTAGAAATCTCACTGGCGTCATTCACAGGTAAATCATGAGTTATAATTTTGTTCAACAACTCCCAGCAGGCATGGGTGGTTAACCAATGAAAGAGATGCCACGCATGTGATAGGGCTGTATGGGTAATGTTGCCACAGGAACAAGTATCCATGAGCGTTTGCAGGGAGGGGCAGCCCAACTCCATGAGGTCGATACATTGGCAGTAAGACGCCAAAAATGGTTGCAACCATTGACGTTTTTCACTACCTTTCACAAATACCACATTGGCCGAGGACAAGTGTGCTTTCATGACCACGTCCAAATATTTATAGGAAATGGTTCCCTGATTCCAGTCTAGTTGCCTATGATTTTCAATCCACTGGGTTTGTTTACGGTCTTTTTCACACAACAAATCAAAAGCATGGGGTGGTTTAAATAGCAAATGCGTAGCTTGTGATATCCAAAACGTGGTACAATCGATCATGGCCACTTGTTTAAATATAAATTTGTTGTCACCAATTTTAAACCCTTGGCAATCCACAATGAGTGTGCGCAACATGTTGACGCTTGCCTGGACCAAGTTCAACTGACGACTGACGGACGATCAGGTGTGATCATGACATGGACTTACCTGCCATGCTAGTTTCAAATTAAGGTTAGGGTAGGACAGGGGGGACATGCAAAAATAAGAATTTAAGAATTACATCATTTTATTATCATAACACGTCTTACAGGCTTTTCTCATTTTAGGATAAGGACGATAGCAACTGATACAACAATATAGTCTCTTGTGTTTGTAACGTCCATAACACCGATGATGTCGCAATGTCTCTAAACTAGGCGTTTTTGATGGTGAGCTGCTCACCGAAGCACCATGGATACCATACGGCCCACATGTATCGTAACTTGTTTCTTTTTCATCACCCAGAGACACAAGTGAGGGATAGCTTGAATGACAGGGTATATTTCCCACTTTCATTCTGCACAGGTAGGGGCAGGTGGGTGACCAGCGCTGATGTTCCTGCATGGGTTCATCGCCCTCCTGCCATTGGTCTATGATGATGGGACAAAAGGCACATTTCACTTCATCTCTTGTTTTTAAATAGTAGAATCCAGCAGCCGCCAAGGCTTGAGGGTTTATGAAAGGCACTGGCCATGTGGCAAACGTCTTGAAACGTTGTTCCTCAGAGTTTAAATTCATGGATGTGACGTCTCTTGAGGCTTTAAAGCAAGACATGACTGAGCGGCTTGACGTGGGATGACCTGTTATTTATACACTCGTCACTTGGTTGGACAGTGGATAATAGTTGACTTGTTTGTGATGAATAATCAAACAGTAGGCCGTCGTATTGGCTGGTACATTGTCATGCGTTTCAAAATCTAGTCGAATGTCGATATTGGATGGCTTGACAGACTCTTCCAGGTAAGAACAGTCAAAGACAATCAGTGGTGCTCTTGCCTTAAACGCTTGGGGTAGTAGCATGGGGCCGTTCTCTTTTTGATAATACGACCATCGAAATTTAGAAAACAAGTCGTACAGGGGGCCAAACTTATTTTTTGAAAAATCCAAATCCAGTCCTTCATAGGGAAACACGGCTCCGTTGAGGAAAAGACGTGCATTTCTCAATTGCAGGTGATCAAATTGCGTGGCATCTTTGGTTTGTTGATACTTGCGATTCGTTTGAAAACCCACGATCAGGTAGAGAGGTCTCTCTGTATAGCGAGCTGTTTTTACAGACCAACTGTGTGTGTTGGTGGTGGTCAATAGCGGATACTCATGGAGTGCCCAGCTTCTAAATTCCATGGGTAGAGGCATATCTCTCTTTACCATTTTGAGTACGTCCAGTTTTTTGCTATCGTTAAGGGTCACATGGGGGACTTTCCATAGCAAGCGTTGTAGTTGAATTTTTGAATCGATGGGGGCATTGTCGGCTCCCTTGAGTGCATTATTATCACTCCTGTCTCTCACCAGATAAAGCACTTGCCTTGCATTAACCACAATGCGTTGGTGATCTTCAGCAAAGCCTAGAATCAGTTTAAGAGGTAAATATCCAGTAAAGGTTCCATCGGTGTGTACCATCCAGTCATTGGTCGAGTCAGGACACCAACCTGCCATGCAAAGTGTTTTACCTTCTTCCTCACTATAAGAGGGGTATAGTTTCATGACACTGGAAATGCCCACATTTCGAGTGCTATCCACCACGATATCGTTAATGACATACCGCACTTCAGAAAACAGAAAGGCCAAACCATGGTTGGCCAACTTGGATGTGGTGGGTGTAGAGCCATCGGCTTTGGTGAGCCGACCTTCAATCTGAATAACACTTTCATGCGGTAGGGTGTAAATATCTTGGTTGTTGATAACAAATTGAATTTCATCATTGTTATTGAGTCCAGGTGTTTGAGCTTGATAGGAATGGAGATCAATTCTTACCACTCCTGGTTGCTCCTCGATGTGGTTCGCTATCTCTAGGATAGAATTCATTATGAGGGTTGACGTGGTAACCCAAATGCTGTAAAATCTGCTTGCCTTGAGATGTTAACGTGTATTCACGTGGCAAACAACTAACACTATTCCTAGACGGTGTTGTTGCTTTATACACAAATTTCATAGTGGCTTTAGCACTAACTTGTAAGTCACTGGTGTGGTAGAATCTAGATCAATGAGTTGTTGATCTCTATTGATCAGTCTTAATGTTATATTACTAATACTATCGACAGCCACAGCATGAAAAAGCACCACTGGAGGGTTTTCACGAATAATATACCCATTGGGCGATGTCACAATAAAGTCATAAAGCGAATGCGATGGTTCTTGATTGGTGTACACTTGGCTAATAATATTACACGTCACCGACACATGATGGTCCTCAATGAATTTCACTTCATGGTCCGATTCATGTTTTTTGTTGGGCTCCAACACACGTGGTTTAAATCCTAGTAATGGGCCAATGGAATCGGGGTGTGTTTTAAAGTCAATGTTGAAGGTAGAGAAAATACTGCAGCGATGAGTGTTAGTATTGCCTACAAGTTCAAACTTGTGCGTTCCATCGAGAAATGACTTTAAACCATACTGATTGATCAACACCACATAAATGTGTTCATAAATATCATCGATCGTGTATCCACCAGAGTTCAGGGTGAGCACAGAATCATCATAGTAAAACTTGTTGTTCACATTTTCACGTATGTTGTATATTCGATTGTACGTTTCAAGAGAAACAAGTCCTAAACCATAGGGTTTTTCACTCAATTCGATAGGCGGGTAAAAGTCTAGGCTGACTTCAGGTCCACGTCCATGCACTGTAAACGTTTTACTTTCTGCCGACATACTGGTGGCGTTTTTGCTTATGCTGCGTCTTATATAAAAAAATTAAACACAAACGTCCACACTGTTGGCTGTTAAACGTTTGCTCTCGTTTCACATTATAATATATCTTGATCCTTATTCCAAAATAGGTCACTAGTTCCATGGGCGGGGGCAAATTCCCAAAACTGTCAAAGTACCATACCGTGGATCCCTCTTTGACATAAGCTACATAATGCGTTCCTGGTCCTCGGTGATCATCCAAATTGACAACAGCACATTCCTGTTTCCAGGGTCGTGGGGGTAATTGGTTTCGCATAAACACACCTCGGAAATGAGAAAGCTTTAGTTGTTTAGCATAGCTTTCCACTTGTTGATGCGTCAGGGCATGTCTTGCTTTGGCTGAGGTTAATTTTTTTTTTAATATTTCGAAATGGTGAAATCCCAAATCCTTGTTGATAAAAGGCTGGCTTTAGATTGGCATTTCTAGCCCCCATGGCAATCGCTTCCATCGTTTCATTGTGTCGCTGACTTTCTTTGAGTTGTTGCTTGCCCTGCTGCGCGGCTTTAATGGTTTTCGCCACTGCACTGGCACCGCCCAAAAGTGAACCCAGAGCAGCCAAACCGGCAAATAATGCAGGTAAAAATCCCGCTCGTTTGGGGACGGGAATCACTCGCCCTTGGTTTGAAACCTGTCGCCGACGTTTTGGAATAACATGTCTCTGTGCTGCTCGAAGGGCTTTCCTTATGGTCAATACATTATTTTTTCTTTTTTTCTTTCGCAAGGGCTTGGCCACGAATGTTGAAAACCCTGGCTTTGCCAAGGACAAAGTCCTTTTTTTAGTCTTTCTCACTGCATACCTTTGTTTCACCATGATGATAATGACCAACAACCTTTCACAAGAAAGTGTAAATCACAACTAACGTCAGATGGTTATTTCATGGCTGTATATTCCAATTCCACATAAAGTGGGAAATCGATTATGGTTTTTCCCGCTTGCTTTTCATCCCATGTCAACATGAGATAAAAGGATAATTCGTCACCTGCATTGACCATTTCATGGTCATGGACCAACATCCTATGACCATTTATCTTTATTTGTAAATGGTTCTCATCAGGTATGGCATATTTGATGTGAATGGTTCCATCATAGTGTAATCGATAGTGGCTTAAACCCGAAGCAAGCACATAGGTCAAGTGCTGATCATGGACTAGCGGTAAATGGTTTCTGTCATTCACAGGTTTTTCATTTGTCAGATACACTAAAAACACAGATGGGATAAATTTATACAGCCTTTTCATTTCATGGGTCACGTAACGCTTGGTACAAACATCGTCTTCGTCTTGTGGGTCTTCCACGTGAATAATCCGTTGGTGATTAGCGCTATAGCCATTCACCATAAGCTGGGGCACTTTGTCATAAAACTCATACACTTTGTTATCCACATACTTTTTCGTAGTAACGTCTGTAGACACTTGAGGATGTTTTACATGGGTTAACCGCTTTCCCTTAAAGTCATAATCTCCCTGTTTTGTGCGTGGCACTACTGACCTATCCACATAGTGTTTATTAGCAGGATCTGTTTCCTGTTTAGGATCATGTATGGGGACAGGCCTATCTTTGGCCATCAACGCACGTCCAAAGACATCCATCGTCAACCTGTAGTAGCAGTCTACTGTTTCTATGACAAGGTTCGGTGTCCTGTATATAGACAGCCGGCTAGCCTGTCTAAGCCTTAGTTGACATGAAGATTATTAAGCAGCAAGAGTCATTCCCCGTGGGGGACATGGTTTCCCATCTCTGTCCCACATCACGTGAACAACGCCATGGTTCACTGTTTCCATCTTCCATTCGCTGCATCATTGTGGGGCCTTCCGGCTGTGGAAAGACTAATCTTTTGCTAACGCTCATTACAGCGCCCAATGGTCTGCGTTTTCAAAATATTTATATTTTTGCAAAATCTCTCTACCAACCCCTCTACGTGTTTCTGGATCAAGTCATGTCTGGATTACAAAAAGAGAATATGGGTTATTTTACATTTTCCATGCAAGAAAATGTGATTTCACTGGATGAGGTAAAGCCTGATTCACTCATGATTTTCGATGATGTATCCACTGAACGTCAAGGCATCATTCAAAGCTATTTCAGCATGGGTCGACACAAACATATCGATTGCTTCTATCTTGGGCAAACGTATTCTAAAATGTCCAAACAGTTGATTCGTGACAATGCCAATGTCATTGTTTTATTTCGTCAGGACGAGAGGAACAGTCGTCACATTTATAATGAACATGTGAATCCGGATATGACCTTTCAAATGTTTACAGAATTGTGTGCCAAGTGCTGGAACACTCAACGTCATGCCTGTTTAGTGATTGACAAACAAAGTGAACTCAACCAAGGACGGTATCGCTTAGGGTTTGATCATTTTATTGCTATTTAAGGCCTTGTCTCATTCCCCGGCAAGTCATTTGCCAAGACACCATGGCGTTAGCAGAGAGTCAATTAAAAAAGCATATTATTAGAGCAAAAAATACTATTCGCCAAAAGTTTCGTCAATTGAAACAATCACGTGCCAATCATGCTTTGTTTATTCAACAACATTTAGCACCTCCGCTAAAAGCCATGTTGAAACCCTCTTTCAAGCCATCTGAAACGCTACCCACCGTTTCACAAGCCACGCAGACGCTGCACGAGGACCCTGAGGAAGAGGAAGAGGAACAGGAAGATTTGACTAGTGTTAGTGAAGTTGAGGATGAGGAGGAACAAGTGTTTACGCCTCAAAAAAAGGCCGCACCCCTTGCAGAGTTTTTGAGAAAAAAGAAATCCTTGGCCATGGTCGAAACACCTTGCCCTTCCAGAGCGTCTCCGTTTTCACAACTCTTGGCCACCCCTCAACATAAAGCTCAACTGAAAACCATTTTAATAAAATATTATGGATCAACATTGGAACCCTATTTCACCGATCTATTTATTGGAAACACAGATACCACGTATGGTGTTCGCTATGAGGATGATAGTTTTAAAATTGGCGATTCATCCATTAAATTTGCTCGTACTAAAGCTGTCATTAAAAACATCAACTATAAATTAACGCCAGGACTGTTAAAGCTGCTCTTTTCTCGGACCCCCTCTTCCCATGATTATACGTCAGAGGACCTTGACAAATATAAATCCATTTTATTGGATACCCATGCTCACAAAAGACAGTATGATCCCACGCAACAAGTGAATGCCAATATATCTCAAAAATATAAAACCATCATTGCAAAAATGTTTCCCACTAGTCAAAGTACTCGTCGTAAAGTGTCCGCTTCGGGAGTGACTTTTAAACCATTAAAACCCCTTGTGGATGTTACCTACTGGCACAATCCCAATAAGCTCGTCCAGCGGCTACAGTTGTTGCATGCTTCACGTCAAGCTGGCCATACCGGTCACGATTGGGAAATTCAAGAAATTGAACAAGTACTTCGAAATGCCAAAATTATTATTTAAGCCCTCACCCATTAAAATGGGTATTGCTCACGAGTTGCATCGCCCAGCTAGGCGTCACTATCCACGACTCAAGGTGATTTCACGAGGTGTGGATGAACTTTGGCAGGCTGACTTGGTTGAAATGATACCCTATGCTAGCGTTAACGACGGTGTACGCTATATGTTGACCGTCATTGATGTCTATTCCAAAATGGCCTTTGTTGAACCTGTGCGTCGCAAGTCTGGCCCACTAGTTACCAAGGCCTTTCAACATATTATTCAACACTCCAAACGTCAACCTCAGCTGCTACAAACCGACCAGGGGAAAGAATTTTTCAACAAGGATTTCTCCAGTTTTCTCAAATCTAAGGATATTTACCATTACACCACGTACAGCAATCTGAAAGCCAGTGTGGTCGAGCGGTTCAACCGAACATTGAAAACCCATATGTGGAAAGCGTTTACAGCTCAGGGCACGTATCGCTGGTTGGACATGTTACCTGAGCTAGTATCACGTTACAATGACACCAAACATAGAACGATTGGGACCAAGCCACGTCTCGTAACTAAAAATATTCAGCGATTGGATAAACTGTTTAACCCCATAAAAACAGCCGATCCTAAACGTCACCGACTGAACATTGGGGATTTTGTTCGTGTGAGCAAATTTAAGTCTGCCTTCAATAAGGGCTACACGCCTCAGTGGGGGACTGAACTATTTCGAATTCGTTGAGTCTACTTGGACAGTCCAGTCACCTATTTACTCGAGGACCTCAACCATCAACCCATAAAAGGTAGATTTTATCTACATGAACTTCAGAAAACAGCATTTCCTCAGCATTATCTTGTGGAAAAAGTGTTGAAACAAAAAGGAAATAAACTCTACGTCAAATGGTTAGGGTTTAACTCTACGTTTAATTCCTGGATCAATAAATTACATGTTGTGTGAACCTGTGTACTTTTTATTTATTCACACATGTTGTACACCACCTATAGCTCTATGTATACAGCGCTCCGCGCTTCATGCATGTTCATACATGTTTGTCTTTCCCTTTCCTCCTGTGTTCTCTCATACATCACCCCTCCCCTCTCCCTCCCTTCACCTCCCACCACTGCTGTTTGCAGCTCTTGCCTCTCTATTGGTTGTGACATCATTCCCACAAGTTGCATCATACTTTTTAATGATTCAGCGATTCCCACGCTTTGAACATTCTCTTATCGTGCACGTGGACAGCTAACGTCCCAGGCGAACACCTGCGGTAGATCAAATTTCACGTCAACTTGCATTTTGTCACGTACGCAGCAAAACAGGATGTAACTTGTTAACAGTTATCGCGCATGTAGATAGATAACGTCCCAAGCGAACACCTGCGGTAGATCAAATTTCACGTCAACTTGCATTTTGTCACGTACGAAGCAAGACAGGATGTCACTGGTTTAGCGTGCCTGTGGTTTCACACATGTGTGCACGCCTTTCGCACTTCCCTGCCAGCACAATGGTCAGATTATTTCACCTTCAAGCGTCTTGGTCATTTTTTCCATTGCACCTGTTGTCAAGTCAGATCGGAGCCTTCCAATAAGCTCAAATGACATTCACCTCCTGCTCGTTTGCAAGTGTGTTTTCTGTACTCGCTTCGATCAACATAGAACCAAGTTCTCATCACCGTTTACACGTTAAAGGTAGAATATCAGAAAACGCACGCTCGCTCTGTCATACACCGACTCGTCGAAATATCAATTGATCTATTGAACACAGCCACCGTGGTCAGCGACAGGTTCGTTGAAACACACACACCCAGCCGTATCGTCTCTCTCAACCACCACGCTTCATAAACATTATAAACAGGTAACGGTAAAGAATTTTTTTCTCAACATGTATGGCGTTAGGCCCTTTGTGAATTATCTTTTTGGAAAAAATATCTACCACATTTGAAAGGGGGCGTTAGCCCGAGTCCTAGGACACCTCGTACACGTCTCTAGCGTTATTGGTTCGTGAGATATCGGCAAAAATCACAAAAACACGTGTTTACCCCAAAATCGCGTTTCCAAAATTTTAAAAAATTACAACGAGTGGTCTATAGCAAAGAGGACGTCTGGCCGAATCCTTGGACCCATCGTACATGCCTCTAGCGTTATTGCTTCGTGAGATATCGGCAAAATCACAAAAACACGTGTTTACCCCAAAATCGAGTTTCCAATTTTTTTTTTAAATTGCAACGAGTGATATATAGCAAAGAGGACGTCACCCCGAGTCCTTGGACCCGTCGTACACGCCTCTAGCATGATTAGTTCGCGAGATATAGCAAAAAGTTCAAAATCACGTTTTTCCCCCAAAAAAACTGTGTTTCCAAATTTTCACCTTTTCGACACCTACATTCCCGTAAAGAGCACAACGAGACGAAAAAAATGAATCCAAGCACGCCCTCCTAGCATGGCTCCTTCCATTCCAAGGTCGCAGGGGCTCACCACTTGCTAAGGGGAGCAGCTCTCTCCTTACCACACTACTACAGGTTTTCATCCTAGAGACTTGACATTTATTTGGGGGGTAGGGGGGGTGGGGATCATTGATTTACATGAAACAAACTTTTTTGTAAACTTCCTAGTTTCCAAAATATATGAATTTCAAAATTCGCGTGTTTTCAAAAAAGCATAAAAAGTAAAAAAAGTCATTATAAAAAAATAAAGGTCATAAAGACCATTCGTTTGAGCCATGGCATAACGTTCTATCATGTTTAGTGTTCAAGCTATCGCCTATTTTCCAAAACGAAAAAATCAAAAAAAAAGAACAAAAATATTACGAGTAGTCCATAGCAAAGAGGACGTCAGCCCGAGTCCAACGATACGTCATTTGTCAAAATCGGACCACGCGTTCGAGAGATATTTAACATGGCTGAGGCTTAGTAGTGGGGCAAGGAGGGTTCTGGAGTGCGTTAGAACCACCCCTCACCCCCCTACTGATGCATTCAGTCTCCTAAGGCAGAACTGAGAATATGCGGGTTTGATTCCTAACTCAGTCATCCTGGGAGTGGTTTTCCGTGGTTTCTCATTTCTACTCCAGATGAATGCCGGGATGGCTCCTAACTTGAGGCCACGGCCGCTTCCTTCCTAATCCTAATTAGAACTAGACAATGGCATATGAGTGTCATATAAATAACAATAATTTGAGATAATGTGGAAGAATTGTGACATTCTTCACAAAACAATGTTGTTGTTGCTTATTTTAAGGGGCTGCGGTCATATAGTCCCGTGTAGTTTGTGTGATAGCCAGTGTTATTGTGATGGCTGTGTTAGTGTGTGTATTTGTAAATTTTCATTGTAAGGAAGCGGCCGTGGCCTTAAGTTAGGGACCAAACCAGCATTTGCTTGGAATAGAAGTAGGGAAATCACGGAAAACCACTTCCAAAATGGCTGAGGTGGGAATCGAACCCTCCTCTTCTCAGTTTTGCCTCGCAAGGTTGAGGGCATCCCGTTCCAGCCCTCACACCAGAATAAAATATTTTTGGGGAAACGAACCCAGACCTCCGGGATGTGAGCCAACAACGCTAGCTACTACACCACGAGGTGGTCCAAAGTAAAAGATTTTCTGGCTCACAAGAATAGAACAAGACAAAAAATAGCTTAAGTAAATCGGAATTTCACAACCACCAGGGACATCTTAAACATTGGGAGGAGCGAACACTTCATTAAGTTTGCAAATCGATAATAAATTGGAAAATTGAATATTTACTCCAATAATGACTAGTACAGCCGTCACAGAGACACAGGTTATTACACAGATTCAACACACACCCAAGACACGGGGCTACATGCCACAATGCCCCCAAATGAAACAACAGCAACAACAATCCAATATAATGGGGCCACGTCTGTAGTTAATTAATTACCAAGTTTCACTGTGATTCACGATCCCCCATCCACAAGGGGAGATGAGGAGAGGAAGAAACATTCTAAACACTTGAAGAAGGTGTATTTCTGGAAATAAATAAAATGGGCACCGGCCACAGTGGCCGGGTGCACAACCTCGTGCCTCGCTGGTATCAGGAGAGCGTTGATTTGAGTCTCACCTCGGCCGTCCTGAAAATGGCTTTCGTGGTTTCCCGTTTTCACCACCAGGCAAAACCCGGGACAGTTCCTTTCCATAGGTCCACGGCCAACTTCCTTCCAAAATCCCTTCTCTGACCCTCCCTTAATTAGACCCAAGTTAGCGGTCGCCTGGGCGATCGGCCTGTCACCATCCCTAGTTGTATCTGCTGATAAAGTGTGTCCAGCTCCAAGACACTGGCGGTAGAGGAATGATATCTCGCCGAGTCTGTAGGCGAAGCCGAGCTGGGAGATAAGTAGAGTCCGGATTTTTGCTTTTAACGATATCTGCGAAATATTTCAGCAAACATTATAATATAAGCTATGTTATCACAACAATATATTTACCCCAAATAGGCTATGCATTTTGCTTCGACATTGAAGCCGCGAAACTTCGTGAAATAAAGTTATTTTGCGAAATGTGTTATTTTCATCCTAAAATGCTAAATACCAACGAAATGCTGCCAATAATATATTTTTAGAAGTATTTAATGTACTTTAAAATTACTGGAAATAGTTCTAGTATCAGTCGTTTGATAGAATGTAATACATCGTCAATATACATGTTTCTTAAGACATGATATAACTAAGTCCCTTCTCGAGCTTGACTGGTTGAAGTCCTGAAATGATGGAAACAATGCTCTGCTTGTACATTGGGGACAACATAAGTTTCACGATGTACCCGTTCGTCCTGGGGATGCGATGACCCATCTGCTATTACATCGCATTCCTGGAGTTCCAGGACAGAGCGGAGTTAATGAACCTCTAGTCAAATAAGGAATGTGTCGGAAATTCAGCTGAGATATCGAAAAAGCAGTGGGTAACACGAGACAAAGTATCTCTAGGGTCGTTACGGGCTTAAGTTTAATACAAAAAAATGCAAATATAAATGGGCGCCATCAACTGAACTCCTAGCAAACCACATCCTTTCCGGTTAAGCCTTAATCAAGACAAGGAAAGAAAAAGGAAAATCACACCATCATCAGATCATAACTAAGATAAAAACAAATTTATTTCACTTTGATAGTCAGACAGACATTTTAAATATTCATCCTACCTGAGAGCATGGTCGAATGCCAACGTTAAATTGTCATTGTCCAAAAATCGAACCATCTCTTTTCTAATCAAAAATATTCCATCCACATAAAACAGGAAAAATCTCAAAAGTTCTCTTGGATTCTCAGGATCACTGTAGCACTATGTCTTTCGTCACTGACATTCGTGATACCTGAGACCTAATTTCTCTTTAATTAACATCATGAATGTGGATTTGAAAATAATTATTAATCTGTCTAAACATACACATTATAATCACATATTTTAAATATCACGTAATTTATGGCTTGCATGGCATAATTCAAATGTTGAACATATTAGTAAAATGCTCCTAAACACCGAATAATTAATTTACACTATTTACATTGTCATTAATAATTGCTTGTTTGTGAATTACAGAAAATCCACTGCTCATTGGTTATACTCATCATCATCAAAGTTAAATATTTCTCTCATTAATTCTCATCTCAAATTCAACATATTCCTATCAGAATCATTAACTCATCACCATTAAATCATTTAAATGAAAATTATTATCATCACTTCATTATACTTTCTAATTATTCACACACTCTTATTTTATCATCTCCTTCAGATTAAATCATCTTAAATCATCAATATAAATTGTTTAATTCCTCAACTCATGTTGCAATTTCTCCAAGTCATATATCAATTAAATTTATTTAATTCCATATAAATTCATTAATCATCAGCTTCTTTAATTAATTATCACCTTCTAATTCAGTTATTCATCATCTATCCAATCATCTATTAATTTATTTAAATCAGTTTATTTATCCAATCTTTAATTCATCCATTTACTTAATTCATTGATTTATTCCAAAATTTAATTTATCAACTTATTTAAATTTTATTCTTCTGGTTATTTAGATTTTTATTATTTCATCTAGTCATTCTGATTTTTATTTCATTAGGTCAGATCATTAATATGCTTAAATTTCAGATTATTATTTCATTAATCATTATTCTCAGAAAATCTTGTATTATCAACTTTATTCATTTGTTTAATTTCCTAACAAATTGTTTAATATGGGTTATAGAACGTTGTCTTACAGTTTTATCACTTCCAAGTTATATCTCGTATTTAATTATCATGCCAAAAAATATTATTGCCTTCACGACATCACGTTGGATCTGACTATCCACAACTACATTATATTTTCTCACTTCTTCAAATATCACATTTGAATACCCCAATTATTCCCCAAAACTCCATAAATATTCAGCACATACAGCATGAATCTCAACAATTACGCTAGACTGGGTTCGACAACCTCATGTCTGCCTCAAAATACATTAGCAACATTGCAACTATCACTTGGCAACTTCTACAAAATGCCTACCACAAACTTTACTTAACCATGTTGCATGATCTACAAAAAATATATAACTGGCTTCAAATTATCAACGCACACAATCTCCAATAACTGTAATTACTCTGATCACATCTAGACAACTTCTTAAACAATTGGAAAAAATATTACCTTAGTAATTCAAGATCTGCTTTCAAATAGCATAAATTCTCTTACAATTCTCATAATTCACATCACAGAAAAACACCAATGTGCTATAATCTCTCATATCAAAATATGCACTACTGATCTGCCTTAAAATAAATCTGACCATTAATGATTCATCTTACAAGATTCAATTACTTTAAATCCTTCTCAAAGGTATCAAACACAATTATAAAAATCATCTAAAGCATCAGCTGTACAAGCTGTTAAACTGAAAGTACTCTCAAAAGAGTATAGCAACAAAATATTGGATTGGCAAACAAGAATTACAAATGTAACCCTGCTGACATTTATCTTTACTTTATTTAACAAAAATTTCGACTGATATGTGACTAGTAGTTCCTTGTTTGATTCTCTTACTATCTCATGTACACTCGGATGATAAAATGAGTCCCTCAATGGCAAGTAAGATGAGTAACCACCGTACAATCGTATAAATACGAAAGACCTCGCCCCGTCGACTAACATGATAGTGCCCTGAGCGATGGGTAAGATGAGTAACCACCATACAATCGTATAAATACGAAAGACCCCATCTCGAAGACTAAATGAGTGAATGTACCAGATCGGAATCAACAAGTCTCTAGTTGCCATATAAAAGCGATATTCATTCACTAAAGTGAATAACATCTTAATATCTCCAAACAATCCAATGGAAAAAATCCCTACTGATGAATAATACACACTCGCTAGTATGCAATGAACTGACGAAGTAATGTAGATAATCAATTGCAGATCACGAGTTCGAAATACTCGTCACACAAAAAAACTCTTCATGAAAACTATCCTTGCTGGAAAAATGTCTAAAAGACCAAACATCTGCTTAATAAAGCCAACCAATGGTGAGAATTTCGTATAATGATGCCTGCCATATCATATGGTCACGCCATATTCTAGCAAAATTTGAAACATATAAAGTCAAAGCCATGTCTAAATAATCGTATCACTCCTATTAGAAAAATATACATGTGTGCCCAGTATTCATGAAAATAATCGTATCAGGAAGTTATAACTCTTACAGTACCTTCTCATAATCAGCTGTTATTAAATTTCAAAGATCGTCGATTTTCCTTATGTAATGAATTTCCCGAAAGATCGGCGTGAATATCATTCCACCCACGCAATGACGATTGCCTTCGAATCCCAAGTGAATCAGCTGGTCCTCCTCTTCTTCAGGAATCGAATCCATCGCTCTGTGGTGCCATCGCGTCTCTGTCTGCGTTTACTCCGACATGATAAACTGCTGGTTATCCATAGCGGATACTGTCCAAATCCTCACGAAAAAGTTCATAGAAACAGCGGACCCCCTATTCCTCTTCTACGTTACGCCACTGTTCCATACAACGTTCGGTTTGAGTGTTGAAAGTTCAATTTCCACAGCGGTTCAGTCTCACTTGCAGAAAATAAAATTTATTTATTAGAGTGTGTAAGTTTATGAAACACCCTGTAGCTGTGTTCGTACTCGGTAATTTATAACACTTCACAAGAAAGAATTGCATTAATGCACGTGCCAAAGTTCATAAGTGCATATGCTTACAACATTCCGTTTGCCTAAAATTGTTCATGTTATTTGGAATGCGCTATGAAATGCATAGTCGTAATGTCATTGAAAAACTATGTTCATTTAAAGTTCACAGTTGCAGTATCTCGTAACTATCTGCCTGTATAATTCGATTAAAGAATATGAGTCCCAACTCAATGTTATAATGAAGTTCAGCTTCTATCATATTACTTGCGTATAAAATTGGAAATAACCCGCTCGTCTCTACTGCAATGTTCTAGAATATTCTCCGCCTAAAGCTAGCCTCGCCATGTCGCTCTGCTATGCTGTTCTGCGTTAAAATGTAGCTCGAAATAAAGTTCTCCGACTACTATTACAGGGCTGTTCTAAACCCCGGCCTTCTCATGCTTGCTTGGCCCGTACAGCTGGTTCTGTAACCGGTCTTCACGCTGCCTACTGCGGGTGTCTGCCTGGCTCACTGACCTACTTTTCGTTCGCTGCTTGGTGAAGTTAAAACTGTCGCTTTCACTTTCCGTGACAAATGCTGCTCGCTGCGCGACTTTTACCATACGCTCGGCGCATGTCCTACTCAGCCTGCTCTCTGAATTCGATTGCCGTGCTAACTGTACTTGACTCTCTTGCTCACTGTACTCAACTCCTCTGCTTACAGAGCTCGACTGACTGTCTCTGGACTGCATTGACCTGCACCTCCCTGGCGCAGTCACGTGACGTTCTCCCCACCTCTGTGGTCTTGCGTCACAAATATAATCTCGAACCCCGATCATCTCGGCTATTAAGTTATACAATAAATTAAGGGTTATCTGACTTCCTACAAATTATTACCATATATAATGCATGTTATATCTTCTCTTCTGAGATGTTTAAATACCATGTTCCATATAGATCTTAATAAAGCTTCATATTTCCATCCATAATTCCATCTGCTTACAGCTGTCAGTGCCTTCTTAATCCTAGACCTTCTACGTCATCCTGACATTCCTCTTGACTTGATCTGAGCGCTATCTTTTCATAACTCTTCCCATAATCTCAACTACGGCTTAATGTCTGCTGGCGTAGCCGATAGCCTCACCTAGGTATCGGGTACAACGTGTTAGTGAGAAAAGGACTATATGGCAGTCATGGAGAATATTCGTTGATGTAAATGTTAGTTCTTTCGAAAAAAAAAAACTAGAATAAATTGTTCATTATTCTACCAAATGTTTCTGTAGTGTTCATCAATTAACCAAATCCGTTCACCGTACACGGTTATCAAGCACACTCACACCTCACTTTTATATTTCACCGCTTTAATCATTTTATTTCACCGCTTGGAAGCATATTATAATACAAAATATCACGGTCCTTAGAGATAAGCAATTTTAAATAAATAAACAAAATGCGAGAATAACCCATAGAATCGTAATTTTTTTTGTATATGTATGATTTTTGAATAATTGTCAGTTTCACTGGTAAAAATAAAATATTTTATGTTATGGTAGGTCCTGTTGAGCTTTTTCATGACAAATGAAATGCAAGATTAGCCTCTTGTATCTACCACAACTTTTCTAATAAGTATGTTTTTGCAAATTACCATTTTTATGTTGAAAATGAAACAAGTAGTTCCTCGAAGAACTAAGTAGCCTATTCTCATATATCCTACTTATGTTAATTGCCTCAATCAACATACAAAATGTCAATTTGATTGCTGTAATAGATTCGTAGATATTGAGAACCGACTAAATATTTAGGAGGGTCGCCATGTTAGATTTTTATATGTGTAGGCCATAGAATTATGTACTATACCATGAAGATTATTGCGTAGGTTTATTATTCAAACTTCAATCGCATGATTAGGACACAAGAAATGAAAACAAGATTTCAAAACTTCGCACAGCTGCCATCTTGTGGTTATAACAACAATTGATATAAATTAGATGTCAGTGGATTAAAATGTGTACAACCATTTACCGTACCAAAATTCACTGCGCTCGGATGTTTAAATCACGAGACACGTCCATTTAAATATTCAAATTTCACGTCACCGACATGTTTGATTTTCGCTCCAGGTCATTGAAAGTCCCAAAGGTGAACGTATGTTCATAGCCTTTATCAGCATACAAACTTTCAGTTTGTCATATTGTTGTCATATTTAGTAGATATTGAGAACCGTCTCAAGATTTCGAATGGTCGCCATGTTGGATTTTTATATATAGAGGCCATAAAGTTACGCTCTATTAGATGACCTTCATTGCGTAGATTCATTATTCAAACGTTGAATTCGATCGCATGATTAGTACACAAAAAATAAAAGTTTAATTTTATAATTTTGCACATCCGCCATCTTGAGGTTATGTAAACCATTTAACAAAATTAGACGTCGGTGCATTACGATGTGTATAAACATTTGCTGTACGAAGTTTCACTGCGTTCCGATGGTTAAATGCCAAGAAAAGTCTATTTAAATGTTTGAAATTTGCATGGCCACCATGTTCGTTCTGAACTTAAAAAGTGTTTGAAAGTCACATAGGTAAACTTCTAGTAGTGCCCTTTATCACCGTAGAAAATGTCAGGGTGATATCGGTAATAGTTTCGGAGATATAGAATACCAGTGAAATATTTCGCACAGCCGCCATGTTGGATTGGTGAAACGTAACACAATTTGAAGGGCACGGCCAGGGTTGGACAAAATGCCTATGCCTTACCGAGTTTCATTGAAATCGCTCCAGCAGTTTAGAATTTATTAGGGGAAAACACACACACACTTACACACATACGCACACACACACACACACACGCACACACACACACACACACACACGGACAAAATGAGATCTCATAAGTCTATTTTTTTCATAAATAAAAATAGACTAAACAGTAACCCCAAAACTTTTATGGTTGCTGCTACCATTGACATTCCAAAACCACCATAATCACTTGGCTCCCGTTTAGTTGTTGACTGATAATCGCTTATAATATGAATTTAAAATATATAAATACGGTGATAAAAAGGAGAATACAAAAGCAAAATTAAAGTAGGCTACTGCAACCTAGCGATATACTAGGGCATTCCATAATTATTAAGGCAACACTGTTGTCAATCAGCGGTCCTAGTGGTGACCGTTATAATCTTGTAGTATATAGTTGAGCAGTCTTTGTTCTATACATCTGTAATATTGAAAGTCTCGAAAAAGCTGTTGGCGGGGAAAGGCCCTGGCCACCCTACCACACGTAAACGCCGCCCGGCTGAGGATAGCCTCTTCAGAGGCACGGACCTACCTTCGGGCAGAATACCAATAATAATAATAATAACCGCATCAAATGGATTTCAAAATTACAATAAATAAACACAGGTGAATTAAAGCACTCACTTCACATAAGACTTCAAAACATATCACAAATAGGCCTACTGAATGAAACTAACCGTGGACTGTGCACAATGATCACATTCACACACTAGAAGGTGATATAATTATTAATGATACTAATACTAATAATTACCTACTCATTTTGCAGAGTGAGACGAAGTCTTTATTTTCGTTTCATAATTCTATTTGTTACACGTGTAAAATTACAGTACATATCTGGGATGTAGGATGAGACAAGCGACCTGCTCTTGGCCCACTAGTATGTAATCTATCAGTATTTATATCAAGCTGTGAACAAACATCTCACCTTGGGCAAGCAAATGTTTGTTTAAATTTCTTCGCGATATTAGGCCTATGAAATAAATGCGTACAGGCTGTACGAGCTTCTAATCCTTCTACAACGAAGGGATTTTTATTAATTAGTGAGAGATTGTGTAATCTAACCATGCATTTGACAAACTAAGTATACCGTTCACTTGTGTCTATGATGACATCACTGTGTATCGGATACGTTCCCTACCATGAAGGGCCTTGGCCTACCAAGCGACCGCTGCCCAGCCATTCGACGTGGGGTGACGCGTGGTTAGTGCGTTGGATCCCCTCGGCCGTTAATCTTGTTTAATCTTGTCAGACGGCTCTAAATTGTCTTCTCAAGGCTGAGTGCACCTCGTTCCAACCCTCACGTCAGTTTCTAAAATCCCTTACAGAGCCGGAAATCGAACCCGGGGCTTCCGTGTAAGAAGCCGGCGTGCTACCCCACACACCACGGACGCCCTCTAGCATCAAAGCAGCCAGGCTCTTTGTTCCACGCAGTTGATAAAAGCTTTCAATAAGGTCCACGAGTCCACATGGGAAACCAGGAAATCAATCACAGGGATAGTTGTTGGTGAGGTTCAGAATCACTCAATTTCCAATTATGTACGTAGCATAGCAATAATACAATTGATATTGTTATTATTATTAATAATAATAACAACAAATTAAAATAAATTGTGTGCCATCCAATTCCAGATATGTGATAAATCCGTTGATGACATTAGGGTTGGGAACCCTAATTCAAACATGGCCAACCATCGTTTATTAAACTAAAAGATAGCACTATGCTTTGTTGCGGTCCTCATATTATACTGAATGGACGCGATTGTGACCTATTAGCAGGTACCGTCCCCAGCATTAGCTTTGCATTTAAAATGGGATCCAACCATGGTTCCATATTGTTCCTGGTCCAGAGACATGTGCTACCACAGTCGATATTATGAAATGTCAGTAATAATAAAAATAATAATATTAAATAACAATGGCATGCAAGAACGCAATACCTCCTAGCTTCGACAGCTACAGTCTTCATCGATCAATACCAGCGTCATATTATTCTTTTCATCATTCTTTCCGATTCAGTTATCGTTTTACCCTCCAGGGCTGGCTTTTCCCACGGACAAAGCGAGGGATCCCACCTCTACCGCCACTGAGGGCAGTGTCCTGGAGCTTGAGACTCTGAGTCGGGGGATACAATAAATTGGGGGAGTGTGACTAGCACTTCGCACAGGTGGCCTCACCTGCAAAGCAAACAGGGGCCAAATGAAGGGATGGGAAGTGTGGGAGAGTTAGGCAAGGGAGAGGGAAGGAGGCGGCCGTGGCCTTACGTTAGGTATCATCCCGGCATTTACCCGAAGACGAAGTGGGAAACCATTGAAAACCACTTCGAGGATGGCTGAGGTGGGAATCGAACCCCCTCTACTCATTTGGACCACCCAAGGCTGAGTAGACCCCGTTCCAGTCCTGATACCACTTTTCAAATTTCGTGGCAGAGCCGGGAATCTAACCTTGGACCTCCAGGGTGGCAACTAATCATGCTGACCCCTGCATCACGGAGGCGACATTTCATCATTTTCAGTCGATACAAATATAAACAAAAGCACTGCGTAAATGTTGACCCATTAACCACCACAGAGAAAATACTTTTGGAAGATAATAATAATAATAATAATAATAATAATAATAATAATAATGCTATTTGTTATACGTTCCTTTTTAACTACTGCGACTTTTAGAGACGCTGGGGTGCCAGAATTTTGCCCGGAAGGGGATCCTTAACGGCCAATTTATCTAATGACACGGCTCCCTCGTATTTTCGTACCCCCAAATGCCAGCTGGCTGCGCCAGGATTCGATTCTGCAACCTTGGGAACAGCAGGCGTGAACGTTACCGCTGAGCCACGCCGCCAGTCACTTTTGGAAAAAGACCCCCGCCCTAAAATGTTCACCAGCTAGACTGTCAAGATATATTTGAAAAAAATGTTGTCCAGTTGGTGCCATTTAAAATAAAAACATTGGGAAAAGGGAGTCTCTAAAAGTGCTGATCCACAGCTGCCATCATGCGCTAAAACATCATTGGATTCCCCATGGAAGAAATCTCTATGGTGACAACAACGACGGGTATGGCATTCCCAATATAGGGGGTATAGGAGTCCTCCAGGAGGAAGAGTGGTTGTGGGCGGGATGGTGAATTCCCCCAATGGCGGGAAAGGAGGTGGGAAGGGGCAATTCGCCCCAGAATGCCATTGGTTTCTCAAACATTGGCGTATTTCCCTCTGTAACGTTAACGATGGATAGATCACTCAAAAAATAGCAGGGTAGAGGAATCCTCCAGGAGGGTGAGTGGTGCGGGCGTGATGGGGAATTCCTTACTCCTAGTGGCGGGAAAGGAGGTGGGAAGGTGGAATTTGAGCCAAAACGCCACTGGTATCCCCAACATTGGTGTAATCCCACTTGTGGCGTTAACAACGGATACACCATTCACAAAATTGTGGGGAGATGAATCCTCCTGGATGTTGAAGGGTGCAGGAGGAGGCGAGGAATCCCCCCAGGAACGGGAAAGGAGGTTGGATAGGGGAATTCGACTCCGTCAATTTAGTCACACTTGATGAATATGCCTTCATGTTGACGTGCTGGTCAACACTTACAATTAAGGCCGGGCAAATTTGCTCTAGTTCCGATCGGTACCGTAAGTTGCCGCATGGCCAGTATCATCCCCCACCAAGCGCACTTATGGCCAGGTCTCTCCACTGAATGAGAATCTTAAGTCTCGATAATACCGGTACTGAGTGGGAACCTTCAGTCTCGATAATACCGGAACTCCTCTTTTCTCGGCGTTTAAAGGAAAAAGCAGACTCACTCAAGTCGCTGCACGTGTGTAGTCAAAGCCCTCTGTAACTCTGGAATGTGAAACATTTCTCAATCCTACATTTTTACAATTTTAAAGCAGTATGAAGTGATCTACTTACGGTATTGAGTTGGTTATATTTTTACCATGACTTCTCTCACTAAATATATGGTAAGAGAGAAATTAGCAGATGGAAGTCTGAAGTTATTAGAAAAATCAGTTACTGATCGAATGAGCGCCTGCTGGACGAAATTTCCCGTAGGGTTATTGCTATACAGCGTAAACAAAATAAAGTGGAATTATTTTCAAATCGTAATCATCTAGGCCTACTCCAGACCAATATAAACAACGACCTAATGATACTTGCAACTCGCAGTTGAGAGAAGTTCATGTTTTCATTTAGTACTTTTTGTATTCCTTTCGTCAACTTTTTTATAACGAGTAGCCCCTAAAGTAAAAGAAAACAAATGTCGCGGAGAAGTACCAAATGAAAGTCTCACATGCATGGCTCATGAACTATTAGCCCTACTGACTAGAAATTTGATTTAAAGAATATTTTCAACCTTGTAACTCGTTGTTCTTCGAGGCAACTATTGTCCAAAAATTGGCTACAATGGTGAAAATACGCTTGCAAAATATTTCGCTTAAAACGTTTCAGCTAATCTCATCTACTAAAAGCTCTGATTTTGTGCTTCAAAGCAATCCCAGTTTGTGACATGCGGTATAATAATCATGCCAGTACAAATACCTCACTGATTAGTCTATAAATGCCAAAGATGTGACAAGAGTACGACGGCAGTTCACTGAGAACTCCTCATTAACGCGGGAATGTCACTTGGTCTGATACTCCACAGTCTCGTTCGATATTTTCTATTCTCTTCTGTTCACAAGGTAATGTTTATCGCAACGGCGTGCAACGTGTGAGAGCGTGCCTAGGGATGCAATTGAAATGGCGGTGGCTCAAGCATATTCCAAAGCTATTACAACTAAAGAAAAATCAACATTATTTTTTCGTATGCCCGACGACTAGAGGATATTACGTATTCGAAATAATAGGAGCATTTTAGATAAAGATAGTCAAGTATCCAACGGAAAAGTTCTCACTCAGTATGTTTGTGACAATTTCTCCCCGAGTATAAGAGTCTCCGTGGCTGAATTGGTTACGCGTTGGAGTCTTGAATGAAAGGACTGGGATTCGATGGCCCTACTGGGTAGGGGAAGTAATTTAAAATTTATTTTCTTTATGTTTTATTGTTTGTGCCGACCGCTTTACCAGTATCTTAATGCCTACAAAAATGATACGACAGAACACAGTTGCATCACAGGGGCACTAGTAATATAGCGAGTGCATGAATTTTCAGGTTCGATTACGAGAAAGTTACATAGTGCTTGAATGTGGCATTACTCGAAAATATCTTAATCTGTAGCCTACACGTCAAATAGAATTTTCTTTTGCTCAAATTTAATGACCAAATAATACCGACTGATAATATAGGCCTAGTCTGTTAATATGTTGCCGTTGAAGTTGAGTGGATTCTTCCAATTCGCAGACTCCAGTCAACGGAATGAACAATTTCCATTGAATTCTTACAAAACAAGCCTCAGTGCCTTCATGCAGCGCCATATTGCCCAAGCGAGAACGAGCGAGAATGTCAATTATTGTTATCGAGCCCACATTACCGGGAATGCCTGTTCCGGAATCAGCATTTCCGTTCTTCATTCTCGTCCAACGAGACCGATCGGAACTCAAGAGCTTTTTGCCCGGCTCTACTTACAATATCATATCTTGCGCAAAAACGCCATAGGTTCTCTAAGGATTAGAGAAAACCCCAAAGTGACGTCAACGAGGAGTACGCCACTTACAAAATAGGGGTGGATGAATCTCCCGGGAGGGTGAGGGATCGAGGTAGATGGAGAACCCCCGATGAGCGGGGAAGGTTATGGGATGGGGAAATTCGTCTCTGTATTCTTTTTCTACATTAGAGGAGTATGGCGTTAACAGATTGGCAACCCTGGCATATTTAATGACCATATATAAAACCTCTACTTCTCAACTGTGGAAAATAATTTCCTGAACTATCTCTTATAAAATAGGAGAAATAGGAACAAATGCAAATGTAATCTTAAATAGACCTTCGATGTGACAAATTGCATGAATAAATTAGATGAAATTCGATATTTAGCCCTCTCTGTCCCCCCTGGGCTCCTCCATGGTATGGATCTGAAACGTAGCCTTAGCCCCGGATGCTATTCACAATGTTTTAGGGAAATCCGTCGAGCTGCTTTCAAGTTAAATGTAACTGACAGAATGACAGGGATCCAATTTTATATAATTATATACTGGTTATTTTAGCTTACTTTCCTCATAAAACATTTGAAAGTAGGATTTTGAGATCAATAATGGGACGACGTGCATGTGTCTGTAGGTCTGTCTGTCCCCACATATTAACTTTGAACGCTTGCTCCAGTCACAATGAAATGCTTATGGTTGTAGGCTTGTAGCATTGCCACCGGACATCCGACTTTTGCTATTTTTTTAAATATAGCCTACTTGTTGCCAATTTCTGCCAACCAATTTTACATTTAACCTTGAAGAAATCGCAAGAAACTCATCCAATTTTGACTTAACTTTATACAAAAATATAGACAATTGATTAAGATATTGGTCACTCCAGTATTGCCGGCAATTCGTATTATGTGGTACCAACTTTACAGTTACCCTTGAGGAACTAGAACAGTCATGGGCCAATTTCTACGCACATAGAAAACCCAAACAGCCCCAACGTTTTAGGTCGTCCCTGAGTTGCCAATTGGTAGTATTTGGTTGTACCAACCTTACAGTTGCTCCTACATAACAAGTAAAAGACAAACCCTACTTGGGCTAAACTTTGTTTGAATAAAGTACGCACCACCAACACACGATTTGCCAATGTTATAACAACATTTTCACGGAACAAACCAAACACCAGCAACACATAACTGATTGTTTCAGCTGGTTCCATTGCAGCAATCCATTAATGATAGTTGGTGCCAACCTAAAGGCTATTGTTGATTAACTCCTTGAAAGTAGGCTGTTTAGTTCTTGTTCTCAAATCTGAAGAACCAATTAAATTAAGTTTCCACAGTATGGCCAATTATCATCATTGTAAGCAAGGTGTTCATACACACTGTTGCTTACACCATTGAAACCAGATAAAACATAATCAATAATTATGAGTTGCTGGTGTCTCAGGTCTTTCGCAGTTTGATTAACATTGGCTAACAGTAAGTCCATTAATTATTCAAAGTCAACTACAGTTGATTTCTATAGATAATACTGTTACAAACTAATACTGCAAGTTGTTAATTCATTTAAGGACTTTGCGACATCGTTGTCATTTAGCCCCGCGTACTTGGGTGTGTGTATGTATGTATGTATGTATGTATGTATGTATGTACGTATGTATGTATATATATAGAGATATAGAAGTTGTCTGATAACCTGTGTTATTGTGATGTCTGTAGTAGTGTGTGTATTTTTAATTCAGGTTAAGATTGTGAACGAGGTGGCCGTGGCCTTAAGTTAGGAACCATCCCGGCATTTGCCTGAAGTAGAAGTGATAAACCACTGAAATCCACTTCCAGAATGGCTGAGATGGTAATCGAACCCACCTCTTCTCAGTTTTGTCTCACGAGGCTGAGTGTACCCTGTTCCAGCCCTCAGACCAGCATTACATTCCTTGGTAGAGCCGCGAAACGAACCCGGCCTTCCGCGGTTACAGCCAAGAATGCTAGCCACTACGCAACGAGGCGGACTAATACTACAAGTAGTTCCGTGAAAAACTAAATAGCATATTTTCATATATCCTACTGACCATTTCCATTGAAACCCCTCCCGCCTATTAAAAAGATTTCCCGTGTATTGTACTAAATAGCTTTCGGTGCACGACCTACAGTACGTTGTGATAATGTATAGAGCAAGAATTTCAAACTCAAAACTCAATATCCATTTGTAGTCATTTTAGATAGTTAACATAAACATAATATTTTAAGGAAGCAAATGGTCTTACTATAGTCTTAAATCAAAGCTTAGCTGTTGGCCTCTCACCAAGGCGGACCGGGTTCGATTCCCGGTCAATGCATGTGAGATTTTCGAAGTGAAATGCCATGTCCTGTGGTTCAGATTCCACGTAAAAAGGAGGTCCCATGGCTCATTATTGCGAGATTAACGGTCACGTTAAACTACAAGCTTCCTTCCTTAAATCAAAGCTTTCATCGTTCCTAACGATAACTCACGTCAACAAACCTCCAGTACTGGAAAAAATGTGCCCATATCTACAATACATGAATACAACACTAAAGCATTGTGTACCGGTTTATCAACTTACCGAGAGACAGGTTCAATAGAACACAGTAAATACTATGTTCCTTTACAGATATGATCATGGGAATAGTTCATAGTTAACGATTTTGGCAATATAAAATTGGGGTAGATGACCTTGGTGTTTGACGCGCATGGCTACGCCACGGGGTGAGAATAGTTGATTTTTAGCCCAAAGACTACAGTCACCAAAGGAACACAGTTATCAGATCAATTCCACATGTACCCAAGAACACGGGGATGATGACCAAAACTCCTAATACGAATTAACAACAAGAAAACAATATATTTAATGCCAAGTTTCACTGCGCTCAGAAGATTAGGCCACCAGAAAAGGCAATTAAATTCAATAATTCGCGCAGCCAGCCTCTTGTTTGTCACAATTTCGAAATTCATATTAGTAAAGTGGGTTGCAGCCTTCAATGGTGGAATATAATCCCTGGCAGATGGCGGCAATAGTTACCTCAATACTTGCGAAAACTTCGTACGGCCACCATGATGATTGAAGCTGAAGGAAGCTTGTAGTTTAATGTGACCATTAATCTAGTGATCATGAGCCACGGGATCTCCATTTTTACGTGGAATCCGAACCACAGGATGAGATATTTCACTTCAAACAACTCACATGCATTGAACGGGAATTGAAACTGGCCTTGGTGAGAGGCAAGCAGCTTGACCACTGCACCATAACGCCTCCAACATGATGACTAATGACGATTATAGAGATATAAAGAGTACAGTCAATGTCCCAGGAACTGAGCTAACTCAAAACAATACTTCATAATCCACGCGATAAATTGCTCACCAAGACTGTATTAAGACCGGAGATGAGAGGTTGAAATCTCAGCGCTGGCAGCGGCTATCATGAATGTGGCTGTTCCACACTCACTCCAGGCAAATGCCTCTATAGTACCTTATTTCAAGTCCTGGGATGCCTACCCCATCTCTGACCATAATAATTACAGCGACACACACACACTACTACAATCCTCACAGCAACACAGGTTATCGTACACATTCAAAATACATGTCAAAGCTCGAGGCTGATGGCCAAAGATGTCCAAGTTCCCTAATACGAATTGACAACAACAAGAACTAAATTTTCATAACATCAATCCAGGTAATTTGGCGAGGACAGACACACACACACACAAACACATTCGCCCATAGTACATATATTACGTCCAAGTGACGTAGGCAAAACATTGAACATTCATAAGACACAGATACTCTTATTCTTACTCCCCCCCTCCACCTCCTTCTTTCCCTACCGGTACTTTATAAAAATCACGGAGTACCGTTTTAGCACAACACTAGGTCCGGAAAGAAGTAACATAGAAAAAACACTCTACAAGCCCAAAGTCATATTTTGGTTGGAAAATAAAGTAGTTTATATACAACGTCAACCAACTGGCGTCACCTGCCCTCCCTTGCGATTGTGGGCGGTCCTATTTTGGACTCGACCAGCTTTCCGATCAATACTTGCCCACTTGGTTAGACTAGTAAACATTTCCAACGCTAGATGTCAGGCCTGGTATTAATCCTCCCCCCATCCCGAACGGCCTCCGTCGATGCAGGGATTTATTCTCACAACATATTATGAGGTGATCATCCACCTGTACTCACAAACATAAATATGAAGTGTTCACCCACCTGTTCTCGTTGACATAAGGGGTGTTCACCCACTTCTTCTCTCAGACATATGGGGTGTTCACACATCTGTTCTCCCAGACGTGTCAAGTGCTAACCACCTGTTCCGATAGACATATGGGATGTTCACGCATCTGTTCTCACAGACATACGAGATGTTCACCCACCTGTTCTCACAAACATATGGGATGTTCACCCATATGTTCTCCCAGACGTATCAAGTGTTCACCCATCTGTTCTCCCAGACGTATCAAGTGTTCACCGATCTGTTCTCCCAGACGTATCAAGTGTTCACCCATCTGTTCTCGCAGACATATTGAGATGTTCACCCATCTGTTCTCCCAGACGTATCAAGTGTTCACCCTTCTGTTCTCCCAGACGTATCAAGTGTTCACCCACCTGTTCCCACAGACATATGAAATGTTCACCCACCTGTTCAACCAACTGTTCCCACAGACATACGAGATGGTCACCTACCCGTTCCCACAGACATATGAGATGGTCATCTATCCGTTCCCACAGACATATGAGATGGTCAACCTCCTGTTCTCACAGACATATGAGATGTTCACCCACCTGTTCCCATAGACATATGAGGGGTTCACCCTCTTGTTCCCACAGACATATGAGGGGTTCACCCTCTTGTTCCCACAGACATATGAGGGGTTCACCCTCTTGTTCCCACAGACATATGAGATGTTCACCCTCATGTTCTCACAGACATATGCAGTGTTCACCCAACTGTTCCCACAGACATATGAGATATTCACCCACCTGTTCCAACAGACATATGAGGTGTTCACTCACCTGTTCTCACATACATATGAGGTGTTCACCCTCTTGTTCCCACATACATATGAGATGTTCACCCACCTGTTCCCACAGACAAATGGGGTGTTCACCCACCTGTTCTCACAGACATATGAGGTGTTCACCCACCTGTTCCCACAGACAAATGGGGTGTTCACCCATCTGTTCTCACAGACATATGAGGTGTTCACCCACCTGTTCCCACAGATATATGAGGTGTTCACCCACCTGTTCCCACAGACAAATGGGGTGTTCACCCACCTGTTCTCACAGACATATGAGGTGTTCACCCACCTGTTCCCACAGACAAATGGGGTGTTCACCCACCTGTTCTCACAGACATATGAGGTGTTCACCCACCTGTTCCCACAGACATATGAGGTGTTCACCCACCTGTTCCCACAGACAAATGGGGTGTTCACTCACCTGTTCTCACAGACATATGAGGTGTTCACCCACCTGTTCCCACAGACAAATGGGGTGTTCACCCTCTTGTTCCCACATACATATAAGATATTCACCCACCTGTTCCAACAGACATATGAGGTGTTCACCCACCTGTTCCCACAGACATATGAGGTGTTCACCCTCTTGTTCCCACATACGTATGAGGTGTTCACCCACCTGTTCCCTCAGACAAATGGGGTGTTCACCCACCTGTTCTCACAGACAAATGGGGTGTTCACCCACCTGTTCCCACAGACAAATGGGGTGATCACCCACCTGTTCTCACAGACATATGAGGTGTTACCCACCTGTTCTCCCAGACGTATCAAGTGTTCCCACATACATATGAGATATTCACCCACCTGTTCCCACATATATATGAGATATTCACCCACCTGTTCGCATAGACATATGAGGTGTTCACCCACCTGTTCCCTCAGACATATGAGGTGTTCACCCATCTGTTCCCACAGACATATGAGGTGTTCACTCACCTGTTCGCATAGGCATATGAGGGTTTCACTCACCCGTTCTCACAGACATATGAGATATTCACCTACCTGTTCCCACAGACATATGAGATATTCACCCACCTATTCGCATATACATATGAGGTGTTCACCCACCAGTTCCCACAGACGTATGAGGTGTTCACCCACCTGTTCCCACAGACATATGAGATATTCACCCACCTATTCGCATAGACATATGAGGTGTTCACCCACCAGTTCCCATAGATATATGAGGTGTTCACCAACCTGTTCCCACAGACGTATGCGATATTCACCCACCTGTTCCCACAGGCTTATGAGAAATTCACCCACCTGTTCGCATAGACAAAAGAGATATTCACCCACCTGTTCCCACAGACATATGGGATATTGATCCACCTGTTCGCATAGTCTTATGGGGTGTTCACCCTCTTGTTCCCAAAGACATATGAGGTGTTCACCCTCTTGTTCTCACAGACATGTGCGATGTTCACCCTCTTGTTCCCACAGACATAGGCTATGAGGTGTTCGCCCAATTGTTCCCACAGACATATGCGATGTTCACCCTCTTGTTCCCACAGACATATGCGATGTTCACCCTCTTGTTCCCACAGACATATGAGGTGTTCACCCTCTTGTTCCCACAGACATATGAGATGTTCACCCTCTTTTTCCCACAGACATATGAGGTGTTCACCCAATTGTTCCCACAGACATATGCGATGTTCACCCAATTGTTCCCACAGACATATGCGATGTTCACCCTCTTTTTCCCACAGACATATGAGGTGTTCACCCAATTGTTCCCACAGACATATGAGATGTTCACCCTCTTTTTTCCACAGACATATGAGGTGTTCACCCTCTTGTTACCACAGACATATGAGATGTTCACGCTCTTGTTCCCACAGACATATGCGATGTTCACCCTCTTGTTCCCACAGACATATGAGGTGTTCACCCTCTTGTTCCCACAGACATATGAGATGTTCACCCTATTTTTCCCACAGACATATGAGGTGTTCACCCAATTGTTCCCACAGACATATGAGATGTTCACCCTCCTTTTCCCACAGACATACGAGGTGTTCACCCTCTTGTTCCCACAGACATATGAGATGTTCACGCTCTTGTTCCCACAGACATATGCGATGTTCACCCTCTTGTTCCCACAGACATATGAGGTGTTCAATCTCTTGTTCCCACAGACATATGAGATGTTCACCCTCTTTTTCCCACAGACATATGAGATGTTCACCCTCTTTTTCCCACAGATATATTAGGTGTTCACCCTCTTGTTCCCACAGACATATGAGATGTTCCCATAGACATATGAGATATGGATCCACCTGTTCCCACAGACTTGTGAGATGTTCACCCTCTTGTTCCCACAGACATATGAGGTGTTCACCCACCTGTTCCCACAGACATATGAGGTGTTCACCCACCTGTTCCCATAGACATATGAGGGTTTCACCCACCCGTTCTCACAGACATATGAGATATTCACCCACCTGTTCCGACAGGCATATGAGATATTCACCCTCTTGTTCCCACTCTCATAAGAGATGTTCTCCCTCTTGTTCCCACAGACATATGAGATGTTCACCCTCTTGTTCCCACAGACATATGAGGTGTTCACCCACCTGTTCCCGTAGACATATGAGAGTTTCACCCACCCGTTCCCACATACATATGAGGTGTTCAACCACCTCTTCTCACAGACATAGGGGTGTTCACTCACCTGTTTCTGCGAATATATGAGGAATTCACCCACTGTTCCCGTCGAGATATGGAGTGTTTATTCACTCTGCATGGCCCTGAACCACCCAAAGTGTTTGTTATGATGTCTGAAATTGTTGACACCAACTCTCTCCAGATTGGTTGAAGTGTTGTTTGAGTTTTTAGTGACTTTCGTGTTTTGATCTAAATGTTTTTGAAAACGTTAATAAGTTACATATGTCTCGACGACTAAATAATGACGGGTAAACTCATTAGCAGCTTGTGAACGTTGGAAATGAGGGTCGCAGAGTTTTCAACCACATGATCTTGTTCTACGAAACATGTGTATTTTGGAAATGATGGATACATTAATTAGCTATACATTTCCAATAATAATAAAATAATAGCAATAATAATAGTAATAATGATGTATGTCTACTCATTATTCTCGTTTCAACGATGCCGGGGATGAGATGCGATAAATACTATGTGGTGGGTAGTTTATACGGCCAGATGCCCTGCCTGACGCCAACCTCATGAGAGGAGTTAATGATACACGAAGGAATGAAAATGACTGTAACTGGGCAAGGATATGGAAGGAAGTGGCCGTGCCCTATTAGAAGGTACTGTCCCAGCATTTGCCGGGAGTTAAAAATGGGATACCACTGAAACCCATTTCAAGAACGGGTGACGGTGGGGCTTGATCCCACGTCTACCGAGCCCACTGATAGCTTGGCCCTTTGGCATATCGCGTTAGCGAGCGTAGCCGATGCTGTTAGTAATAATAATAATAATAATACTAATAATAAATAGTAATATAGTAGTCTATAATTGTATGCACCCTAGCAGACTTTATCTTTACGCTATTGAGCAGCGGAAAAAAATTACGAGCCTTACAGTAGTCGCATATGATGTGTAACATCTAACATAGAAGAAACCTCACACTGGTGAAAATGAAAATCCACAGCCTGCTTCCAGTCTCCGACCGGGTCAGGAATGGAATGAATGAAGCCCCCATCTAGCGGCGAGGATATGAACTGTGCCAGCTGCCGAGGCCTGACGCACTCCCCTGGGGCAATGATTAAATGAATGACAGATGAAATGAAATAATAGTGGAGAGTGTTGCTGGAATGAAAGTTTGACAGGGAAAACCGGAGTACCCGGAGAAAAACCTGTCTGCCTCTGTTTTGTCCAGCACAGATCTCACATGGAGGGACCGGGATTTGAACCACGGACCCAGCGGTAAGAGGCCGGCGTGCTGCCGCCTAAGCACGGTGGCTTCGTTGATACACTGGTATTTTATACTATTATTGGCACGAATATTAATCTATCGTAAAAGGGAGTGTTTTACAGATGTTGTAGTTTATAATACGGAACTCATTTTTTTAGATGATTTGTAGCTTCCACCAGCACTAGCCTAAATAAAGAATACGATATGGATCAACTAGATTAATAGACGCGACACCACTCATAACCTTAAATTCCTTATAGACAGGTCCTCTTCATTCACAGACCAACACGTAATTTCATATGGATTCTGTTGAAATGAGTCATATTGATATAATAAATATCGTTTAAAATGATAATCTGGTAGCAAAAATATCTACCCCGTCCGTAATTCGAACCCAAGATCTCTAGATTCACAGTCATAAGCACTAACCCCACGACTATTTCGACTACGCAAATTTTGTGCACAAGATGGTGACTTATTTCGACGTTCCAATAATTCTGCATTACGGAATTAAGTTTCATTTATATTTTGGTTGTTTCGATAATGTTCCTGCGTGAAATTGAGTTTAAAATGCCTTATGAATAGGCCCTCTTGTGAGTAAAGAGAATGTATTCAGTAATAGTTCATGAAGGCTTGCTCAATTCTCGTATAACCACAACGATTATACTGTATTATATTGATGACTGCATTACCGTTATGTGGGTTAATATTTGAATAGCCATTGTGCAGAAAGACAATACCGGCAATGCCGACTACTTACAATGTTTGATATTAAGGCATTTTACTATTTAAATACTAACACGAAGACTTCGAACATGTACCATGTCATTTGTTTCAATCACTTGACACCAGAGTTCGCATGAGCGTTTTCCGTTCAGTATGTCATAGCCTATACATTCCACATGGCCGAGAGTAGGCCTACGTCATGGTATCAATTTCCGACACCGCGCGCTCATTGTTTCTCGTACCACTGCCAGCTGGGTCTTACCACTGCCCGCTGGATCGATCGATTGAGCGGGCAGTGCATACTTCCGTTTTCCACCACTGCCAGCTAGTACACTTCCGTTCGATCGATCGAGTGGGCAGTGCATACATCCGTTTTCCACCACTGCCAGCTAGTACACTTCCGTTCGATTGATCGAGCGGGCAGTGCATACTTCCGTTTTCTACCACTGCCAGCTAGTACACTTCCGTTCGATCGATCGAGCGGGCAGTGCATACTTCCATTTGATCCACCACTGCCAGCTCGATCGTTCCGATCCACTTCCGTCCCCAATTTTCAAAATCACTCCCACAAAACTATCCAGCAACCGAGCGGAAAGATGTTACACATCAAAAATCGTATTTGTAACCTATTTTTACGTTATGAAAAATCAAAGCTAATAAGCTAACTGTTTGTTCCCTCGTATGTGTATGTCCCCTAGCCTATAAGTTTTGATTGGCTGAAATTATTTGAATGAGACGTGGTAGGGACTTGATATTAGTATTACGCCATACTACCCCAACCGTGCCATTCATATTTCGAAGGGTGTCACCAATCCCTGCATTACGGTCGCTCAAAATATTTCGTTACTCTAAATATTTCGGAAAAGTATTACAGCAATCAACCTGGAATTATGTTCAGTGATAGAGGACTAGAAAATTGATATAAAGTATGCGATTTCGAGAAAGTTGATGTGTACAAAACTAGGATGGATGGTGGCCACGGAAAGTTCAAACGTTGAATTGCCTTTTCTGATGCCCTAATCATCTGAATGCAGTGAAACTTGATTTAAAGAATCTGCAGTTAAAACAAAATATAACTTACCAACGTAGGCTATAATATTCTTACGTTGACTTTTGTTTACGGTATATGCCACTTGTATTCGTTTAGAATAGTGGTGCTTCCTGGGAGAATCACGGGACTTTAACCTCCATGCCTATTGTCTAAATTGGCTGTGTCTAAACATAACATCAAGTTCCTAGTTAGAATACGTCACCTTACAAAATTCGATGTATCCTTAACTGGAATTAAATCCACATGGACACGCTGAGAGGAATGGGAAACAAAAGAAGAAAGTTATTTGCGTAGTTAACTCATGTAGTCTTGGGAATTGACACCATTTAAGTAACTTTCATGTCTATGATACTGTTCCATTTCCTCAAACCAGCATTAAACTTCATGGCAGAGCCGGAATCAAACCCGGGCCTCCGGATGGGGGGTAGTCAAACGTGGTATTATTATTATTATTTATTGAGTTTCCAGGAACTCAATTTTACCTAGCATATTAGGGTTATAGTTCGACAATTACAGAATATTTACTACTGGTAGGGCCTATTGAAAAATGAAAATCCACAGCCTGCTTCCAGTCTCCGACCGGGTCAGGAATGGAATGAATGCAGCCCCCATCTAGCGGCGAGGATATGGACAGTGCCGGCTGCCGAGGCCTGACGCACTCCTCTGGGGCAATGATTAAATGAATGACAGATGAAATTAAATGATAGTGGAGAGTGTTGCTGGAATGAAATTTTGACAGGGAAAACCGGAGTACCCGGAGAAAAACCTGTCTGCCTCCGTTTTGTCCAGCACAGATCTCACATGGAGTGACCGGGATTTGAACCACGGACCCAGCGGTGAGAGGCCGGCGTGCTGCCGCCTAAGCCACGGAGGCTTCTGGTAGGGCCTATTACATTATAATAATTTATGGAAGATGTGATGTATGAATCTAAGAAAATGAGAATGACAGCATGAGTTTTTAAATATAGAATACAGAGGTTTTGTCAGTTCATTATTGCAGTAACACATGCGACATTTTATAATATATCTTTCTCTTTCAAAAGCAGGGCAGTCAAATCGCAGGTGATGTACAGTTTGAGAGCATCCACAAATGCATGTATAGTCATTTAGTATAGTGATATAAAATCGCTCGAAGTATGACGTGAATTTTCCATGTCCAGATAAGAATTGGGTATGCACAAAGTCCGGAACAAGTAGGCTATTTCACTTTGAAGTCGATGCTGAATCTCAGGAAAAAATATTTCTCTCGTAACAGATCCTTTCGAGGTTGAGGTCCAAATGTTATTCCACTGGTGAGTTATGTAGTCTTTTATCGTTCTTTTCAGATGACATATTGGAGTTCTGTCATATGAAACTTCGAAACATGTTAACCGCTACACCACAAGGAGTACTGCAAAGGTAACATGCACCTACAAGAAATAACATAATATCCACAGTGAAATTTATTTTAGCCCACTTATTCAAAATGTTCAGCGCCGTGACAGTGTGACTATGCTTCGCCCTAATATAAGGATACACACACTTGGACAGGTGATCTCATAAGCGTAGTCCTATATTTCAAATGATGAAAACAGGCTAAAAATCACTACATCTAGCGATATGTCTGAGATTTGGAACGGGATTCACTCAGCCTCGGGAGACAGAAATGAGAAGAGATGGGATCGATTCCTACCTCGGCCATTCTAGAAGTATTTTACGTGCTTCTCCAGGCGAATGCTGGGATGGTATCTTAATTAGTGTCACGACCACCTCCTACTCAAATCCTAGACTTAGACTTGTCAATAGCGATGATAACACTGCTAACGACATGAAAACCCGGTAATGTTGGTAGCTCTGTACGATACTTTCACTTTCTGAGAACAGTGTAGGGTGGCGCCAACAATTCGCAGCGTTAGCCGGTAGAACTATCGTCATCCATTCCCAGTTATTCGATCCCCTTACATTTAGTTAACTTCCTCTTTGTTCCCGTATTCACGTAACAGATCAAGAGATGCAGTGCGCATGCGTCAACTTGGTGGGTCAAACTCCAAGAATTCCAAAGTTATTGAAGTTCCTCTCACCATTATTATAGACATTGTGATTTTCAGTAATTTTCTTGCTGTTAAGTTGCATTTTCCGTTACCACTCATATTTCAAAATCTCCATGTTTGCAGTCACTGAAACTTACAGTAAAAGTTGGCAGTCATCGCGTGATCACGTGATCCATGGTAGCCAACCTTCACACTCCTGAATACACTATACTATTAGGGGCATCTATTTGGTTATAATCATCATTAAGTCGCGCAAGTTAAGGAAGAGTCATATTTTTTTCCTGAGCTTATTTTTCCCGAAATTTGAAAAATAAGTGCGAATGCAGGGTCATTGATCCCGATTAAATCAATTTTACGTTGCCTATAAATGCATATTTTGGTCATTTATATGATTTTCGTAGTATGTTCCTCATTTTAGTGAGATAAAGTCATATTTGGTTACATTTTGAGCAGTTTTGTTTTAAATTTTGACAAGGTGCAAGGATTTCCAAATGGTACAGTAGATATATTTTTCTCTGTATTTCTGGAACAGGCCCGTAGCCGGTTTAGAAGAACTGATTCTAAGAAAAAGCATCTGTACGGATGTCTCCTTGAGCAGATGAATTTACCTCAGAGCAATTAGTAGGCAAGACAACTCGGCTATCTCACACTCAGTTCGGCCTTGATGGGTCGCGGTGCAGCCCCTTTCCCCTTTCGCAACCAGCGTATTTGAACAGATTGGTCACACTTGTAGTACTGCACTGAAGTCCATCAAGCGTTCAATACTTCATTAGAATCATGGAGATCGTTATTTTGTGTTTGGGTACAAAGCGACAGCCAATGGCCATCAGCAAAACCATTGAAATGTGCTAGGATGCAAGTGGAATGCTCATACAGTAATTGCCAACCCTATCAAGTGACTTTATTGTCTATTGTGTTGGTCCTTTACAGAAACAAATAACTCGAGGCTTATTCGGCAATAACTAAACATCTTGTAACGTGGTTATAGTTCTGTTTTCAATAACATTAGTGTTATTATTCAAATGAGGTATAATTGCATTTGTTGGGTAGCTAGTTTAAAAAAATCGAATTTACTCTCCAGGTTGGTGGCTCCCATGGACTCAGCGAGGGAACTCACCTCTACCGCCTCTACGGGCAGTGTCCTAGAGCTGGGAACATCTGATGTGACCAGCTCCGCACCCAGGCGGCCTCACCTGCAAAGCGAACAGGGGCCTCATGAGGAAGGGAGGGGAAGATTAGGAGGGAGGGGCAAGAAAGCGGGAAGGAGGCGGCCGTGGTCTTACAGTAGATACCATCCCGGCATTTGCCCGAAGACGAAGTGGGACACCACGGAAAACCACTTCGTGGATGGCTGAGATAGGAATCGAACCCCCTCTACTCATTTGGACCACCCGAGGCTGAGTAGACCCCGTTCCAGTCCTCATACCACTTTTCAAATTTCGTGGCAGAGCCGGGAATCGAACCCAGGACTTCCGGGGCGACAGCCAACCACGCTGACCGCTACGCTACGGAGGCGACTTTGCTAGTTGAAGGATTATTTTTGTATTTAATTTTGTTGTTCATATTAAATCAGAATGCGATTCTGATGAATGCAATCAACATCCCATATTTCCTTGCTTTGTATGAGATTAATGCTCTGATGACCTCTCCACGGCTCATTGAACATCAGAAAGCAACTTAACTGCCTTGTAATACAATATTGTCCCCAATTATACTTATAAGCATTGCAAAACAAGAAACAAGCCCTAGCCTACTGATGATCTTGGCATGAAGGTTGGTGGGGTGAGGGATGTGAACTTTGGAGATTATTGTACCAAAAGCAAAGAATTTTATCCATGAAATTAAAAGCTTGTAATTATTTATTAAGGCGTTGAGTGGGGAATTGGGCAAGGATATTACCTTCATTAACATTTCTGTAGTAACCATAATAAACTCAGTTTTTCCCATCTTGCCAGACGTGTGTTGTTGATAGCCCCACCCTACTTGTCTCCAAGGGGGTCCTGCAAAGCGCGACGTCATCTTCACCCATCTTCTGCCAGCTGTGAATGAAGTTAGTGGTTTATAGACTACAATTCAACTTTATCGTATCTAGCCTGAATTAAGATACGCCCTCTAGCGCAGTGATACAGGGTGGCCCATTTATCTTGACATATCCATCTATCTCGAAAAATACGCATTGTGATTATCTTAGAAATACACTACCGATCAAAATCCATTTCCGAATAGACGATTTTTATTTTCAAGAGTGGAATTTCCTTTATGAACCTTAGCCACATCACACTCCTCCCCACCTTGTGGGTGGAGCGGGGATTATTCTACATTTTAGGTAGGAGCTCCAATTCTCTTTCATTGCAAAATTGGACTGTACAGGAAAACCAACATAACTTTTCTTTCTAAACAAATTGTTTTCAAATCTTCTTAGATGAAGCTGCAATCCGAGATTCTACTTATCATTTCAAAGTTGCCCTCGACCAACCTGCTATGGGAAGGGAACAAGGGGTTGTTAACCCGCACCAAAACTGTATTCCTGGCTTTAGATTTTTAAATACAGGAAGTATTTAGCCTATTTTCTTCGCAAGAAATATATGCTTATGAAATCACCTTTTGTTCGTGTGTATGTGTGTGTATGTGTCTCTCCCTAATACATTTTGATTCGTTGGGGGCGATTTCGGCTGAAATTTGGTAAGAATGTATTAGTATATCACCCAACTCTGGCCGTGCCTTTAAAATGCCAATAAAGATTACCAATCCATATGGAGGCCTCGGAAACTATTTCACTGGCACTCAATTACTTTGAAAATATTGCAGCTATCTACCTGAAAGTTTGTATGATAATGGAATAGGCTACTACACTGCCGGAAAAAATAGGTCACCCTTTTAGACGTTACCAATTCACTCAAGATTTATTGTGGCAACAGTGCCTATGGAGTACATGGAATGATTAAATATACAGATCAATAGGTCAAGCGGTTCAGAGATACCAGGTATCGACCCATGCTGAAACACCCATATTAGTACGAGGTGTAGCCTCCACGGGTGGCAATGCAGCCACTGACTCTTGCATCCAGCAGTTGATCATACAGATGGCGAATACTGTCTTGGGATACGTTATTCCACGCCTGCTCAACCTGTTCACACAGTTCTGTTAGAGTTGTTGGTGGACGAGTCACTTGTCGGCCCATCATGTCCCACACATGCTTGATTGGCGACAAGTCCGGCGATCGTGCTGGCCAGGGAAGTTGCTGCACGTCTTGCAGTGCACGTTGAGTTGCACGGGCAGTGTGTGGGCGAGCATTATCCTGTTGGAACAACACATCCCCTTCCTGTTGCAAGAACGGCAAAAGAACGGGTCTAACAACATCCTGCACGTACCGAGCGATGGTTAGCGTTCCCTCCACAAGCACCAAAGGTGAATGAGGGTTGTAGCTTATCGCACCCCAGACCATAAGGCCTGGGGTGGGGCCGGTGTGCCTTGGACGAATGCACTCTACGAGACAGCGCTCACCAGGTCTACGTCGAACGCACCAACGGCCATCACATGCGTGCAGGTAGGATCAGCCTCCATCGCTGAAGACCACGGCGCGCCATTCCATATTCCAAGTGATCCTCTGACGGCACCAGTCAAGCCGTGCACGTCGTTGCTGTGCCGTGAGTAGAAGACGGGCTAGAGGTGTGCGTAGTCCCGCTGCTAGTCACCGGTTCGCAACAGTTCGTGTTGACACTTCTGGGCTCACAAACCCTCGTATCTGTGCTGTGGTAGCTGTACGATCTGCCACTGCTGCACTTACAATACGACGATCCTGGAGGACGTCTGTGCTGCGTGGACGTCCAGAACCTCGTCTACGGGTGTGAGAATTTTCACTTGACCACTGATACCAGCATCGTTGCACAACGGATACAGCACGTCAAACTTGTGTGGCAATTCTCCGAAAGGACCATCCCGCCACTCGGAAGGCCACAATTTGACCCTTTTCAAACTCCCTCTGTTGGATGTAGGAAGCACGAGTGCGTCTCCGTGGCATTGTGCCTGCTTGCGTCACACGTTTGTACCACAATGAGCCGTATGGCTGTGAGCTTTCACTATTAAATGGTAGACACAGATGGCGCTCTGGTAGCTATGCCACTACGCTATCTGTTGGCGGACGACGTTGAAACCCTTATCAGTAGGCTACATCTAATATCCCCCAGGTGGCATCTGCCGTCATCGGATAGAAATCGACGTCGTCTTTTCTGGTGGCCTTTTTTTCCGGCAGTGTATAAAGAATGTTCACACATGTGTCTTTCGAAAACATGATACGCACAAAACCAACATGGCAGTCACTCGAAATTCAATAATTTCAATGGGCCTTTCTGGCACTTTATCGTCCAAGTGGAGTGAATATTTGCGTAGTGTCTTTATTTAAACAGCAAGGTTAAACAGGAAGCGGACCATCCGCACGGACGGAATGACCGTAGTCCACCGCGGACTAGGGTGGTCAAACAGATTACGGACAAGTCAAGGCCAACCAGCGTCCGCACGGACAGAATGACCGTAGTCCGCCACGGACTAGGGTGGTCAAACAGATTACGGACAAGTCAAGGCCAACCAGCGTCCACACGGACGGAATGACCGCAGTCCGCCACGGACTAGGGTGGTCAAACAGATAACGGGCAATTCAAGGTCAACCAGCGTCCGCACGGACGGAATGACCGCAGCCCACCGCGAACTAGGGTGGTCAAACAGATTACGGACAAGTCAAGGTGAACCAGCATCCGCACGAACGGAATGACCGTAGTCCGCCACGAACTAAGGTGGTCAAACAGATTACGGACAAGTCAAGGTAAACCAGTGTGAAAACAGTTGCAAGCAAGTGCGTATTGCGTGATTTAATACAATTGATACTTTATTTTTTTTGTTTTTAATTCAACATGTCCAGCAGTTTTTCTGACGAAGAAGATTGCCTTTTTTTTGTTCTCTTCGAGCCAAGCTAGACGAAAATGAAAAATCAATGAAAAAGAGAGGAATTTGGCGAGTATCATTAACTATGCTGCGAGTTGAGTTTATTCCCAGACCAGTTTTAGGTATATTTTCAAATGACTCGGGAACAATTTGACAACTTCCATACTGTTCTTGAACCTAAAGTATCAAAACTGATCACTAACTGGAGGAAATCCATTGAGATCTGCCTGAGGCAAGTAAATAATTTTATATTCAAATTAACTTTTCCTTTTTGTTTAATTATTTTTTACAATACCCCTTACATTTAAACTCCTGCTACCCCACATATCTCCTGTGAAGGTTTCGCAACACACATTTGCCAAATCCGTTGACGGTGCACGGAATGCAACAAATGATGGCCTGTTTTATAGTTTAGATTACTGTAATTCACTGTTTCTTTGGAGAAATAATCAGTACAGTTTGAAGTGGTATGCCACGATGAACTACTTGAGGATGAGGATGGAGTTTGAACCACAATATCTCGCGAAGTTAAGCCTTTAGAGTTTAATTCATTGACCAGGGGAATCAACCATACAAGTTTAAAAAATTGGCCCAGCCGGTAATTGAACTCGGGATAGGCCTACTTTAGGATAAGGCCTAGCATGCTAACCAATTAATAGTTTTTTACGTCCCTTTTAACTACTGCGGCGTTTTAAAACGCCAGGGTGCCGGAATTTTGCCCCGAAGGGGATCGATTACATTTACTGGCGCGTCTCTCTCGCATTTGCGCACCCTTTATATGCCAGCTGACTGCGCCAGGATTCGGTCCTGCAAGCGAGAACGTTACCGCTGAGCCACGCAGCCAGCCATGCTAACCAATTGCCCACGGGGCCGGACTAAACTACTGATGGCTGTGATTTACAATCCATTATGAGCCATATAGGCTTAACCTAATCACTGAATACTCAGAGGCTTATAATAATAATAATATAATACCATGAGCATGGCTTTATCACCAGTCTGCATCAGAGGTACGGTATCTACACACATCAAAAAAAGTTTTGCATCACCTCGGTTCCAAGAGTTCCGGAACCGTTAAATACAAAGGGAATAGAGAACAACACAAACAACATTTCAGCTCGTTTTATTGCTCATGAGACCCACACATTGCATGTTGTACCATCATACAGCTAGACTTTCAGCATTTGTGGTCCAGATTGCAGTACACACCACTACCTCTAATGCCCAGTAGCACGTCCTCTTGCATTGATGCATGCCTGTATTCGCCGTGGCATACTATCCACAAGTTCATCAAGACACTGTTGGTCCAAATTGTCCCACTCCTCAACGACAATTCGGCGTAAATCTCTCAGAGTGGTTGGTGGGTCAAGACGTCCATAAACAGCCCTTTTCAACATATCCCAGGCATGTTCGATAGGGTTCATGTCTGGCGAACATGCTGGCCACTGTAGTCGAGCGATGTCGTTATCTTGAAGGAACGCATTCACAAGATGTGCACGATGAGGTCGAGAATTGTCGTCCATGAAGACAAATGCCTCTCCAATATTCTGCCGATATGGTTGCACTATGGGTCGGAGGATGTCATTCAGGTATCGTAAAGCCGTTTCGGAGCCTTCCATGACCACCAGTGGCGTACGTCGGCCCCACATAATGCCACCCCAAAACATCAGGGAACCACCACCTTGCTGCACTCGCTGGACAGTGTGTCTAAGACGTTCAGCCTGACCAGGGTGCCTCCAAACACGTCTCCGACGATTGTCTGGTTGAAGGCATATGCGACACTCATCGGTGAAGAGAACGTGATGCCAATTCCGTGGGGTCCATTCAGCATGTTGTTGGGCCCATCTGTACCGCGCTGCATGGTGTCGGGGTTGCAAAGCTGGACCTCGCCATGGACGTCGGGAGTGAAGTTGCGCATCATGCAGCCTATTGCGCACAGTTTGAGTTGAAACACGACGTCCTGTGGCTGAACGAAACGCATTATTCAACATGGTGGCATTGCTGTCAGGGTTCCTCCGAGCGGCAATCCGTAAGTAGCGGTCATCCACTACAGTAGTAGCCCTTGGGCGGCCTGAGCGAGGCCTGTCATCGACAGTTCATGTATCTCTGTACCTCCTCCATGTCCGAACAACATCGCTTTGGTTCACTCTGAGACGCCTGGAAACTTCCCTTGTTGAGAGCCCTTCTTGACACAAAGTAACAATGCGGACGCGATCGAACTGCGGTATTGACCTTCTAGGCATGGTAGAACTACAGACAACATGAGCAGCGTACCTTCGTCCTGGTGGAATGACTGGAACTGATCGGCTGTCGTACCCCCTCCGTCTAATAGGCCCTGCTCATGCATGGTTGTTTACATCTTTGAGCAGTTTTAGTGACATCTATGAACAGTCAAAGGGACTGTATCTTGGATACAATATACACAGTCAACGTCTATATGCCGGAGATCTGGGAACCGAGGTGATGCAAAACTTTTTTTGATGTGTGTAGTTGGATCTGATATCATTACAGTCGTGAAAGGATAACGCGAACAGCAACAGTATTGACGCACTGCGACTACCTGTGTCATTCCGATTGAGTCGATTAGAGTTGGGTCGACGGAGCAACGGTAGTACGATGCTCTAGGTCTAGAGCCACCTCTGAGTAGTAGCCTATGTGTTGTCATAGCGTGGCCATTCCACAGCTGCTTGCATTATTCCTTCTCTGGTAAAAATAAATCAGATTGATGAGACCCGACCGACGTAGACCTCTGCTCGGCACACGCTCAAATTATAAGTAGGGCCTAAAGCCATCATTACTTCCGACTTGACGTTTCAGTGTTACGCTAGAGTTTCGTTTGCTAAATCGCGACATCGCGAACGAAACTCAATTTGTCCTGATATATAGATTTGAATGGCTGGTTGTGATTGTCTAGTTAAAGTGATTTTCCTTATGACCGCTAGATAGCTCTAGGGTAACACTGAAACGTCAAGTCGGAAGTAATGATGCCTTTACTATAGGCGAGTTGACAATCCCTCATCTAAGAGACCAAAATACAATAATCATACTAATAATATAGGCTATTAGCTGCTTTGCCCGGCGATGCTTCGCTGGCGTTTTAATAATATGCAAGAGGAAGATGTTTAGCTTTATCGCTCAGTGTGCATTTATTTCGCTGCTAACTAACTTAACCCTAGAACGGTAGCGCTAATTGCTTCGCATCGACTACGACTACAATTCTAGAAACTGATAAGAAATAGGTCTACCACTTACGTCAACTTATATTTCATTCTCTAGGCTAGCAGAATGGAGACTGTTTTTGAATAATTTTGCTTGATTTTTGCAATTTGTTTCATTTTGACTAATATATATATATTTTAAATATTTTTGAGCTGATTTTCAATTTCACTAAGTTTGACTAATTATGATTGTTTCCTTTCTGGATTTTGACTAATTTTGTTTATTGGTGTTTTCGTGGACATTTTGAGCATTCTTTTTTACTATTTTTGATTGTTTTTTATTTTGACTAATTTGGATTTATTGTGTTTTTTTAGATTTTAAGTTTTTCTTACCTTTTGAGCTTTATTGACAAATTTTACTAATTTTAATTGTTTTTTGAGGTTTTATGGATTGTTTTTTATTTTCATTCTTATTTTTATTTTGACTAATTTGCTTTGTTTTTTAGGACTGCCAAACACTGGACGAAAGGGAGAAGAGGGGGAAGCAGAAGTGTCGTCGCGGAGACAAACGCTACCATTCTAGGTTGGGTGTGGTCAAGTAGGCCTAATCGGGAGATTAACTCTTTCTGAGTGCAGTTACACAGCATGAGACGCAAGCTGCACTTCGAGGCCCTGACCCAACAATTAACGTACAGTATATTCCCTAATTTATTTGCCTTTGAACTAGGTTACTAGGGCATCACATTGCAACATTCACATAGTAGACCTCATTCCTTATTTAGAAGTCGTTATTAAATCATGGAAGTAAGAATTGTATTAGTTATTATAAACGACACACCGCAGGGGAAAGCAGAGTAAACAAATGCTAGAATGTTCTTTTACGAAATTGTGTCTTTTGGTGCCAAATATTTTAACAAAGGTCTGAACAATGAGACATAATTATTTTAGTTATGAATTCAACTCAATCAACATGGAATTCTCACAACCACATTACAGTAAAATGACTCTTAAAAATCTGCAGACTCCCAGTCTCAGGAGAAAGGTCAGGAGAAAGAAGTATGATTTTATCAGTTATGTACCCTCAGCATGCAGGCCTACCTTGTTATTATGATAATATCACGAAGTTCGTAAAAAACATTTACGGGACAAAACAGGATAGAAGTCGGGATTTTAAAAGGTTTGGCTCTGTTAGCCCTCAAAATATTCCAACAGTTACTAATTTCATCTCAAAGTATCCATTGTTATTATATCGTACGAGTAAATCCGATTTAAATGAATAATCAACCCCCATCCCCGATCCCTGGTGCTCTCAGTTATATACTGTGGATCCGATAATTGCATAGAGCCTAAAGTGTACCCCGGATAACTATAAAGCCATTCACCAAGTTTATGAGAAATACACTTAAGCGTTCTCAATGCATAAGTAAGACAATAGAATAACAGAAATCCAATTAACCTATAGATAAATCTGAAAGTTGGTCGATTTTTCTTTGTTTCATTTACGCGAAGAAAACTACTTAGTGAATTTAACGCAGGTATAGCTTCTATGGTTGGCTAAGATATAGACCTCTTCTGATGTAGCCAACCATTTTTAAATGGCGACCTTCTATATGCAGTTTCTTGTTTTGCTTTTTTTCCCCTACTAAAATTGCCCATGTCTTATGTACATGTCAGGATTCAAAAATACTGTAGTAACTACTGTTGTTCATTCATTTACGGGCTTGTGAGATCCGAGTCATTCAGTCCCTTGTGGTGTCTGTATTTGTAATTAAGCCTAGGATGGAAAAGGAGGTGGCCATGGCCTTACGCTAGGAACTATCCCGGTATTTGCACAGCTGTTTTAGGGGTGGTTTTCCATTTTCTCCACATGTGTATACAGTATAGATCCTGGTTATGCCGTCTTATAAACTCACCATTCTCTTTAACCGGACCAAAGATTTTTCTCAAAATCTTCCTTTCCTTGGTTTCCAATTTCTACATCATCCCTTTCTTGTTCATGGCGAGACATTTCGCTGCATATAAAGCTTCTGGCAGGATGGCAGTGCAGTGAAAATGGAAATCCACAGCCTGCTTCCAGTCGACCGACCGGGTCAGGGAATGGAATGAATGTAGCCCCCATCTAGTGGCGAGGATATGAACTGTGCCGGCTGCCGAAGCCTGTCGCACTCCCCTGGGGCAATGATTAAACGAATGACAGATGAAATGATATTGGAGAGTGTTGCTGGAGTGAAATTGTGACAGGGAAAACCGGAGTACCCGGAGAAAAACCTGTCTGCCCCCGCTTTGTCCAGCACAAATCTCACATGGAGTCACCGGGATTTGAACCACGGACCCAGCGGTGAGAGGCCGGCGTGCTGCCGCCTAAGCCACGGAGGCTTGGCAGTGCAGTAATGTTTGATTATTACATTCAAGGATATAGGGGACACTCAGCTCAAACCACAATATTAATTGCTAATTAATAGATTAATATATTGATGGTAAAAATGATAAATTAAGGAAAAGGGTTTCAAAGAAAAACATCGAAATTTAATTTCTACCTATTTATGACAAAATCAGTTCTTAAAATTCCATCTGGCATGGGTTACGGTATCTAAACCAGCTAATACCTAAAATAACACTTCGAAGAAATTTGAGTTTAGTACTAATTTAGGGATTTGTGGTTGATAATAGTGGCATTAGTGCTAAATCCGTAGTGGCTTGTCTAAATCCGCAATTCAATAAGTGTAATAATATGCGTCATTACTAGCACCACGGCATCACCAAATAACATGAAATTTTATAAACAATCCACAAACAAAATACATTACAAATTTTCGCGATTTTACCTCTAGGTGGTAGCACTTGTCGTTTCGAAATTCATAGTCAAGGGGAAATAAATAGGCTAGATGACTCATGTCAACACAACTCGTCTCTTGCACTGGGGTAGCCTATATCTGCAGAAAATGTAGCCTACTGTAGGCCTATATTTCAAGCTACTGCGGAGTAAGCAAAGTCTCCCCTAGATCTTTTCTTATAGACATATGTTATTAGATTGTACAGTATGTATGTATGTAGCCTATGTCTACTCATTATTCCCGTTTCTAACGGGGTCGGGGATGAGATGCGATGAAAGTATTTGTGACGGGTGGTTTTTACGACCGGATGCCTTTCCTGTCACCATCCTCATGAGAGGAGTTATTGAGAGATGAAATAAATGAAGATGAATGAAACTAGGCAAGGAATAGGAAGGAAGCGGCCGTGGCCTCTCTGAAGGTACCGTCCCAGCATTTGCCTGGAGTTGAAAATGGGAAACCACGGAAAACTATTTTAAGGACGGCCAACGGTGGGGATCGAACCCACGTCTACCAAGTTCGCAGATAGAATGGTCCCATGGCCTAGTGCTGCGCGTTAGCGAGCATAGCTACCACTGTCGGTATTAATATTATTATTTTTTGTATTATTATTAATATTATTACTGTTGTTATTAGACCTATTACTATTAAAGAAGGAATTAAATTGCAATTTCATAATTTTAAATGTCTGCACTTAAATCCTGGCAATGAACAAATTAATAATTGTAACTGTGACCAATACATGCAATCTGTGAATAATTATAAATATCTAGGAATCGCAGTGGATGTTCATTTTAAATGGGACAATCACATTATGGAATTGTTAAAGAACCTGAGAAAGACATTATTCTTCTTTCATACACTTGGTTTCTGTGCCTCTCCAAAGATGTAGCCAACACAATGACGTATACAGCACTAGTCGAATTGCTTGGGGTGGAGCAATAGGAAGTCTAATTAAAATAGTAAGTGATTTTGAAACTAATTGAAGAAAAGATAACTGTACGAAGAAATTTCTGTCCATTGCAGATTTATATTTATAGAGTTAATAGCACCCAAAAGAAACCAGACTAAAAGAGGATGGTCAGTATATTGTACAACTTTACATAAACTCATATGGGAAGCAAAAGCTGAAAGTCTTAGTACCATGACTACTCAACTGTATACCCTCAACATTAAGACATTTTCCAATACAAGAAGCTAAGACTCAAATTGAAAATTTCCATAGAAAAACCATCAGTCAACTAAGCTTAGCTCTATCATACCCAATAACCTCACATATAAGTAAAATAACAAGTAGGCTATTAATAATAATAATAATAATAATAATAATAATAATAATAATAATAATAATAATAATAATAATAATAATAATAATATACTAATCCCGTGGGGTTTCAGCCTGTTCCCCTATCGGGCGCGTCCCAGGTGGCGGATAGGGAGGCTCGCCGGACTTCTCCGGAGGGTTTGAGGGAAATAAAATACCTCTCGCGGACCAAAAACAGGCACAGCTTGACAACATCTTCAGCAACCTCTGAAGCTCACTACTTCAGTTGTAACCATGACACTGACATATATCAATGTCCCCACTACTTTCAACTTGTTAGCATGATGGAAACAACCTACAATATAACTACCCCAGGCCCTAGTAGACATACTAGTTATTTTTCTCGGTCATCGGATTCTGGGGGACCGAGAACATCATGCGGGAATGTATCGGAGCTTCCCAAATCTCTTCGCCCAAAATGCAAAACTTTCATTGGTAGCTTAAACATCAACACACTTCGGAAAACTGGCAAGTTAAAACAATTAACAGACATGTTGTATAACTTCAACATCCAAATTTTAGCACTACAGGAAACCAGATACACGGATGAAAATCATTTTGAATCAGGAAATTATAGAATTTATAAAGGCAAGCCAGCAATCTCCCTCCATATGAAGCCACTACAATTTGGCACTGGATTCGCTGTCAGAAAAAACATTATAAACTCAGTGCTTAACTTTTCCTCGCCTTCTGAAAGACTTTCAACACTATCCGTTAAATCAGGAAACAAAGCTTATACGCTTATTAATGCGCATGGACCCACCAACAACTACAATCGTAAAGATCCACAAAAGGTGGAAGACTTCTGGGAACTGCTGGAAGAAACTACAGCCATCATTCCAAATCATCACATAAAAATCCTATTGGGAGATTTTAATGCCCAAATTGGTAGAGAAAGGAAATTCAGGACCATTGTAGGACTATATCCAGCACACAATAGAACTAATAAAAATGGAGAAAGATTACTTGATTTTTGCAAAACTTTTGATCTCAAACTAATGTCAACACATTTCCTGGCATTTCCACACAAGAAAAAGACCTGGAGATCCCCTAATTTTCACTTAGGAGAATTTCAAATAGATCATGTGGCTATTTCCAAAAAGAATCAAAAAGAAATTATGAATGTCAAAGTCAAGAAAGGAGTCATTGACTCTGACCACCATCTATCCTTAATCAAGGTAAAATTTCAACCAAACAGGTCCAAACCAAAAATAACAAAAAATCTGCGCGTTGATCCAGAATTTCTTAAACAGAACGCCAGTACTTTCCAAGAAAGTATCCCTACTCACGATTCTTCTGGCTGGTTAGAACTCAAAGATATACTTTCGAAAGCTTCTCAAAACATTGGCACACCGCCCAGGAAACGCAAGCATAGGTGGTGGAACGAAACCTGTGACAAGGCTATAAACTTCAGAATGAAAGCCTGGCAGAATTGGAATTCTCACAAAACGGAACAAAATTGGCACGAATTCACCAAAGTACAGAAACAAACCTCTAAAATCATCAGATCTGAAAAACGCAAGTACGATCACTACAGATTGGCTGAAATTGAACAATATTTTACTAAAAACAATACACGAAACTTCTACAAAACCTTCAGAGAAAAATTATCAAATTATCAGGCACCAAGTCTTTGCTTCAAACGCCCGGATGGGACATTGGAAACAAATAATCAAGAAAATTGCAAACTTCTAGCAGATTATTTCAAGGATCTTTTAAACTGTGAATCCCCTAAAGAACAACTCATCTTTGAAACAAAAACATCCAACCAAGATTCAGAACCCCCAACATTGGAAGAAATTAAAGAAATAATCCATGGACTCAAAAATAATAAAGCCCCAGGGGAAGATGGTATAATTGCCGAAATGCTGAAGATAGGTGGTGAGAACGTAGCCCGGAAAATCCACTCAATTATTGAGAACATCTGGATCACCGAAGAAATACCTGAGGATTGGAAATGTGTGCTAATCCATCCACTGCACAAGAAAGGGGTTAAAACCAACATCAATAATTATAGAGGAATTTCCTTGATACCAGTTATTTATAAAATTTTCTCCAAAGCCCTGCTCACTAGACTTGAGAAACAAACAGACCGTCTGATTGGAGAATACCAGGCAGGTTTCCGAAAAGGAAGGTCATGTACGGAACAAATTCTTAATCTCAAAACTATCCTACAAATGCGCAAAACCAGACAGACAGTCATTACCTTTGTAGATTTCAGAAAAGCATATGACTCTATAGATCGTCAAACACTTTTCAATACTCTAGAAGAATTTCAAGTGGATAGAAAAACAAGAGAATTAATCAGACAAACACTAACTGGCACTACGTCAAAAGTTAAATTCCTCGGCGAAATATCTGAGCCTTTTGCAATTAACACTGGGGTCCGCCAAGGAGACGGATTATCTCCGTTACTGTTCAACCTCGTACTTGAGAAGATAATCAGGACCTGGGAAAAGGAAACTAAGGGAATAACCCTTGGCAGACTACTCAAAGATAGAATTCATGTACATTGTTTGGCCTTTGCTGATGACATAGCAATCCTTTCTAATAACAGGCAAGAAGCAATTCATTCCATTGAGAAATTACATGAAATTGCCATCAAAACGGGACTTCAAATTTCTTATGAGAAAACTCAGTACATGGAAGGAGCCTCACGATACTTAGACGGACAACCTATGATAACTAAATTCGGCAAAATCTTTCAAGTGAACGAATTCAAATATCTGGGAGAAATTAGTCAGCCCTCTGGTTTAAACCGTGAAGCAAATAAAGAGAGAATTTCCAAATTACAGAAAGCTTACAGAATCACTTGGAATAGGTATAACAAAAAATCAATATCTCGGAAAGCAAAACTTAGACATTATAATACAGTAAGCAAACCGGAGGCGTTATATGCATCAGAAACCTTAATCATTGGTGGCAAATCTTTAACCAAAGAGATTGAAAAACAAGAAAGGAAAATTTTACGAAAAATTTTTGGCCCAGTTTTTATAGAGGGAATCTGGAGGAAAAAGTCATCCCAGGAAATATATCGCCAATGTGAAAAAATGTCTCATATTTTTCGGAAAAGACGATTGAAATCTTACGGGCACATTATCAGAATGAACAATGGTAGATTGACTAAAAGAATTCTCAACTTGGCCCTCTCACTAAAAATCAAGAACAGCTGGCTACGTGAAATTGAAACAGATCTCCAGGAAATCAACATTTCAGACAATATTATACAGGACAGATGCAAATTCAGAACCCTAATCGACAATCACCAATTTGAAGACAAACCCAACACCAGGGCCACCATAACATGGACAGAAGACCGAAGAAAGGCGCTCAGCGAGAGGATGAAGAGATTTTGGAAGGAAAAGAAGGCCAACACATCAGCTAAACAGGTTCAACCGTGCTCCTGAGTCGGGCATAACGATGCAAGAAGAATAATAGACTAATAATAATAACCCCTGGCACTACAGTCCATGAAGGGCCTAGGCCTACCAAGTGACCGCTGCCCAGCCATTTGGCCTGCAGATATTGGGGTGACACGTGGTCAGCGCATTGGGTCCCCTCGGCCGTTAATCTTATTTTTCGTGTCCGGGGCGCTGCTTCACTGTAAGACAGCTATACAATTGTCCCCGCGAGGCTGAGTGCACTCCGTTCCAGCACTCTCTCCAGTTTCTAAAATCCTTGACGGAGCCGGGAATCGAACCCGCGGCCTCCGGGTGAGTGGAAGGCATGCTACTCCAAAACCACGGGACCGGCCAGTACTAATAATACGAATCAAACAATTACGCATCTGTAGGCTTAAATATCTTTCAGTTAAAGGTATACACAGTAGGCCTACATGTTATATGTAAGGTTCTACCTAGTTACATATTTAAGCAATATAGCCTATCGAAACTTAATCCCACAGATAGGCCCCATGCGATTTTGTGGGACCATAATTCTTGTCATTGTGCTGTAAGTACAGTACTATTGTAACGTTTTGCTAGCCCACACGTTGAGCGACAATTGTAACGTTTTCACTTTGCTCCACGTTGAGCGTACAAGTGTAATGTTAATTAATGCCCCATGTTGGTAGCGATAAATGTAACGGTTTGGCTGCCCCAAACTGTTGGGTGATAAATGTAACTGTTTACCTTTGCCTAAGCTATGTTGTTTTAATGGGCGCCAAGACCTCAATGCAATGCTGAAATCTAAATTTGTATTTAACAACGTCTAGCTCTGGTAGAACACCTTTAAGAATCTATTCACTCAGATCGTGGTATGATTTGATCATTAACCCAACAAACAATTGTATCAGGAGAAGGAATTGGTCTATATCTAATGCTACCTACTGAAAGCAAAGATTGCATTGTAAAAGAAATGAATTTATTATATAAAACAAGTATAGCAAAATTAATAATAATAATAAGTATAAAATTTAAATTGAAGCGTTGTGATTTGAATATTACCGATAGAAAATTACGTGAAAACGGAGTCTGATAAATTATTGATTTTACTCTTATTCCCAAGCTATGAAGTTATTGAAATATGAAATATAAAATAAAGAGAAATGAGAGATTGCGTATTTCTGCGTCATTCGCGCTTACCACTGGAAATGGCCGAAGCCTTTCCCTCGTACTGGATGATGCTGTGAGCTTCCCACAGTCTCCTGGACGTCGTCATCTTTGTCGATATTTGATGATATTCTGGTAGATTAGATAATTCTATGGTCCGTACATCGGACCCAAACACTCGTACAACCACACTGGTTAGGTTTTACAGAAGTTAGTCCTCCACTCCACGGAACATCGGAGCGACTCCCGCGTGCAACCGTACTCGTTAAGTTCTACACAGATAGTCCCCCACTCCACGGAACATCGGAGCGACTCCCGCGTGAACCATACTCGGCAAGTTCTACACAGATTGTCCTCGTTCCACGGCGCGTCGAACGATATATCCACACGTCGGCTCCCCACTCCAGTCCCGACTTCTAGCTTACGTGGTCTCCACTGATTGGCTGCACCCCACGCGCTATACTCCCCTCCTCTGGCTCATTACACTCGGCGGGAGGGTTCCGTTCCAACTATCCGCCTTTTCTTGACGCTGCAACCCCGCTTGCGTAATACTTCCCGACAAGATTAAGCGTGTACTTGAATTCCCAGTGAGTCACGTCTCTCGATATACCCTAACTGACGAAACTCCGTTAAATTCCGTAATCACATAACTTTCTATGATATTGTCGTTCGTAATAATTTGCTTGATAGCGTTTTCTAAGACATAGAAAACCTATCTGTATGCTTATAATTTTTATAAAATGCTCCGAAAATATCTTAATAATAATTATAATAAATTAATAATAATAATAAATTAACATGAAAAATTCTCTTGGCTGAACAATTTGCCGCGTAAATAAATATAGAATGGCTTCCTACTGACTTATGCCAGTTGCATAAAAAACCCTCGAAAAACACGTTACATATTCGCCTCGGATCATCGGATGATTTACCGTGACGACGGTCCATTATCCGATTATCCCAGACACGTTAATAAACCCCATCCAAAATACATATTACATAAATGAGATCACCCTAAATTACAGATATATACACTCATAATTTTTCTTCACGCACTTTGCGTCAATGTTTGTTGTCACTATGGATTGCACTTTGCAACCAGTCCAATGTTTTACATATAGAATAGTGTTCCACGGATATTTCCGCCTCTCAAATTTCTCTATGTTGGAGAAATAGACATAATTAATGTGTGAGCACTATGTATTTATGATGTCATATCACACGCATTGAAGGAGTTCTGATATATGTATATCTCCCTAGAACTTTCTAATTTCACTGGAGGTTCCTTCCTTATTGTGAAATTAATCCCACTTATCACTGAGCACACGATCACACTATTGTGGCAGCGCCTCGTGACCATAATACTTAATCTCTCTTTAAAGTAGATTAAATTAATATTGACTTCTGAAAAAAAAAACAGTAAATGCGCATTACATATAACACCAAATATTTCTGTGCCGTAATCGCCCTGTCTTGTTAAGTTCCCGTAGACCATATTCTACTTAATACTAGTTCTCAACACAGACCAGTTCTCCTGACACAAATAATACCTTTGTACAAATTACCTTAAATTACACACTTACAAATCTTACATGGCGAGGCCGTAAACAGAAATCACGTGTGCTGATATGTATGAGTTTCATGAAGGACTGTCTCGCCTTCTGATGGCCCATCTTTTGCCTCGTGGACGCCTTAAGCAAAAATACCCTGTCCAAGCGCTCACCCATCTCTAGGAGGCAAATGGGAATTCACCAGCGCTACCAAATTCTGGCCTTGGTGTATCGAGACATTTTAGTGCTCAAGAGCATCCGACAATCCCGTCATATTTCCCTGTACCTTAAAAACTCTCATTTACTTACATACTACCCCCCTGTGTGACTTCTGATACGCCTGCCTGGAAGACCATCTCCTCCCACGCACCAAATACCACACTTACTCATTTGATAGGCTGGCTCGCCAGCTAAACACACTCACTTTATGACACATATTTTCGTAGACTATATATATTATACGTCCCGTATAATCTGTTTCCCTCACTATTCTCCAGCACATATGCTGTTTTGCCAATACGTTTGGAAACTATAAATGGGCCCTCGTAGAGATAAAAGAACTTGGACATGACTTTCTCTAGCTTATTTGACTGTTTCGGCACTCTAAGTAAGACTCTGTCTCCCGGCTCGAATAGGTCAAATTTAGTTTCTTTTTGTTGGCGAATTCTCTTTTGTGCTGACTTAGATAAATTCTGTTTCGCCAACTGGACAATGTAATCCAACCCCGGTTGCTTACCCTCATTTAATCCCAACACCCTCGCTAGTTCATTTTGTGGTCTTTTTCCGAAGTGAACTTCGTATGGCGTCAATTTCGTGCTCTCATGCTGGACAGAATTCAGCCAAGTCTCGACCTTGGGAAGATGTCCAACCCAGGCCGCATGCTTGTCATGCACTAGAGTCCGAAAAAGACGAGCCACTTCCCTTAATGGACGCTCTGCAGAATTACCCTGAGGGTACCTTACAGAGGACTGAACGTGTGTTATACCAGCTTCCTGCATACTGGTTCTCCATTTCTTTGCAGTAAACTGTGGTCCACTGTCAGATAGTATCCTGAGAGGAATGCCAAACTCAGGTACATACTTATTAATGATCAGACGGCTACACGCTAGTCCCGTGGCTTTTCTTAGCGGATATAGCTTGACATACTTACTAAAAGCGTCAATAACTATAAAAATGTACTCGTAGCCGTACTGTCCTTTAACGATCGGGCCAAATAAATCCACACACAGTAGTTCGCCGGGACTACTGGTGAGAACTGCAGATCTCTCCCCCACTAAATATTTAACTGGATATTTACTCCTTTGACAGGTGTCACACTTAGCTAAAATCCTCCTCACATCCCTTCCCATTTTACTCCAAATGAAGTCACGACCAATTTCATAGAAGACCTTGGCAGCACCAAAGTGTCCTAATTCCCTATGAATGAACCAAATTAGCTCCTCCCGCAAAGTGGCAGGAACACATATTGCCCACCGATTATTCCTACATTTCCTTGCAAGAAGCCCATCCTGCATCTTGTACGTGAACCGTCCTACTTTCACATACTCTTCTTCACCTATTTCCAACCTAGCCAGTGGCTCCTTTAACTTAACGTCATCACGTTGCTCCACTAGCATATTACTCAGTGTCTGTAACGATGCCCTGTTGCTACTGTCCACACATGCACATATTAAAATACCGTCATCTGCTTTAACCACAGGATAATCCCTACATAAATTAGTGTCCCTCGATAGCATGTCTGCAAGAATGTTATCTTTACCTTTAATATATTTTACTGTGAATTCGTATTCCTGCAGAGCAAGAATCCACCTACTAACTCTGTTAGAACTGAGTTTACAAGTTCTCATATACAGTAATGCATGGTGATCTGTGTGGATCTCAAATTTCCCCCCTACTAAATACATTCTAAATTTCCCTAAACTTAAAACAATACCTAAAAGCTCTAACTGAGTAATCGTGTATCTTTTCTCTGCTGCTGTCAGTCCTCGCGAGGCTAAAGATACAATGCACAGATTACCCTCATCATCTTTCTGACATAATACTCAAGCAATGCCTATATGTGAAGCTTCTGTCATAACCACATATTCCTTATCTTTTAACGGATATTTCAGCACTACAGCTTTCTCAAAACCTTCCTTCAGCGCTCTAAAAGCCTGATCATGCTTGGACTCCCATCCCCACCGAGTCCCACATTTAAGCAATTCCCTGAATGGTTCTACCAACCCTGAGTATTTAAGAACGAACCTCCTGAAAAAGTTGCAAATTCCCAGGTAAGTTTTTAACTGTTTAACATTCTGTGGCACCTCTGCGTGAAGTATCTTATGAACCCTACTTTCTTCTGGTGTTACACCTCTACTCGACACTCTATGACCTAAAAATGTCACTTCTGACTGACAGAATGACGACTTAGACAGCTTCAAAGTGAACCCTGCCTGATCTAACTTCTGAAAAACTATATCTAAATGACGTAGATGCTCCTCAAAACTGCGTGAACTAATTACCATATCATCTATGTAAATGGTTACAAACTCTCCTGTGTCATCCCCCAATGCGATGTTTAAAGCCCTAATTAAAGCTGCTGAACTACTCTTTAACCCATAAGGTGTTCTACAAAATTGATAAAGGTTATATTTATGACTAAAAGCTGTAAATGGTCTATCTTCGTACATAAGTGGCACTTGCAAAAAACTGGAACTCAAATCTACACAAGTGAAATACTTCTTCCCCTCAAATGTTTGCATTAATTCCTCTATTGACATATATTTCAGCTGATCTGAACTAATTCTACTGTTAACCAAACGAGCGTCTAAACAAATACGAACTGTGCCGTCGGTCTTGGGTACCGTGATCAAAGAATTAACATATGGACTGTTAGAGTGCTCAATAATCCCATCTTCAAGCATCTGATTAATTTGTGCCTCAACTGCACTCTGATAAGCGAAAGGTACAGGATATCTATGTCCTGTGAATACTGACCTATCAATAACGTTCAATGAATGTGTATAGCAATTGGTCATACCAATGCGATCTTCAAAAACTCTCCTATTACACCATAACACATCATAGAGCCGAACACACTCTTCATCCTCTATATTTCCCTGAAATGCAGCATCACGTAACGAGTCCTCTAGACTTCCGTTCGTAATCACACTGCCCACAAAACATGGAGAACCCCGCTCTACGGCTAGCGATATCTCATTTAAAGTACAAATCACACCTACAATACTACTCCTCTGTATATGGTCATTGAACGCTACTTCTACTTCAGAATCTCCCCATTTAAATTTCAAACTCCCTACATCATAACATAAGTTACCAGACATTCTACTTAGCCACTCTGAACCCCAGATAACACTGAATACTAAATTTGGAATTACAAGGCAAATCTGCTTCTCTACATGATTATTAATTTTAATGTCTACTAAAACTTGCTTAGAAATTACTTTAGACCTCTTCCCAACAGCTGTGATAACAAAAGTGCTTTTAATTGGCATCTCCTCAAAATTTACTCCAGTTCCTTTCATTTTATCATAAAATGCACTACTTATGCAACTCTTCATACAACCACTATCAATTAAAACATCTGTGTACGCCTCGGACACGTTAAATTTAACTATGGGGCTCTTACTAACCACTTCCTGAATAATACCTTCATCATTTAGTTCATGTAATAATTCATTTCTTACATTTAGGTCATAGGGTTCCTGTATAATTGTATGGACAGGGCATGCTACAGACTGAGATTCTGACCTTACTTCGCAGCCTGGTTCGCGTTTAAAGAACCGCTACAGCTGGCCGTAGTACTGTACTACTAACTACTGAACTGGTCTGGTTGTTCTGGGCTGTGTTGTCATTGTTTGGCTGTATATTACTACCACTAGGCTGTCCTCTTCCTTGACCCCTATTCTGGTTGTAATTATTGTCATTATAATTTCTCCCTTGATTTCCCCTGAAATCATTGTTTCTCCCTTGATTTCCCCTGTAATCATTGTTCCTCCCTTGATTTCCCCTGAAATCATTGTTCCTCCCTTGATACTGATTACCATAGCCATTTCCTCTGTTCTGATTTAGCTGATTATTGTTATTTCTATTTTGAGCGTTGGCCCCTTCGCCACCGTTCCCTTGAACTTCTTGATGCCTGGCTTCATTAGGTCTATTATTATTATTACCCTGGTTCCTATTGAAATTGTCCTCATAACCCCCTCTCCCTAGTGCATCAAATGTGCTTAACAAATTTTCTACTTGTGATATTGTCTTTACATTCTGGATACAAGCAGCCTCCTTGATCCTATAGGGAAAGTGCCTAAGTAGCAACCTCACCACATCACTTTCCTCCTTCAGCCCATCCAGATATTTACACACTAATACCTGCCCTAAAAAGTATTCGGTCATGGTGGAGCTTCCTTTAGGGTTATATTTACCACACACTACTCCCTCACGATGCTGCGACTGAATAACCTCATTCCAGAACTTTTCACAGAATTTCATTTTAAAATCATTAATATCAGTAAACTTGTCTCTGTAGACAGCAAACCAATTCCTCGTTTCCCCCACAAACACTTGTTCTAAAATTTCAACTATCTGGCACCACTCAATACTACCATTTTCCAACCTCTCCCCGAATTTATTTTCTATAGTGTTCATGAAATCCATTGGGCACCCCTGTCGATTGCTGAACTTACCCAGTTCTACCTCCCTGTGTGTGCTATTCACAAAAACTGGCCTATTCTGACTATTTTCTTGCCTGATCCTAGCTTTTAATTTTAACTCTAATTCTGCGATTTTCTCCTCAGCCTTCCTCTCAATACTGTTTACTGTTAATTTAATGTTTCCTTCTGATTCTTCTACTTTATCATATAGCTTTGCTTGTTTCTCCTCAATCTTGCTAATGCTCTCTCTATTACTCTCTCTTAAATCATTTACTTCTGCAACTATTTGCGAGTGGACTTTCTCAATTCTACCCCCCAGCTGTTCCTTAACCTCTTTAGTTGATACTTGAATGTTGTCAATTTCTCCCCCCAATTTCTTTTTAACCTGCAGTGTTTCTAATTTAACTAATTCCTTTACATTTTCAACCTGTGTGCTGATTCTACTTTCCAACTCCTCCTGTACTTTTCCTAATTTCTTGTCTACATCTGCAATGATCTCTTTAACCTTCTCTTCCATTACTCCTCTGATTTCTCCTCTAATCTGCTCCGTTTTCACACTAATTTCCTTACTGTTTTGTTCTAATTTAGTATTTAAAGTTTCAGTACTCTCTCTATTTTCCCTTCTGTTTTGTTCTAGTTTAGCGTTGTTTTGTTCTAGTTTTGCATTTAAAGCGTCTGTACTTTCTTTATTTTCCCTACTGTTTTGTTCTAATTTGGCGTTTAAGGCATCTGTACTTTCTTTATTTTCCCTACTGTTTTGTTCTAATTTTGCATTTAAGGCATGACTACTAACTTTGTTCTGATACATGAACTCGAGAAGTAAAGTTTTTAATTCTGGTTGGCCGCCTACACTCCCTGTTTCAGTATCGGGATTTACCTCCGCTACCCCGGTACTACCATCACTCGACATATTGCTCGTATCATCACTCTCGGGTTGGTGACCACTACGTAACCTCATCTGTCTTTCTTTCTCATCCCCCATGATGATATACACTGATACAGACAAATAACCCCCAAAATACAGGCACAGAAATATATACCCTTCTCCTTCCACAAATGTTATTAGGTTTTCAGCCCCAAGTTGTCGGCGACAATTGTGACGTTTTGCTAGCCCACACGTTGAGCGACAATTGTAACGTTTTCACTTTGCTCCACGTTGAGCGTACAAGTGTAATGTTAATTAATGCCCCATGTTGGTAGCGACAAATGTAACGGTGTGGCTGCCCCAAACTGTTGGGTGATAAATGTAACTGTTTACCTTTGCCTAAGCTATGTTGTTTTAATGGGCGCCAAGACCTCAATGCAATGCTGAAATCTAAATTTGTATTTAACAACGTCTAACTCTGGTAGAACACCTTCAAGAATCTATTCACTCAGATCGTGGTATGATTTGATCATTAACCCAACAAACAATTGTATCAGGAGAAGGAATTGGTCTATATCTAATGCTACCTACTGAAAGCAAAGATTGCATTGTAAAAGAAATGAATTTATTATATAAAACAAGTATAGCAAAATTAATAATAATAATAAGTATAAAATTTAAATTCGAGCGTTGTGATTTGAATATTACCGATAGAAAATTACGTGAAAACGGAGTCTGATAAATTATTGATTTTACTCTTATTCCCAAGCTATGAAGTTATTGAAATATGAAATATAAAACAAAGAGAAATGAGAGATTGCGTATTTCTGCGTCATTCGCGCTTACCACTGGATATGGCCGAAGCCTTTCCCTCGTACTGGATGATGCTGTGAGCTTCCCACAGTCTCCTGGACGTCGTCATCTTTGTCGATATTTGATGATATTCTGGTAGATTAGATAATTCTATGGTCCGTACATCGGACCCAAACACTCGTACAACCACACTGGTTAGGTTTTACAAAAGTTAGTCCTCCACTCCACGGAACATCGGAGCGACTCCTGCGTGCAACCGTACTCGTTAAGTTCTACACAGATAGTCCCCCACTCCACGGAACATCGGAGCGACTCCCGCGTGAACCATACTCGGCAAGTTCTACACAGATTGTCCTCGTTCCACGGCGCGTCGAACGATATATCCACACGTCGGCTCCCCACTCCAGTCCCGACTTCTAGCTTACGTGGTCTCCACTGATTGGCTGCACCCCACGCGCTATACTCCCCTCCTCTGGCTCATTACACTCGGCGGGAGGGTTCCGTTCCAACTATCCGCCTTTTCTTGACGCTGCAACCCCGCTTGCGTAATACTTTCCGACAAGATTAAGCGTGTACTTGAATTCCCAGTGAGTCACGTCTCTCGATATACCCTAACTGACGAAACTCCGTTAAATTCCGTAATCACATAACTTTCTATGATATTGTCGTTCGTAATAATTTGCTTGATAGCGTTTTCTAAGACATAGAAAACCTATCTGTATGCTTATAATTTTTATAAAATGCTCCGAAAATATCTTAATAATAATTATAATAAATTAATAATAATAATAAATTAACATGAAAAATTCTCTTGGCTGAACAATTTGCCGCGTAAATAAATATAGAATGGCTTCCTACTGACTTATGCCAGTTGCATAAAAAACCCTCGAAAAGCACGTTACACTATGTACATATTCTAAACAACCTAACGCATTTGTTAATATCATTTTACAGTAGGCTACACTCATTTTGTTATCAAACGGTCATTTCATACATGGTATGTATTGATGGCTGTATATGTGTGTATTAATCAATAGATAATTTTATGTATGTAGGCCTACAATATAAGCAATAAATCAATATCCCTCCCAAAAATAATTATTGTTGTTATTATTATTATTATTATGATTATTATTATTTCTGATTGAAATAATTACCGTATTTCAAAACTAGGGAAATATGAAATGCTCCAAAAATACATGAAAAATTTACTAAGTACAGTGTTTATATATTTTTGCAAATTGTGATGAAATATGATAATTCCTCTTATACTTACTTCCTGAAACGTAAATATTTTCAGTCTCCACGATTATACGACTCTCTTTGACCTGAAGCCCTGTTTCAACACTAGTGAATATTAAAAATCGGCGCCATGTTTGGAACAGATAAATGGACGTTATTATGTAGTGAATGTATCTTCACCTCACGACAAGTAATATTAACTAGAACTAGTGGGTTTTGTTACCAATGAACTTAATTAGAAGAATCCCTCCAAAAATCCTGTCAAGAACGTATTCTAGGTCTTTTTACTCTTGTGTGGTGAGACTCAAGGGTATTTCATTGCCTTAACAGTCTTCGTCTGCACGCCATTGCATCATGCCTACCCACCCCTGCAGCAGGGTGACGCGACGCCCCGCCCCTACTCCCTCCTCTGGCAGCCCAGCGTTCTGTTGCTAGGATACTCAGCTATGTGAAGAATAGTCCTTTTCCAGGCCCACTATCCCGTGCTGGAGGAGGTGCCTGGTCCAGAGCACCACCCACACGGTTCTCTCTTCCCGTTTCCATGGTGATATTGATGCGCCCAGAACGAGCTACCACCGTCAGTCAGTCCATCTGCCAAGCTGGTACCGGCAACAAGAACTGAGGTGAGCTCTCCCAACATTCATTCTTGTCATATCTGTCTATGGACTTAGATCATGCAAATGTTTAACCAAATCATGTTGTCAGTCGTCTGCATTGAACACACACATATTTCTCTTTAATTTGATCTTCTCTTTGCCCTGAAAGTCGCTCCTTCTGGTCGGGGCCTCTTCTCTTATCACGAAATGATGGAAGTAGAGTAGATCTGTGGCACAATCCCGCGCGGAAAATCATATTTTGTACGACTGCGTGTACCCAGCAGTCTCTTAAGTGCCTGTTGCTTCATAAAACACTAGGCGACGACAATAGACTACTAGTTGGTTAAATATTTCGCATATACTGTAAATGCATGAAGAGTTTTCAGGTTTTAAGAGAAATGGTAATTGTTGAATAACTGTTGAGCCCATGTCACTGTTACGATGTAAAAATGACCATATTTTAATGGCTAGGCTACTCATTGTGTTCTCGGAGAATGTGGGAGGGATCTTTGCTAATCCTTCCTGGACAGTCCGCATCTTAACTCCAGATATAAAATTCCCATCTTATTTGGGTACAATCGCGTTGAACGACTGAAAAACATCAAACTTTTGTATATAAAATTCCCTCAGACGTTTCTAAATATGATCGTGTTGGAAGCCATTTTTCAGTGTTGCCTTAGTAATCGAAATTTAATGTTTTTTAGTCGGTCGACACGGTTGTACCCAATTGTAATGGGTGGTTTCCTAATCCTGAAAAGAATTTACATGTATTTATTAATCTAACTAAGCTAATATCCCTTCTGTTCTTATATTTTGCCCCGTCTGTACACAACAATGTGTGTGTTTTGTTAACATTGTTGTAGAGAACTTGGTTGTAGCTCCTCCTCTTTCCCCACTTATGTTGCACTTGAGTACCCTAACAATAAGATTTAGTGTCTGCTCTTCACTATTTTACCATTTAAGTGCCTTCTTAATTGCATTAAATATAACATTTTGTGCTTATCTAAAATGACACATGCTATCCTTATCCGAAGAGTATCCTATAACCTCGGAGTTTAAAGTCTTCTTCAGGTGGTTTATGTTGGAAATGGACGTAGTATACGGTGCTTACAAATGCCTATTAAATAATTATATCAATTGCTGTATGAGGATATGTCTATTTGCCTGCTAAGTTCTTAAATTTTTAAATTCAAATATATTCATGGAATTTCTCTTATCCATCTCTGCTGTGTTACATTTCTTCACTGGATATTGCTGACAGTTTTCACATTTTGTAGTTATCAGCCAGCATCAGGGTTCTTCTTGGGAAAGATGGCTGCCATTGCATAGCCTACTGTCCCCTGGTCCCCCTGATATCATGCCAAGAGTTAAGTTCATTTCGACCATTTGATAACAATAGCTGAGAACAGACGAATTTTTAAGAATATATGACTGCATAGTGATGTGAAGGAACTTATGGTGTTAATTTCTTATATTTATAATGGATTTCTCTTGCCTACCTCTGCTCTATTGATTTTCTGTCCTGGGTATTCCTGAAAATAGGCACGTTTTGCAGTGAGCCACCCAGCAAAGCGTCGCTAGGGTTGCCAACTCTCCCGGACTTCCAAAAGTATAATGCTTACACTTTTTATTTGGCTTCTATTTATATTAAGTTTAGTTATAATTATATTAGTTATATTTATATTCGTTGCAAATTAATGAAATATTACTTGTTTGCAGTGATTTAAGTTTTCTGTTAGTTTGCGAAGGGCCTGAAATTAGTTAGTCTACGCATTTAATTCATAGTTGGAAACTTTTATTTTCTGTTCGTTTCATTGGCGTTGCTCTTAAATATGAGTAAGTTGCTGCCAAAACAGGCACTACCGTAGAACTCCAGAGAAACTGACAGCTGGGCAATTCCAATAAGGGTTATTAAAGAAAGCGAAATACATTATTTAAAAGAGTAGAGTGCATAGTTTAATAAGTACCATATACTATAAAATATAATAATGTAATGTAATGATAATGTAATGATTTATTTTCTTTCTTTTTTTAAGAAATGCCAAGGAGTTTAGAAATATTTTACTTGCGGTGGTTTTAAGGATGGCCTTGGATAATATGAAGATTACTTTTGTGTATTGCTAGGCAAATTATGAAGAAAGTTGTTTCATTGTTCAATCGATTTTGTTCACACACTTGTCAGTTCATCACGTTCGTTCCCTTATAATCCAGTTATGGTAGGCCCTACGTAGTGAAAGAAAGTTTAGGCACACAGTATACAGGCTATGTCCACACCTCTTGGTGCAGTAACTAGCGTTCTTGCTATCAACTCTGAAACCCAGGTTCGATTCCCCGCTCTGCCAAGAAATTAAATTCTGATCTGAAGGTCGATTCCGTGGTTTCCTACTTCTACTCCAGGCAAATGCTGGGATTGTATTTAGGGCCACGGTCGCCTCCTACCTAAACCTTACCCCAGTTTCAGATATGCACACTAATATAGCCATCAAGATTACACACATCCGGCCCACCTCGTTGCGTAGTGGCCAGCGATCTTGGCTGTCAACGTGGAAGTCCGGGTTCGATTCCTGGCTCTGCCAAGAAATTTGGTGTGGGGGCTGGAACGGGAGGAAAAACTGAAAAGAGGCGGGTTCGATTCCTACCTCAGCCATCCTGAAGTGGTTTTCTGTGGTTTCCCACTTCTCCTCCAAGCAAATGACGGGATGGTTTCTAACTTGAGGCCATGGCCGCCTCCTTCCTAATGCTCATCTGAATAACACATACACACACGAATGCAGCCATCTAAATAACACAGGTTATCAAACAAATTCCACACACACAAGTAACGGGGCTACATAATCACGATGCCCAAGCCCCTCAAATAAAACAAGAACACACCCAACTACACGAGGCTAATATGACCACGATATCGCAAGACCCTGAATGAATCATAAACAACTTATCTCATTACGGCAATTAACTATGTTTTAGCTGTCAATTTATATTGGAATAATATTTCTAGATATTTCTTGAACTGATGCTGGATGGTGTAAGATTGAGGTGTTTTCAAAGTACTGTTTGTCGATATCCAAGTATTTTCTAAGAAATATATTCTCAGTTATGAAACCGATATGCCTCATCACCACAGAATTATTATTAGAGGTATAATTAATGTTCCTAACTTCAATAACGAGTTCTTGATGGAATCATTTCACTGCAGCAAGACCTGCGCCGACTAGTATACAGAACAACGAAATTACTGTACGCCTGGTGTTGTAGGCAGTATGGAAAGCTCCTGAGTCTTGCAGGCTGCATACGTGCCAAATGCACTAATTCAGACGAGCTGATCACATTCAGATAATGAATGAAAATCCACAGCCTGCTTCCAGTCTCCGACCGGGTCAGGGAATGGAATGAATGAAGCCCCCATCTAGCGGCGAGGATATGAACTGTGCCGGCTGCCGAGGCCTGACGCACTCCTCTGGGGCAATGATTAAATGAATGACAGATGAAATGAAATGATAGTGGTGAGTGTTGCTGGAATGACATTTTGACAGGGAAAACCGGAGTACCCGGAGAAAAACCTGTCTGCCTCCGTTTTGTCCAGCACAGATCTCGCATGGAGTGACCGGGATTTGAACCACGGATCCAGCGGTGAGAGGCCGGCGTGCTGCCGCCTACGCCACGGAGGCTACACATTCAGATAATGATGATGATAATTGTTGTTTTGAGGGGCCTAACATCTAGGTTATCGGCCCCTGTTGATTTGGGTGATCATGAAAAATGAAAATGAACCTAAACTTATAAGTAAATATAACTACAAACTTACAACTGAAACTTACACACTAGAAGAAGAAAAGGAAAACAAAAGAAGAGTACCGGTAAGGTAAATAAAAGAAATGGGGAATAAATGCCCACAAAACTCTAAGAATGAGGATTGAGGGACTTAGAAAGAAGTAGAGCCAGGAAAGGCAGATAGGAAAGGGAAAGAGGAGAGGGCCCGCCCCAAAGGCAATGGAAAAAGGGGAAAGCGAATTTAGCTCAGGAATCCCTCGAGGTCGCCAACTCTCGAACTCACCAGCCCTGAGTTGTGAGCCCTTGAGAGTGTAGCACTATCTAGGGTGCACCAGAAGTGGTGGGGCTACACACACCCTGCCTCCTTGAGGGCCTTCAGCAGAAGGCAGGAGATCTCAGGAAAAGAAAAAGCAAGAGGTCTGACCCCTCAAAGAATTAGGGATCAAGAAAGATGAGAGAAGGGCCAATTAAGGCGGGAAAGGAAGAGAATCCTTAGGCCTCAGATACCCTAATACCGTCGGGGTCGGAAGAGAACAAGAGTTGACCAAGAGAGGTCGACAGGAAAGAAGACGGAGAGGAGCCTTGTCACAAGAAAGTGGAAGAAATGCTGGACTCAGTTGGGGTACCGTGGTCACTAACCCACGTCCCAATAGATGTGAGCCCATGGGAGGGATCACATTCAGCCCTCCGAGTGTTGTAGTCGAGGAGCAAGGGAGCTCATTGTTCCGACCTTTAAATCATCATCATCATCATCATCATCAATGTTTCAGTCGTGCAGCGTTCGTTGTCATTAAGACATATAGGGGCTTGAAACATCTTGGTCATCAGCCGCGTGTACTTGAATGTGTGTTAAATTTGTCTGATAACCTTGTGTATCTGTGGTGACTGTAATCATGTGTTTAACAGTAACTGTTTTTATTTTAAGTGACCCTACACAAATGTGGAGAAATCAATAATTAGTAAATTGTAATGCAATATAAAGAGCAGGTTTCGGAAACCGTTACAAGTGAGACCCACCTGTGGAACGATCAATAACTGGTGACTTCACAAGAGGAGGTTGCGAAGGTAGTCAACCTCCACGAACAGAAAAAATGTGTTCAAGTCTAGAAAGTGAGAGGGGACTCCATAATACAGCATCATTATTGCCAGCTAAGATACCCGTTATGGTGGGTTGATGTATTCAGTATACAGTAACTATTAAGGTCTAGGGTTGGGATAGCAGCCCTGGGACTTGAAATAAGGTACCATCACGACATTTGGCTGGAGGGAGTGTGGCAAACGCCGGAAGAAAACCACACTCGAGATGGCCATTTACAAATCATTTAATTTGGCATTATTATTGTTGTTCCTGCATCATTTTTAGAGGGTTGCGACCTGAGAGTCATTGGTCCCGTATACTTTGGTCTGCGTGGAATCTACTGAAACCCTGTGTGATAGTTGTATGTACTTCAATTTTTAAATTACTCTAGTTATAATTATATTTGTATAACTGTACATAATATTGCCTGATGAATTATGTATTGTACTCTAATTATGTATTTCGCCTTTGTCGGTGTATCATTTATGTAGTGATTATGAGATTCCTACTGAATTTCCCACCACACAAAACATGTCAAGTGTCCAGTTTATTCTCTCTCCTTGAAAATGATTTAAAATTAGGGAAAATACATTTCCTTCATTTTTAGGGAGTTTTTGAACTGAGCATATGTTATTATTGAAACCAACGTGTGGTGTAGTGGCCAACACTCTTACTGAAACCATGTGTAATAATTGTATGTATCGGGATTGATTTCCGGCTCTATTAAAATTAATTATGGTCTGAGGGTGATATCGGAGTAGATCCAGCCTCGTGTGGCACAGCTGAAGGCTTTTTTGATGTGGGTTTCCTTGCTTTCCCACTTCCACTGCAGTAAAATGTCAGAATGATTTCTTACTTTTGGCCACGGCTGCCTCCTTTCCAATCCTAGTGTCGATAAAACAACTCACAAGCTACTAGACACACTGCTATAACACAAGTTATCAGACAAATTGTACACACACCCAGCTATACAGGGATAATGACCACGATGTCCACGTTTCTAGATGAAACAATAACTCATGTTTGTAACGCGAAGTGCGCGTAATCTTGTGACTAATCCATCTGCTCTTGTTCGAACATCCAATCGAAGGCCACGATTTCCCTGACGAGTCCCGTGAAAGTCGGCCGTAAGTCTCAGGTTGATCTCTCGAGCGTCAATTACTTTAGCATTAAGGCCAAAATGTAATGATGAAGTCTTCCCTAAATATAATTTGGCTTTCTTTTCTATCCAATGCAGAATGTCAGATAGAAGGAACTAAATAGGAGCAGGTGGAACATATTAAGTGCTTAGACTGTGTATTCACCCAGAATGGTAGTATAGGGGAAGAAATAGGAGTCGAGGTGTAGAAAAGCCAATGCAGTGAGTTCTGAGTTGCGATCTACAGTATTATGTAAGAAAGAAGATAGTGTAGCGACGAAACTCTCCCTACATCGCTCAGTATTTATACCGACCTTGCTGTATGGAAGCCTGCAGCTCATTATAAATTACCAAAAACATATACATCAGCCATTACCATTGTTTTTGCCCCTCCCGCGGCCGCGCGGGGTGTCTCCTCGTAGGGTTGGCCGCGGCCGGCTCACTCGGGATGCTGCCCCGTGGGTCGTGGGTTTGGTGAAGCCAATTGAAAGCTGCAGTAAAAACTAAATCAAAACAACACAAAATCACATCTAACAAACATCACACTGCACTACAATCCCTGATAAGGACCCCAAGGAACCAAATATCAACACGAACTAACTGATATACCATGGGAAAACTATTTTTTTTTCACTTATTAAAACATTTAAGTAACCGTTTTTTAACATTTGGAAATGCCTTCACTTCGTAAACACTTGAAGCTGCTGCTGGCTAACATATCTATTAATTAAACACCATGTCCCACAGTGAATGGACGGTCTAACTGACTCATATGTCCAGGAACTGAGGGGCAAGCCATGGCGACGACGCGTTGGGAGATAATCTAATTCATTTTATTATAAATTAAAACACAAATTTTACTCAAACAAACGTTGCATCCACTGCTGACCTACCTGTATCAGCAAGGTGCAACACACTAAAATTAAAAAACAAAAGTACATGAAAAACTTACCAAAAACAACAATCTCTTTAAATAAAGGCGCATAAGGAACTCACTGAGAGCACCAGGTTCCCGCATTTCTAAGGCAATGCACTCATGCCTTCCAGCTTGATTATCTGGAAGTGAGAGCTGGGTAGATTCAGAATATCTGATAGATAAGGTAGAGGTAACTGATATGAGAGTAGCACGGATTGCTAGGACAAATAGGTGGGAGCACTGACAGGAAGAGAAAGGCTAAGTTAGAAATGAACACGCTAGATGAATCTGTTCATATGAGCAGACTCAGATGGTGGGGCCATGTGAAGAGAATGGGGAGGAGAGATTACCTAAGTGGTTAATGCGCTTGACTGTAGAGGGTAAGAGAAGCAGATGTAGACCTAGAAAGCGATGGTTAGATTCAGTGTCAAACGATTTCAAAGTGAGAGGTGTAGAAGCAGAGGAAGCCACACTGCTAACTGCTCATAGGGGACCATTGAGGTGACTTGTTTGCAAACAGAGTCTTGCAGACTGGACTGGACACATGGTGCCTCGCCCTTTGACTTTAAGCACAGGTTTTCCAGCGCTTCGCCTTAGAGACGGGGCAAGTTCTAGCATTCTAATTACACCATTTTGTTATCTTATTTCTTCTGATTTTTGTCTAATTTGGCCTTAATGTTTGGGTATTAAGTTACTTGTTTAAAACTGCTACTCTATATTTAACATAGAGCAGGTAAAATCATACGTTGTTCACATCAAATTAATAAACTATTTAATTGGCAGATTTTTTAAAATGTAAAGGAGAAGTAGAATATATGGAAATAGAGTTTGTTCTTGACAGAATTTCTTCTTTTAATTCTTTTAAAGTTTTATTAATAATAGGCTATACACCTCAGATTTTACAGCAAATGCCTATTTTGTTCCTTTAAGGATGGATAGTAGGCGAAGACATATATTTTCGTTTCAATTCCTATGAAGTGTCCTAAAATGCCTGTTTGACCCGTTGGTGCCTATTTTATAATGTTAGTGCCTTAGAGGCCTAAATGCGCATTTTCAGCGTATTGCTGGAAAGGTTTGTTGTAAATTGACGGTGTTTTTAAATAAGGTTCTGTACTATGGAAACTCTAATCAAAAAAGATTAGAATACATAAAGGAGAAAAGTACTGAATCCACTCTTTCGACTACAGTAGACTGCAGTTTATTGCATGCCTCGTGCTCCAAAGGTCACTTTTCTAGAGAATGAAGAGGGTGGCGAGATTACAGAGTGAAAGTTGTCAGGATTGCAAGCATCTCTTTCAGTTGAAATGTGTTTTTCTGCTTTTAAAATGATTTTGTCGGACAAAGGGCATAGTCTGACCGTTGACAATTTGGAAAAAGTGTTAGTAATATACTGTGCAGCCAATTATGGTGGTGGACATTAACCGCAATATGATAACAAGCTCCATGAAGAGACAGTTAATTGGTTTTGTGTTTAGACTTGCTCATAGTTCTTAAAAAATTATTTACTGTTTAATTTAGTGACAAATAAATTGTTTCCTTGTCGTTACTTATATTTATGCATTATCTGATCACTCATTTTTAAAATTTTTGCTACCAAATATTAATAGATTGCAGCTTAATATAATTTTGTTGTGACTAATATTAATAGGTTGGAGTCTAATTTACCAGTTTTAAGACCTATTTTAGGTGCCTAAAAATTACTTTATGGTGCCTAAGTATCCGAGGTTTGTCATTGAATTCAATATTATATTTGAAATAGTGTTTTAAATTTAACGTAAATTCAAATTTTTATTTATAATTTGGATTGTTTATTTTAAGTGACCCTACTCAAACGTGGAGAAATCAATAATTAGTAAATTGTAATGCAATATAAAGAGCAGGTTTCGGAAACCGTTAAAGTGAGACCCACCTGTGGAACGATCAATAATTGGTGGCTTCACAAGAGGAGGTTGCGAAGGTAGTCAACCCCCACGAACAGAAAAAATGTGTTCAAGTCTAGAAAGTGAGAGGGGACTCCATAATACAGCATCATTTATTGCTAGCTAAGATACCCGTTATGGTGGGTTGATGAATTCAGGGAAGGCACTTCATGATGGAATCTTCTGGGTCATATTCCCGTCACTGTTGAAAAGGAACAAAAATCCTATGACAGAAAAAAGTGGAAACAAGTATTCAATGGGTGTTATTAATATCTATGGTGTTAGGTAGAGTTAAGATACCTCCAAACCATTACGCAACTACTTAAAAAAAAGACAATATCCTAGAGTAATTCGATCTTAGTAATGTTTATGCTTTTCGACAACTCACAAGAAAAATTAGGTAAAACCTGTATGTTTTAAATTTACAAGTCTTGGATAAGAATGTCAAGCGCGCTACCCCAACACCACGGGGCCAGCCGGTTAATAAATATGACCTGGCATAATATCCCCAAAGCCTCCAATCTCATATCATGGTATTATTTGAGAGGCCCATAACATTCAAGTTGAAATAGAAAAAAGACATATTGGGATATTTCCATAGTTGGTGCTGTGATATGATATTTTAATCAACCTACATGAACGTTGGGATACATAATAACCACCCACGTAATTTTAATTTTAACTTTTCATTGTAATTATTTTTGATATCAATTTATATGGAAGGAGAGGGTATTTTATTATGTTTATATTCAATTCGAGCTAATGGAAGATTGTCGATATACGAATACTATAAATTTAACGCGAGGGCATGATTGAGCAGGGAGCGAAGATTTTAAGTCATTTAGCGAGGCAGAGTTGATGTCGCAACTCAAGGTATTCTCGACGAGATGAACAGCGGGGCGCTTTCCCAGAATTGGTGCAGACAAGAACTGACGCCTCTCTGAGGCGCTTCTCCAAGAACTTGGTTCATGTGAGGTCAAGCTTACTGAGGAGGACAAGGGAAACTAGGCTTTCGACGTACAGCATTTCCTTATTTCGCTATAAGACCTGCAATTCGCAGAATTGGATCCACGCTACCCCTGAGCAAATCAGAACGTTGACGACAACCCAATTTTATGGAGTGGGAGACTTGGGGTCAGCATCGCAAGAAGAGATTGGCCTATGACCACGTGTGATGGGTGCTGGAGAGAGGGATATCAAGAAGTTTTAAAAGACTCAACCCAGGGACGGAGAGTCACTCCATTTGATTCTTTTTATTTAATCAGACTCGATTATTATGTTGATGGTCAGTCTAGTCTACTTTTGAGCATCCCTGAACTCATAAACTATTACAGTTGCAGTATGCTGGGAACATATCTCGTTCACGCATATTCATGATAACAGTTGTGTCTTTGGCTGTTGTCATAAATGGGATTCTTGAAGCTAGTACTTCATCTCACGCAACGCTATAATTTTACATATCAAGAATTTTCAAGAAGATGATGGCGATCTCGTAGAGAAGACAACAGATTTGCTCGAGGTTGAGCATAACCTACCATGAAGTCCGCACTGGTGAGCGTAGATGACATTATGACATATCTCTCTGTTTTTCTTTCCAAGTTAATCAATCGTTCTTTGGGCAAAGTAACTGTAAATTCATTTTAGTTCTGCAATAAGTTAAAGTAATATGTCTCCGCTTCGTCTTGATTTAGCCCCCACGTTAATAGTAAAGTCTACGTCTTCCATTAGCATGTGTTTTAAAAGTGATCTTTTTATTATAATTAAATTCAATTTCATTAAATTCAGTTTCCGTGTTCAATTCTTGTAGATAGAATTAGCTATAATACCGAACCTGTCCTCTCTTAGTACATACCATTTGGTTAGAAGCTGGATGTTTCCCCACGAGCTGAGTGAAAGAGAGTCTATATAGCTGAGGTAAATAATGGTAAGTCTGATTATAGGTATATTTCGATGTCCTAATGGTAATTGGACACGATGGCGCCCACCAGGTATAAATGTCTATAGTGGTTTCACCACAGTATTTCAGGTGAATGACCATTACTTATAGTTGTCTAACTGTGGAACTTGTTGTGGTGCAGATTCACTCCCATCAGGAGATAATAACCATCACAATATAGTACTGTATACTGTACACATGCGAAGAATTAAATACACAATGGCCTACTGGAAGGAATAAGGACAATGGTATAAGTCAAAACCACTAAGAATTGAGTTAAAATGTTAATGGTTGGACGGGCTAAAATATTACGAGACGGTAATTCAGAAGTCATACTTCATGAATCCTTAGGACCAGTTCATTTATTGAACATTAATGAAAATCTCATTTAGGTGAGAATTTGACCCTGAGGGGCTTAAAGGTAATCTTAACGTTTCCCACAGGTTGTTGCTGTTGTTGAGGGTCCTAGACACCCAGGTCATTTATCCCTATGTACTTAGGTGTGTATCTATATAAATATAGAATTCGTCTGATAACCTGAACCTGTGTTATTGTTGTGTCTGTAGTTGACTGTATGTATTTTCAATTCTGGTGAGGATTGGGAGAGATGGCCAACGTTTCCCACAGGTTGTTGCTGTTGTTGAGGGTCCTAGACACCCAGGTCATTTAGCCCTGTGTACTTAGGTGTGTATCTATATAAATATAGAATTCGTCTGATAACCTGAACCTGTGTTATTGTTGTGTCTGTAGTTGACTGTATGTATTTTCAATTCTGGTGAGGATTGGGAGAGACGGCCGTGACCTTAAGTTAGGAACCATTCTGGCATTTGCTTGGAGTAGAAATGGAAAACCACGAAAAACCACTTCCAGGATGACTGAGACTGAGTCCACCCCATTCCAGCCCTCAGACAGAAAAAAATTATTTCTTGGCCGAGCCGGGAATCGAACACGGACCTTAGGAGTGACAGACAAGACCTTAGATTGCTGTTAATAGGTTGCGTTGCTGTCAATGTTGATTCATTTTGGGGCTTCATAGCCCACTGTACTTGGGTGTGTGGTTGATAACCTGTGTTATTGTAATGGCTGCACTGGAACTAGATACGTGAGGTAGCCATAAAGGTGTTGCTGTTGCTGTTCACATAATATTTTACATGACTTATTAATTAAATTGAGTGGCTATTGTCTTTTTGTGTTTGATAGGCCCGATACCGAATAGAAAAGTATCAATACAGGGACAGAATAGTTAATTCTTCTTGGACTTCCACCAGGGGCGGCTCCTGACTAAAATTTAAGGGTGTACCAGATGATATTATTATTGTTTCACGTAATACATTGTTTTATATTTTACACTCACTGTTGCCAATATTGCCATTATCATCATTCCACACAACAAATTTGAAACAAATTTCAATAAATAGTTTATGCATTAAGAACTATACTCACATGGCTCCTAATTCGTAAATATATTCTCCACTCCTGTGCTTGGATGGGGCAAATGTATCTATCAATTTGGTTGATGAGATCCTATTCTTTATTTCTAACATTGTTTTCAGAGTTATAGAAAAAATTGATTAGTTAAAACAAAATCCACTTCATTCATTTTCGTATATTGCACACAATCAGCATATTAAATAACTACAGTACCTAACGTACCACAAAAGTTAAACATACATTAATATTTTATATAAATGAACTTCATTCACAGAACCCACTACCAAACTTGTACTGTACTTTGAACACCAGACAACTGAAAACGTATAAATATATTTTTGTGTAAAATCTTAACTTATGAAAGCTGTCAACAATGGCTAAGTACCTATTTAAGGACGTAGGATGGACCCATCTCCCGTAAATGGGTTGACCTTAAAAAAAAGTAGGAAGTGAAATGGAGAGATCTTCTATTTCGCTTCAACGCAACATCATGGGCCAATTCTTCAGGCACTTGACGAGAAAGGAAAATTCTTTCATAGCACAGACGAATTCCCGTGCAAGTAAGTGCTATGTCCACTATGGTCCTTCACAACAAGTACTTTACATAGAAGGTTCTATTGAGTGGCCCTCGCTATTAAAATACACCGTACGAGACTGTCAGGAACTTAAGCTAGGGATGAGTTATGTATAATGAGTTCGTTTTAGAGATTCCAGAAGAGAAAAACACTTATTTTAAGTAGAATATCTGTATTTTAAGTATTTTTAATGATAGTCATTAAACAAATATTGTACAATAAAGCCTAAAGGCCCAGGATGGGCGTGGCTCTTTCACCCCTTAATGACGCAATGCCCCTGACTTCCACCATTCCTGGCGATTGATGAGGAGGGTAATTGTTCTAATACCAGGTCTAACAGCAATGACGAGGAACACAGGAGACAGACACAGTCAGTAAGATAATTAAGATCATAGAATACGGGTTTTCTGGGATGTGCGAGAGGGTGTTTGACCCTGTTGACTCTTACCTTGTGCAGTAATATCACACTTTCGCTCAAGTCAGATGCGATTATGTGTTTGTTATAGTGTTTAGTATTCTTAGTTCTGAAAGTATGCTCTTTTTAAACCAGAATCATTTCAGTCCAATGTTACATCATTTTAGTTACATAACACCATGATGCTGTCTGCGATCGAGCGTAACAAATGTGTAAAATATATCCCATTAGCAGCAGAAATTTTACGGGTATCCTAGTCTCAACGTCACGGCAATTTCTTACTAACTTATTCAATTAGTTCTTCAGAGTACACAGAACAAACATGAAAATGGGATATCAATTACCAATTTTCATCGCTATCATGAAATTAAACCAAGTGATATAACAACCACGGTGTGCTCATAGAATTAAACCAAGTGATGTAGCAACCACGGTGTGCTCATACTATTAAACCTAGTGATATAGCAACCAAGGTGTGCTCATACTATTAAGCCTAGTGATATAGCAACCACGGTGTGCTCGTAGAATTAAACCAAGTGATATAGCAACCACGGCGTGCTCATACTATTAAACCTAGTGATATAGCAACCACGGTGTGCTCATAGAATTAAACCAAGTGATATAGTAACCACGGTGTGCTCATACTATTAAACCTAGTGATATAGCAACCACGGTGTGCTCATACTATTAAACCTAGTGATATAGCAACCACAGTGTACTCGTAGAATTAAACCAAGTGATATAGCAACCACGGTGTGCTCATAGAATTAAACCAAGTGATGTAGCAACCACGGTGTGCTCATACTATTAAACCTAGTGATATAGCAACCACGGTGTGCTCATACTATTAAACCTAGTGATATAGCAACCACGGTGTGCTCGTAGAATTAAACCAAGTGATATAGCAACCACGGTGTGCTCATACTATTAAACCTAGTGATATAGCAACCACGGTGTGCTCATAGAATTAAACCAAGTGATATAGTAACCACGGTGTGCTCATACTATTAAACCTAGTGATATAGCAACCACGGTGTGCTCATACTATTAAACCTAGTGATATAGCAACCACAGTGTACTCGTAGAATTAAACCAAGTGATATAGCAACCACGGTGTGCTCATACTATTAAACCTAGTGATATAGCAACCACGGTGTGCTCATGCTATTAAACCTAGTGATATAGCAACCACGGTGTGCTCATACTGTACTATTAAACCTAGTGATATAGCAACCACGGTGTGCTCATAGAATCAAACCAAGTGATATAGCAACCACGGTGTGCTCATACTATTAAACCTAGTGATATAGCAACCACGGTGTGCTCATACTATTAAACCTAGTGATATAGCAACAACGGTGTGCTCGTAGAATTAAATCTAGTGATATAGCAACCACGGTGAGCTCGTAGAATTAAACCAAGTGATATAGCAACCACGGTGTGCTCGTAGAATTAAACCTAGTGATATAGCAACCACGGTGTGCTCATAGAATCAAACAAAATGATATAGCAACCACGGTGTGCTGATAGAATCAAATAAAGTGATATAGCAACCACGGTGTGCTCAAAGAATCAAACAAAGTGATATAGCAACCACGGTGTGCTCATAGAATCAAACAAAGTGATATAGCAACCACGGTGTGCTCATAGAATCAAACAAAGTGATATAGCAACCTTTATTTCCGGCTCTGCCGAGAATTTTAATTCTGGTCTGTGGGGGAAAGCTGAGAAGAGGTGGGTTCGATTCTCACCTCAGCCATCCTGGAAGTGATTTTCCGTGGTTTCCCACTTCTACTCCAGGAAAATGCTGGGGTGGTTCCTAACTTAAGACCACGGCTGCCTCTTTCCTAATCGCCACCTTAATTACAAATACAAATACAAATTAATACAAATTAATTCTGGTCTGAGGGCTATAACGAATTTCCATCAGCCTTGCGTGGGAAAACTGAGAAGAGGTGGGTTCGGTTCTCACCTCAGGCATCCTGGAAGTTATTTTCCGTGGTTTCCCAGGCAAATGTTTGGTTGGCTCCTAACTTAAGGCCACGGCCGCCTCCATCCTAATCGCCACCTTTATTACAAATACATACAATAATACAGCCATCACAATAGCACAGCTTCTCAGAAAAAGTCCACTCTTTCCCAAGTATACGGGGCTAAATGACCACGTTGGCCAAGCCTGTCAATCAACAACGACTATTTAGTGATAAATAGGGAAGGGGGGGGGGGATATTACGGATGAATCAGTTTGTACACTGAAGAATGGCTTCAAAAGTGCACAAGTAGCCTACTTTGAGTGAAATAGCCCTTGCTCATTTAGATTGCTGGCCCTAATCCAATCTCTCACATAAAGTGGATGACGTGAGCTATAGAGTGTATTGTTCGTAGACCAGCAAGATCCACACACTCAGTTAACATGTGAATGTGGCTCCCCTTTATCATTTTCATATCGGTAGGTTGTTATTTAGGCGTTGAGAGTGTTGAGACATCGTGGTCATCAAACCCGGACAAGTTCATATCCGGAAGATTATATTTGGAATTTCGTAGAAGGCCGTAACAGGTCCGAAGACCGAACGTTGAAAACCCCTGTTTTAAAAGCTTTGAATGTATCGCGGAATTATGCCCGGGACAAGGGCCTTTGTGCTCTATCACGTTCGGTCTCTAAAGTGATAGCACAAAGGTGCGTTAAACGTCAAGTGCACTTGTCCCTTTCAGTCAAGCGGTTGTTTAAAGTATTTCCTAATTGCTGAATAAATTCCTTTATTTTTCCTCCTTCATAGAATGTTGCCTTTTAACTTTCTGTAATCAATCTCGAGGCGTAGTGGCTAGCATTCTTCGCTGTCACCGTGGAGGTCTGGATTCGATTCCCGACTTTACAAAGAAACTTAATTCTGGCCTGAAGGCTGAAACGGGGTACACTCAGCCTCGTGAGGCAGAACTGAGACCTTTGTAATAGTGACCCATTTCCCGATTATCGTTACTCTTCCGAACCAGAGAGCCATCGAAGAAGTGAGTTTGATTTCCATCTGACGTTCTAGAAGTGGCTTTCCGTGGTTTCCCGACATCTACTCTAGGCAAATGTCATAGCTGCCTTCTACCCAAATCCTATACCCAATAATAAATACACACACCAGTACAACCATGACAATAACAAAGGTTATCAAACAAATTCCGCATACACCCAAGTACACGGGACTATATAACCACGATGTCACAAAGCCCCTAAATGAGTCGACAACATCTAACTTACAGTACTGTACGCTTAATGCCCGTCTTATATTATTTGGAGTGTGTATAGGCCATGCTAATTTACAGTGTCTAAATGTGCCTATTTTGCTTACATGTGTTCCTAAAGTAAGTTATACGTGTTGTATTTATTATTGAATGTTGGAGCAAACCAGAGTCAGCATCCCACATCCCTGAAATATTGGCCATTGATGCGCTGAGCTTGTGCACAGACACTAGTTCAAATTAGGATAAACTTATTAAGCCAAAGGGATAGTTTAGATTTTAAGATCATTTACTTTTTGGTTGTCAAGATATTGCCGTACGTGTACGAAAGCACAGATAACAGAATATATGAAAGAGAACATTTACGTGAGTAGGAAGAATACGAAGAGTTTTCAGGAGTATTCCTGAGACGTATTTTATCTTAGCCAGTTCCCTTCAGCAGCAAAACAACACGTAGTCACCAATAGTGGTCACCTCTCCAATTACTGATCACGTCCAATGTTACTTAGCATCGGATATCTCACAGTTTTTCAATACAACTAAGCGATTTATCCAATTGAGAAAAGTTTATCATTATAAACTTTATAGTTAAGTAAGTACGTAGAGACATGTCTGAAAATGACCTTTATTGAAAAAGTTTGAGAAAAAAATATAGTCAACTAGCCATCTAGCTTCGCCCAGCAACTGAAGCATCATTTATATAATTTATGGAGGAATAATAATTCTTAGCAGAATTCTCTTTATCGGACCACAAACCAGGACCATTTCTTCCCTGTGTCACAGGAACTTTGGGGATGACTCCCTTTGCCTTTGTGAATTCTTTCTTTCTCTGTCTTGTGACAATCGAGAAACTATTTGTTGCTCAGTTACATTGTTACGTGATAAGCGTATTTTTTTCGATTTCAATGAACTACGACCTACATTATATCCTTTTTCCGTCTCGGCATGATGGGTTAAAATCACTGACTGGACTATTAATTATATTATCATGGAGATGCATGTGCAACGAATTCTTATCGGACGTAATTTAAGAATGGCGAGCTGCATGAATCACAAATCCACCTTCCGTCCAATCTTAAGTTGACTCTGTATTCTGCGGAACGAAAAGTTGACAGGCGAAATAAGAAAAGCCGAGTTGCACTTCCAGGGAAACTCCAAACACATCCACTCTTCTCTGAAGTCTTAAATCGACATGACTCGATAGTGCCCGGGGTGATAGACTCGCTCGCCAGCCAGCTAGCTCGTAATCTGTCTCGAAGCTAGTAATTTAATGGAGATTGTTGGAAGAAATGAAAACGTAAAAATACTTATACTGGGAGATGTATTGAAGATGTATGCTGCCGTGGACTTTTTGTAGAACATTTCAAACTTAACAATTCTTACACTCAGAGTATACAGATATTTTTATCGGTTTGCCCAGCGTAAGCTTAAAAAGCTCAAGGACGCCGCTTTTTTTCTACTTTTTCACTGAAATCGTTACTGCCGGGCTTCCTTTGATCATAAACGAATTATTTTCTACAGACACCTTCCTAGGGATATCCTTTACAGAATGGTGAAACCCGCATCAAAATCCATCCAGTGGTTCTCGAGATTCCCCTTAACATCCAAGGATCGGGGACTTAGTTTTATATTAAGTAGAGAAAAATGATATAATTATTATTGTTCTTATAGAACCGGTTTCAGCCACCTTCATCAGCAAAATAATGAACTTTTTTTTAAGGACACAAGTAATAAGTTGCAAGTCAATGAAGACCTGTTGAATAGCTTTTCTCAACGGCCCTAAGAAAATTAATGTTTGACTCTATCAAGTGGTTTCTTTTTCATTGACCTGCAACTTAATACTTGTTCCTTTCTTTATGTTCATAATTTTTCTGATGAAGGTGATAATAATGTGGCCGAAACTGATTCTAGGAACTTGGCTGCGCCAGTGTTTGTTGTTTATTGCAGCAGGAGCCTTGCGGGACGACCAGAGGGGGACAGCGATGACGGAGTGCCGTCCGCACGTAAGGCAAGCAACATTGCGTGCGCTAGTTGTGTTATAATAAGACAGAAGTGATATTGGGAATTGTGAACGGAAACATTAATAGTCTAATGATGGGCGAATTAAGAATGTTACCTTTCTAATATTGTTTCATTTAGAAATTAAGGAAATCGCGTCGGAGGAGCTCATGTCACCACGGGCAGATGTACGATGACTGGGGCTACTGGAGCTGAATCATATCCCACTCGCGCAACTGAACCTGTCAACCAATCAGGCTGTCAGTTTGACACAAGGGAACAAAGAATAGTTCCCATCTCGACCGCCGTCAATCAAATCTTCAAAGGATAATAATAATAATAATAATAATGAATGAAATCCACAGCCTGCTTCCAGTCTCCGACCGGGTCAGGAATGGAATGAATGAAGCCCCCATCTAGCGGCGAGGGTATGAACTGTGCCGGCTGCCGAAGCCTGACGCACTCCTCTGGGGAAATGATTAAATGAATGACAGATGAAATGAAATGATAGTGGAGAGTGTTGCTGGAATGAAATGTTGACAGGGAAAACCGGAGTACCCGGAGAAAAACCTGTCTGCCTCCGTTTTGTCCAGCACAGATCTCACATGGAGTGACCGGGATTTGAACCACGGACACAGCGGTGAGAGGCTGGCGTGCTGCCGCCTAAGCCACGGAGGCTCAATAATAATAATAATAATAATAATAATAATAATAATAATAATAATAATAATAATTTATTATTATTATTATTATTATATCTAGCGGGGCGTGCGAGTACTCTCGCATGTGTATAAACCACCCGCCTGGCTTTACTGTTACGCGGGCTTCTATAAATAAGTCTATTTGTTTAAACGCACTTTTTAAACAAATTGTGGATATTTATCAAATCAAAGAGCAATTCATCACTGCTGCTGGTTGCACAATGGGTTGTGTGCGCCCCCATGTGTACAGACTACCCGCCCGTCTCTAGTGCTATGCGGCTGTACGCGACACAGTTCTGCCAGGGGCTATCGTCTTGTTTATTTGTTTAAACGCACATGATAAACAAATAAATATATTTCCGTTGACTTTTCAAGAAATGCAAGATATTTACTGTAATATTGAGACGATTTGGAAGATTTTAGTACAAACCACAGAGCTTGAGTTTTGTGAAACATACACCTTAGCATATATATGTTACAGGGAAAGTCGATTCTCCAGTAAGAGTTGACTCTCCCTAGGTAACGTCGACTATTACTGGTCTTTTCAGTAAAAGTTGATTAAAAGCGGTAAGTGTTCAATTTCGATCAACATTTACTAGTCAGAGTTGACTATGCCTAGGGAAAGTATACTCTCACTGTCTTGAGATAGTAACAGTTGACTATTTGCAAGGAAACTGTACTAGCTAATAAAGAACAGATAGGAAGGCAAAACCAATACATTAAGAGAGAGAAATGTTTAAGAGAAACTAATAAAAATAAAAAACCTTTATAATACATAAAGAGATAAAAATATTTATCATTTATTACAGATTTGTGACACTTTGAGTTGCAAAGTACACTTTTATTCTTACACATGCACTTCATGGATTCGCATTTAGTGTTGCAAGAGCATTTGAAAAAACCTTGTCCACTTCCAAGTGATTGTGAAGTTGCAACAGTCCTCACAGCTGTTGTTTTATCCACAGGCACTTCATTTCCTTGGATAATGTTCGTAGGACATTAACTGAATTGAGACCTGAAAAAATATAATCATTGAAATCTGAACAATTTAATACTGTGGGCAGCGAGAGTGAGATATATCTTTTATTTTAGCTTTGAAAATTTACCTTGAGAAAAGCTGCTTTAGAATTCCATTTCTCGTTCCAATTCGATAAAATCCATCATCGACAACCTACAGTATCACGCCAAGGATAGATCCAGCATCTCCTCTACAGCGGTCAACATCGGAGATAGGAATTCGAACTGATGTTCCTTTTTCTGCTGGCGGATGAATGTGATCTGAGGTTTCTTTTTCATGCGTTAAGCTTGTTGTTCTAGACAGTGGAAAGCTTCATTTCTCTGTCTCTTGACGTCCTCAGTAGTGTCCTTAGTAGACTTGTCCAGGTCAGTGAGGAGATAATCACTATCATCTAAGAGCTTTTCACCACTAGATACATTTTGGTTTGTTTCATTACCATCAGGATTTCCATTTTCGTTACTTCCAATTTCGTTTTCTTGTTGTTGCTGAATTTGATCAATTGCGCATTGACGATCCTCTTCTGTTTCTAAATTTGCCAGTACCTCAGTTGGTAGTGTTGAACTAGATAAGCCGTGTCTCGGGGGGCAACCGAACATTGCCTCATTCGGGGATCGTTTTCTCCCACTATGCAATACACTGTCTTTCATAAGTTGAATAAACTTTAAGCCTTCACTCTATTTTGATGTTTTGTGGTCTTTCATCCAGGTGGTTATCATATTATCTATGTCCTGGTTGACTATTTCGACGCTATCTTGACTCTGACTATGTCGTGGTTTGCCGTGCACCATTTTGAAGTTCGTCCATGTATTAACCAGACTGTCAATAATGTTACTAACAAATTCTCTCCCATTGTCTGATTGTAAAATACAAGGAGCGCCTAACAAAGTAAAAATATCAACGATATTATTACACACTTCGTCTGCAGTCTTTGATTTCAGTGGTATTAGCACAACAAACTTTGTTAAATGGTCCTGGTACACCATTATAAATTTGAAGTCTTCATCAGGTTGCGACTGAAAGTCAATCAAGTCCACTTGACATCGTGAATTCATTTCCTTGAATAACAAAGGCTTTACAACCAGTCCTTTCTTCTTATGTTTCAATTTTTGATCTCAAGGTTCGCACAAGCTTAAAAATAGTAAAACGTCCTTCGTAATAACATTTTGAAATTTCCCTTTCAATTGCTGAATCAAACGATCTCTTCCTCCGTGTCCAGTGGATATGTGCGCTTCATTAAGAACTCCAAACGACTCTTCATCAAAAACATAATACCTTATGCTGTCATGGTCTGTGACAGGGTGTATTACTTTTGTAATACCATTTACTTCAATAATGACATATCCTCTTAAAATCCTGATATCGTTACTTTCTTTTTTAATTGCAGTTTTTAGATTTTTCACTTTTTGAGTGCAGCTATCATATTTCAATTTGGTCAATGTCAGTGAATTTACCTAGGAAGTCGAGCGTTCCTGCTGCAGTTTTTCACGGAACAGTTCTGCCGTGGTGTCTGACAAATTATTACACACTTAAACTAATTATTTAAACGTAAATGAATCTTTTGTCACTATTGCACAACAATAAAGAGCCGAGTAATGACGAATGGCAACTGCCTGGTGTGTGATGGGGTGATAAAAATAAAGAAATGTTCAGATCAATAACGGTCGGTCCAATAATGGAAGTACGAGACCAAACAATGCCAATATTTTAATATTCATAACAAAGGTTTGGCGCGCGCGGTTACATTTTCAGAGCAGCATCTGTGAATCAACTTTTACTGAACCACAGCAGGCATAGTTAACTCTCCCTAGGAAAAGTTGATCTGTTTGTTTTCAATCAACTGTTACTGATACTTTTAGTAAGAGTTGACTCTGCCTAGGGAGAGTCAACTCTTACTAAGAATCGACTTTCCCTGTAACATATATACTAGATAATATTTATTGACTGAAGGTCTCACTCAGAGTTAATTAAGTGGTAAGTCAATGCTGACTTGACAACGTCTCGCTTCAAAACCCTACATACACTGAAAATTGGCGTTGTGAACATTGCCATCACAGGCTGCTTCTAGGAAACTGTAAGTGATAGGCACATTCACTAATCTGGTATTGTCAGGTAATTCAAGGCCGCAGTCAAATTATAAATTTAATACGACGGACGGTGCAACTTCTCTCCGCAGGGACCTCACACTCTTGTAAAATCCGATAACGCGCACTCAGCACAATTCGGAGTGCCTTAGCTCGGCCAATTTGATCGCAAATAGACATTTTAGCGAATACAAGAAGTTGAGTTTGTGAATAAATGACTATTAACAGAGACGTGGTGGCGCAGCGGTCAAGCTGTTGGCCTCTCACCAAGGTGGACTGGGTTCGATTCCCGGTCAATGCATGTGAGGTTTTCAAAGTGAAATGCCATGTTCTTTGGTTCGGATTTCACGTAAAAACGAGGTCCCGTGGCTCATGATCGCATGATTAACGGTCCTTCCTTTCACTATGAACATTTACAACAAAATTCTATTTCGTGGTTTTTAAATCGTTAACCGCTCATCACTCGCAGGGATCAGCAGGATGAACACAACGGTGAAAAGATTGTGAAGATGTCTCCATTCAGTCAAAAGTTATGCGACGTTGAATTTTGTAGTGGTGCACAGGTAGGCCTAAGTCCAACAAGTCCGTTGCGTCATCATCGCATTTAGCGTAGCCTTTATGGCACACCAACAATCTAGGCTATGTTGTTGTTTGATTTAGGGGCTTTGTAACACCATGGTCATTTAGCCCCTTGCACTTGGGTGTGTGTGTGTGGAATTTGTCTGATAACATGTGTAATTGTGATGGCTGTAGTCTATTAATGTGCGTATTTGTAATTCAGATGAGGGTTGGGAAGGAGGCGGCCGTGGCCTTAAGTTAGGAACCATCCCGGCATTTGCATGGAGTAGAAGTGAGAATCCACGGAAAACCACCTCCAAGATGGTTGAGATGGGAATCGAACCCAACTCTTCTCAGTTTTGCCTAACGAGGCTGAGTGTACCCCATTCAGCCCTCACACCAGAATTAAATTTCTTGGCAGAGCAGGGAATCGAACCCAGGCCTCCAGGGTGACAGCCAAGAATGGTAGCCACTACACTACGATGTGGTCTCTGATAATATCTAACGCATACCTCTCACATTAATAATAATAATGCTTTAAGCTAGAAACGAGTCCACTGCAAGTAACAAATTCACACATTGCATTGCAAGTACAGGTCGAAATTCATGCCTTTCGCTGCTGGCAGACGTCACTCCCAAAACACACACAGCCTTCCCCCTAGTTTGTTGTTGCAGTTGTATATTATCTATACCAGGTGTCTCTAAACTACGGCCCGCGAGCCAACACCGGCCCGCGAGCACCACCATCCAGCCCACTATCGCTACATGACTGGTATCTGGTCCGGCAGAGTTTATTTTGATTAATTTAATGTTTTAATTTTTACTTAAAGACCAATTAAGGAACACAATAACTAACCAACATAATGAAATTGAACATTATAATTATGATCAAAGAGATTATGTAGCTGTAACGTTCCACTGAAGTTGTGGATCACGTTTACTGTGGAGATTATCTGCAGGGACTTCAAATGTTCATCAGTTAACTTGGATCTGTAAATATTTCTGCTGAGGGAAGCAAAGAAGATCCGGTCATCTCCCTCATTACCAGTTCACCAGGAATGTTGTTGCCCATCGCCACAAAGACTTCGATCTAGGAGACTAGCAAGTGTATTGGCCGACCGACTCTTGAGGGACAATTTTAACCTAAACCTGAGCTGGCAGGAAGAGTGGTCAAATTCAACACCTGGTACTAATGCTCATGAGCTAAATCCAACTCGGAAAATGAATGGATTTGACCTCACAAGAAAACTATGGTGTCGTCTCAACAGACTGAGAACTGGGCATGGACGCTGTAATTTCTTGCGCCATAAGTGGGGCTGGATGGATTCTCCAATGTGTGAATGCAGTGAATAGGAGCAGTCCATGGACCATGTCATCCTGCGCTGCCCTCTTCATGACTATCTGGAAGCCCCAGCGACCTGTTTCATCTTTCAGAATGTGCTGTTGTGTGGTTGAAAAACTTGGACCTGGACTTATGAATTCTTTGTTATAATCACCATACGATTAAATAAATAAATGTAAATATTTATTGTATATTTCATTTTGGAGAATGTTTTTTCACACCGATAAGTAGTGCCGAAAGCGGAAAAATGCCATGAGCAAATGGAGTCCAACCCTCGTGCCCTGTGCCATAGATATCTCACTCGCCAGCTAGTACCAAAACCAAAATTTGGGCGTAATTCAAAACTACAGCATGTTGGTGTGAGCTAGTTAGGTCTTAGCTCTTGTGAGTTAGTGGAGGAGTCAGTGTGGTCCTTAGGCTGAAAGTTTGGAGGCCCCTGATCTATACAAAGAAAATACAGGGTGCCAGGAAATGTTCTCCGCAGTGACTGCCGGCTTCTGCTAGAGCTAGCATCAGCAGTTTAGTTGGCAGCACGGTGTCCTTGACAGGGTGAATCCTACACGTGTATGCTGTAGGCTGTCGAAATCGTTTGTGTGTATTGCAATAAGCGAGCGTGTATGTCATCAGCACTTCCAGCATCTGTTATGAATGGCTGTGGTGAGTACAAAGTTTACTGATATCGCGCCAGGAGTTGGCAGTTGGGTTTGAACTGCAGATGTCTTCACGCTCACTGCGTATCGCGTATTCCAAAAACATTAAGTTGGTCACTACGTGTTTCACTCACTCAGCACATTCCTTCTTTCACTGGCTGCGTGTCGTGTGCTGCAATAACAGCGATTGGCATGCGCGAAGCCGATATATTTAAGTTAGGAATATGAGGGCCGCGCATGCGTACTGCAAGACCCCCCCGCACCCCGTCACAGCGTGTTGGACTGCCATCTCCTGACGCGATATCAGTACTGTTTGTTTTAATACAAGCGACAGTCGTGCCGCCAACGTACTATAACTACTGATGCTAGCTCTCGCAGACGCTTTCAGGCACTGCGGAGAACATTTCCTGTCGCCTTGTAGTTCAGAATACGTGTTGGTGCATTATATTATTTGGGCAAAACGTTGCTCTTGGTATTATATCCAAACAAGGTAATAAGGAACAGAACTATTTCCATTTGGTATCTGTTTGCTATAAACTCGGACTGTAACAGGGCCAACTTGTGGTTGGATTTCATGAATGGACAGTATATTCCCAATACAATATAGGCTAGCTCATGGGAGGGTTAAGGTTTAAAATTGCGTTGACTGAGTGGGTGATTGAGATAACTGTTCTTGAGGTCATCAGTCACCGCTTCAGGTTGGTTCATTCTGTAAGCTGATCGGCATCTAACACATCTTGCAGAGACATACAATACAGTCATAGTACCGATAGTACGAGTTCTTGAGACCCACCTGGAAGAGTTTGGGCACCAGATTGTTGCTGAAAGTGGTCACTGCCTGCACTCCACTCTGAATATCCCCAAGCGAGGGGACCAACAGCTGGATAAGCACCACCACAACTGTGAACAGTGAAAACACTCGGTCACTAGGGCGCTCCACTCCACCCGCTCCACTCTGAATATCCCCGAGAGAATTTCCAACACGTCTTGGGAGCTAAAGTATACCATGTGGAGATCTACTGACAAACAGGCTAATCCACTTATTGCAAATAATAGTCTAAGAGAAATTTCGTCCTATCAAGGTTGCTCATTCCCTTGTCAGTGAGTGGAGGAGTTATTGCGGTGCATCATAAGATTCAGAAGAGATCGATGTTATTAAAGTAAGTGGAGGGTGTGTTCACAAAATAAATATTTTCAGATGTGGATTGAATGAGGTGCGCTAGTCACAATCGCGTGGATTCCCGCGGTTTTCAGGGCTCTGTGAAAGTGGCAATAAGACAAGAATAACAAGATGTTCAGTAAAGAACAAATAGCATACTTTATTTTATACTAGCAACCCGCCCCAACTTCGCCCGGTATATTTTACGGATTACCCATAATAAGCTTAAAAGGTGCACGGACGGCAGATCCCAGACGCAATTCGGAAAAGCCGATATGAACAGCGAAACTCTGAACACATATACTCTTCTCTGAAGTCTTCACTTGACACGACTCGACAGTTTGATGCTGGCTGAAGCTGGGGTGATAGGCTCACTCGCTAGCTGGTAAATTCACTCCGCAGCTAGTAATTTAAATTTCCACTGAATGGAGATTGTTGGAAGAAATGAAAACGCAAAAACACCTATACAGGGCGATGTATTAAAGAAAGAGATATGCTGTCACGGACGTTTTTGTACAACTTTTCATGCTGAACAATTCTTACACAAAAGGCGCACGGACGGCAGGTTTTCCTTTGACTCTTAACTGAAATCGTTATTGCTCGGCTTCCTTCGGTCATAAATGAATGTTTAACTGCAGAAACCTTCCTCAAAAAATCCTTTATAGAATGGTAAACACCGCATTAAAATCCATCCAGTGGTTCGCGAGATTACCCGATACATCCAAGAATCGGGGACTTTGTTTTATACTACAGGTAGCCTATGCAGAGATTCTTTCGTTAACCATGCCATTGATAACTGCCGCAGTCTTATAGCCTTTCCCCAAACATATAGGTGTGTTTAAGAAAACACTGACAATTTGTGTAAATACTCCAGTTTAATTGTTATGTATACCCAATTTGCCACCAGAGGACACACCCCTAATTGCAAATAAATGAATGAATTAATGGATGACGGTGGGGTTCGAACCCACTCGCCTTTTGAGTTCGGAGAAAGCCTGCTCCCATAGCCTTGTCTTAGTGCTCGTAGCAACCCCGCTTATTTAGAACAATCTCTATTATTATTAGTCTATTATTATTATTATTAGTCTATTATTATTATTATTATTATTATTATTATTATTATTATTGCGACGGGTAGCTTGATGGCCAAGACACCCGTCTGCTTGGCACCATGTAGGCCTAGTTGTACGTCCTAATGGGACCTAGTTCCGAGTTCTGCATGTTAATTGACTGCTATGTTACTTTCCCAAGTTGCCTCACTAATTTCGCCGGCTAATTCTGTCGACTGCAGTTGTATGCCGGCTAACTACAGTAGGCCTATTTCACAACCAGTGGGGACACCGTCATCTCATTGAGTTCCCACTGGACAATACAGTAGATTCCGAACTTACTCCACATGCGTCCTCACGTTGTTTTATTTAGTAGCTTGGGCATAGCGGCCATCAGCCCCGCATACGTAAGTGTTCTTAAAAATACGTCTGATTACAGCCCATTAAGGCCTTGGCCTACAAAACGACCGGTGCTCAGCTATTTGGTCTACAGATTGCGGGTTCAGAGCTACATGTCTCCTCGGCCGTTAATCATGACTTTCTTGACCTCTCTGTTCAGACAGCCACTCAATTGTCCCCACGAGGCTGAGTGCTTCCCGTTCCAGCCCACCCTGATGGAGCCAGGAATCGCACCCGAAGCCTCCGGGCGAGAGACAGGCACGTCACACCTACACCGCCGATCTTAGCTCTTGTTAGAACATTCTAATAACCTTTGTTATTGTCTCTCCAGAAGGGTGTACTGCTATAACTGAGGCTAGGATTGGGAAGGAGACAGCAGCGACCTCAAAATAGATACCAACCCGGCATTTGCCTGGAGTAGAAGTGGGAAATCATGGAAAACACTTCCAGGATGGCCGAGAGGATGTCTCACGAGGATGAGTCTGAGTGTACCCCGTTCCAACCCTCAGGCTAGATTTAATTTCTTGCCAGAGCTGGGAATCGAATCTTGACCTCAGGAGTAACAATCTAGTATGCTAGCCACTACACTACGACGTGGCCTACCAAAAATATTCGTTAACATTATAATTTAAAAAAAATCTCTTTGAACTGCTGTAGTTTTAAAAACGGTGAGGTCACGTATTTTGCCCTAGAGGGGTTCTCCAAAATGCTAGTAACCCGACTGACGCAAGTATCTAAAAAGTAAACACCACTAAATGCCAACCGTTAGCCTTGAGCACAAGAAGCGAGCATCTTACCTACTGTGGCACACAGCCGCTCATGAAAATGAGTGTGTGGGGATGAGACAATCAACATAGAAATAAAGCTTCTGTCACATCTCGAGCCTTGGACTATATTAGCGTCCCCAACAACTTCCTCAATTCTATTGGCCCTTGATGATTTGATGATGATGATGTTGATTATTCTTTAGGGGCTCTGCGACATCGTAATCATGTAGCTCTGTGTATTCTTGGGTGTGTGTAGAATTTGTTTGATAACCTGTGCCACTGTGATGTCTGTGCTAGTGTGTGTATTCGAAATTGAGGTAGGATTTGGGTAGGAAGCCGCCGTGGCTTTAAGTTATGAAGTCTACCATCCTGACATTTGTCTGGAGTAGAAGTGGGAAACCACGGGAAACTACTTTCAGGATGGGTGAGGTAGGAATCGAACCCACCTCTCACCAATTTTGCCTCAAGAGGCTATGTGTACCCTGTTCCAGCCCTCAGACCAGAATTAAATTGTTTGGCAGAGCCGGGAGTTGAACCCGGGTCTAGCGATGACAGCCAAGGATGCTATCGACTACGCAACAAGACGGATATATTGACCCTTGAGAAAGAAAGTTGTCGTTAGTAAATTTTAAGGGCTTGGGATATCTTGGCCATATTCCCCGTGTGCTTGGTTGTGTGTTGGACTGATAACCTGAGTTTCTGTGATGTCAGTAGTAGTGCGTGTAGCTGTATTAGGGACAGGGATGGGGTAGGTGTCCCAAGACTTAAAATAAGGTACTATACTGGCAGTTCCCTGGAGGAAGTACGGAAAACCCTAGGGAAAACCTCACGCTGTCAGCGCCGGGATTTGAACTTCTGATCTCCGGAACCTCATTGTAGTCGTGGTGAGTGATTTAACGCGCACGGCTAGGCCGCGGACTTTGTGGTTCGCCGTGGTTTTCTACTTCTACTCCAGGCAAATGCCGGGATTGTACCTAATTTAAGGCCATGACCGTTTCCTACCCAAGTCCTAACTCCAATTACAAATACACACACTAGACCAGCCATCACAATGATACAGGTTATCTGACAAATTCTACATACACCCAAGAACATGGGGCTGATGTCGCAAAGCCCCTGAATGAATCATAATAAACAACAACAACAACCAGAGCTGTCTCCAGAAAGAAGCAAGGAGAAGGTTACGAAAGATCCACAAACTTACATTCGTATATGCTGGCCTCTGTGGCTACCTGACTATCATTCCCAAGCCCCACTGTGCAAGATCTATTATTGAAACCTGTTGATTTATTTAGGAGCTTTGCGACGTCGTGGTCATGTAATCCCGTATATTTGGGTGTGAGTGCCATTGTGATGCCTATATTAGTGTGTGTATTTGCGATTGCGAGCTAGGATTTGGCTAGGAGGCAGCCATAGCCTTGGGTATTCGTTATGAGAAACCGTAGAAAACCACTTGTAGAATGCCTGAGGAAGGAATCTAACCCAGCTCTTCTCATTTCTGCCTCACGAACCTGAGTGAACGTCGTTCCAGACCTCAGATTAGAATTACATTTCTTGACAGAATGGAAATTGAATCTGGATCCCTGCGGTGACACTGTGTCACTTTAGCGTGCACGTAGTCAGCATCTCCACCGGCATCCAACTTTCTAAATACTGTACTTACTTGGTGGTTTGTTCCTATATAATTAGAGGTAGAGGGTGAAGACCTCAAATATCACTTTTTAACACCAATAAAATTCCCTTGGTTTAGTATTTAAATGCTCAAAAATATACTTCAAACTTACGTTTAAACAAAACTCATGCGAAGCTTCGCCTTCAAGGGGGGACAGCTGGCTTAAATAAAGCATTACTTTGTAAGTCATTTAATTCATATTAAGAATAAGAGAAAGATGACTTTAATTTTCCCCCCCTTAAAACGGCAATCACGACCACTACATAGGACTGAAACCGACAGCAGTGGCTACGCTGGCTAAAGCGCAGCTTTAGGTCATAGGGCCAAGCTCTCCGCTAACGAAACCTGGCGCAGTCAGCTGGCATTTGAGGGTGCGCAAATGCGAGGGAGCCGTGTCAGTACATTTACTGGCACGTTAAAGATCCCCTTCGGGGCAAAATTCCGGCACCCCGGCGTCTCTAAAAGCCAGTGTAGTTGAAAGGGACGTAAAACCAATAACATTATTATTATTCTCCGCTAACTCGGTAGACGCGTGGGTTCAAGCCGCACCGTCGGCCATCCTTGAAATGGTTTTCCGTGGTTTCCCAGTTTCAACACCAGGCAAATGCTGGGACGGTACCTTCTGACAGGCCACGGCCGCTTCCTTCCACATCCTTGCCCAGTTTCATTCATCTTCATCCATTCCATCTCTCATCCCGACCCGCAGTTCACCCACGAGCGTCGACTAGAAGACCTGCACTCGGCCTGTCAGGAGGCCACACGGCAAAAAAAAAAAGACTAAAGTTCAGCTCGTTGCGTAGTGGCTAGCACTCTTGGCTGTCACCGCGGATGCCCCGACTTTGCCAAGAAATTTAATTCTGGACTGAGGGCTGGAACGGGGTACACTGAGCCTCGCGAGGCAAAACTGAGAAGGGGCGGATTCGATTCTCACCTTAGTCATCCTGGACGTGGTTTTACGTGGTTTCCCACTTCTCCTCCAGACAAATGCCGGGATGGTTCCTAAACTAAGAATCCTCATCTGAATTACAAATACACACACTAATACAGCCATCACAATATGGCAGGCTATCAGACAAATTCCACACACACCCAAGTACACGGGGTTACATGACCACGATGTTGCAAAGTCCCTAAATAAATAAACAACAACCACCTTATTAGATCTTAGTTCAAAGTATAAGGACACGCCTGCCTCCGTCTGAAACCGAGCCACCACTGCAGACACCAGAATGACATAGGTTATCAAACCCAATTACACGAGGCTGATGACAGTGATGTCCAAACCTGTAAATAAGTCTGCTCACTTGGCTGTATATGGGAGCTCGAGGAGCCTCCAAGGTCCCGATGAGCGCGGATGGTCCCTGAGACTCACAGTGAGTGTTGAGTTCCACATCATTGACACTAATTCACTATGCTACTTTCACTCAAGTTAAGTATTTCGAAAGCAATGAAAGGGACGCCACGGATTTTGATCATTAAAGCCACGGAACATTGTTTCTGAATCAGTTCACGCTTTCGCTGAACCATTTTTGTGGAGATGTTAGCTCGCTGAAGTTGAATGGACAGTGAAAGGATGCCCCTGTTACTCACTAACAGTATCGTGACTGGATACAATTTGGAACTCTGATGAACTACAATAACTAATCTAACTTCGTGGCCCTGCAGCCCATTGAGAGCCTTAGCCTACCAAACGACCGCAGCTCGGTCATATGTTCGTGCTCGTCGACACGTGTCCCTTTGGTTATCCTCACCGGGATCTCTGTCTACTTCGCAATTGTCCTCACAAGGTTGATTGTACCCCATTCCAGTCCTCACGGTAATTCTAAAAACCCACGTTATATTTACGCCACGATTGTGTTGGGGAGCTACAATGTTCCGAAGTTCGGAAGTTTGAATCCGGGTAGGCCCTACTCACAGTGGGCATCGTGAGTGTCATCACACTTCCTCCATGGATTGTACCTTATCTCAAGTCTCGGGGCACCTAACGCAATCCCAGACCCAAATAATACAATTGCACAGTGCTACAGTCACCATAATAACATAAGTTATCAAACAAATTCAGCCCACATCACAGTACACCAGGCTGGTGGACGAAATGTTCCTATGCCCTTAAAACATCAGTTTTAAAATACCTGTTGAAGCCAGGAATCGAACACGGGACCTTGTAGGTGAAGAAGAGCGAGGTAGGCGACGAACTTCATTACCTTACTCTTCATATTTATGGCCTCACAGTGGATAGTTGTTCCATTAAGAGCCTTGAACACCGAGATCATCAGCTCCGTGTTTATGGGTGTGTGTACAATCTGTCTGATAACCTAGGTTAATAAGTAACATAGGCTAGGATTGGGAACAAGATGGCCGTGGACTTACGTGAGTAACCATCCCAGTATTGGCTTGGAGTAGAAGTGGGAAACCACGTGAGAGCACTTCTAAGATGGCTGAGGTGGGATCAAACCCTACTTTTCTCAGTTTTGCCTCACGTGGCTGAGTGTACCCCATTCCAGCCATCAGACCAGAATTACACTTCCTGGCTCTGCCAAGGAGACTTGTGAAGACAGGCAACGGCACGATCTTCCGAGAAAGAAAGTAATCAATCATTTATGACGAAGAGAACAAATATAATTATATGTCCGTTATTTTCTTTTTTCACCTATTTCTGCTGATACGCAATTATTCTTGTACCAAATGTGATCATTTCAATATACCCCACATTGGGCCTAACCGACACAGTGCTATTGAGGTGACGACATCAGTCACCCTAGTTGATGTACCTTCGACAAGCGACAGCTCAACTCGGAATTGCAACGGGCCGAAAACCCGAAGGTACTAGGTTCGTGTCCTGCTGGCGCCAGACATTTTGACACTCTGTTCAACACCTTGATGGCTTGTACTTCATGTAGCCTACATAACACGACCTAATAACTGAAAATATATAAATTCAAATTGTTTTACTATGTTCGAACATTTTACGACATTTATATACTACGCTCCCAAATTGAATATCATGTTAATTATTAAGACGTATGGTCGTATTTAATTAGTTGTCATTCTCATCGTTTCAGTAAGATAGAGACCAGGTAACAGTCCGGTTTACGCTGATGACCAGGATGTAATGACAGGCTCTGTCGATAACTTACAAGCTAACATTAGAACTTGATCAGTAATGTAGGGAAATATGGTATGAAAAGAAGCATTTCACAAACAAAGGTGATGCCAGTAGGGATTCTAGGGAAGGAACACATGGAAACAGGTTGCCAGGTAGGAGGAACTCAATTAGAGCACGTGAACAGTTTAAGTACTTGGGCTGTGTATTTTCTCAGGATGGTAGTATTGTGGAAGAGACAGAGTGCAGAAATGCCAATTTGGTTGGTTCTCAATTGAAGACCCCACGGAAAGAACGGGTAAGGCCTAAGTCCATTTTTTTCGAAAACGAGTTTATGACGCATTCTGGTGTCCAGCCATAGTTACTACAGATCAGTTGAAATTAATTTCAAATAACGAGGAATGTCACCGAAATATAGAGGTTTTTATTTTTAGTGGAAACAGAGAGAACGTTCCATATCCTCTCACTTTTCCATAATTTAACTTTAGTTTTTATTTGTTTTACATGAACTTCCTTTATAAGAAATGAATTTGGCAAAATGAATCTACGAGTATATTGTTTACCCTCAATTGGGGTGTTTTAAGTATTTCTTTTTAGTGTTGAAAGTTTAAATTCGCTCTCCTGAAAAATTTACAGAATGTGACTTACGCCGTTTTTCCCGTGGAGTCTTCAATTGCGATCTACTGTATTCTCCAAGAAAGAAGTTAGTAATGCGACAAAACTCTCTCCCTACATCGCTCAGTATTTAGACCGAACTTGTTCTAAGGGAATGAGAGCTGGCTGGGTATATTCAGGATCTCTCGTAAATAAGCTACAGGTAACTGATATGAGGGTAGCACGCATGATTGCTGGGACAAATAAATGGGAGAGCAATGGCAGGAGGGTACTCGTAATGAAGAGATAAAGGCTAAGTTGAAAATAAACGCGCTAGATGAAGCTGTTCGCATGAGCTGACTCAGATGGTGGGGTCATAAATAATGAGAATGAGGGAGGAGAGATTACCTAAAAGCATAATGAATTCGGCTATAGAGGGTAAGAGAAGCAGAGGCGATGGTTAGAATCAGTGTTGAACGATTTCAAGGTGAGAGGTAGAGGAGGCCGCAGTGCTAACTGCTAATAGGGGATCATGGAGGTGACTTGTTCTCACACAGAGGCTTACAGACTAAACTGGGCGATGAAAGGCAAAACAGTCTCAAATGAAAATAAATGAATCATTGTCATGCTCTGTCTCAGGACAGCTTGTTTTGCGAAGGAGTATACGTGAGTTTCTGAATTACAGTACTTTCTTATGCCTATCCCATTTATGTGGTGTTGTTAGAGCCAACCTGTCTGATTTTTGTTATATCCGGAGATTTAAGGCTGGATGCCCTTCCTGATGCCACTTGATTTTACAGGTGAAAATTCCACCCCATTGTCACTCATATTTCGCTTGCTGAGCCCAAGGTTGCAGGTTCAAAACCTGGCGCAGTCAGCTGGCATTTGAGGGTGCGCAAATGCGAGGGAGCCGTGTCAGTAGATTTACTGGCACGTTAAAGATCCCCTTCGGGGCAAAATTCCGGCACCCTGGCGTCTCTAAAAGCCAGTGTAGTTAAAAGGGACGTAAAACCAATAACATTATTGTTATTATCACTCATATTTGCACCCCGGTTGTCCACGTGTAAAGCAAACGTCTAAGCCACTGAGACATCATGCTCCCCAAATGCAGGCCAACAATTCTGAACTTCGCACACGTATAGTACCCCAAATTGCAGAATGTGTACTTTTTTAAAGGTAGCAATCCTACCAACCAGCTTATAACTCTCTCTGAGTATTTGAGCCATCGATTCTCAGTAGTTCAGGTACATTCCGAGCAAATCATAAATGCCAGTATTACGTATCAACTTAATTATGTAGTTAAGTTTATTATTCTAGATAGGTCTATATTGATCAACCATTGGCATCAATCTTCCATTTAGTCACGGAACTACATGATATTTCATTCCAATGCCTCCCTTTTATCACTCACACAATACAGCGAGCTCCATATCGATTATAAATGAATTCGGTGTCATCAACCTCCCCCTCCACCGAACCACCCCTGGTGAAGGAGTCGGTGTCCTATCATGCTACGTTGAACCTGGACTGTAATTCTCTGTCTAGACAGGAGGGCAATACACAGCAGTGAGGACATTGGTACCGACAGCAGCTTTGTTGAGCATAGACCCCGCGCAGCATGAGGACGACAGTACATAGTCAATCTGATTTTCAACCTTGTGATCTGGTGATACCCAAGTAATTTTGCGACACCTGTGAGGGAAGAGAGTGCCTCCAATCACTATTCCATGACCGGCACACAAATTCAAAAATCTCTCCCTCCATTATCATCTATTTCATCTGATCCATGTTTCCCAATTACAGGCTCTAGTCCTTCATACCCAGTTTTGCATTTATATCACCCATTATAATAATAATATCCCTTCTATTTAGGTTCCTTGTGGTTTCATCTGACTGGAAATAAAATTGATCCTTCCTGTCTGTATCAGATACTTACAGTAAGTTAGTTCATAGGGGCGTGGTGGCGCAGTGGTCAAGCTGTTGGCCTCTCACCACGGTGGACTTGGTTCGATTTCCGGTCAATGCATATGAGATTTTCAAAGTGAAATGCTATGTCCTGTGGTTCGGATTCCACGCAAGGAGGAGATCCTGTGGCTTATGATCGCGAGATTAACGGTCACGTAAAACTGCAATCTTCTTTCCTTCCTTGTTAGTGCTTAGCAGACTAATATTATAACATTTCGAATGTGGATTTAAAATCTAGCATCATTCTGTCTGAGTTGGGACTCTATTCTGTCAGAATGTTCTTGAATGCACTATTCCATAATAATATACCCACGCGATTTCTTCGCTCAGCATCCTCCCCCAACTGTTCAGGACGCAAAATGGAAGTATCTTCATATATCCTGGTGCCGACGGCGTTGTGTTGGTGTATGTTATTGTTGCTGCAATTATGCTAGCAGTGTAAAAGTTATATCTTTAATTTAACGTGTGTTTTAAAAGAGGAGATTTGTGCAGTGCAATAAACTGATAAAATATTGGAAGCATATATCAGTTTTGCCTCTCTAATCTATAAATAGGATCGCTTTTCAATCGGCCATCACGAGTGTATCCAATCAGTTCGAGCGGGGATGAACAATAATTTCCTAGTGCCTGAAATAAATACATGACTTATTCATACACTTCTTAATAAATCACTTCTCACACAACACCTCTATTTTATAATTCTTGTAATATGAATTATACAATTACATTAGGAAATTAATTGTAACTCCCTGCCCAATCTAGTCCAATGTAGTCCGATTGAAAAGTGATTCAATTTATATTGACCGTTCAAATAACAAGAATAAGACACCCGAGTTAAGTTTCCAAAATACACTGAAAGGTAAAACTTGAACTAAGGATTTAGGCCAATATTATAAAGCTTTTCTAACAAGTAACGGAACTGGGTCTTTGACTGGTTATAAGTCAGAAGCATAACTCAGCAGGATATCTATGCATTTTGAAAATTTGGCTTTGCTGCTTTTCAGTCGGTCAACACGATTGTGTTGACTGACTGAAAAGCAGCAAGGACAATTTGTATACGCAACACTGAAAAAAGGATGGCTTCAAATTTCCACATTTTGAAAATTTAGACATAGCCCTTATAAGCAAACTTAAATGATGTCGTCATCTCGAACACATGCCGATATTTTAATTTTTGGGTGTAGAAAATGGCTTGTAAATAGCAAGAGAGCTGATTTAATGAATAAATGTGTGGACTATTTGTACAACAATATACAATTATGCTCGAATAATTTTGAAGCAAGTCAATTTATGTCGGCAGGAGAATGCTCACAAACTTAGATGTTGTCCAGTGTTTGCTAATTCTCTTATGGAGTTACCTAGTCTCCCACATGACTGCCGTGAAGGTACACAATTGCTATTTGCTAAAACAATTTTCAAATTGACATTGTATTATGTTGTGAAATTCAGGATTAAAAGGTTTCAATCCCACAGAAAAAATACGAAGTACCTACAATTCAGTCACTTAATTCCTTAAGATACTGTATGTCTATATTTTCCGTCTCACAAATCACACTCCGTCCTCCCAGGGTCGCCAGTCTAACTTTTCTCCCACTAAGTATAGCTTATTTCAAACTGAGCCTAGCGTCAAATACAGGGGGTGTCTCATAAGTAATGTCATTTTTTAAAGAAAAAATTATTTGGAAAGTTTTCTGACAAGAAATTAAACTATTCCTCAAAGTAGAGACCATCAGATTCTATGGTCTCGAGCCATCTTTCAGCGAGGTTTCTTATCCCGAGACGGTAGCAGTCTCTGGGTTTTGATGCGAAGAATTCGGCGAGACTCACTTCCACAGCTTCAATGTTTTCGAAATTTCTTCGCCGCAAGAAATGGGCCATGGATCGAAAAAGGTGGTAATCTGAAGGTGCAAGATCAGGACTGTATGCTGGATGTGGTAGCAGTTTGACTCCTCCCAATTCCTGAATTTTCCCCATGGTTGTTCGTGCAGTATGAGGTCTCGCATTGCCCTGCTGCAAGAGAACTCTATTTCGGTTAATTAATGCTGAGTATCTCCGTCTCAAAATTTCATGAACTCATTCCAGCTGTTGAGAATGAAGATCCGCATTGACTGCACGCCCATTTGGAACGAATTCCAAGTGAATCACTCCTTCACACCAGACACACAACACTTTGGGGACGAACCGATCCTTTTTAACGTTACTTTTAGCAGGTTGACAGGGACTGAGTCACTGTTTTGAGGCATCAGCGTTGCGGTAATATACCAATTTTTCATCACACGTGACAATTTTCCTGATAAATCTATCATCCATGGGGTTACCGATAAGCTGACGACACAGATATCCACTCTACGTTGAGCTTGTTCAGGGGTCAATTCATGAGGTACAGATCTACAGCTTCCGTTTGATTTTTCAAGATTCTTAATCTGGCGATGTACTGTATGGTGTCTTTTGATGATTCATTCTTGCAATATACGCAATTCTAGTCATGGCCTCCAGTAAATAGCATTGGCGAACCAAAGAAAACCAGTTCGACCTTATAAAACACCAAACTTAAAAACGACATTACTTATGAGACATCCTAATAATTTGAAATCCCACCTAGCGGGCCAATATTATATTTTTTCTTTTCTTGGCGGAAGGGAAAATGTATATGAATTAATCTAGTTTTAATTAAAAAAAAGAGACTGGCTGCATGGCTCAGCGGTAACGCTCTGGCTTGCTGCGCCCAAGGTTGCAGGTTCGTATACTGGTGCAGTCAGCTGGCATTTGAGGGAGCGCAAATGCGAGGGAGCCGTGTAAGTAGATGTACTGGCAAGTTAAAGATCCCCTTCGGGGCAAAATTCCGGCACCCCGGCGTCTTTAAAAGCCAGAGTAGTTAAAAGAGACGAAAAAACAATAACATTATTATTAATTAAAAAAGATACGTTTAATAAGGACGTAGAAAATTCTATGGTACATTAACACTAATTCGGAGATCGTTGTTAACTTCTTGAGTATGAGATTGCCGTCAGCCGAGTTGCTTCATATTAAATTTTATATATTAAAATACCCCAGCTACGAATGAGTGAAATTTGTCCATGTGTGTTGTGTAAGGGACTAAGCCTATTTCTGGCGGCATGCAGCATTTTTAAGGTAAGAAGGACGTAGGCAGGTGACAAAAAACTCCAAAAATGGGACTTTAGGCGTTCATTGCTAATTACAATATAAAGCACTATTCTGTTGAACATTAAACATAAAAATTAGTATTGTATAACTCATAAATCAGCATGATACATCGTGAGAGGACGTGGCCACTTTTACCGATACTTCTGTGAATGTTTTCTACTAGTTAACTATGACAGCAAAATTAGTGACCTTGTTGAGAGATACGCTGTTTTCTTATTGGTAGCGCAAATAGAATCGAGTTGATTTTGCCAGCTTATTTTCTTCCTGTCAGTGGAACAGGAATGTTCTAGATTTACCATTGAGGTAAGACAATTCAGTCATAATTTTTTTTTCAGAACTGAAGTTTTTTGTCTTTTGTGCATACTACTGTATTGCTGTGACGAGTGTAGTAATGTGTGGGACAGGGATGAGGTAGGTGCCCCGGGACTTGAAGTAAGGTACCATCCCGGCAATTTCCTGGAGGGATTGTGGAAAAAACTGGGGAAAAATCACATTCAGGATAACCGCTGCCAGCGCCGGGATTCGAACCTATGATATCCGGACTTACTGCAGCTGCCTTCACGACCATGCTGCACGTTTGACGAGCACAACTACGCTGCGGGACGCAATGATTGTAGAATTTGGCTTGAGTAACTATAACCCCCCCCCCCCCAATTGGTCGACCCTGGCAGCTACTGCAGCTGAAATTACATTGCATTCTAATGAAATCAATTGCAGAGTTTCCAAAATGATTTCAAGAAATGAACCAATCTTTTGAGTATAATCCTAATTTTTGAACAGCAATAAATAAAGAAGCTTCCTTAAACGTCCCAATTGCAAAGGAGCTTCTTTAAACGTCCCAATTACAAAGAAACTTCCTTAAACGTCCCAATTACAAAGGAGCTTCGTTAAGCGTCCCAATTACAAAGGAGCTTCGTTAAGCGTCCAAATTACACAGGAGCTTCCTTAAAGATCCCAATTACAAGAGGAGGTCGCACAGTCAGATGTAAGGCCACAGTAGCAAGGCACTGATACGAATAACTATTTAACATGGTCACCATTCTCGTGGCAGCATTCACTGTCACTCCCCTGTCGAGGAAATCAACCGGAAGCTTTCATTATAGCCTTCTTGCGAAGTGGACACGACGGATGTTGCCGTCTGTACCCACGCATTATCCCCTGTTATAATAAGCAGCTTACATGTTAAAAGCCCTACCCAGGGCTCTCATAAAGAGACACTTGAATTAATAGAACTAAGCAATGCTCAGGACACCCCCTCCCCTCCCTTCCCCCTCCAGAACAACAAAGGGAGCGTTGCTTTCTTTGATATTAAAAATGGAGCATAAAGTACATTAAGCTATAATTATAGGGAAATCAGCCTACTCTCAAGGGAATGTCTATACATTCCTCTTAAGTTCGATAAGATCAATAGGAGATTATTTTTGATATATGAATATATTTTACGACATGCGTGTCGGGGAATGATAGCACAGGGTAACGTGGCTGTTCACCCTTCATCCTGGTGACCAACGTTTGAATCTCGGTAACTTTAGAATGAAATTTGCGCCCAAAATATGTATGGCATCCGGATGGACATCGGTCCTTAAGTCCCACACAAACATTTTATAAAAATGAGCCACGGTAGCTTCAAAGAACCGCAAAGAAATAACGTTCATTGGTAAAGACAGAACAAACTGAATGAAAGAAACGGTAATTTTCGATGCGTAATGCAGTAAGCTATATGCATTCAGTTTTGTTGGCATGATTAAACAAACTTTGTATGTGGCGTTGCAGTCAAACTTATTGGCTCACATAAATACGGCTCTTTCAGTGCTGAATTATAACTGACTTTCCTCACCTCTGTAGGGCGAGTAACACACTCTCCAGGAGCTTACAAATTCTCGATTTCTCTGAAACGTTACATTCGTAGATCATCACAGTGAAATTTCATTCGGGTCACCGCTTACAGTAGAGTGGGCGAAATTGCTCGAAGTTAAATACGTGCGTGTAACTTGGAGCTGTCCAGGATGATGTGAGAGCCGAGTTCTTATATCCTCTCCAACAAATCACACAATTACAACAACAACTTCTTCTGCCAGTATATACCGTAGGAAAGGAAGTGCCTGTAGTAGTGCGATTGGTCGCATATGATAAGAAAAACTCAGCACTGTACTTTTCCCAGAACCGGCCCCGTGGTGTGGGGGTATCGCGCCTGCCTAGATTCCCGTCTCCGTCAGGGATTTTATAGAAACTGATATGGGGGCGAAAACTCAGTCTCGTGAGGACAATTGCGTCGCTGTCTGACAGTGAGGCAGCGCCCCGGTCTCGGAAACCAAGATTAACAGCTGAGGGGACCCAACGCGCTGGCCACGCGTCACCCCATAATCTGCAGGACAAATGGCTAGGCAGCGGTCGCTTGGTAGGCCTAGGCCCTTCATGGGCTGTAGCGTCACGGGGTTTGGTTTTGGTTCTTTTCCAAGTCTCATGCGAGTTAGTTTTTTTTTTTAGCCTATGACTTTTAGTGCCGGGAGTGTTCGGCTCGCCAGAGTTTGTATCTGCTTCTATGCGGACACCCATGGAGTGAGCTACAAGTAGCCTACCGTCGCGTGTCGAGTGTTGTGTGGGGAGGAAAGTGTGATTGTAAGGACTAGGATTTGGAAGGTAGCGGCTGTGGCTTATAGTTAGGGACCAACCCCGGCATTTGCCTGGAAGGAAGATGGGATACCACAGAAGACCATCTCCAAGGTAGCCTCCCGGATGTGAGCGACTGCCTACAGCCAAGTCGTAACGACCACGGTTAACTCACCCAGTTTCATGCGAGTAATTACCTATGACAGGTTCACCCGCTCTAGGATTAACCTGGTGGTTTGACCAATATCACTTTCCATAGCGAATTATGGACTCACCTACGTGAATTTGAATCTGATAGACTATTTCAAAATAAGGGAGACTAGAAAGTTGTGGTTAAACATTTGACATGTTACTTTTTGAATGAATTCAAGCGGACTTGTTATAATAAATCCATTTATGGACTCGTCACCCTTTCACACTTTCATTGTGCTCAAGTGGAAAATGAAAAATTAACACCCTGAAACAATGGTCCACGTAAACGCTGCTTTATTCAAATATTGCACAGGTTGTATGAACACTGTATCTGATCGTATTCACCGGGTCATGGACCTATGGGTAGATTACTTTGGATATCAATTCAGTATCTTGTATAGTCTGCTCTAGCTACAATGCAGTCCTGCAGTCGTGCATAGAGACGATCTTATGATGTTGTTGTTGGACATGGTGGTCATTTAGCCCCATGTGTAGAATTTGTCTCATACCCTATGGTATTGTGGAGTCTGTAGTAGTGTATCTGTAATTCAGGTGTGGATTGGGAAGGATACGAATGTGGCCTAAAGTTAGGAACATTCCCGCATTTGCCTGGAGTGGAAGTGGGGAAACCACGGAAAACCACTTTCAGGGTGACTGAGTTGGGAATCGAACTCACCTCTTCTCAGTTTTGTCTCACGAGGCTGACTGTATCCCGTTCAAGCCTTCAGATCAGAATTAAATTTCTTGGCAGAGCCGGGAATTGAACCCGAACCTCCGGGGTGACAGCCAAGAACGCTAGCAACTACATCAGGAGGTGAAGAGAGAGAGGATCTTAGAGGTACCGGATGCCATCTTGGATGATACTGTAGTGTACACTGGCTGCGAGGTGCAGTGGTAACTTTCTCGCCTGCCGTGCCCAAGGTTACAGGATTGAATTCTGGCGCAGTCAGCTGACATTTGAGGGTTCTTAAATGTGAGGGCGCCGTTTCAATAAATTTACTGGCACGTTAAAGATTCCCTTCGGGGCAAATTTCCGGCCCTTTGACGTCTCTAGAAGCCTCAGTAGTTAAAAGGGACGTTGAACCGGTAACATAATTAAAAATAGTGTTCCATGCTAATTCCACCTGTTGTTACAATTGGTTAAGAGATGTAGTCGGTAATGCAGACAGGACCAGACACGTCTCATCATGTCCCACACATGCTCAATGGTGACAGGTCTGGTGATCGTGCTGGCTATGGGAGTTGACTATCATCTTGGAGAGTGCGTTGGGTAACGCGAGAAGTGCGTGAACGGGCATTGTCCTGCTTGAAGAGCACATCTCCTTGACGTTGCAGGAACGGTAAGAGAATAGGCTGGATGTAGGCCTACCCTGCACTATTCAGTGTTCCCTCAACAAACATCAAAGGTGTGCGGTCATTGTAGGCTATGCCAGAAGTTGGTCCTGTATGTCGCTGCCGTAAACACTTTGGTAGTTCCCGCTCTCCTGATCGACGCCGCGCTCGCAAACTATCATCACTGACACCAAGGCAGAATCTTCTTTCATCTCTAAACAAAACTGCAACATTCATCCCTCTAGTTGCGTCCTTCCCGACAATGTCGGAGGTAGTCTGCGCGTTGATGAGGTGTGAGGGGAAGCCTGGTGAGCGCCACCCTTGACCATAGTCCAGCTTCCAATAAAGTTTCCTTATAGTCCTAGCTGACACTATGGGAGCAACATTGGTCCTACTTTGTGCTGCGGTCGCCGTCTGATCAGAAATGGCTGCTCTTCCGATGCGGCGGTCCAGGTGTTAATCTGTATGCCACTGTCGTCCAGAACCAGAATGACAAGTATGTGCACCTTCCATGGACCACCAGCACCAACACTGACACACAGCAGACATTTCATGTCCAACTTCTTAGACAACTCTTCATGAGGACCATCCAGCCTCCCTCAGGCCCACAGTTTCGTTATTTGCACGAATTGTGCTCACTGATGAAGTCTTGGCACGTCTGCAATGTTTACTCATACAGTACGATGCTGCAAACAACAGATCTTCATGCTCAGTACGCGGAGCTTTGAACCATTGCCTTTACCACCTTCTAACAGTGTACAGTACCATACAAATATGGTGTTTCTATGTCACTTATTTAGATGTGTCCACTTATAATTTTCCACTAGTGAATTTCAATATAGCCCATCTCTTTGAAGAATGAAGCCATACCATTCTTTGGATAGTTCGTTTCTTTAGCTTACAAAGTTATAAAGTGAAACATATTTTTTACCTCTCTGAAACTTTACATTCGTTGGTCAGATCAGAATAAAAACTTATGTGATGGTATTTAATCAGCCGGCCCCATGGTGTTGGGGTAGCGAACCTGCCTCTCACCCGGAGGCGCCGGGTTCAATTCCCGGCTCCGTCAGGGATTTTAGAAACTGACATGATGGAAGAGGGCCCAATGGCCCTAATCTTGCCAGACAAAAAAAAGCTATCTATCTATCTATCTATCTATCTATGATGGCTGGAACGGGGTGCACTCAGCCTCGAGAGGACAATTGAGTAGTTGTCTGACAGTGAGGCAGCGCTCCGGTCACGAAAACCAAAATTAACGGCCGAGGGGACCCGATGCGCTGACCACGCGTCACCCCAATATCTGCAGGCAAAATGGCTGGGCAGCGGTCGCTTGGTAGGCATAGGCTCCTCATGGGCTGTAGTGCCAGGGGTTATGTTATGTTATTTAATCACCAAACTCCTTTATGCAATTGCTAGAGAGAATTTGAATATGGACGCGATACTTGGAGTAGCGTAGGTCGATACGTGCGTAAGTTCCCATCTCTTCTCCAAGCAATTAGGCGTACACGACTACAATTACTTTCCCCCAGCACGTTCCGCAGGCCCTCTCAACGTAGAGAAACTCTGGGGGAAGTGCCTCACATATGTTACTTGTGATCTGGCCACCATATATGCAAAATTGGATAGTTTACGTTCACAATGTTCTCTTGTAAGCACAAGAATATTACTTGCCATATTCTCGTATGTGAGTGGTATCAGAGAAAACACAAAGGAGAAAACATATATGTTGTAGTGAAACCCATGCTATATTCAGAAATTACCGGATGAGTTAGCCTTGGTCGTTACGGCGTGGCTGCAGGCAGTCGCTCACATCCGGGAGGCGGGGAGGTTCGAATCCCCCCACCGGCAACCTTGAAGATGGTCTTCTGTGGATTCCCATCTTCCTTCCAGGCAAATGCCGGGGTTGGTCCCTAACTATAGACCACAGCCGCTACCTTCCAATTCCTATAGTAAAGCCATCATTACTTCCGACTTGACGTTTCAGTGTTACCCTAGAGCTATCTAGCGGTCAGAAGGAAAATCAGTTCAACTAGACAATCACAGGCAGCCATTAAAATCGATATATAACGATAAATAGAGTTTCGTTCGCGATGTCGTGATTTAGCGAAGGAAACTCTAGCCTACCACTGAAGCGTCAAGTCGGAAGTTATGATGGCTTTACTATAGTCCTTACATTCACACTTTCCTCCACAGACAACACTCCACACGCGACGGTACTTGTAGCTCACCCCAGGTGTGTCCGCATAGCAGCAGCTACAGACTCTGGCGAGCCGAACATGTCCTCGGACACTCCCAGCACTGAAAGACATACGCTAAAAAAAATGTAGACATTAATTTCAGTTGTCTATCCCAGCCTAACAGAGAATACAAAAGAGCTAAGCTTGGACATACTCACTCTACAGTACTTTACGCTCCATTGTTTTTGTAATCCGATAATGGAAGAGAATTCGCTAACAGTGTGATTACTATTAAGCCACGATCCTCACAAAGCCAGGGGAAAGTTAAAAGAGCTAACCAGGATATTAAAATGTGATTACGGCTGGGATGCTATGTGAACAAACGAACCATTAGAGTGAAGGACTCAGCTGGCGAAGAACCTGGCTTTTCATTCTGAAAGTACGAAAGTACAGGGTGTATCAAAATGAGTATCGGGGTTTCAAGGCTTTGTAGTATTTATTACAGTTGTTTATTACAGTTAAGTAGGCCTGTGAGCGTGACCGTCGCGTCGTACAGAACAGAATTGTGGAACACACAGCGGATTTTGTAGGCGTAACGACATAGCCATTATAAGGAATTACAAAAGCAGTGGCACAATGACTATTATTCTTAACTGTCACCGCGGAGGTCCAGGTTCGATTTTTGGTAGTGCCAAGAAATCTAATTCTCGTCTGAGGGCTGAAACGGGGTAGGCCTACATTCATCATCGTGATGAAAATATTAGGGTTTACTGATTCGGGTTGATTCCCACCTCAGCCATCCTAGAAGTGCTTTTCTGTGGTTTCCCACTTCTATACGAGGCAAATGCCGGGATGGTATCTACTGTACATTAAGAGCACGGCTGTCTCCTACCCAAATCCCAACTACACACGCTATGGGTCACATGAACACGCTCTCGTATGTAGTAGGCCTTCAGGTGGGTCAGACCACTTCTTCTCTGCCTTAAGGCGTTTTACAAACCTTGCAGAGTGTTGCATTGCAATATCGTGCTCATGTAGCCTCGTGTACTTGGGTGTTAAGGGGATATGTTTGATAACCTGTGTCATTGTGATGGCAATAATAGAGTGTTTATTTGTAATTGAGGCTACGACTTGGAGGAGGCGGCCGTGGTCCTAACTTAAGAAACATCCAGGCATTTGCCTGGAGTAGAAGTAGAGAACCATTTCTAGGATGGCTGAGGTAGGAATCACACCCATATTTTCTCAGTTGTGCCTCACGAGGCTGAGCGTACTCCAAGACCACGGAAGGAGCGGATATGTAGCCTACCGGAAGAAGGGGAAGAAGTCATTTCTCTCTCAAACAACGATCAGACCACAAACCAATGCGAAGAACGCAAAACCTCTGACACTATTCTATAGTCTTACACTTCTGAAGTAATAGTCTGCCCTGTCTGCTCGGAAGTTAAGGTGTCGCGTCGCTACTCTTGCAAAAGATTGTTCAATATATGATAATGATGATGATTATTATTATTATTTAATTCGAATTAAAACATCGTTTGAAAATGTAAGAATTTTAAGAATTTCAGACAATTAATTAAGCACGTGAATATAAAATTAAAATATATTCTCATTTAGTTTACTGGTTACGTCGCCTCCGTAGCGTAGCGCTCAGCATGGTTAGCTGCCGCCCCGGAGGTCTTGGGTTCGATTCTCGGCTCTGCCACGAAATTTGAAAAGTGGTATGAGGACTGGAACGGGGTCTACTCAGCCTCGGGTGGCCCAAATGAGTAGAGGGGGTTCGATTCCCACCTCAGCCATCCTCGAAGTGGTTTTCTGTGGTTTCCCACTTCGACTTCGGGCAAATGTCGGGATGGTTCCTACTGTAAGGCCAAGGCCGCCTCCTTCCCCCTTCCTTGCCTATCCATCCTAATCTTTCCCTCCACCCTTCCCTCATGAGGCCCCTGTTCGCTTTGCAGGTGATGCCACCTGGGCGAGGTGCTGATCACACCTCACCAGTTGTATCCCCTCCGACCAGATGTTCCCAGCTCTAGGACACTGCCTGGAGAGGCGGTAGAGGTGAGCTCCCTCGCTGATTTCGTGGGAGCCACCAACCTGGAGAGTAAAATTGACTAAATAAAAAATATAAAAAAGTTTACTGATTAATTTTATTACCACCTTAGAATAAATATTATTTTCATTTTTAAATTTGAGATTTCCTTCATTTTCTTACTTTAGCGTGTTCATGTGACCCATAGCGTGTGCAGTTGGGATTTGGGTAGGAGACAGCCGTGCTCTTAATGTACAGTAGATACCATCCCGGCATTTGCCTCGTATAGAAGTGGGAAACCACAGAAAAGCTCTTCTAGGATGGCTGAGGTGGGAATCAACCCGAATCAGTAAACCCTAATATTTTCATCACGATGATGAATGTAGGCCTACCCCGTTTCAGCCCTCAGACGAGAATTAGATTTCTTGGCACTACCAAAAATCGAACCTGGACCTCCGCGGTGACAGTTAAGAATAATAGTCATTGTGCCACTGCTTTTGTAATTCCTTATAATGGCTATGTCGTTACGCCTACAAAATCCGCTGTGTTCCACAATTCTGTTCTGTATGACGCGACGGTCACGCTCACAGGCCTACTTAACTGTAATAAACAACTGTAATAAATACTACAAAGCCTTGAAACCCCGATACTCATTTTGATACACCCTGTACTGTACAGTCCAACACAACAATTCACGCAAGGCTATTTTGTTCCTCAATGATCATTGCGAAGTTGTTACATGGGGCTGTATATCCACATTTTCCCGGAGGCGTGGCTGATTGGCAGAGGGCAGCAGTCATATTTCGGAAATTTGCAGTGCCTTTGAGAAGTACCCTTGAAAACAAGAGTTCTGTGTGTCAGATGCCTTAGGAATTGCATATACAGTAGTATAAACTGTTAAACTGGTTAACGAGCGGCGACTCAACCGTATAAGGCAGTAGTACGCGCCGACAGTAAATTTGTTCGCTTCTCACCAATAGCTGACGGTTGTTGACCAATAGAATGCTTCCTCTATCACTCCACGTGGACCTGGCGGCCATCTTGTGTCTCCGACAGGTATCAGTGTCCAATGTTGCACATCTGCACATAGTTCTGTCCAGTCTCGCTGCCTGCCCTCAGTGGCTACGTTGAAAATTTGACAACGCTGTGCCTCACGCTGGAAAAGCCTTGGCCCCAGGTGCCATGGAATGTAAACATATCCGAGCGGCACGTTAACCAGGAAAGTGAGGCAACTATAGTCTACATTACTGGTAACATACCGTATGCATGAATAGCAAGACAATCTTGAGAACAAACAGAAACAGTTAAAGCTGTATTCCCCTTCAGTAGATCCTAGTCGAGCAAATATTGTGAGGAAATAGGACTAAACTTGCAAAAGAACAGCCGTTTCTGATAATAACGACCGCCATGTTCATTTCACTACATTTTATAACAAGATATATATATTATTTTTTGTCGTGTGGCCTCCTGAGAGGCTAAGTGCAGGTCCTTCTAGTCGACGCCCGTAGCCAACCTCCGCGCCGCGTTGAGAGATGAAATTGATGAAGATGAATGAACTAAGTGAGGATGTGGAAGGAAGCGATCGTGGCCGTCAGAAGGTACCATCCCAGCATTTGCCTGGTGTTGAAAATGGGGAAACCACGGAAAATCATTTCAAGGATGACTGACGGTGGGACTCGAACCCACACGTCTACTTAGTCAGCAGAGAGCTTGGCCCCATTACCTAACGCTGCGCTTTAGCGAGTGTAGCCACCGCTGTCGGTATAATAATATTGAAAGACGTACATTTTAATGGCCATTTACAACATGGAGAATGTAAAAGTGGGTATTTGCTTTCATCCCCTGGATTTGGAATTTGCTATGAATCTATTCATTTACGGAACTATTCCATTTTCCCCTTCAGTTTATCAGTTTGAGAAAGTACGAGTATTATGAAATAGCGCATTTTCTTACAAGGGAGCTCTCCTCCCCCACTAAACATACATATATGTTTGAACGCCCACCGTTTTTATCGAATGAGGGGGTCTCCCCCAAAATTCGATGATCAGACTTCAGAAGAAAGTATGGAAAGAAGCATTCATAATTAAGTTAATATAAATCTACTGGATCACTAACTTGATCGATGGCCAATGTGTTCACAGTACAAGTGTAGAACTACTTTCACTGAAGTTGTCCTTCAAACATGTTCAAAGTCCGGCCTTGGGTAACAGGCTGTTTACCTCTTATTACGCAAACCTCTTCGTCTGGACTACATCACTGCGTGACATGCAAACCGCCGCACACACGTAGCTAACTCCACGCATTTACGGAACTATTCCATCTTCCCCTTCAGTTTATCTGTTAAGATTGAGAAAGTATTATGAAATAGCATGTTCTTACAAGGGTGCTCTCCTCCCCGGGTTCGATTCCCGGCTCCGTCAGGGATTTTAGAAACTGACGTGAGGGCTGGAACGGCGTGTACTAAGCCTCGCGGGAACAATTGAGTAGCTGTCTGACAGTGAGGCAGCGCCCAGGTCACGATAACCAAGAGTAACGGCCGTGGGGACCCGTTGCACTTACCACGCGTCACCCCTATATCTGCAGACCAAATGGCTGGGCAGCGATCGCTTGGTAGGCCTAGGCCATTCATGGGCTGTAGTGCCAGGGGTTATTATTTGTAATTGAGGTGGGGATTGGGATGGAGGTGGCTGTGGACTTAAGTTAAGAAGCATCCCTGCCTTTGCCGGGATTAGAACTGGTAAACCTCGGGAAACCACTTCTAGGATTGCTGAGGTGGGAATCTATAATAACAATAATAACAATAATAATAATGTTACTGGTTTTACGACCCTCCTAACTGCTGCGGCTATAAGAGACACCAGCCTGCCGACATTTAGCCCCGAAGATATATTTAACGTGCTAGTAAATACACTGCCACTGCTCCCTCGCATTTGCGCACCTTCAAATGCCAACTGACTGCACCAGGATTCTAATCTGCAACAATGAGCACAACAGGCGAGAACGTTACCACTGCGCCACGCATCTTGTCTGAGAGGGGAATCGAACCCAACTCTACTCAGTTTTGCCTCACGAAGCTGAGTAAATCCCGTTCCTGCCCTCAGACCAGAATGAAATTTCTTGACAGGGCTGGCAATTGAACCCGGCCCTCCCGGGCGACAGCCAAGAATGCTAGCCGCTACACCAGGTGGCGGGTTGTTTATTTATTTATTTATTTATTCGTTTATTTATTTATTTAACTAACAACCCGCCCTGGCTTCGCTCGGAAATTGAAGCATCATTCATAACAGAATACTCTTCATCGGACCACAAACCAGGACCATTTCTTCCCTATGTCAAAGGAACTTTGGGGATAACTCCCTTTGTCTTTGTGAATTCTTTCTTTCTCCCTCTTGTGAGAATGGAGACATTATTTGTTGCTCAGTTACACTGTTACGTGATAAGCGATTTTTTTTCGATTTCAATGAACTACGACCTACATCCGTTTTCCGTCTCGGCATGATGGGTTAAAATCACTGTCTGGATTATTAATTATATTATCAAGGAGATAGCATGTGCAACGAATTCTTGTCGGACGTAATTTAAGAATGGGGAGGTGCATGAATCACAAATCCCCCTTCCGTCCAATATAATGTTGACTGTGTATTCTGCGGAACGAAAAGTTCACAAGCGAAGTAAGGAAAAGCCGAGTTGCACTTACAGGGAAACTCCAAACACATTCACTCTTCTCTGAAGTCTTAACTCGACATGACTCTATCGTGTCTGCGTTGATAGACTCGCTTGCCAGCCAGCTAGCTCGTAAACTGTCTCGAAGCTAGTAATTGAATGGAGATTGTTGGAAGAAATAAAAACGTAAAAACACTTATACTGGGCGATGTATTGAAGATAGAGATATGATGTCGGGGACTTTTTTTATAGAATATTTCATGCTGAACAATTCTTTTACTCATAGTTTATAGATATTTTTAACGGTTTGCCCAGCGGAAGCTTAAAAAGCGCACGGGCACCTTTTCTTTCCGACCTTTTCACTGAAATCGTTACTGCTCGGCTTCCTTTGTTTAAAAATAAATTATTTCCACAGAAACCTTCCTCGAGATATCCTTTACAGAATGGTGAAAACCGCATCAAAATCCATTCACTGGTTCTCAAGATTACTCTTAACATCCAAGAATCGGGGACTTTGTTTTATTCTAAGTAGAGATACGACAATATAGATGAGCAACCCGTTTATTCTTCAAGTGTTAAATTATTGAAGCTTGTGTTTTACAGTACACTATTAATATCGCGATCAGGACCCACGGGTCCTTTATCTTTTCGTAGAATCTGGACCACCAGACGTGATATTTCACATTGAAAATCCCATATTCATTTCTAAGGGAATCGATCTTGGTGCCAGACAAGCGCTGCGCCGTCGCGCACCTCAATTTAAATAAGACTCATCACGTCTTTGTTCTCCACTCAGACCACTACTCCTTCAAGTTGCATCCTCAGTGCGTTCCGTTCCCAGCTCTGCGAAGAAATGTAATTCTGGTCTGAGGAGTGGAACGGGATACACTCAGCCACGCGAGGCAAAACTGAGAAGAGATTGGTTCGATTCCTAACCCAGATGTCCTAGAAGTGGTTTTCCGTGGTTTCCCACTTCTTCTCCGGGCAAATGTTGGATTGTTCCTCCGCCTCGTCATTCCAAATCTCAGCCTCAAATGGAAGGAAGGAAGGAAGCTTGTAGTTTAACGTGACCGTTAATCCTGAGATCATGAGCCACGGGACCTCCTTTTTACGTGGAATCCGAACCACAGGACATGGCATTTCACTTCGAAAATCTCACATGCATTGACCGGGAATCGAACCCGGACCGCCTTGGTGAGAGGCATACAGCTAGACCGCTGAGCCACCACGCCCCTCAGCCTCAAATGTAATTATGCACACCACTACAGCCATCACGATTGCACAGGCTATCAGACAGATTCTACACACACACACCCAAGTACACGGGGCTATATGACCATCACCATGATATCGCGAAGCCCCTAAATAAATTAACAAGGGCCAAATGAAGCCTTTCACAACTATGCAGAATAACTAGCCAGTGTTTGTTGTCTATAACTGTTCATTTAACGTATCCACAAGGAACGTAGCTACCGACAGCGGTAGCTACGCTCGCTAAAGCGCAGCGCTAGGCCATGGGGTTAAGCTATCTGCGGACTCTGTGGGCGTGGGTTCGAGCCCCACCGTCGGCCGTCATTGAAATGGTTTCCCGTGGTTTCCCATTTTCAACTCCAGGCAAATGCTACGACCATACCTTCTGACAGGCCACGGCTGCTTCCTTCCTCATCCTTGCCCAGTTTCATTCATCTTCATTTATTTCATCTCTCATCAACTCCTCTCATGAGGTTGGCATCAGGGAGGGCATCCGGCTGTAAAACATCCGCCGGCGTAATGGTTACATCGAAATTTTTAATTTTAGTATCTTGATGACGTAGCCATGTGCGTTAAATCACACGTCGCGAAAATAATGGGAAACTGCATCAAGGCCGGAGATCAGAAGTTCAGATCCCGTCGCGGACATCGGATATCCTGAGTTTGGATTTCCCCCTGGATTTTTCCCACTTCCTTGAGGAATATGTCAGGATAGTACCTTATTTCAAGTCCCGGGGCACGTACCCCATCCCTGTCTCTAACACAGCAACACATACTACTACAGTCATCACTACAATATAGGATAACAGACATGTTCAGCAACACTCACCCTAGTAAACGGGCCTGATGATTAAGATGTCCCAACTCCCCAAAATGAATTAACAACTTCATACTTCCCACTGGGTTTATAGAATGCCGTGTTACAGTGCGACTTAAGTTAACTAACTAAAGTGGGATTGTCTTCAAGGTTTCATCCCATAAGGGCTGTTCCGCTTCCACTGCGGCAAGCAATGACGACTGGCGAAGTCCAAGGGTTAGGCTGGAAACCTTAAACGTATAACCCTTTATCCGCTCATAATTAAGATTGTATTAACGTGGACAACAATGCTCTGGAGCTGAACATAAACCAAATATATTTTAATTTGAGACAGGTTTGCCTTTCAGCGTGCAGTCTAGTTTGCAAACCTCAGTTTGCGTACAAGTCGCCTCTAAGAACCCCTATTAGCAGTTAGCACTGAGGCCTCGTCTCCTTCTACACCTCTCAGTTTGAAAACGTTCAACACTGAATCTAAACATCGCCATCTAGGGCTACCCTCTGCAGCAGAACTCATTAACCTCTCAGGTAATCTCTCCTCACCCGTTCCCTTCACATGACCCCACCATCTCAGTCGGCTTATACGAAAAACTTCATCTAGCGTGCTCATTTCTAACTTTGCATTTATCTCTACATTACGAGTACCCTCCTACCATTGCTCCCATCAATTTGTCCAAGCAATCATTCGTGCTACCCTCGTGTCAGTTACCTCTAGCTTATGTATGAGATATCCTGAATCTACCCAGCTCTCACTTCCATACAGCAAGGTCGCTCTAAATAGTCTACTGACTGGGAGTTTCATCGCTACTTTATATTGCAGAATACTGTAGATCGCAACTGTGAATTCACTGCAGTGACTTTTCTACACCGCGACTCTATTTTCTTCCCCATTCTACCATCCTGAGAAAACGCACAGCCCAAGTACGTAAAATGTTCCACCTGCTCCAATTTAGATCCTCCCACCTGGCATTCTATTTTCTTGTGTTTTTTCCCTACCAACATAACATTCGTCTTTAAAGTGCTGATCTTCATACCATACCGGTACCCCATACATTTCAAGTGATTGCGAAATTCAAACTTAGGACCAGCAGCACAGACATCTTCTCTGTCTCAAGTCTCATGATCCTATAATTGCGGATTCAATTCTTAGTCGAAGAAGTCAGATTTTTGAAGGGTGGCAAAAATCCAGGGCATTCCGCGTTGGCTCGTAACAGATCTACCGTATTACATCTAGTGGTTAGAGGTTCCTGTTTCCTTGCCAGATGGCACCACGGTGTCTGAGGCTACATAATTATTATTATTATTACTATTATTAGTAGATAAAGCCGGCCCCGTGCTGTAGGGGTAGCGCGCCTGCCTCTCACCCGGAGGCCCCAGGTTCGATTCCCGGCTCCGTCAGGGATTTTAAACTGACGTGAGGGTTGGAACGGGGTGCACTCAGCCTCGTGAGGACAATTTAGTAGCTGTCTGACAGTGAGGCAGCGCCCCGATCACGAAAACCAAGATTAACGGCCGAGGGGACCCGATGCACTGATCACGCGTCACCCCAATATCTGCAGCCAAATGACTGGGCAGCAGTCGCTTGGTCGGCCTAGGCCCTTCATGGGCTGTATAGTGCCAGGGGTTGACTTTCAATTAGTAGATAAATGAAGAGAAAACTAAGTATATGCCCGTAACCAAGAAAGAATATCCTAGTGGCTCCACATACATAGAAATTGATTCGTATAAGTTTGAAGTTGTGCGTAGCTTTACCTATCTTGGATCAGAAGTTAATTCCAAGAACAATGTTAGCTCTGAAATGCAGAAGCGTATACTGTCTGCTAACAAGTGTTATCATGGCCTCAGAAAGCATCTGAAGTCCAGGCTGTTGTTCAGGAAAACTAAAGTCTTAATGTATAAAGTTTTAGTTAAGCCTGTATTAACATATGGTGCTGAGACCTGGACACTCTCAAAATCTAATGAAAGACAACTTGGTATATTTGAAAGAAAGATTTTGAGGCAAATTTTTGGGCCAGTGGAGGAAAACGGTGAATGGAGAGGAAGATATAACCATGAAATCTAAGATTTATATAATGAACCAGATGTAAAATGTATAAAGATCAGAAGGTTGGAGTGGGCAGGACATGTGATACGTGCTATGACAGAATGATAGTGAGGATATTGAATGCAATGCCAGAAGGAACCAGGAAAGTCGGAAGACCAAAGCTAAGGTGGGAAGATGGAGTGAGAGAGGATGTAAAGACAATTGGAATCAAGAATTGGAGGAGCTCAGCACTTAACAGGAAAGAATGGGGAAAACTTGTTCAGAAGGCCAAGGCCCACAGAGGGCTGTCGTGCCAGTGATGATGATGACTATCAGTGGAGCGCGATAGAACTTATTGTGTTAATGAGGTTTCTTTCTTCTCCCAAAATCTCTTCATCTGGGCACTGCAAATCTTCCGTTCTTCAGTCCATGATTTTTCTTCCTGGTAGCAATTTTCTCAGATAAATGATGGTTGTTAATTAAGGTTCTGAACTGGAATCGATCACGTAAAATATCCTCTGTAATGCCAATATTTTGACGGTCTTTTTCTATTTCACTAAGCCAGTTGTTCTTAACTTTCATTGAGAGAGCAAGATTGAGAATCCTTTTGGTGAGCCTGTCATTGTTCATTCTGAGTCTGTGGCCGTAGAACTTCAATCGCCTTTTCCTGAAGGTGTCAGAGATCTTTTCAGCATGCTGATAAAGCTCCGTTTAATCCATATTCCTCTTGAGCAGACTGGAACAAGGATTTTCCTCAATATTTTCCTTTCTGGTTTCTCTAAGTCTTTAATTAGAGATGTATAACCCCTGGCACTACAGCCTACCAAGCGACCGCTGCCCACCTATTTGGCCTGCAGACGCGTGATCAGAGCCTCGGGTCCCCTCAGCCGTTAATCTTGGTTTTCGTGATCGGAGCGCTGCTTCACTGTCAGACAGCTACTCAATTGTCCTCACGAGGCTAAGTGCACCCAGTTCCAGCCCTCACGTCAGTTTCTAAAATCCCTGACGGAGCCGGGAATCGAACCCGGGGCCTCCGGTTGAGATGCAGGCGCGCTACCCGAACACCACGGGGCCGGCAATCAGACATCTGCCTCCAATTATTATTACTATTATTTTTATTATTATAATTATTATTATTTTTATTATTATTATTATATCTGCCAACTCTCACATTGAAATGCACCAAAACTAACTATAATCTTCCCGGTACACCTCTACTTATCTTCCCCTCTAAAGCTGAGTAGGCTATATTAGTCTCCTTAATCCATTTGTATCATATGACCCCAGTATTTGGGCTGACTCATTTGACCAACCTCATTCTTCATGTTGTTTTCTAACTTACCTTTTGTCTCTTTGTTACGAGTAGCATCTTATCGTTGTTCTCATATCTTCGTTTTGGCAAGTAATGGCAACATATATTAAATCATTTATTGTAGAACCGCCATACATCTACAGTTTTCAACACCTTCAACATGTTACCGGGCCCGGGATACCTATAGCAGTGTCGTCTTTGTTAATCTCCCTGACGGAGGGCTCTAACACTTGAAGTTTGGCACCTTGTGTTGAAAACGCTTCCCTCGGAGTAATTCCTTTACTTTGGGAAAAAGATCGAATTCATATTGACTCAAGTCCGGTGAATAGGGTGGATGCTACAAGAACTCCCATCCCCTTGCAGAGGCAGCATTGTGACAGCTGGTATTGTCGTGCAATGTCTTTGCCCTGCATTGCACAGGAAACGGCCTCATTTCCAAATGCATTTGCCTATTGTATTGCATGACAACGACCGCTGTTCCCGACAGGAAATTGTTGTAATGGTGGATGCAGGAGGTCCTGGATTATCCACTCTATTCACCGGACACGAATCCCTGTGACTTCGATCTTTTCACAAACTTAAAGAACCACTCCGAAGGAAGCGATTCCCTACACGAGATGCCATACTTTTAACGCGGCAGTAAGGTACGCCATTATGGATATCAACAAAGATGGCACTGCCACAGGTATGTTTCACCTTACACACATCTGACAACGAATGCAACATGTTGCAGGAGATAACCTAACATTGAAGACCTGTAGAGGTATGGTAGTTCTACAATTGTATGGCTACCCCTTATTATTCCCGTTTTTCCAACGGGGTCGGGGATGAGATGCGATGGAAGTCTTTGTGGCGATGGTTTTTACGGCCGGATGCCCTTCCTGACGCCAACCTCATGAGAGGAGTTAATGAGAGATGAAATGAATGATTGTGAATGAAACTGGGCAAGGATGTGGAAGGAAGCGGCCGTGGCCTGTCAGAAGGTACCGTCCCAGCATTTGCCTGGTGTTGAAAATGGGAAACCACGGAAAACCATTTCAAGGACGGCCGACGGTGGCGCTCGAACCCACGCGTCTACCGAGTTAGCAGAGAGCTTGGCCCCATGACCTAATGCTGCGTTTTAGCCAGCGTAGCCACTACTGTCGGTATGGTAGTTCTACAATAAATGGTTTAATATAAAGATGTATGTTGCCAATACTATATTTTCAACACTCGTGTTACTAATGTGCTCAGTTGTTTCTCTGATGGCTCTGCCTGGGAAAATGTGATACTCCTCATTGAGCTCTTCTTGAGGCAGCTCAACCGCCTTTCCAGACCAATTTCTCAAAACAGAGGGTTCAGTACTCACTCAGCATATACTTTCTTAAAATTCGTACATGATTAGGACTCAAGATATAAAAAACCTAATTTTAAAATTTCGCACAACTGCCACTTTGGGGTTATGAGAACAATTGAATTTAATTAGATGCCAGTAGATTCAATTTTGTATACACATTTACCGTGCCAAGTTTCAATTCCCTCGGATGATTAAATCGGGAGTAAATTCCATTTAAATATTTTAACTTCGCTTGACCGCCATGTTGGTTATGACATCCCAGGTTATTAAAAGTCCCATAGGTGAACTTAAGTTAATAGCCTGCATCAGCATCAAAATTTCAGTTTGATATATGTAATAGATGCGTAGATATTGAGAATCGTATAAATATTTCGGATGGTCGCCATGTTGGATTGTTATAAATGTATGGCATAGAGTTATGTGCCATTAGATGAAGATTATTGCGTAGGTGCATCATTCAATCAGTTCGATCGCATGATTAGGACACAAGAAGTACAAACTTAATTTTAAAATTGCGCACAGTCGCCATCTTGAAGCTATGAAAACAATTGCACTAAATTAGATGCCAGTGCATTAAAATGCATATAAACATATACCTTACCAAGTTTCACTGCGCACGGATAGTTAAATCGCGAGAAATGTCCATCTAAATGTTTCAACATTGCTTTGCCGCCATGTTCGTTTTGTACTTAAGAGGATTTTGAAAGTCACATAGGTGAAATTCTAGTAGTACCTTTTTTAACCGTGCAAAATCTCAGGGAGATAACTGTTACATTTGCGGAGATATAGAATGTCAGTGAAATATTTCGCGCGGCCACCATGTTAGATTGGTGAAACGTATTGACATTTGAAAGGCACGGTCGAAGTCGGACAAGGTAGTAGTATGTACTCACCGAGTTTTATTGAAGTCGCATCAGCCGTTTAGATTTTATTATGGGGACACACACACGCACAAAAGGTGATCTGATAAGGCTTTTTTTTTCATGAATGAAAATAGGCTAAAAAGGTGCAATGTAAGTTTTAGGCTCATCTCAGGATCGCCAGTTTCTATAACTACCATTTTTTGAGCCTCGGAGGCAAAATAAGAACTGCCGTAAAAATGCCAATTACTCGCTCCTATAAGTTGGAATATTGAATGACACCAACCAAAGGATGCTATCGCCTCGTTCATTGTTTCACAGTGGATCCGTCCCAGAGCTGCACTGGACTCAACAGCAAAGAGAACAGTTCTAGTCATGGTAGATAATTATGATAAGTGTTGCTTCTTAATCTCATGATTTTTTTACAGGTGGAAACACTCATTGCAATTGGGTTCAATCGCGTTGACCGACTGAAAAGCATTAATTTCGATTACTAAGGCAACACTGAAAGACGGCTTCCAATAATATAATAAAGAAGATCTGTTAATTCGTTTTAGTGGCTTGGGACATTCGGGTCATCAGCCCCTTATACTGGGGTGTAACTTAAATTTGTCCGATAACCTGTGTAGTAGCCTGTGTAACTGTAATTACATTAAAGAGGTGTGAAAATTATTAGACTCGATGACAGTTTTCCAAAGTTTACTTTGTAAGTTTTGTGACTTAATACAGTAGAAATGATTTGCAACGCGCTGAAATTATTTCATATTTTAACCAATAGTGTTAATAACATTTCTTTAAACAATCTGAAAGTAAAATAATTGTTAATAGTTTCCACTAAAAGAGGAGCCTTGTTAATGCAGAATGCCACACGTTATGTTTGGATTGCTTTATTCTACAGTGTGTCCGCAAAGTCTCTTTGCAGCGCGTGGCTCGCTTTGTGGGACGTGTTGGTTTGGCAGTACATTCATGCTATGTTGTTACAAGGAAAACAATGTCATTACATTAAGTAATGCAATTAACATAACGGTACTCACCACTATCACACTGTGCACCGTAAAGTTTCCACCTGCACGGAAAACCTCTCCCACTAAAAACACTCGCAATTCAGTAGTAAGCATTCTCACTAGACTCAAATTACACAAGAACATGACCTGAACACAACTTACAGCGTCAACACTGTCACGCACAGCCACTCGCTGTCAGCAATAATGAACCGGTATTCCGCACCCTACCACTCCAGTTGAAGGTCAATACGAAACAAGTGCATGCTTATGCCAACCGCTGCGGTGAGATTTCGCAAGACAATACCCGCTTAGCTCGCCGCTGCGGAGAGACTTTGCGGATGCTCTGTAGTATTCGTGTGAATTTATACCAGAGAGATTGAAAGTCTCTTATTACTGAATGCCCACTCTAGAACTATTCAAATATTCGTGGGCAATGGATTGAAATCACCTGATTTAGAGGATACCTTCCAAAGTTAATGAAAAAAAAAAAAAAAAAAAACGGACCCAGCTCAGGTGTCTCTCAATTTCAAAAATGTCCAGAAGAAATTCCTAATGGGAAACGTTGTAAGTCCACACGAGAGAAAACATTACTAAGTAAGGTAATAGAAATAAAATAAAATGATTTTGAATGAAAAAATGTGACTATTTTAAATTCTATTTTTTAGTCTAATAATTTGCACACCTCTGCATTAGGGTCGGGGATGGGGTAGGTGTCATGGGACTTGAAATAAGGTGATATCCCAGCATTTTCCCCTGGGTAGTGTGTAGAAACCCAGGGGGAATACCACACCCAGGATAATCACTGTCTGCGCCGGGATTCGAAGCTCCGATCACCGGACTTCCTGCAGCTTCTCGGCCGTAGTGAACAATTGAATCCTAACGGCTACGTTGCGAGCTTATGGGAAGTGAAGACCACACTCTGTTTCTAATCACATGGAAAGTGACTGTTTGTTAATTTCTGCCATTGGCCATTAGCAATGACTGACGCAATTTGCCGCGGGTTATAGGTAACCTTTCATACAATACCTGCCGTTACCACAGTGCGGTTCGACTATGGAAAGTTACATACGATACAATAAGGAAGTGTACAAACTGGGCGGACAGGATTCATTCTCGGAATCTTCTCCTGAAAGACATCCGGCTCCCATCAACAGTGATGTAAAATAACCTGGTTTGAGCTTTCACTCTTCGCCATTCGGTATTAGCTAAGGCTGTGAGTTCGAAGCACGATGTCGCTGACTTAATGAAATACCGCAATCTCCTTTGTAACTTCTTCACTTTAAAAGCATCGGTGTCTGCAGCCATCACTCTGAAGACATTAAGTCTTCCAGCTGCATTATTATCCCCTTAAATGAACTGCCATAGAAGAGCTATTTCTGGTGTTCATCAGTGGTGGATTATGAGCCCAAATACTGGGGAGACCAGATTGTCATCATAGGAAATATTCCATACCCTAAAACGTGCAATCATTTACTAAATAATAATAATAGTAATAATTATTATAATGTGCATGAGATTTATAATAATTAAGCAAATGTGACACGAGAGGTCTTCTACGATTGAACATCGTACAACTCGGAAGGCTGAAAACCGCCTTCAAACGGTTTTCCACTTCTACTCTAGGCGAATGCCAGGATAATACCTAAAGTAGGCCAAGGCCGACTCCTACCCAAATCCTAGCCTCAATTACAAGTAGCCTACACATACTAGTACGGTCATCACAATTACACATGGTATCAGACAGATTTCACAAAAGTGCATGGCGCTACATGACAACGATGTCGTAAAGCCCCTAGAACCAACAACAACGACATAAACATATATTTAAATACGTCGCATTCTGTGCATGTATTTACATTAGCATTTACAAATCAATAGGACAAGTCGCTCCAGTTCCTGCATATAGGCGACAAACCCATTGACGGCTCAGAGCTGTCCCCACCACCTTACCGCCCAAGACACGCTCTCATTAGTCTTGGCTCTGATAGCTCGTCTCATCTCTCCCATCACACTGTATACAAAGCATAGATCTCTCTCTCACACCAGGCAGTTGGTCTGCTCAATCCCATCTTAGTAGCTCCGAACAGGCCAACGAGCAGTTCAGCTGGAGAGCTATGCACTAGGACACCAAATAGAAAGAAACACGATGGTACTGTAGTACTTCACAGTCGGGTTCCCTAGTTCCTCAGCTGTGTTTATTGGGTCAGGGGAAGAATAGAAGGGCAGGGTAATGACTTGAAGATCTACTAGTGAGTCTCATTCGGGCACGCTTGGTGTGTAGCTTCGGTGACTTCTCGCCCATTTATACAAGTATTTTGTTTATCTGAAGGTTTTCGGGACAGCGAATGTACCTGTTTTCTCTCGCCTGTGGAGCAGTGTGATATATCGGTTTGAAGTTGATATCCGAAATACAATCCATCCTGAATGAAAGTATCAGTTTAATGAAGAGAGTGCTGTTTGCTTCAGTATCAAGACACATCTTAAAGGTCAAACATGACTGACGTGACAGGCGGATCAAGTACCATATGAGCCGGAAGCTTGGGAGGAATCGAGCTTTCTCCAACTTGTTGCCATCGTGATTTCTTCAGCTCTGAACCCTCCCACGCATTTCCACTCTTCCATTCTGGGACTAATGAACCTTGCCTTATCACTCTCCAATCCCAAGACTGATGAACCTTGCCTTATCACTCTCCTATCCCAAGACTGATGAACCTTGCCTTATCACTCTCCAAACCCAGGACTGATGTATGACGTCTTATCACTGAAGTACCTCATCTTATAACTCTCCTATCCCAAGACTGATGTACCTCATCTTATCACTGAAGTACCTCATCTTATCACTCTCCTATCCCAAGACTGAGGTACCTCATCTTATCACTGAAGTACCTCATGTTATCACTCTCCAATCCCAGGACTGATGTACCTCATCTTATCACTGAAGTACCTCATCTTATCACTCTCCTATCCCAAGACTGATGTGCCTCATCTTAACACTCTCCTATCCCAAGACGGATGTGCCTCATCTTATCACTCTCCTATCCCAAGACTGATGTGCCTCATCTTATCACTCTCCTATCCCAAGACTGATGTGCCTCATCTTATCACTCTCCTATCCCAAAACTGATGTGCTCATCTTATCACTCTCCTATCCCAGGACGGATGTACCTCATCTTATCACTCTCCTATCCAAGGACTGTACCACATCTTATCACTGAAGTACCTCACCTTATCACTTTTCGTTCCCAGGACTAATGAATCGTCTATCCCAGGATCGATGTGCCTCGCATTGTCACTGGTGTACTCGTGTTGAGTGGCAGATCTGGGGTCTGAGCAGTGGGCTTGTAGCTTACATCCACACGGTGCACCCTGGTTACCAGTATGGAGACCGACACCCTCGTAGTTTCATAGGTGCTGAGCACAAGATTTACGAATCAGATTTTGTTGTGAAGGATGCTTTATTCAGGCAGCTTAGCTTGTACTATGAAAATGACTGAACTTGCTTCAAGAAAGAAACGGTTGGGGTCGTATGGGTAAAATAAGGTATTTAAACGTTATCATATGGACGGTAAATAATAATAATTATTATTATTGTTTCAAGGTGATTGTTGGGGTATGTCGAGACCGATCGAATGTAAGCAATTATTGTGACGGTGTGTCTTGAAGGAGTTCTTAACTGATACTAGAATCAAGCAAGAATATTCTAAACGCCTCGTGTAAACTACCCTTATTGAGATTCACCTAAAATGTGCTTGATTCCCGCTAGCTTCGAACATCCTCCCACAATGGACTGTTAAGCAAACAGCTCAGAAACGAGCTAACTTTAACAAAGATGGGATTATAAATGTTAATGTCCTATTCGAAAAATGTCATCTTTAACATTTATTAAATTTGCTTATACGTTTGCTGTTGACTAGCCATTTTGCTAATCACCAGCAAATTACACTCTTTGGAAACCCACAGTGGAAATATTCTAGCATATTAACTGTTCGCCGCAAGGCTAACTTTCTCATGCGACAACAACAACAACAACCCTAAGCGAACTGACCTGCTGCAGGGAACTCTAACAATAAACTGGTAAACAGTCTTACGGGATAGAAGAGGATGGAATAATAATCTACCGCCAACGACAAAAATGATTATGTTATAATGTAGCTAGCTGTATTTGCGATCTAAACATACGTATCGAGACTCCTGTCCTGAATTCGATTCCTGACTCTTCCAAGGAAATTATTTCTGCCCAGATGGCTGTAATGAGGTAGTCAGCCTCTTGAGAATGACTGACATGAGATGGGTTCGATTCTTACTTCAGCTAGCCTAGAAGTGGGTTTCCGTGGTTTCCCCACTTCTACTCCGGGTGAAAGCCAGTATTTGAAATAAGGTACCATCCCGGTATATAACTATGGGGGAAGAGCCCTGGGGAATCCACATAACGAATGACCACTGTCAGCACTTGAATTCAGTACCGGGATCTGTGAACTTCGGCTCCACATTGCAGTCATGGTGCATGATTTAACGTCTTAAGTTACGTGCCACGGTCGCGTCCTCTTCATATGCATAAGCAGCTTCCGGTTCAGTAGTCAGGTAATGGAAGCAATGGGAACTGTGTACTACAATTTCCCTTGCACGTTCGATACCTAAGCAAATTGTTGTTGTTAGGAAAAATAAAAGTTGTAAAATGCACCAAGAAGTAGGCCTGTATGCTCTTTTGTTGTGTACAATGAGAAACCTCTACCTGTGTTTATTCTTTATGCATTCATGATGCAAAATGTCAGCTGACGTTGAGCCGCTTACAACACTCGTCGTCTCTAAATGTTGCACATTTTCCAGTCAATTTACTACGGATTATACTTGAAAATTATTTAAGATTATGACAAATGGCAGAATGACAGAATGGCAGAATGAATTTGACTGTCAGCACGTCGTACAATCTTGGCAACGTTTTTTTTTTTTCACAAAGCAATTTTACACCGTTTTTAGCCTATTTTCATTTATGAAAAAAAATGGGCTTATGAGATCACCTTTTGCCCGCGTGTGTGTGTGTGTGTGTGTGTGTCCCTAATAACTTCTAAACGACTGGAGCGATTTCAATGAAACTCGGTAAGGTCATAGTAATATTTCGGCCGACTCCGACCGAGTCCTTCAAATTTTAGGCGGCTGTGCGAAATATTTCACCGGTATTCTATATCTCCGAAACTATTACTTATATCACCCTGATATTTGGTACGGTGATAACGGGCACTACTAGACGTTCACCTATGTGAGTTTCAAAGTCCTGTTAACTACAAAACGAACATGGTGGCCAAGCGAATTTGAAACATTTAAATAGACTTTTCTCAAGATTTAACCATCCGAACGCAGTGAAACTTGGTACAACAAATTACTATAATAATTACAATGCATTGCCATCTAATTTAATTCAATTGTTCACATAACCTCAAGAAGGCGGCTAAGCGATATGTAAAAATTAAGTTTTTATTTCTTGTGTTCTAATCATGCGATCAAAATCAACGTTTGAATAATGGACGTACACAATAGTCCTCATCTAACAGTACATAACGATATGGCCTACATATATTAAAATCCAACATGGCAACCATCCGAAATATTTAGACGGTTCTCAATATCTATTTAACTATGAGAGCAGTCAAACTGAAATTTTGTATGTTTATAGAGGCTATAAACATAAGTTCACCTATGGGACGTTCAGGAATCTGGTGAGCACAAATCCAACATGGCGGTGACGCGAAATTAAAATATTCAAATAGACGTTTCTCGCGGTTTAACCGTCCGAGCGCAGTGAAACTTGGTACGGTATGTGCATATATAAATTTTAATCCACCGGCATGTAATTAATTTAAATTATTTTCATAACCACAAGATGGCGGCTGAGCGAAATTTCAAAATCTCGTTTTTATTTTTTGTGTCCTAATCATGCGATTGAAGTTTGAATAAAACACCTACACAATGATCTTCATGTAATAGTACATATCTCTTAGGCCTATATATAAAAATCCATCATTTTGACCATCCGAAATATTTAGAAGTTTCTCAATATCTACCAATCTATTACAGCAATCAAGCTGAAAATTTGTATAATGATAGAGGCAATTAATATAAGTAGGCAATATGAAAATAGGCTGTTTAGTTCTTCACGGAACTACTTGTTTGTTTTTAGTTTTCTGGCATCTTGTCTTAAATAACTGACCAAAATGTTTCTAAGAAAAGACACTCCATTCCTTCATTAGAAGGTGTTGGTCTCCATAATTCATGCAAAATTAAGTTCGTTAGTTCGTTTGTACTCGTATAATTGCCCTTTCAGTGATTACCGGAAATTAACGTATAGGGCCTACTAGGGTGAAGGTGTAAATGTGCATTTTTTTCTTATGTCGCCAGATGTTTGGTCATGTTACTTAGAATTACTATTTTTCTATACTGAAATCTAGGTATGGTTGGATGGAACCGCGTGAACTATCAAATAACGCGTTCTTGAATACGGTACCTGAAATGGGTATATAATCATAATATGTTTATTGGTTAAATATTAATTAATATAATGTTATAAGTATAATAATATTAAATAAATATTTTATAAGTAAATTTGAGGTGCTGGTAAATATTACCGGTATACAACTCGAAGCCTTTTTCCACGATCACATTTTACTACTGTATTTCAACAGGTCACGTTAAAGCATAATATACCAATGCAATAACCGGATAGCAACTAAGTATAATGTTCTCGCATATATAATATATTTAATTGACACCAACTTAATACCGTTGCTTGCTACGGTGGGTGAGTGGTTAACGTGTTGGTCTACTAACCCCAAGCTTGCAGGTTCGCTCCTGGCCGTGGTAAGTGATTTTTGGAAGGCGGCAAAAATTACGACACGCATGTCATATGATGTTGGCATGTCAAAGAACCCATTTGGATTCAGTAGGCCGTGTTCATAATGACAAAGTTAATCTCGGGAGTTTCCGCCAACACAAAGTTCCTCATTGCTCTACTAGAAAGCGCTATAGTGTTCAAGGGGCTTAGATATCTAACCTCCTTGACTTTCATAGTGCTTCAAGGAACAACGAAATTCGACATGCTAGCTACCCTCTGGGTGTCAAATAACAAAGCTTGCACCCGGCACGCGAGGCCATACGATATTATTATTAATACCGTTGTAGTCCAAGAGTTGTTATAAGATTTGCGTTTGAAATATGCAAATCGCACACTTAGTAGGCAAGCTGTTTGTAAACGGTCCTATCGGTTGCGAAGTTTTATTATTTATTCTTTTAGGAGGCACCTGTCTTTGAAATATGCAATAACGGCCAACCCTCTATTTCCTATTTTATAAGTTTATTACCTGAAAACAAAACCACAATTCGAAATAATAAAGAAAATAACAACGAACGATTCATTATCAATGAAAAACAAATGTAGACTCGCGGACCGGAAGTTCGCTATGTATAAGTTTCAGTGTCATTTTGAATCGATCGTGGAAGCTCTATAGACCGGGAGGTGTCTAAACTATTCCAGCTATTACTTGCGAACACAATTATGTTATAACAGGAGTGACGTCATACAGAAAAGGTATTCTCACTATTAGTTCCAAGCTGAGAACATGAGTTGAAGGCACGTAGAGGTGGAGGTATTTAAAAAGATCAAAATTTAAAGTGCGATATGAAATGTTAAAAGTGGTGTTTTGTGTTTCTATTATCGTTTATCAAAATTATTGTTGTTACACAACACACACATAAGCTATGTATAAAATTCCATCGGAAAGAAACACTTGCACAGGTTCCAGACTGTATTATTGCTTCAGTACTGTACTTCGTCTGTCTTCGCCCTTATTTTTTAATTGCAAATCCTCCAAGCTCGGCTTCACCCACGGACTACGTGAGGTATCATTCCTCTACCGCCACAGCGTCCTGGAACTGGACACAATCTGTCAGCAGACCGCCAACTTGGGTCTAATGAAGGAAAGGTCAGGGAAGGGAGTGGGAAGGAAGGTTTCTACGGTCGCTGGAACTGTGTGGAACTGTTGAAAGGACCGTCCCAGCATTTGCCTGGGGTGAAAATTGGAAATCATGGAAAACCATTTTCAGGGATTTGAACTCACACTCTCCTGACATCAACGAGGCACGAGGCTCGAGGTAGCGCGTTAGCGCTCTCGGCCACTGCAACCGGTGTCTTCCCGGGGTTAATTCCCGTATCTTCATCATCACTTCATTCACATTACGGCGAGCAGGTCACCCACGGGTGTCAACTAGAAAGACCTGCACTCGGCCTCTCCGGAGGCCACACGATCATCATCATCATCATCACCAGTGTCTGTTTTCGTACATGACGCATTCTTCATTAACGAGTTGCAGTGTGTACAGCGCCGCGCAGAGGTGCTAATAGCTCATCGATTCCCTTCCCCAGTGTCAAAATTCCCATCTCTAGAGGCAACAGCCAAACAATCTGATTTGATCTTCCTCAAAAAAGCCCTCACAGGTTCCGTTGCTATTGACCCCTCTTACCGACTGTCGATGGCACTCATGGAACTTCCAAAACAAGATCTACAGTACCGGTATCTCATAACGATACCCTAGATGCCAGTACTTTCCATCCACTCATAGCAGTAGGCCTCAGGTGATAATTAGCACAGGTCGTGTATATTTGGAAGCTAATTTACATACAGTCGATATCAACTTAGGCTTGGTGTTGGTTCCGTATTGAGTAACAATGTTGTATCCATTTTAGTGTCGTCTCGTTCCAAAGCTCGATAAGTACATCTCTCAAATTCAGTCACAGAAAGAAAGAATTGAACTGTAGTCAATTTACTTGTATGCTTTGCTAATTGCCTTAATTCATATTTCCCTTATTTCTATAGCACTGGATTGATTTTATGTTTTGGTTACTGCGAAAATGGTTCTTTATGCATGGAAGAAGCACTTTCAAAAGCAAAACCGAAAATATACAGTACATTGATAGAACACAATAGAATAAACAAAAATCACTGTGATTTTTATTGAGATGCTAGTGTCTAGTTCTGCAACTATTGACTTATTCCGAAAAGAAATATGGATTTATTAAATTCACATTGGCATACAATTAAATATTCTTTTAAGGATTGTAAAACAATTCAAGTATTATTTCATATTAAACCAAATTCAGTACAAAGTTATTTATTTGTCATTTAAATGTAGGATTTTGACAAAAGGAAAACTGTAGTAACGGACGCAAGGAAAATGTTAATGTTAAGAATCGTGAGGTTATTGCCACGGTAAAGGACGGTGAGGTAGCAAACGAAAGTGTTCAGGTTAATGCCAGTAGTGTTAAAGTAAAGGCCTATGTCGCAACTGAAAACAAGGATGATGCATCTGAATGTGTACGGAGGGGGCAGGTGGATTCGGGAGTCACTGAGCACCTGACACCTTATAAGGATATTCTGTACGATTACACCCCAAAGGTTTCTGGTAGTGTAGACACAGCTGATGTATCCGTAGTCAGTGTATGTGGTATGTGAAATGTACTTATGGAGCTATCTGACAAGTGTGGAGGTTCTCTTCTGAAAATGATAGAGTGTTGTTTGTCCCAAGTCTTCAAGACAATTTAATATCTGTAGGTCAATTTGACAGGAAAGGTGCAGTCGTAACCATAAACGATACCCAAGTTGTATTGTCAGATCATGAGGGTGTATTCCTTACGGGTGAGGCCGTTGGAAATATGAGATAAATTGTGAATATTATATGGTTGAACAAGGGAAAGAATTTGCTTGTAATGACGAAGTGGAGGTTGTGAGTGCTAAGAGCAACATAGTGTAGCTGTAACTAGCGAAACATAGCATCAGCGTTTCGGCCATGCTCTGAACATTCCAGATCGGGATTTCATACCCAAAGAAAAAAATGTTGATTGTGATACTTGTAAACAAGGTAAAATGAAACGACTTAAATTTAATGAAAGATACCATGTATCACAGAAGCCATTATATGTTGTGTTCTCTGATGTGAGCCAGTTAGAGCACCCATCAATATTGAAGGTAGCAAATATTTTATCACAGTTACTGATGATTGTACCAGGATCTCATATGTACGGATTCTTAAACAAAAGAGTGAGGCATTTAATGAGTTTCTCAAGGTTAAAGCCCTAATGGAGAAAGCACAAGGGATCAGTAGCCGAATCAGGAAATGAAAATTCTGCAACAAGTGATACTGATGTCTCTTTGTCAGATTCTGATGTTCTAATAGATGCTCCAATACAGCTGAACACACAACACTACGCAGGTCGAGTAGAGAGAGAAAACTTCCTAGTAAGTATTGTACCCTTCAATGGCTCCTAGGATGCCGACTCTAGCTTGGGGTAATGGTCTGTTCGGTGTGGCTCTAACTTAATTTAAACACCCTAGGGATATCATCAAGGATCACAAGAGGCATAACTTCAAATCAGTATGTCAGAGAAATCCTAATATAAAATAATTTATTCACAAAATAGCATCTACCTGCTTATTCCCATTCACAGGCAACAAAACACAAAATATCTCCCTTAAATTATTCTAAACACAAGCTAAGATTCTAATCACACACATCAAACTGGAAAAGATAAATGATAATCACACTGGCTGAAAACCAGGAAAAGAAAATAATCTAATTCACTGCAGTCCACTGTTTCAAGTTCAAAAATAAAATGTCAACATAATTTATCAAACTATGGTCTGAATAGTCCAGCCATTCTGTCAAAATGCGCACTCATGTTTACAATTACAAAATTGGTTTTTGGGGTTCGGACAGGCTCTCTCGTACAATCATCATTCTTTCTCACAAGAGTCCGAGGATGAAGGCAATAGGCTTATTCTAGGCCACAGGCATGTGTGCATGTTCTAACTTATAAAACAATTAACTCACTCAGAGCGATAACTCTGCTAATTAAGGTAAACCAAAAACAAGTAAAAAATACATGAAGCATCAAATAAACACACCTCGGTGGCCGGTGCCCCGTGAATTTTAATAAACAAACAACTACAATGAATGCACTCAAAACGATAATGATATTACATGGCATCGCTTCCTGAAGCGGTAATAAAAGAAACAAGCCCTGGGAAGTTCGACTACCTTCCCTCACAAAAAGAAAACAATACCATCCAAAGTGGTCTCCCGACTTTGTGACAGACATCTCCACACCACAATAAACCAGCTAGGCAAGCAACGACCTTCGCTGCTCCTTTCAGAATTCAGACGGCTGACCACAATCTTTATAACTGCTTACCGTTTGACTGCCTTGGGCTAGAGCTGTACAGTTACCTTTCCGACGGAGCTAAAGTGCACTCTGATCAGACAATGAATTCAATCATTTCATTTACCGATTATATCATCGTAGATTCGCGGGAAATTACGCCTCCGCCATTAATTCACTTACCATTTATATCATCGTAGAACACGGGAATACCACCTCCGTCTTTAATTTCAGCTCAACCAAGGATCAACTCTCAAAATTTTCTGAATATTATATTGTCATCCAGCCATTCCATCTTACCTTCCTTTACCTTGGTGTGGTCATCAATACCTTACTTACGGTTCACCTAAATGCTGTGTCCCTACTGGTCTTGTCACAATGTCAAGTTATATCCTCCATACTAGCTTTTACGTTATGGTCGTGCGTAAGCACTACCAACCCAATCATTCCCTTAAATGTGCATTCAGCAAAGTTACTGAAACCCTCAAATAAAACAAAATTAAACAAGATTTGATGCTCATATACGAATCCTATCTTATAAAAAACACACAAAAATCATAAATGACAAATATACACAAATTTACACAAAACATGCATGCTGTGCCCAAAATACCTTTTTTATCATAATTACTTATGATCGAGATAAACTTATCCGACTCCCATGATGGGATGCGCTATGGCAAACATGCCCCATGCAATATCTACTTATCTCGTATACATCATGATGGTGATGATCCGGTCCTTGATATCAGCCTTCTGGATCAATTGGTTCATCTTGCAAGGATGATAATTTTACACACGGTTTCCAAAAAATTCACCAAAGCAAAGGTCCACTGTGAATTATTATTATTACAATGCACGGTTCTCGCGTGTGGTGCTCCTAATTCCTAAAGTTATCATCAACTTACTCAATTCAGCCGATAGTTCATAGCTTCTATCTCACTGACTTTGATGCTAGTAGCACGTGTGGCTATCTCTACCATACAACTGTTTCGTACTGTCAACGGTATGCACTTTCGCGATACTTGTTTCGATCCGCACTGGCGAATACTTAACGATATTCAAATGTCCCAAGATAGAACTGTTTATACTTATAAAATTTTCTCAATTTCAGAATGCGACGGGCGTGGGCTCGCGCCTCTGCGGTGCTCAAAGTAGAACTGATTTTCACTGCGTGTCCAGCTATTATTTATATGATTTGCCGAAGGAGTAATGGGAATGGGGGTTGCTTTTAGAATTGTATTCTATAATAACACTCGCATGAATATGCAAAGTAGCTCATTCGAACGTCCTCATTTTCAATGTCTCCTGGCTGCTTTTAATCCAAAATTCGATCGCTGGATTCTTAGATAATGAGCTCCGTAATTTCCTTCATTGTTCCATAATTTCGGCGAGATTTGGTTGCGTCTCGCGTCCCTCGCTGCTATTGGTAGTTTCAAATCCGCCCCTTAATTTCGTTTTAATTCTGGCAAAAATCACAGAATGACTTAATTTAAATTTTGAAAATACTTCTGAGAGGCTTGGGATTGTCCCCTATACGATGGTGTAATTCCTGTTTCTGCATTTTAATTACTGCTCCAATTTCTCTCAAATGGGCGGGGTTTATCTAGTAAATGATCGTTGAAATTTTCATATCTACCCGCTTGGTTGAATGACCATTTCGCGTTGTCTAAGTCCATGTGGTTACCAGATGCTCGCCGTCCTCCTCCTTCCTCTATTGTCCGCGCTCGGTGAAAGTTGTAGAAAAAGCACGTACGGGTCCCTCCTTTGTTATCCTCTGGTCTTCAAGCAACGTCTTTCTCACATCAATTTTAAAACATGAATAAAATCTTGTTGAAATAAATATGTAAAATTTATGCAATCACAGGTGCATAAAGGTTACAGTTTGTGTGTTGTAATGAAGCCAAGGTAATGGAAAAACGTAATGTGTGGGCACTAACAAAAGATTCAGGTGGCAAGACTTTCATAGGCACCAAATGGGTTTCGAAAACTAAACGAAACTAAGAAGGTGAAGTAGTTAGGTATAGAGCACGTTTAGTAGTGAAATGGATGTGTAATTCGTTTAAGGAGATAGTACAGTCAATTTTTGTTCACAAGCCCTGTGTTGTGTTTGCTGAAAACTAAGGAGCCATTTCACTATCTAAAAAATCAATACTTTCAGAGAATACTAAACAACTTCTGTTAGATCTATACTACTTGAGGTGTATGTAAGATACTTTTTGTAGCTTTTCAGTCGGTCAACACAATTGAGCCCAATGAATGTGCGGGTTACAAGATACAAATATATAAATACACGCCTGGAAAATGTTACATGTGCAAGAGTGTGAGATTGAATTTGAATATGTCAACACAGAATCAAACCTTGCTGGTATATTTACCAAAATCTTACCAAACCTAAATTATGTAAAATGTACCCACAACTGGGATGGTCACCATCCAAGGATTGCTGTTAAATTTGTAAGGCTGGTTATATATTTTTGTTTCTCTGCAATTTGTGAATGGAGGAAAGTATGACTATGCATTCACAAGTTTCTCATACCGTAGTGTACTTTTTTGTGTGTATATCTGTCAACTGTACATTGTTGAATATACGTTACTACTTCCGGTTGTGACCAAATATGGATGTCGGTGTTGTTTCTTCTGCCATCAATATATAATTTAGAACTGTTAGTAAACAATTTTGCTAATTATTTATGACATGGTGCCGTAAATATATGACGCATAATTAATGCGAAATGCGTAGTCCAGAGCGAAGTGATTCAACTGTATGTTTTTAATGAATACACTCACTGAAAGCTCCATTATTGTTGTCGGCTCATCTCTTCCACCTGTCGGTGGCAATTAAAATGTGATTGCAGATGACTCCCCATTCAGTTAATACAGTGCAAAACAGCAGCCTTTTGTGTTGATGAGTCAATACTACAGTAGGCCTACATGCACATGGGTCTGGTGTGACGTAATGGCTGCTATTCAGACCATCCACGTAGCCAGAATCCGCACAAGTGCGATAATAAAGCATCTTAAGCCTCCTTGTCCAGCTCCTTAGCTTAGTGAGAAAGAAGATGCATTGACACATAACTCCTGAAAGAAATACACTGCTCTTTATACTTGGTTTCCCGAAAGTCTGTTTTTCTGAAAGTCAGTGTAGCTTATCTCAGAAAATATTGGTGAAAGTGGTACGACAATTGTACCACTTTTTTATGGTATTCATCAAAATTTGACAAGGGCAGTTTTCATTTTTATGATTTATTTAAAAGTTATAATTAAACAAAATGTTCAATAAAGAAGATATAGCTTACTTTCTCTCATATGTATGGGTATAGTTACATCTCTTTGTCCTTGTCATGCAGTATAATTGAATGTTCTTGGGTTGAAAGTTAAGAGTTGAACCTAACATCAGGCTCTTCGTTTACTAAGTTTCATAGAAATTCGAGTATTGCATCCAGAAGAATTGGCTGTAAAATTAGAGATGTATGTCAATCCCATCTTGAGTATACACAATCGTTGATCTCGTCTCTTCTGACGAGAAAGCCTACCTACTCACTACGTTTCGTCATTGTAGATAAACTAGATAGTGGACATTATTGTCTTAAATTTTCAATATGGCGTCTGTGTGCTACATGCACTGACTCATGCTGAGGAGATGTCTTATACGAAACTCCTCTCTTACAAAGTTTCGTGTTAATTGCGCAACTTGATCCTGAGTTATTGATTTTGATGTTTTAACAGTATGCCCAGCCGCCATCTTGAATGTATTGAGTCGGTTTTACTTTGTATTCGGCATACAAAACAGGTATAAGACTCTACCTCACTGCTATTATCGGTATTTATGTTTCAAAATAGTTATTTCTTATCATATTCTGGACATTGATGTTGGTCGCTGCGCGCTATATGTAATGTGATATTCCAATGAGTAATGGTATATGAAGTATTTTATATGGTCATCCCATCTCACTAAATTTCGAGATAATTGTGCTATTATATCATCAGTTAATGATATTCAAGTTCTGAAAATACACCCAACTGACACCAATGTATAGAGTCGCTGTTCTTTTAATTGTGTCATAGGAAGCCACATACTGGGTTCTACGTTAACTACTGTTTTTCCTTATAATAGCTCTAGAATACCGAAAGTTATTAATTAATTAATTTTGCAATTTCAAGATGGCCGCTGTGCGCTATATTCAGTGTGATAATATTTTGAGGAATACAAGTGAGAACCCTTATATGCTACTTATCTCATACCGATATCCATTAATTACACAATTATATTCTGAGTTGTCGATTGTATTGTTCTAATATTTCACGCAGCCGTCATCTTGAATGTATAGAGAGTCTGTTTTTTGCCTTCGCCATACAAGGCCATATATACGGTTTTCGTTAATTTTCGTTGATGTAGCTCTTAATTGTCGAGAGTTATTTATTTTTATATGTTAGAAATTCAAGTTGGTATCCGCGAGATAATAAATCACAAATAGTCATCACGGTGTTAAAAGAGGGCCCTTATATACTATCTGAATGTCGGGTATTGTGAGCATCGATTCGTTGGATCATATGGTATGATACATTATAATACTTGCATAATTCGCTCGACCGTTATCTTGAAATTATGTGGCTGATGACCTTGTAGCTTGGGCCCGTACGTTTTTCACATGGAAGTTTGTTTCTCCAAAATTTGGTAGAGATCCGATTATTAGCTTAGTCGTAATTCGATTTAATAACTGAACATTCAGGTGGCTGTCATTTTATTTTCGTTAAGATGGTGGCGATATCAAACGTTAGACTGAGGTGCCCTTTACAAGTGCTATCTTTGTACTAAATTTGATACAATTCGGTTTCGTCGTTTGGAAATTGATGTGGGGGACAGACATAGTCTACAGTACACTGACGTTTGGCCCGTGTACATCAAATAAGTCTACTTTGTTCTTTTTGAAAAATTCCAAAGCAGGCTAAAGAAAGAAAGAATGAGGGGTGGAAAAAACTTGTTGAAGAGAAAATTATATATGTATCAATAAAAAACTAAATAACCCAAAACCGCTGTATTAAAGTACTCACTTGTATTTACATTATAATGTGTAAAACAATGCAAGACACAATTAGCCATAGCAGATTCGAAATAGAATGGCGTTGACCTAGAGAGATCGACAGCGGAAACCGACTGAAGTAAATACAACGCCAATATCGTGTTCAACTCGTGGCCCACAGTTCATCACTGAACTCCTGCAAATTGTGTGCCACCGGTAGTAGTACATAACGTCACTCAAACTAGTGGCTATCCAGTGCTGTTCACTTGACCTTCGTTTTATAATATCTCCAGCGTTCAGAGAAGAGCCAGTCACCGTACATTCTCCTCTGATGTAGCAACTCATTGGAGGGGCCAGCATTCACATTTCTCTCTCACATGAGCGCCCAGCCTCAGCGTTATACATTTATGTTTAATGACATTGCTGAAGAGCTCATAACGTGTGACACCATTTTTCCTCATCGCCTCGGACAAGCTGATATAGTTCCCAGAAATCCAGCAGCAATTTGATAATACCCTAAATCCGGTTAAACTAGCAGTGTCGTCAAGAACTAATATAGTCTATTTTCATATTTTCTACTGGTCCTTTCCATCTCAAAACTCACCCTTCAGTTAAATAGATTTTTCATGTGTTGGTTGGAATAAATAGCTTTTTGTAAACGTCCTGCACTGTGATAGAAATTGAGCAACAATTTCAAACTCAAACCACAATATCATTGTGGTCTCTTTAGACAATAAATGGAAACATAATATTTTAAGATAGCAAAATGGACCTAGTGCCCTGTCTTAAAGCAAATATTTCATCGTTGCTCAAGATAACTCACATCAACACACTTCCAGCACTTCTGCAGTGAGTCACAGTTTATTTCAAGGAAAATCATGATTTATGAAAAGTAAGCTGGAAAATTCCGGGCCACTAGATTATTATGGTGGATCATTATACGAAGCTTCACTTTAATCGCCGGAGTAGGATACCAGAAATAAAAACATGATTTAGAAAATTTTGCACAGCCACCACCTTGAGTTTTTTTTAAACCAATAGAACAAAATTAGATGCCAACATATTTATCTCTGAATAATGATTCGCTCTGCCAAGTTTGGCTCGCTCCGATAATAAGAATGCAAAAAAAAGTCATTTTAATTATTTTAATTTGCGTGGTCACTGTTTATTTTGTGCTTATCCGATTTTTGAAAGTTACATGTGTAGGCCTACTTATTATCACCGTACACAATGACAGTTTGATTGCGGAGATAATTTGTACTGGTGAAATATTTCGCGTGGCCGCCATGTTGGAATGGCTTAAATGTGAGCCATAGAGTTATGTGCCATTAGACATAGATTACGGTAATGGTTCTTTATACAATGTCTCAATTTGAGCTTTTAAAGAGGATACGAGGATGAAAAATGTTTCAAGAATTTGCTCTGCCACCATCTTTAATTTTTGAAAATAATTGAACAACATTAATGCTGCTGTATTAAACTTTAAATAAAGATTCACTGTGCCAAGTTTCACTGCGCCCGATTAATTAGAGCGCCCGAAAACACATTGTGAACCTCTGCAATTAGCGTGCATGCTATGTTTTTATGTTTATGATATTTTTCAAAGTCATATATATATAATTGTTATGGCTGTGAGTTTGTTTCATCGCTCGCCGCATGAGTCACAACTGCCCCCGGGCTGGGCTGTGCTCTGCCTCAGTGTATTGCGTGCGCCTTATGCAACCGGACTACTAGGACAAAGGGATGGTCCAGAATATCGTGACTCAGCCAGTGATGGAAACCTCGAGAAGCCGTGAACCCTGGATGGGTCCAGAAGCATTTATTGAGTCACCGGCCTGCTATATAAGAGCGACCTGTCAAGCAGTGAGCGTGTGTTTTTCGAGCTAGTGCGAGCGTTTATCCTGAGCGACAGAAGTGTGGTGACTTGCGAAACCCCTAGTGAAGCTGATTCTCTTGACAGCGAGGGAGTGAGAAGCATACAGGGGACTGCCTGTGTTTTGAGCGAGTGTGATTTTACTGAGCGACAGAGGTATTGTGGCGGAGTGCCGTGCGAGTTACGAAATCCAGTGACATTGTTTCCCAGCTCGTGGGCAGCGAAGCAGCGTGTAGCAGGTTATCGTAAGTAACTGTAGTTTGTGTACATAAGGAAGTGTTGCATGTAGTTCTGTCAAGGCCACCAGACTCATTAGGACGGATTAACTTCTGTGGTCTGTTGACAAGTGAAAGGGGGCAAGAGCGCTCCATAAGGAAGAGACTTGAGGAAACTGGAGTAAGGTTCTAATTGCTTGTATTTGCTGTTGAGTGGTGTATCTTTATGGCCGCAATAAAGTTAATTATTTCTTTAAAGGAACAATCTGTGTTGTGCTTCAACCCACCGTAATCCAGTTAACAAAAGTGCCACTAGGGGTGGCACGAAACATAATATATGTTTATTTTACGGTCCTCTACCACCATAAGAACTTCAGTTTGATTGTTTTAATAGTTTTGGAGATATTGAGAACATTTCTCGCAGCCACCATGTTGGGGTGTTTTAAAAGTAAGCCTAAAAAGAGAAGATATTTGGATGGAGTTCTACTCAACAGAGGCCATGACAAATAGAGCCTCGACAGAAGCGAACCAAGACTTACGACACTTTGTCAACTCACTAGCTGTGCATGGATACCATCACTTCATGTTTAAGACGAAATGCTTCCACGAACCCAACCCGATGTGTATCTGTGAATTCTGTGACCAGAAATGTGAACGCTACCATGTGATTAACTGCAAAAAACGTGGAAAATACAACATAAACTTCTGCACAAACTGATGAATACACAAGTTATCGTATCTTTTGCAATTAGCACAATTTGTGCGCATTTATAATTAATAAAAGTACTGTATGTCTGCAGACAGAGAAGATAAGTTATATAATGCTGGAGGGTGTACAATTGGAAACAGTAAACCAGTATCAGTACCTTGGATGCTTAATATCAAATGACAACAGAATACAGCTTGAATTAAATAACCGTATTCAGAGATCAAGTATATTCTATCAGCAAGTTCGATATCTACTCTAGAATAGCCTAAGCAAGTGCCACTGAGATCAAAACAAACTCTGTTGCGAACATACGTTGTCACTATATTGACTTATTGGTTGGAAACATGCACAATTACCAAGAAAGATGACAGCAACATTGAAGTCACTCCAATCAATCAGAATTTATTAGGGACACAGACAAAAGGTGATCACTTAAGCCTACATTTCATATGATTTTTTAATTAATTTTTTATTTTTAGCGCATGGCTTTTAGTGCCGGGACTGTCCGAGGACATGTTCAGCTCGCCAGTTTTGTAGCTGCTTCGAGATGGACACCCAATGGGTGAGCTACAAGTACCGTTGGGGAGGAAAGTTGGAATGTAAGGACGAGGAGTTGGAAGGTAGCGGCTGTGGCCTATAGTTAGGGACCAACCCCGGCATTTGCCTGGAAGGAAGATGGGAAACCACAGAAGACCATCTTCAGGGTTGCCGGCGGGGGAATTCGTACCTCCTCGCCTCCCGGATGTGAGCGACTGCCAGCAGTCATGCCGTAACGACCACGGCTAACTCACCCGGTATTTCATATGATGAAAATAGGCGATGGTGGTTGACTTTCCAGGATCGTATATTCCCCCGGTGCCATCCAGTTCAGAGTAAAGGCTACAAGCTATATGGATATGAAGTACATTATTGCTGTTATTGTTTTATTCAGAGTTTTAGGACATCGTGGTATCAGTCCTTTATTCTTGGATGTGTTATTGTATTGACTGTAGGCCAATAGTGTGTGTGTACTAGGCTTATGACTGTGACCTTGACCGTAATTTATATATCACCCCAGAGTTTGTCTGTCGTAGAAGTGAGAAACTAGGAAAGAACTACTGCTGAGATGTCTGATTTCAGAATAGAAGTCACCATTTCTGAGTTATCCCCGCGGGACAGAGTGTATCCTTTTCCAGATCTCAAACCAGAATTTAAAATCTTAGCAGAGCCTGGAATCGAACCCAGGGGCCTTTGGGACAGCAGTCTCAATTAGTACCTTAGACCACAGAAAGCATCAAAAAGTACAGGTTGCGTTTTATGGCCACTTACAGTAATGATTTTGAGCGTATAACGTTTGAAAAGTCAGAATAATTTGCCATGGAATATTGTTTTTATTTGTTATGTTTTCAAGAGTACGGTATATTAAAAGGCATGAACATTGTTCCACAGACACTCTAATCCCATTTAGTGCACGGGATTACATCAAGTGCCCCCCTCCACCTTCGAAAAGTATTTGCCAGTTTCGATCGAATTTAGCCTACATCTACTTTGATTCCCAGCGACCACCCTGAGAGAGGGACATATGATGCATAGCACACAAGCAAAGAGAAGATATTCCATGGAATTTATCTGGCAGATTTTGTTGACGATAATTCGTTTTAGGGGCTTGGGACATCTTGATCATCAGCCCCGTGTATTTGGGTGTGCGTACTATTTGTAAGAAAACTTTGGCGACTGTAATAGTGTAACTGAAATTAATTATTAGTGTCGGTGATGGGGTTGGTACCCCAGGACTGTAAATAAGGTACTATCCCGGCATTTGCCGTTACAACTCCCATATCAAAATTAAATTTCTTAGCAGTTCCGGTTTTCGAGCCCAGGACCATTGGATCCGAAGTACCCCAACCAGAGTTTCTCTGAAGCCTTTAAGCACACCAGACATAGCTGTCCCTGTCAATGACAAGTCTAGTGGAGTGTCCTTTTGATAATAATGCTATCATTTTTAAAGCCTCACTTTTAGTACAGTGGCCACGGTGGCCGAGAACACTAACGCGCTCCCTCGTGCCTCTCTGAAATCGGGAGAGCGTGTGTTTGAATCCTACCTCAGCCGCCCTGAAAATCGGTTTCATGGTTTCCCATTTTCACCACGAGGAAAATGCCGGGACGGTTCCTTTCAGCAGTACTTCCTTCTAAAATCCCTTCCCTGACCCTTCTTTAATTAAACCCAAGTAAGCGGTCGCCTGGGCGATCGGCCTGTCATCATCCCCAGTCGTATCTGCTGAAAATGTTTACCAAGTATTTGCGCTTGAGGGGATCTCTAACGTGCCAATAAGTCTACTGACCCGGATCTTCCACATTTAAGCATCCTGTAAACATGTACCGGGATTCATAAAGTAAACGGGCACAGTATGCATTGCGTAACATAGCCGGATAAAGCATGTTCTTTCTTCCATGTCTGAAATACCGTATTTTGGGTTCCAGGAAAACCTAGCCAATGTAAGATCAAAATGATTACAGTACCACAGGCATCACAATAACACATGTTTGCAGACAATAGTACACACTGAGTGCAAGATGTCCCTAGCCATTAATGAAGCAACTAATAAGCATGGAAACATTCTAGAATGTTCCACCACGTGTTTTCATTCACCTGGCAGTACGCAGTTGAATTAATTGGCTTGCTAAATTATCTTTGATGCTCGGAAAATCCCCACTCTGCTTTGAGGCAGTAGAGGATTATAGAGGGACCGCCCTTTCCCTTCTTAGGCCTACAGCAAAAATATTGGACGATGAAGGACGAACCTACGGAATGTATTATCGACATGGACATGGTCATGTAGCGGGGAGTTGTTGTTTGGGCCGTGAGGGGGGAATTCGTGTCCAGCTAAGCGTGTGCCAACTTACCGAGTGCTCGTACATCACAACTATTTAGTGTTTTTATCTTTATCGTGTTGGAAGTCATTTTTCAGTGTTGCTTAGTAATCGAAATTTAATGTTTTACAGTCTGTCAACACGATTGTACCCAATCGTAACGGGTGGTTCTTTAATTCTGAAAAAAAAACATATTTTATTAATCTCATGTACATTCTTTTAGGATTAAGAACCCACTCATTACAATTGGATACTATCCTGTTGACCGACTGAAAAACATTACATTTCGATGTTTTTATCTATCATTATAGAATGTGTATTTAGTTCAATTAGTGAATAATATCCAATTAACCCACGCCCCCCAATTTGTGAGAAGTGCTTCATGAAGTGTACAGTACATGTGATTTAATTCAAGTACTGGGAAATTAATTCTAATTCCCCGCCCAATCTACACTCGTGTTGAGTGAAAAGCTTCTAATAATAGTGAATATCATCTCGAACTATGATCGAAACCCCCGAGGAGAGGTGCTCAATAATAGTGCCCCATAGAAGTACCAGGAAGTGTCACTAATTCATCTGTAATGGGAGTTCAACATTACCACCAACACCTGAGCATCATCAACAAACCAGACGACCGTGAATCAACGATCAATTGCCATTTCAGGTAATCTTCTCAGATCTGATTTAGATAGTAACATAGACTTCGTGCGTGTAATAGTGAATCTCTTCTCGAAATTCAACCTCTATTGACTATGGAAGCAAGATTTATTTCAGAAAATTCTACTGAAAGTTCTGTAACAGAATATACCTACTGTAGGTACAATTGTCACCCCTAAGGTACTGGTTCGATTCCTGACTTTGGCAAGAAATTCAATTCTCGTCTGAGGGCTGGAATGGGCTACACTCAGCCTCGTGAGGCAAGACTAAGGAGATGTGGGTTCCATTCCCACCTCAGCCATATTAGAAGTGGTTTTCAGTGGTTTCCCCACTTCTACTCCTGGCAAATACCGGGATGGTTCCTTACTTAAGGCCACGGCCACCTCCTCCCCAATCGGTTACAAATACACACACTAGTACAGGCTGTTCCAGCCGAGCAGCTCGCCCGTGAGCAGAGGAGTACTCTCCGCCATGCGTGAGTAAACCTGCAACATGCAATACAGCTCTGCTGCGGGGGGGGGGGGGGGGGGGGGGGCTGCCGTCACTTCACGGTGGATACATCAAGACTGGCAGGAAGTGCATTGACTTGTGGTATGACCTTCGCCCAGTGACGTATTGGCTATCACCCCCAGTCCCTCTCAAACAGTGCTCAGAGCATTACTGCTGAGTACTCGCGTGTACGCATACTCAAACTCATGGATCTGGAACAGCCTGCACTAGTACATCCTTCACAATGGTTTTTACATCCGTATGCTACCCCTCTGACGTCAACCTCTTGAGAGAGGAGTTAATGGGGGATTAAATCAATGAAGATAAATGAAACTGAGCAAGGAAATGGTCGTGGTCTATTCAAAGGTACCTTCCCGGTGAAACCACAGAAAACCATTTCAAGCATGGCCGACGGTAGACTTAGAACCCGTCTTTTCAAAGTTTAACAGTGTTCCGATTATTATTAACTTCAGTCGGCATTTGGTTTAGGTATTGAAAACTCGGGTAGCCACCTTTTGCCTTCGTTAAGATGGCTGTGCTGTATGTATAGTCTGCCTCGTTGCGTAGTGGCTAGCATACTTAACTGGTGACCGCGGAGGCCCGGGTTTGATTCCCGGCTCTGCCAATAAAATTTTAAATATGGTTAGAGGGCTGGAACGGGGTTCACTCAGTGACGTTTGTCAAAACTGAAAGGAGACGGGTTTGATTCCTACCTCAGATCTCCTGGAAGTGGTTTTCCGTGGTTTCTCACTCCACTCCAGGCAAATACTGAGAAGGTACCTAACATAAGGCCACGGCCGCTTCCTACCCAAATCTTACCTGCGTTACAAATGCACACACTAGTACAGACACAGGTTAACAGACACGTTCTACGCACACCCAAGTGCACGGGGCTACATGGCCACGATGTCGCAAAGACCCTAAAGGATAAACAAAATCAACGCTATAAATATATGAGATTGAGGTGTGCTCTGCAAGTGGACCAAATGTCATTCAATTCGGTTTCACCTGTTGGGAATTGATGTTCTTGTTGATTCATTTATGGGCTTTGCGGCATCGTAGTCATTTAGCCCCGTGTACTTGGGTGTGTGTGTGTGGAATTTTTCCGATAACCTATGTTATTGTGATGACTGCCTTGTATGTATGTCTACCCCTTATTATTCCCGTTTTCCAACGGGGTCGGGGATGAGATGCGATGGAAGCCTTTGTGGCAATGGTTTTTACGGCCAGATGCCCTTCCTGACGCCAACCTCATGAGAGGAGTTAATGAGAGATGAAATGAATGATGGTGAATGAAACTGGGCAAGGATGTGGAAGGAAGCGGCCGTGGCCTGTCAGAAGGTACCGTCCCAGCATTTGCCTGGTGTTGAAAATGGGAAACCACGGAAAACCATTTCAAGGACGGCCGACGGTGGGGCTCGAACCCACGCGTCTACCGAGTCAGCAGAGAGCTTGGCCCCGTGACCTAATGCTGCGCTTTAGCCAGTGTAGCCACTACTGTCGGTATTGTGATGACTGCCTTATTGTGTGCATTTGTAATTCAGATGAGGATTGGGAAAGAGGCGGCCGTGGCCTCAATTTAGGATCCATCCCGGCATTTACCTGGAGTAGAAGTTGGAAACCACGGAAAAGAACTTCCAGGATGGCTGAGGTGGGAATTGAACCCGCTTCTTCTCAGTTTTGCCTCACGAGGCTGAGTGTACTCCGTTCCAGCCCTCAGACCAGAATTCCATTTCTTGAAAAAGGGATGGGGAAGGGACGAGGGGAAACAAGCGAGCACAGACCACCCGTGTTGATCTAATTTAATGTTTAGCAGAATTTGAAATTGGGCTAGAAAGGAGCAGGCGTCAGGTGAAATGAATACACCTGTTGTGTCGAGAGCGAGCTCGCTTGCTTGCATGGCAAAGCGCTGCCAGGGCCCGGACAGCTGGGGGAGGTATAGATGCGTTGCCATGGCAACTCGCCTGTTGGAGCACAAATCAAGCCACGCAGGGCTTCACCTCAATATCGTCTCGCTAATAATTGTGAATTGATAAGAACAGATCGTGGTGTTGTGTGCATGAGCGGAAATGAGAGGAAGGAAGCCTGTGGTGTAACTACGGGGATTGATGAATACAGCCGAATTAAAAATATGAAATGTGTTGAAGTTTCTAATTTTTATGAAAACCAATCGTCGGATTGCTGACAAATGTAAGTTTATACTCGTACTTACTAATTTGAAAGCATTTCTTTTGACACGTGTACATACTGTATTTAGCGTTAGCGTAACTGAATGAGCAAACACGTCAGCTGTTCAGTTAGCCAGAGGGGTGGCACTGTGTGTGTTTGAGTCTTCAGTCTTTCGACTGGTTTGATGCAGCTCTCCATGCTTCCCTGTCCTGAGCTAATCGTTTCATCTCTACATAGCTATCACACCCTACATCCGAGGCAATCTGTTTAACACATTCCAACCGTGATCTACCCCTACTGTTCTTATCCTCGACCCTTCCTTCCATAACTAAGCTTGCTATTCCTGGGTGTCATAGTACAGGTATGTGTCCTACCAATCTATCTCTTCTCCTCATTAGCAGTCGCCATAAAAATCTCTCCTCTCCCACTCGTCTTAATACCTCTCCATTCGTAACCCTGTCTACCCATCTGAACTTAATCATTCTCCTGTAACACCACATTTCAAACGCTTCAATTCTCCTCTTTACTGCTGCTCCAACAGTCCAAGTGTCACTTCCATAGAGCGCCACGCTTCAGACAATGGCTTTCAAAAATGACTTCCTAATACCTAAATCTATATTCGATGTCAACAGATTCCTTTTCTGTAGAAATGCTTTCCTTGCCTGTGCTAACCTACTTTTTATATCCTCTTTGCTTCGTCCATCACTGGTTATTTTGTTTCCTAAGTAACAGAATTCACTTACTTCCTTTAGCTTTTCACCTGCCAATTCGATATCCATAGGGGTTTCGGATTTCTTTCGACTGCATTCCAATATTTTTGTTTTACATTTATTCATTTTCATCATGAATTCTTTCCTCAAGACAGAATCTATACCATTTAAAAACTCATTCAAATCCTCTGGTGTGTCGGCTAAGATGACGATGTCATCAGCAAAGCTCAGAGTTGAAATTATTTCTCCTTGAATCTTTACTCCCACTTTGAATTTTTCTCAAATTTCCTTCATTGCTTGATCAATGTAAAGGCCTAGATTGCAAAGTGTGGGTGATAAGTTGCAATCGTGGCACATTCCCTCCTCAACTCTTTTCAAAAATACTGTAGTTACTTGTAATTCTTTTGGTATCCGAGTGTGACTGTCATTCTGGAAAGTGAATAGTTTTGTGTTGGTAGTTTTGCTGTTTCAAACATACGTCGGAATCTGTAATTTATTAATAGGTATACTGTATGTATACTACAATGACGGAGAATACAAACAGCCAAATTATTTCGCGGAGAAAAATGGACTTTACAATTTAATATCAACATTATTGTTAATTTTCGTGCATTTGCACACTAATAAGCACAAATACAACGCATCAAACGCAATGAAATCAGATACGAAAATATGTAAATAGGAAGATTTAAAACTTCGGGATCGTATGTTTGCTTTCCTTGATTATGGCTCGGTATGTTAGAGCCCCCCACCAATGTAATTTTGACTCGGCTCAGCCCCCTCCACAAGCAAACCCCCAGCTATAGTTCTCTCACTTTCCGCATTAACGAACGGCTTGACTTTGAAACCTAGCTGGGCGGATATGTTTACATTCCATGTCTGCGTGGACTTAAGACTTTCCCAGCCTGAGGCACAGTGTTGCCAACTCTCCACCATAATCACTGAGAGCAAGCAGCGAGACTGAACAGAACTACTTGCAGCTGTGCAACCCTGGACACCTGACACGCGAGCAGGCCACCAGGACAGGACTTTAGTGTCCACGTGGAAAGATTGAGGAAGCATGCTATTGGTCAAGAACCGTCAGCTATTGGTTATTGTCGACGCGTGGACTTAAGTCGTCGCTCGCTAACAAGGAAATTGTGAGAACTATTCGCCACAGAAGGAAGCCAGTGCCTGGTATGTCTACGAGACCCTTAAACTTGCGATCATGAACTTCAGTACCTCCTTTGTATGTGGAATTCAAACCATCAGGTATGACATTTCACCTCCAAATATGAGCGAGCAAATTACAGCACTTCCTAAAATAACAAAATACTCATTGCGAAGAGAGTGACATTTTAAACCCTATTCAGTAGTATTAAGTACTAAGCAACCAGCGGTGATCCCGGGACAAAATGGCCTTTTGGGCCTATAGGGTTTTGGTTTCTTGAAATGGATAGGCTTTTTAGGGTAGGCTACTCATTTTAATTCTAATAATAGATTTAAACCCACACTGTACTGTGCAGTCATTTGTCTGATAGTTCACTTTCATTTTCGTAGTCCTGCGGCGTAGCCGGGCTCGTTAAATCGTAAACCACGGCCACGAGGGCAGCTGCAAAAATCCGGAGATCGTAAGTTCGACTCCCGGCGCTGACAGCGGCTATCCTGAATGTGGGTTTTACCTGACTTTTTCTACACTCCCACCAGGCAAATGCCGGGATGGTACCTTACATAGAGTCCCGGGGCGCATACCAAATCCCTGTCCCTGATACAGTTACACACACTGGAATACAGGTTATCGAACAAGGTCAGCACACACCCAAATACACGGGCCTGATGACAAAGCTTTCTGTAGTCCTTCAATGAATTGCCCACAACAATTCATTTCCGTAGCTAACCTTCACTCACTCTTCTCGGGTTAATGCACTATTGCTTTTGCTACAAGGTTTGTTGCCACATCACGTACAGTAACATGAACTAACTGTTGTTTTCAGTAATCACTAAATAGCAATCGGCTCATGGACCACCACGTGCTGTAGTGGCTAACAACCATCAAGAAATGTAAACCTGGTATGTTTGGAACGGGGTTCACTCGGCCTTGTGAGACAAAACGGAGAAGAGATGGGTTTGAATCCCACGTCAGCCATTCTGGAAGTGGTTTCCGTGGTTTCCCACTTATACTCCAGACAAATGCAGGGATGGTTCTTTCCAAATCCTAGACTCGGTTACAAATACACACACTAGTACAGTCATCACAATAACACAGGCCATCAGACATAAATTCCACACACACACCCAAGTACACGGAGCTAAATGACTACGATGTTCATGCCCCACAAATGAAACAACAATAACAATCATAACCAATGCCATTTTAGTAGCTTATGAGGTAAAAGTAATTATATAAAATGCGTACCGACGTGGGTTACCACCCAAGGCCAAAAGGTCAGACTATCTTCGTGCTCGATTGACGAATGGGTTCGAATCCCACCGCACTCCATCATTGAAATGGTTTTCCGCTGTTTCCATTTTCAACTACAAACAATCGCCGAGACGGTACATAGTTTCTAATAGACCACTGTCTACTCATTGCCCTATTACAGTCATTTCATTTCGCACCAACTCACCAATGATGTTGGTGCCAAGAAGGGCATCCAGCCGTATCATTTTATCTCATTCTGATACAATAGGAACGGGAATGATAAGGGTTAAAAATGAGAAATAAAGACCTGTATATCAATGAAGAATGAGATAGCCACGAAGTGAGATGATCGTGAAAGAGGTCACTGACGCGGTACAAGGTCAGTGCGATGAAGGTCGTGACTCACTACCGGTTACACAATGAGTGTAACATGGGATGGGTTCTGTACCGACCAGACCTTAACCTAAGTCGGGTACCACGGACCAGACGGCCTGGCCTCAATCCGTATCCGGCCTTGTGGCTGATTGGTTAGCAAAGACACCGGGTTCGATTCCTGGATGTTAGTGACGTCTTCGTAAAAAAAACACAGAAAATAAAACAAAACGGGAAACTGAAAATTATTTAAGAAAAAAAAAAGAGTTTTGGCAACTATTATATTAAAAAAAAAAAAAACAGCAGCAATTCGCGACCCAGACCAACTGCCCAAGCTCAGGCTCAGGATGCATTCTAGGCAGTGCCGCGTGCGAGTCACGCCCCTTTATGTAACACCAAATCTAAATTCAGAAAGAAAGGTTTTTTATTCCCAAAGGTTTCTTTCTGTTCTTACCTCAGGCTATAATTACAGTATTTTGAATGAAACAGGAATATATTCAGCGCTATTGAAATTTGAAAGTAGATGATGATGATGATGATGTTGATAAATTTAGGGGCTTTGCGACATCGTGATCATGCAGCCCCGTGTACTTGGGTTTGTGTGAAATTTGTCTGATAACCTGTGTTATTGTGATGGCTGTATTACTGTGTGTAGTTGTAATACAGATGAGGATTGGGAAGGAGGCGGCCGTGGCCTTACTTTAGGAACCATCCCGGCATTCGCCCGGAGTAGAAGTGGGAAACCACGGGAAACCATTTCCAGGATGGCTGAGGTGGGAATCGAACCCACCTCTTCTCAGTTTTGCCTCATGAGACTGAGTGTACCCCGTTCCAGCCCACAGAACCAGAATTAAATTTCTCGGCAGAGCCGAGTATCAAACCCGGGCCTCCGTAGTGACAGCCAATAGTGAAAGTAGATAATGCACCAATACTACTATTAGAGCACTTTATTATACATGCAGAATAACAAGACATCTTGTATCCAGGTGGTCTCTGGACATAACATCTATCTTCCGTATTTACTGTCGTATCGCGGTTATTCCTTCGCAGTGCAGTGTCACTGCCGACATTGCCTTAAAGTGTGGTGACATAATTGCCTATTGATTCTTAAAACAGACGGAAATCTCAGTCAAGTAATTGTTTTCCCTAATCCGAAGTTTTCTGAAAAACTACAGGATTTTAATGCCTCAAGAAACTTGTCGCTACAAAGTTTGAGCTGAAGGTTCAAAATCAATATTAAAGCAGTTTTCACGTAAATCGATTCTGTAGTTCCCGAGTAAGTAAAAAAAATCTTACTTAAAATATTGGTCTGAATTGTTATTGTATCATTGTAATATTAATTAATACGTACCAGAATAATTGCGACAGCCGTAATTACATGAGATAAAGCAGTTAGTGTTGGTTACAGTGGAAACAAGATGGCCAGCTAGCATGCTCGGGTTAATAGCGTTATTTAAATGCTATATTACCGTGAAGGTTAATGCAACTTGTATCTTCATTTCTATAGTTTACACATTTCACTTCTACGAAGATATTATTAGCAGTAGCACGTAAATATTGTTTCTTAAATGAGATTATAAAACAATATCAAACAGCAAGGCGATACTGCCAGAAATAGCCTATGATGTTGTGCGTTTTTTTTAAATCACCTATATTCCCAGCTCGGCCTCACCCACGGACTCTGCGAGAGATCATTCCTCTACCGTCGCAAGGACAGTGTCTGGGAACTAATCGCACTGTGTCAGCACATATAACTGGGGATGCTGACAGGCCGATCGCCCAGGTGACCGCTAACTTGGGTCTATTTAAGGAAGTGTCAGGGAAGGGATTTTGGAAGGAATTCAGCCGTGAACCTGTTGAACCCGGCATTTGCCTGGTGGTGAAAATGGGAAACCACGAAAACCATTTTCAGGACGGCCGAGGTGGGATTCTAACTCACGCTCTTCCGATACCAGCGAGGCACGAGCTAGTGCCTTAGCACTTTTGCCCACCATGGCCAGCGAAACTTTTCTTACAAAATCAGAAAGTAGAACCGAATTCATTACTAGTAATGCGGTGTACAGTATGAACTGTAGTTCCATTGTGAGCTACTGGGTCACGCCTAATGGTTCGGATTCCATGTAAAAGGGAATCCCGTGACTTATGATCGTGAGATTAATGGTTACGTGAAACTAAATGCTTTCTTATGTATGAAACGTGTATATGCAGTAGATGGGGACTTGGGTCAGGCCTGCTTGAGAGAGGAATGACATTCATTCATTCATTCATTCATTCATTCATATATTCATTTAGGTACGCATTTATTTATTTATTCAATTAATAGAAATTAGATACAGCCTTGAGGGTAATTTTACACTAATAATTTTAAAAAATTTAAATAATATTAACAACAACAACAACAACAACAAGTAACAAAGGGTGGTGATGACAGCAAGGGACAAATCTCGGAAAAGCCGCAGAGAATGATTGTGGCAGTGAGTGGTCAGGAGGGCGAGGGGTAGGAATTGAGGATCAAAGGGGTCTTCTAATGTTATGTATGAATGTTCTATAGGGACAGAATATGGCAATGTTTGGAACGGAGTTGCTAAGGGTAGGTAGACGGTGGAAAATAGAGCGCTTCTGTAGTTCAAGAGGTGGCCGAGGTATGTGATGTAAATGGTGCCGACGTGTTCAGCGGGAGGGAACGTGGAGTGGGAAGTAGGTTAGTAGCTTGTTACATTTTGTGTAAACATTTATAATTTTACTAGCAACCCGCCCCGGCTTCGCCCGGGAACAGTTATGAATGCACTACGTGATAAGCGTTTTTTTTTCTTTCGATTTCAATGGACTACGACCTATTTCCGTTTTATGTCTCGGCATGATGGGTTAAAATCACTGACTGGACTATTAATTATATTATGATGGAGATAGCATGTGCAACGAATTCTTGTCAGGCGTAATTTAAGAATAGCGAGGTGAAGAAACACCAATCCCCCTTCCGTCCAATCTTAACTTGACTGTCACAGGTGAAATGAAGAAAAGCCGAGTTGCACTTCCAGGGAAACTCCAAACACAACCACTCTTCTCTGAAGTCTTAACTCAACACGACTCGACAGTTTGCTGCTGGCTGTAACTGGGGTGATAGGCTCACCCCTAGCTAGCTCGCAAACTGTCGCCTCAGTAATTGAATGGAGATTGTTGGAAGAAATGAAAACGTAAAAACACTCATACTGGGCGATGTATTGAAGATAGAGATATGCTCTCGCGGACTTCTTTATAGAACTTTTCATGTTGAGCAATTCTTACACTCATAGTATATTGATACTTTTAACGGTTTGCCCAGCGTAAGCTTAAAAAGCGCACGGACGCCAGGTTGTTTTTTTTCTACTTTTTTACTCAAATCGTTACTGCTTGGCTTCCTTTGATCATAAATAAATTATTTTCTACAGAAACCTTCCTCGAGATATTCTTTACAGAATGGTGAAAACCGCATCAAAATCCTTCCAGTGGTTCTCGAGATTATCCGTGACATCCAAGAATCGGGGACCTTGCTTTATACTTAGTAGAGATGTAGGAAACACAGGTCAGTAAGTTGTAGACGGCTTCTCAGTCCGAGTACATGGAGCTGATTTAGAATGTCGGATTTGGCAAAGTGCCTTAGTGAAGGATTGCGAGCTTTGACTATTGATATGAAGAACTTAAAGAGACTGTACAATTTAGAAATATTGGTTATAGCCGATGCAGTCCAAATTGGGGAAGAGAAATCTAGGATAGGGGGAACATTTATGTGGTGAAGTATAATTTAAGTGCAGTGAGGTCTTTAATGTCTGTGAATCAGTTTATCATCGTGATTAATACTAAAATATCTTACCCGAGAGTCTGTATCCAATCTATTTGCCCATATGAGGCGTTTCGTAAGAGAAGGGCTCGCCCTCCATATGCACATGTGGCCCTCCATATCCCTTCTCTTACGGAACGCCTCATATGTTATACGTTATTTCCGCCTGATTTCCAGATTTCAGTAGTGAAAGAGACACAGTGAAGCACTTTTTAAGATTTGGAGTTACAAGGGATGTAAAACCCGTATCTTGGTAGGCCACGGTCCTTCAGGGGCTAAGTGCCACGTTATTTTTTAAACATATGACTAAAGTATTTTAATTGGGACTGATATCTGCAGCCGAAACATTACAAGAACAGCAGTTAGCTTCTTATAAACACTATTTTCTTGTAAGTTTTCTTCATCTTCACACAGTTGTATCGTTCTGGCCTACAGATCGTGTCCAGCACGTCGGGTCAACTCGGCCATTAATCTTGGTTTTCTTGACTGGGGCGCTGCCTCTCCGATCAATCAGCTACTCAATTGTCCTTCCGAGGCTGAGTGCGCCCCATTCCAGCCCTCACATCAGTTTTAAGAAACCCTGGTGGAATCAGGGAATCGAACCCGGGGCTTCCAGGTGAGAGGCATATGCGCTACCCCAACACCACAGGGCTGGCCAATTAGCCTATATCAATACTGACCGAAACATTGAACCAGACCCAGGATTTCAGTTACTAGCGCACAGAAACGAGTAGGTTCCACCTCGTGGTGTAGTGGCTAGTATTCTTGGCTGCCATCCTGGAAGTCCGGGTTCGATTCCTGGCTCTGCCAAGAAATTTAATTCTGTTCTGAGAGCTGGGACAGGGTACACTCAGCCTCGTGGGGGCGAAATTAAGAAGAGGTGGGTTCAATTAGCAACTCAGACATTCTGGCAGTGGTTTTCTATGATTTCCCACTTCTGCTCCAAGCAAATGTCGGGATGGTTCCTAACTCCAAGCCACGGCCACCTTCTTCTCAATCCTCACCTGAATTACAAACACACACACAGACCCAAGTACTCGGGGCTAAACGACCGCGATGTTCAAGCCCCTCAAATGAAACAACAACTTAACGCATCACATTAAAAGTTAAAACGTATTGCAGAACTCTATAGGCTAGTGCTCTGGAAACATATAGGCTACTAGAAGAGACTCATTGAACTTGCACAATATCTGTGTTATGTCATCACAGGAACTTTCACTGCTACGTTCAAGAGAGCATTGAAACTGCTATGTATTCTGCCTGCAAGAAGTCAGACAAGGTATACAGATAGGTGCCTCACAAGGCGAGGCTCAATTAAGGACTCTGCTGTGAATACGGTGAATAAAAACCCATTATATTTCGGTATAAAATCTTGATAGATTTCGGTGTTATTTCGCAAAAGAAAACCTCGTGTAAATATGTTTTGTTGCTTATCCTCCCAGCTAAGCTTCACCCACGGACTCTGCGAGGGATCATTCCTCTACCGTCGCAAGGGCGGTGTCTGGGATCTGAACACACTTTGTCAGCAGATACAACTTTGGGTAAATTTATTGAATTGAAACTCAGCATTTTTTCTAGGTTTGTGCCGTATCTTGTGTGGAGTTTCGCATAGGACACCACGCTGGCTCATCAGCGGGCTCTTGGTGTCCCCACCTGGAGATAGCAGGCAGTTCGCTACTCCTGTGGGGGTCCGGGCGGGACACTAAGAGCCCGCTGATGAGCCAGCGTGGTGTCCTAGGCGAAACCCCACACAAGGCACGGCACAGACTTAGAAAAATTGCCGAGTTTTAATTCACTGGCCGTGAAAGGCAATATACCATATTTTTGGAAGCCTTCATAGGGAGGTTATGGCTGCTTGAGCTTTTAGTTCTCGCAGTAAAGAGGCGCAGGTACGCGTCATAAAAAGGGAGGTAACGCGCAGTTCGCTACTCCTGTGGGGGGTCCGAGCGGTTTTTTTTTTTGTTTTTTTTTTAGCGTATGGCTTTTAGTGCCGGGAGTGTCCGAGGACATGTTCGGCTCGCCAGTTTTGTAGCTGCTTCGAGACGGACACCCAATGGGTGAGCTACAAGTACCGTTGGGGAGGGAAGGAGGGAAGTTGGAATGCAAGGACGAGGAGTTGGAAGGTAGCGGCTGTGGCCTATAGTTAGGGACCAACCCCGGCATTTACCTGGAAGGAAGATGGGAAACCACAGAAGACCATCTTCAAGGTTGCCGGCGGGGGGATTCGAACCTCCTCGCCTCCCGGATGTGAGCGACTGCCATCAGTCATGCCGTAACCACCACGGCTAACTCACCGGTCCGAGCGGTGTTTCGTACTCCTTCAGGAATCTTTACATTAGGTATTCCTTGAGTTGTGCAGTGTTAACAGAGTTCGTAAATGAGTGAAGGTGGATTGTATTAAAGAGCGGTGAGGCTGTGCATAGGAATCATTAATTGTATTTAGTAGTACGGTGGACAGGAATCTGTAGAGTAGAATTAGTAAATCAAAATGGTGACAGGCCGATCGGCTAGGTGACTGCTAACTTGGGTCTAGTTAAGGAAGTGCCAGGGAAGAGATTTTGGAAGGAAGTCGGTCGTGGACCTGTTGAAAGAAACCGTCCCGGCAATTGCCTGGTGGTGAAAATGGGAATCCACGATATCAATTTTCAGGACGGCCAATGTGGGATTCGAATCCACGCTCTCCCGATGCCAACGAGGTAGTGCGTTAGCACTCTCAGCCACCATGGCCGGCATAGGCCTAATAATAATAATAATAATAATAATAATAATAGTCTAATAATAATAATAAAGATGATGATGATAATAATAATGATAAGGGTTTTATAAATGTCTGTCTACCCCTTATTATTCCCGTTTTGCAACGGGGTTGGGGATGAGCTGCGATGGAATTCTTTGTGGGGACGGTTTTTACGGCCGGATGCCCTTCCTGACGCCAACCTCATAAGAGGAGTTAATGCGAGATGAAATGAATGATGGTGAATGAAACTGGGCAAGTATGTGGAAGGAAGCGGCCATGGCCTATCAGACGATACCGTCCCAGCATTTGCCTGTAGTTGAAAATGGGATACCACGGAAAACCATTTCAAGGACGGCTGACGGTGGGGCTCGAACCCACGCGTCTACCGAGTCAGCAGATGCTTGGCCCCATGACCTAACGCTGTGCTTTAGCCAGCGTAGCCACTGCTGTCGGTTTAAGGGTTTTATAAATAACGAATATAAATAAAATAAAAGCAGCCTTACAAATCCCATAAGGGTTATGGCCTCGTGCGTTGCAGGCACAGTCCCCAGTTTCCACTCATCAGGTGAGCAAGTACTGAGGAGGGGTTTACGTCGCTTTTAATCTCAGTGGCTTTTGAGACGCCGCGCGCGCCGCGCCGGGATATCGGATATCTTGACAAAGAACCACGTGACGTTTCATTCCCTCTCTCATTCTCTCTCTCTCTCTCTCTGAAGAAGAGGGAAAACTTAATTGAAATATATGAACCTGAAATGTTGGTACGAAATCCATAGGACCCGGACACAATTTGTAGTCTCACTGTCAATATAGTGGTGATGTATTCTGTGCATGACGAAATGGACTGATGTCTCCTTGCCACCTTCTGAACATAATTAAGACTCTGATTATAAAGGTCCTGGGTTCCCGGCTCTGCCAAGACATTTAATTCTTGTCTGGGGTTTGGAGCGGTGTACACTCAGCCTCGTGAGGCAAAACTGAGATGACGTGGATTCTATCCTCAACTGAGCCACCGCAGAAGTGTTTTTCCTTGGTTTCGGACTTCAACATTAGGGTCTATATGCCAAGGTGGTTCCTAACTGAAGACCATATTCACCTCTTTCCCAATGCTAGCCTCAAACAAGAAAGATAGAAAGAAAGACAGAAAGAAAGAATCATCTTCAACTTGCCTTTACTCGAAAATTAGTCGTAAAATAATAATAAAAAAGATACGAGCCTTACAGTAGTCGCATATGATGTGTAACATCTGACATGTTATCCTACTCGTATACTACACAGCTTGGACATTCTTAAAATGTTAATTTACACTCCATTTTCATACTGGTACTATGATGAATGTATAGATTGAATTGGAGATATGCTACTGTCACATTTGTGGCGCAGCGGTCAAGCTGTTAGTCTCTCACCAAGGTAGACCAGGTTTGATTCCCGGTCAATACATGTGAGATTTTCGAAATGAAATGCCATGTCCCGTGGTTCGCATTCCACGTAAAAGGGAGGTACCGTGGATCATGATCGTGAGATTAACGGACACGCAAAACTACAAGCTTCCTTCCTTCCTTTTACATTAATAATTTATAATAACAAAGTGACACACAACGTCGACAGTACTCTCAAATACTGTGAGCACATTCCTCAGTAACTATAACATTCATTATTCTCAAGGCTCTCATACAGTTCGTCGTAAACAATCAAAACATGACTTCCTACAATCATGAAATGACCTAGTCTCACATATGATGAAAATACAGCTTTTATTCCACTCACATAACAACATTCTGTTATTCATTTAATATTTGACTACTCACCCACAGCTTGACAATAATGCCGCTTACTTAAATGTCATTTGTCGTCTTTGTCCTACCCCATGTGATATTCAACCTTGAACGTGAAGCTTCATAAACTGCTCAATGACAAATGAAAGTCGGTGAAACATTTGCCACTGTGCTCGTCAAACCAGTGCCTGCTAAATGCTCTGCCTTCTGTATTGCCATAGCATTCTCGCGCTACAAAGCACACACTGCCTTGTTTCCAATACACACATTTTCAATTGTACATCCAGCTGGCAGTGCGTCTTCACTTCCGTCCGATCCACTTCCACCCGATTCACTTCCGTCCCATTTTTCTGGCAGTGCGTCTTCACTTCCGTCCGATCCACTTCCGTTCGATCCACTTCCGCCCGATTCACTTCCGTCCCCAATTTTCAAAATCACTCCCACAAAACTATCCAGCAACCGAGCGGAAAAATGTTACACATCAAAAATAAAAGTTTCCTAAACCAAGCATGCAAAGGTTCTAAAACGTTAGAAGCTCAACAGTGTTACAAATATTAAATCGAACGAAATCCACAGAGTGCATATCACTTAAAGCTATTTGACCCTGGGTCCTGAGGCCCTGCACGTATATTTTCGGGTGACATAAATTTGTGTTCTTATTCGTTAAAACGTGGACTTTGTCCCAAAGCTTGCTTGTTACTCGCAAACTGGTGTTTGGCTTACTTTCGATTTCCCTACCCTAATCCGTCCGTTCGTGAGACGTCATTCCGGGTTCGTCAATCTTCACACCATTAGCTAAACAACAACAGAAAACATAACCTATAATGCTACGCCTTCTAAAGAACACTGATACTGTTTCACTTCCTGTCGCTGGAATATAAATGACCACATTCATTATTATTTAGGCCAGAGTAATCAGGGATCCATGAATACTAAACCAAACAAAACCCCGTGACACTACAGCCCATGAAGGGCCTAGGCCTACCAAGCGACTGCTGCCCAGCCATTCGGCCTGCAGATTAAGTGGTGACGCATGGTCAGAGCGCCGGGTACACTCGGCCGTTTATTTTTAAATTTTTTTAGCGTATGGCTTTTAGTGCCGGGAGTGTCCGAGGACATGTTCGGCTCGCCAGTTTTGTAGCTGCTTCGAGACGGACACCCAATGGTTGAGCTACTGTAGTACCGTTGGGGAGGAAAGTTGGAATGGAAGGTCGAGGAGTTGGAAGGTAGCGGCTGTGGCCTATAGTTAGGGACCAACCCCGGCATTTGCTTGGACGGAAGATGGGAAACCACAGAAGACCATCTTCAAGGTTGCCGGCGGGGGGATTCGAACCTCCTCGCCTCCCGGATGTGAGCGACTGCTAGCAGTCATGCCGTAACGACCACGGCTAACTCACCCAGTACCCTCGGCCGTTAATCTGTCAGACAGCAACTCAATTGACCTCACGAAGCTGTGTGCACCCCGTTTCAGCTCTCGCGTAAGTTTCTAAAATCCCTGACGGAGCCGGGGGGCAGGCGCGCTACCCCAACACTACGGGGCCGACGTATGAATACTAAGCTTTATAGGCCTACTGTATCCCTGAATATGTTTGTCAGACTGTTCGCGACCAAACGCGACCTCTTTCTTTCCGATACCTTTCCTTGCAATTCCGCCCTAGCTCATTCAGTTATAAGGCAGTACAATAATGTATTCAAACAAAGAACACTTGAAATGTAAAATCAAACGAAAATTATGATTATATTTTTCTATGGCATCAACATTATTTTTATTGATTCATATTCATTTTAACCATGTTGTTCATTAAGTTTGTCCTGCTTCGGAAACATTAACGTATGAACCTCGTCGTGTAAACGAGAGGTGTTCTGCCACCTGACACGACCTGCACCAAACTTAGCACAGGATATCGGCGAACCTGAGTGGACACTGGTGACATGATACCGTCGTAGAACTGTGTAGTCACTGCGCAGCAGTCCCAGTTCCCTGCATCAGTCCTTTGCTGGCGGAAATAAATCAGACCCAGTTATATCCGACCGATGCAGACCTTTGGTTAACACCCAGAATAGACTAACCTATTGGCTTTCTGCGTGCACCACAGTAGACGGTCCACATTATTATTACTGTATACTGATCAAACACAAAAGTTCACCCGCGTGGTATAGTGACTAGTAATTTTATCTGTCATCGCAGAGGCCTGGATCCGATTCTTGGCTCCGCTAAGATATTTAATTCTGGTCTGAGGACTGGAACGGTGTTCATTCAGCCTCGTAAGGCTGAACTGACAAGAGGTAGGTTCGATTCTCATCTCAGCCATCCAAGAAGTGGTTTACCGTGGTTTCCACACCAGTTCTATTCCAGGCGAATGCTGGTATGGTACCTAAACTTAGGCCACGGTCGCCTCCTACCCAAATCCTAGTCTCGGTTACACAATAGTACAGCCATCACAATGTCACAAGTTATCAGAGAGATTCACACACCCAAGCATACGGGGCTATATGACCACAATGTCTCAGAGCCCCTAAATGAATCAACAACAATAAAACTTCACCTTAAAACTAACGCACAAGGCAGAGTTTAATGTTCGGATTCTATCATGTGTAGTCTGTTCTTTAGTTACTGTCCACTCCACGAACTCAATCATTCCAATTGCATTACCCTCTGTATCCGTCACTCTGCCTTTTAGTGAAGTCTTGTATACGATAATTGGTACATTTCAAGCCCATTGCCCACTGTGGCTATTTTATTCATTGGGTTGAGTGCGATAGCAATTCATTACAGGCTCAACAAGAGGGCAGTGTGTGGATAATCCAACGTCAGTGGTATGCAGTGCTGCTTCCATTAGGCCTATCTGCAGGACAATGATGTAAACTGACTGAAAACACTAACAAGCATATGCAGAGCATAGGTCCTATATTATTATTCCTGGTTTGCCCATGAACCGTGCTGGTCTTCAACAGAAGCTCATCACTACTGGAGCATGGGTTGGCGACCACGGGACCTCAACTTGTAGCGGGCTCCTATCTTTCATCTTTTCTATCTACCTCCCTTGGTCAATTATTGTTCTCTTCCGACCCCGATGGTATTAGAGGATCTGAGGTATAGGGTGTCTCCCATTTTCCTGCCTTAATTGGCACTTGTCGTTTATATCCTGACAATCTCATTCATTGAGGGGCGTTATTGGTAACTCCCGCGTACTGACAAACGCCATAAAGAAGGCAGGGTGTACACCTCTCAAGGGCTCACAATTGGTGAGCTCAGGAGTTGGTCACCCCGAGGGATTTATTTCCCCCCATTGACTTTGGGCAGGCCCTCTCATTTATTCCTTGCTTCTCTGCCTTTCGTGGCTCTCTTTCCTTCTAAGTCCTTCAATCCTCATCTTCGAAGCTTGAGGGCACTTCTTTTCCTTATCTCTAATTTCCCTTACTTCTCTTTTCTCGTTTTCGTCTTCTTCTGTTGTTATTGTTTCATTTGAGGGGCTGGGATATCGTAGTCATGTAGCCTCGTGTACTTGGGTGTGTACAAGAAATTGTCTGATAATCTGAGTTATTCTGGTGTCAGTAGTAGTGTGTATTTGTGATTCAGGATATGAGGCAACCGTGGCCTTAAGTTATAGCTTTCATAACCGTTAATCTCGCAATCATGAGCCACAGGATCCCTATTTTTAAGTGGTATCCGAACTACAAGACATGACATTTAATTTTGAAAATCTCACATGCATTGATCGGGAATCGAACCCAGTCCACCCAGCCCTGCTTTACCACTGTACCATCAAGCCGCCAAGTTAGGAACCATCCCGGCATTTGCCTGGAGGGATTATGGTAAACCATACACAGGATGGCCACTGTCTACACCGGGATTCTAATTCGAACTGACGATCTCCGAACTTGTTGCAGGTCACAATCGCTCATGGCTACGCAGCTGGGTTATATTTGATTGTTGTTAAACGTCAGCTTTGAAATTTTAGGGCCTATGCGTTACAGAAGGAGCACAGAAAAGATAATAATTGCGTGGTCAAATATCCAAAGAAAGGAGGAATCTTGAAAACAATTCATGTGACTTCATACAGTATAAACCTCCTGAATACAACAAAGGAGAGCAGTGATTGCCAGGTGCGTACAGGGAAATATGTTGTCGTATTTCATTGAAACCTATTTCTTTTGCATTAGCATTTATATTTTTCTCATCGAAACTTGGTTATGTCAGTGATGAGACGGCTCAAAGTTTGGACCAAGATATTAATTAAAGTGTTGGAGAAACTTAACCAGGATTTATGAAGTCAGTCTATTATGTGGACTATTGCTGGTTGCTCTGTTGTGAAAAGTTTGAGAAGGTGCATTTCTAACTTCCAATTCTGTTTATTGCAATTACAGTATATTGTACAGTATTTGTGGTTATTGCCGGAAGTGCCATAATTCATCACATGTATGCAAAGTCCACCTTTGTCAAAAAATAATTACTCTCGTTGCGTAGTGGCTAACACTCTTGGCTTTCACCACGGAGCTTCAGGCTCGGGTTCCCAGCTCTGCCAAGAAATTCAATTCTGCTCTGAGAGTTGGAACGGGATGAGGCAAAACTGAGAAGAGGCGGGTTCGATTCCCACCTCAACCATCCTGGAACTGGTTTTCCATTATTTCCCACTTCTACTCCAGGCGAATGCCGGGATGGTTCCTAAATTAAGGCCACTTCCGCCTCCTTTCCAATCCTCATATGAATTACAAATACACACACTAATACAGCCATCACAATCAGACAGATTTCACACTCACCCAAGTACATGACCACGATATCGCAAAGCCCCTCAATTAATCAACAACAACAACAACAACAACAACAACAACAACAACTTAAAATGTACGTGTGAATAAAAGGGTTGTATGGAACTGCGCCCAAGCTTCACTAATGACCCTGGTCATTAGCATCAAACTTCGAAAAGTGGCAGTGGAACTGCGCCCATTGAGAGTGGTCAGGTAGGTTCCCTGCCTCCACCCCTCTACCGAATTATGTTGTGTCGAGTGGTGTGAATTTGAAGTGACTCATTTCAAATCGGTTGTGTCTTGATTGCGAACAAGTCAAAAACCGTCCAGATTGCGAACAACTAAATATACCCTGTCCAGATTGCGGAGAAGAGATTAGTGTTGGCCTGGGATACATAAAACAAGTACAGTTTTCAAAACAGACTAATATTTAATTTTTGTTCTAGCAATATTAGCATTAACTGGTACATAGGGATGTTTTCGACAACCTAATCATTTTTAAAAAATAGTTTTGTTATTGCAAATGTTTAATAATCTAGTTTGAGTTAATCATACCATTTAGAAGATTATTATATTTTTTATTGTATAACAAAACTAGAGGGGTAGTTATTTATGGTGGTTTAGAGAGAGTTGTATTATTATTATTATTATTAGTGTAGCCTCCGTGGCTTAGGCAGCAGCGCGCCGGCCTCTCACCGCTGGGTTCCGTGCTTCAAATCCTTGTCACTCCATGTGAGATTTGTGCTGGGCAAAGCGGAGGCGGGACAGGTTTTTCTCCGGGTACTCCGGTTTTCTCTGTCATCTTTTATTCCAGCAACACTCTCCAGTATCATTTCATTTCATCTGTCATTCATTAATCATTGTCCCAGAGGAGTGCGACAGGCTTCGGAAGCCGGCACAATGCCTATCCTCGCCACTAGATGGGGGCTTCTATCATTCCAACCCTGACCCGGTCCAATGACTGGAAAAAGGCTGTGGATTTTCGTTATTATTATTATTATTATTATTATTACTAATCATTAATATTATTATTATCATTATTATTATTCGCCTCTGTGGTGTAGTGGTTAGTGTGATTAGCTGCCACCCCCGGAGACCCATAGTACAGCTGCTTATCGGGACGGGGGACTACCTCTTATTCTCAGCAGTGCAGAAGCTAGTGGTGGAAGACAGTCCGTCACTTCCCCTTAAACCGACCTTGGGCTAACAGCCGACTTGACTATGGGCGCAGTTCAATCGGCCTAATTAAAAGGATCTGGAAATACCACTGATTATGGGCGCAGTTCCATATCTCCCGAATAAAATTGGACTATTACCGCTAAATGCTGTCATTCCAAAATACTGTTCGGAACGATTCAGAATATCGTCTCGAGAGAATACACGCACCTGTATAAATCACTGTTTGATTCTTACTGCACTCAAACAGGGGCGTCACCCCGGCTTGGGTGTGCACGAGACCCAGCAGAATGACGCTTTGTCCCCCTGTTTATTTATGAATGAGAATTTTCAGAATAACTTATTGAAATTGTTTTAAAGAGTGTGAGTATAACACGACTGTTAAATATCCGTTGCATTAACTCATAGAATGGTAACTTCGAGCCTTATAACTCTTCATTGTTTCAAGGCTAAACCACTCCTCTAAGAGGCTGTCTACAATGAATGGGCCGAAAGCTAGTTTCAGCAGTGCGATTGGTCGGAGAAGAATGCACTGTTCTGCTTTTAGTATCGCTTCTGTATTCATGCATGTATTTCTCTTGTACTGCTTGATGTGAATAGCCTATCGCACTGGACTAATTTGAGGCCACTGTATCGATCGGGCACATGAAGTCACCAATTAAACAGTACCGTATTTTGTTTGCAGCCGGAACCAAGCCAACGGGACATCACGTGGCATGCCAATAACGTGGATACAGCCACTTTGTGCAAACCCTATTTGCATTACGGTGACTGATCAAAGCCAGTTTGCTTAGTCTATTCCTTACACTGTATTGGATTACAATGGTTAGCTATGGTTGCAAACAGATTTGCACGAGTATATTTGTGCTGTATTCTACAACAAAGTTCACACAGGCGTATTACTTAGTTTTTCTTGACAGTTTGCGCTGTCAATTCAGAGAATCCTCCTTTGTAATGCTTTGCGTTTGTATTGCCTAACTCTAGAACAGTCTGTAAAGCCTGGAGGCTCCTCCTACCATTCGCATCGATGTTTTGGCTTAGGAATGCCATATTTATTCTGGAACTTTTAAACAGTCATCTAGCGCAATGTACTAGTGTGTGTGTGTGTGTGTCTGTGTGTGTAAAATTTTGTCTGATAACCAGTGTTATTGTGATGGCTGTATTAGTGTGTGCAATTGTAATTCAGGAGAGGAAAAACAAAAGTTTGGTGCTTTTCAGTCGGTCAACACGAATGTACCCAAAAGAGTTGGGTTAGGCCTATACCCTAATCCTGGAAAAAATTACATGAGATTAATAAATGAATAAATAAATTATATTTATTAATCTCATGTTTTTTTCTTCAGGATTAGGGTATAACCCAACTCTTTAGGGTACATTCGTGTTGACCGACTGAAAAGCACCAAACTTTTGTTTACTAAGGCAACACTGAAAAATGGCTTCAAACCCCATAATATTCCGGTGAGGATTGAGAAGGAGGCGGCCGTGGCTTTAAGTTAGGAACCATCCCGGTATTTGCCTTGAGTAGAAGTGGGAAACCACGGAAAATCACTTCTAGGATGGCTGAGGTGGGAATCGAAACCACGTCTTCTGAGTTTTGCTGTTGATTGAATTAGGATTAGGAGATGTTTTAAACCCTCCTTAACCACAGAAATAAATGTATCTATTGGTAGAGGAATCTAGCTCTTATTACAGGGCACTTGGTGATATTTCTTAATTAATTAATTAATTTAATACGTTTTCATAATAATGGATTGTAAAATATAGGGATTTTAAAATCTGTCGCACCCCACCTACCTGAGAGCACAGGGAGGATCATGACGGCTGGCTGGATACCACACAACTGAGCCACTCAACACTCACTCTCACTGCAGTTGAGGAGTGCGATTTGGGTCAGCCGAGCACCACTGTCACTTCACTGTTACTTTTCTTCCTCGACTGCTGGCAAAAGGTTACGACAACACGTTCTCACGAGGCACATGAGCTCTGTCTTGTCTACATAACCGTAGTGTTACCCTGGGCCATTTTGGAGACGATTCAGTCTGTCGTCCTGAAATTCTTTTCCGTGGTTTCCTACTTCCAATGCCGGTACGATATATTATAATAGGGCCACGGCCACTTCCTTCCGCCTCCATGACCGAGTTCATTAATTCATTCCCTATCGTTTCATTAGTGACAGATGACTGTGTTGTTCCGCCCCTTACAAGCAACAATCACCACCACAGCCATCATAATGTAACCCTCCATGACAAATAGAGCTGCGACAATTGACTCTTAACGGCTAGCGTTATTTACCTCCATCCCCGAGCTACCGGATTCCATTTCGGGCCCTGCCAAGAACTTCACTGTAATCCTGGTCTGAAGGCCGAAACGGAGTACACCATACCTTGTGAGGATAAGTGAGAAGAGGTGGGTTCGATTCCAGGCTCTACCAAGAACTTCACTGTAATCCTGGTCTGAAGGCCGAAACGGAGCACACCATACCTTGTGAGGATAAGTGAGAAGAGGTGGGTTCGATTCCAGGCTCTGCCAAGAACTTCACTGTAATCCTGGTCTGAAGGCCGAAACGGAGCACACCATACCTTGTGAGGATAAGTGAGAAGAGGTGGGTTCGATTCCAGGCTCTACCAAGAACTTCACTGTAATCCTGGTCTGAAGGCCGAAACGGAGCACACCATACCTTGTGAGGATAAGTGAGAAGAGGTGGGTTCGATTCCAGGCTCTACCAAGAACTTCACTGTAATCCTGGTCTGAAGGCCGAAACGGAGTACACCATACCTTGTGAGGATAAGTGAGAAGAGGTGGGTTTGATTCCAGGCTCTACCAAGAACTTCACTGTAATCCTGGTCCGAGGGCCGAAACAGAGCACACCATACCTTGTAAGGATAAGTGAGAAGAGGTGGGTTCGATTCCAGGCTCTACCAAGAACTTCACTGTAATCCTGGTCTGAAGGCCGAAACGGAGCACACCATACCTTGTGAGGATAAGTGAGAAGAGGTGGGTTCGATTCCAGGCTCTACCAAGAACTTCACTGTAATCCTGGTCTGAAGGCCGAAATGGAGCACACCATACCTTGTGAGGATAAGTGAGAAGAGGTGGGTTCGATTCCAGGCTCTACCAAGAACTTCACTGTAATCCTGGTCCGAGGTCCGAAACAGAGCACACCATACCTTGTGAGGATAAGTGAGAAGAGGTGGGTTCGATTCCAGGCTCTACCAAGAACTTCCTGTAATCCTGGTCCGAGGGCCGAAACAGAGCACACCATACCTTGTGAGGATAAGTGAGAAGAGGTGGGTTCGATTCCAGGCTCTACCAAGAACTTCACTGTAATCCTGGTCCGAGGGCCGAAACAGAGCACACCATACGTTGTGAGGATAAGTGAGAAGAGGTGGGTTCGATTCCAGGCTCTACCAAGAACTTCACTGTAATCCTGGTCCGAGGGCCGAAACAGAGCACACCATACGTTGTGAGGATAAGTGAGAAGAGGTGGGTTCGATTCCAGGCTCTACCAAGAACTTCACTGTAATCCTGGTCCGAGGGCCGAAACAGAGCACACCATACCTTGTGAGGATAAGTGAGAAGAGGTGGGTTCGATTCCAGGCTCTACCAAGAACTTCACTGTAATCCTGGTCCGAGGGCCGAAACAGAGCACACCATACGTTGTGAGGATAAGAGAGAAGAGGTGGGTTCGATTCCAGGCTCTACCAAGAACTTCACTGTAATCCTGGTCCGAGGGCCGAAACAGAGCACACCATACCTTGTGAGGATAAGTGAGAAGAGGTGGGTTCGATTCCAGGCTCTACCAAGAACTTCACTGTAATCCTGGTCCGAGGGCCGAAACAGAGCACACCATACGTTGTGAGGATAAGTGAGAAGAGGTGGGTTCGATTCCAGGCTCTACCAAGAACTTCACTGTAATCTTGGTCTGAAGGCCGAAACGGAGTACACCATACCTTGTGAGGATAAGTGAGAAGAGGTGGGTTCGATTCCAGGCTCTACCAAGAACTTCACTGTAATCCTGGTCCGAGGGCCGAAACAGAGCACACCATACCTTGTAAGGATAAGTGAGAAGAGGTGGGTTCGATTCCAGGCTCTACCAAGAACTTCACTGTAATCCTGGTCTGAAGGCCGAAACGGAGCACACCATACCTTGTGAGGATAAGTGAGAAGAGGTGGGTTCGATTCCAGGCTCTACCAAGAACTTCACTGTAATCCTGGTCTGAAGGCCGAAACGGAGCACACCATACCTTGTGAGGATAAGTGAGAAGAGGTGGGTTCGATTCCAGGCTCTACCAAGAACTTCACTGTAATCCTGGTCCGAGGTCCGAAACAGAGCACACCATACCTTGTGAGGATAAGTGAGAAGAGGTGGGTTCGATTCCAGGCTCTACCAAGAACCTCACTGTAATCCTGGTCCGAGGGCCGAAACAGAGCACACCATACCTTGTGAGGATAAGTGAGAAGAGGTGGGTTCGATTCCAGGCTCTACCAAGAACTTCACTGTAATCCTGGTCCGAGGGCCGAAACAGAGCACACCATACCTTGTGAGGATAAGTGAGAAGAGGTGGGTTCGATTCCAGGCTCTACCAAGAACTTCACTGTAATCCTGGTCCGAGGGCCGAAACAGAGCACACCATACCTTGTGAGGATAAGTGAGAAGAGGTGGGTTCGATTCCAGGCTCTACCAAGAACTTCACTGTAATCCTGGTCTGAAGGCCGAAACGGAGCACACCATACCTTGTGAGGATAAGTGAGAAGAGGTGGGTTCGATTCCAGGCTCTACCAAGAACTTCACTGTAATCCTGGTCCGAGGGCCGAAACAGAGCACACCATACGTTGTGAGGATAAGTGAGAAGAGGTGGGTTCGATTCCAGGCTCTACCAAGAACTTCACTGTAATCCTGGTCCGAGGGCCGAAACAGAGCACACCATACCTTGTGAGGATAAGTGAGAAGAGGTGGGTTCGATTCCAGGCTCTACCAAGAACTTCACTGTAATCCTGGTCCGAGGTCCGAAACAGAGCACACCATACCTTGTGAGGATAAGTGAGAAGAGGTGGGTTCGATTCCAGGCTCTACCAAGAACTTCACTGTAATCCTGGTCCGAGGGCCGAAACAGAGCACACCATACCTTGTGAGGATAAGTGAGAAGAGGTGGGTTCGATTCCAGGCTCTACCAAGAACTTCACTGTAATCCTGGTCCGAGGTCCGAAACAGAGCACACCATACGTTGTGAGGACAAGTGAGAAGAGGTGGGTTCGATTCCAGGCTCTACCAAGAACTTCACTGTAATCCTGGTCCGAGGGCCGAAACAGAGCACACCATACCTTGTGAGGATAAGTGAGAAGAGGTGGGTTCGATTCCAGGCTCTACCAAGAACTTCACTGTAATCCTGGTCTGAAGGCCGAAACGGAGCACACCATACCTTGTGAGGATAAGTGAGAAGAGGTGGGTTCGATTCCAGGCTCTACCAAGAACTTCACTGTAATCCTGGTCCGAGGGCCGAAACAGAGCACACCATACGTTGTGAGGATAAGTGAGAAGAGGTGGGTTCGATTCCAGGCTCTACCAAGAACTTCACTGTAATCCTGGTCCGAGGGCCGAAACAGAGCACACCATACCTTGTGAGGATAAGTGAGAAGAGGTGGGTTCGATTCCAGGCTCTACCAAGAACTTCACTGTAATCCTGGTCCGAGGTCCGAAACAGAGCACACCATACCTTGTGAGGATAAGTGAGAAGAGGTGGGTTCGATTCCAGGCTCTACCAAGAACTTCACTGTAATCCTGGTCCGAGGGCCGAAACAGAGCACACCATACCTTGTGAGGATAAGTGAGAAGAGGTGGGTTCGATTCCAGGCTCTACCAAGAACTTCACTGTAATCCTGGTCCGAGGTCCGAAACAGAGCACACCATACGTTGTGAGGACAAGTGAGAAGAGGTGGGTTCGATTCCAGGCTCTACCAAGAACTTCACTGTAATCCTGGTCCGAGGGCCGAAACAGAGCACACCATACCTTGTGAGGATAAGTGAGAAGAGGTGGGTTCGATTCCAGGCTCTACCAAGAACTTCACTGTAATCCTGGTCTGAAGGCCGAAACAGAGCACACCATACGTTGTGAGGATAAGTGAGAAGAGGTGGGTTCGATTCCAGGCTCTACCAAGAACTTCACTGTAATCCTGGTCTGAAGGCCGAAACAGAGCACACCATACGTTGTGAGGATAAGTGAGAAGAGGTGGGTTCGATTCCAGGCTCTACCAAGAACTTCACTGTAATCCTGGTCTGAAGGCCGAAACAGAGCACACCATACCTTGTGAGGATAAGTGAGAAGAGGTGGGTTCGATTCCAGGCTCTACCAAGAACTTCACTGTAATCCTGGTCTGAAGGCCGAAACAGAGCACACCATACCTTGTGAGGATAAGTGAGAAGAGGTGGGTTCGATTCCAGGCTCTACCAAGAACTTCACTGTAATCCTGGTCTGAAGGCCGAAACAGAGCACACCATACCTTGTGAGGATAAGTGAGAAGAGGTGGGTTCGATTCCAGGCTCTACCAAGAACTTCACTGTAATCCTGGTCTGAAGGCCGAAACAGAGCACACCATACGTTGTGAGGACAGGGGCGTATTTTTGTCACATATATTGTTTGTTTATGAATTAAAACATTAAAAACTAATATACTCGTACTTATCATGTACTATTGTTACTAAGCGACGTATGGCAACGTTGCAAAGCAAGGCGACGGTAGAGCGATGTAACCAGTGTGACAATCAGTTTGCTCTGATCTTATGTGTAACAACATAACCTCTTATTACTCTCCAGTGCCTTCGCTCTTATGAGTGTACCAAGAACAGAAACAAGTGCCCTTGAAGCGTTAGCCAAAAGTTTTTTCCCTAACTTTTATACCCTTATCAAACTTTTGGCAAATTTCCCTCTCTCTGTAGCTACTGGTACTGCCGAACGGAGTTTGAGTTGGTTGAAAACCTACTTAAGAAATTCTACTTCTGAAAACATACTCAACGGTCTAGTATTGTTATCTATTCACAGATACATACATCTCATAGACGATGAAGTTATAACCCGATTTCGTAATGCTTCAAGAAACCTTGACTTTATATTATAGTGTAAGTTGTAAATCAAAACAGTAATGTTATTTTTTTCCATGTAAATACTATCAAGTGAGCCAAGATGATTGTATTAATAAGAAGTATCATAAAATGTTCTTAGTTGTGTACGACATTAACCAAACTGAAAACATCACAACAAATTGGTAGAAAAAGTGATGCCGGATAGCCTTAAAATTCGTCATTTTGCACCAAATTATACAAAAGTTTCCAGAGGAGAACCCCGGACCCCCTATTCTTTGGGGCCTATACCATGCCCCCTAACCCTCGGTTGGGCACCCCCCGAAATAAAACTCTATATACGCCCCTGTGTGAGGATAAGTGAGAAGAAGCGGGTTCGATTTCCACCTCAGTCATCCTAGAATTGGTTTTTCATATCTATTTCAGTCTAATGCCGGTTTATTACCTAACTTAAAGCCACGGCCACCTCCTTCTAATCTGACTCTAATTATAAGTAAAGACACTTGAACTGACACCACAATAACACAGATTATCTTATCAGCCAGATTCTACATACACCAAGTACAAGATGTGTAAAGCCCCCTAAAAGAAAACAACAATATTGTTAGGCAGATAGCAAAGAGCTTTGGCCGCATATACTCGACGAGACAATCTTCTATTGATTACTCCAGCTTCCGGCCATCTGCGTTTGATATGCATGCGTGCCCATTTGTCCTTGTATTTGTGACAGCTAGTGAAGGTGAAGATATGCTTTGTATAAGTTTAAAAAGCGTTAAATCCAGTCTTTAATAATTGTTTCTCTCCTTGCTAATGTTTGTGTGCTAAAGTGATCTGCTAGAGCCGTCACCCATACATGCCCAATATGGCGTTCAACACACGTCACAATAATGGAAGAGAGTTTAAAAGTTGTCTGATAGCCTGTGTTATTGTGGTGCTTGTAGTAGTGCAATTCAGGCAGGTTTGGAAAGGAGGAGGCGACCGTGGCCTTGAGTTAGGAACCATCCTGGAGTAAAAGTGGGAAACCTAGGATGAAATCAAACTCACCTCTTCTCAGTTTTGCCTGACGAGGCTCATGTTCCAGCCCTCAGACCACAAATACCTTGGCAAAGCTGGGAATTGAACCCACGACCACCTTCCTCCCAATTCTATCTTCATATACAAACACACACACTAGCACAGATACTACAATAACGCAGGTTATAGGTACCGCGGTGTCCAAGGCCGTATATGAAATAGCAGTAACAAGTGTTTTACAATGCCACTGTTGCCAGATTGTTGGCTAGGCTGAATTCCGATAAATTCAACGTGCGACTGTGTGACCATTGTTGTTGTTGCTTTATTTAGGGACTTGGCCACATTTTAGGCATTTAGTCCTGAGTACTTGGTTGTGTGGGCCCTGTCTGATAACCTGTGTCATTGTGTGGCTGTAGTAGTACAGTATGTACATGTTTAATTGATACCAGGCTTTTGAAGAAAGCAGTCGTGGGCTAAGTTTGGAACCATTTCAAATCCAGGCAATAAATTTCTCATCCTAAGTGGGCGTTTCAACTTTTCCTCATATTCCCGTCATGTAAATGCTGCGATAGCACCATATTCAAGGGAACGTAAAGTGCTGCAGAATATAGGCTATATGGTGCAATACTGTATGTGAAAATGGCATGTGGAGAATATGGACAAATGCAGAACTGTATAAACCTATCGATCACTACTGATATGGAGGCAAGGAGGTTGCGGTGGTTGGGATTTGTAGAGAGAATGGATGACCAGACAGTACCAAAGAAGATGCTAGGTATACAACCAGAGGGCAGTCGGTCAGTTGGACGACCAAGTTTAAGGTGGCGGGATGACGTAGAGGGGTCTTGAGAAGATCAGGAGTGCGGAATTGGAGAAGGCTGGCGAAATCGAGAGACGACTGGAGGAGACAGGTGGTCGACAAGGCCCAGGCCCTACATGGGCTGTAGCGCCGGATAAGTAAGTAAGTAAGTCTCGGATCACCTAACCCAATTCAATAAAAATAATTTCAGATAAACACAAACATTTAGCCTATAGATATCAGACGAATTCCACTAACTTCGATATGTTAAGTTTTGAAGTCATTTTTAGCCTATTTTCATTTATGAAAAAAAAAAAAAAAAGGCTTATGAGATCACCTTTTGTCCGTTTATGTGTTTGTGTGTGTGTGTGTCCCAATAAAATCTAAACGGCTGGAGCGCATTCAATGAAGCTCGGTAAGGACATAGTACTATATTGTTCGACCCCGACCGTGTCCATTAAATTTTATTACGTCTAACCAATCCAACATGGCGGCTGTGCGAAATATTTCACTGGCATTCTATATCTCCGAAACTACTACTGATATCACCCTGACATTTTGTACAGTGATAAAGGGTACTACTAGAAGTTCACCTACTGTATGTGCCTTTCAGAAACCTGTTAAGTACAAAACGAACATGGCGGCAAGCGAAGTTGAAACATTTAAATAGACGTTTCTCGCGATTTAACCATCCGGGCGCAGTGACACTTGGTAGACTACAGCAAATGTTCATACACATTGCAATGCACCGAAATCTAATTTAATTCATTTTTTACATAACCTCAAAATGGCGGCTGTGTGAAATTTTCAAATTAAGTTTTTGTTTCTAGAGTCCTAATCATGCGATCGAAGTCAACGTTTGAATAATGAACCTACGTAATAATCGTCATCTTATAGTACATAACTGTATGGCCTAAGTATATAAAAATCCAACATGGCGGCTTTGCTCGAAGCCAAAGACTCTTGACATGTTAGATGATCAAGAAACAATCAGAACGCTAGAAAGTTACAAGTCATGAGGGAGCTGGAGCGCGCGGTGAAAGGAGGGAGCTGGCTGGATGACGTCACGCTTGCCGTGTCGTTGCCGTCTCGTAACTCCAGAGCTCAGTACACATGCACCAAGCGGTACTATGACGTCACACACCTCAGTGCATTGTCGATACATTTCGTGACCTCGCCGTAACGTAACGACGAAGTCGACTAGATCATTTAAAATGATAAAAAGCTCTTAGCAGTGGACTCAAAAGGAAAAAGCACCCCGGAAAAAAGTCAGTTTTAAACACATGGCATATTAAAAAAAACATTTTAATGGCAATATCTGCCATGAATGACTACATCAGGCAACCCTGAGACGGGAGGAGGTCCATGGGGGAGGGGCACCGGGCGACACCAACACTAGTGACGCCAATGGAATTTGTATTGTCTTATTGTAATTTAAACCATACCAGTAGTAGCATAGCATTACTGAGAAATAATCGGGTGAGTTAGCCGAGGTCGTTGCGGCATGACTGTTGGCAGTCGCTCACATCCGGGAGGCGAGGAGGTTCGAATCCCCCCGCCGGCAACCTTGAAGATGGTCTTCTGTGGTTTCCCATCTTCCTTCCAGGCAAATGCCGGGGTTGGTCCCTAACTATAGGCCACAGCCGCTACCTTCCAACTCCTCGACCCTCCCATCCAACATTCCTCCCCAACGGTACTTGTAGCTCACCCATTGGGTGTCCGTCTCGAAGCAGCTACAAAAAAACTGGCGAGCCGAACATGTCCTCGGACACTCCCGGCACTAAAAGCCATACGCTAAAAAAAAAACTGAGAAATAATCACCGCGAATAGTCAGTAATTACGAGAGATATGTCAATTAGTTTTCATTAGCGATAAGGTCAGTTGTACCTCTCGGGTAATATAAGTGCTCTACTTTCAACAGTTCCGTCATAAAAGAGGGTCCAGATGCTGGTGAAACCCCACCCATCACTCTGTCAAAACGTTTCTTGCGTAATTCTCGGCATTTTAATGCAAGCCTTTCAAAATACCATCCAGCTCTGCACTTTCAATGGAATATTTCACGCTTTCAATAACATAAATGCAAGTTTATTCTAGCCGTGGAACTGAGATGAGATTACGTCATTGTTAATGGTTTCTCATGCTGTCCCTATTAAAGCTTTGATCGTTACTAAATGAGGACTTTACTGCCTTACCCAGTTCCAACTATTCTCAGGACTGAAGTGGTCAGTCTCCAGCAAGCAGTACAGGGGGGCCTTAACAAACACCGTGTCGCTCTTTTACCACTATCACCATACTATTCCTTTACATTTTCCTTTTGCTGTTGTTACTTCATTTTAGGGATATCATGGGCATCGTTTCCATCTTCTTGGGTGTGTGTGGAACCTGTCTGGTAACCTGTATTACTGTAATGTCTGGACCAGTTTGTACACTCGTACACGGGGTCAGGATCACGAAAGAGGTGGGTCTGGCATTTACGTATGTGAGTTAAGTCATCAATCTAATGGCTGGATGGAACCTAAAAAGAGCACTGCCGTTAGTTAGTTAGTTATTAGAGTTTTAAAGGGTTGAACAGCGAGGTCATCTGCCCCTAAAACTGCCATTGATTGTGTGGGGAAGCTCAAAATCCCAAGCACTCCACGGCGTAGCCATGTGCGTTGAATTGCTCACCACGACCGTGACGAGGAACTAAAGCAAGTCCGGAGATCGTAGGTTCTAATCCCAGTGCTGACAGCGGCTATCGTGAGTGTGGTTTCCCCCGGGGTTTTCCACACTCTCTCCATGCAAATGCCGGGATAGTACCTTAGTTCAAGTCCCGAATCATCTATCCCACCCCCGACCCTAATAATTACAGTTCCACACACTACTACAGTCATCACAGAAACACAGGTTATCCGACAAATTAAGCACACACCCAAGTACACGGGACTGATGATCAAAGATGCCCCAAGCCCCTAATATGAATTAACAAAACGAAAATTCCAAGGCAGTGATACAATGGGGCATACAAGATCTGAGGTGGTTAGTTAGGTACTAATCAACTGGGCTAGATGACTGCTTATCAGCAGCACCTATAAGTGTTCACACGTAGGCTAGTTTACTAATCTTCATGCCATTAGATTTGACTTCATTGTTGTTCCAATGTGCCTCCCGTCCGTGTTTATTCGAGATGTGAGGGCAGTTCGCTTAGTCCAGCTCCCGCAACCGCAACCAGTTATACTCGCCGCCACAAGAAAGGAGTGCCAGTTATCCATTGTCTTGTGGTTCTCAGTTTGATTCTAAATGGTAGAAGCAATACACATATACATGGACATATTGGCAACATAACTAGGATATCAACAAGAATGGATAGCACTGTTCCTTATTCATTCTTTCATTTAGCCTACTTCATTTGCAAATTGTACACTAATTACAGGAAATTACCAACAATAATATGAAACACACTTAATGAACACACGTCGCGATTTGGGAATTACATCGGGGCATTTAACAAAATGTCAGTCTTCCCTTAAACACATCAATATGTTCGCGGAAAGGCTCGAGACTGTGGCAGGTAATGAGTTCCAATTATCAATACCACGATTAATGAAAGAACATTTTCCATAATTTGTACGCTGCGGTTGGCCCCTAACTTTATATGGATGATCTGCACTGCTCAAGGTGGGATTCCCCATACATTTGTTTAGTTCTTCCCATGCTGGTCGATTAGTATAAGGGTTAAACATAGCGCACAGTCTGGATTTCGTCCTTCTATCTTCCAGAGATTCCCACCCTAGTATTTCTATCATTCGAGTTACGCTACTTCTAGGTTTAAAATCCTTGAGCACCAACCTAGCAGTCCTGCCTTTATACCATCTCCAGCTCATTGATGAGCCCTATGAAAATCCACAGCCTGCTTCCAGTCTCCGACCGGGTCAGGAATGGAATGAATGAAGCCCCCATCTAGCGGCGAGGATATGAACTGTGCCGGCTGCCGAGGCCTGACGCACTCCTGTGGGGCAATGATTAAATGAATGACAGATGAAATGAAATGATAGTGGAGAGTGTTGCTGGAATGAAATTTTGACAGGGAAAACCGGAGTACCCGGAGAAAAACCTGTCTGCCTCCGTTTTGTCCAGCACAGATCTCACATGGAGTGACCGGGATTTGAACCACGAACCCAGTGGTGAGAGGCCGGCGTGCTGCCGCCTAAGCCACGGAGGCTTACATGAGCCCTATGCTGTTGTTAATTCATTTTAGAGGCTTGGGATATCTTGGTAATTAGCTTCGTGTGTTGGATTTGTCTGACCATCTGTGTTTTTGAGGTGACTGCATTAATGTATCACCGCGGTGTTGGGGGTAACGAGCCTGTCTCTCATTCGGAGGATCCGGGAATGATTGCCGGCTCCGTCAGGGATTTTAGAAACTGATGTGAGGTCTGGAACGGGGTGCGCTCAGCCTCGTGAGGACAATTCATCAGCTGTCTGATAGCGAGGCAGTACCCTGGTTAGAAATAAAACAAGATTAACGGCCGAGGACACTCGATGCTCTGATCACACGTCACCCCACAGTCTGCAGGCAAATGGTTGGACAGGGGACGCATCGTGGGCCAAGGCCCTCCACGGGCTGTGGTGCCGCGGGGGCTATTAAGATATGCAACTGTAACTTTTAGGGTGTAGGATTGATGTAGTTGTCCTGGGATATGAAATAACATACCATCCCAGCATTTGCCTGGAGGGAGAACCGGAGGAAACCTCACTTAGTATGGCCGCTGTAATTATCGGTGCTCGCCTGTGCACTCATAGTGGTCTAGGAGTGATCCAACTTGAGATCGGAGGGACCACAGGCGCGGGCAGGACCCAGAGAACCTTCTCCACCACGACCTGACCTCTTTGCAGCTCGGCGCGTGTGGCGCAGTGGTCAAGCTGTCGGCCTCTCACCAAGGCGGACTGGGTTCAACTCCCGGGCATTGTAAGTTTTTCAAAGTGAAATGCCATGTCCTGTGGTTCGGATTCCACGCAAAAAGGAGGTCCCGTGGCTCATGATTGCGAGATTAACGGTCACGTAAAACTACAAACTTACTTCCTTCCTTCTTCTGCCGTCTGCCTGCTTGTGGTCCCGTCTGAACCGTAACAGGATCAAGACCGTCCAATGCCAAATCCGGATCCCTGCTTGCAATTAGTAAACAGAAGCAAGAATAAAATACGGAATTCTACCCTAATGAGAATCGAACACTTGGAGTGGCAGTACTCACGCCTTAAAACGCTCAGCCAATTTCTTTGCGGACGGAAGCTCGAAGTTTGCAGTCACTTCATGACAACATTACACCACCACAGGACACTATGAAGTGAATGCATTATGACTAATGTGGCCACTGGCAGATTTATTGTCCACGACCAAGAGAAATAGGCCTACGTAACTTGTTATTTCCTTTGACCGCGTAAGAACAACAAAATATTTGCTGGCTGCGTGTCTCAGCAGTAACGTTCTCACCTGCTTTGTCCAAGGTTGCAGGATCGAATCCTTGCGCAGCCAGCTGGCATTTGAGGGTGCGCAAATGCAAGGGAGCCGTGTCAGTGGATTTTTCTGGCACGTTAAAGATCCCCTCGGGGGATTCCGGCACACCGGCGTCTCTAAAAGCCGCAATAGTTAAAAGGGACGTAAAATCAATAACATTATTATTATTATTATTATTAATATTATTAGAACGAAATGGAATAATCCTCAGCAAGACCGTGTCTTATTCTCGAATAACACCAGATAGGGGAACGTAATGGTGTAGTGATTAAGCTACTGGCCCTTCGACCGGGTGGTTATGGTTGCGAATTTCGGTGACAACGGGGTGGAATTTTTATCGGAGAAAAGTCGCGTGGTTCTAGCAAGTGCATCCAAGCTTAACGCGCCGTTAATTATAAGTTTATAATCAGATCACAACTTAATCTTCTCCCATAACTTTTGAAGCCAATAACATTTCACGCTTGGCGAAGCGAGAAGCGAGGTCAATAGGCCTACTGGAGTTTCCGTTAACAAGCAATTATAGCCTGTTAGGTTACATTGCGCCCCGTGCGCTTATTGTCATATAACTGTTGCAAGCATAGCCAATGTCATGCGTACTGCTACCGTGTGAACAGGAGAACCCGGGCCATGGCTATTCTGTACTTCTCCACACTCTCTCCAGGAAAACGCTTGGTGGTACCGTACCTTACTTGAATTCTCGGGATATCTTTCCTGAACCTATCTTGAAAACAACAAGAAGTTCCGTGACGAACTAAAGAGCCTACTTTTCTTAAAATTTAAGATTCATGCCAATGATTAATCTTTATGGACCTATCTAGAATAATGACGAAATGAATTTGGTAATATCGAAATTTCTAATTGGTTCGAAATATAGGGCCTACCTGGCATGATGTAGCCTGATAGAGCACTACAGTTGGCAGCTCTGGTGACTGGATATATACTTAGTTCCATCTCTTAAGGTACAGAATACAAAATTTGCTTGAAGTCCAATGGATAGCATGGACGTTACATGCAGTTAGACATTGGACCTATCAGCGCATGTAAAATCATGTTGGCAACAATGTCATGCATGTGTTGGTCAGAAATAATTTGAAATATTATGATGTATTGTTGGGCCAATTTTGGATGAAATCCATTTGTTAGTATAGATGTTACTGGAATTTTAAAATTGGACCTATCAGCAGGCTTAGAATCATGTTGGTAGCATTGACATACATTAGTTGCTCCAAATTAATCTAGAATGTCAGGGAATATACGTGCGCAAAGTTTAGAGCTGTTGGCTTGCATACTTTCTGATATATTGATATTAGGGTAAAATATATAAACACCATTTATTAACAGTTGGCAGCCCTGATTGCTCTAAAGAATATGCACAGTCATATCTGTTATGGTACACATACCACATACGAAATTTGGTTGAAATCCAATTGATAGTATAGAAGATACATGTAATTAAAAATTGGTCTTTTCAGCAGGCTTAGAATCATGTTGGTAGCACTGACATACATTAGTTGCTCCAAATTAATCTAGAATTTCGGGCACTATACGTGTGCAAAGTTTAAAGCTGTGGGCTCGCATACTTTCTGATATATTGGTATTTGGATAAAAATAGAGAGAGCATTTATTGACAGCTGGCAGCCCTGCTGGCTCTTTAGAATACCCTCAGTCTTATCTGTTTATGTACACATAGTACATACGAAATTTGGTTGAAATCCAATTGATAGTGTAGGAGTTATATGCATTTAAAATTTGGACCTATCAGTAGGCTTAGAATCAGCCTCCGTGGCTTAGGCGGCAGCACGCCGGCCTCTCACCGCTGGGTCCGTGGTTCAAATCCCGGTCACTCCATGTGAGATCTGTGCTGGACAAAACGGAGGCAGACAGGTTTTTCTGAGGGTACTCCGGTTTTCCCTGTCAAACATTTCATTCCAGCAACACTCTCCACTATCATTTCATTTCATCTGTCATTCATTTAATCATTGCCCCGGAGGAGTGCGTCAGGCTTCGGCAGCCGGCACAGTTCATATCCTCGCCGCTAGATGGGGGTTTCATTCATTCCATTCCTGACCCGGTCGGAGACTGGAAGCAGGCTGTGGATTTTCATTCAGTAGGCTTAGAATCATTTTGGCAACACTGTCATGTATGGCCTCCTGAAAATTAAACTGAAGTATTATTATCTATATGTGTACCAATTTTGGAATAGTTCCAATGTATACATTCCAAGATATCCAACATGGAGCTCAAATTTCAATTGCTATCTTTTAGCAGTTGGTAGCACTGACATCATTTTCAAGTAAGACATTGAGATGTCCCGGTATAGATCTTTACTCATACCAAATTTGGTTTCGATAGCTGCAACCGTTTAGGAGTTGATGGGGGGGGGGGGGGGGCACACACACAGACAGACAGACAGACGTTTTCCAGGATCGATCTCATAAGTCTACTTTTTCCTCATTTTGCAAAATGTGAAAATTAGGCTAATAAGAGTTACTCATTGTGAAATGAAACAGGAAGCAAATCAACGCCGATTTGTGGAATACCAGTAGCCTACACGATATAGGCTACAGGCAGGATTCAACAGTAAGACACGTAGACTGGTCACAGCTCCTCACAGACAGGTTGTTGCTGTTGTTGTTGTTAATTCATTTAGTGGCTTTGCGACATCGTGGCAATAGGCTATAGCCGCAGGTACTTCGGTGCGTGTGTGGTATTTGTCCGAATATCTGTGTTATTGTGAGGGCTGTAATAGTGTGATGACTGTAGTTGTAATTCAGAAGAGGATTGGGAAGGAGGCAGCCGTGGCCTTAATTTAGGAACCATCCTGGCATTCGCATGGAGTAGAACCGGGAAAATACGGAAAACCATTTCCATAAGGGCTGAGGTGGGAATTGAACCCACCTCCTCTCAGTGTTTCCTCACGAGGCTGAGTGCACCCCGTTCCTGCCCTCAGACCAGAATTAAATTTCTTGGCAGAGCTAAGAATCGAAACCGAACCCCCATGGTTACAGCCAAGTGTGCTAGCTACTTCGTAACAAGGTGGTTTCACAGACAGGGCAGACACAGATTAGGTTTTAGAAGGGGATCAATACAACAAGACTAAGTGATGGCAAATATTAGCTTTCGTTCACAAAGGCGTACAATACATTCATAATAAATATACAGTATGTTATATTCAGCATGTAGAGTAAAAACGTTTCGAAGTGTTTATAATGGCGTAACCTATATCATTTTCTTCCGAGGCAATCAGTGTGTGAACTGATAACAGACGCAGTATAGGACTCTGGATTCAAAATGCCAGCCAAGTTCATAAAACCTTTTTCCACTCTAGTGTATTGCAACAATAGTGTACTCGCTACATTGACAAGCTAACCACATTACAATAAGCCACCAGTGTAAATAGGAACGTTCGCAATGTAGAATTATAAGTAACAAAATAGTGTAGACACCATCATAGGCCTACCTGAAGTTCGCCACAATAATAAGTCAATAGATCACAGGTTATCATACTGTTGTTGTTTGAGTCTTCAGTCTTTTGACTGGTTTGATGCAGTGCCCCATGCCTCCCTGTCCTGAGCTAATCGTTTCATCTCTACATAGCTGCCCCACCCTACGTCCTAGGCAATCCGTTCAACATATTCTAACCTTGGCCCACCCCTTCAGTTCTTGTCCTCGACCCTTCATTCCATAACTATGCTTGCTATTCTTGGTTGTCTTAGTATGTGTCCTACCAACCTAACTTTTATCTTCAATAGCAGCCACCAGAAACATCTCTCCTCTCCCACTAGTCTTAATACCTCTCCGCTTGTAACCCTATCTACTCTTCTGATCTTCATCATTCTCCTGTAACACCACATTTCAAACACGTCAATTCTCCTCTTTTCTGCTGCACCAATAGTCCAAGTTTCACTTCCATAGAGTGCCACACTCCAGACAAAGGTTTTCAAAAAAGACTTCCTAACACCTGAATCTATATTAGATGTCAACAGATTTCTTTTCTGTAGAAATGCTCTCCTTGCCTGAGTTAACCTACTTTTTATATCCTCTTTCTTTCGTCCATCACTGGTTATTTTGCTTCCTAAGTAACAGAAGTCTCATATTTCCTATAGTTTTTCACCTGCCAATTTGATGTCCATAGAGGTTTCTGATTTATTTCGGCTGCATTACAATATTTTTGTTTTACATTTATTAATTTTCATCATGAATTCTTTCCTCAAGACGGAGTCCATACCATTCAAAAACTCATTCAAATCCTCAGGCGTGTCGACCAAATGACTATGTCATCGGCAAATCTCAGAGTTGAAATTATTTCTCCTTGAATCTTCACTCCCACTTTAATTTTTTCAACAATTTCCTTCATTGTTTGTAAAGATTGAAAAGTATGGGTGATAAGTTGCAGCCTTGCCTTACACCATTCTGAATACCAGCTTCTCTCTCATGTACTTCAGCTCGATTGACTGCTGTCTGGTTTCTGTATAGATTGTAGATCACCCTCCTATCCCTGTACTTGGTTCCATTCGTTTTCAAAATGTCAAGCAATTTAGTCCAATCAGCGTTATCAAAAAGCCCTTTCTAAGTCTACAAATGCCATGAACGTTCTCTTATCTTTCCTTATTCTACCTTCCAAAATCAGCCTAAGACTTAGTACAGCTTCCCTTGTTCCTACATTTCTCCTGAAACCAAACTGGTCTTCACCCAACTCCGTTTCTATCTGGCTTTCCATCCTCTTGTAAATTATTCTTGACAGGATGTTTGAAGTATGAGTATTCAAGCTGATTGTACGGTAATCTTCACATCTGTCAGCTCCCACTTTCTTCGGTATAGAGATGATAACATTCTTCTTGAAATCAGAGGTTACCTCACCTCTCTCATAAATCCTACACACCAAGTGAACTAACTTGATTAGACCTTCAATCTCCTATACAGGGTAGCAACTCAAATCGTTATATCATCTATGCGTGGTGCTTTGTTCCTGCTTATGTCTTCCAATACTCTGTCAAATTCTGATCTCAATATTAAATCTCCTTTTGCATCGTCATCAATTTCCTCTTCCCTTTCCATTACATGATTCTCAATCTCCTTTCCCTTATACAAACACTCTATGTAAGCTTTCCATCTCTCAACCTTCTCTTCCCAATCTGTTAGAGGCTTTCCATTTGTGTCCTTAATAACACAGCACTTAGTCATCTTTTCCCCTAAGGTATTCTTAATCCTTCGATAAGCTGTGTCTACTTTTCCTAATTTCAGACAATTTTCTATACCTGCACATTACTCTTTCAACCATTCTTCTTTGGCGTCCTTTCACTTCTTGTTAACCTCATTTCTCAGACGTCTGTATTCTGCTTTCCCCTTTTCATCTCTTACATTCTTGTGTCTCCGCCTTTTATCCATCAATTCTAGTATATCCTGAGTGATCCACGGTTTTCTACCTATTCTTTCTTTCATACCAATGTTATCTTCTGCGGATTTTGTTATTTCATTCTTCGAAAGTGCCCATTCGTCTGGAATTGAAGTTTGTTTAGGGTGTTTCATTAGTCCTTCCTTTATTCTCTTCTTGAATCTTTCGTTTAGATCCTTCTCTTTCAGTCTATTGCCCACCTATTTGGCTTCTGACTTTTCTTCAGTTTCTTCAACTTAAATCTGCATTGCATAACAACCACACTGTGGTCAGAGTTTATGTCAGCACCGGGTATGTTTTACAATCCAAAATCTGGTTTCGAAATCTCTGCTTGACCATAATGAAGTCAATTTGGTAACGTCCTGTATCTCTTGGTCTCATCCATGTGTATATTCTTCTATTGTGCTTATTTAATAAGGTGTTAGCTATGACCAACTCATGCTCGGTGCAGAATTCCATCAGGCTGCTTCCTCGATCATTCCTTTCACCTAATAGTCCGGTGGCTTAACGCCATATATTCAACAAATTGTGCAAATCGAGGTAAAAGCGATTTTATTTTTTAGTTAAGTTAAGGAGTCCTTAAGGAACGTTTTCAGCCCCTCCCCCTGGTTAATGTTTTACAGCCCCCAAACATGTGATGGGGCGCGTATCCGTATGTTTTGTGTTAAAAATTCGTAATAATTTTTTATGGGCCAAATTAATCAAATTAGTATCATTTCCGATGTTTTTGAGAGCAAGGAATTCACTTTCAGGGTCATTTGTCTTGTCGGGGGGCAGGGTGGCGGCGCTACAGGGGGCGGGGATCTAAACTGTAAAACTTGGTTGATGCATATCATTTTCAAGGTATTTTGGGGTGCAGAATTCATTTCTGGGTTTTTGTTATAGGAGGTATGGGGTGGGGCCGGTGAATCCTCTGGGGCGGAAATACGGGGGCGGTGCAGACAATGAAAGCAAACATCTGCTTATAACGACTTATTTCCAAAATTTTTAGGGGTGTAGAATTCATTTCTGAGGTCATTTTGTATTTAGGTGTCGAGAGCGGTGGTTTAAAAGACGCTGTTGCAAAAATATTATGCTTGACAGTAGTGTTGTTAAGTATTATTTATTCTTTGGATAATTTCTTTAATCAAAATACCATACAGTAAAATAAAACTTTCTGATGATGACTTCTTCTTCGAAAATACTATGTACACAAATCGAAGTTACTGGTGCCCTGAAAAGAAAAGTTGATAAGAATTTCGTATTTATTGAAAGGACAAGAGAAGGTTTCAGTAATAATTAAGAACCTTACCGATACGTCATGTCTCGCAACCACCACATTTGTAAAGGGAAGTGCAAGGAAAACCTACTTTTGCACAACCGCACTGAGTTGTACTTCACGTCGCTCTGCACGAACAGGTCGCAATTTCCTGGCACACTTTTGCCGCAGGTGAAATTAGGGTCCATTTTACCTAAAAACCAGAGTTTTTTTTGCGGTCACTTGGTATTCTTATAAAGTAAAACGAAAACCCTTTTTACGAATGCTTGCCTACCTTCCAAGTTACTGGGGTTTCGCTTGTTCGCATCCATCCGCACTCTTGGGAATCCGGAAGCGACGATGTTTTGTCCAGGCTCCTGCTCCATACGTGTCCTGCTTGCACAGATGCTCGCAGAGCATGTTGGATGAGTGCGTCGTGACTTGGGGGGATGTTATCAATCTCCCTCCCTTTTAAACAGAACAAAGTCTTCCTCAACGCGTTGACGCTGTCTTCGTCGCTGCATCGGTCGTAAGGGATCACGGCGTACTTCTCCAGTGCAGGTACTTCTGCTGGAGTGAGGGGTTGAGACATGGATTTGAAAACTTTGTCGGCTTCTGGAAAAACTTTCCAGGCTGCCCAGGAAGATCGCTTTCCCTTCCTCCTGAAGGACGACGTCGGATCGCAACCTGTGAAGACGTGAAAAGCCAGCAGCTCAGCACACTTCACCGGTCCTATGTGCTGTGCAAAAGCACGGATGTCCAGCAATCGATATGATTTCCCCGTGCCTAATCTAACGCACAGCTGTTCAAATCAATGGAGATTATCCAGCAAGTCAGTAGCCAACACGACGACGTCGGTGTTTGCTGTCCTGATTAAGATTCTACTGCATCCTTGTCTTGCACCGTCTGAGCCATGTAAAAGCATTCTGCCGTCAGCTTCTTCGTGATTGCAAGGCATCAATCCTGATAAATAGCTTTGGATATTGGAAAGAACTCTTTCTTGAAGCGTGACGACAACTTTTCGGGAAAATGCTGTCGTGCTGATGTAATTAGCATGATACGCGAACAACTCTTGTTTATTCGCATCGCATCTCAAAAGTCTGACCCTGTTTTCGGAACTTGCTTTGTTGAATCCATTTTTGCCGAACACCCTGTCCTCTTTTCATTCGTAATGCACACTTCAATGATGTACTGACGTATTCGTCGAACACTACATCAATCCTTCGCGCTTTCAAATACGCAGGACTGTTCATGTTCCTGCCATAATCGGCGAAGGTGCTTCCAGGATCTGGAAGGATGTAATTGACTGTGGCGGCACATTAATCACCACCATGTCGAAGTCGAGGCACTGCTGCGCTGGATTTTCTTCGTCAGGTACCAAGCATGGCAAGAGGTCTGCTTTCTTTCCAAATCGAATTTCACTATTTTCAGAGAATGATGAAGGGTAAGTGTGATTTTCGTGGCTGAAAAAGTCTTCTAGATTGCTCTGACGAGTCTGACATGCTATGTAAAGTTTTGAAAATAGGCTACGATCTTTTTTTTAACCGAAACAAGCTGCCGTTCCTTCGAAGATTAAGTCTTTGCGGGAATCCTGCAGTACAACTCGGTGCGGTTGTGCAAAAGCAGGACTTCCTTGCACTTCCCTTTACAAATGTGGTGGTTGCGAGACGTGACGCATCGGTAAGGTTCTTAAGTATTACTGAACCTTCTCTTGTTCTTTCAACAAATACGAAATTTTTATCAGCTTCTTTTCTTTTCAGGGCACCAGTAACTTCGATTTGTGTACATAGTTTTTCGAAGAAGTTATCGTCAGATATTTCGATTTTACTGTATGGTATTTTGATTTTAAAAATTATCCAAAGAATAAATAATACTTAACAACACTACTGTGAAGCATAATATTTTTGCAACAGCTTCCTTTAAACAAACGCTCTCGAACAGCTAAATACAAAATGACATCGGAAATGAATTCTACGCCCCTAAAATCTTTGGAAATGTGTCGTTATAAGCAGATGTTTGCCGTCATTGTCTGCACCGCCCCCATAGTTCCGCCCCGGGGGATTCACTGGCCTCACCCAATACCTCCTATAATAAAACCAAACCAGGAAATGAATTCTCTGCCCCAAAATACCTTGAAAATGATATGCATCAACCAAGTTTTACGGTTTTTGATACCCCGCCCCCTGTAGCACCACCCCCAATATGGACAGCCCCAATCTCTACCCCCTAGAACAAAAACCACCCCAGAAATGAATTCTACACCCCCGAAAACCTTGGAAATTAATCGTTATAAGCACCAGTTTGCTATCATTGTGTGCACCGCCCCCATTGTTCCAGCCCCCCACGATTCACTGCCCCCACCCCTTATCCTCTAGAACAAAAACTAACCCAGAAATGAATTCTACGCCCCAAAATACATTGAAAATGATACGCATCAACCAAGTTTTACGGCTTTTGACCCCCCGCCCCCTGTAGAACCGCCCCCTGCCCCCGACACGGAAAATGACCCCAAAAATGAATTCCTTGCCCTCAAAAACATCGGAAATGATACTAATTTTATTAAGTTTGCCCATAAAAAAGTAATTACGAATTTTAACCCATAAAATAAGAGAACGCGCCCCATCACATTTTTGGGGGGATTGTAAAAAAATAACCAGAGGGGGTACAGAATGCCTCCGTGGCTGAAAACGTTCCTAATGGACCCCTTAACGTAACTAAAAATATAATCGCTTTTACCTCGATTTGCACAATCTTCCCTTAATCCACCGGACTATAATCCGAAATCTCCTACTATCTTCCCTTCTCTTCCTTTTCCTACCACATTATTCCCATATCCCATAACTATAACATTTTCATCACCCTTGATATACCTCAGAATTTCATATATTTCTTCATAGACCTTTTCAACATCTTCATCATAAGCTTGACTGGTAGGCATATAGACTTGCACCACTGTGGTGCACGTAGGTTTTGTATTGATTTTTGCTACAATAATCCGTTCACTATATTGCTCATAATATTCCACCCGCTGTCCAAGGTTCCTACTCAATATGAGACCAACCCCTGCTTGCCCATTGTTTGATTTAGTGCATTTTTTTAGCGTATGGCTTTTAGTGCCGGGAGTGTCCGAGGGCATGTTCGGCTCGCCAGTTTTGTAGCTGCTTCAAGACGGACACCCAATGGGTGAGCTACAAGTACCGTTGGGGAGGAAAAATGGAAGGGAAGGTCGAGGAGTTGGAAGGTAGTGGCTGTGGCCTATAGTTAGGGACCAACCCCGGCATTTGCCTGGAAGAAAGATGGGAAACCACAGAAGACCATCTTCAAGGTTGCCGGCGGGGGGAATCGAACCTCCTCGCCTCCCGGATGTGAGCGACTGCCAGCAGTCATGCCGTAACGACCACGGCTAACTCACCCGGTTGATTTAGTGCTAATGACCCTATAGTCTCCTGTTCAAAAGTCCTGTTCTTCCTGCCAGCACATTTCACTAATCCCAACCGAATCCAACCTCAACCTATCCATTTCCCTTTCTATGTTTTCTAACCTTCCACTTCCCAGCAGACTTCTAATATTCCACGCTCCGATCCGTAGAATGTCAGATTTCCTCTATGTCACTTCTGTGATGTTAAACCCCCCTCGAGTAGTTCCCACCCGGAGATCCGAACGGGGGACTAGTTTACGTCCGGATTGGAATTTTACAAGGGAGGAGGCCATCATCACATGTAATTATGCATAGAGTGGTGCATATCCTCGGGATGAGCATTACGGCTGTAGTTTCCCGTGCTTTCAGCCGTGCAGCAGAACGCATTGTAGCCATTAGTTGGCGTATATTATCAATATCTTAACCGTCTATAAGACAAATAAAGAATTAATTTATTATGAAAGGCTGCTACTCCCTTTCAGAATAAGTAATATAGCAATTCTACTAACAAAAATTCTAACCTTCTATTAATAATTAATTACCAAAATTCTACTAACGAAAATACACTAAAGTTCCACTAACAACAAAATACTACCACTAAAACAGTCTGTTACCAGGCACACTCACATGCACCCTCAGACATCACAGTCTAATGAAACAATGAGCTATAAACAATGCAACTGCCACCAGACACACACACCACAGTCTAATGGAACAATGAACTATATCTAATAAACAAACTAACTACATAATTACAACTAAAACCAACCACACACCCACATTCTAGAAGAGGAAACGGAAAACAGAAATAAGAGTAAGGGAAACAAAAGACAGGAGGAAAGGAAATGTCCTCAACCCTCAAAGTACGAGAATTAAGGGACACGGAAGAAAGGAGAGCCAGGAAAGGCAGAAAGGAGAGGTAATGAGGAGAGGGAGTGCCCCAAGCAATGGAAGAAGGAGAAAGACCGGACCCAGCTCAGGAGACCCTCGGGGTCGCCAACTCTGTGCTCGATATATTATATGACTAGCGCCCTCTCCCAAATAATCAACTGTGATCTCTCGTATGATTTCCAATTATCCAATTATCCAACATATCGATGTTTTGATCATTAAGAGAATATCTGTTAAGTCTCATTAGATTTTACGAAACTCGCAAACTCTTTGTCATGTGTGTGTGTATAGAGTATGGGTTGTTATTCTTCGGTAACTATAGTAGTATGTATATTTACACCATAGAGGGTCAAAAAGCCCCGAATGCGGTCATGGTAATAACATCTTAGGTCAGAGATAGCCTAATACTGTCGGTTTCGTGACAAAATACATGTTAATCCAGAAAGGATAATGGAATATCAACAATAGGAACGCCTGACTCAGGTAAGTAGACAATAGTCAAACCGTTCGGTTATACAGTTGTGTTAGTCGTGTATTGCAACACCCAACCACTTTTGGGTAAAAGCATTTTATCTGTATAGTTAAATGTTGGGTAACAGCTGTTCGTTATCAGAAAGTCTAGAGTAGTTAGACATTGTAGGATTTAAATAAATTGGCAGATTTTAAATATCCTTGGTAAAATTTTATTTTTTATGATTTTGGGATTTCTTAGAGAAATTGTTAATTCTGGGTAAATCTTGCCATATTTTTTGGTCGACTATCAGAGTTTCCTACCTAAGGTTACGCTGTTAACTATAACAATTCAATAAAAGAGAAAAAAAAAGAATACTTAACGAACGTTATAGCGAATCTACATGTTATGTGGTAATAATATTAACTTAAGTTAACCGAATAAAAATACTCTACTCTGCTAGCCTTTCGGAACGATCAGGGGTGTCGTAATACTCGCGGGTTAAAATAACCGTGTTGCTACATAAATAAATAGTAAATAAATATTTCATTTATCCACGTTATAAGGCTATCTCACAATCTCTCAACAAAATTTTTCTTGTTTGAACTGTCATGCGACCTTAAGAGTTGTATAGCCATGCGTTAAAAAGCGAACATTCAAGTTGGATAATAAATAATTATAAGTTGATACGTGTTGTCTCTAAAAGAAAGAAAGAAAGAAAGAAAGAAAGAAAGAAAGAAAGAAAGAAAGAAAGAAGCCTCTCGGTCAACCGGGTATCATGTTACATGACCTTGAAGAACCTTCTCTTAGCCTTAATAACGTTCACCATTTTAAAATAATTGAAAAATCAAATGTCTAGTTTGGTCGTTTGTCAAAATTTATGAAAATGACTTGCTCAAGCTGTTGTATATTGTTATCAAATTATCGGTTTCGGAAATCGCAAGTCAAAAACCTAAAAAAATTCAATGGTATGCGCCCGAAGAAACCCATCAGTACTTATATCCAATGCCCGAAAAAGGATTGCAGACATGTAAGTTACCCAGCTCACAAGCTTATCATGCCTACTAAGTAAAATTGGGAATTTCAGGAACATACAGGATAGATATTATTCGTAAAGAAAATAGTACTACTAGACAAGGTACAAATTTCTACTATTATTTACATTTAGAACAATCCGAGAAACTCCAATCTCGAGGGGTGATAAGGTCTAATCTATAGTGAGTGCCTGTATCTATACCTCGTAGTACTATTTTCGACGATGACGACAATGAAAACGGAATCAGTTTAGATAAAATTTGACTAAGTTGCTAAAAAGCACTAGCCGTTTATTAAGCTAATAAAACATATAACAATTGACTTCCTCCCTTAATACTGTGTCTCCCTGACACTTCAACAAAAATAGTTGCAAAGATAAATTTGCACGTGGCATTACTGTCGTAAGAAAATGTGAAACGGGCGTGACATTAAATATTGCCCTATTTTATACAGGTCCGCTTCAACTATGAACCGTAGTTCCATATCTACTCAAATTATTCATGAACTATGTGCATATATACATCTTTTTATGAAATTCAAATTTTACACTTCATAACGTCGAAGATTAAATTTTCTTCCTCCCTTAAGTCTTTCATCTACTCCATTTCTCTTAAACTTCAAATTCAAATTCAAACAAACATACACCGCAACTATCGTGTTGAAAGTAATAAATACTCGTCATAATCAATTGAACATAAGTGACAAACATTTAAGCTAAGCACTGTTCCTTTTTACCTTTATCTATCTATCATGAAATTCTGAAATAAGTGCTGAAATTCTTTACTGAGTTAACAATCTTCTGATAAACGTGAATACTGTAAGTGCACGGCATTAACCTTCGTTTCCACACTTCTCCTCCATAATTATACAACAATTACTTTCTCTCTTAAACACCCTGTACAGAATCTTCCTTTACTACTCTCTCATAACTTCACAATTATTACATTCAATACTCGAAAAACTTAAGAGACTCCCCTGCGTCCCTTCGTAAACTTACGTAACTCCCATACGTTCATAACTCCTTTATCTGCACGGTAATTCAACTATAAACTTCTACTTCAATACATATACTTCCTTTACTTAATATTTCTCCTCTATAATTGATACAACATCGCCTCGTGCTCGTAATTTCATTTCTGTAATAAATCTCTGTACTTTCACCTTTCTAATCACCCTGTGATTTAATTTCGTTAACTTTCCTCTTCACGTGTTTAAATTCAGCTTTACATTTTATTACAACTTTTCAAGAAATATCAGTAAATATTCATATTCTTAACAAAAGATATAAGTTTGACTTCATTCCATTAATATTTGTTTAACAATTTCATTTATGTTTTTTAACGCTCTAAATCTCATTAGACATATGTGTTTAAGCTTTTCGTAATACTTTCGTTCATAATAAATTTCTGACACTCGAATCAACATCATGAGTTGTCGAAATATTCTTTACACTTCGTGACGTTACTTCTTAAGTATACTGTACTTAAATTTGCTCCAATACATTTCATTTTACTTCAATTATAATCTTACTCCTTCTTTACTTCGTTCAACGTTCTATTCCTTTTAAATAGTTTACTCTACATTCCTTTTAAATTTTAACGCTCTAAATCTCCTTAATGCAATTCCTTTCTATAATTCCTTTATATTCCTTTTTTAACGCTCTGAATTTCATTTAATACAATTGGTTCTAATTTACACTGAACAATTCCTTTCAATATTCCTCTCAATTCCTTTATATTCCATCGCTGCGATAAAACAGATTTAATTAAATTAAATCTAACGCAAGTGTGAAAATATTTACACGATTTTACTTTACTATAACCTTAGTGTTAATCGCATCATCATCATGCCAAAATTTCGTCCAAGTGACTGAAATTTTCCAAGAAATACGGCAAATAACTCCGTAGAAAAATGTGAAAAATCACAATAACAAGATCTACACAAATTTAATTACTTTGACAAAATTATACGTTTTAAATAATGCAGTTAAGAAAAATGCTGTTGAAAATATGCGGTTGAAAATAATGCGGTTGAAAAATATGCGGTTGAAAATGATGCGGTTGAAAATTATGCGGTTGGTCAATTGGATAATCACACAACTAAACTACAATTCTACATTATAAAAGACGATTTTCTCACTACCTTGTGTTGACTTCTGAACTGCTGAAAATACTTGCATCGCTCCTTCCAAACCAAACATGACGTGTTCATAGCAATGTCCACAGCTATGAAGACCGGTTCTGTGATAGCAGCAGCTGGGCTCGCGGTGACTGACCTCGCTGAGTACAGCTCTGCCAACTCCCGTCTCTCCTTCGCTCCAAGTAGGCCGGCTTCGATTCTCCATCTCTTCAGAATAGACATCATGGTTTCTTCAGAATAGACATCGGTTTTCTTCAGAATAGACATCACGGTGTAATACTGTCGTTTATGCAAGCTTTTTCGTGTCTCAAGATGTGTTAAAACTCTCGTAGAAAAGTATGAGTTTTGCTCGGTGATGTTGCGCTTTGCATAGATATTTGTAGCGTCTTTCATGTTAGTGAATCTGGAATTCAACTGACATCCTTGTAGTCTTCAACTTCCCCATGCTTAACTTAGCACATGTCAATATTCATATTCTTGACAATATAATTGAGACCTCCCCGTTGCTGCCTGGTAACTATCATTTTCAATACAATGTTGAAATAAGCTTTTACACGTAGAAATATTGAGTAGCTTCTTGTCGAAAATGTTTCTAGTTATATGGAATACTTTGCATAAGCACTGCAATATATGTTGTAGCTTGCTCCCAAGTTACTGAAATTTCACTCTTCCTTTCTTCCAACCTTTGTGAACCGTAGCACTCTTATAAAGATACTCGTTTATGCTCGAGGTCTTCTCTCGTTCAAATCTCAATTGGAAATAACTCTCTCGTCCTGCTCTCCGCATTCCTCAAGTTCTCGTCTCACTTCCTCTCCTCCCGTGGTGTGACGTAACTCCTACCACCTCTCCTGACTTCCGTCCGCAGTTCGACCTTCCCCTCTTCCCCTCTCTCATGACGTAACTCTCGCTTCAAGTGGCGTGATCTTTCTCGTAAAGTGAACCTCCTCCTTTCGTATAATGGAATATATGTCCATCTTTAAATCATTCCTACTTCCTTGTCTTTTATAAATGCATAAGATCCATAGTATTTCACTCATTTCCATACAGTTTTTCCCATATTACTCAAATTTTTAATAAATAAAAATTTTTATCCACTCATTTATTTTCTGGGGTCTTGGTTCATCTCCCGATCAGTTCTTGAGTAATGACCTTCAATAAATTCTGGCGCAGTATCGTCAAGTTAAAACAAAATGTACTTGTTTAAATTCTTACTGCGTGGTTTACCAAGTAAAGATATAGGTTATCTTCCGGTACTCTAACTGATAGTCCGGTGTTTGTGATAAATGAAATTCAATTATTTGTTCGTGAAATCTCGGATCAGCAAAATCTGAAAATAAAAGATCATAAAAGATATTTGAGCATAAATAAAAGTGCATTTCCATATATTAGTACTGCTCCCGAATTTGAATTATTTCTTGCAAAAATGATGATAGTTTTCCAAGCCCAGGATAAAATTTAACATTGGAAAAGCGTTGCTGGATTGTGACAGGAACAGGTTTAGTTAGCGAGCTCTACTCGGGTCGAGGCTTAATCACGTGATTTGTGATGCTATTAGACGCGTGCCAAGGTCGTAATCGCCTAGTTACATCGATTTTGCCGCGAATTGAAGCCATATATTGTTATAAATTATGCTATTGGATATAAGAAGATAGCGAATGAGAAGATATTTAATGGAAGGAGAGATTGTCAAAGCTTCATTAATATATAAAAAATTATTGCATTTAGGCCCTTAGAAAGACATTTTATTATTTGGAATACTGCACAAAATTATAGGAATATATTGTCAGTACTTTGAAAGTCGCTGGAAGTACGCAGTACACTGTAATATGTATTCACACATGTACGCGCGTAAATTTCCCGCGGGGTAAAAAATGGCGCCAGCAAGAGTTATGCTGGGAAACTGTGAGAAGAATGAAGGTGTTCTTATGTCTTGAGAGTTCGAAGGGAACAGACGTGGTCAGGGAGAATTGGATTCTTGGTGACCCGTAGCCGAGTGCGGAGATAGAGGTCTATCTGAAGCCTTGCCATCACGGACAGAAACTATGTACGACCGTACTTTGCTCATTCTAGTGAAAGTTACTGCAATCTGATCCGATACGCATTGTAGTATTTCGTGAACAATTTCATGAGTTTATTACAGTGAAACTTAATACAGAACAAATCTTTGAGCATCCACGTACTGTTATTAGAACATTTGTGAAAATTAAGGAGTGCTTTAGACCATTTACTTCTGCAGTGGAGAAGAAACGTTCTTCAAGCAAACAAAAATTTTAATATAGCAGTGAAGGCTCAAGTATGATGTGGAAGTTCAAACGGAGACGCCGAAAGAAGATTCATCACTTGAAGAAAGAAGATGACAGGGTTTTTCCGTCAAGCGCTTGAAACTCAGTATCCAAGGGAACGTGAGTTATTGAACACTGTAGTGATTCTTATGAACATTGAAGTCTATAATTACTTGAACTACAATATAACAGCAAATAAGAAGATTGAAGGAATGTTGAATTACACATTAGAGATGACAGTCGTTATGGAGTAGAATTAAAATGCGATTGGGATACGTCTAACAGAGTTATGTGCTGCCGACATGGAGCAACCTTATCTACGGAAACTATGTATAAAATCATGTTCGTCTACAATGTTAAGTACACTAGCAACATTATGTACTACATCATCGTGTACCGGTACATTAATGTATAACTATGTCCAATTATTATCTGACTACGAGCAATTATTACAATTCATCGAACATCTACATGAACATTTCCAACTATAATTGTGATTCGATCTACAACCTACAAATTTATTTGCAACAACGGAGATCGATCGACAATATTGCTCTTGTATGATCTGGAAGTTCAAACGGAGACGCCAAAAGAAGATTCATCACTTGAAGAAAGAAGATGACAGAGTTTTCCCGTCAAGCGCTTGAAACTTGGTATCCAAGGAACGAGAAGACGATGTGCAGTTCGATGCCTGAAGGATGTTGGAGTTTACCGGGGAGGAACGACTTCCTTACCCGAGGTAGCAGCTTCATGGTTGGGGCAGACCTGGATTCAAGACCATCTTTTATGGAACTTGGAACATCTGGGTATTTTCCTAATACCTACGACGAACTTCAAGAGTTAACATCAAGGTAGAAACGACCAGTTTTCATTACAGTAGTTAGAGTATTTTGATGACATTTCTCCTTATTTTATGATTTGTTATCACTTTGACATAAATTAATTTTATGCTTCGATAACATGTGAGATGATCGCCATTCTTCATCTGAACATGAAGTTTCAACTTAACAGTTTCTGAATTGACATGATTAAATTATTTCGGAATTTAATTTCCTCATTTAAGATTTTCTTAAATTAGTATTCTATGTTTTCGATTTTATTAAACTGAATTTCAGACAGTTTATTCGACAGTAGGGATGTTAGGGATATCATTTTCCAGTCGTGATTGATATTTATTGGACACTTAAATATCATTGTTGTTAGTTTACACAATTTGCAATGTTACGTAATATTGTCAGCGTAATCTTGCAAAAGTGTAATTCTAAGAGAGATCAGTATTGTGAGACGAATTATTGTATTCTTATTCCATGTTAGTAACAAAAGTTTAACGACAGAGTATCTATACGGCGAAAACCTTCGTTAGGTATTCCAATATAAACTTCAGTTGTCGTTATAATAATGAAAGCTACGTGATAACAACAGATATTTTATGATAACAATGTAAGCAATTGTATAGACAAGAGATATGTGAAGATAATTTTGAATATTGCAAGTACTACGTGAAAGTTGATAGAAACTAATGTAAGAAAGTTATCTGAATTTGTTTATGGGTATACGAGGAGTATTTATGCCGTATACGAGGTTGTATAGAAGTATAGAAGTCTGCGATGATATAATATTTTATGAAATACGAAGGTGATTTCCGAATTGAGAATTTAATGCATTATAGTACCGTTTTATGGAAGTTGGGAGCATTGTTATTTTTGAAGTTGAGTTAATAATAACTCAGATGTATAAGTATGACAACGAGATTGAGGGGTAGACAGTTAGAGAGCTGGCGGAAACGTATTTGGGAAATGAAATTAACCTTTGACTACTAATTATTATTAACAACGTATTAAACCTGAGTTGAGTAATAATCATATGCACTGATCTTAATTGATTGGTCATACTAGCCTGATATAAACAAAAAGCAAGGAAGCTTGTAGTTTAACGTGACCGTTAATCGCGAGATCATGAGCCACGGGACCTCCTTTTTACGTGGAATCCGAACCACAGGACATGGCATTTCACTTCGAAAATCTCACATGCATTGACCGGGAATCAAACCTGGACCACCTTGGTGAGAGGCATACAGCTAGACCGCTGAGCCACCACGCCCCACTGATATAAACAATTTAAACCCTAATATAGACTTGAAGGCATAGTTATCTTGAATAAAGTCATTAATAAGATAATATTTTTGAATATTAAAAATAAGTAGTCAGATACGGATATAAACAATTAAACTTGAATTGATAGACCGTTGTAAATATTTTATGAAATACGAGGGTGATTTCCGAATTGAGAAGTTAATGCATTACAGTACATTTTAATTATTTAATAATTATTTAATTATTGTGTTTTTATTTCAATATAATAATAATATTTTCGCATGTGATACATATTTATAGATCATTTGAGAACGTATGGTACGTCATGAGTGTGCAATTTTGTGTAATAGTAAGAGAATGAGTGAATCCACGTCAGATGTGAATGACGTAAGTATTTTAATGAAGTGAACTGTTTCTATCAAGTGTATTATTCCACAATACTACATAAATGTGGATGGTATCATGACTTTAAAAGAATTCAAATAATATAGTCAGTGTTAAAGGAGTTTAACAATTTTACGTGTTGAATGAACGGAAAGTTTGACCAGCTGCAGGGAGCGAGCGAAGTCTGTTGTGATAGAACGGGGAGATTATATAACAAAGACTGCAGAGATGTATATGCTGCAGGGATGAATGAACGAAAGCGTGACAGAATGTTAACGCTGTGTCCAGTTGTGATCTAGACACGTATACGGTGTTTCAATTGTGAGGTTTTCAGTGTTGCCTAAGTAAACAAAAGTTTGGTGCTTTTCAGTCGGTCAACACGAATGTACCCAAATAGAGCTGGGTTATGCCCTAATCCTGAAATAAATTACATAAGTTTAATAAATACACTATGATATCCTAGTGTATTTATTAATCTTATGTATATGATGCAGGATATCCTAGTGTATTTATTAATCTTATGTAATTTAATTCAGGATTAGGGCATAACCCAGCTCTATTTGGGTACATTTGTATTGACCGACTGAGAAGCACCAAACTTTCGGAGTCTCAATGTTAGAAGAATGTCATATTCGATAATTTTTGTAATTTCTTGTTGAATTATCAGTAAACAGCTGATATGGGTGTGAATGTAATTATACATGTAGGGAAGTCATGTTGGACTTAATTTTTGTCATTGGAGGAGGAAAGCGAAACTCACTGTTTTATTTTATAGATTTTTGTTTATTTATATTATGGTATTTTTATTAATAAATTTATTTCGTTCTTTTCTACGTCTGGTGTTGCTTGATTTATTTTAATTATAGTTGAGATTGTGTTGTGGAATCCTGAACAGGTAAGGTGCCCTTTAGCTTTTAGACCCTAGATTATGGTAAGATTCTCCCTCTACCACCTTTATATTTTTATTTTAATCCATAACACGATCGTAGATTCTGTGTATGACCTTGAAGTGCTTGTTGGTAGGATTTTTTTTTTGGGGGGGGGGGGGGTTCTAGCCGGGAACTGTCAAGATTCTGCGATCCTGTCGATCTTCGGATTCCCATCAAGTGGCTTCGTGATTAATACGGGTACCGTACCTATTGTTTTAGCCTCATATGTCCAGATAAGTCGGATCCTGATTTAAGCAAGATTTACACATTCGGGATTACTGGAAAACAATACACCAACATTACATCTGGAAGAAAAAGTCTGTCGAAAAAAATTGAAGACAGGAATGCTGATCTCGAGCGGTGGGAAGCCATACTCATGTATGAATTTCAAAGCTACATGAATGTGATTTCTGACCACTTCGGATTTGCAAAGCTTCATATATTTGGAGAGAAAATTTGAAGACTCATCCTAATCCACACTGAGAAGGAACCTTCACATATAGCATATGCGACGCCATATTTAATAGGACAGATTATTTTAAGAAAAACAGAGCTAACTTTACTCGCAACAAGAATTAAAAAGAACACATGTTTATTAATAGCAGCGTAAAAGCTAAAGCTAAATTTGCTCATAGCTGGAAATTGAAGACATACATGCTAATTCATAGTGAAAAGAGGTATTTGCCAAGCAATTACAGTACCAGTATATCAAAGAAAGCCTTCCAGTCGGTCAACACAAATTGTGCCCAAATACATTTGGCGGGGAAACAATTATTTACATACCCTAACCTGAAAGAAACAAGATATTATTACATACTAACACGCTGTTATATGCAAAATGGGGTATCGTACTTAACTGGATAACATGTTTCGAAAGTAGAGCGTTCTTCTTCAGATCCAGTTCACGTAGGCTTAATTAGTGTACGATATTTATGAACTACACTTAAACACAAATATATATATATTTATTCAACGTTTGGATTGCACAAGTCTGTAAAAACTTGTGTACCGCGTCAAACTTATTTAGAGACAGTATATTTCACTTCTATGGTTGTGGCGTTATTATTATTATTATTATTATAAATGTGAGTGCCTGAATCGAGAACGGACAGTACAAGGATCAGTTGGCTGAAACTGATATTAATAATAATCATCATTAGAGCCCGGATTTGTAAGCACAATCAAATGGTGAAATAAGCGAGCATATATGCACGAAAAATGAAACAAATAAGCTCAAAAATAAGCAAAAAAATAAAAATTAAATCATATATATATTGTTTCGTAGAATTCTTCTTACCCTACGTAAGCCTATCGCAGTACACGCAAAAGGTCATCTTGCATTTTCTTGTGTGATGCGCCTGTGTTTGTCAGTTAAGAATGTTTTAAGCAGTGTAAATGATATCTGAACATCACATGACGTTACAGGAACTTGTGGAAAGCACCGAAGTTCTTCTTGAGTAAATTGCTCTTCGATATAGGCTTAGGCCTATTGTACTTTTCTGTACCAGAAAGCGATATAGATATTTTACACAGTGTTTCGTAACCAGGTATTTTCGTTATTACCTTACTGAGTTACCCCATCGAGTTAAATCTGACTGAGGAGGTAAATACAAATTTGGAAGGACTTCATGACATTTTTGAACTCTAATTGGTGACTTTACAAACACTTTCTTCACGCTAGAGACAAGAAGATCCACGTCTTTATATTGGCTCCTAACTGTTCCAGCGACACGATGTGAACCGTGAGCTAGATGTGAGGGGAGCAAACATAGGATAAAGGACGTCTAATCCTGTTCCTGCTTTAACAATATACGGAGCAGCATCACTCAGAAATAACAACACATTGGCATACCGTGCCCCTTCTGGCCACACATAGCCAACGAGTCATTGAAAATTTTGGAATAGTGGAATGATTTACTCGGTCAAGTAATTGTATAATAGTGGACTCGTGCGAGAACTCTCGTATGTGTATAAACCACCCGCCTGGCTTTACTGTTATGCGGGCTTCTATAAATATGTTTATTTGTTTAAACGCAATTTTTAAACAAATTGTCGATATTTATGAATTCAGAGAGCAATTCATCACTGCTGCTGGTTGCACAATGGGTTGTGTGCGCCCCATGTGTACAGACTACCCGCCCAGCACTAGTGCTATGCGGGCTGTACGCGACACAGTTGTGCCAGGGGCTATGGTCTTATTTATTTGTTTAAAAGCAATATTGCACCGCCCCCGGGAGAGGGGGACAGCCCCCCCTTCTACTCGGGTCTAGATTTGTTTGTGCTACCTGGAAGACTCCGGGAAAAGGGGGGGAGTTTGGGTAGAATACCCATGGAGTGGAAAGCTGGACGTACTCAAAGGGTGGTTTAGGGACGTGCTGGATTTTTGGGGAAATCATGTTCTAACTTCAAAAATAAACAAAATATCTATTCAATAAAAGGGTGTACAAGAAGGGTTGGGGGCAGACAAGAAAATGCACCTGGGGCATAAAGAAACGTGGGAGGTTCCCCTTAACTGGCCGTGCCGCGGGCATAGCAATCCCGAAAGACAAATGAAATTGGTAATAAATAAAACAATAGGCTCAGGAGAGCGGGCACCAAGCAACCTGCCAACCGAGGCAGTCAGGGGAGGACAGCATGGCGTGAGGAACCATGAAATTAAATAAATCACACGGGCACGTGTTTCCAAAATAAATGACAGAATTAACATACATCGGCCCAGGAGGGCTTACGAGACAGCAGGAGCTGTCGAAAGAAGATGCTGTATAGCAAACAAGCAGATAACGAACTCGAGCAGAGGGCTCGCGGCCTGAGTAGCCGGGTGTACCACGAGGGCATCAATTTAAATGGCGTGGCCAAGGGACAACACGGCAAGGGTTGTGTCGCCCATAATTACATTCAAGAAACCCCATTCCAAAATTACAGATTGTATTTCAAACATTAGTGTAGGTTCAGGTCCTTTTTCCCACGCGATTAAACTATTTCCAAGATTAGGTAGGCGTCTGTATTAGACCGTTGGCAAGTGCTTCAAGCACGTGTTTAAAATTAGGAGAGCCTTAGCTAGGCGAGATACGTAGTTTTAGGTTCAGAAAATAATCATATTAAATTAGCATAGTGAACAATGCAGCAACCCTAAAAGCAGGTTTACAAACACATGTGTGGCCAACACAATGACAAGTTCAAGTTCGTCAGACGCATAAGTTTCACACCGCACTGAAACTGCAAATATTAAGAAAAGAACTCCATCGGGAGTAAGAAAAATAAAGTAACTCAAGCCATAATACAAATACAGTTCACACAACACAGTACCTTAAATTTAGGCTCATGGCCTATATCAGCTACCACAGGCTGACCGATCCGAGCGGCCAGCGAACACACACTTTTGGCCTACATCGCTGCGAGTCCAACCACCGAGCAGCTTATAGTTCAAAAGCCCCGAGCAGAGTGGTGGCGTCAGTTAGGACGCACAGTCCATCGTAGCGCTTGGCGCATGCGCGCCGACATAAACCAATCAGGGCGCGGCATTTACCGCGGTTAGCAACACGGCATATGTTCTAGACCATTCTGGAACAATCTCGGCTGCTTCTCGGCCATTCCAAGGCCGGAAGTGATTGCATAGCCGGAAATACGTAGCTAGGCAGAGAGGGGGTGACGGCGGGAGATTGATAATATTTGAAATGCAGTTCATATCCTAAAGAGGCCGCCCTCCGTGGCAAGTGGCCAGGGGAAGGGGGGGGGGGGGGGGGTAGGGACAAAACATTGTGTCAGTCGAAACGACTGGCACAAATATCTCAATATCTACGAATCTATTACAGCAACCAAACTGAATATTTTCATGTTCATAGGGGCCATGAACACAGTCTAAGTTCACCTATATGACTTTCAATAACCTGGTGATCACAAATACAACATGGCGGCGACGCGAAGTATAAATATTTAAATGGGCGTTTCTCGCAATTTAACCATCTGAGTGCAGTGAAACAAGGCACAGTAAATGCTTATACAAATGTTAATCTACTGGCATGTATTTTATTTCAATTGTTTCCTTAACCACAAGATGGCAGCTATGCGAAATTTAAAAATCTCGTTTTTACTTGTTGTGTCCTAATCATGCGATTGAAGTTTGAATACTACGCGTAGGCCCTACACAATAATCTGCATGTAACAGTACGTAACTCTAAGACCTACATAGCTTATATAAAAATCCAAATGGTGACCTCGGAAATATTTAGTCGGTACTCAATATCTACCAATCTACACAAATCAAACTGAAACCTTGCATGCTGATAGTGGCAATTATCAAATCATACTTAAACTGCTATTAATAATAATGCAACAACTACAGAAGTGCCAGATCAACCGAGCAATAATATCTGTAAATACTATTGACACGTTCCACTAGTATTTACAAACGTTCGTTATCTAAATATTGTCTCTCTGTCTGTCTGTTCGTTAGTCAACCCGGAGGTTGGTTGGATCTTCAAAAAGCGCCATCATAGTTTATGTGGAAGAAACCCACAAAACCCAAGGCAGCACCTTAATGAGGCGTACAAGGCAAGGTGAGGACTGAGGTTGTTTGCCATTGCTTTCCTCACTGAGTCAAAGCAACAGCTCCGACACTATGAGAAGAACTTTTCACAGCATCCATGGATACTAGCTATGCCCTGAATGCCATTACTCAGCACCACTCCTACCTCAGTAGCTCCCATATAATCACAGCCATGAATGAAACTGAGACATCGGTGAAACGTCACATTTTACTCTAGCCTGTGCCAACATACAAATGCAAATGTACTGCATCCATCAAGAGGTGGTAAAGAGGCCCATGTTTTATGTACCGTACTTAAGTGGAATACATAAACATCGTACCTTATCCGAGCCTAAGTGAGCAGGGTCTGATGATGATCGCGTGACTATCGAAACATGTCATCCAATGAAGTACACCAACCCCCCCTCCTCCGCCATTTTCTTGTAATTACATAAAAGTGTGTTATTTTAGTGGTAAATATTTCACGTATTATATCTTTCAGGTTAGGGCATTTACTGCAAGTATGGGCACAATTTGTGTTGATCGACTGGAAAGCTTTCTATAATAAATTCTTTCTATCCACAACCGAAACTCGAATATTCTCCATTTCGTTCACAACTTCTTGCGCATAAATAATATGATGAATGTTCATCATTGCCTTGCTATTTTTCATAGTGTTCGTGACGTTCATCGACTTCCTTCCGGCTTCGTGGACGAGGAGATCAAGAGCTAGACTCTGGTGATGGGGGCCTTAGGTTCGATTGTCATTGGATTTTGACATCGTTTGGTTAATTCCCTTGCCTTAAGGACTTGGTGTTTGTGAAGTCTTCATCATTTATTTCACCCTCATCACGACACGCAGGTCGCCTACAGGCTTCAACCTTAAAAGTCACCAGGCCTCTCCAGAAGCTGCACGCCATTACTATCATTATTATTGATGTCATTGGGGCCAAATGCTCGCTTAAACACAGTACCGTATCGATGTAGCCATTGAGGAAGAGCTGCGATAACTTATGTGTCTGACGAAGAAGGAAAGCCTTCCCTAGGCCTACACGAACACTCACTTCTGCTCAACTCGTTGCCCGGGTTTGATTCCTGGTTCTGCGGGCTTGAACGGGGAACACTCAGCCTCGTGAGGCAAAACTGTGAAGAGGCGGGTTCGATTCCCATATCAGCCATTCTGGAAGTAGTTATCCCTGGTTTCCCACTTCTACTCCAGCCAAATGCCGGTAGTGTTCCTAAATTAGGCCACGGCCGCCTCCTTCTCGATCCTCATCTTAAATACAACTACACACACTAATACAGCCATCACAATAACACAGGATATCATAAATATTCCCCAGTCACCCAATTACACGGGGCTACATTACATCGATGTCACAGAGCCCTAAATGAATCAACAATGGTATTCACTTATTTTCTCCGTGTTGTGACGTACAGTCAACACCAAAGATGTTATTCATCATATCGGGCACCTACTGTATATGCGTAACACATCTTTCCTGGAGATCTTCTTCGCTCCAATATTTATAAAATTCATTAATGACTAAATGTAACGTCTTTCATGCTTTTACAAATCTGTGTATTGTATACCCTCAATAGCAGTCACAAGCACAAGGAAAAATGAGCAGGCTTCTGTATTGGTGTGGAGTCACACCGAGTTGCAAGAACGTGGACGCATGCGTGGCTGGAGCTCTTCCTTCGCGACTACATGGGCACTAACTGATCAGTCGAGCAATGGGAGAATATACAGCGTAGTTGATATAATGTACATTATACCTTGGAATTATAGATGGAGTACAGTGCTGTGAAAGTTTCCACATCCGGTAACCACTTAAAATGTTTTCTCCTGGAGAGTGCATCCCTACTCACAGATATAACACTAAGGGTTACGAACCTTCCTGTAAGCAATGTGGAAATTCTTTTTAATATTAGAGGGCGAAGAGCATGAAGTTATTAAGAGTGTGTGGTCATTCATATTATATTTTCTTGGATACAGGGTGTAGGAAGAATGACATACAATAAGTAAAATAACTACAGGTGGCAAATTTCTAGACTACGGTGGTACGGGCATGTGATGAGGATGGAGCCTACAAGATCTGCCAGAATACATTTGGAAAGACAGGTGGATGGCAAAACATATGTAGGAAGACCTAAAACCATGTGGATGGACATGATCAAGATTGATCTGGCGACCAGAGGATGGACAGTAAATGATGCTCCCTATGAAAAGTTGTATATGGACAGGTTGAAGTGGAAGAAGCTCATAAACAGTACCCGGGAAAATGGAACTGTACAATAATGATGATGATGAAGGTGAACACACTTGATGTACAGAAGTCGCGATTTGGTAACTATAGTAATTACACAGGGGTATTTAACAAAATTTCAGTCTTCCCTTAAACACATCAATATGTTTGGGGAAAGGCTCTAAGACTGTGGCAGGTAATGAGTTCCAATTATCAATACCACGATTATTGAAAGAACATTTCCCATAATTTGTACGCTGCGGTTGGCCCTTAACTTTATATGGATGATGTGCACTGCTCAGGTAGGTGAGATTCCCCACACATTTGTTTAGTTCTCCCCATGCTAGCCGATTAGTGTAAGGGTTAAACATAGCGTATAGTCTGGATTTCGTCCATCTTCCAGAGATTCCCACCCTAGTTTTTCTATCATTCGAGTTACGCTACTTCTAAGATTAAAATCGTTGTGCACAAACCTAGCAGCCTTCCTTTATATCAGGCCACGCCAACTCAGGTGCTTCGTGAGCACCGGCCGGCACCGGCAAAATCACCGGTGCTCTGCTGTAGGAGAGGAACGAGTAGTGACAGCGCTTAGCGAGGCGAGAGTCGTGTTGTTATTTGGTGAATGGGCTGGGCAAATCAGCGCGCGCCAGGCGGAATATCGGTAAGTAAAGGAATAATAATAATAATAATAATAATAATAATAATAATAATAATAATAATAATAATAATAATAATAATAATAAAATGCCTAATTATGTGTACAGACAGAAATAATAGTTTTATTGCGCTCCTGATTTTGCACTAATTTTCAACATTCTTTGTTTATCTTTGGCATCACTTTGAAGCCACTAATTTTCCGATATTTGTAACAATCGTTTTGGCAGTTGCAATCCACAGTAGAGCTTCCAAGGAATCATCAGACAAACTTGACCTTGATTTTATTTTGTCAATATTTATAATAGAAAATATTTGTTCACGAACCACGTTGTTCTGAACATAGCAACAAATTTCAGGAGAAGGATTTTAGAGAGGGAAACTTGTCCGAATTTCCTTCTTGAAGCCGACTTTTAAAAAGCCCAAGCTGCAATTTGAAACTTTCAACACGGTCACACATAGTACTGAGCCCGTTAGAGGAGATTATCCTGGTACCATTCAGCGAAAGAATGGCACTTCGAATGACCCCTTCCTAGGAACTCATTCCTGAGAGGATCGGATGCATTTCAAAATAGGCTTGCATAGCACGAGGGGCTTGATCCAGGGGATCTGGGCCATATGTACGAAAGAAGTCAAAGATGCCCAAAGAAATACACCCGCAAAAACACAAAACTCTAAATAAAAGAGATCCAGTCTGAAGTAAAATTTCGTGAATGATTTATTCATCAAGGAAACCCTATCCTACTTCGGAGGGTTTCAAAATCGGCTAATCCGCTAACTAGTTACTGTACATGAAATGAGTCGACTAATCCCTAACTGAAATTACTAACCCTCGCGAAGGTCCTAGTTACACAGAAAAACAAGCAACAACAATACTAGGCTCGTGGCACAAACAGAATCTACGCGAAAGCAAGTTACAAGCAAATGACTCATTGAAATTTGCATTTAACATAATGGCAAACCAATCCCTGAAGTTAGGATGGTACCACGTCCACAGTTACATTTACATTTAAATTCTAGGTAAATCCTGAAGTTAATAAAATGTTATGACGAGATGCGTCGATAATCATAACATTAAAACACGACTAATGATAGTAGACCACAGACTATCAAAAAAACATTGCATAGAAACATACACTCTTATTAACTAGCAGGGTAACAGGTTGGATAATGCACTCAGAATAAGATAAAATACACACACACAAGCCTGCCTTCGCGAATTGGGAAATATGTTTGCCCCCAATCGTCATCTCAAGCATGTCATTTAGGTTGGCAATTGCGTAGTCATCAGTACGACTTATGTTGCATAGGATCACGCGGACCACAGATTACTGACTAATGGTTCCAGCGATTCCTGTCGTCGAATAGCAAAATAGTGTCAGCTCATTTAAATTTCACCTCCATAAGGAAATAATGAAGATCCAAGCGTCGGAGCAAATATTACAAACGCAAATGTTTCAAGGTTTTCAGGCTCAAATTATGTATTAATTATCACGTCGATTTAATAGAGTGAATATAATGATTTAGGTTCTGGTTTATGTAAATATTTAGTTGGATCATAATAAGACACCAGTCGAAGGCCTAAGAAATCTCCTGAGAGTTTCTCGGAAAATAAGACTAACAATTAGTCACTCTAATACATTGAGCTAAGAATGGCTCATGTAACAATAACACGTTGCGCAACTTACAGACACTTGCGCGGCTTACACTCATCGGACGACCTGGCTCTACAGCTCATGGTTTCGCCGGAATACCAATAATAAGTGTTCTAAGGCACTACAAATACATAGGTTACTAGCCTTTATGCATGACTTGGGTCAATTTACATTAGAAGATAAACCTATTATAACAACTTGCTAGATGATATTAATTCACCAGCGAAAATATTAAGACGAAACTCGTCCTCGCGTATAGCGGTACAAATCATATGTTCGGCCGTCAATGACCGTCTTCATAGCATGTGATATAATACTCCTAGTCTCAAGGTCTCCACATTCCGTAAATGACAGGTGAACGTCATTTGTCAAAAGAAAACAATCAATATAAAGTAGGTCTCACTGGGAATGCTGGGTAAAAACCTGTTATGTTAGTCGCGCGCTGCACTGCACTGCTAACTGTGTCATTCATAGCGTGTAGCTCAAAATCACATTACTTGTGTTAAAACTGTGCGTTTTCAATCTAGCGGAAATCACTGAATACAGTCCTATAGAGTTCCGTAGATTAACCAATCAATAGTTCTCATTCATTACGAGTGTCCTACCATAAAATTTATCCTGTTCAGAGATATCACAATATTAAAGTTTCAAACATCACAAAAAAGTAGACTATAAACTTAGCAGTTCTGACTGCTTTGGGCTCGGAGATATTCTACTAGATCTCTCCGCTTATTCCATACAATGTGGGTTATGTGCTGTCGGCCTGGCACATGTCAAAATCAAAACAACTGTGCTGTGTTGGTTCTAAATGATACATCTGGATACTCCTAGGTTCACATCCAGGTCGAGTTACACTAACTGTTCATGTGTAGGTTCCCACCCGGAACTGTGTGGTATAAATGTGACCACAAATGCAAACTAAATCATACGAAATTATGGTAGGATCTCTCGCCTAACCAACTGATACGTGAATATGAATTCAAACCAAAACGAGGGGTCTAAATATAGGGTGTCCCCAAAATTACGAAGAACTGCTCTTCACTTCGAAGGTTGTCAGCTCTCTGACATGAAATGCAGCCTTGGCATGGCTGATAATACACTTAAATACGTAAAAGCTATACGTGTGCACCCCCGCACTTAGATTTTGCGGTATAGGGTGGCTGACAAAGATTGATCCCAGTACCAAGAATGAAAGTACTAGCTAACCATAGTCCTGCCTAGTGGTCTCTATCAAGTTTCGGCTATGAAATACTACTAATGATGTCTGCCCAGACAAACTTTGTACAATGAAGGATTTACAGGACTCACGGTTACTCAAACATGGTTGATCACCTCTCGACTTCCAGGATGAGAGGGGTAATTCAACTCCAATCCTGTGGAGAGATTATTAGGCTCCATAGTTAAGGTCTTGGACCTCGGCCTGTCCATCTCGTTCCTCCATCTCCATGGTCTATAGATCACGTCCTCCTTCACAATGTTTGTCCTTGACATCTCTGCTGGATATTTCTCCTACATGGTAGTTGTTTCATCAGCATTACCCTCACATAAGGGTTTCTTACTCCATACTGGACCTCACGTGCGTGTAATACAATTTGACGAACACATGGTCACACACACACGACATTGTGTCGTAAATTCACAGACGTTAATGGTTTTAAACTGTACAAAATTGAAAACACTGCTACTACACTGGTGCAGGTTTAAACAAAAATGGCCTTTATCAATTCCTGCCACTGATTCTAGAGATATTCGGGTGATATCTCACACACAGAATTTACAATTTACAAATCACTGGTAATCACTCAAAATCACGCCCATCACATTAAAAATATGCAAAATCGTGACATGTTTAGTGATTATATTGAGAATGCTGTAGAATAGGCTGTCGTAGTTCAGTGTAGCCTTAGTATTCCCGGACTTGCAGCGTACCAGCTCACACCGCGTGGTTACTCACGAATATTACAAGTTCTTCACGGGGCGAAACAAAGAAAAATGGTAATTTCACCCAACGATAAATTTCCTTTTGGAAATATCGTAGCACTGGCCTGGTGTGGCCGAAAAATATATTTCTCGTGGCTTTCTATAGTACACTCAGCTCGATGGCTTTATATATTGTTCACACACAACTTATATTGTGCACCTGCACAAAACTTGGTTTTCGTCTAATGGCGGACAAATATGACATACTCGGCCGGTCTCAGCGGACTCGCAAAACGTTGTGTCGATCACAGGAACTGCTTCCTGGTTTCATCTCACCAAGGCGGTCCGGGTTCGATTCCCGGTCAACGCATGTGAGATTTTCGAAGTGAAATGCCATGTCCTGTGGTTCGGATTCCACGTAAAAAGGAGGTCCCGTGGCTCATGATCTCGAGATTAACGGTCACGTTAAACTACAAGCTTGCTTGCTTTGCTTCCTGGCTTCAAAGAAATTGTGAGTCTTTGAGCATTTACTTATATGAACTCCGCATTTCTGCGGTGCTAATACCTTTACCAAAATACAATTTACCACTTACAAAGGTCTGGTAATATTGTAGAATTAAATGTTTTACGTTCTTGAAATATACAGTAGCAAGATTGTGAGTAAATTATATTCAGGAAGAAAATAAACTATCCTCGCCAAAGTCAAAATGGCAATATTATCATGAGGATGTTTCAGAGTGTGTTCTACACTAGTATGCATCCAAGAGTAAGCATGCTCTTGGAGATATGTCGAAGACGTGAGCTCAGCGGGCTCAATACTGATTAATTTATATTTGACTTGCAACGAGATGTTGTTTGAGTCTTCAGTCTTTCAGTCTATAAATGCCCCGTGTTTTCATTCGTGAAAGCGAGGTCAGCGATCCATTAATCATCATCCAAGTCTGACTGTGGAGAAGGAGCGGTAACGTTCTCGCTTGCTAAGCCCAATGTTGCAGGTTCGTATCCAGGCGCAGTCAGCTGGCATTTGAGGGTGCACAAATGCGAGGAAAGCGTGTCAGTAGATTTACTGGCACGTTAAAGATCAACTTCGGGGCAAAATTCCAGCACCCCGGCGTCTCTAAAAGCCAGAGTAGTTAAAAGGGACGTAAAACCAATAACATTATTATTATTGTGGAGAAGGAAGGGAGGGAGGGAGGGGAAAAGCACTGGTGCCGTTCGGTGTGGCACCGGGACGCGCAAGCACCAAATGACCGCGTTGGCGTGGCCTGCTTTATACCATCTCCAGCTCATTGATGAGCCCTATGCTGTTGTGAATTCTTTCTAGAGGCTTGGGATATCTTGATTATTAGCTACGTATGTTGGATTTGTCTGACAATCTGTGTTTTTGAGGTGACTGCAATAATGTATCCCCGTGGTGTTGGGGTAACGAGGCTGCCTCTCAGCGGGAGGCCCCAGGTTTGATTGCTGGCTCCGTCAGGGAATTTAAAAACTGATGTGAGGTCTGGAACGGGGTACGCTCAGTCTCATGAGGACAATTGAGTAGCTGTCTGATAGCGAGGCAGTACCCTGGTCAGAAAAAGACAAGATTAACAGCCGAGGGGACTCGGCGCTCTGACCACACGTCACCCCACAGTCAGCAGGCTAAATGGTTGGACAGGGGACGCCTGGTAGTCCAAGGCCCTCCATGGGCTGTGATACCACGGTGGCTATTAAGATATGCAACTAAAACTTTTAGGGTGTAGGATTGGTGTAGTTGTCCTGGGATATGAAATAAGATACCATCTTAGCATTTGTCTGGAGAGAGAACCGGGGGAAACCTCACTTATTTTGGTCGCTGTAATTACCGGTGCTCGCCTTTGCACTCATAGTGGTTTAAGAGTGATCCAACTTGAGTTCGAGGGGACCACAGGCACAGGCAGGACCCAGAGAACCTTCTCCTCCACGGCGGGAGTGGCGCGGTAGTCAAGCTCTTGGCCTCTAACCAAGGCGGACTGGGTTCACCTCCCGGTCAATGTGAGGTTTTCAAACTGAAATGCCATGTCCTGTGGTCCGGAATCCACGTAAAAACGAGGTCCCGTGGCTCATGATCGCGAGATTAACGATCACGTAAAACTACAAACTTCCTTCCTTCCTTCTCCTGCTGTCCGCCTGCTTGTGGTCCCGTCTGAACCGTAACAGGATCAAGATCGTCCAATGCCAAATCAGGATCCCTGCTTGCAATTAGTAAACAAAAGCAAGAATAAAATACGGAATTCTACCCTAATGAGACTCGAACTCTTGGAGTGGCAGTCCTCACGCCATAAACGCTCAGCCAATTTCTTTGCAGATGGAGGCTCGATGTTTGCAGCCACTTCAAGACAACATTACACCACCACAGGACAATATGAAGTGAATGCATTACGACTAATGTGGCCACTGGCAGATTTATTGTCCACGATCAAGAGAAAGAGGCCTACGTAACTATTTATTTCCTTTGACCGCGTAAAAACAACGAAATATTTGCTGGCGGCGTGTCTCAGCAGTAACGTTCTCGTCTGCTTTGTCCAAGGTTGCAGGATCGAATCCCTGCGCATTCAGGTGGCATTTGAAGGTGCGCAAATGCAAGGGAGCCGTGTGTGGATTAACTGGCTCGTTAAAGATCCCCTTCGGGGATTCCGGCACACCGGCGTCTCTAAAAGCCGCAATTGTAAAAAGGGACGTAAAACCAATAACATTATTATTATTGTTATTATTACAACTTAATGGAATACGCCTCAGCAAGACCGTGTCTTATTCTCGAATAACACCAGATAGTGGAACGTAATGACGTAGTGATTAAGCTACTGGCCCTACGACCGGGTGGTTATGGTTGCAAATCCCGGTGACAACGGGGTGAATTTTTTATCGGAGAAAAGTCGCGGGGCTCTTTAAAGTGCATACAAGCTTAACGCGCCGTTAATTATATAATAAGTTTATAATCAGATCACAACTAATCTTCTCCCATTATTTTTGAAGCCAACATTTCACACTTGGCGAAGCGAGAGGCGACAGGTCAATAAGCCTACCGGAATTTCCGTTAACAAGCAATTATAGCCTGTTAGGTTACATTGCGCCCCGTGCGCTCATTATCACAGCCTGTGTCATGCGTGACTGCTACCGTGTGAACAGGAGAACCCGGGCAATGGCTATTCTCTACTTTTCCACACTCTCTCCAGGAAAACGCTTGGATGGTACCGTACCTTACCTCAATTCTCGGCATAAACTTCCAGAACCTACCTTGAAAACAATAACAGGTAATCATTGTGAAGACACGTAGACTGGTCACAGCGCCTCACAGAGAGTTTGTTGTTGTTGTTGATTCATTTAGGGGCTTCACGACATCGCGGCAATAGGCTATAACTGAAGGTACTTCGGTGCGTGTGTGGTATTTGTCTGAATATCTGTGTTATTGTGAGGGCTGTAGTAGTGTGAGTACTGTAGTTGCAATTCAGAAGAGGTTTGGGAAGGAGGCAGCCGTGGCCTTAATTTAGGAACCATCCCGGTATTCGCCTGGAGTAGATGTGGGAAACCACGGAAAACCATTTCCAGAATGGCTGAGGTGCGGATTGGACCCAACTCTTCTCAGTGTTTCCTCTCGAATATGAGTGAATCCCGTTCCTGCCCTCAGACCAGAATTAAATTTCTTGGCAGAGCTAAGAATCGAACCCGAGCCCCCATGGTTATGGCCAAGAGTGCTAGCCACTTCGCAACAAGGCGGTTTCAAAGACGGGGGAGACACAGATTTGGTTTTAGAAGGAGTTCAATACAACAAGATTAAGTGATGGCAAATATTAGTTACGTTCACAAAGGTGTACAATACACATTAAATATACTGTATGTTATTTTCAACATGTAGAATGAAAACGTTTCGAAGTGTTTATAATGGCGTAGCCTATGTCTTTTTCTTGCGAGGCGAGCAGTGTGTGAACTGATAACAGACGCAGTATAGGACTCTGGATTCAAAATGCCAGCCAAGTTCATAAAACCTTTTTCCACTCTAGTGTATTGCACCATTTGTGTTCCGGTACCCGCTACATTGACAAGCTAACCACATTACAATAAGCCACCAGTGTAAATAGGAACGTTCGCAGTGTAGAATTATAAGTAACAAAACAGTGTAGACACCATCATAGGCCTACCTGAAGTTCGCCACAATAATAAGTCAATAGATCACAGGTTATCATACTGTTGTTGTTTGAGTCTTCAGTCTTTTGACTGATTTGACTGCCCTGAGCTAATCGTTTCATCTCTACATAGCTACCCCACCCTACGTCCGAGGCAATCTGTTTAACATATTCTAACCTTGGTCCACCCCTACAGTTCTTGTCCTCGACCCTTCATTCCATAACTAAGCTTGTTATTCCTGGGTGTCTTAGAATTTGTCCTACCAACCTATCTCTTCTCTTCATTAGCAGTCACCAGAAACATCTCTCCTCTCCCGCTAGGCTTAATACCTCTTCGTTTGTAACCCTATCTACCCATCTGAACTTCATCATTCTCCTGTCACACCACACTTCAAAAGCTTCAATTCTCCTCTTTTCTGCTGCACCAATAGTCCGAGTTTCACTTCCATAGAGTGCCACGCTCCAGACAAAGGCCTTCAAAAATGACTTCCTAACACCTAAATTTATATTCGATGTCAACAGATTCCTTTTCTGTAGAAATGCTTTCCTTGCCTGAGCTAAAATACTTTTTATATCCTCTTTGCTTGGTCCATCACTGGTTATTTTGCTTCCTAAGTAACAGAAGTCTCCTACATCCTTTAGTTTTTCACCTGTCACTTTGATGTCCATGGAGGTTTCTGATTTATTTCGGCTGCATTCCAATATTTTTGTTTTACATTTATTAATTTTCAATCATGAATTCTTTCCTCAAGACGGACTTCATACCATTCAAAAACTCATTCAGATCCTCAGGCGAGTCGGCCAAGATGACTATGTCATCGGCAAATCTGAGAGTTGAAATTATTTCTCCTTGAATCTTCACTCCCACTTAACATTTTTCTACAATTTCCTTCATTGCTTTTTCAATGTAAAGATTGAACAGTATGGGTGATAAGTTGCAGCCTTGCCTTACACCTTTCTGAATACCAGTTTCTCTCTCATGTCCTTCAGCTCGAATGACTGCTGTCTGGTATCTGTATAGATTGTAGATCACCCTCTTATCCCTGTACTTTAATCCAATCGTTTTCAGCATATGAAACAATTTAGTCCAATCAACGTTATCAAAAGTCTACAAATGCCATGAACGTTCTCTTATGCTTTCCTTATTCTACCTTGGAAAATCAGCCTAAGACTTAGTACAGCTTCCCTTGTTCCTACATTTCTACTGAAACCAAACCAAACCCAACTCCGTTTCTATCTGGCTTTCCATGGTCTTGTAAATTATTCTTGACAGGATTTTTGAAGCATGAGTCTTCAAGCAATTTGTACGGCAATCTTCACATCTGTCAGCACCCACTTTCTTTGGTATAGGGATGATAATATTCTTCTTGAAATCTGAGGTTACCTCACCTTTCTCATAAATCCTACACACCAAGTGAAATAGCCTGATCAGACCTTCATCTACTGTGCAGCATAGCAAGTCAATCGCTATATCATCTATGCCTGGTGCTTTGTTCCTGCTTAAGTCTTCCAAAGCTCTGTCAAATTCTGATCTCAATATTAAATCTCCTTTTACATCCTCATCAATTTCCTCCTCCCTCTCCATTACATGATTCTCGATCTCCCTTCCTTTATACAAACACTCTATGTATGCTTTCCATCTCTCAACCTTTTCTTCCCTATCTGTCAGAGGCTTCCCATTAGTGTCCTTAATATTACAGCACTTAGTCTTCTTTTCCTCCAGAGTATTCTTATTCCTTCGATGAGCTGTGTCTACTTTTCCTAATTTCAGACAATTTTCTATACCTGCACATTTCTCTTTCAACCATTTTCTTATCGCTTCCCTGCACTTCTTCTTAACGTCATTTATCAGACGTCTTTATTCTCCTTTCCCCTTTTCATCTCTTACAATCTAGTGTTCCGCCTTTTATCCATCAATTCTAGTATACCCTGAGTGATCCACGGTTTTCTACCTATTCTTTCTTTCCTACCAATGTTTTCTTCTGTGAATTTTGTTATTTCATTCTTCAAATGTGCCCATTAGTTTGCATATTGAAGTTTGTTTAGGGTTCTTCATTAGTCCTTCCTTTATTCTCTTCTTGAATCTTTCGTTTAGATCTTTCTCTTTCAGTCTGTCTATTGCCCACCTTTTTGGCTTTTGACTTATCTTCAGTTTCTTCAACTTTAATCTGCATTCCATAGTAAACAGATTGTGGTCAGAGTTTATGTCAGCACCGGGATATCAATATCTGAACCATCTATAAGACAAGTAATGAATTGATTTATTCCGAAAGGTTGCTACTCCCTTTCAGAATAAATAATAGAGCAATTCTACTAAAAAAATACTAACCCTCTACTGACAATTATATTCCAAAATTCTATTAACGAAAAAATACTTAAGTTCCACCAACAACAAAATACTACCACTAAAACAGTCTGTCACCAGGAACACTCACATGCACCCTCACACATCCCAGTCTAATGAAACAATGAACTGTATCTAATAAACAATGCAACTGCCACCAGACACACACACCACAGTCTAATGGAACAATTACCTATAACAAATAAACAAACTAACTACATAATTACAACTAAAACCAACCACACACCCACATTTTAGATGAGGACATGGAAAACAGAAATAAGAGTAAGGGAATCAAAAGACAGGGGGAAAGGAAATTCCCTCAGCCCTCAAAGAATGAGAATTAAGGGGCCCGGAAGAAAGGAGAGCCAGGAAAGGCAGAAGGGAAAGGTAAAGAGGAGAGGGACTGCCCCAAAGGCAATGGAAGAAGGAGAAAGACCAGACCCGGCTCAGGAAACCCTCGGGGTCGCCACCTCCGTGCTCGCTATATTATAGGACAAGCGCCCTCTCCCTAATAATCAACTGTGATCTCTCGTATGATTTCCAATTATCCAATTATCCAACATATCAATGTTTTGATCATTAAGAGAATGTCTGTTTCAATAAGTCTCTTTAAATTTTACGAACCTCGCAAACGCTTTGTCATGTGTGTGTGTGTGTGGAGTATGGGTCGTTATTGCTTGTTAACTATAGTAGTATGTATCCTTACACCATAGTGGGTCAAAAGGTCTCGGATGAGGTCATGGTATTAACAACTTAGGTCAAAGATAGCCTAATACTGTCGGTTTCGTGACAAAATACATGTTAATCCAGAAAGGATAATGGAATATCAGCAATAGGAACGCCTGACTCAGGTAAGTAGACAATAGTCAAAACTTTGTGTGAAAATCTATGGATTTTAAAATTAACCGTTCGGTTATACAGTTGTGTTAGTCGTGTATTGTAACACACAACCACTTTTGGGTAAAAGCATTTTATCTATGTAGTGAAAGGTTGGGTATCAGCTGTTTGTTATCAGAAAGTTTAGAGTAGTCAGACATTGTAGGATTTAATCAAATTTGCGGATTTTAAATAACTTTGTTAAAGTTATATTTTTTATGATTTTGGGATATCTTACAAAAATTGTCAATTCTGGGTAAATCTTGGCATATTTTTTTGGTCAACTATTACAGTTTCCAACCTAAGTTTAAGCTCTTAACTAAAACAATTCAATAAAAGAGAAAAAGGAATACTTAACTTACGTTAAAGCGAATCTACATGTTATGTGGTAATAATAATATCTTAAGTGAACCGAGTAAAAATACACTACTCTGCTAGCCGTTCGGAAAGGTGAGGGGTGTCGTAATACTCGCGCGTAAAAATAACCGTGTTGCTACATAAATAAATAAATAGTAAATATATATTTCATTTATCCACGTTAAACGGCAAATCCCTATCTCACAATCTCTCAACAGAAATGTTGTTGAGTGAACGGTCATGTTGCTGGATGGTGACAGGAAGAGGTTTATTTAGCGAGCTCAACTCCAGTCAAGGCTTAGTAACGTAATTTGTGACGCTATAAGACGCGTGCCAAGGTCGTAATCGCCTAGTAACTTCGATTTTGCCGCGAATTGAAACCATATATTGTTATAAATTATGCCATTGGATATAAGAAGATAGCCAATGAGAAGAGCTTTAATGGAAGGAGAGATTGTCAAAACCTCATTAATATAATGAAATTATGCATTTAGGCCCTTAGAAAGACATTTTATTATTTGGAATACTGCACATAATAATAAGAAGATATTATCAGTATTTTGAAAGTCGCTGGAAGTACGCAGTACACTGTAATATGTATTCATAAATGTACGCGCGTAAATTTCCCGCGGGGCCAAAAATAGCGCCAGCAAGAGTTATGCTGGGAGACTGTGAGCAGAATGAAGGTGTTCTTATGTCTTGAGAGTTCGAAGGGAACATTCATGGTCTGGGAGAATTGGATTCCTGGTGACCCGTAGCCGAGTGCGGAGATAAAGGTCTCTCTGAAGCCTTGCCATCACGGGAAGAAACTATGTACGACCGTACTTTGTTCATTCTAGTGAAAGTTACTGCAATCTGTGCCGATACACATTTTAGTATTTTGTGAACAATTCCGCGAGTTTATTACAGTGAAACGTAATACAGAACAAATCTTTGAGCATCCACGTACAGTTATTTGAACATTTGTGAAAATTAAGCCGAGCTTTAGACTATTTATTTCTGCAGTGGAGAAGAAACGTTTATCAAGCAGGCGATCATTTTAATATAGCAGTGAAGGCTGATATACTACAAGGGAACGTGACTTTTTGAACATTATAGTGATTCTTATGAACATTGAAGTCTATAATTACTTGAACTACAATATAACAGCAAATATGAAGATTGAACGAATGTTGAATTACACATTTGAGATGACAGTCGTTATGGAGTAGAATTAAGATGCGATTGGGATACGTCTAACAGAGTTATGTGCTGACGACATGGAGCAACGTTAACTACGGAAACTATGTATAACATCATGTTCGTCTACAATGTCAAGTACACTAATAACATTATGTACTACATCACCATGTACATTAATGTATAACTATGTACAATTACTATCTGAATACGAGCAATTATTACAATTCATCGAACATCTACATGAACATTTCCAACTACAGTATAATTGTGATTCAATCTACAACCTACAAATTTATTTGCAACAATGGAGATCAATCGACAATATTGCTCAGGTATGATCTGGAAGTTCAAACGGAGACGATGAAAGAAGATTCATCACTTGAAGAATGAAGATTACAGGGTGTTTCCCATCTAACGGTTGAAACTTGGTATCCATGGAACGAGAAGACGATGGGCAGTTCGATGCCCGAAGGATGTTGGAGTTTATCGGGGAGGAACGACTTCCTTACCCGAGGTAGCAGCTTCAAGTTTGGGGAAGACCTAGATTCAAGATCATCTTCTATGGAACAAGGAACGTCTGTATATTTTCCTAATACCTACTATGACCTTCAAGTGTCAACATCAAGGTAGAAACGACCAGTTTTCATTACAGTAGTTAGAGTATTGTGATGACATTTGAGCAACTATTTCTCCATATTTTATGATATATTTTCACTTCGACATTAATTAATTTTATGCTTCGATATCATCTGAACAAGAAGTTTCAACTTTACAGTTTCTGAATTGACATGATTAAATCACTTGGGAATTTAATATCCTCATTTAAGATTTTCTTAAATTAGTATTCGACGTTTTCGCTTTTATTAAGCAGAATTTCAGACAGTTTTGTCATGGTTGTCTATTTTAAATTAATTTTTGAGATTGGGCATCTTATTGAAAGAAGAATTTATTAGTAGGGGAGGAAAACTACGTGAGATATAATGTTAAATATAATAAATGTTATTCGATTAACATTCGACGATCTGGCATGTAATATTCGTTATGATTATGCTACGAATTTATGTATACAATGCCATTCTTGATTATAATATTATATTCGTGATTTCACAAACCATTTTCTTGATAGAAAGCATTGATCCTTCTGTAATGAATTTTTTATAAAGGCACATTATCTTGGAACATATTTCTATTCGACTGTAGGGATGTTAGGGATATCCTATTCCAGTCGTGATTGATATTTATTGGCCACTTAAATATTATTGTTGTTATTATGCACATTTTGCAATGTTACGTAATATTGTCAGCGGAATCTTGCAACAGTGTAATTCTAAGAGAGATCAGTATGGTGAGACGAATTATTGTATTCTTATTCCATGTTAGTAACAAAGGTTTAACGACAGAGTAACTATACGGGGTAAACCTTAGTTAGGTATTCCAATATAAACTTCAATTGTCGTTATAATAATGAAAGCTATTGAGATTGAGGGGTAGACAGTTAGGGTGCTGGCGGAAACGTATTTGGGAAATGAAATTAACCTTTGACAATTAATTATTATTATTAACAACGTATTAAACCTGAGTTGAGTAATAATCATATGCACTGATCTTAAGGGACACTGGGACTGAGTTTTAAGCATATTTTATTAAAAAATTCAAATTTTCGATTTTGACATATTATTGTACCCCTGACCATAACGGATGATTTAGATGTATCATTTTCCACATTCCGCCTTTTTTTGAGGCACGGCGAGACGTTTAAATGCCGGCCGCACTGCCATTTAAACGCCCCTTTCTCTTGGTACATTATCCTGTACACGCATTTATGCATTCTTTTATCGGAGTTGTTTGAATACGGATTTGAAATTCCCTCTGGTCTACTGTTTCTGCATTGTGCTACCATCTACCGATGAATATTGACACTATTTACTACGTAAGCTATACAAATACCTCCAATGTTTGAAAATAAATAAATAAATATCTCAAACGGTCGACATGATGAAATTTTGCATTTATATTGTATTTTATAATTTCATGAGAGTTCCTAGTCGCTTATAGAATGTCAGTAGATGCATAATTTATCTTTATTTGATATTTGTGTTGACTTTAGAAGTGTAAGCATGGTCAACCTCTGTTTATGAACAAGATATTGGAGGCTAGGCTAGCACGTTTTCGAAATTTATTGTGTTTGTGAAGTTTCTGGCGATTTGTATTGCTTTCTGTGAGTGTATTACTTTTAGTGTATACAGAATGGATTCAGTCACTTCCCGCTGGCATAAGCCGAAATGCAAAAGCAAGAAGAAAACTGTCAAGGCTTTCAGACTTGCTGCTGCTCGTTGGAAAACATCAGGTAAGGGAGCTGTTATTCCTGAACAAACTAGTAATGAACATGTGATCTCACCTCTTGTCACACCCACCGATTCTCAGAACACTGCTGATGCAAGAGATAACATTTGTAAGAGTGTACAAAAGTTAGGGTTATTTGAACAATTGGGTTCTGAAAGTAGGCCTAGGCCAAATTTACATCCAACAAGTGATGAATATTTTCTGGTGCATTCTTCCACTTTGCATGAACTAGTGAAGAATATAAAATGCAATGAGTGTGGGGAAACATCATTAACTGTTCAAGTACGAGAAAGGCATGGTTTAGCGCATAAGCTATGTGTCAAATGTACCCACTGTGGCTTTTGTCCAACTCAAACTTATTCAAGCCCTCGAGTAGAAGATGACACTATTACACAGAGGCCTCCATTTGATGTCAATAGGAAGAGTGTCGATGCATGTCTCAGTTTAGGTGTAGGGCATCGGGGAATGGAGAAATTTTGTGCCACGTTAGGAATGTCGGGTATGGATTCGAAAACATTCACAAGACATATGACAGTTTTAGCTGCAGAATCTAAGACTCTAAAATGTCTTACTCTCTCCAAGTCTAGGAAGGTGGTACGTAGGGCATATGATACACTTGATTGTAACCCTGAAGGTAGGCCTACTGATAATGATGTAATTGACATTGCAATCTCCTACGATGGGACCTGGCACAAGCGAGGCTTCACTTCTGCTTATGGAATAGGGATAGCTATAGATCTTCTCACAGGACTAGTCGTAGACTATGAGGTGGTATCCAAATACTGTCCTATGTGTGTTATCACTTCTGCTGAGCTTGGTTCGGAGTCCCCAGAATTTAATGTGTGGCATGTAGGTCATAAGAAGAGTGGGGAGTGTCAGGTGAATTATGAGGGTAGTTCTGTTGCAATGGAAATGTTTGCTGCTGGAATTTTATGGAACCGTTCCATTTCAGACTGCCAGATGCGTTATACAACTGTCCTTTCTGATGGTGATTCTAAAACGTTCAACCATTTGGTCAGTACAAATGTGTATGGCAGCAACACAGTACTGAAAAAGGAGGAATGCGTGAATCACATTTCAAAGAGAATGGGGACAGGTCTGCGACAGATGGTACAGAATTGGAAAATAAAGGGTGTCCAGTTGGGTGGCAGGTCAGGCGGGCTTACTAATGCTACGATTACCAAGCTTACCAGCTATTATAGGAATGCCATAGTACAACACACACCTAATGTTGAAGACATGAAAACTGCTATCTACGCCACTCTCTACCATTACATGTCCACTGACAGTAAGCCCCAACATAAGAAGTGCCCCCAAGGCGTCGATTCTTGGTGCTTCTACAACAGAAGTATAGCGACAGGTAAGGTACCTATGAGTCATAACAAAATGACTGTCAAGCTTTCGGAGTCATTAGTGTGTAAAATAATGCCTGTTTATCAGAGGCTGGCCTCTAATGAATTACTATTCCGATGTGTCCGTGGTGCCACGCAGAATCAAAATGAGTGTCTACATTCTACCATTTGGAGGAAGTGTCCGAAAGAAACTTTTATATCAAGAAAGAGACTTGAAATTTCTGTATGCAATGCTGTAGCAGAATTTAATATGGGATGCAGTGCTACAACAGACTTGAAGTCGGACATCAAAAGAACTTCAGTTCCTTATGTGACTGAACAGGCAGTCCTTAGGCGTGATGCTCGCAGGAAGTATGAGAGTCAGCGATCGTCCTCTGAGAAGAAGAAAGCAACTCGACGGAAGACTAAGGTCACAAAGATGAAGAAGGAGGTTGCAAAACAGAAGAAGGAAGGTGTTACTTATGCTGCAGGAGAGTTCTAATGGGTACGTTGAATGGAAATATTAAAATATATGCATGTTTTTAGAAAAATGCAGTTTTCTCAGTTTCACATTTTCTGATGTATAAAATCTAGTACGCGTTACTGATGTAATGCAATTTTCTTGTAAATTAACATGCATGTTCCTTAGTACTTTATCCACAAACGTGTGCATTACTTTTTGGATTGGAGTTCTGGTTTGCCTGTAAAAAAAATTCAAACCTTCAAATTTCAAGAATTTTACAAAAAATAAACTTCATTGGGGAAAAAAATTATATCTTCATAGTAAACAATACAATCTCAAATTCGATGCACTATTTTATTTGTATAAGAATGCGGAACTAGAAAAATATAAATAAATTGTGCTATCTACATTAGTTTGACGCGCTTGACATTTTGAATATTTGAATAATTTGCATATAAATATTGGAAAATAATTAATTTCTATGCAGCTAGTAAAGCTACATTGATCAAATTTGGCACACATGTTTATACTACAGCTTAATACCAGCAAACAAAATATCAAGACTGTACCTTAATATTTACAGGAATTAGAAAACTCAGTCCCAGTGTCCCTTAATTGATTGGTCATACTAGCCTGATATAAACAAACCTTAATATAGACTTGAAGGTATAGTTATCTTGAATAAAGTCAGTAATACGATTAATATTTTTGAATATTAATAATAATGAGTCAGATACGGATACAAACAATTAAACTTGAATTGATAGACCGTTGCAAATATTGTATATAATTATTTACTAATTATTTAATTATGGTGTTTTTATTTTACTATAATAATATTTTCGCTTGTGATAAATATGTATAGATCATTTGAGAACGTATGGTTCGTCATGAGTGTGCAATTTTGTGTAATAGTAAGAGAATTATACCACAATACTACATAAATGTGAAAGATATCATGACATTAAAAGAATTGAAATGATATAGTCATTGTTAAAGGAGTTTAACAATTTTACGTGTTAAATGAACGGAAGGTTGGACCAGCTGCAGGGATTGAGCGAAGCCTGATATGATATAACGTGTAGATTATATAACAAAGACTACAGAGATGTATATGCTGCAGGGGTGAATGAACGGAAGCGTCACAGAATGTAAACGCTGTGTACAGCTGTGGTCTTGACCAGGGGTTCTCAAAAAGGGGGGGGGGGGGGTGCGCGCCGCTCCACAGGAGGGCGCAGCGAGTGATAAGGGGGAACGTCGGCTTTGATTGAAATATTTATATTTCATATTCTGTAACAAATATTACTAGCCTCATATTCATGAACCTATCATAAGCAGGTAGCTCCCAAGACCATTCAAGAATAATAAACTCGTACCTTTGCTGTCTTATTTCACAAGAACTGACCAGTAGATCCTGCCAGCAGGAATTCTGGGAAAAGGTGGCGAGTAACATTTCCCACACAGCTCCCTTTCACTCGCCACCCGCAGTGACATCTCCTTACCAAACACTTATGACAATAAGCCGCTTGACAATGTGACCGCCACTTCCTTTCAGGAATGGATTCCAAGAATGGATACGTCTATTTCTGCCGTCGCCGATTCGAATTCTGCTAGGCCTTTCCAGTCAGTTCAAAGTCAGTGAGTGAACAGGTGAATTGTAGTGCGAGGTTAGCCAACTTTACAATAAACTGATACGAGTGACGCCATTACCCATGGATAAGTGGCTTATTAGAAGTGGTAAAAATATACACCATGAAAGTGATAGTGCTTGCCCTCCTTCGGAAAACGAACAAGGTTCGAATTGAAACAGAGTCCATTGTTCCTTCGCGTCTATTTCTGCTCCCATCAGGATTATTAATTCTACACACAAAGTGAAAGTGCGTTAACATCGAGACGATTATCTGACATTAGGCTTTACCAGCATTCTTTCGAATAATAATCAGGAACAACCTCAATGCGTTCTTTGTTTGAAGCCTGTGAAACTTAAGAGACACTTGGCAGACTAAACATCCATACTGTGTAAATAAACCTTTAGCATTTTTAAGCGCCACGAGCAGCAACTAAAAGGAAATGTTAGATTCCTAGAAAAACACGTCTCAGTTCCTAAGAGGTATCCTTGGAGGTATCCTATTTAATTGCAAAATCCAAATTACCACTTAGGCCTATTATTGGTGAGAAATAACTTCTTCCTGCAGCCGTGAAAATGTGCGCGATCATGCATGGAGAAAAGTTCGGCGAGTGTGTGAAGTCGATACCGCTCTCCAATGATACAGTAACTCGTTGTATTGATGTAATAGCCTCTGACATAAAAAAAATCAATTGCTACCACGTCTTCATGATAGCCCAAAATTTGCCCTGCACTTGATGACAGTACTGATATTGTAAACAGTGCCCGGCTTCTTCTTTTTGTACGCTACTGTCATGAAAATGAAATGCACGAGGATTTTCTATTTTGTAAAGTTCTGGAAGGGCGGACTACAGCGAAGATATTTTTTCTCTTGTGAATTCCATCTTTATTGACAACAATCTCTCATGGACAAATTGTGTTGATATATGTACTGAGGGGACGTCGGCATTTACTGGAACTAAAATGAGTTTCAGAGCAAGATTGAATGCTGTTACTAATTCTGTAAAATTCACACATAGCATGATACACAGGGAGGCATTGGCTTCAGAAGTACTACAACCGGAAGTCAATAAAGTGCTAAAGGATGTAATTAGTGTTGTAGATTTTGTGAAAGCAAGAGCTTTAAACAGTCGGCTATTTTCCATTCTTTGCGAGGAGATGGTATCTACACATGATTCGCTTCTAATTCACACGGAGGTACGTTGGTTGTGTCGTGGTCGAGTCCTTCGTCGCGTTGTGGAGTTGAAGAATGAACTTCGTATTTTCCTATTGGACAGCAGTCCTACACTCGCAACCCTGTTTCTGGATGAGACATGGCTTCTAATACTGTGCTACTTGGCTGACGTATTTGAAAAACTGAATGAACTTAACGTGTCACATTAAGGACGAAATAGTAATATTTTAATTCTAAGCGACAAAGTGCTTGCTTTTAAAAGAAAACTTGAACTTTGGAAAGCCCAGATGGACAAAGGTAACTGTGAGACGTTTCATTGTCTGAATGAATTCCTGGAAGAAAATGAGTTAGATATTTGTCAAATTAGTGGAATCGTCGTACAACACCTCCAAAACCTTCGTCAAAAATTCGAGGGTAGATTTCCACAACCTTCAACTGAGAATGACTGGATTTGCAGTCCGTTTGAAACGAACGTAACAGCCTCCCTGTCAACGGGAGAACAGGAGAAACTAATAGAACTCTCAAGTGACAGAATACTTCGAAATGAATTTAAGTCGAAGTCTCTTGATAATTTTTGGGTGCAGATTCGGAATGAATATCCCATTTTATCAAGAAAAGCAGTGGATCTGTTATTACCCTTAGCTTCAACTTACTTGTGTGAGTGAACATTTTCCGTAATGGCATCCGTCATGACGAAGCATCGGTCTCAGCAGCAGCTGGTAGGGGAACTGCGGGTTGCTGTTTCAAACATCCAACCAAGATTGGATTTACTTTCATCTCAAATTCAAGCTCACACATCACACTAACTCCGTAAGTGTCTGAGAATTACGGAATTCTGATCTATGTACACTTTTATTCTCCTGTTTTACTTTTTCATGGGTGAAGAGTTTTAAAATAATTCACAGTGAAATGTTGAAAATTGTATATATTATTTCTATTGGCATTTATAAGTTACGAGCTTTCAAAATTTGATATTCAATATATAATATGAAAAGCATTACTGAACACAGGTGTCACAGCTAAAGAGCTAATTAGAGAAACAAACAAAATTTGCTCTATTCCAACAACTGCACGTGCAGCAGTTGTTTTTATTTTTATAAGCAAAAGTAATATATATGTGCATGACATTTTTTTTACAAAACGTTGTTGTACTTTGGTGTATTCTAAGAATAATGAATTGTGTGTTATTATTATTATTAATGTAACTGGTAGTTCAAATCCTAATTAGGCAGTAGCATACACAGTAGATCTTGTGTGATCTTTTTTTGTGGGAAGTAGCCTATGAGAAGTGCTAAGAAATGAAATGAGAATGCGGGAGGGGGGGGGAGGCGGGGGCCTATATATTTCATGTTTCAGAAGGGGGGCGCGACAGAAAAAGTTTGAGAACCCCTGGTCTAGACACGTATAAGCAGTTTCAATGTTGGAAGAATGTCATATTCGATATTTTTTGTAATTTCTTGTTGAATTATCAGTAAACAGTTGATATGGGTGTGAATTTAATTATGCATGAAGGAAAGTCATGTTGGACTTCATTTTTGTCATTGGAGGAGGAAAGCGAACCTCACTGTTTTATTTTATAGATTTTTGTTTATTTATATTATGGTATTTTTGCTAATAAATTTATTTCGTTCTTTTTCTACGTCTGGTGTTGCGTGACTTATTTTAATTATAGAGGAGATTGTGTTGTGGAATCCTGAACAGGTAAGGTGCCTTTTACCTTTTACGACCCGAGATTTTCGTAAGTTTCTCACTCTACCACCTTTATATTTTTATTTTAATCCATAACACGATCGTAGATACTAAGTATGATCATGAAGTGCTTGTTGGTAGGATTTTTTTTCTAGCCGGGAACTTTCAAGATTCTGCGATCCTGACGATCTCCGGATTCCCAGCAAGTGGCTTCATGATTAATACGAGTACAGTAGGTAAAAATGACTACCCAACGTGTTGGCTTCGAAATATTCATTCGTGGGGACATGGAAGGCGATTGAAAGGTTTTCGATAAGCGGGTGAAAGGCCAGACCATTCGTGGTGAAGTTGAGTGCGATAATATAGCCATGTTTTGAGTGAATTTTAATAGTGTCGCACTCAAACAAAGATTAGATCTGTTGTAAACCTGAGAAAGGAATAACCTACGATCTGAATCTATTTCATTTCAGACCGGCTCATGGCCTATGTTAGTCCTGTTAACGTAAATATAACTTGTTTTGATGTTGGTAAACTTAAATTTCATTATGGTAGTATAATTAAATTAAGTCACGTGGGAACAAATGATACTGGGTTAATAAGACCTAAAGAAAATGGTAAGTTTAAGTATAAGTTTGTTAAGAGTCTAGATAGATATTAAGATGCCCAATACATGGTTGAATTTGTTTCCCTAAATGTTGTTACCATACTCTGTATTTGACGTGTCCCTATAGCAGTTTTTGAAGTGTATTATTGCAATGGCAATGATGTCTGCAGAAGACGTCCAGAAGCAGATGGAGAAAATGGATGGTATAAAATGTTTTTTGCAGGAGGATCTTAAGGATGTAAAACATGAATTTCAGGAGGTGAAGCAGGACCTGGAGCAGGTAAAGAAAGATAGGAAGGAGGATATTGACACTGTTGTTGTAAAAGTTGTCGAAAATGTGGTCGAGAATATTACCGACAGGGTAACAGAGAGTGTTAAAGACAGTTTAAAGGAGGAGATACAAAATGTACAGTCTTCCTTAGATGGATTGCAGACCAGTGCTACTGCAGTCAATGTAAATGTGTCGTGATTACAGGCAAGCTCTACTGAGGTGAAAAATAAAGTAGAAGAGATCCAGTCAGATGTCAGTAATGTGCGAACTGACGTCAACAATGTACAAACTAAGGTTGACACTGTACAAACTGACGTCAGAAATATGCAGGTAGATGTAAACAATGTGCAAACCGATGTTAATGGAATACAAACAGACATAAACAAATGCAAACAGAGGTTAATAATATGTTTATCGATGTTACAAGTGTTCAAACAAATATAAACAAAGTTAGGACAAATGTAGAAAATGTACACACAGATGTTAATGGTATACGAGATGTCATAGGAATGATGCAGACAGAAGCATCTAGTTTGAAAGAAAGAGTCATTAAGATACAAAATAGTTCAGTTGATATGCAAACCAAACTTAATGTCATAGAAACTAGTAATGTAACTTTCCATAGTGATATCCGAAATGAATTGTAACGCTCAAAAACCCAAACTCAGGAAAATATAGGTGCTTTACAGTTACAATTTGCCAATGATAATCAGAAAACTACTAATGCTTTAGAGGAACTCAAAGAAAATGTAGATTCTCTACGCACACAGGTCACTGAACACAATAACATTCTTAAAGAATATATTGAGTTAGACATGGAGGAAATGTTAAAGGCTAATGTTGTTGTATGGAAAGAGGAGTGGAATAAGTCCAGTAGTGAACATGTTAAGGAAAGGAAGGAAGGAAGCTTGTAGTTTAACGTGACCGTTAATCTGTAGATCATGAGCCACGGGACCTCCTTTTTACGTGGAATCCGAACCACAGGACATGGCATTTCACTTCGAAAAAACATGTTAAGGAGATACAAGGTATCTTAGAGAGAAAATTAGCAAGTACACAGTTAACTATAAATAGAGAGGTAACTAGTGTAAGATCAGACTTATGTAAGCGTATTGATTTTCTTCAAAAGACAGAAGTGGAAGATACAACTCAATTTAGACAGGATTAGGAGAAGGAAACTAATACTTTGAAAGATAAATTAGATAATGTTGTCAATGACGTGAATGCGATATGTGAAGGAAAGTCTACCGAGATCGAAGAAATTAGAACCAGATTACAAAGTTTGAATCTTGGAGTTATAGCAAGTCTGGAGAAAGAAGTGGGGAAGCATTTAAAGGAGATCTCGAAGAAAGAGAGAAAGAAGAAATAGATGACTGGGGAAGTCACACTAAAATAAATAGTATAGATGTTGACGATAGAGAAACCAGACCGAAATTAAGGCAATATAGACCTACAGAAAGACAGGGATATAGAACTCAGGAGCCCGAAAGAGAAATTCGAGATTATAGAATCAGTATTCCTGCAACACAAACTAGGAACGTAACTGTGATACGTAACTTTGAGGACAAACCTCGTAAATTTACTAACCAGGACGGTTTCACGCCGATCGAATTTGTTCGAAATCTCCGGGATTACTTCATCGAAGCTCAGATACAGAAGGAGCGAGATATGAAGATAGTAGAACGCTATAATGCTTCGGGACCGCTTGAATGGTTTTGCGCGTTCAGGTATACCGTCATAGACTTTGAGGAGTTTACAGAGTCATTAATAAAGAGGTTTTGGTCTATTGAAGCCCAGAACCGTCTACGCGCTGACGTATACTCTAGAAAGTAATCTAGCACACTACCAACACGCTACGCGGATTTCTTTACGAGTCAGTTAGCCCAATTAAGATTTTTGCAACCGCCATTATCAACGGGGGAATTAATAGAAACAAAATATCAAGACAGCTTCCAGTCGAAGTCGTACGCTTCATTATTACATTCGGTATTAAAGATTTGGCAAGTCTAGACGAACTTCTGAGAAAGTTAGATTATACCAGTCCTACGCCGAACGTTACGGCCCGAAATCAAAGACAAGATCACAGGGATATAAATAAGGTAGATCAAATCCAGCAGACTGAATATCGAAACAAACAGGAAAAAGGAATCATAGGCCCGGAAAGAAATAATTACCTTAAAGACAGACGATATGAGCCAAGATCAAGAAGGTTCCGCAAAGGAAGACCATATCAACCACAGAATGGCAGAAACAATGATAACAACCGAAGAGATGGGTATTATCACAGCTACAGATATAATAATAACAACAATGGCAATTATAATCGGAATAACAGAAATAACCAGGGTTATAACCGATATAAAAATTACGGAGATGACATATTCACGAAAGAACAGTATGAGGAACGCCATAAGGAAGGGCAAGAATACTTGAAAAATATTAAGCAAAGAAATGTGTCCGGAAATGGGAGTGAGGAAAACCAGAATGTAGATCCCAAGACTAGTTTCAGTCAGTAGGGAAAACATGAGAGTGACATTCACGGACAGAGGAAGACTCCGATAAATAAGCGTAACTAGGAGTAAAAGAAGATACTATGCCATCATACCACATTATGAAGAACTAAATAAAGGTTGAGTTACCTATGGAAGGGTCCAATCGGAGACAGACAACAACGCCGTTCCGCATTGAAAATTCGTTTAGAAACAACTGCTATGAGCTATTTGATGATGAAAATTGTTCATACTGGGAGGAGTCAACACCAAGAATTTAAAAAAAAATCTGAAAGAAGGCTGAAAAATAATTCAAAGTTCGAGTTCAGTGACATGTCTAAGGTCCTGATTCAATGTGATTAAAGACATTGTGGAATCCGTTTCTAACCTGAGTTAACGGGGGGGATGCACCCAAATTTGAATTATTTCTGGCAAAAATGATGATCTTTTTCCAAGCCCATGATAAAATTTAACATTGGAAAAGCGTTGCTGGATGGTGACAGGAACAGGTTTAGTTAGCAAGCTCTACTCGAGTCGAGGCTTAATCACGGGTTTTGTGATGCAATAAGATGCGTCGCACGGTTGTAATCGCCTAGTGGCGGAGATTTTGCCGCGAATTGAAGCCATATATTGTTATAAATTATCCTATTGGATATAAGAAGATAGCCAATGAGAAGAGATTTATTGGAAGGACAGATTTTCAAAGGCTCATTCATTTAATTAAATTATTGCATTTCGGCCCTTAGAAAGACATTTTATTGTTTTGGAATACTCCACAAAAGTATAAGAAGATATTATCAGCTCTTTGAAAGTCGCTGGAAGTACACAGTAATATGTATTCATACATGTACGCGCGTAAATTTCCCGCGGGGTCAAAAATGGCACCAGCAAGAGTTATGCTGGGAGACTGTGAGCAGAATGAAAGTATTCTTATGTCTAGAGAGTTCGAAGGGAACATACATGGTCCGGGAGAATTGAATTCCTGGTGACCCGTAGCCGAGTGCGGAGATAGGGGTCTATCTGAAGCCTTGCCATCACGGGAAGAAACTATGTAAGACCTTACTTTGCTTATTCTATTGAAAGTTACTGCAATCTGAGCCGATACTAATTTTAGTATTTTGTGAACATTTCCATGAGTTTATTACAGGGAAACTTAACACAGAACAAATCTTTGAGCATCCATGTACAGTTATTTGAACATTTGTGAAAATTAAGACGTGCTTTAGACTATTTATTTCTGCAGTGGAAAAGAAACGTTTTTCAAGCAGACGATCATTTTAATATAGCAGTAAAGGCTGATATACCACAAGGGAATGTGAGTTATTGAACATTATAGTGATTCTTATGAACATTGAAGTCTATAATTACTTGATCTACAATATAGCAGCAAATATGAAGATTGAACGAATGTTGAATTACACATTTGAGATGACAGTCGTTATGGAGTAGAATTAAGATGCGATTGGGATACGTCTAACAGAGTTATGTGCTGACGACGTGGAACAACGTTAACTACGGAAACTATGTATAACATTATGTTCGTCTACAATGTCAAGTACACTTATAACATTATTTACTACATCATCATGTACATTAATGTATAACTATGTACAATTACGATCTGACTACGAGCAATTATTACAATTCATCGAACATCTACTTGAACATTTCCAACTATAATTGTGATTCTATCTACAATCTACAAATTTATTTGCAACAATGGAGATCGATCGACAATATTGCTCAAGTATGATCTGGAAGTTCAAACGGGGACGAGGAAAGAAGATTCATCACTTGAAGAAAGAAGATGAGAGGGTTTTTCCCATCAAACGCTTGAAACTTGGTATCCAAGGAACGAGAAGACGATGTGCAGTTCGATGCCCGAAGGATGCTGGAGTTTACCGTGGAGGAACGACTTCCTTACCCGAGGTGGCAGCGTCATGGTTGGGGCAGACCTGGATTCAAGATCATCTTCTATGGAACGTGGAACATCTGGGAATTTTGCTAATACCTACGATGAACTTCAAGTGTCAACATCAAGGTAGAAACGACCCGTTTTCAATACAGTTTTGATGACATTTGAACAACTATTTCATCATATGTTATGATATGTTTTCACTTCGACATTAATTAATTTTATGCTTCGATATCATGTGAGATGATCGCCATTCTTCATCTGAACATGAAGTTTCAACTTCACAGTTTCTGAATTGACATGATTAAATTATTTGGGAGTCTCCCACAAGTCCAACCCCTCCTCCACGTGGTGGGAGACGGGCAACGGCATGAAGTAGGGGATTGCCTGTAGGGGTGAAGTACAGTGGGGACTTTGTGTGCTCCGGGACCGCTGCGGTAGCTGTGAAGGCTCTATGGGAACCCTGAAAAGTGATGGCTGACGGGGCTCTGGTGAAGCTACGATAGGCCTAGCAAGCCAGTAGTGGATATCATATTTGCTTTCAAAACAGGAACAGGCCTCGGAAAGGACGGATACAAACGACGACGACCCGGATATGCTAATGGACTACGGGTTGGGACATTAAACATACAGACACTGACAGGAAAGGTGGAGGAGATTGTAGATGTGATGGAGAGAAGAAAACTGGATATACTGGGCTTGGCAGAAACAAGATGGAAAGGAGAAGGTCGCAGAGAACTGAGGAAAGGGTACCGGTTGTACTGGAGTGGGAACAGTGAAGGAAGGAGCAGCGGAGTAGGAGTAGTTGTGAGAGATGGAATGAAGGAAGAGGTAAAGGGAATAAGTGACAGGATCATGAAGATCAGAGTAATTGTAAAGGGAAGAAGCCTGGAGATAGCCCAGGTACATGCCCCTCAAGTTGGATGTACAGCTCAAGAGAAGGAAGACTTTGAGGAGGAGCTACAACAGCAGTTGAATGGTCAGAGCATCATTATCATGGGAGATTTGAATGCACATGTAGGAAGTGAAAGGCAAGGATATGAAAATGTATTGGGAGCAGAAGGATGGGGTAGCAGGAATGAAGAAGGGAGAAAGTTGCTGGATTTTTGCAAGAGAAACGGTTTAGTGGTAGGCAACTCCTGGTTCCGGAAGAAAGAAACCCACAAGGTAACGTGGTACAGCAGTGATTTAACAAAGAAATCTTTGGTCGATTACATGCTGTACGACTGGGAAATGAAGAGAAGTGTCAGAGATATAAAGGTAATACCATCAGAGGCCTTAGATAGCGACCACAGAATACTTGTAATGAACCTGGGAGTTGTTAAGGATAGCAAGAGGACAGAGTACCAGGAAAGGAGAATCAAAGTATGGAAACTCAAGGAAAAGGAAGTCAAGGAAAAATTCCAGAAGATAATAAGGGAAAGGATGCCAACAGACAATCCTAAAACAGGGGAAGAGGAATGGAAGCAATTCAAGAACACAATGGTGGAAGCTGCAGTGGCAGTATGAGGAAGAACTAGCAACAGAAAGCGGTGTAAAGAGACACCATGGTGGAATGAGAGAGTAAAAGAAGCTGTGGGAAGGAAGAACAAGGCTTTCAGAGTGTGGTTCCAGGAAAGAACTGTTCTGGCAAGAGAAGATTATAAGATAAAGAAGAAAGAAGCAAACAAGATTGTCGCAGAGGAGAGGAAGAAGTAGATGGTAAAGTGGACAGAGATGATGGAGGAAGACAGCAGAGGAAATAAGAAAGTACTTTATGGGATGGTCAAAAGTAAGAGAAGAGGTCTGCGAGAGGATGTGGTAATGATGGACAAAAACGGAAATGAGGTACACAAAAAAGAAACACTCAAGACAGTGTGGAAAGAGTACTTTGAGGATTTGCTGAATCCAAATGGTCATAGGGAGGAAGACAATGTATTGGAAGATGGAGAAGCCAACACAGGAATGGAAAAGGACCTGAATTGGAGAGAACTGGAGATGGCTATAGATAAGATGAAAGGAGGAAGGGCACCGGGTGGGGATGAAGTGAGTGTTGAAATGGTGAAGGCAGCAGGGGAGGTTGGGAAACAGTGGCTGTACCGTGTGATGAGGGTGATATGGAAGGAGAAAAAGACCCCAGAAGATTGGAAGAAAGAATTAATTGTCCCAATATTTAATAAAGGAAGCAGAAAGGAGTGCAGAAATTACAAGGGAGTCACACTCATACCTCACTGTGCCAAGATATATGAAAATATATTAGAAAGTAGAATACGAGCCAAAGTGGAGAGAAAATTGAGAGAGGAGCAGTATGGTTTCAGACCTGGGAGATCGACAGTGGATCTCATATTTTCAGTGAGACAGCTCCAGGAACACCACTACGAATTTGGAGAGGATCTGTTGATGGCCTTCCTGGAAATCGAAAAGGCCTATGATAGTGTGTGTAGGGAGAAGGTTTGGAAAGCAATGGAAAACATGGGAGTGGAAAAAGGGACTGTAGACAGAGTGAAGGAGATGTATTGTGGAAGTGTGAGTTGTGTGAAAGTTGGAGGGGAAAGAACAGACTGGTTCAGACAAATGAGTGGCCTGAAACAGGGTAGTGCGCTGTCACCCCTTCTCTTTATTGTGGTTATGGACGAGGTAATGACACGGATAGCAGGAAAGATAGGAGAAGATAAGATGAAAGCAATGGTGTTTGCAGATGATCTCATGGTCTGGGGAAACAAGGAGGAGGAAATTCAGGAGCAACTGAAGGCTTGGGAAGAAACAGTGGGAGAGTACGGATGGAAGTTCAACATCAGTAAATGTGAGATCCTGTTAACGACCAGGAAAAAGGACAGACCAATGAGTGGGATAACACTTGGAGGTGGACAGCTGAAGAAGGTGGAAAGTCTCAAGTACTTGGGAAGTATAGTGGAGGAAAATGGGAGAAATGACAAAGAGATTACGGAACGTGGCAGACAGGCAGAAGCATTCCTGAGAAGCATTAGGAGCTTAGTGTGGAATGAAGATGTCCCACAAAAAAGCAAGGAAGTGTTATACAGAAGCTACTATATCCCGATACTGACCTATGCTTCAGAAACGTGGACAATGAAGAAAAGAGACATAAGCAGAATGCAGGCAGGTGAAATGAAGTTCCTACGAAGTCGGATTGGAGTAACAAGAAGAGACAGGGTGAGGAATGAAAAGGTCAGGGAAATGGTGAAAGAGGAGCCCTTGCAAGGTAGGATTGAGGCATCAAGACTGAGGTGGTATGGACACTTAAAGAGAATGGATGAGAAGAAGATTCCCAAGAGGATACATGAGATGCTGATGCAGAAGAAACGACCAAGGGGAAGACCAAGAGATAGATGGCTGAAAGGAGTGGAGGAATGTGTCAAGAAGAGAGGAGAGGACTGGACCAGAGTGACAGCGGAGAGGTGGTGGGAAGAAAGGACTAAGTGGCGAGGCTTATGTTCCAAACAAACCCAGCCTGGGGCTGGAAACTGTACAAGATGATGATGATGATGAAATTATTTGGGAATTTAATTTCCTCATTTAAGATTTTCTTAAATTAGTAGTCGACGTTTTCGATTTTATTAAACTGAATTTCAGACAGTTTTGTCATGGATGTCTATTTTAAATTTATTTTTGGAATTGGGCATCTTATTGTAAGAAGAATTTATAAGTAGGGGAAGAAAACTACGTGTGATATATTGTTAAATATAATAAATGTTATTCGACGATCTGGCAAGTAATATTCGTCATGATTATGCTACGAATTTATGTATAAAACGACATTCTTAAATGGAATTTTATATTCATGATTTGACAGATTATCTATTTTCGTGATAGAGATGACAGTCTTCTTTCTGTAATGAAACTATTATTCAGACAATCTTCTTGGAGGATATTTTTATTCGACTGTAGGGATGTTAGGGATATCCTATTACAAACGTGATTGATATTTATTGGACACTTAAATAACATTGTTGTTAGTATACACAATTTGATATGTTACGTAATATTGTCAGCGTAATCTTGCAGCAGTTTAATTCTAAGAGAGATCAGTACGGTGAGGCGAATTATTGTATTCTTATTCCATGTTGGTAACAAAGGTTAAACGACAAACTATACGGGGTAAACCTTCGTTAGGTATTCCAATATAAACTTCAATTGTCGTTATAATAATGAAAGCTGCATGATAACAACATATATTTTATGGTAACAATGTACGCAGTTGTATAGACAACAGATATGTGAAGGTAATTTTGAATAATGCAGGTACTACGTGACTGGTGATAGAAACAAATGTAAGAAAGTTATCTGAATTTGTTTATGGGTGTACGAGGAATATTAATGACGTATACGAGTTTGTATATAAGTTATGAAGTCTGCGAGGATACAATATTTGATGAAATACGAGGGTGTTTTCCGCATTGAGAAGTTAATGCATTATAGTACTGTTGTATGGAAAATTGGAGCATTGTTGTTTTTGGAGTTGAGTTAATATTAACTCAGATATATAAGTATGACAACGAGATTGAGGGGTAGACAGTTAGGGTGCTGGCGGAAACGTATTTGGGAAATGAAATTAACCTTTGACTACTAATTATTATTAACAACGTATTAAACCTGAGTAATAATCATAAGCACTTATCTTAATTGGTCATACTAGCCCGATATAAACAATTTAAACCCTAACATAGTTATCTTGAATAAAGTCAGTAATAAGATTAATATTTTTGAATATTAATAATAATGAGTCAGATACGGATATAAACAATTAAACTTGAATTGATAGACCATTGTACATATTGTATATAATTATTTACTAATTATTTAATTATGGTGTTTTTATTTTACTATCATAATAATATTTTCGCGTGTGATAAATATGTGTAGATCATTTGAGGACGTATGTTTCGTCATGAGTGTGCAATTGTGTATAACAGTAGGAGAATGAGTGCATCTACAGTACGTTAGATGTGAAAGACGGTAGTGTATATTTTAATGAAGTGAACTGTTCTTATCAAGTGTATTATACCAAAATACTATATAAATGTGAAAGGTTTGAAATGATGTAGTCAATGTTAAAGGATTTTAACAATTTTACGTGTTAAATGAACGGAAGGTTTGACCAGCTGCCGGGAGCGAGCGAAGCCTGTTATGATATAACGGGGAGATTATATAACAAAGGCTGCAGAGACGTATATGCTGCAGGGGTGAATGAACGGAAGCGTGACAGAATGTAAACGCTGTGTCCAGCTGTGGTATAGACACGTATAAGCAGTTTTAATGTTGGAAGAATGTCATATTTGATAATTTTTGTAATTTCTTGATGAATTATCAGTAAACAGCTGATATGGGTGTGAATGTAATACTTGTAGGGAAGTCATGTTGGACTTGATTGTTGTCATTGGAGGAGGAAAGCGAACCTCACTGTTTTATTTTATGGATTTTTGTTAATTTATATTATGGTATTTTATTAATAAATTTGTTTAGTTCTTTTTCTACGTCTGGTGTTGCGTAACCTATTTTAATTATAGTTGGGATTGTGTTGTGGAATCCTGAACAGGTAAGGTGCCCTTTACCTTTTACGACCCGAGATTTTGGTGTGTTTCTCCCTCTACCACCTTTATATTTTTACTTTAATCCATAACATAATTTTAGATACTGTGTATGATCATAAAGTGCTTGTTGGTAGGATTTTTGTTTTTTTTTTCTAGCCGGGAACTCTCAAGATTCTGCGATCCTGCCGGTCATCGGATTTCCAGCAAGTGGCTTCTTGATTAATACCGATACCCTACCTATTGTTTTAGCCCCATATGTCCAGATACGTCGGATCCTGATGTAAGCAAGATTTACGCATTCCGGATTACTGGAAAACAATACACCAACATTACATCTGGAAGAAAAAGACTATCGAGAAAAAATTGAAGATAGGAACGCTGATCTCGAGCAGTGGGAGGCCATACTCATGTAGGATTTTCAAAGCTACAGGAATATGGCCTTAAACCACTTCGGATTTGCAAAGCTTCATATATTCGGAGAGAAATTTTTTGGACACATCCTAATCCACACCGATAAGGAACCTTCACATGTAGTATATGCGAAGCCATATTTAATAGGACAGATTACTTTATGAAAAACAGAGCTAATTTTACTCACAAAAATATAAAAAACATATTTATTCATAGCAGCGTAAAAGCATACTGTAACAAATGCAAAGCTAAATTTGCTCATGGCTGGAAATTGAAGACTGACATGGTAATTCATAGCGAAAAGAGGTATTTGCCAAGCAATTACAGTACCGGTATATCAAAGAAAGCCTTCCAGACGGTCAACAAAAATCGTGCCCAAATACATTAGGCGGGGAAACAAGTATTTACATACCCTAACCTGAAAGAAACAAGATATTATTACAAACTAACACGCTGTTATATACAAAATGGGGTACCGTACTTAATTGGATAACATGTTTCGAAAGTAGAGCGTTCTTCTTCAGATCAAGTTCACTTAGGCTTAATTAGTGTAGGATATTTATGAACTACACTTTAACACAAATATATATATTAATTCAACGTTTGGATTGCACAAGTCTGTAAAACTTGTGTAAAGCGTCAAACTTATTTAGAGACAGTATATTTCACTTCTATGTTTGTGGCGTTACTATTATTATTATAAATGTGAGTGCCTGAACCGAGAACGGACACTACAAGGATCAGGTTCTAAATTACTGAAGAAGGCCATGATATGGCTGAAACTGGTATTAATAAAAATACTCATTAGAGCCCGGATTTGTAAGCACAATCAAATGGTGAAATAAGCGAGCATATAAGCACGAAAAATGAGACAAATAAGCTCAAAAAATAAGCAAAAAACTTAAAATTAAATCATAAATATATTGTTTCGTAGAATTCTTACCCTGCGTAAGCTTGTCACAGTACACGCAAAAGGTCATCTTGGATTTTCTTGTGTGATGCGCCTGTGTTTGTCAGTTAAGAATGTTTTAAGCAGTAAAAATTATATATCAACATCACATGACGATACAGGAGCTTGTGAAACGCACCAAAGTTCTTCTTGAGTGAATTTCTCTTCGATATAGTGAACCCAACTGGTTTAGGCTGACTGGTGTCGAACCTGGATCTCTGAGACAAATGAGAACAGACTAGAGATACCAGCAAGAAACGAACACATGATCTTTTGAGGGAGTTTAAGCTATAAAAACCCCTATAGAAAATACACATTAAATCACTGTTGTGATATAAACTAATTCTGACATTATTTGTTAATATAATGTAGAAAATATTAGCAGAATACGGCAGTATTGGGCTGTAAGATGCAAACAATTCTGGATTTAGCGCAGAGAGTTAGAACTCTTGACAGATTGTAAATGGGCCTGGAATAGAGGCGTGGTTTCGTGGAGCCATGCCAGTCACTATGACCTATTTATGCTGCCTGAGACAAGGCAGGACGGTAATATATGGGCAAGTGATTCCCCGTTACATAAGGAAAAGTTCCATGGGGATGAGAAGATGCCAGAATAATTTAATGATTACTCGTGAATGGAGTAACTCAGAGACATGAGGATTGCACCTATGTGAATGAATGGCCAGGAGGCTAATTATCAAGCCGTCAAACATTGAAATCGAGGCAGATTTAATGTAACGCGCATTGACACCGGAGGAATGAGGCCAGCGCCAGAATCTGACCATGTCTTCGGGGAAAATCCAATGACGCGGCTCGGGGACGCGCTGGAAAAGGCAATTAATATTAATGAATTGGCCGATCGATCCTCGCGCACACAGACGGATATGTGATCAGCGAGGCAAAATGGACCAGGAAAACGTTATTTCAAGACCAGAAAGGTACGGAGAGAGGAGATGAAGCTCCAAGGAAATGTTAGACCTACTTTTTGTCTCCAAACGGATATAAGGTCAGTGGAGCGAACAGTCGGGGTCAGTTGAACCGTAGCCTAGTGCAGAGCGCACGTCGCCGGAATCCAGAGAGGGGACGCGCGCACTTTAGTTTGAGTGCCCATCAACATAATAACCATGCAGTAAGGGATTAATTAAGGACGATTAATATAGTCAGTTGAACCATAGCCTAGTGCAGAGCGCACGCCGCCTGAAGCCAGGAGGGGACGCGCGGGCTTTAGTATGTTGAGTGCTCATCAACATATTAACCATGCAGTAAGGCACTAATTAAGAACAATTAATAAGGACAGTCGTGCCATACTTTTATAGTCGGCAGTACAAGTGATTACTATTGAGTACGCAGAAAATGTACCGTGTGATGTACAAGTTAGGACAATGTCAGATTAGGCAAATCGTACCTCATGATGAGGAGATATTATGTGGTATCATAATAATGTACGTGGAACTGTCCAATGTTTGGTTATAAGCAGATCATTCAGGGGGACTGTAAGTTCGGCCGAAGGACAATTGGAAGTGGTAAGTGTACAAGTACAATGTACAATGGACGAGCGCAATATATAAGCTATTGGTTAGACATCGAACGGCGCAGGTATAAACTTTGTTATGCGAGTGATGAAATTTCGCAGGGATACCACTGTAATTAATGCTCAGGACGATGTGGAAGCATATTTATGCGATATCGGGAAATTTATCTAAGGATAGATATTGATAGACAGATTGGGGACCGCTAGGAATCATTAGGCAGAGAATGGAGACGTTCGAACGAGATGTGAGATAGTCGTGAAGGAAGATCTTCAACGCCTGCATTTCCGAAATTTTGCAAGGAAGGGTCAACCATTAAGAAATGTACATAGTGATAGTGTGATTTTAGTGATGGTCATTTAAATATATGTAAAATTAACAGTGTAATAATTGATATAACGTGTTTTGTGAAAAAGGAAGCGACAGCATCGACATGGAGAAGCAAAGTGCAGTGTGTTTTGTAATGCAAAAATTATGTAAAATGTGTGTGAAAAGTGTGATAATGCCTTGCTAATTTGCAAATGATGGCGGGCATTACTGGAGAAAATGTTTGGGTGGAGCCACCAGATTAACCAATGTGAGTACCCAAAACCATGATTTTGTAGTGAATGTAGTCCACTGCATGTTGAGTGATTTCAAAATTTATGGAATATGCCAATAAGAGTCAATTTTTAAAGGTAGAACCTCGAGATATTAATGTTGTGTTGATTTTAGTCAAGTTGAGATGTCTTTGTACATCATTGAGTGGATAAATCGTTACCACTAATGTAAAAATGGCAATTGAGTTAAATAGAAAGTTAACGTAACGAACACGGATGTTCGGTCATTGATTATATAAATACGGTTACGTTGTGTCGGTATAGGGAAAAATTTATGTCAGTAATAATAATAATAATAATAATAATAATAATAATAATAATGAGAATAAATGAATACGCATCAGGGAGAATGTTTGTAACCAAAATATATATGCTAATTGGAATACTTGTTTATCCAAGCAGTAGTATTATACGTGATGGGCTAAGCAAAGGAATTTAATATCAGAGTATATTATGATAATGGAAATAAATATGCAAGAATATAGGAACTGGAAGGGTTTAATAGTGACTTGAATCGCAGCTTGATGAATAAGCTTATAAGAGTAATTGATAGAGATTATCTTACTAAGTAAAGGACGAGATCATATCACAATGGTCATGGGAGCCAGGTAATCTAATCGACGTGTGAAATCTCGTATAGCCAAGGGCATACAGAGATATTATTATTTGCCAGAGCGTATTTAGTGAAGGAAACCCTAGCTCTGAGTATTGCTATGAAATGTTCCGGGTTCGAATCCAGTGGTGCATGGGAGGATAACAATGGACACCTCAGCATGGCACCTGATATCGACCGAGAACTAGCTATTGAATAAATTCAGCTCCTGGAAGTGAATTTAGACGGCAGGAAGTTGTACCTGACCGTGTTCTTTAACAAAAAGATGCCGGTTATCCCAATTCGACATGTGTTTGATGAATCTCGTTCCTTCTTATAAATGTAAATGGACCAGTTGATGCCAGCTATTAATATCCTAAGGATAGGAATAAATGCTTAAACAATTCCATATCCCGTCTTGCATTCTGTTCAGTTAGATCATCTGTGTTGTGCAGGTCATTGAGACGGCACTATTGTATTCGAAGCCACATGCTACTGCTTGGAAATAAAAGAAAAGGGACAGAGCGAGGGAGGTAGTAAGTGTTTTGTTACAGCCCGGCGCAGACCCATTGTATACAGGAAGGGTCAGGGGGAAGAGATTTTAAACTACCCTTGGAGGGTGACGTTTAGAGTGGAAAGACTTTGAAACCCTGTTTGTAATAAAAGAATCATTGTTGTATTGTATAATGAATTTGTGTGGTTTGAAACACATTGATAATTAAGGATCTTTCTGATAACTTAATACTTGGCAAACTTATGAGATGTTGAAAGTTGCATTTTTCTACTGACATTGTCGCCTATTTCCGAAGGTGGACACTAGATGCCATATGCTATGCCCACGCAAGGATAGCATAAAATCCCACCCGACACAGCGGTAACGGAATCATTGAAATTGAACTCATGACGGCATACAGTGGAACTGCATAAAGGGGTATAATTACAAGTAACAGTGGAGTTGCAAGTAAATCTGATGCGCAACTCATAAATTGGTTAATGCATGGTAGAGCATTTTGGTGGGAAGAGAAATACAGAACATAATTGTACGCATAATGTAAAATAGGATGTGTTGAGAATAAACAACTAGATTGTGAAATTAAAGTGGTCATAATAGGTGACGTATGATTGTAAGTACAGTTGTATGTGTATTTTGCCAGTGCATCAGCGCACTTGAGAATGAATTTTATGTTAATCTCATGGTAAATGCATAAATAATAATTTGGATTTGCGAGGATAAAATGCGAATAATAGTGGATTGAAGGAATAAGATTTGCATTGTTTTGTGTATTATTGTTGTGATTGTGTTTTTGTTTGTGTGAAGCCATGATTTAGAGCTCAATTAAAGTCTTAAGAATAGAGTTGTGCTTTATTATTGTAGAGTTGATACCTTTTAGTCTCGGATCAAAAATATGCAACTGCTCAGTGGGTGAACGGTACACGCCTGAGGACTGATGCTAGCTGGAGGCAGAAGCATGTTTTCCATGGAAATTATTCACATGAGTACAATAGGCATACTGTACGTTTCTGTTCCAGAAAGCGGTATAGATATTTTATACAGTGTTTCGTAACCAGGAATGTTCATTATTACCTTACTGAGTTACCCCATCGAGTTAAAACTGACTGAGGAGGTAAAGACAAATTCGGAAGGACTTCATGACATTTTTGAACTCTAATCGGTGACTTGACAAACACTTGCTTCACGCTATAGACAAGAAGATCCACGTTTTTATATTGGCTCCTAACTTTTCCAGCGACACGATGTGAACCGTGAGCAAGATACGTCAGCTGAACTAACATAGGATAAAGGACTTTTATCCAGTTCCTGCTTTAACAATACACGGAGCAGTATCACTCAGAAATATCAATACATCGTCATACCGTGCCCTTTCTGGCCACAAGATAGCCAACGAGTCATTGAAAAATGTTGGAAGAGTGGAATGATTTACTGGGTCAAGTACTTGTAAAGTCTCTTGGAAAGTCTCCCCTAGGCTACATGTTCACTCACTTCTGTTCGCCTCGTTGCGTGGCTGTCACCGCGGAGGCCCGGGTTCGATTCCCGGTTCTGTGGGCTGGATCGGGGTACACACAGCCTCGGGAGGCAAAACTGTGAAGAGGCGGGTTCGATTCCCACTTCAGCCATTCTGGAAGTAGTCATCCGTGCTTTCCAACTTCCACTCCAGCCAAATTTGGGATGGATCCTAAATCAAAGCCTTGGCCGCCTCCTTCCCAACCCTCATCTTAAATACAACTAAAAACACTAATACAGCCATCACAATTACACAGGTTACCATACAAAATCCACACTCACCCAAGTACACGTGGCTACATGACCTCAATGTCACAAAGCCCCTAAATGAATCAAGAACGATATTCACTGTCTTCCTCCGTGTTGTAACGTACAGTGAACACCAAAGATGTTATTCATCATATCGGGCACCTTCCGTATATGCGGGGAACAGCAGTAACACATCCTGCAGATCCTGCAGATATTCTTAACTCCAATATATATAAAATACATTAATTACTAAATGGAACGTCTTTCATGCTTTTACAAATCTGTGTACAGTATAACCTCAATAGCAATTACAACCACAAGGACACATGAGCAAGCTTCTGTATTGGTGTGGAGTAAGTCACACGGAGTTGTAAGAGCGTGAACGCATGCGCGGCTAGAGCTCTTCCTTCGCGACTACTTAGGCACTAACTGATCGCTCGAGCAATCGGAGATACACAGCATAGTTGAGATAATATACGTTATACCAGGAATTATAGATGGAGAATCATGCTGTGAACGTTTCCAAATCCAGTAACAGTTTAAAATGTTTTCTCCTTGAGAGAGCATCCCTACTCATAGATATAACACTAGGACATAGTAAAACCGGCCCTAAGGGGTACGAACCTTCCTGTAAGCAATGTGCAAATTTTTTTAATATTAGAGGGCGAAGAGCATGGAGTTGTTTAGGAGGGAGTGATCATTCAGATTTAATTAATATTTTTCTTGGATACAGGGTGTAGGATGAATGACATCCAATAACTACAATAACTACAGGTGGCAAATTGTACACTTACAGAGAATTACCAACAATAATATGAACACACTTAATGTACACAAGTCGCCATTTGGAAACTACATCGGGGTATTTAACGAAATTTCAGTCTTCCCTTAAACACACCAATATGTTTGGGGAAAGGCTCTAAGACTGTGGCAGGTAATGAGTTCCAATTATCAATACCACGATTAATGAAATAACATTTTCCATAATTTTTACGCTGTGGTCACCCCTTAACTTTATATGGATGATCTGCACTGCTCAGGTAGGTGGGATGTCCCACACATTTGTTTAGTTCTCCCCATGCTAGCCGATTAGTGTAAGGGTTAAACATAGCGTATAGTCTGGATTTCGTCCATCTTCCAGAGATTCCCACCCTAGTTTTTCTATCATTCGAATTACGCTACTTCTAAGATTAAAATCGTTGTGCACAAACCTAGCAGCCTTCCTTTATATCAGGCCACGCCAACTCAGGTGCTTCGTGAGCACCGGCCGGCACCGGCAAAATCACCGGTGCTCTGCTGTAGGAGAGGAACGTATAGTGACAGCGCTTAGCGAGGGGAGAGTCGTGTTGTAATTTGGTGAATGGGTTGGGCAAATCTGCGCGCGCCAGGCGGAATATCGGTAAGAAAAGGAATAATAATTATTACAATAATGCTGCCTAATTTTGTGTACAGACAGACATAATAGATTTATTGCACTCCTGATTTTGCACTAATTTTCAACATTCTTTGCTTATTTTTGGCATCACTTTGAAGCCACTAATTTTCCGATATTAGTAACAATCGTTTTGGCAGTTGCAATGCACAGTATAGCTTCCAAGGAAGCATCAGACAAACTTAACCTTGATGTTATTTTGTCAATATTCATAATAGAAAACATTTGTTCACAAACGAACGTTGTTCTGAACATAGCAACAAATTTCAGGAGAAGGATTTTAGAGAGGGAAAATTGTCCCAATTTCCTTCTTGAAGCCGACTTTTAAAAAGCATAAGCTGCAATTTGAAACTTTCAATACGGTCACACATAGTACTGATTAATTTATATTTGCCTTGCAACGAGACATTTAAATCATTTAAATACCCCGTGTTGTCTTTCGTGAAAGTGAGGTCAGCAATCCATTACTCATCATCCAAGTCTGACTGTAGTGTAGGAGGGGCGGGAGGGGAAAAGCACTGATGCCTTTCGGTGTGACACGGGGACGCGCAAGCACTAAGTCTCGCGTTGGCGTGGCCTGCTTTATACCATCTCCAGCTCATTGATGAGCCTTATGTGGTTGTGAATTCATTCTAGAGGCTTGGGATATCTTGATCATTAGCTTCGTGTGTTGGATTTGTCTGACAATCTGTGCTTTTGAGGTGACTGCATTAATGTATCCCCGTGGTGTTGGGGTAACGAGCCAGCCTCTCATCCGGAGGACCCGGGAATGATTGCCGGCTCCGTCAGGGATTTTAGAAACTGATGTGAGACTGGAACGGGGTACGCTCAGCCTCGTGAGGACAATTGAGTAGCTGTCTGACAGCGAGGCAGTACCCTGGTTAGAAGAAAACAAGATTAACAGCCGAGGAGACTCGACGCTCTGACAACACGCCAACCCACAGTCTGCAGGCCAAATGGTTGGACAGGGGACGCCTCGTAGGCCAAGGCCCTCCATGGGCTGTGGTGCCCGGGGGCTGTTACGTTATGCAACTGGAACTTTTAAGGTGTAGGATTGGTGTAGTTGTCCTGGGATATGAAATAAGATAACATCCTAGCATTTGCCTAGAAGGAGAACTGGAGGAAACCTCACTTAGTATGGCCGCTGTAATTACCGGTGCTCGCCTGTGCACTCATAGTGGTCTAAGAGTGATCCAACTTGAGGTCGGAGGGCCCACAGGCGCAGGCAGGGCCCAGGGAATCTTATCCACCACGATCTGACCTCTTGGCAGCTCGGCGCGTGTGGCGCAGTGGTCAAGCTGTTGGCCTCCCACCAAGGCGAACTGGGTTTATCCCCTGGTCAATGTGAAAGTTTCAAAGGGAAATGCCTTGTCCTGTAGTTCGGATTCCACGTAAAGGAAAGGTCCCGTGGCTCATGATTGCGAGATTAACGGTCACGTAAAACTTCAAACTTACTTCCTTACTTCTCCTGCCGTCCGCCTGCTTGTGGTCCTATCTGAACCGTAACAGGCTCAAGACCGTCCAATGCCAAGACGGGATCCCTGCTTGCAATTAGTAAACAAAAGCAAAAGTAAAATACGGAATTCCGCCCTAATGAGACTCGAACTCTTGGAGTGGCAATCCTCACGCCTTAAACGCTCAGCCAATTTCTTTGCAGATGGAGGCTCGAAGTTTGCAGCCAATTCAAGACAACATTACACCACCACAGGACACTATGAAGTGAATGCATTACGACTAATGTGGCCACTGGCAGATTTATTGTCGACGACCAAGAGAAATAGGCCTACGTAACTATTTATTTCCTTTGACCGCATAAGAAGAACGACATATTTGCTGGCTGCGTGTCTCAGCAGTAACGTTCTCACCTGCTGTGGCCAAGGTTTCAGGATCGAATCCTTGCGCAGTCAGCTGGCATTTGAGGATGCGCAAATGTGAGGGAGCTGTGTCAGTAGATTGACTATCATGTTAAAGATCCCCTTCGGGGATTCCGGCACTCCAGCGTCTCCAAAAGCCGCAATAGTAAAAAGGGACGTAAAACCAATAACATTATTATTATAATTTTTTTAAATTATTACAACGAAATGGAATACGCCTCAGCAAGACCGTGTCTTATTCTAGAATAACACCAGATAGGGGAACGTAATGGCGTAGTGATAAAGCTACTGGACCTTCGACCGGATGGTTATGGTTGCAAATCCCGGTGACAACGGGGTGGAATTTTCTTCGGAGAAAAGTCGCGTGGCTCTAGCAAGTGCATCTAAGCTTAACGCGCCGTTAATTATAAGTTTCTAATCAGATCACAACTTAATCTTCTCCCATAACTTTTGAAGCCAATAACATTTCACGCTTGGCGATGCGAGAGGCGACAGGTCAATTGGCCTACTGGAGTTTCCGTTAACAAGCAATTATAGCCTGTTAGGTTACATTGCGCCCCTTGCGCTTATTGTCATAGCTTATGTCATGCGTGACTGCTACCGTGTGAACAGGAGAACCCGTGCCATCGCTATTCTCTACTTTTCCACACTCTCTTCAGGAAAACGCTTGGATGGTACCGTACCTTACTTCAATTCTCGGGATATTCTTCCTGAACCTACCTTGAAAACAATAGTAGTTACTCAATGTGATATGAAAAAGAAAGAAAAATAACACAGATTTGAGGAATACCAGTACACGATATACAGTCAGGATCAACAGTAAGACACGTAGACTGGTCACAGCTCGTCGCAGATAGGTTGTTGTTGTTGATTAATTTAGGGGCTTTGCGACATCGTGGTAATACATAGCCGCAGGTACTTCGGTGCGTGTGTGGTATTTGTTTGAATACCTGTGTTATTGTGAGGGCTGTAGTAGTGTGAGTACTGTAGTTGCAATTCAGAAGAGGATTGGGAAGGAGGCAGCCGTAGCCTTAATTTAGGAACCATCCAGTTACTCGCCTGGAGTAGAAGTGGGAAACCACGGAAAACCATTTCCAGAATGGCTGAGGTGGGGATTGAACCCACCTCTTCTCAGTGTTTTCTCACGAGGCTGAGTGCATCCTGTTCCTGCCCCCAGACCAGAATTAAATTTCTTGGCAGAGCTAAGAATCGAACCCGAGCCCCCATGGTTACAGCCAAGAGTGCTAGCCACTTCGTAACAAGTCGGTTTCACAGACAGGGCAGATACAGATTTGGTTTTAGAAGGAGTTCAATTAGCTTTCGTTCACAAAGGCGTACAATACATTCATAATAAATATACAGTATGTTATATTCAGCATGTAGAGTAAAAACGTTTCGAAGTGTTTATAATGGCGTAACCTATATCTTTTTCTTCCGAGGCGATCAGTGTGTCGACTGATTACAGACGCAGTATAGGACTCTGGATTCAAAATGCCAGCCAAGTTCATATAACCTTTTTCCACTCTAGTGTATTGCAACATTTGTGTACTCGCTACATTGACAAGCTAACCACATTACAATAAGCCACCAGTGTAAATAGGAATGTGCGCAATGTAGAATTATCATATATATTATTTCAGTAGTATAGATCCCTCCTGCGGCATTCGCAAGCGACCGATCGTGAAAATGAGCATTCAAATGAAAGAGAATAGACATTAGCAGTGACGAATTGCACTCTAATTCCATAAATATCAATAATTTCTTAAAAAAAATGACTTTAAAAATGTACGAAGTGTGCGATTTGCAGATACTGTTTATGTATGAAAATACGCTCCATAATTGCCTGTCCACTTCACATTTTGTTCGCTGTGACGCCCGTCTCATGTTATTTTAACATTATGAGGTATTTCTTTAATCATTTTGCATGGATTTCAGGAACAATAAATCGAAGGAATGAGTAATCAAATCGTATAATTTCATAAATATCGAATAACCGGTGAGTGTTACAGCACACTCAGCACACAAATGACATTATCAGTGACAAATTGCATTCTAATGTCTTAAATATTCAATTTTTGTAAGATGTGTTCGATTTGCAAAACCTATTGGGGAAAGTGTGGTTTATGAACATGCGAGATCTCTCGCACGGGTCCGCTACTAAGTAACAAAATAGTGTAGACACCATCATAGGCCTACCTGAAGTTCGCCACAATAATAAGTCAATAGATCACAGGTTATCATACTGTTGTTGTTTGAGTCTTCAGTCTTTTGACTGGATTGATGCAGCGCTCCATGTCTCCCTGTCCTGAGCTAATCGTTTCATCCCTACATAGCTGCCCCACCATTCGTCCGAGGCGATCTGTTTAACATATTCTATCCTTGGTCTACCCCTACAGTTCTTGTCCTCGACCCTTCCTTCCATAACTAAGCTTGCTATTTCTGGGTGTCTTAGTATGTATCCTACTAACCTATCTCTTCTCTTCATTAGCAGTCGCCAGAAACATCTCTCCTCTCCCACTAGTCTTAATACCTCTTCGTTTGTAACCCTATCTACCCATCTGATCTTCATCATTCTCCTGTAACACCACATTTCAAACGCTTAAAATCTCCTCTTTTCTGCTGCACCAATAGTCCAAGTATCACTTCCATTGAGTGCCACGCTCCAGACAAATGCCTTCAAAAATGACTTCCTAACACCTAAATCTATATTCGATGTCAACTGATTCCTTTTCTGTAGAAATGCTTTCTTTGCCTGAGCCAACCTACTTTTTATATCCTCTTTGCTTCGTCCATCACTGGTTATTATGCTTCCAAAGTAACAGAAGTCTCATACTTACTTTAGTTTTTTACCTGCCAAGTTGATGTCCATAGAGGTTTCTGATTTATTTCGGCTGCATTCCAATATTTTTAGCCTATTTTCATTTTATGAAAAAAAAGGCTTATGAGATGTGTGTGTGTGTCGGTGTGTCTGTGTGATGTGTGCAATTTTATTGAAACACGGTAAGGTCATAGCACCATTTTGGCCAACCCCGACCGTGCCCTTCAAATTTTACTACGTCTCACCAATCCAACATGGCGGGTGTGCGAAATATTTAGCCAGCATTCAATATCTCCGAAACTATTACCGATATCACCCCGAAATTTTGTACGGAGATAAAAAAGCACAACTAGAAGTTCACCTATGGAATTTAGAAAAACCTGGTAACTACCGAACCAACATGGCGGCCAAGCGAATTTGCGACTTTTAAATAGACGTTTCTCGCGATTTAACCATCCAAACGCAATGAAACATGGTACAGCAAATGTTTATACACATTGTAATGCACTGCTGTTTTTTTAGATCAATTATTTACATAACCTCAAAGATGGCGACTGTGCGAAATATTTCACTGGCAATCTATATCTTCAAAAATATTACTGATATCGCCCTGACATTTCGTACGATGATAAAGGGGACTACTGCACGTATTTCTATGTAACATTCAAAAACCTGTAAAGAACAAAACGAACATGGCGGCCAAGCTAATTTGAAATGTTTTAATAGATGTTTCTCGCGATTTAACCCTCTGATCGCAGTGAAATATGGTACAGTATATGATTATACATATTGTAATGCACAGGCGTCTAATTTAATTCAAATGTTTACATAAACTCAAGATGGCGGGTGTGCGAAATTTCAAAATTAAGTTTTTATTTCTTGTGCCGTAATCGTGCGATCGAAGTGAAAGTTGGCATAATGAACCTACGCAATAATTTTCCTTTAATGATATATAACTCTATGGCATAAACATATAAAAACCAGAATGGCGACCATCCAAAATATTTAGACCGTTCTCAATATCTACGAATCTTTAACAGTAATAAAACTGATTTTTTACGTTCATGTAGAGGCTATGAACATACGATCACCTATAGGAATTGCAATAACTTGGTGGGTGAAAATCAAACATGGTGGTGACGCGAAGTATATTATATTTAAATTGGCGTGTCTCGCGATTTAACCATCCTAGTACAGTGAAACTTGGTACGGTAAATGCTCATACAAATGTTAATCCACTGGCATCTAATTTATTTCAATGGTTTTCATAACCACAAGCTGGCAGCTGTGCGAAATTTTAAAATCTCGATTTTACGCCTTGTGTCCTAATCATGCGATTGAAGTTTGAATACAACACGTACACAATAATCTTCATGTAATAGCATATAACTCTAAAACCTACATATTATATAAAAATCCAACATGGCGACCATCCGTAATATTAGACTGTTCTCAATAGCTACGAATCTATATATTGCAGCAAACCAACTGAAATTCTGTATGTTGATAGAGACAATTAACATAAGTATGATATATGAAAATAGGCTTTAGTTCTTCACGGAACTACTTGTTGTTTTACTATTAATTTTCATCATGAATTCTTTTCTCAAGACGGGGTCCATACCATTCAAAAAGTCATTCAAACCCCCAGGCGTGTCGGCAAAGATGACTATGTCATCGGCAAATCTCAGAGTTGAAATTATTTCTCCTTGAATCTTCACTCCCACTTTAATTTTTTCTACAATTTCCTTCATTGCTTGTAAAGATTGAAAAGTATGGGTGATAAGTTGCAGCCTTGCCTTACACCTTTCTGAATACCAGCTTCTCTCATGTCCTTCAGCTCGAATGACTGATGTCTGGATTCTGTATAGATTGTAGATCACCCTCCTATCCCTTCACTTTATTCCAACCGTTTTCAAAATGTCAAGCAATTTAGTCCAATCAACGTTATCAAAAGCCTTTTCTAAGTCTACAAATGCCATGAAAGTTCTCTTATATTTCTTTATTCTACCTTCCAAAATCAGCCTAAGACTTAGTACAGCTTCCCTTGTTCCTACATTTCTCCTGAAACCAAACTGGTCTTCACCCAACTCCGTTTCTATCTGGCTTTCCATCCTCTTGTAAATTACTCTTGAGAGGATATTTGAAGCATGAGTAATCAAGCAGATTGTACGGTAATCTTCACATCTGTCAGCTCCCACTTTCTTCGGTATAGGGATGATAACATTCTTCTTGAAATCAGAGGTTACCACACCTGTCTCATAAATCCTACACAGAAAGTGAAATAACCTGATCAGACCTTCATCTCCTATGCAGCGTAGCAGCTCAATCGGTATATCATCTATGCCTGGTGCTTTGTTCCTGCTTAAGTCTTCCAATGCTCTGACAAATTCTGATCTCAATATTAAATCTCCTTTTGCATCCTCATCAATTTCCTCCTCCATTTCCATTACATGATTCTCAATCTCCTTTCCCTTATACAAACACCCTATGTCAGCTTTCCATCTCTCAACCTTTTCTTTCCTATCTGTCAGAGGCTTTCCATTTGTGTCCTTAATATTACAGCACTTAGTCTTCTTTTCCCCAAAAGTATTCTTAATCCTTCGATAAGTTGTGTCTACTTTTCCTAATTTCAGACAGTTTTCTACACCTGCACATTTCTCTTTTAACCATTCTTCTATCGCTTCCTTGCCCTTCTTCTTAGCCTCAATTCTCAGACATCTGTATTCTGCTTTCCCCTTTTCATCTCTTACATTCTTCGATTCTTGTGTTTCCGCCTTTCATCCATCAATTCTAGTATGTCCTGAGTGATCCACGGTTTTCTACCCATTCTTTCTTTTCTACAAATGTTTTCTTGTGTGTATTTTTTAATTTCATTCTTCAAAAGTGCCCATTCGTCTGCAATTGAGTTTGTTTACGGTTTTTCATTAGTCCTTCCTTTATACTCTTCTATAATCTTTCGTTTACATCCTTCTCTTTCAGTCTGTCTATTGCCCACCTTTTTGGATTTGTCTTTTCTTCAGTTTCTTCAACTTTAATCTGAATTTCATAGTAACCAGTTTGTGGTCAGAGTTTATGTCTGTACCGGAATATGTTTTAAATCCAAAATCTGGTTTAGAAACCTCTGCTTGACCATAATGAGGTCGATTCGGTAATGCCCTGTATCTCCTAGACTCGTCCATGAGTATATTCTTCTTTTGTGATTATTGAATAAAGTGTTAGCTATGACCAACTCATGCTCGGTGCAGAATTCCATCAGCCTGCTTCCTTGATCATTCCTTTCACCTCATCCGAAATCTCCTACTATCTTCCCTTCTCTTCCTTTTCCTACCACAGCATTTCAATCTCCCATTACTATAACATTTTCATCACCCTTCATATACCTCAGAATTTAATCTATTTCCTCGTAGACCTTTTCAACGTCTTCATTATCAGCTTGACTGGTAGGCATATAGACTTGTACCAATGTGTTGCACGTACGTTTTGTATTGATTTTTGTTACAATAATCCGTTCACTATATTGCTCATAATATTCCACCTGCTGTCCAAGGTTCCTACTCAATATCACACCAACCCCTGCTTGCCCATTGTTTGATTTAGTGCTAAAGACCCTACAATCTCCCGAACAAAAGTCCTGTTCTTCCTACCAGCGCATTTCACTAATCCCAACCAAATCCAACCTCAACCTATTCATTTCCCTTTCTATGTTTTCTAAATTGCCACGTCCCATCAGACTTCTAACATTCCACGCTCCGATCCGTAGAATGTCAGATTTCCATATTGTCACTTCTTTGATGTTAACCCCCTCTCGAGTAGTTCCCACCCGGAGATCCGAACGGGGGATTAGTTTACCTCCGGTTTGGAATTTTACAAGGGATGAGGCCATCATCACATGTAATTATGCATAAAGATATGCATATTCTCGGCAAGAGCATTACGGCTGTAGTTTCCCGTTGCATTCAGCCGTGAAGCAGAACACAGTGTCGCCATTAGTTGGCTAATATTATCAATATCTTAACCGTCTATAAGACAAGTGGAGAATTGATTTATTCTGAAAGGCTGCTACTTCCTTTCAGAATAAGTAATAGAGCAATTCTACTAACAAAAATAGACTACTAACCTTCTACTAACATTTAAATACCAAAATTCTACTCACGAAAAAGTATTAAAGTTTCACCAACAACAAAATACTACCAATAAAACAGTCTGTCACCAGGCACACTCACATGCATCCTCACACATCGCAGTCTAATGAAACAATGAGCTGTATCTAATAAACAATGCAACTGCCACCAGACACACACACACCACAGTCTAATGGAACAATGAACTATAATAAACAAACTAACTACAATCTTACAACTAAAACCAACCACACACCCACATTCTAGAAGAGGAAATGGAAAACAGAAATAAGAGAAACGGAAACAAAATACAACGGGGAAATGAAATGCCCTTCCCTCAAAGAACGAGAATTAAGGGACCCGGAAGAAAGGAGAGCCAGGAAAGGCTGAAAGGAAAGGTAATGAGGAGAGGGACTGTCCCAAAGGCAATGGCAGAAGGAGAAAGCCTGGACCCAGCTCAGGAAACTCTTGGGGTCGCCAACTCAGTGCTCGCTATATTATAGGACTAGCACCCTCTCCCAAATAATCAACTGTGATCTTTCGTATGATATCCAATTATCCAATTATCCAACATATCGATGTTTTGATCATTAAGAGAATGTCTGTTTTAATAAGTCTCATTAAATTTTACGAACCTCGCAAACGCTTTGTCATGTGTGTGTGTATAGAGTATGGGTCGTTATTGTTCGTTAAGTATAGTAGTGTGTGTCTTTACACCATAGTGGGTCAAAAAGTCCCGGATGAGGTCATGGTATTAACATCTTAGGTCAAAGATAGCCTAATACTGTCAGTTTCGTGACAAAATACCTGTTTATCCAGAAAGGATAATAGAATATCAGCAATAGGAACGCCTGACTGAGGTATGTAGACAATAGTCAAACTTTTGTGTGGAAATCTATGGATTTTAAAATTAACCTTTCGTTTGTACAGTTGTGTTAGTCGTGTATTGTAACACCCATCCACATTTGGGTAAAAGCATTTTATCTATGTAGTTAAAGGTTGGGTAACACCTGTTTGTTATCAGAAAGTCTAGAGTAGTCAGACATTGTAGGACTTAAATAAATTTGCGGATTTTAAATAACTTTGGTAAAATTATATTTTTTTATGATTTCTTAGAGAAATTGTTAATTCTGGGTAAATCTTGCCATATTTTTTTGGTCAACTATCTGAGTTTCCTACCTAAGTTTAAGCTGTTAACTAATGCATGTATGTCTACCCCTTATTATTCCCGTTCTCCAACGGGGTCGGGGATGAGATGTGATGGAAGTCTTTGTGGCGATGGTTTTTACGGCCGGATGCCCTTCCTGACGCCAACCTCATGAGAGGAGTTAATGAGAGATGAAATGAATGATGGTGAATGAAACTGGACAAGGATGTGGAAGGAAGCGGCCGTGGCCTGTCAGAAGGTACCGTCCCAGCAAGCTGTTAACTAATACAATTCAATAAAAGAGTAAAAAGGAATACTTAACTAACGTTAAAGCGAATCTACATGTTATGTGGAAATAATAATAACTTAATTTAACCGAATAAAAATACTCTACTCTGCTAGCCGGTCGGAACGGTCAGGGGTGTCGTAATACTCGCGGGTAAAAATAACCGTGTTGCTACATAAATAAATAAATAGTAAATACATATTTCATTTATCCACGTTATACGGCTAATCACTATCTCACTATCTCTCAACAAAAATGTTCTTGTTTGAACGGTCATGTGACCTTAAGAGTTGTATAGCCATGCGGTAAAAAGCGTATATTCAAGTTGGATATTTTTAATTTTTTTTTGGTCGTGTAGCCTCCTGAGAGGCCGAGTGCAGGTCTTTCTAGTCGACGCCCGTGGGCGACCTGCGCGTCGGGATGAGCGATGAGATGAATGGAAGAAAGTGGGCAAGGATGTGGAAGGAAGCGGCCGTGGCCTGTCAGATGGTACTGTCCCAGCATTTGCCAGGTGTTGAAAATGGGAAACCACGGAAAACCATTTCATTTGGATAATAAATAATAATAAGTTGATTCTTGCGGTCTCTAAAAGAAAGAAAGAAAGAAAGAAGCTTCTCGGTCAGCCGGGTATCATGTTACATGACCTTGAAAAACCTTCTCTTAGCCTTAAGATTTTTGAAAGGCGGCAAAAATACGACACGCATGTCATACGATGTTGGCATGTCAAAGAACCCATTTGAATTCATTAGACCGTGTTCATAATGGCAAAATTTATCTCGGGAGTTTCGCCAACACAAAGTTCCTCATTTCTCTACTAGAAAGCGCTATAGTGTTCAAAGAGCTTAGATATCTAACTTCCTTGACTTTCATAGTGATTCAAGGTACAACGAAATTCGACATGCAAGCTACCCTCTTGGTGCCAAATTACAAAGCTTGCACCCAGCACCCGAAGCCATACGATATTATTATTAGCCTATAGCCCTAAGAGCGTTCACCATTTTAAAATAATTGACAAAACGAATTTCTAGTTAGGTCATTTGTCAAAATTTGATAAAATGACTTGCTTAAGCTGTTGTATAACATTATCAAATTATCGGTTTCGGAAACGCAATTCAAAAATCTAAAAGTTAATTCATGTTCAAACAAAATGTACTTGTTTAAATTCTTACAGCGCTGTTTACCAAGTAAAGATATAGTTTATCTTCGAGTACTCTAATTGATAGTCCGGTGTGTGTGGTAAATGAAATTCAATTATTTGTTCGTGAAATCTCGGATCGGCAAAATCTAAAAGTAAAAGATCATAAAAGTTATTTGAGCATAAATAAAAGCGCATTGCAATATATTAGTACTGCACCCTAATTTGAATTATTTCTGGCAAAAATGATGATATTTTTCCAAGCCCATGATAAAATTTAACTCTGGAAAAGCGTTGCTGAATGGTGACAGGAACAGGTTTAGTTAGCGAGCTCTACTCAACTCGAGGCTTAATTACGTGATTTGTGATGCTATAAGACGCGTGCCAAGGTCGTAATCGCCTAGTAGCAGAGATTTTGCCGCGAATTGAAGCCATATATTGTTATAAAAATGCTAGATAGCCAATAAGAAGAGATTTAATGGAAGAAGAGATTGTCAAAGCCTCAGTAATATAATTAAATTATTGCATTTAGGCCCTTAGAAAGACAATCTATTATTTGCAATACTGCACAAAATTATGAGAAGATATTATCAGTACTGTGAAAGTCGCTGGAAGTACGCAGTACACTGTAATATGAATTCATACATGTAAGCGCGTAAATTTTCCACGGGGTCAAAAATGGTGCCAGCAAGAGATAAGCTGGGAGACTGTGAGCAGAATGAAGGAATTCTTATGTCTTGTGAGTTCGAAGGGAACAGACGTGGTCCGGAAGAATTGGATTCCTGGTGACCCGTAGCCGAGTGCGGAGATAGGGGTCTATCTGAAGCCTTGCCATCACGAGCAGAAACTATGTACGACCGTACATTGCTCATTCTAGTGAAAGTTACTGCAACCTGAACCGATACGCACTTTAGTATTTCGTGAACATTTCCCTGAGTTTATTACAGTGAAACATAATACAGAACAAATCTTTGAGCATCCACGTACGGATAGTTGAACATTTGTGAACATTATATCTGCAGTGTAGAAGAAACGTTTTTCAATCAGACGAGCATTTTAATATAGCAGTGAAGGCCGATATACGACAAGGGAACGTTAGTTATTGAACATTATAGTGATTCATATGAACATTGAAGTCTGTAATTACTTGAACTACAATATGACAGCAAATATGAAGATTGAACGAATGTTGAATTACACATTAGAGATGACAGTCGTTATGGAGTAGAATTAAGATGCGATTGGGATACGTCTAACAGAGTTATGCTGACGACATGGAGCAACGTTATCTACGGGAACTATGTATAACATCATGTTCGTCTACAATGTCAAGTACACTTATAACATTATTTACTACATCATCATGTACATTAATGCATAACTATGTACAATTACTATCTGACTACGAGCAATTATTACAATTTCTCGAACATCTACATGAACATTTCCAACTATAATAGTGATTCGTTTTACAACCTACAAATTTATTTGCAACAATGGAGATCGATCGACAATATTGCTCAAGTATGATCTGGAAGTTCAAACGGAGACGGCGAAAAAAGATTCATCACTTGAAGAAAGAAGATGACAGGGTTATCCCGTCAAGCGCTTGAAACTTGGTATCCAAGGAACGAGAAGACGACGTGCAGTTCGATGCCCGAAGGATGTTGGAGTTTACCGGAGAGGAACGACTTCCTTACCCGAGAAGGCAGCTTCATGGTTGGGGAAGACCTGGATTCAAGATCATCTTTTATGGAACGTGGAACATCTGGGTATTTTCCTAATACCTACTATGAACTTCAAGAGCCAACATCAAGGTAGAAACAACCTGTTTTCATTACAGGAGTTAGAGTATTTTGATGACATTTGAGCAATTATTTCTCCATATTTTATGATATGTTTTCACTTCGACATTAATTAATGTTATGCTTCGATACTATGTGAGAAGATCGCCATTCTTCATCTGAACATGAAGTTTCAACTTTACAGTTTCTGAATTGACATGATTAAATTGTTTGGGAAATTAATTTCCTCATTTAAGAGTGATACACTGTTAAATATCGTAAATGTTATTCGGTTAACATTCGACGATCTGGAAAGTAATATTCCTCATGATTATGCTACGAATTTATATATACAACGACATTCTTAAATGAAATTTTATATTCATGATTTGACAAAGTAACCATTTTCTTGATAGAGAAGACAGTCTTCTTTCTGTGATGAAACTATTATTCAGACACGTCTTCTTGGAGGATATTTTTATTCGACTGTAGGGATGTTAGGGATATCCTATTACAAACGTGATTGATATTTATGGGACACTTAAATAACATTGTTGTTAGTATACACAATTTGATATGTTACATAAGTAGGATATAAAGGCCGGTTCTGGGGCAGGGGCTAATGGGCAAGATGGCCGCCGCGCGCAATCACTCTATGTTATTCTTATGGAGGGGTCAGTCAGAGCTGGGGCAGGGGCTAATAGGCAAGATGGCCGCCATGTCCTGAGACCGTGGATGATGTCACAGGGGAAGTTCGGCCGTGTAGTTGCTAAATGGAATATTTATTGTTTTTATTATTATTATTATTATTATTAGGTAATCTTGCATTGATCATGTACAATCAAGACCAGTCTTATATTGTCCACGTTTTGGTGTAGTGGCTAGCATTCTTGGCTGTTACTGTGGAGGCTTGGGTTCGAGTCCTGGCTCTGTCAAGAAATTTAATTCTAGGCTGAGGGTTGGAATGGGGTACACTCAACCTTGTGAGGCAAAACTGACAGGAACTGGCTTTTGATTCATACCGTTAACCTAACCTCACCTAACCTAACCAGATCCCACCTTACCTAACATAACCTAACCTAACTTCAAAGTCAGAATGTACAATACATTTATTGTTTTTTATACCCTCATAAATTAGATATAGAGAATGTCCACCACGATTTAGATCATCGAGCACACTTTTCTGACATATATCATTAAAACGTGTCGAAAGGAATGTCTGAAAATTTTCACTAACACATGATACACGTTCACCATACATTGTGTCCACTTTTTGAATGTTAATGATACGGAAAAGAGTATGCATTGGTAATTCAGTGAGCTTTTTTTTTCTCTCTAATCAACAGTTCTGCCCCCCCCCCCCCCATAGTATTGAGAATATTTATTGTAGTAGCCTATAAAGAAACAAAAAAATCATATCTATTACAGTTTAGCTATAAGTGCCCAGAACCACTATAACATTTTATTCTAATAAGGAGATTTCCATAATGATAAGAAAAAAATGCTTACCATAATGATGGATTGTGTAAGTAAACGTCTTTTGCTGCTTGATGTCACTACTAAACTGATACTAATACAACAGACAAGTGAGTTCATGTTTCGCTGACGTAATCGTATGTTCCCACGCACTTCCTGTGTGTTGCACGCGCCGTAGTGGCTAAATTTGAAACTAGATGAGATGGTTTGCTGACGTAATCGTATGTTCACCTGCACGCACACGCAGGCCCCTGTGAATGGGTCCCTGTGGACGAGTCCCTGTGGACGGGTCCCTGTGAACGGGTCATTGTTAACGCGTCATTGTTGACGGGTCCTTGTTGACGGGTCCTATTTTGACTAATCCCTTTAGACCGGTTCCTTTTGACTGGCTCATGACCCCTAATGCTATAATGAAATTAAACGTTGTTCCACATGATACGCAAGCAAAGAGCCGATCGCTACTATGAATTAACATGTTTGTTTTGTTTTGTTTTTACGCATGTGCACTTGTTTTTTTTGTAAGAGGGCGGTCTTTTTGAATACAGATTTATAGATGAGTTATTTTTATAAAATACCAAAAGATCCAAAACTAATAGGTAATTAGCTTTTTAACATCTCATGAACCAATAAGGCTATGTGACTTGTATTAGAGGTCGTTGGACTTGAGGTGACATTTTGTTTTTGAATGTTTTTGTTTTGTTTTTTGTTTGTTAAAAGGGCCTAACTACACTTTTGTTAATATCTCGCTAACTAATAATCAGAGAGGGTCAAGTGAGGTGTCATGGGACTCAGGATGGTCAACCCTTTTCCATGACCAACAAATTTACCCAAAAGATTCAAAACAGCATGGTCATTGACCTAATATTTTATAAACTAATAATTGAATATTAACATGTGAGGTGTCATAGGACTTAGAATGGTCAACCCTTTCCCATGGCCAATGCATTTACCCAAAATACCCAATACATCAAGGTCATTGACCTGAGATTTTATAAACTAATAATCGGGTACGAACATGAGAGATGTTTACCATGTGTGATGAAACATAGCTAGGTAGAGAAAGAATTAGTGTAGGCTACATGTTTGGTGACTCTTTTACCATTGAAACTTGTTTTCAGATCAAACTGCAGTATAGAGAGAGTATAGGTTGCAGGTATGGGTTAATAAATGAGAAACGGTGTACGCAAACTCTGATTTATCAAGAATTAAGAGTAGACTATCTTTATTTGATTGGTTAAAGAGGATAGCTAAAACACAAAAATGCTCAGTGGTTACCGAGACAAAATGATCGCTACACACAACAAGCTTTAAATACTTGAGGCTAAAAATCAATACACACACACACTCGCTTGTTCTAAACTAAACTGTATTGCTGTCAGTGCTCAGACAGTAGGCTGATGACGAAATGCATTGCTAACAGAAATATAATCATTTCCGGTTGTCTAATGTTACCAGCTATCCATTTATTTATTTTTGTGTTGCAGTGGTAAGCACTTTAAGCTCTTGTATTGGTAGTCTTAACTCGATTTCCAGGTCTGAGGCCTAGAACGAGTCGAACTAAGAAACAAGGGCATCGTGGTGCAGTGGTTAAGCTGTTAGCCTTTCACCAGAGGGTTCGATTTGAGGATAATATGCATGTCATAAACATATTAAACAAAACAAAACAGAGATAACGTTTAAAACTGATTACATTTCTGACTTTTCAAATTATTACTTGGATTAAAAATACAAAGGTGAACTGGGTTTGATATACAGTTAATGCTGTCTATCACACACTCGACTGTAAGAAAGCCAAAAGAGCAAAAGGCTTAGGTAGAGCAGTGGTAAAATTGCTATATGTAGAGAACTACCTGGCAAAGCTATATCGCATAAACAGTGCAGGATACAATCCAGCAATCAAATTTGTATCTTGTGGAACAGAGAAATGCACTTACGTGAGAAAATGCAAGTTCATGTGTAATATGACCTAACACACAAGTGTTCACCTGTGCACGTGCACAATGACAATGGGTGATGATTATACAAAGTTAGCAGTCATTGGATATTACACAGGTGTTCCTTCCGGTGTCATGTTGCTGACATGGCAGAGAGCGCACAGTTCTATTGCTACGACTAACGCTGCAGTAATTTGAAACCCAAGGTGTTGATCAAGACAATGGGTGATGATCATGCAAAGTCAGCAGTAATTGGACACCACACATCAACATTGACCAAATCATAAACGTGTTGTCATAACCAGCAGAAACCTTATTTAAAGATTTTAGATTTTAGATTTTAAATTTAAGATTATTTGATTTTTAGATTTTACTTTTTTACATTTTCCTAAAAGAGTAAACAACAAGGTCACATACCTAACCTCATTAAACCTAACTTTACCAAACCTAACTTAAGCTAATCCAAAGGCTAATGCACATACCCAAAGCATATAAGGTACATGCAACTATCCTTATGCTAGTCTTACAGGTTTCTGTACAACATGATCTCTACCCAAACGGATTTGTGTTTTCATTTTGTTGTTTACACATATGTCAATTTTCCAATTTCCCATTTTCAGTTTTTTTAATGTCAGTTTTTAGTTTTTTCAATTTCATAATATGGAAAACATGGATTTTTGCATTTTGTTGTTTACACATTTATTAATTTCACAATTTCCCATTTTTAGTTCTTAAAATGTCAGTTTAAAGTTTTTCAATTTCATGATATAGAAACATGGATTTTCCAATTTGTTGTTTTCACATTTGTCAATTTACCAAATTCACATTTACAGTTTTTTTAAATTTCAGTTTAGTGTTTTTTGTTCTATTTGTTAATATGGAAACAAGGATTTTTTACAATTTGTGTTTTTTACATGTCATGCAACTATCCTTATGCTAGTCTTATAGGTTACTGTACAATATGATCACTACCCCACTGGATTTTTTTTCACATATGCCAATTTTCCAATTCCCCATTTTCAGTTTTTTTTAAATATTAGTTTTAGGTTTTTCAATTTCATAATATGGAAACATGGATTTTGCATTTTGTTGTTTACACATTTATCAATTTCACAATTTCCCATTTACAGTTCTTAAAATGTCAGTTTAAAGTTTTTCAATTTCATGATATAGAAACATGGATTTTCCAATTTGTTGTTTTCACATTTATCAATTTACCAAATTCCCATTTAAAGTTTTTAAAATTTCAGTTTAATGTTGTTGTTTTTTTCTATTTGTCAATATGGAAACATGGATTTTTCCAATTTGTGTTTGACATGTTCATTTTGCATAAGGAGTGGAGAGAGGTGGGTAGTAATTAAAAATGTGCAAGCAGTGTCCATTGTTGACAGGTCATTGTTGACGAGTCCTTTTCATACAACAGAAATGTGAGTTCATGTTTCGCATGCATTACCTAAAATGTAATACCATGCAAGTGTTTAACATTTTACAACTAACCTGTTAGTATGATTTGCACACTACAAAGGTTATATCTGTTCTGGTAATAGAATTATTTAGCGTTGGCTTTATATTTAATATGTACAGTTTAAAGTGATAGAAAAGTGGTAGAAATGTGGTAGCAAAGTGGTAGACAAGTGGTAGACAATTGGTAACAAAGTGGTAGAAAAGTGGTAGCAAAGTGGTAGAAAAGTGGTAGAAAAGTGGTAGCAAAGTGGTAGCAAAGTGGTAGAAAAGTGGTAGCAAAATAGAAAAGTGGTAGCAAAGTGGTAGCAAAGTGGTAGAAAAGTGGTAGAAAAGTGGTAGAAAAGTGGTAGCAAACTAGAAAAGTGGTAGCAAAGTGGTAGAAAATATTACATGTATTGTTAAGAAATAGTTTAAGCGGTTACTTGGATTCATTACACAATAATTTTAGCATGACAAAGCTCATTTTCTATCCAATAGTTCTTCCTCATATTTAGTATGACCAGTTTACACATTTATCAATTTCACAATTTCCCATTTACAGTTCTTAAAATGTCAGTTTAAAGGTTTTCAATTTCATGATATAGAAACATGGATTTTCCAATTTTTTTTTCATTTATTAATTTACCAAATTCCCATTAACATATTTAAAATTTCAGTTTAATGTTTTTTTTCTATTTGTCAATATGGAAACATGGATTTTTCCAATTTGTGTTTTACATGTTCAGTTTGCATTAGGAGTGGAGAGAGGTGGGTAGTAATTAAAATGTGCAAGCAGTGTCCATTGTTGACAGGTCATTGTTGACGAATCCCTTTCATACAACAGAAAAGTGAGTTCATGTTTCGCATGCATTACCTAAAATGTAATACCATGCAAGTGTTTAACATTTTACAACTAACCTGTTAGTATGATTTGCACACTACAAAGGTTATATCTGTTCTGGTAATAGAATTATTTAGCGTTGGCTTTATATTTAATATGTACAGTTTAAAGTGATAGAAAAGTGGTAGAAATGTGGTAGACAAGTGGTAGACAAGTGGTAGACAATTGGTAACAAAGTGGTAGAAAAGTGGTAGCAAAGTGGTAGAAAAGTGGTAGAAAAGTGGTAGCAAAGTGGTAGCAAAGTGGTAGAAAAGTGGTAGCAAAATAGAAAAGTGGTAACAAAGTGGTAGAAAAGTGGTAGAAAAGTGGCAGAAAAGTGGTAGCAAAGTGGTAGAAAAGTGGTAGCAAAATAGAAAAGTGGTAGCAAAGTGGTAGAAAATATTACATGTATTGTTAAGAAATAGTTTAAGCGGTTACATGGTTTCATTACACAATAATTTTAGCATGACAAAGCTCATTTTCTATCCAATAGTTCTTCCTCATATTTAGTATGACCAGTTTACACATTTATCAATTTCACAATTTCCCATTTACAGTTCTTAAAATGTCAGTTTAAAGGTTTTCAATTTCATGATATAGAAACATGGATTTTCCAATTTTTATTCATTTATTAATTTACCAAATTCCCATTAACATATTTAAAATTTCAGTTTAATGTTTTTTTTCTATTTGTCAATATGGAAACATGGATTTTTCCAATTTGTGTTTTACATGTTCAGTTTGCATTAGGAGTGGAGAGAGGTGGGTAGTAATTAAAATGTGCAAGCGGTGTCCATTGTTGACAGGTCATTGTTGACGAGTCCTTTTCATACAACAGACAAGTGAGTTCATGTTTCACATGCATTACCTAAAATGTAATACCATGCAAGTGTTTAACATTTTACAAATTAGCTTATGTGTTAGTTTATGTGAGGGGTCTTATGTTGGGCATTTTGTGTTGGCTTATTTAACAAGTTATTTTGTCAATGCATTTAGTGGATTTTTCTCTTGGTCTTGGAATGTATATCAGTCCATTTTATCACAACATAATGCTTACTGCCATGTTTGTAAGCAACAACAACACACTAAACTTTCAAAAAAATCTAAAGTACTCTAAGGTACTCTCAACTCGTACTCTTACCTCTATCCCATGTCAAGTCAAGAACATTTTTTTTTTCAAAAAGAAGGTGAATGGGTAAAGTAGACTATATGTTTAAACTAAAAAAAATCATATAAAGTCATATGTTAACTCTAACACCTACGTTTATCCCATTCTTAGTCGAAAAATATTATATTTTTTTAAATTTTTCAAAAAAATATTTGGAAAGTAGGCTATATTTTTGAAAACTAATCATTCTATAAAGTCATATATAGACTCAACCAATGGCTTTTATATCCTTAATCGTTAGAACAAAATATGGAATTTTTGACATTTTTTCCAAAAATGTTCATTTTTTTAAATGGACTATATTTTGGAAACTAGGAATTTTACAAAAAAGTGTGTTTGACATAAATGACAGATATTTACCCCTTCCACCCACAAACCAAGTCCCAGATCTCTGGGACAAAATCCAAAGATGTTTAATTGTGAAAGTAGGCGATATTTTGATAACGTATCATTCTAAAAAGTCATATATAGACTCAAACAAATGTTCTTTAAGTTATTTAACGTTAAAACAAAACTTTTTTTTTTCATTTTTCCGAAAAAAGTCCAATTTTCAAAATTGTCTATATTTTGGAAACTAAGAATTTTACAAAAATGTTTGTTTAACGTAAATGAAAGGCTTTACCCCCTCTACCCCAAAACATAAATTTCAGGACCCTAGGACAAAAACTGTGCAGTATTGTGTTTTGGACAGTTCTACAGCCACTTCCACCTCCCCACCTCACAAGATGGCGGCCGTAGCTTAACTTAACCTAGCCTAACCTAACAAGATGGCGGCCGTAGCTTAACTTAACCTAGCCTAACCTAACAAGATGGTGGCTGTAGCTTAACTTAACCTAGCCTAACCTAACAAAATGGCGGCCATAGCTTAACTTAACCTAGCCTAACCTAACCTACGAGGTGTGATCAAAAAGTTCCAAAAATGTGGCTGCAACTTAACCAAACCTAGCCTAGCCTAACCTAACCTACAAGGTGTGATCAAAAAGTTCCAAAATGGCGGCCATAGCTTAACTTAACCTAACCTAACCTGACCTGCAAGGTGTGATCAAAAAGTTCCAAAAATTTGGCTGCAACATAACCAAACCTAGCCTAGCCTAACCTAACCTAACCTACAGAGTGTGATCAAAAAGTTCCAAAATGGCGGCCGTAGCTTCACTTAACCTAACCTAACTTAACCTAAATCTACGAGGTGTGATCAAAAATTTTTCAAAATAGTGGTCATAGCTTAACTGAACCTTGCCTAACCTAACCTAACCTAAACCTACGAAGTGTGGTCATAAAGTTCCAAGATGGCGGTCGTAGCTTAACTCAACCTAACCTAACCCTACGAGGTGTGATCAAAAAGTTCCAAAAATGGCGGCCGTAGCTTAACTTAACCTTTGATTGATCCCTGTTGATTGACCCCTTTTGATTGATCTCTGTTGATGTATCCCTTTGGACTGGTCCCTGTTGGCTAGCCCCTTTGGACGGGTCCTTTTTGAAGGGAGTCATTTTTTTTACGGGTCCCGGAGGACGGGTCCTTGTTGACGGGTCGCTGTGGGCGGGTCCCTTTGACATAATTTGGAAAAAATGCATGGGCCAGTCCATAGGGATCAGTCCAAAGGACCCGCCCACAGGGACCCGTCAACAAGGACCCGTCCTCCGGGACCCGTAAAAAAAATGACTCCCTTCAAAAAGGACCCGTCCAAAGGGGCTAGCCAACAGGGACCAGTCCAAAGGGATACATCAACAGAGATCAATCAAAAGGGGTCAATCAACAGGGATCAATCAAAGGTTAAGTTAAGCAACGGCCGCCATTTTTGGAACTTTTTGATCACACCTCGTAGGGTTAGGTTAGGTTGAGTTAAGCTACGACCGCCATCTTGGAACTTTATGACAACACTTCGTAGGTTTAGGTTAGGTTAGGTTAGGCAAGGTTCAGTTAAGCTATGACCACTATTTTGAAAAATTTTTGATCACACCCCGTAGGTTTAGGTTAAGTTAGGTTAGGTTAAGTGAAGCTACGGCCGCCATTTTGGAACTTTTTGATCACACTTTGTAGGTTAGGTTAGGTTAGGCTAGGCTAGGTTTGGTTAAGTTGCAGCCACATTTTTGGAACTTTTTGATCACACCTCGTAGGTCAGGTTAGGTTAGGTTAAGTTAAGCTATGGCCGCCATTTTGGAACTTTTTGATCACACCTTGTAGGTTAGGTTAGGCTAGGCTAGGTTAAGTTGCAGCCACATTTTTGGAACTTTTTGATCACACCTCGCAGGTTAGGTTAGGCTAGGTTAAGTTAAGCTATGGCCGCCATTTTGTTAGGTTAGGCTAGGTTATGTTAAGCTACGGCCGCCATCTTGTTAGGTTAGGCTAGGTTAAATTAAGCTACGGCCGCCATCTTGTTAGGTTAGGCTAGGTTAAGTTAAGCTACGGCCGCCATCTTGTGAGGTGGGGAGGTGGAGGTGGCTGTAGAACTGTCCAAAACACACTACTGCACAGTTTTTGTCCTAGGGTCCTGAAATTTATTTTTTGGGGTAGAGGGGGTAAAGACCTTTCATTTACGTTAAACAAACATTTTTGTAAAATTCTTAGTTTCCAAAATATAGACAATTTTGAAAATTGGACTTTTTTCGGAAAAATGAAAAAAATGTTAAATTTTGTTTTAACGTTAAATAACTTAAAGAACATTTTTGTCCCAGAGATCTGAGACTTGGTTTGTGGGTAGAAGGGGTAAATACCTGTCATTTATGTCAAACACACTTTTTTGTAAAATTCCTAGTTTCCAAAATATAGTCCATTTTAAAAAATGAACATTTTTGGAAAAAATGTCAAAAATTCCATATTTTGTTCTAACGATTAAGGATATAAAAGCCATTGGTTGAGTCTATATATGACTTTATAGAATGATTAGTTTTCAAAAATATAGCCTACTTTCCAAATATTTTTTTGAAAAATTTAAAAAAATATAATATTTTTCGACTAAGAATGGGATAAACGTAGGTGTTAGAGTTAACATATGACTTTATATGATTTTGTTTTAGTTTAAACATATAGTCTACTTTACCCATTCACCTTCTTTTGAAAAAAAATAATGTTCTTGACTTGACATGGGATAGAGGTAAGAGTACGAGTTGAGAGTACCTTAGAGTACTTTAGATTTTTTTGAAAGTTTAGTGTGTTGTTGTTGCTTACAAACATGGCCGTAAGCATTATGTTGTGAAAAAATGGACTGATATTCATTCCAAGACGAAGAGAAAAATCCACTAAATGCATTGACAAAATAACTTGTTAAATAAGCCAACACAAAATGCCCAACATAAGACCCCACACATAAACTAACACATAAGCTAATTTGTAAAATGTTAAACACTTGCATGGTATTACATTTTAGGTAATGCATGTGAAACATGAACTCACTTGTCTGTTGTATGAAAAGGACTCGTCAACAATGACCTGTCAACAATGGACACTGCTTGCACATTTTAATTACTACCCACCTCTCTCCACTCCTAATGCAAACTGAACATGCAAAACACAAATTGGAAAAATCCATGTTTCCATATTGACAAATAGAAAAAAAAAAATTAAACTGAAATTTTAAGTATGTTAATGGGAATTTGGTAAATTGATAAATAAAAAAAAAAATAATTGGAAAATCCATGTTTCTATATCATGAAATTGAAAACCTTTAAACTGACATTTTAAGAACTGTAAATGGGAAATTGTGAAATTGATAAATGTGTAAACTGGTCATACTAAATATGAGGAAGAACTATTGGATAGAAAATGAGCTTTGTCATGCTAAAATTATTGTGTAATGAATCCATGTAAGCCCTTAAACTATTTCTTAACAATACATGTAATATTTTCTACCACTTTGCTACCACTTTTCTAGTTTGCTACCACTTTTCTACCACTTTTCTACCACTTTGCTACCACTTTGTTACCACTTTTCTACCACTTTGTTACCACTTTTCTATTTTGCTACCACTTTTCTACCACTTTGCTACCACTTTTCTACCACTTTGCTACCACTTTTCTACCACATTGTTACCAATTGTCTACCACTTGTCTACCACTTTGCTACCACATTTCTACCATCACTTTAAACTGTACATATTAAATATAAAGCCAACGATAAATAATTCTATTACCAGAACAGATATAACCTTTGTAGTGTGCAAATCATACTAACAGGTTAGTTGTAAAATGTTAAACACTTGCATGGTATTACATTTTAGGTAATGCATGCGAAACATGAACTCACATTTCTGTTGTATGAAAAGGATTCGTCAACAATGACCTGTCAACAATGGACACTGCTTGCACATTTTAATTACTACCCACCTCTCTCCACTCCTAATGCAAACTGAACATGTAAAACACAAATTGGAAAAATCCATGTTTCCATATTGACAAATAGAAAAAAAAACATTAAACTGAAATTTTAAATATGGTAATGGGAATTAGGTAAATTAATAAATAAATAAAAAATATTGGAAAATCCATGTTTCTATATCATGAAATTGAAAACCTTTAAACTGACATTTTAAGAACTGTAAATGGGAAATTGTGAAATTGATAAATGTGTAAACTGGTCATACTAAATATGAGGAAGAACTATTGGATAGAAAATGAGCTTTGTCATGCTAAAATTATTGTGTAATGAATCCATGTAACCGCTTAAACTATTTCTTAACAATACATGTAATATTTTCTACCACTTTGCTACCACTTTTCTAGTTTGCTACCACTTTTCTATCACTTTGCTACCACTTTTCTGCCAATTTTCTACCACTTTGCTACCACTTTTCTATTTTGCTACCACTTTTCTACCACTTTGCTACCACTTTGCTACCACTTTTCTACCACTTTTCTACCACTTTGCTACCACTTTGTTACCAATTGTCTACCACTTGTCTACGACTTTGCTACCACATTTCTACCACTTTTCTATCACTTTAAACTGTACATATTAAATATAAAGCCAACGCTAAATAATTCTATTACCAGAACAGATATAACCTTTGTAGTGTGCAAATCATACTAACAGGTTAGTTGAAAAATGTTAAACACTTGCATGGTATTACATTTTAGGTAATGCATGCGAAACATGAACTCACTTTTCTGTTGTATGAAAAGGATTCGTCAACAATGACCTGTCAACAATGGACACTGCTTGCACATTTTAATTACTACCCACCTCTCTCCACTCCTAATGCAAACTGAACATGTAATACACAAATTGGAAAAATCCATGATTCCATATTGACAAATAGAAAAAAAAACATTAAACTGAAATTTTAAATATGTTAATGGGAATTAGGTAAATTAATAAATGAAAAAAAAATTGGAAAATCCATGTTTCTATATCATGAAATTGAAAACCTTTAAACTGACATTTTAAGAACTGTAAATGGGAAATTGTGAAATTGATAAATGTGTAAACTGGTCATACTAAATATGAGGAAGAACTATTGGATAGAAAATGAGCTTTGTCATGCTAAAATTATTGTGTAATGAATCCATGTAACCGCTTAAACTATTTCTTAACAATACATGTAATATTTTCTACCACTTTGCTACCACTTTTCTAGTTTGCTACCACTTTTCTACCACTTTGCTACCACTTTTCTACCACTTTGCTACCACTTTGTTACCACTTTTCTATTTTGCTACCACTTTTCTACCACTTTTCTTCCACTTTTCTACCACTCTTCTACCACTTTTCTACCACTTTGCTACCACTTTTCTACCACTTTGTTACCAATTGTCTACCACTTGTCTACCACTTTGCTACCACATTTCTACCACTTTTCTATCACTTTAAACTGAACATATTAAATATAAAGCCAACGCTAAATAATTCTATTACCAGAACAGATATAACCTTTGTAGTGTGCAAATCATACTAACAGGTTAGTTGTAAAATGTTAAACACTTGCATGGTATTACATTTTAGGTAATGCATGCGAAACATGAACGCACTTTTCTGTTGTATGAAAAGGACTCGTCAACGATGACCTGTCATCAATGGACACTGCTTGCACATTTTAATTACTACCCACCTCTCTCCACTCCTAATGCAAACTGAACATGTAAAACACATATTGGAAAAATCCAAGTTTCCATATTGACAAATAGAAAAAAAAACATTAAACTGAAATTTTAAATATGTTAATGGGAATTTGGTAAATTAATAAATGAAAAAAAAATTGGAAAATCCATGTTTCTATATCATGAAGTTGAAAACCTTTAAACTGATATTTTAAGAACTGTAAATGGGAAATTGTGAAATTGATAAAAGTGTAAACTGGTCATACTAAATATGAGGAAGAACTATTGGATAGAAAATGAGCTTTGTCATGCTAAAATTATTGTGTAATGAATCCATGTAACCGCTTAAACTATTTCTTAACAAAACATGTAATATTTTCTACCACTTTGCTACCACTTTTCTAGTTTGCTACCACTTTTCTATCACTTTGCTACCACTTTTCTGCCACTTTTCTACCACTTTTCTACCACTTTGCTACCACTTTTCTATTTTGCTACCACTTTTCTACCACTTTGCTACCACTTTTCTACAACTTTTCTACCACTTTTCTACCACTTTGCTACCACTTTTCTACCACTTTGTTACCAATTGTCTACCACTTGTCTACCACTTTGCTACCACATTTCTACCACTTTTCTATCACTTTAAACTGTACATATTAAATATAAAGCCAACGCTAAATAATTCTATTACCAGAACAGATATAACCTTTGTAGTGTGCAAATCATACTAACAGGTTAGTTGTAAAATGTTAAACACTTGTATGGTATTACATTTTAGGTAATGCATGCGAAACATGAACTCACTTTTCTGTTGTATGAAAGGGATTCGTCAACAATGACCTGTCAACAATGGACACTGCTTGCACATTTTAATTACTACCCACCTCTCTCCACTCCTAATGCAAACTGAACATGTAAAACACAAATTGGAAAAATCCATGCTTCCATATTGACAAATAAAAAAAAACATTAAACTGAAATTTTAAATATGTTAATGGGAATTTGGTAATTTAATAAATGAAAAAAAATGGAAAATCCATGTTTCTAAATCATGAAATTGAAAACCTTTAAACTGACATTTTAAGAACTGTAAATGGGAAATTGTGAAATTGATAAATGTGTAAACTGGTCATACTAAATATGAGGAAGAACTATTGGATAGAAAATGAGCTTTGTAATGCTAAAAGTATTGTGTAATGAATCCATGTAACCGCTTAAACTATTTCTTAACAATACATGTAATATTTTCTACCACTTTGCTACCACTTTTCTAGTTTGCTACCACTTTTCTATCACTTTGCTACCACTTTTCTGCCACTTTTCTACCACTTTTCTACCACTTTGCTACCACTTTTCTACCACTTTTCTATTTTGCTACCACTTTTCTACCACTTTGCTACCACTTTGCTACCACTTTTCTACCACTTTGCTACCACTTTTCTACCACATTGTTACCAATTGTCTACCACTTGTCTACCACTTTGCTACCACATTTCTACCATCACTTTAAACTGTACATATTAAATATAAAGCCAACGCTAAATAATTCTATTACCAGAACAGATATAACCTTTGTAGTGTGCAAATCATACTAACAGGTTAGTTGTAAAATGTTAAACACTTGCATGGTATTACATTTTAGGTAATGCATGCGAAACATGAACTCACTTTTCTGTTGTATGAAAAGGATTCGTCAACAATGACCTGTCAACAATGGACACTGCTTGCACATTTTAATTACTACCCACCTCTCTCCACTCCTAATGCAAACTGAACATGTAAAACACAAATTGGAAAAATCCATGTTTCCATATTGACAAATAGAAAAAAAAACATTAAACTGAAATTTTAAATATGTTAATGGGAATTTGGTAAATTAATAAATGAAAAAAAATATTGGAAAATCCATGTTTCTATATCATGAAATTGAAAACCTTTAAACTGACATTTAAAGAACTGTAAATGGGAAATTGTGAAATTGATAAATGTGTAAACTGGTCATACTAAATATGAGTAAGAACTATTGGATAGAAAATGAGCTTTGTCATGCTAAAATTATTGTGTAATGAATCCATGTAACCGCTTAAACTATTTCTTAACAATACATGTAATATTTTCTACCACTTTGCTACCACTTTTCTAGTTTGCTACCACTTTTCTATCACTTTGCTACCACTTTTCTGCCACTTTTCTACCACTTTTCTACCACTTTGCTACCACTTTTCTATTTTGCTACCACTTTGCTACCACTTTGCTACCACTTTTCTACCACTTTTCTACGACTTTGCTACCACTTTGTTACCAATTGTCTACCACTTGTCTACGACTTTGCTTCCACATTTCTACCACTTTTCTATCACTTTAAACTGTACATATTAAATATAAAGCCAACGCTAAATAATTCTATTACCAGAACAGATATAACCTTTGTAGTGTGCAAATCATACTAACAGGTTAGTTGTAAAATGTTAAACACTTGCATGGTATTACATTTTAGGTAATGCATGCGAAACATGAACTCACTTTTCTGTTGTATGAAAAGGACTCGTCAACAATGACCTGTCATCAATGGACACTGCTTGCACATTTTAATTACTACCCACCTCTCTCCACTCCTAATGCAAACTGAACATGTAAAACACAAATTGGAAAAATCCATGTTTCCATATTGACAAATAGAAAAAAAAACATTAAACTGAAATTTTAAATATGTTAATGGGAATTTGGTAAATTAATAAATGAAAAAAAAAAATTGGAAAATCCATGTTTCTATATCATGAAATTGAAAACCTTTAAACTGACATTTTAAGAACTGTAAATGGGAAATTGTGAAATTGATAAAAGTGTAAACTGGTCATACTAAATATGAGGAAGAACTATTGGATAGAAAATGAGCTTTGTCATGCTAAAATTATTGTGTAATGAATCCATGTAACCGCTTAAACTATTTCTTAACAATACATGTAATATTTTCTACCACTTTGCTACCACTTTTCTAGTTTGCTACCACTTTTCTATCACTTTGCTACCACTTTTCTGCCACTTTTCTACCACTTTTCTACCACTTTGCTACCACTTTTCTAGTTTGCTACCACTTTTCTATCACTTTGCTACCACTTTTCTGCCACTTTTCTACCACTTTTCTACCACTTTGCTACCACTTTTCTATTTTGCTACCACTTTTCTACCACTTTGCTACCACTTTTCTACCACTTTGCTACCACTTTGTTACCAATTGTCTACCACTTGTCTACGACTTTGCTTCCACATTTCTACCACTTTTCTATCACTTTAAACTGTACATATTAAATATAAAGCCAACGCTAAATAATTCTATTACCAGAACAGATATAACCTTTGTAGTGTGCAAATCATACTAACAGGTTAGTTGTAAAATGTTAAACACTTGCATGGTATTACATTTTAGGTAATGCATGCGAAACATGAACTCACTTTTCTGTTGTATGAAAAGGACTCGTCAACAATGACCTGTCATCAATGGACACTGCTTGCACATTTTAATTACTACCCACCTCTCTCCACTCCTAATGCAAACTGAACATGTAAAACACAAATTGGAAAAATCCATGTTTCCATATTGACAAATAGAAAAAAAAACATTAAACTGAAATTTTAAATATGTTAATGGGAATTTGGTAAATTAATAAATGAAAAAAAAAAATTGGAAAATCCATGTTTCTATATCATGAAATTGAAAACCTTTAAACTGACATTTTAAGAACTGTAAATGGGAAATTGTGAAATTGATAAAAGTGTAAACTGGTCATACTAAATATGAGGAAGAACTATTGGATAGAAAATGAGCTTTGTCATGCTAAAATTATTGTGTAATGAATCCATGTAACCGCTTAAACTATTTCTTAACAATACATGTAATATTTTCTACCACTTTGCTACCACTTTTCTAGTTTGCTACCACTTTTCTATCACTTTGCTACCACTTTTCTGCCACTTTTCTACCACTTTTCTACCACTTTGCTACCACTTTTCTAGTTTGCTACCACTTTTCTATCACTTTGCTACCACTTTTCTGCCACTTTTCTACCACTTTTCTACCACTTTGCTACCACTTTTCTATTTTGCTACCACTTTTCTACCACTTTGCTACCACTTTTCTACCACTTTGCTACCACTTTGTTACCAATTGTCTACCACTTGTCTACGACTTTGCTTCCACATTTCTACCACTTTTCTATCACTTTAAACTGTACATATTAAATATAAAGCCAACGCTAAATAATTCTATTACCAGAACAGATATAACCTTTGTAGTGTGCAAATCATACTAACTGGTTAGTTGTAAAATGTTAAACACTTGTATGGTATTACATTTTAGGTAATGCATGCGAAACATGAACTCACTTTTCTGTTGTATGAAAGGGATTCGTCAACAATGACCTGTCAACAATGGACACTGCTTGCACATTTTAATTACTACCCACCTCTCTCCACTCCTAATGCAAACTGAACATGTAAAACACAAATTGGAAAAATCCATGCTTCCATATTGACAAATAGAAAAAAAACATTAAACTGAAATTTTAAATATGTTAATGGGAATTTGGTAATTTAATAAATGAAAAAAAAAAATGGAAAATCCATGTTTCTAAATAATGAAATTGAAAACCTTTAAACTGACATTTTAAGAACTGTAAATGGGAAATTGTGAAATTGATAAATGTGTAAACTGGTCATACTAAATATGAGGAAGAACTATTGGATAGAAAATGAGCTTTGTCATGCTAAAATTATTGTGTAATGAATCCATGTAACCGCTTAAACTATTTCTTAACAATAAATGTAATATTTTCTACCACTTTGCTACCACTTTTCTAGTTTGCTACCACTTTCCTACCACTTTGCTACCACTTTTCTGCCACTTTTCTACCACTTTGCTACCACTTTGCTACCACTTTGTTACCACTTTTCTATTTTGCTACCACTTTTCTACCACTTTTCTACCACTTTTCTACCACTCTTCTACCACTTTTCTACCACTTTTCTACCACTTTGCTACCACTTTTCTACCACTTGTCTACCACTTTGCTACCACATTTCTACCACTTTTCTATCACTTTAAACTGAACATATTAAATATAAAGCCAACGCTAAATAATTCTATTACCAGAACAGATATAACCTTTGTAGTGTGCAAATCATACTAACAGGTTAGTTGTAAAATGTTAAACACTTGCATGGTATTACATTTTAGGTAATGCATGCGAAACATGAACTCACTTTTCTGTTGTATGAAAAGGACTCGTCAACAATGACCTGTCAACAATGGACACTGCTTGCACATTTTAATTACTACCCACCTCTCTACACTCCTAATGCAAACTGAACATGTAAAACACAAATTGGAAAAATCCATGTTTCCATATTGACAAATAGAAAAAAAAAATAACTGAAATTTTAAATATGTTAATGGGAATTTGGTAAATTAATAAATGAAAAAAAAATTGGAAAATCCATGTTTCTATATCATGAAATTGAAAACCTTTAAACTGACATTTTAAAGAACTGTAAATGGGAAATTGTGAAATTGATAAAAGTGTAAACTGGTCATACTAAATATGAGGAAGAACTATTGGATAGAAAATGAGCTTTGTCATGCTAAAATTATTGTGTAATGAATCCATGTAACCGCTTAAACTATTTCTTAACAAAACATGTAATATTTTCTACCACTTTGCTACCACTTTTCTAGTTTGCTACCACTTTTCTATCACTTTGCTACCACTTTTCTGCCACTTTTCTACCACTTTTCTACCACTTTGCTACCACTTTTCTATTTTGCTACCACTTTTCTACCACTTTGCTACCACTTTGCCACCACTTTTCTACAACTTTTCTACCACTTTTCTACCACTTTGCTACCACTTTTCTACCAATTGTCTACCACTTGTCTACCACTTTGCTACCACATTTCTACCACTTTTCTATCACTTTAAACTGTACATATTAAATATAAAGCCAACGCTAAATAATTCTATTACCAGAACAGATATAACCTTTGTAGTGTGCAAATCATACTAACAGGTTAGTTGTAAAATGTTAAACACTTGTATGGTATTACATTTTAGGTAATGCATGCGAAACATGAACTCACTTTTCTGTTGTATGAAAGGGATTCGTCAACAATGACCTGTCAACAATGGACACTGCTTGCACATTTTAATTACTACCCACCTCTCTCCACTCCTAATGCAAACTGAACATGTAAAACACAAATTGGAAAAATCCATGCTTCCATATTGACAAATAAAAAAAAACATTAAACTGAAATTTTAAATATGTTAATGGGAATTTGGTAATTTAATAAATGAAAAAAAAATGGAAAATCCATGTTTCTAAATCATGAAATTGAAAACCTTTAAACTGACATTTTAAGAACTGTAAATGGGAAATTGTGAAATTGATAAATGTGTAAACTGGTCATACTAAATATGAGGAAGAACTATTGGATAGAAAATGAGCTTTGTCATGCTAAAATTATTGTGTAATGAATCCATGTAAACGCTTAAACTATTTCTTAACAATACATGTAATATTTTCTACCACTTTGCTACCACTTTTCTAGTTTGCTACCACTTTTCTACCACTTTGCTACCACTTTTCTGCCACTTTTCTACCACTTTGCTACCACTTTGCTACCACTTTTCTATTTTGCTACCACTTTTCTACCACTTTTCTACCTCTTTTCTACCACTCTTCTACCACTTTTCTACCACTTTTCTACCACTTTGCTACCACTTTTCTACCACTTTCTTACCAATTGTCTACCACTTGTCTACCACTTTGCTACCACATTTCTACCACTTTTCTATCACTTTAAACTGAACATATTAAATATAAAGCCAACGCTAAATAATTCTATTACCAGAACAGATATAACCTTTGTAGTGTGCAAATCATACTAACAGGTTAGTTGTAAAATGTTAAACACTTGCATGGTATTACATTTTAGGTAATGCATGCGAAACATGAACTCACTTTTCTGTTGTATGAAAAGGACTCGTCAACAATGACCTGTCAACAATGGACACTGCTTGCACATTTTAATTACTACCCACCTCTCTCCACTCCTAATGCAAACTGAACATGTAAAACACAAATTGGAAAAATCCATGTTTCCATATTGACAAATAGAAAAGAAAATTAAACTGAAATTTTAAATATGTTAATGGGAATTTGGTAAATTAATAAATGAAAAAAAAAATGGAAAATCCATGTTTCTATATCATGAAATTGAAAACCTTTAAACTGACATTTTAAGAACTGTAAATGGGAAATTGTGAAATTGATAAAAGTGTAAACTGGTCATGCTAAATATGAGGAAGAACTATTGGATAGAAAATGAGCTTTGTCATGCTAAAATTATTGTGTAATGAATCCATGTAACCGCTTAAACTATTTCTTAACAATACATGTAATATTTTCTACCACTTTGCTACCACTTTTCAAGTTTGCTACCACTTTTCTACCACTTTGCTACCACTTTTCTGCCACTTTTCTACCACTTTGCTACCACTTTGCTACCACTTTTCTATTTTGCTACCACTTTTCTACCACTTTGCTACCACTTTTCTACCACTTTGCTACCACTTTTCTACCACTTTGTTACCAATTGTCTATCACTTGTCTACCACTTTGCTACCACATTTCTACCACTTTTCTATCACTTTAAACTGTACATATTGAATATAAAGCCAACGCTAAATAATTCTATTACCAGAACAGATATAACCTTTGTAGTGTGCAAATCATACTAACAGGTTAGTTGTAAAATGTTAAACACTTGCATGGTATTACATTTTAGGTAATGCATGCGTAACATGAACTCACTTTTCTGTTGTATGAAAAGGACTCGTCAACAATGATCTGCCAACAATGGACACTGCTTGCACATTTTTAATTACTACCCACCTCTCTCCACTCCTTATGCAAAATGAACATGTAAAACACAAATTGGAAAAATCCATGTTTCCATATTGACAAATAGAAAAAAAAACAACAACATTAAACTGAAATTTTAAAAACTGTAAATGGGAATTTGGTAAATTGATAAATGTGAAAACAACTAATTGGAAAATCCATGTTTCTATATCATGAAATTGAAAAACTTTAAACTGACATTTTAAGAACTGTAAATGGGAAATTGTGAAATTGATAAATGTGTAAACAACAAAATGCAAAATCCATGTTTCCATATTATGAAATTGAAAAACCTAAAACTAATATTAAAAAAAACTGAAAATGGGGAATTGGAAAATTGGCATATGTGAAAAAAAATCCAGTGGGCTAGTGATCATGTTGTACAGTAACTTATAAGACTAGCATAAGGATAGTTGCATGACATGTAAAAAACACAAATGGTAAAAAATCCATGTTTCCATATTTAAAAATAGAACAAAAACATTAAACTGAAATTTAAAAAAACTGTAAATGTGAATTTGGTAAATTGACCAATGTGAAAACAACAAATTGGAAAATCCATGTTTCTATATCATGAAATTGAAAAACTTTAAACTGACATTTTAAGAACTAAAAATGGGAAATTGTGAAATTAATAAATGTGTAAACAACAAAATGCAAAAATCCATGTTTTCCGTATTATGAAATTGAAAAAACTAAAAACTGATATTATAAAAACTGAAAATGGGAAATTGGAAAATTGACATATGTGTAAACAACAAAATGAAAAAAAAAATCCGTTTGGGTAGTGATCATGTTGTACAGTAACCTGTAAGACTAGAATAAGGATAGTTGCATGTACCTTATATGCTTTGGGTATGTGCATTAGCCTTTGGATTAGCTTAAGTTAGGTTTGGTAAAGTTAGGTTTAATGAGGTTAGGTATGTGACCATGTTGTTTACTCTTTTAGGAAAATGTAAAAAAGTAAAATCTAAAAATCAAAAAAATCTTAAATTTAAAATGTAAAAAATCTAAAATCTTTAAATAAGGTTTCTGCTGGTTATGACAACACGTTTATGATTTAGTCAATGTTGATGTGTGGTATCCAATTACTGCTGACTTTGCATGATCATCACCCATTGTCTTGATCAACACCTTGGGTTTCAAATTACTGCAGCGTTAGTCGTAGCAATAGAACTGTGCGCTCTCTGCCATGTCTGTAATATTACACAGGAAATAACAAGACGTCTTACTGTACATACCATCTCCCCAGTTTTAACATCTTAAGAACAAGTATTATTCTCTTTCAACTACAAATGACTCGTTAGAACACATCCATCCACCAAGTTAGATCCCTTGACCTGCTCTCAAATGGCATGTGCCTCGTGTACTAGGGTGTGTGCATTAGCCCTAACCTAACGTTACGTACGAACTAAACAGAATGTGACTTGTTAGCTCTTATTGTGCACGTGCACAGGTGAACATTTGTGTGTTACGTCATATTACACATGAACTTGCATTTTCTCACGTAAGTGGATTTCTCTGTTCCACAAGATACAAATTTGATTGCTGGATTGTATCCTGCACTGTTTATGCGATATAGCTTTGCCAGGTAGTTCTCTACATATAGCAATTTTACCACTGCTCTACCTAAGCCTTTTGCTCTTTTGGCTTTCTTACAGTCGAGTGTATGATAGACAGCATTAACTGTATATCAAACCCAGTTCACCTTTGTATTTGTAATCCAAGTAATAATTTGAAAAGTCAGAAATGTAATCAGTTTTAAACGTTATCTCTGTTTTGTTTTGTTTAATATGTTTATGACATGCATATTAACCTCAAATCGAACCCTCTGGTGAAAGGCTAACAGCTTAACCACTGCACCACGATGCCCTTGTTTCTTAGTTCGACTCGTTCTAGGCCTCAGACCTGGACATCGAGTTAAGACTACCAATACAAGAGCTTAAAGTGCTTACCACTGCAACACAAAAATAAATAAATGGATAGCTGGTAACATTAGACAACCGGAAATGATTATATTTCTGTTAGCAATGCATTTCGTCATCAGTCTACTGTCTGAGCACTGACAGCAACACAGTTTAGTTTAGAACAAGCGAGTGTGTGTGTGTATTGATTTTTAGCCTCAAGTATTTAATGCTTGTTGTGTGTAGCGATCATTTTGTCTCGGTAACCACTGAGCATTTTTGTGTATTATCTATCCTCTTTAACCAATCAAAAAAGATAGTCTACTCTTAATTCTTGATAAATCAGAGTTTGCGTACACCGTTTCTCATTTATTAACCCATACCTGCAACCTATACTCTCTCTATACTGCAGTTTGATCTGAAAACAAGTTTCAATGGTAAAAGACTTGTCAGTCACCATACATGTAGCCTACACTAATTCTTTCTCTACCTAGCTATGTTTCATCACACATGGTAAACATCTCACATGTTCGTACCCGATTATTAGTTTATAAAATCTTAGGTCAATGACCATGCTGTTTTGAATCTTTTGGTTAAATTTGTTGGTCATGGAAAAGGGTTGACCATCCTGAGTCCCATGACACCTCACTTGACCCTCTCTGATTATTAGTTAGCGAGATATTAACAAAAGTGTAGTTAGGCCCTTTTAACAAAAAAAAAAATACATTCAAAAACAAAATGTCACCTCAAGTCCAACGACCTCTAATACAAGTCACATAGCCTTATTGGTTCATGTGATGTTAAAAAGCTAATTACCTATTAGTTTTGGATCTTTTGGTAATTTAAAAAAAATAACTCATCTATAAATCTGTATTCAAAAAGCCCGCCCTCTTACAAAAAGCCCAAGTGCACATGCGTAAAAACAAAACAAAAACAAACATGTTAATTCATAGTAGCGATCGGCTCTTTGCTTGCGTATCATGTGGAACAACGTTTAATTTCATTATAGCATTAGGGGTCATGAGCCAGTCAAAAGGAACCGGTCTAAAGGGATTAGTCAAAATAGGACCCGTCAACAAGGACCCGTCCACAGGGGCTCGTCAACAAGGACCCGTCAACAAGGACCCGTCAACAATGACCCGTTAACAATGACCCGTTCACAGGGACCCGTCCACAGGGACTCGTCCACAGGGACCCATTCACAGGGGCCTGCGTGTGCGTGCAGGTGAACATACGATTACGTCAGCAAACCATCTCATCTAGTTTCAAATTTAGCCACTACGGCGCGTGCAACACACAGGAAGTGCGTGGGAACATACGATTACGTCAGCGAAACATGAACTCACTTGTCTGTTGTATTAGTATCAGCATAGCGTATAGAAGAGAAAGTGACGCGACTTGTGGAGTTTGTATGGTCCAGCCCCTAGGTGGCTCTAGCGTCGGCTAGCGCTGAGTGAGGACGGTATCAATACAAGCAGTTGAATGTTACTTTTCAGTAACTGAATGTTATCTGCTTACACTACGTTGTATTAGACAAGATGATCCAAATATAAATTTCTCCGCACTGAGTATATACAACGCTAACGTCCGTTGTGTTAATTATGAAACATCAGATTGCGTCATAGGTTCATATAATAAGGAAATAAAACATTCTGACGGGGGTCAAAATGTAACTAAATGTATGAAAATCGTAAAGCTACAGACCATTCACTACTGCACAAATAAAGTAAATATAATATAATACAGTATAATGACAAACTCACCCATATAACTTATAGCTCTCAGTTGTCCGAAGCTTTGGACTGCTTACGCGATGATTTTCCAGACTTAGAAGTTGACTGCTCTTTCCTAATTTCTTTCGTACGAAAGAAAAAGCGCACTTCATGAAATGAAAAACGAGTTTTCCAATAAGGTCCAGTTTATGTTCCATACACCATCAAAAAATCACGGCCCTAAAACAACCTCATCAATGCTGTCCTAACACTCATAAAATATATCAACCCACAAATTTGAAAGGGAAGACAATTCCATTTCAACGACTACTTCGACCTGTAAAAGAATGTTGAAGACACTGTCAGACGGTTGAGTTAGGTAACTAAGGGCATTTATTGTGCCAAAGTCCTTTATATTAGTGAAAGTTGCAGCTGTTGTGTCCGACGGCCTTTTCACTTTGAAGGGTTGTTGCACACTTCACACAGCTGATCCCTTTCCTTAGTTGCTTGACAATATACCCGGCTAGATAGTGTGGGACAGCACCAGGCTTCAAACTCCATCTCATTCTCGCCATTTCGACTGTCTTTCCTTCTATAATGAAAGTGTCCGTTTTTATAAGGAAATTATCGGAGCGATGTTTGTCACATAGCCTGCATATGACTTACTTGACAATTTAATGTCTTTCCTCGGAATGGCCTTAGCCCATTTAAATAAATCATCTTCGGCTTTTGGAGGTCTAAAAAGTGCCTACCTGTTGCAGATGACTTGTCGTATCCAGATCGGCACCCGGGAACAAAACAACACGACATATTCACTTACACAGTTTTGTTTGACGAATCTTACCAGGTTATAATTCAATCGACAGCACAAACGTAAAGAAATAAGTGTAAAGGCTTACAAATACTAAACACACCAGTGTCATAACGTATGTATTATTTCACTATCGCTTCTTGATCGCATACACTTTTCAACACCAAGAAATAAGGACTAAACACGGCAGCATTTCCATGTTTTCAAACTCGCGAGCGCTTAGAAAGTGTCTCCAGCCAGTCACAACCAACCGCTGCGCAGTCTACCGGCGGGCGCAGCAACTACCCATACTAAAGATACGGCAAACTCGGGAGTCGGCACACTTTCTCTTCTAAACGCTATGGTATCAGTTTAGTAGTGACATCAAGCAACAAAAGACGTTTACTTACACAATCCATCATTATGGTAAGCATTTTTTTTCTTATCATTATGGAAATCTCCTTATTAGAATAAAATGTTATAGTGGTTCTGGGCACTTATAGCTAAACTGTAATAGATATGATTTTTTTGTTTCTTTATAGGCTACTACAATAAATATTCTCAATACTATGGGGGGGGGGGGGCAGAACTGCTGATTAGAGAGAAAAAAGCTCACTGAATTACCAATGTATACTCTTTTCCGTATCATTAACATTCAAAAAGTGGACACAATGTATGGTGAACGTGTATCATGTGTTAGTGAAAATTTTCAGACATTCCTTTCGACACGTTTTAATGATATATGTCAGAAAAGTGTGCTCGATGATCTAAATCGTGGTGGACATTCTCTATATCTAATTTATGAGGGTATAAAAACAATAAATGTATTGTACATTCTGACTTTGAAGTTAGGTTAGGTTATGTTAGGTAAGGTGGGATCTGGTTAGGTTAGGTAAGGTTAGGTTAGGTTAGGTTAGGTGAAGTTGGGTTAGGCAGAATGGCTGCGGTATGAATCAAAAGCCAGTTCCTGTCAGTTTTGCCTCACAAGGTTGAGTGTACCCCATTCGAACCCTCAGCCTAGAATTAAATTTCTTGACAGAGCCAGGACTCGAACCCAAGCCTCCACAGTAACAGCCAAGAATGCTAGCCACTACACCAAAAAGTGGACAATATAAGACTGGTCTTGATTGTACATGATCAATGCAAGATTACCTAATAATAATAATAATAATAATAATAATAATAATAATAAAAACAATAAATATTCCATTTAGCAACTACACGGCCGAACTTCCCCTGTGACATCATCCACGGTCTCAGGACATGGCGGCCATCTTGCCCATTAGCCCCTGCCCCAGCTCTGACTGACCCCTCCATAAGAATAACATATAGTGATTGCGCGCGGCGGCCATCTTGCCCATTAGCCCCTGCCCCAGAACCGGCCTTTATATCCTACTTACGTAATATTGTCAGCGTAATCTTGCAACAGTGTAATTCTAAGAGAGATCAGTATGGCGAGACGAATTATTGTATTCTTAATCCTTGTTATTAACAAAGGTTTAACGACAGAGTAACTATACGATGTAAACCTTCGGTAGGTCTTCCAATATAAACTTCAATTGTCGTTATAATAATGGAAGCCACGTGATAACAACAGATATTTTATGGTAACAATGTAAGCATTTGTATAGACAACAGCTATGTAAGGTAATTTTGAATATTGCAAGTACTACGTGAAAGTTTATAGAAACAAATGTAAGAAACTTATATGAATTTGTTTATGGGTATACAAGGAAAATTAATGCCGTATACGAGGTTGTCTAGAAGTATAGACGTCTGCAAGGATATAATATTTGATGAAATACGAGGGTGTTTTCCGTATTGAGAAGTTTATGCATTATAGTAGTGTTGTATGGAGGATTGGATCATTGTTATTTTCTAAGTTGAGTTAATAATAACTCAGATGTATAAGTATGACAACGAGCTTGAGGGGTGGACAGTTAGGGAGCTGGCGGAAACGTATTTGGGAAATGAAATTAACCTTTGACTGCTAATTATTATTAACAACATATTAAACCTGAGTTGAGTAATAATCATATGCACTTATCTTAATCAATTGGTCATACTAGCCTGATATAAACAATTTAAACCCTAACATAGTTTTCTTGAATAAAGTCAGTAATAAGATTAATATTTTTGAATATTAATAATAATGAGTCAGATACGGATATAAACAATTAAACTTGAATTGATAGACCGTTGTAAATGTTGTATATAACTATTACAAATGATTTAATTATGGTGTTTTATTTTACTATACTAATAATATTTTCGCATCTGATAAATATGTATAGATCATTTGAGAACGTATGGTTCGTCATGAGTGTGCAATTTTGTGTAATAGTAAGAGAATGAGTGAATCTATGTCAGATGTGAATGACGTAAGTATTTTAATGAAGTGAACTGTGTTTATCAAGTGTATTATACCACAATACTACATAAATGTGAAAGGTATTATGACTTTAAAAGAATTGAATTGATATAGTCAGTGTTAAAGGAGTTTAACAATTTTACGTGTTAAATGAACGGAAGGTTTGACCAGCTGCAGGGAGCGAGCGAAGCCAGTTCTGATATAACGGAGAGATTATATAACAAATACTGCAGAGATGTATATGCTGCAGGAGTGAATGAACGGAAGCGTGACAAAATGTAAACGCTGTGTCCAGCTGTGATTTCAATTTTGGAAGAATGTCATATTCGATAATTTTTGTAATTTCTTGTTGAATTATCAGTAAACTGCTGATATGGGTGTGAATGTAATTATACATGTAGGGAAGTCATGTTGGACTTCATGTTCGTCATTGGAGGAGGAAAGCGACCCTCACTGTTTTATTTTATAGATTGTTGTCTATTTATATTATGGTATTTTTATTAATAAATTTATTTCGTTCTTTTTCTACGTCTGGTGTTGCTTGATTTATTTTAATTATAGTGGAGATTGTGTTGTGGAATCCTGAACAGGTAAGGTGCCCTTTACCTTTTACAATCCGAGATTTTGGTAAGTTTCTCACCCTACCACCTTTTATTTTTATTTTAATCCATAACACGATCGTATATACTGTGTATGATCATGAAGTGCTTCTAATGGATTTTTGGAGGTTTTCCTAGTCGGGATCATTCAAGATTCTGCGATCCTGCCGAACATCGGATTCCCAGCAAGTGGCTTCATGATTAATACGGGAACAGTACCTATTGTTTTAGCCTCATATGTCCAGATATGTCGGATCCTGATGTAAGCAAGATCTACGCATTCGGGATTACTGTAAAACAATACACCAGAAAAAGACTATGAAAGAAAATTGAAGACAGGAAAGCTGATCTCGAAGCGGTTTAAAGCCATAATCATGTAGGATTTTCAAAGCTACAAGGTGTGGCCTTTGACCTCTTCGGATTTGCAAAGCTTCATATATTCAGAGAGAAAATTTTAAGACTCATCCTAATCCACACCGATAAGGAACCTTCACATGTAGCCTATACGAAGCCATAATAGGACAGATTATTTTAAGAAAAACAGAGTTAACTTTACTCACAACATAAATGAAAAAAAAAAACCACATATTTATTCATAACAGCATAAAAGCATAATGTAACAAATGCAAAGCTAAATTTGCTCATAGCTGGAAATTGAAGACAGACATGGTAATTCTTATTGAAAAGAGGTATTTGCCAAGCAATTACAGTACCGGTATATCAAAGAAAGCCTTCCAGTCGGTCAACACAAATTGTGCCCAAATACATTAGGCGGGGAAACAAGTATTTACATACCCTAACCTGAAAGAAACAAGATATTATTACAAACTAACACGCTGTTATATACAAAATGGGGTACCTTACATAATTGGATAACATAGTTTCGAAAGCAGAGCGTTCTTCTTCAGATCCAGTACACTTAGGCTTAATTAGTGTACGATATATATGAACTGCACTTAAACACACATATATATATTAATTCAACGTTTGGATTGCACAAGTCTGTAAAACTTGTGTAACGCGTCAAACTTATTTGGATACAGTTTATTTCACTTCTATGGTTGTGGCGTTATCATTATTATTATTATAAATGTGAGTGCATGAATCGAGAACGGACACTACAAGGATCAGTTTCCAATTACTCAAGAAGGCCATAATATGGCTGAAACTGGTATTAATTATAATAATCATTACAGCCCAGATTTGTAAGCACAATCAAATGGTGAAATAAGCGAGCATATAAGCACGAAAAATGAAACAAGCTCAAAAATAAACAAAAGAAAATAATTAAAATTTATTGATAAATATATTGTTTCGTAGAATTCTTACCCTACGTAAGCCTGTCACTGTACACGCAATAGGTCATCTGGAGATTTTCTTGTGTGATGCGCCTGCGTTTGTCAGAGAAGGATGTTTTAAGCAGTAAAAATGATATCTCAACGTCACATGACGATACAGGAGCTTGTGAAACGCACCAAAGTTCTTCTTGAGTGAATTTCTCATCGATATAGGCCTACTGTACGTTTCTGTACCAGAAAGCGGTATAGATATTTTACACAGTGTTTCGTAACCAGGTATTTTCGTTATTACCTTACTGAGTTACCCCATCGATTTAAATCTGACTGAGGAGGTAAATACAAATTTGGAAGGACTTCATGACATTTTTGAACTCTAATTGGTGACTTTACAAACACTTTCTTCACGCTAGAGACAAGAAGATCCACGTCTTTATATTGGCTCCTAACTGTTCCAGCGACACGATGTAAGCCGTGAGTAAGATGTGAACTAACATAGGATAAAGGACGTTTAATCCAGTTCCTGCTTTAACAATATACGGAGCAACATCACTCAGAAATAACAACACATTGGCATACCGTGCCCCTTCTGGCCACACATAGCCAACGAGTCATTGAAAATTTTGGAATAGTGGAATGATTTACTCGGTCAAGTAATTGTATAATAGTGGACCCGTGCGAGAACTCTCGTATGTGTATAAACCACCCGCCTGGCTTTACTGTTATGCGGGCTTCTATAAATATGTTTATTTGTTTAAACGCAATTTTTAAACAAATTGTCGATATTTATGAATTCAGAGAGCAATTCATCACTGCTGCTGGTTGCACAATGGGTTGTGTGTGCCCCAAGTGTACAGACTACCCGCCCAGCACTAGTGCTATGCGGGCTGTACGCGACACAGTTGTGCCAGGGGCTATGGTCTTATTTATTTGTTTAAAAGCAATATCTCAATATCTACGAATCTATTACAGCAACCAAACTGAATATTTTCATGTTCATAGGGACCATGAATATGGTCTTAAGTTCACCTATATGACTTTCAATAACCTGGTGATCACAAATCCAACATGGTGGCGACGCGAAGTATAAATATTTAAATGGACGTTTCTCGCAATTTAACCCTCCGAGTGGAGTGAAACTTGTTACAGTTAATGCTTATACAAATGTTAATCCACTGGCATCTAACTTATTTCAATTGTTTCCATAACCACAAGATGGCAGCGGTGCCAATTTTAAAAATCTCGTTTTTACGTCTTGTGTCTGAAGTTTGAATACTACACGCAGCCCCTACACAATAATCTGCATGTAACAGTACATAACTCTAAGACCTACATAACTTATTTGAAAATCCAACATGGCGACCTCTGAAATATTTAGTCGGTCCTCAATATCTACGAATCTACAGCAATATGGGTAGAACCTTTCACAGCATCCATAGACACTAGCTATGCCCTGAATGCCATTATTCAGTACCACCCCTTCCCCAGTAGCTCCCATATAATCACAGCCATGAATGAGACCCAGACATCGGTGAAAAGTCACATTTTACTCTAACCTGTGCCAACATACAAATGCAAATGTACTGCATCCATCAAGAGGTGGTAAAGGGGCCCATGTTGTATGTACCGTACCTAAGTGGAATACATAAACATCGTACCTTATCCGAGCCTAAGTGAGCAGGGTCTGATGATGATCGCGTAACGATCGAAACATGTCATCCAATGAAGTACACCAATTTTCTTGTAATTACATAAAAGTGTGTTATTTTAGTGATAGATAATTCAAGTAATATATCTTTCAGGTTAGGGCATTTACTGTAAGTACTTGATTTCACACCCAATATAATTGGGCACAATTTGTGTTGATCGACTGGAAAGCTTTCTATAATAAATTCTTTCTATCCACAACAGAAACTCGAATATTCTTCATTTCGTTCACAACTTCTTGCGGAGAAATAATATGATTAATGTTCATCATTGCCGTGCAATTTTTTCATAGTGTACGTGAGGTTCATCGACCTCCTTCCGGCTTCTTGACCAAGGGGATCAAGAGCTAGACTCCGGTGAAGGGGGCCTTAGGTTCGATTGCCAGTGGATTTTGACTTCGTTTGGTTAATTCCCTTGCCCTAAGGACTCGGTGTTTGTGACGTCTTCGTTATTTATTTCATCCTCATCAGGACACGCAGGTCACCTTAGGCCTACATGCTTCAACTTGAAAGATTGTCACCAGGCCATTCAGGAGGCTGCACGCCATTATTATCATTATTATTATTATTATTAATAACTTCATTGGGGCCAAATGCTCGCTCAAATACAGTACCGTATCGATCTACAGTAGACATTGAGGAAGAGCTGCGATAACTTATTTGTCTGACGAAGAAGGAAAGACTCCCCTAGGCCTACACGAACACTCACTTCTGTTCGCCTCGTTGCGTGGCTGTCACCGCGGAGGCCCGGGTTCGATTTCCGGTTCTGTGGGCTGGATCGGGGTACAGTCAGCCTCGGGAGGCAAAACTGTGAAGAGGCGGGTTCGATTCCCACCTCAGCCATTCTGCAAATAGTCATCCGTGGTTTCTCACTTCTACTCCAGCCAAATGCCTGGATGGATCCTAAATTAAGGCCACGGCCACCTCCTTCCCAATCTTCATCTTAAATTCAACAACACACACTAATACAGCCGTCACAATAACACAGGTTACCATACAAATTCCACACACACCCAAGTACACGTGGCTACATGACCTCGATGTCAACAAACCCCCTAAATGAAACAACAATGATATTCACTCATTTCCTCCGTGTTGTGACGTACAGTGAACACCAAAGATGTTATTGATCATATCGGGCACCTAGTGTATATGCTGGGAACAGCCGTAGCACATCATTTATTAGCTCCAATATTTATAAAATATATTAATGACTAAATGTTACGTCTTTCATGCCTTTACAAATCTGTATACAGTATACCCTTAATAGCAGTCACAAGCACAAGGACACATGAGCAGGCTTCTGTATTGGTATGTTGTAAGCGGGGCCTACGTTATATACAGTACAAGGCCTGGAAATGAGGCGCCAGACAACAATGCGAGCGATGGTACGAACTTGTTCCGCATTTTGCCACTAGGTTCGCTGTCTGGCGCCCTTAATCGTACCGTTTGCATTACGTACAATGTGATTAGTGTGTCTGTATTTGGTGATAAATAAGGTGTCCTAGTGAGTGAGAAAGCTAAGGGGAGTTTAAAATTGACTGGCGAAGCGTGTCGTATTGTAGTTGAGCTTTCGTTAAGAGCAGTAGACTGCTGTTTGACTGATATTGAGATGGGTGATAAGTGGTCTTTATGAACAAGACGTAGTGAAAAACAAGTTTTAATCCAGTGCACTAGCGTAAATGTGACATGTATGTGTGATAAATACTTTAAATATAAATCACTGAATGATTTTAATAGAGTAACTTATGTGTAAATATTAGTGTTATTATTGTGTTCGTCAAAGATGGTGTACTGTAGCGTGCCGTATTGTAAATCTTGTCAAGTTAAAGGCAATGGACTTTCGTTTCATAAATTTCCATTGAACAATGTCATACTGAAACAATGGGTTCCAGCTGTTTCACGTGAGGGGGTAAAGCCAGGTTCTTTGTGGACACCAAAACGGTCTTCTACTTTTTGTAGCAAGCATTTCAAGGATTCTGATTTTAGTATAAGTACTACAAAGACAACGCTCTTACCGAACGCATTTCCGACGGTTTTTGAGGACAAATACATAGAAAAACGCGCAAAAGAGCACGTGTCGATAGAGACATACATATCAATAATAAAAGGAAATGTTCAGGTAATTTAAATTTTAAGGAAGACTATTGTGATGAACAAATTGAAGAAAACCATGATCAACCACGTGTTAATGTAGGAACGCAATGTTCTACAATCAAGCAAACTCATTGCAAGTCAACAAAATTAAAATTAAGGAGGGCACTTAGAAAAATACAGTATACAGAACTACAATTAAGTCACTGAATCAGAAGATAATTTCATTGAAACAAAATTACATTCAGTGCAACGTCAGGACAAACTCGATGTTCAAATATCGAAGCTCAAGAGTGAAGCGGATCGTGGGGACATGGAAGGCTAATTTCTTACTTGAACAAATTCGAGCTTTCACGAAACGAAAGTTTAAATACAATGAAACAACAATAAAAATATGTGTATTGCTCTCTAATAAATCACCGTCGGCTTACCGCTTACTGAGAGATATAAATATTTTACAACTTCCTCATCCACGAACACTGAAAACGTACATTGGGTATACGAACGGAGGGACAGGTGTCACGTCACTTGCAAAAGCTAGGTTGACAGCTGAAGAAAAGTCACTGACTCACGATAATGAGAAGGTTGGTTCATTAATCATTGATGAAATGGCCATAAAGTCTAGACTGTTGTATGGTAAGAATTTATACATGTTTATCGGCATTAGTGATATTGAGAAATATGCAATTGGAATCGAACATAAATTGGCTAATAAATTATTATGCATACTGTTCAAGGGCCTGTCATCCTTCTACAGGATACCTGTTTCGTTCTACTTTACAGGACAACAGTTATTTGGGATAACACTGGACGCACTGACTGCGGTTGAGGAATGCGGCTTCAAGGTCATCAGAATAGTGACGGACATCTGTCAGGTGAATGTGTCAATGTTTGAGGCGCTGTGTGGCGGATGTGTCACTCATGAAATTCGTCACCCGAAATACGAGCAGAGGCCACTTTTTCTTAGTTTCGATCCGAATCACTTCATTAAGAATGTACGATCACAATATCTGAGTAGGAACTTCTATGTAGATGACAATTAAATAACTAGTGATCATCTCAAGAATCTGTACCACTTTCAGAAAAAGCTAGTAATAATGCCAGTTAGAAAATTAAGCAGGAAGGTTGTATATCCAAGCAATTTAGAAAAAATGAATGTGGCAAGAGCCAAATTGGTGTTAACTCCAGAGACAACAGCTGGGCTTAAGAGCATGGAAGTCGTGTGCCCAGAGAAAGTTGAAGATAAGGACAGCCTACACTAAATAACAAAATTCTTGGACATTTTTAGAAAATGGTTTGATATACATGATATCTGCAATACCACACACGGACTTCATTCCAGAAACACGGACAAGCTTATTTTCAGTGAAGTTAATGATGAGAGACTTTCATGGCTGACCAATGAATTTCTGCCCTACCTGTCACAGATTCAAAGTTATCCCGATAAAAATATGAGACTTACAAAAGAAACTTATCAAGCTTTGGTGCTAACAACTTCATCAACCGTGTCCTGCATACGATTTCTAATCAGTATCAGCTTCCATAATGTGCTTACGCGGGATCTCTCAAGTGACGATGTAGAACTGCCCTTCAGTCACCTGAGAAATAAGGGAGGTAACAATGACATGATGGACGTGAGATCATGCCTGCATGCCATCGAGTCAACACTTAGCACTGGAATTATCGCATCTTCTAGAAGTGGGAATGTGGAGCTGAGGGAAGATGCGGTCGTAACAGGCACCTTGACCAAGTTTCTGAAGCTTAAAAAATCGCGGAAGGTGCAAAACCCAGCCAATGCTAAAGAAACACCCCAGCTTCCGGCACTTGTCTTGGAGATTCTTGAAAGCCCTGTTCAAGGTAAGATTATGGGGCATATAGCCTATATTAAGTTTATTGAAATAAAACATTATGGTTGACATTTTAGCATTAAAATCTCTATTTTTGTTTTCAGAAAAGCCAGCGTCTCTATCTTCCATTTCAATTGCAATGGTAGCGGGATATCTTGTAAGAATGGCAGAAGAGGGAACAGACTGTGAAGGTTGCTTAGAGAAAACATCAGCTCCAGCAAATTCAAGCCTGCCATTTAGTTTAATACATTTTCAAGACAGAGGGGGATTAAGATATCCCAAAGCTTCTTTTATTTATCTGTTGGAAACAATTTCTCACTTTGTCACAACAGCCGTAAATTTCATGTCTCGAAAATATTTGGTGTCAAATTTCACAAATATTTTAACTGACACGTTTCACACAAAATGCGAAGTGTGTATTGACAATTTTCTCTCTGTAGTTCTTCTGCAAAAGTTCTTAAGTCCGCTTTTAAAGAATATTGGCGTGAACCACACGGGCAGTAGTGCAACGTTTCTGATTTTAAGAAGTAAGCCACTTGACAGAAAAATTCTTAGTGAAGTGAAATACAGTCAAGAGTGAGCCGTATTCATCATTTGGGGGAAACTAGAGGAAAACAGGTAAGAAGTGCTAAAAACATGTATTAAATGTACGTGAGTTGCATGTAACGCATGGTCAAAAGCAGACAACTAGGGCGCCGAACCGCGATCCTAGTGGCGTAAAGTGGAACTACCAGTTTGGCGTACCAAGTCTCCGCCCTATTTCCAGGCCTTGAGTATAACGTAGGCCACGGTTGTAAGTCACACCGAGTTGTAAGAACATGAACGCATGCGCGGCTAGAGCTCTTCCTTCGCGACTACATAGGCACTAACTGATCGATCGAGCACTTGGAGAATATACAGCGTAGTTGAGATAATGTACATTATAAATGGAATTATAGATGGAGTATCTTGCTGTGAACGTTTCCAAATCCAGTAACAGTTTAAAATGATTTCTCCTTGAGAGAGCATCCCTACTCACAAATATAACACTAAGGGGTACGAACCTTCCTGTAAGTAATGTGCAAATTCATTTTAATATTAGGAGCCGAAGAGCTTGGATTGTTTAGGAGGGTTTGATCATTTAAATTTAACAAATATTTTTCGTGGATACAGGGTGTAGGATGAATGACATCCAATAACTACAATAACTACAGGTGGCAAACTGTACACTTACAGAAAATTACCAACAATAATATGTACACACTTAATGTACACAAGTCGCGATTTGGGAACTATAGTAATTACATCGGGGTATTTAACAAAATTTTAATATTCTCTTAAAACACATCAATATGTTTGGGGAAAGGCTCTAAGACTGTGGCAGGTAATGAGTTTCAATAATTATCAATACCACGATTAATGAAAGAACATTTCCCATAATTTGTACACTGCGGTTGGCCCCTACTCTCGATCAAATTATTATGTGCACTCGAGTTTGAAGGTTGTTTGTGAAGTAACCAATAGACCTACATAAAATCCAATAACATCATCATTTTCGTCGTTCTATTTTACGTTAGGTCATATAGGTTTGGAATTTTTAATATATATTTTAATATTTTTTATCGCGGTTGGAACACAAAAAGTGCACGTTTTTAAGAGTGTTTCAACCATGCGTCACATTTAAGAATTATTATCTCAAAAACCCGTCTTTAGATCGAATCCAAATTTTAACACAATGTACATTGGAATGATGTATAACTGGTTTATTAATTTCAAAATTGTGTGTGTCCAAGAAACAAAGTTGTTATCATTTTTGTAAGGTAACTTTTTCTCGGCTCGGGGTGGTGGGAAAATGTAGTTCTTGGTTGCATTGTAATCCTTATACATCGAAACGTTATGCTGTATGACTGTAAAATACGTAAATTAATTCACTTATTTTATATCGGTTTGTATTTCTACAGGGAAATAACACATGTTTCACCAGCTAGCCGCTCCGAGAACAACTGTACAGTGTTGCCGAAATGGTGCCCACACGCATCATGGCGCGTCTCGCTCGGAAGTGATGGGCTCCATCTCAGCAACGCTGTGCAGCTTTTACCGGAGCGGCTAGCTGGAGAACCATGTGTTATTTCCTCGTACAAATACAAACCGATATAAAATAAGTGAATTAATTTACGTATTTCACAGTCATACAGCATAACTTTTTGATGTATAATGATTACAACGCAACCAAGAACTACATTTTCCAACCACCCTGAGCCGAGAAAAAGTTACCTTACAACAATGATAACAACTTTGTTTCTTCGACACACAAAATTGTGAAATTAATAAACCAGTTATATAACATTCCAATGTATATTGTGTAAAAATTTGGATTCGATCTGATGACGGGCTTTTGAGATAATAATTCTTAAATGTGAAGCATGGTTGAAACACGCTTAAAAACGGGCACTTTTTGTGTTCCAACTGCGATAACAAATATAAAAATATGAATTTAAAAATCCAAACCTACATGAACTAACGTAAAATAGAACGACGAAAATGTTGATGGTATTGGATTTTATGTAGGTCTATTGGTTACTTCACAAACAACCTTCAAACTCGAGTACACATAATACTTTGGTCGACAGTAACTTTATATGGATGATGTGCACTGCTCAGGTAGGTGAGATTCCCAACACATTTGTTTAGTTCTCCCCATGCTGGCCGATTAGTGTAAGGGTTAAACATAGCGTATAGTCTGGATTTCGTCCATCTTCCAGAGATTCCCACCCTAGTTTTTCTATCATTCGAGTTACGCTACTTCTAGGATTAAAATCGTTGTGCACAAACCTAGCAGCCTTCCTTTATATCAGGCCACGCCAACTCAGGTGCTTCGTGAGCACCGGCTGGCACCGGCAATATCACCGGTGCTCTGCTGTAGGAGAGGAACGAGTAGTGACAGCGCTAAGCGAGGCGAGAGTCGTGTTCTTATTTGGTGAATGGGGATGGGCAAATCAGCGCGCGCCAGGCGGAATATCGGTAAGAAGTGGAATAATAATAATAATAATGCCTAATTTTGTGTACAGACAGAAAAATTAATTTTTTTTGCGCTCCTGATTCTGCATCAATTTTCAACATGCTTTGTTTATCTTTGGTATCACTTTAAATCCACTAATTTTCCGATATTTGTAACAATCGTTTTGGCAGTTGCAATCCACAGTATAGCTTCCAAGGAAGCATCAGACAAACTTGACCCTGATTTTGTTTTGTCAATATTCATTATAGAAAACATTTGTTCACAATCGAATGTTAATCTGAACATAGCAACGAATTTCAGGAGAAGGGTTTTAGAGAGGGAAAATTGTCCCAATTTCCTTCTCGAAGTCGACTTTTAAAAAGCAGAAGCTGCAATGTTAAACTTTCAAAACTGTCACACATAGTACTGATTAATTTATATTTGACTTGTAACGAGATATTTAAATCATTTAAATACCCCGTGTTATCTTTCGTGAAAGCTAGATCAGCAATCCATTAGTCATCATCCATGTCTGACTGTGGTGTAGGGGGAGGGAAAAGCACTGGTGCCTTTCGGTGTGGCACGGGGACGCGCAAGCACTAAGTCTCGTGTTGGCGAGGCCTGCTTTATTCCATCTCCAGCTCATTGATGAGCCCTAAGCTGTTGTGAATTCAATCTAGAGGCTTGGGATATCTTGATCATTAGCTTCGTGTGTTGGATTTATCAGACAATCTGTGTTTTTGAGGTGACTGCATTAATGTATCCCCGTGGTGTTGGGGTAACGAGCCTGCCACTCAGCCGGAGGCCCCGGGTTTGATTGCCGGCACCGTCAGGGATTTTAGAAACTGATGTGAGGTCTGGTACGGGGTATGCTCAGCTTCGTGAGGACAATTGAGTAGCTGTCTGATAGCAAGGCAGTAACCTGGTTAGAAAAAAAAACCAAGATTAACAGCCGAGAAGACTCGGCGCTCTGACCTCACGTCACCCCACAGTCTGCAGGCAAATGGTTGGACAGGGAACGCCTGGTAGGCCAAACCCTCCATGAATGGTTGGACAGGGAACGCCTGGTAGGCCAAACCCTCCATGGGCTGTGGTGCCGCGGGGGCTATTAAGATATGCATCTGTAACTTTTAGGGTGTAGGATTGGTGTAGTTGTCCTGGGATATGAAATAACATACCATCCTAGCATTTGCCTGGAGTGAGAACCGGGGGAAACCTCACTTAGTATGGCCGCTGTAATTACCGGTGCTCGCCTGTGCACTCATAGTGGTCTAGGAGTGATCCAACGTGAGATCGGAGGGACCACAGGCGCTGGCAGGGCCCAGAGAACCTTCTCCACCACGACCTGACCTCTTTGCAGCTCGGCGCGTGTGGCGCAGTGGTCAAGCTGTCGGCCTCTCACCAAGGCGGACTGGGTATAACTCCCGATCAATGTGGAAGTTTCAAAGTGAAATGCCATGTCCTGTAGTTCGGATTCCACGTAAAATCGAGGTCCCATGGCTCATGATCGCGAGATTAACGGTCACGCAAAACTTCGAACTTACTTCCTTACTTCACCTGCCGTCCGCCTGCTTGTGGTCCTGTCTGAACCGTACCGGTAACAGGAACAAGACCGTTCAATGCCAAATCAGGATCCCTGCTTGCAATTACTAAACAAAAGCAAGAATAAAATACGGTATTCTACTCTAGTGAGACTCGAACTCTTGGAGTGGCAGTCCTCACGCTTTAAACGCTCAGCCAATTTCTTTGCAGACAGGGGCTCGAAGTTTGCAGTCACTTCAACCCATGATTACACCACCACAGGGCAATATGAAGTGAATGCATTACGACTAATGTGGCCACTAGCAGAGTTATTGTCCACGACAAAGAGAAAGAGGCCTACGTAACTGTTTATTTCCTTTGACTGTGTAAGAAGAACAAAATATTTGCTGGCAGCGTGTCTCAGCAGTATCGTTCTCGCCTGCTTTGTCCAAGGTTGCAGGATCGAATCCTTGCGCAGTCAGCTGGCATTTGAGGGTGCGCAAATGCGAGGGAGCCGTGTCAGCGGATTTACTATCACGCTAATGACCGGTACACCAGCGTCTCTAAAAGCCGCAATAGTTAAAAGGGACGTAAAATCAATAACATTATTATTATTATTATTATTAATATTATTAGAACGAAATGGAATAATCCTCAGCAAGACCGTGTCTTATTCTCGAATAACACCAGATAGGAGAACGTAATGGCGTAGTGATTAGGATACTGGCCCTTCTACCGGGTGGTTATGGTTGCAAATCCGGGTGACAAAACAACACAGATTTGTGGAATACCAGTACACGATATAGGCTACAGGCAGGATTCAACATTAAGACACGTAGACTGGTCACAGCTCCTCACAGACAGGTTGTTGTTGTTGTTGTTGTTGATTCATTTAGGGGCTTTCGACATCGTGGTAATATAGCCGCAGGTACTTCGGTGCGTGTGTGGTATTTGTTTGACTACCTGTGTTATTGTGAGGGCTGTAGTAGTGTGAGTACTGTAGTTGCAATTCAGAAGAGGATTGGGAAGGAGGCAGTCGTGGCCTTAATTTAGGAACCATCCAGTTACTCGCCTGGAGTAGAAGTGGGAAACCAAGGAAAACCATTTCCTGAATGGCTGAGGTGGGGATTGAACCCACTTCTTCTGAGTGTTTCCTAACGAGGCAGAGTGCATCCTGCTCCTGCGCTCAGACCAGAATTAACTTACTTGGCGGAGCTAAGAATCGAACCCGAGTCCCCATGGTCACAGCCAAGAGTGCTAGCCACTTCACAACAAGGCGGTTTCACAGACAGGGGAGACCCAGATTTGGTTTTAGAAGGGGATCAATACAACAAGATTAAGTGATGGCAAATATAAGCTTTCATTCACAAAAGCGTACAATACATTCATAATAAATATACAGTATGTTATATTCAGCATGTAGAGTAAAAACGTTTCGAAGTGTTTATAATGGCGTAGCCTATATCATTTTCTTGCAGGCGAGCAGTGTGTGAACTGATAACAGACGCAGTATAGGACTCTGGATTCAAAATGCCAGCCAAGTTCATATATCCTTTTTCCACTCTAGTGTATTGCACCATTTGTGTACCGGTACCCGCTACATTGACAAGCTAACCACATTACAATAAGCCACCAGTGTAAATAGGAACGTTCGCAATGTAGAATTATAAGTAACAAAATAGTGTAGACACCATCATAGGCCTACCTGAAGTTCGCCACAATAATAAGTCAATAGATCACAGGTTATCATACTGTTGTTTGAGTCTTCAGTCTTTTGACTGGTTTGATGCAGCGCTCCATGCCTCCCTGCCCTGAGCTAATCGCTTCATCTCTACATAGCTACCCCACCCTACGTCCGTGGCAAACTCTTCAACATATTCTAACCTTGGTCTACCCCTACAGTTCCTGTCCTCGACCCTTCCTTCCATAACTAAGCTTGCTATTCCTGGGTGTCTTAGTATGTGTTCTAGCAACCTATCTCTTCTCTTCATTAGCTGTCGCCAGAAACATCTCTCCTCTCCCACTAGTGTAAATACCTCTTCGTTTGTAACTCTATCCACCCATCTGATCTTCATCAATTTCCTGTAACACCACATTTCAAACGCTTCAATTCTCCTCTTTTCTGCTGCACCAATAGTCCAAGTTTCACTTCCATAGAGTGCCACGCTCCAGACAAAGGCCTTCAAAAATGACTTCCTAACACCTAAATTTATATTCGATGTCAACAGATTCCTTTTCTGTAGAAATGCTTTCCTTGCCTGAGCTAACCTACTTTTTATATCCTCTTTGCTTCGTCCATCACTGGTTATTTTGCTTCCTAAATAACAGAAGCCTCCTACTTCCTTTAGTATTTCACCTGCCAATGTTATGTCCATAGAAGTTTCTGATTTATTTAGGCTGCATTCCAATATATTTGTTTTACATTTATTAATTTTCATCATGAATTCTTTCCTCACGACGGAGTTCATACCATTCTAAAACTCATTTAAATCCACAGGCGTGTCGGCCAAGATGACTATGTCTTCGGCAAATCTCAGAGTTGAAATTATTTCTCCTTGAATCTTCACTCCCACTTTAAATTTTTCTACAATTTCCTTCATTGGTTGTTCAATGTAAAGATTGAAAAGTATGGGTGATAAGTTACAGCCTTGCCTTACACCTTTCTGAATACCAGCTTCTCTCTCATGTCCTTCAGCTCGAAAGACTAATGTCTGGATTCTGTATAGATTGTAGATCACCCTCCTATCCCTGTACTTTAATCCAATCGTTTTCAAAATGTCAAGCAATTTGGTCCAATCAACGTTATCAAAAGCCTTTTCTAAGTCTACAAATGCCATGTACGTTCTCTTATCTTTCCTTATTCTACCTTCCAAAATCAGACTAAGACTTAGTACAGCTTCCCTTGTTCCTACATTTCTCCTGAAACCAAACTTGTCTTCGCCCAACTCCGTTTCTATCTGGCTTTCCATCCTCTTGTAAATTATTCTTGACAGGATCTAGCTAATTGTACGGTAATTTTCACATCTGTCAGCTCCCACTTGCTGCGGTATAGGGATGATAACATTCTTCTTGAAATCAGAGGGTACCTCACCTGTCTCATAAATCCTACACACCAAGTGAAATAACCTGATTAGACCTTCATCTCCTATGCAGCGTAGCAACTCAATCGGTATATCATCTATGCCTGGTGCTTTGTTCCTGCTTCATTCTTCCAATGCTTTGTCAAATTGTGATCTCAATATTAAATCTCCTTTTGCATCCTTATCAATTTCCTCCTCCCTTTCCATTACATGATTCTCAATCTCCTTCCCCTTATACAAACACTCTATTTAAGCTTTCCATGTCTCAACTCTTTCTCCCCTCTCGATTAGACACTTTCCATTTGTGTCCTTAATATTACAGCTCTTAGTCTTCTTTTCGCCAAAAGTATTCTTAATCCTTTGATAAGCTGTGTCTACTTTTCCTAATTTCAGACAATTTTCAACCATTCTTATTTCGCTTCCTTGCACTTCTTGTTAACCACATTTCTCAGACATCTGTATTCTGCTTTCCCCTTTTCATCTCTTACATTCTTGTGTTTCTGCCTTTTATCCATCAATTCTAGTACATCCTGAGTTATCCACGGTTTTCTACCTATTCTTTCTTTCCCACTAATGTTTTCTTCTGCGGATTTTGTTATTTCATTCTTCAAAAGTGACCATTCGTCTGCAATTGAAGTTTGTTTACGGGGTTTTCATTAGTCCTTCCTTTATACTCTTCTTGAATCTTTCGTTGACATCCTTCTCTTTCAGTCTGACTGCCCACCTTTTTGGCTTTTGACTTTTCTTCAGTTTCTTCAACTTTAATCTGCATTTCATAACAACCAGATTGTGGTCAGAGTTTATGTCAGCACCGTGATATGTTTTACAATCCAAAATCTGGTTTCGAAACCTCTGCTTGACCATAATAAAGTCGATTTGGTAGCGCCCTGTATCTCCTGGTTTCATCCATGTGTATATTCTTCTATTATGTTTAATGAATAAGGTGTTAGCTATGATCAACTCATGATCGGTGCAGAATTCCATCAGCCTCATCTTCGATCATTCCTTTCAACTAATCCGAAATATCCTACTATCTTCCCTTCTCTTTCTTTTCGTACCACAGCATTCCAATCTCCCATTGATCTAACATTTTCATCACCCTTGATATACCTCAGAATTTCATCTATCTCTTCGTAGACCTTTTCAACATCTTCATCATCAGCTTGACTGGTAGGCATATAGACTTGTACCACTGTGGTGCACGTACGTTTTGTATTGATTTTTGCTACAATAATGCGTTCACTATATTGCTCATAATATTCCTCCAGCTGTCCTAGTTTCCTACTCAATATGAGACCAACTCCTGCTTGCCCATTGTTTGATTTAGTGCTAATGACCCTATAGACTCCTGACCAAAAGTCCTGTTCTTCCTGCCAGCGCATTTCACTAATCCCAACCAAATGAAATGTAAATAGGGGAGGGACTGCCCCAAAGGCAATAGAAGAAGGAGAAAGACCGGACCCAGCTCAGGAAACCCTCGGGATCGCCAACTCCGTGCTCGTTATATTAAAGGAGTAGCGCCCTCTCCCAAATAATCAACTGTGATCTCTCGTATGATTTCCAATTATCCAATTATCCAACATATCGATGTTTTGATCATTAAGAGAATGTCTGTTTTAATAAGTCTCATTAAATTTTACGAACCTCGCAAACGCTTTGTCATGTATGTGTGTGTATAGAATATGGGTCGTTATTGTTCGTTAACTATAGTAGTGTGTATCTTAACACCATTGAGGGTCAAAAAGTCCCGGATGCGGTCATGGTATTAACATCTTATTGTTAGGTCAAAGATAGGCTAATACTATTGGTTTCGTGACAAAATACCTGTTAATCCAGAAAGGATAATGGAATATCAACAATAGGAACGCCTGACTCAGGTAAGTAGACAATAGTCAAACTTCTGTGTGGAAATCTATAGATTTTAAAATTAACCGTTCGGTTATACAGTTGTGTTAGTCGTGTATTGTAACACTCATCCACTTTTGGGTAAAAGCCTTTTATCTATGTAGTTAAAAGTTGGGTAACAGCTGTTTGTTATCAGAAAGTCTAGAGTGGTCAGACATTGTAGGATTTAAATAAATTTGCGGATTTTAAATAACTTTGGTAAAATTATATATTTTATGATTTTGGGATTTCTTAGAGAAATTGTTAATTCTGGGTAAATCTTGCCATATTTTTTGGTCAACTATCAGAGTTTCCAACCTAAGTTTAAGCTGTTAACTAAAACAATTAATAAAAGAGAAGAAAGGAATAGTCCTACTTAACTAACGTTAAAGCGAATCTACATGTTATGTGGTAATAATAATAACTTAAGTTAACCGAATAAAAATACTCTACTCTGCTAGCCGGTCGGAACGGTCAGGGGTGTCGTAATACTCGCGGGTAAAAATAACCGTGTTGCTACATAAATAAATAAATAGTAAATAAATATTTCATTTATCCACGTTATACGGCTAATCACTATCTCACAATCTCTGTACAAAATTGTTCTTGTTTGAACGGTCATGTGGCCTTAAGAGTTGTATAGCCATGCGTTAAAAAGCGTACTTTCAAGTTGGATAATGAATAATAATAATAAGTTGATACTTGTTTTCTCTAAAAGAAAGAAAGAAAGAAAGAAAGAAAGAAGCCTCTCGGTCAGCCGGGTATCTTGATACATGACTTTGAAAAACCTTCTCTTAGCCTTAAGAACGTTCACCATTTTAAAAATAATTGAAAAATCATATTTATAGTTAGGTCGTTTTTCAAAATAAAAAAAGACTTGCTCAAGCTGTTGTATAACGTTATCAAATTATCGGTTTCGGAAATCGCAAGTCAAAAAACTAAAAGTTAATTCATGTTCAAACGAAATGTTCTTGTTTAAATTCTTACAGAGCGGTTTACCAAGTAAAGATATAGCTTATCTTCGGGCGCTCTAACTGATAGTCCGGTATTTGTGATAAATAAAATTCAATTATTTGTTCGTGAAATCTTGCATCAGCAAAATCTAAAAATAAAAGATCATAAAAGATATTTCAGCATAAATAAAAGCGCATTGCAATATATTAGTAACTATTGTTTTTGCCTCATATGTCCAGATACGTCGGTTCCTGATGTAAGCAAGATTTACGCATTCGGGATTACTGGAAAACAATACACCAACATTACATCTGGAAGAAAAGGACCACCGAAAAAAAAATTGAAGACGGGAAAGCTGATCTCGAGCGGTGGGAAGCCATACTGATGTAGGATTTTCAAAGCTACATGAATATGGCTTTACACCATTCGGATTTGCAAAGCTTCATATATTCGGAGAGAAAATTTGAAGACACATCCTAATCCACACCGATAAGGAACCTCCTTATGTAGCATATGCATAGCCATATTTAATAGGACAGATAATTTTAAGAAAATCAGAACTAACTTTACTCACAACCTAGAATGAAAAAATGACATATTTACTCATAGCAGTGTAAAAGCATAATGTAACAAATGCAAAGCTAAATTTGCTTATGGCTGAAATTGAAGACAGGCATGCTAATTCATAGCGAAAAGAGGTATTTGCCAAGAAATTACAGTACCGGTATTGAACCCGTGTGAGCTCATCCCCGGTAATATTTCCCAGAAGGGATGTGTGGGTGCTTTGCCACAGCACAGAACGCACCCAGAAGCCAGCGCGAGCTTTGTCATGGTATTAGATGTTCTTTTGACTTTGGAGAAACACACTATTATTTTTCCTGAATATATTTATTACATATTTTGCTTCCGCTAGTCTCATGATTTATCATTTTTTAATTCTGTGTGAATTTACCACTTTAATGTGTATTTGAATGTTTGCGGTAAAGGTATTTCCATCGCGGATATGCGAACTGGATATAATTAGTCGCTCAACGACTAGAGTACTTCCTTGAACCGGGAACACTGATCCGGCCTTCGTCAAACCACGTTTTGGATCCGTCCATGTAGGACGTGACAAGTTTGGGACTGGTCTACCCACGCTACCAAGTCCAGCCATAGAGTGATGAACAATTGTATACTGAAGCATCGTGTATTAATAAGCACTTCAATGTGTGTTAATAATCAGTGAAACGCCTAGTTGAGCGTAAATTATTAAGAACAGTGAGAATATTTGTGAAACTACGATTTTCAACATTTTTGTACCCAGCACGTGGAACATTATATTTCACCACGCTGCTGTGGAGAAATAATCTAAAATAAACTGTGAGTATTGAACTGCATAAGTGAAAATTACGCCACTGTTGAGCAAAGTATCGCCACGAGTTGTGCGCGAATTGTACTATTTACGATTGCAGTGATACTAAGTGATTTGCATAAGTAATAGATTCAGTGTGCTGATACCACACGCGTATCCTTAAAGCCTGTGAGCAGACCAGTGAGAGCCATTTTTTGTAACATTGTCTGCAACTGTGATTAAAGCCAGTGAGCGATTTTATTATACTGTCGTAATTTCACATAAATGCTGTGCAACACGTGTGGAAACTCTACCCAACATGTTTAAATTCGACGACCACGTGTGTGAGATCTTACTATCGTCATCTATGATGAGTATCATGATATAAGCTACCCATGTGAGAGAGATGTCATGAGATAAAGCTACACTATGGATTGGAACCTACAAACCACTAGGGACATGGAGACCATAAGGAGCCCATGATGAGAACCACCACCATGAAGAGGTTTCCTCTTGGAAGGAAACCACGATGACGAAGGTAATGGATAGAAGGAGGATAAGGCCAAGGATGGATAGCCTAGGATGCATGTATTCCCTTCTGCTATAAGAAGTTGTATACCCCTCACTTCCAAGCCAGGAATGAGTTGATTTACCAATGGTCCTGTGAGTTTTGTATTTCATTTTCTTGTGCGAGATTTTACTATGGTAGACGTGGTGTAGAAATCAACCGAATTCTTTGACAACCAATTAGGTAGGGCTAGTATTTTGGATTCATCATGTGTCTTAATTTTCAGAACGTGTTTATATTGGTGAGACATCGTGTAGTTGGATTTATTCCAATGGTGCATTTCTTTTGGGGGCGTATTAAAGCGTCAAGTCTTGAAGCTCATTAATCTTGTCATAGCTGCTGAGCTATATTTTTTCTATCAGCTTAGACTGAGCATAGTTGGATGAAATGCCATCCGTGTATATACATTTGAGACACCCTGTTTTGTTATTTTGTTAATTACGCCACTGTCTTAACATCGTATCATTTGGTGCTATTGAGGATTAATCACCACACATATAAATGGATTTCTTTAAACATTGTGGATCTCTGAAGCCACAAGGTTCCGAGTGAAAACTAATTTAGGGTATTTTTCATGTTACCAGTTTAGCATTGAACCCGTAATACGACGTATCAGTTTCAATAATTACGCCAGAGTAGAAGGTGTTGTGTATTTCATTATATTTTGTATCCACGAGTTGACACGCAAACATTATCAAAGAATGCTTGTAAATAGACAGAGTAGAATGTCTTTCTAACCAAAGCAGTTGAGAAAGAGTGTTATATCTCTCATATTAGTGTGTTTGCTGTTTCAAACATGTTATATCTCCGTACTGCGTACATTCAGGCAGTACCCAATATAATAGTTATTGTATTATAAGATGAATACGTGCACAATTCACATATTTCAAACATGTTATATCTCCGTACTGCGTACATTCAGGCAGTACCCAATATAATAGTTATTGTATTATAAGATGAATACGTGCACAATTCACATATTTCAAACATGTTATATCTCCGTACTGCGTACATTCAGGCAGTACCCAATATAATAGTTATTGTATTATAAGATGAATACGTGTACAATTCACATATTAGGACTGAATTATGTGAATCCTTGCTTAAATGAGTGTAGTAATTTTTCTGCCTGACGCAGAAGTTTTGAGTGCTGTTAGATGCTCGTGTGAAACCAGTTATAATACCCATAAACCACTGCGCCGTTACAAGTGAGACAGACTATTGATTATTTCAAGACGTATTCTGACGTCACATAACTGTGTGGATTGTATTCATGACTAGGTCAAGGTTTGCAGCTTATATGTAGGCTAACCAGCTGTTTGATATTTTATAATAAGGATGATATCACGTCACATTTAGATCGCTATTTGAAGCGACAGTTTGATAAGTTATAATCTCATGTATGTTAGGAATTGATGAAAGGTTTACACAATGTTTTAATGACCACGATGACACTGTGTATAAGGCTAGTTAATTGATGTTATTATAGTGCCTGTAGAGTGCACTGTCGTTTAGATGGATTAATATCTACGACCAGCATTGTTCTTACCGGAGAGTACTGAGCGTTTCTGCCAGGCTCGTTCCGAGGCTCATTGTGCGAGCTGTGTGCTATTGTATTACTGAGCCTGAGTTAGCCCGTGTTATTCTTGTAACTGGAAGTCACCGATTTTGTGATGATCTCAGAGGAGACTCACTATTCTTAGGTATTCAGCCTGTGTCATGGATTATCATCAGTATTCGACATAAACCAATCAGGGAACCTAAATCTACAATTATAAATCATGAAGGCTAACTACTCTAAATTGGTTAGCCTTGGAGGCTGGATTTAGACAGCTCCTTAACCCGGTCCATGAGGCAATTTTAATTGGCTACATGGATAACTCTTGCCAGGCGCGTCCACGTCGCGGGGGTGGGCAACGGTACTGTAATATACCATGGAACTACAGTACCGGCTAAGTTCTGGTGAGGACCCAGTCCTATGGGGTATAACATAGGCCCCGTGCACAGGGTTACGTGCGAAGACCTCAACGGAATCTGCAGCGGAGAAGATGGACTTCGGAACGGTGGAGATTGTGGAAGAGGCAACCCAGTACTCAGGGAATAGTATGAGTACAACATCAATCGGCAGCGTCTGTTTCCCAGGTTAGGGGCGGCTGCAAGGGCGTCTGTTTCCCATGTTAGGGGCGGCCTGTATAATAGCTGGCAGTAGCTTCATAAAATGCCTTTGGGAGTGGCGACCCCATCGTAATAATAGCCTAAAATGGAAATGGCACTTCGAATGAATCGGAAAAGGTTAGGGCGTACCCTACAGGCGACGCGCAGTTCTTTTGGTACTGGGGGAACTGTGAGAAATGGGCGACCAGTAACCGAAATGAAAGTGGGAATCATGAATGTCATGACCCTGACAGGCAAGGTGGAGGAGGTGGTAGACTTCATGGAGAGGGAGAATGTTGGATTGATGGGGCTGAGTGAAGTGAAATGGAAAGGTAAAGGAAGGAAGAAATTGAGGAAAGGATATACATTATACTGGAGTGGTGGCCAAGAGGCCAAAAATGGCGTGGGACTGATAACCTCGAAACAACTGGAGGAGTATGTTGAAGTGGTCGAGTGTGTGAGTGACAGAATAATGAAAATTAGAATGAAGATGAAAAATGACATGATGGACTTCATACAAGTGTATGCACCACAGACTGGAAACAGAGAAGAAGATATTGAAGTATTCCTGGAGGATGTAGAAAGAGTAATTTCAGATGTAGAAGTGGTGATCATGGGAGATATGAATGCACAAGTCGGAAACGAGAGACAAGGAAAGGAAGAAGTCATTGGACCATATGGATATGGGAAAAAGAACCGGGAAGGAGAGGAACTTGTAAACTTTTGTGAAAGGAATGGACTGATAGTGGGTAATTCATGGTTTCGGAAGAAAAACAGCAGGAAAATTACGAGATATGGTTGGGGCGATAGAAGAACAAAATCAGTAATTGACTACTTTCTGGTGGAAAGGACTAATCGCAGAAAGCTGATAGATGTGACAGCTTTACCAGGAGAAGCATTTGATGGGGACCATAGAGCTGTGGTGGCAAAATTTAGATGGGAAAAATTGGAAAACCTAAAGGAGATCAGAGAAAGTAAAATAAAAGTATGGAAATTGAAAGACAAAACTGTACAGGAAGATTTTCAGGAGAGATTGAAGCAACAAATCCCAGTTACTGAAGTGGAAAACATAGAAGAGGAATGGTCTCACTTTAAAAAGGCATTTGTTGGTGCAGCAGAGAGTGCTTGTGGTAGGACGTCAACAAGAGTGAAAGAGAAGGAGACACCATGGTGGAACGAGGAAGTGAGGAAAGCAGTGAAAGAAAAGAAGTCTGCATGGAAAGAATGGAACCGAGATCAAACAGAAGAAAGCAAAAGGAAGTATCACGACAGCAAACGGAGGTGTAAGAAAGTTGTAGGAGAAGAAAAGAAGAAAAGTTGGGAAGAATTTACACGAAGAATGGAAACAGATGTAAGTGGCAGTAAAAGGATGCTATATGGGCTTCTAAGAAGTAAGAGGAAAGAAAGAGTTACTACAAAGCTAGTGAAAAAGGAAGATGGAGAGTTGTTAACACACCCAGAAGAGATAAAGGGACGATGGAAGGAGTATTTCGATAAGCTTTTGAATGTGAGCAATGGTACTGGTGAGATGGAAGTGACACAACCTGACGACTCTATAACAGAAGATGATATAACAATGCTGGAGGTGGAATTAGCAGTACAGAAAATGAAGATGGGAAAAGCAACAGGGGTGGATGAAGTCAGTTTAGAAATGATAAAGGCTGCTGGATCTGTTGGTATGCAATGGCTGTATCGACTGCTAAAGTGTGTGTGGAAATGGAAATGTGTACCCGAAGACTGGAAGAAAGGGCTAATAATACCAGTGTTTAAGAAGGGGGACAAGAAGGTGTGTGATAACTATAGAGGGATCACCCTCATATCACAGATAGTAAAAATACTGGAAAGGATATTAGAAAGAAGAATGAGAAGAAAGGTGGAAGGAGAGTTGCAAGAGGAACAGTATGGCTTCAGGAGTGGAAGATCCACAGTGGACCCAATCTTTAGCTTGAGGCAGGTGATGGAAAAGAACTGGGAATATGGAGAGGATTTGATCATGACTTTCATAGATCTAGAAAAGGCATATGATAGTGTCCCCAGAGAGAAGGTATGGGAAACCATGGTTAAGAAGAGACTGGGAAGAGAAATGTTGGAAATGGTGCAAGCAATGTACAACAACTGTGTTAGCAGGGTACTGACCCCAGTTGGAAAGACAGATTGGTTTACGAACAAGACTGGACTAAGACAGGGGAGTGTGCTGTCACCTCTCTTGTTCATAATGGTGATGGATGAAATAGTAAAGGAAACAAAGGAAGCATATGAACATAAAGAAATGAAGTTACTGTTATTTGCAGATGATATTGTGGTCTGGGGAAGGAACACCAAAGAAGTGCAAAAACAACTAGATGCACTGAAGGAAAATATTCAGAAGTATGGCCTGAAAATCAGTATAGAGAAAAGCAAGACCATGGTGATGACAAGAGGGGAAAGACAAGGAAAGGGCACTGTGAAAATTGGAAGTCAGAGTTTGGAAATTGTGGACACGTTCAAATACCTAGGAAGTGAATTGATGCAAACTGGTAGGTTGGACATGGAGATTGGCAGGAGGGTACAGCAGAGCAATGCATTCTATCAAAGTGTAAGAAAACTTGTTTGGGATAAGGAAGTACCAAGGAAAAGCAAGGAGGTAATGTATAAAGTGTACTATGTACCCATATTAACTTATGCAGCTGAGACTTGGACCCTGACAAGCAGGCAAGAGAGTAGAATCCAAGCCAGTGAAATGAAATTCCTAAGAAGTATGATAGGAAAGACAAGGAAAGACAGAGTGAGGAATGAAGATGTTAGGAAGGAAGTTGGGATGGGAAAACTAAATGAGAGAATTGAGAAGAATAAACTAAGGTGGTTTGGACATGTAAAGAGGATGGAGGAAAATAGAATACCAAGACAGATGCTGGAGGCGAAGTGCAAGGGTAAGAGACCAAGAGGAAGACCTAGAACAAGGTGGTTGGATTCAGTGAAGAACGGCGTAAGAAAAAGAAATCTGGACTGGGACAAGATCGTGGAAGAAGAATGGTGGAAGGAAAGAGGAAAGTGGAGAAGTGCCATAAATACCCCGACCCGGCAGGAGCTGGATAAGGGGAAATGATGATGATGATGATGATGTTTGATATAAGCTTGAACCTACATTTTGCTTGCCTACTGATGCCATGAGCTGAAGCATTTCCCAGAGCGAAGTGATATTAGACTAGCTGACATTATTTGGACCGACGGAGTTGCGACCGGACCAAAAGTTCGTAACTGGTGGGGTGCATACTCATATAACATAAAACGTAGATTTTACTACGCAACTGTCAACGTAATTCACACACCCTCAGATGACAATGGAGCGCCAGGAGCATCTCAGTTAGTGCAGGCAGGATATATAATCAGAAAGTATAAGTGTCGAGTGATTTATTTATGTGTATATTCCCTGTATACCCGTATTATTTTGAATTTGTTGTTACGAGATGTTTTTTTATTGTTAGACATGGTTGTCGTATTAGCTTTTGTAGTAATTATTTGTTTACGGACGCCCATCGCCGTGATTTTTCGTCATGTCAGGATTTAGCAAAATTAATTCACATTAAATGTAAATTCCGATCTTAGTCACTTGTTTATAATTGCGTAGGGATTACCTTACTGCCAATTTCCAAGCTTTGTTGCTGTTGCTTACACTTTTATATTAAAGGACTTTCGTGTGGGTTTAACCTATATTCAGTTAGGGGCCTGATTTATTTATTTACTTATTTATTTATTTATTTTATTTGTTAACTTTGCGGAATAGCCGAACAAACCCTCCGAAGTAGGATAGGGGTTTGTTTAATTGAATAAACATGTTCACGATATTTTACCTAAGCCTGCTGTTCTTATTTCTTAGCTTTGTGTTTGAGGGTGTACTCCTTTGGCTGTCTATGACATTTCCTCCATGAATGGACCTGATACCCAGGGACCATAGTACTCGTGCTACGCTAGCCTTAAAGGAGTGCATCCGTTCCTCTCAGGTTGTTTGTTTGACAGATGGGACTGTCTGGACTACCATTTCGGTTGATGGTACCCCGGCAAACTCCTCTGACGGGCACATACACCTATTTAAAATTTTGGCGCCCAACCCTAGTGCCGATGTGGACATGGAGGCTATCAGCTCCTTGTTGTTTTTGAGAGGATCATGTAAAAATTGTTTGAAGGCAAATTCACTGGACTGGGGCGAATTCAGAGGTCGTAGTGCTGTTCAATTAGCCAAATGGCATGCTGTAGGTATCAGACCATTGGGGTGAAGCATTATTACATTGTAAATTTCAGACGTGGACGTTGATTTTGATCATGCTTCATACTGAGTAAATGTAACTTGTTGTTTTGCTTGTTGTTGTTGTTAGTAAATGTAGAAGCACTTGGATTATGGAATCTAGCTGTACTCATGACGTTTATTCTGTGAATGCAAACTTTCTACCATAATAATTTCCTCTTCATAGTTGTAGGTTTATCTTAAGGATTTCTCTTTCTTTCTCTAAAATTGTATTTGTGTTATGGATGAAGGGACAGTTCGTCGTGTTCTTGAGGGCATGATGGCAAATGTGAATGCCAATCTGAATCAGATTAGGACTGACTTAGGCGCAAATACTGCTGCCCTAGATCAAGTCAGAGGTGACTTAGGCGTAGTCAGAGGTGATTTAGGCGCAAATACTGCTGCCCTGGATCAAGTCAGAGGTGATTTAGACGTAGTCACATGTGATTTAGGCGAAGTCATAGGGGACTTAGGATATAATACTAGAGCCTTAGGCCACGCTAACGCTACTGTATTGGCAAATACTGCTGCACTGAACAATATTAGAGGCGATCTGGATGCCAACACAGGTACCCTAAATCAGGTTAGGGGTGACCTAAATCAGGTTAGGGGTGACCTGAATAATGTCAAAGCTGACCTTAAACAGGTTAGAGTGGACATTGAACATAACCGAACTGAGGCCGATGCTAATTTAACCGCAGGTTTAGCAGCTATCAGTGTTGGCGTTTTAAGACACCAACAGAATACTAATGATAGATTAGGCAATTTGATGGAGGAGATGAATCACGCCAGAAATGAAGTACAAACCCGGTTGACCGCTATAGATATTAACGTTGAGAATATCAATGATATGATTCGACGGGGGACTACCCAGATTCAAGAGACTATAGAACAGGTTCAACCTGATATGCGATCCGATCTTCATTCTAGCAGGACAGAAGTTAACGCTTGTCTTGATGAACTGCATGATGCTATCGATGAGGCCAAGGATCAGTTAGGCAATCGAGTAGCGAACGTTGATGGATTTGTACGGAATGTCAGGAAGGAGATTGCTACTGTGAACGTAGGACTCAGACGTATGCGGGGAGCCACTGTAGCAGTTAATACCAAGGTTGAAGGGATTGCGGACGATATGATTAAGTTCCATGATGAACTCGCCGCGAATTCTAAAAACGAGACCGATCTCACGATTACGGTCGATGAACTCAAAGGAAAGATCGATACCAATAAGGAGGAACCCAGCATTGACATCGATATTTTAAAGGGGAACCTGAATGAGCATAAAACTACCATGGAAGCTCAAGTATCTAACGCCAAGAATGACGTCGACTTTCTTCGAAAACGCATCGAAGAATTCGCCATTACCGAACTATTGCAGTTAAGCTATAACGTCAGGAAGACCGTCAAGGAGGTAGACGAGTTTCTTCTAGGGAAAATTGAAAGGATCGAACTGCAGATGAACGAGATTAGTAGTCAAACTGAGCACTTAATGACTCCAGACATTGAACAGTTGGAGCGACGATTGCTCGAGCGTATAGAGGCACAGCCTAAACTTGTACCTACTATGTCGCAACCTACTATGTCACAACCACCGCCGTTATCTACTGTAACGCCATCATTTGTACCGTCGGTAACGCCACAAACTGAATTTTCTAGCACTGCCATACAAACAGAACCACCTGTGCAGCTAAATTATAACACACCTACTTTCACACCTATGCGTGCGCAACCACAAAGCGGAAATGTTATGACCATCCGCTCACGAAGAGGAGCAGGCTGCTCACTTCTCGGGAACTGGTGGGAGTATCACCCCAGTGGGATTTTAGCTAATGTTGAGAGTTACCTACGTGATACTATGGTTTCGCCTGAGAGGGAACTCAGGGTGATCGAGCATTTGCTTGATGGACAAGCAAGTACCAGGTCTAGAGCTTTTCTCTATTCCTTCTCCGGATACCAGGATTTCTGTGAAGCATTGCTAAGGACCTAGTCAAGTGACATCCAGCAGGGGATACGTGCCGAGATGTACGCAAAACGCTATAGCTCCAATACACCAACGCGGTATGCTAATTATTTTTCAACCCAATTAGCAAAACTGCGATGTTTACAGCCACCACTGTCAGAGCAAGAGCTCACTCACACGATTACGAGGCAATATCCAGCCGACGTGCAGAGAGTTCTGATAGCAGCTAACGCTACAACATTTCTTGAGTGTGACCACATATTGAGAAGACTGGACTCAAGTAGTGAGCAGTTCGCTATTCATAGAACTAGGGGAGACACCCGTAACATGAACCTCACAACTGTCGACAAGGTTTGCCAGACGTCGAAACCGACGCAGGTATTCAATACATCATACCAGCAGGGAAATGTAGGACCTGACCGCCGTCATGGAACAGGACACCCTACGAGAGGAATCGACAACCGTATAACCAAAGTTACTGGGGATGGCGATTCGAAAATAGGGAGAACGACAACCGTTTCCAGAATAATGACCGCCGAGGGAATAATGTTACACCTCGAGCCCAGCAGACAGGACAGATTCGTCGGGATTACCGATATAGCGGAGGTTATCGCAGAGACCGCGATTCCCGTTACCAGGTAGACCGCGATTGGCGAGGACGTGCGCAAGAGTGTCGGGAGTATATTAGGCAACTCCGCGTCCAAAATGAAGAGGTGGATGCAGACCGAACACTGCGGGATATACAAGATGTTCCAGAGGAGTCTCCTGATCATGACCAGCCAGGGACGTCCAAAGGAATAAAAGCGCCAAAACAGAAATAGATTCTGAGGTGATTGACACCAGAGTAACTGCTACCATTTTACTCTGGGAGCCATTTTAAGACGACCTACTCGACGGACGACGAAACACGAACGACATTGAATTAACACGTTTGCCCAAAATATCGGTGAAAATCAACGATTGCCCAGTTTCTTTATTGATTGACACCAGAGCCATGATAAGTGTACTGTCAGCAGATTTTCATGCAACGCTGAAGACACTAGCTAACGTGACAGAACTGCCAGTTTCTGCCATCAGAGTACGAGGGATCATTCCTGACCGCACGGTGAAGTGCAAAGTACAAGTTTTGTGCACTTTGCAAATCGACAGCCACGTGTACTTACATCAACTCTTGGTACTCAAAGATTTAAGATATGAGGCCATATTAGGTGCAGATTTTATGCGCAAGTACGATGGATTCGTTGATATGGGACGGAATACGATTGAGTTCAAACCTAATGAACCGATTCCAATGAATTTGATTGATGACGATCCTGAGTTATACGCTGACGTCAATATAGTAGAGATGTTGAATTCTATGGATGTGGATGACACGCAGGAAGGATGTGAAGATGGGGAACACCAAACAAGACCCGTGAATGCGAAACTGGAGGCATTGTTGACAGAATTCTCAAATATATTCGACAATACACCCAGAGAGATCAGGAACATTGAATACGATCTTGTGGTACTAGACGACTCTCTGTTTCAAAAGAAAGTCTATCCGATTGCGGAAAAGCATCGTGAAGAAGCTGCGAGAAACCTTCAGGAGATGGAAGCAGCAAACATAATTAAGAAGGCACCAACTTCCTATGTTAACCCGTTGACTACTGTGGTTAAAGTCGACGGCAGTTTGGATGCCAGGGCCATAAACGAGCGTTTAGCCCCTGAGCATGACCGACCACGTGCTAAGAAAATGCTAGTGGAATCTATCACCTTAGAATATCCTGACTATTCCAGGAATTTCATAGTGGAGACCGATGCATCTTCTGTAGGCATAGGAGTCATTTTGCTACAGGAAGATGAGGAACAAAAACGCCCCTACATAGCTTTTATAAGTAGGAGATTGAGATCGCACGAATCAAACTACTTTACGTCGGAGATAGAAGCAGTTGCTATCGTGTATGCGTTGGAATATTAGCGCAAACGTCCATGGGGACAGAGGATCGTGATAAAGACCGACCTTCACGCTTTGACCTTCACCTTAAAAACAAGACTGACGAGCGACAGGATCATGCGCTGGACGCTGTTTCTCCAGCAGTTTGATCTAGTGATCGAGCGTCGACCCGGTAAGGAGAATGTGCTAGCTGATATTCTCAGTCGGAAACTGGAAGTGAACATTCACGCCATTGACATCGTGGGAGATTGCGAAGAACACCTTCGCCGACTTCGTCATTTGCCAGAGGGACAAAGACGCGAGGAGGATGTGGGGAGGATTATCCGATTTCTGGAGAACCGCATGGACGCACGGGACATCCACTATGCCCAAATTTCCCCTATTGCAGATGATTATCTCATGTATCGCCGAACTATGTATACATTTATTAATGAAGACCACACACAGCCTCGTGCTGTTATTCCCAGGAGATATCAGGACACCGTTAAGCTGATGGTCAATCTATCTATCGCAGGCACAGACAAGACGATAGCCACGATTCGAGAATCGTGTATTTGGAAAGGGCTAGGCACGTCCGTAAGACGGTGTTTACGTGCTTGTGACGCATGCCAGCGTAACAACTACACGTCGCACTTGTTGAAGGAACCACTTAGACCAATACTGCCAACAGAGCCCAGGGAACTTTACGCCCAGGATATTTACGGAGCCAGTCCTAAAGCTCGACGGGGTAATTGTTATGTTGTCGTGACAATTGATGTGTTCACGAAATATACCATGCTCCATCCTATCCAAAAGGCTGCGGCACACCAAATTATTCAAAGGATAAAACGACAAGTGATACCGGAGGCAGGAAAACCGCAGTTACTTTTAACTGACCACGGGTCACAGTTTACTTCAGTTGAATTCGCTAACGCCATGAACGAATTAGCGATTGGACATGTGCTTTTGTCCATAAGGCATCCTGAGAGCAATCCTGCAGAATGTGTGATGTCTACATTGGCAAAATTCTGCAGATTCTACTGCCAAGAGGAACACTAACGCTGGACGGAAATCCTTGTTATCATAGCCAGATGCATTAATTCCACTGTACACGAGAGTACTGGACAAATACCTATGGTCTCACATTTGGAAAAAAAATCCCCGTTCGAGTTTGGAGTACAGTTGTCATAACTCCACCTTGTTTACACCCCTCACTTGCCAGCAGAATTGCAGCCACCGGTATAAATTGAATCTACAAGCTGAGAAGCGCTTGAGGATTATGCGACACAAGAGATTTAGGAATCCACTCGTCGTGGGAGATCTTGTTTTTATCCGAAGACCCGGAATTTCAAACCCCATGGATAGAGTATATGGGAAATTTGTTTCGCTCTACTATGGTCCTAATCGAGTTTTGGAGTCTCTAAACAACGGAAGTTATGTCATTGGTAACCTGCATACTGGCGAGCGTATTGGTACTTTCAACGCTGCCAATTTGAAGAAATTTGTGCGCGAATTGTACAATTTTCGATTGCAGTGATACTAAGTGATTTGCATAAGTACTAGCTTCAGTGTGCTGATACCACACGAGTATCATTAAAGCCTGTGAGCAGACCAGTGAGAGCCATTTTATGCAACATTGTCTGCAACTGTGATTAAAGCCAGTGAGCGATTTGATTATACTGTCGTAATTTCGAATAAATTCTGTGCAACACGTGTGGAAATCCTACCCAACATGTTTAAATTCTACGACCACGTGTGCGACATCGCCGTAATTTTTCGTCATGTCAGGACTAAGCTAAATTAATTCAAATTTAATGTAAATACGAAAGTGGTTCCATCAAAACTTAGGCCTTGCTTTGCTGTCATGTTAAATGTAAATTCTGATTTTAGTCACTTGTTTATAATTGCGTAGGGATTATCTTACGTGCCACATTCCAAGCTTTGTTGTTGTTGCTTACATTTTTGTATTAAAGGACTTTTGCGAGGGATTAACCTAGCTTCAGTTAGGGCCCTGATCTATTTATTTACTTATTTATTTGTTAGCTTTGCGGATTAGCCGAACAAACCCTCCGAAGTAGGATAAGGGTTTGTTTAATTGAATAAACATGTTCAAGAAATTTTACGTAACCCTGCTGTTCTTATTTCTTAGCTTTGTGTTTGACGGTGTACTCCCTTGGCCGTCTATGACATTTCCTCCAGGAATTGACCTGATACCCAGGGACCATACTACTCGTGCTACGCTAGCCTTAAAGGAGTGCATCCGATCCTCCCAGGTTGTGTGTTTGACAGATGGGACTGTCTGGACTACCATTCCGGTTGTTGGTAACCCGGCAAACTCCTCTGACGGGCACAGTATATCAAAGAAAGCCTTCCAGTCGGTCAAAAAAAAATGTGCCCAAATACATTAGGTGCGGAAACAATGATATACATATCCTAACCTGAAAGAAACAAGATATTATTACAAACTAACACGCTGTTATATAAAAAATGGGGTACCGTACTTAATTGGATAACGTGTCTCGAAAGTAGAGCGTTCTCCTTCAGATCCAGTTCACGTAGGCTTAATTAGTGTACGATATTTATGAACTACACTTAAAAACAAATATATATATATTCAACGTTTGGATTGCACAAGTCTGTTAAACTTGTGTAACGCGTCAAACTTATTTAGAGACAGTGTATTTCCCTTCTATGGTTGTGGCGTTATTATTATTATTATTATTATTATTATTATAAATGTGAGTGCCAGAATCGAGAACGGAAACAACAAGGATCAGGTTCTAAATTACTGAATAAGGCCATACTATGGCTGAAACTGGTATTAATAATAATCATCATTAGGGCCCGGATATGTAAGCACAATCAAATGGTGAAATAAGCGAACATATAAGCACCAAAAATGAAACAAATAAGCTCAAAAAATAAGCAAATGAATTAAAATATATTGTTTTGTAGAGTTCTTACTCTACGAAAGCTTGTTACAGTACACGCAAAAGGTCATCTTGGATTTTCTTGTGTGATGCGCCTGTGTTTCTTAGTTAAGAATGTTTTAAGCAGTGAAAATGATATCTGTCAACGTCACATGACGATACAGGAGCTTGTGAAACGCACCAAAGTTCTTCTTGAGTGAATTTCTCTTCGATATAGGCCTACTTTACGTTTCTGTACCAGAAAGCGGAATAGATATTTTACACAGAGTTTCGTAACCGGGTATTTTCATTATTACCTTACTGAGTTACCCCATCAAGTTAAGTCTGACTGAGGAGGTAAAGACAAATTTGGAGGGACTTCACGACATTTTTGTACTCTAATTGGTGACTTTACAAACACTTTCTTCACGCTAGAGACAAGAAGATCCACGTCTTTATATTGGCTCCTAACTGTTCCAGCGACACGATGTAAGCCGTGAGTAAGATGTGAACTAACATAGGATAAAGGACTTTTAACCCAGTTCCTGCTTTAACAATATACGGAGCAGCATCACTCAGAAATAACAACACATTGGCATACCGTGCCCCTTCTGGCCACACATAGCCAACGAGTCATTGAAAATTTTTGGAATAGTGGAATGATTTACTCGATCAAGTAATTGTATAATAGTGGACCCGTGCGAGAACTCTCGTATGTGTATAAACCACCCGCCCGGCTTTACTGTTATGCGGGCTTTTATAAATATGTTTATTTGTTTAAACGCAATTTTAAAACAAATTGTCGATATTTATGAATTCAGAGAGCAATTCATCACTGTTGCTGGTTGCACAATGGGTTGTGTGTGCCCCAAGTGTACAGACTACCCGCCCATCACTAGTGCTATGCGGGCTGTACGCGACACAGATGTGCCAGGGGCTATGGTCTTATTTATTGGTTTAAAAGCAATATCTCAATATCTACGAATCTATTACAGCAACCAAACTGAATATTTTCATGTTCATAGGGGCCATGAACACAGTCCAAGTTCACCTATATGACTTGCAATAACCTGGTGATCACAAATCCAACATGGTGGCGACAAGAAATATAAATATTTACATTGACGTTTCTCGAAATTTAACCCTCCGAGTGCAGTGAAACTTGGTACAGTAAATGCTTATACAAATGTTAATCCACTGGCATCTAATTTATTTCAATTGTTTCCATAACCACAAGATGGCAACTATGAGAAATATTAAAATCTCGTTTTCACTTCCTGTGTCCTAATCATGCGATTGAAGTTTGAATACTACACTTAGGCCCTACACAATAATCTGCTTGTAACAGTACATAACTCTAAGACCTACATAACTTATATACAATCCAACATGGCAACCGGGCGAAATATTTAGTCGGTACTCAATATCTACGAATTTACAGCAATCAAACTGAAACCTTGCAAGCTGATAGTGGCAATTATCAAATCATACTTAAACTGCATTAATAATAACGCAACAACTACAGAAGTGCCAGGTCAACTGAGCAATAATATTTGTAAACACGACTGACACGTTCCACTAGTATTACAAACGTTTGTAATCTAAATATTGTATGTCTGTCTGTCTGTCTGTCTGTCTGATAGGTAGTCAACCCGGAGGTTGGTTGGATCCTCAAAAAGCGCCATCATAGGTTATGTGGAAGAAACCCACAAAACCCAAGGCAGCACCTTAATTGGTGTACAAGGTAAGGTGAGGAGTGAGGTAGTTTGCTATCGCATTCCTCACTGAGTCAGAACAACAGCTACAACCCTATGAGTAGAACCTTTCACAGCATCCATAGACACCAGCTACGCCCTGAATACCATTACTCAGCACCGTTGCTTCCCCAGTAGCTCCAATATAATCACAGCCATGAATGAGACTGAGACATCGGTGAAAAGTCATATTTTACTCTAGCCTGAGTCAACAGACAAATGCAAATGTACTGCATCCATCAAGAGGTGGTAAAGGGGCCAGTTGTATGTATCGTACCTAAGTGGAATACAAAAGCATCGTACCTTATCCGAGCCTAAGTGAGCAGGGTCTGATGATGATCGCGTGACGATCGAAACATGTCATCCAATGAATTACACCAACCCCCCCTCCCCCTTGTCTTATAATTACATAAAAGTGTGTTATTTTAGTGGTAAATATTTCACGTGATATATCTTTCAGGTTAGAGCATTTACTGTAAGTAGCCTACTTGATTTCCCGCCCAATTTGCGTCGATCGACTGGAAAGCTTTCTATAATAAATTCTTTCTATCCACAACAGAAACTCGAATATTCTTAATTTCGTTCACAACTTCTTGCGGAGAAATAATATGATGAATGTTCATCATTGCCGTGCTACTTTTTCATAGCGTACGTGAGGTTCATCGACGTCCTTCCGGCTTCGTAACCAAGGGGATTCGATTGCCATTGGATTTTGACTTCGTTTGGTTTGTGACGTCATCCGTGGTTTCCCACTTCTACTCCAGCCAAATGCCAGGATGGATCCTAAATTAAGGCCACGGCCGCCACCTTCCCAATACTCATCTTAAATACATCTACACTCACTAATCCAGTCATCACAATAACACAGGTTACCATACAAATTCCACACTCACCCAAGTACTCGTGGCTACATGACCTCGATGTCACAAAGTCCCTACATGAATCAACATTGATATTCACTCACTTCCTCCGTGTTGTGACGTACAGTGAACACCAAAGATGTTATTCGTCATATCGAGCACCTACTTGTATATGCGGGGAACAGCTGTAGCACATCATTTCCTTGAGATCTTCTTAGCTCCAATATATATAAAACACATTAATAATAAATGTTGCGTCTATCATGCTTTTACAAATCTGTATACAGTATACCCTTAATAGCAGTCACAAGCACAAGGATATATGAGCAGGCTTCTGTATTGGTGTGGAGTAAGTCACACCGAGTTGTAAGAACGTGAACGCATGCGCGGCTAGAGCTCTTCCTTCGCGACTACATAGGCATTAGGGGAGCAGTGAGAATTCCGCCCCCCCCCCCCCCCCGTACTCCCAATGCGAGCCGATAACTCCCGAACCCGTGGTCGAAGATTCACGAATGAGGTGTCGTTGGACTCGATCTGACGGGGGCTTTGCTATGGACCACTCGTTATATTTTTGAAAAATTTATTGATTTGTTGTTGTTGAAAATAGGCAATAGTTTGAAAACCAAACAGGTAGAACGTTGTGCCATGGTTCAAACGAATGGCGTTCATGTCCTTTATTTTTTATAATAAAACTTTTTTATTTTTTGAGATTTTTGAAAACCCACAAATTTTGAAATTCCTATATTTTGGAAACTAGGAAGTTTACAAAAAAAAGTTTGTTTGACGTAAATGAATGGTCCCTACCCCCTCTACTCCCCCCCTCAACCCACAAACATTTTAGTCTCTAGGACAAAAACTTGTAGAAGTGGGGTAGTGTTGCTAAGAATGTTTTTCTTTTAATTCTTGTTTTATGGATTGGCACTATTTTGGAAACTGTGAATTTTAGAAAAAAAATTGTTTGACGTTAATGAAAGGTCCCTAGGCCCTGTAGTCGGACAGCGAGTTTCAAGTGTGTAGGACAAGAAAAAAATGATAGCCAACTTTCTCGCGAACATTGACGATAATTCGCGAACGCATGATGGGATTTTAACGAATGAGGTGTCGTAGGACTCGGCCTGAGGCCCTCTTTGCTCTGAAGGTGTGTTGCTATTTTTTTTTAAATGTTCTTTTTGAAAGTAGCCGATAGTTTAAAAACCGAACATGATACGACGTTGTCCAATAGTTCAAACGAATGGTCTCTATGACCTTTATTTTCATAAAACTTTTTTATTTTTCATGTTTTTTTTAAACAGTCCAATTTTGAAATTCTTATATTTTGGAAACTAGGAAATCTACAAAAGAGTTTGTTTGACATAAATGAATGGTCTTATCCCCCTCTACCATGAAAATAAATGTCAAGTCTCTAGGACAAAAAACTATGCATTTTCAAACTTTTGTACCTGTTTTTTTTAATGTTTAAATAAAGAGAGCCGGTAGCGTGGGGCCTGTGTTACAACGAGGCTATCACTGACCATGGTGAATACAGGAAATGGATATTTCGTGGGGCAGCAGGGCGAGGGGTCTCTTTTTCAGATATTTACTATGACGAATGAATAAAGGCGAATATTTCGAGAATCCCTCATGGTGATCTTTAAACATGTTAGTAAACGGGTGATCAGTAACATGACAAATGATAATAATTGTTGGCAATGGGATCCTATCGATGAAACAAAAAATATTATTATTTAAAATAATTTTAAATGAAAAATTGGTTGTCAAGACAAATGGTACCACTGGGCGTGTGTTTGAATAAGCCTGTTGCCGACCATGGTGGCCGTGCCCGGAAGAAATGAATCGCTATTTTGGCGGGACGGCTGGGGCGGCTTATGACGCTTGGTTTTCAAATATTTCCTATGACAAATGGAGGCTAATATTGCAAAACGTGTAAAGCGTCCTAAGAGTTTTACCCTGAAGGGGATCTTTAAAATGCTAGTAAACGGTAATAAGCGAGACCGCTGTCTGGCGCAGCAAATGGTTGTAGAATAAGAAAACCTATAACATTCGGTCGACCAAGTCATCTGTCAAAACGGTAATGTCATTGCCTTGAGATGTTATAAACTCAATATTGAACTGGGTGAAGTGATGTGTTGTAGGGTGAAAGTATTTGGTTAACATGGTCATGTATTGAGGATGGCCGCTTGCTATTGATTATTATTATTACAGTAAAATGTTTAAGATACACACGTTTTGATTGCTAACACACATAGTCCTGTTTTCGGTAAGTACCTATGAATGATTATTTTAATAATGTAATGCTAATGAACCTTAAATTTGTAGTTATTGATAAGGTAATTAATGATTTTTTTAAATTTATTTGTTTGCAGATAACCGGTATACCTTACATGTCTGAGAGAGAAGAAACCATTGCACTTTTGAGCCTACTAGAAAGAAACTGCAAGAAGCCAGTACAAGTCAAGGTGAGATTTTTTAAAACTAACTTGTTTCATTTTTTGTTTGATATTTTTTAAATTTATTTTATGAAATGCATGTATAAGCTGAATTTAGGTATTTATAACGGTTTATTTTATTTATTTTTAGAAACTTGGAAAGAAAAGCTTTAAAGCCGTAGCAGTCGCTGAAAACCCGAGACGCACTAGAGCGATACCATTGCCAAAGAGTGAACTATTTAAAACTCAGGTAGGCCTAACATAAAATACTATTCCATTTTACCACTACTGAAAACCCATAGACAAAACATGCATTACCTGTACATGACTGGGACAATGATTACTTTCTTGATTAATGGCTATGTATTGACAAACGGTACAAGACCATATTGTTTGTTCACTGGGAAAAGTACAAGGCCATGTTGTATTTTCTAAAAACAAAAATTTAAATTTAATTTATGGGCGGTTCCCTATGGACTCAACGAATATCCACAGGTTTGAACATCTTAATCTGAATAAAATGACATGACAATCATTTTTGTTTATATATTGGTTAAAGGGGAATGTAAATGACTGCAGCTTTATAAAAAAAATAAGTACATGGGTTACTGTTAGTGCCGACATACAGTTTATTATTAAATATGTTTTGATGGTGTTCTTTCTTTTAATGTCAATTAACGTTAAAGTTTTATTTACAAGTATTGATTGATTGATTGATTGATTGAGTAGGGATTACTTTTTTTTAGGTGTGGTCATGCGCCATTAACGTAGTGAACAGACAGTGAACAGGCATACATTGTACTTTAAAATACTCTATGCTGTTATGCAACGTTAATAACTTGCAATATTTTTTTTTTATTATAAGACATGGCTTTAGTGCCAAATACAACCAGTGAGCAAGTCGGTTTACCACGTGGATTAAATTTAAAATCAGAAAACGATCGTTGGTTAAAATTTGAATCCTGGCCTGTAGGCTTTTTGTCGGCACATAATCTTGCTGGAGCTGGTTTCTATAACTTGAACCAAGAAGATGTTGTGCCCTGTGTGTTTTGTCGTATTGAAATTTCACACTGCAAAGAAGGGGATGACCCCTTTAGAAACCATTTGCGTTGGTCTCCTTGTTGTCCTTACATGCTTGGAAAACAAGTTGGTAACATACCAGTGTATCCATTTTACCGAACCACAAGGCCAGTGGCCACTACTTACGTTGCTGAATCACAAATAAATAATAATAATGAAGTATTACCAGCCAACGGTAGTGTCGATATATGTGGTCCATATGCCATAAACAGTGTTGAATTGGCATGTGCTTTTGAAAAATTGGGACTTTTCAAGACTAAAGCACTAGCACACCCAGAGTACAGCTCTGTTGAAAAACGTTTAGAATCTTATAAGAATGTTTGGCCATTAATATTAAAACACCTTACAAAACAGCTAAGTGAAGCTGGATTTTTTTAATACTGGTGAAGGGGATAAAACAATATGTTTTCATTGTGGATTTGCTTTAATGGATTGGCAAATGACTGATGACCCTTTTGTGGAACACGCTCGTTGGTTACCTAACTGTAAATACATGGTGTTGCTTAAAGTTCAGGAATTTGTGAACACTATTCGTAAAGAAAACGTAATTGCAGCACAAGACATAAAAGTGCCTTTAGAGCTACAACACTCGGAGCAAATACATGAGGCTGAAAAAAAAAAGACTTGTCTCACGAACATATACATAAGTGTGACCAACAATTATGTAAAATTTGTTATCAAGATGAACTAGGTGTTGTATTTTTGCCTTGTGGACACATAATAGAATGTGTCAAGTGTGCATTAGCACTTAACACTTGTGCTATAAGCAGAAAAAGTAGTATCTGCTACAGTTAGGGCATTTCTTGCATAAATAGTATAATTTATGTGCAATGCATAGTGCAAAATACCTAATTGCACAATATTATTACAAGCTGTTTTAGAGTGTAATAGATATGCTTTTCTTTTGTTTCTAGACTACTACAATGAATGTTTTGAATGCTGTGGGACAAGCATGTCGTTTAGAGACAATGAAGCTCAGCGAATTGCGAACGCATATTCCATTCCGCATTATCAAGATTCAGAAATTAAAAACAGCATATGGTGATCGTGTACTTTGTCTATGTGAAAACTTTGAGACATTTCTGCCTACACGGTTTAATGATATGGCGGAGAGTGTTTTTGATGATGTGAATAATGCTGTACAACATGTACACTTAATTTATGAAGGTTTTAAAAACAATAGGTGCATGGTTCGTTTTAAGTAAATAAAAAATTAAATAATGTGAAATAATAATGGAAAACATAAGTGTTGACAATAGACTGAAAGAAAAATATGTGTATAGAATAATAATATTTTAGTTTTTAATATTGCCTTTAAAATACTATGATGAAACAAAACAAATATGTATATAATGCTTGTAAATAAATGGAAATAACGGTACATTGCTGTTTCATTTTGTACAAAGTTAGAATATTTAACATTGCTGAGTATACATGATTATGACAATAAATGCACACTTAATACAAGTCTTTGCCTTTACGATAGTGTGCTATGGTTTTAAAAACAAAACTTGTTGTAGATCTTTTTTCCACGGTGAACAACAGGCATGAAAACGTCATTGTCTTGTTTTGATCATTATCATTAATCATAAGCAGCATGATCTATATCACTATTATTATAATCACCATTATCATCCTCAACAGTATTCTCAACATCACTAAAACAAGTCAAATCTTGCTGTTCCTCTTCCTGTTCCTCTTCCTCTACAGTGTTCTGGTGTAGAGTCTGCGTGGCGTTTGATAATGTTAAGTTTTTTTGAACGTTGAACTATCTTGAGCAGCAATAATGTTTTCTTGCACTCGCTTTTTAGCATTCTTAAGATTTTCTGTGAACAGCAAGAAAGGTTCGTTTCCAGCACTACATTGATGATCACTGACACTTAAAACCACACTATTTTTACTTTTTAGGTCACCGCGACATTTTTTTGAACGTTGTTTTGAACAACGCCAAATAACAGTTCCATTTTTATTGGTTCGTTTCACAATACATAAATATCCATTATAGTATGCATAAGGCTTACCATACCAAGTCACTGATACTTCCATATCAACTGTCAACCATAGACTAAGCTCTAGTAAAGACAGCTTGGCAATAAGAACAATAGTTTAATGTGGGAGCATATATAAGTGCAAATGTGGAGGGATAAGTGGGAGCTAATGTGTAAGCAAAAAGTGGGAACAAAATGTGGTAGCAAAAAGTGAGAGCAAAAAAAGTGGGAGCAAAAAGTGGGAACAAAAAGCGGGAGCAAAAAAGTGGGGGCAAATATGAAAGCAAAACGTGGGAGCAAATATTAGAGCACAAATAATAAACTTAGTTATAACCTAACCTAACCTAACTTAACTTAACGGTGTACAGGTTGTACAGCATTATTCACTTCATCAAAACACTCTGCGACATATCATTAAACCGTGTAGGCAGAAATATCTCAAAGTTTTCACATACACAAAGTACACGATCACCATATGCTGTTTTCAATTTCCGAATCTTGATAATGCGGAATGGAATATGCGTTCGCAATTCGCTGAGCTTCTTTGTCTCTAAGCCACATGCTGGTCCCACAGCATTCAAAACATTCATTGTAGTAGTCTATTAACAAAGGAAAAGCATATATATTACATTCTAAAACAGATTGTAATAATATTGTGCAATTAGGTATTTTGCACTATGTATTGCTAATAAATTATACTATTTATGCAAGAAATGCCCTAACTGTAGCAGATACTACTTTTATGCATATATCATAAGTGTTAAGTGATAAAGCACACTTGACACATGCTATCATGTGTCCACAAGGCAAAAATACAACACCTAGTTCATCTTGATAACAAATTTTACATAATTGTTGGTCACACTTTTGTATCTGTTCGTGAGACAAGTCTTATTTTCAGCCTCATGTATTTGTTCCGCGTGTTCTAGCTCTAAAGGCACTTTTATTTCTTGTGCTGCAATTACGTTTTCTTTACGAATAGTGTTCACAAATTCCTGACCTTTAAGCAACACCATGTATCTACAGTTAGGTAACCAACGAGCGTGTTCCACAAAAGGGTCATTAGTCATTTGCCAATCCCTTAAAGCAAATCCACAATGAAAACATATTGCTTTATCCCCTTCACCAGTATACAAAATCCAGCTTCACTTAGCTGTTTTGTAAGGTGTTTTAATATTAATGGCCAAACATTTTTATAAGATTCTAAACGTTTTTCAACAGAGCTGTACTCTGGGTGTGCTAGTGCTTTAGTCTTGCAAAGTCCCAATTTTTCAAAAGCACATGCCAATTCAACACTGTCTATGGCATATGGACCACATATATCGACACTACCGTTGGCTGGTGATACATCATTAGTATTATTATTTATTTGTGATTCAGCAACGTAAGTAGTGGCCGATGGCCTTGTGGTTCGGTAAAATGGATACACTGGTATGTTACCCACTTGTTTTCCAAACATATAAGGACAACAAGGAGACCATCGCAAATGGTCTCTAAAGGGATCATCCCCTTCTTACCAGTGTGAAAGTTCAATACGACAAAACACACAGCGCACAACATCTTCTCTGTTCAAGTAATAGAAACCATCTCCAGCAAGATTATGTGCCGACAAAAAGCCTACAGGCCAGGATTCAAATGTTAACCAACGATCATTTTCTGATTTTAAATTTAATCCACGTGGTAAACCGACTTGCTCACTTGTGGTATTTGGTACTAAATCCATGTGTTATAATAAAACTTTTTATTGCAAGTTATTAACCGTGCATATCAGCATAGAGTATTTTAAAGCTCAATGTATGCTTGTTCACTGTCTGTTCACCACGTTAATGGTGCATGACCACACCTAAAACAAACAAAATAATCCATCACTCAATCAATCAATCAATACTTGTAAATAAAACATTAACGTTAATTGACATTAAATGAAAAAACACCATCAAAAATATTTAATAATAAAGTGTATGTTGGCACTAACAGTAACCTATGTACTTTTTTTTATAAAGCTGCAGTCATCTACATCCCCCTTTAACCAATATATAAACAAAAATGAATGTCATGTCATTTTGTTCAGATTATCATGTTCAAAACTGTGGATATTCGTTGAGTCCATAGGGAACCGCCCATAAAATAAATTTAAATTTTTGTTTTTAGAAAATACAACATGGCCTTGTACTTTTCCCAGTGAACAACCAATATGGTCTTGTACCGTTTGCCAATACATAGCCATTAATCAAGAAAGCAATCATTGTCCCAGTCATGTAGAGGTAATGAATTTTTTGTCTATGGGTTTTCAGTAGTGGTAAAATGGAATAGCATTTTATGTTAGGCCTACCTGAGTTTTAAATAGTTCACTCTTTGGCAATGGTTTCGCTCTAGTGCGTCTCGAGTTTTCAGCGACTGCTACGGCGGTAAGGCTTTTCTTTCCAAGTTTCTAAAAATAAATAAAATAAACCGCTATAAATAACTAAATTCAGGTTAATACATGTATTTCATAAAATAAAATAAAAATATCAAACAAAAAATGAAACAAGTTAGTTTTAAAAAAATCTCACCTTGACTTGTACTAGCTTCTTGCTGTTTCCTTCTAGTGGGTTCAAAAGTGCAATGGATTCTTCTCTCTCAGACATGTAAGGTATACCGGTTATCGGCAAACAAATAAATTTAAAAAAATCATTAATTACCTTATCACAAAACGGAGGCAGACAGGTTTTTCTCCGGGTACTTCGGTTTTCCCTGTCAAAAATTTCATTCCAGCAACACTCTCCACTATCATTTCATTTCATCTGTCATTCATTTAATCATTGCCCCAGAGGAGTGCGTCAGGCCTCGGCAGCCGGCACAGTTCATATCCTCGCCGCTAGATGGGGGCTTCATTCATTCCATTCCTGACCCGGTCGGAGACTGGAAGCAGGCTGTGGATTTTCATTTTTCATTAATTACCTTATCAATAAGTACGAACTTAAGGTTCATTAGCATTACATTATTAAAATAATCATTCATAGGTACTTACCGAAAACAAAAGGATTTTTATTTCACAGCTCTACTGTATAAGTCCGTTTGCTAAACCAGTAAGTGCATGACTAACACAATCGTTATCAGTTAGCCTAGCAACAGAGACATTCTGCATTTTCTCAGCATTTTTACCTTGAACGGTTGTCTGTCTCGCACCTGTTCTCACGCCTCCCCACATACCTCAAGCGCGATAAAATTTGCGTACCTTATACTAGTTTCATGATTTTAATAAAGGACCAAAATGGCTGCCCTCTTATACATCGCTAGTGCGACTGTCTAGGAACCAACATGGCGGTCTCTGCTTAAACGTCACACCTGCTAGCCGCCACCAAGCAAGTAACCTAACACTGCACCTCCTGCCTGCATGCACATTCCTGCCTTATCAGCAGCAGCAACAGCTCTGACAAAGCCTCTGGCTAGGTACAGTATTCAGTCTCCAGCGTGCAGGACTATGTCTGTTAGCAATCAAAACGTGTGTGTCTTAAACATTTTACTGTAATAATAATAATCATTTGCAAGCGACCATCCTCAATACATGACCATGTTAACCAAATACTTACACCCTACAACACATCACTTCACCCAGTTCATAATGGAGTTTATAACATCTCAAGGCAATGACATTACCGTTTTGACACATGACTTGGTCGACCGAATGTTATAGGTTTTCATATTCTACAACCATTTGCTGCACCAGACAGCGGTCTCGCTTATTACCGTTTACTAGCATGTTAAAGATCCCCTTCAGGGTAAAAAATCTTAGCACGCTTTACACGTTTTGCAATATTAGCCTCCATTTGTCATAGGAAATATTTGAAAACCAAGCGTCATAAGCCGCCCCAGCCGTCCCACCAAAATAGCGATTCATTTCTTCCGGGCATGGCCACCATGGTCGGCAACAGGCTTGTTTAAACACACGCCCAGCGGTAACATTTGTCTTGACAACCAATTTTTCATTTAAATTATTTTAAATAATAATATTTTTTTGTTTCATCGATAGGGCCCCTTTGTTTACAATTATTATCATTTGTCATGTTACTGATCACCCGTTTACTAACATGTTTAAAGATCACCATGAGGGATTTTCGTAATATTCGCCTTTATTCATTCGTCATAGTAAATATCTGAAAAAGCGACCCCTCGCCCTGCTGCCCCTCGAAATAGCCATTTCCTGTATTCACCATGGTCAGTGATAGCCTCGTTGTAACACACGCCCAGCGCTACCGGCTCTCTTTATTTAAACATTAAAAAAATAGGTAAAAAAGTTTGAAAATGCATAGTTTTTTGTCCTAGAGACTTGACATTTATTTTCATGATAGAGGGGGTTACGACCATTCATTTATGTCAAACAAACTCTTTTGTAGAATTCCTAGTTTCCAAAATATAAGAATTTCAAAATTGGACTGCTTTAAAAAAAACATGAAAAATTAAAAAAGATATAAAAAATAAAGGTCATTGAGACCATTCGTTTGAACCATTGGACAACGTCCTATCATGTTTGGTTATAAACTATCGGCTACTTTCAAAATGAAAATTTTTGAATTTTGTTTTGAAAAATAGTAACACACTTTCAGAGCAAAGAGGGCCTCAGACCGAGTCCTACGACACCTCATTCGTTAAAATCCGATCATGCGTTCGCGAATTATCGTCAATGTTCGCGAGAAAGTAGGCTATCAATTTTTCTTGTCCTACACACTTGAAACTTGCTGTCCTCCTACAGGGCCTAGGGACCTTTCATTAACGTCAAACAAACTTTTTTCTAAAATTCACAGTTCCCAAAATAGCGTCAATCCAAAAAACAAGAATTAAAAAAAAATACCAACACACATTCTTAGCAAAGAGGACGTCACCCCAACGCCAACAATACCTCGTTCGTTAAAATCCGACCATTCGTTCGGGAGATATCGCCAAAGTTTTTATGAAAGTAGGGGAGGGAGCAGAACATACACTACCCCACTACTACAAGTTTTTGTCTTAGAGACTAAAATTTGTGTAGGTTTGGGGCGGGGGGTAGAGGGGGTAGGGACCATTCATTTACGTCAAACGAACTTTTTTTTTAAACTCCCTAGTTTCCAAAATATAGGATTTCAAAATTTGAGTGTTTTCAAAAATCTCCAAAAATTAAAAAGTTTTATTATAAAAAATAAAGGACATAAACACCATTCGTTTGAACCATGGCACAACGTTCTACCTGTTTGGTTTTCAAACTATCGTCTATTTTCAACAAAAAAAATCAATACATTTTTCAAAAATATAACGAGTGGTCCATAGCAAAGCCTCCGTCAGCTCGAGTCCAACGACACCTCATTCGTGAATCTTCGACCACGGGTTCGGGAGTTATCGGCTCGCATTGGGAGTAGCGGCGGGGGGGGGGGGGCGAACTCTCACTGCTCCCCTACTATAGGCACTAACCGATCGCTCGAGCACTGGGAGAATATACAGCGTAGTTGAGATAATGTACATTATACATGGAATTATAGATGGAGTATCATGCTGTGAACGTTTCCAAATCCAGTAACAGTTTAAAATGTTTTCTCCTTCAGAGAGCATCCGTACTCACTAAGGGGTTCGAACCTTCCTGTAAGTAATGTGCAAATTCATTTTAATATTAGAGGGCGAAGAGCATGGAATTGTTTAGGAGGGTGTGATCATTCAGATAATTCAGAATGACATCCAATAACTACAGAGAGTGATAAAGGGGATCAGGACGAGTCAAATGAGAATAGCAACCAATCCTCTATCTCGCAATTTCCATCACGAGGCGAATGAGGCATGGAATGTCATGTAGTTTTAAGCGTGGTCTGTGGCTTTGCAATGCCCGAAATGCTCCTCACGACATCCTACACCACAGTCATGTTGGTAACAGTGAATATTGGCCGAACTTATCACTCGCCTGCATGCGGCTGGGAGAGCAACCCAGGTTATTGTGGGACGCTTGAGGAGATGCCTTATGATGGGTGGGGGACATTTTGAGCAAATGTTGATATACTGTTTATCAGAGTTGAGCAACATTAAAATCATTACTACGCCTCTTCCGTGGATTTCATAAGTTTTGGCAATGTTCTCCATTTCACCTGATATATTCTTTCCCATATCCACGTCATAATGGCTCAGGGAATCTTGCTTTCCATTAATCTGTATTATGTCCTCTATGCTCTAGTGTTATTGTTATACGCCATTTTCTCACACATCCTGTTTAAAGCTTTCTATTGCTTCTATAAGGTTTGGATTTAACCTTTTCTCTCCAATTGAAAGATTTTATGGTCCGTATTTTCGTGAATTCATGATCATGTGCTTGCAGAAAGCCACCTGTTTGTCGTGTCCATTGTACCTCTTTCGGACACTGCCTTCTATCTGGCATTCAACATGTTGATCGGAAATTTAAATCCTTATTTGTCAGATCATTCTAGTGTAAATGTTTGTATTGTCAAATCATTCAAGGCACCATTTTGTGTTTCCTTTTATAGCGTATAGAGTTGCCTCTAGCCGCATGCCTTCCACTGCTGTGTTTCGTTTTTCTCAGACGTTCATGCAGTGGTTTTTTTAATGGATACTTTTTTATTCATTGCTGTGTTTACAAAAACAGCTACAAACACTGGTCACTGAATATAATTCCCTCCTCAAGGTAATGTTCAAAGGTCATTATAGTATTTGAGAAAACACACAAGACACAAGAACAAAACACCAAGCATCATAAGACTGTAGCACAATGATGACCACACGTATGTTGTTAGAATTTATATAAAATGTTGCCAAAAGCACTGTTGAGACACTTGCGCTGAACGAGTTTCCATCGTTCTTTCCGAGGTGATCCAGAAAACCAGGCAGGGTATTCACCAGGGGTGTTTGGTAACCAGTAAGGCTGTGGTGGATTGCTGCAGCTGCTAGCCATAAAATGGCATTCTTTTTCGGCTCACCAAGTACATCCCGTATTTCGAAGTTCAAGATCTCCTCGTCCCTGTTGCGTGTTAGCCCGGTTATGCTGTGAATAGCATTCATCGTCCATCGCCACACGCCGTTCGCACTCCCACATGTAGTGATGCGGTAGATGAGGGTGTCAGTCCTGTTGCTCACAGGACAGCCATAATCAGCCACTTGTTCGTGTCGCTTCATTTTTTCACCAGTGGGAATGATTTCAGTAAGGCAGGCATATACAGACAGTCGCCATTCTAAGGGAAGCCATTTGTTGCGAACATTGCCCCAGATATGCTTCCAGTCCTTGTTGGGGTATTTTAAATGCACCAGGAGTGTGAAATTACGGAGTTGCAATAAAAAAGCTTAAATGTGTTTAGCTTCATTAAAGGAACCATCGGAGATGTGGGCAGTGGAAGTTTCAGCAAAAGGGCCAGGGCTTTCTTGAACAAAGTTTGGAACGGATGGGGTTGTCGTAAAGGAGTAGTTTCAATGACTTGACTTTCTGAGCAGCACAAACGAAGAGATCACCTGTAAACTGTCTCGCCTTGATAATATGTTTCAAGAAGAGTGAAGAGCATTTCAGTTCAACTGCAGAAAGTCGCAGCCAACCACACTGTTCTGGTAACTGCAGTTGTTCCCGTCGAATTCTATAGGGATAGCATTTCCAAAGATAGAATCCAATCGCCATTTCAATGCGCTGGCTGATTATATGTGGAGGGGGAAGGACTTGCGCCACATACCACAGTTTCGACAGAGCAAACGTATTAATGTGCCAGGTTTTTTGCAGAACATTGAGCCGTCTTGAAAGTTTCTCTTTCAGTTGGAACCTCAGAACATTTAATCGGGCAGCCCAGTTGGTCTGTATGGTCTCCGCAATATCTCGACTGAAAGTTATACCCAATATTTTGCATGCGATGACTGTAGGAATGCCGGTAGTATTGGAGTAGTGCCTGTTGTCACCTGGGCCTAAGAGCAATAAGGATGACTTTCTATAGTTTACTTGTGCTCCACTGGCCTGACAAAATGACTCAAGGGTCTGTTTGGCGAGTAGCGCGTCGCCTTCATTTGTAAATAACATGGTTACAACATCGGCATAGGCTCGCACTGTGAAACGCTCTCCGTTGATTGTGAGGCCAGTGAGTACGTTGTTGATCATCCTGACCATGGGTTCCAGCGCCAAAACGAATAGAGCCATTGATAGGGGGCATCCTTGTCTAACAGACTTCTTGACTGGAATTTTCGATGACAGAAACCCGTTGACCATTACACTAGAAGAAGCCGTTTGGTAAAGTCGTTGGAAAGTTGCTATGATTGTGTTGGGAAAATTAAAGCTTTCTAATACCTTCCATAAATACTTGTGGGCTATTCTGTCGAAGGCCTCATTAAGGTCAATGCTTGCAAGTGCAGCTGCGGGTTTATCAGCGACAGAGTAGTGTATGATAATATCACGAATTGCTAGAAGGTTGTGCACGATATTTCTTCCAGGAATGGTACAAGTTTGCTGAGTGTCAATTAAAGCGGGAAGAATGCGTCTGATTCTGTTTGCTAACACCCTGGCCAGAAGTTTATAATCGGTATTTAAGATAGTAATGGATCTGTAGCTAGTGATATAGACACATTTCGATTGTTTCGGAATCAGAGGAATAACCCCTTCTGTGAAGGTATTCGGAATGTCACCGGTCAATGCTTGATTAAGCACGAATGTGAGTGTTAATACAATTTAACATAATTTGTTTGTTTGGTATTGATTGACGGAAATATATTGTACTATATTGGTTTATAAGCACACTTGTCAGGCCATCTCCGACCGTGGTCCAAAAGTGTCGGTACCACTTGTACGGGATGCCATCAACGCCGGGTGTCTTATTAGATTCGGTCTGGTCTAGAACATGTTTCACCTCTTCCTTGGTGATAGACGTCTCAAGAAAATGGAGGTGTTTGTCAACAGATTGCAAGACGCTATTTACTTGCAAATCATTAACGCTGTCTTCTCCCAACATGTCACGAAAGTAGCGCTCACTTTCGACGATTATGTGTTCGTTAGTTCTGATGACCATACCTTGTTCATTAATCCATTCATGTACAAATTGTCGGTTTGCTGATCTTCGCATTTTGGCTAAACGAAAGAGCGACATTCGTTCATCTGCTAAGATGGAGGTTCCTTTAAAGTGAGGGAGCAAGTCCTGGAGACTCTGCTCCTTAATCCCTTCAATAGTCTTCTTGATGGAACTGAGGGATGTGGAAACATTTTCTCCTAGCCGTTCCTTCCGATGCAGGTCATACATGACTGTGGTATAAAAGTCGAGTTTCCTGTTTAGGTGGTGGTGCCGTTCACAGGTGATAGTTTTGGCTGTAGATCGAATGGTAGGCTTTAACTTCTTCATCCACCAGTCGAGAATATTATGATATCGATCTTTTGTCGTAGTACATTGTTGATAAACGGTGGCAAAGCGTCGGTCATTGTCGTAGGTTTGAAAAGCATTGTTGTTCATTTTCCATGAACACCGACCGATGAAGCATCTGTCTTCCCGTTGCGCTTTAAGAGTAAATTTGACACTGTGGTGGTCACTGCAGGCTACAGGAACTACTTTACAGCTATCAAGAAGATGTGCTTGAGGCTGGGAGATATAAGCGCGATCTATTCTAGATCTGGAATCCCCATGACAGAAGGTAAATTTCACGTACGAACTATGCAATCGTTGCCAGGCATCCACCAGCTGCATGCTATGGGTAAGTGTCCGCAGCCCTGGACGGAAGTTGAATGCGCCTGTTTGGTCACGAGGATGCAGTGTGCAATTGAAATCACCGGCTAAAATCACCGGACCTGACGTCGCAACATGTGTCAAGATGTCATGGCTGAACAGTGCGTTCCGGTCATGCTTGTAGGTCGTCCCAGATTGGCCATATACATTGATCAGTCGGATGTTATTATAGGAAGCAGACAAAATTCTACCTGGTGGGTCCATGATGACATGGGTAATTTTGAAACCTTTTCTATACACCATGGCGGTGCCCCGGACGTTGTCCCCCACATTTACAACATGGTCATAATTGTACAAGCAGCCAAAATTATTTTCATTGATCTCCTGCAGAAAAAATATATCAATATTATACTCTTTCAAGAACCTACCCAGCAGGGCCGGTGTGGTGACATTCTTCACGCCATTGACATTGGGAGTAGTAAATGTCGTGAGAATACTGTCCATGCTCTGAAAAAACGAGCACGAAATGTAGAAACAAAGGAGAGAAATACATGTTCTGTATGCGATAGTGGCCCGTAAGACTGACGTTATTGATGAAAAACAAAGGAACAGCAGCAAATATTTAGGTCAGCGTTTAGAATTGCCCAGGGATTTGTCAGTACTCTTCAGTCTCGGAGGTAATCGTGGGTCTCGATGACTAAGCGTGGCGGGTTTCACATGAGTGATTTTCTTGTGCGATGTAGCAGCTGATAGGGGTGTGGACGTAGTCTTCCCGGTGTCCGGAGCCGTCACGTGGTGGTGAGCAGTACTAGCTGTTCCACTCCCTGCAACCTCAATTACCATATCATCATCTGTGGCAAGGCTGGTTGCAGTGTCAGTTAGATTGGTCAGTGGGGCCGTCGGGGACGGATCCGGAACATGTGGTGAGGGGTTACCCTGCAGAGAATCAGAGCTCGTAGGCGCAATTACTTCAGCTGTTGTGTACACGCCGGAAATCCCGTCATGGGTTCCTAGTGGTAGTGGGACTGTTAAATCGGTACCCTCACTGTCCGGTTTCCGACGTTTGTGCGTGCTTTCATCAAGTGTGGGGAAGACCGAGTGATCAACAGCGTGTTTAGGAGCTGGAGCTGATGGCGGGACAACGTGTTCCGGGGCCCATGCTTGGGTTGGGTGACTCGAGGTTGATGGTCGACACTAACCGGCAAGGTGGTATTTTCTGGTTCAATAGTGTCAGGTCCCACCGTACGCTGGTCGAAAGCGCGAGCTCGTCTCAGGGGACATTGGGGTCGTAAATGGTTTGTTGAATTACACGCAAGGCAAGTTCGCATTTGACCATCATAAACACTCTGTGCACGATAGACTTCAATGGAAATGAACGAGGGGATGGCTTCCTTCAAGTCCATGCGCACTGCGCGTATGCCATTCTGCACCCGAAATGGGTATTGTGCAGACCACTCTTCATTTCTATGCTCATTGACTTTACCATATTTGCGAAGAGTACTTATTATTGAACTGATGGGTACCTCCGGGGGAACATTGAGAATACGAACTGTTTTGATGACATTGTCAGCAGCAGTAATTTGCACAGTCCCTATTCGACCTTCTGTCAAAGTAATTTTCTGTTGGCCCGCATGTGTACTTAACAACCTTTCAAACAGTACTTGGGAAATTACCTTTAAATATACGGCGTTGTCCAAATTGTCGAGTTGTATCATCTCGATCTGGTCAGCAGTCACTTTCAAACAAGTGGAGATCCAATTGTGCACCTCCCATGCGCAGGGCTTGTTGTCGCGTTCAAAAACACATTTTAAAGTTAGCTTGCGCACAAATTTTGTAACCATGGTGATTGTCTTTTACTAGTACAAGACGAGATTTATGCGAATATGAACCGCTCACAGAACACGGTATTCAGTGGTTCGAGAGCAGATATACGCACAGAAATAGCGAAGCACGGTACCGGTACCTCCCGTGAGTCAGACGCGACCACGCTCGACGAAGGCTGTCGAGCAACTAGTGGTAAGACCCCTTGTCAACAGACTTTCTCTTACTATTTAATGTTACTTCTATTTTAGGCCACGTCATAATTATAGAGACTTCTATAATTTTGACTTAGTCTAAACCGAGAGTAAATTAAATAGTCATAGCAATAGCTAGGGAGGCCTGCGTATGAGAAAGAAGAAAGCTTGTAGGTTTATGTGACCGTTAATCTTGTGATCATGAGCCACGAGACCTCCATGTTTACGTGAAATCTCAATCACAGGATGTGATGTTTCAATTCGAAAATCTTACAAGCATTGACCCGGCCCGTCCTGGTGAGAGCAAGCAGCTCGACTACTGAACCATCACGCCTTCTGCGTATGAAGACTGTCTCTTGCTCAGATGTGAACAAAACAAGATGATAAAGCAGTTTCCTTTAATTTAGCTGATTACGTTCCTTGTACCATTACGTCGTTCGTGAATAACGTGAGCCGTGTATTATTAAAAACGAGTTGGCATGCATTGATTCCTGAAGGTATGAGCTCAAACAGTCATACTTTTTTCTTGTTTCAGTAATCGCACGAAGCACGGTAACATCTGATAAGGCACTTCAGATCAACAACTGGTGGTACCTGAAATAGAACCCACAGCCCTAAGGTAAGAAAAAAAAATTCTTTCTTCGACACATATTTTTAGCCTACTTTTCATATGTTGCAAAAATGAGGAAAAAGTAGACTTATGAGATCGGGAAAATGTGTGTCTGTCTGTCTGTCTGTCTGTCTGTCCTTCTGTCTGTCTGTCTCTCTGGCTGTGTGTGTCCCCCCCCCCTATCAACTCCTAAACGGCTGGAGCAATCGAAACAAAATTTGGTAGGAGTAAAGATCTATACCTGAATATCTCACGGCCATATTTGAAAACGATGTCAGTGCTACCAACTGCTGAAAAATCGCAATTGAAATTTGAGCTCCATGTTGGATATCTTGGAAGGTATGAATGGGAGCTATTTCAAAATTGGCACACGTATAGATAATAATATTGCAGTTTAATTTCCAGGAGGCCATACATGGCAGTGTTGCCAAAATGATTATAAGCTTTCTGATAGGTCCAATTTTTAAATGCATATAACTTCTACACTATCAATTGGAATTCAACTAAATTTCGTATGTGCTATGTGTACATACACAGATATGAATGAGCATATTCTTAAGATCCACCGGGGCTGCCAACTGTTAATAAATGCACTCCCTATTGTTTTTATCCAAATATCAATATATCAGAAAGTATGCAAGCAGGCAGCTTTAAAATATGCACACGCATAGTACCTGACATTTTATATTAATTTGGAGTAACTTATATACGTCAGTGCTACCAACATGATTCTAAGCCTGCTGAGAGGCCCAACTTTAAATACAGGGAACTTCTATACTATCATTTGGATTTCAACCAAATTTCGTGTGTGTTATGTGTAGGCTACCATAACAGATATGACTATGCGTATATTTAGGAGCAACCAGGGCTGCCAACTGTTAATAAATACTGTCTCTATTTTTGTTACCCTAATATCAATATATCAGAAAGTATGCAAGCCAATAGCTCTAAACTTTGCGCACGTATAGTACCTGGCATTCTAGATTAATTTGGAGTAACTAATATAGGCCTACGGCAGTGCTGCCAACATGATTCTAAGCCTGCTGATAGGTCCAATTTTAAAATGCATGTAACTTCTCTACTAACTAATGGATTTCATTCTAAATTGACACAACAATAGATCATATTATTTCAGATTATTTCTGACCAATACATGTATATCATTGATGCCAACATGATTTTACGAGCGCTGTTAGATGCAATGTTTAACTGCATGGAACTTCAACCAAATTTTGTATTCTGTACCTTAAGAGATGGAACTAAGAATATACTCACAAGTCAGTCACGAGGGCTGCCAACTGTAGTTCTCTATTAGGCTACATTATGCCAGGTATACAGTATTTCGAACTAATTAGAAATTTCAATATTACCAACTTAATTTCGTCATTATTCTAGATAGATCCATTTAGATTAATCATTGGGATGGATCTTACATATTAAGAAAAGTAGGCTCTTTAGTTCGTCACGGAACTTCTTGTTTCTTTATGAACCTTTCTTTGGGTGTAATTCTAAAATTAATTTGATAGGTGTGTATAACCCCTTCTGTTCGTTTCTGTGTACCCAATTTATGTTGTTGTTAATTCATTCTAGGGGCTTAAGCATCTTGGTCATCAGTCCCGCGTAGTTGGGTGTGTTGAATTTGTCTGACAACAAGTATTTGTGTGATGACTGTAGTAGTGTGTGTAACCATTAGGGACAGGGATGGGGGAGCTTGAGGTAATATAGTCTACTATCCCGGCATTTGCCTGGAGGGAGTGTGGAAAAAGTTGGGAAAATTATACTCAGGATAGCCGCTATCGGAGCTGGGATTTGAGCCTGCAATCTCCAGACTTGCTGAAGCTGCCCCCGCGGCTGTGGTGCACAATTTTACGTGCTCTAATTAAAGTGACGTGGCATTCGTGAACTTGTAAATAATGTCACTTCATTTAACTCACAATTAGCATACGAGTTTCTCTGTATATATACAGGAATTGCTCTTCCGTCTGTCGACACGTTAATGCGCCTACTAAGATTGGGCGGGGAAGAAAACTAATCAACTCAATCCTAGTAACCTAAGAAAATTCATAGCTTAATTTTACACTTTTCAAATGCGGTGTATAATATTGTATTATAATAATAATACAGTTATTGGTTTTACGTCCCTTTTAACTACTGCGACTACTTGCGTGGCTCAGCTGTACCGCTTTCGCCTGCTGTACCCAAGGTTGCAGGATCGAATCCTGGCGCAGCCAGTTGGCGTTTGAGGGTGCGCAAATGCGAGAGAGTCGTGTCACTAGGTTTAGTTGTAGTAGTAGTAGTAGTAGTTTGAGTCTTCAGTTTTTCGACTGGTTTGATGCAGCTCTCCACATCTCCCTGTCCCAAGTGAATCGCTTCATCACTACATAGCTAACACACCCTACATCCGAGGCGATCTGTTTAACATATTCTAACCGTGGTCTACCCCTACAGTTCTTATCCTCAACCCATACTTCTATAATTAAGTTTGCTATTCTTGGTTTTCTTAGTATGTGTCCTACCAACCTATCTCTTCCCTACATCAACAGTTGCCAGAAACATCTCTCCTCTCCCACTCGTCTTAATGCCTCTTCATTCGTAACCCTATCTACCCATCTGATCTCCATCATTCTCCTGTAACAGCACATATCAAACGCTCAATTCTCCTCTTTTCTACTTCTCCAACAGTCCAAGTTTTATTTCCATAGAGTTCCACGCTCCAGACAAAGGCCTGCAAAACTTACTTCTTAATACTTTAAATCTATATTCGATCTCAACACGTTACTTTTCTGTAGAAATGCTTTCCTTGCCTGTGCTAACCTACTTTTTATATCCTCTTTGCTTCGTCCACCATTGGTTATTTTGCTTCTAAGTAACAGAAATCACCTACTTCCCTTAGCGTTTCACCTGCCGATTCGACATCCATAGGGGTTCTGATTTCTTTCGACTGCATTCCAATATTTTTGTTTTACATTTATTAATTTTCATTATGAATTCTTTCCTCAAGACAGAATCCATACCATATAAAAACTCATTCAAATCCTCAGGTGTGTCGGCTAAGATGACGATGTCATCAGCAAATCTCCGAGTTGAAATTATTTCTCCTTGAATCTTTACTCCTACTTTGAATTCTTCTCCAATTTCCTTCATTGCTTGTTCAATGTATAGAATGAAAAGTATGGATGTTAAGTTGCAGCCTTGCCTTACACCTTTCTGAACACCGGCTTCTCTCACATGTCCCTCCGCTCGAATAACTGATGTCTGGTTTCTGCATGAATTGTAGAGGACCCTCCTATCACTGTAGCCAACATTGTTCCACTCGTTTTCAAAATGCCAAACAACTTACTCCAATTAACGTTATCAAAAGCCTTTTCTAAGTCTACGAATGCCATGAACGTTCTCTTATCCTTCCTTATTCTGGCTTCCTGAATCAGCCTAAGACTTAGAACAGCTTCGCTTGATCCTACGCTTCTCCTGAAGCCAAATTGGTCTTCACCCAATTCCGTTTCTATCAGTAGCGGCTGGCGGATAATTTTTCTGGGTGTTGCACTATTTTCATTAAGGTGGTACATGGGCACCCGCAGTATTTTTTCTAGGGGGGGGGGGGGAGTGTGTTATTTTTTATTTCGTTACCTACATATCACTAGGTGATATTGAGACTTACATCCCCCCCCCCCCGCAATTTTCATTTATTTTCTTATTTGCTGACATTCATTGTTTGGCTGCTCTTAAACCGTTGCCTACATCTTTATGGCATAAATGGAAGGTTTTTTTTTATTTCAGAGTTTTTGTTCTTTGTGAATCATCGTCAAAATGTTCATTCTTTAAAAACAGGCAAAAATAGTTGTATCAGCACGTGTCGACAAAATAAAAACCAAGCAGTCCATTAAAATAATAATGTTAATCCAGTTCGGCGATTTTTTTTAAATAACTGAAGATATTCTCAAATAATCCCAAATTACTAAGTTAAATAAAACTCCGGAATTATCCCTACATCTAAATCAGTTAACCATCAGTAACTTCACTTTATGAAATAAACTGGTGTGACAATGAACAATCGAAATATTCTCGGAATTTCAGGGGGTGGGGACACGGCCTCTCCTTGCCCCCCCGCCCTTCTTCTGCGGGCACGCATGAGGTCATAGGGTAAAAGACTGCTTGATATCGGAGAAAACTGTATTCAATTGCTCGGTAAAACGGAAAACGAATGCCGCAGTTCAGAGACATCACAATTTCAACGGATTAAATGGAATATAAGTTAATCTACATGAAAACCTTCACGAGAACAAAACAACGTAAGTTAGGCTATATATGAGGGCGAGAACTGCGAGTGTCACAAGTTCACGCGCAACATTTCAAGACATGATGGATTCTGCAGTTGACGAAGCATCTCGGATGTCTCCGGCCGCGCCTGCGCCTCAGTTCCTGGTTGCAGTCAGCGGGCAACGACCAGCCGTGTTAACTGTTGGGATAGGACTTACCCGGTCTAGCTTCTCTGTCATACCCTTCACTATTGAGATCTGGTCGGTGCTTGGGCTTGGCAACGACCAAACGGACGAGTGCTCCTAGATGGCTGGCACGCCTTGCTTTCTCAGTCAGTTCACAGTAACTTCCTATAAGATTTCGTGAATTATTAAAGAACAGAATTCTGAATTCCTATACATATAGAATGAAACATACAACTTCTAGTACTAAAAATATTATTACGGAATTAATTGTTTTTCATGAATTAATCTGGTCGTTGTGCAACACTGCAACCTTATTACCGGCCGCCACTGGTTTCTATCTGTCCTTCCATCCTCTTGTAAATTATTATAGTCAGGATTTTTGAAGCATGAGTGATCAAGCTGATTGTACGGTAATCTTCACATCTGTCAGCTCCTGTTTTCGTCGGTATAGGGATGATAACATTCTTCTTGAAATCAGAGGGTAACTCACCTGTCTCATAAATCCTACACACCAAGTGAAATAAACTGACCAGAATATCATCACCAATGCAGCGTAGCAACTCAATCGGTATATCGTCTATGCCTGGTGCTCTGTTTCGGCTTGAGTCTTCAAATGCTCTGTTAAATTCTGATCACAAGATTAAATCTCCTTTCTCGTCCTTATCAATTTCCTCTTCACTTTCCATAACATGATTCTCAATCTCCTTTCCCTTATACAAGCACTCTATATAAGCTTTCCATCTCTCAACCTTTTCTTCCCTATCTGTTAGAGGTTTTCCATCTGAGTCCTTAATATTACAGCACTTAGTCTTCCTTTCCCCAAAAGTACGCTTAATCCTTCGATAAGCTGTATCTACCTTTCCTAATTTCAGACAATTTTCTATACCTGCACATTTCGCTTTCAACCATTCTTCTTTTGCTCCCTCGCACTTCGTATTAACCTCATTTCTAGACGTCTCTATTCTGCATTCCCCTTTTCATCTCTTACATTCTTGTCTTTCCACCTTTCGTCCATTAATTCTAGTATATCCTATTTACTGGCACGTTAAAGATACCCTTCGGGGAAAAATTCTGTCACACCGGCGTCTCTAAAAGCCGCAGTAGTTAAAAGGGACGTAAAACCAATAACAATATTATTATTAATAACTACTGTGGCCACGGCCGCCTCGTTCCCTCTTCCTTCCCTATCAATCCTAACCTTCCAATCCCTTCCCTCATGAGGCCCCTGTTCGCTTTGCAGGTGAGGCCGCCTGGGGAGGTGCTGATCATACCTCACCAGTTGTATCCACTCCGACCAGATGTTCCCAGCTCTAGGACACTGCCTGAACAAGGCGGTAGGGGTGAGTTCCCTCGCTAAGTCCGTAGGAGCCACCACCCAGGAGGGTAAACTCGATAAAAAATAAATAATAATACTGCGCCTTTTAGAGACGCCGGGTTGCCAGAATTTTCCCCCGAAGTGGATCATTAACGTGCCAGTAAATCTACTGACACGGCTCCCTCATATTTGCTCACCATCAAATGTCAACTGATTGTGCCAGGATTCGATCCTGCAACCTTGGGTACAGCAGGCGAGAACATTACCGCTGAGTCACGCAGCCAGTCTGTGTATCTCTACATAGTATAAAACAATATCCCCGATTCTTGGATGTAACGAGTAATCTCGAGAACCACTGGATGGATTTCGATGCGGTTTTCACCATTCTGTAAAGGATTTCTCGAGGAAGGTTTCTGTAGAAAAACATTCATTTATGAGCAAAGGAAGTTGAGCAGACCGATTTCAGTGAATCGAGTCGAAGAAGAACCTGCCGTCCGTGCGTCTTTTAAGCTTAGGCTGGGCAAACCGCTAAAATTATCTACAGTATATACTACGCTATGACTGTAAGAATTGGTTAACATGAAAAGTTCTACAAAAAAGTCCGGGACAGCATATCTCTATCCTTAATACATCGCCCACTATGAGTGTTTTTACGTTTTCATTTCCTCCAACAATCTTCATTCAGTGGAAATTTACAATTCTAGCTTCGCAACGAGTTTACGAGCTAGCGAGCAAGCCTATCACCCCAGTTTCAGCCAGCATCAAACTGTCGAGTCGTGTCGAGTTAAGATTTAGAGCCGGCCCCGTGGTGTTGAGGTAGCGCGCCTGCCTCTCACATGGAGGCCCCGGGTTCGATTCCCGGCTCCGTCAGCGATTTTACGAACTGGCGTGAGGCCTGGAACGGGGTGCACTCAGCCTCGAGAGGACAATTGAGTTTTTGTCTGACAGTGAGGCAGCGCCCCGGTCACGAAAACCAAGAATAATGACCGAGGGAACTCGACGCGCTGACCACGCATCACCCCAATATCTGCAAGCCAAATGGCTGGGCAGCGGTCACTTGATAGGCCTAGGCCCTTCATGGGCTGTAGTGCCAGGGGTTATTATATGTGATTAGAGTTTCGCTGTTCACCTCGGTTCTTCTGAATTGCGTCTGGGACCTGCCATCCAATCGCCTTTAAGGCTTACGCTGGGTAAACCGTTAAAGATACCGGGCGAAGCCGGGGCGGGTTTTTAGTAATTGTATATAAGAGTATAATTAGCAATGAATTTTTTTCATGTCAGTAGGATTGATGTTGTTGATTCTTTTAATGGCTTTGCGACATCGTGGTCATGTAGCCTCGTGTACTTGGGTGTGTAGAATTTGTCTGATAACAATGTCACAAAGCCCCTAAAGAATCAACAAGTATTATGTGACGCGGAATTACACGTTACATAGTTACGAACAGAACGCCATTTTATTTGCCAACTACTGTACTTCAGCAGTATCGTGTGATAGTTTTGTCCATCATCGGACCGCATGAGGCAGCTGACAACAACACAGGTACTGTAGTAACTCGCCTCCAGGCTTCCATTATGATTTTTCACTCGTCTAAAACAAACGTCCGGCCTGTACACATAGCCGATGGTATTCAACACTTTCTTCACCGTTGGCAATAGTCTCGGAGGTTTGTATTGATGTTAGCTGTAATAATGCATCTGGGTGAGTTACTTTTGTGCGTAATAGAACAATGAATTATATTTACGAAAATATATATTTTCCTTACCAGGACCTAATGTGTTACTACTATTGTGAAGTACGTATCAAACCTTCGTTGTTGTTGATTCTTTAGGAGCTTTGCGACTTCATGGTTACGAAGCCCCGAGTACTTGAGTGTGTGTAGAATTTGTCTGATAACCTGTGTCACTGTGATGTCTCTACTGCAGTAGTGTGTGAATTTGTAATTGAGGAAGGGTTTGGGTAGGAAGCGGCCGTGGCTTTAAATTAGGTAGACTACCATCCCGAAATTTGCTTGAAGTAGAAGTGGGAAACCACGGAAAACCACTTATAGGATGGCTGAGGTAGGAATCGAACCCACCTGTTTTCTGTTTTCCCTCACGAGGCTGAGTGTACCCTGTTCCAGCCCTCAGACCAGAATTAAATGTCTTGGCAGAGCCGGGTATCAAACCTCCGCGGTGACAGCCAAGACTCCTAGCCACTACGCAACGAGGCGGATCCCCAGTAACCTTCAATTACATATAGAGAATTTCATATGACATACTGTAGTTGCCATGACTTATAGAATGACTCTCGTATTATTCCCATTTTAACGGGGCCAGGGTTAGATGAGTTTCTATGTGTTGGATGTTTTACGGCCGGATGTCCTTCGTGACGCCAACTTCATGAGATATGCTATTGGGAAATGACAGAAATAAGGCAAGGAGTTGGAATGGATCGGCCGTGGTCTGTTAGAAGGAACTGACCCGGCATTTGCCTATAATTAAAAATAACAAGCCCCGAAAAGCCATTTGAAGGTCGGACACCCCTGACTTGCACGTTAAACAGGGAGTTACCCCGGTCGCGTATTTAGAAACCCTTATACGGAGTCGGACCCGCCGGCTCGATCAGTCTGCCTACATCTCCTATTTCCCTTTATCAACTCTGATTGGTCCGCGCACGAGCAGCGGGATGGCAGCACATTGCTGTTGAGATTATTCAATAAACAGAATGCGGTGACGAATTGAGGTCTTGCACAAAGCGCAAGGAGTACAGTACATCCCAGTTCGATCTTCGTCCATATAACACAGTGGCTTTTATTATTCGGTTACTTTCTTATTAAGAGGCGCACAACCACACATCAAACTCTGCATGGATTTCAAAAAATATTACTTGATATTTGTGCGATATTATATTTTCAGGACGTGGCTCAGCAGTAACGTTCTCTCCTGCTGTACCCAAGGTTACAGGATCGAATCCTGGCGCAGTCACCTGGTATTTGACGGTGCGCAATTGCGAGGGAGCTGTGTCAGTAGATTTACTGGCACGTTTAAGATCCCCTTCGGGACAAAATTCTGGCAGCCCAGCGTCTCTAAAAGCCTCAGTAGTTAAACGGGACGTAAAACTATTAACACAACACAACGCAACTTTTTTTTAAGAAACAAACAAGAAAGATGGCATTGGATATCATGAGATGAACATATACTAACCTACGGTAGGCCTATCTCTTTTGGTTTGGAGAAGCTTGATATACTAGGCCTATCTATTGAGTTCCACTGTCCTTTTGGTATTCAGATAGTCACTCCAGGGCTTCCTATTTACATTTAATTCCGACTCTGTATGTTACTTTAGATTCATATTTTGAATGTATTTTTACAAACACAAACCACGCCACTTTGGACTAAGACATTTCCACGAGAACAACGTTTGAGGCGTATCTTCGCGCGTGGAAGCTGAACCAATCCAAATTGGAAGAAGGAAGATTGTAGTTTTACGTGACCGTTAATCTCGAGATCATGAGCCACGGGACCTCCTCTTTACGTGGAATCATATCCACAGGACATGGCATTTCACTTTGAAAATCTTACATGCATTGATCGGGAATGCTCACCACCGTGGTGAGAGGCCTACAGCTTGACCGCTGTGCCACCACGCCCCAATCTAAATTGGCCTGGCAAGCTAGAAGGCGGACTGGACTGGCTCTCTGAGTCATAATGCAGGGTTGAAATGAGAAAGGCTTTCTAAATATGCACCCCGGTCGGTAAAACATTCGAAGGACGGCTGACGGAGTCACTCATCTCAGACACTACTGACTTGCACATTAACCAGGTGGCTACCGCGGTCGGTAAAACATTTGAAGGACGGCTGACTGAGTCGCTCATCTCAGGCACTACTGACTTGCATATTAACCAGGTAGCTATCGCGGTCGGTAAACATTTGAAGGACGGCTGGTGGAGTCACTCATCTCAGGCACTACTGACTTGCACATTAACCAGGTAGCTACCGCGGTCGGTAAAACATTTGAAGGATGGCTGACGGAGTCGCTCATCTCAGGCACTACTGACTTGCACATTATTCAGGTAGCTATCGCGGTCGGTAAACCATTTGAAGGACGGCTGGTGGAATCACTCATCTCAGGCACTACTGACTTGCACATTAACCAGGTAGCTACCGCGGTCGGTAAAACATTTGAAGGATGGCTGACGGAGTCACTCATCTCAGGCACTACTGACTTGCACATTAACCAGGTAGCTACCGCGGTCGGTGAAACATTTGAAGGACGGCTGGTGGAGTCACTCATCTCAGGCACTACTGACTTGCACATTAACCAGGTAGCTACCGCGGTCGGTAAAACATTTGAAGGACGGCTGACTGAGTCGCTCATCTCAGGCACTACTGACTTGCATATTAACCTGGTAGCTATCGCGGTCGGTAAACCATTTGAAGGACGGCTGGTGGAGTCACTCATCTCAGGCACTACTGACTTGCACATTAACCAGGTAGCTACCGCGGTCGGTGAATCATTTGAAGAATGGCTGACGGAGTCGCTCATCTCAGGCACTACTGACCTGCACATTAACCAGGTAGCTATCGCGGTCGGTAAACCATTTGAAGGACGGCTGGTGGAGTCACTCATCTCAGGCACTATTGATTTGCACATTAACCAGGTAGCTACCGCGGTCGGTAAAACATTTGAAGGATGGCAGACGGAGTCACTCATCTCAGGCACTACTGGCTTGCACATTAACCGGGTAGCTATCGCGGTCGGTAAACCATTTGATGGACGGCTGGTGGAGTCACTCATCTCAGGCACTACTGACTTGCACATAAACCAGGTAGCTACCGCGGTCGGTAAAACATTTGATGGATGGCTGACGGAGTCACTCATCTCAGGCACTACTGACTTGCACATTAACCAGGTAGCTATCGCGGTCGGTAAACCATTTGAAGAACGGCTGGTGGAGTCACTCATCTCAGGCACTACTGACTTGCACATTAACCAGGTAGCTACCGCGGTCGGTAAAACATTTGATGGATGGCTGACGGAGTCACTCATCTCAGGCACTACTGACTTGCACATTAACCAGGTAGCTATCGCGGTCGGTAAACCATTTGAAGGACGGCTGACGGAGTCACACATCTCAGGCACTACTGGCTTGCACATTAACCAGGTAGCTATCGCGTTCGGTAAACCATTTGATGGACGGCTGACGGAGTCACTCATCTCAGGCACTACTGACTTGCACATTAACCAGGTAGCTATCGCGGTCGGTAAAGCATTTGAAGGACGGCTGACGGAGTCACACATCTCAGGCACTACTGGCTTGCACATTAACCAGGTAGCTATCGCGGTCGGTAAACCATTTGATGGACGGCTGACGGAGTCACTCATCTCAGGCACTACTGGCTTGCACATTAATTCCCTTAGCTACCCCGGTCTGTAAATATAAAGAAATATATTTCCCATAAATACAGTACAGGTGGTTTTAAAATACTATTATATTATACTGTATTTCTTTTCTAATCCCGCGTTCCAATATCTGAAATTTCGCGTAGCCGTTCAGCTAGTTCGAGAGACCCTGTTGCCATGGCAACCGTGTGACGCAGAATAGCCATGGCGCAACTCAGTACTGCACATCAGATCAGATCCGACTCAGGAACGAAGTGGGTGCGTTTTCCGTGGCGGTGTTAACCAGAATCCCATTGCTAGTTCCGTGTGGCATTCAGCACTTCTGACTAAGGAGAGTTTCCGTGGAGGTAAGCTGTGTACCTACATTATGAGTTTTCATTTTGTCGTGTGGCCAAGTGCAGGTCTTTCTAGTCGACGCCCGTGGGCGACCTGCGCGCCGGGATGAGAGATGGATTGGCTAAAGATGATTGAAAACTGGGCAAGGATGTGGAAAGAAGCGGCCGTGGCCTATCAGAAGGTACCGTCCCAGCATTTGCCTGGTGTTGAAAATGGGAAACGACGGAAAACCATTTCAAGGACGACCGACGGTGGGGCTCGAACCCACGCGTCTACTGAGTCAGCAGAGAGCTTGGCCCCATGACCTAACGCTGCACTTTTGTAAGCGTAGCCACTGCTGTCGGTATTATGAGGGTAGGCCACATCGACCCTTGGGCGGTTCAGAGTTACTACTACCGTTTGTGAAAATTGCAACACCAAGAAGGATGCATGTGATTGAAATGAGTTTTATATCACAGATTAGGTACATGACAATACACAAATGATTAAGATTATGGAACTGTAAATAATGTTAGACAGTCTGCCAACCAACCATGTCAGGCAAACGTAGCGGCTCTTCACTGTCTGAGTCTGCGGTAACACTGAACATTTCGGACACATAACAGACGGCGCTTCTGGACCTACGTGTCCGCCATTTCGCTGCAATTTTGATCACTTATTGCTGGTATATTGTTCCACACGTCCTCCGAGTTTGGATTCATTCTACCATCGTGGTCATTTAGCCCCGTGTACTTGGTTGTGTGTAGAATTTGTCTGATAGCCTGCGTTATTGTTGAGTCTGTAGTAGTGTGTGCATTTGTACTGTAATTCAGGTGTGGATAAGGAGGGGGGCGGCCGTGGCTTTACGTTAGGAACTATCCCGGCATTTGCCTGGAGAAGAGTTGGGAAACCACGGAAAACCACATCCAAGATGGCTGAGGGGGGAATCGAACCCGACTATTTTCAGTTTTACTTCATTAGGCTGAGTGTGTCCCGTTCCTACCCTCAGATCAGAATAAGACTTCTTGGCAGAGCCGGGAATCGAATCCGGACCTCTGGGGCGACAGACAAGAATGCTAGCTGCTACTCCACAAGGTGGCCCAGAAGTCCTAAAAATAGTGTTGCCCTGTTGCTAATGTTGGTCATCAGCCCCGTTTGCTGGGTTGTGACTTGAATTTCTCTGATAACCTGTGTTTCTGTGGTAATAATAGTGTGTGGGCCTATGACTGTAATTATTCGAGTCTGAGATTAGGGTAAGTGCCCCGGGAGTTGGAATAAATTATCATCCCGCCAATTTCCCGGAGAGAATGTGGGCAAACCCCATTCAAAATGTTCACTGTCAGCACCTGGATTGGAATCTTCGCTTCTCGCACTTCCAGCTCCCAGTTACAATCGCTTCGCTGGACTTATCGCGCTTGGTTATACTGGAGGGTTATAGTGTGCCTTCAGGTGAAAGATTAAATGAATTGGCTGGCAATGTACTGTTCTTCATTTTATAGTTTCCATTTCTGTGAAATGTCACCAGATTTCCCTTCAGATAAACCAAAGGTTAAGTGGCTTACGACGGGAACACGCAGTTTGCCTGTTAGGAAGTCAGCCCAGAGACTGGCTATTCAAAAAGCACCACTGTATTATGTGTGGGTAAAAGACAAGAAAGAAAACCAAGGCAGAGCTTTAACACTAGAACGGCCAGACTTCTCTAATACCTATAAAGGCCGCAGACGGTCAATTTGACCGCTAGCGCTTAATTATATCCATGTGGCATACTGAGCCCGCTCAAGCTCATGCTGGTGATAATTTTTCGTAGCAACATGGAATACTCCACCCATGAATCACTGAACGCACTCTAGAAGCTTGTCTCAGTTTCAGGAGAACGTTTGACTTTATTTGAAAGCTTGGATTATTTTATTCATGATCGCAGATTTTTATCTACGATGTGCACACTTGAGAAACGCATAATATGTAATTCTACATTATCAGCAACATTAAAATGGAATAATATTCACTGTATTTTGGTAATTAAAAGGTATTTACATCGCAGAAACGCGAAGCACAAGGAATTAGTTGCTAAATGACTTCGACGGTAGTCGAAGCCAGAACACGCCATGCTAGGCAGAAGCGACAACCCTATGTGCCCTTGAGACGCACGGACGTATATTTTTCAGGTACGGTTAAGTAGACCGATGGTGCATCGTTAACACAGGACTAGTGATGTCCATCATCGACGGATTGTAAAAGCATCCAGTATTATTGAAGCACCAATGTGCTAGTGAAAAACGTATTTTACAAAGTTTAATCACGGGAAAGTGATATTTCGACAAAACTGTGAATTTGATAATTTTTGTGCTAGAAGCACATGTGCAACGCGACACCACATGGTGAACAGTGTGTCAGGAAAAATTGTTCAGTGTTGAAATATTATCAATATTCATTGCCATTAATTGCTACAATATTTCTACAATCTACAATAAACACGCCGTGCAAGGGTGGATCTTTAAAAGCAACGGATTGCACTGATATCAAAGAGATAGTGCTTCACTATAAAAAAGAATCTGTGAAAAATACAGCTTCAGTGAAAGCAGGCACATGGCCATTTTTAGTATAAAGCTTGCCCAGTGTAAAGCCTGTGTTGCAAAGTGCCACCAGTAGTAAAATCAGTGAATTATCACCTATAATTGTTTCATCAATTCGACTAGAACTTCAAAGATGTCTGAACTAATCTACATGTCGTTTAATCCCCGTACCACCAGGATGATGATGAGGGCTTAAACACCACAATGGAGGAGCCATTGACCACCTAATAACACCTGCAGGATGGAAGCCGATACAAGGATTTCGTTAACCATGGCCGAGGAGGTACTAGTCTACTCCTGGAATTTAAGGATTGACCCCACAAAATGAAACCAGAGACGGTTAGAGGTGAACAACAGCCGCCGTGAGTTTCCGTTTAATTTCACTTGTATTTGGATATGGATCAGGGCTGGATTAGATGTAGACAACCGTACGAATAACAGTCATTTAGGTAGGATTTTACTATTTCTTGTAGACGCCACTGACGGCGTATTTTACTTTTCTTATGAGCTTCCACATGATTTGGAATAGCTCATGCCTAGAGTTAGACACCTCATCGGTTGAACCCAGGTGCTAAATCTGTAACAATTGTGTAGTCCACAGAATGGACGTCAATCTATAACATGGAGCAATAATTTACTTTGATTAACTGGTGCTCAAAGCATAGTTCTACTTTGAGGCTCCCATTAAATGAAATATTTGAGTACGCCACTGTAACCAGTCGTATCATTTTGATGCTGTGAAATTTACGCTTCTACAAAGTTATTATAAATATTTTTGAATGGTCTCAGAACCAAGATTCGAGCAGGATCATATTAGTGGATGAGAGTAATTGTGGGTTAACACACTCTAAACCGAATATTCAACTTTAATCGTATCATTTGCAACCATCACCCAGGAGAATGGTGTTTTAATAACATTTATAAGCTTTAAAGTGCATAGCGCACAATGTTTTGAATATCATAATTTTTGTCGCACAGTGGAATGATTCTCTTCCAAAGACATTTGTGAGTACGCATAGCTTTCTGTTGCTACTCTCTGCTAAGTTATAAGCTAGCACATGTTTGCCAATGATTTTTCAAGGCGAATTAGGATGCCTTTTGTACAAAGAACAGTGTCATTATATTGTCAAGTGTAAAGGATGAAAACTAGGAACATTATTCAGTGATTTATACACGTTTTCATCAAAGTTTTGATAGACATTGCCACGCAATGAAGCGAGGTGCTGTTATACGCAATATTTGAGCCCGCTAGGATGACAGCTGACGGCGATCAAGGTTATATTACAGTTAAATGCCCCAGCAGCTAACTTGAGTCTCCGTGCGAGACAGTTGACACACGACACAACTCTCTTTTGTTTTTTCTAGAAAGGAAATCTTTGTCGAGCAGTTCATGGTGCTCGAATGGAATGTAAATTATGTCATAGTTAATTGTTGAGTACAGGGTGACTAGAAAGTCACGTTTCCCATTGTTTAATTATTTCGCATGTGTTGTAAGCGAATGTAGAAGGATTATTACATTATTATTGATACTATCAGAGTAATTCTTAGGAATGAACCACACTTTTGTTTATGAAGGCTTGTATTTTTCTCACTTAAGGTGATTGATGTTCTGCCGTGTTTTGACACGAGGATAGTGGGGTGGTTTCCGTTTTCGGTGCATGCCAGCAGATTCATATGGATGACTGCTGAGGTTACCTCTTTTCGTGATCCAGTAGAGGGACGCGATTAGATACTTCTTGAATGGTTTTCGATGGAGCTTAACAAGCCCATCTGGTAGTAGTGTTATTGTGGACTAGATTATTAGCCTACTTTTTACATTTTGCAAAAATGAGGAAAAAGTAGACTTATGAGATCGATCCGGGTAAATGTGTGTGTGTGTCTGTCTGTCTGTCTGGCTGTGTGTGTGCCCCCCCCCCCATCAACTCCTAAACGGCTGCAGCAATCAAAACCAAATTTAGTATGAGTACAGATGTGCACCGGAATAGCTCACGTCCATATTTGAAAATGATGTCTGTGCTACCAACTGCTGAAAAAACGCACTAGAAATTTTAGCTCCATGTTGGATATCTTGCAAGGTATACATGGGAGCTATTCCAAAATTGGCACACATGTAGATAATAATATTTCAGTTTAATTTCCAGGAGGCCAACCATGACAGTGTTGCCAAAATAATTTTAAGCCTTCTGATAGGTCCAATGTTTAAATGCATATAACTTCTACACTGTCAATTGGATTTCAACCAAATTTTGTATGTAATATCTGTACATAAACAGATATGACTGAGCGTATTCTTAAGAGCCACCAGGGCTGCCAACTGTTAATAATTGCTCTCTCTATTTTTTTAATCCCAATACCAATATATCATAAAGTATGCAAGCCAACAGCTTTAAACTATGCACACGTATATTCTGACATTTTAGATTAATTTGGAGTAACTTATATACGTCAGTTCTACCAACATGATTTTAAGCCTGCTGATAGTACCAATTTTTAAATACATGTAACTTCTATACTATCAGTTGGATTTCAACCAAATTTCGTATGTGCTATGTGTACCATAACAGACATGGCTATAAGTATTGTTAAGAGCAATCAGGGCTGCCAACTGTTAATAAATGCTGTCTATATTCTTTTTACCCTAATATCAATATATTAGAAAGTATGCTAGCCAACAACTCTATACTTTGCACACGTAGAGCACCTGACATTCTAGATTAATTTGGAGTAATTAATACAAGGCAGTGCTGCCAACATGATTCTATGCCTGCTGATATGTCCAATTTTAAAATACATGTAACTTCTATACTAACAAATGGATTTCATCCAAAATTGGCACAACAAGATATCATAATAATTCAGATTGTTTCTGACCAGCACACGCATGGTACTGTTGGCAACATGCTTTTACGCGTGCTGATAGATCCAGTGTCTAACTGCATGCAACGTCCATTGGACTTCAACCAAATTTTGTATTCTGTACCTTACGAGGTGGAACTAAGAATATATTCAGTCACCAGGGCTGCCAACTGTAGTGCTCTATTAGGCTACATTATACCAGGTATATTTTGAACTAATTAGATATTTCGATATTACCAACTTAATTTCGTCATTATTCTAGATAAGTTCATATACTGTAGATAATCATTGGCATGAAAAGTAGGCTGTATAGTTCTTCACGGAATTTCTTGTATTTTTATGATATTGGAGCCGCTTAGAGCTCAAGATTGTTGTGACTTGTCGGGTCATACATCTCGTAAGCATCTGGTGCAGACTGACGACTAATGTCTATAAGATTGTGTTATTGTAACAGGCAGAGGTCACGTGTACTCTGTTGTGTTTATTCTTCAGTCCATGAGCCTTGCATAGTTGGTCATTCTACATAGTCTGGAGGTTCATGGATCAAATCCCAGCAGGTTCAATTTTTTACTTCGTTTTTATTGTATTTATTGATTTACAACTACTCACGCGTTATAATATTAAGCATATATAGTGTGTATTTGCAATATAAAATATTATAGACTACTGCTGGGGGTCCAAACTCTGTGAACTTGCGGGGTGAGGGGAAGGGGGCAGGGAAGGGACAGGCGAGAAGTGAAGGGCCTGTCAACAGCCCACCGTGTTATCTGGTATTCCTGTCTATTCCGATATTGCTAACATAGGGCCGTTGCTCAAACTACTGCGGTGTTGCGAAAGAGTGAGTGAGTCACCGACCAATGTATTTGGTTCTGTTAATATTAACGGTCCGGGAACCTAGCACGTCTGTCATCGTGCTGTATATCGTCATCGTCCGCGATCCACATTCCTCTCATGTTCACGGAGCTTGAACCCGAGCAGTACGTTTTCGACTAATGACGACGACTTAGAACAAATTCACAATTAAATTTTTAAAACAAATAATTAAAACAAATACAATTTAGCAACTAACACGTTTATATTATATTTACCTGCTACGGGAAAGACTTGTAATGTCACTAAGCATGGCATTTCTAAGATAAACATTCATCAAAAGCTTGGCATCAGAAGGGTTAAGTGGAAGAATAAATTACAGAATACATTTGGTTGAACGCCAAAATAGTGTCAGTTGGCGCTGTAGGTATTAAGAGCTACAGGTATGTGACTTCACAGAATAGGTAATCGTTCCATTGTTTATATGGATGAAACATGGATAGATAATAATTTAACATTTAATAAGTGTTGGTAAAGTGAAGATCAACCTGGTGTTATGACCAACACAAGCTCATCAAACCGCTTAGTAATTGTACTCGCGGAATGAGTTCCTGGTTGGTGCGTTCTGAGTTTTCAAGGCTGGGAAATCATCAGGAGAGTATCATGGCCAGATGAATGCAGGGAATTGCGAGAAGCTGTTGCCCAACCTCCCCAAGAACAATGTTATTGTGTTAGATAATGCTTCATATCATTGTGTGCAACAGGACATCCCCTCCCTCCCGCCCCCTCACGAAGTATGCGATTAAAAAGGAAACGAAGAGCTGACTGCCAGGGAACAATGTGCCATACGGTGAGGACGTGAGAGAAACGGAGCTTCTCTGTTTAATTGAAATCAATAAAGGTCCCGAGATAATATTCTGGATTGATGAGCTTTTCTAAATCACATAAGCATGACGTTATTCGTTTATCCACGTTATATGTGTAAGTTTAATGAAAATGCCATTGAATTGGCTTGGGTGAAGGCAAAGATGACTGTACGGGAATATAACGTTACTGGAGACATTTCCATGACAAAGCTCGAAGCTGTAACAAGAACCGCATCTTCTTATATCACCAGAGAAGATTGGGAAGTATATTGTTACTACATTCGTGACAATGGAGAAGACTACAGGCGGAAATAAGCTAGAAAATTTGTCTCTGTTAGCATTCAAATCTATGGTATGCTAAAACCATATTCATAAGAAATTTGAGAAATATGCGTTTACTACGAAAATGGTCATAATTAACCAATTCTGGTGCGGTGGTAGTGATGATTGTTGTTTCAAGGGGTAAAACACCCAGGTCATCTGACCCAATTTTGTAGTATAGTTATACTAAATTATGGATGATTCTCATTCATGTCCTCTTGAACAGATCACTGTAAAAGTTTCTAAAATGTACCATTATGGCGAACTAAACATTCCGGTACATATTTCTTTATTTCTTTATTCGTTTACTAAGGCAACACTAAAAATGGCTTCAAACAACATAATATTTCTTTATTGTTTACTCATTGGGTTATGACACTTGTTCATGTGGTTTCGAACATAGGCTATACAGTATTGTCCAGTGCTGAGGATGTGCTGGGGAAGGTATCTTGGCCAACTGGACACCCTGATAACACAATTATCATTCCTAATCTTTTAAATATTTACGTTTATTGACTACGAATGGCTAAACTATGTGAATAATGAGTTACCTTTGCAATTGATGCCCTGTATTTTATCAGAGTGTAAGTCATCGCAAAGAAGTCGCTCCGCAGTGCCATATAGTACCTGGAAACGAATTATCGTCAGGCAGAAGTCGTGGTAGTGTAGTTGGGCAATGCGCCTGCTGGGAATGCAGGAGATTCGGATTCAGATCCAGACTGTGCTCTCATTTTGAAGTATTTCACAACCGTTATACATCTGCTGTTACAATAGAATTGTTAATACATACTTAAAACTCACATTGGAGAGTCTACAAACTCTTTTCATACGTTAGATCATTGGTATGCAACTCATGTATCACTGAGCCTCTCAGTAGCTGGGAAGTTTCTGTACAAACTTTGCACTTGGAACAGAAACACGTCAATATGAAAATTTGGACAAATTATATAGGGCTAGCTAACGTTTGATGGAGAATCAGTTTGGACCATCAAATATATCATATTGTAACCTGTCACGTTACGTCAGCTGGGAAGTTTCTGTACAAACTTTGCAATTGGAACAGAAACACGCCAATATGAAAATTTGGACAAATTATATTGAGCAGTTCAAGTTTGAAACAGACCAAATGTAAACCGTTGAGCCGCAGACTTTCCTGATGGAATTCCAGTTTTTCATGTCAGAGTTTCCTTGTTTCAACTGGCGCTCTCAATTGAAACACACGCTATGTTTAAACTCCCTCAGACATCCTGTTGCCAGTCTACTGTCGTTGAATTTAAATATTGAAAGAATGGAAATCAGCAAACCTCGCCTAATCTCTCTCTCTATATAATGAAAGTTTGTCTGGTTTTTCTGAATTTCCACGGAAACTGGCGTTATTAACGCGTTTCAGACTGTTTTATGACCATTGCTCGAAAAATCAAAATTTATGTCCGTATGTCTGTCTTTCTGTCTGTGTATAACTTTGTACGCTTTTTACTCGAGTACGGCTGGGCGGATCGACGTAAAATTTGGTACAGATACCCATCAGAGGCACGACACTAATCATTGATGTAACTCTTCTCCATACCTCTCATAAAAAAGGAGCTACCCCCTTAAAATACATGCTGAAATAGGCGTAAAAGGACGAGACAAAACTCATTTTCAGCTCCTTAATGTGAGAAACAAAACTCCGGGTCCAACTCCGAAAACCACATTTTAAGGACCTATAATCAACAGTTTCTGAGATATTCCCAGAAAACTAATTTCATTTAAGAAACTCATCATCTCCCACTATCATCATTCGTTCATACATCATAAAGGAACTCAGTGATAGAAGAGTGTCACACGCACAATGGAGCTGCGAGGTAGGAAAGATATTTCACCACCTTTCACTCTAACTTGATTCGTTGCGTAATGTGTACAGTAGACACTGACAGGCTGAACAAGCTGATGGCTGGAAAAATACTTGTATGAAGGATACACTGGAAGAATGATAAGATGAGCGATAGACTCCACTCTTAGGACAAGATACTGCTCGAGTCCTAGCTCTGTGAACCTGAAATAAATATGGATCACGGACGATGTGGGGGGGGGGGGGTTCCCAGTCCATGCGTAGTAACCGAACCAAATACACTGGTCGGTCACCCACTCACTCATTCGCAACACCTTACACCACACTGGTTTTGGCAACGGGAGGATTGGAATAGACAGGAAACACGGCGAGCTGTTGACAGGCCCTTCTTTTCCCGCCTCAACATTTTAAGACCCTAAATTTAACAGTGTGTGTGACATTCCCAGGAAACTAAATTCACTGTGGTAAACTCATGAAGGAATAAGAAGCCCCTAACCATTGCAACTGTAGCCCAATTGATAACATCTGGCTTTTAACGCCAAGGAACGTTTGAAGAATGGGTACTTCTGCTAGTATATACACAAATTACAAATCAGACACTTTCACTTAATTAATGTTAGAGTATAAGGGATAAAGATGAGATATGGACGGTAAAATGTATAAGAATACCCTTGGATTAGATGTACACCATATTCGGGTGTGGTTCAATGTAACCTGACAGGTTACCACACCGTTACCTCGTGCGTAATTGTGACTAAGGTAATTGGTCCAGAATGCTCTCGGAGGGGTGGGAGCTGTAAAACAATATAAGCTCGTGTCATTAAGAACGCTGATTCACAATGTATCGATTTTTGAAACTACTCACTGGTGTCACTATGTAACAATTCTTGGAACTCGCATTTTGGCCTAAGTCATTGCCACTCACAAGAGTTGGTTGTATGTAAAAGTATGTGTCTTCCAATTGCCATTCTGTACAAAGTGCGTCAGCTGTCTCTTCATGTGAAGTAGCATTATTGTCGTTCCACAAGGAACCTAGTCAAATAGAAGTTAGGCACATGTGAATGAACTTAGAAGAACATGTAACCCATTAATAAGTTATGCAGAGATAGAATATTCTGGAATTAGTTCAGGTATTCTGAGAGACAGTCAGAAATGACATACGAGAACGCCACTCCTATGACACTGCCCAGGAAGGTTTAAAAATCATGAATGACGTAGTTGAATGCAACATTGTTTGTATATAAATACTTATAATCAAATAACTTCAAAATTCATATACTGTAGGTTACTTGGTGGGGATGCCATATTTCTTAATTTAATTGTTTTGATATTATCTGACTTTTGTGACATAGGTACGTGCGCATCTGAATATACCGTACTAAACACAATATAGCCTACCGGAATGAGAGTAAATAATTATTTGTTTCTTATCACACATTTATCCATTTGGAGGGTCGCATATTATTCGGATATGTCCACGTTGGTATATCAGTTTCATTGTTTCCTTACAGGTGATCACCAGCCCCTAACCGAATTCGAGAATACTGTTCCGCTGCGCAAGGAGTACAGTTTACTATGAATATTATTTTGTTCTAATTTTGAGTTTGCATTGTTGTTGTTGATTCGTTTTGGGTCTCTGCAACAACGTGGTCGTAGGTGTGTGTGGAATCTGTCTGATAACTTGTTTCATTGTGATGGCTATAGTAGCAAGTGTAGATATAATATAAGATAGGATTGGAAAGGGGGCGGCTGTGGCCTTAAGTTACGAACAATCACGGAATTCACCTAGAGTAGAAATGGAAAACCACGGAAAACCATTTCCAGGATTGCTGAGGTAGGAACCGAACCCACCTCTTCTCAGTTTTCCCTCACGAGGCTGATTGTACTCCGTTCTAGCCCTCGGACCAGAATTACATTTCTTGGCAGAGTCGGGAATTTAACCCAGGCCTCCGCGGTGACAGCCAAGAGAGCTAGCCACTACGCAACGAGACGGACTTCTAGTGATTTGATCACCCGAGAGAAATGAAACTTAGCACAGCGAATCTTTATTCAGAGATTACTATAGAGACATCTCATGTGCAATTGTTTTCATAAATTCAAGATGGCATCAGTTCAAAATTTTACAAACCTTATATTATTTTCTCGTATCCTATTCCAGCGATTGTAGAGAAGATTCGTGTGATGGTCTATTATAATAATTATTCAATTTTACTAAATTCTGTAGTTAACATTTCGCTAATCATAGAAGCCGTGAATTTGACTATTATTCTTAAAACAAACCTCCGTGGTTCGTTACAGAAAGATGACGTATCGCGGGAGAAGTCCTAATCACCGACATTGAAAGTTATATATTCTAGCACAAAACTTCTCATTGTAAAGGTGTTGGTGCGGACATATGTCGTGAGCCAAAAGCTATTTAGTATATCACATGGAAAATCCTGTTAATAGGCAGATGAGCTTTAACAGAAAAGACCAGTGGGATATATGAAAATAGGCATTTAGTTCTTCGCGGAACTACTTGTACTGTATTCATTTCTTGTGATGGCACTGAAATGTGCAGCTGTTCGTTTGAGCCACCGCCAGCTCGATCGCATCCCCTAGCTGCGTGTGCATCCACTGCATCTTGGGTACCGGAAACAACATTACGTTATGGAGCTACGAGAATAAGACTATTTAAAGAGACTGAGAAGTATCGTACATTGTGATATTCTCGTGGTTATAAGCTGTTCTCAGTGCAACTGCCATCGCTCCCAAATTGTCATATATTTGGCATTTATAGACGTATCAGTGAGGTATTTGCACAAGTATGATTAATATAAATTGGTGTTGTCTTCAAGCACAAAATCAGATTTTTAAGTAGGTAAAATTGGCTGGAATTTATCCACTGAAAATGTAGTGTAAATCCAGTGTATTTTCACAATCATAGTCAATTCCGATTCAGTCGGACTAATAGTTCATCAGCCATGGGTCAATGCACGTGAGACTTTCATTTGGCTGTTCTTCACGGCATCAATATTTGAGTTCTTTTTTAGCCTTTTTTCATTTATGAAAAAAAAATAGGCTTATGAGATCACCTTTTGTCCGTGTGTGTGTATGTGTGCCCCCCCCCCTAATGAGATCTAAATGACTGGAGCGATTTCAATGAAACTCGGTAAGGTCATAGTACTATTCTGGCCGACCCCGACCGTGCCCTTTACATTTTATTACGTCTCACCAATCCAACATGGCGGCTGTGCGAAATATATCACTGGCATTCCATATCCTCGAAACTATTACTCTTTACACGCTGAACTTTTGTACGGTGATAAAGGGCACTGCTAGACGTTCACCTATGTGACTTTCAAAATCCTGTTAACTATAAAACGAACATGGCGGCCAAGCGTACTTGAAACATTTAAATAGACTTTTCTCGCGATTTAACCATCCAAACGCAGTAAAACTCGGTACAGCAAATAAGTATACAAATTGTAATGCACTGACTTCTAATTTAGTTCAATTATCTACGTAACCTCAAGATGTCGGCTGTGCAAAATTTTAAAATTTTTTTTTTATATCTTGCGATCTAAGCTTGCGATCGAAATCTACGTTTGAATAATGAACATACACAATAATCCTCATCTAATAGTACATAACTATAGTTAGTTGGTTATTATTGTTTTAAGGAGCGGAACTATGAGGCCATCTACCCCTGTACATAACTCTATGGCCTACATATATTAAAATCCAACATAGCGACCATCCGAAATATTTAGACGGTTCTCAATATCCATTAATCTATGACAGCAATCAAACTGAAATTTCGTATGTATATAGACGCTATAAACATAAACATAAACATAAACATAAGTTTGAACTTATGTTTATAGCGTCTATATACATACGAAATTTCAGTTTGATTGCTGTCATAGATTAATGGATATTGAGAACCGTCTAAATATTTCGGATGGTCGCTATGTTGGATTTTAATATATGTAGGCCATAGAGTTATGTACAGGGGTAGATGACCTCATAGATCCGCCCCTTAAAACAATACTAACCAACTAACTAGAAAGAGTGAAGGCATTATTCATTAAAAAAAAGGCAATCGGAGTGTCAAAAACTACCAGGTCACGATTCGTCTACCTCCTGGCACGAGAATCATTTCTTATAGAAGACCTTAGAAACTATTTACCTCTACCAAATACCAGAGCCTCGGAACAGCTACTAACATCATTGAAGAAAAAACGAGAAGACATACCTCAAGAATTTTATGGAACCGGAGCCATGATTGACCGGACGTGGACAACAGCCAACTTTGAGTTGAGGCATGTGTTTACACGTCTGGCTGACCATGGTTTTCACCACCTTATTTGTGTTAGCAAATATTTTCATGAACCTACAGTGACGTGTGTAGGCCAACTATGTGGACAAGCATGTGATCGCTACCACTTAGAGCTCTGTAGGAAAAGGACAAAATCAATCAAAGACTATGAAACTCAAAGTGTCAGAGTGCAATTTTAGTGTACGTTTTTATATTTTGGTTTCAATGGCTATTTGGCTGCGATAAAAGTATTATTATAAACATAAGTTCACCTATGGGACGTTCAATAATCTCTTGAGCACAAATCTAACATGGCGGCGACGCGAAATTTAAATATTCAAATTGACGTTTCTCCCGATTTAACCATTTGAGCGCAGTGAAACTTGTTACGGTATATGCTTATATAAATTTTAATCCACTGGCATGTAATTAATTTAAATTATTTTTATAACCACAAGATGGCGGCTGAGCGAAATTTTAAAATTTCGTTTTTACTTCTTGTGTCCTAATCATGCGATTGAAGTTTGAATAAAACACCTACACAATAATCTTCATATAATAGTACATAACTCTAAGGTCTATATATAAAATTCCAACATGGTGACCATCCGAAATATTTAGATGGTTTTCAATATCTACGAATCTATTACAGCAATCAAACTGAAAATTTGGAGGTTGATAGAGGCAATTAATATAAGTAGGATGTATGAAAATAGGCTATTTAGTTCATCACGGAACTACTTGTTTAACTTTAGGGACTTGGACATTGTGAGCATCACATTCTTGTGTTCTTGTGTGCACAATTTGTCTAATAACCTATGTTACTATGGTGTTAGTATTATTTTGCGTATTTTTATCTGATGGTATGAGTGTTAAGGAGTTGTCATAGGTCTTATATTACTAACTATCCCGGTATTTACCTGGAGTAGAAGTGGGATACCATGGAAAACCACTCCCAGGATGACGTAAATGGGAATCAAACGCTCTTCTCAGTTTTTGCGTCACGAGGCTGAATGTACCCTGTTCAAACACTCAGACTAAAATTACATTTTCTGGAATTTCAATACGCACCCCGAGATCACAGAAGTTGGGCCGATATTTGATATTAATATCCCGTAAAGTAGGCTTGATAATTTTAATGTTTAACTAAGGCATAACGCCGTTCTATTAAAGACTCGAATTTCATGCAATAACATGACAACTGCCAACATTGGCAGATGACCTCGTAGTTCCGCCCCTTAAAACTACAATAACTAACTAATTTATTTCTCAAACAAGTGAACGAAATGACGGAGGCTACATTAACATGATCACTTCCAATATGCATTGAAATTTGTAGAATAATGCTGAACCAGATAATATTTAGGCAACATAATTAACTCATTCCGTTCACAATTGATATAAATATTCACATGAAATATACTCTAATTGCATATAACATCCAGTTCTATTGGGAGAAATATGATGCTATAATGTGAAATCGAACTCTCTTGGACCCAACGACATAATTTTACGGACGTCAATGTATTGCTACAGATATTATATGAATTAGTAACACGCAATACAAATTCTAAAATTCTTAGATATGTTCAGGCAATTCGGATATTTTAAGGGAGCACTAGCCTATACCCCAAAGTCGGTATACTTATAAATAGGCTTGCCATACGTCCCGGTTTGACCGGGACAGTACCGGTATTTTGCTCCTGTCCCGGTGTCCCGTCCGGTTTTATGAATGTCCCGGAAAACGGCTGTAAGATGTAAAAAATCTCTGCTCCGAACCTTGGACGTGTTTTAGGGTACGGTACATATTTTGTTTACCAGGTAGGCCTACATCAGCACTTGTGGAAAGGGTGTTTTCTCTAATGAACAATGCCTGAGGGGGATGACAGTGCATTAATGAGAGAGTCCACTGCAAGAGCATTGATTGTATTTGAAATCAGCTTTGGCCTTTCTTGCTATGATTTTTATGAAAAGGTCAAGTTCAAGAAAGACATTGAAGTCAAAAATATGAGTGGTTTGAAAGCAAAGATTAACATTGTTAACTCATTAATTTCTTTTTTTGTTTGTTTGACAAAAACGTTTTTTGTAATTGTTTTTGTAGTTAGACAAATAGTTATAGTTTTTCAAATAATAATGAGACTTAGTAATTGTTCAATAATTTTATGAAGTATTTTAAATTGTATTTTATTAACACTTGTTTCTAGATGGTAGACCAGAAAAAATATCATTAGAAAGGAAAAAATATATATTTTTATGTAGCAAAAATTCCTTTTTTATTTTTAAAAGGTGTGTAGAACTAACAATTTAGGGTGCCAGATGCCCCCCTTCCGTCACTTGCGAGGCTTAAAATAAAAGCTTAAAACCCCCCAGCCCCCGGTAAGGCCATCCCATATTAATGTGTCCCGGTTTCACTCACCAAAAATATGGCAAGCCTACTTATAAACAATATTTAGCTTGTCGAGTAAGCATCATTAATGTCTACAAGGGGTTAGTTGGTATAATGGTTATCAACACACTCTTGCGAGAAATACTTCAGGCAGCCGATAATTCCAACACCCTCATCCCCTAATTTTTGAAAACTCTTCGCATATGTGTTCCACCATCCTACTCCGTCGTATGATATGGCCAAGAACTTCTCAATCTGCTCATATTGGTCTCGAGTAGATGACAAAGATTTGCAAATAAACACTTTATTTTCTTTATATAGAGCCTCCGTGGCTTAGGCGGTAGCACGCCGTCTTCTCACCGCTGGGTCCGTGGTTCAAATCCCGGTCACTCCATGTGAGATCTGTGCTGGACAAAGCGGAGGCAGACAGGTTTTTCTCCGGGTACTCCGGTTATCCCTGTCAAAAATTTCATTCCAGCAACACTCTCCACTATCATTTCATTTCACCTGTCATTCATATAATCATTGCCGCAGAGGAGTGCGATTGGCTTCGGCAGCCGGCACAGTTCATTTCCTCGCCACTAGATGGAGGCTTCATTCATTCCAGCGCTGGAACAGGCTGTGGATTTTATTTTTCATTCTCTTTATATAAAAATATTCCTACTGTACCCGGATCGTTCACACGTCCGTGACATGTTGACGTCATTATTATGAAGCAGAGACGTTGGTTTATTTGAGAGATGACGCGGCTGATATTTGAATAGCGCGCTAGGAGACTCCGAGTGTTGAGGGAAGTATGCAATGTAGGAGCGAGTGACGTGGAACTGTGACGTGAGAGCTTGCCTACGTAATGAAAATAAATTTTCTAGAATTTCCTTTAGACGGAGGAATGGAACCTAGAAAAGTAGCACAGTTTACTGGAAATTGAATTAGAAGAAATTAGAGCTATCAAGCATGAAAATCCGTTCAGTAGAAGCCGAGATACGGAATGGAACTGTCTAGAAGGTATACCGCTAGGACTATATAAAGAGCCAGAGAATCAAGACAGTTATGTATTCCATCAGAGCACTTGCTCGAGTGCGCATCTACGATACATCAGGAACGAGTGATTACGCCGTAATTCTGACCGCCGAAAGGAACTTAGTCGCTGGACGAGTTATCAGTGGACTTAGTTTATGTCAGGTGAAAGAACATTTACAGTATCATCGAAAGACTTAGAATATCGAATGACTTTATGGTCAACTATTCTAACTGGTCAAGTGATGGTGATTTTTGTAATACCATTCACAGAAGTTAGTCTACAAATAACAGCATGTTTCTTGTGGTGAAACTGTATATCAGGCGCTTCAATAATACCAGGAAGACTTCATACTTACAGTTCATTTTACGCTGCTGACAGGTGTTCCTGTGATAGCAGGCGAATGAAACCGCATTTTCCGGTTATGAGACTTGTTCTTAAGTTGAACTTTTCAAGAATATTACAACAGTATAAGATTATACAACAGTTCAACGTGTTAGATTGTACCAGGAACAACGGGAGTGTTTTTGAACGAGTTATGTTAAACACCGACATGTGCCGTTAAAACTACTCGAGGGTAGGTGTGATATGGAAGCGAACGAAGTAATATGGAACTGCAGATGGCCATGGGAGGACGCTATGGGAATAATGAACACCGTACGACACGCATTACCATCGCATCAAGAATGAAGTAAGCCAACTATACTTGTACTATCCACTAGCCTATAGTAGTATTTCAGAATTCCATTTTTATACTGTCGCTATAAGAAATCAACATTATCATCGTTATGAGAACGTCTATTATATTTGTCCAGAATGACAAATGGAGCTATATTGTAGTCCGACAATTTATTAGTCTATTTTACTACTTTGTCAGGACGACAGTCAAGTTCATGTGTTTCGACATGAAATGTTTAAGTTATTTCCAAGGGATAGGAATATTTTTTTCTTTAACTATTATTTAGAGAAGAGGCTCGATTATAACTTGGAGTATTTAAATAATTTATTTAATAATAATAATAATAATAATAATAATAATAATAATAAATGACTGTGAAACAAATAAGTTAATAATAATTAAAAATATGAAGACACCATTCAAAGTTATAAATAATTTATATAGGGAGGTGATAGCACCAATTTATAAATTAAATTTAATTGTTAATTGTGATTAAATAATTACTGCATTAATAATCAGAAAGTGAGATGTTATTAATAATCATTTGCAATGAGGATTTAAACATTTATTTATTTATGGATGAAATAGGGCAATGATAATCGTTCTGATGTTGTAGTGAAGCAACGATGCCTAAATAATATTTTTTCCAGTAATGATAATAATTTCGTGGAAGAAATTAAACAATTGGAAGAGTTTAATAAAATAACTTTGTTTATTTGTGGAATAGAAGTTTGGATTTATAAATAAATTTAAATGAGTTTATGAATGAAGTGAAATAGTAAGAATTTGAGCTCAGTAAATTTTCCAAAAGCACTAAAAATATTTAGATGAAGAAAAAGAAAGCGGCAGGTATTAAATGTATAAATTTAGGGTGAGATTTATGTAAAATAGGAGGCAAGGAGAAGTTGACCAGAAATAAATACATCTTTTCATTGGAAAAATAGAATTGAAGAACACACAGTACAGTGGTAAGACAAGATATTACAAACAGAAAAAAAAAAATGTTTTGAGGAGAGGAATATTTGAAGTCAAATAATATGATGATTTTAGTGTGCTAATTGTCGACACTTAAAGTTGCGTGGAAGCCGAGCGGTCATACAAGAGGGCATTTGTTCCCGTAGTTATGGGCACACATGGTTGTGCGTGTGTTATTAGAAGAGCATGTGGGCTCTCAGTTGTAAAAGAAGGGTTAGGCAAGTAGACCGCCCCATATTCTAGTAAAATTCTATTGATCTGTCAAACCGCATTTTTTTTCTGGATCAACTTGAATTTCCAACAGTATGCCTAAATAATTGAAGAACATGAGTTTAGATTTGAGGAACCTGACCGGGAAAGGAAAAAATATCAAAAAAAATGAATAGTTGCAAATGCAAAAATAAAATAAATAATTGAAGATATTTTTATTCTGTGCTTGGAATAATAATAATAACAGTGGAAATGAGCATTAAATATTCACAATATGAGAGGGTGAGAAAACTTGTTGTAAATAAACTGTTGAGAAATTTTGAAATTAATAAAAATAATAATAATAATAATAATAATAATAAAATTCTATGATTAACATTTATTTTGTGTAAGATATTATGTAAATTTTCTGAATAAGAGAGAAGTTTTGATGAAAGAGATAATGATTTAATCCACTGATAGTGGATAACAAACATTTATATTGTTAACAACAATTTATGCTAATGTTTATAACAAATTTTGAAATGAATAAATTTATATTTTATTTATATTGAAACAAATGAATATGAGAAAGAAAAAGATTAATTTTTCAAATAATTATGATAATGAAAAATTTATAAACAATTTTTGTTCTTGGAAACAAAAATTTTACAAACAAAAAATATATTAACATGCGACTTTATGTTAGCCGAATATTGATATGAGGTTGAGGTTGTTATTATACTTCAATGAAACAGTGAAATAATTTTTCCCAATATTTTTTTTTGGAAACATCATCGAATTAACCAAGTGATAATTTTTCAAAATATCAATTCAACGTGTACTTGAACAATCAATGCAAATCTTCAGGAAAGTGAAACCACAAATATGTCGAACTCTTCATTGAATAGTGATTACCCAAGTGTATATAATTAGGAGTTTTCGTTTTTGTTGATATAGAATGGACTACTAATTTTCTAAATATCAATTCTGCGAAGTTCAAGGGTATTTTCAGGGACTGTTCATTTTTTATGTGTGATAGTTCTCTTTGTGTTTTTGAGGTTATTATCAGTCAATTCAAAATTTTAATTATAAATAAATTGAGAGATTTTTAGAAGTGTGTTATTTTCAAAATTTCTTTCCTTACCTTTTGTGAATTACCGAGATCACGGATGCCAGATATAGACCTAATATTCACCTAGATAGACCCTGAGATTGATTTTCTCGTGCTAATCTGATTTCGGTATTTTACAAAATGTGGTCTTTGGATCTCGGTTCAAACGGGCACACTACCTCAAAATTCACTCAACAGGCGCTCAGTAACTTTCTTTTGAAATAACTTCATTTTCTCTCTAACCATATAGAAAATTATATTAACAATATATTGAACTCAATATGATACGGTATTCCTCATAAGTGAATGAATTCACTGTTTCATACGTATAGATCGTAGGAATGAGGGATGGTTCACGTTCCGGGGTAACAGGGCCCTTTGACTTGACACGTGCGGCGGTTTGAGTGAGTCTGATTGTTTTCTTTAAATCGACACTGTCAACATCGCCGAGAAAATAGGAGTTCCGGTATTATCGAGACTTGAGATTCTCACTCAGCGGAGATACCTAACATTGTGTGCGCTTGGTGATTTAATGTCTAGACATGACGCATTAAAAGGTACTGTATTTTCTGTCTGTTTTGCTTAAAAGAGTAAGTAGAAGTTCGGTTCGTGAGATTAAACGCGGGACGATGTGCGTGTGTCTGCCGATCTGTCTGTCTCACCTATTAACTCGTGAACGGCTCCTCCGATTACTACGAAATTCTGTGTATTGGCAGTATCGCCTCCAGACATTCGACTCTTAATTGGTTGAAATCACTGTTGCCAACTCATGGTAAGAGATGGTACCAACTCTACAGAACTTGTGAACGACGAGCCCAATTTGGACCAAACTTTATACGAATAAAATACGTGCCATTGACTCATGATTTATGATTGATGACTGGTTCCAGTGTTACCAATCGTTGATAATAGTTGATACAGTTAACCCTGAAAAACTTCCAAATGGCTAACCAATGGTTGACAAATATTTGTACGAACTGGGCATGCACCACCACACACGATTTATTAATTTGTAGGCTGTCAATAGGGGAAGCATCCTATGTGTTGCTTAAAGAAATCTCACAATACACTATACCAATTTTGACCAAAATTTGCAGTACAAACAAACCACGCATTGGCAGTACAGGGTAATTGAAAAATAATGCCTAGATTTTAAATAATTGCTATTGCTATTGCTACTGTATTACAGTACAGGTAATGTAATGGTTTTAGCCTTAAAATGCGTGGAAAATACAGTATACCATTTTTTTCATACCTTAGTAAGTTTCAATTTGAGCTCTGTTTGTTGCTCTGCAAACATCTAATGTGTGTCAATGTGCGGTGCGGGCTACTTCATGACTAAGTTATTGGACCTCACTTTTTCGGTGGAAAAACAATTACAAGCATTATTTACCTCGAAAAAGCCTCCGTGGCTTAGGCGGCAGCACGCCGGCCTCTCACCGCTGGGTCCGTGGTTCAAATCCTGGTCACTCCATGTGAGATCTGTGCTGGACAAAACGGAGGCAGACTTGTTTTTCTCCGGGTACTCCGGTTTTCCCTGTCACAATGTCATTCCAGCAACACTCTCCACTATCATTTCCTTTCATCTGTCATTCATTTAATCATTGCCCCAGAGGAGTGCGTCAGGCCTCGGCAGCCGGCACAGTTCATATCCTCGCCGATAGATGGGGGCTTCATTCATTCCATTCCTGACCCGGTCGGAGACTGGAAGCAGGCTGTGGATTTTCATTCATTTACCTCGACATGATTGAACAGTTTGCATTTGGACCAAACTTTATGCGAATAATATACGTACCATAGACACAGGATTTATGATTTTTGACTGGTTCCAGTGTTACCAACCGTTGATAATAGTAGATACAGTTAATCGGACGACAGACAACAGACTGGACAGCGTGGGCTCCGCCTCACTGCCTTATCGTGGTACGCGATAAACTCGGAAAACGTCTGCAGAGCAACAAACGGAGCTCACATTGAAACTTTAGGTATGAAAAAAAAGTTATCTTTTCCAGGCATTTTAAGGCTAAAACAGTTACCTCTAATAGTTTTTATAGCAATTATTTAAAATCTGGGCATTATTTTTCGATAACCCTATATTATGCGTTTCCACTTTTGTCAACCGTTGGTAACTATAACCCTTGAAAACTCAGGCAACCCATTTGTCACCACAATATTTATGAATAGCAGTAGCACACACCACTTATACACAAAATGTGATGTTTAGGCGGTTCCAGTTCTGTCAACTGTTAGGAATAGATCAATGACAGACCCAACTCTAACCAAAGGTGTTGGAACGACATACTCTGCACTAAGACGTGATTATTGGAACATTAAGCTATTCCAGTGATACCAGCAGTATATAGTTTCAACTTTATGTTTATCTTTGGAATTTTCCTGAAGGACTGACCCAATGCTGACTAAACAACGTGCGATAGAAGCATCTCGAACACAGAATTTAGGAAGTTGTGACTCGAGAAGCCGCACCAACGTTAGGATACCCTTTAAACAACTCAATATGGACGATATTTCGAGGGGGGAAAGTACACACCGGACACTTTACTTTAGGGGCTTGGAAATATTGGTCATCAAATAGTATTAAGCCAATGAAAATAAAATGGAATCTCGTGTTTATTTACGTAATTGATTGCCCATACTACTTCTCCGGGATAATCAATTAAATTAAATCGATAACTAATCACTCCTAAAAGCATCCTATCCCAAAAATCCCCTTCCCAAAAATTATAAGAAAACTTAGGAGTAACCTTAATTTTCAAAGTCCAATGTTCCTTTCTAATATTCAACGAGTAGTTCAGTGGGAAATAACGTACTTTCATATTCTTCTTCTACTGGTCTTATCTGTTGAGAAACTCTCCCGCTTATTGAATGTTTTTTTCATGTGGTGTACTCTTGGTATTGGTACATGGCCTAAATTGTGATAAAGTATATAGCAACAATTTCAAACTATAACTTAATATCCAAACATTGTAGTAATTTGACACGAACCCAAGGCCACAGCCATCTCCTTCCCAATCTTACACTCGGGTTACAAATAAACAAATACAAGTACAGCAATCACAATGATACAGATTATCATACAGTTTACACACACACCCAAATACACCGGAATACATGACCACGATGTCGCAAAGTCACTAAATGAATCAACAGCAACAGCATTTCAGACAATGAACATAAAGATAGCAGTTCAAGATAGCAAAATGTCCTTACTATGGTACAAATCATCGTTACTGAAAATAAAACACACCTCCAGCACAGGAAAATACTATGTCACTCGGTGAAGCTTATTCACAATACATGAATACAACACTTTTATCAACTTTCTGAAAGACCGATTCAATAGGATATCAGTAAGAGATGTTCCTTTTCAGATATTATCATGTGTTTAATCTAAAATTTACAGAAACTAAACTAAAAAAAAGTATCAACAGAAATGCTTAACAGTCAACACGTTTGTGCCCGATTAGATCGGGTGGGGAGTAACAGATATTTTATTAGCATAACCTAAAAGACATTATATCAATTATTTATACACCTAATTTAAACACGGATTGAACAAAAAGAATTAGATGACATATTTCGATCGTCAAACGATCATCATCAGATCCTGTTCACATAGGTTTAGATAAAGTTTGGCGGATATGTAGGCTATTGTCTCCGTTCATAAGTCGCTCTTATTGATTTATGGGTAGTGACGTTGCTCGACTGTGACAAGTGACAGTAGAAGAGCAATTTGTCAACAGATTTCAAGAACTTTCATCTTTGTTTCCTGTGTTTCATTGTTTTGCACGGCCATTTTCTTTCTTAGTGAACTTACAATTGGAATTAATTGATTTACAGTGCAATGCGCGGTTGAGGGACAAGTTCTTTGCTGCAAGTAACTTCACCGAATTCTACGAAAACTTTCGCCATAATGAATTTCCTCGCCTTCATCACGAGACTGGTGTATTCTCTGGAATACACAGTTCGAGTCAGTTCTTGCTGCTCTTTGCTTTTCCTTTTTAATTAGTTTCCTTTATTTTCCTTGCAGACACCAACAGGGACCCTTTTTTGTATTCCCTTTTTCTTGGAATATGTACTTAAATCTACATAAGTCTGTTTCAGTTATTTACCCTCTGGATTTCAACCCCTGCTCACCACGCGGCAACCTGCCGAAGTTTTTGGATTCAGCGATTTCAAGAGAACGTACAAACCAATCCAGCAGACGTCGTCGTTGTCGTCATTTACCATCTCCATGAAGATTGATGTATCGCATTCTGATTATGTTGAAAATTTGTTTCCCCATGTTTCCTACAGTGCTTAGCCTCTTATGTTTCCTTCACCCTCCCAGCTTGCTCATCGCTCTCTCGTGTACTGGAATCCCATGCTCACTTCTCGTCTAGACGTTCAAGTGATAAGTTTAGTCTCTCTCAAGGAGGCACATCTCCTTAATACATGAGGTAATTCAAAATCGACGCCATGTCTGATTTTTTCGTCTAACGGCTGCCAGGAAACGTCAACCTTCAAACATCATGGAAAGCTAAGTACCCATCTTAAATGATTTTAACCATTTTTAAAAGGTTTTAAACAACATTTGAATGATTTTACTGAAAGCTATAGGCAGTGTTGGGATTTTCACAAAATTGTGTAATATCTGCCCCCCCCCCCCCCCCCGTGGGAACTGTCATTCTTAGCCAACTAGGCTTTCTACAAGTCATGAAATCTAGCATTTCCTACACTAAATAAGGGAATACCTTCCCGCAACGAGGGATTCATATCAAATTAATGGCTGTCCAAGCTTAACTTATCTGCCTTCGAGGGATCTCTACTCGCCCCTTCAAACTGTTACTACAGCTCTGGAACTTTCCATTCGAAATAGATTGTAAACTGTGTATCCATACTCAACACCTCAAGATTACCGTCAACTTAAAGTGAAATAGAACTAGTAATTGCAACCTAAACCTTTATAACGCCGAAAACATATTCAAATTCAACTCAGTGCCTTTACATAATCTGCAATAACTTTTCCCTTGATCAACAATCTTTAGTGCTACAAAAACAGTGTCCGTTCAATGAGCTTCCACGTCGCGATCCGTTGAGAGCAATAAAATTGGCCAGAACTCTAATCCCATATCTCCTACACTCCTAATTCCAATTACTAACAATTTGGGGTATATTTGAACTAGTTACTTTTTTCTATGAGGCCTCGCCTAAAAATAAGCGCCCTCCCACCTTTGTTCCACTTAACATTTATTCATTCTGCGTAAATATATGTGGTTATAGCCCACATTTTAAAATTCATTTTTCCTGCTTCGTTCAAGAAATAAGCGTTTTCTAATTGTTAAACAATTATCTTATTTGTGTAATCCAGGTTTCGTTAATACGACCTGTCCCATTTGAATTTAGCACATCTTAAACTCTGTGTAAATAGCAGGGGTTATAGAAACCTCTTATTAATTTGTTTTTTCTTCTCCTGCTTGCCCAGGAATTCATAGCCTTTTTGCTTACAAAAAGGGCATTCTCTAAATATTTGGTATTCCTACTGACCAATACAACGAAATATTAAACCAAATTTTAACTCCTTTACTCTTATCATCATAGGCTTTAAACTTCTTATTGTATGCATAGTTTGAAAACGCTTGTAAGGTTTTAATGCTTGTAACAGGTTCGAAACCTCTAAATTGTTTAACATTATTTGTTAATTGTAAACCTCTTATTATTATAGGTCTGAGACCTTTAATTGTTATAAAACAAATCATTTGTTCTTATCTCAAAATAGATCTGAGATCTAATTGTTACTATTCTTAACTTCCTAATTTTGTTAAATAAATTCTTTATTATTTGTTTTCTATCTCTCTTGCTAGAAAAACTGTTAGGCAGGACCTTCTCTTCCCTACTTTTTCTCCTGAATTATCCCATATTCAAAGAAAAAAGCAAATCACTGAATGATAAGCTTATTAAAAACTCAATCACTTGTTGCGTTTAGAGCAAAACTTCTATTAACTACACTTATAAAGTTCCTTGTAGCTATCTCAGCTAATTCTAGTAAATTATTAAGGCAAGTATAGCTCGCTCCGCCAGCTTCCTACTTGTAGAGATTTTCTCTCTGGCTTATGATTTACTGTCTAAGATTTTTGGTTTTGTTCAAGTTAGGTTTGAGGTTTTCATCCTTTCTAAACTGTTAGTCGGCACCTTGCTGGGTAAACGCAACAATTGGTTCTCTCCAAAAATTTCTACTAATAATAATAAAAATATTTGCTAAAAGTACTATAGTTGCTTTATCTCTGCCCACTCTGGGGGCATTCGGCCTTTCTGTCGGGGATCTGACAGTGTCGGGAAATAAAATTATTCCGACTAATTTAAGTATTTCTAGCATTTCAAAATGCTTCCCTTTTGAAGGGAAAGTACATAAATCCATTTCATCTTATATATTCTTGCTTGCCAGTGCACTACCTATCCCCAATAGTACCCAAATACGTGCTCGGGAGGGAAATAGCACTTAGCGATAGCCTGCAGGTAACCTTAACCCACGCCGCTCTCTCCGGTAACCGTGCTCAAGCTCCCGCTTATTTTAGTTACTTCACGGGCTTTGCTCAGTATGATTAGCCTTTATATCACTGTTTCTTTCTTATTTTTTATTTGGATTCTCTTCCTCTTTTCCTATGATCGTTTCCCCTCCTAAACCTTTCTCCTTTTCTTTCAATCATCTTTCCTCAGGTAGTGTTTAAGCTCCGGATTGACCTACCAGAGACCGCCAAACGTATGAGTATGTTCGGTTCTACCTATGTATGTTCTACCTATATATGTGAAAGACTTTTTCCCCTATTAAAACGCAACAAACCTAGGTTCCGTGCTGGCATTTCAGATGGGAATTTGAGAAGTTGTCTACGCTTGTCTGTAACACGTTCATTTGCGCCTAATTTTAACAAGATTGTTAACGCCCACAAACCACGCGTACTGTAAACGAGAACAGCAATAAACAGTATGTGTATCAGCCAACATATACGGTACTAGTTTTTAATTGGTGTGTGAAATTAGTTGTACGTTTGCCATTGTAAAGCTGTTATTGTGTGATAATTGGCACAGCGTAAATATATTGTCTTTTTCCCTTTTGCATAGGAAGGGAGACATGTACATGAATGACTGTACATTTTGTGCGTGAAACAGTCCAGAGTTAACGTGATCATAATTTTGAAAGGAAACGTTTTGCCACTCTTTCCTAGCCCTTCCCTTCTTATGACAAGCAATTTGATTAATGCAAAATAATATTTCATGAACAATACGTTCGGTGTTCTTGCTATGTTACCTGCAAAACACATTCGTCGCCTGCTAATTGACCTATACACTTTTCTTGAACGATGACACTCCCCCACCGCGCGGAGTGGAAAGGGAGGGGAGGCACACCTGTTATTCTGAGACACTGCCTGCACCGTATGGTTCGACCCTGGACGGTGCTGTTCTAGAACATGATGGATGGAGCAATGTCATTTGATGAATGCAGGAGGAGCTGGAAACGAGGCTGAGAATCTATTACAACGTCTCGAACACTTGACTAGGCAAGGTCTGTGTTATTCTACGTAAGACCACGTGTTCGGAATTTGCAGTGAAAATTACAGTATTAAATTCAAATTGTGTCACATGACATCAAAGTATCAATTTGATGTGAGTGAATGGTAGTGAATGTCTGTAACGAGTGCACAGTGCGATTGCCACCGGGTGAGTTAGCCGTGGTCGTTACGGCATGACTAATGGCAGTCGCTCACATCCGGGAGGCGAGGAGGTTCGAATCCCCCCGCCGGCAACCTTGAAGATGGTCTTCTGTGGTTTCCCATGTTCCTTCCAGGCAAATATCGGGGTTGGTCCCTAACTATAGGCCACAGCCGCTACCTTCCAACTCCTCGCCCTGCCCTTCCAACTGTCCTCCCCAACGGTACTTGTAGCTCACCCATTGGGTGTCCGTCTCGAAGCAGCTACAAAACTGGCGAGCCGAACATGTCCTCAGACACTCCCGGCACTAAAAGCCATACGCTAAAAAAAAAGTGCGATTGCCGAGATATGAGTAGATAGGCTTGTGCCCGTTTAGACCGAAGTCCGCACGACCACATATGCATTTTACCAAGAATCAGTTAGCACGAGAGTCAAAATATCCCGGGGCGCCAGATGGGTTAAAGCTAATCGCAAAAAACCGACATCAAATTAAAAAAAAATGCTTTACTGATTTTTGGCTCAATGCAACAATAAGGATAGAAGGAGATTCAACTGGGCATAACACAACATGTAAAATTATCTCATTTTATTCTAAATTTTAAAATTGACTGCAAAATGATGCTCAAGGTAACATCATTCCAGTGCGACGGCACACACTACTATTTACACAATGTACAGAAATTTTCCAACACATTGAACAATTGTCTTTGGAGACACAAGTCTGATTATCAGTCCTGTAGACTGTGTTCCAAAATTATATCTATTATTTACAATGAAATCCAGTTCAAATTTAATTGTCTTTACTGGAAATATCGTAGTTCACTGGTTGAATTTCTAACATGATATTAACACTCGTAGAAATTCTCACTGTTTATAATTGTTTATAGAATTTTTTAACTTCCACTTATTTTTCCAGTTTCAAAAATATTGTCAAAAATATTATCTTTGACCCAACACTAATTATGTACACATATTAATAACAACATCTGAAAAGTATTTGACCCTTGAGCATAGCATCGAAGAACTGTGCGAAGCACAACAAAATTTATTATTCTTCCAAAATTAAACATTTCGAGAAGTGACTCGATTATGAACTTCAAATTCCAAAGAAATATGATTTCTGAATCATCAGCTTGATCAAAAAAAATTGTTGAACCATTCAACTACTCGATTTTCCACTTGGAATTATTATTAAGAAAAATATTTATATTTGTTGCTATTTTAGTAACTTTCACAACTTGCAATTCTTGAACAGAATGCGGAAATAAGAATTGTAGCGTTATAATAAATTCATTTAGTTCATGACAATAGGATTGAAAACATCCTTTAAGTAATTCGTGGATACAGAATTATTTTTTTAATTGGCACTGGCCCATTCAATTATTTGTGTAAGAACACAATATCCCAACAACAACGGCAAAGGTCTTCCTCTGAAGAAGAATAAAATTTTATCATGACTAAACCGGGTTCTAGCAAATCCAAAGTATTAATGGAATACGTAAACAAGTTTGAAATAATTACTGATGGTTTGGTCATTCATTCGACGAAATGTGTGGTTTCAATACTCCTCCTATAAACCTGAGCCATCGAACCTGCTATTTGATTGATGCTAAAAAAACTCCTCATTCCTGCGACTTAAACATACGCACCTGGGAATGGCATTTCAACTACTCCACACACATAAATTTTCTTCCCAAAATTTATACAATAAATCAAGCCTCTGCTTGTTATCAAAACTGGAAGATCTATAAACTTACAAGTTTATTTTATTTTACCATTCAGTTCAAACCGTGAAGTTACCACACTTGTGATATTCTCTATTTCACTTTCGAATGTGTGCCTACGTCATGATTTTATATAAACACAAAAAAAATCCTAATTTATACAAATATCATTGGCTTCCTGTTTCATGCCTTTCCGTGTTATCTGAAAAATATACTTTGCTCAATGCAAATATTAACTGTTCAACCAGAACTATAATGTTGGTGGAATACGGGCTTGCGCTATCCACTAGCTTTCGGAAAATCACCTGTTCCAAACTGGGAATGATTAAACTAATCCTTAAGCTCTCTCTCAACGAATGTGATTATTAGAAAATGTAAGATCCAATAATTATTTAGAAAAAATATGAAAATTATTATTATTATTATTATTGGATTATTATTGTTATTATTTCCTTAAATATGTTTAATTATTATTTCCTTATGTGAAAAAACCACATGTTCGACTCTTCGAATATGGACAAAATATCCATTCCTCAACAAAAATAAATATTAACTTCTACAGTTATATCGGCTGATTACCGTGATTCTCAAACAAAATGAACATTCAAATAAATGCTCGGTATGCTCGGTCGTCGATCCTAAACTGTTCTGAGTGCTGAAAATACTCAGAATAACCCTAATGTGTCTTGCGTAAATCAATGCAAGATTTAAATACGAAGAAAAAATAAATGTGTTGGTCATCTGCAGAAAATGAGTTTGTTCCAATTAGCCAGGCATAATATAAAAGTCAAATGTGGCTTACATTTCGCGTTGGTCTTGAAGCGTAGTGAACCTGGTCTGTACCAGATTTATCCAGATACATGCCCTATTGGACACGCACGTCTAATCCTTGTATCGGCCGCCATTATATACCCACAATCTGTCTAGCACGACGTAGTGGAAATATTTCTTGAAGTTTGAAGTAACTGCTGATCCATTTTAATATTGACTTCAATTAAATCCATAGCAGTTCGCTTAAATGGGGTCAGATCCAAATGATCTCTTCTCAAAAACGTCAGTTGTAACATAACTCACGGTAATCTTTTCAGTACAGGAAAACACTGATAGTCTAAAACAATCAACGGCTGTTCTGAAGATCGTTCCCTGGGCATGGCTTCACACCATCTATCATGCGCGAAGCAACATATAGTTTCCCTTTGTCGGCTAATGAACAACACCGTGATAGACTGGCCTTCAATATACTGAAAGATCTGAGTGGTTATTTAGTTGCAATTTGTGAAACTGACAAGTTGGATTAAAATATCCAAGTATTGAATTATTGTTACTGGACTTTGTGACAGAATAATATCTAGACAAAGTCTAGCATATGTCCATATAGAAACAAAGTGTTTCACCAATGTCCGTAAAAAAATAACAATCACCTTAGTGATTCCCTCTACCGGAAACTTACTACGTTCCCCACGTATCGTAGCACTTTTGTGACTATCACAATTCAAAGATATCTTCTGCGTAGATTCGGCAACCATGTGCCTTGGCTCGACGTAGCAGCAGCACCTTGTCCTACAAGAGCTTGGTTTGTAGTGAGCTGCTTATGCTTGGGCCGAGCGGCTTTTATACAAAACGGTCGGCTCCACGCTGGATCACGCTGAAATCTGTAAATCCTCATATCTCCGGTGTCTCTGGTCTGATTCACTTGAGACTAAGTGAATCTTTCATTTGGCCGTGCCAGTAATCTGATCCAAGTATCAAGTCGCTACTCCATGGCTAAGTATTTAATCACCAAATAGTCTCGACCTCTGCTACTATTTGCCACGTCACTTAACATCTTCTTGGCTGCATAAAGTTCCCATTTCAATCTAGAAGGAAAGGAGCGCGATATTCAAATATCTCAACTTTCAAAAGCGGCTGTAGCCTTTGCCTTGATACCTAGGTGTCTGAATCTTGGAATACCCATTCTTAGATTTGGGCACGTCCACCCCACACCTAGCAAAAAAAAATAAAAATTGAAAATTTTTTATTTTCATATCTACTCATTAAATCATCTGGTTCTTGAATAATAAATCTTCAAATTCGCTGCATTATAAATTCCCACGATGTTACCAGTTCGTGTATTGGCGATTTTATAGCCTCCATTGTTGTTCACTTCCACAACACGATAAGGTCCATCGTAAAGGCTTGCAAACTTCGAGTACACTCGATTTTGCACGTCGGAGGGTGTAGTTTTTTTTTTACTAAAACAAGAGTTCCTACGCGCAAGGGTCTGCGAAAACGCTTTCCTATCACTCTGCGCTCTCTTTTCTCAGCTTGGCTCCTCAACTTGTCTAAAGCTAGAGTCTCCCTCCTCTGACGACTAGGTTCAATCTCGGGTGGAATAGAGATGATTCGATCCCATAATCTTGTTTGTTTAATTCCATGATGAACAACATGGGAATCTGTCCAGTACTCTCATGAATCGTAGAGTTGATGGATTCGCATGCTAAAGAGAGAACATCCATCCATTTCCAATGCTCATTTGGACAATAGAGGCGGCAAAATTTAAATATTTCAGCCATCACGCGTTCTGCTGGATTGCTTTCAGGATGTCTGATAGAACAAAGCAATTGTCTAATCCCAAGATTATTCATGACGGCCCTGAAGTCTAAAGATGTAAATTGGGGTCCGTTTGCCTGCTTCCGGAATTACGCTGTCTCTAATTCTCTTCGCACAATATTTTGCGTTTGCCTTCTGAATTGGGTGTAACATAGTGTATTTGCTGAAAACATCTATGGTCACCAGAATATATCGGTTACCTCTTTTAGACTTTGGGAGAGGACCATAAAGATCAGTCGCAAAGATTTCACAAGGCTTAGAAGGAATAATAGGCCTTGGTAATTCTCTCAATAATTTAGAATTATATTTACTCCTTTGGCATAAGTCGCACTCCTGAATAGTGTTCCTGACATTTTGTCGCATTCGCTCCCATGAAAATTTCTCTTGTATCAAGTTGACTGTCTTATCTACTCCAGCATGACCTGCAATTCGATGCGCCATCCAAATAATGGGTGTTTGCATTCGTGGAGGTACCACTACCCTCAGCTTCGTATGGTCGGGATCTGCAAACCTGTAGACTAGACCATCTAACATCAAATAATCTCTTGAAATTCTTTCAGTTTCCACAAAATCATCGTCATTGGGATCCATATCTCCCTGTAGAAAACGAAAAATGTTTCTAAGACGTTGGTCTCTCCTCTGGGATAAATGTAACAATCTTAACCTTCTTAAGGTATTCTCATCCTCATGCGTCAGGTTAACTTGAAAAACCTTGGATGTAGACTCCACTGCTCTTCTCAATAAATCGGCCCCAATATTCAACTTTCCAGGAGTGTGTTCGATAACTAGGTTGAATTGTTGAATAAAAAGTGACCATCTAGTTATTCTATCACTGGCAAAGTTTGTTCTTAAGATAAACTCCAATGCATGGTGATCAGTCCTCACAATTACTGAATGTCCAATTAACATTTTCTTCCAAGACTCCAACGCGAAGATTACAGCAAGGGCTTCTAACTCTGTGGTGTAATAGTTCCTTTCTGATGGACGAAGTTTCCTGCTTATGAAAGCCATGTAATATCTCCTGTGGTCGTAATCTTCTTGAAGAAGAATAGCTCCAATCCCTACGGTGGATGCATCGGATTCTATGATGAAATTCTTGGTGAAGTCAGGATACCCTAATTTCACACTGTTTACCAATAACCTCTTGGCATCTTGAAATGATTGTTCGCAATCTTCATTCCATTTCCATTTGTTTCCCTTTTTAATAATTCCTGCAAGGGAGCAACTGCCTTGGTGAAGCTTGGACAATGCCCTGCAAAGAATTGGCATGTTCCGAGAAAACTGCGGACATTCTTCACCCTAGTAGGTCTAGGGAAATTCGCAATCGCTTGTATCTTTGTCTCATTGGGACGGTATCCTTCACCATCTAAAATATGGCCCAAAAATTTTATTTCCTTCTGAAAGAACTGACATTTTCGAAGGTTTACTTTAAAGTTCGCTTTTCTTAAATCTGCGAATAACATCTGAAGATGTATCAAATGTTCCTCCTTAGTCTCAGATGCGATTAGGATATCGTCTATGTAACGAATCGCTATCTCTTTTACTTCAGGACTCAAATTTTGTTCCAGTGCTCTGATCAAAACAGATCCAGATGTTTTGATCCCAAATGGTAGACGGCGGAATACATATGTCTGTTGGTCAAACATAAACCCTGTAAACTTTTTGGAATCTTCACTAAGCCTAATGTGGTGGTAGGACGAAGTGAGATCAATGTTAGAGAACCAGATCTTGCCCTGGAATTTCCTTAACAGTTCCCTAATGATTGGTGGTCTGTCATACTCTGGCAGTAATCTTGAATTCAAATTTCGCGCGTCTAAACACAGTCTCAGACTTCCATCCGGCTTAGAAACTACTGCTAATGGATTGACATAAGAGGTAGTGTACTTTTCAATCACATTGTTACCTTCCATCTCTTTGATAAGCACTTTTACCTTTTCTCGATGCTTTTCCGCTACCGGATACAATTTAGCATGGAAAGGTGCATCATCAGTTACACGAATTCGATATTCAAAATCTTTAATTTCACCAGGTTTAATATCAAAAATACCATGGTACTCTTCCAAAATTTTCCCTAGCTCTGGGGACCCCTTCTCAGTGTAGACTTATTTTCCTTCAGCTTCCCGAAAAATCAGAGACCATTGAGCGTCTCCCTCGATGTCTTCCTCTTCCTTTCCCTCGAAGTTTATCTCTTCGGTATACTGGAATCTGACCGTCTCTGTCTTCATGTCTATCACGGCTCGATATTTCTGGATGAAATCCGCTCTCAAGATCATGTCAAAAGCCATGTCCTTCATTACTACAAACACATGTCGGAAATCATGTCCTCCAATAGTAACACAAGTATAATTGTGTTTTACACAGCGATATTTTGTTGGGTATTATTCCTTGGATTTTAATTCCTGATAGTGGAATCTCTTCTAAATTCTCTTTGAGCTTCCACAGAATATAAAGCTTCTCGCTCACAAGACAAAGCTTAGCCCAGTATCAATTAAAGTATCGACAGGCATGCCGAATACTTCGCATGATATGATTGGCAGTTTAATTCTTGTACCCATTTCTTTCCGTTCGTCATTATGTTCAATTAAGTCATCATCCTCTGTTTGCCATTTAATAATCCTGGAAGTGAAAATGTTTAAAATTCTATTTCCTACTGTGAATTCGAAGTTTTTTTTCATTCCCCCGGGATTGCTGTGTTCCCGATGGACCTGGTTCATTGGACTTCTGTTCCAAGAACTGCGAGTTTTCTTGGTGTCTTTCTTCCAAGATCTTCCTCGTCTCCTTATTGAACTCTTCATTGGACTGACGAGTGTTCTCATTCCCTCTGTTTTTGTAGTTATTGTTTCTACCATAGTACCTTCTTTCCTGGTAACTTCCTTGATTATTCCTTGGCTCTCTCCATCGATTGTCATATCGATATCCACCCTTTAGTCTCGCATAAGGCTTGTAACTGTATCTATTAATGTTCTGATTCCATCCTCTTTTATCAGGCTCTTCCCTCGGCGTTTTCTCTTCTCGCCCCTCTCGAATCTCTCGAGGTGTTTGGGAATAACTGTCGGCCATAACAGTGTACACAGCGTTGCCATTCTTTCCTCCCTTCTGATGGAAGAATTGAGCGTTCGTGTGATCAAGTTTCAGCAATACCTCGTCAAATTGCTCCATATTATAAATGTCAGCAGCGATCAAAGTTCTTTGGACTTCTGCTGGAAACTGACGTATTAATGCAGTAATTAATTCATTATCTGGCATCGGCGGATCTAAATGTTGAAGTTTAGAAAGCTGTCCAGAAAAGTACGAAGAGTATCGAGTAGGTTGTGACGTCGAAAATCTCTTCGAATATAATTCTGCTCTGACTTGCTGTTGGGTTTCCGGGGACCAAAACTTTTTCAATAACCCACGGGAAAACTCCTCAAAATTGGTGAGAGTGGACCTGAATGCTCTAAACCAGAGAAGTGCGGGCCCTTCCAAAAATTTCCCTATCACTCGGATTTGTCTTTCCTTAGGGATTTTGGAATCTTTAAGGTAATCACCTGCTTCTCTCAAGAATTCTACGGGTGTCACAGAATCTCTCCCTGAAAATTTAGAAGGCTTATCCTCTACATTCTTGAATACTGTTATGGGGTTGGATTGAAATACTGTCCTGGCCTCATCCTGTCTTTGACTATCATTTCCTCTAGCTGCTCCCAGGTTTACCTGTATCTGTTCTTCTCCTCTTATACTTGGCATTTTCAACAGATGGTCAGCCTATTTCTCGTCCTTAACTTGGGTTTTCATAGCCTCAATTGCCTTATGGTTTTCTTCGGCCTTTTTTCTAATTCCTTCGGTTTCCTTCTTTATTTCTTCTGTTTCCTTATAGTTCTCCTTGACATCAGTGGATATCTGGTTCATAACAGCCTCGTGACTCTTCAATGTCCCTGTCATATCTGATATGTCCTTCTGAGTCGCTCGTATATCTTTGGAAATTACTTGAATATGGGATGACAAAGATTCTCTAATCTCCTTGACTCCATCTTGGTTCTCCAACTTGAGTGTGTTTTTAATCTCATCGATAACTGTGGTTTTAATTTCAGTTTGTAATTCATTAATCACACCCTCTCTTATTTCTCCCACTACGAGCTCTTTGAATTGGTCTGTCAAACGTTGAACAACTAGAGTTGCCATCTCATTGCTCTCTTTCTTCACTCTGACTTCTAGGTTGACCATGTCTTCACCAACTTTCCTAAGACCACTTTCTATCCTATCAGCTAAGCTTTGGGATCTTAGATCGGCATCGCGAAATTTAACGTCCATTAAACTTGCGTTAGTAGCTAATGAAGTTTCGAGCTCATGTGTTTTTTCGCATAATTTAGTCATTTTACCCTCAAGTAACATTTTCAAGATTTCGGAATTCTCTTTAAATTTATTTTCCATAGAATTAAATTTACTATTTAAACTATCTTTTAAGTTATCTTTTAACCTGCTTTCTAACATCGGAATTTTCTTTAAGTTTCTTTTCCAAAGCCTCTGTATTTTCTTTCATGATGGCTGCTACGCGCAGTCCAGCTTCTTTGGAACTCTCTTCCAAACTCCTCATCATCCTCATCATCTCTTCCATAATTTTCAGTATTAGTCAAAACTTAGGGGTATACATGTTGGCAGACACAAGATTATAACTAGAACAAGAAATATGAATAGCTAATTGGAACACTCTAATAAAATGAGATTTGTCCTAATGTCGACGCGATGGAAAAAAAAACCTTCTCTACATTTACGAATTAAATTTACCACAATATCACAAGAAAAATATGCAAGTCCTCAAATTGCCTCCACCTGGATTCTACTAATGCGTATGTCCAGTCATCGAACGTTTACTACTGAATTTACTTGACACCCTAATGGTTAAGCCATTATCAAAATAATCAAACCCATTCTAATTATTAACCCAGTTAATTTTTAATTTTCCCCACTAATTGGGTTTCCTACTAATTTATTCATCCAAACCAGACATCTCTCAACTCCCAAAATATCTATAAAAATTATCACAATTTAAATCGGCATGCGATTGACCGTGTCTAACTCGGGCCCCACGTTCGAAGCCATTTTCTCTCTCTATCTTATTTTATGTGCCCATTTAGACCAAAGTCCGCACGACCACATATGCATTTTACCAAGAATCAGTTAGCACGAGAGTCAAAATATCCCGGGGCGCCAGATGGGTTAAAGCTAATCGCAAAAAAACGACATCAAATTTAAAAAAATGCTTTACTGATTTTTGGCTCAATGCAACAATAAGGATAGAAGGAGATTCAACTGGGCATAACACAACATGTAAAATTATCTCATTTTATTCTAAATTTTAAAATTGACTGCAAAATGATGCTCAAGGTAACATCATTCCAGTGCGACGGCACACACTACTATTTACACAATGTACAGAAATTTTCCAACACATTGAACAATTGTCTTTGGAGACACAAGTCTGATTATCAGTCCTGTAGACTGTGTTCCAAAATTATATCTATTATTTACGATGAAATCCAGTTCAAATTTAATTGTCTTTACTGGAAATATTGTAGTTCACTGGTTGAATTTCTAACATGAAATTAACACTCGTAGAAATTCTCACTGTTTATAATTGTTTATAGAATTTTTTAACTTCCACTTATTTTTCCAGTTTCAAAAATATTGTCAAAAATATTATCTTTGACCCAACACTAATTATGTACACATATTAATAACAACATCTGAAAAGTATTTGACCCTTGAGCATAGCATCGAAGAACTGTGCGAAGCACAACAAAATTTATTATTCTTCCAAAATTAAACATTTCGACAAGTGACTCGATTATGAACTTCAAATTCCAAAGAAATATGATTTCTGAATCATCAGCTTGATCAAAAAAATTGTTGAACCATTCAACTATTCGATTATCCACTTGGAATTATTATTAAGAAAAATATTTATATTTGTTGCTATTTTAGTAACTTTCACAACTTGCAATTCTTGAACAGAATGCGGAAATAAGAATTGTAGCTTTATAATAAATTCATTTAGTTCATGACAATAGGATTGAAAACATCCTTTAAGTAATTCGTGGATACAGAATTATTTTTTTAATTGGCACTGGCCCATTCAATTATTTGTGTAAGAACACAATATCCCAACAACAACGGCAAAGGTCTTCCTCTGAAGAAGAATAAAATTTTATCATGACAAAACCGGGTTCTAGCAAATCCAAAGTATTAACGGAATACGTAAACAAGTCTGAAATAATTACTGATGGTTTGGTCATTCATTCGACGAAATGTGTGGTTTCAATACTCCTCCTATAAACCTGAGCCATCGGACCTGCTATTTGATTGATGCTCAAAAAAAACCTCCTCATTCCTGCGACTTAAACATGCGTACCTGGGAATGGCATTTCAACTACTCCACACACATAAATTTTCTTCTCAAAATTTATACAATAAATCAAGCCTCTGCTTGTTATCAAAACTGGAAGATCTATAAACTTACAAGTTTATTTTATTTTACCATTCAGTTCAAACCGTGAAGTTACCACACTTGTGATATTCTCTATTTCACTTTCGAATGTGTGCCTACGTCATGATTTTATATAAACACAAAAAAAATCCTAATTTATACAAATATCATTGGCTTCCTGTTTCATGCCTTTCCGTGTTATCTGAAAAATATACTTTGCTCAATGCAAATATTAACTGTTCAACCAGAACTATAATGTTGGTGGAATACGGGCTTGCGCTATCCACTAGCTTTCGGAAAATCACCTGTTCCAAACTGGGAATGATTAAACTAATCCTTAAGCTCTCTCTCAACGAATGTGATTATTAGAAAATGTAAGATCCAATAATTATTTAGAAAAAATATGAAAATTATTATTATTATTATTATTATTATTGGATTATTATTGTTATTATTTCCTTAAATATGTTTAATTATTATTTCCTTATGTGAAAAAACCACATGTTCGACTCTTCGAATATGGACAAAATATCCATTCCTCAACAAAAATAAATATTAACTTCTACAGTTATATCGGCTGATTACCGTGATTCTCAAACAAAATGAACATTCAAATAAATGCTCGGTATGCTCGGTCGTCGATCCTAAACTGTTCTGAGTGCTGAAAATACTCAGAATAACCCTAATGTGTCTTGCGTAAATCAATGCAAGATTTAAATACGAAGAAAAAATAAATGTGTTGGTCATCTGCAGAAAATGAGTTTGTTCAAATTAGCTTCGCATAATATAAAAGTCAAATGTGGCTTACATTTCTCGTTTGTCTTGAAGCGTAGTGAACCTGGTCTGTACCAGATTTATCCAGATACATGCCCTATTGGACACGCACGTCTAATCCTTGTATCGGCCGCCATTATATACCCACAATCTGTCTAGCACGACGTAGTGGAAATATTTCTTGAAGTTTGAAGTAACTGCTGATCCATTTTAATATTGACTTCAATTAAACCCATAGCAGTTCGCTTAAATGGGGTCAGATCCAAATGATCTCTTCTCAAAAACGTCAGTTGTAACATAACTCACGGTAATCTTTTCAGTACAGGAAAACACTGATAGTCTAAAACAATCAACGGCTGTTCTGAAGATCGTTCCCTGGGCATGGCTTCACACCATCTATCATGCGCGAAGCAACATATAGTTTCCCTTTGTCGGCTAATGAACAACACCGTGATAGACTGGCCTTCAATATACTGAAAGATCTGAGTGGTTATTTAGTTACAATTTGTGAAACTGACAAGTTGGATTAAAATATCCAAGTATTGAATTATTGTTACTGGACTGTGACAGAATAATATCTAGACAACGTCTAGAATATGTCCATATAGAAACAAAGTGTTTCACCAATGTCCGTAAAAAAATAACAATCACCTTAGTGATTCCCTCTACCGGAAACTTACTACGTTCCCCACGTATCGTAGCACTTTTGTGACTATCACAATTCAAAGATATCTTCTGCGTAGATTCGGCAACCATGTGCCTTAGCTCGACGTAGCAGCAGCACCTTGGCCTACAAGAGCTTGGTTTGAAGTGAGCTGCTTATGCTTGGGCCGAGCGGCTTTTATACAAAACGGTCGGCTCCACGCTGGATCACGCTGAAATCTGTAAATCCTCATATCTCCGGTGTCTCTGGTCTGATTCACTTGAGACTAAGTGCATCCTCTTTCATTTGGCCGTGCCAGTAATCTGATCCAAGTATCAAGTCTCTACTCCATGGCTAAGTGTTTAATCACCAAATAGTCTCGACCTATGCTACTATTTGCCACGTCACTTAACATCTTCTTGGCTGCATAAAGTTTCCATTTCAATCTACAAGGAAAGGAGCGCGATATTCAAATATCTCAACTTTCAAAAGCGGCTGTAGCCTTTCCCTTGATACCTAGGTGTCGGAATCTTGGAATACCCATTCCTAGAATTGGGCACAGGCTGGCTGTGAATACAGCCGATATTACTGTATGGGTGAAATGACGACCATTCGCTTGAGAGTGAAAAATTCATATAATTCAGAGAAAGGTGAAGAGAGGATCAGGGAAAGAGAAAATCAACGTATTAAATATAATAGGTGTGCACGGCAGAAGTGTGATAACATTTTACACCTTCCTAAATAAATTTAGCGAAAGTGATTGTACCAGTGGAGGCATGGCGCTCTTCTACGATGAGAATCAAGTTCTTAAATCCCACTAATCAGATTTCACCATGAGGGAGTATATTTACCATGAGGAGAATGGAAGTTCGCAGAGTTTCGTCATGTGGATAACGTATCCCAGCAGGGGACGACGATGGAGCTAAGTCAATCGTACCGACGACCCCAGACCAACATCACACCATGAGAAGGTAGAGAAAAATAAAACTATCCTTATAGAAATTGATGATGGTGATTTGACTTTTTAGCCTATTTTCATTTATGAAAAAATAGGCTTATGAGATCAGCTTTTGTCCGTGTGAGTGTGAGTGTCCCTAATAACACCTAAACGGCTGGAGCGATTTCAATGAAACTCGGTAAGGACATAGTACTAGTATGTCTGACCCCGACCATGTCCTTCAAATTTCATTACATCTCATTAATCCAGCATGGCGGCTGTGCGAAATATTTCACCGGCATTCCATATCTCCGGAACTATTACCGAAAATTTTGTACGGTGATAAAGGGCACAACTACAAGTTCACCTATGTGACTTTCAAAAACCTGATAAGTACAAAACGAACATGGTGGTCAAGCAAAGTTGAAACATTTAAATAGACTTGTTTCGTGATTTAACCATCCAAGCGCAGCAAAACTTGGTACAGCAAGTGTTGATACATATTGTAAGGCACTGACATCTAATTTAGTTGAATTGTTTACTTAACCTCCTGATGGTGGCTGTGCAAAATTTTAAAATTAAGTTTTTACTTCTTGTGTCTTAATCATGCGATCGAAGTCAACGTTTGAATAATGAACCTACGCAACAATGGTCATCTAATAGTGCAAAACTCTATGGACTACATATATAAAAAAGATACGAGCCTTACAGTAGTCGCATATGATGTGTAACATCTGACATGTTATCCTACCTTGAAGTTGTTACCGTTTTTATTATCCTTGACATTCATCAACACAAAACATATCTTTTTTATTTTTTACACTCTCTTAATACATAACAATTCCAAGACTCACTTTTTTTTCTTCACTGCCTACTTGATATTTCTACTCTCGCACTGCCTTCTTGATACTCTGCTGTTACATCACTCTCATGCCAGTAACTAAGTTACGTTAACAGAGACTGACTTTTTTTCTCCACTGCCTACTTGATATTTCTACTCCCGCACTGCCTTCTTGATACTCTGCTGTTACCAAGTCATCCGTATGTGATAAACATTCCACATGGTTCCACTGCCAGCTGGATCACATCCCTTCTGGCTGCTAAAGCAGCCAGGAAGGATGCGATCCAACTGGCAGTGCGTCTTACACACTTCCGTCCGATCCACTTCCGTCCCATTTTTCAAAACCACTCCCACAAAAATATCCAGCAACAGAATGGAAAGATGTTACACATCAAAATCTAACATGGCGACCACCTGAATATTAAGACGGTTCTCAATATCAACTAACCTATGACAGCAATCAAACTGAAATTTTGTATGCCGATAAAAGCTATTAATATAAGTTTATCTATGGGACTTTCAATAACCTGGTGAGTTCAAATTTAACATGGCGGTGACGCGAAATTTAAATATTTAAATGAACGTTTCTCACGATCTAACCATCCGAGCACAGTGAAACTTGGTACGGTAAATGCTTATACAAATTGTAATCCAATGACATCTAATTTATTTCAATTGTTTTCGTAATCACAAGATGGCGGCTGTGCGAAATTTTAAAATCTCGTTTTTATTTCTAGTGTCCTAATCGTGCGATTGAAGTTTGAATATTAAACATACGCAATAATCACCATCTAATAGTACATAACGCTATGGCCTACATATATCAAATCCAACATGGTGGCCATCCTAAATATTTAGACGATTCTCAATATCTACGAATCATTTACAGCAATCAGACTGAAATTTTGTATGTTGATATCTAGACAAAGTCTAGAATATGTCCATATAGAAACAAAGTGTTTCACCAATGTCCGTAAAAAAATAACAATCACCTTAGTGATTCTCTCTACCGGAAACTTACTACGTTCCCCACGTATCGTAGCACTTTTGTGACTATCACAATTCAAAGATATCTTCTGCGTAGATTCGGCAACCATGTGCCTTGGCTCGACGTAGCAGCAGCACCTTTTTTATCGGTTTATACGGGGAATTAAGACATGGTTCACCAGTTAGCCGCTCCGGTGCAAGCTGTATAAAATAAGTGAATTAATTTACGTATTTCACAGTCATGCAGCATCACGTTTTGATGTATAAGGATTACAACGCAACCAAGAACTACATTTTCCAACGACTCCGAGCCGATAAAAGGTTACCTTACAAATATGATAAGAACTTTCGTTCTTGAACACATAAAATTTTAAAATTAATAAACCAGTTATATACCATTCCCATGTACTGTATATTGTGTTAAAATTTGGATTCGATCTGATGACGGGTTTGTGAGATAATAATTCTTAAATGTGACGCATGGTTGAAGCACGCTTAAAAACGGGCACTTTTTGTGTTTCAACTGCGATAAAAAATAATAAAATATAAATTAAAAATTCCAAACCTACATGAACTAACGTAAAATTGAACGACGAAAAAGTTGATGTTATTGGATTTTATGTAAGTCTATTGGTTACTTCACAAACAACCTTCAAACTCGAGTACACATAATAATTTGGTCGACAGTAGTTAAGCCTATTCTAAATCCTATAATTTATTCACACACAACAAACTAACGCAACAAAACTGTACAATATTCACATGTATTTACTAGCCTACTTTCCATCTCCTTGTAACGACATCTCATCGTCGTGTATTATATGTCACTTAGGCTATTGTACCACAATAGTCATTTCCGTACCTTTAACCACAATAATGCACTCATAGCAGTCTCGAATTCGGTTTAATCTCATTTTATAATCCTGTCTAATTGTAACCTCGTTCTGCTATTTTTAAGGAATTAATATTATTCAGCTAATCGATCATTTAATTTGATTATATTCAATTTTGCAAATTTTTATTTATCCGCGAAGCATAATTTTATTTAAATATCTTTATATTATAGTCCTGCCATCATGTCTTATTTATGTGTTAGTTTAAGTAATATTATTTTCTTAGACAATATTTTATTTTGTTTGACTATTAATTTCACTTCCAACAATTATCAATACTGTAGTAGGTATCATTATATAACATCCCATAGTTAATCAGCTGATTACCAGCCTAAACTCAAACATCTGTTGCAAACAATTCATTATTGCCTTCAAATTGCGTCCGAGTGTTAAGTAAAATCTATCGTCTGACCTTTATTTGAAGCCGGAGATTCCTTACCTACTCTCATATTGGTCAATCTTACCATAACATTATAACATTTCACATTTTATTCATCAGTAATAACTAACCAATCGGCTTTCAATTCCTACGAGTATCTTTATTTATACTGATCATAGTTATGGTAGCTATGTAGATATGAAACGATTAGCTCAGGACAGGGAAGCATGATGAGCTGCATCAAACCAGTCGACTAAAGACTCCAACAACAACAGTTATGGACTCATGACCCTCTCTTCCATATGCATGTGTACCTCAAATTGTAACTACATGATTTACTCTCATATTTGATCAAGCCATTTCCCATAATTCCATTTCGTTCTCATACAAATAAACATGACGTTCTAATAACTCTTAATACCTGCATTATACATTGTAACATTTATTCCAACACTTCTTTGTAATAGTCTATTAAAATATCAGCTTGCTAAAATAAACCTTATTCTTCACCTAGATCAGTTATAGTCTACTGTCGGCATCTAAAACATCAAGTCGAATCAATCATCTCTCCCCTTGTCTACAAGGGCTACTCATTCATCTTGTTCTTTTATTTGGTGACAAAACACTAGCCTCTGTCGGCTCCGTCCTTACAACAAGCGTTCTTCTACTTCTCGCACACCTGCGATCTAGCTGACAACCTGTCAAGCTCTTTGATCCAGTCACGGCCGACTGAAGGCGCTCGTATAGAGTGCAGCTCGTATTCAGTCGGCCGTGATCCAGTGCACTCCACTTACACAGCCTGATTCTCGTGTAAAATCAACACACCTTTAACACAAACAAATACGATAAACATCACATACAAATTCCTACCTAATACTTTGTACAGTTTTATCTTAGTTTAGCCTCCTAAATGAATATAGTCTACAGTATAACAAGTCGTTCCGTGAAGAACTAAACAGCCTATTTCTATATATTATCCTGCTTAGGTGTATAGGTTACTTCAGAAACAACATTCAAACTCGAGTGCACATAATATTTTGGTCGACAGTAGGTTGTAAAATTCAAGTTAAATGTTGGAAATAGTGCCGTCGCAACTTAGTATATTTTACATTTGTAGTGCTTATGGGATTCATATACGTACGGTAACATATTCCTAGTTGATCTTTTGTGATTTTTGTTGGATTGGACTTCTCTGAGGGAAAATCTAGGACTTGTAAGTAGGCTGTTTCTTTTCCAGGAGGTTTATTAGCTAGGACTTGTGCAATTAATTTCGTTGCCCAATATGAGAGTAGGTTAGGAATCTTCGGCTTCGAATAAAAGTCAGGCTGGTGTGATTTCAATGAAGCTTGGTAAAGACTTACTACTATCTAGTCCAGCCTCAAGTGTTAATAAGTGTCACCGATCCAACATGGAGACCACGTGAAATATTTCACAGTTATTCAATATTAGTCCAGTCAATAAACGAATTTCACCCTACATCAGATGCGGGATCGTTTTTTATTTTTTGATGTTGTTTAGGACCATTAGGCAGTTATTAATCCAAGTTTCCGTCATCCTCTCCCCCTTGCTTCGTCCGCCATCTTGAAAAAAAAAACTGTCAGAAATCAGCACTTTTTTCAGATTTTGGCCTCTAGCTCATTCCCAGTTCATTTGAACATATGTCCAAATAAGAAAATGTAGATTACTACATTTACAACAACTTTGATTTGGAACGTTCTTTTTTAGGACCAAGCGTATTCGAGCTACGAGAAGGCGAAAAAGGGCGAAAATTGGCGATTCGGCAAATTTTTCACTTTCGCTCCACTTTCCATCGCAAAAACAGGGAGAAGAATTGATCTCAGCAAAACGTTTATTGAATGAAAGTTGTAGAGAATTTAATTTCCTTTGAAACTCATGTATCAAAACGTCAATTAGGAGCAATGGGTAGGAGTGGGGGTAAATTTAAGAAACCTAGAGGAAATGCGTTTTTTGTGATTCAACCCTGGAGCGCAGTGTTGGTAAAAGTTTTTGTTTTCATTATATTACAACTATATTCTGAACACAGCAGTGCATCTAAATAATATTTGAACCATATTTTGTATAAATATGAATAGATGGGAGAGAACAAATTCGTTACACATTCATTTAAGAAAGTTGGTGTGTATTTACAAAATATAGATTACAATACAATGCGTTTTATATATTAATTATTTACATATTAATTATCAGGGAATAATGAACACACTAAAATAAAAACTTTAAAATAGATGGCGGGTGGGGGTTTGCTATAGTAACCGGAGACGTTTCGCAAGGGGGATCGGGGGGGTTGACTCTTCGTCAGGGTCTTCGTAGAATGGTATGGACGACCCTCTTTTCGTCAGCGAATATCAAAGGACGGTTGTCGCAGGACTTTCCGCCGCAGCAGAATTTGCAGAAAGTGGGGCAATGCATACCGGCTTTTCTGCATCCACATGCTGCGGAACAGCCGGTGACACACCTGAATGATACCGTCTTCAGCAGGGCACGAGGAGCAGCATCTCTGGTACTTGTTGTCGGAATCAAGCCCCTGCTTCCTCTTGTCCAGCCAAAGGTGATCGGGCCTTTCATCCTGCTCATCCAGGACGTCACTTGGTGGTATACCCTCAAGGAGTGGTATCGCGCTGCATCGGAGATTGGGGCCAGCTTTTCCAGGTTCAAGTTTGTCGTGGTGGCAACAAATTTTGTGTGTCGGAGGTCAGAAAGTGATTGGTCGATTTCCCCACCATGGAGGACGACCAATATTTGCTCTCCTGCTTTGGAGATGTCCTCTAGTGTGGCTTCTGGGTCCATGAAGACATCACTTATCTCCAACAATAATGGATTCCCCCGGAACAGGGAACAAAATTTGTTTTTTCCGAATCCATAAATGTTTGACGTTGTGTCACACCCGCTGATGGCGTGGATGAGCAGCAGGTTCTCGGCGAAGTCGTAGATAAATTATGAGGGGGAGTACATGACGTCAGGTGAATTGCCTCTTCCTGGTTGTTTTTTTTTTTTTTTTTTTAAGGTATACGTTGTTCATTGTATTTGCTGTCCCAGTGAGAATGGCTAATAAATCGATGTCTTCCCCCACAATAATTACAGTGTCGTACGAAGAAGCCATCGATGTTGCAGTGGTCACAATGAGCACGTCAGCATCCTCTTCAGCTTGCTTGTTTATTACGTTGGACGCTTCAAGTGTTGTTCTGAGGATGGCAACAAATCGTTTTAATTGCTCTCATTGGACAGAAATTTGTCTTGAGGAGTTGTGTTGACTGTGGCTTCATCAAAATATATCACATCTGCTGAGGCGATCAGCTTGCGCCTTCTTGCTCTTTCAGCATTCTTGGTACTCATCAGAAGATTGTCTGGGTACCCGTCGAAGATGACCATCACCACTGTCCCATAATGCTGGTGGATGTACTTGATATAATCAGCACAAATTTGTCCAAAAGTCGAATTTCGATTCCACACAACTTTGTGGAGCAGATGCTCACCATCGATGGCAGTGAGGTGATTTGAGAGAAGCTCGAAATCTATGGGTGTGAACGCTGCATATCAAGCAGACTTTGTGCCCTTGCGCATGACATCCTCGTTGAACAACGACATAGGGTACGGTGCAAGCTCATAGGAGAGGTATTCCTCAAGGTCGTCTTGGGTTGTTTTTGCTATGCACATCCTGTGATAGAGTGTGAATGGGTCCAGAGCAATCTTCTTCTCCCCAACTTTCAAGATATTCATGTCAGCTGCAAAAGATATCACTTTGTCCTTCTTTTTGAAGGACACTTCACCGAAGGTTGTTCCCACTATTCTTGAGAGTCCAGCAATACCGACTTGCTGAGCCTTGTAGCAGTTCACCTGCTCATTTCCAACTACACCAGAGCTGATGCTTTCCTCCCTTCTTACGGGATCCAAATGACAGAGGACGTGCAGCAGCAATGATTGCATGGGAAATGGCAATACTGAACCTCTTCCATTTATCTTAACTTCCATGTTTGTTTTTAGCACAATTGTTTGGACCATTGTTAATAACGTTGGTGGAATGTCTGACTCGATACTGTTCAAAAATGTATCAGGGGGTGGATAGTCAATGGTATTGAACACACGGGAGCGAATATCCTCTGTAATTATATCTGCAGCTGCTTTCACCACTCTCATTCTTTCTTCCTAAGGATTCGAATTTATATTGGCATACCGAGTGTCATTCAATATTTTATAACCAGTATTTTTGAAACAGACCGTCGATTTATTGCCTGTTTCAACGAACATGATGCTATCCTCGTACGTTTTCAGCAAACGGGATTTTACTGTTCTCCGATCAAGTTCACAAACTTCCTTAAGGGCCCCCATCAATTGATCAAATGAGAATTGGCATTCTTCTTTGTTTCTCTCCAGAAAAGCATAAACACATTCCATTGCTTCATCAACTCTGGGGTGTGATCTGTATCCTCTTGCCCCTCCCCCAGCTCTCGGTGGTCGGTACAGCTTTTTCATACAAGCATCGTGGTACTGACCGTCAGCAGCAATAAGATCTAACTCTGGGGGAACACGATTAATTATTTGTTGAGCCCCCTCATCTCCGAGTGCCCGAGGTGCTAGCAACAAGTTGTCCCTTACCTCCATCTTCTCCACCAAGCGAACTGGATTCGAGAAATCAAGGGGAGCTTTTTCTGTTTTTTCATACAATCCTCTTCAAATTTTTCCGCACATAGAAAGCAATGGCCCTTGAAAATAAACGCCTCACTTACTGACCTTAGCTTTGAAGATGGTCCAGGTGTAGGGGATTCTGATCGTAGAGCTACGTCTATCCGTCTTGGATCGGTGTAATTCTTTGAGCGGGCATTGTGAACTTTAATTTCATTTCTTTCCTTTAAAATCTGGCAGTGGTCGTTTCGCCCCCTTCGAACACTTGCGCTTAATAGAGTCTGAACTCCTTTCTTCTTCTTCACAGTAATAACAACTCCTTCGTCCATAGTCTTCCCGCATATGAAGCACTCACTTTCCGGTGTTTGGGATGAAGAAGCCATCCTTCACCACTACAACTCACTCCACAGGAAAACTCTTTCCAAGCACGTTGACTAAACCCGACGTGAACACTGGAGATACGAACATCAACTGAATAAAACAAAAACAATATGCCTGTGTGTGAGAGTGTGAGTGTATGTGTGTGGTTACATTTATACAAAAATGGTTCAAATAATATTTAGATGCACTGCTGTGTTAAAAAAATGGTTGTAATATAATGTAAACGAAAAACTTTCACCAACACGACGCTCCAGGGCTGAATCACAAAAAACGTATTTCCTATAGTTTTCTTAAATATACTCCTACACCCACCCATTGCTCGTATTTGTTTTTTTGATACAGGAGTATCAAAGGAAATTAAATTCTCTACAACTTTCATTCAATAAACGTTTTGCTGAACTCAAGTTTTCCCCCTGTTTTTGCGATGGAAAGTGGAGCGAAAGTGAAATATATGCCGAATCGCCAATTTTCGCCCCTTTTCGCCTTCTCGTAGCTCGAATACGCTTGGTCTTACAAAAAACTTCCCTGTCAAAGTTGTTGCAAATTTAGTAATCTACATTTTCTTATTTAGACATATCTTCAAACAAATGAACTGGGAATGAGCTAGAGGCCAAAAACTGAAAAAAGTGCCGATTTCTGATAGTTTATTCAAGATGGCGGACTAAGCAAGGGGGGGGGGAGGATGACGGAAACTTGGATTAATAACTACCTAATGGTCCTAAACAACATCAAAAAATAAAAAAACGTTCCCGCATCTGATGTAAGGTGAACCCCCATTTTGAGCCTCTATTGACTGGACTATATCTATTAATGTTATCAACCTGACATTTTGCGTGATTATAGAGGCTCATATGATATGTTTCTCTCTGTAACTTCAAAAATCATGATAATCAGAAAACCAACATGGCGGTCATGCGAATTCAAATAATTAAATTGACATTTCTCGCGATTTAATAATTCGATTGTAGTAAACCATGGCTTGTTAAATCTTCATGTAAGTTTTAATATACTGGAATATATAAAATTCAAATGTTTAGAGAAATTCAAGATGGCGGCTGCACGAAATTTTAAATTTGTTTTCATTTCTTTGTCGTAATCAAGCGATCGAAGAGAAAGTTTGTGTAATGAACCAATCGAAGTGGTGGTTGGTACAATGAACCACCATAATACTATTCATCTTCTGTTATGAAATATATGCTCATGGGATCTCATTTTGTCCGTGTGTGAGTGTGTCCACTGCCTAATAAAATCTAAACGGCTCAATTAGGAGACAAGAAATAAAAACGTGATTTCAAAATTTCGCACAGCCACCATCTGGAATTTCTCATTTTAAAATAAATTATTGAATTAAATAATGAAATTGAGCCTTGTATAAATATTTACCATGCCATGCTTCACTGCACTCGGATGACTAAGTTGCGAAGAAAGCCATTTATATATTTAAAGTTTGCGTGGCCACCATTTTGGTTTTGTGCTGATGAGGTTATTGAAAGTCACATAGGTGAACAAAAATCCAGTTTGATTGTTGTAATAGATTCGTAGATTTTGCATGGCCACCATGTTGGAGTCTTTTAGGTGTAGGCAATAAATTTGCGTACCAATAGATGGAGAGTCTTGCAGAGATTTGTATAATTTAAATAGTTCGTCTTTTCTATTGCTTAATACCAGAGTGTTAACCAAGTGTGGATACTTAGTTTTGAAACTCTATAGCTCTTTTCTAGGAAGGCTGATTTGAAATTTTCTGAAAAACTGCATATCTGATATTGCCATTATCAAGAGTCTATACAGAATCCCATGTTGCTATGTCCAGTAAGTAATTAAAATGTTACTCCTCCATCTTCTTTTTGTGATTGTGATACCTTTTGGAACCGACATTTTCTATGGGATGAAGAGATAAAAATTGAGCTTCATGTGCACTAAAATCAGTATTAAGTACCCAGACATGATATCGTAAATCCCTATTACTTAGAAGTATTTGATATATTGATCATTTATGGGTGTGTATAAAACTCGTAGGAACATTAATGGTAGGTATCAAGTTGAAACTGCATATTTTGACTAGAAATTTACTTTGACTCTCTACGCGGATATCTATGTTAATGTCACCACGCAATATTATCGTTCTTTTAAATTTATTCAATATATTCAACAATGTGTGTACATAGTTTTGAGAAATGTTTAATCTATAAGTACATCACCATTCGCATTGAGTGCAGAGATTGAAATACTATTATTGACCACGCAACACTTCCGTTTGTTGTTTTAAATGCAAATCACTGATTGTTTTTCATAACTTGCCATTTTCTACTTTACCCTTTTAACTTGATTATTATTATTGCATCATGACATCTTTCTCTTTCAGATTAAGAAGGTGCAATGACTTCCCTAAAAATTGGGGATAAATCTCCAGTAGTAATTCTACAGGATGTGTGTGCTAACAAACACAACTCTCCACAGTATGCTCTTGTTACGGAGGGAGCACATTCTCGAAGTGTCCCTTGGGTCATCAAAGTTAGCGCTCTTGGAGTGTCTGGTAAGATTCCTTTCAGTAACTTAATGTAACAATGTGCCTTTACCGCTCCTCCACTTGTGTGCTTCACTCCTCCGACCCACTTCAGTTTTAATTTATCTCTTTGGTTGAAACATAACGAGAAGTGACTTCTCTGCAGCACAGTAGACCACGCCGCATAGCGAGAGTGTTGCACACTAGATGACCGAGTACGATCTTATACAAGCAATCTGGCTTAGTTTCATTTTGGGTGATGTTCAAATTGTAACAGTAAATATTATTGCTATTATTATTGATGTGTAACATCTTTCCACTCGGTTACTGGATATTTTTTGTTGGAGTGATTTTGAAAAATGGGACGAAGTGGATCGAACGGAAGTGTGTAAGACGCACTGCCAGTTGGATCGCATCACTCCTGGTTGCTTTAGCAGCCAGAAGGCAGTGCGAGAGTAGAAATATCAAGTAGGCAGTGAAGAAAAAAAGTCAGTATCTGTTAACGTAACTTAGTTACTGGCAGGAGAGTGATGTAACAGCAGAGTATCAAGAAGGCAGTGCGAGAGTAGAAATATCAAGTAGGCAGTGAAGAAAAAAGAGGGAGTCTTGGAATTGTTATGTATTATGAGAGTGTAAAAAATAAAAAGATTTTTTGTGTGTTGATGAATGTCAAGGATAATAAAAACGGTAACAACTTCAAGGTAGGATAACATGTCTATGTTACACATCATATGCGACTACTGTAAGGCTCGTATCTTTTTATTATTATTATTATTATTATTATAATTATTATTATTATTATTATTATTATTATTATTACAGAAACATTAAGCTCGGTGCATGTATCTTGCTGGAAGCCTCACAATTCATAATCGGAAACTATTGTGTCTCAAGCTACCAGATTATTTACTGTGATGTATAGAAGCCTAATTTTAGACAGACGAAGGACGACATAATTACCTTCTTCTTCTTCTTACAAAATCTAACAGTTTATGTATTTAATATAAATGAAATGAACAGTGCAAAACAAAAATAATGGAATGCAGCCAAAAGAAATCAGAAATCCCTGTGGAAGTCAAATTGCAGGAAAGTTAAAGGAAGTAGATTGCATCTGTGACTTAGGGAGCAAAATAACAATGATGGACTAAGCATAGAGGATATCATAAGTCAGTTGGCTAAGGCAAGGAAAGCATTTCTGCAGAAAAAACATCTGTAGACATCGAATATAAATTTAGGTATTTGGAAATGATTATTGAAAATTTTTGTCTGGAGCGTGGCACTCTATGGAAGTGAAACTTGGACTGTTGTGGCAGCAGAAAAGAGGACAATTCAAGCGTTTTAAATGTGGTGTTACAGGGAATGATGAAGATCAGATGGGTAGATAGAGTATCAAATGAAGAGGGACGAGTGGGAGAGGAGATACATATCTGGTGACTGCTGATGAAGAGATAAGATAGGTTGGTAGGACACGTACTAAGACACCCAGGAATAGCAAACTTAGTTATGGAAGGAAGGGTCGAGGACAAGAACTGTAGGGGTAGACCAGGGTTAGAATTTGTTAAAGAGATTGTCTCGGATGTAAGGTGTGGTAGCTATGTAGAGATGAAACGATTAGCTCAGGACAGGGAGGCATAGAAAGCTGCAGCAAACCAATCAGAAAACTGAAGACTCGAACAATAACAAAATATTAAAGAAAGCTCTCCAGTCGGTCGACACAATTGTGTCCAATTACATCAGGCGGGAAACAAGTAGACTATTGTATTTAAATACACCAACCTGAAAGAAACGATATATTAGTACACACTAACACGCTGCAATGTATATAATTGGATGACATGTTTCGAACGTCAAACGGTCATCCTCAGATCCTGTTCGCTTAGGCTTAATTAGTATACGATATTTATGAATTACACTTAATCACAAATACATATATACAATGTTTAGATTACATAGGTGTGTAAAAACTTGCGCAACGCGTCAATCTTATTTACAGACAGTATAGTTCACTTCGCCGGGATGGTACCTACCGTCAGGCCATGGCCGCCTCCTTCCCTCTTTCTTGTATATCCCTCCCATTCTTCCCATCCCGTCCCATCCCTCATGAGGCCCCCTGTTCGCTTTGCAGGTGGGGCTGCCTGGGCGAGGCGCCAGTCGTATGAGTATGAATGTATGCCAATTGTATATTCATACAATTAGGTTATTGCCGGCCACGACACGAACTAACATAAAAACCAAGTAATGTTTGTTTGTAAGTTGCAACAACAGATGGCACTGGCAGCACTTAGACGTAGCATTAATGACTAGTACTCATAATAGCCAGCAGAGCGCACCACGGTCGGAAAACTATAATCTATAGCACCAAATAGCTTATAAAAGATAATAGCGGAAACTCCTCTCCAAAACAGGAGACAGCGCTCCCCAGCACTGCCTAGCGGTCCGAGTTGGCAACGTAAGACCCGCTGATTTACAACCGTGAGATCCAACCAAACAATTATAAGAAATTATTGACCTGTGGATGATCTAATTATCCATTGTAATGGTTGGTACGGGGAGTATTTGTGCCATATATGACTGTAATAATTATAGACAACAAAGAAATAGGGAAATATAAGTATGAATTTGTTGTAAACAAGTAGCCTACCATTACACTGATAGTTCGGTTTTCTTTTAATACAGAATGCTTTTACAATTTAATTTAGCATATTTTAGCCTGTTCTTTAGTTATTTATAGATGCACGCAGTGGGTTATTCGAAGCCGAAGAGCTGACTTAGATGACGTATTGAAAAGGAATGGCCCAGAACATTTAAACAGAACTCATGTTTTATGCTCAGACCACTTTGTGGAGAAAGATTTCAGGAACAAAAACTTGTTAAGTCAGGGGTAAGATCTTTGTAGGTTGTTGATAGTAGGCCTAATGTTAATATTGAAATAACAGCATAATTATAAAACGTGGTGACTCGACGGTACAGTAGGCCTAACATTTAACAACATGCTTCAATATTTCCGATTGAAAGTGTACGTAGTTATTTATTGTTGTTATAAGGGGCGGAACAACGAGGTCATCTGCCTCTAAAGTGTACGTATTAAAGCTAAAGGAGGTTGGTGTAATCTAACAAGTTCAGAAACACAAATTTTAATTTTACTGACTTCATTAGGAAATATACAAGAAGGTAACTGTTTTTTTAATGTAATTAAGCGTGTTCAACTCGTTTTTAAATACCAGTATTTAGGTGCCATTTTGATCAATTTTTCATTGAAAGCACGCATGGGGTCAAAATCAAGATGGTTAATTTACTTACGAGTGAATGTGCCACACCGGAGGTAGTATGCAAGAACTGTATTCTGTTGTTGGCTAGCACATATTTTGCAGTCTTCATAAAGGCATTTGTGAATAAGACAAATGATTCTTCTGAATCGTATGTAAACATAGGAAGTGTTAAATTACAAAAAGTAACACATCAATAAGTGTAAATGCTTACGGGTATGTATGGGCATATTCCAGACTTCAGTAACCAACACCAATACCATGTCATGAAATATCTGCAGTATTTTTTTGAATTCTATATAAATTGTACAGAACCAAGTATCTTTTGTTTCTTTTAACACTAATCTTTAAATTATTTGCTGCCTAAATATCAAGCCGAGACATAATGTTAACTTCACAATGCAAATTTTGGTCGGTGCGCACTCAAAAATGCTAGCTGTGGGTGGCAAGGAGAGTAATGCTGTCAACTCGCACCAAGAGATGGCACTGTGATCGCTGTCTCCAGGCGAGCGCATGCTTTTACGGCCGAGTTTCCGCTATTATCTTTATAAGCTATTTGATAGCACTCCCTCCCGGAGCGTCAGTCCGAGCAGTGCCTACATTGAGGATGGACGCTACAAGGTGATGATGATGATAATTGTTGTTTTAAGGGGCCTAACATCGAGGTTATCGGCCCCTAATGATCTGGGTGATAGCGAAAATGATAATGAAATGGAAACCAGAACAAAATTATCTGAGACGGAAAATACGTACAAAAAGGAACTCACAATATGGTCTTACAAAAGGGAATTTAGAACGAAAAGAGTCACAAAAAGAATACACGAAAAAAAAACACAAAACGTAGGCTAGATTCAAAATACGTACAAAATGCAATGTAGCGTCGAAATACTTACAAAGTGCAACTGAAATTCAAAATACTTACAAAATGCAAATGAGATCGAAAACACGTACAAAATGCAATTGAGGTTCAAAATCCTTACAAAATGCAATTGAAATTGAAAATACACAATGCAATTCAGATTGAAATAGGCCCTATCCCAGTTCCAATCCAACCTAGATGTTAGGCCCCTTAAAACAACAATTATCATCATCATCAAATTATTCACAAAGTGCAATCGAAATTCAAAATACTTACAAAATGCAATTGAAATTGAAAATGCTTACAAAATGTACGGTGATTCTAACGACTCATGTGGATTGACAATACTTACAAAATGCAATTTAGATTGAAAATACTTGACAAAATGTAATTTAGATTCAAAATACCCACAAAATGCAATTGAGAATCAAAATATGTGCAAAATGCCCACCAAACAAAATGCAATTTAGATTCAAAATACGTGCGAAATGCGGCGTTGGTTGAAAATTCTTACAAAATGCAATTGAAATTCAAAATACTCACTAAAAGGCCCGGGCACATGCATTGAAAGACTTACTAAAAAGCAATTTAGATAGTCAATCTTTACAAAATGCAATTGAGGTTGAAAACAATCGCGAGATGTAATTTAGATCGAAAAAACATACAAAAAGCAACGTAGATTAAAAATGCCTTTAAAATAATCGCCAGAAGGGAATTTTGATACACGGTGAACCAAGTAACAAAAACCGTGCGGCAATCTTAAAGAGAAAAGTAAATATAAGGAAAAGAGGAGTGAAGAGGAGAGGAGAGGGGAGAGAGGAGAAGGTCCGCCCCATAGGGAAGGGACAAAAGGGGAAAACGGACCCAGCTCAGGAATCCCTCGGGGGCGCCAACTCCCGAACTCACCAGCCGTGAGCCCCTGAGGGTGTAGCATTATCGACGGTGCACCGGAAGTGGTGGGGCTACATGCACCCTGCCTCCTTAAGGGCCTTGAGCACAAGGCAGGAGGTAAAAGGAAAAGAAAAAGAAGGCTGACCCCTCACAGAAGGAGGGTATCAGGAAAGATGAGACAAGGGCCAAAGAAGGCGGGAAAGTGAAAGACTCCCTAGGCCTCGGATAACCTAATACCGTCGGGGTCGGAAGAGAACAAGAATTGACCAAGTGAGGTCGACAGGAAAGTAGAAAGAGAGGAGCCCGGCACAAGTAAGTGGAAGCAATGCCGGACTCAGCTGGGGCCCCGTGGTCGCCAACCCACGCCCACTAGAAATGAGCCCCTGGTGGGGGACGCTACAAGGATCAGTTTTTAATACCAGATAAGTTGGCATAATTTTATTCCATTTACAGTACAGCCGCTGAGTGTCCGGCTCTGACGTTTGGCGATGGCGGTAGAAGAGGGGTAAAGAGAGCAGTATAGCCAACTTACGGCAGTGAGAAGCTGCTAATAAAACCCTGAAACTTGCCATCATTGTAATTCTTCCCTAGCGTCTTCACTATGTAACGTGGAAGTCCCACACCTCATTTGCAATTACGCATCATTTTGTTATTCCGACATTTGCGGCTACAAAACCTATATTATTCGATCGCAGTGGAATTCGGCCTGTGTTGGCGAAGTCGCTTACTACCATGAAGAATGTTGTCACCTGTACCAATCAGCGGTTTTCCCGGTAAGCCGGTCTTTAAATTTAGCTCGATGTTGCCAATGTTGCCAAGTCCAGTTGCTCTGTGTGTTAATGCAAGTTTGTGGTTTTATTGTCTTGTGTGTGCACAATACCGGCTAACTCTGTGTAAGGATATTACTTAAGTTATCTGGCCAGCGGTTCGTCAGAATTCATTTAAAAGAGTGTGAAATATTTTATGTAGTCCAAGTTGTTTTATATTTCGCGTTAAAGAACCGGCAACGTTGTCTCCCTCCCTCATGAGAAATGTCAGAGCTGGACACTCGGCGCCTGGACTGTAGTGCAGTGTATCATTTGTGCATTCGCCACACGAGAATTATATACAATACAAGTTTACTACTAGTTTAAATAGGAACGGTTGATTTAGAACATAAATAGCAAAATAGTGTAGACAGCATCACTACTGAAGGTATTCACAATAATAATGCAATAGATCACAGGCTACATATTTAATTCGCATTAACAATACTAATAGCGCATCAACCATGGAGGTGAACTATACTGTATGTAAATAAGATTGACGCGTTGCACAAGGTTTTACACACCTATGTAATCTAAACATTGTATATATGTATTTGTGATTAAGTGTAATTCATAAACATCGTATAACTTACTAATTAAGCCTAAGTGAACAGGATCTGAGGATGAACGTTTGACGTTCGAAACATGTCATCCAATTATGTACCCCATTGTGTACATTGAGCGTGTTAGTGTGTAATTATATCTCGTATCTTTCAGGCTGGTGTATGTAAATACTTAGTTTCCCGCCTGATGTAATTGGACACAATTTGTTTCGACCAATATTTTGTTGTTGTTCAAGTCTTTAGTCTTCTGATTGGTTTGATGCAGCTTTCCATGCCTCCCTGTCCTGAGCTAATCGTTTCATCTCTACATAGCTACCGCATCTTACATCCGAGACAATCTCTTTAACAAATTCTAACCTTTTGTCTACCCCTACAGTTCTTGTCCCGCCTAATGTAATTGGGCACAATTTCGGACGACCAAATGGAAAACGTTCTTTAACAGAATTAGGTAACACTGAAAAATGGCTTCTATCACTTCAACAACAAAATATTGAACATTATTTTAAAATTTGACCAGTAAAAGTTTTAACAGTATCTTGCCGATTTGTCTAAGATCGTAGAAATTCAAATCAAAATTCTGTTTCTAATTGGTCGAGAATGAGGTGCGAGGAGCTTCTATTTGGCGGAGATTTTTATGGTTAGTTACCTTTGCTGACGCCAACCTCATTAGGATCGTTAATGCGAGCTGAAATTAATAAAGATAAATGAAATAAGGCAAGGAGTTGAAAGGTAATGACCGTAGCCTATTAGGAGATCTTGACATATGCCTGGGGGTCGAAAATGGGGAAACTACATAAGACTGACGAAGAAGTTCGAGGCATCCTGTTTCCAAGAGGTGGTCTTACTGTAGCCAATTCTAACTGCTGTATATCACGCAATTATGGTTAAGTCGTGATTGTTCTTGTATTAGTTAAAATTACAATGATACAATGACAATTCATAAAACAGACCAATATTTTCAGACAGATTTTCTTATGAATTTCTCGAGATCCACAGGGTCGTTTTACGAGAAAATTGATTTAATACAAATTCTGAACTTTTAGCTCGAACTTCGTAGCAACAAATGTTTTGAGGCACTAAAACCACATAATTTTTCAGCAAACTGAGAATAATACTTCCGCAGATTAGAGAAAACAATTAGTTGACTCAGACCTTCGCCTATATTAAGAATGTACGGTATATCAAACTATATCATGTCATGTGACATATGTCATGTCATGTAGCATATATTATACCATATAGGCCTATCATGTGTCATGTATCATATATCATATCACCGTTCGTTTAGTCAATGTCAACAGTGCTTAATTATAGCGTAGGTACCGGTATCATCGCGATTCTTCAATAAATGCGGGAGATGTGAGTATAGTATAAATGCTGGTTACAAGATGCCCTAGTTCTCTAGTTCGAGGAGTATGTCTATGAGTAATTAACATACTGTATTTCATACTTGATGTAATACTGTCAAAACTTCTTACTGTACAGTGAAGTGCTCTGCAAAGTTACGTCTCTCATTTATACATTGGTTGTTATCCTCTTTCTCAATATTAATTGCTCACTTCTCCTTTTCAGGTTATGGATTCGGCCAATCCAAAAAACAGGCCAAGCGTTCCGCAGCTGTAAGTCTGCTACAAGACCTCTCGAAACGCGACAATGAGTTCCCTGAGCTGAAAGATATCCGGGAGGAATTATCTGCGTTAGTACCCTTTTGGTTGTTGTTTCATTTGAGGGACTTGGACATCGTGATCTGAAACCTGTGTTATTGTGATATGTGTGTATGTGTATATATTTGTAATTCAAGTGAGGATTGCGAAGGAGGCGGCCGTGACCTCAAGTTAGGAACCATCCCTGTATTTGCTTGGAGTAAAAGTGAGGATTCCACAGAAAACCATTTCCAGGATGGATGAGGCTGGAATCGAACCCACCTCTTCTCATTTTTGCTTCACGAGGCTGAGACCTCAGACCAGAATTAAATGCTTGGTTGAGTCGGAATTCATACCCGGACCTCCAGGTCGACAGCCAAGAATGCAAGCCACTGCGCCATGAGGCGGGCGGTAATAGAAGTAGTGTCATTCGCACTTTAAATTATTATTATTTAGGAAAGAGTAAATCACCATATTCGTCAAGCCTTCAGGGCCTCATCCTCACAACTAGTGGGACGTGCGTTGATGACCACGGGATCCCAGCTGAGTACAACATTGCTTCCATTTGCTTGTGCTGGACTCCTCCCGTTCATTTTTTCCCTTCCCTTGGCCAACTCTTTTTCTTTTCTGATCCTGACGGTGTTAGGGTATCCATAGCTAAGAGTGTCCTTTATTCTCCTGCCATAATTATCTCTTGTATTTCGCTGATATCTCGAGGGGGTGGAACGTCTTCTGTTTTGTTTCGTTTTCACTGGTGTGCCCTGTCTGCCTACTGTAAGGAGCCATAGAGAGGCAGGGTCTCACAGCTGGGGAGTTGGTGACACTAAGGGGTTCCTCAGCTGGGTCCATTTTCTTCCTGTTGCCACTTACATTGGGATGGATCCTCTCTTCTTTCCCTCTTTTTATAGCTGCCTTTCATGGCTCTACTTCCTTCTAAGTCCCTCAATCCTTCTTCGGTGATTGTAGGCAATTCTCTTTTTTATTATTACTATTATTGTCCAATTCTTCTTCAGTATGTACGTTGGTTTTACTTTTAAGTTAATAAGTGGTTGTATTAGCAGCATGGGGAGGAGGTAGGCCTATCATAGTTGATCATTTCCGTTTTCTTGCGTCATGAATGTATCAATTATATCACCATAGTTATTTTTTTACTGTCTCGGATTGAAAAGACATTACCGCCAAATGTGAATCCATGCGATCAACAGCTATTTGGGTAGCTTAGTGACCTTTTCTGTTTTCTTTTTCCTTTTACCATAGAAAGGAAATTTGAACTACTTCCGGCATGCTTTCCTAATTTTTCAGAAGTCTCCTTCCTATTTCTTAATCTTCCCTCTGTAAAGAGATCTTATTTTCCACTGAAGAACATATCCACATGCGAAACAGAACACTGCATATTTTAATGTAGTTAGTTATTGTTGTTTCAAGGGGGCGGAACAGCGAGGTCATGCAGGAAATTCTAGCATAAGTTAGTCAATAAAGTTCCTATGCTTATACTAGCCAGCTTGCAAGTCAGGAAGTGCCGAAAAATGTGAAAAACGTATGTAAAAGTTAAAAAGTGGTTTAGTGTGGAAAATGGTTTAATTACATTATTTAAGCATGCCGAGCAGGATAATTGTACGCCCCATTACTTGGTGCGCAGCATGACAAAATAAAGAAATGGTGTCCGTGGTGGATCCGTGTAGGGCGAGTAGTTCTGCCACTGCTACCACTTTGTGCGAAGCCGTTGTCTGTAATCTCTCTGGCAACAACGCTAATACGCACATAAGAGGGAAACGAACGCATATGCCTCTTCTTCTCATGGCCGGCCTGAATAACAGCTGGCTACATGTCTGTTACGTGTTATCTTGTGTACATGTCTCAGATTTGTTGATGTCTACGCATAAAACCAGCCTGTCACGTCCTGTCTTGTGATTCCCGGGTTTAGGCATAGTAGTGTTGTTGCCGAATGCGACGTACTTTTCTCCAGTTTCTCCTAAACCACGCACCTTTCACCATGCGTCTTTCAGCGCTTTCTCCCACCCCCACCCTGTTTGAGGCCTGTGGGGCTGGTCCATACAAATATTAGGGCAAATCCCTAGCAACGGTCAAGTAGCACTGGATGTAAAAAAAATTGCGGTGATGATTTTCCTACGCATTGTACGAAAAGTTGTTTTGAAGAAATATATTGAAGTTATAATCTTTCTAGTGTGCACGTGACACATGGGCACCCATTTGCCTGGGGCAAGCAGGATAGTCTGTCCCGCTGTATCAGTTTACAACGTGTAACATTCTGCTTATCCGTGTTTATACAATAGATGTGTAGAGTTATCCGTCCTGTAGTGCTAGCAAGGGCAACACACAGGACCCAATATTGAATTACAGTTCATGTGAGATAATCAAATTTGAAGATGTTCGAGTGGCATCTAGACAGTTACATGATGAATGCGTAACCATCACCACGGGAGGCTGAATGGATAGTGACTCAACTTCCTGTGCCCGTTGCTGTGTGTTTGAATCCCACGTTTGTGTGTTTATTCACTTTTCGTATGCTTTGCTTCTCCAATAAGGAAACCGAATAATGCATTTTATTAGAAAGAACAAGAAGTAAACTTGTGGTTATAGCCTACGTGACTCTCAACTTCACAACCAGAATTCACAGCACCTCCTGTTAACGTAGAATCAGAACTACCTGACGTGACATTTCACATCATTAATCTCACATGTATTAACCAGAAATCGAACCCAACCCGCCTTAATGGGAGGCAAGGAGCTGGAATACTGAGCGCTCACATCCTCATGATTCTGTTGGTAAGTGACAACCTAGTCTCGACTGTACCACGAATTCATGCTGCCATATTGCCTGTGGTTATTCCCTCGATGGGATTAAAACTGCTTTATCTTACAATGGTATCGCCAAACAAAAGGTGGTCATTCTTGGGGAGTGAATAATAACAATGGCAACACTTCTCTGCAAATTATTTCAATCTCTACATACATTATTTGCAACAAAATAAATATTTAATAGCTCAAGTGAACTTTAAAGCTTTAACCTGATAGAATAAGTGGTTTATAGTATGGGGGGAAATCTTCAATTACATGAAGACTGAATAGCTTCTGAACTTTAAACCTTATATCTGGAGCAGGTACCCTCTACTGCATTGTGGACCATGCGCAGGCAGACTGCTGGGAACCACATTGTTATTCTTTTGGTACCGATACCGTACTCTGCTCAGAACTGCACCTATTTGGTTACTGAAGTAATACCTTGCATGCAACGATGCATTATTTTAGAGGAAAGTAAGGTTTATGTTGTGCTGGCAGCTGTTACAATTTGTACACTTAAGATTACTCTTAAGTCGCCTCCGTAGCGTTAACGTCTTAATGTGTTGACCAACTGGAGAGAATCCTCAACAATGGCAACAGTGACAAAACATGGCTTCAAAACGTACAATACTTTTTACAATTAAACCATGGACACCATTATTTTTTGCTCGGAAGGGAACACCATTTTCCGCAAAAGAAAATGATCACACTATTTATGTATTTATTTATATATATTTATTCCTTTTTTTTATTTCAGTGTGTGATGCTTATTAAGGATTCTTGTGTCATATTCCAGGATGTTGCCTACTGATGCTTCGGGTAAGGAGAATGCTATTAAAGCACTACGAGAATATTGCAAACTCAAACACTACCCTGAACCTGTGTATGAATTACTAGCAAAAGAATCAATCCAACATGGACATGAATTTACTGCTGAGTGCACAGTTGCCAAGTGCACCGAATCAGGTGAGTTATAGTCATATTCAAAATATTTTTTATTATCCACGCTTTGTTTACAGTTTATGTGCTGAAGTAAAAAAAAAAAAAAAAACAGGGAGTATAATTAAAGACTTCACACATCTGGTCGAACATCAATTCCGCTCGATTTTCCTTAATTCCACTCGGTACTCCAAGGGACCCAAAAATAAGTTCCTCAACTCCGCTCAGGCTTTGACAAGGGGTCGGCAAAGGGGTTATCCTCAATGACGTAAACAAATGTCATAACCCTCCCACTCGCATACCAAGGGCCGGGTCAAACACCTTCTGCAGCGCAAGACATTGTTTTGCCATTGGTCAACCGATCTGATGTCAAGTCCGCTCATTCGTTAAATCAGGTATAAAGTGTTAGGCACATTATAACTTATATGGCAGATAATATAAGTGTGTTAAAATTAATCATAATATTCTTTTAAATAAGTCTGCCAAGTTTTCTATTTTTTTCTACAAATTTTATACATTGTTTTTAACATATGCATAATTAAATGTTTGTATGTTTTTTACCCTAGTCAGACATCATTAAATTAAATTTAGATAATACTAGTCTAGGTGTATAATTTGTACCTAAAAATACTTTCGAGATCAGCTGCGGATGCTGAAAATACTGTTTTCCAGCCTAGAACGGAAAAATCAGCTGCATTCAAGAATTCGCTCATGCGCTGCATTTGTTTACGTAATTGGGGATAACCCCTTTGCCGACCCCTTGTCAAAGCCTGAGTGGAGTTGAGGAACTTATTTTTGGGTCCCTTGGAGGACCGAGTGGAATTGAGGTAACCCTGGCTACCTGACTGGAATTCCCGAGCGGAATTGATGCCCGCCCACACATCTAGCCAAAAGCCCTGAGAATTCCCAAGTGATTCTTGACGCATACCGTGGGAATCTGTGAGCTATTAACGCCCGGCGAATTATCGTTCCCATGTTTTAGCAGGAGACGATTATCTCCGACCGATAGTTTTTACAACATTCTCAAACCATTTTTTTCCTCAACTGATAGAATACGAAAAAGGATACTGCTATTTCAATTAGGATAGTGCGATGGTCCATACGGCTCGTAGTTTTATGCAACGGTTACAGAGTGCGTTATGATGGTCAAATCATCAGTTCGCCTGAGTTAAGCAGCTGTGACTTTAACCCACGTGGAAATCTTAAAGGGAAAGTTAACAGGAATAATCCTCGAACTGCATAAGAATTAACAAGTAGTTCCCTGACGAATTAACGAGCCTATTTTTCTTAAAATTTAAGATTCATACCAATGATCAATCTATATAGGCCTATGTAGAATAATGATGAAATGAAGTTGATATTGCTGGCATTTATGATTGTTCGAATTATACCTGAAGTATTGTAGCCTAATATAGCACTACGGCCGGCCCCGTGGTGTTGGGGAAGCGCGCCTGCCTCTCACCCGGAGGCCCCGGGTTCAATCCCCGGCTCCGTCAGGAATTTTAAAACTGACGTGAGGGTTGGAACGGGGTGCACTCAGCCTCGTGAGGACAATTGAGTAGCTGTCTGACAGTGAGACAGCACCTCGATCACGAATACCAAGATTAACGGCCGAGGGGACCCGACGCGCTGATCACGCGTCACCCCGTTATCTGCAGGCCAAATGGCTGGGCAGCGGTCGCTTGGTCGGCCTTAGCTCGTCATGGGCTGTATTGTGCCAGGGGTTGACTTTTTTTTTGTTTTTTGAATAGAGCACTACAGTTTGTCTGAAATAGTATCCTTCCATGGATTCTCAGATAGGATTAACTGCATCTAACTCCTTAATGGATAACTAACAAATTTTATATATTGTGTATGTTGCAAGGGATATATTTGTGCGCATTTTCAGAGGCAGCAAACCTACCACCTACCTAACAACTGTATGTGAGCATTTGATGCATAGACTCTTTGTATCTCTTAATCCATGGAAGGTATCTGTTTCAAACATACTGTAGTGCTCTATTATGCTACACCACAGTATTTCAGGTATATTTCGAACAAATCTTAATTGCCAGTTAAACCAACTTAAGTTCGTCATTATTCTAGATAGGTCTATGGTTCTTAACCGGTGGTCCACGAGCGTCTCGGGTGTGGTCCGTAGGAGAAAAGAGTCCACCAGCACGTGTAAAGATAGTGTCCGATAAATGGGGATTTTGAAAACGATGTGCGTTGAACGAGAATCGTCCGAATATATTGGTGGCGATGACTATCAGGTTTTGAATTGAAATATCTTTAAATTAAGTGTTATTGAGGAAAGGTAACAACTGATAAGGTGTATTGGGGGTGGGGGTCTGTACATGATTCAATTTCAGGCTGAGTGGTCCGCAGACTTCTACGGGTTCAGAACCACTGATATAGATCAATCATTGGTATGAATCTTAGATTTTAAGAAAAGTAGGCTTTGCTGATGATATTGTCTTCTTCGCCGACTCACCTGAGGATTTGAATGCATTTTTAAATGGTATGGACTCTGACTTGAGGAAGGAATTCGTGATGAAAATCAATAAATGTGAAACAAAAGTAAGGGAATGCAGCCGAAAGAAATCAGAACCCCATATTGACGTCAAATAGCCAGGTGAAAAACTAAAAGAAAAAGGAGAATTTTGCTACTTAGGAACGAAAATAACCAGTGATGGACGAAGCAAAGAGGATATAAGAAGTCGGTTGGCTCAGGCAAGGAAAGCATTTCTACAGAAAAGAAATCTGTTGACATCGAACATCAATTTAGGTATTAGGAAGCCATTTTTGAAAGCTTTTGCCTGGAGCGTGGCGCTCTATGGAAGTGAAAATTGGACTGTTGGCGCAGCAGAAAAGAGGAGAATAGATGCATTTGAAATGTGGTGTTACAGGAGAATGATGATCAGATGGGTGGATAGAGTAACAAATTAAGAGGAATTAAGATGAGTGGGAGAAGAGAGATGTTTCTGGCGACTGCTAATGAAGAAAAGAGATAGGTTGGCTGGACACAAACTAAAGCACCCAAGAATAGCAAAACTTAGTTATGGAAGGAAGGGTCGAGGATAAGAACTATAGGGATAGACCAAGGTTAGAGTATGTTAAACAGATTGCTTCGGATGTAGGATGTAGTAGCTATGTAGAGATGAAACGATTAGCTCAGCACAGCAAGAGAGGGAGATATGGAGAGCTGCATCCAACCTGTCAAAAGACTGAAGACCCATACAACAACAACAACAGGCTCTTTATTTCGTCATGGAACTACTTGTTAAATTATTTATTTGTTTGTTTGTGTGTTTTGAGCACGTATACCAACCATAGCATCTACAGGCGTAATCATGCCACTTATTTGAGCCAATTACGTCCGCTCCTCATTGCGGGTACTGCGCATCTCTGAGATACTAGGCTACTCCTTGGTACTCCGCCAGGAAGGCTTTAACTGGATTCCCTGTATTTACTGTACTTCTGTATTGACACCACCTCCCCTTTCCATCAACTCTCCTAGCAGCCAAATTAACAACATAAATGTATAAATAGCCTTTCTCACCACAATCCCTCAGGATGCTTGGAAACGTTTCCTTTACGACTTAATTTAGACTTTATCTTCTCTAGACTTACAAATCATAAACTTAAGACACGGATAATAACTTGGAGCATTCTGAAGATCTGATCCTGTCAGTCTCGTTGTGGCCTAAAGCCAGACTGGTATTCATCCAACTTATTCTTTGTCAATGATCACTCTCCCTTTTCTTTCGATTCCCGGTCAATGCATGTGAGATTTTCGAAGTGAAATGCCATGTCCTGTGGTTTGGATTCCAACGTAAAAAGGAGGGCATGTGGCTCATAATCGCGCGATTAACAGTCGCGTTAAACTACTCGCTTCCTTCCTCTCTCTTATCTACAATGCCTGAAAGTATTCTGTTTGGAATAGAGTACTAAACGAAGAAACAATTCAATGGTTGTTGCAATCATTCCTGTTATGTTACTTATAAATTGATGTAGTCACTGCCGTTGCCAATCGGAGGGTATGATACCTAAATTCTTCACTAATTATATTATAGGCCCATATCCTACTCGCCCAACCTGACTAGATCCCATTATTTTAGGCAAGGTCGCGTCAGGCAGAGACAGAACTCGCCGGGTCACAGCGGCCAGGTGCAGTAGCCTACATCTCGACAAACTTAATCTACGGGTGGATTTATACACCCTGCAACAAGTATTTCTCACCTGAAACATGTTGTGTTATTTAGAATGATGCAGTTCAGTGTTGGCTTAGTTTTGATATTAAGGACAATGCTCAGTGTTCTCATTGTCTTTGGTTTGTTTTTTGCCTGGTATTTGACAATTACTAGGCGGAGCAGTTGCTTTTTCGTAGTAGAATGTTTCATTATGAAACATTCATAGCTAGTCAATGCTGAACCAAGCACCTTGGGATGATATTCTTACTTTATTATGTTATCTGTGTCACTTCTCTGTGTGGCAATATCATGAGCAGGGCACGTTCCTCGCACCGGTGTTGGCACTCCTTCTTCATACCTTGTGGCAGGCTGTTCCAAATCCATGAGTTTGAGTATGCGTACACGCGAGTACTCAGCAATGATGCTCTGAGTACGGTTGGAGAGGGACTGGGGGTGAGAGCCAATACGTCACTGGGTGAAGGTCATAGCACAAGTCCATGCGCTTCCTGCCAGTCTTGATGTATACACCGCGCAGTGACGGCAGCCCCCACACCAGAGCTATATTGCATGTTGCAGGCTTACTCACGCAAGGCGGCGAGTACTCACCTGTTCACTGGCGAGCAGTTCGGCTGGAACAGCCTGACTTGTGGTATAGGCTACATTTCAACTGTCGCACTGTCCGGCTTTAGCGCGCTAGGCTTTGGCGCGTCGTGTCCCGGTTTCGATTCCTAGCCGAGCCATCTGGAATTTTAATCTCCTGGGGTTGATTCCCGTGGCTTGGGGACTGGCTGTATGTGCCGTCTTCATCATCACTTCATCCTCATTTGGACGCACTGGTCGCCCACGGGCGTCAACTAGAAAGACCTGCACTCGGCCTCTCAGGAGGCCACACGAGCATCATCATCATCATCAACTGTCACACACTTCTGTGGAGAAATATTAATTTTTCTGGTTATTGTGATATATGATTTGAGAATTGATACATGCCCTGTCAAAATTGCATCGCTTCTGCCATTAAATCTTGGCGACGTTTTGGTATCGAAATTGCAACGAGAACTGTTTTCTTAACTTTCTGAATTCTTTAGGAATGGGCGGTATTTGACTAAAGACCGTGTTTCATATTTTATGCTTGACTCCCTCTAATGGAAAATTGCACGCGGTTATTGACGATGTCTTTTTTACCCTACGAGTTTTCCATGTTCCTGCCAGCCTGTTCTAGGGCAACACATGACAATAATAGTAATACATTTATTGTATTGTCCAGATGGATTCTCACGTTGTGCTTATCCTTTAAGGTTCCTTTACACCTTGTAAAAGCCGGCCCCGTGGTGTAGGGGTAGCGCGCCTGTCTCTCACCCGGAGGCCCCAGGTTCGATTCCCGGCTCCATCAGGGTTTTAGAAACTGACGTGAGGGCTCGAACGGGGTGCACTCAGCCTCGTGAGGACAATTGAGTACCTGTCTGACCGTGAGGCAGCACCCAGGTCACGTAAACCAAGATTAACGGCCGAGGGGACCCGATGCGCTGACCACGTGTCACCCCAATATCTGCACGCCAAATGGCTGGGCATTGGTCGCTAGGTAGGCCTAGGCCCTTCGTGGGCTGAAGTGCCAGGGGTTGTTGTTGTTGTTGTTGTTGTTGTTGTTGTTGTTGTTACACTTTGTAAATCAATATGGGGCCAAAAAAGTAGAACATGATTCATTGCATGTCGTTCTATTGAATGATTTATCAATCGTCCTTCTAGATCTCGCCACTAGGCCTACTTCTGTATCATCAACGTATGTTAGAATTCGGAATTTTAAATTTTCTGGCAAAAACTTTGCATTTATCCCGGACGTGGTGTAAAATATGCACTCAGCTTAATTTGCATCTGTCTGTTTAATATGGGTTGACGTCAAAACTAAATGAGTGAGTTGCATAAAAGTTAGTATTTAAATAAAAGGCATCCTCATAATAGACAAATAGGCTACAATTCATTTATGCCATCCCAAGGGATGAGGGGAGTAAGAGTAAAACTTAAATCGTTTTTCGCTCTGTTTTTCAAAATAGTTTAATTTTATTAATGAACAGAACAAATGTCACGGGAAATTAAATTATGGAAATTGTTGTCCTAATAACATTTTTTCCAAGTGAATCTTGGCTGAGGTGCGAAAAACAAGGGAGGAAGACAACTACACATGTTGTTTTCCAGCCACGCGTTTGATGACGTTGCAAATGTCCGAGTACAAATTTCTAAGGAATCACACGAAATCATTTTCCTATCCTTAGTTACTTCTTTAGAATCTGAGTGTTAATTTATTGCATATTTCTCTCAACCAGGAACGTCTCCAGACTTAAGAGTTGAGGGGATCTTTCACCGGGTATGCAAATCTCTGGCAGTCTTATAGAAGTATTGCAGATTCTGTTCACATTGCACACACGCCGGAGATTTCAGGGCAAGAATCAAAATAAATATTAGCAAAGATGCCTAAATTAGGGAGATATTTTCTTTAGAAGAAATTAGAACGTAAGAGAACACCAATAATTCGGCCACTTAATGTTCTTAAAGGATGGATTGCAGTTAGTTAAACTTACTAAAGCACTATATTTGAGAACTTCCTACGCCAAACGCAGGTTAGGTTGTGGATGTTATGTCCTACTGAGTATTTTGTAGTTACATTTTAGTTGTGTTGTTCTAATTGGAGTGGTTTTTAAGAAAATTTGATTTCACAAGACTACCATCCTCTAAGCTTTGGCTGGGTGGCGATGGGAGTAGCATCTTATATATATGTTACGCTCAAAGGCCGAATTCGCTCAATGACCGAAATTTTTACCCACGACGCGACGTGGGTACGACAAAATACCCACAACGCGACGTGGGTACCGAAATTCGGTCATTGGCCGAAACGGAATGCCCACGTCGCGTTGTGGGTAATCCTGTTTGCTCAAAGACCGATGTAAACTTCACTTCGGAGATTGAGCAATGCAAAAATACCCACGTCGCATTGTGGACAACGTGGCTTGCCCACAACGCGTGTGGGTATTTTGCTTTTGCGCAAAGTCCGAAATGACCCAACGTCAGTAGTTAAATGTTATAATTAATGTTATAAAGTATGTTACATATTATAAAGAAATTTATTGCTTTATAACACATTTGACATTGTAAACCTTAAAAATATATGACTCAAAAGAAAACTTTAAATTAAATACTATAATGTAAGAAAAACGTATTTAAAGTTATGTTTATCACGATACATTCATTGTAAGAACTGTTTATTTATTTGCGCATGTGGTGCTGCTATGGTACTTTGAGTTACATTTTACATTTGATTTTAAACACTTACAGGATTTTCCTGTGCACCTTTGTTTACATCCACATTTAACAAACCCTTGTTTAGACCCTGACGACACCAACGCTTCTTGCCTGACGTTGATGAAAGGTTCAGGCACTTCATCAGTTTTCAGGAATTTGTTTTTTATTGGTTGGAATTGTTTCCTAGAGAATTGTTTGTCGAGGGTCCCATGTTTTGTTCCAAGTGTGTGGTGATCCTCGTCAACGTTCATGACAACAGCCATGATATTTCGCGGGGCCAGCCGGCCACGGTCTACTTCAGGAATCTGAACAACTACATTGTCACCAACAGACACAGAAGATAATTTTTTACCCGAAATTTTCAACATTTTCTCATCCTGTGACCCAAGTCCCAATTTGCACTTTCCCCTGGCGGTTTCAACTGCAGATTTCTTTGAGCAAAGAGAGCAAAGGGGAAATTCAGAACCGAATTCAGTTGTTGGAAAGCATCCTAGATGAAACTTTTGCCCACATTCAAAGCATTTCTCAGTTGCCAAAGCACACTCATCGTCACCAATAGTCTGATCTCATACAGAGCAAACCAACATATTTCTTTCATTTAATTCAGCTTCATTTTGATCTAGCATAGCATTGTCCACGAGTTCATCATTATCTTGTGTCATATCGTTTTCGTTTATGCTATTTTTAACAAACGTGAGTTCCTGCTCCAGCTCTTCTTCACTGACAATCCGATTGCAAACCTCCTCAGTCAAGATGGAGCTACGTAGGCCATTCTTCTGTGGGGTCATTTTTATTCCCGAGTGGTAACTATTATTTTTGGTATTTTGGACAATTCTTAGACCGTTCGCCCAATTAGAAGTGTCGTTATCAGCCATCCAAGCTACCAAACTGTCCCTTACGTCTTGGTTGGCCCGATCGACAGATCCTTGGCTTTGCGAAGGTCGTGGTTTCCCGTGGACGAGCTTGATAGCACTCCATTTTGTCGCCAAAGTCTCGATTATCTGAAAGTTACACCAAAATGATTGATTAGACCAGATTACCATTCCTTCGTTGAGTTTATAACTATTTTGAAGTAGATTTGATTATAAAAATTTACCTTATTACAAAACTCCCTTCCATTATCACTGTGGAGAATGTTCGGTGCACCAAATATGCAAAATATGTCCAGGAGGACATCTGCCACTTCATCAGCTGTTTTTCTTCTCAGTGGTCGAAGAATCACAAACTTTGTCAGGTAATCTTGATAGTTGAGTATGAACTTGTATTCTCCATCTGCTTCAGACTGCATGTCGATAAGATCGACCTAAGGAAATATAATAAGTAAGTAGCGTAGTTTTCATAAAAAATTATTAGCGGCCCAACTATTTTTAGATTTGTTATTATAGTCACTTTGCCCAGTCATAACTCCGTTATAAATACGTTTAAAAAGTTTCAGTTTTTACAAACATGACCACAGGTTAATACTAGATTAATGAAGAAATTTAGAACGGATTATTGTTTAAAATTTTTTTCATGTTTTGAAAACGATTATTGTATTTAAAAACATTGATTTTCCGAGGTATTTGACAAACCCTTGTACATAAGTTGTAACTTTGACAATAATAATTCTAAAAATATTTCTTATGCAGGCATTATTTGGCTTGTTAGGAACAGTTTTATTTGGTTTTAAAATTTATATTACATTTCAATGTTATTAGGTAAAAGTATACAATTACCTTGTCACCCTTAAAAAAATTACTATTGAGATATGTTATAGGCAATGAACTGAAAATGATTGATAAACATGTTTTAGAGGTCGGAAAGTGAAAAAAAAGGGGTAAAACGGCGTTTTTTTCGTTTTTTGCGATTTTACATAACTTTTGCATTTTAAGCCAACTTTAACTTTTTTATCTCCCATGTTTTTGACATTTTTGATACAATGGGATACACAAAAAACGCTGCCATGGAACGAACATGTTTTTTTAAATCAAAACACGGACTGACTATTAAGGTTTTTTTTATATTATAACCTAACCTAACCTAACCTTTTCGACCACGTCTTGTCGGCGGCCACTCTTCTAAATATGTCGGCAAATAGTGCTTGTAAATCATAAAAGTGTGGTTTTTCAAGCTGACTAACTTGCAAAGAACTTGCCGACTGACTTAGAAGAATGGCCGCCGACGTTTCAGTTAGGTCGGTTAGATTAGGTTATAATAAAAAACGATGTAATACGCAACAAAACGCTGCTGTGGAACAAATATTGTTTTTTATCAAAACACGGACGGACTAATAAGTTTTTTAAATATTATAACCTAACCTAACCTTTCTCACCACGTCATGTCGGCGGCCACTCTTCTAAATCTGTTGGCGAATAGTGCTTGTAAGTCATAAAAGTATGGTTTTTAAAGCTGAATAACTCGCATATAACTTGTCAACAGCCTTAGAAGAGTGGCCTCCGATGTTATGTGGTCGGTTAGGTTAAGTTAGGTTATCATAAAAAAATAATAGAACAATAACAAATTGCGGTGTTTGTGGCGTTGTTAAGTGTTTTTAGTGTCCCATTTTATCAAAAATGTTGAAAAAACACGGTATTTTTTGTCAAAATCGGATTAAAAACACAAAAATTAGCCTAACATCGCAAAAAGCGTAACAAATCTTCAATAAAAATCAATGTTCGTTCCACGGCAATTTTTTTTGTGTATCCCATCGTATTGGCAACGTCGTAAAACATGGGAAAGAAAAAAAGGTCGTTAAAATCAGCTTAAAAACGCAAAAGTTGCATAAAATTGCAAAAACGAAAAAACACCATTTTACTCCCCTTTTTTATTTTCCGACCTTTAAATCATGTTTATCTACAATTTTCAGTTCATTGCCTATAACATATCTTAATAGTAAATTTTTAAGGGTGACAAGGTAATTGTATACTTTTACCTGTTATTAATTTGTTTCTCACACTTGAGTACTTCGGAAACTACTTCGAATTTTAGCCAAACGAACTCTAGTCGACAGAAACGCTGTCTATGTTTAAAAAAACACATTAAAATAGTTATTTAGTTAGTTTTCTAAAGGATAATTTTAAGGTATTAAGAATGCAGCAACGATTATTATTATGTACGCCGCATTTATGAATCAATTATTATGAAAACAGCCGATAGTAGGTGTAAACTACCTAAATATTGTAGCTTACGTGATTTTACATACAGTTCATGGTACTATATCAGGCAGGTGTATAAATAATGCAGATTTGTAAAATGCAAACTTACTTGACATCAAGAATTCATAGCAGACATAACCATTGGTTTAACAACAAGTCCCTTCTTAATTGATCTTTTCTTCAAAGCGCAGGCCTCACACATATCTAAATATATTTTTATACCTTCTCTGGTGATATTGCAGAATTTCTTCTTTAGTTCAGCTTCCATGGCTTTTTCTTTTTTATGTCCTGTATTCAAGTGGGCTGCATGTATTGCTCCGAAAATTTCTTCGTATCGGCAAAAGTATTTTATGTCAGCCAAGTCACCCACAGACTTCTCTATCAACATTTGAACACTTCCGATCTGAATAACGTCGAAACGATTTATGCGACGATACTCTTTTGAGCTCAGAGTTCCTCCACACTTCTTCTTTTCTTTCGCCTCCTTCACTTGATTGATAATCTCGTCGTAACGAGCTCTGTCCATGATGAACGTGCGACCCGACTCAAGGTCCTTCGTGCATAATAGCTCCTGCAGCTTGATATAGAATGCTTCTTCCATCTCAATCAACTAGTAAACACAAACACTAACTAAAAAACTCACTAAAATGCACAGCTACAAAGCGGGTTGACACTGGGCGTGCTTCGTGTTGACTAGTGGCAGTAACAGCTAGGAGTGGAGGGGAGGGTGGCGGACTCGCAGACAAGTCTGTACACGCTCGCGACTATATGATGTCATTTCGGTCTTTGCGCAAAAGCAAAATACCCACAACGCGTTGTGGGCAAGCCACGTTGTCCACAACGCGACGTGGGTATTTTTGCATTGCTCAATCTCCGAAGTGAAGTTTACATCGGTCTTTGAGCAAACAGGATTACCCACAACGCGACGTGGGCATTCCGTTTCGGCCAATGACCGAAATTCGGTACCCACGTCGCGTTGTAAGTATTTTGTCGTACCCACGTCGCGTCGTGGGTAAAAATTTCGGTCATTGAGCGAATTCGGTCTTTGAGCGTAACATATATATACTGTACCAATATACAGTATTTTAAGTTACAGTAAATAAATGTTAAGGGAAACTTTGGTATTTGAAATGAATGATACCAACAGGTATGAATTCTGTTGCGATACCTCACCTTGGTATTGCAGTTCAGAAGGGAAATGTGTGCAAATCACGACGGTCTAATATTATTGATAACTGATATACTGAAGGAGTTTCCTTATACAAGGTGCCATCCCCTGGGTCAATGGACTTACACTCCTACCTGAAGAAAATTTTCTGAAAGAAATTGTAATAGGCCTATGAGCTGCGTACGTCATGGTCATCAGTCCCGTGTATGGGGTTCTGGGTCAGTGACCGACGTGTAAGTCCAGCTAGTATATATAATTAGGTTCCTAAAAGGTGCAAATGTTGATGCACGGACAGGGAAGGTTAGTAACCTTGATTCGAAGAGTATCGGGAAAATAACTGGTAAATATTAGCCAGCAAGAATATGAGTGAGTTTCCATTGATGACTGGCAAATGGCAGTTATTATATTCATGAACTGATTACGACAGGGGATTGACCAAGATTGACTGCAAGACTGTGTTCTACAAAATAGGGGATGTTATAAGTTAATGCAACAGCTACTGAAAGTGACAAATAATCTTAGCATCCGCAGTAGCAGGAATTCTGAATGTATCTTATCAGCCTGTCCACTTGTGCAGTGGCAGTTAAAATCAAATAATTCATATCATGTTTAGTACTTTTTTCAGACCCATAACCAAATAAGACCACTTAAGGATTACGTAGTTACTTATTCCACAGGGACGTTTAATTGTGTTGTTCCCTAAATATCTATTTATTCTTGTTTCACCAGGAGAGGGCCGTACCAAAACACAAGCTAAAAGAGATGCTGCGTTCACAATGCTAAGGCGCCTGGATGCCTTAGATAAGAAGATTCTTGAAGTGAGTATTGCTTTATTAATTATTAATTTCTGAAGTGCTATTATAGAAATTAATCCAAAGGAAATCAACCAGATTGTATTTGGAAACTATAGTTGGTATGTATATATTTCTTGAGATTGGCTATAATTTATTCTGTCTACATTGCACTGGATTTTACAAGATGTTTTAAAGCAATGCCTCTAATTACTCCCGCAGGAGACTTCATTATCACCTGATTAGGATTGCTATTTTTATTAAATTCCACAAAATGTTCTACGTTTCACTTCAAATACTCAGCTGCTTAGAAATCATGAATGTCCATTGAATAGGTGTTGTTTCCATGTCAATTCTCTTGTGAAATCATCTCTAAGAGAGCGCAGGAAATTTCTTTATTTCAAGTGACTTCATTGATTCGGATGTCAATAATACATAATTCACTATAAATTGGACAGTTCTGCTGGGAGTGGGCCACTAGCAGAATAACAAGGTTAAACAATTACTAATTTCGGATTTTTCTAGTCTCGTGAGAAATTGCATTAATACCATGGAGAAAGAAATTGGCATTGTGTTGCAAACACTCCAGGTCGGGTGTACACGTCAGTGAGCACTTCTCTAATACAATGTCTAATTACTTTAGCGTGAATAAAGGAATCTATTACTTGAAGCTAGTGATTATCTTCTACCTACAACAAGCTGGCAGTAGCTGGTTATAAATGTTGGAAGGGACACTATAGAAGAGATGGTGCATATAACATAGTGGAATTGGTTAGGATGACAACTGACTAAAATGATCAACGCCAAATCTTCAATTCTGTGTTTTTTGTGTTTTATTGAAAATTAATTTAAAGGATTTAATGTTCCATCTATGTTTTAGAGATTTAAAAATTATTAATCTTTCCAAAGCACTCTAAACCCTTATTCCTGAAAGAGGTCAAATATCTTCCAGAATATAGAAATAATTTGTCCTATTCATTCTATGTTTTCTGAATATCTTAACTTCGTATTAATTATTACCTCACTTCAATAAAAAGCAAATATAATTCCCGGGAACTCTCATCCGAGTGAGGCATTCTAAAATCGAAAAAAGATGTTAAATTGCTCCCAGTATTTTAAAATCCTGATTTACAACATATATATTTGTAGGTGCTGTTGATTCTAATAGGGCTGTTTGTGACTGTCCTTTCAGAGCGTGTAGGCGAAAACTTCTAAAAGCAAGTTATCCAAATCATTAGATTTGTGTGTTACAATTGTTGTCAATATTAAATTTGGTGTGCGCTCTATTCCTTCTGCACAATGACAACCTAGCCCCTTCCTAAACAATTCAGAAAGAAATATCATTGGGTGTTACAGATAAACTGGTTGAAATCAGAAGTCAAATATCCCACAAGTTCCAGAAATGAGATTCCTGGCACCTAGGTTGAATCAGATTCTCCAAAATATAGTGATCAATTAATCAAATAATTATCGCGCACGATTTTCCTGCTTCATGTATTACTTTGGTAAACATCAATGTCATGAAAAGGAAATTTAGAAGTTTGAAAATAAGATAAATGTTCACCCAGCCTTGTCTTGTCTTTATCCAATTGTTTATTTGCACCTTTGTTCTTGTGATGTGTGAGTAAGTCACTTCTCCCTTTCCAACTTGATAATCTTGTCTGTATTTTGTCTTTTTATTAGAATGTTTCAATTCATTGAAAGATAACTTATACAAATATATATTGTAAATAACTATTTTTCAAAGAGTAATTGTGTATTTGTTCTCAAACATTTTCAATCAATAATGCAGAGTTACTTCTCCATGATAAATCTATCTTGGCCAAAAGTAGACCAGGAAGCAAACCTATATATACCTGTTTATCAGGCAAGACATAGGCTTGAATCATGCTGCCAGTCCATCGGTTATGTCCTCTTGTCGATCCCAAAACAGTAATATTACAGTATACAGTATAACACGTCTACACAAAACACTTCAAATGCCTTCATGAATATGGTATTTAATACCTTCTTTTACTTCTACAACATCTAGTATATTAGGTGCAAAATTTATGCAAGATTTGCCACAGTCATAGATAAAGGAGGAAGGCAGAGAGAAAAAACAAAAACCATTTTATAATCTCTAATAATCACTGTCGATATATCTGTTCCATACGAGTGAAGTAGTTCGGCGAAGAACAAAACCACTTATTTTCACATATTATTCTGGTCGTTCTATCTCAGAAGTCAGCAGTCACGTAATGGCCCATTATGAACATTGGAAAACAAATTAAGAATTAAATTTTAATCATTTGTGTCACCGCCATATTTGTTCCTTGCTTGTCAAAGTTGACAAACGCAGATTATGTACCTATATAAAAGGATTGATTTTAAGTCTGTCAACGCATAGATCGGGGCCCAATTATCTTGGATTGTTAATGTTAATAAACCTATTCAAATATATTTTTAAACCTGAAATTAAAAAATTAATAACACACTTGCAAATTGAACAGTTCATCACATCAAATGATAATTAAGGGGAAGACACGCCTCGTTGGTCATGCGAATATCTTCAGAATTATTCAGTTAATTCACCAATACGTTTAGTTAGTATATAGTATGCTAAAGAATTAATAAGTTATACTTCCATGATTCGCAAATAATATTAACATCAGTCCTGGTAGGCCGTTATTATTCTGTGCAGAACTTGAGGGGGAGATATGGTAGACTATTTTAACAGAAAGAACGAGAGTGGAACATAAACACTTCTGTATAAACAAACCTATCTATTACCCTTTCACGAATTGATTGCCGGCGGTCGAGATGGGAACTATTCTTTGTTTACTTGTGTCACACGTCAGCCTGTTTCGTTGACAGGTACAGTTGCGCGAGTATGATATGACTCAGTTCCAATAGCCTCAGTTATCGTTTGACTGTCCGTGGTGACATGAGCTCCTGTGGCGCGCATTGCTGCTTGTCTTATGTGCAGAATGAACTCCTGTCATCTCTGTGTTCCCCGCTTCGTCCCGCGGGGCAGTTGCTACAATCATCAACAACAAACACTGGCGCAGCCAGGCTCAGTGGCAATCAAATGTTAAACGGGTAACACTCATGGAGAATACTGTTACGGCTGTGAGTTTGTTTCGTTGCCTCGCCGCATGAGTCACAGCTGCCCCGGGCTGTGCTCTGCCTCAGTGTATTACGTGCGCCTTACGCAACGGGCTGCGCGGACAAAGGGATGGTCCAGAATATTCGTGACCCAGCAAGTGATGGAAATCTCGAGAAGCCGTAAATCCTGGACGGGTCTAGAAGCATTCATTGAGTTACCAGCCTGCTATATAAGAGTGACCTGACCAGTGAGGTGGACAGTGTTTTTCGAGCTAGTGCGAGCTTTTACCTGAGCGACAGTTGTTGGTGACGTGACTTGTGAAACCCTAGTGAAGCTGATTCTCTGGACAGCGAAGGAGTGTGAAGCCTACGGAGGAACTGTGTCTTGAGCGAGTGTGTTTTCCAGTGCAACAGAGGTTAGTGTGGTGAATTGCGAAAACACCGGGGGCTGTTTCCCTAGCCAGCGGACAGCGAAGCGGAGTGTAGTGGTGAGTGACCGGCTATCGTAAATAACTGTAGCTTGCGTATTCAAGGAAGTGTTGCAGGTAGTTCTATCGAGGCCACCGGTCCCATTAGGAGGGATTAACTTCTGTGGCTTATTGACAAGTGAAAGGCAAGTGTTCCCTACAAGAGGAAACTAGAGTGAGATAATAATTGCTTGTATTTGCTATTTGTGTGGTGTATCTTTCTGGCCCGCAATAAAGCTAATACGTTTCTTTAAAGGAACAATTTGTGTTGTGCTTTCTACCCAACGTAATCCAGTTAACGGAAGTGCCACTAGGGGGTGGCACGTAACAACTGGTGTCAGATGCGGGATTACGAACTCAAGCACAAGCACAACACCTGAAGGTCCTGGTTTCAAAACCCGAGCAGGTCATTTTACCACAGTTCTCTAATTTTCCTGTGAGTGCATGGCCTTTACAAGACAAACTACTAAAATGGAAGCTCAATTTGCAGCATTGCTAGAAAAGTTAAGTGGCATGGAAGCCAAGATGGAAGACGGCCAGAAGAAATTAGCCAAGGACCTGAAGGATGACCTGAAGAAGATGGAAGATGGCCAGAAGAATTTAGCCAAGGACCTGAAGGATGGCCAGAAGAAGATGGAAGACGGCCAGACTAAGTTAGCACAAGACCTGAAGAAATTAGAACAGGGCCTACGTGAGGAAGTCACGGCAGTGGAAAAGAAGTTTGACGCCTTACAAGTGGAAGTTGCCGAGCAGCGCCGACGCCCGCTGATGGGGTCGAGGAGAAATTCAACGCCTTACAAGAGGAAGTTGCCGAACTGCGCCAACGCCCACTGACGGGGGTGGAAGAGAAATTTAACGCTTTACAAAAGGAAATTGCTGAGCTGAGCCAACGCCCGCCGACGGGGATGGAAGCGAGATTCAACGCTCTTCAAGAGGAAGTTGCCGAGCTGCGCCGACGCCCGCCCACAGGTACACCGGGAATATCAGGAACAGGACAGAGCAGAGTGACGCCCCCAACCTTCGACGGAAAGGTCCCGTGGAGCACCTATTTACGTCAGTTCGAGGCAGCCTGTTCCATAAACAACTGGAACAGCACGGAAAAGGCTACAGTTCTCATTGTAGCGCTGAGAGGAGACGCCCTTAACGTCCTTCAGGCCATCCCGACTGGATCCCAGGACTACGCTTCACTAATCGCCCATATGGAGTCCCGATATGGAGATAGCCATCTTCAGCAGGCCTACCAGATGCAGCTCCGGACCCGGGTACAAAAGAACGCGGAAACCCTGCAGGAGTTCGAGATGGAGATCGCACGGCTCGTAAGGCTCGCCTACCCAACAGCGCCAGCCGACTTTCGGGAACAGATAGCGACGCAGACCTTCACCGACGGGCAACGGGACTCGGACACTCAACAGGCGCTGCGACTTGCGCGCAATAAGACCCTGGCAGATGCGCTGAGCCACGCACTCGAGTTCGAGACGGCAAAACAGGCATCTAGAATGCACGCGCGGGTGCGTCAAGTGGACGTCGACGAACCAGCAAAAACCAACGAGTCCAAGACCCTGGCCGACGAATTGATGGAGGCGCTAAGCCGTTTCTTCGATAGTCGCGGCACCACCAGCAACGACACAGCCGGAAGACAACCGGAGAAGCGGCCCGTAAGAGGGCTACCGACTTGCTGGACCTGTGGTAGGAAAGGCCACCTGAGCAAGGACTGCAGAGATCGCCGCCGCCGAGGGTATCCGACGGGAAATCAGTCATCTGAAAACCACGCGGCCCAGGGAAACGAGTATTAGCCAGCCTTGGGGGGCAAACGTTGGCTTGTGACAGTCGTCAAGCCCCGGCAGTCCAAGTTCGTGTGACGCAGTTACGGAGGGATAATAGCAGCCTGATGGTCGACGGAGTCGTCAACGGAGTGAGCTGGCCCATGCTGATCGACACGGGAGTGTCGAGGACCATCGTCAATCCCACCGTGATCCCGAAGTGGAGAGTGCAACCCACGCAAAGGAACCTCCAGCTAATAACCGCGACTGGAGAGACCGCACCGGTACTTGGCGAAGCATCTCTGGAGTTCGTCATTGGTCGACGGGCGGTGAAGCATCCAGTGCTCGTGGCTGATGTATCAAACGAAGTGATCATCGGACTGGACTTCCTGGACCAGAACAACATCATCTTGGACCTGAGTACCAACACTCTGCACTTCGGAGGTGAGGAACTTGCTTTGCAACCAGCACACGAGGCCGTCACCGCATGACGAGTAAGGCTGAGAGAGGACGTCATCGTTCCCGCCAGGACGGAGGTCAGCGCTGCCGTAATTGTCGACGGAACTGCTGAGGGAGTGGCGGCTATCGTCGAGAGAAAATATGAGGACATCCAGACAAAAGGATTGCTAATTGCCAAGACTCTCATCAACACGACGTCTCGGCCGTACGTCCGCCTATCCAACCTAAACGACTACGTCATTACGGTTCACCGGGACACCAACCTAGGAGTCCGCGAGCCCGTTACCTGGATTGCCCGCATCACAGACACGACGGACGGACACCTGCAGACGGACAACCGAAGAAGACGCGCCCCGCCAGAAGAACTACAAAAGCTGTACCAAGGAACCCAGGACCATTTAAACGAGGAACAATCACGCCAACTTCGGGACCTGCTACATGAATTGCAGGATGTCTTCTCCGTGGGGAGGAAAGACTTCGGCAGGACAAGCTTTGTCCAGCACAGAATCGACGTTGGGGACAGCGCACCGATTAGGGCCCCATTCCAACGTGTCCCGCTCGCCAAGCAAGCCGAAGTCGACCGGATGGTAGAAGAGATGAAGGAGCAAGGGGTGATCGAGCCATCACATAGTCCTTGGAGTTCTCCGGTCGTGCTAGTGAAGAAGAAGGATGGTTCCACCAGGTTCTGCGTGGATTACATGCGGGTGAATATCGTCACGAAGAAGGACAGCTACCCTCTACCCCGGATCGACGACACCCTGGACACGATATCAGGGTCAAGATGGTTCTCCACCTTGGATTTGAAGAGTGGCTACTGGCAGGTGGAGGTCCACCCTAAGGACCGCAAGAAAACGGCGTTCTCTGTTGGCAGCGGGCTCTGGCAGTTCACCGTCATGCCATTCGGTCTGTACAACGCCCCTGCGACCTTCAAAAGGCTAATCGAGTCCATTCTGAGGGGACTAAACTGGAAGACCTGCCTGGTCTACCTAGACGACGTCATCGTTCTGGGGAGAAGCTTCGAGGAGCACTACAGCTACCTGAAGGAGATCTTGATGAAGCTACAGGCTGCCCAGCTGAAGTTGAGCCCCAAGAAGTGTCAGCTCTTCCAGAAACAGGTCCAGTACCTTGGGCCTATTGTCTCCGAGGAAGGGGTGCACACCGACCCAGAAAAGACTACAGCTGTGAGGGAGTAGCCATTTCCGAAGGACAAGTACCAACTACGAAGCTTCCTGGGACTCTTCACTTATTACCGTCGCTTCGTGAGAGGATTCGCCGACATCGCCAAACCACTGCATCGACTGACTGAGAAGGACCAACTCTTCACGTGGACAGCAGAATGCCACAGTGCCTTCGAACAACTCAAGCAGGCTCTGTGCACCGCGCCCATTCTGGCCTACCCCAGACCTGGAACAAGGTTCATCGTCGATACCGATGCCAGCGATTTTGGTATAGGGGGTATCCTGTTGCAAATAGTGGACGGCGAGGAGAGAGTAGTGGCCTACTTCAGCAAAGCCTTGTCAAAGCCAGAGAGGAACTACTGCGTCACCAGGAAGGAACTGATCGCCATCGTGATGACCATTGAACACTTCCACAAGTACCTGTACGGGCAAGAATTTCTCATCAGGACCGACCATGCATCCCTGCGGTGGCTCCTGAACTTCAAACAGCCCGAGGGTCAACTCGCGCGGTGGTTAGAGATGCTTCAACAGTACAACTTTGAGATCCAGCACAGGAAAGGCCAACTGCATTCTAATGCCGACTCCCTGTCACGAAGACCGTGCCCCGAAGACTGCACCTTCTGTACCAGAAGGGAGGAGATCACCGGGATACAGTGCCGAAGGACTACCGTGGAACTTCAAGGGAGCTGGAGCGGCGAATCTTTCACGCGGGCACAAGCAGAAGGTGATGACCGGGGACTGATAGCCGAATGGAAAAGGGCCTGTGTCCCCAGACCCGGGTGGAACATTGTGAGTGACTGCAGCCCAAAGTTTAAGTCCTACTGGGCGCAGTGGGACTCGCTGATTGTAAGGGATGGCCTCATCTGCCGTACCTGGGAGAGCACTGATGGGAAGACATCTCGGGAACAAGTCGTCGTTCGAAAGGCTATGACGGAGGAAGTCCTGAAGGAAGTCCATGGAGGATCATCTGGTGGACACCTAGGGATAAAGAAGACCCTGGAGAAGCTGAGAGAGCGGTTCTACTGGATCGGATGCAAAACAGACGTGGAAAACCACTGCGCGAGGTGCCACGATTGCGCAGCCAGCAAGGGCCCAGGACGAAGACGACGGGGTCCACTGAAGACCTACAACGTGGGCGGCCCCATGGAGAGAGTGCCCATCAATGTTGCTGGGCCATCCCCGTTGAGCGAGGCAGGGAACCGCTACATATTGGTCGTCAGCGACTACTTCACCAAATGGCCGGAGGCGTATGCGCTCCCTAACCAAGAAGCCGCGACGATCGCAGAGACCCTGGTGAAGGAATTCGTTACCCCTGGAGCTGCACTCCGACCAAGAGAGGAACTTCGAGTCGCAGGTGTTCCAGAACCTATACCAGCTGCTGGGAATCCGGAAGACAAGGATGACGCCGCTACACCCTCATTCCGACGGGATGGTAGAGCGATTCAATCGCACCATCGAGAACCATCTCCGGATAGTCGTCAGCGAGCACCAGAGGGATTGGGACAAACATCCTCCACCTTTTCTCCTGGCCTACCGCGCCGCCGTGCATGAAGCCACCGGGTGCACACCAGCCCGGGCCATGTTTGGGAGGGAACTCCGTCTACCTGTCGATCTTGCCTTCGGCCGACCTGGGAATGATCCGGTCCCGGTAAGCCAGTATTGTCAAGAACTGGTCGACCAACTGGAGGACGTGCACGCGTTCACGAGGAGGACACTGCGGATCGAGACCGACCGAATGAAGACCCGATACGACCAGCAGGCGGATGCCGGCGGATTCCACGAGGACGACCTGGTCTGGCTCTTCAACCCATTACGGAAGAAAGGCCTGTCACCCAAACTGCAGAAGTCCTGGGAGGGCCCATATCGAGTCGTGAAACGGATCAACGATGTCGTCTACAGGATCCAGTGGACCCCGCGGGCGAAGATGAAGATCGTGCATCGAGATCGCCTGGCAGCCTACGGAGGGACACAGACGGACCAATGATTGATCGGGACGATCAGCCTTTTAGAAAGGGGGTGGTGTTACGGCTGTGAGTTTGTTTCGTCGCCTCGCCGCATGAGTCACAGGTGCCCCGGGCTGTGCTCTGCCTCAGTGTATTACGTGCGCTTTACGCAACGGGCTGCGCGGACAAAGGGATGGTCCAGAATATTCGTGACCCAGCCAGTGATGGAAATCTCGAGAAGCCGTGAATCCTGGACGGGTCTAGAAGCATTCATTGAGTCACCAGCCTGCTATATAAGAACGACCTGACCAGCGAGGTGGACAGTGTTTTTCGAGCTAGTGCGAGCTTTTACCTGAGCGACAGTTGCTGGTGACGTGACTTGCGAAACCCTAGTGAAGCTGATTCTCTTGGCAGCGAAGGAGTGTGAAGCCTACGGAGGAACTGTGTCTTGAGCGAGTGTGTTTTCCAGTGCAACAGAGGTTAGTGAGGTGAATTGCGAAAACACCGGGGGCTCTTTCCCTAGCCAGCGGACAGCGAAGCAGAGTGTAGTGGTGAGTGACCGGCTATCGTAAATAACTGTAGCTTGCGTATTCAAGGAAGTGTTTCAGGTAGTTCTATCGAGGCCACCGGTCTCATTAGGAGGGATTAACTTCTGTGGCTTATTGGCAAGTGAAAGGCAAGTGTTCCCTACAAGAGGAAACTAGAGTGAGATACTAATTGCTTGTATTTGCCATTTGTGTGGTGTATCTTTCTGGCCCGCAATAAAGCTAATACGTTTCTTTAAAGGAACAAATTGTGTTGTGCTTTCTACCCACCGTAATCCAGTTAATGGAAGTGCCACTAGGGGGTGGCACGTAACAATACTGATATCGCACTGTCACTCACTCAGAGGCAGCCAAGTTGCACTCCTTAATCACAGCGTGGGTGTAGGTGCCATCTTGCGGGTCCAGTCGAACGTTGATGACGTCATGTGATACCGGGCCGAATGGATTTATCTACACCGTTGTGGCAACAATTTTCAAGCCTCATCACGACTAAGATAACACCTGACATTTAGAGACAGGGCCTCGAAGAGCGATTGTAGGTCCTGGGACAAGACCAACAGGCTCTTCAGTGACATCCTCAAACTTATGTTTGTTCAATATTTTTTACTGAAATGTCAGTCACTTTACTAACTTGTTCCTAATCTCTCACGGCTTATGTTTGAATCTCTTACTTTAGGCCTATTGTGTCGTCTCAGTTTCCTCTGTTGTCTCCGGCACTGCAACGCCTCACAATTATATTTCTGTTGAACTGAAATCATCACATTAGAAATAAATAAGGAGGAACGTTTCATTTTATGTTCAATACGTAAAATTGTAATAAAACATTATCAACCAGAAACCGTTTAAAAACAACACCAACAGCAACAACAACCTCCAGTCCAGTCATTTTCTCGTTCGACGTATTCCATAGCGGAACATTGCTTATTTCCAAAGTTCAGAGTAACTTCTACTTCAATATTATGAACGGATTTTTCTTCAAATTTATATAAATTATGGAAATTAGGAATCTCTTTTCCGGGTCCTGGGACTTGCCTTTCCCTGTTCAGAGGAGTAAGCTTGGACTCTAAAGAATTATCTTATTTAGACCTCAGTCCCCTCTAAAAACTTGGTACATTGTACTCTATGGAGCTCAGAAGAGGAATGTAGCCGTCGAGATCTGAGCTAGCGATAACATTGTGATATCTGTCTTCCCAAAAACATTACGCCAGTGTTCACTCGTCCTACTCACTGCACCACGGGCCGATATATTTTGCCAAGTAGTAAGCAGGTTGCGATGGTAACAAAGGATATCTGTGTGTAGGGAAATGTCCTCCCCTTGTCCACCACCTCACCCCGCACTCGCATTCTTCTGAGCTCCATACAGTACATCCTTCCCGATCACATATTTCCCTTCATAAATCCATAGTGTCACTACATATCTGGTATGTCGCGTCCCTTTCTTTAAAGAGAGCGCTTTATGGTTTAATAGTGTGAATAGCGGAAGCTGCGGTATTGTTTGTTCAACAAGTAGGTTGTTCTTCATAAATGATGCCCCGATTCTTTGTTATGCTAGTGTTTCCCGTGAATCTCTGTTTGCAATATTTATTTGATCTCTTCTCTTGTCGTTCCTCCTTTATCCTATATAAATGTGCATTTACTATCCCCCTAATATATACTGAAAATAATTTAACCATTGCTCGATTCTCACTAAATGCCATCTTGTGTACATATGTAAATATAACCCAGTATATATAGTGGGGGCTCTGACACATCCCGAATGCGAAGTGGGGCTTTGCTTTTTTCAGACTCCCTTCAGTGTACTGTAAATATAGTGTAAGGCACTGATGAATAAATATGAAATGAAATAAAATTAAATTGTTTATGAAAGTGTGCTCGTTAAAGTTAGATGGGTTATCATTCTTGACAAGATGATTTTCTACACTCTTTTTTGTTGACGGACTTGCCCTTTGTCTCGTCACTCTAAAGTCCGTTCCGGTGTTACCAAATCTGTGACTATTGACGTACCTGTATTCACAAACTGCTGAATGTTTTCTACATTTAGTCTTGTACCTAAGTTCCTTGAATCTGGTATCAAATATTATGCAATCTCGGCCTACGCAGTTGGCACTTCATCCGGCTTATTGGCACGCCCGCCAGTATTCCCCGGATCTTGAGTAAGGGTTTTGTTTTGCTCAATTGCTAGTATACAGGTGTATGTTAAGTGTGTTTATGGTTCTGAAAGCTATTCTTTTAGTCTCTGCTTTTTTAAGATTTATTTTTAGTCTACTTTTTACATTTTACAAAAATTATGTAAAAACAGACTTATGAGATCAATCCGGGTAATTGTGTGTCTGTCTGGCCTTCTGTCTTGTCTATCTGTCTGCCTGTTCTTCTGTCTGTGTCAACTCCTATCAACTTCTAAACGGATGCAGCTATCAAAACCATATTCAGCATGAGTAAAGATCTATACCAGGACATCTCACGGCCATATTTGAAAATGACGTCAGTGCAACCAACTGCTGATAAAAAACAAAATTTGAGTTCTATGTTGGACATCTCAGAAGGCATATATCGGAACTGTTCTAAAATTGGCACATTATAGTGTATGCCGTAAGGGATATACAGTAAATGTGCGCAATTAACTCTGATATCTCTCTATGAGCAGTTAAGCCGCAGACTCTCAGTATCTCAGAATCCAAACTGCAATATTTGAGGTATATTTCGTATGTAAATGTAGCATTCTAGATAGGTCTATATACTGTAGATCAATCATTGGTATGAATCTTAAATTTTAACAAAAGTAGGCTCTTTAGTTCACATTATTGAAGCATGCGCACCTGATCTCACTACAACCCTTGTTTCATTAACATTTGATCCACAGTTTATCGAAATTCTCTAGTGTCATTGAATATATTGATCTTCCAGTGTATCATTGAAACCCGCCAATTTCTATGAGTTGGGTGGTTGGGGTGATTATCGATAGTGTGTCATGTTTACGGTGGATCGAGTACGACAGGCTGAGGTCTAATCTGCTCATTGTAATGTCGAGATAGCTTATGTTACGTCCGGATTCTTGTTTCATTGTAAATTTTATCGAATGGTTTATGTGTTAAAGATTCTTCGTCTCTTTGCTTTGTTTCGCATAAGCTAAGCATGTGACATTATCGATATGCATATTCCAGTACATGACACTTTCTGTCTTCTGAAAAATCCTGTTCTCCAAAACTGTTGGCAACTAATTTGCAAAGAGGTGCTCCCTAGGCTAATCCGTTTGACTATTCGTAAATTTCATAGTTGAGCATTATTTAACGCATCAACAATTCTCATGTTTTGGTCGCTCTTGTTGATTCTTTTTAGGGGCTCAGTACATCTTCATCATCAGCCCCTTGTACTTGGGTGTGAATTCAATTTGACTGATAACCTGTGTTTATTTGATGACTACAATAGTGTGTGGAACTGTAATTGTTAGGCTCGGGAATGTGGTATGTGTCCTGGGACTTGAAGTAAGGTACAATTTTCCTGGAAGGATTGTGGAAAAAAACACACTCCAAATCCACAGTTTATCGAAATTCTCTGGTGGCGTTGAATATATTGATCTTCCTGTGTATCATTGAAACCTGCCAATTTCTATGAGTTGGGTGTTTGGAGTGATTATCGATCGTGTGTGATGTTTACGGTGGATCTCCAGGATTCGAACCTCCAATCTCCGGACTTGCTGCAGCTCCCCATCGCAGTCGTAGTCCACGATTTAATGCGGATGACTACGTCATGGCGTCATAAAATCTCAAGTCACGAGATCCTCACGAGGCGAATTGGAAAGAAAGGAGGAATGAGGATCAATTCCTGACATCAAGATAAGATCGTATACAGAGCAACCCTCACAATCCAGGAAGAACGTATAACTACATGCTCGAGGAAACTGTCTAATGGTAATAATACTCCACAATAGCACAGGATATCAGATAAATTAGACATACACCCACGTACATCAGACTGATCATCAAACGTGTCTCTAGACAAAACAACAACAACAATAGGAAGATAAGTGTCAAGCACAGATCTATTTATCCCTGATGTAGAATAAATAATGTAGGTACATGATCACAAGGCTTAGAGACATCCCTCGTAATATTTCAACCTGGCCTTTTTAAGGGTTATGACAGAACTCCATTGGCACACTTGATCCAGCAGGTGTCATGTCCCTGAAGGGAGTTATCGTGGGTGTTTTTCAATGGTTGCCTCATTGTTATCAAGCTTAGACTGTGTTGAGGTGTTGGTAATTGACGTTTTATGGGGGTGAGAAAGTGAGGTCATCTCGTATTGGGCTGTTTTTCCTGATGTTGGGAATTTTGAAGAATTCTTGAACCTTCGGCTCATCTGAAGAGAACTCTCGACTTGATAAAATTGAAATTCTTCTCTGTCACTGACAATGCTAAAAATATCAGTAAGAATTTGATGGTTTGGCAGTCTGTTTCATTTGAAAACTACCTAGTCTTCTCCAGTTTCAGTGAAATTGGATCATTTAAATCTACACACTTTGAGATAAAGTTACTCACTTCCCATCCAAAACCCTTCCTTGGCGAGAACTGTAACTCATAACTTGCCATATCTTTCCTGATTCTCGTTTTGTAATGTATCTCTTAGGCTTATGGGAAGCTCCAGTCCATCCAGCGCAAGTTTGCTCGGATTCGTCCCATTTACCAGGTAATGTCATTTATTCATCATTATTTTGAAGTGCACAATTTTTCTTTTACCAGTTTAAGACTTGTTGCATTAATATTTTGCATAATTTTTGTCACTTTTATTGTTAATTGAAATTACAAAACAAGGAAAATACTGACGAGAACTATACTGTACAACCTATTGTCATCTCCAGCTATCTGATATGGCATCTGGTGGCGAGAATGTGAACTGCTATAAATAGGTTAGCCATTAACATTTTGAACGTAGGTAAATTTGTCCAAGACGAACAGTGGTCATCATTCTTGATGTACCATCTACGTCATACAATTCGGGGGAACGGTAGCACTAAATATTTTTGCGATTGAGGGATAGTCTCTGCAAATGCTAAACGCAGAATGAACGATAATAAGGTATTTTCTCGGGTTGGGGCTGCAAGTTTTACAGTAGGAGTTGAATTCTTGCAAAACACATAGAAAACAACGAGGTGAGGACACTCACTGTCCAAAACAGCGCCAGGTGAACTATTCCGCATTTACCAAATTAAGATGTCCATTTCAATCACCCCTTTAAGCAGTGAGGTCATAATTCTTGCCCCGGCCTGCACCAAAGCAATAGGGCACAATGTATATTCGTAATATTATAACAAATAGGCCTTTCTTTTGAACATCTTATCCAGAAACCAAACACAGGATTCACTATTTGGTCTCAAAGAGCATTTAAACATATTTTTACACGGTACACTCTTAATTGGAAAGGTTGAGCTCTACTTATAACTCCCTTGGAGTTATATTGGCTTAATTTAGTGTTATATATTTTAGAAATGATTCGTAAACCTAAATCAGTTTCAGTATTTTATGGTTCACTTCGTGATGTAGCGGCTAGCATTCTTGGCTGTAATCCCGGAGGTCCGTGTTCGACTCCTGGCTCTGCCAAGAAATTTCATTCTGGAACGGAGTACACTCAGCCTCGTGAGACAAAACTGAGAAGAGGTGGGTTCGAATCCTTCCTCATCCATCCTGAATGTAGTTTCCCACTTCTACTCCAGGCAAATGCCGGGATGGTTCCTAAGTAAAAGCTAAAGCTGCCTCCTTCCCAATTCTCACCTGAATTACAAATACACACACTACTACAGACATCACAAAAACACTATTATCAGACAAATTGTATATACTGTACTCGTATATTGTGCCCGTTAGACCACAAATGCTTGGCGGCGAGCTACCTCTCATCCGCACACCACGTACACATACGTGAAACATGAGATCAGTACCAGCATGAGAATCGGATCTCGGTGCGTCCAGGGGTGAAGTATCCGAGCATGTTTTCACATCGCACGTGAAGGATAGGAATAGGATACAGAAACAGAGCGATTAAAATCAAATAAACTCGCATCTTTATTAGTAAAAATTTGCAAACAAATTTATTTTCACTTCCTACTCCGTAGGGATAACTTAACACAATCTAAAAGAAAATTATCCTGAAAGAGAAAGTCATCCTATTCTCCAAGGATCCCTATGGTTGTCCTGTCTAACTCCGTACGTTGGACCTTCATGAATCACAATTGAAATAATGTCGAAACTCTGACTATGTATTTCCATTAAAAACAAATGTTCTCTGCATTTATAACTTTACATACACTTCTAACGAGCTAAATATTTACATTTTCCATGAATATTTACAAAACTTTGTTTACAAATAAAGGTATAACTCGGTGCAATGTTTTCATTATCGTTAGTATGATTTGGAATTCATATCTGACGTCACAGAATCATCCTATAGCCATGTACAGCTTCATTCAAGTATATTTCACCAACTTTGAAATCTAAAATTATAACATTATTCATAATTAAATCAAAAACTGATCCATTCAATTTTATAATGGACAATTTACGAAATCCTTATTAATTATTAACAAGTAGTTCCATGAAGAACTAAACAGCCTATTTTCATACATCCTTCTTATGTTAATTAACTCCATCAACATACAAAATTTCAGTTTGATTGCTGTCATAGATTAGAAGATATTGTAAACCGTCGAAATATTTCGGATGGTCGCCATGTTGGATTGTTATATATGTAGGCCATAGAGTTATGTACTATTAGATGACGATTATTGAGTAGATTCATTATTCCAACGTTGACTTCGATCGCATGGATAGGACACAAGATATATAAAAAAATCACACAGTTGCTATCTTGCGGTTATGTAAACAACTGAACTAAATTAGATGTCAGTGCATTACAATGTTTATGAACATTTGCTGTACCATGATTCACTGCGCTCGGATGTTTAAATCGCGAGTAAAATCTATTTAAATGTTTCAAATTCACTTTGTTGCCATGCTCATTTGGTACCCAACAGGTTTTTTAAAGTCACATATTTGAACTTCTAGTAGTGCCCTTTATCACCATACAACATTTTAGGGAGATATCAGTAATAGTTTCGGAGATATTGAATGCCGGTGAAATATTTCGCTCAGCCGCCATGGTGGATTGGTGAGACGTAATAAAATTTGAAGGGCACGGTCGGGGTTGGACAAAATATTACTATGACATTACGCATTTTTTTTTGAAATCGCTCCAGCCGTTTAGAATTTATCAGGGGAGGGAGGACACACACACACACACACGGACAAAAGGTAAAATCATAAGCCTATTGTTTTTTTTTTTTCATAAAAGAAAATAGGCTAAAAAGCATTAACAGATCATAGCTTGTTTACCAAAATGTCCATTGGCATAGAGTGTTCCAAATAGTCAGTTTCTCATACGCAAACATTCATAGTAACAAGAATATCCACTCATAAAGTGGCACTATTAGTCCATCGATAAGTCGTATGTGTATTTAGTTCAGAGTATCTGTAACACGGTCTGCTACTAGGTTCACTTTAATAATCCCTTTGAATATTGCACTGGTTATTATATTAATTATATCACATAAATATTCACTTGCGAACCTCGGATATACTGAGCGTTGGCTAATAACATACGCTGGCTGTCAACTGTGGGGGCTCTGACGCATCACAAATGCGAAGTGGAGATTTGCTCTTTCCAGAGTCTCCCTTCAGTGCACTGCAAATATAGTGTACTGCACTCATAAATAAGTGTGAAATGACATTAAATGCAACTTCTCGCGATACGTCAATACATCCGTTCCGCTATGCATTTGCTTCACGAGAACAACAGTGTCCCGTTTTACATTACTACTCGCTCCGTGATTTTCACATAGAGAAAAGTCCACAGCATTCCGTTCGACTTCCCGGCGTAACTTTAGTTTCACATCCGCGAACTATTTCAAAGTCCTTGCGTATGAAAGGTTGGATCATCTGTTCCTTCAGGACTGTATTTTATACAGGCTTTCGTGACAAGACCGATCGTTGCGTACTCGGACTTTTTCTTCGACGGAAGGTAAGGAGTACCTGACCTCACCTGACCTGACCTAACCCATTTATTGTAAGCCTTTCCGCCCGGAGAACTTTCAAGCTCTAACAAACGAGTTGGATCTGACAGCATTTGTTGAAGGGATTGGGTGATTACCAGTTACACTTGACTGGCCAGGATGTAGCCTAGTACCCAGGGGCACTGCCAAATGAAAGAAAGAAAGAAAGAAAGAAAGAAAGAACGAACGAAAAAAAAGGAAAGAAGAATCTTCAGTTGCCAGCTTGGCTATGCAGCTAGAAGAGACAGTGGGAGGGTTGTTCAATTAATAACCAGGGTCGCTTGTAGCGAGCCCCAGTGCCTTGGTAATCACCTAACGTGTTGATGAGACGGTTGGGGTTGTTGATTAGATTTGAATATAGGCTAGTTTGGTCTCCTACTCCTTAATGCGGACAGGGATTGAATCAAGTTTATATAAACTCCTGGTGGAGTGTGGCATTTAGCTCATACCAGTGTACACCAGTAAACGAGCGTTGTGCGTTGTATTGAATAACTTGCAATGTATTAACTGAGTTGGGAGCAGCGGACCCCCATACGGGACTGGTATATTCCATTACGGGGCGTACAATTGTACGGTATGCTAGGAATTTATCAATATATAGTGCATTCTTGGCCTTAATTATGGGCCGGAGCTGTGCTAGGATCGTTTTTGCTTGATTAGCACGCTGTAACTTCCTGAGCGAATATTAGTTTATGATCTAGCCCAGGGCCATCCACACAGCGCTCCCCGAGCGATAGCGCTCCGTCCGCGCTCTAAGCCAGTGCTCCGAGTGCCTTGGTGGAAAGTACTTTCGGTAGTGGTGGGAGGAGCTTGGCTGGTTGAGCGTGCGGTCTGCCCGCCATGCCGAAGTGAGCAATGATTGGCTCAACGTACATTTGTGAGCGTTTCTTTTCGGTTCTTAAGCTTACCAAAAGTAAACATCGTGCAACGATGAGCGACAGAAACTTGCGCAACTGTTTACGAATAGCTGTGTCCAGAAATATCGTACCCAATTTGGAGAAGATTGTTTCCTCTAAAACTAAAAGCTCGTAAAAACAACGGAGCAAAGGTCTCTCGAGGTCTGTACTATCTGTTCATATTGGTAAAGTGTTGTTGAATTTTCCTCTCTAATATGTTCACATTTCAGTTTCGAATAAATCACAATATTCTTTACTTAACACTTGCGTGCGTTTCCTGCACATTCCATACATCGGAGTGCCATTCGATTTGTACATGCGGGATACTTTTTATGGCAAAACAGCCTTATCAATATGATGTCAACAAACCCACAAAAGCCGTCGGCCGCACGACTGTACGTACGTATCTAGCCGGCGTGGTCCGAACATCGTCCGGCTCCTCGCTGCCACAGTGTAGTGGTGGTAGGGGAAGGAGAGCTAGTCTGACTGCCCAGTGCTCCCCAAGCGCGGCCGCGCTTTCAGAGCGCAATGGCTGGATGACCCTGATCTAGCGAGATACCCAGGTATTTAGTTGTACGCTACCATCTGATCACCTCGCCAAATCTAGATCATTAAAGGCTGTAAATTTGAATTTCTTTGTGAACAAAGTGGCAGAGCACTTAGTTTCGTTACTTTTCCAGCCAAGGTGCAATTACATGGCGTTTTGTAGATCGCGTTTAATAAATTGTCCTCTCCAGGAAGTGACGTTCGCATATAAGTGGAGGTTGGTATTATCACTTTTGGTTATGTCAGAAACATAGTGGTTGAAGAGGGTGGTGGAGATATCACTGCCCTGCGATACTCAGGCTTTGATTTTCCTCAGTGGGGATTGGACGTCCTCCACTTGGACAAAGAATTGACATTTCTTAAAGTAGGAATTAATTAATTTTAGCAAGTGCTTAAGCTTGTATAGCAAGCCACTGTGCCTTACCTTATCCAAAGCACGACTGATATCAAGTAAACAAATTCCAGTCATGCATTTCTCGTTAAAGGCGTGCGTGATTAGTTCTGTGGATCTAAGTAGCAGATGGACCATGGAGTGGCCTTTACTGAAGTCGAACTGCTCGTTATTTAGAAAAATCATTAATGGGGAAGTTAGTCCGGGAATGAAGTGTTATCTTGAATAACTTCGAGAAAATGGAGAGGAGACTAATGGGCCTATAGTTTTGAGGTAAAGTGCGTCGCTGTTAATTTTTCTATCATTATTACCTTGGGGGAAGTGACCAAATCTGTATATAGAATTGACACTCTTTGTAATGCAGGTGAGGACGTTCTTGGGGATATTTAAAAAAAAAAATGCTGAAAGGCCATCAGAACCTAGCGCTTTACGGGTTTTCAGCTTCTTTATATGAGCCAGCAGTTCTCTAGGGGTGGAAAATCTGGAGTCTGTGCGGGAGCTCTCCTTGCAAGCCATCGTGAAGGTCTCCATAGACTTCTATGAAGTCATCATCGCTAGGTTCACCATTTGGCTCACAAGCTTTTGCAAATTTTCCGCCAGGGTTTCCACTTTATCTGTATTAGTATAGATTAGTACACGTTGACCGTGCAATGGTGGAGTGCCAGGTCGTATCTTTAACAGATTTCCAGCCATTTATTATTACATATGTCCAGCATGACTGCGTGTTTTTGACGCTTTAGTCTATACCATTCCTATTTCTGCCTGAGATCACGAGTGACTTGCCAGCGCCACCGGTACATATTTTTCATAGGAATAGAGCGAGGACTCGGCTTATATCCTTGTTCAGATCCTACGTCATCCGATTGTTAATTGGTTCAAATTGCATAATTTCATATCTTCTCATCCTTGTGACAGAAATCTGCTATTTTGTACCTGGGATTCTGCATGATGTATCCTAGATTCATAACCTCCAATTTGCCTTTTTAAATATGCTGTCCCGCATTCTATTAATGATTAAATGCTGCCGCTCTGGTTGGTTGAGGCTTCGCGCTCCTCCCTTCCAGCTGGTCTCTTGCGTGACGTAGCTCACGTTGTGTCATATCATGCTACCCTCTTGCGTTCCTGACAAAATAAATATGTTGCCGAACTTTCATAAGAGCATAATACCCATACTGGGTGATTCAGCAGCCCCATCCAATATCGTTTGCTGCAACCCAACTAACGCGTGTTGGCAGGAAGGTCAATAATTCTCTTCCTGCATTCCGTATGGTACTAATGCACTGCGAAATCCTGCAAACGATACTGAAACCTTTTATTTTCCCCTCGATGTGACTACAGACTAATAAGAGGGGAAAATAATAGTAATAATAATTAATGTTATTGGTTTTACGTCCCTTTTAACTACCCTGGCTTTTAGAAACGCCGGGGTGCCGGAATTTTGCCCCGAAGGGGATCTTTAACGTGCCGGAAAATAATAGTGACATCAGAGCGATTGACCAATGGCACATCAATGTCTTGTGAACACCACCACGCCATCGGTCAAGCGCTCTGAAGTCAATTTTTTTCTACAAATTGTATGCATTGTTTTTAACATGCGCATAATTAAATGTTTGTATGTTTTTTAATCTAGTCAGACATTATAAAATTAAATTTAGATAATAATAGGTGTATAATTTGAACCTAAAAATATACTTTCCATATCAGCTGCGGATGCTGAAAATACTGTTTTCCAGCCTAGAACGGAAAAATCAGCTGCATTCAAGAATTCGCTCATGCGCTGCATTTGTTTACGTCAATGGGGGTAACCCCTTTGCCGACCCCTTGGCAAAGCCTGAGTGGAGTTGAGGAACTCATGGGGCTGAGTGCACCCCTTTCCAGCCCTCACGTATGTTCTAAACTCCATGACGGGGCTAGGAATCGAACCCAGGACCTCCTTGTTAAGAGCAAGACGGTTATGACATTTGTTTACGTCATTGAGGATAACCCCTTTGCCGACCCCTTGCCAAAGCCTGAGTGGAGTTGAGGAACTCATTTTTGGGTCCCTTGGAGGACCAAGTGGAATTAAGGAAAATCGAGGGGAATTGACGTTCGACCGAGTGGAATTGATGCCCGCCCGGCTTGCTGCAACTGGTTGCATGCCTCATGCAGGTATGATACATTAACGTGTGAACAGTCAATTCGAATTAGCATCTTACGTGTTACTTCATAAAACAGGGATGTATTTTTACTGTAGATTTAAAATACTATTTCACAAAATGATAAACATTCTATCAAAACTTGTAATGAGAACACTATTATTCCGGCTCGTGCAACAACATTTGAATTGAAGAATGGGTCCCAGGAGAGCTTGTGCTGGCGAGCACATTTTGGCTCGTATGACGAGAGCACCAAATTTCAATTAAAGAGCATCGTGGTGCTCCCGAGCACCAGGTCGAGAGCGCCTGCTCTACAATCTCACCAAGAGACTGCTGCTCAGGGGTGACGCATAGTCAACACAATGTGTCCTCACAGCCATAATCCTTGACTTTTTTGATCACGGTCGCCACACCTCAGATCAGACAGTTACTCATTTGTCCTCATGAGGCTGAGTGCACCCCTTTCCAGCCCTCACGTATGTTCTAAACTCCATGACGGAGCTGGGAATTGAACCCAGGACCTCCTTGTTAAGAGGCACGCATGCTGCCTCCACACCACACGGCCAAACCCTCAAGCTCACTACACGCGCCAATGCTGCACAGAGCAAGCAAACCGAAGCAAAAACTCAACAATCAAACAAATCCTACAAACCCTATGGAATTCGCCATTATATGCGTGATGATAACGACGAGATGGTGGTGGTGATGATGATTGATGATTGTCAATGAAAGTAGAGCTATTATCTCAAAGTGATAATCACTTTTGAAGAACACATTTAAAATGTACCTATAACAATAAAATAGTTACGGTGTTTGATGTTGATTTCCACCCTCGCTCTGCCAAAACCAGGAAGAATTTTACTTGAAAGAAAGTTTTATTCACCTAGATTGCTTAAGTGTAAGATTTTCCCCTAAAACTTTATTTCTGCACACAAACTGAAATTAAATCTGATAGTTCAGGACTTCACTTACAATAGACATTAATGAATTAAAGCCGTATTCCCTTCCTAATGCTATGTGATCTTCAAGATGAAAATTCCACTTCACTGGTCTTCCGAAGGAAGGACGTGCAGTTAAGCCACTGCGCCATCTTGCTCCCCATAGACAACACCCCGATACATATTCATTGTTTTACCCTACTTGAGTCCACTTCCCAGTCATTGTTTCAGATGACTGTGATGGGGAGGGTCCACGTGAGTGTGTCTGGCGACACGTGTTCTGTCTATTAGTGGTAGTTTTTGTGTGCTTGTAAAACCGTACGATATAATAAAATGTGGTAGTTCATTTGATCTGATGCCTAGTAGAGGTCTATGAGTGTGCATGTTAGGTATGCATTTCATAAACATTATAACTAGAAAAATAGTGCATGAGCTAATTTGTTGTGTATTTTGTTACTAGGTTTTATGTAGTTGATAACTGATATAGTTTTATTGCTTTATTCTGAAAGGAGTAGCAGTCTGTCACCACTAGTCAATGCTTTATTTGTCATATAGACGGTAGAGACAATTATGTCATTAGCCAGCTAATGCCTAAACTGCGTACTGTTACATGGCTGAAAGCAACGGGAAACTACATCCGTAATGGTCTTCCGGAGGATAAGCGACTCCCTATGTATAATTACACGTGATTATGGCCGCCTCCTCTCCTGTGAAATTCCAATCCGGAGGTAACCTTGTCTCCCGTTCGCATCTCCGCGTGGGGACTACTCAAGAGTGGGTTAACACCACAGAAGTGACATATGACATTATACGGGTTGGGGCGTGAAATGTTAGAAGTATGAATGGCAGTGGAAGTTTAGAGAACTTAGAAAGGGAAATGAATAGGTAGAGGTTGAATTTGGTTGGGGTTAGTAAACTGCAATACGTTGCCTGGAAGGACAGGACTTTTGGTCAGGAGACTATAGGATCATTAGCACTAAACCAAACAACGGCTATGTGGGAGTAATTCTCATATCGACTAGGAAACTTCGACAGAGGTGAACTATTATGAGCAATATAGTGCACGGATTAGTGCAGCTAAAATCGATACAAAATCTACGTGCACCGCAGTAGCACAAGTATATATGCCTACCAGTCAAGCTGATGATGACGAAGTTGAAAAGGTCTACGAGGAAATAGATGAAATTCTCAGGTATGTCAAGAGTGATGAAAATGTTATAGTAATGGGAGATTGGAATGCTGTGGCAGGAAAAAAGAGAGAGGGGAAGATGAAATTCTGAGGTATGTCAGGGGCGAGGAAAATGTTATAGTAATGGGACATCGGAATGCAGTGGTAGGAAAAGGGGAGAGGGGAACATAGTAGGAGAATTCGGATTATGTGCAAGGAATGATCGAGGAAGCTGCCTGAAAGAATTCTGCACCGAGCATGACTTGATCATAGCTAACACCATATTCAATAACTACAAGATAAGAATATACACTTGGATGTGACCAAGAGATACAGAACGTTTCCAAATCGACTTCATTATGGTCAAGCAAAGATTCCAAAATCAGATTTTGGATTTCAAAATATATCCCGGAGCTGGCATAAACTCTGACCACAACCTGGTTGTTATGAAATGTATATTAAAGTTGAAGAAACTGAAAAAAGTCAAAAGCCAAAAAAGGTGGGCTGAAGAAAAACAGAAAGAGAAAGACGTGAACGAAAGATTCAAGAGGAAAGGACTAATGAAGAACCTTGGACAATCTTCAAATGCAGATGAATGGGCCTTTTTTTGAAGAATTAAATAACAAAAGCCGCAGAAGAAAACATTGGTAGAAAAGAAAGAATGGATAGAATCCAGTGGATCACGCAGGATATACTCGAATTAATGGATGAAAGGTGGAAGCACAAGAATGCAAGAAATAAGGTGGACAGCAGAATACACACGTCTGAAAAATGAGGTACACAAGAAGTGCAAGGAAGCGAAAGATGAATGGTCGAAAGAGAAATATGCAAGTATAGAAAATAGTCTGAAAGTAGGAAAAGTAGATGCAACTCATCAATTGATTGAGTACTTTGTGGAAAGGAAGACTAAGTGCTGTAATTGTAAGGATTTAGTTGGAAAACTTCTAACAGATAGATACGAAAAGGTTGAGAGATGAACAGCTTACATACTGCGTTTGTATAGGGCTAAGGAGCTTGAGAATCATGGAATGGAAAGCGAAGATGAAATTGATGAAGATGAGAAAGGAGATTTAATATTAAGATCAGAATTTGATAGAGCACCTAAAATCCTAAGCATGAACAAAGCACCAGGCATAGATGATATACCACAGAGTAGCTACGCTGCATAGGTGATGAAGGTCAGACCAGGATATTTCACTTGATATGTGGGACTTGCTAGACAGATAGGGCGCTTTCTGATATTATGAAGAATGTTATCCATGTACCGAAGAAAACAGGAGCTGACAGATGTGAAGATTGCCGTGCAATAAGTTTGATCACTCATGCTTCAATGATTCTGACAAGAATAATTTTCAAGATGGAAAGACAGGTAGAAACCGAATTGGGTGAAGACCAATTTGGTTTCAGTAGAGACGTAGGAACACGGGAAGACTGAGTTTGGAAAGTAGAATAAGGAAAAATAAGAGAACGATCGTAGCATTTGTAGATTCAGAATATACTTTTGATAACGTTGGTTGGAGTAAGTTGTTTGACATCTTGAAATGGATTGGAATACAGTACAGGGATAGGAGGGTGATTTACAATCTATAAAGAAAATGGACGGCTGTTTTTTAGCGTATGTCTTTTAGTGCCGAGAGTGTCCGAGGATATGTTCGGCATACCAGCGTTTGTAGCTGCTTCTATGCGAACACCCATGGGGGTGAGCTACAAGTACCGTCGCGTGTGGAATGTTGTCTGGGGAGGAAAGTGTGATTGTAAGGATGAGGAATTGAAGGTAGTGGCTGTGGCCTATAGTTAGGGACCAACCCCTGCATTTGCCTGGAAGGGAGATGGGAAACCACAGAAGACCATCTTCAAGGTTGCCGGCGGGGGAATTCGAACCTCCTCGCCTCCCGGATGTGAGCGACTGCCTGCAGCCACGCCGTAACGACCACGGCTAACTCACCCAGTTAGACGGCAGTTATTCGAGTTGAAGGAAATGAGGGAGAAGCTGGTATTCAGAAAGGTGTAAAGCAAGGCTGCAACTTATCGCACATATATTTCAATCTGCATTGAACAAACATTGAAGGACATTAGAGAAAAGATCAGAGTAGGCGTAGAGATTCAAGGTGAAATAATTTCAACTCTGAGATTTTCTGATGACATTGTCGTCTTAGCTGATCCACCAGATGATTTCAATGAGGTTTTAAATTATATGGTTCCCGTCTTGAGGAAAGAATTCCAGATGACAACCAATAAATTTACAACAAAAAATGCAATACAGCTGAAAGATAGCTGAAACTCCTACTGTCATTAAATTAGCAGGTGAAAGCTAAAGGAAGTAGGAGACTCCTACTACTTAGGAAGCAAATTAATCAGTGACGGATGAAACAAAGAGGATATAAATAGTAGGTTGGAACAGGCAGGGAGAGCATTTCTACAGAAAAGAAATCTCTTGGCATCAAAATAATATAGATTTGGGTATTATGAAGTCATTTTTGGAAGTCTTTGCCTGGAGCATGGCACTCTATGGAAATGAATCGTGGACTGTTGGTGCAGCAGAAAAGAGGAGAATGTGAGGATTTGAAATGTGGTGTCACAGGAGAATGAATATCAGCAGGGCAGATAGAGTAACAATTGAAGAGGTATTAAGTCGAGTGGAAGGGGAGATATGTTTCTGGCGACTGCTAATGAAGAAAAGAATGAATGAATGGTTGGACACATATTAAAGCACCCAGGAATAACAAACTTATGGAAGGAAGGGCTGAGGACAAGAACTGTAGGAATAGACCTTAATTAGAATATGTTAAACAGATTGCCTCGGATGTAGGGTATGGTGTGGTGGATATGTAGAGATGAATCGATGAGCTTAGGACAGGGCGAAATGGAGGGCTGCATCATACCAGTCAAAAGACTGAAGAGTCAAACAACAAGAGCTAGGTTATCAGCCCGAGTGATGAGGACGAGTACACTCAGAATTGACTACACTACTACTACCTACCCAGCCACGGCTCTCCAACTCAATTGCCCTCAGGCTTGCTGGGAGGCTGCTGCGTCAGTGTGTTATAGGGCTTACTGTTCTGTACGAGTAAGATTGTGCTGGAGAGGTGTGATGGACTTTCCGAGAGGTCACCTGTCTGACAGGTAGTTGATAGGAGAAACATGGGCCCGATCACTGAGCTATCAGAGGGCGCTCCCTCTGAAGCCATCTACTAACTCATTCGAAGAAGAAACAAGATGTTCGGCAAAGAAGGTGTAGCCTACATTCTATTAAATATATCGGTATAATTATAACTCTTTGTCCGTATAAAGCAATATACTTAATTGAATATTCCTGAGACGAACGTTTTGAGTTGTACCATATTCAAGACCTATTTTACTAATGTTCGTTGTAATTCCACTCGTGCATCCAGAGAAATTGATTCTAACGTTAGAAAAGTACATCCATCCATCCACCATCTTGAATATATGGAATCGTTGAAATTGTGCCTTCTGCAGAAAACGACTCTTATGTGAGACTCCTCACTTGCTGCGTTTCGTCATTGTAACTGGATTATCGATGTTAACGTCTTATATTTTCAAGATGGCAGCTGCATGCTATATTCAGTGTGATAGTCTTATGACTACTGCAAGCGAAGCCTCTTATAAGGTCCTCCTCTCTTACAAAATTTCGTATTAATTGCGCAATTGGATCCAGGGTTATTGATTCTTTGAGTTTTTCATAGTACGCACAGCCACCATTTGAATATATGACAGGACTGTTATTTTGCCTTGGAGATACAAAGCCAATGTACGGTTCTACTTTAATACTAATTTCAGTTAGTGTCTCTAAAATATGTGAAGTTATTTATTTTTATATTCGATACTTTAAGATGGTAGCCTCCGTGGCTTAGGCGGCAGCACGCCGGCCTCTCACCGCTGAGTCCGTGGTTCAAATCCCGGTCACTCCATGTGAGATTTGTGCTGGACAAAGCGGAGGCAGACAGGTTTTTCTCCGGGTACTCCGGTTTTCCCTGTCGCAATTTCATTCCAGCAACACTCTCCCGTATCATTTCATTTCATCTATCATTCATTTAATCATTGCCCCAGGGGAGTGCGACAGGCTTCGGCAGCCGGCACAGTTCATATCCTCGCCGCTAGATGGGGGCTCCATTCATTCCATTCCCTGACCCGGTCAGTCGACTGGAAGCAGGCTGTGGATTTTCATTTTCATTTTCACTTTAAGATGGCCGCTGCGAGTTATATTAAGTGTGATATTCTTAAAAGTAATGCAAGCAAAGTCTTTCATATGGTACTCCTATCTCGCCAAATGTATATATATGTACATATAAGTACAAATATGCACTTAGATACTGAATATAACTTTCAGTATCGGTGATTAAAACTCCTGCCGGGAGATGGAATTCTTCTGTAACGAGTCAGAGGAGTTTAATTTAAGAAGAGTAAAATGCACGGCTTCTATGATTTAAGAAAAGAGAAGGAAAAAGGAAGATTGTAGTTTTACGTGACCGTGAATCTTGTGATTATGAGCCACGGGACCTCCTTTTTACGTGGAATCCGAACCACAGGACATGGCATTTCACTTCGAAAATCTCACATGCATTGACCGGGAATCGAACCCGGACCGCCTTGGTGAAAGAAAAGAGAGCTACAGAATTTAGTGCCATTAGATTATGACTATTATAATGGCCTATCATACAAATCTTGTCTGCAATCACATAAATAGGATACGAGAAATATAACAATAAGGTTCTAAAATGTCGAACTGATGCCATCTTGATGTTTTGAAAAATCGAACATGAGACGTCATTGTACTAAGAGCTCTGAATAAAGATTCGCTGTTCTTAGTTTCATTGCTCTCGGATGATTAGATCGCCAGAAAAGTACTGTAATTTGAAAAATGAAAATCACTAGGCTGCCTTGTTGTTTTTGGGATTTTCAGGATTTTGCAAGTCACATATATGTACTTAGTTAATAGTCCTCTATCACCATTACAAATCAGTTTGATTGTTTAAATAGTTTCGGAGATATTGTGAACCGGTGAAATATATTGTATGGACGCCATATTGGATTGTCTTATATACAGGCTATAGAATTGTACGCCAGCAGATGAATATTCTAATGATAGTTCATTATACCAGCCTACATTTCTATTGCTTGATTGGGACACGAGAAATAACAAGTAGTTCCGTGAAGAACTATAACAACTCAATTAAAATTCCCCTGCCTATTACAAGGATTTTCCATACGATATTCCAAATATATTCTAAATGGTTCACGACCTACGTCTTCACCAACACCATTACAATGAGAAGTTATGGGCTAGAATATATAGCTTTCAATATCGGTGATTAAGACTCCTCCCGTGAGATGGCATCTTTCTGAAACGAACCACGGGAATTAATTTTTAGAAAAGTCAAATACACGCCTTCTATGATTTACGGAAAGTAAGTTACAGAATTTAGTGCCATAAGATAAGGATTGTTATCATAGCTCAGCATACGAATCATCTTTTCAATCGCTTGAATAAGATACGAGAAATCTCTACTTATTATAAAACCAAGTTCCTGATTCTTGGATGTTACGGGTAAACTCGAGAACCACTAGATGGATTTTGATGCGGTTTTCACCATTCTGTAAAGGATATCTCGAGGATGATTTTCTGTAGAAAATAATTTATTTATGATCAAAGGAAGCCGAGCAGTAACGATTTCAGGGGAAAAGTCGAAAAAATAACCTGGCGTCCGAGCACTTTGTAAGCTTACGCTGGGCAAACCGTTAAACATATCTAAATACTATGAGTGTAAGAATTGTTCAGCATGAAAAGTTCTACAAAAAAGTCCGCGAGATCATATGTCTATCTTCAATACATCGCCCACTATGAGTGTTTTTACGTTTTAATTTCTTCCAAACATGTCCATTCAACTACTGAGGCGACAGTTTACTTGCTAGCTAAGGGCGGGTCTATCATCCTTGTTACAGCCTAGCCAGCGGGCGAAACTATTGTCCCAGATACAGCCAGCAGCAGTCCGTTGAGTCGTGTTGAGTTAAGACTTCTGAGGAGGGTGGTTGTGTTTGAAGTTTCCCTGGAAGTGCAACTCGGGTTTTCTTCAATTCGCCTGTGAAACACAGTCAAGTTAAGATTGGACGGAAGGGGGATTTGAGTTTCATTCACTTCGCCATTCCCTGGAAGTGCAAGTCTCAATTCGCCTGTGAACTTTTCGTTCCGCAAAATTCACAGTCAATTTAAGATTGGACGGAAGGGGGATTATATTATATTATATTAAATTATACTGATTGGCGTATAATCTCTACTTAGTATAAAACAAAGTCCCCGATTCTTGGATGTCATGGGTAATCTCGAGAACCACCTGGCGTCTGTGCGCTTTTTAAGCTTACGCTGGGCAAACCGTTAAAAATATCGAATATACTATGAGAGTAAGACTTGTTCAGCATGAAAAGTTCTACAAAAAATGCCGCGAGGGCATATCTCTATCTTCAATACATCGCCTACTATAAGTGTCTCTAAATTGGACGGGAGGGGGATTTGAGTTTCATGCACATCGCCATTCTTAAATTATGTCTGACAAGAATTCGTTGCACATGCATCTCCATGATAATATAATTAATAGTCCAGTCAGTGATTTTAACCCATCATGCTGAGACGTAAAACGGATATAGGTCGTAGTTCATTGACATCGAAAATAAAGGCGCTTATCACGTAATGCATTAATAACTGTTCCCGGACGAAGCCGGGGCGGGTTGCTAGTAAGATATAAGTTCTTAAAATTTTGAACTGATGCATCTTGCATTTTTGAAAACAATTGAGCATCATTATATACCTCTATACTGTGCCCATTCAGCAATGAAATATGCAAATCACAGTTTGCCAGCAATGCTAAATCGGGAGTATCGGGGTTCATGGTTTGTTCTCCCACTCTGTGACTTACACACTTTGGATTAAACAGAGGACACACTTGCAAAAATAAACAAAAACCCACTCCTACTATTAAAACATTTAATTATCCAAATATATGGCGCTACAAAACATTAAACAAATAAAATATTGACCCTTCTCATCATACTTGTTCAAAGTTGAACAAGGAATTCATATTAAACAAATCTAAGATCATAATAATTGGTTTCCATAAACCAACAACTTCCACTAAGTTTCACTTCCATATAGTATCACTTCACAATCTTTAAAATAAGAGCTCCAAACGGCTCGGTAATGTTTACTTACAATGTGCTATCAATTTAATACACATCTATTATTCTTTATATGAGTATATCTTTTAATCATAAATATCAAAATTACCAAAGTATTGTTAATCATTACTTAATTTTGGGCTTTCACTATGTTCATATGTTACCATCCCTCTCTCTCAAGTCAACAACTCACTACTGCAATTGGGAAAAACTTGAGTACTCCTGAGCTACAGAAGACTACTGAACAAGTCAAAATTAAGATCACTCCCGGAATCTAATTGTCCTCACTAAAACTCGTGAATCACTGAATCATACAATCATTACATTAGGGATTTATCATTATTTGTCTTAAAAGACCATTTAATTATAAGAAAGCCACGATCTGAACTCTGCAAGCGATAATCATTTATATAAAGGGACCTCGGTTCCAAGACCGGGTCGTTAAAACAAACTCTAAACACTTCTGTGTACTATAACTCAAACAGACCATTTACCGACCTACCGTGATACATCAATGGTAAGGGTTCTGGCCTTGATTACTTAGCGTAATTTATTTCAGGGAGACAGAGACTTCACAGTCTCGCTTCTACAAGAGACGCGCTACCCTCAGCTTTCATACAGCCGTTCTTAAATGCAATTCCCTGAATGACAAGGCTTTCATACTGATTCTTATAACAACATATTTAGGCTCAACAAACCTATTCTCTTGGCTTCGGCATATAGTAATTATGAAGTGTCCTCATTGGCGGGTAAGAATAATTCAATAATACAACAAATATTTAGGGGCTTCAACACGGACGACTCTGAGTTCGATCCTTTCAAATGCAACGGGAGCAATATCCCAAATTGGAGAACTTATACATTTGCGACTTAGGGCAGGGCTCACCTTATACCAGCGCTCATAATACCCATGATAGCACCCTTTTTACCATACAACACACACGGCCTCGTGATCACTATCACAACTTTTGAGGACTTACCATAGTTCAATTACCACGACCAACTGCCCCTCATAATTAGTTTTACCGAGCATTTCAACGCATTCCTAGCGTGACAAATTTCTTCCATGCGCTACATGGCGCTTATACATTAATTAGCCAAGTTGCCTTCAGAGAACTAATAAATTCAAATCAACGTTTAATCTACATCTCAAATATATACTACTCTTCTCCCTTGACAATAATCATTTTACTATAAAGAACATGTATTCATAACATGTATTAATTCCTCTAAAGGAGTTCGGAAGCTACTACTTTCAATATAAAATTCATCGTACTTATTAATTCATTTATGTAATCATTATTATTATTATCATTACGCTTGCTTTCTTATATTTATATCATTTATCCTTTACATTGATATTTTACTGAATACATTCCCCATGGGATTCATTTACATTTCACATATTTATTATTTTATCTCAAATTTATCGTTCAGATCGCGCTATTATTCCTTTATCTGTTATTCAACATCCCTATTCTTTCTTTCTTTCTTTATGTGGATTATACGCAAATCCTCCCAAACACATATCATAATGAAATATTTACTCACATGACTGTCCGGTCAGCGACCGAATCCTCCAACGATGAAACATGTTTGCCCACTCACTGCTTTCTAAGCCATTTTCATTGATACACTTACATTTAATGACACTTTTTTAACTACACAGAAAATATTTACCTTAATCACTTGGAATACAATGAATACCATTTTGTATTCGTTTCACTTAACACAATATAAATTCACAAAAATATTACACTCAAAAATGTTCACAATATTTACATTACATAACACTTTTATCACTTTGGCGTTAATCATTCGCCTTACACACGTGATTTCTTTTGTTTCCCGTTTCCAAGGGTGGCATTTATAGAACGTCGGCTTCCTATTCTGACCAGATGATGAAAGTCTCGATCGGGCTACACCTCACTGGAACGGCTGATCTTCAAATCCGGGCTTTGACTATCGGCTTCTATTACTTACTGCACGATGTCGTTTCGTATTAGACGCTAACTAGTTCGTCTAGATAAAAGTCTGTCTTTAAGGTATTACTCTGACGGCCGCTCGAATAGTTTATCGCTGACCTAGTATTTTCCTTGCATTAATTTGCTATTACTTTAATTCGTAGCTTATTGGAGTTCTCCCAAACGCTTACTGTTCATTTGTCTATCTTAGACAAAGCCTGGAATTACACTTCCTAATTCTGATCCTCCTACGCTCTAGTCCCTATCTATCCGGAACACTAGGCGTTATTTATTTCGTTCTACCCTGATCGGGTTCCTTAACTTCGATAGAATTGTTTATTTCACTTCCTTGGGTTCTTCGAAACTTTATGACGATTTGTGTCTTTAACTGAACTATTATTCGAGGACCTATCGCTTATTATTTCTTCAAGTCCACAGCCTGACTTTGACTGTACTGGTGAACTTTGACGATACTTATTTTTGTGTGCAGCGTCTACGCGCCCACTAAAATAACTTGTTATACTTTGCGACACAGTATTACGCTCTCGGGCGTCCTTTATAACTGAATATACTTTGATGCAGCACTCCTGTACTAGGAGTTTACTTGTAGCTTATCTTGAAGTCGATGCTTCATCATGCAGCGTCTCGGCGCTCACGGAACTGAATTGTTGTGTTGTGACACAGTGACTCCCCCTTGGGCCGTCTGAAACTGCCTTTGCGAAACAGCACCGTGCCCTCAGGCACCTATGGTAGACTGAATGCATCTCCTGGCTCTGCCAGGATTTTTATACAAATCGGCTGCAAAAAGACAAGATCCGCGTCTTCTCCAGCACTAACTTTTGAAGTAATTGTCGTATAATATTTAAAAATATATCTCTGGAAAGCTCTTGTTCTAAACGTCAACTGGTTTCTTTGATCATGAAAATCGATCGCACAATTCCAAGATATTAAATAATTTTGCTCTTCAGATACGTGGTGTTGCGGTTTATTTTCCTATCCCTACCAACTCTGGTCTCGAGGAATTTTTCATTCCGTAATGCTGCGTTTGCACTTCTTTCCTGTGCAAATATTATAAACTTTTTCCCCACACAAAAATCTCTCTTCCAAAATGATCAACCATGATGCGTTTCTTTCATTTATTAAATGCTCGCAAATGGCTTAATTCTAATTATTTCTATTCTTGCGCAATTGCGAGGTTGTCATTTTATTGCTGCGTAAGGTCAATTTCCGAAACCTCCTCTCTCTTACACGCAGTGGAAAGTTTTTATCGTTCTATTAACAGTCATGATCGGCTCCTTATCAATGCGTCATGCATGATATCATTTCCGCGTGACTCGTGGTCCCTTCTTATTGCGCCACGTTATAACAGTCCTCTTCGTAAAATCTTTCTAAGTCATTCTAAAGACTGTATTTTTTCCTCTCTTCTTTTGCCAATAAATTATGGATTCGACCCTTGAACCAATAGCATATGTGTTCATTTCTCCCCAACTTAGATAAATAAATTTTCGAAATTTTGGGGAAATTTATTTAAACATTTTTTTTTTATAAAAATCTTATTTTTTCTCATTGTCGAAGCCATCATAACACTTCTCAGTACCTTCTGGTCTTTCTTTACAAGCATTTCCCTTCTCTGGCTTGTTATAGTCTCCACATGGCTTCCTTTCATTCATTCCCTTTAAGCGGACGTCCACACTTAAGGTTATAAATTTCTTGTCTCGTTCGGGTATGTCTCGGTCTCCTCACAGTCTGGTGTTACTCCAAACATGTATCAGACGGTTTCCATTTTCTCTTTTCATGGGACTGGCGTTCTGCCTGTCTGTCTCTCTCTTCTCAGGTTATTAATTATCAACCAATAAATTCACTTTAAGGCCCCACGGGTACGGTCTGGCCCTACCCCGATACTCCTTTCTTTATTTCTCTTTTCTGGACTCAAAGTCTACAGAATCTCATTGTTTTCCTTATGAGTACGGTCTGTCCCTACCCGTCTCTTCTCGGTTCTCTTGCTTTTCCCTCATCTCGTATCAAGATGGCATTTTCCCAAAATTTCTTTTTCCTACTATTTTATGGGTGCATCTAGGCTTAACCCGTTACCTGTTCTGGGGTAACCTTTTTCTAATCTTTGTGCCTCCACCTTACATCTCCAACTGTTACTATTCCTCCTTGCTCTTCTTCCTCATTCTCTTCTTCTTCTAAGTCTTCCTCATTATCTTCCTCGACCATGTTTCCAATTTCCATAACTTCTTCTCCTCCTTCCCTCAAATCTTCTATCATTTCGTATTCCCATTTTATAAGTAACTCTTGAGCTCGTATATTCACGTCCCCTCCTTGTTCGTGAATGCCTTCAACTGTCTCTACGACTTTAGTTTCTATCAACTGTCGAACTGTTATGGGTAAATGTCTTATTATATTTAGGCAATACAACAAAACATTTTCATTCCCCATACACCTTTCAATGGCTTTCTGGTATTAAATGATGGTGTTTGTTAATTCCATACTTTCGTATCCCACCATCTCTTGTTCTTCGTCTTCTTCTTCTTCTTCGCTTTCATTATCTTCTATTTCCATATCCTCTCTTTCTTCTTCTTCACCTTCAGATTTTTCTTCTTCACTTTGGTCTTCCATTACCACTTCCTTCCAAAGTTTTACCAATGCTCTGGATACGTCTCCTACCAGACCTTCTCGTCTTCTCATTTCATTGACAACCCTGCCAATTCCTGTTCTCTCCAGATGCTGAACATTTATTGGTAAATTATATAACTGTTTTAAACAATGCATCGTTCTTTCTTCATTTCCTTCACATCTTTCTATGGCTCTTATGTAATGCTCTATTTTCTTTATGATCTTAGCTTCCTTCTGGCTCTCTTCGTCCCTTACTCCTTCTTCCTCTTCTCTTATTTCCTCATGTTCAATATTCTCTCGTCTTCTTATTCCTATACGATAAGTTTTATTTCTTCTTTTCCACACCCTATATCTCTTTTGTTTTATGAAACAAATCCTTCTTCCTTTCATCCTTGTCCATAAACGTGCTCTCCTTCTATCACCCTTTTTCCATTTTTCTTTTCTTTCATTCCATTTCTTCCTACGAATTTTCCAGCTGTAAAACGCTTGTGAGTCATCTTTCTCCAGGGTAATTTTCATTATCTCTAACCCTCTCATAGTTTCAATAGGGTTTCGTTCATCTTGTAAACCTGCTACAATTTGCGGTTGTCTTCCTTTTTCCTCATTTCTCTCAAAGGCATTTCCTCTCTTTTCTTCATTAGTTCCAATGGTCTCATCTTTTCCCTTGACGTTCTCTTTACTCTCATTTGAATCTGTTTCAATTTTTCTTTTCTCGGCTATCTTTCGTTGGCATTCCTGATATTTCATCATTAATTCAAGGATCTGTGCCTTCAATTGTTCTTCTTCCATTTCCATTTGGTCTTCCTCATCCTTATGACTTCCTTCTGGGCTTTCCTTTCCAATTTCTATTGGATCCTGAACCTCTATTTCCATTCGTGCCTCGACGACACTTTCTATTTGATTTTCATGTATTCTATCCTTTTCCCCAGGAATTATTATTTTAGTCTCCTCAACTTTCACTTCTTCAGTTATTACCTCTTGATCTGGGTTTTTCTCTTGCTCTTCATGCTCCGTTTTGGCATAAGAATGATCTTCTTTAATTTGCGGCTCGTTTTCATATCGGCCTTCTTCCTGACATGGAATTATCATTTCCTCTTGAATCTCCGTTATTTTCTCTTGAGATATCTCAATCTTTTTCTCAATTACCATAGGAGTCATTACCATTTCTACTTCTTCTTCTTCTTCGGATTGTTTAAGGCAACTTCCGGGCTCTTCTGGCACCGTTATTTCCTTTTCCTTAATTTCTTCTACAGTTCCAGTTTTACTTTCAGCTTGGATAACTGCTTCTTTTGATTTGAGGTCCTGCGCTAATCTATCTTCCTCATATATTTTCTGGGCGGCCTCTAATATTTCTTTATATTCCTGAATTTTAACCTTTCTCACGTCGGCTAACTCCTGAATAGTTATTATCTCATTTGCATCATGCATGCTCATTCTGAAGCAATGCATCTTATCCTTTTCTTCTTTTATATAATCTTCCTGTTCCTGAACGTATTTTTTCCTGTCGTGCTCTTTGTAAGAGGTCTTCCACCATTCATTTTTCATTTCCCATAATTTCTCCATTATTTCACTTATTTCCTCAATGAACATTCTTATCTGTTCCCACGGAGCTAATTCTATTTTTCCTTCTTTCACCATGCGTTTCACAAATTCCTTTTTCGTTTCTCTTAATGACTTTTTAACCTTAGGGATTTCAGTGAATAATTCTTCTAATTCTTGTTTGGGTATCTTATACCAATTTTTACTTGCCCTCTCATGAAGTTCGGATATCTTCTCAATTTCCTCGGAAATACTTTCTCTTTGTTCCTCAATTCCTTCTTTCATTCTTAAGTTTAAATCTTTTAATTTCCAAAGTTCATTCCTCATTTTGTGATACTCATTATCTATTTCCTTAATTATATCCAAGAATTCTTTTATTTCGTCCCAAGTCGCCATTTCTACTTTCCTGATCCTGAATGCTAAGACTATCACTCTTTTCCCCTTCGCTTTTCGATCCTACTTGAACTTGCCTTACTAAATGAGACTTTGAATCATCATTATTATTATCCTTATTATCTTTACTCTGTACGCATTCCCTTGGAACTGGTTTACATATTTCCTTCTCTACTTGGAACTCTATATGCTCAACTTTTACCCTGTTGTATAAAGACATGTTACCTTCTCTTCGTGCAACTATGCCTCTAGATGCACGCATGCTTTCTAAGGAAATCTCTACATTTTCCTTAATTGGGTACCCTTTTTCATTTTGTTGGAGGTTCACTGTACTGTCTATAGATTCATATCTATCATTACTTTCTACCTCCACGAACCTCTGCCTTTCTTCACTCAATGACATCTTATTTATCTTATAGAATATATATATGGCGCTATTCCGTCCCATCGTCGGTTCATGCACGAGAGATGGTACTCTGAACTCTTGTGTCCCAATTTCCAAAATTTCAACCTCAGTACGGGTGTTTACTAAAACGTACCCTTCTGGTATACTCATTCAATATCTAAACCTTTATGGAAGTGATTTAAAAATTCAAAAATTGTGAAAAACCATATTTTTCAAAAAATGAAAATTTTTGATTTTTCAAGAAAAACTCGGGTTTTCCCTAGGAAAACTCATCCCTACGTACTGGGCGCCATGTAATATATTGTAGGGGGTGTTATATTAAGGGCTGCTCGGTGTGAGTTTTCAGGGACCCAATGCGGTCAGTTAAATTTATATTTTGTAGCTAATTCTATCACTATTTTACTTTTACGTGATATGACCGTCTTAAGTGTTCCTCTAAACCTTTAATCCAAACACATTATTTCTGTGCCCCCATGTGCCCATTCAGCAATGAAATATGCAAATCACAGTTTGCCGGCAATGCTCAATCGGGAGTATCGGGGTTCATGGTTTGTTCTCCCACTCTGTGACTTACACACTTTGGATTAAACAGAGGATACACTTCCAAAAATAAACAAAAATTCACTCCTACTATTAAAACATTTAATTATCCAAATATATGGCGCTACAAAACATTAAACAAATAAAATACTGACCCTTCACTTGTTCAAAGTTGAACAAGGAATTCATATTAACCAAATCTAAGATCATAATAACTGTGGTGGAGAAGGTAGCCTTTGGTACAGCATAGATGGCGGAAGAGGCATCCCAGTGCTCGGGATAAATAGAGCAAAAGGTATCTGTTTTAACTAAACAGATATCAGCATTCACCCGATAACGTCTGTTCCCCATGTTAGGGGCGGTTATCAAAGGCGTCTGTTCCCATATTTGGCGGCCTATTATGATCCATCTGGCGATTCGATCACAGATGTAACATCGAAGGGGAGTAAACCTCCTTCCAAAATAATCTCAACTTAAGACATGATGGTAAACCACAACGGAAAATATACTCCAGGAGGTAAACAATCCTCCATCACAAGAAACTGTGATGCAACTGGGCCTGCGGAGTCTGAAGAGCCCAAAACATCATGTGAGGAGAGTCGGAGCTTCCTAGAACTTCACGCATAAGACCTAAGCAAAAACATCTGCTAGGCACACTGAACATCAATACGCTCATGAAAACTGGTAAACTGAAACAACTGACAGATGTGCTGAATAGACGTAATATCCTCATTCTTGCTTTACAAGAAACTCGATACACCGACGAAGATGCTTTTGAGTCTGAGGAATATAGAATTTACAAAGGGAAAGCTGGCATCAAAACCAAACAAAACAGTACTATACTTGGAACAGCTTTTATGATTAAACAAAACTTAACAGAATCAATAACAAATTTTACATCTTCATCAGAACGAATTTCACTTCTCTCGTTTCGATCAGGAAACAAAGGCTATACTATAATCAATGCTCATGCTCCCACCAATGAGGACAATAAGAAAAATCCAGAAAATGTTGAAGAGTTTTGGGAAATGTTGAAACATGAATCATCAAAGATACCTTATCATCACGTTAAAATCTTAGTTGGTGACTTTAATGCACAGATTGGAAGAGAGAGAAAATTTAGAAACATAGTGGGTGACTTCCCAGCTCACAACCGCACTAACAGAAATGGAGAGAGACTCATAAGTTTCTGCAGACTATTTTATCTTAAATTAATGTCAACCATTTTTAGGAAATTACCGAGGAGAAAGAAAACATGGTGCTCTCCAAATCCACATTTAGGTTCATATCAATTGGATCATGTAGCAATTACAAAACAGAACTTTAGAGAAATCATGAATGTTAGAGTAAGGAGAGAATTAAATATTGACTCTGACCATTTTTTGTCTGAGATCAAAACTAAATTCCAACCAAATAAATCCAAGCCAAAAATTCCTAAAATAGACACAAAAGTTTTATCAGAAAATAAGACTGAATTTATCAATAAACTGCATACTAAAGATAAGAGTAACTGGGAAGAGATCAGAGATGTAATGATAGAATCAGCCAAAGAATTGGGACAGCCTCCAAGGAAAAGGAAACACCGATGGTGGAATACAACATGTGATGCAGCGATCGAACGTAGATTAGCGGCTTGGCAGTTATGGAATTCCAGGAAACGAGAAGATGACTGGATTAATTTTGTAGAGATCAGAAAGCTAACATCCAAAATCATCAGGATAGAGAAACGTAATTATGATAAGTAGCGATTGGAAGAGATAGATATAGATTTTAAGAAGAACAACACCAGACAATTCTACAAAGTATTTCGAGAGGAGATCCAAGGATACAAACCAATGAACCTCCATTTCAAGGATTCAACTGGTAGACTGGTCACTAATAATAAAGACAACTGCGAGTTACTAGCTAAATACTTTGAGGAACTTCTTAATTGCGAAGAACCTTTAGAAAGACTACAGTTTACATCACCACAAAAAGAGAACCCTCCGTCAGAACCACCAACTGTCCAACAAATAGAACAATATATTGACAATCTTAAAAATAATAAGGCACCTGGTGAGGATGGGATACTAACTGAAATGTTGAAACTCGGTGGTAAATTTGCAGCTGAAGCTTTACATAAAGTTATCAAGGAATGTTGGGAAAAAGGAACAATTCCAAATGATTGGAAACAGGCAATAATCCATCCCTTGCACAAGAAAGGAGATAAGACAAACCCCAACAATTATAGAGGTATATCCTTACAGCCAATCGCATACAAAGTTCCTTCTAAAGCATTGCTACACAATCTGGAAGAATAAGCAGAACATACTATCGGCGAATACCAAGCCGGATTTAGAAAAGGGAGATCTTGTCCAGAGCAAATTTTCAATCTCAAAACAATCCTTAGAATCAGAATAATACGTAACCTCAACACAGTTGTATCTTTCATTGATTTCAGAAAGGCTTATGATTCAATAGACAGACAGTCTGTATTCCTAACGCTAGCAGAATTAGGGATAGATAAAAATACCAGACAACTGGTTGAACAAACACTAACAAATACAACCTCAAGAGTTAAATTTCTAAACGACATTTCAGAACCCTTCCAAATCAAAACCGGAGTTAGACAAGGTGATGGGCTTTCACCACTTCTATTTAATTTGATATTAAACAAAATCATGAAGGAAAGGGAACTTAAATTATGCGATAGAAACATTGAAGGGGTCCATTTGGGGCAAGGAAAAGGAAGATTTGAGGTGAAATGGCTTGCCTTTGCTGATGACATAGCAATCATTTCAGAAAACAGATTTCAAGCACAAATAATGGTTGAAACCCTACATGAAATAGCAATAAAAACTGGTCTTCAGATTTCGTATGAAAAAAAAAAACAAATATATTGAACACAGAAACAATGGAGAAAAATATCTAACAACTCAACATGGACAGATTCAAAGAGTTGATAAATTTAAATATTTGGGAGAATGGATCCAGTCAAATGGACTTGATAAGACATCCTGCAAGGAGAGATTCAGAAAGATGGAAAATGCCTATAAACTCACCCAACATAGATACAACAAACGATCAATTTCATTCCAGGCAAAAATCAGGCACTACACAACTGTAATTAAACCAGAGGTATTATACGGATCAGAATGTTTAACGTTGAACAAAAGAGGTGAACAAGAGGAACTGGAAAAGAAAGAAAGGAAAATACTTAGGAAAATTTTGGGTCCCCAAAAGAATAAAGATATTTGGATGAAGAGAAAAAATGAAGACCTTTACCTAAATGTGGAAAAATTTACTGACTCAATTAAAAGACGGAGACTACAATTTTATGGTCACCTTCATACTAGAATGGATAGCAGCAGGCTAACTAAGAATTTTTTTTACTACATCTCCAAATTAAAAAACAACACTAGATGGCTGGAAGAGATACGGTGTGATCTGCAAAAACTGAAGATCACAAACAACATCATTTCTAATAGCTTGGAATTCCGGCGACTGATCACTACTGCAGATTTTTCGATTCTGCAAGTTCCACATCAACCACGGAGAGTGTTATCAACGGAACAGAGGCAGGCCATCAGCCAACGTGTGAAGAAGTTTTGGGAAGAAAAGAAAAAACGAAACAATGTACCGTAGTCTTAGGTTCAAAGCGGTCTATAATTGGCCAAATTCTAAATATATATATATATATAATTGGTTTCCATAAACCAACAACTTCCACTAAGTTTCACTTCCATATAGTATCACTTCACAATCTTTAAAATAAGAGCTCCAAACGGCTCGGTAATGTTTACTTACAATGTGCTATCAATTTAATACACATCTATTATTCTTTATATGAGTATATCTTTTAATCATAAATATCAAAATTACCAAAGTATTGTTAATCATTACTTAATTTCGGGCTTTCACTATGTTCATATGTTACCATCCCTCTCTCTCAAGTCAATAACTCACCACTGTAATTGGGAAAAACTTGCGTACTCCCGAGCTACAGAAGACTACTGAACAAGTCAAAATTAAGATCACTCCCGGAATCTAATTGTCCTCACTAAAACTCGTGAATCACTGAATCATACAATCATTACATTAGGGATTTATCATTATTTGTTTTAAAAGACCATTTAATTATAAGAAAGCCACGATCTGAACTCTGCAAGCGATAATCATTTATATAAAGGGACCTCGGTTCCACGACCGGGTCGTTAAAACAAACTCTAAACACTGCTGTGTACTATAACTCAAACAGACCATTTACCGACCTACCGTGATACATCAATGGTAAGGGTCTGGCCTTGACTACTTAGCGTGATTTATTGCGGGGAGACAGAGACTTCACAGTCTCGCTTCTACAAGAGACGCGCTACCCTCAGCTTTCATACAGCCGTTCTTAAATGCAATTCCCTGAATGACAAGGCTTTCATACTGATTCTTATAACAACATATTTAGGCTCAACAAACCTATTCTCTTGGCTTCGGCATATAGTAATTATGAAGTGTCCTCATTGGCGGGTAAGAATAATTCAATAATACAACAAATATTTAGGGGTTCAACACTGACGACTCTGAGTTCGATCCTTTCAAATGCCTCGGGAGCAATATCCCAAATTGGAGGACTTATACATTTGCGACTTAGGGCAGTGCTCACCATATACCAGCGCTCATAATACACATAATAGCACCCTTTTTTTTTACCATACAACACACACGGCCTCGTGATCACTATCACAACTTTTGAGGACTTACCATAGTTCAATTACCACGACCAACTGCCCCCCATAATTAGTTTTACCGAGCATTTCAACGCATTCCTAGCGTGACAAATTTCTTCAATGCGCTACATGGCGCTTATACATTAATTAGCCAAGTTGCCTTCAGAGAACTAATAAATTCAAATCAACGCTTGATCTACATCTCAAATATATACTACTCTTCTCCCTTGACAATAATCATTTTACTATAAAGAACATATATTCATAACATGTATTAATTCCTCTAAAGGAGTTCGGAAGCTACTACTTTCAATATAAAATTCATCGTACTTATTAATTCATTTATGTAATCATTATTATTATTATTATCATTACGCTTGCTTTCTTATATTTATATAATTTATCCTTTACATTGATATTTTACTGAATACATTCCCCATGGGATTCATTTACATTTCACATATTTATTATTTTATCTCAAATTTATCGTTCAGATCGAGCTATTATTCCTTTATCTGTTATTCAACATCTGTATTCTTTCATTCTTTCTTTCTTTATGTGGATTATACGCAAATCCTCCCAAACACATATCATAATGAAATATTTACTCACATGACTGTCCGGTCAGCGACGAAATCCTCCAACGATGAAACATGTTTGCCCACTCACTGCTTTCTAAGCCATTTTCATTGATACACTTACATTTAATGACACATTTTTAACTACACAGAAAATATTTACCTTAAGCACTTGGAATACAATGAATACCATTTTGTATTCGTTTCACTTAACACAATATAAATTCACAAAAAATATTACACTCAAAAATGTTCACAATATTTACATTACATAACACTTTTATCACTTGGGCGTTAATCATTCGCCTTACACACGTGATTTCTTTTCTTTCCCGTTTCCAAGGGTGGCATTTATAGAACGTCGGCTTCCTATTCTTGACGATACTTGTTTCTGTGTGCAGCGTCTACGCGCTCACTAAAATAACTTGTTATACTTTGCGACACAGTATTACGCTCTCGGGCGTCCTTTATAACTGAATATACTTTGATGCAGCTCTCCTGTACTAGGAGTTTACTTGTAGCTTATCTTGTAGTCGATGCTTCATCATGCAGCGTCTCGACGCTCACGGAACTGGATTGTTGTGTTGTGACACAGTGACGCCCCCTTGGGCTGTCTGAAACTGCCTTTGCGAAACAGCACCGTGCCCTCAGGCACCTATGGTAGACTGAATGCATCTCCTGGCTCTGCCAGGGTTTTTATACAAATCGGCTGCAAAAAGGAGCCTCCGTGGCTTAGGCGGCAGCACGCCGGCCTCTCACCGCTGGGTCCGTGGTTCAAATCCCGGTCACTCCATGTGAGATCTGTGCTGGACAAAACGGAGGCAGACAGGTTTTTCTCCGGGTACTCCGGTTTTCCCTGTCACAATTTCATTCCAGCAACACTCTCCACTATCATTTCATTTCATCTGTCATTCATTTAATCATTGCCCCAGAGGAGTGCGACAGGCTTCGGCAGCCGGCACACTTCATATCCTCGCCGCTAGATGGGGGCTTCATTCATTCCATTCCTGACCTGGTCGGAGACTGGAAGCAGGCTGTGGATTTTCATTTTTTTTCGGCTGCAAAAAGACAAGATCCGCGTCTTCTCCAGCACTAACTTTTGAAGTAATTGTCGTATAATATTTAAAAATATATCTCTGGAAAGCTCTTGTTCTAAACGTCAACTGGTTGCTTTGATCATGAAAATCGATCGCACAATTCCAAGATATCAAATAATTTTGCTCTTCAGATACGTGGTGTTGCGGTTTATTTTCCTATCCCTACCAACTCTGGTCTCGGGGAATTTTTCATTCCGTAATGCTGCGTTTGCACTTCTTTCCTGTGCAAATATTATAAACTTTTTCCCCACACAAAAATCTCTCTTCCAAAATGATCAACCATGATGCGTTTCTTTCATTTATTAAATGCTCGCAAATGGCTTAATTCTAATTATTTCTATTCTTGCGCAATTGCGAGGTTGTCATTTTATTGCTGCGTAAGGCCAATTTCCGAAACCTCCTCTCTCTTACACGCAGTGGAAAGTTTTTATCGTTCTATTAATAGTCATGATCGGCTCCTTATCAATGCGTCATGCATGATATCATTTCCGCGTGACTCGTGGTCCCTTCTTATTGCGTCACGTTATAACAGTCCTCTTCGTAAAATCCTTCTAAGTCATTATAAAGACTGTATTTTTTCCTCTCTTCTTTTGCCAATAAATTATGGATTCGACCCTTGAACCAATAGCATATGGGTTCAATACTAAGCTCTGAATAAAGATTTGCTCTGCCGAGGTTCATTGCACTCGAGTGATTAGATCGCTAGAAAAGTTATTTGCAATATTTGAAAATTACAGTACTTCGCCACCATGATGTTTTGTGTTGTTCAGGATTAGGAAAAGTCACATATTTGTCCTTACTTAACAGCCCTCTAAGACCATGCACAATTTTAGTCTGATTGCTTAAATAGTTTTGGAGATCTTGAGAACCGGTGAAATGTATCGTATAGGCACCATGTTGGATTGTTTTACACACACTGTATGCTGTAGAATGATATGCCAGCAGTTGAATATTATAATCGTGATTCATATTACCAACCTACATTTCTATCACTACATTTATCGTTGAAACAGGTACGGTACATATGTGGCCATATCCACTGTAAACGGTATTAAGCGAAACAATAAATATCAGCCTGGAGATCAAACCTGCTACCAGACAGCTTTACTGACGCAGCAGCAGCAATGCACGATTTAGCCACTTTAGCTACTGAGAGCTGTGGTGTAAGACTGGCACGTATGGAATCTAGTTGTAGTCCTTGTAGACACATCTTGTCCAAACGTAAGGTAGTGTTATTTGCAGCTGTGATCGTTTTAAGCATTCATTATAGTTAGTCATTGAAATAACACTGTTGATAATTATTTCTTCTATATTCACGACCATGAACTCAACGGTATAGTTGTACCATGTCGAATAGAAATAAAGTGTCATCACTCCGCTCTCTAAGCATTGCCATTCATGGGGACCATGAGTGGCGCGGAAGTCGCTCCGCACCTCAAACACGTGCGAATCCTACGAGGTTAGTACTGTAATATCCTGCGCGTGAGACGTCGTATGTGCGAGGGAATTTGTTTCTTTGCAATATTTTACAAATGTCGTGTTTAGAGTATGTGCAGCGCTTTGTGTGTGGAAACAACTAAATTTCCTAATGTTTGGAGAAAATGCGCTGTTTCGTTCCCGGATGTACTGTAGTTCGGGTTACGGAAGAAAAGCTGAAGGTAGACATTTTTCACACCACCAAAACAAACAAATCTGTTTGCGAAATTGGTGAGAGTTATTCCGCGGAAAGATAAGCAACTGTCGATTAAAAGTAGAATCTGTGACGTGCTTCTTTCGGAAGATTTAATTATTATAAAGGCGGACTGTTTCGTAGTGAAGTGGGAATTAAAACCAGGATCAGTGCCTCACTCTTTTCAAAATTTACCGGAATATCTATCCACTGAGGTAAAATCACGAAAGGCGCCCATTAGGATACGGATTGAAGGCAGCCATCCATGGTTACTTGTTCTACTTCGTGTCATCCTTGCCTAAAACGAAAATAATCTATAATCCGACATAATAATAATAAGCCTAAAATAATAATATTTGTTGATTCTTTAGGGGCTTTGCGACATCATGTTCACGTAGCCCCGTGTACATGGGTGTGTGTAGAATTTGTCTGATAACCTGTGTCATTGTGATGTCTGTAGTAGTGTGTGTATTTGTAATTGAGGTAGGATTTGGGTAGGAAGCGGCCGTTGCCTTCAGTTAGGTACCATCCCGGTATTTGCCTGGAGTAGAAGTGGGAAACAACGGAAAACCACTTCCAAGATGGCTAAGGTAGGAATCGAACGCGTCTTTTATCAGTTTTACCTCACGAGGCAGAGTGAACACCGTTCCAGCCCTCAGACCAGAATTAAATTTCTTGGAAGAGCTGTGAAACGACCCGGGCCTCCGTGGTGATAGCCAAGAATGAGGCGGACATATATTAATAATAATAATAATAATAATAATAATAATAATAATAATAATAATAATAATAATAATAATGGCCAACCTACCAATAAAATAAACGGCCATCCATTTCTTCGCTTCCGTCACCGTCCTCCTGATCAATATCATGGTCAGTATCCGAGTCTTCGGATCTTGTTTCAACTTTGTATTCAGTATCAGTCACCTTTTTCTTTAAAATTACTGTATTATCAACTAGCAGAAAGCGACACACTTCATCTACAGTACATCTACATGTCTTCGTAAGGCGTAATCTCTTTACTGATATTCACTAAGGCGACGTACCAAGCCAAATAATCGGTATAAAAGCACACCTGCAACTCACTGACAGAATGTTACATCATTGGACGTGCTGGTACTATCAATCCCCCATGGCTCAGCAGCTGACAAAAGTTACACGTGTAGAATTATTTTTGGGCTCATCATTTCACAACTCCAGGAAAATGCTTACTAAGGTATGGTGTAAGATGTCCCAAGACAATAAGATCATAACTTGAACTGTTGGCTTGATATGAAAACTAAAACAAACCATGGAGCTGTCAGACCAATGCGCGACTAATGGAGAGTTTTAAAGTATATTTCTGCATGGGGATTGAGAATATTAATAATACCTTTTTGACAGTATTATTCATAAGTCTAAACAAACAATTTGTTGTAATCAGCGTAACCGCAGCCTTCGTAAAAAAGTTTACGTAGACCAGCGCGTATCCCATTTTTGAACAGCTGACTGTGTAGCATTGGGGGGTCTGCGCCGCTAGCGCTGGCCAAGAGCGGGGCGCGCTTGAACTCGGTCAGTGAAAGCAATATGTAATCTGTTCATCAGGGTTGTAGTAAGGCCGTAAAAGAGCAGCTACCAATGCTTTAGGATGATCATGATGTACGCGGTATTTGGGTTGCCTATCTTCATGTATTATAAATAAGGGACATGTGGAATACTCTGTAAATAAGTCCTGGTACAGCAGATGTGGGGTGCATTACACCATAAACGTTGGTAAGAATCCAAAACAACTCCTTTAGTAAATTAGGAGTTCCCACGAAGCCCCGACTCTGTATTATTGATGTTATCTATGCTAATATATAAAAGTCTAGTGGTGTCTCTCTGTTACTCTCTCACGCAAAAACTACTCATCCAATTAGGCTTATATGTTGCACGAAGATAGTATACATGCCATGGAAAAATATATAACTATTGCGGTTTGCAATATATAATATTTTTCCGGTTTGGGCCCTGTGGATCTCGGCATGAGCTAAAATGGGCTAAAATACAGTAAATATCAAAGTTGTCGTAGAAGGTCCGCTCAAAGCTCATTCTAAGCCCCTCATTGCGGGAAACAATAATTTTAGGTCCCGTTAGGAACCATAAAACCACATTTTCAGGCCCTAGAGTCAACCGTTTCCGATATATTTCCAAAAACCCAAATCCCCACTGTTGGTCGAGGCAACTTATACAGTACGTTGGTGGTCATTGGAGATCCTAAAAATCTCATCTGATTTGCCTAGATTTTGCTTTGGTATCATTGGGTCTCTTCCCCATGTTACTGAATATAATGATAATAATAATAATAATAATAATAATAATAATAATAATAATAATAATAATAATAATAATAATAATAATAATAATAATAATAATAACGTTATTGGTTTAACGTCCCAATTAACAACTGAGGCATTTACTGACGCCGGGGTGCCGGAAGTTTTCCCCGCAGGGGATCCTTTATGTGCCAGTAAATCTACTGACACGGCTCCCTCACATTTGCGCACTCTCAAATGCCAGCCGAATGCGCCAGGATTCAATCCTGCAACCTCGGGCACAGCAAGCGAGAATATAATGAGGTCCGCCTCGTGCCGCAGTGGCTAGCATTCTTGGCTGCCATCCCTGAGGTCCGGGTTCGATCCCCGGGTCTGTAAAGATATTTAATTCTTGTCTTAAGGCTGGATCAGGGTACGATCAACTTCGTGAGACAAAACTGAAAAGTGGTGGGATTGATCCCCACATCTGCCATCCTGGAAGTGGTTTTCCGTGGTTTCCCACTTCTTCTCCAGGCAAAGGTTCCCAAATCAAGGCCACGGCCACCTCCTTCCGATTTATCACCTGAATTACAAATACACTACTATTGACACCAAAATAACACAAGCCATAAGACAATTTTATTATATACCGTATATATACACACACCAAAGTTCACGGGGCTTAATGACCACAATGTCCAAGCCCCTCAAACGAACAACAATTCATCCATGTGATTAAAGGGACGAAATAATGTTTATTCCACAGAGGAATGACATTGACAGATAATAAATGTGTGTCTGTCGCCACAGAGGTCCGGGTTCAATTCACGGCTCTGTCAAGAAATTTAATTCTGGTTTGAGGGCTGGAACGGGGTACACTCAGCCTCGTCAGGCAAAATTGAGAAGAGGTGGGTGCGATTCCCACCTCAGCCATCCTGGAAGTGGTTTTCCGTGGTTTCCCTCCTCTATTCCAGGTGAATGTCGGGATGGTTCCTAACTTATGGCCACAACCACCTCCTACCCAATCCTTACCTCAATTACAAATAATCACACTACTACTACCACAGACAGCACAGTAACACAGGTTATCAGACAAATTATCTATATCTCTTTATATACCAGGTGAATCAGCAACCCTTAATAACATTGTTTTATGCAGCCCAACTACCGCGTGTTATCAGGAAGGTCGATATTTCTCTGTTTGCATTCCGTATTGTACTAATGTACTGCTAGCACATCCCGCAAACGATACTGAACCCTATTATTTTTCCCTCGATGTGACTACAGACTAATATGAGGGAGAAATAATAGTGTTCAGTATCGTTTGTGGGATATGCTTGCAATGCATTAGTACCATACGGAATACAAGCAGAGAAATATCGACCTTCGTGACAACACGCGTTAGTTGGGATGCATAAAACAATATTATTATGGGCAGCTGATTCAGCCGGTATATACACACCAAAGTACACAGGGCTAAATGACCACGATGTCCAAGCCCCTGAAAAGATACAACAACAACAAAAATAAAAGTGTAGTAGATAAAATGACTCTTTTATAAGAACCTTCACTATAGATGATGATGATGATGATGATGATGATAATTGTTAGTTTAAGGGGCCTAACATCTAGGTTATCGGCCCCCTGCACTATAGACTAATGTAAGGTAGAGATGCTTTCACGACATGGCCTCTGAATTGAATGTTAGCAGATACTAATCAATACTGTATTACTAGTTATAAATGTATGTATTTTTCCGTAAGCAAATTATTTAGCTCTTTTTTTCTCTTTTTTGTCTAAGTATATTAATTTATTTGTAATACATTCGTTTCCAGCGCCGTCTAGAATTTGCTTCAGACACTGATCCAGCTTCGAATGCATCAGCGCCCGCTCCGGTGCATGCTCCAGCTCCTGCTACGACCCATGGCCCAGGTCGACGTCATGCTCGAGTCAACTGTTCACCCCTGTGCCCCCTGTGCACCATCAAGTAATTGCTGGTTACTATCTCATCAGCCCAGCTGCAGTAACAAACCTCTAAATGTATGCTATTTCCATACCTTTTTCTCCAGTCATATCCTGTTTAAATTGATGTGAGATGAAATGAAGCTTGTAGTTTAACGTTACCGTTAATTTCGCAATCATAAGCCAAGGGACCTCCGTTTTACGTGGAATCCGAACCACAGGACATGGCATTTCACTTCGAAAATCTCACATGCATTGACCGGGAATCGAACGCGGTCCGCCTTGGTGAGAGGCGCCACCGCGCCCCCAATTGATGTGAAAGAGAGGAAGCCAGTAACATATTTGGCAACCAGGGAGACAGCTAAATCCGCAATACTAAGGTAAACAGGATAATTTAAGGGAAAGGGTTCAAAAAATCAACGTAGAAATTAACTTACCTTACTACATACTTGTGACATAAATTCAGTTCTTAAAATTTCATCTCGCGTGGGTTGTCGAAACCCATTAAGAACACCTTCAAAGAAATTTGAATTTAGGAACATTTTAGTTTCCGTTCTTGTTGTTGATACTAGTGGTACTAGGGCTAAATCCGCGATGCCCTGTGTAAATCCGCAATATGATAAAGCTAATAATATGCTTCATTAGTAGACCACTACCGCATAAATGCATCACCGAAATACAAGAGATTTTATAAATACTTCACTTACAAATTACAACACAGGTTTTCACAATTTTACCACCAGGTGGCAGCATTTGTCGTTTGAAAATCCATAGTAAAGAGAAATTAAATACCGGTACTTGACTCACGCGACTCGTGAGATAAGCTCGTCTCTTGCGCAACGGAAGGCGGAGGTACATTTCACCGGGCAAAGACAAATGTTTACATTTCATTAAATTCGCCAATTGTTGTATACCATGAAACGTTCTACATGCTTAGCATACGAGAAGCCGCATCTTATTATAATTATATTATAGTCTATTGATATTTACCTTGCACTAGCTTAACTGCCCACCAGACAGATAGGAGTTGGAGATAATGCTACCTTTGGCTCGTCTGTAGAACGACATGACTGTCAAAACATCAATATTGCTTTGATAATATCGGTAGTACAGTCAGCAATAATTTGTGAAACATAGGCCTATCTTCGGCTTAGCTTCCCTCATCAACTTGGCATCTTCATTGAGAATATTTTGTTCGTCCCTTGGCGTAAGGGTGGGTCATATCAAACAATCTTTCAGACAAAAGTTTTAGGTAATGCATAGAGGACTATTGACAATTTTGAATGGTTTTGATAATGCGCCTATTAAGGGAGTTATGATTTTTTCTCTCAAAAACTCATTTTTTCCCACCCATTTGGCCAATGGTTGATGCTATCAAAAAAGTTTTGGCCCTTATCCCAAGAATAGTATGAACTTTGAAACGAAAGTTGGATGCTTTTCAGTCGGTCAACACGATTGCACCCAAAAGAGATGGGTCATTCCCTAATCCTGAAAAAAATACATGAGATTAACAAATACACTTGGATGCCCAGTTTCGATCGTCAAGCGATCATCAGATCCATTACACTTAGGCCCTAAAATTTATGTCAGAAAGTATGGGTGAAAATATTTACCATATACACTTATATAGTTGCACTATTAGTTGATAGAATTCAACTCGTCAATATTTGTTAGCTGGGTGGTCTATATGATGTTCTGTTACAATATTGGAGTTGGTGATTGATCTCCAGACTTGATTGTTTGGAGTGAATATGTGATTGTGGTTAAATGGTCAATACTTATCTGATGGTGTCTTGCGTGTCCTGGTGAGAGCAGTTATCTTGGTCACTCTCTACTCTCAAATCGGGGAGTAGATAGTAGAGAGTAGTTAGTGACCAAGATAACTGCTCTCACCAGGACACGCAAGGCACCATCAGATAAGTATTGACCATTTAACAACAATCACATATTCACTCCAAACAATCAAGTCTGGAGACGAATCACCAATTCCAATATTGTAACAAAACATCATATAGACCACAGCTATCAAATATTGACGAGTTGAATTATGTCAACTCACACTGCAACTATATAAGTGTATATTGTAAATATTTTCACCCATACTTTCTGACATAAATTTTAGGGTCTAAGTGTAATGGATCTGATGATAATCGCTTGACAATCAAAACTGGCCATCCAAGTGTATTTGTTAATCTAATGTATTTTTTTTTCAGGATTAGGGAATAACCCATCTCTTTTGGGTGCAATCGTGTTGACCGACTGAAAAGCATCAAATTTCGTTTACTAAGGCAACAATGAAAATGGCTTCAAACACCATAATATGAACTTTGAATGGATTCGATCTTTTACATATTAAGGAAGTTATAGCGATATTTCGATTTTTCGAAAAAGGCACCTGATTTCCACCCCCTTGGTCCGATTTTTCCCATTAATGAACTCAACCGAGATTTTATTAGGTAATATTTTATGTATTCATTTGAAAGAGATTTGTGGAAAATTGCGGTAGTTATCGTGTCCACAGAAATGTGATATATACATAGTCTATATGTAGATACTGTACATTCCTATAAACGTTTGAACTGACTGTGTTTTTGGTGTTTAGGGGATGTGAAACGCGTATATATGTCAAAATTTTCCAGAAGTCGAAACATGTTACCCATTGCAATAGGTAATTTTCCAATGAAATCTACCTAATATACTGTATTTCAAGTAGCCTACCGGTACTGCGGAATTAGCGAAGTCTCCCTATGTCCTGTGTTCGTCGCTGTAATATGATCATATACTTGCCTTGGTAAGTTTTCTTTCCTTTCCTGGCTTGGCAATGGACTGTCACAGTGTTGCCAACCCTGCTGATTTCTTTGCATTTCTACTGACTTACTCAAATAGAAATATCGTGTTGAAAGTGTTGTCATAGTAAATGTCATTATCAAATAGAATTAATATAGAATTAATATCCTGATATCTGGGAAATAAGTGGCCAAGTGTACTGATTTTGCACCATTTTCCAACTTTAAAAAATGGCATTCTTAATTCATACAGATTTGACTGTTAAAACACATGGTTTTCACTATGCTCTTATTTGAACACACAAAAAATTTCATTCTAATTTTTATCTGTGTTAAATAATTGCTGTAGCATCCAACAACCCAATTAGATTTGAAGTCCTGGTAATGAATAAGGGGGTCTGTCATTCGTGGATGTTAGCTCCTTAGATATACGGCAATGAATTAATGTTTGATTACAAGGATGAGAGATAATGAAACTATATAAGAAACAAATAAAATATAGCCAAAGCAACAAATTCTAGCGCTATGGTGGAATTCTGTCCGCTTGTTCAATGTTTCACTACTCGTAAATCCATCTACTGAAATTAATTGCATTGTCAAGCCTCTTGCAACAGATTTCTTGGTAATAGGATTGGCAACACTGGGTTGCCATGCCAATGATTTAAATAAATATATTAGCTTGTCCTTGCCTCTGAAAATCCTTCTTTCTGCCCCATCTTGAGAATGGGCACCATGCAATTGATTGTAATAAATATATTAGCTTGTTCTTTCCTTTTAAAATTTCTCTTTCTGTCCCATCTTAACAGCAGGCTGCCATGCCATTGATGTTCCGCTTTTACTGCCACGGGCTACAATTGAACTATTATTCAATGTTTTGTCTTCTTTATTGTTGTAAATCTTGATAGTTCTAGAGATCAGTTAGCATTTGAGTCAGTATTAGGAAATTCCTTGTTTCCGATTGTTGATCTGTTTCGATGATGATTGTGTAATTATACCATATATGTGTATTAAAATTCTTCTTTAACGGAGTTGCTGGTTCTAGTCACTTTCCTGCCTGCTAAACCTGTACACTAAATAATGTAACTTAATCTCTTTTCCCATTCTGTGAGCATCATCATGGTCATGTCAGAAGCTCTTAGATGTACAGTATTAGAAATAAGTAAAGGTACACATGACTTTTCTGAAGTACCAGGTACAAGACACTGGACACTGTGCATGCGCAAGAATCTAGAACACTTTGTATGCATTGGCGCAGGCCAAGAGACTGATATTCACTGTAAATCGACGTTCATGGTAACTTGTATCCAAATACTCATGAAAAAGGGAACAAGAGAGTGATTTGATGTCAGTAATACAGTGCTCAAAAAAGGTTTTGCGTATTGCTAGTTAGTGACTTATTTTGCTATGTGTATGTAGTCACATTATACCTAGGTACAAACTATAGGGTACATACAAAGAAAAACAACCCACAATCTGCTCTGCAAAAGAGACAGAAACACACAACGAACAACAAAAGTGATAAAGTGGGACTGAGCACACAAACATCCCTTTCATGTTTTGGCATATCAATACTGTGTATGGCCACCACGAGCTCTAAGGCATGCTTGCAGACGACGAGGCATACTGAGCTCCAACGAATCCAACGTGGTTTGGGGCAGATTACCCCACTCTTGTTCAGCAGCTTCAATCAGTTGCTGTTTGTTTGTTGTAGGATTGGGACGGTACAAAATTGTCCTCTTGAGCTCTTTCCATGCATGTTCAATACAGTTCATGTCCGCAGAATAGGCAGGCCACTCCATTCTCTGTATGACATGCATCTGAAGGAACTGATTTACCAACCTAGCTCAATGGGCACGAGCATTATCGTCCACCAGTGTAAAGCCCTCATCGCCACACTCGAATGCTCCGAGTGGGTGGGAGATTTCACGAGCCCTTCATCCAGGAACGCCACCAACAGCAAGGAGGTTCAGTCATGTTTTGGGGTGGAATCATGTTTGGTCGACGTACGCCTCTAATTCCTATCCACGGTAACATGACTGGCCTGGTGTATAGAGACAACATCCTTGAACCTATCGTTACAGGATTCGCTGCCACAATGGGTGAGGGCTTCACACTAGTGGACGATAATGCTCGTGCCCATCGAGCTAGGGTGGTCAATCAGTTCCTTAAGATGCATGGCATACAGAGAATGGAGTGGCCTGCCTATTCTGCGAACATGAACTGTATTGAACATGCATGGATAGAGCTCAAGAGGGCAATTTCGCACCGTCTCAATCCTCCAACAAACATTCAGCAATTGATTGAAACTGCGTTGGATTCAGTGGTGCTCAGTATGCTTCGTCGTCTGCAAGCATGCCATAGAGACTGTGGTGGTCATACACGGTATTGATATGCCCCAACATGAAAAGGACGTTTTTTGTGTGTGCTCTGTTCCACATTATCACTTTTGTTATTCGTTGTATATTTCCGTCTCTTTCGCAGATCAGATTGTGTGTTATCTTTCTTTGTATGTATCCTATATTACGCATAGAAAAATAAACAAGTCACTAAATCGCAATATGCACAACTTTTTTAAGCACTGTAGTAAAATTGAATGGTTTTGAATTAAAACAATAATGAACAAAATATACCATGACTTTGGGGTCCAGGAGCGAGCATGCTTCCACAGAGCCGACGTCATGCGTCTACCACTTGTGTAATTATCTCTCTAACAAACTAGATGTTAATTTGCTTACTTTCATTAAGATATAATCTATTTGGGATTCATTGTGATGATAGGTCTTCATACTGCACGTTCTTCGAGTAATTTTGCAGGATCGATACCAAACTTACTGGTAATGTTAGTGTGGATTGACCACAGTAACCCATGCAATGGGAATTTTGTGACTACAAGTGTTTGCTCATTATTTATTTCTAGTACTGAATTTACCACATTTACTACTGTACAGCAATAGTTTAATTTATGAATGCACTTGCAAAATGTGGAAGAGAGATAGAGTTAGGAATTGTTGCTGTTAATATCAGGGGCTTGAGACATCTTTGGTCATCAGCCCCATGTACTTGGATGTGAGTTGGGTGTTCTGATAAACTGTGTTTGTTTTGTGACTATATCAGTGTATGTACCGGTATCTGTAATTGAAGAGATTATTTCCAAAGTGACGTAAATCCAAAATTGACGGGTTTTCAGTTTTTTCTTTCATAAGCAAGTTAATAGGTTCTCTCAACGTATAGCAAAGGTTTTAAGTCGCAGTACGTCGTATATCCCATATTAACAGAGATTAAAAAAACTAAGTTTATTTGCAAAGTGACTTAACTCCAACGTGTATTTATTTCCAACTAGCAACCCACCCCGACTTCACCCGAGAACAGTTATGAATGCAAGGTGATAGACTATTTTTAATCGAGGTCTTATAAGATTCTCTTGTATACGACATTAGTCGTTTTCCCTCCAGCAGTGAACACGAAAAGATTTCGGTTTGATGTAACACGCGATAGAGCCACGTAAAGCTGTCCATGAGAAAAACATTCTCCAATGAGATCAACTCCATTCATGCTAAGTGTCTGATCCTGTGCTTTGTTCATAGTTATGCCAAAGCAGAATCTTACTGGGAACTGTTCTCGTTTGAAATGATAAGGCAAATCTGAAGGAATCATAGGGCTTCTGGGTACTAAGACCATTTCTCCTGTACCACAGCTAGCTAAGATACAGTAGTTGCTTCAATGAAACAGTTTTTCAAAGTTTTCACTACCAATCGCGTCACATTGCATAACATTGGTGGGTGTAAATTACATAGCAATATAATAGGCACTCCCACTTTTAAAATAAGCTTGTGTGGTGGCAAGCCAGAAGGAAGTAAATATTTAGGAATTCTGTAGGGTAATAGGCAGCTTCTTCACTATCGACTACTGCGTCTACTGAGTAATATACTTGAGCCTGGTCAGTGCATTTGGAGAACACCAAGTCATTAATTTTCACAACTTGTTCGTTTGTCGGCGATAATATTGCTCTTTCTTTAAACCATGAATGAGACTTGTTAGATAGGTCATGGATTTGTGGATTAACGCTATCAATAAATTCTTGAATGCTGCTTACTAAAACACAGAAATCGTGACTAAGAATAATTTTCCCATCAATGACCGGTATATCAGCATTTCCGACTCTAAGTAACAAATTAGCAAACAGACAATTATCTTCTGAATATAAGAGTAGCCTACTCTCATGTTAGTTTTGAGTGCCAATTTTGTTATATCCGGCCAGATGTAAGATCTTTTTAATGAAGCGTTCACTTCGTCGGCTCTCGTTCCTCTGGTAACAACCGGTAAGATTTGACGAAAATCTCCGACGAACAAAACTGTGCAGTCACCCATAGGTGTGTTCCAATTCCTTAGATCACGCCAAGTCCTGTCTACAGCTTCAACGGACGTTTTGTGCGTCAATGTAGCCTAATCCCATACAACTAAATAACAATTTTGGATTAAACCGGCAGTGTCACTTTGTTTTGAAATATTACATACGCTTCCGTCATTACTCCTGACGTTCAAAGGAAGTTTAAATGTTGCATGTGCTGTTCTTCCCCCTTCCAAATGAAGTCGACGACGAAGTCTTTCTTTCTCTTGTGACAATCGAGAAAGTATTTGTTGCTCTGTTTCATTGTTACCTGATAAGCGCTTTTTTTTGGATATCAATGAACTATGACCTATATCCATTTTACATCTTGGCATGATGGCTTAAAATCACTGACTGGACTATTAATTATAGCGAATTCTTGTCAGACGTAATTTAAGAATGGCGAGGTGCATGAAACACAAATCCCCCTTCCGTCCAATCATAAATTGACTGTGTATTTTGCGGAACGAAACGTTCACAGGCGAAATGAAGAAAAGCCGAGTTGCACTTCCAGGGGAATGGCGAGGTGCATAAAACACAAATCCCCCTTCCGTCCAATCTTAACTTGACTGTGTATTTTGCGGAACGGAAAGTTCACAGGCGAAATGAAGAGTTGCACATCCAGGGAATGGCGAGGTGCATGAAACACAAATCTCCCTTCAGTCTAATCTTAACTTGACTGTGTATTTTGCGGAACGGAAAGTTCACAGGCAAAATGAAGAAGAGCCGAGTTGCACTTCCAGAGAATGGCGAGGTGCATGAAACACAAATCCCCCTTCCGCCCAATCTTAAGTTGACTCCGTATTTTGCGGAACGGAAAGTTCACAGGCGAAATGAAGAAAAGCCGAGTTGCACTTCCAGGGAAACTCCAAACACAACCACCTTTCTCTGAAGGATTTGCTGCTGGCTGTATCTGGGGTATTAGGTTCGCCCTCTAGTTAGGCTGTAACAGGGGGGGATAGACTCGCCCTTAGCTAGCTCGTAAACTGTCGACTCAGTATTTGAATGGACATAGTTGGGAGAAATAAAAACGTAAAAACACTTATAGTGGCGATGTATTGATGATAGAGATATGCTCTCGTGGACTTTTTTGTAGAACTTTTCATGCTTAACAATTCTTACACTCATAGTATTTAGATATTTTTAACGGTTTGCCCAGCGTAAGCTTACAAAGAGCTCGGACGCGAGGTTTTGTTTTCGACTTTTTCACTGAAATCGTTACTGCTCGGATTCCTTTGATTATAAACAAATTATTTTCTACAGAAATCATCCTCGAGATATCCTTTACACAATGGTGAAAACCGCATCAAAAATCCATCCAGAGGTTCTTGAGATTACCCGTGACATCCAAGAATCGGGGACTTCGTTTTATACTAAGTAGAGATGTGTCTTATATCCATGTTGACCAATCCGTTTGCTCTCTGGACATCACGTGATAAATCAAGGCCATGGCTAACTTTGAAGGATATGTAGAGCATCAGTTTGTGTTTGTTGTGTTTAAACCATTTATTGTTCATAAATGTCAGTCAAAGCGTATGTCAATATATGATTGATTTCCAAACCGTCCTAACTCCACCTTACAGAAGACGGTTACCACCATTTCCATTGATAGGAGATTTTTAAAATACAGTGTCGGGATGTGCATAAAAGTAATGAATGAAATTACATTATATTCATAATCATATCTGAATGTAATTATACGAAGAAACAAAAACGCGATTTCTGAAGTTTTGCATTTCATGGATTTACGTCACTTTGGAAATAAGCTCTTCATTTATTAGGGTCAGGGATGCGGACTTCAAATAGGGTACTTCTCCGGCATTTTCCTGGAGGGAGCTTGCAAAAACCTGGAAAACCCACACTCAACATAGCCAGGATTTGAATCTCCATACTTGATGCAGCGCGCTCTTGTGGTCGTGGTGTGTCATTTAACAGCACAGCTATACCACGGGGTATAGCTTCAGGATAGTAAGGAAAATGATGACAAGAATTTGATAGTCCCACCACATGAAGGATATGCCACAAAAGGTGTCAATGTTATAATGAAACATTCACAGTCTTTAGTGAACACCAATGAAAAGGAAGAACATGAGAGAATACTACTGCCATTCATTGATGAAAGTTTTGTGACTTTCGAAGTTCAAAAACACATGGTACACAACATGTTGTTCTTGCCAACTCCTCTCATTGGACTCTTAGCAGAAAATGACTGGTACACCCATTACAAACACATACACAGTATGGTACTCACCCATTTTTTTCTTTCCATGGTGCATTTGCCACACAAGCAAATTGAAACTCTCAATTGGCATTAATATTAAATGAGAAGAGCTGGTACGATGATGATGTGATGCAAACTACTCCTACACCGTGACTCATATGTTTAGAAAGCATTACACTAATTGTAGTTGTTGAGTAGCAATTGAAGTAATTTTTATCTTACCTTACCACTGCTGGGAAACTCTTGTAATAGAGTACAAGTCACCACTTAAGCCAAACATATCGCAAAACAATAGACTATCGGTATCAGAATTCTTCTTCAGTTTTTTTACGTTATTTCAAACAGTTATCAATATTTGTTGGTGTTCTTTGATCAGAGGAGGCACCTAATTTTGTAGATGAAATAAAATGCATCTAGACAATTTCAGCATTTAAAATGGATTGAGTTTATTGTACAAATGCAAATACCACTTTAATAATTGCTCATTACAATGTTATAAGCTTGCATTTAGGAGAGTATAAAATGGTATTTTATCTTAATCCATCTTTATATTTTGCAGATGACAGTGTTTCAACAATGATAATGAACACATCAAAAAACTAAGAATTCATTGCAAGAACATTAGAAATTGCATTTTGTCATCATAATTGCTTTAGTGTCTTTATTTTCAACTGGGACTTTTTGGATGTCCAGATTTTGTTGATTTGGGTGAATATTCTTTCACCGGAAACAATTACACCTGGAAGTGTAATAATGAACTGAATTATTGATGAATGCCTGACATTGTGGTCCCTGAATTTCCTTCCAACATTTCTCTACAAAAAACTGATCAAGCAAATCTGTGACATTATCAATATTTAAAAAAATCCTTGCTGGGCTACAAAATCAACACATTTCTCCCCCTCAGACCACAGAGGAACTTGCTTCCGTGAAGCCCCTTAAAAATGTCAAGTATTTAACACAGTTTCCATACAAAGATATTACCTTACACTTTCTGTCTTAGTGAAGCCCTCCTCTTTTAGTGAACACTCTCACTTTACTAAGATGAAACCAGTGTGACTTTCTGTCATCAAGATTTGCTTTAAACTGTCATCTTTGATTTATTTATTATATAAATACTTGAGGATGTTAAAAAAGTACAAATTGCATCATACTCATACAGTACTGTATGGCCAAGGAGCAGCATATGGGTTATAATATATCATAGAAAAGTGCTTATTTACAGCTCAAGTCAGAATGACTGTGTGATAGATACTCTTCAATAGAATAGAAGCAATGTCCCAACAAAAATGCCTTTAATTTTGACTTTAAATTCTTTAAACTGGTAATAGATGTTAGGGTTGAGGGAAGATTATTATACAATTTCATCCCCGTGTGGCCCAGGACTTGAAGTAAGGGACTATCCCGGCATTTTCCTGGAGGGAGTGTGGAAAACCCTGGGGAAAATCACACTCAGGACAGCAGCCGCAGTCAGCGCAGGAGTTTCGAACCAGCGAACTCCAGACTTCCTGCAGCTGCCCTCGCGGCCGTGGTGCACAGTTTAACGAACAAGGCTACGGCGCGTGACATAAGCAAAGCAGGTCTAAGCAAAGATCAGTAATTTTAAATCCAAATTTCAGAGTGGAGGTGATACATTTTGCATTGCAGATAATACCTACTTACAGACTGTATATGATGCATTGAGATATTAGACGCCATTTTTCAGTGTTGTCAAAGTAAACAATTAGTTGAAGCTCTTCAGTCGGTCAACATGAGTGTACCCAATTAGATTGGGCGGGGAGTTACAATCAATTTCCTAGTGCCTGAAATAAATACATGAATTATTTATACACTTCTCACACAAATGGGGCGTCATTTGTGACATTTAGGAAATTAACTGAAACTCCCCGTCCACACTTGTGTTGACCGACTGAAAATCATCTCCTAATATACGATGTTCTGAGTTTTTAGCACTTCACACACCCATGTCTACAAGTTTGAAAGCAGGTAGTTATTTTAATGACATCTTTCAGTCCTTGTACTTCCGCATCAAAAGAGGAATGATTTGGGTTGCTTTCACTAGTGGTGCGCACCTTGAACAATAATCTTGTACTCCAACTGTTTCTTATTCACAATGGTGCCGGGTTCATTTGTTTGGCCACTGATCACCAAATATTTCTTGTGAAAAGCATCTTCGGATTTGAGACCTGTCACTTGCATGTAGTGATGGAAGCTCACTTGTTTGCGAGTGCGGGGGTAGTACGGAGAACGAGGGGAAGGGGCTCCGTACACTCGTCCTTCATTCTGTTGCCATGACAACCTGCGTACTACTCGGCAGAATATATCAGCCCGTTGTGCAGTCAATAGGGCGAGTAGACATAGTTTGGTGCAATGTTTTCGGTGCCATGTTCTCGGCAGCCACATTCCTCTGCCTAGCAATCAAGTGAACTCCCATCAGTGCTGCCTGATCTGTCCAGCTAACGTTTCTTTGGGCGACCATGGGGTAGATTTCCTCCTGGATCATAGTAAAGAGCTGCTTTTACCTTCAAATCTGCATCGCTTCTAGTGATGTGTCCGTATCATCTAAGCCATGTTTTTCGCATTTTGTCCTTATTTGTTGCCACTCACATCTGCTCCCTTATATGATCATTCTTGATGTGGCCAAGTCTTGTAACACCCATGGTCCAACGCAACATTTCATCTCCATAGTATCACAGGTAGCCTATACCATATTTTAATAAGGAATAACACTGCATAGCTTTTATCCAACCAATATATTTTTTATATTTTTCTCCTGTCATTTATAGAACAAATTTCAAACTGTAATGGTTGTTCTTCAGCAGACAGCTATCTATTAAAAATTAAATCTTAGCACATATTAATTTAACAATTTAAAACATACGGTATTAATAACATGCTTAATGCTTTGATCTCGAATTGTGTCAGAATTTTCTATAATTAACAACATGCGTGTCAGTTTTAAACAGTTTTTCTCAAAATGTCGTATCTATGGTCAGGTCAGGAATATCCTGCTACCGTATGTGACAGTAGACGGTACTACCTGCGACTGTCTGGCCGAGTGTTGGGCGGCTATTACCAAACCCGACAAACTAAGGAAAAACCAAAACAGCTACAGGCTGAGGAGTTCCCCTTAGGAGGCTTGTTGAAGCCTTTGTGTAGGAAATGACACATAAATTTAACAGAAAACTGCCGACTTGCAGAAGTGGCAGGGGACTGCTAAAGGCTAATGGAGGTAACCCTAAAAGATGTGGCAAGTCCGTTAGAGAGCACCACCAAATTGCTTTCAATAATATACGAGCCTAGGAAGGAAGTATATTCGTATGAGACAACAGTATCCGCAGACCTGTGCCAAGTATGATAGTACAAAACCTGGACGATATAGCGATTTAAAAACCCCAAAGACGGCAAAAAATCAAATAGGGACAATGAACATAATCAACTTGACGGGTAAACATGAAGAATTGGTAGACCTCGTTGGGAGGAGGAAAATGGCATTTCTAGGTCTGAGTGAAACCAAATGGAAAGACAAAGGTAGGAAACAGTTCAAAAAGAACTATACTCAATATGGGCAGGACAACAACATCAACAACAACAACCACAACAAAGAGATGAAGAATGGTGTCAGAATGTTATTGGAAAAGAACTTGAAAGCGGATGAAAGAGATCCATTTTATCAATGAGAGGATCCTTGAGGCCACGGTACCGTACACTTTGGCAACGAGAAACTGGCACTTGTGCAGGTATATGCCTGGATGCAATCAGGAGGATAAAACAAGCTCCTACAAGATTTAGGAGAGATCATCAGTGAGGATAGATCAGTTATTATTGGAAACTTCAATGCACAAATTGGGACAGACAGGAATGGATGGGAGAAAGTGTTGGGTCCTCATGGTTATGAAGAAACATGGAAGGGAAACAGCTTCTAAATGTCTGCATGAAAAATAGCCTAGTTGTGACAAGTAACTGGTTTAAGAAAAGCCAGTCACAAGATCAGTAGATATGGTAAGAATGGACAAACTAAAACTGTCATTGACTACATTATTACAGATGAAGAGAGAAGTAAATTTGTCACTGATCCTAAAGTGATTCCAAGTGATCACCGACTCTCAGTATCAGACCTCAGAGATATTTCTGAACCACAGATAACAACTAGAAAGGTGCCCAAGATTAAAGTGTGGAAGCTACCAGAAACTGTAAAAAGAGATGATTACCAAGATCGCATAAGAAAGCATGTATTAACCGAGAACTGAGAGGTGGAGAGGAGGAATGGGTCTGTTCTAGGAACGGTGTGGTGTGGGAAGCAATCAAGGTATGTGGGAAGACGAATATCAAAGAAAGAGAGAAGGAAACGCTTTGTTGGAATGAAAAAACGAGAACTGCAGTAAGGGAAAGACCGAGAGATAGCCAAGCCAGACCAAATAAAGGATGAGGGGTTCAAACAAGTTTATTGAGAAAGAAGCTGAGAGTGAAAAGTGTAGTGGAAGAAGAGAAGGCAAAGTGCTGGAAGAATTTCACCCAAAAGCTGGAGGAAGAGAGCAGAGTCAACATGAAACTACTGCATAAAGTCAAAACAAAATAAAATCAGCAGACGTCATAAAGGCAATTGAAGACTGCAATAGAGACTTGGTTCGGAAGGAGAAGGAAGTAAGAGAGGTCCTAAAGAGTCATTTTGATGAATTACTCAACGCAACAGAGACAGACCGAAGAGCAGTAGAACCTCCTGCTGAAACTTTCACTGAGGAACCCCGTATCACCCGAGTAGAGACAGAGGCAGTTGTGTGTTTTGGACAGTTCAGATACCACCGCCACCGCTCCACCGCTGGAATACTAAAATGGCAATATCTCGCGAACCAATTAGGCTAGAGACATGTACGAGGTGTCATTGAGCTCGGGCTAACACCCCCTTTCCAATGGATAAGATATTTCCACCCCAAAATAAAACCTACCCCTACTAGGGGGTGAAAATGTAACTTTTAAGAGAATCTCTCTTTCCAAGTGCAACATGTGAGAGTTCGAATGCCGATATGGAATAAAACGTTGTTCCACACAAGAGGCATGTGTGCGGTCGATAGCCAATATGAATTAACATGCTTGTTTTTTTGTTTTTACGCGTGCCCACTCATAGCTTTTGTAAGAGGGCGGGCTTTTTAAAGATGGTAGCTGTAGTGTAACCTAACCTAACCCAACCCACGAGTGGTGATCAAAAAGTATTTTAAGTGACGCTTGTCGATCGGCAAACCAATAATCAAAGAGGGATATGTCAGGCCTTGAGGTGATAGCCCCTTTTGATTGATCCCTGTTGATTGGTCCCTTTTGATTGATCTCTGTTGATTTGTTCCCTTGGACTGGTCCCTGTTGACTAGCCCCCCACCCCCCCTTGGACGGGCCCTTTTTGACAGGGGGTCATTTTTGATGGATCCTTTTTGACTGGTCCCTGTTGATGGGCCCCTGTGGATGGATCATTGTTGACGGGTCATTGCTGACGAGTCCCTTTGGACGGGTCATTGTTGACGAGTCCCTCTGGACGGGTCCTTGTTGGCGAGTCCCTGTGGACGGGTCCTTGTTGACGGGTCCCTGTTGACAGGTCATTTTTGACGGGTCCTTGTTGATGGGTCCCTGTTGACAAGTCCTTTTGACTAATCCCTTTAGACCGGTCCCTTTGGACTGGCCCATGAATTTATCCAAAGTGTGCCAAAGGGCTTAACTAACGGACTAATAAGGCTAGGAACTTGTATGAGGTATTGTACGACTTGGGATGAAGCCCCCTTTTAGAATGTATTTTTGAAATTTTGACAAAGGGCCTAACCACACTTTTGTTAATATCTCGCGAACCAATCATGCTAGTGACTTGTATGAGGGGTCCTAGCAATTGGTACGATGTTCCCCTTTGGGGGGTGAAACTATCCCCCCACTCCCAAATTGGAAAATCGATATCGTGGAAACAAAAAACCTAAAATTATGTGTGATAGCTTTAAAAATAGATCATAAGATACGCTTTTACCACGATAGGTCATTTCACCCCTAAAATAGTAAATAGTAATGTTACAGGGAAAAAAGGGGTTAAACACTTAAAAATGATAAATGAACCAAAGATCTTTTGTTTTTGATGAAAAACTAGTAGGAGGGTTAAAACTACGCCCCCAAAATTTAAAAATCGTTATCTTGGAAATTATGAACCTTAAAATTAAGTGTGATAGCTTTAAAAATAGGTCATGACATACGCTTATACCGCGATAGGTCATTTCACCCCTAAAACAGTGAATAGTGTTTTTACAGGGGAAAAGGTGTTAAACGACTAAAAATGATAAATGAACCAAAGATCTTTTGTTTTTGATGAAAAATAGTAAGGGGGTGAAAACTACCCCAAAATTAAAAAAATCGATATCTTGGAAACTATGAAACTTAAAATTAGGTGTGATAGTTCAAAAAATTGGTCATTTAATACTCTTTTACCACGATTGGTCATTTTACCCCTAAACAATGCATGTAGATTTTACAGGAAAAAAGGGGAACCAATAATCAGATTTGGACACATGAGGTGTTATAAGACTCAGGGCGACAATCTCTTCTTGAATTTCTTATTTATTTTTTGAAATTTTGACAAAGGGCCTAACCACACATTTTTGAAAATTTAGATTTTTAAAATTTTTTGAAATAATTTTAATATTTTTTTTTTAGTAGAGAGAGATAGTACCGGTTGTGTTTAAACGAGCATGTCGCCGATCACTGTGACCATGTTCAATGGATGAATCGACATTTTGTGAAGCATTGATTGAAGAGGGTCATGCGAAAAATTGTTTTAAGAATTTTTTTAATGATTTTTCCTATGATGCATGCATTTATTTAAATATCCCAAAACGGCAAGGTTACTGATTTGAGTTTTATAAACTAATAATGGGATTTGGTCTCTTAAGGTGTCCTATAACTTCACATGACACTTTCCTTATACGGCTTATGAATTTTCCCAAAAAGATTGAAAACAACAAGGTCATGGACTTTTGTTTCTCTTAATATATTGCAAACCCGTAATGTTAGATGTTTATGGTGAGTGATGAAACATAGCTAGGTAGAGAAAGAATTATTGTAGGTTACACGTATGGTGACTGACAAGTCTTTGACTATTGAAACTTGTTTTAAACCTGGCCGCAGTACATAGGGAGTATAGATTTCAGGCATGACATGACAAACGGTATGTACAAAATCCAATTTATCGATTCAAGAATTAAGAGTAGACTATCTTTAATTGATTAGTTAAAGAGGATAGCTAAGAAAACAAGATGGTTATTACGCTGAACCAAACCGAACCAATACAATCCTTTTTGGATATATAATGTTACTTGCTAACCATTTTGTGCTGCAGTGGCAAGCACTTTTGGCTCTTGCACTAGAGGCCTTAACTCGATTTGACTTTAAGGCATAGAACGAACCAAACTAAGAAAGATGGTTATAGTGGTGCAGTGGTTAAGCTGTTATCCTTTGACTAACGTAGACCAGGGTTTGATTATAGATTAATACGCATGCCAAAAACATATAAAAAAGCAGGGATAATGTTTTAAGACTGATTACACTTGTATATTTTTTCAAATTATTACTTAGATTACAAATACAAAGGTGGACTGGGTTCAATATACAGTTAATGCAAGTAAGATTTTGTATTTGTTTTTTATTTTAGACTTTAGATTTTAGAATTTACATTTTACAATTTAGATTGTGCAAAAAGACCAAACCATAATGTCATGACTTTCAATTTTCGGAAACTAATTATTAAAGAAAAACATGTAAGGATTTGTATTACTTGGAATTATGTTTTCTATACTATATTTTATTTTGGTTTTAGATTTTAGAAATTTGATATTAGATTTTAGATTTTAGGTAAAGACCAAACTAATATTGACTATTCATTAGACACTGGTATGTAGATAGAAAGATGATTAGACTATATGTTAAGATGAATTTTTAGGTGGTGACTGGCCTTGCAATAAGAATTGACTAACCAGACATGAGTTAACAACCAACGAAACATTTTGGCGACTATGTTTCTCATTGACCAGTGAGTAGGGTTTTAGAAAAACTGTTTGCTATTTTGGGTTACATACAACAAATGCATAGACCTACTGAGCGACTATGTTTGCTAAACAAGACATTATACCAGAGATGATTAGGATTCTTATGTAGCTCAGGCAAGGAAAGCATTTCTACAGAATTTGTTGACATTGAATATAGATTTAGGTATTAGGATGTCATTTTTTGAAGACCTTATGTCTGGAGCGTGACGCTCTGTGAAAGGGAAACTTGGACTATTGGTGTAGCAGAAAAGTGGAGAATTGAAGTGTTTGAAATGTGGTGTTACAGGAGAATGATGAAGATTAGATGGGTAAATAGGGTTACAAACAAAGAGGTATTAAGACAAGTGGGAGAGGAGAGATGATTTTTTTGCGACAGCTAATGAAGTAAATCGATAGGTTGGTAGGACACATACACCCAGGAATAGCAAGCTTAGTTATGGAAGAAAGGGTTGAGGACAAGAACTGTAGGGGTAGACCAAGGTTAGAATATGTTAAACAGATAGCCTTGGATGTAGAGTGTGGTACCTATATAGAGATGAAACGATTAGCTCAGGACAGGGAGTTATGGAGAGCTGTATTAAACCAACATGTAGAGCTTACCAAAATAATGTTGTGTAATGGTAAATGCTAGTCAACTAACTTTAATGCATTACTAAAACCCGTGACACGATACCTGAGAGCTTTTCTAAAATTATTTTAAGATGCCTTTAACCCTATATTAAACACCCAGTTCTCAAGACTCATAACTATGTAATGAAAAAAAAAACATTTATAAACGAGCAAGTGGTTGAGTCAATGTACACTGGAAAATTTTGTAAACACTCAAGTGCAGAAAACAAATTACATTATTAACTGTCAGGTTGATCGAGTGGTTAAGGCGTTTGACTTATGTTCACATTTTCAATACAAGAAAGCAAGGATTTGAATCCCTTACCTGACATAACTATTGCTTTAACATGCCTCAGCGATACTGTATTATTATGATACTCGATACACAAACCATAGATAGAGTGTATTGTTTAAGTCCACTCTCTCTTTCTAAACGTAGCTAGAGACTGTCAATGGTTAACAATCGCAGTAATAGTGAGAGAATGTAGTGATAATAATTAAGAAAAAGCAGACAATAACCCTAAAATATTTTTATTAAATTCATTTTATAATAGATACACACTGAATACAACTTTCTCTATTTACCATTGTTTGATATAGATTTTTTAAACACAACGCTCGTTGTAGATCCTTTTGCAACTTTCTCCAGGTACTCTTGTTCTTAAAAACTGGGGAAGTCGCAGTGGTTTTATAGACATAAAACCCTCATCCTTTTCTCTTTCATCATCATCATCATCATCCTCTTCATTATGAATATTATCATCAAAATTATGTTAGTCATTGTCACCATCATTATCATCTTCATCATCATCATCCTCAACATCACTAGAACTATCCATTTCCTCTTGTTCGTTTTGCACAGGGACCTCTTTTAAAGTCTGCGTTGCTTTTGATAGTGTTAAGGGCTTCTTAGACGTTGACAACTGTCCTAACATGACTTTTTGAAGACATGATAAGTGATTTAGAACAAACACTGCACTATCTTGAGCAGCAATATTTTTTTCTTGGACTTGCTTTTTTACCTTGGTTAGAGTATTTTGTCCATTTAAATGTGTATTAATTTGAGATTCACAATGATGCTCGTTTGAAGTAAGTACGTTGGAGTCTTTTGTTTTAATCATTCCTCGACACATTTTAGATCGTTGTTTTGAACATCGCCAAATAACAGTTCCATCTTTATTGGTTGTTTTTACAATATATGTATATCCTTTATAGTAGGCACATGGCTTACCATGGCTGGTTGTTGAGACTTCCATATTAACTAATACACATTAATTTAATTTTAGTAAAGTCACTTCAGTAATAATAATAGTAAATATAAATGAAGTGGATTGATATTTTTTAAAGGTGGAATTTTCAAAGTACTGTCAAGAATAATAATCACATGAACAAATTTTAGACTACAAGTGATTTACACACACATTGCTCAATGTCAAGATTTATACTGAACACAATTTATAGTGATTATGATTTTTATTGACTGTAATTGATAGTAGCCATGGTTAGTATAGGCAATGTATACTGGGTGCGTTTTATAGCACGATCAATTTATAGTAGGTACGATTAGTAGACGCGTCTGATACTGGGCGCGTTTTATATTGATAATGATTTATACTGAGCGCGATTTTTACTAGAAGCTATTTTTACCAAGTGTAATTGATAGCAGGTGCTATTCATACTCAACGCAATTGATAGTAGGCGTAATTGATAGTAGGCGCAATTGGTAGTTGGCGCAATTGATAGTAGGCACAATTAATAGTAGGCACAATTGGTAGCAGGCGCAATTGAATGTAGGCGCGATTGGTATTGGACGTAATTGATAGTAGGCGCTATTGATAGTAGGTGCAATTGACTGTAGGCGCGATTTATAGTGGACGTAATTGATAGTAGGCGCTATTGATAGTAGGCGCGATTGATAGTAGGCGCGATTAGTAGTAGGCGCGATTGGTAGTAGGCGCAATTGGTAGTAGACGCAATTACTAGTAGGCGCGATTGGTAGTAGGCGCAATTGATAGTAAGTGCAATTGACAGTAGGCGCGATTGGTAGTGGGCGTAATTGCTAGTAGGCGCTATCAATAGTAGGTGCAATTAGTAGGTGCAATTGATAGTAGGCACGATTGATAGTAGGCGCTATTAGTAGATGTGATTGATAGTAGGCGCGATTGGTAGTAGGCGCGATTGGTAGTAGGTGCGATTGATAGTAGGCGGGATTGATAGTAGGCGTGATTGATAGTAGACGCGATTGGTAGTTGGCGCAATTGATAGTAGGCACAATTAATAGTAGGCGCGATTGGTAGTAGGCGCAATTGACTGTAGGCGCGATTTATAGTGGACGTAATTGATAGTAGGCGCTATTGATAGTAGGCGCTATTGATAGTAGGCGCGATTAGTAGTAGGCGCGATTGGTTGTAGGCGCAATTGGTAGTAGACACAATTACTAGTAGGCGCGATTAGTAGCAGGCGCAATTGATAGTAAGTGCAATTGACAGTAGGCGCGATTGGTAGTGGGCGTAATTGCTAGTAGGCGCTATTGATAGTAGGTGCAATTGACAATAGGCGCAATTGGTAGTAGGCGTGATTGGTAGTAGGTGCAATTGATAGTAGGTGCAATTAGTAGATGCAATTGATAGTAGGCGCGATTGATAGTAGGCGCAATTGATAGCAGGCGCTATTAGTAAACGCGATTGATAGTTGGCGTGATTGGTAGTAGGCGTAATAGATAATAGATGCGATTGATATTAGGCGCAATAAATAGTAGGTGCGATTAGTAGGCGCGATTGATAGTAGGCGCGATTGATAGTAGGCGTAATTGATAGTAGACGCGAATGATAGTAGGTGTGATTGGTAGACCTTGAGGTGATAACCCCTTTTGATTGATCCCTGTTGATTTGTCCCTTTGGACTGGTCCCTGTTGACTAGCCCCTGTTGACCAGCCCCTTTGGACGGGTCCTTTATAAAGGGAGTCATATTGACGGGTTCCTGTGGACGGGTCCCTGTGGACGGGCCCATGCATTTATCCAAATTACGTCAAAGTCACTTAACCTAACCTTGTCACATGACCCGTTCTACAAGTTTAGACTTGCTTTGAGACTGGCTATGACGTCACAGATGAATGGCGGTGGGAGGCTGGACATTACTTTTTATTACACAAACACATTTTCCTTTTTGCCAGCCTCCCACCGCCATTCATCTGTGACGTCATAGCCAGTTTCAAAGCAAGTCTAAACTTGTAGAACGGGTCATGTGACAAGGTTAGGTTAAGTGACTTTGACATAATTTGGATAAATGCATGGGCCCGTCCACAGGGACCCGTCAAAATGACTCCCTTTATAAAGAACCCGTCCAAAGGGGCTGGTCAACAGGGGTTAGTCAACAGGGACCAGTCCAAAGGGACAAATCAACAGGGATCAATCAAACGGGGTTATCACCTCAAGGTCTACCAATCACACCTACTATCATTCGCGTCTACTATCAATCGCGCCTACTATCAATCGCGCCTACTAATCGCACCTACTATTTATTACGCCTAATATCAATCGCGTCTACTATTAATTACGCTTACTACCAATCGCGCCAACTATCAATCGCGCCTACTATGAAGCGCACCTAATATCAATCGCACCTACTATCAATTGCGCCTACTACCAATCTCGCCTACTATCAATCGCGTTTACTAATTACGCCTGCTATCAATTGCGCCTACTATCAATCGCGCCTACTATCAATTGCATCTACTAATTGCACCTACTATCAATTGCACCTACCATCTATCACGCCTACTACCAATTGCGCCTACTGTCAATTGCACCTACTATCAATAGCGCCTACTAGCAATTACGCCCACTACCAATCGCGCCTACTGTCAAATGCACTTACTATCAATTGCGCCTACTACCAATCGCGCCTACTAGTAATTGTGTCTACTACCAATTGCGCTTACTACCAATCGCGCCTACTACTAATCGCGCCTACTATCAATAGCGCCTACTATCAATAGCGCCTACTATCAATTTCGTCCACTATAAATCGCGCCTACAGTCAATTGCGCCTACTACAAATCGCGCCTACTATTAATTGTGCCTACTATCAATTGCGCCAACTACCAATCGCGTCTACTATCAATCACGCCTACTATCAATCGCGCCTACTATCAATCGCACCTACTACCAATCGCGCCTACTACCAATCGCGCCTACTATCAATCACATCTACTAATAGCGCCTACTGTCAATCGTGCCTACTATCAATTGCACTTATTAATTGCACCTACTATTAATAGCGCCTACTAGCAATTACGCCCACTACTAATCGCGCCTACTGTCAATTGCACTTACTATCAATTGCGCCTACTACCAATCGCGCCTACTAGTAATTGCGTCTACTACCAATTGCGCCTTCTACCAATCGCGCCTACTACTAATCGTGCCTACTATCAATCGCGCCTACTATCAATTACGTCCACTATAAATCACGCCTACAGTCAATTGCGCCTACTATCAATAGCGCCTAATATCAATTACGTCCAATACCAATCGCGCCTACATTCAATTGCGCCTGCTACCAATTGTGCCTACTATTAATTGTGCCTACTATCAATTGCGCCAACTACCAATTGCGCCTACTATCAATTACGCCTACTATCAATTGCGTTGAGTATGAATAGCACCTGCTATCAATTACACTTGGTAAAAATAGCTTCTAGTAAAAATCGCGCTCAGTATAAATCATTATCAGTATCAAACGCGCCCAGTATCAAACGCGTCTACTAATCGTACCTACTATAAATTGATCCTGCTATAAAACGCACCCAGTATACATTGCCTCTACTAACCATGGCTACTATCAATTACAGTCAATAAAAATCATAATCACTATAAATTGTGTTCAGTATAAATATTGACATTGAGCAATGTGTGTGTAAATCACTAGTAGTCTAAAATTTGTTCATGTGATTATTATTCTTGACAGTACTTTGAAAATTCCACCTTTAAAAAATATCAATACACTTCATTTATTTTTACTATCATTATTACTGAAGTGACTTTACTAAAATTAAATTAATGTGTATTAGTTAATATGGAAGTCTCTACAACCAGCCATGGTAAGCCATGTGCCCACTATAAAGGATATACATATATTGTAAAAACAACCAATAAAGATGGAACTGTTATTTGGCGATGTTCAAAACAACGATCTAAAATGTGTCGAGGAATGATTAAAACAAAAGACTCCAACGTACTTACTTCAAACGAGCATCATTGTGAATCTCAAATTAATACACATTTAAATGGACAAAATACTCTAACCAAGGTAAAAAAGCAAGTCCAAGAAAAAAATATTGCTACTCAAGATAGTGCAGTGTTTGTTCTAAATCACTTATCATGTCCTCAAAAAGTCATGTTAGGACAGTTGTCAGCGTCTAAGAAGCACTTAACACTATCAAAAGCAACGCAGACTTTAAAAGAGGTCCCTGTGCAAAACGAACAAGAGGAAATGGATAGTTCTAGTGATGTTGAGGATGATGATGATGAAGATGATAATGATGATGACAATGACTATCATAATTTTGATGATAATATTCATAATGAAGAGGATGATGATGATGATGATGATGATGATGATGAAATAGAAAAGGATGAGGGTTTTATGTCTATAAAACCACTGCGACTTCCCCAGTTTTTAAGAACAAGAGTACCTGGAAAAAGTTGCAAAAGGATCTACAACAAGCGTTGTGTTCAAAAATCTATATCAAACAATGGTAAATAGAGAAAGTTGTATTCAGTGTGTATCTATTATAAAATGAATTTAATAAAAATATTTTAGGGTTATTGTCTGCTTTTTCTTAATTACTATCACTACATTCTCTCACTATTAATGCGATTGTTAACCATTGACAGTCTCTAGCTATGGTTAGAAAGAGAGAGTGGACTTAAACAATACACTCTATCTATGGTTTGTGTATCGAGTATCATAATAATACAGTATCGCTGAGGCATGTTAAGCAATAGTTATGTCAGGTAAGGGATTCAAATCCTTGCTTTCTTGTATTGAAAATGTGAACATAAGTCAAACGCCTTAACCACTCGATCAACCTGACAGTTAATAATGTAATTTGATTTGTGCACTTGAGTGTTTACAAAATTTTCCAGTGTACATTGACTCAACCACTTGCTCATTTTAAATGTATTTTTTGTTGTTGTTTTTTTTTTCATTACATTGTAGTTATGAGTCTTGAGAATTGGGTGTTTAATATAGGGTTAAAGGCATCTTAAAATAATTTTAGAAAAGCTCTCAGGTATCGTGTCATGGGTTTTAGTAATGCATTAAGGTTAGTTGACTAGCATTTACCATTACACAACATTATTTTGGTAAGTTCTACATGTTGTTTGAATCTTCAGCCTTTTGACTGGTTTAATACAGCTCTCCATGACTCCCTGTCCTGAGCTAATCGTTTCATCTCTATATAGGTACCACACTCTACATCCAAGACTATCTGTTTAACATATTCTAACCTTGGTCTACCCCTACAGTTCTTGTCCTCAACCCTTTCTTCCATAACAAAGCTTGCTATTCCTGGGTGTATGTGTCCTACCAACCTATCGATTTACTTCATTAGCTGTCGCAAAAAAATCTCTCCTCTCCCACTTGTCTTAATACCTCTTTGTTTGTAACCCTATTTACCCATCTAATCTTCATCATTCTCCTGTAACACCACATTTCAAACACTTCAATTCTCCACTTTTCTGCTACACCAATAGTCCTAGTTTCCCTTTCATAGAGCGTCACGCTCCAGACATAAGGTCTTCAAAAAATGATATCCTAATACCTAAATCTATATTCAATGTCAACAAATTCTGTAGAAATGCTTTCCTTGCCTGAGCTACATAAGAATCCTAATCATCTCTGGTATAATGTCTTGTTTAGCAAACATAGTCGCTCAGTAGGTCTATGCATTTGTTGTATGTAACCCAAAATAGCAAACAGTTTTTCTAAAACCCTACTCACTGGTCAATAAGAAGCATAGTCGCCAAAATGTTTCGTTGGTTGTTAACTCATGTCTGGTTAGTCAATTCTTATTGCAAGGCCAGTCAACACCTAAAAATTCATCTTAACATATAGTCTAATCATCTTTCTATCTACATACCAGTGTCTAATTAGTCAATATTAGTTTGGTATTTACCTAAAATCTAAAATCTAATATCAAATTTCTAAAATCTAAAACCAAAATAAAATATAGTATAGAAAACATAATTACAAGTAATACAAATCCTTATATGTTTTTCTTTAATAATTAGTTTCCGAAAATTGAAAGTCATGACATTATGGTTTGGTCTTTTTGCACAATCTAAATTGTAAAATGTAAATTCTAAAATCTAAAGTCTAAAATAAAAAACAAATACAAAATCTTACTTGCATTAACTGTATATTGAACCCAGTCCACCTTTGTATTTGTAATCTAAGTAATAATTTGAAAAAATATACAAGTGTAATCAGTCTTAAAACATTATCCCTGCTTTTTTATATGTTTTTGACATGCGTATTAATCTAAAATCAAACCCTGGTCTACGTTAGTCAAAGGATAACAGCTTAACCACTGCACCACTATAACCATCTTTCTTAGTTTGGTTCGTTCTATGCCTTAAAGTTAAATCCAGTTAAGGCCTCTAGTGCAAGAGCCAAAAGTGCTTGCCACTGCAGCACAAAATGGTTAGCAAGTAACATTATATATCCAAAAAGGATTGTATTGGTTCGGTTTGGTTCAGTGTAATCACCATCTTGTTTTCTTAGCTATCCTCTTTAACTAATCAATTAAAGATAGTCTACTCTTAATTCTTGAATCGATAAATTGGATTTTGTACATACCGTTTGTCATGTCATGCCTGAAACCTATACTCCCTATGTACTGCGGCCAGGTTTAAAACAAGTTTCAATGGTCAAAGACTTGTCAGTCACCATACGTGTAGCCTACAATAATTCTTTCTCTGCCTAGCTATGTTTCATCACTCACCATAAACATCTAACATTACGGGTTTGCAATATATTAAGAGAAACAAAAGTCCATGACCTTGTTGTTTTCAATCTTTTTGGGAAAATTCATAAGCCGTATAAAGAAAGTGTCATGTCAAGTTTTAGGACACCTTAAGAGACCAAATCCCACTATTAGTTTATAAAACTCAGATCAGTAACCTTGCCGTTTTGGGATATTTAAATAAATGCATGCATCATAGGAAAAATCATAAAAAAAAATCTTAAAACAAGTCGTCGCATGACCCTCTTCAATCAATGCTTCACAAAATATCGGTTCATCCATTGAACATGGTCACAGTGATAGGCGACATGCTCGTTTAAACACAACCGGTACTATCTCTCTCTACTAAAAAAATAATATTAAAATTATTTCAAAAAATTTTAAAAATCTAAATTTTCAAAAATGTGTGGTTAGGCCCTTTGTCAAAATTTCAAAAAATAAATAAGAAATTCAAGAAGAGATTGTCGCCCTGAGTCTTATAACACCTCATGTGTCCAAATCTGATTATTGGTTCCCCTTTTTTCCTGTAAAATCTACATGCATTGTTTAGGGGTAAAAATGACCAATCGTGGTAACAGAGTATTAAATGACCAAATTTTTGAACTATCACACCTAATTTTAAGTTTCATAGTTTCCAAGATATCGATGTTTTTAATTTTGGGGTAGTTTTCACCCCCTTACTATTTTTCATCAAAAACAAATGATCTTTGTTTCATTTATCATTTTTAGGCGTTTAACACCTTTTTCCCTGTAGAATCACTATTCACTGTTTTTAGGGGTGAAATGACCTATCGTGGTATAAGCGTATGTCATGACCTATTTTTAAAGCTATCACACTTAATTTTAAGGTTCATAATTTCCAAGATAACGATTTTTAAATTTTGGGGGCGTAGTTTTAACCCTCCTACTAGTTTTTCATCAAAAACAAAAGATCTTTGGTACATTTATCATTTTTACGTGTTTAACCCCTTTTTCCCTGTAACATTACTATTTACTATTTTAGGGGTGAAATGACCTATCGTGGTAAAAGCGTACCTTATGATCTATTTTTAAAGCTATCACAAATAATTTTAGTTTTTTTTTTGTTTCCACGATATCGATTTTCCAATTTGGGAGTGGGGGGATAGTTTCACCCCCAAAGGGGAACATCGTACCAATTGCTAGGACCCCTCATACAAGTCACTAGCATGATTGGTTCGCGAGATATTAACAAAAGTGTGGTTAGGCCCTTTGTCAAAATTTCAAAAATACATTCTAAAAGGGGGCTTCATCCCAAGTCGTACAATACCTCATACAAGTTCCTAGCCTTATTAGTCCGTTAGTTAAGCCCTTTGGCACACTTTGGATAAATTCATGGGCCAGTCCAAAGGGACCGGTCTAAAGGGATTAGTCAAAAGGACTTGTCAACAGGGACCCATCAACAAGGACCCGTCAACAATGACCTGTCAAAAATGACCTGTCAACCGTCAACAAGGACGCGTCCACAGGGACTTGCCAACAAGGACCCGTCCACAGGGACTCGTCAACAATGACCCGTCCAAAGGGACTCTTCAGCAATGACCCGTCAACAATGATCCATCCACAGGGGCCCATCAACAGGGACTCGTCAAAAAGGATCCATCAAAAATGACCCCCTGTCAAAAAGGGCCCGTCCAAGGGGGGGTGGGGGGCTAGTCAACAGGGACCAGTCCAAAGGAACAAATCAACAGAGATCAATCAAAAGGGACCATTCAACAGGGATCAATCAAAAGGGGCTATCACCTCAAGGCCTGACATATCCCTCTTTGATTATTGGTTTGCCGATCGACAAGCGTCACTTAAAAAACTTTTTGATCACCACTCGTGGGTTGGGTTAGGTTAGGTTACACTACAGCTACCATCTTTTAATAGCCCGCCCTCTTACAAAAGCTATGAGTGGGCATGCGTAAAAACAAAAAAACAAGCATGTTAATTCATATTGGCTATCCACCGCACACATGCCTCTTGTGTGGAACAACGTTTCATTCCATATCGGCATTCAAACTCGCACATGTTGCACTTGGAAAGAGAGATTCTCTAAAAAGTTACATTTTCACCCCCTAGTAGGGGTAGGTTTTATTTTGGGGTGGAAATATCTTATCCATTGGAAACGGGGTGTTAGCCCGAGCTCAATGACACCTCGTACAAGTCTCTAGCCTAATTGGTTCGCGAGATATTGCCATTTTAGTATTCCAGCGGTGGAGCGGTGGCGGTGGTATCTGAACTGTCCAAACACACTACTAGAGGCACCTCTCAAGAAGATGCTAAAGGAAAAATCACCAGGAATAGATGAGCTTAATGTGAACATGAATAACGCAGACAAAGTTCAAGTCCTCGGTGCTGAATGCAGTATGGAAGGATAGTAAGATATCGGAAGATTGGAACAAAAGCGTTATTATCCCTCTGTTCAAGAAAGGAAATCACAGGAAACATACCTACTACTGGGTAATATCGCTCCTTTCACGTGGCCTTAAAATCCTCAAGAAAATTAAAGAGCGGAGACTGTGAATCATATTAGAGCTACAGTTACAAGAGGAACAACATTGCTGCACACCAGATAGTTCCGCAACAGACCTTATCTTCAGTGTCCAAATATTTTAGGAGAAATGTAGGGAAAATGGCAAAGATTTCTTCCTGGTGTTCCTCGATATTGATAAGGCATATGCCAGCGTGACTAGGGAATATATGGGAGTGCCTGAGAAAGAGGAATGCGCCTGATGGACTAGTGAGAAAAACACAGATCCTGCAATAGCAGTGTTATAGTTGGTAAGGGGTAGGTCTATTCATCCTGGTTTCAGATGAAAAGTGCAATGTCACCCCCTGCTGTTTGTGACCATCATGGATGATATAATGATAAACATCAAGAAACCCCCTGGCGATCTCCATGCAATAGCTTTTGCAGATTAAGTCGTGATCTGGGGAAAAACGGGGGAGCAGGTTCACACCAAACTCGACGAGTGGAACGTTATGTTCCAGGAATGGGTATTGTGGTCATTTAGCCCTATGTACTTCGGTGTGTATGGAATTTTGTCTAATAATCTGTGTTATTGTGATGGCTGTATTAGTGTGCGTATTTGTAACTGAGACTAGGATTTGGAAGGAGGCGGCCGTGGCTTTAAATTAGGAACCATCCCGGCATTTGCCTGGAGTAGAAGTGGGAAACTATGGAAAACCACTCACAAGATAGCTGAGGTGGGAATCGAACTAACCTCTTCTCAGTTTTGCCTCATAGGGCTGAGTGTATCCCGTTCCAGCCCACAGACCAGTAATATCTTGGCAGAGCCGGGAATCAAACCCGGACCTCCTGGGCGACAGCCAAGAATGCTAACCACTAAACCACCAAAACAGTAGTGATGACAGTCAACAGAGAGGGACGTCCAACAAATATCATGCTAGGGGATCATTGCCTGGAGAATTAAGAACAGCAGAACAGGAAGGGTTCATAGGTATGATGGCCAAACATTAGTTGCAAACAAGAAGATTGCAGATGAATTTACAGCAAACTTAGAAAGGAAACCTTATAAATGAACGTCGGAGAAGTATGAAAGAGGCTATTAAGGACACTGCTGAAAATGTTGAAGACTTCTAACAACCAGAGAGGAGAGATAAATAGGCTGACGTAGAATGTGAGTGAGCAACTAATGAAAGAAATCAAGCAAGATTTAAAATGCTGCAAATGGACACAAGAGGAAATAGGAACCTATATACTGAAGTACGAAGAGTGTCATAGTGCATATGCAAAAGAAAGAAAAAGTAGGGAAACGAAAAAATGGAAAATGTGAACGATTTATCAACAGTAAAGGATTTCAGACAGACATATGCAATTCTGGACGAAGAGAAGAGAGATTATCAAGCCCAACAAAGAAGGAAATTTAACCGGCAAAAGAGTGCTTAAACGCTGGTTATTACTCAGTATTTACAAGAGATTTTGAGTGGAATAGGTTAGAGAGGACCTGAAGAGGAAGATTGCTATTCGCCAGGCCCCCACCTAGAAATGCAAGATCTGAAGAAGCCATCAAGGGAATGCAGAACAACAAGGCTGCTGGTGAAGATGATATTACTGCAGAGCTACTCAAATATGGAAATGACTTTCTACATGGTCAAATACACCAATTAATGTTGAGGATATGGCAAGAAGAATGGGAGGTAGCTTTGTTATGTCCATTACATACAAAGGGGTCCAAGCTCTGTTGTGCCAACTATAGAGGCATATCGTTGCTCAACTTAAGGTACAAAGTAGCCCATTTATTACATCCTAGCAAGGCATTTAGAGCCGTATGTGGAACAGGAGCTTGGAGACTACCAAAGTAATTTTAGACATAATCGGTCTACAACTGACCATATTTTTACGCTACGATTGGTACTGGAGAAATTTCATGAGTGCATTACACCAGTCCATCAACTCTATATTGATTTTCAGCTGGCATATACAGTAATTCAGTAGATAGAAAGTACCTTTATGAAACATTAGATGAGTTGGGAATACCAAGAAAACTTACATAATTAGTAAAGATAACACTGAACCTCTCAAGATATAATGTCAAGGCTCAAAGTGATGTTTCAGTGGAATTTAAGCTGAATAAGGTTGTTGTTGTAAATTCATTTGAGGGGCTTGGGGCATCATGGTCATCAGCCCTATGTAGTTGGGTGTGTATTGAACTTGTCTGATAACCTGTATCTAGTGATGACTGGAGTAGTGCCTGTAGCTATATTACGGACAGGGATGGAGTAGGCACCCCAGGACTTGAAGTAAGAAACTATCCCGGCATTCGCCTGGAGAGAGTGTGGTAAACCAGCGGAAAATCCACACTCGGGATAGCCGCTGTCAGCGCCGGGATTCGAACCTCTAATCTCTGAACTTGCAGCAGCTGCCCTCGTGGCCTTGGATGCATGAGAGCTTAGGAAAATCTGCTGGCGAATACGATAACCTACAACAAGGAGTTATACAGCCTGTATGAGGAACGTCGCCTATCGGTAGATGTGAGAAGATGGGCGGGAAACCTGGTGAAGAAGGAGGGGAAATGAGTGGGGCGCCAGATATTCCATCGGCAACGAAGAAGACGACAAGACAGCTCGGATAAGAGTTGGTTTGAGGTAGTAGAAGACGATGTACGACAACTACGAGTTTGTGGATGGAGGATGCTCAATCTCGACCAGAAACCATGGACTGAAGTGATTTGGGAGTGCCCAGGATCTTCACGAGCTGTAGCGTCGGTGGATAAGGTAAGTCATGTTTCTGTATGCATTATCTAATAGTACTATATGAAATATTGTCGCTGTATGTTAAATCATTCACATTATTTAAGGAGGATAAGGTAAGGCATGTTTTTGTATGAATTCTCTAATGGTAGTATATAAAACATTGTCGCTGTATGTCAAATCATTCACATTCATTAAATGATATCATTTTTGTGAAATATGTCTGTCGATATATTCCAGTATGTTCAATAATGATCCCTTGTCAATGAAGTATAGAATTTTGGTATCACTTTTGTTCGTAAATTGATGATTGTTCTCAATCATATAGCCTACTATTGTGAAATATATTTTGTATATGTAACATTGGTGGGTTCCAAATATATTTTGAGTATGCTGTGGCCAGATTGTCCAATAGAGGCGGTGTTATGAGTTGCACAATTAATTCGGTATTTACCTGATTTTTGGAATTCTTCAGTTTTATTTCTGTGGGGGTGTTGAATATGTTTTCTTTTATTAGTGTTTGAGGTTCTATAGCCTACATTATGTTGACATTGCATTTCTTTAAATGCTCGCAAGAAAGTACATGTTCTCATTGTTGAAGGTAAATGCAATTTTATCATCATCTACATTCAAGTTAGAGCAGTATCTGTTTTGTTCTTCATAGTATTAATCGTGTTTGTTACTATGTTATGTCCATTATTTTATTGCTAGCATACAAATAATATTCAACTTATTTCTTTATTTTTCGGGTGATACGTTGATTGGTCTATTGATTAAACTATAGAACGTTGCCCTTTTTAGGCAGGGGGACATAGAATCGTTCTTAATTATGGTTGATGTATGTGTAGGCTTCCTATAAATATCTTATCTTCTGTTGTTCTCTTATCATTGCAAGATCCAGATAATTTAGTACTGATTTTCCTCCAATTCTAATGTAAATTTAATATAAGGATCCGTGGAGTTAAAGAAGTTAATGAGTTAGCTTACATTGGTTTATTCCCTTCGGTGATTACGTGTACGGGTATGTCATCCAAATATCTTCCCCAATGTATTAAACCTTTAAAATGGTTCATTATTTTCTCGGTTTCGAGATGGTCGATGTAACAATGTTGAAGCACCAGTATCAGGTTCAATAATTTTGGCAGGTGTTTTATTAAAATTAGGAGGATCCTATTGGTACACAATACTTTGTTCATATGTAGTCTAGTGTTGTTAAATGTGAAACAGTTGGTTTCTAAAATACATGTGAGAGAAATATAAATTCTTTGATCTAAACTTGGCATAGACCGTTAAGTTGGTAAGGTCTTTCTTTCGGATTCAGTTCAGAGTTTCTCTTATAAATACGTTTAACTAAATGTCCTCTAAATCAAATGAAATCGTAGATTGTGATGGTGAACATTTTTGTCTTTTTTTACAGAAGTCAATAGTATTGATAAAATGGTACCGTATCTGCAGTGAATTTGCAGTGTTTCATTAAAAAGGAATGTATAATCCTTGATATCTCACAAGTAGGACTGTTTCTATAATTTCTTATAGGTCTAATTTGAGGATATTTGGTTGTGCCTTTACAGTTGGAAGACTGGGATTCATATTAATTAAGTAGGATGTATCTTAGTTGTCAAATAATAAATATATATTGTTTAGTAGTTGCTTTAGTTTCTTTGGATGTTGCTTCTAGGTTCATGCCTAGCCTCTTTTCTGTTTTTTTTTGTCTTTTGATCTACTGTAAGTGTTTTCATTTTTCGTTATATGATTATTATCTACTGTACTTTAGTGTTCATTAGTGGCCAGTTTTCAAGGTTTTTAAAATAATAGTTTCTTTTTTACGCTTTATTATGCTAACGGAAGGTTACTAATGGCTAGCTTGGTTCTGATATTAGTAATATTGTATTGTACCTCTTAATTGTTGTTAGAGAATTGTATTTAGAGTCTTTTCTTAAGTATTTTCAATTCATTTTATATAAAATCAAAGTTGGTGATGTTCTCAAGAGGTGGTAAATAACATAACACTGTTCTTCATTTCCTAAGTGTTAATATTTTTACTGTACGGGTTACTTTTATTAAGAGATATGCTTTCAGTCAGCAAATATAAAATGTGCCCAATTAGATTGGGCGCGAAATACACTTAGTGTAAGATGTATTTGTGGAGTGTGTTAATAAGTGTAAAAACAATTCCCTTTCAGGTAGGGTGTTAAAGTACTTGATCCCCCCCCCCCCCCCGCCATTTGTTTGTGGAGTGTGTTAATAAGTGTAAAAAAATTCCCTTTCAGGTAGGGTGTTAAAGTACTTGATCCCCCCCCCCATTTGTTTGTGAAGTGTGTTAATAAGTGTATAAACAATTCCCTTTCAGGTAGGGTGTTAAAGTACTTGATCCCCCCCCCCCATTTGTTTGTGAAGTGTGTTAATATGTGTATAAACAAATCCTTTTGAGTTAGGGTGTTAAAATACTTTGTCCCGCCCATTTGTTTGTGAAGTGTGTTAATAAGTGTATAAGCAGTTCCTTTTCAAGTAGGGCGTTAAAATAATTCTCATTCCCAGCCCAATCTACGTATCTCCCACCCTATAATTAGCCTAATTTTCACATTTTGCAAAATTGATTAAAAAGTATTCTTATGAGATCACCGCGGCAGATGTGTGTGTGTCTGTCTGTCCTTCTGTCTTTGTATGTGTCCCTATCAACTCCTAAACGGCTGCAGCTATCAAAACCAAATTTGGTATGTGTAAAGATCTATACCAGCGTATCTCACGGCCATGTTTGAAAATGATGTCTGTGCCGCCAACTACTGAAAAATCACAATCGAATTATGAACTCTATGTTGGATATCTCAGAAGGTACGCATAGGAACTATTTCAAAATTGACACACATATACACACATCAAAAAAAGTTTTGCATCACCTCGGTTCCAAGAGTTCCGGAACCTTTAAATACAAAGGGAATAGAGATCAACACAAACAACATTTCAGCTCGTTTTATTGCTCATGAGACCCACACATTGCATGTTGTACCATCATACAGCTAGACTTTCAGCATTTGTGGTCCAGATTGCAGTACACACCACTACCTCTAATACCCAGTAGCACGTCCTCTTGCATTGATGCATGCCTGTATTCGTCGTGGCATACTATCCACAAGTTCATCAAGACACTGTTGGTCCAAATTGTCCCACTCCTCAACGACAATTCGGCGTAAATCTCTCAGAGTGGTTGGTGGGTCAAGACGTCCATAAACAGCCCTTTTCAACATATCCCAGGCATGTTCGATAGGGTTCATGTCTGGCGAACATGCTGGCCACTGTAGTCGAGCGATGTCGTTATCTTGAAGGAACGCATTCACAAGATGTGCACGATGAGGTCGAGAATTGTCGTCCATGAAGACAAATGCCTCTCCAATATTCTGCCGATATGGTTGCACTATGGGTCGGAGGATGTCATTCAGGTATCGTAAAGCCGTTTCGGAGCCTTCCATGACCACCAGTGGCGTACGTCGGCCCCACATAATGCCACCCCAAAACATCAGGGAACCACCACCTTGCTGCACTCGCTGGACAGTGTGTCTAAGACGTTCAGCCTGACCAGGGTGCCTCCAAACACGTCTCCGACGATTGTCTGGTTGAAGGCATATGCGACACTCATCGGTGAAGAGAACGAGATGCCAATTCCGTGGGGTCCATTCAGCATGTTGTTGGGCCCATCTGTACCGCGCTGCATGGTGTCGGGGTTGCAAAGCTGGACCTCGCCATGGACGTCGGGAGTGAAGTTGCGCATCATGCAGCCTATTGCGCACAGTTTGAGTTGAAACACGACGTCCTGTGGCTGAACGAAACGCATTATTCAACATGGTGGCATTGCTGTCAGGGTTCCTCCGAGCGGCAATCTGTAAGTAGCGGTCATCCACTACAGTAGTAGCCCTTGGGCGGCCTGAGCGAGGCCTGTCATCGACAGTTCCTGTATCTCTGTACCTCCTCCATGTCCGAACAACATCGCTTTGGTTCACTCTGAGACGCCTGGAAACTTCCCTTGTTGAGAGCCCTTCTTGACACAAAGTAACAATGCGGACGCGATCGAACTGCGGTATTGACCTTCTAGGCATGGTAGAACTACAGACAACATGAGCAGCGTACCTTCGTCCTGGTGGAATGACTGGAACTGATCGGCTGTCGTACCCCCTCCGTCTAATAGGTCCTGCTCATGCATGGTTGTTTACATCTTTGAGCAGTTTTAGTGACATCTATGAACAGTCAAAGGGACTGTATCTTGGATACAATATACACAGTCAACGTCTATATGCCGGAGATCTGGGAACCGAGGTGATGCAAAACTTTTTTGATGTGTGTAGATAATAATATTTCACATTTATTATCATAAGCTCCAACATGGTTCTACGCCTGCTGATAGGTCCAATTTTTAAAAGCATGTAACTTCCAGAGCTGCCAACTGTCGATAGAATATCCCTATATTATTTATCCCAATCTCAATATATCAGAAAGTATGCAGGCCAACAGTTCTAAACATTGCGTACGTACAGTACCCTGAAATTGTAGATTACGTTTTAGTATACGATATACGACAGTGCTACCAACAAGATTTGACGCGTGCTAATAGGTTCAATATTTAAGCGCATGTAACATCCATACTAACAAATGGATTTCTTCCCAAATTTACACATATATAGATAATAATATTTCACATTAATTATCACGAGCCCATTCAAGACAGTGTTGCCAACATGTTTTTATGCCTGCTGATAAGTATACGATATACGACAGTGCTACCAACACGATTTGACGCGTACTGATAGGTTCAATGTTTAATCGAATGTAACGTCCATACTATTCATTGGACTTCAACCAAATTTTGTATGTACTTTGTATACCTTGAGAGATGAAACTGAGAATATACTCAGAGTCGCCAGGGCTGCTAACTTTGATAAATACTCTCTATAATTTTGAAGCTTAGTCCCAGTAGACCAGAAATTATGCAAGCCAACAGATCTAAATTTTGCAAACTTATAGAACATAATATTCCTATACAATTATGTGTAACCCAGATATGACAACGTTGCCAACATAATTCTACGCGTCCTGATAGGTTCAATGTTTAACTGCAAGAAACTTCCATACTTGCAAATGTACGAATTTTGTACGTGCAATGTGTGTTTTAGGTCATATAATAGTCAGCAGGGTTACCAATTGTGTATAATAATCTGAAGTCTTTAAACTCTAGATTCAATATCTCAGAATATGTGTACAGCACACACTTCAAAGATGTTTTCGACATAGTAAATCGTCAAAGTCAGTGCTACCAACATAAGTCTATGCTGGCGTATAGGATCAACGTTCAACTACATGTAGCTTCCATACTAACAAATGGATTTCAACCAAATTTCGTATGTGTAATGTAGTCTCCAGAGATATAACTCGACATATTTTTGAGTCATCACGGCTAAACAGTTCAAAATTGGGCACATGTGTGAAGACGATAATTTTGCAGATTTATTGCGATGAACCCATACGTGAGAGTGTTGCCAACATAATTCCACGCGCGCAGATAGGTTCAATGCTTAACTGAATCTAACTTCCATAACATTTAATAGAAAACCAACACATTTTCTATATTGTGTGTACTGTGTATGCTGCAAGAGAAATAATTGTGCGCATTTTCAGAGGCAGAAGACCTACCAACTACCGGTACCTAATGACTGTCTCTCTGATTACTTGAGCTGTAGACTATCAGTATCTATTGAAGGAAACGATTTCAAACAAACTGTCGTGGTCTATTAGGCTACATTATTTCAGGTTTATTTGGTCTATACTAGGTATATCTAAATCGTTGGTGTGAATCTTAAATTTTCAGAAAAGTATCTCTTTAGTTCGTCACGGAATTACTTGTTTGGAAGTATTAATTAGTGTATAAGGAATTTCTTTTCAGGTATTTGGGTGTTAACAAAATAATTGTAATGCTCAGACCAAACTACCCCCTCCCATTTGTTTGTGCAGTGTGTTAATTAGCGTACAAATAATTGATTCGTAGGTATTAATAATAATATTAAGAAAGCGCACAAGTTACAACATAAAGGTCACTTATACTGTATTACATATCCACAGAGAGCACCTACTTCAGTCACTGATTTCTCATATTTCGTGCACCAGATTACATGGTAACGGTCGTAGCTCATCCCGTTGAACGTGCAAGTACATTCTTCTGACACTGACAAGTGAGTGGAAACGTTTCGTGCTGCACATGTTGTGGGGGTAGCCGTGCATCGCCAGTCTATTGACATTCCTCACTCGTTGGCAGGTCCCTGTCCAGCTTCTGTCGATCATGGCGCTTGCGGTGTAGAAGTCGATGTCTACACCCGTCTCTTTTCTAGCAGGTCTTTCAGCAACTCTTCATACCCAACTGCGGTAGATAGCAGCAGCTGGTACCGCAGGTCTGGGATCAGGAACGTCTCCTTTGCCAAAATATAGACTAACATTGATGGTGTATACTCTGACTTACCGTACGTGGCTTTTATTTTCTCCCACTCTGTTAGGTCTTTCTTCTTCAAGTCTTCCCATATCTCCCGAAGTCCATAAGTTATTGTAGCCAATATTTTGGCGTGGACGGAGATTGCTTGTGGATGCTTGATGTCATTAATGGCTCTAATGGCCGCTATGGCCCTGTCTTTTTCATGACGAGTGAAGATTCTCTCTGAGCGTTGGGGTGTCATTTCTAGGTATTTGAAGGAGTTAACAGTCCTGACTCTTTCCTCCAGGTAGGATATGTAGTCTTGGACCCCAATCTTTCCCCCTTTCCTGAAAACCGTATGGACAGCCTTGTTCTCATTTATCGAGAGTCCGTTCTCGTTTTCCCATGCTATGCGTCTATCAAAACTGAGTTGTAGGTCTTGTATATTCTGTGATACCATGACCATGCCGTCGGCATATATATACATCTTTGTCTGGTGCTGATCTTGTATCACTTCTGTTGCATCTGCTGTCACAATATTGAAGAGCAACACGCTTAAGGGGTCGCCCTTCAAAACGCCGTTGGTCTGGAGTATGGATATTGAGGGGGTTGCTTTGTCTTGCATTGTGATTTGGTTGTGCTGAAGGATCGCTGTTATTATAGTGGTTAGGTAGTGTTTCTTTCCGATCATGTTTCTGTCTAGTAGGTCGAAGGCCTTTCTATAGTCTACAAAGACTGCGTGTAGCTTCTCTTTCGGGCGTCTTATTCCTTCTTTGATGTTTTCTAGAAGGTTGGCTAGTGCGTGTTTTGTTGCTCTTCCCTTCGTTAACCCAAACTGTTCTTCTGGGATCTTCCCTTTTGTTGCGTGGGTTAATCTCTGTGTAATGATTTTTGTGAATAACTTGAAAATTGTATTTTCCAGAGCGATGCCTCGGTATGAGTCTGTGTTATCGGTGTCTCCATTTCTTTAATGCATCACTTTGATAGTGGAGCATCTCCATTCGTCCGGGATCGCCCCCAGCACCAGGCATTTGTTGAACAGTTCGTACCAGGTTCCTGCTAGTATGTGCTGTGATTCCACGAGGTGTTCATTAAATATAATGTATGGGCAGGCTGCCTTATTGGATGTCAATGCTATTTATTGCTGCAGTTATTTCTTCTGGGGAAATTCTCGGGAAGTTTACAGGGATCTCGTTCTTGGTTTAATTCTTATGATTAATTATCTGTGCGAAGTATGTTTCCCAGGAATGCATTTGTATTGTGCTTGTGAAAATCGGTTTTACTTGGGGACAGTGCTAGGAAGGGGTTTTCATTTTCTGTTTCTACTAGGTACTCGGTTTCCTTTTCTCTGTCCGCCATATTCTTCATTTTTAGGAGCAGTTTTTCAGGTTAGGGTGTTAAAATAATTATGCTACCCAGCTAAATTTAACTCCCCACCCCATTTGTTGGGGGAAAATAGTTTCTAACTAAGTTTATAAATAATTCCTTTCAGGCATTAGTGTATTAAAATAATTGTTATTCCTAGCCCAATTTAATGCCCCACCCCCATTTGTTTCTGAAATGTGTTAATTAGTGATTAAGTAATTCCTTTTCAGGTATTAAGGTGGTAAATTAATTAATTATTATTCCCAGCCTAATCAAATTCCCCCCCTCCCATTTGTTTGTGAAGCGTGTTAATTAGTGTATAAATAAATCCTTTTTAGGTATTAGGGTGTTAACGAACGAATTGTTATTCCCAGCTTTGCCCCTCCCCCCATTTGTTTGAAAAGTATGTTAATTAGTGAATTCCTTTTCAGGCATTAGGCTGTTCTAATAATTGTGATTCCCAGGCCAATCTAAATTCTCCCACCTCCCATTTGTTTGAGGAGTGTTAATTATTGTATATATATATAATATGCATGCAATATTATTTTCTGGCACAGTATTAGGGTGTTAAAACAAAATAATATTATTCTCCATCCAATCTATTTGGTACAATTTTTTGACCGACTAAAAAGAATTTCTGTAATACATTACTTAATCAATATCCCGGCTGGCTCCATTGTATGGATGCCTTGCTCTTCATTTGTTGTGGTTGGCCAGCACTCCGAACCGTAAGGAGCCACTGAGCGAATCTTTCCCTTGCAGATGGATAAGTATTTTATGTTTGTGCATAGCACTCCATAAACTTGGCACAATTTTAGGTAAGTAGCATTAACTCTTACTAAAGGCTCCATTAACATCTCACCATCCAAAGTTATGAGTTATTAGTGAATCATATAGTCCCTCCAACTACACTACATGGCCCTATTTCCCACTTTAGTGCAGTCCACTATTCAGTGGAATTTCACTGAATGTTAAGATTAATTTCTTATGTGCAGAGGTAAATTTTCCAGTTGCATTCCTAATTAGTCAACGCTGACACTCATATCTTCCTGGGTCAATGGAATGTTATTGAACATTTTGAGCAGTGTTGATTCACCACCACATCTAAGAGGAATCTTATTTAGAAGTTGACAATGCAAGGGTTATTATGTCAATGGTCCACTGTCTACACCGCTGTTCATGATTCAAATTTCATGCTCATTCTTCACACGGATTCTCGGTACAGATTAAACTAATGTTGTTTCCATCTTTGCAACAATTGTCTCAATGTGTGGTTATGGTCTTTTGGTTTTTGAGTGATCCTGAAGTGAGAGTGCATTGCTTGGCTGGTGTCAGCAAATCTTGCTTGGAGAAGACTGGTAGTTGTGTACCGCATTGTGCTGGCAATATATTCTTGAATATTATGCGATGATGGAATGCAGAATCAGAATTATTCTTTTTTCATGTTGAATATTTATATGGATGTCAAAATTAGGATCATTGTAAATTTCACATGCTTGTAAGATGGAACAATGTTTAATTTTAGAAATGACTTCATAGTATAGCCTCACTTAAGGTGGACAGTATAACCATAAGAGTAGAAAGTGATTTGTCTGTCACATTATCACTTTAATTCTTAGGCATGCTTCATATGACTGCGATCCAGTTTCCACTGACAGTAAGTATGTCACTGCTGACTTGCAGCCCAAATGAGAACGGAAGACGACTGACAACTGTTTCACGTTCGTTCTGCAAAGGTGAGTCCTAATTTTGATTATATTGCTTCCATTAAGTGATTTTTTGGTATTATTATTATTATTATTATTGTTATTATTATCATGAGTTAATTTAAGAAGACAGATACCCATTCAAAATGAACCAATAGTGCCCAACATTCATCAGATTGCAACCTCGGTTTATCCATGTCTACTAGGGCATATTAACTAATATGTTAGAGTGTCAAATGCCTTTTAGCGTGATTGTACTTAATTATTACAAACTGTTACAAAATTTTGGCAATGGGAAAAGGTTAACATAAAACGTAAGAGTATCCTCGTTGTTTTTTTTTTTTGTGAATTCATGAATAGATCACCTTTGTCCTACATGTTACAACATCCTCATGGATAGATCATCTTGGTGTTCCATTTTACAACATCCTCTTAAGTTTACTCATTATTCTAACAAATTGGTAGGGCACCTAGCTGGGCATCTGAAGGGTTAGATTTGACACTTAAGACTGCTAAAATTGTCATCTATTTGGAATATATATAAATAATTCCTTCTGTCTGTACGTTATGACTCTATGGCTATAACTTTGTATCTATCCCAGTCAAGATGTATAATAATCAAATATACCCTTAGTTTGATTTTTGTCTGTTTCTCATGGGTTCACATGAAAACTTCTGAAGTGAATTGCATAAAAATTGCCGATTCCAACCTCAGCCATCCTGGAAGTAGTTTACCTAGGCTTCCCCTTTCTACTCCAGGAAAATGCCGGGATGATACCTAACTTCAGGCCACGGCCGCTTCCTACCCAAATCCTACTTCAATTACAAATACTAGTACAGTGACACAGGTTATCAGACAAATTCTACACAGGCCCAAGTACACGGGGCTACATGACCATGATATCACAAAGCCCCTAAAGAAACAACAACATATCAGTGCTCCTAGGAAAGAGGCGGAGAATTTTCGTGCTGCTGCATATTTGCTGTTTGTAGTGAAGTGGAGAGGCGCGTTACAGCATAGCAGATGGCAACGCCCAAGCAAGCCACCATACCCAGAACACGCAAGAAATCACTCACTTTACATGGACTCTGTGTACCGTAATTTGTGTGCTGGCATTTTTCTAAACAACTTATTGTTTCACGTTTATTGTTGTCACCCTAACTCCGCTTCTTAATCAGTACTTACCATGTACAGCGTGCTTCACTTGAATACACAACAGGCCTACCACCTGCAATAGAGCCGCGAGAAGTTCATCTATATCTGGTCCCTGTGCCTTGCTGTTTTCTGTCCCTTCGTTTCAAAGACTGTCACTGGTGGCTCAGACGCTAGCACGAGGGTCTGCCGAGCCTATGGTCCGTGGTTCGAATCTCGAGCCTGACTCCATTTTGTTTTCTTATCGGCCCATTGTCAGGCAAATACAATGTTCTTACTAAGAATTGCTCAACAGTTTGTCTTCTTTTCTTTTACGAAGGCTGTTGATTTTTATAATACGGAGGTCGAGTCATAAGTCATGGCAACTTTTTTTTTCCTCGCGAACACGAGACAACACGAAAAATCTACGATATGCATTTGGAAACGTACGGTATGTACTTGCGTAGGATGCCACTATATGGTGTATGTAAACAACAGTGTGGGTCTGAGCATGCCCCCAAGTTCAGTGTGTGAGTGAGAGCGTCACACAATGGAAGTCAACAAGCAGGAGCAAGGATCGTATATTAAAATCGCAGTTCTCCGCGGCAGAAATGCACGCCAATGCCATGTAGAGCTGCGGGAAGCATTAGGTGTGCATGTCATGTCCTATAGAACAGTGGTGAGGTGGGTGGAGACGTTCAAATGGGTTAGAGTATCAACTACCGATTTGCCTCGCCCAGGCCGTCCAGTGTCCATGGACCAAGATGTACGAATAATGGTGATCGATCAGTGTTTACAGGAGGACAGACGCTGGACTATAGCGGAATTGCAAGAACATACTGCAATACCAGCGGCAACAATACGGCGCATTTTACACAAGGACCTACAGATGCGTAAAATTTGTGCAAAGTGGGTGCCACATCAATTAACGGAGGTACCGAAGTGGACTCGTTACGAAACATGTCGCATCAATCTGGTGAGGTTTCAGCAGGAAGGACAAGCCATGTTGAATCGCATTGTTGCCGTCGATGAAACAGGGGCACGTGCTTAAGAACCTGAACTGAAGAGACAGTCAAGTGAATGGCGTCGTCAGGGGTCACCACGGAGACACAAGGTTCGACAAAATCCGTCGCCCAAGAAGGTTATGGTCATCTTGGCACACGATGTTCAAGGTGTTCTTGTGTGTCATCCCGTGCGTGAGGGGCACACTGTCAATGCAGTGTATCACAATTCCTTTTTGTTCTACCAATTATGCCGTGCAGTGCGAACCAAACGTCCTGATCGTTTGGACGACGCCATAATCCCACACGATAACGCGACAGCTCACACAGCAGCCATCGTTCAGCGTCGCTTACAACGGTGGGGATGGGAGGTTCTTCCACAACCGCCTTATTCGCCTGATCTGAGCCCATGTGACTATGATCTAATCCCCAAAGTCAAGAAGTCAGTACGTGGACGTCGGTTTGCTAACAAAGAAGACATCGTAACAACATTTCGGAGGGAGGTGTTACACGTTAACTATTACACATGCAGCGAACATCGCCTGCCCCACTGCTGGCAACGTACAGTAGACGCCTTGGGTGATTATTTCGAAGGTCTGTAACCAATGGAGACCTGTCCTTTGTACATAGTCTTGTGTATTTGCTGTCTATACCATAATAAAACAATGTTAACCAATGACCTGTGTTCTGTCACTTACCTACGAGCATCTCCTGACTTCAGAATGTATCTTCAGGCACTATGCATACGCACATGCCCTATATTTCCAAATGCATATCGTAGATTTTCCGTGTTGTCTCCTGTTCACGAGAAAAAAAAATAGTTGCCATGACTTATGACTCGACCCTCGTAGTTATATCAAGCAGTAAAGTATTAGTATGCCTCGTTTTTTCTGGTAGTAACTCTAAATTAAATAAAATCCGTGTAATTTCTAGGGCCACTTTGCCGTTAAATTTAAAAAAGAATTACATGGAAGATAACAAATGGCTGTTCAACTTATCCTTGTTACATTTTGATTTGACCGATGCATCTTTTATCCCAGAAATCAATGGTCCACAGTCTCTCGCGCTAGCGTCTGAGCTACCGTGACGAAAGGACAGGAAAGACCAAGGCACAGGGACCAGAGATACATGAATTAGGGAGCAAGAACTTCTCGCGGCTCTATTGCAGGTGGTAGGCCTGTTGTGTATTCAAGTAAAACGCGCTGTACATGTTAAAAACTAGGAAATCACCTTGGTGCTGGACAAACAAGGTCATTGTCGTTATGGGCTTGTTAAACTTGTCTGATAACCTGTGTTTCTGTGATGACTGTAGTAGTGTGAATAGCTGTGTTAGGGACAGGGATGGGGTATGTGCCTCGGGACTTGAAACAAGGTACACTACTATCCCGGCATTTGCCTAGTACCCCAGGCATTATATGCAAAAAACACGGCCAACCTCAAAAAAAATAATGTAAAACTGAAATTTGGCATAGATGTTCCCTAGTACCCTAGACACATATCCTGAAAAGTCCCCATCTCTGCGGTGTCCGCGTCATAGTTTTTGGAGGATTCAAAAGGGCTTAAATAGGGCCTAAGTGCCAAAAGCAGCATTTTTGCTTCCTGCGTTTAAAATATTGATCCAAATTTAGTTCTCGCGAGCTTTAGCAATTAATAAAAATGAACCAGTAGGATAACGGATTTATCAGGCCTAATTATTGCTATTGATGAAGGGGGAAAAAAATACTAATTTAAAATTTTTAGCACAATTTTTACACGAAAAATTGGATAATTTGTAATTAGCAGGTCTTTATTTTTTAAACAACTGCTGATATTGACTAAAGACCCAGAATGAAAGTTATAAAGCATACTTTTAGCTTTACATTGGCACATTACCCATGTCTATGCAAGAAACGGTTACCGAGTTACGGTCCCAAAGCATAACTGCCGTTGAAAAGGCACCCGATCGCGTTTCTAGGTGACAGCGCTCGGCCTGTCGGAGCAGGCCAACAATACTCCAAACAATTAATTCCGCTTCTAAACAGTCTTGGATTTTCAGTAAATTTGGCGGAAGTCCACAGGTACGAAGTTTCAGCGCTTCGTGAAGAACGTCCAATCCCGAATGCTGGAGCGTTCACGTAGTTTTGCTTTGACAACGCTGACTTTAACATAAGAACATTGGACGGGCGAAACACATTTCACTGCATGGGAGGCATCAAGCGCACAGGTCCAGCGCTTGACAGTGAAATATCTCCACTCCCACGTACACGAGAAGTTCCTAATGCTGGTGTGATTGCGGCAATGGGAAAGTTCAACATTTCGTGGTATCGGAAGCCCTCTTCTCCTGGTTCAAATGACGTCAAGATTAAGGAGTTAACTATGGAAGCCCCAAACTCTGTGGCTATTGCGTCTATGATGGACTGCTTGTGGTTATCTGGACGGTGGTCAGGTATTAATTTACCCGCCTCGTGGAACGGCTTTATGAAGACGTCACTGTCTGCTCATGCTCAACCAGCTCCCCAGACGATGTCAGTTGATAACCTGCCGTTCATTAACTTGTAACCGAGCAATCCATCAACTATATATTCCGCGTTGAAGTTTGCCGCAAGAGAGTGCGTGGAACTGAAACAAAGCACTTGTTTCGAAACCTTTGACTAGCCCCTATACGCGAAAGCTGCGGAGATAGTCGCATCGGACACTTCAGAGGAACTCAAAAACGCGGTTGTTCGTCTAGGCGGATTTCACAATCTAATGTCGTTTCTAGGGGCAATCGGCTACGTGATGAATGGAAGCGGTTTGGAGGAACTCTGGGCGGAAATATACGCTAAATCGTCAGTGACTCACATGATGTCTGGACACGCATATTCTAGTTAGGCTTGCAATTAGCTCGCTCTTAAAAATGATTACGTTATGCCTTCAATTTCAAATGTATCAATAACGCGAAACTGTGCATGTTCTAGGGCCCTCAGAACGCATTTTCTGACAAAACAGGCTGTCGGGACAATGTTACTCAACATGAACGACGGGCTGAAGGATGACAAGGACGAAATACAGGCGCTTTTTACCGCATTCAAAGAAGGCGCCGCCAACGACTTGCTATCATATCCTTGCCTTCAAAGTATCAAAGAGTCGCTTCATGACACATTTTCTTCAATGAGCCAGAAATCTCACACAGGAAAGCTGTGGGTAGAGTACATCAATCAGCAAGCCTGGAAAATATTGAAGGATTCCGCATCTTCACGCGAGGAAATTAAGGTACCGTATTCGTCTCTACGGCTCCATATGAAAAGGCCATAATATCAGCTGGAGAGAAGTTCGCCATTTGTCTCTACGATAGTGCCAAATCGGAGTGCAAAAGCCTCGACGAACTTCGGGTAGTGAAATACAGCCAAAAAATTGCCAAACAACCGGTCACAGCGTCATTTCAGCTGGCTTCACTTCCGCCGACTTCGGCGGCATGCAAACAACATTCACTGCGGGTATATTTGCAAGTTCAGGAATGGTTAGGATTTTCTTTGGACCCGACCCAATGGGGATGGAAAATCCAACACTCAGCTTTAGTACCAGTGACAACTCATCTTCCAGCTGCTCCAGATCATCTCCTCAATTTGGTGTCCTGCAACTGCAAGAGCTCTTTTGGTAGCCGGTGTGAGTTCTGCTGATAGCGACTAAAGACCCGAAGTAAAAGTTGTAAAGTACACTTGTAGCTTTAAAACGATACATTGCCCATGCTCCTTAATGTGTGGGCACTGCAGTGGAAAAGCATGTGGCAACGTCTCATTTGATGGCGCAGACGATGTGGAGGACGATTGAGTCCGATGTAAGCTTTGTTTCGCATGTGTACTTCGTCCAAAGAAAGCTTTTCAAGCTTTGTTTTGTTATTAATTGCAGTATGCATATTATGAATGTACGTTTAACTGCTAACTGCATTAAACTCATTTTGTTCTATGCAAACTGTTTCTGCTAGTTTACCTGGATTCAAACGAATACCATCCTAAAAGTTCTTGAGCAAAGATACAAAATGGAGTCAGCAAAGGTGAACAGAAGGAGCCCACCAGCGTAAATGGGCGTTAGTTCGGAAAGCGACTGCCACACTTCCACTTTTATACTTGTAACTGTATCTCTGCTGCTGTTTGTCGGATGAACATGGGCAATGTATCCTTTTAAAGCTACAAGTGTGCTTTACAATTTTTACTTCGGGACTTTAGTCGCTATCAGCAGCTGTTTACACGATAAGTCCCGGCTAATGACACATTTTCGTGAGAAAAATTGAGCTAAAAATGTTTGATTACTCATCTGTTTAAATGTATGGCAATAATTACGACCAATAAGAGCGTTATATATAACGCAGTCCTTCTCTTATTACTATCAAAGCCCATTAGAACTGATTTCGGATCAATATTTTGAACGCAGGAAGCAAAAATGCTCTTTTAGGCACTTAGGCCCCATTTAAGCCATTTGAACTCTCTAAAAACTATGACGCGGACGCCGCAGAGATGGGGACTTTTCAGGATTTGTTACTAGGGTACCAGGGAACATCTATGCCAAATTTCAGCTGTACATTATTTTTTTTAGGTTAAAACTTAATATGCCTGGGCTATAGGGAAAGTGTGGATAAACCAGGGGCAAAACACACTCAGGATAACCGCTGTTAGTGCCAGTATTCGAACCTCCAATCTCCAGACTTGCAGCAGATCCCCATCGCAGTCGTGGTGTGCAATTTAACGTGCACGGCTACATCATGTGGTTAGGCCACAGTATAGCCACAGTTACCCTCCTGTTACTAGTAGAGATAACTATCATATCAAACGCCAAGGTGTGTGTTTCACAAAACTCAAACTCTTAAACCAGAGGGAGTTGGAAGGTTATGTTTGTACCAAAATCTTCCAAATCGTCTCAATAGTACAGGAAATATCTTGCATTTCTTGAAAAGTCAACGGAAATATATATATTTGTTTGTGTGTTTCTGCGTTTAAATAAATAAACAAGACGATAGTCCCTGTCAAAACTATGTCGCGTCCAGCCCGCATGACAGTTAAGCCAGGTGGGTGGTAAATACACATGGGGGCGCTCACAAGTAACCGGTTTTAACAATATGAACATTCAAAAGAAAGATAATTACCCGCAACAGTGACCAAATGGACTCTCATTTAATTTTTTTTTTTTTTTTTAGTCGTTTACCCTCCAGGTTGGTGGAACCCACGGACTCAGCGAGGGAACTCACCACTACCGCCTCTACGGGCAGTGTCCTAGAGCTGGGAACATCGCATCGGAAGGGATACAACTGGTGAGGTGGGATTGGCACCTCGCCCAGGCGGCCTCACCTGCAAAGCGAACAGGGGCCTCATGAGGGAAGGTAAGGGATGGTGAGGATGGATAGGCAAGGAAGAGGGAAGGAGGCGGCCGTGGCCTTGAAGAAGGTACCATCCCGGCATTTGCCCGAAGACGAAGTGGGAAACCACGGAAAACCACTTCGAGGATGGCTGAGGGGGAATCGAACCCCCTCTACTCATTTGGGCCACCCGAGGCTGAGTAGACCCCGTACCAGTCCTCGTACCACTTTTCAAATTTCGTGGCAGAGCCGTGAATCGAACCCAGGACCTCCGGGGCGGCAGCTAACCATGCTGACCGCTACGCTACGGAGGCGACCTCCCATTTCATAAATATCAAAAATTTTATTCAAAAGTGCACTTAAATAAATAAACAAGACGATAGCCCCTGCCAGAACTGTATCGCTTCAAGCCCGCATCACAGTAAAGCCAGGCGAGAGTTCTCGCGCAGGTCCTGTAGTTTTATATTCTCACAATATGAACACTTTCACAACAAAGGCTTTGTTTTCATCATATGAAGTGGTTTCCTACATAATCATGTGCTGCAATAACGGCTTCGATGGCGTAGTCGGTAGCATGCTGAACTGCTAAGACCAAGGTCGCGGGTTCGAAGTCGTCGGTTCTTTTAGAGCGTTAAAATCTTTCAGTATGCCTTCCTTCGGAGGGGACGTAAAGCCGGCGGGCCCTTGTCATAGTGTTATGGCATGAAAAAGAACTTTTTTTTTAGTCGAGTGTACCCTCCAGGTTGGTGGAACCCACTGACTCGCGAGGGAACTCTCCACTACTTCTTCTACGGGCAGTGTCCTAGAGCTGGGAACATCTGGTCGGAGTGGATACAACTGAGGAGGTGTGATCAGCACCTCGCCCAAGCGGCCTCACCTGCAAAGCGAACAAGGGACTTGTGAGAGATGGGAAGGGAGGGGAAGATGGGGATGGATAGGCAAGGAAGCGGGAATTAGGCGGCCATGGCCTTACAGTCGGTACTGTGCCCTTTCAATAAGAAATATGCAAATCACAGTATGCCAGCAATGCTCAAATCGGGATTTTCGGGGTTTTGGTATGTTCTCCCACTCTGTGACTTACACATTTTGGATTAAATAGAGGATACACTTCCAAAAATAAAAACAAATCAACTCCTATTATAAAACATTTAATTAACCAAAATTATGGCGCTACAAACAAATTAAACAAATCAACTACTGACCAATCCTTCTAACTTGTTCAAAGTGAACAAGGAACACATAAAATCAAACAAATATCATATTAAAACACATGGTTTCCTTCAAACCAAAAAATTATAATTACTTTCGCTTCCATAAAGTGTCACTTAAAGTTCAATACAAACACGAGCTCCCTTGGCTCGATACTTTCCAATATAAGATGCGTTATTCTTCACAAATCTCAAAATCATTTTTTATGAGCTTCTTACCCTCAAAACAATATATAATCTTATTTAAAATAAATGTTATTCCTTTATTTAAATTTTTGGGCATCTCACAATGTTCCTATGTTACCATCTCTCTCAAGTTTAACAATTCACTACAGTGATCGGGAAATTACTTGTGTACTCCAGAGTTACCGAAGACTACTTGAACAAAGTCAAAGATTATGATCACTCCCGAAATCTAATTGTCTTCATTGAACTCGTGAAATCCTACATCAATACAATATTACATTAGGGATTTTTATTTATTTGTCTTAAAAGACCATTATCACATAAGAAAGCTACGATCTGAACTGGCAAGCGGTACTTTTAATCTACAAGGACCTCGGTTCAAATCCCGGGTCATTAACAATTCTAAACACTCACGGTGTATCATTATTTCCAGCAGACGGTCTTCTCCGACCCTACTCCAACAGGGGTTTGACCGTAACACTTGACTTGATTTATGGCCAGGGAGGGGAGGCTCTATGTCTCGTCCTCACGAGACAGCTCTATTCATACTTTTAAAACAGCTATTTCCTTCTCCACAGTTCTTTGAACAGACCTGGCGTTTCTCTCATTTACTTTTAACAACATTATATCGGTTCATAGACCACTTTCGTAACCTTGGCATTTATTAATTATGAAGTGTCATCATTGATGGGTAAGAATAATTCAATACAACGACGATATTTAGGGGCTTCCACAACTATACGAGTCTAGGTTCGACTCTCTCAACTGCCTCGGGAACCAATCTCATACTGGAGGACTTACAACAATTCAGCGTCTTAGGATGACCTTGGTCGAATCTGCGCTCATCAATACAATAAATACGCTCCCTATTATTCAATACAATATAACACACATGGCCTCGGGAACCAATCCCATACTGGAGGACATACAACAGCTCAATTACCGCAATCAACTGTACCTCACAATTAATTTACCAAGTATATTTAGATTCACCGTCTTCCTAGCGTGACAATTTACTTTAATGTGCGACATTGCGCTGTACATTACTTTAAGGCCTAGCGTCTTCCAAAGAACTGATAAATTCAACATCAGCAATTTATCTATATCTCAATTTTTATATTAATCCTCTCCCGTGACAACAATCGTTATACTTTAAGAACATGTATTCACCATGTCTTTATACTTTTACTAGAGCTCAAAAGCTATTACTTTCATATAATTCAACTTAATCTTCATTCAAATAATTTTTATTATTATTATATTTTCCGCTTGCTTTCATAACATTTATCAAATACACGGATATTTTATTTCACACATTTCCTCTAAGCATTTATTCATTTCACATAATTATTTTATAATTTCTCAAATTTTGTTCAGATCGCGCTCTTATTCTGTTAAAACATCCCTATTTCTCAAACTCAGGTGGATTGTACACAAACAAATTCCCAACACATAACATAATGAAAATATCTACTCACATGCTCAGACGGTCCAATACCGTGCTTTCCAACGATGTTTCATCTCGCCCACAATTTGTGATTACTCCATATTTCCCAAATTCATTTCATACACTGACATATCTTGACACACATATAACTCATATACATTAAACACTGGTGACATTTTAATTTACACTGGTGTATTCTTCTATGTACACAATAAAATCACTAAAACATTACTATTTAACACAACTTTTATATATTTACACTACACAGATTCTGATCACTAAGGCTTTTATTATGCCTTTCACACGTGATTTCTTTACTTCCCGTCTCCAAGGGTGAAATTCGTAAATGTCGGCTTCCTCTCTAACCAATATGAAAGTCTCGAACCATCTACCTTCTCCCTGGAATAGTACTCCTTCAAATCCGGTTTCCTGACGATCAGCTATTATTTATTAGCTTGAAACTGCTTCTTCCTAGACCCTATTGGTTGGTCTAACGAAAGTCTGTCTTGTCCACGGTCTCCCATATTCTCTATCGGTGATCTATTAATTTCTAGCAACTAATACTCCTCGTAACTTAGTGCTTTTTCAAATCCGTTTGTTTCCTTGAAACAATGTCTAGAATTTACTTTTCCTTTCTGCTTATCCAGTTCTCGAATTCCTATTTTTCATAACCCTATGCGAACTTTATTTTGTCCGGCCTTGATCGGGTTCTTATACGTTGATAGAATGTTTATCTCGCTGTTATGGTACTTCAAATGCTACGATATTTTCGGTCGTTTAATCGGACTATATTTTGAATACCTATCGCCTGTCTTATAAGTTCGCAGCCTACTTTGACTGTAATTACTGAACTTTTCACTGTAAAACTGATATTGGTGGAACTAGATCCTGTATTAGGATTTTCCTAATTCTTCACACGGCGATACTTTGATAATACTTCTCGGCTACTCCTTACGGGTGCACGTTGGTGATCGATATAGCGACGCCCTCTGGCTGTCGGATACTGCCTATACGATGTGATACAGCGTTTCCCCTCAAGGAAGGCTTGTAAACTGCTTTCGGTGATGTAGTGTGACGCCCCCTGGGCTATCGGAAACTGCATGCATGGCTTGGTTCTGCCAGGACTTTTATACTATTTGGCTACAAAAAGATAAAATCCACGTATTTTCCAGAACCAACTTCTGAAATAATGGTCGCACACACATAAAATTTATATCTCTGGAAAGCTTGTTTTCTAAACGTAAAATGACCTCTCTGCACCTGAAAATCGATCGTGCAGTTCTGAGATATTAAATAATATTTAGTCTTCAGCTGTGTGGGTGTTACAGTTGATTTTTTAATTCCCCACTCCTCGGGTCTCGGGACCTCCTCGATGACGTATGGCTACGTTTGCACTTATCTCCTGGGCAATTATTATAACCTCTTTCTCCACACAAAAATCTCTAATCTGAAATGATTCACAATGATGTATTTCTTTAGTTAATATTATTCTTGCAAATGGGTTAAATCTAATTATTCTTCTTCTAGTACCGCTGCGCGGTTGCCGTTTTCATGCAATCGTAAGCTTAATTTCCGAAACAAGGTCTCTGTCTAAACGACGGAAACTTCCACTCGTTCTAAATATAACTATGATAGGCTACGAGCGATGCGTCAGGCGTGATCTCATCTCCCAGCCATCTGGCCTCAGTCTCTTTCACAACGTTATGCCTGTTCTCTTGTATAAAATCTTTCTATGTTCCTTTGAAGACTGTATATTTCTTTCCTTCTTTTCACCAAAAATACATGGATTCGACCCCTTGAACCAATGGTACATGGGTTCAGTACCATCCCGGCATTTGCCCGAAGACGAAGTGGGAAACCACGGAAAACCACTTCAAGGATGCCTGAGGTGGGAATCGAACTCCCTCTACTCATTTGGGCCACCCGAGTCTGAGTAGACCTCGTTCCAGTCCTCATACCACTTTTCAAATTTCGTGGCAGAGCCGGGAAACGAACCCAGGACCTCCGGGGCGGCAGCTAACCATACTGACCGCTACGCTACGGAGGCGACATATGAAAAAGAACCTACCACTACAATTGGTAGTGTGTAGCTAAATTTGGAGGCTATTTGGCTAGAAACGCTCCATCAAGTTCCAACGTTCGCCACTGGGTGTCAGTGACATTTGGTAGCCAAAGTTGGAATTACTTCAAATTGAACTTGCCCAGTTTCATTCATTTCATCTCATCCACATGTGACGGTAGGCCTGCTTGTAGCTCACCCCATGGGTGTCCACATAGAACAGCTACAATCTCTGGCGATCCGAACATGTCCTCGGACACTCCCGGCACTAAAACCCATACCCTAGACTGACGGTCAGCAAATACGATCCTAGCCCCTAAATGAACTAACAGCAACAAGGTTAGTAGGTAGTAGTAGTAGTTGTTGTTTGTTGTTGTTGTTGTCATCGCCGTTAATTCATTTTAGGGGGTTGAGACATCTTGGTAATCATCCCCAGGAGAGACGAGAAGGAAGCTTGTAGTTTTACGTGATGTTTTATATCGTGATCATAAGCCATGGGATGTCCTTATAACATCGAATCCAAACCACTGAACATGACATTTCACCTTGAAAATCCAACACGAATCAACCTGGAACAGAATTCGGTCCACCTTGGTGGGAGGCAAGCTGCTTGACCACTACAGAGTGAGAGACGGACAGCAAACAAACAATTGGGTTGCAATACATTACTTTGCGAGTTTAAGAACCACACAGCACTCAGCCAAGGTCACCTGTATGGCACCTTTCCATGTGACTGTACTTCTTCATGACAAATGGGGTTTACAGTAAGGGTAATATATTGAACAGAATTAAAATATCTGACCCATACCGAACTCAAACTCCCGACTCCATCTTTGAATACTCGTACTGCTACCCTGACCACTGAGCTAACAGAGCAGACATCTTTATTCTCCTTGCAGAAGGTACATCACGTGAAGCTAGCATATACGTGGCACAATCACATAGTATGAGTAGCCCGCTGTAGTCTTTGGATTCCAGACTTGATTTTGTCAATCTTTGTATACTCGTACTGCTACCCTGACCACTGAGCTAATGGAGCAGATATCTTAGTTCCAGTTAGTTAGTTAGTTAGTTAGTTATTGAGGTTTTAAGGGGCGGAACAGCGACGTCACCTGCCCCACATCTTAATTCTCCTTGCAGAAGGTGCATCACGTGAAGTTAGCATATACGTGGCACAATCGCATTGTATGAGTAGCTCGCTGTGATCTTTGGACTCCAGAATTGATTTTCACGACCATGTTGTTGACAAGTGATTCAATTATTCGGTTATGTGTTGTACAGAAAGTACAGGCTATTTAGATAGAAGGTATCCATGCGGGGCTTCAACCTACAACCTCCAGCTTTGTACGTTGCTCCTAATGTGCCAATCAAAAATACTGGCTTCTGCTCCATTAGCTCAGTGGTCAGAGTAGTGACGTACAAAACTGGAGGTTGCAGCATTTTTAGTCCTGCATATATCAGAAATGTTATCAATATGGCTCGTACTTTCTGTGCAAAACATGACCTAACAGCAGAAAGCTTCCACGTGTCAACATGGTCATGAAAACCCAACTTTTGCATGTGTAATGTAGCTCAGTATTTGAGAATCAAATATTACTTGCATCTAGGCTGTTCTAGTTTGATTAACATGAATTGAACAATGAATATTCAAGTGTATGATGAAAATACCATCCAAGACTTCAAAAACTTGGGTCTGTGTAACCTTCCGCTGATTAGCTACAACAGTTTGATAGAGGGTGAGGACGTGACTGATGGCTGTATATTACATTGTGCTGGCCATACTTTATTGCTTACTTTGTGACAGAATACAGAATCAGAATGGGCATCTGTAGGTTTATATTTGAGACCCATAATTGCTCAGATGTTCATCTATTTGAAGTATCTACAGTACCATCAAATGGGGTGAAGTTGACCGATTTTCAATTTCAAATTGAATATTTATATGGTTGTCTAAATTAGAGCCTTTGCTAATCTCACATGGTTGTAAGACAGAACAACATTCGATTTATAGAAATATTTGAAAGTAGAGTCTCTGTCAATGTGGACATACTTTTTAAGGTTAAGTACTTAACATGAATTGTCTATTATATTATCATTTTCAATTCCTACACCTCAAAATATATTTGATTTGTCTACGGTAAAGTTTCCTCTGACAATAACTATGTCACTGCCAGTCTGCAGACTGTATGAGAAAGGAGGATATCTGGCATCTATGTGACGTTCTTTCTGCAAAGATGAGTCCTACTTTGGATCATATGGTTTCAGTGCAGTGAAATATAATGAATATTATCAGGAGTACTTTCAGAATATTGTAAATGTGGTAAATCATTCAAACACCCTTTGTATACATACCAGGACAGGTTTACCTCTATGTTGCAATGTAAAGCATCATTCAGAGTGATTGCACTGAGTTATTACATGTTGTACCACACTATTACCAAAATGGGCATCTGGAGGCTTATATTTGAGACCCACAATTGCTCAAATATGCATCTATTTGCAGTACCGGTATCTACAGTACCATCAAATGGGGGTGAAGTTCACCGAGTTTCAATTTCAAATTCAAATCTCCCTAAATCGATCAAAATTAGAGATTTTATCCTTCTTTCATAATTTCTAGTCTTCCGGAGTGTAACGGGTAACCCGTCAAAAACAAAATGTAAAAACTGCAATAGTCAACTTCACCCCACTTTGGAGTGAAGTTGACCTACTATTTATTTCAGATCTACTGTATTGAAATCCGTCATTTCATGAAAATCCTAGCCACTTGATGAAAAGCTGGCATATGATGTAAAAAGGTACAGTTTCAATATCTGACGCGTGGTTTCCTGAAATGAATAAATTTCGCCGTCACATAGTGGAATTCTTTTTGTACTTTATCTGACGGGTAGTCCAGCACGTCACTTCATGAAGTAGCGGCAGCGATGTTCACGTGTGAGGAAAATTGTATTTCCTAGTATTATCGGATAAACTTGTGGACACTAAAGGGCTGTTATTTCTTCAAAAAGTGATCACTATGGCATATGGGACAAATGCCGAATAGTCTAGATCTCATTTATCCCTAAATTCCTTCCCCAGCATCTTGGGCTTGCACCCAGAGGGAATATTACGCTACCGTTTCATGCATTTTGTTTCTAAAATATGAGAGATAGAAAACCGATAGTATAATATGTCTTGACTTTGCTGTTCCGCCCTTTAAAAAAACAAAAACTCAGTCATAGACGCACAAAATGAGATCTTATACAGCTCTTAGCGGTAAGGGGGCCTTATAAAATTGTGGTCTCGGGGTATCGTGTTAGCTTTCGGACCACTAAGTGGTGTGTTCGATTCCCACTAAGTGGATAAGAGTTTTGCCAACTAACGATTTCTGTAATTATTTGTTCAGTCTACACATTTTAATATAATTATGTTTTTTTCTATTGTTGTGGTTCTCTTGTTGTAAATTTATTTTAAGGGATAGGGACATCCTGGGTGGATGTTGTCTGATACCCTGGGTTTGTGTGGTAACTGAAGTGTGTGTAAATGTAAAGGGTAAAGAATTTGGGAAGGTGTCCCGGGACTTGAAATAAAGTAGGTTACCATCCCGAAATTTGCCTGGAGGGTGTGTGGAATGACCTGGGGGAAAAACGACCCAGTTTGCGACGGGATTCGAACCAGCATATATTCTTTAAGTCACCAGGGATAGGAACTTCACGTCATGGTTCGATTCCCCGCTCTGCCAAGGAATTTAATTATGGTCTGGGGGTTGAATCGGGGTACACTCAGCCTCGTGAGGTAATACTGAGGTAGTGGGTTCGATTCCTACTTCATCCATCCTAGATGTGGTTTTCCGTGGTTTCCCCCTTCTCCTCCAGGCAAATGCCAGGCTGGTTCCTAAATTAAGACCACTTCCCAATTTAACCTGAACTACAAATACACACACTACTACCTATACCACAATAACACAAGTTATCAGACAATTTCTACACACTCCCGAGTACGCAGGGCTAAATGACCACGATGTCGATTCACCTCAAATGAAACAACATCATACTTCGCTGATTGATTCTCAGTATAGTTCTGTAGTACGACACTTCGTTTAATGTCGCAAGAAGTAAGAAGGGCACACACAAAGGCTTTAGGCTGTTTTATACATTTTTTAAAAATGGTTGATTTAGTTGAGAAAATCTCCAATTTTTATATATTATAGACATACATTTTTGAAAGAATGATTCTACTTTCTTTTTCATTGTGTGTGTCTTACCTGTTATTGTTCCAGTTTTGTAGTTGTTAATTCAGTGGGGGACTTGGGACACCATAGTCATCAGCCCCGTTTTTTCGGTGTGATGACTGTAGGGATGAATGGAACGGTATTTGGGAGACTGACTACGTGTCTCAGTGGTTAAGTTCTCGCTTGCTGAACCCAAGGTTGCAGGATCGAATCCTGGCGCAATCAGGGTGCGCAAATGCGAGGGAGCCATGCCAGTAGATTTACTTGCACGTTAAGGATCCTCTTCGGGGCAAAATTCAGGCACCCCGGCGTCTCTAAAAGCCGCAGTAGTCAAAAGAGACGTAAAACCAATAACGTTATTCTTATTATTGGTAATTGGGACAGGGATGAGGTAGACGCCCTGGTACTTGAAGTAAGGTACTATCCACATTTGGGTGGAGGGAGTGTGGAAAAGCCCCGTAAGGAAACCACACACTGGATAGCTGCTGTATCGCCAGGTTTTGAACCCACGATCTCCGGACTTGCTGTAGCTACCCTCGTGGCCGGGGTGCAGGATTTGTACGAGCAAGGCTACGCCTCATTCCAGTTTTAATGGTCTTGGGGATGATGTGCAATGAATTTCTGTGGCAGGCGATTTTAAGGCCAAATGGCCTTCCTGACGCCAAACTAATGGGTTAATGAGAGATTGAATGAAACTGGACCAAGATATGGAAGGAAGCTGCCGTGACCTATTAGAAGGTACCGTCATAGCATTTTCCTAGAGTTTAAAATGGAAAAGACCTTTTAATGACCGCTGTAAGTGGGGTTTGAACCACTCGTCAAATCTGTTTATAGCATGGTTTCATAGCCTGGAGTTGCGCGTTAGTGAATGTAGCTACCGCGGTTGGTGATGATAAACACTCACACTATTGTTGTCATCACATCCAAACTCTCCTTCACTTGTCTCCTACAAACCCTGGGGTATTCTAAGTTATGTATGTATTCTTTTTTTATTTATTTAACAATATTAAGGTACACAGGCATAAGCCCAATAATTATGTTTCTTCTTGACGTATGAAGTTCAAAAATACAAATTGCATCTATGAAGGAAGATGAGATAAAAGAATATACAATTGAAGAACAAAAATAATCTAAAAAAGAAATTATGAAAGTATGCATTACAGATTAGATATAAATACTGTACAAATAAAAAGTATACAAATAAAAATACAAACTTCTTCAAAAAAAAATAGAGATAGAGAGTAAAGAGTACCCGGTATTCCACGATTAGATTTAGGGTGTTAGGTGAAAATTAATTTCGATGACCATAATAAACACGTATTAATATATTTCTTGGAACTGATCAATTCAAAGAATTAATGTACGACTCCAATGCGTCAGGTATTTCATGAAGAGTCGAATCAACAAACACCGGATCTTAATGAAGTACCTCGGCTGATAATGTAAAACCATTTCTACACCATCTGCCTAAATCGATCCGTCACTTCATGAAGAAACGCGTTAGATAGTGTAACCATCCATTTTTACATCATACGCCGGCTCTTAATGAAGCGCCTAGGATTTTCATGAAATGACGGATTTCATTATCTGACTACGACATATACGTGTCACAACAGATAAAAGGAAGTTATACCAGGTGAATCAGCTGTCCCTAGTAATATTGTTCCATTCAGTCCAACTAGCATTGTTATCAGGAAAGTCGATATTTCTGTGCTGCATCCCGTTTGGTAATAATGCACTGCTGCAAGCATATCCTGCAAACGATACTGAACATTATTAGTTTTCCCTCGATGTGGCAACAGACTATCACGCGGGAAAGTTAATAGTGTTCAATACCACTTGCGGCATATGCTTGCATTGCATTAGCACCATACGGGACGTAGGAGAGAAACATCGACCTTCCTGACAACACGCGTTCGTTGCGCTGCATAAAACAATATTATTAGGGACAGCTGATTCACCTGGTATGTAATGTAAGTTAGTAAAGTAAGTTTTAATATACAAGTACAATTGAAAATTTTAAGACAATACAAAACTGAAATTTGACTCCTGACATTCTTTTTTCCTATTTACTATTCACTTGGTGAAATATTTATGTCAATATCAAATTATATAATGATCAATTTAGACTACCTTCATCATCATTATCATCATCTTGTACAGTTTACAGCCCCAGGCTGGGTCTGTTTGGAACATAAGCCTCGCTTTAGGCTAGCCTATGTAAAAACTTTCTTCGGCTTATCCCAATTAATTGGGGTCGCCGTAGCGAACCGGGCTCATTTTGGGTTTTGGCCGGAGATTTAAGGCCTGATGCCCTTCCTGACGCCACGTGATTTTTCAGGTAAAAATTTCACCCGGTTGTCAACGGGTTTCGAACTCCGGCCGTCCGGCTGAAAGACGAGTAGCGAAACGACTGCGCCATCACGCTCCCCAATTTAGGCTAGTTTATGTAAAAGAATAAAATCCTTCTAGTGTTATTTTGGTGCTTAACATTTATTTTACAATTGAAACATGAATAGTGTCTGCATTATATCACTTTCTACTGCACATTGGACTCAGACAAAGCTATATCAGAGAAGAAATCCCCACCTTTATTCAGATTTGGGGCTTGACAACTTTTTTACAACACTCGAAACTCCGATACTGTCTATACTGGCCAGACCAGATGAGAAGCAATCTTACGTAGGACCTTGACATCCATAGTTCCTGGTATTGTCCTGCAAGTGAAGGAGAATAGAAGTTTCAAAAGAGAGAAAAAAACACATTAAATCTGAACAACTAGATCAACGATGTGAATGTAACTCGCCTCAATCTCGACAGTTTTATTTTCAATTCATCATTACTTGAACTGGAAGAACTGGAGATTCTGGACTAGTATTGTGCTGGGTCTGGCTGTATCATCATCATCTTTGGCTGGAGTGTCCTCAGCCGCAACAGATCACACTGGAACAACACTCAACGTCTTCCGATTTGATGAAATAAAGTCCTTGTTCTTTGGTTGTCTTGTTCCTTTGATATACTCCACCAAGGTTGAGTTACCCATGTCTCTTGAATTTCTGTTGCCATGGACAGTTTCAGTACCTTCTGATAGCGGCAATTTCTGTAACAATTTTTGCTTGGAAAGAGGAAATATTCCTCATGTTGAAAATCAACTTATTGCATTTTCTTTTTCATTCTGTCTCCGCCAGAACATCAAAAAGCTTCTTCAATATTTATTGGACATTTTTGACTGCAGAAGAGCTGGAAATTGCTTTCTTCCATTCTGTGAGAATCTCTTTCCATCATTTCTTGACAAAGAATGCAACATCTAGTGCTTGGCAGAGATGTGTTGCATTGGCTGGCTTACATGCAATAAATTGAGATGTTATGTTCTCTACAAGATTTCAAACCTTCGTTGGTAAAATGTGAACACATTTTGTCTCCAAGACTTTTCACCCTTTTAACAGTTTCGCATGAGGAATGAATACTTTCTCAAACCAACCATTGAATGCTATAGAGTTGTCGTAGTCAGATAGTGAAATCCGTCATTTCATGAAGATCCTAGGCACTTCATGAAAAGCTGGCATATGATGTAAAAAGGGATAGTTACACCATCTGGCGCGTTTCTTCATGAAATGACGGACCGATTTAGGCAGATAGTGTAAGAAATCAATTTACATTATCATCCGAGGCACTTCATGAAGATCCGGTGTTAGTTGATTCGGCGCTGCATGAAATGACTGACGCAATGAAGCCGTATGTTAATTCTTTTAATTGTTCTATTCCAAGAAATAAAGTAATGCTTGTTTATTATGGTTATCGAAATTAATTTTCACATAATAACCTTAATCTAATCGTGGAATACCGGGTACTCTTTACTCTCTATCTCTATTTTTTTGAAGAAGTTTGTATTTTTATTTGTATACTTTTTATTTGTACAGTATTTATTTCTAATCTGTAATGCATACTTTCATAATTTCTTTTTTAGATTATTTTTGTTCTTCAATTGTATATTCTTTTATCTCATCTTCCTTCATAGATGCAATTTGTATTTTTGAACTTGATATGTCAAGAAGAAACATAATTGGGCTTATGTCTGTGTACCTTAATATTATTAGAGAAATAAATAGTTTGAATAAATAAATGAATACATACATTAGATTACTTCGATTGCCTAGTGTAGTGTAAAATATTTGTCGAGGGATTTCTGCTGGGTTAAAAATGGCAACAGCTTGATTTCTTTGTCTAAAGGGGGGTAGGTGGCTGGGGGGCGTTAGCAAGCTAGTATACGCTGTCACGCAAGAAAAGTTGAACAACCTGCAAGGTGACGTGGCTCGGGGCTGCACTGTATTATTTAGAACTTCCTCAAATTAAATAAATAGTAGTTCTTTGGATTATAACGATTGAATTAGCTGAGTAATCTCAATCAACCAAAGAGGAAATAGTTGTGGCCTAAAGGCTGTAGGCCTATTAATATCGGTTAATATTTATTGTGGGAGACATGTGAAGGAGAGTTTGCATGTGATGGCAATAATAGTAATTATGTGTGTTTGTCATCACTCATCACCAACAGCGGTAGCTACATTCACTAATGCGAAGCTCTAGACCAGGCGTTCTCAACCTGGTGCTCGCGAGCTCCACGGTGCTCTTTAAATTGCTTTTAGTGCTCCCGTCATACGAGCAAAAATGTGCTCTCGAGCACAACCTCCCCTGAGATCCATTCTTTAATTCAAATTCTGTTGCACGAACCAGAATAATAGGGTTTTCACTACAAGATTTGACAGTGGAAAATTGTATCTTGTGAAATAGTATTTTTGAATCATCAGTTATCATAATCGGACCTCCCTGCTTAATGAGTAACGCGAAAGATGCTGAATCGACTCGACTGTTCATACGTAAATGATCTTATCTGCATGAGTCACGCAAGCAGTTGTAGCATGCCTGGTGAGTGGTGAATCACTAGATATTTCAGCACTTCCGAGTGAGAGAGAGACAGAAAAAGAAAAGAGACGCGTGCTCGTTGCATTATTATTATTATTATTATTATTATTATTGTTATTATTATTATTATTATTATTATTATTATAGTATTATTATTATTTTTATGTAATGGTGCTCTAGTACTTGGTATGGCTTGATGGTGGTGGTCACAGTATCAAGAAGGTTGAGAACGCCGCTCTAAGCTATGAAACCAAGCTATATACGGACTTGACGAGTGGTTCAAACCCCACTTACAGCGGTCAATTTTCCTATTTTAAACTCTATGCAAATGCTGGGACGGTACCTTCCAATAGGCCACAGAGCGCTTCCTTCCATCTCTTGGTCGAGTTTCAATCAATCTCTCATTAACTTTTCATTAGTTTGGCGTCAGGAAGAGCATTTGGCCTTGAAACCACCTGCCACATAGAAATTGATTGTACATCATCCCCAAGCCCGTTGAAACTGGAATGAGTCCTGCGGCGTAGCCTTGCTCGTACAAATCTTGCACCCCGGCCACGAAGGTAGCTGCAGCAAGTCGGAGATCGTAGGTGCAAAACCCGGCGCTGACAGCGGCTATCCAGAGTGAGGTTTCTCCCCGTGGCTTTTCCACACTCCCTTCACCCAAATGCCGGGATAGTACCTAACTTCACGTCCCGGGGTGCCTACCCCATTCCTGTCCCTAATGCAGTTCCACCCACCCCTAAAGTCATCACATAAATATAAGTTCAATTCACACCCAATCACACGGAGCTGATGATCGAGGTGTCCCAACAAAACAACAAAACTGGAACGATAACAGGTAAGATACACACAATGAAGAATAAAGTAGAAACATTCATTCAAATATAAATAATATAAATAATAAATAGACTGAAATTCGAGATTTTCTCGGAGGTGAACCCTACACTAAATCAACCAAACGTAAAACTTTTGTGTATGTCCCTCTTACTTCTTGCGGCATTCAACGAAGTGTCGCGTTGAGAGCCAATATACGAAGTATGACGCTGTTGTTTCATTTGAGCTACTTCGACACCGTGGTCATTCAGCCCTGTGTACTTGGGAGTGTGTGGAATATGTCTGATAATCTGTGATATTGTGGTATTTGTAGTAGTGTGTGTATTTGTAGTTCAGGTTAAGATTGGGAAGGAGGTGGCAATTTGCCTGAAGGAGAAGAGGGAAACCACGGAAAAATCTTCCAGGATGGCTAAGGTAGGAATCGAACCCACCTCTTCTCAGTTTTGCCTCCTGAGGCTACGTGTACCCCGATTCAACCCTCAGACCATAATTAAGTTCCTATCCCTGGTAATCATAGTTGATTTCACAAGTATATGGTGGTTCGAATCCCATTGCTGACTGTGACGTTTTCCCCCAGATCTTTCCACACACCCTCTCGGCAAATGCCGGAATAGTACTTTTTTCAAGTCTCGGGATACCTTCCCAAATTCTTTACCCATTTCAGCTACACACACTACTTCAGTCATCACACAAATACAGATTATCAGAAAACATCCACCAAATACACTGGGCTGATGACCAGTACAATATACAAGAAAACAACAACAATAAAACAAGGCAACAACAGAATTATATTAAAATGTGCAGATTGAACAAAAGAATACTGAAATTGTTAGTTGGCAAAAATGTTCTCTCTCAGCGGGCTTCGAACTCACCACGTAGTGATCCGGAAGCTATTAACACCATACCCCGAGACTACAACTTCACTCGGAGAGTCAGCTACTAAAAGCTGTACAAGATCTCTTTATTGCCCGTCCGTAACTGAGTTCTTGTTGTTTTAAAGGGTGGAACAGCGAATCCAAGACGTATACTATCGGTTATCTATCTCTCATATTTTCAAAACAAAATGCATTAAAATGCAAACCACCTTCTTGTTCCGTTCACAGTACGGTAGCATAATATTCCTTCTAGGCGCAAGGTGAAGATGCTGGGGAGGGAATTTAGGGGATAAATGAGGTCCAGACCATTAGACATTTGTACCATATGTCATAGTATTCACTTTCTGATGAAATAACAGCCCTTTAGTGTCCACATTTTTATCCGATTAATTCTTGAAAATCACACTTCCGCACTTCCCTCACACATGATCCGCTACCGCTACTTCATGAAGTGACGGGCTGGATTTCCCGTCAGATGATATACAAAATGAATTACACTATGTGACGGCGAAATTTAGTCATTTCATGAAACCACGCGTCAGGTAGTGAAACCTACTGTACCTTTTTACATCATATGTCAGCTCTTCATGAAGTGCCTAGGATTTTCATGAAATAATGGATTTCACTATCTGACTACGACAGAGTCAGACCAGCCCTGATTGGTCCTATTATAGCATGAACCTTTGAACCAACATAGTTTGTGCAGAAAGGGGCTCCTTTTAGCTCTACTTCATGTCAAGAGGCTCACATATTAACTGCCTAATACACAACAAAGGTAACAATGCTACATCTGCTGTAGATATGCACATCATTATTGAGATCGAACACTTGGAATAGTTGACTACATTGTCAGGATACTTCACACCTCATTCAAAATCAGTTTCTTTTTACCCGGAACATCACTGAGATTACCTTCATCATAGTTACAAAAAGCCTTAGGGCTTCAAGAGTAATTTGTTAGTTCAGTTAGTTAGTTCAGACAAAGTAGAGATATTGACAGCAGTTCTAGCTCTCCTAATATTATTTCTAAGTTTATCTTTATGTTGTACCAACGCATTCTTGCCCAGTTGGGACCAGGAAAGTTATTCTTGAACTTAGCCGACTGAACAGCTTTTTTTTTTTTGGTCATGAAATAGCCTTCGCAACATAGCGTACGGTAGGTCAATTGCGCTCAAAGTGAAAACCCAGTTTGCACAAACTGTAAGTACCATCAACAAAGGCTTCTCTTCGTAAACATTAAAAACATGCATTTTACCATGACGACCATCAATTCTATTTATAGAGTTCCTTTAGGAATATTGTACTATTTACTTGCCGTATAAATGGATGCTCGTGGACAATTAATATGGATAGATTTTGGAATGTCAGGATTGTTTCAATGTACCCTCCGTGTCAAGGGGCGAATCAGGTGGAAGCAGATTTTATGAGGCACTGAGTGATGTGGTAGTGAGAGTTAACAATAAGGATACGGTAGTGTAGTACTGATGGGGGATTTCAATGCTAGGATAGGAAACAAAAGCAAGCAAGCTTGTAGTTTAACGTGACCGTTAATCTCGAGTTCATGAGCCACGGGACCTCCTTTTTACGTGGAATCCGAACCACAGGACATGGCATTTCACTTCGAAAGATAGGAAACAGAACTGAGGGATATGAGAAAGTAAAAGGTAAGTGGGGTGAGGATATGGAAGCGAACACCAATGGCATACGTTTATTAGACTTACATGCTAGCAAGAGATTATCTGTTGCGATATCATTCTTGAAGCATCAGGAGATTCACAGGTGCACACAGAAGGGTAGAGGAACCACATTAATAATAGACTAAATCATTACTGACTTTGAATTTGGTAAATGAATATGGAATTGTAGGGTATTCAGGGCCATTATTTAAGAAACAGACCACAAACTGATCTGCTGAGAATTAAGCATAGTTAGATCTGACGTGCAGAAAGTGAGAGCTGTTTGCCGACGGATTACTGTTGAAAATCTCCAGAACATGGACCTTAAGCAGAAATACATGGAAATGATAGAGAAAACCCAAAGAGTAGATGGTAAAGAATTGCAGGATGTTGAAACGGAGCGGTCAGAATACAGGGATGCAGTACCGGTACTTGAAGTAGCAAAGGCAGGTCTTGGGACAACAGTGTGTAAAGACAGCAAGAAGCGCACATTTGGTGGAATGACATAGTGAAATCTGCTTATAAAAGTAAAAATAAGGCTTACAAAATATCTCCAAATAAGGAATCCGGTGGACAGAAAGCTATATGTCGTGGAAAGTAACATAACAAGCAAATAATAGTTGAGTCCCAAAGGAAATCCTGGGAGAAATTTGGAGATAAATAAGAAAGGTTGGGTCAAGCGGCAGGAAACCCTTTCTGGAGTGTTATGAAGAATCTTAAAAATGGAGGAAAAAGAGAAATGATCAGTGTTCCTGATAAGTCAGGGAAACTCATTGTAGATACCAAGGAAACACTGGGAATATAGCAGGAATACTTTGAAAACTTGCTAAATGTTAATGGAGACATATCTGGCAAAGTAGGAGATTTTGGTATTATGCAGGAGAAAGTGGGTGGGAACAGGATCACCGTCAAGAAAGTAGAAATAGTGGTAAGTAAACTACAATGTCACATAGCAGAAGGGGTAGGTGAAATTGCGCCAGAAATGGTAAAGAATAGCGGGAATGCAGGCCTAAAATGGTTGCATAGGATAATAGCATTGCATGGGATTTAGGAAAGGTACCCTCTGACTGGACAAACGCTGTAATCGCCCCAATTCATAGGCAAGGTAACAGAAAAGATTGCTATAGTTATAAAGGCTTTTCTTTCATAAGTGTCCCGGACAAAGTGTATTCAGGGATTGTAGAATGGAGAGTTCGATCATTTGCTTGGATTACGATGCATGAAAACCAGTGCGGCTTCAGACCACAACGAGGAGTCAAGATGAAATTTTTAGTACCGTATGCTCCAAGTTATTGAGAAATGCTACGGGAGGAATAGACAGTTGTGTTTGTGTTTTGTAGATCTAGAGAAGGCGTACAATAGAGTACCCAGGGAGAAGGTGCTTAGCATCCTGAGGGATTATGGTATCGAGGGAAAGCTAATACAGGCAATCAAAAGTATTTATGTTGTAAATCAGGTTGGAGTGTAAGTTGATGGTAGGATGAGTTCTTGGTTCAGGAATGTTACAGGAGTCAAGCAAGGTTGTAACTTCTCACCGCAACTGTTTATTTTATATATGGACTATTTGCTAAAAAAAAAGATGAACTGGCTGGGTGGGACTCAATTAGGTGGGAACCAGGTAAGCAGTCTGGCCTATGCTGATGGCCTTGTTGTAATGGTGGACTCCGTGCAAAGCTTGAATAGAAATTTAAGGATTATGAAATGAAGACCAATATTTCAAAGACGAATGTTATGTCGGTAGGGAAGAAACACAAGAAAATAGAATGCCAGGTGGGAGGAATTAAAATGCAGCAGGTGGAACATTTTAAATTTATTTATTTATTTATTTATTTATTTGTCGTATCAGGAGCACTTCTCTATACATATAAAATAAAATTTTACAACTAAATTATACATATTGCCAAAAAAGAACAATGGTAAAAAAAAGTCCCAAAGTGGTGAAAATGGTCCATGAGTGACTTCCTGTCAAGCGCGGTTCTTGGAGAAGATGCTGCGTTAGTATGCTGGCTCTTTAATATGAAGTCTGCCTTCAGAGATGACGCACCATGATGGAAGGAGTCAAACACGAGCGACAACTATGGTAGAAGAATAAACTTATACGGTTGCTGACCAGTAGTTAAGCCACGTTCAGAGACTCAGGTGTTGCTGGCATGAGGTCATTCATAGTGCATGTAGTTGGGCCCAGTCTGCATTGAAGAATATGAGGCGTTGTCTGTGGCAACCCTTATTCACATAACGTCGATTCTACGTGAAAACCCCACTTCAACATAATAGATTTGCATCTTGTGACACCTGAGCGCAGTCTGTTGAGTGATTTCCACGTCAGCCATCCTTCTGTGTGACCAGGAGGAAGTTCCTCAATTGGTGTCAAATATTCTTCAGAATGTATGAATGAACCTTCCTCGCCATTTACAAATTAGGGCTTGGTTTGCTGTCCCTATAAGAGTCTCCGTTGTTCTGAGGAAACTTTTCCTTGAAGACAGTCGTGGGCATGCTGGCAGGTATCCATACACAGGGTGAGTTTCAGATGTATTAACTTTTTTCTTCTCGCTCTTTGCTGCTATCTCCCGACGGATGGCAGGAGGTGCAATCCCAGCAAGGCAGTGCAATTTTTCCAAAGGCGTTGGCCGAAGGCAGCCAGTGATGATGCGACAGGTCTCATTAAGTGCAACGACCACTGTTTTGTGTGGCTGGATCTATACCACACCGGACATGCATACTCAGCTGCAGAATAACACAGTTCGAGTGAAGATGTCCTCAACATACATGGCTGTGCTCCCCATGTTATGCTTGTCAATTTTCGCACCACATTGTTCCGAGCCGATACTTTCTGCTTGATATTGGAACAGTGCGTCTTAAAAGTGAGAGCGCGATCTAAACTCACTCCCACGTACTTCTGAGTTGCACAGTGTTCAAGAGCGACTCCTTCCCAGGTGATCTGAAGTGGTCTAGCAGCCTCTCTGTTCTTAAGATGGAAAGCATAGACTTGAGTCTTGTTAGGGTTCGGTTTCAATTGATTCTCCCTGTAGTAGGTAGTGAGTTCTTTCAGGGCCTCGGACAGCTTTTGCTCAACAGACTCAAAACTGGCTAGCTTGTGCAGTAATAGCACGGTCATCTGCGTAGATGAAATTTTCCGTTCCTTCAGGTAGACGATGATCGTTGGTGTAGGCATTGAAAAGGGATAGTGCAAGGACACTTCCTTGGGGTAACCCATTTTTCTGGGTTCTCCACCTACTTCTTTTCTCCTGAAATTTAACAAATATATTCTGTTTTGAAGAAGCTTCCTTACCATGCAAGTGAGCTGGTAGTCTTTGGTGATGTTGTAAAGCTTTTGCAGGAGAAGTCGGTGGTTGAATGTATCATAAGCTGCTGACAAGTCGATGAATACCGCCCCAGTAATTTGCCGTCTCTCAAAACCGTCTTCAATATACTGTGTCAACCTCGGAATTTGTGATGTGCAGCTTTCCCCGTCCGGAATCCAGCTTGCTCAGGTATAAGGAGCGGCTCTAGAACCCCTGTAAGTCGGCGAAGAATGAGTTTCTCTAGCACCTTATTAAGATGAAACAGCAAGGAGATAGGTCGATAACTTTTAGGGTTGTCGCGATCTTTGCCTGGTTTGGGAATGGCAATGACCCTAGCTTTCCTCCAGACTTTCGGGAGTTTACAGGACCGAACACAATTGTTCATTAGCCCAGTCAACCATTTGAATGTTACGGGGCCGAAGTTCTTAACTTGTTCAACACTTATCTCATCCTGACCAGCAGCTTTTCCATTCTTACATGTCTTCAGTACTGATTCTAATTCCAAAACAGTGAAATACTTGGGCCGTATATTCTCTCGGGATAGTAGTACGGGGAAGGAAATAGAGACGAGGTGTAGAAAAGTCAATCAAATGAGTTCTCAGTTGCGATTTACAGCATTCTGGAAGAAAGAAGTTAGTGTAGCCGCGAAGCTCTCCCTACATCGCTCAGAATTTAGACCGACCTTGCTGTATGGAAGTGAGAGCTGTGTGCATTCAGGATATCTGATACATAAGCTAGAGGTATCTTTATAAGAGAGTAGCACGAATAATTGCTGTGACTAATTGATGGGAGCAATGGCAGATGGATACTCGTAATGTAGAGATAAAGACTAAGTTAAATATAAATGCGCTAGATGAAGCTGTTCGTATGAGGCGACTCAGATGGTGGGGTCATGTGAAGAGAATGGGGGAGGAGAGATTACCTAAGAGGTTAATGTGTTCGGCTGTAGAGTGTAAGAGAAGCAGAGGTAGCCCTTGGAGGCGATTGTTAGATTCAGTGTTGAACGATTTCAAAGTGTGCGGTGTAGAAGCAGAGGAGGCCACAGTGCTAACTGCTAATAGAGGATCATGGAGGAGGGTTGCTCGCAAACAGAGGCTTGCAGACTAGACTGGACACTAAAAGGCAAATCAGACTCAAATGGAAATGTATGTAGGCCTATGTATGCAATTTGCCACGAGGGAATATATCCGCAATTGTGAATAAATCTAAATGTCAGTCAAGTGCTATGCAGTACGGTGAGAAAGAACAGGATACATCATGCATCGTGTGGCGTTGGAGGATTGGCAGTGCACAGAGAATGTTTGACATTTTGACTCTTTTTACCCAAATCTTCCTGCACAGAGATGCACAAACAGTAGAATAAACTGCTGGTGCAGGTGTTTCTGGGCCATACCAGCCGATGGGAGCTTTACTTTTCTATTGTACCGGGAGTTCATTGTACTGGATTTCCTGAGATAATGCGGATAAAATGCTCATAGGTGTATAAATTATAAAATGGTTGTTTTTTTAATCAAGATTGTCCGTCAAAAAGTCCTAAATTTTACAATCGGCCACTACAGCTTGCAAGGTTTTTGGCTATTATTTCTCCTGAGCATGCTAATGTAAGCAAAATTTTCGAGCTGAAGACAGGACTGGTAGTTGTATATTACATACGCTGACAATGTTTCCTTGACCATTGCATTGCGATAGAATGCTGAAGGAGAATTATTCTTTCTTCATGTTGAATATATATGGGTGTTAACATTAGGGTCTTTGAAAATATCACATATTTTTAAGAAGGAACAATATTTGATTTTTAGAAATGATTTCAGAGTATATTCTCTCTGAAGGCAGACACACTTTGTAAGCTTAAGGGTGTCGGCTGATTTGTCTATTATATTATCAGTTTCCATTCTTACGCTTCGAAGCATGTTTGATGCATCTACTGTCCAGTTCCCTCTGCCAGTACCTATGCCACTCCTGGTCCTCAGCTTAGAAAAGGAAGGAGGACGACTGGTATCTCCCCAACGTTCTTATGCTAACGTGAGCGCTAATTTGGATTATGTGATTCAATGTAGTGAGATAGTTATAGCCTGATTGCTATCATACGTGCTCTTAAGAAAGTAGATACCTACCCTTTGTAATTGGGCTAAAAGTGTTTGAATTCCTTCGAACAGCAACCTTGGCCAACCTATGCCTAATAAGGCATATAACCCACTGTGTTACAGCGGCAAACATTATTTAGAATAATTGTGCCGGCTTATTATTATAGTCACGTGCTCATTTGGGAACCGTGGGTAACGGCTGAGTGGTCTAGTAAGTGGCCCTAACAGTCGGTATACCAATCTTTATGGAATAGGAGTGGGCATCTTGGACATATTCTAAGTCGTGGCCCCCTTGTGCTCGCGCGGTTAGGACAACAGTGTGTAAAGACAGGAAACAGCACGCATCCTGGTGGAATGGCATAGTGAAATCAGCTTGTAAAAGTAAAAAGAAGGCTTACAAAAGATAGCTCCAAACAAGGAATCCAGCAGACTGAGAGCTATATGTAGTGGAAAGGAACAGAACAAACACATAATAGTAGATTCCAAAAGGAAACCATGGGAGAAATTTTGAGATAAATTAGAAAAGTTAGGTCAAGTGGCAGGAAAATCTCCCTGGGGTCTTAAAAATAATCTTAGAAATAGAGGAAAAAGAGAAATGAGCAGTTTTATGGACAATTGAAGGAAATAGCAGGAATACTTCAAAAACTTGCTAAATGTAAATGCAGCCTTTTCTGGCAATGAGGCAGATGGAGTAAGAGGTAGCGAACAGAATCACAGTTGAGGAAGTAGAGAGGGTGGTAAATAAACTACAATGTTACAAAGCGGCAAAGGTAGATGAAATTAGGCCAGAAATTGTAAAATATGGCGGGAGAGCAGGTCTGAAATGGTCGCATAGGATACTCAAATTGGCATGGGTTTTAGGAAAGGTACCTTCTTACTGGACAAAAGCAGTAATCGCCCCAATTTATAAGCAAGGTAACAGGAAAGATTGCAATAATTTTAGAGGCATCTCTTTGATTGATAAGGGTCCTGTGCAAAGTGTAATCAGGCATTGTATAAAGGGAATTTTGATCATTGTCCGAGAGTAAGATGGATGAAAACCAGTGTGGCTTAGACCACAACATGGATGTCAGGTTCAAATTTTTAGTACCGTATACACCAAATTATTGAGAAATGCTATGAGAGGAATAGACATTTGTGTTTGTGTTTTGTAGATCTAGAGAAGGCATGTGGTAGAATATCCAGGGAGAAGATGCTGAGCATCTTGAGGGAATATGGTATCCATGGACGACTGCTACAGACAACCAAAAGTATTTTTGTTGATAATCAGGCTGCCATGAGAGTTGATGGTAGGATGAGTTCTTGGTTCAATGTTGTTACAGGAGTAAGGTAAGGTTGTAATCTCTCGCCACTACTGTTTATTTTATATATGCACTATTTGCTGAAGGGCATAAACTGGCTGGGTTGGATTCAATGAAGTAAAAACCAGGTAGGCAGTCTGGCCGATGCTGATGACCTTGTTGTACTGGTGGACTCCGTCGAAAGCTTGCAAGTCAACATGTAAGAACTTGAACAGAAATGTAGGGAGTTTGGTATCTACCCCAACGTTTGCTTTTATAAAGTCATATTTCTGATGTGTGGGCTTTATAATGGTGAAATCCAAAATTTGGAGAAAATCCGACAATATTTGAGAAAGTTAGAAGGTCGAGCATCGATCTGGCAAGTTATGAAATCTTGTGGTACAATTGTGTTGGAAGAGGCTTTGTCTTAGTGGATTTCTAATATCAGATTTTGGCAAGAGAGGCAGCGTTTCATGCCTCTGGCAAAAGCTTTGAGACCACAGTACGACTGGAGAAACTTGTCGAACGTCAGCCAAACCAGCTTTTTATGTAGCGAGCGGTCAAGTATAGTGTGCTCGTGCAAGAGAGAGAAGGGTGAGGGATACGTGTGGCAGAACGTGTTGCCAAGCAGCACACCTACTGAAAGCTGATTGGTGGAGAACGTAGCACGTGACTCGAAGAAAAATTGATATTACGATGTGAACAATTACAATTATAATTACTCCAGAGAAATAATCCACATTAAGAAGTACCAGGTTTGAATCAGAAAAATATTCTACATTTACACATATTTTCAAAACCTAGACTTATATGATGAAAACAATGTTATTCGGGAGATTTGAGCGGGATCGAAAATCGCCAAAGCTTGTCAACTAGCTTTTTGGAAAATTGGAGAGAGGGATTAGATTTTATGATGTCATGAGCGACAGACGTGTCTTATGGCCACGCAAATATTGAGTGCGGGAAATATCGAGATGGACTGCTACAGTGAAGTGTATTCCGGCTAGTAGTGAAGAGCCGAAGAAAAATATTACCAAAGTATCGGTAGAATAATCTACGACATTTAGTTAAATTAAATAACTATTCTACGAGTGAAGCAACTATTTGAAAGAATTATTATTCTTCAACAATAAACATTATTCTTCGAACTTATATTGTGAAATCTGCTACAACGAAACTTGAAAAGTTGTGTTATACTTTTCCATGCACTACAAAGAATATACTTCATTCAGCGAAGTGTTCTACGAATTATTATCGTACGCAATCATCCTACGAAGGTCTACTACACATAATTTTGTAGACATTGTCAAAATCTACGAGTCGCATTCAAAATTTATTTTGAATATTCTAAAATGGAATTAAAGAATTACAAGTTGAGGGGGAGATTGCTCAGCTTATCGAGAACGTGGGGATGCAGTGCTAAACGCTAATAATTGGGAAGCTAAATTGTTGAACTAACAAGAATATGAAAGGAGTGACCTAGAGTATTCAAAATTATCTAAAAGAGGAAAGATCTTCAAGAATCGCCGATGGAGAACCTTGAAGGACGTTTCTATATTGAAAGATGCAGTCGACAATCCAGCACTGAACGAGACATCGGTTCGAGCCAAGGCAGATCCAGTACGAGAGAGGGCAATGGAGATCTGCTGTTACGAGAACCAGATCCAAGTGAAGGCTGAGATGGTTACATCCTGGCGGGGCCCATGCTTTCAAGAATCATACTGACCCGGGTATGAGGAGTTTCTATCGACGACTCAGCAAAGGTAGAGAGAAGATTTTCAAGTATTTTTGTAGAAATTTTGAACATGTAGAGATTTTATGATTGACCATTTTATTAGATTTTTTTTTTAGATTTTTCATTGAGTCATTTCTTTTTTGGATTTAATTTAGCATTGTTGGATTTGTATTTTTGCGATTTTGCATGGTAGATATTTTTATCGATATCCGTGGCTTAGGCGGCAGCACGTCGGCCTCTCACCGCTGAGTCCGTGGTTCAAATCCCGGTCACTCCATGTGAGATCTGTGCTGGACAAAACGGAGGCAGACAGGTTTTTCTCCGGGTACTCCGGTTTTCCCTGTCAAAATTTCATTCCAGCAACACTCTCCACCATCATTTCATTTCATTTGTCATTCATTTAATCATTGCCCCAGAGGAGTGCGTCAGGCCTCGGCAGCCGGCACAGTTCATATCCTCGCCGCTTAGATGGGGGCTTCATTCATTCCATTCCTGACCCGGTCGGAGACTGGAAGCAGGCTGTGGATTTTCATTTTCATTATTATCAGCTTATTTATTTCTTTTTCAATTATATTTACGTTGAAGTTAGGAGTGGTTTGAGTTTATTATTGTAAATGCTTTTGAATAATAAATTAGCGAGTACGCTGTGATATGTTTGTTCCTTTTCTAGAAACTCCGTCTTATACTGTATTTGCCGTAGTTAGTCAGATGATGGATTATGGATAGGCGCCCACTTTCACCCATAGTTACTCGAGATTCAGGAATATCATGCTTGAGCTTTGTTGTTTAGTAAATTGGAGCTGGTGGAACATTTTAACTAGTTGTGTGTGTATTCTCTCAGGATGGTGCAGTAGTATGGGGAAGGAAATAGAGACGAGATGTAGAAAAGTCAATCAAATGAGTTCTCAGTTTCGATCTACAGTATTCTGCAAGACAGAAGTTAGTGTAGCGATGAAACTCTACCTACATCGCTCAGTATTCAGACCGACCTTGCTGTATTGAAGTGAGAGCGGTTATATTCTGAATATCTGATACATAAGCTAGAGGTAACTGAAATGAGGGTAGCATGAATGAATTCTGAGACAAATAGATGGGAGCAATGGCAGGAAGGTGCTCGTAATTAAGAGATAAAGGATAAGTTAGAAATGAGCATGCTAGATGAAGCTGTTCATATGAGGCGACTCAGATGGTGGGGTCATAAGAAGAGAATGGGGGAGGAGAGTTTACCTAAGATGTTAATGTATTCGGCAGTCGAGGGTAAGAGAAGCAGTGGTAGCCCTAGCAGGCGATGGTTAGATTCAGTGTTGAACGATTTCAAAGTGAGAGGTGTAGAAGCAGAGGAGTCTGCAGTGCTAACTGCTAATAGGGGATCATGGAGGCAACTTGTTAGCAAACAGAGTCTTGCGGAATAGACTGGACGCTGAAATGGGAAACAGTTTCAAATGGCAATGAATGAATTAATATTACTCAATCTGTGCACTGCAGACCACCTGTAGTCCAAGAAGATGGGGCAGATGCCTAGCAGGCAGAATTAAAAATTGAACTCGAATAGGCTATAATAAAAAATAACATAACATAACATAGCAATAATTGTTCACATTTTGTGGACACCATAATCGTTCTTTCTAAAGGCCATGGACATTTCAATGACCAGACAAAAATCTGGCATTGCCAGGATATGAGGATATGACTGCAGTGTTGTGATCTATTCATTAAATATGAGGGTAATTTCAAAAGTAAGATCCGATTCGCCGTAAATATTTGAAAGCGGCGCCAAGGGCAAAACACGCATGCGCGCTGACTCCTGGCATGCCTTGCGCGGCAAAAGTCGCCAGTAGCGTTGTTACTGTTGTTGTGTGCTGTTGATAGTGTCAGTTCACAATGTTTAAGACAAATAGTCAGCCCGCCGATTGTGAAGAAGGGCAGTGATACGGTTTCTGTCAGCAAGAAACATTTCTGCGGCAGAAATTCATCGGCAGATTACTGAAGTGTACGGTCCTAACATAATGAGTGACAGTAAAGGACGGGAAAATGAGCACGATGAACCCCGCTCTGGCAGACCATCAGTGATTTCAGACGAGTTGGTTCATGCGATTGACGACAAAAGTCGTGAAGATCGACGATTCACTATTTCAGGGACAACGATCAATAAAGCCACCTACTGCGCTACCCTGACTAAACTTCGACGTGCAATCCAGAATAAGCGACGTGGTCTTTTGTCGTCTGGAGTGTTGTTGTTGCATGACAATGCCAGACCCCATACTGCGACTGACACGCAAACTCTAATCAAGAAATTTGGATGGGAACAGATGGACCACCCACCGTACAGTCCGGACTTGGCGCCAAGTGATTTCCACCTGTTCCGCTACCTAAAGGAGTTTCTTGGCGGTAAGCGCTTTGACACAGATGATGAAGTGAAAGAAGCTGTTAAAGACTGGTTAGCTTAGCAGGCGGCCGAGTTCTACAACTTAGACATTCAAAAGCTTGTGAAACGATGTGACAAATGTGTAAATAAGTATGGAAATTATGTAGAAAAATAGAGAAAGACGTAAGGAATGTCAATAAAACAATTTTGATTTTGGATGTGTTTTTTTTAACAGGACCTTAGTTTTGGAATAGCCCTCATACATCTCCAGTCTGTAGCAAAGAGACTAGTGTTTCTTTAAGAATTAAGTTAATGACCATTTTATAAGAGTCTTGTTGAAGGTGTAGGTGTGCCTAGAACAATTGGTAGGGTTGGTAGCATAAGGGCAGTACAATACAATATGATTTTATATCTCCCACTTTCCTTTGCCATTTGAAGTAAACATGTGTTGGCAACAAGCTGATGGTCTTGCTCCCTCGAGATCTTCAGTTATGAATTAACTTGAGTTTGAATATTATATTTTTGAAAACTCTTTTAACAAGGGAAAAGTTGCTTGGAACAAGAAATTTGAAAAGAAAAGCAAGGTGTATTTTAATGAGAGTAATTGTGATTTTAAGAAATTATTTCTGGTTACAGCCTCTCTTCTGAAGGGCATGCTTTGTAAGCGTGGGAATGCGAAATGATGTGTCTCTTATAACATCGCTTTCCATTCTTATGTTTCAAAGCATGTTTGATATGTCTGCTGTCCAGATACCTCTGCCAGTAACTCTGCCACTGCTGGTCTGCACCCAGTTGATAGAGGAAGAGGATTGAAATTTGTTTGATGTTCTTTCTGCAAAGACAAGCCCTAATTTGGATCATGAATGTAATAAAATAATGATTATTATGAGTGATTGTAAATTATCTATAGAGTAAGTGTTCAATATCCTTTGGGCTCGCACATTGATCGACCTATGCCTAACTATATAACTACTCCTTATTTCCGCCCAATCAATTCTTTATGTTCGTGAATACAATTACATTAATAACTTAGGTACATGTTTCAGGATCCATTCTGTGTCCCTTCTTCAGCCTTAATTGTTGTACAGTAGTTAACCCATATACTCATAGTCAACAACATTGATTCAAGAAAAAAACACATTAAAGCATGAACAACACAAACCAATCATGCTTACATTCATTTGTATAAAAAAGAAAACAATTGATAAAAGTGGTTTATGCTAGTAAAAATTGGCGTCATGGAAATGTGAATTCAAGAAACACATGACATGACCCTTCATGTTGATGAAGGAATATGATTGACTGCTGCTATATGCTGTATGTGACAATTGAATCATCAAATGTGTATCTAACTATATATACATTTCCATTCTGGTGAATATGAACAGGAACATGTAGTTCCGTGAAGAACTAAACAGCCTATTTTCATATATGCTACTTATGTTAATTACCTCTATCACCATACAAAATTTCAGTTTGATTGGTGCAATAGATTCGTAGATATTGAGAACTGTCAAAATATTTCGGATGGTTGCCATGTTGGATTTTTATATATGTAGGCCATAGAGTTATGTACTATTAGATGACAATTATTGCGTAGGTTCATTATTCAGTTATATGGTTGATGGGCTGATGATTTCATTTTTAAGCAGTCTAACTAATGTCCAAAAGTCATATTGATTGGACGAAATGCTGGCGTGAACTTCTTTCTTCTTATGAGAAGAGCGAAATGTAGAACGCTTTGTAGAAATGGGCCATATCTTTATACAGTATTTGGTATTCAAACAATTCCGGTCAAAAGACTAGCAGTTGAGTGATAAATTACGAAAATCCAATTGGTCGATATGGTCAGAAAATATGGGTCAACATCATGATCCCCTGTTAGAGGACTAGACTTTAAGTCAGTGTCGTCCGGACTATTATCTTCTGCCGAGTGGTGAGCATGTGATGCTGGTGCCAGAATGAAACAGTTTTTTCCTGTTCATATTTACCAGATTGGAAAAGTTTATATAGTTAGATACACATTTGATGATTCAATTGTCACATAGAGCATATAGCAACAGACAATCATATTCCTTCATCAACATGAAGGGTCATGTGTTCCTTGAATTCCCATTTTCATGATCCCAATTTTTACTTTTATCAATTGTTTTCTATTTTATACAAATGAATGTAAGCATGATTGGTTTGTGTTGTTCATGCTTTAATGTGTTTTTTCTTGAATCAATGTTGTTGACTATGAGTATATGGGTTAACTACTGTACAACAATTAAAGCTGAAGAAGGGACACATAATGGATCCCGAAATATGTACCTAAGTTATTACGTAATTGTATTCACGAACATAAAGAATTGATTGGGCGGAAATAAGGAGTAGTTATACATTAGTTAGATAATTTAATCAATACGGACCTAACATGGATACATACATTTTGTTGCGATGTGTGGTCCACGTAAGTGGTTCATTACTTGTGTTTAGCTTTCGCTCAGTAAGTTGTGATATCACCGAAGTGACAGTTTCGTGTGAGAGAAAGGCTCAGGCAGACCCCTAAGGCATCGGACTCCCCGGTGACCTATGTCCACCAGGATGTGTTAAGTGGCAAGCATCATATAGCGTGATTATGCTGAGTTATTACTTGCTATTATCATACGTTAACAGTGGCAAAGGGTTTTAGTGGTTTAGTTTTTGTGAATCAGTGGATAGGTCATTCCATGCCACTTGGTACTACATCCCACAGCGTTAACATCCTCAGTTGTGTATGTATTGCTCCTAGCACTCAATACCTGATAGGCTTAGGTTTGGACCCAAGAGTGCTCAAAATGTCAACTATGCTACAAATGCTACAATTGTTGTTAAATCAACTAAGAATATCTTGGGCATCAGTCTCATATACATGGGTATGTGTTGGATTCGTCGGATAACCTGTGTTTCTGGGACGACTGTGGTAATATGAGTAATTGTAATTATTAGGTCAAGGCCTTGGCATAGGTCGTGTCTTCAAAAAATGTACTAATATGATATGGAAGGGGATTGGAAAACACCAAGAAAACCGTAGTCAGGACAGCGGCCATCAGCGCCGATATTGGTAAACTATAATAATAAATAACCCCTGGCACTACAGCCCATGAAGGGCCTAGGCCTACCAAGCAACCGCTGCCCAGCCATTTGGCCTGCAGATATTGGGATGACGCGTGGTCAGCGCATCGGGTCCACTTGGCTGTTAATCTCGATTTTCATGACCGGGGAGCTGCCTCACTGTCAGACAGCTACTCAATTGTCCTCACGAGGCTGAGTGCACCCCGTTCCAGCCCTCTCGTCAGTTTCTAAAATCCCTGACGGAGCCAAGAATCGAACCCGGGGCCTCTGAGTGAGAGGCAGGCGCGCTACCCCAACACCACGGAGCCGGCACAATATTGGTAACCTATCAACTGCAAAAGAACTGGCTGAACTTAGTCATTGCTAGGAGTGACCCTGATTTATGTACAGTACATACTGCAACTTAATCTCACTTTACCAGTCGTCTCAGCACTCACTGTGCATTCGTTCAGCAAACTAATACTTATAAAATCATATTTGCACAGTACCATGTCAAAGAGGAGATTAAGTTGATCAGTTTTAGCCTACTCTTCATTGAAAAGTGGTGAAAACGGCAGTAGCTTACTAATGTCGGAAGGGTGGTTAACGAGTCTCTGTCAACGATGCCAGATGTTGAATGTTACTTCTGGTGAATATCAATTGAGGCACTCGGGACTAGATAGTGATAAGCCACATTTAGGAAATTTCACAGGAGAGCCATATGAAGGTTAAAAAAATCCATATATCAGGTGATGGACATAAGAGGTATGTTTAATGTATTATAAGGTACTACATACATTAAGGTATTCTTGTACCATGAGATATAACATTTTTCTAACAAGAGAACATATTGAAAAACGATGTTATGTGCAAGGAATACACATAATTATGTGGCTTGGCATTGTATATCACCACTGGTCACCATTCACGTAGCTCTCAGCGTCATCTAAGAAACTGCCATCAATTAATTCAGGTTCATTAACCTGTTCAGTGGCATCATACTGAGTCAGGGATAGATAGTGTCCATGATGCACCACAGGTCCATGACGTCGGATAGTTTCTTATGCTGTATATGAATGGGTACACGATATGTTGGTGTTAAGGTCGTAATCCATCTGTGTAGGACTGCCAAGCTTCATGAAATTAATTTCCCAGTGAACAGTGTACTTCAGAAAAATTGAATCAAGATTTGAGGCCAAACATTTGAACACTGTAGCATCTGAAAAGTTAATAGGATGTCCATCTGTTGCTGTATTTCTTTTTGTTGTGTGCTGAACTCTAGGAAATTGTCTCGTTTCATAATTATCACGGCGAATTTCTTTTCTACTTTGCTTTTCTTGACAATATCAACCCACTCAGAGGGCGAGAAAACTTGGCTAGCAAGGCACCTTTGGCATTTCTCAATAGATGCAAAATCTCTATCGGATGGGAGTCGTGTGTGACCAGTAATCAAAAATCTGTGTTCCACTTCTTTGAATTTTACCACATATACGTGAGAACCACAAACACATAACCATCCAATTCTTATTTTGTCAGGGACAATTAATTATCTGAACAGCACACAGCTGGAAGCACAACTGTTTTTCTGGAGAAACTTAATATGCAACTACATATTATCTCATCACTGCCGTGTTTTGCGACATCCTCAGTCCACATGTACATGTGTCCAATGCAAGTTCTGCAGTCATGTATACTCACGTTGGACATACATGTTTTTCGTTAGAAAAATACTGGACCAGCAGTAAGATTTGGAACACGGAGGGCCTGCTGCAAGTCAACTGAGCTGACCACGATACTGGAATCAGTCTTGGTTCTGACAATAACTGCTGTCATAGTAGCCTGCATTGCTTTTGTTTTCCGGTTAGGTAGATATCTTTTCTTGATCATTGGGTGGATTGCAGGAGTTAATTTGAGTAGCAAGCTTGTCACTTACTTTACAAGTGTCGAAAAGGGGCATCTTGAAGCCTGTTTTGTATTCTGTGCACAAAGGTGCGAGGTGGAAGAAAAGAGTTGCAGAAATTACTAATAGCATGAACCTACGAGACTACTCTGAACAATGCAGCAATTTAACAGTTATATAATTGCAAGCCAAAATAACCCCTATAGCAGGCAACAAATGATGCCGATCACAAGTATAACAATCATTTATGGATAAAGCGCTCCAGATAAATATCTTAGAAATTGTCCCATACTTCATAGTTCCTTTAAATATTAGTGTTAATTAGGAGTACTACTGTACATGTACTGCACTGTCATGATAAGCCACATAGTCACATGCTATAATATAGCATGCCACATAATAATATTTTGTTAATGCTTACCTCTGATTATGATGAGATATGACATGGATTTGGCTGATAAACCACATCTACAGCGCTATCATCGCATGAGGATTCACTCTCAAAACAATTGTCTTCCGAATCGGTTCACAATGCATTGTTTAATCTCGCGATGTTTCCTCTACAAGACGCCATCTTGCTGCGGCTTACCATACTAAAGCAGAACAAGTAGCTCCGTGAAGAACGAAATGCCTATTTTCATATATCCTATTCATGTTAATTGCCTCTATCAACATACAAAATTTCAGTTTGATTCGTAGATATTGGGAACCATCTAAATATTTTGGATGGTCGCCATATTGGATTTTTATATATGTAGGCCATAGAGTGATGTACTATTAGATGAATATTATTGCGTAGGTTTATTATTCAAACTTCAATCGCATGATTAGGACACAGGAAATTTTAAAAAACGAGATTTTAAAATTTTGCACAGCCGTCATATTGAGGTTATGGAAACAACTGAAATAAATTAGATGTCAGTGGATTAAAATTTGTATAAGCATTTACCGTACCAAGTTTCACTGCGCTCGGATGGTTAAATCGTGAGAAACGTCCATTAAAATTATTAAATTTCGCATCACTGCCATGTTGGAATTGTACTAACTAATGTTAATAATGAACTAATGTTTATAGCCTTTATCAACATACAAAATTTCAGTTTGATTGCTGTCATAGATTAGTAGGTACTGAGAACCTTCTAAATATTTCGGATGGTCGCCTTGTTGGATTTTATATATGTAGGCCATAGAGCTATGTACTGTTAGATGACGATTATTGCGTAGGTTCATTGTTCAAACGTTAACTTCAATCGCATGATTAGGACAAAAGAAATGGAAACTTAATTTTAAAATTTTGCACAGCCGCCATCTTGAGCCTATGTAAACAATTGAACTGATATAGATGTCCGTGCATTACAATGTGCTGCACCAAGTTTCACTGCACTCGGATGGTTAAATCGCGAGCAACGTCTATTTAAATGTTTCAACTTTGCTTGGCCGCCATGTTCGTTTTGTACTTAACAAGTTTCTGAAAGTCACATAGGCGAACTTCTAGTAGTGCCCTTCATCACCGTACAAAAGTTCAGGGTGATATCTGTAGTAGTTTCGGAGATATAGAATGCTGGTTAAATATTTCGCACAGCCGCCATGTTGGATTGGTGTGATGTATTAAAATTTGAAGGGCACGAGTTTCAATGAATTCGCTCCAGCCGTTTAGATTTTATAAGGGACACACACACGGACAAAATGTGATCTCATAAGCCCATTATCTTCATAAATGAAAATAGGGGGCGTGGTGGCTCAGCGGTCTAGCTGTATGCCTCTCACCAAGGCGGTCCGGGTTCGATTCCCGGTCAATGCATGTGAGATTTTCGAAGTGAAATGCCATGTCCTGTGGTTCGGATTCCACGTAAAAAGGAGGTCCCGTGGCTCATAATCTCAAGATTAACGGTCACGTTAAACTACAAGCTTCCTTTTTTATAAATGAAAATATTCCAAAAATGATGTGCTGTGTCTTGAAGCAATACACAGCAACAGAGGGTGTGCTGCCATCTCTTGGTTTCTTCAAATACTCGTCCGCCAGTGGCTTGACAGCCTCTAGTATATACGAAAATCATACAAATCTCAATATTGCTCAGTGTGTGGCTTACCATTATCTAGCCCCGAGCGCCTCAAATAGTTATAATATGCAGTGTTTCAGTGGCATCACTAGTGGGGTGCGGACCTCACCATCAATGGGGATGACACCAAATATCATCGATCGATCGATGACTGAGCACAGATTGCGATGTATATTTTCCTTTCAAACACAAATAACTTTCTGTAAAAAAAAGGGAAAGGGAAAATAAAAAAGCCCCTTACAGGTGTCTCAAAAGAGAATTATCAACTCCCCCCTCCAAAAAAGACTCCAAGACAGTTTTCAACACATGCCAAATAAAATAAAAAATATTGACAAGATGTGCCATAAATGGCACCATCTGGCAACCCTGAGACGGACGACACCGATGCTAGTCAGCCCACTGCAGTATTTAATGCAGAAAACATATCAACGGTGTCGATGCAATAGTATCAACAAAATTCTCATTTCACAGGAGAAGCAGAAAACTATTTTAGCAGTATTGCTTATTTTTGGAATGTATACCTTTCAAACTACCGGTACGTATTCTTCAATCAGATCCATTTCATTGTTCCCATAAAAAGAAAACAAGTGACGGTGTAGCCGAGATGGAGTTAGCTTGAGTTTATGAGTGTTATTTAGTAATGTGTGTTTTCTTTTTCAAAATAAATGTTTTGCGTTTTCCTGAGAATAACTGAGTTACATTTCTGTTCATAACAATACGGAGTCGTGTGATTCTGATGTCGCAAAAAGTGTAGATATGAGGTATTTTATTGACGCCGTCGATAATTCCCACACCATGTCAGAATATAAATAAACAACGGGGGCCAAAACAATTATTTTGTGGCCGTCCTTTCTTAGTTACGCCACTGACTGGGTTGCTTCCACTTATGGCGCACTCCTTGAACCATAAAGACATATGCATGGTTTGCAACTGATCTTATGCAACATCCTAAACAATAATTCTCTAGTCCAACTACATAACTATGTTTCACATCATATTGCAGTGGAATATCAACAAAATTAAGATTCAGTTCACGTCTATGGAAGTAAATTTTTCCGCTGCATTCTAAATCATTCGAATTTGAAAGTTTTTTATCCTATGTCAATGGAATATTATTGATAATTTTATGCAATGTTGGTTCACAAAGTTAGGATCACTTTGCAGGAAAATCCATACAATGAGTCAATTTGTTTCGGAAGTTGACAAAGCAAGGATTTTTATGTCCAGTGTTTAACATCTACTTAGTTGTTTTTGATCCATAAATTGAGGCTAATTCTTCATAAGGACTCACTTGTAGGTACAGTATACTACTGCCTGTGCCAACAATGGTCTCAATCAATAGTAAGCTATTTCACTCTAGCAGTCATTCTAAAGTGAGAATAGATTGCTTGGCCAGTCTTCTTGGCTGGTGACATTTTTCTGAGTTTGCTGATGTAAGCAAATCATTCAATGTGAAAACCAGACTGAATGTTCAATATTACAGTGTGCTGACTGTATCTTCTTGATTATTATGAGGTATAGTAAAGGAATGAAAAATCAGATTTGTTTTTAGTTAAAAATGCATATGAATGTCAAAATAAGGGGTTTTGCCAAATTTACATATTTTTAAGAAACAAATTATGATTTTTAGAAATGGTTTTGATTTATAACCTCTCTGAAGGTGCTGTTGTTTAATTTGAAGGGCTTAGATATCGTGGTCATTTAGCCCTATGTACTTGAGTGTGTGGAAAATTTATCTGATAACCTGTACCATTGTGGTGTCTACAGATTTGAAGCCATTCTTTCAGTGTTGCCTATGCAAACTGTTACTTGTAGCTCTTCAGTCGGTCAACACGAATTTGCCCAATGACTGAGCGGGGTACACTTGTCCCATTTTAATAGTGATAATTAACTAATACAGGGTCTTTCATATAAAGTAAGAACGGCGAGCGGCCGATTTGTTATCCGCTGATGTACTTTTTCCTGGTGTGTTATTTATTCTTTGTACTACGCCCAGTCATTGGGCAAATCCATGTTGAACGACTGAAGAGCTACAAATAACACATTGTGGTGTCTGTAGTAGTATGTGAATTTGTAATTCAGCTGAGGATTGGGGACGAGGCGGCAATGGCGTTAAGTTAGAAACCATCCCTGCAATCACCTCTAATAGAAGCAGGAAACTACGGAACACCTCTTCCAGGATGGCTGAGGTGAGATTCGAACCCACGTCTTCTCAATTATGCCTCACTAGGCTGAGTGTACCCTGTTCCAGCCCTCAGACCAGAATTACATTTCTTGGCAGAGCCGGGGAATGGAACCAGGACCTCCGAATCGACAGCCAAGTATGGTAGCGGCTACATCAGGAGGTAGACAGACATACTTTGAGGCGTGAAATTAGGAAATGGATTATCTATTAAATGACCATTTTTAATTCTTACGCTTTAAAGAGTGTTTGATAGATCTGCCACCAACCATGCCACTACTGCTCTGCAACCGGTTGAGAGAAGAGAACTGGCATTTGCTGTAAGTTCTCCCTGCAAAGGTTAGTCCACATTTGAATCATGAACTGTGAATGTAATTAAATAATGATTATTAACATGAGTACCTTTAAGAAAATTTAAACCATTTGGACAAGGACTAAAATTGTGATTATCTTGTGTCTTGTCTTCTTGACTGATTGTTATTTGTGTCTCGTCCTGGTGGCTGATTGTTATCTTGTGTCTCGTCCTGGTGGCTGATTGTTATCTTGTGTCTCGCTCTGGTGGCTGATTGTTATCTTGTGTCTCGCTCTGGTGGCTGATTGTTATCTTGTGTCTCGCTCTGGTGACTGATTGTTATCTTGTGTCTCGTCCTGGTGGCTGATTGTTATCTTGTGTCTCGTCCTGGTGGCTGATTGTTATCTTGTGTCTCGTCCTGGTGGCTGATTGTTATCTTGTGTCTCGTCCTGGTGGCTGATAGTTATCTTGTGTCTCGCTCTGGTGGCTGATTGTCATCTTGTGTCTCGCTCTGGTGGCTGATTGTTATCTTGTGTCTCGCTCTGGTGACATTGTTATCTTGTGTCTCGACCTGGTGGCTGATTGTTATCTTGTGTCTCGTCCTGGTGGCTGATTGTTATCTTGGGTCTCGTCCTGGTGCTGATTGTTATCTTGTGTCTCGCTCTGGTGGCTGATTGTTATCTTGTGTCTCGTCCTGGTGGCTGATTGTTATCTTGTGTCTCGTCCTGGTGGCTGAGTAATATCTTGTGTCTCGTCCTGGTGGCTGATTGTTATCTTGTGTCTCGTCCTGGTGGCTGATTGTTATCTTGTGTCTCGCTCAGGTGACTGATTGTTATCTTGTGTCTCGTCCTGGTGCTGATTGTTATCTTGTGTCTCGTCCTGGTGGCTGATTGTTATCTTGTGTCTCGTCCTGGGGGCTGATTGATATCTTGTGTCTCGCTCTGGTGGCTGATTGTTATCTTGTGTCTCGCTCTGGTGGCTGATTGTTATCTTGTGTCTCGTCCTGGTGGCTGAGTAATATCTAGTGTCTCGTCCTGGTGGCTGATTGTTATCTTGTGTCTCGTCCAGGTGGCTGATTGTTATCTTGTGTCTCGCTCTGGTGACTGATTGTTATCTTGTGTCTCGTCCTGGTGCTGATTGTTATCTTGTGTCTCGCTCTGGTGGCTGATTGTTATCTTGTGTCTCGTCCTGGTGCTGATTGTTATCTTGTGTCTCGTCCTGGTGGCTGATTGTTATCTTGTGTCTCGTCCTGGGGGCTGATTGTTATCTTGTGTCTCGCTCTGGTGGCTGATTGTTATCTTGTGTCTCGTCCTGGGGGCTGATTGTTATCTTGTGTCTCGTCCTGGTGGCTGATTGTTATCTTGTGTCTCGTCCTGGGGGCTGATTGTTATCTTGTGTCTCGCTCTGGTGGCTGATTGTTATCTTGTGTCTCGCTCTGGTGGCTGATTGTTATCTTGTGTCTCGTCCTGGTGCTGATTGTTATCTTGTGTCCCGTCCTGGTGGCTGATTGTTATCTTGTGTCTCGTCCTGGTGGCTGATTGTTATCTTGTGTCTCGTCCTGGTGGCTGATTGTTATCTTGTGTCTCGTCCTGGTGGCTGATTGTTATCTTGTGTCTCGTCCTGGTGCTGATTGTTATCTTGTGCCTCGCTCTGCTGGCTGATTGTTATCTTGTGTCTCGTCCTGGTGCTGATTGTTATCTTGTGCCTCGCTCTGGTGGCTGATTGTTATCTTGTGTCTCGTCCTGGTGCTGATTGTTATCTTGTGCCTCGCTCTGGTGGCTGATTGTTATCTTGTGTCTCGTCCTGGTGCTGATTGTTATCTTGTGTCTCGCTCTGGTGGCTGATTATTATCTTGTGCCTCGCTCTGGTGCTGATTGTTATCTTGTGCCTCGCTCTGGTGGCTGATTGTTATCTTGTGTCTCGTCCTGGTGGCTGATTGTTATCTTGTGTCTCGTCCTGGTGGCTGATTGTTATCTTGTGCCTCGCTCTGGTGCTGATTGTTATCTTGTGTCTCGCTCTGGTGGCTGATTGTTATCTTGTGCCTCGCTCTGGTGGCTGATTGTTATCTTGTGTCTCGCTCTGGTGCTGATTGTTATCTTGTGCCTCGCTCTGGTGGCTGATTGTTATCTCGTGTCTCGCTCTGGTGCTGATTGTTATCTTGTGTCTCGCTCTGGTGCTGATTGTTATCTTGTGCCTCGCTCTGGTGGCTGATTGTTATCTTGTGTCTCGTCCTGGTGCTGATTGTTATCTTGTGCCTCGCTCTGGTGGCTGATTGTTATCTTGTGTCTCGTCCTGGTGCTGATTTTTATCTTGTGTCTCGCTCTGGTGCTGATTGTTATCTTGTGCCTCGCTCTGGTGGCTGATTGTTATCTTGTGTCTCGTCCTGGTGGCTGATTGTTATCTTGTGTCTCGTCCTGGTGGCTGATTTTTATCTTGTGCCTCGCTCTGGTGCTGATTGTTATCTTGTGTCTCGCTCTGGTGGCTGATTGTTATCTTGTGCCTCGCTCTGGTGCTGATTGTTATCTTGTGTCTCGCTCTGGTGCTGATTGTTATCTTGTGTCTCGCTCTGGTGGCTGATTGTTATCTTGTGTCTCGCTCTGGTGCTGATTGTCATCTTGTGCCTCGCTCTGGTGCTGATTGTTATCTTGTGTCTCGCTCTGGTGCTGATTGTTATCTTGTGCCTCGCTCTGGTGCTGATTGTTATCTTGTGTCTCGTCCTGGTGCTGATTGTTATCTTGTGTCTCGCTCTGGTGGCTGATTTTTATCTTGTGCCTCGCTCTGGAGCTGATTGTTATCTTGTGTCTCGTCCTGGGGACTGATTGTTATCTTGTGTCTCGCTCTGGGGACTGATTGTTATCTTGTGTCTCGTCCTGGTGGCTGATTGTTATCTTGTGTCTCGCTCTGGTGGCAGATTGTTATCTTGTGCCTCGCTCTGGTGCTGATTGTTATCTTGTGTCTCGTCCTGGTGCTGATTGTTATCTTGTGTCTCGCTCTGGTGGCTGATTGTTATCTTGTGCCTCGCTCTGGTGCTGATTGTTATCTTGTGTCTCGTTCTGGGGACTGATTGTTATCCTGTGTCTCGTCCTGGTGGCTGATTGTTATCTTGTGTCTCGCTCTGGTGGCTGATTGTTATCTTGTGCCTCGCTCTGGTGGCTGATTGTTATCTTGTGCCTCGCTTTGGTGACTGATTGTTATCTTGTGTCTCGCTCTGGTGCTGATTGCTATCTTGTGTCTCGCTCTGGTGCTGATTGTTATCTTGTGCCTTGCTCTGGTGCTGATTGTTATCTTGTGCCTCGCTCTGGTGCTGATTGTTATCTTGTGCCTCGCTCTGGTGGCTGATTGTTATCTTGTGTCTCGTTCTGGTGGCTGATTGTTATCTTGTGCCTCGCTCTGGTGGCTGATTGTTATCTTGTGCCTCGCTCTGGTGCTGATTGTTATCTTGTGTCTCGTCCAGGTGCTGATTGTTATCTTGTGTCTCGTCCTGGTGCTGATTGTTATCTTGTGTCTCGCTCTGGTGGCTGATTGTTATCTTGTGTCTCGCTCTGGTGCTGATTGTTATCTTGTGCCTCGCTCTGGTGGCTGATTGTTATCTTGTGTCTCGCTCTGGTGCTGATTGTTATCTTGTGTCTCGTCCTGGTGCTGATTGTTATCTTGTGTCTCGCTCTGGTGGCTAATTGTTATCTTGTGTCTCGTCCTGGGGGCTGATTGTTATCTTGTGTCTCGTCCTGGTGGCTGATTGTTATCTTGTGTCTCGTCCTGGTGGCTGATTGTTATCTTGTGTCTCGTTCTGGTGGCTGATTGTTATCTTGTGTCTCGCTCTGGTGGCTGATTGTTATCTTGTGTCTCGTCCTGGTGGCTGATTGTTATCTTGTGTCTCGCTCTGGTGACTGATTGTTATCTTGTGTCTCGTCCTGGTGGCTGATTGTTATCTTGTGTCTCGCTCTGGTGGCTGATTGTTATCTTGTGTCTCGTCCTGGGGGCTGATTGTTATCTTGTGTCTCGTCCTGGTGGCTGATTGTTATCTTGTGTCTCGTCCTGGGGGCTGATTGTTATCTTGTGTCTCGATCCTGGGGGCTGATTGTTATCTTGTGTCTCGTCCTGGTGGCTGATTGTTATCTTGTGTCTCGTCCTGGTGGCTGATTGTTATCTTGTGTCTCGTTCTGGTGGCTGATTGTTATCTTGTGTCTCGTCCTGGTGGCTGATTGTTATCTTGTGCCTCGTTCTGGTGGCTGATTGTTATCTTGTGTCTCGCTCTGGTGGCTGATTGTTATCTTGTGTCTCGTCCTGGTGACTGATTGTTATCTTGTGTCTCGTCCTGGTGGCTGATTGTTATCTTGTGTCTCGCTCTGGTGACTGATTGTTATCTTGTGCCTCGCTCTGGTGGCTGATTGTTATCTTGTGCCTCGCTCTGGTGGCTGATTGTTATCTTGTGTCTCGCTCTGGTGGCTGATTGTTATCTTGTGTCTCGTCTTGGTGGCTGATTATTATCTTGTGTCTCGCTCTGGTGGCTGATTGTTATCTTGTGTCTCGCTTTGGTGGCTGATTGCTATCTTGTGTCTCGTCCTGGTGGCTGATTGTTATCTTGTGTCTCGCTCTGGTGGCTGATTGTTATATTGTGTCTCGCTCTGGTGGCTGATTGCTATCTTGTGTCTCGTCCTGGTGGCTGATTGTTATCTTGTGTCTCGCTCTGCTGGCTGATTGTTATCTTGTGTCTCGCTTTGGTGGCTGATTGTTATCTTGTGTCTCGTCCTGGTGGCTGATTGTTATCTTGTGTCTCGCTCTGGTGGCTGATTGTTATCTTGTGTCTCGTCCTGGTGGCTGATTGTTATCTTGTGTCTCGTCCTGGTGCTGATTGTTATCTTGTGTCTCGCTCTGGTGGCTGATTGTTATCTTGTGTCTCGCTCTGGTGACTGATTGTTATTTTGTGTCTCGTCCTGGTGGCTGATTGTTATCTTGTGTCTCGTCCTGGTGGCTGATTGTTATCTTGTGTCTCGTCCTGGTGGCTGATTGTTATCTTGTGTCTCGCACTGGTGGCTGATTGTTATCTTGTGTCTCGCTTTGGCGACTGATTGTTATCTTGTGTCTCGTCCTGGTGGCTGATTGTCATATTGTGTCTCGCTCGGGTGGCTGATTGTTATCTTGTGTCTCGTCCTTGGGACTGATTGTTATCTTGTGTCTCGTCCTGGTGGCTGATTGTTATCTTGTGTCTCGCTCTGGTGGCTGATCGTTATCTTGTGTCTCGTCCTGGTGGCTGATTGTTATCTTGTGTCTCGTCCTGGTGGCTGATTGTTATCTTGTGTCTCGCTTTGGTGACTGAGTGTTATCTTGTGTCTCGCTCTGGGGACTGATTGTTATCTTGTGTCTCGTCCTGGTGGCTGATTGTTATCTTGTGTGTCGCTCTGGTGGCTGATTGTTATCTTGTGTCTCCTCCACTTGACTGATTATCTTGTGTCTCGTCCTGGTGGCTGATTGTTATCTTGTGTCTCGCTCTGGTGGCTGATTGTTATCTTGTGTCTCGTCCTGGTGGCTGATTGTTATCTTGTGTCTCGTCCTGGGGGCTGATTGTTATCTTGTGTCTCGCTTTGGTGACTGATTGTTATCTTGTGTCTCGTCCTGGGGACTGATTGTTATCTTGTGTCTCGCTCTGGTGGCTGATTGTTTTCTTGTGTTTCACTCTGGTGGCTGATTGTTATCTTGTGTCTCGTCCTGTGGACTGATTGTTATCTTGTGTCTCGCTCTGGTGGCTGATTGTTATCTTGTGTCTCCTCCACTTGACTGATTATCTTGTGTCTCGTCCTGGTGACTGTTATCTTTTGTCTCCTCCACTTGACTAATATCTTGTGTCTCGTCCTGGTGACTGATTGTTATCTTGTGTCTCGTCCTGGTGGCTGATTGTTATCTTGTGTCTCGCTCTGGTGGCTGATTGTTATCTTGTGTCTCGTCCTGGTGGCTGATTGTTATCTTGTGTCTCGTCCTGGTGCTGATTGTTATCTTGTGTCTCGTCCTGTTGGCTGATTGTTATCTTGTGTCTCGTCCTGGGGGCTGATTGTTATCTTGTGTCTCGCTCTGGTGGCTGATTGTTATCTTGTGTCTCGCTTTGGTGACTGATTGTTATCTTGTGTCTCGTCCTGGTGGCTGATTGTTATCTTGTGTCTCGCTCTGGTGGCTGATTGTTATCTTGTGTCTCGTCCTGGTGGCTGATTGTTATCTTGTGTCTCGCTCTGGGGACTGATTGTTATCTTGTGTCTCGTCCTGGTGGCTGATTGTTATCTTGTGTCTCGTCGTGGTGGCTGATTGTTATCTTGTGTCTCGTCCTGGTGGCTGATTGTTATCTTGTGTCTCGCTTTGGTGACTGATTGTTATCTTGGGTCTCGCTCTGGGGACTGATTGTTATCTTGTGTCTCGTCCTGGTGTCTGATTGTTATCTTGTGTCTCGCTTTGGTGACTGATTGTTATCTTGTGTCTCGTCCTGGGGACTGATTGTTATCTTGTGTCTTGCTCTGGTGGCTGATTGTTTTCTTGTGTTTCACTCTGGTGGCTGATTGTTATCTTGTGTCTCGTCCTGGGGGACTGATTGTTATCTTGTGTCTCGCTCTGGTGGCTGATTGTTATCTTGTGTCTCCTCCACTTGACTGATTATCTTGTGTCTCGTCCTGGTGGCTGATTGTTATCTTGTGCCTCGCTCTGGTGGCTGATTGTTATCTTGTGTCTCGTCCTGGGGACTGATTGTTATCTTGTGTCTCGCTCTGGTGGCTGATTGTTATCTTGTGTCTCGCTCTGGTGGCTGATTGTTATCTTGTGTCTCGCTTTGGTGACTGATTGTTATCTTGTGTCTCGTCCTGGTGACTGATTGTTATCTTGTGTCTCGTCCTGGGGACTGATTGTTATCTTGTGTCTCGCTCTGGGGACTGATTGTTATCTTGTGTCTCGTCCTGGTGGCTGATTGTTATCTTGTGTCTCGTCGTGGTGGCTGATTGTTATCTTGTGTCTCGTCCTGGTGGCTGATTGTTATCTTGTGTCTCGCTTTGGTGACTGATTGTTATCTTGGGTCTCGCTCTGGGGACTGATTGTTATCTTGTGTCTCGCTCTGGTGGCTGATTGTTATCTTGTGCCTCGCTCTGGTGCTGATTGTTATCTTGTGTCTCGTTCTGGGGACTGATTGTTATCCTGTGTCTCGTCCTGGTGGCTGATTGTTATCTTGTGTCTCGCTCTGGTGGCTGATTGTTATCTTGTGCCTCGCTCTGGTGGCTGATTGTTATCTTGTGCCTCGCTTTGGTGACTGATTGTTATCTTGTGTCTCGCTCTGGTGCTGATTGCTATCTTGTGTCTCGCTCTGGTGCTGATTGTTATCTTGTGCCTTGCTCTGGTGCTGATTGTTATCTTGTGCCTCGCTCTGGTGGCTGATTGTTATCTTGTGCCTGGCTCTGGTGCTGATTGTTATCTTGTGTCTCGTTCTGGTGGCTGATTGTTATCTTGTGCCTCGCTCTGGTGGCTGATTGTTATCTTGTGCCTCGCTCTGGTGCTGATTGTTATCTTGTGTCTCGTCCAGGTGCTGATTGTTATCTTGTGTCTCGTCCTGGTGCTGATTGTTATCTTGTGTCTCGCTCTGGTGGCTGATTGTTATCTTGTGTCTCGCTCTGGTGCTGATTGTTATCTTGTGCCTCGCTCTGGTGGCTGATTGTTATCTTGTGTCTCGCTCTGGTGCTGATTGTTATCTTGTGTCTCGTCCTGGTGCTGATTGTTATCTTGTGTCTCGCTCTGGTGGCTAATTGTTATCTTGTGTCTCGTCCTGGGGGCTGATTGTTATCTTGTGTCTCGTCCTGGTGGCTGATTGTTATCTTGTGTCTCGTCCTGGTGGCTGATTGTTATCTTGTGTCTCGTTCTGGTGGCTGATTGTTATCTTGTGTCTCGCTCTGGTGGCTGATTGTTATCTTGTGTCTCGTCCTGGTGGCTGATTGTTATCTTGTGTCTCGCTCTGGTGACTGATTGTTATCTTGTGTCTCGTCCTGGTGGCTGATTGTTATCTTGTGTCTCGCTCTGGTGCTGATTGCTATCTTGTGTCTCGCTCTGGTGCTGATTGTTATCTTGTGCCTTGCTCTGGTGCTGATTGTTATCTTGTGCCTCGCTCTGGTGCTGATTGTTATCTTGTGCCTCGCTCTGGTGGCTGATTGTTATCTTGTGTCTCGTTCTGGTGGCTGATTGTTATCTTGTGCCTCGCTCTGGTGGCTGATTGTTATCTTGTGCCTCGCTCTGGTGCTGATTGTTATCTTGTGTCTCGTCCAGGTGCTGATTGTTATCTTGTGTCTCGTCCTGGTGCTGATTGTTATCTTGTGTCTCGCTCTGGTGGCTGATTGTTATCTTGTGTCTCGCTCTGGTGCTGATTGTTATCTTGTGCCTCGCTCTGGTGGCTGATTGTTATCTTGTGTCTCGCTCTGGTGCTGATTGTTATCTTGTGTCTCGTCCTGGTGCTGATTGTTATCTTGTGTCTCGCTCTGGTGGCTAATTGTTATCTTGTGTCTCGTCCTGGGGGCTGATTGTTATCTTGTGTCTCGTCCTGGTGGCTGATTGTTATCTTGTGTCTCGTCCTGGTGGCTGATTGTTATCTTGTGTCTCGTTCTGGTGGCTGATTGTTATCTTGTGTCTCGCTCTGGTGGCTGATTGTTATCTTGTGTCTCGTCCTGGTGGCTGATTGTTATCTTGTGTCTCGCTCTGGTGACTGATTGTTATCTTGTGTCTCGTCCTGGTGGCTGATTGTTATCTTGTGTCTCGCTCTGGTGGCTGATTGTTATCTTGTGTCTCGTCCTGGGGGCTGATTGTTATCTTGTGTCTCGTCCTGGTGGCTGATTGTTATCTTGTGTCTCGTCCTGGGGGCTGATTGTTATCTGGTGTCTCGATCCTGGGGGCTGATTGTTATCTTGTGTCTCGTCCTGGTGGCTGATTGTTATCTTGTGTCTCGTCCTGGTGGCTGATTGTTATCTTGTGTCTCGTTCTGGTGGCTGATTGTTATCTTGTGTCTCGTCCTGGTGGCTGATTGTTATCTTGTGCCTCGTTCTGGTGGCTGATTGTTATCTTGTGTCTCGCTCTGGTGGCTGATTGTTATCTTGTGTCTCGTCCTGGTGACTGATTGTTATCTTGTGTCTCGTCCTGGTGGCTGATTGTTATCTTGTGTCTCGCTCTGGTGACTGATTGTTATCTTGTGCCTCGCTCTGGTGGCTGATTGTTATCTTGTGCCTCGCTCTGGTGGCTGATTGTTATCTTGTGTCTCGCTCTGGTGGCTGATTGTTATCTTGTGTCTCGTCTTGGTGGCTGATTATTATCTTGTGTCTCGCTCTGGTGGCTGATTGTTATCTTGTGTCTCGCTTTGGTGGCTGATTGCTATCTTGTGTCTCGTCCTGGTGGCTGATTGTTATCTTGTGTCTCGCTCTGGTGGCTGATTGTTATATTGTGTCTCGCTCTGGTGGCTGATTGCTATCTTGTGTCTCGTCCTGGTGGCTGATTGTTATCTTGTGTCTCGCTCTGCTGGCTGATTGTTATCTTGTGTCTCGCTTTGGTGGCTGATTGTTATCTTGTGTCTCGTCCTGGTGGCTGATTGTTATCTTGTGTCTCGCTCTGGTGGCTGATTGTTATCTTGTGTCTCGTCCTGGTGGCTGATTGTTATCTTGTGTCTCGTCCTGGTGCTGATTGTTATCTTGTGTCTCGCTCTGGTGGCTGATTGTTATCTTGTGTCTCGCTCTGGTGACTGATTGTTATTTTGTGTCTCGTCCTGGTGGCTGATTGTTATCTTGTGTCTCGTCCTGGTGGCTGATTGTTATCTTGTGTCTCGTCCTGGTGGCTGATTGTTATCTTGTGTCTCGCACTGGTGGCTGATTGTTATCTTGTGTCTCGCTTTGGCGACTGATTGTTATCTTGTGTCTCGTCCTGGTGGCTGATTGTCATATTGTGTCTCGCTCTGGTGGCTGATTGTTATCTTGTGTCTCGTCCTTGGGACTGATTGTTATCTTGTGTCTCGTCCTGGTGGCTGATTGTTATCTTGTGTCTCGCTCTGGTGGCTGATCGTTATCTTGTGTCTCGTCCTGGTGGCTGATTGTTATCTTGTGTCTCGTCCTGGTGGCTGATTGTTATCTTGTGTCTCGCTTTGGTGACTGAGTGTTATCTTGTGTCTCGCTCTGGGGACTGATTGTTATCTTGTGTCTCGTCCTGGTGGCTGATTGTTATCTTGTGTGTCGCTCTGGTGGCTGATTGTTATCTTGTGTCTCCTCCACTTGACTGATTATCTTGTGTCTCGTCCTGGTGGCTGATTGTTATCTTGTGTCTCGCTCTGGTGGCTGATTGTTATCTTGTGTCTCGTCCTGGTGGCTGATTGTTATCTTGTGTCTCGTCCTGGGGGCTGATTGTTATCTTGTGTCTCGCTTTGGTGACTGATTGTTATCTTGTGTCTCGTCCTGGGGACTGATTGTTATCTTGTGTCTCGCTCTGGTGGCTGATTGTTTTCTTGTGTTTCACTCTGGTGGCTGATTGTTATCTTGTGTCTCGTCCTGTGGACTGATTGTTATCTTGTGTCTCGCTCTGGTGGCTGATTGTTATCTTGTGTCTCCTCCACTTGACTGATTATCTTGTGTCTCGTCCTGGTGACTGTTATCTTTTGTCTCCTCCACTTGACTAATATCTTGTGTCTCGTCCTGGTGACTGATTGTTATCTTGTGTCTCGTCCTGGTGGCTGATTGTTATCTTGTGTCTCGCTCTGGTGGCTGATTGTTATCTTGTGTCTCGTCCTGGTGGCTGATTGTTATCTTGTGTCTCGTCCTGGTGCTGATTGTTATCTTGTGTCTCGTCCTGTTGGCTGATTGTTATCTTGTGTCTCGTCCTGGGGGCTGATTGTTATCTTGTGTCTCGCTCTGGTGGCTGATTGTTATCTTGTGTCTCGCTTTGGTGACTGATTGTTATCTTGTGTCTCGTCCTGGTGGCTGATTGTTATCTTGTGTCTCGCTCTGGTGGCTGATTGTTATCTTGTGTCTCGTCCTGGTGGCTGATTGTTATCTTGTGTCTCGCTCTGGGGACTGATTGTTATCTTGTGTCTCGTCCTGGTGGCTGATTGTTATCTTGTGTCTCGTCGTGGTGGCTGATTGTTATCTTGTGTCTCGTCCTGGTGGCTGATTGTTATCTTGTGTCTCGCTTTGGTGACTGATTGTTATCTTGGGTCTCGCTCTGGGGACTGAATGTTATCTTGTGTCTCGTCCTGGTGTCTGATTGTTATCTTGTGTCTCGCTTTGGTGACTGATTGTTATCTTGTGTCTCGTCCTGGGGACTGATTGTTATCTTGTGTCTTGCTCTGGTGGCTGATTGTTTTCTTGTGTTTCACTCTGGTGGCTGATTGTTATCTTGTGTCTCGTCCTGGGGGACTGATTGTTATCTTGTGTCTCGCTCTGGTGGCTGATTGTTATCTTGTGTCTCCTCCACTTGACTGATTATCTTGTGTCTCGTCCTGGTGGCTGATTGTTATCTTGTGCCTCGCTCTGGTGGCTGATTGTTATCTTGTGTCTCGTCCTGGGGACTGATTGTTATCTTGTGTCTCGCTCTGGTGGCTGATTGTTATCTTGTGTCTCGCTCTGGTGGCTGATTGTTATCTTGTGTCTCGCTTTGGTGACTGATTGTTATCTTGTGTCTCGTCCTGGTGACTGATTGTTATCTTGTGTCTCGTCCTGGGGACTGATTGTTATCTTGTGTCTCGCTCTGGGGACTGATTGTTATCTTGTGTCTCGTCCTGGTGGCTGATTGTTATCTTGTGTCTCGTCGTGGTGGCTGATTGTTATCTTGTGTCTCGTCCTGGTGGCTGATTGTTATCTTGTGTCTCGCTTTGGTGACTGATTGTTATCTTGGGTCTCGCTCTGGGGACTGATTGTTATCTTGTGTCTCGCTCTGGTGGCTGATTGTTATCTTGTGCCTCGCTCTGGTGCTGATTGTTATCTTGTGTCTCGTTCTGGGGACTGATTGTTATCCTGTGTCTCGTCCTGGTGGCTGATTGTTATCTTGTGTCTCGCTCTGGTGGCTGATTGTTATCTTGTGCCTCGCTCTGGTGGCTGATTGTTATCTTGTGCCTCGCTTTGGTGACTGATTGTTATCTTGTGTCTCGCTCTGGTGCTGATTGCTATCTTGTGTCTCGCTCTGGTGCTGATTGTTATCTTGTGCCTTGCTCTGGTGCTGATTGTTATCTTGTGCCTCGCTCTGGTGGCTGATTGTTATCTTGTGCCTGGCTCTGGTGCTGATTGTTATCTTGTGTCTCGTTCTGGTGGCTGATTGTTATCTTGTGCCTCGCTCTGGTGGCTGATTGTTATCTTGTGCCTCGCTCTGGTGCTGATTGTTATCTTGTGTCTCGTCCAGGTGCTGATTGTTATCTTGTGTCTCGTCCTGGTGCTGATTGTTATCTTGTGTCTCGCTCTGGTGGCTGATTGTTATCTTGTGTCTCGCTCTGGTGCTGATTGTTATCTTGTGCCTCGCTCTGGTGGCTGATTGTTATCTTGTGTCTCGCTCTGGTGCTGATTGTTATCTTGTGTCTCGTCCTGGTGCTGATTGTTATCTTGTGTCTCGCTCTGGTGGCTAATTGTTATCTTGTGTCTCGTCCTGGGGGCTGATTGTTATCTTGTGTCTCGTCCTGGTGGCTGATTGTTATCTTGTGTCTCGTCCTGGTGGCTGATTGTTATCTTGTGTCTCGTTCTGGTGGCTGATTGTTATCTTGTGTCTCGCTCTGGTGGCTGATTGTTATCTTGTGTCTCGTCCTGGTGGCTGATTGTTATCTTGTGTCTCGCTCTGGTGACTGATTGTTATCTTGTGTCTCGTCCTGGTGGCTGATTGTTATCTTGTGTCTCGCTCTGGTGGCTGATTGTTATCTTGTGTCTCGTCCTGGGGGCTGATTGTTATCTTGTGTCTCGTCCTGGTGGCTGATTGTTATCTTGTGTCTCGTCCTGGGGGCTGATTGTTATCTTGTGTCTCGATCCTGGGGGCTGATTGTTATCTTGTGTCTCGTCCTGGTGGCTGATTGTTATCTTGTGTCTCGTCCTGGTGGCTGATTGTTATCTTGTGTCTCGTTCTGGTGGCTGATTGTTATCTTGTGTCTCGTCCTGGTGGCTGATTGTTATCTTGTGCCTCGTTCTGGTGGCTGATTGTTATCTTGTGTCTCGCTCTGGTGGCTGATTGTTATCTTGTGTCTCGTCCTGGTGACTGATTGTTATCTTGTGTCTCGTCCTGGTGGCTGATTGTTATCTTGTGTCTCGCTCTGGTGACTGATTGTTATCTTGTGCCTCGCTCTGGTGGCTGATTGTTATCTTGTGCCTCGCTCTGGTGGCTGATTGTTATCTTGTGTCTCGCTCTGGTGGCTGATTGTTATCTTGTGTCTCGTCTTGGTGGCTGATTATTATCTTGTGTCTCGCTCTGGTGGCTGATTGTTATCTTGTGTCTCGCTTTGGTGGCTGATTGCTATCTTGTGTCTCGTCCTGGTGGCTGATTGTTATCTTGTGTCTCGCTCTGGTGGCTGATTGTTATATTGTGTCTCGCTCTGGTGGCTGATTGCTATCTTGTGTCTCGTCCTGGTGGTTGATTGTTATCTTGTGTCTCGCTCTGCTGGCTGATTGTTATCTTGTGTCTCGCTTTGGTGGCTGATTGTTATCTTGTGTCTCGTCCTGGTGGCTGATTGTTATCTTGTGTCTCGCTCTGGTGGCTGATTGTTATCTTGTGTCTCGTCCTGGTGGCTGATTGTTATCTTGTGTCTCGTCCTGGTGCTGATTGTTATCTTGTGTCTCGCTCTGGTGGCTGATTGTTATCTTGTGTCTCGCTCTGGTGACTGATTGTTATTTTGTGTCTCGTCCTGGTGGCTGATTGTTATCTTGTGTCTCGTCCTGGTGGCTGATTGTTATCTTGTGTCTCGTCCTGGTGGCTGATTGTTATCTTGTGTCTCGCACTGGTGGCTGATTGTTATCTTGTGTCTCGCTTTGGCGACTGATTGTTATCTTGTGTCTCGTCCTGGTGGCTGATTGTCATATTGTGTCTCGCTCTGGTGGCTGATTGTTATCTTGTGTCTCGTCCTTGGGACTGATTGTTATCTTGTGTCTCGTCCTGGTGGCTGATTGTTATCTTGTGTCTCGCTCTGGTGGCTGATCGTTATCTTGTGTCTCGTCCTGGTGGCTGATTGTTATCTTGTGTCTCGTCCTGGTGGCTGATTGTTATCTTGTGTCTCGCTTTGGTGACTGAGTGTTATCTTGTGTCTCGCTCTGGGGACTGATTGTTATCTTGTGTCTCGTCCTGGTGGCTGATTGTTATCTTGTGTGTCGCTCTGGTGGCTGATTGTTATCTTGTGTCTCCTCCACTTGACTGATTATCTTGTGTCTCGTCCTGGTGGCTGATTGTTATCTTGTGTCTCGCTCTGGTGGCTGATTGTTATCTTGTGTCTCGTCCTGGTGGCTGATTGTTATCTTGTGTCTCGTCCTGGGGGCTGATTGTTATCTTGTGTCTCGCTTTGGTGACTGATTGTTATCTTGTGTCTCGTCCTGGGGACTGATTGTTATCTTGTGTCTCGCTCTGGTGGCTGATTGTTTTCTTGTGTTTCACTCTGGTGGCTGATTGTTATCTTGTGTCTCGTCCTGTGGACTGATTGTTATCTTGTGTCTCGCTCTGGTGGCTGATTGTTATCTTGTGTCTCCTCCACTTGACTGATTATCTTGTGTCTCGTCCTGGTGACTGTTATCTTTTGTCTCCTCCACTTGACTAATATCTTGTGTCTCGTCCTGGTGACTGATTGTTATCTTGTGTCTCGTCCTGGTGGCTGATTGTTATCTTGTGTCTCGCTCTGGTGGCTGATTGTTATCTTGTGTCTCGTCCTGGTGGCTGATTGTTATCTTGTGTCTCGTCCTGGTGCTGATTGTTATCTTGTGTCTCGTCCTGTTGGCTGATTGTTATCTTGTGTCTCGTCCTGGGGGCTGATTGTTATCTTGTGTCTCGCTCTGGTGGCTGATTGTTATCTTGTGTCTCGCTTTGGTGACTGATTGTTATCTTGTGTCTCGTCCTGGTGGCTGATTGTTATCTTGTGACTCGCTCTGGTGGCTGATTGTTATCTTGTGTCTCGTCCTGGTGGCTGATTGTTATCTTGTGTCTCGCTCTGGGGACTGATTGTTATCTTGTGTCTCGTCCTGGTGGCTGATTGTTATCTTGTGTCTCGTCGTGGTGGCTGATTGTTATCTTGTGTCTCGTCCTGGTGGCTGATTGTTATCTTGTGTCTCGCTTTGGTGACTGATTGTTATCTTGGGTCTCGCTCTGGGGACTGATTGTTATCTTGTGTCTCGTCCTGGTGTCTGATTGTTATCTTGTGTCTCGCTTTGGTGACTGATTGTTATCTTGTGTCTCGTCCTGGGGACTGATTGTTATCTTGTGTCTTGCTCTGGTGGCTGATTGTTTTCTTGTGTTTCACTCTGGTGGCTGATTGTTATCTTGTGTCTCGTCCTGGGGGACTGATTGTTATCTTGTGTCTCGCTCTGGTGGCTGATTGTTATCTTGTGTCTCCTCCACTTGACTGATTATCTTGTGTCTCGTCCTGGTGGCTGATTGTTATCTTGTGCCTCGCTCTGGTGGCTGATTGTTATCTTGTGTCTCGTCCTGGGGACTGATTGTTATCTTGTGTCTCGCTCTGGTGGCTGATTGTTATCTTGTGTCTCGCTCTGGTGGCTGATTGTTATCTTGTGTCTCGCTTTGGTGACTGATTGTTATCTTGTGCCTCGTCCTGGTGACTGATTGTTATCTTGTGTCTCGTCCTGGGGACTGATTGTTATCTTGTGTCTCTCTCTGGTGGCTGATTGTTATCTTGTGTCTCGTCCTGGGGACTGATTGTTTTCTTGTGTCTCGCTCTGGTGGCTGATTGTTATCTTGTGTCTCCTCCACTTGACTGATTATCTTGTGTCTCGTCCTGGTGGCTGATTGTTATCTTGTGCCTCGCTCTGGTGGCTGATTGTTATCTTGTGTCTCGTCCTGGGGACTGATTGTTATCTTGTGTCTCGCTCTGGTGGCTGATTGTTATCTTGTGTCTCGCTTTGGTGACTGATTGTTATCTTGTGTCTCGCTCTGGTGGCTGATTGTTATCTTGTGTCTCGTCCTGGCGACTGATTGTTATCCTGTGTCTCGTTCTGGGGACTGATTGTTATCTTGTGTCTCATCCTGGGGACTGATTGTTATCCTGGGTCTCCTCCTGTTGACTGATTGTTATCTTGTGTCTTTTGTATATTTCTGTTGTTTCCCACTTCTACTCTAGGTGAATGCCGGGATGGTTCCTAACTTAAGGCCACAACCACGTCCCTCCTAATCTTCAACTTAATTACAAATACACACATTAATATAGTCATCACAATAACAGAAGTTATAAGACAAAATTATACACACGCACAAAAGCCCACGGGGCTACATGACCACGATGCCCAAGGTCCTCAATTGAAACAGCAACAACAATGTTTATAGAGATGGTCAATCTTTCTGGACATTTGGAATTTCGGGTTTAAACTCTGGATTTATCCTCTACTCACTTCACATGGACGCTGGGAATTTGTGCACCGACTGATAAAATATTTATCTTAACAACCACTGTATTTATCAAAATTATAAAAAGGATTGTGACAGCCTTCGGCAACCGGCACAGTTCCTATCCTTGCCGCTAGATGGGGGCTTCATTCATTCCATTCTCTCGGTCAGTCGACTGGAAGCAGGCTGTGGATTTTCATTTTCATAAAAAGGATACAATTGTTCACCTTTTCAATTTTCGTTGTTCTATTGAAGAGGCGGAATATTGTATCCTTTTTATAATCAACTATGTCAATATGGACCATTGTGGAAGCGAATATCACTGAGAACCACTGTATTTTGTGTTTATTGTTGTCTTTAACACCACACTAAATCTGAGGTTAATGTTTGTGACGGATTGGTGTAGCCTATACTACGAAAGTGAATGGCCTAAAGATTGTCTTTTTAAGTAGATAGCATCCCTAGGTTGTTGAGGGGTGAGGGGGTCAAGGTGGATCTTTAAATGTTTTTTTGCACTTTTCTGTAAAATGGTTGGTTTAATTTAGAAACTGTTAGAACAACTGGAAATGGAAATTTAAACATGATCATCTTCTGTGGAATAATATCTTGGTAGAATGAACCTCAAGTGAGATAACGCATAAATAATGTGTTGAGAGGAGGATGACCACTATATGTACTGAGCTCCATGCTATGGCTCCCTCAACACACCATTGCAATAAAGTGAGAAGAAATGACTCCTGACGTACACGTGTCACATAGAAGTAGGGAATTTGTGTGCTGGATGATTGCACGAGCATATTTCAACTACTGTATTTCATGTTTATTGTTGTTACCCTAACCCCGTTTCTTAATCAGTACATAATTCTAAGCAGAACTATGCACCGGGTGAAAGCTATGACATCACACATGGGCTACCCAACATTTCTCCTAAATCTGACAGCCTAACAACGCATACCCTTCCTTCTCTTGCTAGTGTTGCAAGTGTTGGAAGTGTTCAAGTCAGATACTGCTCGGGTCTAAGCTCCAAGAACTTGCGGGTTGAAGTGAAGTGGCAGGAGGGAAGGGAAGGGACTGTGTTATCTGGTAGTCCAATACTGTTAACACAAAGGCGTTGCCTAAACCAGTGTGTTGTTGTGAATGAGTGAGTAATCAAACAGGTGTTTCATGTAAAGAGGGCGTAGTTCTCAGGTCACATATAAAATTTGTTTCTAAATTCAGGAAAGTTAATTAAATGCTGGAGATATAATTATTACATCATCAGTTGATTCAGCAATAAGCGGTATGGTCGAAGGAACTTTGGGATTAATCTCTCGACTCACTAAGTGGAAAAGTTTTGTTGTGCATAGTGAAGCCCTGCAATTAAATCATATAGTTGTTGAGAGCTGTGATAATTAAGCCAGGGCAAACTCGTAGCATTTTCTGTTAAAACAGCCTCCAAAAGGGCAGCAGATTACTGCAAATAATCAGAACATTTTATAAAGAACGTTCACAAAGAATCCCTAGATGCCAATGAACATGATTCCAAAGGTAACGTGCATATTTACTGACCGACCAGTAGAGTATACAGCATTTGATTCTGTTAGCATGCACTTACTGGGAATGCCCGCACCTCTCCTCACCATCAGCAATCCACATTCCTCTCAAGTACACAGAGCTTGGAATCGAGCAGTACTTGCTCTCCCACAGTATGAATCCGTCAGCAATGGAAATGTAGAGCCACGGCTGTCGTCAGCTCCCACGCGCTCCTCCAGGTTTGTTCATTCCGTAAAATCCTCCGAGTATCACGTTTGTATGTTACATTCCCCCACCGCTCCCTCTCTTTGATCTTCCGCTATTTAGAGATTATTTTGCTCTATTAGTCTCTGATCGATGTTTACTTTCTGATAAAATATTAACTTAATCGTGATCAGTGGTTTTTTCTCCCCGAAGTATCCAGTTGAGAAACATAATTTCAGCAGAAAACATTTTCAACGTCTTAAACACCCACATAAATAAATAATAGACGTTTTGGATTGACTTACAAATATTTCTCCCAAAGGCAAATCTTTGATTTTGATGTTCCAAAATAAATGCCAATTCCGGTAACTTTACCTTTTCCCAAAAAGTGAAATTGAATACATATTTTCAAAATTCACAGGTTTCAGTTACACTTAAATAAACTACAGAATAAATTCACATTTGCATAGAACATCAACAGGGGAAATTTTAGACTTCGGTCTTCACAAAGACTCCTGGCCCCCTCACTGCTCTGTCGTCCGGCCTGTGTACAATTTGTGCTCAATAAATTTCAATATCTGTCTTTTTTCTATCCTAATATTTTTGATACAAAGTTTGAATAACATTCAGCACAAGGACTGTGTAACAACTGTCTCATTCGGTACTTTGAAGTCATCTGGATATGGAAGCACATTACTTCTTTTGTCCATTGCCATTGCTGATACTAGCAAACCTACCAGGAGATGAGCCGTGAGATCTCCATAGTTAAGCAACATTGGGCATGTTAAGAGCTTATATGGGTGACGGGTTTTAGGGGACCACGAGCACCGGTTGTGGGGAAATAACGCAGGAGTCAAAGGGAACTGGACACCCTGACACAAGTAAACTCCTGATCAGAAGAGCTGAAAAACCTTCCTTCACCACAGGAAGATGTGACATGGTTGTTCTGCTGACAATGTTTGATTTTTAGAAATGATTTCAGAATGTAGTCTCTGTTAAGGTGGACATACTTCGTAAACTTAAGAATAGAAAATGAGTTATCTTTTATATTACGATTTACATATTCTTAACTTTTAAAAGTATGTTTGACAAACTTACGGTCGAGTTCCCACTGCCAGTCTGCGGCCCAAATGAGGAAGGACTGACATCTAAATGACATTTTTGCTGCAAAGGTGTGTCCTAATTTGGATCACATGGTTTCCGTGTCACGTTAAGCAATGTTGGACGTGGTCAGCATATGGATGGGTGACCAGTTCTACTGGACCATGTGCTGTTGGCAGAGCACGTCTCTTCAGAGGTACAAAGCAGACTTCCGGCTCAAATACCTTCAGGAGAAGACATAAAATATACTTTGTATACTGCGTCAAGGTGGCAATATTTTCTTCATTGTCGTGTGGTAAGAGAATCCTGGAAAATAATTATTTATTTCTTCACAGTGAACTTATTTGGGTGTGAATATCAATTGTTTTAGGATAGAATAATTTTTGATTTTTATAAATAATTCGGAGTGTAGCCTCTCTCAAGGTGGACATACTTTGTAAAACTCAAGATTGGAAATGAGTTGTCCATGATATCACCATTTTCATTCTTATGTTTTAAAAGCATGACTGACAAATTTGCAGTCGAGTCCCCACTGACAGGCTGCTAACCTGCACTCCAGATGAGGAAGGACTGACATCTAAATGACATCCTTTCTGCAAAGGTGGGTCTTAAATTGAATTATATGGTTTCAGTCCATCGCTAAGCAGTGTTCGACGTGGTCAGCACATGGATGGGTGACCAGTTCTAGGGAACCACGCGCTATTGGCGCAGACCGCCTCCTCAGAGGTTCAAACCAGTCTTCTGGCTGAATACCTTCAGACTCTGGAGAAGACAAATGATAGCTCGTATATTACGTTATGCTGACAATTTTTTCTTTACTATGTGGTGTTACAATGCTGGAACAGAATAATTTCTTTCTTTCATTGAACATTTGTATGGATATGAATTATGCATGTTTTTAGGATAGAATAATGTTTGATTTTTAGAAATGATTTTGTGTGTAGCCTCTCTTATGGTGGACATACTTTCCAAGCTTAAGAATATAAAATGAGTTGTCTATGATTTCACCATTTCTATATCCTTACGCTTTAAAAGTATGATTGACAAATCTGCGGTCGGGACCCCACTGCCCGGCTACTATCCTGCAGCCCAGATGAGGAAAGACTGACATCTGTTTGTCATTCCTTCTGCAAAGGTGTTGGATCGTACCGATTCAGTGTATAGTTAATCAACATTAAGCGTGGTCAGTACTGGGATTGGAGACCAGTTTTAAAAAAACACCTCATATTGGAAGGAGAAGTAAACCCTGGCTAAGGACTTTCCCTTCAGAGATGCAAACCAGCCTTCTGGCTGGGATCCTTCCCTCCACCAGGGCAAGATATAACTGATGGTTGTATATTACGTTATGTTGTCAACGGTTTCCTCATTATTATGCCTGTTTGTTCCATGAGGTGAAATTAGGGGCCCTTGGTAAGTAAGGCTAGCAACCTGCCTCACTTACCCCCTAAACCTGCTAAGAATGTCGTGAGCAGGCCTCGGACCTATGGGAGTGATGGAGACCCACTCCTATCTGACAGATCAGCGACTCATTGGAAACGAAAAAGCAATCGAACTGGTATTCGATGGGGTGCTATTAATATCGAAGGAGATTACAATGTCACAAAGTGGCAGGGGTTGATGAAATTCGGCCAGAAATGGTACAGTAGAGTGGGAAAGCAGAGCCAAAGTGGTTGCATTCCTTAATCGAATTGGCATGGGATTTGGTCAAAAGCAGTAATTGCCTCAATTTATAAGCAAGATAACAGGAGAGATTGCAATAATGAAATTATAGAGGCGTTTCTTTGGTAGGTGTCCCAGGCAAAGTCTACTCAGGTGTTGTAGAAAGGAGAGTTTGATAATTAGCCGAGAGTAATATAAAAGAAAAATCAGTGGTTTCAGACCACAACGAGTATATCAAGATCAAATTTTTAGTATGCACTAGTTACTGAGAAATACTACGAGAGGAATAGACAGTTGTGTTTGTATTTCGACGATCTAGAGAATGTGTACGATAGAGTACCCAGGTAGAAGATGTTTCGCATCAAGAAAGATTATGGTATCGAGGGAAGGCTGCTACAGGCAATCAAAAGTACCGCTATTTATGTTGATAATCAGGCTGCAGTGAGAGTTGATGGTAGGATGAGTTGTGGTTCAAGGTTGTTACAGGAGTCAGGCAAGGTTGTAACCTCTCACCACTACTGTTTATTATATACTAGCATTACCCATTGAGGCTTTGCTCGCAATAATTGTATAAACACTACACTTTAAATTTAGCAACGACTAGCTCAGCAAGGCCATGATTTATTTGTAGTTCAATTTTGAAACAGCACGTTTTACGATACGATCGAAAGGATTTTTAAGGCACCATGCTGAGAATTATACTCGCCCTTGATATGGAGAACAGTTGTAGTCTGATTTGCTAGGCTTGTTTCTTTGAATTTTTCAAAACATGATCAGTATAGAAACTATTCTTTATTCTCATAAAATTAAATATATTTTAAAATGTGGATTTTGTTGTGTTGAATGTAATACATTCCTTATCACCCTAGACCAACATCAACGATCAGCTACAGCATATTACGCCTACCACTGAGAAGCTCTTGTACCTGCTTTCACATTAGCTCTAAGTAAAACACCAATAAGAAATGACAAAAAGACACAAACTTAGCGGCTATACAGAAAGAAAGAAAACTCCAAAAGCCGTGAATATCACATCACTATAATTAAGAAACTATGCTAGTTTCGTGCTCTGTTGGTATATCTATCATTTCATCCGCTGCAACAGCGCACCAATTCATTCAAGCACTGCCTATTCCAATGTCTTTTGATGAAACGACATGCGTGCCAACAATACTACTAAATAAATTGTGCATTTTCTGCCTATGCCTTTACAGTAGCGTCCATCAGCTGTAATGTTTCGTTGAAATGACGCATGCGCCATCTATAAAAACTGTGGAACTACTTGTTTTTTTAGACTCATTTACACACATCTTTGTTCTATTAAAAACTAATTTAGAAACCTGCGTGGGAGTGTTCACAACAACTCACCAAAATTTAATTGTAATTGGATAAATGGTACAGGAAGATGTACAGGACAATTATACAATTAATCCACAGAAAATGCCGCTAAACGGTATGAAATACACTCATTTGTTGAAATGATATGCACGACAACACTCATGAAACGAATCGATCGCCGGCTATTGTAAAATGAAGTCACGTATACCGAAGACTTTGCGAGCTTGCGCACAACTCAACAGATTTAATTTGTTGAAATAACTCACATGACAACACCCTTTCATTGAAATGACTCATGCGCAACCTATAAAAAATTGGATTTACTAACTCAGGAACCTTCGTGAGCATGCGCATAACAATTCACCAAAGTATTATCAAAATCGGAGGAATAGTATTGGAACGCATTAAGATAATCATACAACGAAAACACAGAAACTGCCTCTAAACTGTGTGAAATACACTCATTTGTTAAAACGATTCGCACACCAATACTCATTTGTTGAAACGATTCACGTGCCATCTATCTTGAAATGGATTTACTAAATTAGAATCGTATGTGGGCGTGTGCACAGGAACTCACCAATGTTTCATCGCAAGGGGCTGAATTGCACACGAACGCATGCGGGACTTCATTTAAACGATCACGCACCAATAAACATTATTGTTGAAACGACTCGCGCGCCATTTATTGTAAAGTGGATTTAGTTATTCAGAAACCATCGCGGGAGTGTTCACAAGAAGTCACCAATGTTTCATTGCAAGGGGATGAATCGCATATAAACGCATACTGGACTTTATTTTAACGATTACGGGCCAATACTCATTTGTTGAAACTTGTTGCGTGCCATCTACTGTAAAATGAATCTATTAAATCTATAACCTTCACAGGAGTGGGCACAACAACTCACCAAAGTTTCATCGCATTCGGATAATAGATATGGGCTACTTTTTGAAGAGCATAAACTGGCTGGGATTCAATTAGGTGGAAACCCGGTAAGCAGTCTGACCTATGCTAATGCTGATGACCTTGTTGCAATGGCGGACTCCGTCCAAAGCTGCTAGACAACACGTTAGAACTAAAATAGAAATTTAGGGAGTTTGGAATGAAGATCATCATTTCAAAGACGAATGTTATGTCAATAGGAAAGTAATATAAGAAAATAGAATGCCAGGTGGGAGGATTTAAATTGGAGCAGGTGGAACATTTTAAGTACTTGGGCTGTGCGTTTTCTCAGGATGGTAGTATGGGGAAGGAAATAGAGTCGCGGTGTAGAAAAACCAATTAAATGAGTTCTCAGTTTTGACTACAGTATTCTGTAAGAAAGTAGATAGTGTAGCAGCGAAACTTTCCCTACATCTCTCAGTATTTAGACCGACTTTGCCGTATGGAAGTGAGAGCTGGGTAGATTCAGGATACTGATACATAAGCTACGGACAACTGATACGAGCAGAGCACGAATGAACGCTGGGACAAATAGATGGGAGCAATGGCAGAAAGTTGCTCGTAATGAAGAGAGAAAGGCTAAGTTAGAAATGAACACACTAGATGAAGCTGTCTGTATGAGCCAACTCAGATGGTGGGGTCATGTGACAAGAATGGAGGAGGAGAGATTGCCTAACAGGTTAATGAGTTCTCCTGCAGAGGGTAAGAGAAGCCGAGGAAGATCTAGGAGGCGATGGTTGGTTTCAGTGTTGAACAATTTCAAAGTGAGAGGTGTAGAAGCAGAGGAGGCCGCAGTGCTAACAGCTAATAGGGAATCGTGAAGGCAACTTGTTCACAAACAGAGGCTTGAAGATTAGCGTGGACTCCGAAAGACAAAGCAGTCTCAAATTAAAATGTATGTACGTGGTGTTAGAATGATTTCTTTCTTTACGTTGAACATTTATGTGGATGCAGTATTAATTTGGCAGGTTTCAAGTTGGAACAATGTTTGATTTTTATAAACATGCTTTTTAAGAGTAGTTGTTTTAAATTTGTATATAGCACGAGGGCAAGTCAATAAGTATCTGCAATCAATTGTTATAATTTATTACAAAAAAGGTACACATTTTATATTGATATAATTTTACAACATAGTCCCCCTGCTTTTCAATGCACATGGTCCACCGTTTCACAAGCTGGCTGATATTCTCTGCAAAACCGGTTATTGGTTGCGCAGCAAGCCACGTATGCACCGCAACCTTCACCTGTTGATCGAAGCTGAGGCGGCGGCATCTTAGAGCATTTTTTTTTTCAGTGGACCAAAGTGATTGTAATGCGACGGGGCGAGTTCGGGATGTTCCAACACCTCGAAACGCAGCTTCCGAAGAGTTGGAGCGTGTGGGCGGCGGTATGTTGTGAATATTGTGTAGCGCCTATTGCATATGCAACTTGTCGTATCAGTGTGTATGATATGTTGCCTAGCTTGACTTTCAGACCATGATTGGATTTGGAGGAGTCAGAGGCAGTGAAATAATGTTGTGAAAGTTAAGCCTGTTATGCAAGATTTCATTTGCAGAACCATGGCTAAAATGCAAATGGTTTTCCATGTCATCAACAGTCACTCGTCTGTTATGCAGGACCACATCACGCTCTTGATCAATATTGGCATCCGTTACGGCTGCAGATGGATGCCCAGACCATTCCCCATCCTTCATGCTCTTGCGATCCCTTTTGAACTGTCCCCGTATTGTGCTGAAAGTCGTCTATGAAATTCCTCTCCTGGTACCCCCTTAGACCACAAAAAAAACGGATTACGGAATGCTGTTCTTCCTTGGAGCAAACAAGGGGTGGTGAAGCTATTATTACGTCACAACAGCGCCAGCTGTACTGACCTGATAATGCTGAAACCTACCACAGACGTGGACAAAGGTGCCATCTAGCGGCCGGTGAGCACACAACACCATACAGCCAACATATCGACACTTAGAGTACAATGGCAGATACTTATTGACTTGCCTTTGTATATCCTTTGCAATTCTTGCGCTTCAAAAGCAAGTTTGATAGATCTGCGGCAGAGTTCCCACTGCCAGTCTGCTAGTCTGGAGCCAATTTGAGGAAGTACGGACATCTGCTTGACTTCCTTCTGCAAAGGAGACTCCTAATTTGGATCATATAGTTCTGTGTAAAGTTGTGTAAATTTTAGAAAGGTCATACCTGTGACGAGTGTAGGTTCTAGGGAACCACGTGCAGTTGGCGGCTAAATAGAAGTAGTAACTCGGGCTATGGACATTCTCTTCAAGGGTACAAACCAGCCTTCTGGCTGAAAACCCTTCTGTCATCAGTCGAAAATGCAACTGATGGTTGTATATTATTACGTAATGCTGACAATGTTTTCTTCATTATTGCGCGATGTTAGAATGCTGAATAAGAATGATTTTCTTCTTCACATTGAACATAATTATATATGGATGTTAATTTCACATGTTTTAGGATGGAACAATGTTTGATATTCAGAAATGATTTCAGAGTATAGTGTTCTTAAGGTGGACATACTTTGTAAGCGTAAGAATGCTAAATGAGCTGTCTATAATATATCATTTACAATTCTTACGCTTCAAAAGCATGTTTAATATCTCTGCGGTCTTGTTTCCCCAGCCAGGCTGCTAGTTTGGAACCCAGATGAGCAAGGACTGTCATCTGCTTGACATTCGTTTTTCAAAGGTGAGTCATAATTTGAATCGAATGGTTTCAGTGTGTAGTTAATCAACATTAGCAAGGGTAGAATTTGTATAGGTAACCGGTGTAGGGGACCACACGCTGTTGGCGGCGTAATGGAGGATTAACCTGTAGCTACGGACCTTCCCTTCAGAGGTGCATACAAGCCTTGGGGCCAAAAACCCTTCCTTCACCAGACGAAGATGTAACTGATTGTTGTACATTATGTTATGCTGACAATGTTTTCCTCATTATTATGTGGTGATAAAATGGTGAAACAGAATGATTTCTTGCTTTACATTGAACATTTATATAATAATAATGGTATTGGCTAAATGTCCCTTTTAACTACTCAGGCTGTTAGAGATGCCGCGATGCCTGAATTTTGCCCAGAAGGAGAACTTTAAGGTGCCAGTGAATCTACTGACACGGCTCACTCGCATTTGTGCACCCTCAAATGCCAGCTGACTACGCCAGGATACGTATCTGCAACCTTGGGCCCAGCAAGCGAGACCGTTTCCGCTGAGTCATGCAGCCAGTCAAACTTTTATATGGATGTGAAATTCACATGTTTTCAACATGGAACAATGTTTGAGTTTTAGAAATGATTTAAGAGAGCAGTTTCTCATAAGTTGGTCATGCTTTGTTAGCGTAGGTTACCCTTATCATATTCTTACGCTGATAAATTGTGTTTTATTAGTCTGCGGTCGAGCTCCCATTGCCAATCTGCTCCTCTGCAGACCATTTCAGGAAGGACTGGAATATACTAGACATTTTTCGGCGAAGGTGCACCCTATTTTGGATCATATGGTTTCTGTGTATAGTTAAGCAACATTGAGAATGGCCAGAACTTTGATGGGTGACCTGTTCTAGGAGACCACGTGCTGTTGGCGGAGACCGTATCTTTAGAGGAGCAAACCAGCCTTCCGGTTGAATACCCTTTCTTCAACAGGAGAATACTTAAATTGTAAGTTTGTTATGCAGACTATCTTTTTGGCCTACCTCTTTACATTTGGCAAAAATGATGATAAATTAGATTTATGAGATCAATTGGGACAAATTTGTGTCTGTCTGTCTCTGTGTGTGTCCCCCTATCAACTCCTCAACAGCTGGAGCTATCGCACTGAATTTTGTAGGCATAAAACATATACCAGAAAATCCCATGACCATATTTGAAACTGACATCACTGCTACCAACTGCTGAAAAATCAATTGAAGATTGAACTCCCATGTTGGGTATCTCTGACAGTACGCATGGGAGTTATTCCAAAATAGGCACACGTACACGTATAGATTAATATCTTAATCTTCCGAAACCCATCCATGACAATGTTACCAACATGATTCTAAAGCTGCTGATAGGTACAATATTTATATGCATGTAACTTGTATACTGTCAATTTGACTTCAACCAAATTTTGTTTCTTTGCTCAACACATCAGATATGACTATGCATATTCTTTGGAATCACCATGTCTGCCAACTGTTGATAAATGCTCTCTCTTTTTCTTTATCCTAGTCTCCATATGTCAGAAAGTATGCAGTCCAACAGTTCTAAACATTGCACACGTATGATGTCCGTGCCTGCCGGTTGCCGATGATTGCCAATGTGTTAAAAAGGATGGAAATGGTAGAAAAATGATGTGATGTGGGTTGCCTATGCATGGGTGTACTTACTAGAGGCTGTTCACTTTTTTGAAAAAAATTTGGCCTCGTTTCCCACCCTACCGATGAATTTCCATCCAACCTGCTGTTTTGGGCTCGATTTAAGGCCATAAGCTTCATTTTCATCCAACTCTGAAAACCCCACCATGACGCGTTACGCGTCCAGACAGGGAGGGTTGAGAGTGAAACAATTTCAAGTTTGGGGGATGGAATGTCAATCAACGATCGGAAGGGGTTGATCTCGTGTCACCACTACTTCTAAGGACCTTTACAGCCCTTTCAACGATTAAGACCTCGTTTCAGCCCTTAAAAAGAGTCTGATTCGAAAAATCATACCAAAAGGGGCTAGCAGGGGAAGGGGTGGTGACACAGGCACAGCTCCTGTTTTGAAACGTTAGGGGAAGACCCCCCATTCACAGCACTGATAAACATCTCGATTAAAACCTTCTTCAGGGGTGAATCGAGAGGGGGTGTATTGGTCCCATGCCAGTTGAGGGTGTTAGGGGGGGGGGGTTGAACATTAACGGAGGCCTTAAGAACTTACTGCAACCAGCAACTGAGGACGGTGTGCAGGTTTTCAGGTGGTTAAACACACCCGGTACCTTCTCAGACACCCCCAATGGTAGTCAATGTTTAGGGGATGATGAAGGGGGTTGAAAATGCTCAAACGTCAAATGTAACGATTTCAACGTGTTTGTGGAACCTTTAAGAGCAAGACTTATTCATTATGGACTGCTTTGGCAACCTGCGACAAGTCCTACAGCGTTTTTCGCAAACTTCAATTTGCGGTTGTCGAAAATGGGCTGGTTTTGGGGGCGCTCCCCCAAAACTACTCAAGTTATGGTGTTGTGCTGAAGCATATGCTTGGTAGGCGTCAGGACAAACGTCATACTGAGATTTCGAGCTTGTGCGGTCAACTTTTCAAAATTAGTTGGCCTTTGAAAAAAGTGGTGCTTTAATTTTTTTGAACAGCATATATATTGGACTACAAACAAATTTTGTATGTGCATTTTGTACCTTAAGAGATGGAACTAGGCATATATTAAGAGTCGCTACGGCTGCCAAGAGTTGAATTATGCTCTTTGTAATTTTAAACCCTAGTCTCAGTAAAACAGAATACTTGCAGGCCAACAGTTCTTAACATTGCAAATTTATAGAACATAATATTCCAGATTAATTTTTAGTAACTAACATATAACTGGTTTGCCAACATGATTCTACCGTGCTGATAATAATAATTATATTGTTATTTTGTCCCTTTTAACAACTGAGGCTTTTTGAGATGCCAGGGTGCCAGAATTTTACCCAGAAGGGGATCTTTAATGTGCCAGTAAATCAACCAACACAGCTCCCTCGCATTTGCGCACCATCGAAGGCCAATTGACTGCTGGTAGGTTCAATATTTAACCGTACAAAACATTCATATTAACGAATGGATTTCATCCAAATTTTGTACGTGGAATGTATGCATTAGGGCATGTTATAGGAGCCAGCATGGCTACCAACTGTGTATTAATCATCATTTATCATAACTAGGAGCATTAGGGGTGTAGATTCTCAATACACATAGAAGGAAACAATTTGAAACAAACTGTAGTGCTCCATTGGGCCACAATGTTTCAGGTACATTTCGAGTAACTTATAAAAGCCAGTATCATCAACTTAACTCTGTAGTTAAGTTTATTACTCTAGATAGGACTATATGTCCCCCTAGAAATCCAACCCCTGTCCATGTCGTGGGGGACGGGCAACAATATGAAGTAGGGGATAGCCTGAAAGGGTGAAGTACAGTGGGGACCTGGTGCTTCCAGGACCGCTACAGTAACTGTGAAGGCCTTACAGGAACCCTGAAAAGTAATGGCTAACGGGGCTCTGGTGAAGTCCTTAAAGGCAACGGAGGCGGAGAAGGAGACCTTTGGTACGGCGAATTTGGCGGTGGAAGCAACTATCCCTCTTGGGGTAAAAAAAAGAGGAAAACCACTGCCTTGGGGTGAAGAGGGGTCTTCAAAGGCTACGGGAGAAAACCCCAACAGAAAACCGCAAGCTTGTAGGCGCAGGTGTCAGCCCCACCATCTTGATCGGGCGCTGTGGGCTAATAACTCGCACACCTTAAAAAACTTATTAATGAAACATCAATGAAGAGAAAACGGACGGATCCTAAGAAGATGAGTTTTGGCTTGAAAAGGTTGACGAAAATTGGATTATGGAACGTGAGAACTCTGCGGGAAAGCGGAATACTGCGGCAAGCAGTGGCATGTATGAAGAATTACGGTCGGAACATCCTGGGACTGAGTGAAGTAAGATGGAGAGATTTTGGGGAGCTGGCCACCCACGATGGAGTTACATTTATACACTCTGGAAGACCCGAAGGTGATAGAGCAAGTTGTGAGGGTGTAGGTATAATGATGGATAAGGAGGCCAAAAGGAGCCTTATAGAGTGGTATCCAGTGTCGGGAAGGATATTTGTGGCTCGTTTTAAGTCCAATATTAGGAACATTGTGATGATTGTTTGCTATGCACCCACAAAGGCAGCGCAAGAAGAAGATAAGCAGGCGTTTTATGGACATCTAGATAGTACAATTAAGAAACAGAAGAGAAAGGATATCATTATAGTTGGAGAAGACTTGAATGCAGAAGTGGGCCAGGAAATCAAGGACCTGAGCATATTATGGGAAGGCATGGTTTAGGAGATCGAAATGAAAATGAACAACTCTTTGTGGACTACTGTGCCAACCATGATTTGATTATTGGTGGTATTGGTGTATTTCAGCATAAAGATTACCATAAAGTGACTTGGGTATTACCAGATCATAAGACAGAAATCCAGATAGATCATGTAGAGATTGAAAGGAGATGGAGGCGTTCTTTGTTTCATGTGAGAAATAAGAGCGGTGACCACCTTGTTGTGGCTACCTTCGGAATGTTGATTCAGGCAGAGAAAAGGAAGAAGGACCAGAAAAGAAACCGGAATGATGTGGGAAAGCTAAAAGATGGCATAAATGTGAAGGAGGCCTTTAGGATAGAGTTAAAGAATCGATTCCGAGCACTTGCTCAGGTGAAGGATGAAACTGTTGAGGAAAATTGGGTGAAGATAATATCTGTCTTTACCAAAGTAAGTGAAAACATCCCGGGTTTCAAAGATAGGCATAAAAAAGATTGGATGACTGGACAGACATGGGATATCATTAGAGAAAGGATACAGATAAAGGAGGAAATCAACGCATGTAGGACACGAGCAAAAAAGGCAGAATTACAAGCAAAATATGCTGCAAAGGACAAGAAAGTTAAGAGGAGTGCAACAAGAGATCAAAGAAATTGGATAGATGACCTATCTAAACAGGCAGAAGAGGAAGCCAAGAAAGGAAATCTTAAAGAACTATGTACAATCACCCAAGTACTGGCAAGAAAGCAGATGCAGAGAAACCGGCCAGTCAGGACGAAAGATGGTACCCTTTTAACAAACCCTGAGGATCAACAGAAGCGATGCAGGAATATTGTTGTGCAGTTTTAAACCACTCCCTGGAAGATCAACTAGAAGAGGGAGAAGGAGGAGATGAAGAAGAGATCCAGCATGATCCAAGGATTAAAACCTGCATACCTACAGTGGAGGAAATCAAGTGAGCATTGAGAGAGTTGTATATTGGTAAGGCAGCAGGAGTTGAAAATATTCTAGCAGAAGTCATGAAGGTTGATATGGACACAACAGCAAATATATTGCAGCCACTATTTGAGGAGGTATGGACAAATGGAGAAATGCTGGCAGACTGGAGATGTGGGTTGCTGGTGAAGTTGCCAAAGAATGGAGATACGTCAAACTGTATTAACTGGAGAGGCATTACACTTCTCTCAATCGCTAGCAAAGTCTTTACGAGGGGTTTGCTAAACAGAATTAAAGAATATGCTGACCGAAGGCTCCGACGAGAACAAGCAGGTTTTCATCAAAATCGTTCGTGTGTCCACCAAGGATAATTCTGGAACAGTGTGCGAAATGGTCATCTCGCCTCTATGCAGTGTTTGTTGAATTTGAGAAAGCCTTTGATTCGATCAATAGAGAAGCCATGTGGAAGGAAGTGAAGCGCTATGGAATGCCGTCACAGATTTAGTCTCATTCAAGAAACATACCTGGAGTACACATGCAGAGTCATTCATGAGGGCAGTGTATCCGAGCCATATTTGTATGTTCAGGAGTACGCCAAGGTTGTATCCTGTCGCCAACCATGTTCTTGATTGTGATTGATGCGATGAAGCGAAATGTGACTAGAAATGCGAAACGTGGTATCCAATGGGGATTCACTAATAGACTGGAAGATCTGGATTTTGCAGACGATTTGTGTCTCCTGTCTGAGGCACACGGTGAAACGCAAGCAAAGCTTAAAGACCTTGTTGTAGAAGGGAAAAAGTTGGGGCTTACGATAAACTCAAAAGAGACCAAGGCCCTAAGAACTAACAAACACCAAGGATGAACCTATAGAAGATATGAATAGCTTTACTTACCTGGGCAGTGTGGTAACCAAAGATGGAAGAGTGGCAAAGGATGTCTCCCAACTTATCCAAAAAGCAAACGGTGCCTTTGTTCGGCTCTATCCGGTGTGGCAGAACAGCGAAATATCCATGAAGACCAAACTTCGTATCTTCCGGAGTAATATCAGATCGGTTCTGATATATGGGTCTGAGACTAGGAAAGTAACTAAGGAAATCACCTCCAGGCTGCAGACCTTTGTCAACCGCTGCATATGAAAGATCATAAACATCTACTGGCTGGAAGTAATCTACAACCAAGGACTTTGGAGAAGGACGGGTGAAACTGAGATGTCCATTACAAATTATGCGACGGAAATGGATCGAACATACCCTGAGATAAGGAAATGAAGCCATTGAGAAGGAGCACTGGATTGGAATCCACAGGGTACGAGGAGGAGAGGGAGACCCAAGCAAACGTGGCGCAGATCTGTCCACTTGGAGGCTCTAGAGGAGGGTAAGACCTGAAGCGAGGTGAAGAGGTTGTCAGCAAACAGGATCAGATGGAGATGCTTCTTTGATGCCCCATGTTCCACGAGGGACAATAGGAACTAAGCCAAGTCAAGTCATAGGACTATATAGATCAGCCATTGGTATAAATCTTACATTTTATGAAAAGTACTCTCTTCAGTTCGTCACAGAACTACTTGTTTCATTATTATGTAGGGATAGAATGCTGCAACAAAATTATTTTTTCTTTACATTGAACATTTACATGGATGTGAATTGCACAAGATTTAGGATGGAACAATGATTCATTTTTAGAAATGATTTCGGGGTGTAGCCTCTCTTAAGGTGGACATACTTTGTAAACATAAGAATTGAAAATGAGTTGTCTATGATATCACCATTTCAATTCTTATGTTTTCAAAGTATGACTGACAAATCTGGGGTCGAGTCTCCACTGTCAGGCTGCTAACCTGCAGCCCAGATGAGGAAGGACTGACATCTAAATGACTTCCTTTCTGCAAAGGTGTGTCCTAATTTTAATCATATGGTTTCAGTGTATCGTAAAGCAACGTTCGACGTGGTCAGTACATGGACCACCTCTAGGGGACCACACGCTGTTGGCGGAGACCACCTCCTCAGAGATTCAAACCAGTCTTCTGGCTGAATACCTTCAGACACCAGGAAAAGACAAATGATGGTTTGTATATTACACTATGCTGACAATGTCTTCTTCATTATTATATGGTGTTACAATCCTGGAACAGAATTATTTCTTTCTTCCATTGAACATTTGTATGGATATGAATTTCCCACGTTTCTTGGATAGTACAATAATTCATTTTTAGAAATGGTAGCCCCTCCTTAGCATAGGTGAGTTAAAATGAGTTTTCCATCATATGACTTTTTCCATTCTTATGCTTCCAAAGCATGATTGATAAGTCGACGGTCAAGTTCCCACTTCCAGAGGAGTCAAACGAAGCTGGACACCCAGCCACAAGTAAATTCCGGATCAGGAGAGCAAACGGGCCTTTGGGCAGAAAACCCTTCCTTCACCACAGGAAGATGTGACATGGTTGTTCTGCTGACAATGTTGCATTTTTAGAAATTATTTTAGAGTGTAACCTCTCCTAAGGTGGACATACTTTGTAAACTTAAGAATAGAAAATGAGTTGTCTATAATAATACCATTTACATATTCTTAAGTTTTAAAAGTGTGTTTGACAAATCTGCGGTCGAGTCCCCACTGCCAGTCTGCAGCCCAAATGACAAAGGACTGACATCTAAATGACATACATACGGCAAATGTTCGTCCTAATTTGGATCATATGCTTTTAGTGTATCGTTAAGCAATGTTGGATGTGGTCATCACATGAACGGGTGACCAGTTCTACTGGACCATGTGCTGTTGGCGGAGCCCGCCTCTTCAGAGGTACAAAGCAGTCTTCCGCCTGAATACATCCAGACACCAGGAGAAGACATAAAATATGGTTTGTATATTACGTTAAGATGGCAATATTTTCTTCAATGTCGTGTGGTAATAGAATCCTGGAACAGAATTATTTATTTCTTCACAGTGAACTTATATGGGTGTACATTTCACATGTTTTAGGATAGAATAAAGTTTGATTTTTATAAAGAATTTCAGAGAGTAGCCTCTCTCAAGGTGGACATACTTTTTAAACATAAGAATTAAAAATGAGTTGTCTATGATATCACCATTTCAATTCTTATGTTTTAAAAGTATGACTGCCAAATCTGCGGTCGATTCCCCACAGTCAGGATGCTAACCTGCTACCCAGATGAGGAAAGACTGACATCTAAATGACATCATTTATGCAAAAGTGTGTCCTAATTTGAATCATATGGTTTCAGTGTATCCTTAAGCAATGTTCGACGTGGTTAGCACATGCATGGGTGCCCAGTTTTAGGAGACCACGCACCGTTGGCGTAGTCCGCCTCCTCAGAGGTTCAAACCAGTCTTCCGGCTGAATACCTTCAGACACCAGGCAATGACAAATGATGGTTTGTATATTATGTTATGCTGACAATGTAGTCTTCATTATTATATTGTGTTGCAATGCTGGAACAGAATAACTTCTTTCTTCCATTGAACAATTGTATGGATATGAATTGCACATGTTTTTGGGATAGAATAATGTTGCATTTTTAGAAATGATTTTGTGTGTAGCCTTTCTTACGGTGGACATACTTTCTAAGCTTAAGAATGCAAAATGAGTTGTCTAAGCTTAAGCTTTAAAAGTATGATTGACAAAACTGCGGTCGAGGCCCCACTACCGCGCTACTAACCTTGAGCCCAGATGAGGAAAAACTGACATCTGTTTGACATTCCTTCTGCAAAGGTGTTGGATCGTACCGATTCAGTATATAGTTAATCAACATTAAGCGTGGTCAGTACTGGGATCGGAGACCAGTTTTGAAGGATCACCTCGTATTGGAAGGAGGAGTAAACCCTGGCTAAGGACATCCCCTTCAGAGATGCAAACCAGCATTTCCGGCGGGGATCCTTCCCTCCACCAGGGAAAGATATAACTGATGGTTGTATATTACGTTATGCTGTCAACGTTTTCCTCATTATTATGCTTGTTTGTTCCCCAAGGTGAAACTCAGGGACCCTTGGTAAGTAAAGCTAGCAACCTGCCTCACATATACCCACTAAACCTGCTAAGAATATCGTGAGCAGACCTAGGACCTATGGGAGTGATGGAGTCCCACTCCCATCTCACAGATCAGCGAATCCTCGGAAACAAAAAAGCAATCGAACTGGTATTCGATGGGGTGCTATTAATATCGAGGGTGATAACAATGTCACAAAGTAGCAGGAGTAGAAGAAATTCGGCCATAAATGGTAAAGTATAGTGGGAAAGCAGAGCTAAAATGGTGCATACCATAATGGAATTAGCATGGGGTTTGGTCAAAAGCAGTAATTTGCCCAACTTATAAGCAAGATAACAGGAAAGATTGCAATAAATATACAGGCGTTTATTTGGTAGGTGTCCCAGGCAAAGTGTACTCAGATATTGTAGAAAGGAGAGTTCGATCATTGGCCGAGAGTAAGATGGATAAAAACCAGTGTGGTTTACGACCACAAGGAGGATGTCAAGATCAAATTTTTAGTATTCACTAGTTATTGAGAAATACTACGAGAGGAATAGACAGTTGTGTTTGTATTTTGCAAATCTAAAGAATGTGTACAATACAGTACCCAGGTAGAAGATGGGTATCAGGGAAGGCTGCTACAGGCAATCAAAAGTACCGCTATTTATGTTAATAATCAGGTGCAGTGAGAGTTAATGGTAGGATGAGTAGTGGTTCAAGGTTGTTACAGGAGTCAGGCAAGGTTGTAACCTCTGACCACTACTGTTTATTATTTACTAGCATTACCCAAGGCGGCTTTGCTCGCAAAAATTGTATAAACACTACACTTTAAATTTTCCTAATATTCGCTCAGCAATGCCATGATTTATTTGTAGTTCAATTTTGAAACAGCACGCTTTACGACACGATCGAAACTGTATGTAAGACACCATGCTGAGAATTATTCTCACCCTTGATATGGAGAACAGTTGTAGGCTGATTTGCTAGGCTTGTATTTTCGAATTGTTCTAAACGTAATCAATATAGAAAATAGTCTTTTATTCTAATGAAATTAAATATATTTTTAAAATGTGGATTTTGTTCTGTTGAAAGTAATACATTTCTTATCACCCTAGACCAACGCCAACGATCAGCTACAGCATATTATGCCTACCACTGAGAAGCTCTTGCACCTGCTTTCACATTAGCTCTAAGTTAAACACCAATAAGAAATATCAAAAAGACACAAACTTAGCGGCTATACAGAAAGAAAACTTCAAAAGCCTTTCCCCATGAAGATCGCGTCACTATAATTAAGAAACTATGCTAGTTTCATGCTCTGTTGGTAGATCTAACATTTCATCTGCTGCAACACCGCGCCAATTTGTATTTGTTGAAATCATTCAAGCACTGCCTAATGCAATGTCTTTTGGTGAAATGACTTGCGTGCCAACTATACTACCTAAAATATTGGGCATTTTCTGCCTATGCTCACACAGTAGCGTCCATCAGCCGTCTGGTGACGAACTTCTCGTTTTTAACGCTCTTTGTTCTATTAAAAACTAATTCAGAAACCTGCGTGGGAGTGTTCACACCTCCTCCCCAAAATTTCATCGTAATCGGAATAATGGTACAGGAAGACATACAGGACAATCATACAATCAAACCACAGAAAATTCCGCTGAACGGTATTAAATACACTCATTTGTTGAAATGATTCGCACGACAACACTCAAGAAATGAATCGCGCGCCGGCTATTGTAAAATGAAGTCACGTATACCGAAGACTTTGCGTGCCTGCGCACAACTGAGCAGGTTAATTTGTTTAAATAACTCATATGGCAACACCCTTTCGTTGAAACGACTCATGAGCCACCTATAAAAATTGGATTTACTAACTCAGAAAGCTACGTGAGCAAGCGCATAACAATTCACCAAAGCATTATTGTAATCGGAGGAATAGAATTGGAACGCATTAAGACAATCATACAACGAAAAACACAGAAACTGCCGCTATACTGTGTGAAATACACTAATTTGTTAAAACGATTCGCACGCCAATACTCATTTGTTGAAACAATTCACGTGACTTCTTGAAATGGATTTACTAAATTAGAAGTCTATGCGGGTGTGCGCACTGCAACTCGCAAAAGATCATTTGTTCAAACAACTCGTATGCCATTTTTATTCAGAAACCATCGCGGGAGTGTTCACAAGAACTCACCAAAATTTCATTGCAAAGGGATGAATAGCATATGAATGCATACGGCACTTCATTTAAAAGATCGCGGGCCAATACTCATTTGTTGAAACTTGTTGCGTGCCATCTACTGTAATATGAATCTACTAAATCTATAACCTTCACAGGAGTGGGCACAAAACTCACCAAAGTTTCATCGTATTCGGATAAGAGATATGGGCTACTTTTGAAGAGCATAAACTGGCTGGGATTCAATTAGGTGGAAGCCAGGTAAGCAGTCTGACCTATGCTAATGCTGATGACCTAGTTGTAATGGCGGACTCCGTCCAAAGCTGATAGACAACACGTTAGAACTTGAATAGAAATTCAGGGAGGTTGGAATGAAGATCATCATTTCAAAGACGAATGTTATGTCAGCAGGAAAGTTATATAAGAAAATAGAATACCAGGTGGTAGGATTTAAATTGGAGCAGGTGGAACATTTTAAGTACTTGGGCTGTGCGTTTTCTCAGGATGGTAGTATGGGGAAGGAAATAGAGTCGCGGTGTAGAAAAGCCAATTAAATGAGTTCTCAGTTTTGATCTAGAGTATTCTGTAAGAAAGTAGATAGTGTAGCAGCGAAACTTTCCCTACATCTCTCAGTATTTAGACCGACTTTGCCGTATGGAAGTGAGAGCTGGCTAGATTCAGGATACTGATACATATGCTACGGACAACTGATACGAGCAGAGCACGAATGAATGCTGGGACAAATAGATGGGAGCAATGGCAGGAAGTTGCTCGTAATGAAGAGAGAAAGGCTAAGTTAGAAATGAACACACTAGATGAAGCTGTCTGTATGAGCCAACTCAGATGGTGGGGTCATGTGACAAGAATGGAGGAGGAGAGATTGCCTAACAGGTTAATGAGTTCTCCTGCAGAGGGTAAGAGAAGCCGAGGAAGATCTAGGAGGCGATGGTTGGTTTCAGTATTGAACAATTTCAAAGTGAGAGGTGTAGAAGCAGAGGAGGCCGCATTGCTAACAGCTAATAGGGAATCGTGAAGGCAACTTGTTCACAAACAGAGGCTTGAAGATTAGCGTGGACCCCGAAAGACAAAGCAGTCTCAAATTAAAATGTATGCACGTGGTGTTAGAATGATTTCTTTCTTTACGTTGAACATTTATGTGGATGCTGTATTAATTTGGCATGTTTCAAGTTGGAACAATGTTTGATTTTTATAAACATGCTTTGTAAGAGTAGTTGTTTCAAATGAGTCGTCTATAGTACGAGGGCAAGTCAATAAGTTTCTGCAATCAATTGTTACCATTTATTACTAAAAAAGAGTACACACTTTATACTGATATAATTTTTCAACATAGTCCCCCTGCATTTCAATGCACATGGTCCACCGTTTCACAAGCTGGCTGATATTCTCTGCAAAACCGGTTATTGGTTGCGCAGCAAGCCACGTATGCACCGCAACCTTCACCTGTTGATCGGAGCTGAGGCGGCGGCGTCTTAGAGTTTTTTTTTTTTTTTTTTTTTCAGTGGACCAAAGTGATTGTAATGCGACGGGGAGAGTTCGGGATGTTCCAACACCTCGAAACGCAGCTTCCGAAGAGTTGGAGCGTGTGGGCGGCGGTATGTTGTGAATATTGTGTAGCGCCTATTGCATATGCAACATGTCGTATCAGTGTGTACGATATGTTGCCTAGCTTGACTTTCAGACCATGATTGAATTTGGAGGAGTCAGTGGCAGTGAAATAACGTTGTGAAAGTTAAGACTGTTTTTCATGATTTCATATGCAGAACCATGGCTAAAGTGCAAATGTTTTGCCACGTCATCAACAGTCACTCGTCTGTTATGTAGGACCACATCATGCTCTTGATCTCTATTGACATCCGTTACGGCTGCAGATGGACGCCCGGATCAATCCCCATTCTTCACGCTCGTGCGACCCCTTTTGAACTGTCCCCGTATTGTGCTGAAAGTCGTCTATGAAATTCCTCTCCTGGTACCCCCTTAGACCACAAAAAACGGATTACGGAACGCTGTTCTTCCTTGGAGCAAACAAGGAGTGGTGCGGCTATCTTTAGGTCGCAACAGCTCAAGCTGTACTGATCTGATAATGCTGTTGGAGACGCCCGAAGGCTGAATTTTGCCCCAAAGGAGATCTTTAAGGTGCCAGTGAATCTACTGACACGGCTCACTTGCATTTGTGCACCCTCAAATGCCAGCTGACTATGCCAGGATACGTATCTGCAACCTTGGGCCCAGCATGCGAGACCGTTACCGCTGAGCCATGCAGCCAGTCAAACTTTTATGAAATGAAAATGAAATTCACATGTTTTCAACATGGAACAATGTTTGATTTTTAGAAATGATTTAAGATAGCAGTTTCTCATAAGTTGGTCATGATTTGTTAGCGTAGGTTACCCTTATCATATTCTTACGCTGATAAATTATGTTTTATTAGTCTGCGGTCGAGCTCCCATTGCCAATCTGCTCCTCTGCAGACCATTTCAGGAAGGCCTGGAATATACTAGACATTTTTCGGCGAAGGTGAACCCTATTTTGGATCATATGGTTTCTGTGTATAGTTCACCATTATTGAGCATGGCCAGAACTTTGATGGGTGACCTGTTCTAGGAGACCACGTGCTATTGGTGGAGACCGTATCTTTAGAGGAGCAACCCAGCCTTCCGGTTGAATACCCTTTCTTCAACAGGAGAATACGTAAATGATAAGTTTGTTATGCTGACAATCTTTTCGGCCTACCTCTTTACATTTGGGAAAAATGATGATAAATTAGACTTATGAGATCAATTCGGACAAATGTGTGTCTGTCTGTCTCTGTGTGTGTCCCCCTATCAACTCCTAAACAGCTGGAGCTATCGCAACCGAATTTTGTAGGCATAAAAACATATACCAGAAAATCCCATGACCATATTTGAAACTGCCATTACTGCTACCAACTGCTGAAAAATCAATTGAAGATTGAGCTCCTATGATGGGTATCTCTAACAGTACGCATGGGAGCTATTCCAAAATAGGCACACGTACACGTATAGATTAATCTCTTAATCTTCCGAAACCCATCCATGACAATGTTACCAACATGATTCTAAAGCTGCTGATAGGTACAATATTAACATGCATGTAACTTTATACTGTCAATTTGACTTCAACCAAATTTTGTTTCTTTGCTCAACACATCAGATATGACTATGCATATTCTTTGGAGTCACCATGTCGCCAACTGTTGATAAATGCTCTCTCTCTCTCTTTCTTTATCCTATTCTCAATATATCAGAAAGTATGCAGTCCAACAGTTCTAACATTGCACAAGTATAATACATGAAAATGCAGATTAATAAATTAATAAATTAACAAATATACGACTGTGTTGCCAAAATGACTCAACGCATGCTGATAGGTTCAATTTTAAACTGTATGTAACGTCCATACTAACAAACTGATTTCATCCAAAATGGCATAAAACTTCAGATTAATTTTCAGCAACTCATACATGGCGGTGTTGCCAATATGATTCTACGCAAGCTGATAAGTTCAATGTTTAACTTCATGTAACGTCCATACTATATATTGGACTTCAAACCAATTTTGTACGTGCATTGCGAACCTTAAGAGATGGAACTATGCATATATTAAGAGTCGCTACGGCTGCCAAGAGTTGATTTATGCTCTTTGAAATTTTAAACCCTAGTCTCAGTAAAACAGAATACCTGCAGGACCACAGTTTTTAACTTTGCAAATTTATAGAACATAATATTCCAGATTAATTTTTAGTAACTAACATATAACAGTATTGCCAACATGATTCTACCATGCTGATAATAATAATTATATTGTTCTTTTGTACCTTTTAACAACTGAGGCTTATTGAGAACCCAGGGTGCCAGAATTTTACCAAGAAGGGGATCTTTAATGTGCCAGTAAATCTACCAACAGAGCTCCCTCGCATTTGCGCACCCTTGAAGGCCAATTGACTGCTGATAGGTTCAATATTTAACCGTACAAAACATTCATATTAACGAATGGATTTCATCCAAATTTTGTACGTGGAATGTATGCATTAGGGCATGTTATAGGAGCCAGCATGGCTACCAACTGCGTATTAATCATCATTTATCATAACTACGAGCATTTGGGCTGTATATTCTCAGTACACCTAGACGGAAACAATTTGAAACAAACTGTAGTGCTCCATTGGGCCACAATGTTTCAGGTACATTTCGAGTAACTTATAAAAGCCAGTATCATCAACTTAACTCTGTAGTTAAGTTTATTACTCTAGATAGGACTATATGTCCCCTAGAAGTCCAACCCCCGTCCATGTCGTGGGGGACGGGGAACATTATGAAGTAGGGGATAGCCTGAAAGGGTGAAGTACAGTGGGGACCTTGTGCCGGCAGGTCCGCTACGGTAACTGTGAAGGCCTTACAGGAACCCTGAAAAGTAATGGCTAACGGGGCTCTGGTGAAGTCTTTAACTGCAATGGAGGCGAAAAAGGAGACCTTTGATACGGCGAAGTTGGAAGAGGCAAGTCTCCCTCTTGGGGTAAAAATAAGAGGAAAACCACTGCCTTGTGGTGAAGAGGGATCTTCAAAGGCTACGGGACAAAACCCCAACAGAAAACCGCAAGCTTGTAGGCGCAGGTGGCAGCCCCACCATCTTGATCGGGCGCTGTGGGCTAATAACTCGCACACCTTAAAACAGCTTATTAAAGAAACATCAGTGAAGAGAAACCGGACGGATCCTAAGAAGATGACTTTTGGCTTGAAAAGGTTGAAGAAAATTGGATTATGGAAAGTGAGAACTCTGCGGGAAAGCGGAAGACTGCGGCAAGCAGTGGCATGTATGAAGAATTACGGTCGGTACATCCTGGGACTGAGTGAAGTAAGATGGAGAGATTTTGGGGAGCTGGCCACCCACGATGGAGTTACATTTATACACTCTGGAAGACCCGAAGGTGATAGAGCAAGTTGTGAGGGTGTAGGTATAATGATGGATAAGGAGGCCAAAAGGAACCTTATAGAGTGGTATCCAGTGTCGGGAACGATAATTGTGGCTCGTTTTAAGTCCAATATTAGGAACATTGTGATGATTGTTTGCTATGCACCCACAAAGGCAGCGCAAGAAGAAGATAAGCAGGCGTTTTATGGACATCTAGATAGTACAATTAAGAAACAGAAGAGAAAGGATATCATTATAGTTGGAGAAGACTTGAATGCAGAAGTGGGCCAGGAAATCAAGGACCTGAGCATATTATGGGAAGGCATGGTTTAGGAGATCGAAATGAAAATGGACAACTCTTTGTGGACTACTGTGCCAACCATGATTTGATTATTGGTGGTATTGGTGTATTTCAGCATAAAGATTACCATAAAGTGACTTGGGTATTACCAGATCATAAGACAGAAATCCAGATAGATCATGTAGAGATTGAAAGGAGATGGAGACGTTCTTTGTTTGATGTGAGAAATAAGAGCGGTGACCCACCTTGTCGTGGCTACCTTCAGAATGAAGATTCAGGCACAGAAGAGGAGGATGGACCAGAAAAGGAACGGTATGTTGTGGGAAAGCTAAAGGATGACATAAAGGTGAAGGAGGCCTTTAGGATCGAGTTAAAGAATCGATTCCGAGCATTTGCTCAGGTGAAGGATGAAACTGTTGAGGAAAATTGGGTGAAGATTAGATCTGTCTTTACCAAAGTAAGTGAAAACATCCCGGGTTTCAAAGATAGGCATAAAAAAGATTGGATGACTGGACAGACATGGGATATCATCAGAGAAAGGAAACAGATAAAGGAGGAAATCAACGCATGTAGGACACGAGCAAAAAAGGCAGAATTACAAGCAAAATATGCTGCAAAGGACAAGAAAGTTAAGAGAAGTGCAAGAAGAGATCAAAGAAATTGGATAGATGACCTATCTAAACAGGCAGATGAGGCAGCCAAGAAAGGAAATCTTAAAGAACTATGTACAATCACCCGAGTACTGGCAAGAAAGTAGATGCAGAGAAACCGGCCAGTCAGGAACAAATATGGTACCCTTTTAACAAACCCTGAGGATCAACTGAAGCGATGGCAGGAACATTTTTGTGCAGTTTTAAACCACTCCCTGGAAGATCAACTAGAAGAGGGAGAAGGAGGAGATGAAGAAGAGATCCAGCATGATCCAAGGATTAAAACCTCGATACCTACAGTGGAGGAAATCAAGTGAGCATTGAGAGAGTTGTATATTGGTAAGGCAGCAGGAGTTGAAAATATTCCAGCAGAAGTCATGAAGGTTGATATGGACACAACAGCAAATATATTGCAGCCGCTATTTGAGGAGGTATGGACAAATGGAGAAATGCTGGCAGACTGGAGGTGTGGGTTGCTGGTGAAGTTGCCAAAGAAGGGAGATACGTCAAACTGTATTAACTGGAGAGGCATTACACTTCTCTCAATCCCTAGCAAAGTCTTTACGAGGGGTTTGCTAAACAGAATTAAAGAATATGCTGACCGAAGGCTCCGACGAGAACAGGCAGGTTTTCGTCAAAATCGTTCGTGTGTCCACCAAATAAACACCTTGAGGATAATTCTGGAACAGTGTGCGGAATGGTCATCTCGCCTCTATGCAGTGTTTGTTGACTTTAAGAAAGCCTTCGATTCGATCAATAGAGAAGCCATGTGGAAGGAAGTGAAGCGCTATGGAATGCCGCCACAGATTATTAGTCTCATTCAAGAAACATACCTGGAGTACACATGCAGAGTCATTCATGAGGGCCGTGTATCCGAGCCTATATTTGTATGTTCAGGAGTACGCCAAGGTTGTATCCTGTCACCAACCATGTTCTTGATTATGATTGATGCAGTGATGCCAAATGTGACTAGAAATGCGAAACGTGGTATCCAATGGGGATTCACTAATAGACTGGAGATCTGGATTTTGCAGACGATTTGTGTCTCCTGTCTGAGGCACACGGTGAAATGCAAGCAAAGATTAAAGACCTGGTTGTAGAAGGGAAAAAGGTGGGGCTTACGGTAAACTCAAAAGAGACCAAGGCCCTAGGAACTAACAAACACCAACAGAATTGACCCATTTGTCTTCGAGGATGAACCTATAGAAGATATGAATAGCTTTACTTACCTGGGCAGTGTGGTAACCAAAGATGGAGGAGTGGCAAAGGATGTCTCCCAACTTATCCAAAACGCAAACGGTGCCTTTGTGCGGCTCTATCCGGTGTGGAAGAACAGCGAAATATCCATGAAGACCAAACTTCGTATCTTCCGGAGTAATATCAGGTCGGTTCTGAGATATGGGTCTGAGACTTGGAGGGTAACTAAGGAAATCACCTCCAGGCTGCAGACCTTTGTCAAGCGCTGCATAAGAAAGGTCATAAACATCTACTGGCCGGAAGTAATCTACAACCAAGAACTTTGGAGAAGGACGGGTGAAACTGAGATGTCCATTACAAATTAAGCGACGGAAATGGATCGAACATACCCTGAGATAAGGAAATGAAGCCATTGAGAAGGAGCACTGGATTGGAATCCACAGGGTACGAGGAGGAGAGGGAGACCCAAGTAAACGTGGCGCAGATCTGTCCACTTGGAGGCTCTAGAGGAGGGTAAGACCTGGAGCGAGGTGAAGAGGTTGTCGGCAAACAGGATCAGATGGAGATGCTTCATTGATGCCCTATGTTCCACGAGGGACAATAGGAACTAAGCCAAGTCAAGTCATAGGGCTATATAGATCAGCCATTGGTATAAATCTTACATTTTATGAAAAGTACTCTCTTCAGTTCGTCACAGAACTACTTGTTTCATTATTATGTGGGGATAGAATGCTGCATCAAAATTATTTTTTCTTTACATTGAACATATACATGGATGTGAATTGCACAGGATTTAGGATGGAACAATGATTCATTTTTAGAAATGATTTCAGAATGTAGCCTCTCTTAAGGTGGACATACTTTGAAAACATAAGAATTGAAAATGAATTGTCTATGATATCACCATTTCAATTCTTATGCTTTAAAAGTATGACTGACAAATCTGGGGTCGAGTCTCCACTGTCAGGCTGCTAACCTGCAGCCCAGATGAGGAAGGACTGACATCTAAATGACTTCCTTTCTGCAAAGGTGTGTCCTAATTTTAATCATATGGTTTCAGTGTATCGTAAAGCAACGTTCGACGTGGTCAGTACATGGACCACCTCTAGGGGACCACACGCTGTTGGCGGAGACCACCTCCTCAGAGATTCAAACCAGTCTTCTGGCTGAATACCTTCAGACACCAGGAGAAGACAAATGATGGTTTGTATATTACACTATGCTGACAATGTCTTCTTCATTATTATATGGTGTTACAATCCTGGAACAGAATTATTTCTTTCTTCCATTGAACATTTGTATGGATATGAATTTCCCACGTTTCTTGGATAGTACAATAATTCATTTTTAGAAATGGTAGCCCCTCCTTAGCATAGGTGAGTTAAAATGAGTTTTCCATCATATGACTTTTTCCATTCTTATGCTTCCAAAGCATGATTGATAAGTCGACGGTCAAGTTCCCACTTCCAGAGGAGTCAAACGAAGCTGGACACCCAGCCACAAGTAAATTCCGGATCAGGAGAGCAAACGGGCCTTTGGGCAGAAAACCCTTCCTTCACCACAGGAAGATGTGACATGGTTGTTCTGCTGACAATGTTGCATTTTTAGAAATTATTTTAGAGTGTAACCTCTCCTAAGGTGGACATACTTTGTAAACTTAAGAATAGAAAATGAGTTGTCTATAATAATACCATTTACATATTCTTAAGTTTTAAAAGTGTGTTTGACAAATCTGCGGTCGAGTTCCCACTGCCAGTCTGCAGCCCAAATGATAAAGGACTGACATCTAAATGACATACATACGGCAAATGTTCGTCCTAATTTGGATCATATGCTTTTAGTGTATCGTTAAGCAATGTTGGATGTGGTCATCACATGGACGGGTGACCAGTTCTACTGGACCATGTGCTGTTGGCGGAGCCCGCCTCTTCAGAGGTACAAAGCAGTCTTCCGCCTGAATACATCCAGACACCAGGAGAAGACATAATATATGGTTTGTATATTACGTTAAGATGGCAATATTTTCTTCAATGTCGTGTGGTAATAGAATCCTGGAACAGAATTATTTATTTCTTCACTGTGAACTTATATGGGTGTACATTTCACATGTTTTAGGATAGAATAAAGTTTGATTTTTATAAAGAATTTCATAGAGTAGCCTCTCTCAAGGTGGGCATACTTTGTAAACACAAGAATTAAAAATGAGTTGTCTATGATATCACCATTTCAATTCTTATGTTTTAAAAGTATGACTGCCAAATCTGCGGTCGATTCCCCACAGTCAGGATGCTAACCAGCAGCCCAGATGAGGAAGGACTGACATCTAAATGACATCCTTTCTGCAAAAGTGTGTCCTAATTTGAACCATATGGCTTCAGTGTATCCTTAAGCAACGTTCGACGTGGTTAACACATGCATGGGTGACCAGTTCTAGGAGACCACGCACCGTTGGCGTAATCCGCCTTCTCAGAGGTTCAAAGCAGTCTTCCGGCTGAATACCTTCAGACACCAGGCAATGACAAATGATGGTTTGTATATTATGTTATGCTGACAATGTTGTCTTCATTATTATATTGTGTCACAATGGTGGAACAGAATAACTTCTTTCTTCCATTGAACATTTGTATGGATATGAATTGCATATGTTTTTGGGATAGAATAATGTTGGACTTTCAGAAATGATTTTGTGTGTAGCCTTTCTTATGGTGGACATACTTTCTAAGCTTAAGAATGCAAAATGAGTTGTCTATGATATCACCATTTTAGTATCCTTACGCTTTAAAAGTATGATTGACAAAACTGCGGTCGAGGCCCCACTGCCCCGCTACTGACCTGCAGCCCAGATGAGGAAAGACCGACATCTGTCTGACATTCCTTCTGCAAAGGTGTTGGATCGTACCGATTCAGTGTATAGTTAATCAACATTAAGCGTTGTCAGTACTGGGATCGGAGACCAGTTTTGAAGGACCACCTCGTATTGGAAGGAGGAGTAAACCCTGGCTAAGGACTTCCCCTTCAGAGATGCAAACCAGCCTTTCCGGCGGAGATCCTTCCCTCCACCAGGGAAAGATATAACTGATGGTTGTATATTACGTTATGCTGTCAACGTTTTCCTCGTTATTATGCTTGTTTGTTCCCCGAGAAGAAACTCAGGGACCCTTGGTAAGTAAGGCTAGCAACCTGCCTCACTTTTACCCCCCTAAACCTGCTAAGAATATCGTGAGCAGGCCTCGGAACTATGGGAGTGATGGAGTCCCACCCCCATCTCACAGATCAGTGACTCCTCGGAATCAAAAAAGCAATCGAACTGGTATTCGATGGGGTGCTATTAATATCGAGGGTGATAACAATGTCACAAAGTAGCAGGAGTAGATGAAATTCGGCCAGAAATTGTAAAGTATAGTGGGAAGGCAGAGCTAAAATGGTTGCAACCCATAATCGAATTGGCATGGGGTTTGGTCAAAAGCTGTAATTGCCCCAATTTATAAGCAAGATAACAGGAAAGATTGCAATAAATATACAGGCGTTTCTTTGGTAGGTGTCCCAGGCAAAGTGTACTCAGTTATTGTAGAAAGGAGAGTTCGATCATTGGCCGAGAGTAAGATGGATAAAGACCAGTGTGGTTTCCGACCACAACGAGGATGTCAGGATCAAATTTTTAGTATGCACTAGTTATTGAGAAATACTTACGAGAGGAATCGACAGTTGTATTTGAATTTTGCAGATCTAAAGAATGTGTACGATACAGTACCCAGGTAGAAGATGGGTATCAGGGAAGGCTGCTACAGGCAATCAAAATTACCGCTATTTATGTTAATAATCAGGTGCAGTGAGAGTTGATGGTAGGATGAGTTGTGGTTCAAGGTTGTTACAGGAGTCAGGCAAGGTTGTAACCTGTGACCACTACTGTTTATGATATACTAGCATTACCCAAGGCGGCTTTGCTCGCAAACATTGTATAAACTCTACACTTTAAATTTTCCGAATATTCGCTCAGCAATGCCATGATTTATTTGTAGTTAGATTTTGAAACAGCACGCTTTACGACACGATCGAAACTGTATGTAAGACACCATGCTGAGAATTATACTCACCCTTGATATGGAGAACAGTTGTAGGCTGATTTGCTAGGCTTTTATCTTCGAATTTTTCTAATCGTAATCAATATAGAAAGTATTCTTTTATTCTCATGAAATTAAATATATTTTTAAAATGTGGATTTTGTTCTGTTGAAAGTAATACATTCCTTATCACCCTAGACCAACACCAACGTTCAGCTACAGCATATTATGCCTACCACTGAGAAGGTCTTGCACCTGCTTTCACAATAGCTCTAAGTAAAACACCAATAAGAAATATCAAAAAGACACAAACTTAGCGGCTATACAGAAAGAAAACTTCAAAAGCATTTCCCCATGAAGATCGCGTCACTATAATTAGGAAACTATGCTAGTTTCATGCTCTGTTGGTAGATCTATCATTTCATCTGCTGCAACACCGCGCCAATTTGTATTTGTTGAAATCATTCAAGCACTGCCTAATGCAATGTCTTTTGGTGAAACGACTTGTGTGCCAACAATACTACCTAAAAAATTGTGCATTTTCTGCCTATGCTCACACAGTAGCGTCCATCAGCCGTCTGGTGACGAACTTCTCGTTTTTTAAGGCTCTTTGTTCTATTAAAAACTAATTCAGAAACCTGCGTGGGAATGTTCACACCTCCTCCCCAAAATTTCATCATAATCGGAATAATGGTACAGGAAGACATACAGGACAATCATACAATCAAACCACAGAAAATGCCACTAAACTGTATTATATACACTCATTTGTTGAAATGATTCGCTCGACAACACTCATGAAATGATTTGCGCGCCAGCTATTGTAAAATGAAGTCACGTATACCGAAGACTTTGCGTGCTTGCGCACAACTCAGCAGGTTAATTTGTTTAAATAACTCATATGGCAACACCCTTTCGTTGAAACGACTCATGAGCTACCTATAAAAATTGGATATAATAACTCAGAAAGCTACGTGAGCAAGCGCATAGCAATTCTCCAAAGTATTATTGTAATCGGAGGAATAGTATTGGAACGCATTAAGACAATCATACAACAAAAAACACAGAAACTGCCGCTATACTGTGTGAAATACACTAATTTGTTAAAAGGATTCGCACGCCAATACCCATTTGTTGAAACCATTCACGTGCCATCTTGAAATGGATTTACTAAATTAGAAATCTATGCGGGTGTGCGCACTGCAACTCGCAAAAGAACATTTGTTCAAACAACTCGTACGCCATTTTTATTCAGAAACCATCGCGGGAGTGTTCACAAGAACTCACCAAAATTTCATTGCAAAGGGATGAATAGCATATGAACGCATACGGCACTTTATTTAAACGATCACGGGCCAATACTCATTTGTTGAAACTTGTTGCGTGCCATCTACTGTAAAATGAATCTACTAAATCTATAACCTTCACAGGAGTGGGCACAACAACCAAAGTTTCATCGCATTCGGATAAGAGATATGGGCTTCTTTTTGAAGAGCATAAACTGGCTGGGATTCAATTAGGTGGAAACCAGGTAAGCAGTCTGACCTATGCTAATGCTGATGACCTTGTTGTAATGGCGGACTCCGTCCAAAGCTGCTAGACAACACGTTAGAACTTGAATAGAAATTTAGGGAGGTTGGAATGAAGATCATCATTTCAAAGACGAATGTTATGTCAGTAGGAAAGTAATATAAGAAAATAGAATACCAGGTGGGAGGATTTAAATTGGAGCAGGTGGAACATTTTAAGTACTTGGGCTGTGCGTTTTCTCAGGATGGTAGTATGGGGGAAGGAAATAGAGTCGCGGTGTAGAAAAGCCAATTAAATGAGTTCTCAGTTTTGATCAACAGTATTCTGTAAGAAAGTAGATAGTGTAGCAGCGAAACTTTCCCTACATCTCTCAGTATTTAGACCGACTTTGCCGTATGGAAGTGAGAGCTGGGTAGATTCAGGATACTGATACATATGCTACGGACAACTGATACGAGCAGAGCACGAATGAATGCTGGGACAAATAGATGTGAGCAATGGCTGGAAGTTGCTCGTAATGAAGAGAGAAAGGCTAAGTTAGAAATGAACACACTAGATGAAGCTGTCTGTATGAGCCAACTCAGATGGTGGGGTCATGTGACAAGAATGGAGGAGGAGAGATTGCCTAACAGGTTAATGAGTTCTCCTGCAGAGGGTAAGAGAAGCCGAGGAAGATCTAGGAGGCGATGGTTGGTTTCAGTGTTGAACAATTTCAAAGTGAGAGGTGTAGAAGCAGAGGATGCCGCAGTGCTAACAGCTAATAGGGAATCGTGAAGGCAACTTGTTCACAAACAGAGGCTTGAAGATTAGCGTGGACCCCGAAAGACAAAGCAGTCTCAAATTAAAATGTATGATCGTGGTGTTAGAATGATTTCTTTCTTTACGTTGAACATTTATGTGGATGCTGTATTAATTTGGCATGTTTCAAGTTGGAACAATGTTTGATTTTTATAAACATGCTTTGTAAGAGTATTTGTTTTAAATGAGTCGTCTATAGTACGAGGGCAAGTCAATAAGTATCTGCAATCAATTGTTACCATTTATTACTAAAAAAAGAGTACACACTTTATACTGATATAATTTTTCAACATAGTCCCCCTGCTTTTCAATGCACATGGTCCACCGTTTCACAAGCTGGCTGATATTGTCTGCAAAACCGGTTATTGGTTGCGCAGCAAGCCACGTATGCACCGCAACCTTCACCTGTTGATCGGAGCTGAGGCGGTGGCGTCTTAGAGTTTTTTTTTTTTTTTTTTTTTTTTTTTTTCAGTGGACCAAAGTGATTGTAATGCGACGGGGAGAGTTCGGGATGTTCCAACACCTCGAAACGCAGCTTCCGAAGAGTTGGAGCGTGTGGGCGGCGGTATGTTGTGAATATTGTGTAGCGCCTATTGCATATGCAACATGTCGTATCAGTGTGTACGATATGTTGCCTAGCTTGACTTTCAGACCATGATTGAATTTGGAGGAGTCAGTGGCAGTGAAATAACGTTGTGAAAGTTAAGACTGTTTTTCATGATTTCATATGCAGAACCATGGCTAATGTGCAAATGTTTTGCCACGTCATCAACAGTCACTCGTCTGTTATGTAGGACCACATCATGCTCTTGATCTCTATTGACATCCGTTACGGCTGCAGATGGACGCCCGGATCAATCCCCATTCTTCACGCTCGTGCGACCCCTTTTGAACTGTCCCCGTATTGTGCTGAAAGTCGTCTATGAAATTCCTCTCCTGGTACCCCCTTAGACCACAAAAAACGGATTACGGAATGCTGTTCTTCCTTGGAGCAAACAAGGAGTGGTGCGGCTATCTTTAGGTCGCAACAGCTCAAGCTGTACTGATCTGATAATGCTGTTGGAGACGCCAGAAGGCTGAATTTTGCCCCGAAGGAGATCTTTAAGGTGCCAGTGAATCTACTGACACGGCTCACTTGCATTTGTGCACCCTCGAATGCCAGCTGACTATGCCAGGATACGTATCTGCAACCTTGGGCCCAGCATGCGAGACCGTTACCGCTGAGCCATGCAGCCAGTCAAACTTTTATGAAATGAAAATGAAATTCACATGTTTTCAACATGGAACAATGTTTGATTTTTAGAAATGATTTAAGATAGCAGTTTCCCATAAGTTGGTCATGATTTGTTAGCGTAGGTTACCCTTATCATATTCTTACGCTGATAAATTATGTTTTATTAGTCTGCGGTCGAGCTCCCATTGCCAATCTGCTCCTCTGCAGACCATTTCAGGAAGGACTGGAATATACTAGACATTTTTCGGCGAAGGTGAACCCTATTTTGGATCATATGGTTTCTGTGTATATTTCACCATTATTGAGCATGGCCAGAACTTTGATGGGTGACCTGTTCTAGGAGACCACGTGCTATTGGTGGAGACCGTATCTTTAGAGGAGCAAACCAGCCTTCCGGTTGAATACCCTTTCTTCAACAGGAGAATACGTAAATGATAAGTTTGTTATGCTGACAATCTTTTCGGCCTATCTCTTTACATTTGGGAAAAATGATGATAAATTAGACTTATGAGATCAATTCGGACAAATGTGTGTCTGTCTGTCTCTGTGTGTGTCCCCCCAATCAACTCCTAAACAGCTGGAACTATCGCAACCGAATTTTGTAGGCATAAAAACATATACCAGGAAATCCCATGACCATATTTGAAACTGCAATTACTGCTACCAACTGCTGAAAAATCAATTGAAGATTGAGCTCCTATGATGGGTATCTCTGACAGTACGCATGGGAGCTATTCCAAAATAGGCACACGTACACGTATAGATTAATCTCTTAATCTCCATTTCCATTAACAAATATACGACTGTGTTGCCAAAATGACTCAACGCATGCTGATAGGTTCAATTTTAAACTGTATGTAACGTCCATACTAACAAACTGATTTCATCCAAAATGGCATAAAACTTCAGATTAATTTTCAGCAACTCATACATGGCGGTGTTGCCAATATGATTCTACGCAAGCTGATAAGTTCAATGTTTAACTTCATGTAACGTCCATACTATATATTGGACTTCAAACCAATTTTGTACGTGCATTGCGAACCTTAAGAGATGGAACTATGCATATATTAAGAGTCGCTACGGCTGCCAAGAGTTGATTTATGCTCTTTGAAATTTTAAACCCTAGTCTCAGTAAAACAGAATACCTGCAGGACCACAGTTTTTAACTTTGCAAATTTATAGAACATAATATTCCAGATTAATTTTTAGTAACTAACATATAACAGTATTGCCAACATGATTCTACCATGCTGATAATAATAATTATATTGTTCTTTTGTACCTTTTAACAACTGAGGCTTATTGAGAACCCAGGGTGCCAGAATTTTACCAAGAAGGGGATCTTTAATGTGCCAGTAAATCTACCAACAGAGCTCCCTCGCATTTGCGCACCCTTGAAGGCCAATTGACTGCTGATAGGTTCAATATTTAACCGTACAAAACATTCATATTAACGAATGGATTTCATCCAAATTTTGTACGTGGAATGTATGCATTAGGGCATGTTATAGGAGCCAGCATGGCTACCAACTGCGTATTAATCATCATTTATCATAACTACGAGCATTTGGGCTGTATATTCTCAGTACACCTAGACGGAAACAATTTGAAACAAACTGTAGTGCTCCATTGCATATTAATTTCCATTAACAAATATACGACTGTGTTGCCAAAATGACTCAACGCATGCTGATAGGTTCAATTTTAAACTGTATGTAACGTCCATACTAACAAACTGATTTCATCCAAAATGGCATAAAACTTCAGATTAATTTTCAGCAACTCATACATGGCGGTGTTGCCAATATGATTCTACGCAAGCTGGTAAGTTCAATGTTTAACTTCATGTAACGTCCATAATATATATTGGACTTCAAACCAATTTTGTACGTGCATTGCGAACCTTAAGAGATGGAACTAGGCATATATTAAGAGTCGCTACGGCTGCCAAGAGTTGATTTATGCTCTTTGAAATTTTAAACCCTAGTCTCAGTAAAACAGAATACCAGCAGGACAACAGTTTTTAACTTTGCAAATTTATAGAACATAACATTCCAGATTAATTTTTAGTAACTAACATATAACAGTATTGCCAACATGATTCTACCATGCTGATAATAATAATTATATTGTTCTTTTGTCCCTTTTAACAACTGAGGCTTATTGAGACACCAGGGTGCCAGAATTTTACCAAGAAGGGGATCTTTAATGTGCCAGTAAATCTACCAACAGAGCTCCCTCGCATTTGCGCACCCTCGAAGGCCAATTGACTGCTGATAGGTTCAATATTTAACCGTACAAAACATTCATATTAACGAATGGATTTCATCCAAATTTTGTACGTGGAATGTATGCATTAGGGCATGTTATAGGAGCCAGCATGGCTACCAACTGTGTATTAATCATCATTTATCATAACTAGGAGCATTAGGGGTGTAGATTCTCAGTACACCTAGACGGAAACAATTTGAAACAAACTGTAGTGCTCCATTGGGCCACAATGTTTCAGGTACATTTCGAGTAACTTATAAAAGCCAGTATCATCAACTTAATTCTGTAGTTAAGTTTATTACTCTAGATAGGACTATATGTCCCCTAGAAGTCCAACCCCCGTCCGTGTCGTGGGGGACGGGCAACAATATGAAGTAGGGGATAGCCTGAAAGGGTGAAGTACAGTGGGGACCTTGTGCCGGCAGGTCCGCGACGGTAACTGTGAAGGCCTTACAGGAACCCTGAAAAGTAATGGCTAACGGGGCTCTGGTGAAGTCTTTAACTGCAATGGAGGCGAAGAAGGAGACCTTTGGTACGGCGAAGTTGGAAGAGGCAAGTCTGCCTCTTGGGGTAAAAATAAGAGGAAAACCACTGCCTTGTGCTGAAGAGGGATCTTCAAAGGCTAAGAGAGAAAAACCCCAACAGAAAACCGCAAGCTTGTAGGCGCAGGTGGCAGCCCCACCACCATGATCGGGCGCTGTGGGCTAATACACTGAAGAAAATTGAAATTGCAACACCCAGAAGGAGTGGTGCTACATTGCTGCAATTGAACATGCAGGACGAGTGTTCGGTTGGGATTCGATGATTACACTTTCAGGTCCCTCTGGCCGCAGTTTGGACAGCAATCAATACAGGATGTTCCCACCACGAGCTGCAATACATTGGTGAATTCGGCGAGGCGTGGAGTCAATAAGGCCCTGGATCGCTTCCTGAGGAATTGTGGCCCATGCTTGCTGCACTGCACGGGTAAGTTGTTCTAGAGTTGTGGGTGGCTGAGGACGGTTGGCCAGTTGTCGACCCATCATGTCCCACACATGCTCAATAGGACTGAGGTCCGGGGATCTGGCGGGCCATTCTAAGGTTGTGATGTCGTGGAGAGCTTCTCAAGAGATGCGTGCAGTGTGAACCCGGGTATTGTCCTGCTGAAACATCCCATTAGCAATGTTCGCCATCATAGGGACAACCACTGGATTGAGTACCCTATCAACGTACTGTCGAGCAGTCATAGAGCCCTCAACAAGCACTAATTGTGATCTCACATTAAAGCCAATAGCTCACCAATACAATAATGCTTGGTGTTGGCCCTGTGTGCCTCTCGACAATAAGGTCTGGGTGGCCTCTCTCCCCGGTACGTCGGCGCACACGAGTCCGGCGATCACTGCGGTCAGGACAGAAGCGCGATTTATCACTAAAGACGACCCTATGCCATTTGTCGACCCAGGTCAATCGTTCTCGACACCAGGCCAGCCTTACACGTCGCTGTTGTGGAGTCAATGAAACACCTTCTGCAGGGACACGGGATCGTAAGCCAGCTGCAGGCAGGCGATTACTAACTGTTTGTTGTGTAACGTGGTGTACCACAGCTGCTCGAATTTGCGCTGCTGTTGCATGGGGTTCCATCCGGCCCTTCCGAATGATGCGGCGATCCTCTCTCACAGTTGTCTGTCGCGCTGGGCCTCTGCCAAGTCTACGAGTGTGGGTGCCTTCATTTGACCACTGCTGCCATACACGTAGTACCGTAGATGCTTGTCGGCCAACAAGTGCAACGACAGTCCTTAGCGATAATCCAGCCTCACACAGCCCAATTATCCGAGCCCTCTCAAACGGCGATAGTTGTTGATAGCATGCTCACTCTGTCGTCGAGGCATGTTTGACGGGGAACACTTCACTGCACAGACTGCAAGTCAACTTCGCTACACCAGAGTCCGTATACTGGAGTTGATTCCTCCGCGACCAATCCCGTGGGGAGACCTGTAGCAACAATGCAATGGGTCTGAAACTTTGATCGTTTACATACCTACATGGCATCGTTCCATATCTTGAAAATCAACACAAACGACCAATGCCTTTATGGTGTTGCAATTTCCATTTTCTTCAGTGTAACTCGCACACCTTAAAACAACTTATTAAAGAAACATCAATGAAGAGAAACCGGACGGATCCTAAGACGACAACTTTTGGCTTGAAAAGGTTGACGAAAATTGGATTATGGAACGTGACAACTCTGCGGGAAAGGGAAGACTGGGGCATGCAGTGGCATGTATGAAGAATTACGGTCTGAACATCCTGGGACTTAGTGAAGTAAGATGGAGAGATTTTCGGGAGCTGGCCACCCACGATGGAGTTATATTTATATACTATGGAAGACCCAAAGTTGATAGAGCAAGTTGTGAAGGTGTAAGTATAATGATGGATAAGGAGGCCAAAAGGAGCCTTATAGAGTGGGATCCAGTGTCGGGAAGGATAATTGTGGCACGTTTTAAGTCCATTATTAGGAACATTGTAATGATTGTTTGCTATGCACCCACAAAATGCAGCGCAGGAAGAAGATAAGCAGGCATTTTATGGACATCTGAATAGTACAATTAAGAAACAGAAGAGAAAGGATATTATTATAGTTGGAGAAGACTTGAATGTAAAAGTGGGCCAGGAAAATCAAGGACTCTAGGCATGGTTAAGGAGATCGAAATGAAATGGACAACTCTTTGCGGACTTCTGTGCCAGCCATGATTTGATTATTGGTGGTACTCTATTTCAGCACAAAGATTACCATAAAGTGACCTGGGTATCACCAGATCATAAGACATAAATCCAGATCGACCATGTAGCGATTGAAAGGAGATGGAGGCGTTCTTTGTTGGATGTGAGAAATAAGAGAGGTGACCATCTCATTGTGGCTACCTTCAGAATGAAGACTCAGGCACAGAAAAGGAGGATGGACCAGAAAAGGAACCGGTATGATGTGGGAAAGCTAAAGGATGACAACTCTTTGTGGAAGAAAGTGAAGAGCTATGGAGTGCCGTCACCGAATATTATTCTCATTCAAGAAACATACCGGGAGTACACATGCAGAGTCATTCATTAGGGCCGTGTATCCGAGCCTATATTTGTAAGTTCAGGAGTACGCCTAGGTTGTATCCTGTCGCCAACCATGTTCTTGATTATGATTGATGCGGTGATGCGAAATGTGACTAGAAATGCGCAACGTGGTATCCAATGGGGATTCACCAATACACTGGATGATCAGGAATTTGCTGACGATTTGTGTGTCCTGTCTGAGGCACACGGTGAAATGCAAGCAAAGCTTAAAGGCTTGGTTGTAGAAGGGAAAAAGGTGGGGCTAACGATATACTCAAAAAAGACCAAGGCCCTAAGAACTAACACCAACAGAATTAACCCATTTGTCTTCGAGGATCAATCTATTTAGGATATGAATAGCTTTACTTACCTGGGCAGAGTGGTGACCAAAGATGGAGGAGTGGCAAAGGATGTCTCCCAACTTATCCAAAAAGCAAACGGTGCCTTTGTGAGGCACTATCCGGTGTGGAAGAACAGGAAAATATCTATGAAGACCAAACTTCGTATCTACCGGAGTAATGTCAGGTCAGTTCTGATATAAGGGTCTGAGCCTTCGAAGGTAACTAAGGAAATCACCTCCAGGCTGCAGACCTTTGTCAAACGCTGCATAAGAAATATCTTAAACATCTTCTGGCCGGAAGTAATCTATAACCAAGAACTTTGGAGAAGGACGGGTGAAACTGAGATGGCCATACAAATTAAGCGACTGAAATGGAAATGGATTGGACATACCCTGCGGAAGGGAAATGAAGCCATTGAGAGAGAGGCACTGGATTGGAACCCACAGGGTACGAGGAGGAGAGGAAGACCCAAGCAAACGTGGCGCAGATCTGTCCACTTGGAGGCTCTAGAGGAGGGTAAGAGCAGGAGCGAGGTGAAGAGGTTGTCAGCAAACAGGATCAGATGGAGATGCTTCATTGATGCCCCATGTTCCACGAGGGACAATAGGAACTAAGCCAAGTCAAGTCATAGGACTATATAGATCAACCATTGGTATAAATCTTACATTTTATGAAAAGTACTCTCTTCAGTTAGTCACGGAACTACTTGTTTCATTATTATGTGGGGATCGAATGCTGCAACATAATTATTTTTTCTTTACATTGAACATTTACATGGATGTGAATTGCACAGGATTTAGGATGGAACAATGATTCATTTTTAGAAATGATTTCGGGGTGTAGCCTCTCTTAAGTTGGACATACTTTGTAAACATAATAATTGAAAATAACTTGTCTATGATATCACCATTTCAATTCTTATGTTAAGCGGCTTCGGTGGTGTAGTCGGTAGCATGCTGAACTGCTATGCCCAAGATAGCGGGTTCAAACCCGGCCGAAGTCGTCGGATTTTTTAAGAGCGTTAAAAATCCTTCAGTATGCCTTCCTTCGGAGGGGAAGTAAAGCCGGCGGTCCCATGTCATAGATTTATGGCATGTAAAAGATCCTTTCACAGACTAAACTTGTGTAAAGCAAAATTTGTTAGGTTAGATTTCGTCAGAACGCTCTATCAAAGTTCCAACGTTCACCACTAGGTATCATTGATATCTGGTGGCGAAAGTTGGAACTACTTGAAATTGAACGGAACTTGTAGCTCACCCTTTAGGGTGTCCGCTGAAAGCAAGACTCAGGCGAGCCGGACATGTCCTCTGACACTCCCGGCATTAAAAGCCATACGATAAATAAATAAATAAATAAATAAATTCTTATGTTTTGAAAGTATGACTGACAAATCTGCGGTCGTGTCTCCACTGTCAGGCTGCTAACCTGCAGCCCAGATTAGGAAGGACTGACATCTAAATGACTTCCTTTCTGCAAAGGTGTGTCCTAATTTTAATCATATGGTTTCAGTGTATCGTAAAGCAACGTTCGACGTGGTCAGTACATGGACCACCTCTAGTGGACCACACGCTGTTGGCGGAGACCACCTCCTCAGAGATTCAAACCAGTCTTCTGGCTGAATACCTTCAGACACCAGGAGAAGACAAATGATGGTTTGTATATTACACTATGCTGACAATGTCTTCTTCATTATTATATGGTGTTACAATCCTGGAACAGAATTATTTCTTTCTTCCATTGAACATTTGTATGGATATGAATTTCACACGTTTCTTGGATAGAACAATGATTCATTTTTAGAAATGAATTCAGTGTCCTTAGCATAGGAGAGTAAAATGAGTTTTACATCATATGTCGTTTTCCATTCTTACGCTACCAAAACATGTTTGATAAGTCGACGGTCAAGTTCCCACTTCCAGAGGAGTCAAATACAACTGAACACCCGACCACAAGTAAACTCCGGATCAGGAGAGCAAACGGGCCTTTAGGGTGAAAACCCTTCCCTCACCACAGGAAGATGTAACATGGTTGTTCTGTTGACAATGTTTGATTTTTAGAAATGACTTCAGAGTGTAACCTCTCTTAAGGTGGGGGGGGGGGGGGCGTGGTGGCTCAGCGGTCTAGCTGTATGCCACTCACCAAGGCGGTCCGGGTTCGATTCCCGGTCAATGCATGTGAGATTTTCGAAGTGAAAAGCCATGTCCTGTGGTTCGGATTCCACGTAAAAAGGAGGTCCCGTGGCTCATGATCTCAAGATTAACGGTCACGTTAAACTACAAGCTTCCTTCCTTCCTTCTCTTAAGGTGGACATACTTTGTAAACTTAAGATTAGAAAATGAGTTGTCTATAATATTACCATTTACCGTACATATTCTTAATTTTTAAAAGTGTGTTTGACGAATCTGCAGTCGAGTTCCCATTGCCAGTCAGCAGCCCAAATGACAAAGGACTGACATCTAAATGACATCCATACTGGAAATGTTCGTCCTAATTTGGATCATATGTTTTCAGTGAACCGTTAAGCAATGTTGGACGTGGTTAGCACATGCATGGGTGACCAGTTCTAGGGGACCACGCGCTGTTGACGGAGTCCGCCTCCTCAGAGGTTCAAACCAGTCTTCCGGCTGAATACCTTCAGACACCAGGCAATGACAAATGATGGTTTGTATATTATGTTAAGCTGACCATGTTGTCTTCATTATTATATTGTGTTACAATGCTGGAACAGAATAACTTCTTTCTTCCATTGAACATTTGTACGGATATGAATTGCACATGTTTTTGGGATAGAATAATGTTGGATTTCTAGAATTGATTTTGTGTGTAGCCTTTCTTATGGTGGACATACTTTTTAGGCTTAAGAATGGAAAATGAGTTGTCTATGATATGACCATTTCTAAATCCTTAAGCTTTAAAAGTATGATTGACAAATCTGCGGTCGAGGCCCCACTGCCCGGCTACTAACCTGCAGCCCAGATGAGGAAAGACTGACGTCTGTTTGTCATTCCTTCTGGAAAGGTGTTGGATCATACCGAAAGAGTGTATAGTTAATCAACATTAAGCGTGGTCAGAACTGGGATCGGAGACCAGTTTTGAAGGACCACCTCGTATTGGAAGGAGGCGTAAACCTTGGCCTAGGACTTTCCCTTCAGAGATGCAAGCCAGCCTTCTGGCTGGGATCCTTCCCTCCACCAGGGAAAGATATAACTGATGGTTGTATATTACGTTATGCTGTCAACGTTTTCCTCATTATTATGCTTGTTTGTTCCCCGAGGTGAAACTCAGGGTCCCTTGGTAAGTAAGGCTAGCAACCTGCCGCACTTTTACCCACTAAACCTGCTATGAATATCGTGAGCAGGCCTCGGACCTATGGGAGTGATGGAGTCCCACTCCTATCTGACAGATCAGCGACTCCTAGGAAACAAAAAAGCAATCGAACTGGTGTTCGATGGGGTGCTATTAATATCGAGGGTGATTACAATGTCACAAAGAGGCAGGAGTAGATGAAATTCGGCCAGAAATGGTGAAGTATAAGCAGAAAGCAGAGCTAAAATGTTTGCATACCATAATCGAATTGGTATGGGGTTTGGTCAAAAGCAGTAATTGCCCCAATTTATAAGCAAGACAACAGGAGAGATTGCAATAATTATACAGGCGTTTCTTTGGTAGGTGTCCCAGGCAAAGTGTACTCAGTTATTGTAGAAAGGAGAGTTCGATCATTGGCCGAGAGAAAGATGGATAAAAACCAGTGTGGTTTCCGACCACAACGAGGATGTCAAGATCAAATTTTTAGTATGCACTAGTTATTGAGAAATACTAAGCGAGGAATAGTCAGTTGTGTTTGTATTTTGCAGATTTAGAGAATGTGTACAATAGAGTACCCAGGTAGAAGATGGGTATCAGGGAAGGCTGCTACAGGCAATCAAAAGTACCGCTACTTATGTTGATAATCAGGCAGCAGTGAGAGTTGATGGTAGGATGAGTTCTGGTTCAAGGTTGTTACAGGAGTCAGGCAAGGTTGTAATCTCACACCACTACTGTTTATTATATACTAGCAATAACCAAGGCGACTTTTCTCGCAAAAATTGTACAAACACTACACTTTAAATTTAGTGACGACTCGCTCAGCAATGCCATGATTTTTTCGTAGTTCAATTTTGAAACAGCACGCTTTACGATATGATCAAAAAGATATGTAAGGCACCATGCTGAGAATTATACTCGCTCTTGATATGGAAAACAGTTGTAGACTGATTTGCTAGGCTTCTATCTTCGAATTGTTCTAAACGTAATCAATTTATAAAATATTCTTCTTTTCTCAAAAAAATTAAATATACACTCACCGGCATAAAAAGCGAAACACTGCGAATTTCAGACAAAACTCAATGTTGGACCGCTTCAAATCTGGTACAAATTGAATATTGTGATATTGCAGTGATATGGTAATGTATCATGAATTAATTAAGCCCATTTGAGAAGTTTCAGTGCGTTACATGAAAAACAGTGTTGATCGTGACAATCATAACACCAATATTATCGTTTCCCGCCTTTGGACAAGAATAACCACTGATGGCTGTCTTAAGGTTTATTGCTGTGAAGTCTTGTGTCACGTATTTTTGTGGACATTACGGCTAGTCTACAATAGTTATTCTCGCTCCTAAGTCAGATCATAATGTCTGTTTCTCCTGAAAATGCATCAAGGAGAGTGTCACTAGTGGAGGATGGGCGCAATATACGCTATGTGGCAAACGCTATAGGCACGTCTTGTTCTAACGTGTACAGTACTGTTAATAGGCACAGAGAGGACAATATCTACTCCAGGAGGCCCAGTTCCAGGTCGTTGGAGAAGCACTACTGAGCGCGATGATCGCTTTCTCGCAATGCAATTTCTTCATGATCGACCTACAACAGCTGTGGAGGCCAGAAATCACTTGCAGCAAGTACGGGGCACGAACATCAGTGAAAGGACAGTAAGAAGGAGGTTGTATGAATTGGATTTACAGTCCAAGAGACCCACCACAGGACCTCTCCTTAGACGTGAGCACCGTGCCGCTCGGATGCAATTCGCCAAAGTCCTTCGAAACTGGACTGTGGAGCAGTGGAGCTCAGTGCTGTTTATGGATGAATCCTGATTCTGTTTGAGAGTACCGGATGGGAGGGAGAGAGTATGGAGAAGCCCCCCCGGGGAACGTTATTCACCCTATACCTTCCCTGCAAGGACACCGTTCAATGGAGGCTCTGTGATGATCTGGGCCAGGATTGCCACGGATACGCGCACGGAGCTTGAGTTCGTTGACAATGGGAGCCTGACAGTCCACCGGTACATCAAGGAGATTTTAGGACATCACGTCGTGCCTTTTTGATCTGTCATCGGAGAGAACTTTATCCTGATGCATGACAACGCTCGCCCACACGTTGCCGTCTGTGTACGTGAGGACTTGGATGAAGTCGGAATTGAGCGCATGGTGTGGTCTGCTTGCTCCCGACCTAAACTCGATGGAGCATGTCTGGGATATGCTTGGGAGACTTGCTAGGAGTCGTTCTCCTGAAACACTAGCTCAACTTCGAGCTGCGCTCGAGGAAGAATGGGAGCTCATACCACAAGAGAACATTTGAGATTGCATCCTAAGCATGCCTGATCGAATCACAGCTGTAACTGTGGCTAGAGGTGGTAATATCCGTTATTGAGGGGTGGTGCAAACAAGTGGTCAAACGGACTAAGTCGTGCAAACAAGTGGACAAACGGACTAAGTCGTAGAGTAATATTTCGTAATCATACAGTGTAACAGATAGGAGGACAGTACGGTGGATTCCAGGTTTCGATATTTCCAAATTCGTGTTTCTGAACTGTTGTGATTGTTATGTCTATCAATTATGTACTAATTAGGGTAATTAACTTATGATTCATTGCCACATTGTTGTAATGTCATAATATTTGATTAATACAAGGTTTGAAGCGGTCCAACATCGAGTTTTGTCTGATATTCGTAGTGTTTCGCTTTTTATGCCGATGAGTGTATTTTTAAAATGTGGATTTTGCTCTGTTGAACGTAATACATTCCTTATCACCATAGACCAACATCAACGATCAGCTACAGCATATTACGCCTACCACTGAGAAGCTCTTGCACCTGCTTTCACATTAGCTTTAAGTAAAACACCAATAAGAAATGTCAAAAAGACACAAACTTAGCGGCTATACAGAAAGAAAACTCAAAAAGCCTTTCCCCGTGAACATCGCGTCGCTATAATTAAGAAACTATGCCAGTTTCGTGCTCTGTTGGTAAATCTATTATTTCATCTGCTGCAAATGCACCTATTAGTATTTATTGAAATCATTCAAGCACTGCCTATTCCAATGTATTTTGGTGAAACGACTTGCGTGCCAACAATACTACCTAAAAATTGTGCATTTTCAGCTTATGCTCATACAGTAGCGTCCATCAGCCGTCTGGTGACGAACTGAGGAACTTCTCGTTTTTTAAGGCTCATTGACTCACATCTTTGTTCTATTAAAAACTAATTCAGAAACCTGCGTGGGAGTGTTCACAACTCCTCCCCAAAATTTCATCGTAATCGGATAAATGGTACAGGAAGACATACAGGACAATCATATATTCAAACCACAGAAAATGCCGCTAAACGATATTAAATACACTCATTTGTTAAAATGACTCCCACCACAACACTCGTGAAATGATCGTGAGCCAGCTATTGAAAAATGAAGTCACGTATACCGAAGACTTTGCGTGCTTGCGCACAACTCAGCAGAGTTAATTTGTTGAAATAACTCTCATGTCAACACCCTTTCGTTGAAATGACTCACGCGCGACCTATAAAAAATTGGATTTATTAACTCAGAAACCTTCGTGAGCATGCGCATAAGAATTCACCAAAATATTATTGTAATTGGAAGAATAGTATTGGAACGCATTAAGACAATCATACAACGAAACCACAGAAACTGCCGCTAAACTGTGTGAAATACACTCATTTGTTAAAACGATTTGCACGCCAATATTCATTTGTTGAAACAATTCACGCGCCATCTTGAAATGGATTTACTAAATTAGAAATCTATGCGGGTGTGTGCACAGCAACTCGCAAAAGATCATTTGTTGAAACGACTCGATGGTCACGTCTTCAGAAACCATCGTGGGAGTGTCCACAAGAACTCACCAAAGTTTCATTGCAATCGGATAAGGATATGGACAATTTTTTGAAGAGCATAAACTGGCTGGGATTCAATTAGGTAGAAACTAGGTAAACTGTCTGACCTATGCTAATGCTGATGACCTTGTTGTAATGGCGGACTCTGTCCAAAGCTTGCTAGATAACACGTTAGATCTTGAATGGAAATTTAGGGAGTATGGTATGAAGATCATCATTTCAACGACGAATGCTATGTCAGTAGGAAAGAAACACAAAAAAATAGAATGCCAGGTGGGAGGATTTAAATTGGATCAGGTGGAACATTTAAAGAAACCAAGCAAGAATTAAAATGCTACAACAGGTAACAGGAAATTATATACAGAGGCAAGAAGAGTGGCAAAACGTATGTGCACAAGAAAGAAGAGGTAATGGGAAAGAATAAGAATCGAAAAGGAAGAGGAACTAGCAAAGACAAAGGATTATAGACAAATGCATGCACTATTAAGAGAAAAGATGATTCCAGGCCATATCAGATATTTATGAAGATAAAGATGGAAATCTCATTACTGAGACCAAAAAGGTGCTGGAAAGATGGGTGGAATATTTTCAAGAAATTCTGAATGGAACAGGAGAGAAAGGAATTGAAGTAGAAGAAGAAGAACTTTATATACCAGGGCCTGACCTAGAAATACTAGAACCGTGTATGACTGAAACAAAAGAAGTCATTAAGGGAATGAAGAACGGTAAGTCACCCGGAGAGCATAATATAACTGCAGAGCTGGTCAAGTATGGTGGTAATTATCTACGTACCCAACTGCATCAACTGATACAGATGCCCGAAGAATGGAAATTAACTATGTTATGCCAAGTTGTGTTGCCCTAACTATCACTACTTAACATAGGATATAAAATATTTACACAAGTCTTAGCAAGGCATATAGCACCATATGCAGAAAGGGTATTGGGGGATTACCAAACTGGTTTTAGACGAAATCGATCCAAAACAGATCATATCTTCACACTACGATGTATGCTGGAGAAGTTCTAGGAGTACAAAATACAGTACCTGTCCACCAATTATATATTGATTTCCAGATGACATATGATTCAGTAGATAGAAGGTATCTATACGAAACTATGGATGAGATGGGAATACCCAGGAAACGTGTACGATTGGTTAAGATGACACTGGTTCACTCAAGCTGTAAAATTAAAGCACGAAATGAGCTGTCAAGGAATTTCAGAGTAAGTAAGGGACTTTGATAAAAGATTCAGTAACGGGCAAAACAGTCTCAAATTAAAATGTATGTACGTGGTGTTAGAATGATTTCTTTCTTTACGTTGAACATTTATGTTGATACTGTATTCATTTGGCATGTTTCAAGTTGGAACAATGTTTGATTTTTATAAACATGGTTTGTAAGAGTAGTTGTTTTAAATGAGTAGTCTATAGTACGAGGGCAAGTCAATAAGTATCTGCAATCAATTGTTATCATTTATTACAAAAAAGAGTACACATTTTATACTGATATCATTTTTCAACATAGTCCCCCTGCTTTTCAATGCACATGGTCCACCGTTTCATAAGCTGGCTGATATTCTCTGCAAAACCGGTTATTGGTTGCGCAGCAAGCCACGTATGCACCGCAACCTTCACCTGTTGATTGGAGCTGAGCGGCGGCCTCTTAGAGCATTTTTATTTTTCAGTGGACCAATGTGATTGTAATGCGACGGGGCGAGTTCGGGATGTTCCAACACCTCGAAACGCAGCTTCCGAAGAGTTTGAGCGTGTGGGCGGCGGTATGTTGTGAATATTGTGTAGCGCCTATTGCATATGCAACTTGTCGTATCAGTGTGTATGATATGTTGCCTAGCTTGACTTTCAGACCATGATTGAATTTGGAGGAGTCAGTGGCAGTGAAATAATGTTGTGAAAGTTAAGCCTGTTATGCAAGATTTCATATGCAGAACCATGGCTAAAATGCAAATGGTTTGCCATGTCATCAACAGTCACTCGTCTGTTATGCAGGACCACATCGGGCCCTTGATCAATATTGGCATCCGTTACGGCTGCAGATGGATGCCCAGATCATTCCCCATCCTTCATGCTCTTGCGATCCCTTTTGAACTGTCCCCGTATTGTGCTGAAAGTCGTCTATGAAATTCCTCTCCTGGTACCCCCTTAGACCACAAAAAACGGATTACGGAATGCTGTTCTTCCTTGGAGTAAACAAGGAGTGGTGAAGCTATTATTACGTCACAACAGCGCCAGCTGTACTGACCTGATAATGCTGAAACCTACCACAGACGTGGACAAAGGTGCCATCTAGCGGCCGGTGAGCACACAACACCATACAGCCAACATAACGACACTTACAACATAATTGTGGATACTTATTGACTTGCCTTTGTATATCATTTGCAATTCTTGCGCTTCAAAAGCAAGTTTGATAGATCTGCGGCAGAGTTCCCACTGCTAGTCTGCTAGTCTGGAGCCAATTTGAGGAAGTACGGACATCTGCTTGACTTCCTTCTGCAAAGGTGACTCCTAATTTGGATCATATAGTTTTGTGTAAAGTAAGTAAATTTTAGAAAGATCATACCTGTGACGAGTGCAGGTTCTAGGGAACCACGTGCAGTTGGCTGCTAAATGGAAGTAGTAACTCCGGCTATGGACATTCTCTTCAGGGGTACAAACCAGCCTTCTGGCTGAAAACCCTTCTGTCATCAGTTGAAAATGCAACTGATGGTTGTATATTATTACGTAATGCTGACAATGTTTTCTTTATTATTGCGTGATGTTAGAATGCTGAATAAAAATGATTTTCTTCTTCACATTGAACATATATATATAGATGTTAATTTCACATGTTTTAGGATGGAACAATGTTTGATATTCAGAAATGATTTCAGAGTGTAGTCCTCCTAAGGTGGACATATTTTGTAAGCATGAGAGTGCTAAATGAGCTGTCTATAATATATCATTTACAATTCTTACGCTTCAAAAGCATGTTTAAAATATCTGCGGTCTAGTTTCGCCAGCCAGGCTGCTAGTTTGGAGCCCAGATGAGGAAGGACTTTCATCTGCTTGACATTCTTTTTTCAAAGGTGAGTCATAATTTTGATTGTACGGTTTGAGTGTGTACTTAATCAACATTGAGCGAGGGAACAACATGGTTAGGTAACCGGTGTAGGGGACAACTATCTGTTGGCGGCGCATTAGGAGGAGGATCCAACTCTGGGTAAGGACCTTCTCATCAGAGGTGCAAACCAGCTTCCTGACCGACAACCTGTCCTTCAACAGAGGAAGTTGTAACTGATTGTTGTATATTACATTATGTTGACAATGTATTTATCACTATTATATGATAATAGAGTATGCCTCCGTGGCTTAGGCGGCAGCACGCCGGCCTCTCACCGCTGGGTCCGAGGTTCAAATCCCGGTCACTCCATGTGAGATCTGTGCTGGACAAAACGGAGGCAGGCAGGTTTTTCTCCGGGCACTCCGGTTTTCCCTGTCAAAATTTCATTCCAGCAACACTCTCCACTATCATTTCATTTCATCTGTCATTCATTTAAACATTGCCCCAGAGGAGTGCGTCAGGCCTCGGCATCCGGCACAGTTCATATCCTCGCCGCTAGATGGGGGCTTCATTCATTCCAGTCCTGACCCGGTCGGAGACTGGAAGCAGGTTGTGGATTTTCATTTACATGATAATAGAAACCTGTAAAAGACTGATTTCTTTCTTCACTTTGAGCATTTATATGGATTTGAATTTTACATGTTTTAAGAATGAAACAATGTTTGATTTTTATAAATAATTTCAGATTGTAGACCTCCTACAGTCCAGCCGTCGAGTGTCCGGCTCTGACATTTCTCATGAGGGAGGGAGGCAGCGTTGCCGGTTCTGTACCCCGAGATATAAAACAACGTGGACTACATAAAATATTTCACATGTTTTTAAATGAATTCTGACGAACCGCTGACCATATTACTAAAGTAATATGCATAGACACAGTTAACCGGTAATTGTGCACACACAAGACAATAAAACAACAAACCTGCACTAACACAAAGAGCAACTGGACCACGGAGGAGAGTCATGGCAACATCGAGCTAAATTTAAAGACTGGCTTACCGGGAATACCACTGATTGGTACAGGAGACAACATTCTTCATGGTAGTAAGCGACTTCGCCAACATAGGCGGAATTCCACTGCGATTTACAATTTAGGTTTTGTAACCGAAAAATGTCGGAATAACAAAATGATGCATAAATTGCAAATGGGGTGTGAGACTTCCACGATACATAGTGAAGACGCTAGAGAAGAATTACAATGATGGCAAGTTTCAATGTTCTATTAACAGCTTCACACTGCCGTAAGTTGGCTATATTGTTCCCTTTACCCCTCTTCTCCCACCATCCCCAAACGTCAGAGCCGGACACTCAGAGGCTGGACTGTAAGTTGGACATGCTTTGTAAGAGCAGGAGTGATAAATGAGTGGCCTATAATATGTCATTATCATTTCTTTCGCTTAAAAAGCATGAGTGATAAGTCTACGGTAGAGTTCCCACTGCCAGTCTGCTAGTGTGCAGCACATATGAGGAAGGGCTGACATCTCAATGAGATTATTTCCACAAAGGTAAGTCCTAATATGGATGATATGGTATTGTGAATAATTAATCACTTTTGAGCTTGGTCATATCGGTGACCGGTGTAGGGGACAACGTGGTGTTGGCGGCGTAATAGAAGGAGGATTAACCTCGAGCTACGGACCTTCCCTTCAGAGGTGCAAACCAGCCTTGGGGCCAAAAACCCTTCCTTCACCAGACGAAGAATTAACTGACTGTTGTATATTACGTTACTGACAATGTTTTCCTCATTATTATGTGGTGATAAAATGGTGAAACAGAATGATTTCTTGCTTTACATTGAACATTTATATAATAATAATGTTATTGGCTAAACGTCCCTTTTAACTACTCAGCAGTAGCGGCTATTCAGGTGAAGAGAGTGAAGAGCCTCTTCACATGCCATCTCTTAAATAAAATAAACATTATTTTTTCTTATTTAAATAAAAATGTTGGCATTGTCTTGGGCTACTTTTTCACTTAGTGTACTGTTATTTCTACACTCCGTCGCTAGATGGTGCGCAAGCAAGGCTGCATGACGTCCTTGTAGCAGTTGTACTCCCTGTCGCTAGATTGTACTGCCGTAACTTGGAAGGAAGCAGGAGACGAAGTGTCTTGTTTATGTCAGCTACATCGTCTCGTTGCCATGGTAACCTGACGTCAGTTGTGACGTCATTACCTGCCGTTAGACAGACGAGTGAAGATGTTTCTGTGTCGGCAAGGCAATATCGTCTAGTTCAGTTGATGAAAGTTTACATTGCAACAGGCTTCTTTTTCTTTTATATTGAGGCTTTTATTTACTTTCCCAATGAATAGTATGTATTTATAACGTTATCTACCCTGTTGTTGATGAAGGTTGATGGCTTTTAGTGTATAATGTTTGCAGTGAAAGACACGTTACTAATTTTATTAGAAATTCCCTTCAGTAGGTGGAAAGATGAAGACAAAAAGGGATTTATTAATTAATTTATTAATTTGTGGGCGGCCAAAGAAATTAATAGAACTGTGCACTAAAGAAATAAAACCGGAAAGTCCTATAGCCTTCATCGCAAGGGATCTTGGTTCGAACAGTTCACATAGTTGTACAGTAGTTATAGAACTGTTCTGTTGGCCTTGCTTACTATACAGTAACAGTAACAAATTTCCAAAACATTACGCGCGGGTTGGACAAACACAAAGACAGTGAGCAACATTTAAAGAACCAGTTACCACTTAGAACACGCACACAAGCACGATATCTGGCACTTTACGGGAAAATGCAAGACTAAGTGCACTTAAATGTAATGTGAATGTGACTTTAAATAGGCAGATCCTGGGACTTGTGATTAGAGTTGTTCTATACTTAAAGTTTACAGGAACTCTCTTCTAGAGAGGAGGGCCGATAACCTAGATGTTAGGCCTCTTAAAGCAACAATTATCATCATCATCATCGTCTTCTAGAGGACATGACAAGACCTCTTTAAACCGTGTGCGCTTTAAGGAATTATTGAAGATACTGACATCTAAAAAGTCCTTAGAACCTCAAAATTATTAAAATAAAATTCAAAGTGTGTTCTCTGGAAATAACTGATGCAACATCAGAGTACATCAGGGATCATATTAAGGACCGACTTAATAATGTTAGAGCCTCCGTGGCTTAGGCGGCAGCACGCCGGCCTCTCACCGCTGGGTCCGTGGTTCAAATCCCGGTCACTCCATGTGAGATCTGTGCTGGACAAAACGGAGGCAGACAGGTTTTTCTCCGGGTACTCCGGTTTTCCCTGTCAAAAATTTAATTCCAGCAACACTCTCCACTATCATTTCATTTCATCTGTCATTCATTTCATCATTGCCCCAGAGGAGTGCGTCAGGCCTCGGCAGCCGGCACAGTTCATATCCTCGCTGCTAGATGGGGGGTGGCTTCATTCATTCCATTCCTGACCCAATCGGAGACTAGAAGCAGGCTGTGAATTTTCATTTTTTTCTTAATAATGTTCCGCTTTTTTCTATGCTAACGCATGGCTGTGATAAATTACAATTCTTAAATAAGTCTTATAGATTCCGACAAATTTGAGCTGTATAACAAACATAATCAACAATAGGCCTACCCCACATTTAAGAAATGAACTGTCACTCTTTTATGCTCATGAATCCTACAACGTAAAAATAGTCGGGAGAAATACATCAAGAACTCCGTGAATAGAAGAGACTTACAAACTTTTGCTTAAGGACACGACGTACTCTTGCATGATGAAAATATCGATTTTTTGATTTTGGCGCCATAAAATTCTTCATTCTTTTCTGAATCCAAATATATATAGTTTGTGTTTTTTTTTATGTCTACAACTACCTTAAATTCGTTTCTTTTAAATTAGCGTCCCATGCTCTGAATAATTCACTTTTAACTTTGCCAGCTGTTTTCCGTTAATACTCATTTTCCATGTTTAGGTACCAATAACAAGGAAACCATTTAAGATAGAGGGCTAATTTTTTTACATTAACTTGCCTAATGGAGTACTTGAATATTAACCTATTTGCACTTCCAAAACATAGTAGGCATGGATTGGGAAGAGAAAAATTAATACATATTTTTGAATAAATTTAAAAAGAAAGAGTTCGGATTCTTTTTTCTTGCATTCTGTCCCAATAATAATGAAACAAAGTGGTTACCGGTACTCATCTGCCATAATCCATTCCAAGTGTGTGAACAGAATTTGAGAATATTTTATTGAAAAACAACTGAGAAATGTGTACCTGAAGCAAATTATACAACATTTTTTTGAAAATGTATCTGTCCAAATTTGTATTCATTTCACACATCCTATAAAAGCAAAGTAGCACTACATGGTCATAAACAGCTCAGAATATACCGCTTCTTATATGTGACAAGAATCATAGCTGTACCTTTAGCATAAATCCAGAAAATACTTAGTAAAGTGATGCCACAAAAATAGACTTTTTCATCGTGTAAGAGTACGTGGCGACCTTAATTGGGTACTGGCAATACCTTCTACAAGTGCATCAGTACAACGCAGTTTCTCTTGTTTGAAAAGATTCAATACTTTTGCATGTAACACAATATCTGACTCCAGAATTACATCATTGGCTATCTCCATAAATTGTGAATTGTAGTTGAAATTGATTGAAGACCTTCTATGAGGACATCATAGATAAGATTGCCAACCTTAGAGAACGGAGGATTCATTTAAGCTATACAAATAAGCGAGTTTGACTTTTTAGTGCGATAACTTATGTTTGGTTTGGTTTTAAGTACTAGGTTTTTAGTAGATATTTTAGCATTAAAATAGGAAAAGGATGTCAATATTCACAAACGCAAACATCATGCACTGATGAAATTAGGAGTTTGGCTCTTCACCTGATATTTGATCTACGAGCCGCCACTGCTACTCAGGCTGTTAGAGATGCCGCGATGCCTGAATTTCGCCCCGAAGGGGACCTTTAGCTTGACAGTAAATCTACCGACTTAGCTCTCTCGCATTTAGGCACCTTCAAATGCCAGATGACTGTGCAGGATACGAACCTGTAACCTTGGGCCCAGCAAGCAGAACATTACCCCTGAGCCATTTATGTGGATGTGTATTTATCATGTTTTCAACATGGAACAAAGTTTGATTTTTAGAAATGATATAAGAGTGCAGCTTCTCATAAGTTGGTCATGCTTTATTAGTGTACATATAAGAAGTGAGTTGTCTATAATATTATCCTTATGATATTCTTATGCTAATAAATTATGTTTGATTAGTCTGCGGTCGAGCTCCCATTGCCAATATGCTCGTCTGCAGACCATTTCAGGAAGGACTGGAATATACTATACATTTTTCGGATCATATGATTTCTGTGTATAGCTAAGCAACATTGAGCATGGCCAGAACTTGGATGGGTGACCTGTTCTAGGAGACCACGTGTATTGGCGGAGACCGCATCTTTAGAGGTGCAAACAAGCCGTCCGGTTGAATACCCTTTCTTCAACAGGAGAATACGTAAATGATAGGTTTGTTCTGCTGACAATCTTTTTGGCCTACCTCTTGACATTTTGCAAAAATGATGATAAATTAGACTTATGAGATCAATTCGGACAAATGTGTGTCTTTCTGTCTCTGTGTGTGTCCCCGTATCAACCCCTAAACAGCTGGAGCTATCGTAACCAAATTTTGTAGGCGTAAAGACCTATACCAGAAAATCCCATGACTGTATTTGAAACTGACATCACTGCTACCAACCGCTGAAAAATCAATTGAAGATTGAGCTCCTATGTTGGGTATCTCTGTCAGTACGCATGGGAGCTATTCCAAAATAGGCACACGTACACGCATAGATTAATCTCTTAATCTTCTGAAACGCATCCATGACAATGTTACCAACATGATTCTAAAGCTGCTAATAGGTACAATATTTACATGCATGTAACTTGTATAATGTCAATTTGACTTCAACCGAATTTTTTTTCTTTGCTCAACACATCACATATGACTAAGCATATTCTTTGGAGTCACCATGTCGCCAACTGTTGATAAATGCTCTCTCTTTTTCATTATCCTAGTCTCAATATATCAGAAAGTATGCAGGCCAACAGTTCTAAACATTGCACGTGTATAATAAATGAAAATGCAGATTGATATCCATTAACAAATATACGACCGTGTTGCAAAAATGACTCAATGCGTGCTGATAGATTTCAATTTTAAACTGTAAGCAACGTCAATACTAACAAACTGATTTCATCCAAAATTCACATAAAACTTCAGATTAAATTTTAGCAACTCATACATGGCGGTGTTGCCAATATGATTCTACGCAAGCTGATGAGTTCAATGTTTAACTTAATGTAACATCCATACTATATATTGGACTTCAAACCAATTTGGTATGTGCATTGCTTACCTTAAGAGATGGAACTAGGCATATATTAAGAGTCGCTACGGCTGCCAAGAGTTGATTTATGCCCTTTGTAATTTTAAACCCTAGTCTCAGTAAAACAGAATACCTGCAGGACAACAGTTTTTAACTTTGCAAATTTAGAGAACATAATATTCCAGATTAATTTTTAGTAACTAACATATAACAGTATTGCCAACATGATTCTACCGTGCTGATAATATTAATTATATTGTTCTTTTGTCCCTTTTAACAACTGAGGCATTTTTAGACGCCAGGGCACCAGAATTTTACCCAGAAGGGGATCTTTAATGTGCCAGTAAATCAACCAACACAGCTCCCTCGCATTTGCGCACCCTCGAAGGCCAATTGACTACTGATAGGTTCAAAATTTAACCATACAAAACATTCATATTAACGAATGAATTTCATCCAAATTTTGTACGTGGAATGTATGCATTAGGGCATGTTATAGGAGCCAGCATGGCTACCAACTGTGTATTAATCATCATTTATCATAACTAGGAGCATTAGGGGTGTAGATTCTCAATACACATAGAAGGAAACAATTTGAAACAAACTGTAGTGCTCCATTGGGCCACAATGTTTCAGGTACATTTCGAGTAACTTATAAAAGCCAGTATCATCAACTTAACTCTGTAGTTAAGTTTATTACTCTAGATAGGACTATATAGATCAGCCATTGGTATAAATCTTACATTTTATGAAAAGTACTCTCTTTAGTTCGTCATGGAACTACTCGTTTCATTATTATGTGGGGATGGAATGCTGCAACAAAATTATTTTGTCTTTACATTGACCATTTATATGGATGTGAATTGCACAGGATATAGGATGGAACAATGATTCACTTTTAGAAATGATTTCAGAAAGTGGCCTCTCTTATGTTGGACATACTTGTAAGCATAAGAATTGAAAATGAGTTGTCTATGATATCACCATTTAAATTCTTATGATTTAAAAGTATGACTTGACAAATCTGCGGTCGAGTCCCCACTGTCTGGATGCTAACCTGCAGCCCAGATGAGGAAGGACCGACATCTAAACGACATCCTTTCTGCAAATGTGTGTCCTAAATTTAATCAAATGGTTTCAGTGTATCGTAAAGCAACGTTCAACGCGGTTAGCACATGGATTTGAACAGAATTATTTCTTTCTTCCATTGAACATTTGTATGGATATGAATTTCCCACGTTTCTTGGATAGAACAACGATTCATTTTTAGAAATGGTAGCCCCTCCTTAGCATAGGTGAGTTAAAATGAGTTTTCCATCATATGACTTTTTCCATTCTTATGCTTCCAAAGCATGATTGATAAGTCGACGGTCAAGTTCCCACTTCCAGAGGAGTCAAACGAAGCTGGACACCCAGCCACAAGTAAATTCCGGATCAGGAGAGCAAACGGGCCTTTGGGCAGAAAACACTTCCTTCACCACAGGAAGATGTGACATGGTTGTTCTGCTGACAATGTTGCATTTTTAGAAATTATTTTAGAGTGTAACCTCTCCTAAGGTGGACATACTTTGTAAACTTAAGAATAGAAAATGAGTTGTCTATAATAATACCATTTACATATTCTTAAGTTTTAAAAGTGTGTTTGACAAATCTGCGGTCGAGTTCCCACTGCCAGTCTGCAGCCCAAATGACAAAGGACTGACATCTAAATGACATACATACGGCAAATGTTCGTCCTAATTTGGATCAAATGCTTTTAGTGTATCGTTAAGCAATGTTGGATGTGGTCATCACATGGACGGGTGACCAGTTCTACTGGACCATGTGCTGTTGGCGGAACCCGCCTCTTCAGAGGTACAAAGCAGTCTTCCGCCTGAATACCTCCAGACACCAGGAGAAGACATAAAATATGGTTTGTATATTACGTTAAGATGGCAATATTTTCTTCAATGTCGTGTGGTAATAGAATCCTGGAACAGAATTATTTATTTCTTCACAGTGAACTTATATGGGTGTACATTTCACATGTTTTAGGATAGAATAAAGTTTGATTTTTATAAAGAATTTCAGAGAGTAGCCTCTCTCAAGGTGGACATACTTTGTAAACATAAGAATTAAAAATGAGTTGTCTATGATATCACCATTTCAATTCTTATGTTTTAAAAGTATGACTGCCAAATCTGCGGTCGATTCCCCACAGTCAGGATGCTAACCAGCAGCCCAGATGAGGAAGGACTGACATCTAAATGACATCCTTTCTGCAAAAGTGTGTCCTAATTTAAATCATATGGTTTCAGTGTGTCTTTAAGCAACGTTCGACGTGGTTAGCACATGCATGGGTGACCAGTTCTAGGGGACCACGCGCTGTTGGTTGTGTCCGCCTCCTCAGAGGTTCAAACCAGTCTTCCGGTTGAATACCTTCAGACACCAGGCAATGACAAATGATGGTTTGTATATTATGTTATGCTGACAAAGTTGTCTTCATTATTATATTGTGTTACAATGCTGCAACAGAATAACTTCTTTCTTCCATTGAACATTTGTATGGATATGAATTGCACATGTTCTTGGGATAGAATTATGTTGGATTTTTAGAAATGATTTTGTGTGTAGCCTCTCTTATGGTGGACATACTTTCTAAGCTTAAGAATGCAAAATGAGTTGTCTATGATATCACCATTTTAATATCCTTAAGATTTAAAAGTATGATTGACAAATCTGCGCTCAAGGCCCCACTGCCCGGCTACTAACCAGCAGCCCAGATGAGGAAAGACTGACATCTGTTTCTTATTCCTTCTGCAAAGGTGTTGCGTCGTACCGATTCAGAGTATAGTTAAGCAACATCAAGCGTGGTCAGAACTGGGATCGGAGACCAGTTTTAAAAGACCACCTCGTATTGGAAGGAGGAGTAAACCCTGGCTAAGGACTTCCTCTTCAGAGATGCAAACCAGCCTTTCCGGCGGGGATCCTTCCCTCCACCAGGGAAAGATATAACTGATGGTTGTATATTACGTTATGCTGTCAACGTTTTCCTCATTATTATGCTTGTTTGTTCCCCGAGGTGAAACTCAGGGGCCCTTGGTTAGTAAGGCTAGCAACCTGCCTCACATATACCCACTAAACCTGCTAAGAATATCGTGAGCAGGCCTCGGACCTATGGGAGTGATGGAGTCCCACTCCCATCTGACAGATCAGCAACTCCTCGGAAACCAAAAAGCAATCGAACTGGTATTCCATTGGGTGAGATTAATATCGAAGGTGATTATAATGTCACAAGGTGGCAGGAGTAGATGAAATTCAGCCAGAAATGGTCAAGTATAGTGGGAAAGCAGAGCTAAAATGGTTGTATACCATAATCAAATTGGCATGTGGTTTGGTCGAAAGCAGTAATTGCCCCAATTTATAAGCAAGATAACAGGAAAGATTGCAAAAATTATACAGGCATTTCTTTGGTAGGTGTCCCAGGCAAAGTGTATTCAGTTATTGTAGAAAGGAGAGTTCGATCATTGGCCGAGAGTAAGATGGATAAAAACCAGTGTGGTTTCTGACCACAACGAGGATGTCAAGATCAAATTTTTAGTATGCACTAGTTATTGAGAAATACTACGAGAGGAATAACCAGTTGTGTTTGTATTTTTTAGATCTAGCGAATGTATATGATAGAGTACTCAGGTAGAAGATGGGAATGAGGGAAGGCTGCTACAGGCATTCAGAAGGACCACTATTTATGTTGATTATCAGGCTGCAGTGAGAGTTGATGGTAGGATGAGTTCTGGTTCAAGGTTGTTACAGGAGTCGGGCAAGGTTGTAACTTCTCACCACTACTGTTTATTATATACTAGCATTACCCAAGGCAGATTTGCTCGCAAAAATTTTATGAACACTACACTTTAAATTTAGTGACGACTCGTACAGTAATGCCATGATTTTTTTGTAGGTCAATTTTGAAACAGCACGCTTTATGAAACGATCGAAAAGATATACTCACTCTTGATATGGAAAACGGTTGTAGGCTGTTTTGCTAGGCTTGTATCTTCGAATTGTTCTAAACGTAAACAATATAGAAAATATTCTTTTTTTCTCATAAAATTAAATATATTTTTAAAATGTGGATTTTGTTCTGTTGAAAGTAATACATTCCTTATCACCATAGACCAACATCAATGATCAGCTACAGCATATTATGCCTACCACTGAGAAGCTCTTGCAACTGCTTTCACATTAGCTCTAAGTAAAACACCAATAAGAAATATCAAAAAGACACAAACTTAGCGGCTATACAGAAAGAAAACTCAAAAAGCCTTTCCCCGCGAACATCGCGTCGCTATAATTAAGAAACTATGCTAGTTTCGTGCTCTGTTGGTAGATCTATCATTTCATCCACTGCAACAGTGCGCCAATTCGTATTTCTTGAAATAATTCGAGCACTGCCTATTCTATTTCTTTTGGTAAAACGGGTCGTGTGCCAACAATACCACTTAAAAATTGTGCATTTTCTGCCTATGCCTATACAGTAGCGTCCATCTGCTGTGACGAACTTCTCTGTTTCCTTAAGCTCATTGACACACGTTTTTGTTCTATTAAAAACTACTTCAGAAACCTGCGTGGGTGTGTCCACAACAACTCACCAAATTTCATCGTAATCGGATAAATGGTACAGGATGTCATACAATCAAACCATAGAAAATGGCACTGAACGGTATGAAGTACACTCATTTGTTGAAATGGTTTGCACGACAACACTCATGAAACGACTCGCAATCGGCTTTTGTAAAATGAAGTCACGTATACCGAAGACTTTGCGTGCTTGCGCACAACTCAGCAGAGTTAATTTGTTGAAATAATTCGCATGGCAACACCCTTCCGTTGAAACGACTCATGCGCCATCTATTGAAAATTGGATTTACTAACTAAGGCATGCGCATAACAATTCACCAAACTATCATCGCAATTGGAGGAACAACAGTTCTTAACTTTGCAAACTCATAGTACATTATATTCCAGGTTAATTTTCAGTAACTAAAACATAACAGTATTGCCAACATGATTCTACCATGCTGAAAAAATAATAATGTTATTGGTTTTTTGTCCCTTTTAACAACTGAGACTTTTAGATACGCCGGGGGTGCCAAAATTTTACCCGGAAGTGGAACTTTATTGTGCCAGTAAATCTAACACAGCTCCCTCGCATTTCCGCACCCTCAAATGCCAATTGACTGCTGATAGGTTCAATATTTAACCCTACAAGACATTCATATTAACGAATGGATTTCATCCAAATTTTGTACGTTGACTGTACGCATTAGGGCGTGTTATAGGAGCCAGCATGGCTACCAACTTTGTATTAATCATCATTTATCATAACTACGAGCATTTGGCCTGTAGATTCTCAGTACCTCAGAACACATAGAAGGAATCAATTTGAAACAAACTGTAGTGCTCCATTGGGCCACAATGATCCGGGTACATTTCGAGTTACTTAAAAAAGCCAGTATTATCAACTGAACTCTGTAGTTAAGTTTATTACTCTAGATAGGACTATATAGATCAGTCATTGGTATAAATCTTACATTTTATGAAAAGTAGACTCTTTAGTTCGTCACGGAACTACTTGTTTCATTATTATGTGGGGATAGAATGCTGCAACAGAATTATTTCTTTCTTTACATTGAACAATTACATGGATATGAATTTCACAGGATTTAGGATGGAACAATGATTGATTCATTTTTAGAAATGATTTCACTGAAGCCCCTCCTAAGCATAGGAGAGTAAAATGAGTTGTCTTTCATACATCATTTTCCATTCTTACGCTTCAAAAGCATGTTTGATAAGTCGACGGTCAAGTTCCCACAGCCAGGTTGCAAGTCTACAGCCCAGATCAGAATGGACTGACATCTGCTTGACATTCTTTCTCGTAAGGTGAGTCATAATTTGGATCATATGGTTTCAGGGTATAGTTAAGCAGCACTATGTGTGGTCAGGACTTGGATGGGAGACCGGTTCTAGGTACCACGTGCTTTTGAAAGGACTGCCTCTTCGGAGGTTCAACTCAGTCTTCAGGCTGCATAACCGTTCCTTAACGAGAGGAAGATGTAACTGATGGGAGTGTATTACGTTATGCTGACAATGTTTTCTTCATTTTTATATGTTGATAGAATGCTGGTACAGAATTATCTCCTTCTCATTGAACATTTACATGGATGATAATTTCATATGTTTTAGGATGGAACAATGGTTGCGTTCACGGTAGCAAACAGTTGATCAACAGCTCCAAAGCTGATGCATCGGGAGCGGGATCAGGTTTTACGTGTACCTGTGAACGGTTTGCTCCATCTGATCTGTAGCAGCGCGCGTTGTTCGAAAGTGGACAATGGCGATGTACTATCCTCGAGCCTGCGATGTTGAAATGATCAGATAATCTTGTGAGAGTGAATGCTGATATTAGATCAGTATCTAATTTACCTTTAGTTTTGCAACTCGGAACGAAATTGCTCTGAAACTATGTACCGAAGGCTGTGAACATGTATCAAACCATACCTTGCTCCCGATAATATTAGGCCTACGTACGTAAATTTCTTGCCTTTCTGATACGGCATTTATTGTGTTATGCTAGTTCGGCTACGGTAAAGAATACTTAACAGTTTAACGTATGGTACGGTATATTAAGGTGGTATATCCCAAGACTTATGATAATTGAAGTCATTTTAATCCCTTCAAATTTCAACAAGGTAAGTTAGGCCTACGTCTCAATAGACGAATATTTATTCAAGAATATCAATATAGCTTTGATTTTATTAATGTAGGGTTATATCCTATGAGAAGGGTCAAGAGTCTGTAAGTCTAGCAGTAAACCTCTTACCAGTCATCCACACATGATCTAATTTGTTCCTAGGTATCCTTCATGCTGATACTTTCCTGCTTCTTATATCTTTTCTTTTTCACTCTAGTTTTCTTCTCAAGGATTTGAAGCTTTTGGATTTATTCATCAGCTTAACTGTGCTGTACAGTTTTTAGTTACTGTACTATACAAATTAATTGCATTTACAAAGAAATCAGGTTAGATTGCAAAATTAATTTGAAACACTACAAGAATATAAATCACATTGTCCCTACCCGTCAACTAGAGGTATTTATCTGGATCATTACACTTCCCCTATCTAATAAGGTCAGATGACCTCAAGGTTCCACCCTTTAAAAATATAACCAGCATCTAGAAATACAATTTCTGGGTCCCTCATCTAAAGCAAAGGAAATCATGGTACGAGCCTGTATTATCCTTGTTATACCGGTACCTTACTTGTTTACACCCCAATATTAGTACTTAAAGAGAAAGGCACAACATGAACTGTTGATGGATTAACTTAGTCTCTTACTTGGCAGTCTATTCTCCTCCTATCAATACACAACTGGTTTCCATACCATATTCCCTATAGGCTACTGTTCATCTAATGAAAATGAAAAATGTTAGGCTACGGTACAGATATTTGGTTGAAAACAGTTGTCTAAAAGATGCTTTCACAATTGATTTTTCAATAGAACATGTCAACAAATGGTCCAGTAACATAGAAAGAATTAAGGAAAATAGGGCAATTTAAAATTATTGCTACCCAAGTCTGGACAGTACAGAATGAGGTAGAGGAAACTAGACTGCAAAAATATAAACTGAAAAAAAAAATGTAAAAAGCAGGAAAGTACCAGGATGAATGACTCCTAGGAACAAAGATAAATGAAGCAGTGCTAAAGAATACATTTTTCTGTGATAATTGGAAGCCATTCTTTTTTTTTAGCGTTGCCTACACAAATTGTCTTTGCTGCTTCTCAGTCGGTCAACATGGGGTACAAAATTATAAATATGAAAGCACACTCCTGGAAACAATTACATGTATTAGTTGCCCATTGCCCATTTAAGTGTGATAACTAACTAATACATGTAATTTTTTTCCAGGAGTGTGTTTATATATTTATAATTTTGTACCCGAAAAGCAGCAATGACTACTTTTATCTTGAATTTCAGTACATAATCATTACCAGCTGCTTGATGTACGATACTGGTACTTCAATGGGGCTCGGCTAGTGGGCTCGCACAATTACATACCATTACCGAAGGTAACATTCATGACTCATCATTCTCTTAAAGATATTGATACTTGGTTACTAACAATTCCCTTTGTTGCTCAATATGTGTCTGGTAGAGAGATGGTTGGTACGAATCAGCAAACTAAATGTTAAAAGAAGTAATATCTTCCACTAAGGCTCATTACCAGATTGAATACAAATGAAACTACAGTACAGCAGAACTATACCGTAGGTGTAGTTTTGTAACAAACATAGTTCATTCAGTCACCGTACAAGAACATCAGGTCTTCTGTGGTCAGCAGCAAATACTGCTGTGTGATAGAATATGCAGATTATAAAGTGAAGGATCACTGTAATGAGGTGTTAATACTCAGGCAAGCTGTGATAAGGTAAGAAAATATTGGACAAACTGGGTAAGTACTGTGTTGAACAGTGCTCAATCTTCTCTGCTTGTGTAAGAAGAGAAATATATTATATTTCTTGAGTTTCAGTACATAGGCCTAACCATTACCAGCTTCTTGGTAGCTTACTGCAGTGAACCTAGGCTAGTGAGCTTGCCTAATTGTAGCCTATACTATACAGTACTAGTAGGTAATATTCATGACTCCTCACTCCCTTTAAGTTATCATTTTACTAACAATTTCCTTTACAGGTTACTAAGCTTGTAACTTAAAGCCTCCTTCCCAATCCTAGCCTCAGTTAAAAATGCATGCACTACTACTGACACCACAGTATTTTGAAAGGTATCCTGTACTGTTAAAATAGAGATGAATATGTACCATAACATACAGACAAGGGAGTGAGTAAAATAATTTAGCCTTATGTCACAATTTCCAAATCCATTCCCATAATTCATTTTACTTATTAGTCAGCTCATATTTGAGTACAGAGACCTAACCTGTTCCCTGAGAGAAAATCATTGCTCGTTTGACAAAAGGAAGTCATGGATGGAAATTATGGTGTTAGATTAATTGAAGCATGTGCAAACAATAACTGTTACAAAATGTTAATACTCAGGCAGGTTGAGATAAGGAAAGGAAATATTGGACAAACTGGGTAAGTGCTCTGTTGAACAGTGCTCAATTTTCTCTGCTAGTGTAAGAAGAAAAATATATTATATATCTTGAGTTTCAGTACATAACCATTACCAGCTTCTTGATGTACTGGTCGCCAGCCTACTGCAGTGAACCTAGGCTAGCAAGCTTGACCAATTGTAGCCTATAGCCTACTGTACAGTACCAGTAGGAAATATTCATGACTCCTCACTCCCTTAAAGTTTTCATTTTACTAACAATTTCCTTTACAGGTTACTAAGCTTGTAACTTAAAGCCTCCTTCCCAATCCTAGCCTCAGTTAAAAATACATGCACTACTACTGACACCACAGCATTTTGAAATGTATCCTATAGCCTAGGCTACTGTTAAAATATAGATCAATATGTAGCATACACACTAGAGAGTGAGTAAAATAAATTAGCCTTATGTCACAATTTCTAAATCCATTCTCATAATGCATTTTACTTAATAGTCAGTTCCTATTTGAGTACAGAGACCTAACCTGTCCCCTGAGAGAAAATCATCGCTTGTTTGACAAAAGGAAGTCAAGGATGGAAATTTTGGTGTTGTATTAGTTGAAGCATGGACAAAATACAGTATGTGCATACAATAATTGTCACAAAATGTTAATACTCAGGCATGTTGAGATCAGTGGCGGCTGGTATATATTATTTCTGGGCGTTGCACTATTTTGGCGGATGGTGTAAAAGACGACTTGAGATGCATGTGTTACACACGTCTGATTTAACAGTCGTAGCTCATTCGTTACGAATGTCTCAGTCCTCGTATTCCAGGTAATAACGTTCTCCCGTTCTTTCCTTTCACTTAAACACGTATCCAGAATTTCTATTCCTGTGGGAGCTCAACACATAGACCCTACTGTGTATGACCCAGCATGCAATTACAGAATATATCAGACTACGTTTTTTAAACTAAAGGTAAATCCATAGTACCATAAAAATAATAGACTAAGGAACGACCGGATGCGTGGCGCAACGGTAATGTTCTCACGTGCTGTGCCCAAGGTTAGAGGATCGAATCCTGGCGCAGTCAGTTGGCATTTGAGGGTGAGCAAATGCGAGGGAGCCGTGTCAGTATATTTACTGGCATGTTAAAGATCCCCTTTGGAGCAAAATTCCGGCACTCCGGCGTCTCTAAAAGCCGCAGTAGTTAAAAGGGACGTACAATCAATAGCATTATTATTATAACAAAGGAGCAAATAGATCTGTCGAGAGAATCCTTAATAATTAACAGCATTTTTTTACTAAGCCTGAGTACAAAATTACTTCAGTAAAATAATTCAAAATGAAGTATCATATCGAAATAATGATTCACTACAACGTATTTAAAATGTTAATGATTTTTTAAATGTTGGATAATACAGGTCTACCCACACATTTCCGCACGTAAATTCAAGCTCAGGACTTATTATTATTTGTTGAGTAGTAGACTGTTAGCTCATTCACTAAAAAACCGTGGCATTAGAGCCATTAAAGCCTTGGCCTACCAAGCGACCGCTACTACCCTCATGAGACTGTCCTTGACGGAGCCGGGAATCGTGCCTGGGGCCTCCGGGCGAGAGGCAGGTACGCTACCCTTACACCCTTATCTTATTCACTGCTCATAGGTTTATCAATTACCATATCCTTTGTGATCGTATGTAAGTGTAAATCATATACAAGCTGCGGTTCAAACGTAGCTTAGTATCGGCTGCTAGTTACCCTAATTATGATATTCACTAAACTTTATAAGTACTGTAACTTATTTTGCTTCAGATTGATCAGCCTGTAAGAAAATACTAGTTCAGTAGGGGCAAATTCCATTGTTTGCAAGGTTTGGTATTATTCTCGGAACTCTTCCTCAATGCAGCCTGCGTCTCATGACCAGAGCAGCCACTGATGACGCAACGGGAGGTGACGACAAATCAACTCCTCACCACACGTCAGCTAGAGGCAGATAGCAGCTGTGTTCAAACGAGACCTGGGATATCATTCAAGGACAAAAAAAAATGTGTCCAACCAGGAGTGCTGTAGAGGTGATTGCTTGTCTTCAGAATTGAACAGCTAATCCATAGTATAAATATTTCTACGCAAAAACTATAGACGAATATACTCAGAAACTATAATGCAATATGCTTGCTCTTTCTCTCTCTCTCTGGAGCGATTCAGACACGGGCATTCTCATTTAGACAGCAATTAATACCTGATGGCGCAAACCTGTGCGAACTTGCGGGTGAGGAGAAGGAAGGTAGTGGAGGGGGTCATTGCTGCTGTGCTCTTGGGAGGCACTGACGTCACACAATAAGCAATCAAATGAAATAAAAACATACTATGCAAATAGAATTCAAACGTGACAGTTACAGTAGGAGCCGATAGCAACATTCCCTTAGCAATGAGCGAAGTGAACGTCTCTCCTCTATCTCCACTCTCTCTCCCGCTGCAGCACGTGGACTCGCCCGCATACGAAACTCTTTCAATACGTTTGTGCCATCAGGTAATAATTGCGGTATACATCCATTTCCCTGATTGGAGGTCATGGAGCTGTAAGCCTTTATCAGGACGCCGCGTCGGTAATATGAGCCGTACGGGGGCTATCGGAGAGTTCTGTGGGCTGTATAGAAAGCGAGAAAAGGCCTGAATTGGATAGAACCGGTGGACAACATTTCTTGGAAACAAGTCTATTTTCGATTGTGAAGGCAGAAGCACAATAGCATAGAAGATCCGCTAACAGTCACAAAATAAGCAATCAAACTTTAAAAAAACGTACGGTATTATATAAATATAATTCAAAGACAATCGACAATGTTAAGAGTTGGTAACAATTAGTAATGATCTCTTACTCACATTATTTAAACAGGAAGTCCATTCTCCTGTCTTTTGTTGCAGCGAACTTGTCTATTACGCGCTGATTGAAGTCTGGAATTTCCGTGATAAGGTCCTTTACAATGGGGAGCATCGCTAATGCTGTCAATCTCTCTTGAGACATGGAGTTCCTTATGAATGTTTTAATCCTCTTCAATGTAGAGAAACATCTTTCAGCTTTCACTGACGTCATAGGCACAGTTAGAATCAATACACTGAATGTATTTTCCAAATTATTTCGCAGAACAAAATCTAATAAACTTACAGCCCCTGACACACATCTGAATTCTTCTGCCGAGTAGATAGAAGACAGTTCATGAGAAAGTTTAATCCTGTCAAAAAAGTTATAAATCGTGCACACTGTTTTCACTGTTTCTTGTGGAAATTTTGATGCGTACTTTGGAAACATATCTGGCGCAAACAAATTTGATGCAACAAGATGTCCTTAGAAAGAGAAGCGGGCTTTGGCTTCGCACACGATCTCGTCACACACTTATTTTGCCTCCCTCTTCCATTCAGTGTTATCAGTCTTCCTCCTTTTCGCAGAAGTCGCGGTAGGTTCTGCGCTTGAATCAACATCAATTTGTTCCCGAATGAGTTTTATGTTATCTTCGAACTGAGAAATTACCCTCTGGGCAGAACAAGGATCAATTTCACTTCTCTGGAGTTGACCAAATAACATTCCAACAAGTGGCATTATTTTGCTGAAAAGGGAGAGCCAAAAACTGAAAGCATGACTGATTAGAATTTTCTTATGACCAGCAGCCTGATTTATTGTGCTGGAGTTCTTGATCTCGTCACTGTCCAGAATCTCCAGAAAGCGGTATTTACACTTCTAGATAAAAAGTTCCAACGAGTATTGTTAGCTCGAGGTAACCGTATCTTCACCACTGAATCAAGTACCGCAGTACGTTGGGGACTAACAGAAAAAAAAATATACAAATACCCTGTAAATTTGAAAAGAAAATTCTCACGTTTCTATTGACAGAAGCAGCCTTACCCATTACCAGATTTACTTGGTGAGCATAACAATGCACGTATTCTGCATTTGGAAATGTGGTTTTCATTATAGCATGTACACTTCCAGAAGAACCAGACATAACCTAACACCCATCGAAAGTCTGTGCAATTAATTTCCACGAATTTTCTGGAGAATCTAATTTATGTTTTCGCAATTCTTCAAGCAAACAAGAAGCTAATGTTTTGGCGTCATGGTGTTGAGGTGAAATAAAACCCCAAAATATTTCCACCGGCTTACCCTTCACCACATAGCGATAAACAATGGTCATTTGAAAAATGTTAGACACATCACTGGTGTCATCAGCTATTACAGCCAAGGAATTTGCATCTTTCATTTGCTTTGCAATTTCTTCGTGGCACACATCTAGCATCACTTGAAGCAGCTCATTCTGAATGGTTTTAGATGTCCCCTTAAATACCGTGGCCTTCTTTAAATAAGACTTCAAAGCAACATCTAGTTCTGCACTAAAATTAATTAATCCCCTATAAATTCATGGATTTGATGATGTTTGAGTTTCATCGTGACCTCTCAAAGCTAGCTCAAATACGCCACAAAATCTAACGCAATGTATTAGTATATTCAGGATGTACCTATTGTACTTCACTTTCTCATTTTCTGCTGCTATTTTCCTCCTGTATGCACTGTCCAGCTGCGAAGCTACATTTACCTTGCCGAAGAGCGCTAGCTTCAGCACATTTCTTAAATGAATACCCGAGGACTCGTGTTTTTTAATGCTTGAACTCAAATGATTCAAATCAGTAACTTCCGATTTCGTCCACGCTTGTTCGCCACCAAATAGTAAACACGGAAAACAAAACAATGCGTTACTATCTTCACACCCACACAGCCAGTCATGATTGTTATATACATCTTTCTTAAAAATTCTCCTAAACTGCCTCTTCCCTGTTTGAACATTTTGGACAATTTTCAACTCTGGCAATGGTCTACCACGTTGTTTAATTTCAAGTTTCTCTTCATCAGTGCACTCAGAAAAAGTCTTAATTTGCAAACTACTTACGGAATTCATCCTAGATTGAATACAAAACACTAATAACACAAAACACTAATTAAATTCACACGAGAACATCACATTCACCTCGGGATAAAATGGTTGCAATGAGCGGGCAACGACCAGCCGAGTTAACTGTTGGGATAGGACTTACCCGGCCTAGCATCTCTGCCATACCTTTCACTATTAAGATCTGGTCGGTGCTGGCGCGATGCAACGACCACACGTCCAGCGCTCCTACACTGTTCGCGCGCTCTGGTTTTTCAATGCAGTTCACAGGACTATGAGATTTCCTGAACTATTAAAGAACAAATCTATCAATTCCTATCCATGTAAGAGGAAAAAATATAAAATGCACAACATTTTCCCTCCAAAAATTCTATATTTTGTCTCTATGAAAAATCTGGTCGTTGTGCAACGCTGCAACCTTATTACCGGCCGCCACTGGTTGAGATACAGTAAGTGAAGGAAATAAAGGACAAACTGGGTAAGTGCTATGTTGAAGAGTGCTTAATTTTCTCTCCTTGTGTAAGAAAAGAAATTTATAAACAGTATAGGCCTATATATACAGGGTTATTCACCTAAGATGTTACACGGCAATAACTTCTAAACCATTAAATATATCGGTATTCTATTTTCATTTTTGTGAATGGTGCTAAGGGGCTCATAAACTAACTTATACTAGTTTTTCCTTTTATTTTGAATAGCTGAGATATTGGTATTAACTTTGGTTTGTTTAATGGAACTATACTATTTTTTGCATACAGGGTAACAGATTTCACTGAGACAAATTCAACGGTGTTATTATTTCCCAAATCGGACAAGTACTTTTTGAGAAATCGAGGATATGAAAATTGTGCCAGGCCACGCCTTCTATTGGTGACGCGATGTGTGAATGGCGGCTGAGTTTGAGTCACGGCTTATCAGTGCCCTTACCTTGCCTAGCCTCGCACACAGGCATAATCTGCTTCAAAACAGAATGAATATCCTGAAATCAGGATCGTAGTCGTTATTATCGGAGTTTGGTTCTTTGGGAAATGTAAATAAGTGATCAAAAATAGAAAAATGAAGTTTAATTTGTTGTCTAATCACTTCTTACGTCGCTAGCTGTGTGGTATAATGGGACAAAGGAACAAATTCATGATGATGATGATGATAATTGTTGTTTTAAGGGGCCTAACATCTAGGTTATCGGCCCCTAATGGTCTGGATGATAGCGAAAATGTCAATGAAGTGGAAACCAGAACGAAAATTAGGTGAGAAGGACAATACTTACAAAAAGGAACTCAGATTGAAACTACTCACAAAATGGAGAGCGGTAATACATACAAAAGGAAATTTAGAACGAAAATACTCACAAAAGGAATAGATTGAAAAATACGCACAAAATGTAGATTAAGTTCAAAATACGTACAAAATGCAATGTACAGTCGAAATACATACAAAATGCAAGTGAAATTCAAAATACTTACAAAATGCAAATAAGATTGAAAATACGTATAAAATGCAATTGAGGTTCACAATACTTACATAATGTAATTGAAATTGAAAATACACAATGCAATTTAGATTGAAAAATGCGCATTTCAGATTCCAAATAATCACGAAGTGCAATTGATATTCAAAATACTTACAAAATGCAATTGAAATTGAAAATGCTTCCAAAATGTATGGTAGATTCAAACTACTCAAATGGATGGACAATAGGGCCTACTTACAAAATGCAATTTAGATTGAAAATACTTACAAAATGGAGTTTGGATCGAAAATACTTACAAAATGCAATGTAGATTGGAAATACTTACAAAATGTGGTTGAGATTCAAATACTAACAAACTGTAATTTAGAGACACGGGGAGCCAATTCATAAGAACAGGGCGGGAATCTTAAAAGACAAAAGGAACTAAAATGAAAAGAAAAGGAAGGCTGATCCCTTGAAGAATGAGGAATCAGGAAAGATGAGAGAAGGGCCAATTAAGGCGGGAATGTAATAGACTCCCTAGGCCTCGGATACCCTAATACCGTCGGGGTCGGAAGAGAACAAGAGCTGACCAAGGGAGGCCGAGAGGAAAGAAAACAGAGAGGAGTCCAGCACAATTAAGTGGAAGCAATGCCGGACTCAGCTGGGGTCCCGTGGTCGCCAACCCATGTCCCACTAGAGCCCCTGGGGGGGGGGGGGTACGATATTACATAAATAGCGCATCATTCATAGTAAAACTCATTCAGTAAGCTGGAGATTTACTATTTCATTTGACCTTATTTGAGTTGTTGATATTGTTTCATTTAGGGATTTGTACATAGTGGTCAACGGCCCCATGCCCTTGAAAATTTCTCTGTTAACCTGTGGCATTGTGCTGTCTGCAGTAGTGCGTGTTCCTGTAATGGTTGTTAGGTTTAGGAAGGCCTTAGATTAGGAACCTGTACCTGGAGTAGAATTGAGAGAGCACAAGGAATCACTTTTGGGCTGGCTGGAGAGGGATTTGAATCCATCTCTTGCCTCGTGAGGGTGAGTATATTCCTCAACCCTTGAACAATTCAATTATTTGTCAGAGCTAGAAATCAAACCCAGAACCTTCGGAACCTGGGTCTCAATATGTACCTGGGAACAAGGAAGATGGTGCCAATTTTGATCATATGCTCGAAATACAAAGTAATAATATAATGATGATTTTTTTTCGTTTGGCCTCCTGAGAGGCCAGGTGCAGGTCTTTCTAGTTGACGCCTATGGGCGACCTGCGCGTCGAAATTCGAGATGAGATGAATGGATGTAAGTGGACAAGGATGTGGAAGGAAGCGGCCGTGCTTAGTGTTGAAAATGGGAAACCACGGAAAACCATTTCAAGGACGGCCGACGGTGGGGCTCGAACCTACGCGTCTACCGAGTCAACCGAGAGCTTGGCCCCATGACTTAACGCTGTGCTTTAGGGAGCGTAGCCACCGCTGTCGGTACAATGATGAAGATGATGATAAGTTTATGGGCCTTAACATCTAGGCTATCGGCCACTCAATAATACAGAAGTCTGGGTTGAACAAGTAAAACAAAATAATATGTGTTCAGTGTTGAGGTAATTCACAGACAGAAAATCAAAATGACAAGATTCAATACATGTAAAAATCAATATTGCTTACAATTTCATATCATATTACAAAATCATGATCTCGAAATGCATAGGAATAATACAGTAGCCTGAATTGAACAGGAAAACCAAATAGTCAAGGTGTCAAATCAGGTGTTCGTGGTGGCCAACTTATAATGTCTTCACGCACAATCGACCGACCAGGAAATAGAGTTAGTCTAGCCACACGCGAGTAGTGTGCAGGACATCCATCTTGTTCAAACCACACTCGGGAAGTTTTATAATTCCACTCAAACTCGAGCCTCCTTTGTTAGCCTACCTATTTTCCCTTTCCGTGAAGAAACAGTATGTCTCAGTGACCGCTGCCAGCTGGATCGCGGTCTACAGTGCAATGACTTACTTGATTTTCCATTCAACCTGATGTAGCCACGCTTGAAAAGGCCACTCTTTTCCTGAAGAAGCACTACAAGTTTCTATTAATAATTTTATTAATACAACCATTGGCCATGTATTTTCTTTTCAGAACGGGTCAGGGAAGGGATTTTGGAAGGCAATCGGCCGTGGGCCTATTGAAATGAACCGCCCTGGCATTTGCCCGGTGGTGAAAATGGATAACCACGAAATCTATTTTCAGGACGGCCGAGGTGGGATTCGAACCCACGCTCTCTCGATGCCAGCGAGGCACTAACTAGTGCGTTAGCGCTCTCGGTTACGTAACTCTAATAAATAAATTATACCAACTGTTTAAATACTTTTTCAACTTGGACTATTATGTACGTACTGTATTTGCAAAACATTACGCTTTCTCATTTCGTGTTATCCACTGGTACATTTAAAGCTCCCGAAGTGTGTTACGCATCGTGAATTATTTATTCTACATGTTATAGCAAATCAAAAGCAATGTACGCCACGATCTGTTCCTGTGCCCCGTTATACCAAACAGCTAGTGACGTAAGACATTATTGGACAACAAATAAAACTTAATTTTCCTATTCTTTTATCACTTAGTTACATTTCCCAAAGAACCAAACTCCGATAATAACGACTACGATCCTGATTTCAGGATATTCATTCTGTTTTGAAGCAGATTATGCCTGTGTGCGAGGCTAGGCAAGGTAAGGGCACCAATAAGCCGTGACTCAAACTCAGCCACCATTCGCACATCGCGTCACCAAAAGGAGGCGTGGCCTGACACAATTTTCATATCCTCGATTTCTCAAAAAGTACTTGTCCGATTTGGGAAATAATAACACCGTTGAATTTGTCTCAGTGAAATCTGTTACCCTGTATGCAAAAATTAGTATAGTTCCATAAAAAAAACCAAAGTTGATATCAATATCTCAGCTATTCAAAATAAAAGGAAAAAATAGTATAAGTTAGTTTATGAGCCCCTTAGCACCATTCACAAAAGTGAAAACAGAATACCGATATCTTTAATGGTTTAGAAGTTATTGCCGTGTAACATCTTAGGTGAATAACCCTGTATATTATATCTTGAGGTTCAGTGCATAATCATTCCCAGCTTCTTGATGTACGGTACAGGTAGCCTATCTTGGGGTTCAGTGCATAATCATTCCCAGCTTCTTGATGTACGGTACAGGTACTGCAGTGAATACTGGCTAGCTTGCCCAATTATAGCCAATGGTACCGGTACGGTAGGTAATATTCATTACATTGAAAGGAATGTGGATGTTTAATCTAGACCTGAACAGCAACCGAGAAGCAAGATAACTGTTAAGATAAGACTGCTAAAGCCATGAACAGAAAAGTAATGGTTACCGATACTTGAAATGCTTACCAAGGGAAGCTGGTTTCTTTCAAACATAGAAACATATTTATAGGCTAGGGCCTATACAAGGCCAAATTAACTTCACTCAGTCCAAGCCAGGGGGGGGGGGGGGGGGGGGTATTGCGGTCTGATAATGAGCTGTGTGAATTTAAAATACTGTACAATTTAGTGAAACATTTGAAAGGAATGTGGATGTGTAGGCTAATCTAGACCTAAACAGCATCCAAGAAGCAATAGAACTGTTAAGATAAGTCTGATAATACCATGAAAAGAAAAATACTGATAGGCTACTAGTATTTCCCAGTCATTACATTCTGATCAGCCAAACACTCAGTTTTCTATTGAAAGAATCACCTAATAATGCAGGCACAGGCAGACCTACGGTAATTCTTATATCCTATTGCATACAAATCCTTAACCCAACAAGTACCGGTACCGTAGCCTACGGTATTGAAATAATTTATTTTTGAGTCAAGACTCTTGACAATAGGTCTTAGCCTATCAGAATTTGGGATAGGCCCAGTACAATGCAGGTAGCCTATTTTTATACTGTACCGGTAGCCTATGCTTGCTCCAAATGAAAGGTATTTTTTATACAGTACCGGTAGCCTAGAAGTTTGATTCTCTCTATACTGCCTACACAACAATATATTCGTCGAGGTACAGTATTCAGCCCAAAGCATAGGTTAAAATCGTATTTTCAGACCAAATTATCCCAGACAAGTGATTAAAAAAACGCTGAAACATCGATTTAAAAACTTTAAAAATGCACATTGCCACTAAAAAGGAAACCACACACCTGAATTCATATAATTTTTAATACTTGGAACAAGAGAAAGGATGTAACATCCGATATATCAGGTTATGTTGTTTCACACATAGATTAAAATTTGTTGCAACTGCGGTCCGTAACTCGGAATAAAGATATATCACGAATTTAACACAATGCAGGTCACTTTATAGGCTATAGAGGGACCGTGATGTTGTATTCTTCATTATTATTTCAGTATTCATCAGTTTAGGAACTATTTTGAGCGATTTCCACAATGTTTACATTTGTTTTTAAATCTACTTCATGCTACGCCATGTCGGATTTAAACATGTTCCGTGGATGGAGCGAAGTTTTTCTACGCTCCATAAAATGGCGTCCGCTCCATGGAACATGTTTAGGGAGCGCTCCATCGCACCGGGTTCACAGCGTACTTTCTTCAACAGTTGATCAACTGTTTGCTACCGTGAACGCAACCAAAGTTTGATGTTGCCTCCGTAGTGTAGTAGTCAGCGTGCTTTGCTGCCACCTCGGAGGTCCGAGGTTCGATTCCCGGCTCTGCCACGATATTTGAAAAGTGGTATGAGGACCGGAACGAGGTCTACTCAGCCTCGGGTGGTCCAAATGAGTAGAGGGGGTTCAGTTCCCACCTCGGCCATCCTCGAAGTGGTTTTCCGTGGTTTCCCACTTCGTCTCCGGGCAAATGCCGGGATGGTACCTACCATAAGGTTACGGCCGCCTCCTTCCGTCTCCCTTGCCAATCCCCCCCAATCTTCCCATCCCTCATGAGGCCGCCTGGGCGAGGTGCTAGTCCCACCTCCCCAGTTGTTTCAAGCTCCAGGACACTGCCCTGGCGGCGGTAATGGTGGGATCCCTCGCCGAGTCAGAGGGAGAAAAGCCAAACTGGAGGGTAAACCGACTAAAAATCCACCAATGTTTGATATTCTTTAAATGATATCTGAGTGTAGCCTCTTCTACTGTGGACATGCTTTAGGCTACAAGAGTAAGAATGCAAAGTGAGTTGTCTATAATATTATCATTTTCAATTCTTACGCTTTAAAAGCATGTTCGGCAAGTCTTCAGTCGAGTTCCCTCTTCAAATCTGCAGCCCAGATGAGGAGGATGTGATATCTACTCGACAATCTTTCTGCAAAGGTGAGTCCTAATTGGGATCATATGCTTTCAGTGTATAGTTAAGCAGCATTGTGTGTGGTCAGAACATGGATGAGTGTCTGGTTCCAGGGAACTTCCTTTACAGAGGTCAAACCTGCCTTTGGGCTAAAAATCCATTCTTCCCCAGGAGAAGATGTAAATGTATATTACATTACGCTGGCAATGTTTTCTTCATTATGTGTTGACAGAATGCTGGTACCGGTGCAGAATGATTTCTTTCCTCATATTGAACATATATGGGTGTATCTTAATTATACCGACAAAATAATCAGGGACGCTCTGCGTGTTACGTAAAAGACGATGCAGCAATCGGATTGGCGGAGAAAACTTTTCCCTTTGAGAAAATGAGGTTACTTTGTTACTTCCAGACGCGAGATTCAAACCGACGAACTCGCCATATTTGCTGAGCCAGAGCGCAAGCCACTGGCCACCACTGTGCTTCAGGCAAAGGAAAGGTGTGTGATAGAAGAAGACACAGATATGCTGGTGAGAATGCGCAAGTTTCCTTGTTCGCCTAGCGCAGAATTGTCCTCGTCCCTTTCAGGCAATATCAAAATTTGTTTACTAAGCAGCCGTAATCGCACACACAGTAATAAAAACACACTTGTGAGCCATGAAATGTACCCGATAGTTTCTCATCTCGTCTGTCTTAATAACTTTCTTTATTATTTGACATGCGCAAAGCTGCCATTGTACGATCGTGCATTAATTCACTCACAACATTGTAAATGGAATGAAATACTGGACGTAAGAAACAATACATACAATGGTTTGATTATAGGAATTGTTCAATATGTCCCCCTCCAACTTCCATGCACAGTTCACAGCGGTGTATTAGTGGCATTTGGACTCTTTTCAGGATGTGTGGTGTATTACGAATGACCTGGAAAGCTGCCTGGATTCTGGTTATAGTTTCATCATGTCTTTCTACGGGGTTCGCACACGTTAAAGTCTTCACGTAACCCCACAAGAAAAAGTCCATGGGAGTTAAATCGGACGAGCGCCGAGGCTATTTAACTGGCCCACTACAGCCTCCCCATCTTCTTGGATAATGAGCATTTAAGAGTTGTGTGACATGGCGAGCAAAATGTGGTGGAGCACCATCATGACACAGCCATATTCGCTGTCAAATACCCAGAGAACATCTTCCAATAAATCAGGCCCAATTAAATAGTCACCAACAATGCCAGTCCAAATATTAACTCTAAACCTATGCTGGAATGAGCGAACCACTGTCCCATGAGGGTTTTCATCCGCCCAAAAATGCCGATTTTTGGAGTTTGCCACGCCTTCTCTCGTAAATGTAGCTTCATCCGTGAAAAGGAGCGATGACAAGAGGTGTGGAATATTTCCATAGCTGTTTAAGACCCACCTTGCAAATGTTAGGCCTTGTGGGTGATCCAGAGGTGTTAGTTCTTGCACTGATTGATATTGATAAGGGCACAATTGCTGGTCCTTCCAAACCCTCCACACCGTCATAGGAGAAACTCCAACATTCCTCGTGACAGACCTCGTACTGGTTGAAGGTTTATCATTTATTTCTTCTAATGCAGCCTCTTCAAACTCTGGGGCCTGTACCGACGATGTCCTGCCAGCGTCGTGCAACTGAGGCACGCAGTCGCCTGTCAATTGACATGAAGGTTGTATGATGAGGTTGGCGGCGATTAGGGTGCCGGACCCTGTGCGGCTTCTCTCCCGTTGCCATTTGCTGCGCCATAAGCTAGATGCATATCAGCCATTTCGTCGTTAGTGTACCGAAATGGAGCCATTCTCACCAATTTATGCTGCAAAAGTAGTAGCCAATGTGTGTAGAACAAACTGTACACTGCCCACTGGGGCTGAGTAGCGAGTGCATCAGTCCATCAACCCTCCCTTGCCTGAAGCACAGCATTGGCTAGCGGCTTGCACTCTGGCTCAGCAAATACAGCGAGCTCATCAATTTGAATCGCGTGCACAGAAGTAACAAAGTGACCTCATTTTCTCCGCCAATCTGATTGCGGCATCGTCTTTTACATAACACCCAGAGCGTCCCTGATTTTTGTCGGTATAATTAACACACACACTGTATATATGGATACGAATTTCACATGTTTTATGATGGAAAAGTTTTTGATAATTAGAAATGATTTTAGAGTGTAACCTCTCTTAAGGTGGACATAGTTTGTAAGTGTAGAAATGTTAAATATTAACATTTTCAATTCTTACGCTTTAAATACTGTACAGGTTTGATAAGTCTGCGGTTGAGTTTGCACTGCCAGTCTGCTAGTCTGCAGCTCTAATGGGGAAGAACTGACATCTGCTTGATATTCTTTCTGCAAAGGTGAATTCTAATATAGATCATATAATTTCAGTGTACTGAAATAATTATTTATCACATGAGAAGATAAGATTTCTACATAATTCACACTGAAACCTTAGCTTACTTCTGATCAGGGCAGGTTTACCATGATGTTACAGTGGAAATGTCATTGGGCACAATTCGTGTTGACCGACTGGAAAGCTTTCTTTAATAGAAATGACCACTATAACAAAATGGTAGGGCGTACCTTGTGCCCATTTACGATGGTGTGGTTTGGCGTGAATTCGAAGGGAGCGCGCTATGACGTCAGCGAGCAGGTTCCGAGCTGTCAGCCCATCAGAGTTTGAACGAGCCTCGTGTTTCACGTGGAGCCAACGGATGTTGAAAGCTGTTATTCTTATAAAGCATTTGTTATGGAAGAAGGTTGTATCAGCACTTCAGAATAACGTTAGGAGTAATTCACCAGCTTATTCCTGATGTTTTAGTGGAATTTACCAACCTTCTGGATCCTTCTATGGATATAGCCAATGGAACGTAAGATCTAGCATTACGTAATGCGAGTTCACCGAACGATATGTGTCCTTGGGACAGTATAAAAGCCAACCCTGGCAGAGGTCAGGTACACAGTCATCGAACAGTCAACTAGTCGTCATACTAGTCCACGTGAGTGTGTGTGTCCACGACAGTAGAATACGCCGTTATTCTGAACGAGTGCTCCTTGGAGCTAGGCAACTTATACAACACTACTACGCCCGAGTGGACATAGACTTTGTGCTACGTTTGTGGTAACATAACAGTGCCTCAAAACTTATAATATTCGCTGGTTGAACACTTCAACAAATTCCAAGGTATGTGAGTGACTTGTTATACAAGTATTTGACTTTGTCTTGTGCTATTCCCACCACTTAAACCAAATGTAAGAACTGGGACCACCACATTGAACATTTGCAAGTGATAGTAGGCTACCCTACCAAGTTACATTTTTACGGGGAATTATCAGGCCCGATTCCACCCTTCATTTATAAAAGACATTATCACCAGGAACTGTTACCTATTTACTTGTCCAGTCAGACCACTGGATTACATAAGTGGACTTCATTATTGGCAATGGGCCACGCTAGTAACATGCCTTGTATGCATGAAGAACAGCCCATTGATAAAACAATTCCACAGCCCCAGTTAGTGAATATGGTTAGCAGCTAAGGCGGCGGGATGTGAGATGATCATGCCAGGATGACCCATTAGGAACGAGGAGCAGGGCCACCTGCGGCATATTTCTGTGGATGACAGGAGAGCGGAGCGCTATAAGCATATCCCATGCCCAGCGTGTAGAATTCTCAGATTCGTGGTGCCCGGATTCGATCTGCACCGAGGGAGTTGAATGCTTTAACATGTCCCATGTCCAGCATTTTAGACTTCTCAGATCCGTGGTGCTAGGACTCGATCTGCACCGAGGGAGGTCAACTCGCCACAGAAATCATAATATCGTAGACTTCCGAAAAGCCTAAATAATTTTTAGAGCCATGAACTTTCCGCCGTTACGATAAAACCAATTCACTTTCTCTATTATTAAGAAGCGCATTTATAGTTAAATGTTTGTATTTTTAGGAGTAATTTTTCCTTGCAGTCAAGTTAGACTTGTAGCTGAGATGCATCCCCAATATTTCATTTTGATATTGCAGTAATAAGATGGGTAGTCTTACCCCATTCAGAACGAAGCAGATTTACGACACAGTTTATGAATTAATAATTTTTCTTCCGCATGACAGAATATATTTTTCCTATAATAATAATAATAATAATAATAATAATAATAATAATAATAATAATGTCTATGAATTAATATGAAAGACTATGATAAAAGTATTGAATATGATTAAACAATTAATTGTTAATGTAAAAATTGAGAGCTTACGATTTGTTATCGTCTAGGGTATTGTTAAATGAAGCTGAATTGATGTTATGTTGTGCTAATTCACTTTGTGAAGAGTTAATAGAGGCTTTGATTCTCGTGTTTAGTGGACGTAGCGGGAGTCATATCCTGAGATCCACAGAAAGCTGTATGCTTTTTAATAGGAAATAAAATTGGAGATTTCGGGAGTCAGATCCTGTCCCATAAGCTTCAATATGTTTCAAATCCTAAAGATTTCTCCTATGATATTATCAGCTCCAATGATTAATTATTACAAGCAATGTTGTCATGCCAATTTTTATTATGGCCATCTGAATTCATGTCCAGTGAATTAAATCCTGAAATTTATAAAAGGATATTCCAAGCTAACTTCAACGTGACCAAACGTGATTATTATTATTGTTATAAAATGTCTAATGTAAAGATTCAACTGCTGTGCCCAATAATAGTCACTATGAGGTGTATTTAACTGCGTTAAGAATTGTGTCGTTTCCTAAGGAAATCTAGAATCAAAATGTGAAACTTCGAGTGTGAAAATAATCCATGCTAGTGTCAGGATTGTAAATAAGTGAATAGGATGATTGAACAATACAACTTTATAGGGTAAAGTGAATTATAATTTTATGTCGTCTCTAAAGTGTATGGATTAACAAATGAAGTGTAATTCACGAACATAGTCTAGCCCATCGGACAATCTCAAATGAGACTATAGTTTATTTTTATTTGAGAGACATAAAATCCAATAGGGAATGCGTGTGCTATTTTTTTTGTTTCTGCTAGTCGGCAGATCTTTACTGAATAAATTTTCTTTGGTGAATTGGTTTATTTTGAAATATGTTTTAATTCTCTTGTTATATGTCATGACTCTTTCCTTTTCCTTTACGGGGAGCACGAATACAGTGTCTAGTAATTACAGCCCAAGCCCAGAACGCCCCGAGAGAGATCTCATGGTAACACTGTATTTACTGCTTCCTCGCATGTGGTTGTCTGTCACTCCAGGTGTACAGGCAGGCACATAACGAGGAGAAAGATATGTCGGCCAACCTGTGGGGCTTCGATAGGACTCGTTAGGAGTGAGACAGCTCACTTGTTTCAGTATTGTTGTTTTTGGATTTTGATCCAGTTTTTGAGTTAGATTTTTGTTTTGGTGACATATAACAGAGGTTAATGACATTTTTTTGTTATTGTTGTCATTTAAGCATATTAATTTTACGTTTTCGGAAGGAAATTCATGGCTCTAAAATACTACACAACCTACTATTAGCTCTAAGTTCCTTGAGTGTCTGGTGATGGTTCTTCTCACTAATTGCCATTGATTATATTGTGTGATTATGTCTCGTACAGAACTGAAAACTTTACTGATGTCTCTGAATGACAAAATGGCAGAGAACTCTCTAGTTTTAGATTCCCTGCAAACAAAAATGAAGGAAACTTCTGATGTTCTCTCAGCAGCAGATGAAAATGTTAAAACCAATACAAAGACATTAGAAGATAGGATTAATGCTACTTTAGAAACTATCCAAGTCACTTCTAAAGAACTTGAGAATAAAATGATTGAAAGTTCAAAAGAACTTGAAACTAAATTTTCTGAATCCCTTCAAAATAGTTCCAAGGAACTTGAGAGTAAAATTGATGAAAATTCGGAATCCCTTGAACTTAAAATTCAAAATAGTTCCAAAGAACTTGAGAATAAAATGGCCAACAATTATGAATCCCTTCAAAATAGTTCCAAACAACTTGAAAATAAATTTTCTGAATCCCTTAAAATACTTCCAAAGAACTTGAAGGTAAAATTCAAAGTAGCTCCAAGGAACTTGAAGGTAAAATTGACGGTAAAATTCAAGGTAGTTCCAAAGAGCTTGAAACTAAAATTGATAGTATCTCTAATTTGTTAGAAAAGAAAATTTTGGAGAATTCTGAATCTAAAAAAAAAAAAAAAAAAAAAAGGTTAGTAGAAGCCAATTAAGAATGTCAGATTATTGATAATTCTGCTGCACTCACCTTGGTAGAAAATAGGGTCAAACGTAACTACTTAGCTCATGAAAAGCAAATTCATTCCATTGAAAAGAAAATTCAGGAACATTCTAGTACTTTAGAAGCCCATATCAGATCGGTGGAGAGTCGGGTTCTTGAAAAATGTTTTAAGCTAGAGGAAAACGTGGCGAAAACTCGTGAAGAGATAGAGCAATTAGAAGAGGCGGTTCTTAAGAAAGCCCAAAGAAACGTTGTGAAATTAGAAGATTAGGCTAGCTGTATGGAAGAGAGATTAGAAGAAAAAATTAATGATGTCACGGATAGTGTTGTAACCCAGATACAGTCTAGAATTTCTGTCGACTTATAAAATTCTATTTTTTGAAAATATGCAGAAGCAGATACTGGCATGCGTAGCTAAAGAAGTAGAGGAAGATTTGAAAGAAGTTCATAAAGCCATCAGAACATGCGATTACCACCTTAGAAAGGACGTGGGCGTAATTCAAAAAGATGTAGCCAAAATAGGAGCAATAGTCACAAAGGATTTAACCAAAAAAGTGTCAGATTCCGAGAAAATCTTGAGTCGCATAGAAACCTACAACCAGGGTTTTCATGACGATTTTAATAAAATCGAGACCGAAACAGTTACTACCACGGAGTTACAGACTGCTCAGGAGCAAATGAAATCTGAACTGGTAGAACAGCTGAAGGCCGGAGTAGTAGAAACACCACCTGAACAGTTGAATAATGAAATATCCCAAATTAGAGCGGAAATTTCCAAATTTCATACAGAGCAGTTGAACAATGAAGTATCCAAAATCAAAGAGGAAATTTCTAAATTCCAACCTGAACAGCTAAAGACCGAAATGTTAGAGCAAATCAAGACGGAAATTCAGCCGGACCACTTAAAAGCCGAAATTTTGGAACAATTGAAGATGGATGCTTTCAAATGTTTAAAATCCGAAATTTTGGAACAGTTAAGGGTAGATATTTCCAAATTTTCGCCTGAACTATTAACATCCGACAGCAGGGATTATAGGAAGGTAGAAAGCGAGAAAACGCCCTGTAATGATCTTCAAACAGCTGTTTCCGCATTAGAGAACAAAATTAGGTCTATGGAAATGGAATACCAATCAGGAATAGGATCCAAAGACTTTAACAAGACAATTGCCAAGACACCTCATTCTCACTTCAGTCCAACACCTGGTCGTGATTCAGTGATGACAGTCATTAAAAGCAAGGATGAAAAACCAGCCAAGTTTAGTGGTGTAGGTACCATTACCCCGGTAGAATTTCTTAGAGAAGTTCAGGATTACCTATCGGAAATGAGAGTTTCACCAGCTAGGGAAGTGAAAGTGGTAGGCAAACTGCTTGAGGGTCCCGCACTTTTATGGTATCGAGCTTTTAGGTACACCATGGCAGATTTCGAAGATTTCTCAAGAAATCTCTTGAAGAAATTTTTGTCCCCAGAAATCCAGCAGGACATTCGTTCTGATGCCTATTCGAAAAAGTTTTCTAACACCCAACCTACGCAGTATTCAAGTTACTTCGCAAGCCAGTTGTCGAAACTGAAATTTTTGCAACCTCCAATGCCAGAGTCTGAATTGATTACGGCATTGACACGTCAGTTCCCGTTAGAGGTCCAGTGAACTTTATTAGCTGCTGGAGCCGAAAATCTGGAAGACCTGGACGAAGTTCTTCAACGATTAGATCACGTCAGCAACCAACATTTTCGGGAGAGGAACGCCAGGTCAGATCCTCGAACCATTAACCTGGTAACGACAGACCGACATTGCCAAACTCAGAGTGGTGATAATTAGAGGAATTACCAACCACGTGACAATCGTGAGGGAAGACCACGACAGGAATCCTATGGCGGGAGATAACAAGGACAATTTCCCCAGTATGAGAGAAGAGGGAGATATCGCCGTGGGAGACAGTACGACTATCGAAGGAATAACCCAAATTGGAGGAACGCTGATGATATGAATAACCAGAGATTCCAGAATCAGGAAAATCAAAACTCCAGGGATGCCACCAGACGCCAATACTTAGAAGAGAGGCACAAGAAAGTATGAAATACTTAAGAGGAGCGTAACCAATCGATCGAGAAGGAAGAGCCCAAACCTGGAACTACGAAGGAAGGGAAAGGAAAGGAGAAAGCACCACTTTACGGCAGATTGACTTAGAGCCAGGAGGATGTTTCACACCGATTATCTTATGGTAGACCACTGAAGAGGATTTGATGAAGGAAGAAATTAGGTGGAACGAGATCATCGAAGTAGATAACAGGGCGAAGGACACCATATTTGACCCAAAGGAGGAACCACACGAACTGGAAAAGTTAAGAGCATATTTAATGCAGCCAGCTTGAAATTGTATCACGCCGAAAAAGAAAAGGAAACTTCGAGGGAAATGAAAAATTAAACTCGAAGATTTTTAATTTTTGAAGAGGTAGGCGGCGTATGTGCCAATTTACGATGGTGTGGTTTGGCGTGATTTCGAAGGGAGCGCGCTATGACGTCAGCGAGCAGGTTCCGAGCTGTCAACCCACCAGAGTTTGAACGAGCCGCGTGTTTCTCGTGGAGCCAACGGATGTTGAAAGCTGTTATTCTTATAAAGCTTTTGTATGAAAGAAGGTTATATCAGCACTTCAGAATAACGTTAGGAGTAATTCACCAGTTTATTCCTGATGTTTTATTGGAATTTACCAACCTTCCGGATCCTTCTATGGATATAGCCAATGGAGCGTAAGATCTAGCATTACGTAATGCGAGTTCACCGATCGATATGTGTCCTTGGGACAGTATAAAAGCCAACCCTGGCAGAGGTCAGGTACACAGTCATTGAACAGTCAACTAGTCGTCATACTAGTCCACGTGAGTGTGTGTCCACGACAGTAGAATACGCCGTTATTCTGAACGAGCACTCCTTGGAGCTAGGCAATTTATACAACACTACTATGCCCGAGTGGACATAGACTTTGTGCTACGTTTGTGGTAACATAACAGTGCTTCAAAACTTATAATATTCGCTGGTTGAACACTTCAACAAATTCCAAGGTATGTGAGTGACTTGTAAGAACTGGGACCACCACATTGAACATTTGCAAGTGATAGTAGGCTACCCTACCAAGTTACATTTTTACGGGGAATTATCAGGCCCGATTCCACCCTTCATTTATAAAAGACATTATCACCAGGAACTGTTACCTATTTACTTGTCCAGTCAGACCACTGGATCACATAAGTGGACTTCATTATTGGCAATGGGCCACGTTAGTAACATGCCTTGTATGCATGAAGAACAGCCCCATGATAGAACAATTCCACAGCCCCAGTTAGTGAATATGGTTAGCAGCTAAGGCGGCGGGATGTGAGAAGATCATGCCAGGATGACCCATTAGGAACGAGGAGCAGGGCCACCTGCGGCATATTTCTGTGGATGACAGGAGAGCGGAGCGCTATAAGCATGTCCCATGCCCAGCGTGTAGAATTCTCAGATCCGTGGTGCCCGGATTCGATCTGCACCGAGGGAGTTGAAACATGTCCCATGTCCAGCAATTTAGACTTCTCAGATCCGTGGTGCTAGGACTCGATCTGCACCGAGGGAGGTCAACTCGCCACAGAAATCATGATATCGTAGACTTCCGAAAAGCCTAAATAATTTTTAGAGCCATGAACTTTCCGCCGTTCCGATAAAACCAATTCACTTTCTCTATTATTAAGAAGCGCATTTATAGTTAAATGATTGTTTTTAGGAGTAATTTTTCCTTGCAGTCAAGTTTGACTTGTAGCTGAGGTCAGGGTGTCTACCAACTCATCTTAAAAGAATTCCCTGATTTTTTCCAGAATTAATGAGAGAATTCCCTGAGTAAAGAATGCTAAACATTCGCCGGGAACGGGAAGTGTGATGAAATGCACGCTATTTTTGATTGGTTTTAAGCGCTCTCCAGGAACAAGAAGCAAAATGTAATCCAGGAAAGCAAAAGGAAAATAGAATTAAGTTTTATGTTTTCTGTTCTCGGAAATTCCAGGATCCAAACAGATGTGAGCAATGGCGGCACAAGGGAAACAGTTGTGAAAATAAATGTATTTCAATAAGTGAACTTGTTGTCCAGTAAAATAAGCAAGGTCTATTAAGTCATGCTACAGTAAATGCCTCCAATAAAAGGGACAAAGGGAGGTTGAATACACACATCAAGGTGTCACCATATGAGTGGGATCATCTTAGACCAATATTTAATTTGTAAAACCTTTCATTACCATTGAAATCACTAATCTACGTCGCAGGTATGATATTCGGTAGCATAAGACTGAATATAAGCCTATACAGTAATTTACACATATCCAAGGGACGAAGGGAGGCATATTCCAAGTTCTCACTCTGAATTAGGTCCACCTCATCATGACAGATGTAATTGAGTAATCATCATCCAAGTCCCACTACAGCCACCCGGGTGTGGTTTACAAGCCTCCTCCACTCCTTTCGGTCCCTCCATTTTTACTGTTCCATCACTTCTGCCACATCCAACCCAGCTTCTCCAATGTCCTTCAAAATTCGGTCCAACCACCTTCTTCTCGGTCTTCCAACTGGTCTCTTTCCCTTGACTTCTCTTTCTAATTCCCTTTTTGCTACTCTTTCTTTTTACATGTCCGAACCAACGTAACCTTGCTTTCTGTATCTTCTGATTTGACGGTTCCATATTTAACTCTTCTCTCATTTCAATATTTTGAATTCTATCCCTTCTTGTCTTTTTTAGCTGACGTTCTTAAAAATTTCATTTCTACTGCTTGTATCTTACTATTTTGCCGTTTATTCGTTACCGGTGTTTCCAGTCCATATGTTACAATTGGTATGAAATACTGTTTATATAATATTAATTTCGTCAATTTAGTAATTTATAAATAGATTTAAATGAAGGAAATCATTATCAATGATGTTTCGACAGGCCAGAACACACCATTATCAGTCTAAAATAATTTAACCTAGTCTGTTTGATAATACAAGGCCGAGTTTGAAAGGTGTTACAAACACATTTCCTGGGCGCAATTAAAAACAAAATAGGACATAAGTTCTAGCCTAACCAAGGAACGTAGGAGCAATAAATATGCATTTAAGGGTACTAGGCATATCCAACATATTACATAAACATCAAACATTTTCCTTGTTCCCGTTCCAGTGGTTAACCAGAGCCCCAGCAAGCTTCCCGTTCTCATTCCCGGGCCAATCGTGAACCAGCCTGAACATAACTGGCAGCATCTACAAGGTAAGGATACCAAGTGGACTTCAGATGATCACATTAACAACCTCATAGTGATCATGAGCTAGACAACAGCACAAGTGCTTGAGCTTCCGTTAAGCCTTTTGATCACTACAGTATAAAGTACAAGGTATCCCAAATGAAATATTCGTAAGCAGAGCGAGAGGTTATTTGCCTCGATGCACAAGAGTAGACACAGATCGAATAGCACACGATATAATCGGGGGTAGCACAACCACGTGTTTGAACGACTACGTATTTTAGGGGCTAAATCATATATCAACAGCAGCACAAGAACACCCTGGAAATTATTGCACACCATAAGTTTTCACTATAGATTTAGCACACAATGGCACAAATGTTATATTTTTAGTAAACTTCAAACAGCACACTAAAGCAATAACAGTAGAACTACAGCAGACAATAATCAAAGAATACCGGGATGGAAAAGCCGCGCAAACAGTATTGTCAACCCAGGTCTAACACATGTTGCCCGGGCGCGCGCTAACACTTGACATGACAATACACACGGTAAAACCTCACTTCCTGTACCGAAAGCACTATCGAGACAATATACCTATCTGCGCTTTTGAAGCTTACACTGGGCAAACCGTTAAAAATATCAATATAGTATGAGTGTAAGAATTGTTCAGCATGGAAAGTTCTACAAAAAAGTCCGCGAGAGCATATATCTATCTTCAATACATCACCCACTATAAGTGTTTTTAGATTGGACAGGAGGGGGGATTTGAGTTTCATGCACCTCGCCATTCTTAAATTACGTCTGACAAGAATTCGTTGTACATGCTATCTCCATGATAATATAATTAATAGTCCAGCAAGTGATTTCAACCCATCGTGCAGAGACGTAAAACGGATAGGCCTATAGGCCTAGGTCGTAGTTCATTGACATCGAAAAAAAAAGCGCTTGTTACGTAATGCATTCATAGCTGTTTCCGGGCGAAGTTAGTATATTATACTCTGTGAGCTGCCAGAATAGGATTGACAGTTCTCGTCTCGCCATGTGGTCTGAGAACAAGATTGCCAAACTGTACAAGCCAGAGATAAAGCTGACCAGGCACTGAGGCACGTGGGCGGTAATATTGCAACGCAGAGTATTATGACATCAACTATGCGAACATGGATTGATCAAGAGGCAGAGTGGTGATAACTGACGTGGAATTTCCGCTGAAATGTCAATCCTATTCAGGCAGCTCACATAGTATATTTATAAACAATACTAAATTTAAAATATTTTGTCGCCAAAGTTGCTACATCTACCGACAAAATCGCTAAATTGGCAATACTGATCGCAACGAATAAAATGCTCAAGGCCCAATAAAATGGCGTAGTTGACTCCTGCGCAGAAAGCGAACGGAAAAGTTGCCACATCATACGTTCAGTTGACCTTGAGAAGGCACTGCTCATTGGCTGAGCACTGTCATCAGGGTGTCTACTGTAAGGATGAAGTAAAAATTAGTTACTTCCTAGTTACCTTTTAGTCAATTTTAGTTACCTTTGAATTCAAGATACGTCTGTGGTCTGCAAGCAACGAGGCTCATCACGTGGTGAAGATAAACAACAATGAACTGTGATTAAAGCTGTAAATAAAATAAATAATAAAAAATACTAGATATTAATTATCAAATTATTAGTTTCAGCTAATATGTCGTCTTGTGCACAATACGTTGTTTTAATATCAAGAGGTTTCTCTGCTCTTTACCGTTTGGCGAGATTTCCTTTGTCCCCGCGGTAATCACGAAGAATTGTATGCGACGTTACGTGATTGTCACCGAATTCTGACTTTGCAGTCAAGCACGGAGAAATATCGAGATGTTACACAATCGGCGCTGGTCTCACCCGTTTGACGAGATTCCCGCAGTTTTCACGATAGAACACGGAGAAAAATCGCGATTTAGATAAACGGTGTCACTTTTGGTCATTCGACGAGATTTCCATTGTCCTTGAGGTCGGGCACGAGAAAATATAGCATTATTACGCAATCGGCGCCACTTGCTGTCCGTTTGACAAGAATCCAGTTGTCCTAGTCATTGAAGGTGGAGAAATATCGCGATGTAACGCAATCAGTGCCGCTCTCGGCCGTTTTACGAGATTCACGTTGTCCTCGCAATATTATGCAATCGGCGCTGCATCCAGCCGTTCAACGATTGCCTGCTAATCTGCCCTGACAGAATGGTGGAGGCAAGCTCAAGGTTAGGTATGGTTAAAATTCACGAGTAGTAATGGACATGTTGTATGGTCGGCGCCGTGATTCCCGCTGTCCTATGCTGTGGCTGGGAGTTCATAAGTTCAGGGTGGATCACGAGGAAAAATTAGTATCGCGATGCAGCGTGGGCAGTCATTTCTAAGTGGGTTGATGCACTTCTCGCTCCCTGTACGCTTTTAAGTATACGGTCATGGTAAAAGTGGCGAGTAGGTTTCGGAATGTTTCGTGATGGGTCCCCAATCACCTTTGACAGGGTTCCCGCAGTCCTCGTGGTCACAAGTTCACGATAGGAGACGGGATTTATCATTTTACGCAACTGACGTCTATCTCGGTCCGTTTGACGAGATTCGCGCAGGCAAGTCATGAGGTCAGCCAGTCGTCTTGAGGATGTGATTTGGAGGATGAACGTTCGAAGTAGGTACCGTATCGAATATTACGAATTATTCTGAGAGGATTGCACGAATAATACGACAAGAGGGCACATTCTCTTCCGAATGCGAATCACGAATTATACAAGTTCAGTTAGATTATATATCCGATGGAACCAAAGTTCGAAGGAAAAATCGACATATAACTGAATTTCGAATTAACCATACCGGATGTCGCAAATTTACGAGCCAGATTTTTAAAATACCAGTAGATTATTATGTATTTCGAAACTATTTCGTATTTTTTTTATTTCGAAACGGTAACATTTCGCAAGATAGCAACATTAAATTATTTCACGTTATTTTTGGACTTCAATTTGACTAAAAATATAGAGGTCAATAACTGAAATGAGAGGTTTCTGTTTAGTTTCGGAAGTTTTCGCGAATAAACGTCTCGAGAAAAGTCAGGTTTCCTAATAACACAGAAAAATATTTCACACAAAACTAGAAAGTATCCTTGATGCCGAAAATATACGTTGAATTGATGTAGCCTATACCACACAAGGTATCCACAGTATGCATTTCCTCTAGCTCAGGCACGGCGAAGTATAGTTTATGCAATCGGCGCCGCTTGCGTGAAACTCGCACCATCGCTATTTCTGAGCCTAGCGGCGCGAGTTTAAATGATTCAACCCGCCTACAGAAAATGTTCGTTACCCGTTTGTAAAATTCGTTGCTTTTTCGTCACTTTCGTTACCAGTTTGTAAAATTCGTTACTGGTAACGAGCGATCACTTCCCGCGAAATTCGAAACTATTGCTTCCACTTTTACGGGATATAGACAAATGGAGAAAAATCCCTGATTAACAAAGAAATTCCCTGATTATTCCAGAAATTCATAATTCCCTGAGAATTCCCGGTTTTCCCGGGTCGTAGACACCCTGGAGGTGCATCCTCAATATTTCATTTTGATACTGCAGTAATAAGATGGGTAGTCTTACCCCATTCAGAACGCAGCAGATTTACGACACAGTTTATGAATTAATAATTTTTCTTCTGCATGACAGAATATATTTTTCCAATAATAATAATAATAATAATAAATGTCTATGAATTAATATTGATAAATACTGAATTATGTGAACAGCTATGGAAGTAATTTTTCTTCAGAATGATAAATATGAAAGACTATGATAAAAGTGTTGAATATGATTAAACAATTAATTGTTAATGTAAAAATTGAGAGCTTACGATTTGTTATCGTCTAGGGTATTGTTAAATGAAGCTGAATTGATGTTATGTTGTGCTAATGCACTTTGTGAAGAGTTAATAGAGGCTTTGATCCTCGTGTTTAGTGGACGTAGCGGGAGTCATATCCTGAGATCCACAGAAAGCTGTATGCTTTTTAATAGGAAATAAAATGGGAGATTTCGGGAGTCAGATCCTGTCCCATAAGCTTCAATATGTTTCAAATCCTAAAGATTTCTCCTATGATATTATCAGCTCCAATGATTAATTATTACAAGCAATGTTGTCATGCCAATTTTTATTATGGCCATCTGAATTCATGTCCAGTGAATTAAATCCTGAAATTTATGGAAGGATATTCCAAGCTAACTTCAAGGTGACCAAGCGTGATTATTATTATTGTTATAAAATGTCTAATGTAAAGATTCAAATTCTGTGCCCAATAATAGTCACTATGAGGTGTATTTAACTGCGTTAAAAATTGTGTCATTTCCTAAGGAAATCTAGAATCAAAATGTGAAACTTTGAGTGTGAAAATAATCCATGCTAGTGTCAGGATTGTAAATAAGTGAATAGGATGATTGAACAATACAACTTTATAGGGTAAAGTGAAATATAATTTTATATAGTCTCTAAAGTGTATAGATTAACAAATGAAGTGTAATTCATGAACATAGTCTAGCCCATCGGACAATCTTAAATGAGACTATAGTTTATTTTTATTTGAGAGACATAAAATCCAATAGGGAAAGCGAGTGCTATTTTTTGTTTCTGCCAGTCGGCAGATCTTTACTGAATAAATTTTCTTTGGTGAATTGGTTTATTTTGAAATATGTTTTAATTCTCTTGTTATATGTCATGACTCTTTCCTTTTCCTTTTCCTTTACGGGGAGCACGAATACAGTGTCTAGTAATTACAGCCCAAGCCTTGAATGTCCCGAGAGAGAACTCATGCTAACACTGTATTGACTGCTACCTCGCATGGTGTTGTCTGTCACTCCAGGTGTACAGACGGGCACAACCTAAACTGGGCATCTGGAAATGGTCACACCAAACAGCACTTCCGGCACATTGTTGTGCCAAGAACACACCAGTAGGCATGCCAAACTGGGACACTCCAAGCTGACAGTCGTCATTTAGCTGGGCAGTTGGTGGCATTCTGTGCCATTGTCAGGAAAGTCAGCAATATAATGAAAAACATTGTGCACGCTGTAAACCTCATCCAAGCTTATGGTAAAATAGAATACAAATAGATATATAAAATCACTGGCAATAGTAGGAGTTTCTTTTGTCAACTGATATGAATTTTACCAATGTACCTTATTGCTGTGCAGTTACCGTGGCCTACGTTATACTCAAGGCCTGGAAATAGAGCTCAGACTTGGTGCGCCAAACTGGTAGTTCCACTTTATGCCACTAGGATCGCGGTTCGGCGCCCTAGTTGTCTGCTGTTGACTATGCGTTACATGCAACTCAAATACATTTAATACACTTTTTTAGCACTTCTTACCTGTTTTGCTCCAGTTTCCCCCAAATGATGAATACGGCTCAATCTTGACTGTATTACACTTCACTTTAAGAATTTTTCTGTCAAGTGGCTTACTTCTGAAATTCAAAAACGTTGCACTTCTGCCCGTGTGGTTAACACCAATATTCTTTAAAAGTGGCCTTAAGAACTTTTGTAGAAGAACTACGGAGAGAGAATTGTCAATACACCACATTTTGTGTGCTCGGAAAACGTGTCAGTTAAAATATTTGTGAAATTTGACACTAAATATTTTCGAGACAAGAAATTTACGACTGTTGTGACAAATTGTTTCCAACAGATAAATAAAAGAAGCTTTGGGATATCTTAATCCCCCTCTGTCTTGAAATTGTATTAAACTAAATGGCTGGCTTGAATTTGCTGGAGCAGATTTTCTCTAAGCACCTTCACAGTCTGTTCTCCCTTCTGCCACTCTTAAAAGAAATCCCACTACCATTGCAATTGTAATGGAAGATAGAGACGCTGGCTTTTGTAAAATAAAAATAGAGATTTTGATGCTAAAATGTAAATCATAATGTTTCATTTCAATGAACTTAATATAGGCTAAATGCCCCATATTCTTACCTTGAACAGGGCTTTCAGGAATCTCCAAGACATATGCCTGAAGCTGGGGTGTTTCTTTAGCATTGGCTGGGTTTTGCACCTTCCACGATTTTTTAGGCTCTAGAAACTTGGTCAAGGCGCCTGTTACGACTGCATCTTCCCTCAGCTCCACATTCCCACTTCTAGAAGATGCGATAATTCCTGTACTAAGTGTTGACTCTATGGCTTGCAGGCATGATTTCACGTCCATCAGGTCATTGTTACCTCCCTTATTTCTCAGGTGACTGAAGAGCAGTTCTACATCGTCACTTGAGAGATTCCGCGTAAGCACATAATGGAAACCGATACTGATTAGAAATCGTATGCAGGACACGGTTGATGAAGTTGTTAGCATCAAAGTTTGGTAAGTTTCCTTTGTAAGTCTCATCTTTTTATCGGGATAACTTTGAATCTGTGACAGGTAGGGCAGAAATTCATTCATTGGTGAGCCATGAAAGTCTCTCATCATTAACTTCACTGAAAATAAGCTTGTCCGTGTTTCTGGAATGAAGTCCGTGTGTGGTATTGAAGATATCATGTATATCAAACCATTTTCTAAAAGTGTCCAAGAATTTTGTTGTTCCGTGTAGGCTGTTCTTATCTTCAACTTTCTCTGGGCACACGAACTTCCATGCTCTTAAGCCCAGCTATTGTCTCTGAAGTAAACACTGATTTGGGTCTTGCCACGTTCATTTTTTCTAAATTGCTTGGATATACAACCTTCCTGCTTAATTTTCTAACTGGCTTTACTACTAGCTTTTTCTGTAAGTGGTACAGATTTTTGAGATGATCACTAGTTATTAAATTGTCATCTACATAGTTCCTACTCAGATATTGTGATCGTACATTCTTAATGATGTGGCTCGGACTGAAACTAAGAAAAAGTGGCTTCTGCTTGACGTTCGGGTGACGAATTTCATGAGTTGCACATCCGCCACTCAGCGCCTCAAACATTGACACATTCACCTGGCATTTGTCCGTCACTATTCTGATGACGCATTCCTCACCCCAGTCAGTGCGTCCAGTGTTATCCTAGATTTACTGTTGTCCTGTGAGTCCACATGTAAAGTAGAACGAAACAGGTATCATGTAGAAAGGATGACAGGCCCTTGAACAGTATGCATAATAATTTATTAGTCAATTTATGTTCGATTCCAATTGCATCTTTCTCAATATCACTAATACTGAGAAACATGTCTAAATTCTTGTCATACAATAGTCTAGATTTTATGGCCATTTCATCAATGATTAATGAACCACCCTTCTCACTATCGTGAGTCAGTGAGTTTTCTTCAGCTGTCAACCTAGCTATTGCAAGTGACGTGACACCTGTCTCTCCGTTCGTATTCCCAATGTACGTTTTCAGTGTTCATGGATGAGGAAGTTGTAAAATATTTATCTCTCTCAGTAAGCGGTAAGAAGACGGTGATTTATTAGAGAGCAATACACATATTTTTATTGTTGTTTCATCGTATTTACACTTTCGTTTCGTGAAGGCTCGAATTTGTTCAAGTAAGAAATTAGCCTTCAAGTCCCCACGATCCGCTTCACTCTTGAGCTTCGATATTTGAACATCGAGTTTGTCCTGACGTTGCACGGAATGTAGTTTTTGTTTCAATGAAATTATCTTCTTATTCAATGACTTAATTGTAGTTCTGTATACTGTATCTTTTCTTAGTGGCCTCCTTAATTTTAATTCTGTTTACTTGCAATGAGTTTGCTTGATTGTAGAACATTGCGCTCCTACACTAACACGTGGTTGATCATGGTTTTCTTCAATTCATTCATCACAATAGTCTTCCGTAAAATTTAAATTACCTGAACATTACCTTTCATTGTTCATATGTATGTCTCTATCGACACGTGCTCTTTTGCGTGTATTTATATTTATTTGTGCTTGTTTATGTTCGGGGTAGTCCTCAAAAACCGTCGGAAATGCGTTCGGTAAGAGCGTTCTCTTTGTAGTACTTATACTATAATCAGAATCCTTGAAATGCTTGCTACAAATTGTAGAAGACTGTTTTGGTGTCCACAAAGACCCTGGCTTTACCCCCCTCATGTGAAACAGCTAGAACCCATTGTTTCAGTATATCATTGTTCAATGGAAATTGATGAAACGAAAGTTCATTGCCTGTAACTTGACGAGATTTACAATACGGCACGCGACTGTACACCATTTTTTACGAACACAATAATAACACCAATATTTACACATAAGTTACTCTATTAAAATCATTCAGTGATTTATATCTTAAGCCGACAGTAGTGGCTACGCTGGCTAAAGCGCAGCATTAGGTCATGGGACCAAGCTCTCTGCTGACTCGGTAGACGCGTGGGTTCGAGCCCCACCGTCGGCCGTCCTTGAAATGGTTTTCCGTGGTTTCCCATTTTCAACACCAGGCAAATGCTGGGACGGTACCTTCTGACAGGCCACGGCCACTTCCTTCCACATCCTTGCCCAGTTTCATTCACCATCATTCATTTCATCTCTCATTAACTCCTCTCATGAGGTTGGCGTCAGGAAGGGCATCCGGCCGTAAAAACCATCGCCACAAAGACTTCCATCGCATCTCATCCCCGACCCCGTTGGAAAAACGGGAATAATAAGGGGTAGACATAGTGATTTATATCTTAAGTATTTATCACACATACATGTCACATTTACGCTAGTACAATGGATTAAAACTTGCTTTTCACTACGTCTTGTTCATAAAGACCACTTAGCACCCCTCTCAATATCAGTCTTACAGCAGTCTATTGCTCTTAACGAAAGCACAGCTATAATACGACACGCCTCGCCAGTCAATTTTAAACTCACCTTAGCTTTCTCACTCATTATGACACCTTATTTACCATCAAACACAGACACACTAATCGCATTGTACGTAATGCAAACGGTACGATTAAGGGCGCCAGACAGCAAACCTAGCGTCAAAATGCGGAACAAGTTCGAACCATCGCTCGCAATGTTGTCTGGCGCCTCATTTCCAGGCCTTGTATATAACGTAGGCCATGGCAGTTACCATTGGGGCTGTATTAAAATGGGTTTTCGACTAAGATAAAAATTCAATCTGTTTTGGGAAATACCAAATAAACCAGAAGTAATTACTAACGGTGCATATTCGGTCCCTGAAGTCACATTACTGTTGTAAAAACTGCACCCGTTCAAAAGACCGTCTGGGACAGGACTCTACTTCGGGATCGTGTTCAGTTCACTACTTAACAATAAAACTGTCCTAGGTACTTTTTGTGAGATCAAAGGCTGACTACAAATGAACACACATGGGATATCTTTAATTCAAAAAAGTAACTATTTAAGGTACAATAATATAGTGAACTTAACTGCTCCATCTTCAAAACAAAGGAAACAAAAATTAATAAAGAAAACTGTAGCCTGCTTGAAAACCTGTTTAGTGAGGCTTTAGAAATTGGAATGAGTAGGCATTACTAATCCATTCTTCATCAGCCATATGCTTGACTTTGGATCTGTGTCAGTTGTAGTTGGTCCACAGGGGTTGGGGCGAGTACTATTAACTAAACAAATCAACATGCCTTAGCAACATTTAAAGAAATGGGCATAATAAAATATGCTGGGCTCGTACCCTTGAGTCTGACAGGTACTCGTGTTAAGAGTATGCTTGATAATCAAATTGAAGCTAGGACAATCATTCAACATACCGAATATTCAAAAATATTAAATTCAACTGGCCTAGTGTATCAGAAATGTGTATCTATCGTGACTCACGGAAACCCAAATTCCGAACAAAAACAAACTCACTATTCAATACTAAATATCGAAACAAAAAATATCAAACACCAAACCTGAAAAAGAAATGTAAATATTTACAGGAGCCTGGGCTTGTGTAAACCTGTGTGTAGAGCTTCCTATTACCCGTGTAACCGTGTACCCGCACAACCGTGTTTTTAAGATCCGTGTGCTAAGAATCCGGGTTCTACTATTTACCCGTGTACCCATGCAATTACGACCGGGTACAAGGGTCCCACCGAATATTGTGAAAGAGTGCCCGTTACAACGGGTTTCCGGTGCTGTGTGCGGTAACCTTGCTCGAACATCTGTTCACGGCGATATCGTGCCGTTTTTACATGAATTTAGAAATCGTGTTTGCGTGTGCAATATGTCCGCGCGCGTTTATTTGAAGTAGTGTGAAATTAATTATAAAGGGTAGTTCCGAGAATAAAAAGGGAGTAGATGCAAAACTACAGTATATGTAACGGAATAATACTTTATTATTTTCACTGTCTTTTGACCAGAATGTAACAATTCAACAAAATGAAAATATCAGGTGTAGGAAACGAATTTAAAATATAACAGTATAATAAGAACAACAATTTGTAGAAATATGACTCATTGACCAATTTACTTTAAGAAAACTTTGTTTTGGAACAAGAATACAAAGAGGTTTACATTTTCTGGCAGAAGACAATTCCGTTTGTCGGTGACAATGTTTCCAGCAGAGGAAAATCACCTTTTGGAGCTTGTGGATATTGCTGGAATACACAAGTATTTTTTCACTAGAGCAGCAACCGCAGGATATGTGTGTTCCCTTGCTTTCCACCACTTGAATGGGTTCATGTCAAAACGTATCTGTGCCTCCGAAAGAAAATCTTCAAATTGAGATTCAGGGCTGTTCCTTCTCCCACATGGCATTTGATACATGAACTCCAGGGCACCACTGGTGGAGGGTTGATCGGGATTAACCACGACTTCAGCAGGTGCATCGCTCTGAAGCTTCTGAAGCACTATGTCGCGAATACGTCGTCGAACTTCTGCTGTCTCATCTACCAAATCCTTGTACCTCGGTTCGAGGTAAGATGCAATAAGTCTGGCTGTGACAGTACTATCATTTATCCATAGGAGGCCGAACCGATCATTCAATTCACAGACCAAGGTAGACTGCACGTCCATTAGGAAGCTGTCGTCCGACAACTCCTGGGTGCTGAGGTGGTTTTTAATTATCTTCTGCACTAGTGTTTCCCACTTTCACAGGTTTAAAGAGCTAGGTTAAAACCTCCATGTAATGCCACTCCTGTTCACATACTTGCAGCTTCTGTGCTGTGGCCTTTGGCGTGCATGTCTGATCACCTAGGACGTTGCTCACGGTGTTCCAGTTTTTCAAAAGGCGCTCGATCATGGGAAAAGTTGAATTCCAGCGGGTGATGCAGCTCTGAAGAGGGTTTGTTCGGGCATTGAAAGTTGTGCTTTCATTTTTGTCAGCGCACTGGAGGCAACGTTAGAGTGCCGAAAATGGCCAAATATCTTGCTTGCTTTCAGACACACATTAGAAGCCTTTGCATGAGCAAGAGCCTTGTTTGCATCAAGGTGTGCAGAATGTGCAGCACAAGTCACTTTATCCTTCTCAAGCACATCAAGAGCGCGCACAGCGTTGACAACGTTGTACGCGTTATCAGTGACGATGGCGATGATCTTGTCCTGCACATCCCATTGCACGACAATGATTGAAATGCGTGTCTGCCCTGCCATTTCGGCACGGAGAGCAGGATGACTCGACTGATTCACTAATATCTGTAAAATTGTCTATGTACACAGCACACGCCTCCAGGCACAACCACACGACGCGGCGCCCGTCCTGAAGCTGACGTAGGCCGCCACCGTTGCGTTCCCAATAAGCCCATTTTTTAATTTAAGGAATGTGATATCCCTCATTTTAACAATCCACCATCTAAATATTATAGGTCATCGGAATAGTTATATGACTTAAGCGAAGACCTGGCGCTATTTATTTTAATTCTTTGTTAACGTGTGCGCCAATTGGAAGGGCGCTAAAGACAGGTGTGCGACGGAGCGTCGGAGCATACGGCGGCGTGGTGCCGTGGAGGCGCGCGGTAAGTGGATAAGAGAGTGTGGCGGTGGCATGCACCGAAAATAATACAGATCGTAGCGAATCGGTCAAGTAGTCTGCACTAGACCGAAACGTCTGGGAAAGCGGTAATTTTCAACATATGTCCAGTTCCATTCGGTGAAGACAGCGCCGCTGCACCGGCGCGACACCACTTCGCCTCCGGCGCTGACGACATGGCCTACTGACCGAAGGTGGAGAGAGTGTCGCGGAAGCGCTTGTGTCTAGTCGTAAATGTGTGTTGTTCACAGAAGTTGGTCTATGTAAACAAAACCAACGTAAACAGTACTATTTATTGTCAAATCAGAAAGAAATTTCTGTAGTAGGTCGTGGTAACCACGGCACGCTTACGCATATGGCGTTACACAATTTGCATACATAATTACTTACCCGAGTTTGCTTGGCAGCGTTTGTTGATTTTGCATCTTCCGGTGTATCATTTTCAAGTGTTGTCCGATGGCTCCCGTGGACCCACCAGCACAGGAATATTCATCATTTTCGGTAGGAGAACATAGAGAGCAATACGCCCTATCTCCTCTCCGCGTACTTCAACACCCAACTGCTTGCTTTCCCCATTTCTCCTCTACTCCGCAACGAGTGCCAGCTGTGGTTTGACTAATTTAATATGATCGTACTAAACGGAACGCACGCTCTTCGATCAGGTTAGAACTGTGCCCATTAGGGGTGCCCTAACAAATAAAAGATGCGCGTTGCCGGAAAATTTTAGTCACGCGGTGCGCTGTTCATAGTATTCCGAAAACATCCTTTTATAAAAGACCTAGTGATGTCGTTTCACTTATTTTTCGTAATAGCAAATAACTTTATATTTTAGCCTACTTTTCACATTTTGCAAAAATGAGGAAAAAGTAGACTTATGAGATAGATCCGGGAAAATGTGAGTCTGTCTGTCTGTCCTTCTGTCTGTCGGTCTGTCTGGCTGTGTGTGTGCCCCCCCCCCCCTATCAACTCCTAAACGGCTGCAGCAATCAAAACCAAATTTAGTATGAATAAAGATGTGCACCGGAATATCTCACGTCCATATTTGAAAATGATGTCAGTGCTACCAACTGCTGAAAAACGCACTAGAAATTTGAGCTCCATGTTGTATATCCTGCAAGGTATGCATGGGAGCTATTCCAAAATTGGCACACATGTAGATAATACTATTTCAGTTTAATTTCCAGGAGGCCAACCATGACAGTGTTGCCAAAATAATTTTAAGCCTTCTGATATGTCCAATGTTTAAATGCATATAACTTCTACACTATCAATTGGATTTCAACCAAATTTTGTATGTAATATCTGTACATAAACAGATATGACTGTGCGTATTCTTAAGAGCCACCAGGGCGGCCAACTGTTAATAATTGCTCTCTTTATTTTTTTATCCAAATACCAATATATCACAAAGTATGCAAGCCAACAGCTTTAAACTATGCACACGTATATTCTGACATTTTAGATTAATTTCGAGTAACTTATATACGTCAGTTCTACCAACATGATTATAAGCCTGCTGATACGACCAATTTTTAAATACATGTAACTTCTATACTATCAGTTGGATTTCAACCAAATTTCGTATGTGCTATTTGTACCATAACAGATATGACTATAAGTATTGTTAAGAGCAATCAGAGCTGCCAACTGTTAATAAATGCTGTCTATATTTATTTTACACTAATATCAATATACCAGAAAGTATGCAAGCCAACAGCTCTATACTTTGCACATGTATAGCACCTGACATTCTAGATTAATTTGGAGTAATTAATACAAGGCAGTGCTGCCAACATGATTCTATGCCTGCTGATATGTCCAACTTTAAAATACATGTAACTTCTATACTAACAAATGGATTTCATCCAAAATTGGCACAACAAGATATCATAATATTTCAGATTATTTCTGACCAGCACACGCATGGTATTGTTGGCAACATGCTTTTACGAGTGCTGATAGATCCAATGTCTAACTGCATGTAACGTCCATTGGACTTCAACCAAATTTTTTATTCTGTACCTTAAGAGATTGAACTAAGAATATATTCAGTCGCCAGGGCTGCCAACTGTAGTGCTCTATCAGGCTACATTATACCAGGTATATTTTGAACTAATTAGATATTTCGATATTACCAACTTAATTTCGTCATTATTCTAGATAGGTTCATATTATGTAGAATAATCATTGGCATGAAAAGTAGGCTGTATAGTTCTTAACGGAACTTCTTGTTATTTTTGTATTCGTTATCCTGATTCTACATTTGTTTTCAATTCGTGCAACAAAATGTCAAAAACATTCTTCCAAAGTTGCAAAAAAGTGTCAAGCATCGCATGGGCACACGATCAGACATTTATATCCGTGAACCCGTGTACGCGGACCTTCATACACGGGTACACGGGCGGTATTACTCGTGTACCCGTGTATTTACTGCTACACGGATTCTTCGAGCGTACCTACCCGTGTACACGGGTCTCGGGTTACACGGGTGCACGTCAATCCGTGTCTCATCGGTAGCCCTACTTACACACGAAGACGCTAACTTCAAATCCAAATGAAGTGAAACATAAAAAAATGAAATTCCAGGATCTCAAAATCAAATCCATTACTTGACGAGTGCCTAACTTTTATCTCAAAACTAAAAAGAAATCACTGACCCGAACAATTACTTCAAATTTGAAACTCCAACAACTGACGATCCAAACTTCAGTGCAACAACACAAAAATAAACCATGTAACAACATCTGATCTGACCTGCATTATGATAGAGTGATGGACAATTTACTGGTATGTAAACCTGTCACAATGCCTCAGCCGAGTCCAATACATGTGCATGTCAACAACAATACCAAACATGTAACTACTGGCCACTCCCCACAATTCGTAGATATTGGCAACTTTGCCCTTCGCAAGAAACACATATTCTCTACCACGTGAATCACGGTAACTTTCAAGAATTTGTGCTCCAGGTACGTTACAGTTTATTGTAATAACTGCCTTGAGATGAACCCCCCTGAAGAAAAATAGGAAAGAATACTAATGATTGGTCAAAAAAATAAAACTACAACTAAATCACCATTTACCAAATCTCAATTTAGTCTTTCCAGCATATTTCATGGTCCTAATAGGACCATTATGTAGCGGTTTCCTCAATCTGAGGCACGAAAGGATTGAGTCCACAACCATAGGTACTGACTTTCATTCTGCCAATGGGTGCTCAAAAGATGAATAGAATGAGAAAAATTAAGATGCATGATGTGAGGTAATTAGAAAGAGAGTTAAGTGCCAGAAGCTCTATAACAAAAAGTAAACACTTCTATGATAAATGTTATTCTTAATCCATGGACAGTAACAGGGGTTGCAAGTTTTGATTTTCTGGCATTCTTGTCCGATTCTTCCTTACAATAAATTCTCTAAGGAATTAATTATCGCTATGGATACTCGCCTTGCTCTCGTTGGCTTATGTAAACCAACAGTTTTTCGAGTCACATCTGCAGATTTATTACCCTTCAATTTACAATAACTGAGATATTCAGTTTTGCTAATATAATTTGTACTTTAAGGCAATATTATTATAGACTTATCCATCTCACATCACTCCTGGGCACAACAATTTATGCATCAACTCTAGGATCTGTGCTGTTCAGAGCAAGACTATATACTATAAGAGTCACTTGATTAGGATCAAAACTACAGCAACTCATTAATACTGACTCTTCATTGCATGATGTGTTTTTATTGTTGTTACCGGTAATTCGATTTTTAGGGGCTTGATGTAGTTGGGTGTGTGTAGCTGTATTAAGGACAGGGATGGGGTAGGTGCCCTGAGACTTAAAGTACGGTACTATCCCGGCATCTACCTGGAGGGAGTGTGCAAAAACCACACTCAAGATAGCTGCAGTCAGTGCTGGGATTCAAACTTACAATCTATGAATTTGCTGCAGCTGCCAGCGAGGTCATGGTGCATGGCTATGCTGCGGGACTCCATGATGTAATCAAATGTTCTCGAAAGAGAATCAAAATTAATATTGTCCGTTGAGCCATTATAATTAACACATAAAGTGCTAAAAATGTCCTGCATAACTCAACAAATTGCTAGCATTTCGCCCCAGTGTGCCAATTGGGCTCTTCAGTTCATAAAGGTACACCTACCAAGACGCGTAGCAGGCACACACTGAGAAGGCCATGCAAGACGCTTTGCTACATATGTAGCCACGTAACGAGCATGCCAGTGTACCACGGGAGTCAAAAACTCCACTCCAAAACAATAAACCTTGCTTTGGCATTGACTATAATCAAATGGCCTTCTCAGTGTGTGCCTGCTACGCATCTTGGTAGGTGTGCCTTTACCAACTGAAGAGCCCAATTGGCACACTGGGGCGAAACGCTAGCAATTTGTTGAGTTATGCAGGATATTTTTATCACGTTATGTGTTAATTATAATGGCTCAAGGGACAATATTAATTTTGATTCTCTTTCGAGAACATTTGATTATAGTCAATGCCAAAGCAAGGTTTATTGTTTTGGAGTGGAGTTTTTGACTCCCGTGGTACACTGGCATGCTCGTGACGTGGCTACATATGTAGCAAAGCGTCTTGCATGGCCTTCTCAGTGTGTGCCTGCTATGCGTCTTAATAGGTGTGCCTTTACCAACTGAAGAGCCCATTTGGCATACTGGGGTGAAACGCTAGCAATTTGTTGAGTTATGCAGGACATTTTTATCACTTATGTGTTAATTATAATGGCTCAACAGACAATATTAATTTTGATTCTCTTTCGAGAACATTTGATTATAGTCAATGCCAAAGCATGGTTTATTGTTTTGGAGTGGAGTTTTTGACACCCGTGGTACACTGGCATGCTCGTGACGTGGCCACATATGTAGCAAAGCGTCTTGCATGGCCTTCTCAGTGTGTGCCTGCTACGCGTCTCGGTAGGTGTGCCTTTACCAACTGAAGAGCCCAATTGGCACACTGGGGCGAAACGCTAGCAATTTGTTGAGTTATGCAGGACATTTTTATCACTTTATGTGTTAATTACTCCATGATTTGTAAACATCTTACTGTGACAACAGCAACACATTATAACATACATTTGCTTCTGCTATGCAGGAAAATAAAGTGTTAATTGAAATTAGTACAAATATATAATGGATGCTTGAGCCCAAGAGCACCCATGGAATTGACTGGAAATGCATTGCCCCAAAATAGGCTTAGGGCAGGGAGATGGTAAAACAACATTCGGCTCCGAGGTCATACAGGTCAAAATTGTGCTCCTAAAATATAAAATAATTCAAAAAATAACTGGCAAGACCTGTAATGTTGTTTGGTATACCAGAATACCAATGACAAGAAACATTTTCAAAACCCAGGTACTGGTACCCAACTGATACACTTCGATCTTAGCCAAGAGGCCAGGACCCAGCCCATGCTCACTCAATAAGAGTTAGGAAGAAATCGGGCAATAACACACAAAAAGCATATTGCTCCAAAATTGCTCCCTGGTAATATAATTATCTTTGAATACTGTCCATACTAAAGGAATTTAGACAAAAGTGACCTTTAAGGTTTGAAGAGTACTGTGTGTGGATCAGGAGTCCACATCACGGTCACAAGATTGTCCTGGCCGAGGAAGAAGAATTGTTGAAAGGGGAGAATCCACAGCACTTCAAGTCATGTGATGTCTGCTCGTTAAAGACCTCTTGTATCGCATTTGGTCAGTGATTGAAAGAGTCCCAGAAAAAACAATTGAAGTATGTTACAGTACTTCAAGAAAATTGTATCAATCGCAGAAAAATTACTTTCATGAAAAATAATTAATAAAATCACCAGCAATTCAATAATGTAATCAACCTGACAGTTAGAAATAAAGTTTGAATTCATTGAGCATAGAAAAAACACACTCTAAATAGTTTTTGCTGGTCTGAGAATAGTAGGTCTAGGTATAACCAACAATGAATCCACATTTCGAGAAAGACATTTTAATACAGTACTAAATGCTGATTTAACTTTCTTAGATGTTTGAGGGATGGGAACATCCATGAAAATTACACAAAATAATATATCACTTGAAATAATCATGACATCAAAAAGGTCAATAACATGCTCAATAGGCTCAAAAATGTCTTGCAATAGATTATAAGCAAGAGATATCCCATTCAGAAAATACCAATTACAATTAGAAATACTGAACAAGTAATTATAGCTAATTCTATTACAACACATCTCCGTATTAGGTGATTAAAAGAAAAGAAAAGAAAATCTCAGCCACAGGTAGCCCAGTAGTGCTGCTAGATGATGGTGCAAGCAGAATATCAAAGTTAGTGAGTAGATCCAGCAAAATGGCTCCAATTGAAAAGATCTACATGGGGTAGCTGAGACCATATACTTAAAAACTTGTATAGCCTACCATGTCTAAATGGATTCTTGGGAAAACAAAGGAACAGGACACACTTTTTCCAATGTCCGTGAGCATTCTGAACACCATATTTCTATTAAAACACATCTCCGTATTTGGTGATTAAAAGAAAAGAAAAGAAAAGAAAATCTCAGCCACAGGTAGCCCAGTAGTGCTGCTAGATGATGGTGCAAGCAGAATATCAAAGTTAGTGAGTAGATCCAGCAAAATGGCTCCAATTAAAAAGATCTACATGGGGTAGCTGAGACCATATACTTAAAAACTTGTATAGCCTACCATGTCTAAATGGATTCTTGGGAAAACAAAGGAACAGGACACACATTTTCCAATGTCCGTGAGCATTCTGAACACCATATTTCTATTTCAACACATCTCCGTATTTGGTGATTAAAAGAAAAGAAAAGAAAAGAAAATCTCAGCCACAGGTAGCCCAGTAGTGCTGCTAGATGATGGTGCAAGCAGAATATCAAAGTTGGTGAGTAGATCCAGCAAAATGGCTCCAATTGAAAAGATCTACATGGGGTAGCTGAGACCATATACTTAAAAACTTCTATGGCCTACCATGTCTAAATGGATTCTTGGGAAAACATAGAAACAGGACACACTTTTTCCAATGTCCGTGAGCATTCTGAACACCATATTTCTATTAAAACACATCTCCGTATTTGGTGATTAAAAGAAAAGAAAAGAAAATCTCAGCCACAGGTAGCCCAGTAGTGCTGCTAGATGATGGTGCAAGCAGAATATCAAAGTTAGTGAGTAGATCCAGCAAAATGGCTCCAATTGAAAAGAACTACATGGGGTAGCTGAGACCATATACTTAAAAACTTCTATGGCCTACCATGTCTAAATGGATTCTTGGGAAAACATAGAAACAGGACACACTTTTTCCAATGTCCGTGAGCATTTTGAACACCATATTTCTATTAAAACACATCTCCGTATTTGGTGATTAAAAGAAAAGAAAAGAATATCTCAGCCACAGGTAGCCCAGTAGTGCTGCTAGATGATGGTGCAAGCAGAATATCAAAGTTAGTGAGTATATCCAGCAAAATGGCTCCAATTGAAAAGAACTACATGGGGTAGCTGAGACCATATACTTAAAAACTTCTATGGCCTACCATGTCTAAATGGATTCTTGGGAAAAACAAGGAAACAGGACACACTTTTTGCAATGTCCGTGAGCATTCTGAACACCATATTTCTATTACAACACATCTCCGTATTTGGTGATTAAAAGAAAGGAATGCAATTGCAATGCACATTTGTGAAAACTGCATACATAATAACAAAGACAGCTCGAAAGCTACTGCTTAGGCCTATTATTCAAAGTAAGATGTGGACCGCACTGCATATTCATGGAGTTCTAGGGTATCCCACTTCCAGCTTCCACTTCAGTTCTTCCATCTGATAGACTGAAACAAGATCAGAAATCTCAAATGTAGAGTGAGAGGGATGGAATCATTATTAAACATCCTCTCGTTACAGGTTGCGCAATAATGAAGTACGAGGGCTGTTTTTTAAGTAAGGCCGTTGTTTTTTTTAAATTAACCGAACATTTTATTTTGAAACCACATTTATTTTTAGGTTTTACATACCTTCTTCTATTTTCCTAAATAGTTGCCTTGTTTATTTGGACGGCGTTATGCATTAAACAGCTATCCACCAAAAGCTGATATTGAGAAAAAAGTTTTGACATTTAAACTATCACAAATTCTCTCCTGTTAGCCAAGTTTGAGTTTCAAAAGCAAACAAACCCTTACCTATATGCATTGTTGATAGTTATTGCGTTTAAATTACAAAAATACAGCAAACAATTGATTTATTAGCAATTGACACTCAGCTGGTTTATGTTATCTGTGAGTTTAGTTACGCATAAAACTGCTAAGCGCCATTTTTGGTGAATAGCTTGTAGTTACGTTATTCTATCAAACACTATAGTTATGCGTAAACCGTCTAAGCAACTTTTTTTGTCTTTTAGCCCTTTGTACATTTTTATTTTAATGCCAGTTTCTGGAGACTTTGACGTGTACAATGAGTACTCGTGTGTCCTTAATTGCACTTTTATTCTCAATAGTCTAATAGAAACACAGATACATTTGAATACCAGAATCAAACTTAAAGCAATAATTATACTAAATGAACTAATGCTATAAACATTGGTGTTACATTCTACTTTATGATGTAAATGTTTTTCACATAATAGGAAATTGACAGTCTTAGGTTTCATCTTGTATCGAGAAGTCGAGTTCACTACCAAAACCCATGTCGTCAAAACTGTTTCCATCTGAATGAAGGCCTTCGTAGAACTCCTTGGCATCGGATGGTATCAGATGCAGGACACTTTTGAGATCCTGTAATTTCGGCTCTGATATAGCTTTTCCGTTTGGCCATAGAGCATTAAGGCAGAAACTGAGATTGATGTCGTCAAAACTGTTTCCATCTGAATGAAGGCCTTCGTAGAACTCCTTGGCATCGGATGGTATCAGATGCATGACACTTTTGAGATCCTGTAATTTCGGCTCTGATATACTGTAGCTTTTCCGTTTGGCCATAGAGCATTAAGGCAGAAACTGAGATTATTCTGGTCACATTGGCGTGCGCTATTTCTCCTCTTCAAATTGATTACTTGGCCGTCTTTGTCATCGAAAGTACGTTTTAAAGTCAAGAGCCATGGGCTTTCCTTACTTATTTCAATTTCCCGTGTTGTTAGCCAGCTTACTCCATTGCCATTGGTATCTTTCTTCCTATTTATTATTTGTTTCTCAACGGATGCTGTACCCACAAAATCTTCTCTTTTCATTTCTTTCACGACCAGCTTGTTCTTCTTTCGGCAAGTTCTCATTACTTCCTTGTAATCTTCTGGTGTATATAGTCTTTGATGAAACTTCAAGGCACTTTCAATATCTCGGAAATCATCATCATTGGGCAAATAGCTGTGCCCGGAAACCAGAAATCGTATTTTTATGGTCTTTAGAGTTGGATGTGACTCCATGACAGACTTCAGCATTAGGACCATTTTTATGTTCCGATTCTGCCCTCCGCAGGAATCGGACCAAAGCACAAGTTGTTCCGTGCCTTTTTCTAAATGTTCAGTGATGTAATTTCTTAGACAAGAGCCCACTTCTTGGGCTACACGCCCAGCTTAGCCCTCGAGCCACAGGTAGCAAAAGCCTTTGTTCGATGAAGCGTCATGAATTCCACAGTTATACAGCCATAACTGACGTTTGTAGAATATTATGTTTGTTGGAATTCTCGGCAGGGGCAGTGTCCTCTGCATATCAAAGCTAAGCACCGACAGTCCATTAATTTCGGCTGCTTTTTGAAAGTCACTCTTCATTGTACTTCGAGCATTTTCTGCATCCTCCTGATGAGCAAGCAACTTTATCTTTAGCACATCAGTGTCACCATTTTTAGTGTTTATTTGAGCATTTGTAGAGTCACAAAAGTTGCATGTGTCTTTCTTAAGCGGTTTTCGTCGTAGGTTGAATCTGGAGTAAAATACTTTCTTATAGCATGAGTGGGAAACTGGCTGAGAATATTCCTTTATGTATAAGTCATACATAACTGGAAGTGTGACATGTGACGGGAGAAAGAGAGTGCTTGTTTCTGATCAGCAATAATGTGACTTGTACTTAGGAAATTTATTAATGTGCTCGATAATTTCAGCCATCTTACTATCAGTTATTCTGTTATAACCTCCTGATTTACCTCTGTTATCCTTAATAATTCCTTGTAGATCATTGGCTTTCTTAAGATAGTTGTTAATGCGATCCCGATATTCTTAGGGTCTGGACAAAGCACATTTTACAGACTGATACTCCTGCCAGAGTGTAACTTCTCTTCAAAGCTCTTCTACTTACATCTTTTGACCTCTTCCTCTTCACTTGGTTTACGATTACTTTCTTAGCAATGTATAAAACTTGACCTTCGTTAGGCAGGGCCCAAAATCGGCCAAACTCTACCTTCCTGTCTTCTAGATTAACTTTTCTATGGCATTCTGAACGGCAGTGAAAGTCTCGGAATTCTTTCGGTTCAATGACTTTACCTTGTTGGCTGATATAAGATTCATTCCCCTGGCATCTCTTCTTTCGTTCTTCTCTACTCTGATCCGGATATTTTCTTTTCCGTCCCTTCCTTGGCCTACCAATCGACTGAGAATTTTGGTCATTGCATTCTGCATTATCATTGATTCGCTTCTGCAGTAAGTTAGCAGTTCCATTATATTCATCTCCTGATAACACAGTTGAAAGGGGGTCAAATTCATTGTTATTAGTTGGCTGGGGGTCGGAAGTATCAGCTACAGAGTTGATAGGTTCTACACTTGGACCTGCCTCATAGGACAACAGCTTAGCTGCAGTGTTATTTTCAGATGAAGAGTACTGCACATCATAACAACTACTGCCACTAACGGTTTGAAGAGGGGTTAGATCAGTCGAACCAGCTTCTTGTTTAGAGGTGCCTGAGCTTGATTCACAGGAGTGGTACAGCACGGTGCTAGTGTCATTATCTTGTATTCCCTGAAAGTATATCAAAAAATGCTATGCAATTTACGCCCGCCAAGTGCATTTAAGTTAATATAACAAATAATTGCTAAAGAAATGTTTTAGGACTTTGTATGGCATACAAATTTTGTAACCAACTGCTGAAATCTATTTGGTAGGGCTGAGTCAGTTCAATGACGTACACATGGTAAATGTGTATCAATAATGACGTTGGATATTCCAAGAAAAGTTGAGTTATGTACTGTACTACAAATAGGAAGTACTTCTGAATACCTACCTTGTATACGTGTGAAGTTTTGTGAATCATCAAGATTATTCTTCTTCAGCAGCAAAAGTATTTTCTGCGCTCTGCTTGTCATGATGCACACACGCGCACTCATTGAGTAGTCAGAAAATTATCCCGCGTGATTAAATGAGGCAACATAATATTCTGCAAGCTGGGTGAATGTGATTGACAGTTCTCGGCTCGCCATGTGGTCTGAGAACGAGGTTGCCAAACTGTATAAGCCAAAGTTACAGTTGACCAGGCACTGAATCACGTGTCTGGTATTGCAACGCACAGTATTATGACATCAACTATCACATGGGTGGTCAAGCGGCAGAGGGGTGATGACTGACGTGGAATTTCCGGTCAATGTCAATTCCCAAGGTAACTAGATCAATCCCTTTCTGCAAGCATACAGAGTACAGCGAAACAACCCAGACAAAGTGTGAGAGACAATGAAATGTCACTTGGCTGTTTCTTGCAGAACTCAATATAGCGTTTCGAAGGATAGCTTCATAGTTTCGCCTCATAGCCGATTAATGCAAAACTCTTAACCTAAGATAAAGGGAATGGCGCTTAGACTTTTCTATAAAATTAACGGATAATATTAAGAAAAATGGCATACTTATGTAAAAAGTGCTAATAACTCAATTTCCAAAAATTGGCGCTTAGCCGCTTAATGCATAACGCCGTCCATTTAGGCACTTGTCATACCTTAAACCTAAGTTCTGAAATCCCTCTGCATAAAAGTTTGCCGCCTGCTCTGACAACCAAGAATTCACACTTGAGGAAAATCCATTGATAGAGTGGTTATCATCAATCTTCGGTCCTCGTGAATTTTCGTGTCAATTGCAGTCACCAAGTCATCTGCGACCACAGACCTGAGCGTTCATCGTCATGAACATTTTCACGGCCACTTTTGAACTCGCGTGCCCATTTTCGCACTTTACCTTCCGTCATTGCATTATCACCATACACCTCACAAAGCTGACGATGAATGTCTGCAGCCGACATGTTTCTTGCACTCAAAAAACATATCACAGATCATACCTCACACGCGGCGGGCGAATCAATAATCTTGAACATTGTAAAGATGCACAGGTCAGTGTACAGGTTAGCTACACAGCTGCAACTGACGCCTGCTTGTTTGCAAAGGATGCCGGGAGGTAGCGCGAACGCTTGTTGCGGCGTGCGCACTAACTACAGGCTAAAAAAAATGGCCCTTACTTAAAAAACAGCCCTCGTATATCACACCAAGCATTTAAAACAAAATTTAAAATAAAATATATAAACTCCTAGACATGTCATTAACGACGGCATGACTATTGAACCTTTCAGTGTTGTGTTAACTACAGTACATTGGGCATATAACATATACTGAGTGGGATAAATCATCATATTTCTCTGTGACGAGGACAAAGTGTATTACACAATGCACAATAATACTGGCACAAAATAATGTCCCATTCAATAAGAATTCGAACATTAAAACAATTTATTCCAACTGTTTTTTTTTTGCTACTGGTTTGGTGGATTAGTGCTCCACAGACGGTTCCATAATATTCCTATTGAAACCTTGACAGTAGCTGTGGCAACATCCCATTGAAGATCATCAAGCTAGAAGGGGAAATAGGGAGATAACAGAACAAGATGTCACAAAAAACAAAAAAAAATTCTAAGTCAATGATGAAAGAGGGAAGACAAAGACCTCTTCTATTGTCTAGTTACCCCCAGTAAGTTGCCCTTTGTCTGGACTGTTTCCTTTTTGACTGGCTGCATGGCGCAGCAGTAACATTATCACCTCCTGTGCCCAAGGTTGCAGGATTGAATCCCGGTGCATTCAGGTAGCAATTGCAAGTGTTTAAATGTGAGAGAATTGCATCAGTAATTCTGGCATCCCAGAGTTTCTAAATCCGCAACAGTTAAAAGGGACGTAAAATAAAGATTGACAATGGCGATGATGATATTCCCTTTCTAGTCTGGATTTAGTATTTTTATTACAAATTTTTTATTCCTATTGAAGATGTTTCAGAAGGACCACAGGAAGATGTTTCAGAAGGACCACAGAACTCCAGAAGTTAATCAAAAACCTTGAAATTGTAACTCTTGCTCTCATCATTAGTCCTGTTACAATGATGTGGTCCAAGAAGTGTTTCTGCCTGTAGTAATCGACAGTTGGGGAAGTAAGTAAACTGGACTTTGTGAACAGCACTTTGGGGTCAAATAAACCTCTAGAACAAGAAGTATGCAGGCCAAAAGTACAAGTTCCAACTAAAAGAAATAAGATGTGAGTTTTGCAAGCAAGTTTTAACCACACAGTCCGGCTCGGATTCAGCATGAAGATCAGAATGGGACAAAATTTATGGGCTGTCTTCCTTACGGAGAATAACCTTATAAACAACAACAATATAGGTTTAGCTGCTGTGGCTTTCGAAATGCCAGGGTGCTCAAAGTGGTCTTCAATGTACCACTGAATTTACTGACAAAAGGCTGTCGTACTTAATCACCCTTAAACGCCTTCGAACAGTGGGGGTTTGAACATCAGCTTTTACCAAACTGTCATGCAGCCTGACTGAAAAATGCTCCCCATTTCTCTTCACATGACCCCACCATCAGAGTCGGCTCATACGAACAGCTTCATCTAGCATGTTCATTTCTAACTTACCCTTGATCTCTTCATTATGAGCACATTCCTGCTATTGCTCCCATCTATTTGTCCCAGAAATCATTTGTGCTACCCTCATATCAGTTACCTCTAGCTTATGTATCAGATATCCTGAATCTATCCAGCTCTCGCTTCCATACAGCAAGGTTGGTCTAAATACTCAGCGATGTCTGGAGAGTTTCGTTGCTACACAACTTCTTTCTTGCAGAATACAGTAGATCACAACTGAGAACTCGTTGCACAGGCTTTTCTGTACCTTGACTATTTCTTTACCCACATCCCGAGAGAGTACACAGTCAATATACTTAAAATGGTCCACCTGCTTCAATTTAGTTTCTCCCACCTGGCATTCTATTTTCTTGGGTTTCTTCCGTACCGACATAACCTTTGTTTTTGAATTACTGATTTTTGTACCATATTCCTTACATTTCTGTTCAAGTTTTAACAAGTAGTGTGCTTATGAAGGAGTCTTGTCATTACAACCAGGTCATCAGCAGAGGCCAGACTGCTTACCTGGTTTCCACCTAATTGAATCCTACCCAGCCAGTTTATCTTCTTCAGCAAATAGTCCATATATAAAATAAGTAGTAGTGGTGACAGGTTACAAACTTGCCTGACTCCTATAACAACCTTGAACCATGAACTCATCTTACCATCAACTCACACTGCAGTCTGATTGTCAACATAAATACTTTTGATTGCATGTACCAGCTTCCCTCAATACTATAATCCCTCAGGATGCTAAGCACCTTCTCCCTGGGTACGCTATCATACGCCTTTTCTAGATCTACAAAACACAAACACAACTGTCTATTCCTCTCGTATCATTTCTCAATAACTTGGCGCATACTAAAAATTTGATCCCGACATCCTCGTTGCGGTCTAAAGCCACACTGTTTTTCCATCCATCTTACTCTCTGCCGATGATCAAACTTTAGTTAGCTAGTTATTGTTGTTTTAAGGGGGCGGAACTAAGAGGTCATCTGCCACACTGATCAAACTTTCCCTTCTACAATGAGTGAGTACACTTTGCCCAAGACACTTATCAAATCAATGCCTCTACAATTGTTGTAATCTTTCCTATTATCTTGTCTATAAATGGGGAGATTACTGCTTTTGTTCAGTCAGGGTACTGTACCCTTCCAACATAAATATTTGCCAGTATCCAAGATGAGCAGGATCGCAGAATCTTTATGGTCCCCGGCTAGAAAAACCACTGAAAGAAATGCCTGACAAATAGGGGTGAAAGGAGTCTATTCTACAGTTGTACTATGGTTCTATACTGTTGGGAAAGTAACAAATTCTACGAGAGTGAGAAACTTGCGCTTCTCGGGGTGGGTAGGGTGGAAAAAGGTATTGGGCGCCTATAGTTACTCCCTTAGTACAACCTCTATTTGAAAAAAAATGAAAATCCACAGCCTGCTTCCAGTCTCCGACCGGGTCAGGAATGGAATGAATGAAGCCCCCAGCTAGCGGCGAGGATATGAACTGTGCCGGCTGCCGAGGCCTGATGCACTCCTCTGGGGCAATGATTAAATGAATGACAGATGAAATGAAATGATAGTGGAGAGTGTTGCTGGAATGAAATGTTGACAGGGAAAACCGGAGTACCCGGAGAAAAACCTGTCTGCCTCCGTTCTGTCCAGCACAGATCTCACATGGAGTGACCGGGATTTGAACCACGGACCCAGCGGTGAGAGGCCGGCGTGCTGCCGCCTAAGCCACGGAGGCTTCAGTACAACCTCTATTTAATTAGTATAAATCAAAATTGTCGAATTTTATAAAAATATATTAGCAGACAAACGAACCCCTTGTGTCCGTCGGTTTATTTCTGAAGACGATACAAGAAAATTAAAAACTGCCTGAACCCTCTGTTCATAGACGAAGACAACAATAAATATTCAAATAAAATAAAACATTGCCAAACTTGAACCTTGATCTTCAAATAAAATTTTAAATAAAATTTTAAATAAAATAAAACCACCTTATGAGGAAACAGATGCCAACTGCATTTTCAAGAGAATTATTGCCCGAGTTCAAATACAATTAAAACCCTAAATCTAACCAGTAAACCACCAATTTAGTTTGTCTAAACTATTTACAAATAATTATTTTACTCTATACAATAAATCTCCGCCCTATCTACAAAATTGTTATTGATGTTACTTCTAGATTGAATAATGATCAGCTGATACCACTTTGAATCTTAGCAAACTATCAACTCGTTATATACACTACCCTTATGACATCTACATCGGGTCACTGCCTGCGTGTGAGTTTTCACTGCCATAACTCATCGTATAATCCTATTACAAAGGAACCACTAACTTCAAGTCCCTTTCTTACTTAGTGCTACAATCATGATGGACATGGCGGTTTAATAAAGCCTAGCTCATGTTTAAAATGCCCATTCCAAGTTAAATAAGATAATAAAAATGATGAAAACACATAGCTTCATTACAATTACTTCATTCGTGCATTTTCCGACGATACATGATCTTCCTTGCAAAATAACTGATCTCGACAGATTCAGTTCATAATAAACTCTCTTTAAAATTTGCACGACTTTCTATAATAAAAACAACTTCCATTCTCTCACTTTCTTAACTAATATTCCCAACGTCGCCATGACCGATTGGAATATAATTCTTACTACAACATAGCATCTATCATGCTTCAATATTACAACAATGCGTTCTTCCATCAATTAAAATATGCAGACTATCTCTCTCTTACTTAAGACATGTCTCACATACTTGCAGTACTTCAAAGAATTTAAAAATTCACAACATCACTCATCATAAATTAATAGTGATACATTCCAGTACACCTTGCTTGTCGTTCTTAATTGTTGCACTCAACAATGCTTAAAATTTACTTTTCAGAATATCATGCAAACTCATGTTGCATTCAGAATGCTTAACATGATCCATTGGAATCAATACAACCTTTACAGTTCACTTTAAAAGTGGTAATAACAAAACTTCTATTGGTTTTCCGTCAAAAGTCAAGATATAGAGTGATCGACTGTTACCGTCTGATACTTCAAGAAAATCTTCTCTAACTGAATAAATGATCAAGTCATTTTATAACATCAAAATAGTATAATCCTAACTTGAATCTTAATCTATAAATACCTATCAGTTCCTAAATTAATTCCTAAAATTAATCCTGACAAGTCATATTTAGGCCCTCTACTTTTCATAATTTATGTGAATGATATCAATAATTGTTTGCTACAGGGCCACTTAACACTATTTGCTGATGATATCAGTTTAATATATAGCGCAAAATCCAAACAAGAACTTGCAACAAAAATAAATGATGATTTAAAAGTCCTAGACAACTGGTGTAAATTAAATGGATTGCTGCCTAGTACAAAAAAGACAAACTATATATATTTCACTAAACCTAGCAACAGCAAAGAAACCATGATTCCTGTAACACTACATAATACAGTAATTGAAAGGGTCTCATCAATAAAATATCTCGGTCTGAATTTTGATGAACATCTGAGCTGGCAAGAACAGATATACAAAGTTAAGCAAAAAATTCTTCCCGCAATAGGAGCAATATACAAATTACAACATGTTCTTCCACCTCATATATTAAAAACACTGTATTACAGTCTAGTACATAACCATATAACATATATGTGCAGTATTTGGGGAAGATGCACTACCACATTATTAAATCAAGTAAGTACTCTCCAGAAAAGGGCAATTAAAGCAGTTTATTCCCTTCCCTTACTTACCCATACAGCAGATTTAGTTCGAATCTCAGGAATCCCCCTTCTAGAAACCTGTATAAAAGTATCTGCTTCTCTGTTCATACATAAAAGTGGAGAACTCTCGTATAAAGGCACAATAAAGTTTCCTCTACAAGGACAAAACTATGAGTATAACACCAGAAATTCCAAGAACCTTGCAATTCCCAGGGTCTACACCTCTAAATACGGCACCAAAAGCATATTTAACCAGGCTATAAAGGATTATAATACTCTCCCAGCACATATAAAGTCAATAAATCCTGTCTTAAAATTCAAAAAAGCCTGCAAACAATTCTTCACAACTACACTCTGATACTTCCTAATTTATAAAATTAATAAAACCTTGAATAGTAACTTACTGTCATTATAAAATACTCTGTAACTTTGTTTTTGTATGTTAAATAATATTTAATATTCCTGATTATATAACAATGTATAGTCCTACTATAGGGCCTTGCCCTCAAGGACATCCTCTGTATGAAAATAAAATTAAAAAAAAAAAAAAATCTCCAGCATTAAAAATTATCTTAGACCGAAAATATGACAAAATCCTACTCCAAACTAGAAAAATCCAAAATACATGAAAATCGTCGATCTAAAATAACTCGAATAATTCGAAAAAGCGTAAAATCGAAAATTTTAAATGACAAAATCAATAAAAATAGAAAAATATCGAAGAAATGGTTTCTCATGGAAATTCAAAATTTCTACTGCAAAACGACATAATTCAAGTCGCCTTCTACCTAGTGTTGGTTTCAGCTGCCGTTGCCTCCTCACTACTCTGATGTTATCAGCGATTGGAACTCCTTCTCTTCCTCCGCTTGAAATGCGTCTTCGGACTTCCAATTCCATTCTCGTTGGGGACTCGAACCGGGATCTCGTTCTGGAATTGAATTTAGTCTTCTTCATGCATTGAACTGGGTTCGCCCTAGTTCCATCTGCTTCTTTTCTTCTTAGCGCTGACCTGTACTGATGTTCTAGACGTTCTCTCATCGTTATAAATTTTGTAGAGTAGCATTAACGTTAATCCTGAATTTTCCATCATATTGCGTAATGTCATCTGGTTACTCTCAGGTTCGCCATAATTCTCAGCGTAATGTTCCCTTCTGCATATTTACTCAGCCATCTGAACTTTCTCGTTAATATCTGAAGCCATTCCTCATGCTGCGATAACAAATTTCATTTTCGAAGATAATTCTGGAATAGTTGATGAAAATTCCTCGTAAACTATTGGTTTCTGCAAAAGTGTATGCAATGTAGTTGAATTGGTTAGTAATAGCTCGCAAATACTGAAGCTTTCCGTCGTTCGAAGATAATTAGGGAATTTGATAATAATCCCTCGTAGATTGTAATGTTCAATTTCAATAACTGTTCGTAAGAATTTATGTGCAGAGTTCGATTTGTTTCTCTCCTAGTTATACCACTCGTCAATGTTCTAGACAATATTAGTAGGTTTAGTCATGGTTCCGTATTGATTGTCAGTTAAGTATAATAAAAGGAAGAGAGAATCCGCCTGATCAATACTTATAATTTGACACTAAAAGGTTACATTAGACCCATATGGCAGGGCCGTGCAATGGGCAAGGTGAAGCAGTGCTAGCGAGAAATTTACTTGTGCCAGTGAAGCACAGCCCTATCCTGCAGCACTTAGTCGCACAAACACTGTCCATTTGACGGGGTACTGCAGTACGTTTAGTACTGAGCGCAGAGCCTAAACATTAGGCGCACTAGAGCCAACATTTTGTCATATGCGTGTGGTCTGCCGTGCTCTTGACGTCTTTTGTGCATGAGGAGCACAAAAAATAGCATAGTGGGAAATTCACACATTAAAGAAACACACCGAAGACGTTTAAAACATAATATTTGGACGTACATGAACCAGATCTGCAACACGGATACAGGAATTTGCATACTTTTTGGCTTAGTTATTGTTGTTTTAAGGGGTGGAACTACGTGGTCATCTGCCCCTACTTTTTGGGTGATGCAGCAGGTGCAGCGAGATATAAATCCTAAAAATGGAATCAAGCATATTGGTAATCAATAATCATGCATGTGACAGAAACAGGGGCCGGTATGGAATCAGGAGAGTTAAAATACATTTTTAAATTTGTTGACATAATGTCACAAACCAGCCGAGGTAGCTACACATGTTAACGTGCATGGTCAGACTACTCCGAACTCGAAATACCACACACAGCCACTTCATACCTTACCTCATTAATTTCATTTGTCATTAACTCCTCTCATGAGATTGGCGTCATGAAGGGCATCTATCCGTAAAATAATTCCCACAAGGAAACTGTCTCACCACATCCCCTACCTCATACCAACCAGAACAATTACGGGTAGAACAATAAAAAACTACATTTGGACTTTAAAGCAGTAGTCTATTTCAATAACAAGATTCTGAATTCACCAAATGATTAGATTGATGCTGTTCAGGGACATGTGAATTCGAGAAACATGCGTTAGTAAATTTATCAGGTTTTTAAAATGAACAATATTCCGTCGCAATCTGAGGTAATTTATGTCTTTTATTCTTATTTTCAACATCGCTTAAAACAATACCTCATAGAATTTACCTACACATAAATATACGGAAAAATAAGCAAGTTGACATGAAATCCTTTTAACTTTTGAAATTTTAGGACAATTTTCATTATTTCAACAGTATGGAGACCAAGAGTGTCATTGTAAAACAATTTTGCTCTGAAAATTACAAAATATGTTGTCTGTCTTTCTACCAGCTTGTCGGTATTTCTTTCGTTTATTTGTTGTTTTTTGGAACTATTTGGCTCCAGGGTTATGGTATGTGAACCATCTCTATGTAATGCCAAAAATACGAAGACATGTGTACTATTATAGTTCGTGCAGTGCATTACATGGTATTGTGCAATCGATAATGCTGGCAATGAAAGAGATCACCTTATGGTGTAGCGGCTAACATTCTTGGCTGTCGGTGGTCCGGGTTTGATTCCCTGCCCTGCCAAGAAATTTAATTTCGGTTTGAGGTACTGAAATGGTATCGATGATACGTAAGTCATCCAAGCGGTGTTCATTTCGAGGACTTGCAGCAGGTCAGTGGGCATGTGTTACCTTTTTTTTCCTACATTCTTATTCTGCAATTCGAACATTCATATGAGAACTCGGAGAGCAAATCACTTCGTTGAGTTGTTAGAATAGCTTCCGTAAAATATTCTCAAAGGCCAATGCTACACGTAGCCCAATTGCATATTTATATGTAATCCACATATCGTATGACAATTTGATTTTCATTGCATTCTATGTTCTGGGAATAGGAAAACCTCAAAGCTAATTTCGCAATTTTTAGTGAATGAACATCCAAAGTATAGTTATCATCATGCTGGGATACTGTGCCACATATATGCAGCGAGTGCAAGAATTGCTTGAAGGCATGGTGACATGGTGCATAATTTGTGTTTGTACAACGAAGGAGGTTGTCATGACTATGATGATGAAAATGGTGGTAGCAATGCAGATGGTGATTTACTAGGTAGGTAGTTAGTTATTGTTGTTTTAAGGGGCAGAACTACGCGGTCATCTGCCCCTTACTAGGAAGGAACCAAAGGAATACTTGAGACTTAAGGCTGAAGCGGATGCATGGAAAAAAAAATGAACTTGCAGGTTGATTGCGAAGTGTCTAATCACCATATTTTATGGAGAACGAATTATCCAGAAGTACACATGAAAGGGAGTAGCCAAGCACAAATAGGTGGAGGCAAAGGTTGCTCTTGTGTGAGACTGTATGCTGCAAACACTGCGGAGTGTCTGATAACCTAGCTCCCGTTCATAAACCATAATTAAGAAGGAGATTCACTACTAACGTTAGGAATCACCGACATAGGGTAAAATCGGGAGAGATGGCGCGGCAGGAGAGATGACGCACCCCAGGCTGTGAGAGCTGTGGAGGGGGTAGGTCATTTGGAGGTTGTTGAATGGAAGTGGTTGTGAACGAGACCTGCGCTTGTTGTTTCTTTGTGCGTTTCAGTGGATATAGCCGTTCTCAGAAGGAAGTTTCATATTACTGTACCTGGTAATGGTGAGTGTCAGAACTTATTTTACGTCCATAGATTGCTTCTTTAATGACCACAACATTTAGTATTTTCGAACATATAGGCATTTGAGTGTATAGTAGGTTAAGTTGTCTGTGCAGCAGAACATTTTCGAATGTCATAAGACACGTTGCCAGTCACTGGGTAGGTGCGCCATCTCTCCCACGGGTTCAGTAGAGTTAACGCAGGGAGGCTCAGGGAGAGACGGCGCAGCCAATGCGTAACTAAATTTTCTTCTCTAATGCTCCTTATCTTTCCTATTGCAGCCAAAATGCCCAGAAAATACATACGGAAAACAGATAGAGCAAAATGGACCCAGGAGGACCTCCATAAAGCTGTCCATGTCATTGTTACAGAGAATATGCCAGTTAGAGAAGCGGGCCGGCAGTTTAACATTCCAGAACCTACTCTTCGTAATAACTTACTGGCGCGAGCATGACACCCTGTAAGATGTTGCAGGAAATTTCGCCAATACCTCGCACTAAAAAGCGCATTGGTAGGCCTAAGCGTTGAAAACAAAGGCTGGCCATCTAACCGATGTGAAGTTTACAACTGAGAGAAAAAATAAAAACTCTCAAAGTAGCAAAAATGCTCAGAACAAGGGAGATGAAAAAAAGGTGGTACGTAAGAAGACTGCACGAGACAAGGCTTGTAAGCGACTGGTGGACGAAGAAACATCTTCTGAAGAGAACGGTAGTGCAAATTTACCTTCCTCGGAGGAAGAATCGAGAGATGACAATCAGTGCATTGAGTGTTTCGAGGAGTATGAAGAAATGAAATCCACATCTGACTGGATTAAGTGCGTAGCTTGTGCGAGGTAGCTTCATGAAACGTGTACAGTTCACGCAGAATTGTGTTCATCATGCCGCCGAATCCAAAAGAAGCAAGAAAGAGCATCTTTGAAGCGAAGAAAGTAGTTTTCACTGAGTGTTAAAGCACTAACCATCTCTCCCTTACCATTGCGTCAACTGACTCCACCGGGTGGGAGAGATGAAGAAAACTCCGCGTGGCAGTGAACTCAAAATTGTGCTTGAAGTTTTTCATAAATGTAAATAATTTTATGTTTCTTATAAATACACAGTGTGTCTACGGAGACTCACATCATATCTTCCTTCTTTCAGGTAAGGTTTTGTTTGTTACGATAGTTCTTAAAAAGGTGCGCCATCTCTCCCGACTTTACCCTAGATCTAAGATGCATCTGTAACATTTCAGAAATGTTATGCGATCCATGTGTTTGTGTCTTTCTCATGTTAGAAGCAAAATTACAATAGACATAATGATTGTTATTGGCCGTAAGAAGGATACACGATTTATGCTGGACCCCACTATCAGATGTGAAGTAACCATCAGCATAACAAGACAGGTCGTTTAGAGCAAACGATAGGCTTCAAAGCGAATTGAAAGCTTGTGGTACATTTCGAATAAGGGAAAGAAACAACATCAACATTTTTTAATCACTTATCAAGTTTGGGTATGCCTAACTTAAGTATAAATGGCATAATTTTGCTATCAATGAATCCATTCAATAATAGAGAATTGATCTACAATGTACTCGGGAACAGTATGAGACGTAGTCTATTGGTATCCAATAACATTTTATTGCTAATAATAGTCTAATAATAATATAAAGAGAAGAGAAGAACGGCTTTGAGAAATCCAGCCGGGGGAGGCTGGCCGCGTGCGTGCGCCTGACCTGATGAGTTCCAGCGTAGACAGGGCTAACAGTTTGCGCCTGGGTCATATGGCCCTAAAAGCACTTGCCTGGTTTGCAGGATACCATGCCATACTATACACAGCTCACTCGCACACGTAGCTAGCGGCCGGCGGGGATAGGCAAGGACATGACGTCACGCGCTTGTGGCTTACTTCTTAGACTGTCCGTAAGGTGCAGCAGGATAGAACATACTACAGGCACTAGCTATGCAGGGCCCTGCCATATGGAAATCCAAAAAAGGAGGTCTTCTCTCTAGGCAGCGTGTCATTTGAGAGAGTATGTCAGAGCAGAAGATATTTCAAATGCACCCGATGCAGGTCCGTGAGCTGTCAAGTGGCCAGAAGGTGAGACCGGAATGAATAGGCATTCCAACTCGGGAGCACCATTGCAATAATCTAATGGGCCTCCCAAATCTCCACATTCAAGAAACCCATTTTAAGCTTGGCCTGTTTTTCTTTAGTTTTTGGTGATGTATTCAATTTATTCAGTAGCCAGCTGTCTTACCACCAGCAGGAAATTATAAACAGCGAGGCCCTCAATAATATCAGCAATCTTCAACAGACCACATTATACTTAGTGAAGTGAATTCATAAGAATAAACATTGGAACTTTATCTAATATTTTCAGGGTCATAAGGACCCAACCTGAACATTGCAAATTATTTTGTTGATATGCACTTTAAGTGGCCGAAATTTTAATGTGTTATTTTAATGTGTATTTTATCATATGCGCTGTACTAATTTTATGTCCCCCTTTTAGATATGTCTGTTCATACTTATATAGACATATCATTCCTCATTTGTATCACATTCATCCTCATCCATTTCTTTCACTCATTTCATGTTAGACTTAACTTTTAAGATATTTTTAATAATATTGATACGTGCTTCTCAATGTATGGCTGATGAAGGGGCTAGCATAAGCTCCAAAACATGTACCATATGGGTCTAATGTAACCCTTTAGTGTCAAATTATAAGTATTGATCAGGCGGATTCTCTCTTCCTTTTATTATACTTAATGTTCTAGACGCTGCTAGCTATAGCACTTCGCTATCGTAGAATGTTTCTTTAAAATTAACTGTATGGAATTTCTTTTGTATTCATGAAACACATAAGACCACACTCCTAATATTTTTAAGGTACGTCTTTCTATATGGTTGGCAGAAGATGCGGCTCACCTCACCGCCAAAATTATTATCGCCCGCACTATATTCGGGATATATAATTTTCCCAAAAGAAAAATATGTATTGTCTGTTGAGCTATTATATATTTAAACACAAAATGTGATAAATGTTCCGGCATAACTCTTACTTTTACCAACTGAAGAGCCCAATGGTACACCGGGGCGAAACACTGGCAATTTATTGACTTATGCCGGAGCATTGATCACATTGTGTGTTTAAATATATAATGGCTCAACGGACAATACATATTTTTCCTTTGGGAAAATTATATATTAAATGCCAAGGTAAGGTTATAATTGCTTTGGAGTGGAGCTTTGACTCCCGTAGTGCACTGGCTTTGCTCGTGACGTGGGTACACATGTGCTAGCCAGCGTCTTGGTGAGATGTACTTTTACCAACTGAAGAGCCCAATGGTAAGGTAAAGGCAGGTAAGATTGCGCAGACTTTAAGATTGCGCAGTGGCATTTTCTTACAGTTGGCAGCACTGGTGACCCAAGCCATTCTGTGGAGAAACGTGTATTGCAAAGTGCTCTTCGAAAGTGTGAACGATTTTGCTGATTCTACTTGTATAAAGTATTAAGAGGTAAGAATAATTAATCATCCTATTTGATGTAATTTGTATTCTTCAGGAAATAAGCCTTAGAGATCCTTTAAATTATGATTTAGTTGAAACAAATAATCCTCTCGCAATGGGAACTCCTAACAAAGACTGTGAGCGGCTCGATGTGCGTATACGTAACTGCTTCTGCCATCTGTTAGCGAAAGTGTTGAACTACGCAGAAACCTGCAAGACCGCGCGCTCTGCGCAGTCTTGGAGGAACTGTGCGCCATCTTGCAGGCACATTCTTGTTCTGTAGAAATCGTTCATATCTACGATATTCTTTCTTTCAGACGTCTATTTAACGGCAGTATGAGCTCAACATACTCAAGAAAATCAGAGAGGAAACTTATATTTACGACAGAAATCTTAGAGGAAGCCAGAAAGAGAATTGAAAATGGTGAAAGTCAAAGAAAAGTGGCTACTTCATTGGATACTAAGGAATCCACTTTGAGAAATAGATTAAAATTGGTAAGGAAAAAAATAATTACGGTAGTTGGTTAATAATTGTTTATGGCAATTCATAATTAACTAAATTAAGTAAATTATATTTAAAAATTAAGTTCAATTAAAAATATTTAACAAATATTATAGGCCTACTACAGTACATAAATATTTTCAACTCCAATGTTTAATATTTATTCCTCGAGTAGCCTACGTTATGTAATATATTTCTTCGTTAATTTACAGGGGACTGTACCAATTTCCTTGGGACGTCACAAACCTGTGTTCACGCCAGAACAGGAACAAAAATTGGCCGACCATTTGAGGGAACTGGACAAAAGGTTTTATGGAATTACCAGAAAACAGCTGATGAGTTTAGCGTACGAATTTGCTGAGAGGAATAAGATTGAACATAGGTTCAATAAGAAAACTAGATTAGCAGGAAAGAACTGGGTTTTGGCCTTTTGTAAGAGGCAAAAGCTGTCATTACGCACACCAGAGAAGTGCAGCATAGGAAGAGCAATTGGATTCAATCGAGTCCAATGTGACCGATTCTATGATAATTTGGCAGGTGTGTGTGTTGATGAAATGTTCCCAGCTCATAGGAAATTTAATATGGACGAGTCCGGTATATCAACCGTGCCTAATACTGTTCCTAAAATTATATCTCCTAAAGGGAAGAAAATAGTCTGTAAGGTCACATCGGGAGAGAGAGGGCAGGCAGTTACCGTAGTGTGTTGTATGGGGCCTACAGGCATATTTGTTCCTCCAGCGATGATCTTTGCGAGGAAGAGAATGAAGCCAGATCTGTACATGGATGCTCCTGAAGGGACATTGCCAATGATATCCGACTCTGGCTATATGAACACTGAGCTCTTTGTAGAGTGGCTCAAACATTTCAAAAACTTTGTAAAGCCATCAAAAGAGGATCCAGTTCTCCTTATACTGGATAACCACATTTCCCACTGCAGCATTGATGCTGTTCTTTACTGCAGGGAACACAGCATCACCTTGCTTTCACTACCACCCATGCAAGCCACAGGCTTCAGCCTTTGGATGTTGGCTTTTTTGGGCCTCTGAAGAAAGCCTATTCTCAAGAAGCTGATACGTGGTTGGTGAATCATCCTGGCACTGCAATTACACAGGCCAACGTGGCCAGGATCTTCAAATCAGCCTACGAGAGAGCAGCAAAGATGGAGACAGCCGTTCAAGCTTTCATCAAAACTGGAATTCATCCGTTTAACCGGAATGTATTTTTGGATGACGACTTTGCTCCCTCGGAGGTAACATTCCGCCCATCTGTGCAGGAAAATGAACCTGCTGTAGAGGAGCAAATTCAAAATGCAAAAGTTTACGAGCCACAGGTGTCACCTGCTAAGATATCTCCCCTACCAAAGGCAGCTCAAGCAACCAAACGCAAGAGAACTTGCAAAAGGTCTGAAGTTCTATCTTCCTCTCCTTATAAGAATGGCCTTCTTGCAACGAAGAATGAACAAGCAAAAAAACAGGGCAGGAAAACTCTTCACTTCGGTGTAAGTTCAGTAGCGTCAACTTCGTCAGCTGTCACAACTGCCGAAGAAGAGAAAATCGTGTGTCCTTGCTGTGACGAAGAGTATGAGGAACCAATTATTGAAGACTGGGTGCAATGTAGTAGGTGCAAACAGTGGTGGCATGAAGGGTGTTCGAACTATGAAGGCATAGGACTCTTCAAATGCGAATTGTGCTAATGCGTATTCTTACAGGACGCCATGCGCATTCTTAAAGGACAGTGCCTTTAAGACTGCGCATTTGCAATTAATTAAAAAACATTTTTTTACATTTAATATACATTATTTTAAGTGTTCTTTGTATACGCATTGTGTTCGCAATTAATTGAAGTCTTGTTAATAAATTTTGTGTTAAATTGGTCACAAAAGTAGTTTATCTATGGACATAAATACACTAAGTGCGCAATCTTAAGTGCCTTTACCTTACACCAGGGCGAAACGCTGGCAATTTGTTGAGTTGTGCCGGAACATTTATCACACTTTGTGTTCAAACTATATTCGGGAGTCAAACTGCGACATGCCCGTTCGCTTCAAGTGTCGAGAAAAGAGTCCTCTTGCTGAATTGGCGCGTTCTCCAAGTTCGCGGTTATCATAGCGTCTCTTCCAAAAACGAGGGAAAATTGGCACTCCTACTTCGTATAATAATTTCTCTTGCTGTACCAGACCCCGTAAATAAATTTCTAAAATAACAACAATTACTCTTATAATATTCTGCTACACTCAGTGCACTCAAATGACTTCTGTTTCTTCTCTAGCAATTGTAATTGTTCATTAAGTGCTTCGTTTAATCGCCAAAATATCCCTCCTACGACCGGGTCACATGAATTAGTCCCTTCTATTGTACTGCGGCTTGAACTTGATGCGCGGCGAAAGTTATCCCTTTTTTTTTGTACCGGAGCCTCGTGCATCTAGTTTATTTTTCATAAAACCAGATCTCCCTGCTCGCTCCACCAATAACAATGTTACAGAGTTGATACCGCCTGAAGCATTGTCATTTTTCCAGCCATCAAAACCTCGTCTGCTCCAATGCTAATAAAATATTCAACTCCTTATAATTTTAACCAGAAAAACCGGGCTCAATACCTTTCCTAAAACCCCTGCCAATTCGAGTATCCTATGCAAATATTTCATCCCTGCTCTCCTACTATACTTTATCATTTCTGGCCTAATTTCACCTATCCCAGCCACTTTGTGATGTCGTAGTTTACGATATTTACCACCCTTTCTACTTCCTCAACCGTGATCCTGTTACCGTTCTCATTCTCTTCCTGCTTACTCTGAAAAACTGCCACATTGCCAGATATGTTTTCATATACATTTAGAAAGTTGTTAAAATATTTTTGCCACCTTCCCAGTGCTTCCTTGGCATCTACAATGAGTTTCCATGAATTATCCAAAAAACTGCTCATTTCTCTTTTTCTCCATTTCTAAGATTATAACTCTCCAAGAAGGCTTTCTTGCTGCTTGACAAACCATTTCCTTTTGAACATTACTATTATTCGTCTGGTCTGTTTCTTTCCACTACATAAAGATTGCCGTCTGCGGGATTTCTTTTTTTACTTTTAAAAGCCGATTTCACTGTCATTCCACCAGGATGTGCACTTTTTCATATTTTTATACACTGTTGTCCAAAGAAATGCCTTTGCTACTTCTAGTACTGTGTTCCTGTATCCTGATCACTCCCATTCTGTGTCCGGCAATTCATTATCACTTTCTCACCAATCATTTCCATTATTTCTGCCCAAGTTCCTTACACTGGAGATTTTAAACCTTAATCCGTTTGCAAGGAGACCTCACTTTTTGTACTTTAGGTCTAACTATGCTTGATTCACAGCAGATCAGTTTATGGTCTGTTTCATCAGTAAAGCCCGTGAATACCCTGCAATTTCTTATCAGTTTCCTAAATTCAAAGTCAGTGATGATACAGTCTATTATTGAGCTGGTTCCTCTATCCTCCAATGTGTATCTGTGAATCTCCTTATGCTTCGAGAATGAGTTCCCAACAGATAACCCCATGCTAGCACAGAAATCCAATAAACATTTCCCATTGGTGTTCGCTTCCTTATCCTCACTCAACTTACCTTCTCATGCCCCCGAGTTCTATTTCCTATCCTAGCATTGAAATCCCCCATCAGTACTCCACTATCCTTATTGTTAACTCTCACTACCACATCACTCAGTGCCTCATAAAATCTGTCTACTTTCTCCTCATGCGCCCCTTCACATGGAGCGTACACTGGAGCTATTTTGACCCAATTTCCTGACATTTCCATTCACATTAATCCTTCATTTACATACCTCATGTTATGTTCTAAGGTTCTCTTGACATACAGCCCTAATCCCCACTTTGCTCTGCCTCATTTTACACCTCATAGATCATCATCATCCTCCTCCTTTAATGTGTTAGTCCTAGAAGAACTGTTACGGTCAACACAAAAGATTTGAATTTTCACGCCATCTTTTCTTGGGGCGACTTAGAGATCTCTTCCCACCGGGCAGTAGTTGATGACTGCTTTAGGGATCCTGCTTCTGTCCATCCTGTTGAGGTGTCCTAGCCAATTTCTTTGGTATTCATGGATGTATTCCCAAATAGGTCTGCTGTTAAGACCATTCACCACTTCTGTGTTTCGTTTGTGATCCCACTTAGTGACTCCAGCCAGCTGTTCGTCGCATATATTTCATTTCGGCGGTAGCTATATGTCTCTCATCGCATTTCCTCAGGGTCCACGCTTCACTACCATAACAAAGTACTGGTCTTGCTAAGGTTTTGTAAATTCTTGTTCGGGTGTGTTTCTGAACTAATGATGGTCTAAAAACTTTATTGATGATTCCTAAACATCTCTTGAATTTAAAGATTTTCTCGGGTATGTCCATTTCTTCAAAGAAAGACAGTTTGTAACCAAGGTATTTAAAATCGTTTACTCTTTCCAAAATGTTATTATCCAAGCAGATCTTACTTCTTACTGGTTCCGTGCCACAGAATGCCATTATCTTAGTTTTCTCTAGACATATTTCCATTGAGTAGTTTTCTGAGACTAGTTTCAGGTTATACAATGAACGCTGTAAATCATCTTCTGAGGTGGCAACCATCACTAAGTCGTCTGCAAATAATATTGCGTCCAGCTGTAGATTTCTGTTAATGCAGACAGAGCCATGTATTGTTTCTCTAAATTCTCGTATAAGAGCATTCATATAGATTATGAACAGGAGAGGGGATAGACCGCAACCTTGTCTCACTCCTGTGTTTATCGATTTCCACTCGGATAATTTATTATTAACCTTTACAGAAATCAAGTTATGTTTGTAAAGGTTACTTACGGTATGTTTTGCACCATCTGTTGTTGGGTGTGATGAGATATTAGAATATTAAGTAAGGTATTGCGGTTTACTTTGTCAAAAGCTTTTTTGAAACCTACAAAGGCAATGTGTGTTTCTACATTAAATTCGCGGTGTTTTTCGAGAAGGATTTTCATTGTGAAATAACCATCACAGCAAGATCTTCCCTTCCTGAAGCCGAATTGTTCCTCTCCAAGAATGTTTTCATAGTGTTTATATAGGCCTAGTTTATTTTTAATGATGTTGGCATATATTTTATAACCAGAATTTAATAAACATATGCCTCTGTAATTTTGACAGTCCCTTTTGTCGCCCTTCTTGTAAGTGAATACAACTATTGCTTTATTCCAGTTTTCAGGTGGTTCTTCGCCTTCCCAAATTTTATTGAGGAGCTGGAGGAATCTTTCTTGGAAAGACCCACAGGAATATTGAAATAACTCCAAGTTTAAGTTATCTTCTCCCGGTGTTTTATTACACTTTACTGTCCTCAGGACTGCATCTAGTTCTACCATTGCAATGTGTTCGATGTGTAAATTATCTGAGTGGAATGTCGGAATATGGGAGACATTTTGTGGTCATAAATTTTGAAAGTGATTTGACCAAGTATTGCACGGGATTGTATTGATTCGAAGTGTGCCTTTAGTTTTCCTGTTCAAATTGTTCAAAATTTTGTGAGTTTGTGGCTGAGGTCTGGTGAAATCATTTTCTAAATGGGATACAAATTCGTCCAAGTTCCTCCTATGAAATCTTCGCACTTCTCTCTTCGCAATTGCTCGTTTTCTGTGGTACTCTAATTTATGTACATCTTTCTTGGTACACAGGTATTTCCTATATGCCTCCTGTTTGTCTTTAATAATTTCCTTGATGTTTTGATCCCAAATTCTGAGTCCCCTGTTCCTGTGCCATTTCGTTTTGGTGCCAAGGCTCTCGTTGGCTGCCTGTTTTAAGATATTTGTTAGTATTTTTGTACCGTGACTTCAACATTTTCTATAGTTGGGGTTGAGTGGGTTAATTCCGCCAGTCGTTGTTGGTAGAGCCATCTAATACTAGGATCCTGAGGAAGGTGAGAAGGTGTACACCTCACAGATACACCTTGTAATCTCCTACTTCCTCATCTGTATCTCCCTTTATCTGAACCTCACTAATCAATGCATCTCACTCATCTGATGATTTAATTATTATAGAATTAGGCAACACAGAAAAATGGCTTCTAAGACTTCAATCATCACTCTAAGGAATAAGTAGGTTATTATTAGTTTGTGACTATGATCAATGCACGTTAGCTGTCTACTGTCCATGGCCGAGAGTCATTCAGTATAATATGTTTTCAAGTTTTATGTGAAGTGAGCATCGTAATTCATCTGTGTTCCTATGCTGTAATTTTGAAATCCATTTGGTACAATGCTAAAAAGAAAATATTAACCATGCATGTATAAATGTATTTTTCAGAAGCGCATTCATCGTGACGATATCATTTATGTAAAGAGATGAATGCTTGCGTAGTGTAAGTTTTATTAATTGCAGTGTTATTATCCAAGAGAGAAAGTGGCCTGTGGCTACATGTCAGGCATGTACCCAGGATTTTCTTTCAGAGAGGGCTAAATTCATAAATATAAATCAGCAGAATGGATACATTTGCTGAATCATGACCTAAGATGAATTTTCAAATCTCTCAAGAAAATTATAATAAATTCATATTTTTAATAAATCAATACTGTTTGCAGAATAATTGTTTAAAAAAATGCCACTTAATATGGAACATAAAATGAAACTAACTGTGAATTTGTATTTCCATAAACCTGAACAGTATATTAATTAAGCCATACAATAAAATTATACCGTAAATACTTCGTACTTGTAAGAGTATGGAATTTATCTAATAACATGTGTTATTGTAGGAGTGTGTGTATAGTATTTGGGTCTAGGACTGTGAAAGGTGCCCCAAAACTAGTTTTAACAGGGTATCTGGAGTGTGAAAAGCTTTGGAGAAATTCACTCTCAGGATGGTTGTTGTTAACGCCAGGATTCGAACTTTGGATCTCAATTCGCTCCTCCATCCAGTCCAGCCATAGTCACTCAATTAGGTTCAGGGTTTACTAATATTCACGACAATATTTGCTACAATACAATCAACGATTCAAACAAAATTATGGTTCAACACTAGTTTTAAAGTAACTTATAATTTCTCTAGGAATTTTGGAAGCATTTCGGAGAGGGCTGCAGTCCTCTACTTTCCGGATAAGTCCTTGCTAGTTGTGAAGGATTAAAAGACCAAAGCCACTAATATCACATATTTCCTAAATACGTGGACTCATTGGTTTCATGCTTGCTAGTGGAAAGATAAAATAAATGTTAAATATGTAACTCGGTGTAGTGTTCACTTTGGTGACGATCATATGTATGATCTAAATTAGGAACTTTAAGGATTACAGCCCATAAACGTTGCTGAAGCCTGGTGTAGTAACAAGTTTCAACCTAATTTCAAGACAAGTTTCAGATGACCAAGAAACACGAAAATTTCATTACAAAATCCAGTTATAGAACAACTTAGGGAAGACAGCTACAGTTACAGTAAGCATGAGATTCAAATCATCCCATGAACATGAATAGCAGAAAGACATAAACCAGTTAAACATGAAAAATAAATGTTTAGAGAATGAATTGAATAGGCTCAGGGCTAAGGCCAGGTGTTACAAACTGCCATAATGAGGAAAACTAAACAAGTCCAGATCTAGAAGCAAAGATGCGTGCCAACATTAAAGGAAAAGTCAGCCAAATAAACTGTCTGTTGAACGACAACAAGAAAACTCAATTGACTTAAAGAGAACTTCGATCCTCGTTGAAGAAATCCTTTATTTATCTATGATCCAGTGGCAGCTGGTAATAATTCTTTTGGTGGTGCCATCAAATTCAAAATTAGCAATCAAATCCTTCATGCGTTGCAAGTATAAACACTGTATATTTTATCTATACACCTAAGTTTCACAATCACAGTATTTAACTGTGTAATTGTACAAGACGCACAATACAACTTTGACACAAGTTTCATTTGCCACCGCGAAATAAACAGCTAAAATAAAACGAACAAGATGTCCTACCGTCAACACTACCTTACATACAGATATAAATTTGGTAAGGATACCCGTTGCACCTGATTAAACACAATAATAATTTAACGACGCTACTATTTAACACTTGCAATGCCACCAGAAAAGTTAACAATCCTGAGAATTTGTATTTACGTTCTGGTAGGCGTAACTGTGTCGCCAATTTAAAACAACGAAACAAAGCAAAACTTACTGCAAAAAGTCCAGAATGTTACATTATAAATAGAGAAAATCTTATTCCTGCCACCAATATGAGTGTGAAAAATTCGCTAAATGTCGAACAAGAAAGAACTTAAAGCATCTTGTATATATTTAATAGTCGCCAGATAAAGTGACAAAGCATTAAATTGGGAATCCTGGAGCTGCGTCCTCTGCATTGTGCTGCCATATGTTGTATTCTGGTGGTTGAAATATAAATCACTTCAAGCAGTTCTAGCTTGCGCTTAGGCCTACATGCTGCACTCTGGTGAATGCGCCACGCGGCTGTTGGCTCTACCTCAGTGTAATCAGTGGCCCAACACAATACAATACAAAACATGCTAAGCCAGGCCAAACTAGCCTTTATTGGTACCGAATCTTATTTTCGGAGGTGGAGCCAGTGAGACCTGGCTCACTCATTCAGAAAAGCGCCAGCAGAGCATATGTCATTTTGCGCGCTCGTTCAAATGAATGCAGAATAAGATATGCTTGCTATTTCTTTGAAATTTAAATTTAATACAAACTGTTATTTAGAGGGCACATTAAAACATCGATAATTGTCGGCAGTACCAATTTTGAACGTGGTCAAATTTTTTTTTTAGTATGAATTGCTGAAGAAGAGGTCTTTACAGCCCGAAATGTGTACAAATTGCAATGCAACAATTAATTTGTATTGACAAGGTGGAACAATAAATCATACTTTTTAGAAATAATTTTTGTTTAATATTACCGGTCGCAAGCCCGGGGCCTCATCTCGCAAGCGATGAGGAAGGAGGAGCGGGAGGAGTACCAACCTCGTTAAAAAACCAGGGTCCATCTGGCTCCGGATGGTAGCACCCTGTCATAGGGCCCCTTGCCAGGGTTACGGTGAAGACCTCAACGGCACCGGCGGCGGAGAAGATGGGCTTCGGTACGGCGTCGATGGCGGAAGAGGCAAACCCGTAGCGTCTGTACTCCAGAGGAGCGGCTACAGAAGGCGTCTGTTCTCCATGTTAGGAGCGGCCTAGTTAATACCTGGCAGTAGGTATAAAATGCCTTTGGACCTGGCGACTCCATCGTAATAATAGCCAAAAATGAGTGCAAACATGATATGGCCTCGGAAAATGCTAGGGCGTCCCCTGCAAGCGACGCGCAGCTCTTTGGACTCTGGGGGAGCTGTGAGAAGTGGGCGACCAGGATCACAACATATCAAAATTGGTACCATTAACGTATTGACCTTAAATGGCAAGACGGAGGAACTCGTAGATTTCATGAAAGAGAAGGAAATTGTCATCCTCGGATTGAGTGAGACAAAGTGGCAAGGTAAAGGAGAAAGAACCCTGACAGATGGATACAGGCTGTTTTACAGTGGAGGAAAGGCAAAGCAAAATGGAGTGGGAATAATTGTGAGGAAAGATATCCTGGAATATGTGGAAGAGGTAAAGAACGTGAGTGACAGGATTATTGTCATGAGAATTCAGTTTGAGACAGGAACAAAAGACCTAATACAAGTTTATGCTCCACAAACTGGAAACAAGGAAGAAGAGTTAGAAAGTTTCCTTGAAGAAGTAGACAAGTACATTGAAGACAAGGAGGCCATAATAATAGGCGACATGAATGCCCAAGTAGGTACAGAGAGACTGGGAAGAGAAGAGATCGTGGGACCCTATGGATATGGAAATAAAAATCCAGAAGGGGATATATTAATTGACTTTTGCCAGAGAAACCAACTAATGGTTGGAAATACATGGTTCAGAAAGAAAAACAGCCAAAAGATTACCAGATATGGATGGGGAGAGAGAAGAACTAAAACCCTGATTGACTACATTTTGGTAGAAAAAGACAAACGCAAAAACCTGATGGATGTTACTGCCATGCCGGACGAGGCTTTTGGTGGAGATCACAGAGCAGTAATAGCAAAGCTGAAAGTTGGAAAAATTAGAAAACTGAAGGAAAGAAAAGAAAGAAACATAAAAACATGGAGGTTGAAGGATAAACAGGTGCAAGAAGAATTTAAGATGGAACTGCAACAACTAGTACCAAAGACTGATGTTGGACATGTGGAAGAAGAATGGAAGCAATTTAAGGATGCATTTGTTAGTTGTGCAGAGAAAACATGTGGAAGAACATCGGGGAAGATGAAAGATAAACAAACAGCATGGTGGAATGAAAGAGTTAAAGAAAAAGTGAAGGAAAAGAAGAAGAGTTGGAAACAGTGGAAAACAAAAAGGACTGAAGAAAGTAGATTGAGATATGTAGAAGCTAGACAAATCTGCAAGAAAGTAGTGGCAGAAGAGAAGAAGAAAAGTTGGGAGTTATTCGCACAGGAAATTAAAGATGATTGTCAGTGTGGAAAGAAATTATTATTTAGTGTAGTTAAGAGTAGAAGGAAGGAACATGTAAACGCTGGATTTGTGAAAAACAAAGAAGGAGTGATATTGAAGGAACCAGAAGAGATTAAGAACCGATGGAAAGAATATTTTCATGGACTGTTAAATGTCAGGAATGTAACGTACACAGAAGTTACTGTAGTGCCGGATGTGGAAGAAGAAGAAATGGAAGCGGACATTACAATGGCAGAGGTGGAATTGGCCATTAAGAAGATGAAGATGGGAAAAGCTGTGGGAGTGGATGAAGTGGCAGTAGAAATGATAAAGGCTGCAGGACCCATTGGAATATATTGGACTTCAAGAGTACTCAAGTACTCAAGAGTGTGTGGAGAGCAAAACAAATTCCAGAAGATTGGCAGAAAGGTATTATTATACCAATATTCAAGAAAGGAGACAAGAAGGTGTGTGGAAATTACAGAGGAATTACTATTATCTCGCATGTTGCCAAGATCATGGAGAGAATACTAGAGGAAAGAATCTGAAAAAGGGTTGAAAACCAAATTCAAGAGGAACAATTTGGGTTCAGAAGGGGAAGATCAACAGTGGAACCTATCTTTGTTGTAAGACAAACTATGGAAAAACACTGGGAATATGGAAAAGACATGGTAATGACCTTTATTGACTTAGAAAAGGCATATGATAGTGTCCCTAGAGACAGAGTTTGGGAAAGCTTAAAACAGAAAGGTATTGGAGATGAAATGATACAAATGACAAAGGCAATGTACAGTAATTGTTGCAGTTGTGTGAAGACCCAAGCAGGTAGAACAGGATGGTTTGAAATTGAAACTGGTTTGAAACAGGGGAGTGTGCTTTCACCACTGTTATTCATAATGGTGATGGATGATATACTGAAGGCAACAAAGGAAGCCTACACAGGTACAAGAATGAACATAATCTTATTTGCGGATGATGTTCTGATTTGGGGAGAGAATGAGAAGGTGGTCCAGGAACAGCTGGATGTTTTAAAGGAAAATATTGAGAAATGGGGAATGAAAATCAGTGTAGAAAAGAGTAAGACAATGGCGATGACAAGACATAAGGAAGAAGGGAAAGGAATTGTTAAAATTGGAGATGTAAATCTGGAAGTAGTTGAGCACTTCAAATATTTGGGAAGTGAAGTGATGGAAAATGCAAGACTGGATATGGAAATTAGCAAGAGAATACAAGGTGGGAGTGCCTTCTACTATCAAGTTCGGAATTTAATTTGGGATAAAGACATACCAATGAAGGCTAAAGAAGTGATGTACAAGACTTACTACTTACCAATATTGACATACGGAGCAGAAACTTGGCCTATGACCCGGAGGGATGAAAGTAGAATGCAGGCAGCCGAAATGAAATTTTTGAGGAGTATGTTACAGAAGACTAGAAGAGATAGAGTGAGAAATGAAGACATTCGAAAGGAAGTGAATGTACAGAAGCTGAACGAAAAGCTGGAACAGAACAGATTGAGATGGTATGGACATGTGAAGAGGATGAATGATAAAAGAATGCCAAAACAAGTGATGGATAGGCAAATGACGGGAAAAAGAGGACGAGGAAGACCTAGAGGTCGGTGGTTGGACCTTGTTAAGTGCAGCGTGATAAACCGGAACATGGAGTGGCGTTCAGTGCTTGAGGAAGAGTGGTGGACAGACCGAGTAAAGTGGAGGGGACTCATGTTTGCTCCGACCCGGCCTAGGCTGGAGAACGGAAAATGATGATGATGATGATTGTAAGTAAATATTGAACCAAAATGAATAAATTCCTTTCTTTGCAATCACAAAAGGTCGAACAATAACAGAAACCGCAGGACCTGAAAAAATCGCATTTGCGATAAATGCGAATTTTAAAATGTCGTACAGAATCCAAGCCTACGTTAATTTTAATGTGAAAAAAATCCATTTTTACGCGTAAATCAAAGTGCGACAAAATGCGAATTGTGACCCAAAATGCAAAAACACCAAATAAGTGCGATTTTATAGAGAAATTACTTTAAATCCGCTAATTTATTTGCGAATTTGTTTATTAAACGAAAGAAAAGTAGTTGGCCTAATCGCTCGCTAGCGATACCTCATCTCGGACTCGCAGTGTGCTATGCATATTGGTCGATAAAACAATCGATTTCTGTATCGATACGAACTTTCGACTATCTATAACATATTCAGACAGCTGATGAACGAAACTCGTTTGTGTACTTGGCGCATCACGGCGACTGGTGGTTTGTTGAACACGTGGACTTCGCTAAACGGAAATTTTTGCGGCTTGCCGCTTGAATAGTAACCTTATTCTTTTTGTAACCTTCAAGCACTTCAAGGTTCAATTTTTTTCTAGAAATGGGACGTACTGCTGTAACTGCTCATGAAAGAGCACAGCAGTACGCTAATCGTGGCTTTTATTGTTCCGACTCTGCAACAGTATTTTGCAAATATTGTAACTGCCGTGTTGTGTGGGATAAGGACAATATTCAGAAACATATTACATCTGTAAAACATGTTGCGAAGCGACGAGAAGGCGCAACAGTTTCTGAACCCAAACAAACCTCTGTTATTGAAAGATTACAGGGTGCCAAACGACGGAAGCATGATAAGGACTACTTCGCAAAAAGAACTGTTGAAGTATTTGCTAAAAAAATATTCCCTTGGAAAGCTTGAAAATGAAACTGTAAGAGCGTGGATTGCTGAATTTTCAAGTCAAGGGAAGCTGCCTAACGCGAGAACTCTCCGCGAAAAATATTTGCCTGGTAAGTACGGTTTAAATAAATACATTTGCATTTTGATTCTCTCTTGCTCATATAATCTATACAAATCAAAGCTAATCCAACTTCTGTAGAGGCTAAGCTTACAGCCAGTGCTTCCATAACCTTTCCAAGACATACCTTGACCTATAAAATTGTGAAGGTAATCCAACTTCATAATATACCTAACAGAACCCGTCCATCTATTTTACTATAGGAGAAGCTAATGTGATACCGTATTTCCTCGCAAAATCGTCGCCACCGCGTAATCGTCGCACCCCACTTTTCAAACACTAAAATAGGTTTATAAAATTTCATCGCATAATCGTCGCATAGCATGTTCGTATTTGTGCGCCAGTCAGTTGCACATGCTGTCGCGACTTTGTCAGACGAAAAATATCTCGTCTTGATGCTTGCGGGCAATGAACTGTGACGCGAGCGGCAAGCTTCGTCACTTAGCACATTCCGCGAGCGTATAATCTGGCGTGATCTTGTCGGCAAAAAGTAATCTCGTCTTTGTGCCTGCCGGCTATGAACTGTGACGCGAGCGGCCAGCCCACATTCCGCGAGCGTATAGGCCTAATCTGGCGTGGTCTTGTCAGGAGAAAGTAACATCTTTATGCCTGCCGGCTATGAACCGCGACGCGAACGGCCAACGCACATTCCGCGAGCTTATAGGCCTAATCTGGCGTGATTGTCAGCAAAAAGTAATCTCATCTTTAGGCCTGCGGCCTATGAACTGTGACGCGAGCGGCCAGCGCACGTTCCGCGAGGGTATAGGCCTAATCTGGCGTGATCTTGCCAGGAGAGAAAGTAATATCGTATTTATGCCTGCGGGCTATGAAGCGTGACGCGAATGGTCAGCGCACATTCCGCGAGCTTATAGGCCTAATCTGGCGTGATCTTGTCAGCAGAAAGTACTCTCGTCTTTATGCCTGCGGGCTATGAACTGTGACGCAAACGGCCAGCGCACATTCCGCGAGCTTATAGGCCTAATCTGGCGTGATCTTGACAGCAGAAAATAATTCGTCTTTATGCCTGCGGGCAATAAACTGTGACGCGAACGGCCAGCGCACATTCCGCGAGTTTATAGGCCTAATCTGGCGTGATCTTGTCAGGAGAAAGTAATCTCGTCTTTATGCCTGCGGGCTATGAATCACGACGCGAATGGCCAGCTTCGTCAGCACATTCCGCGAGCGTTAACCTGTCGTGACCTTGTTATAAGAAAGAAGCCTGTCTCTGACTGCAGGCTATGACTCACGCCAGACTCACGCTACGCGAATGACTGGCCCGTGCAGCAAATAATGATACAGTATATTCTTTGAACTTAAATATTCTTCGCATAATCGTCGCACCCTGCTTTTTTCCACGAATTTTTGGCTAAAAAAGTGCGACGATTATGCGAGGAAATACGGTAATTCTGTTCTTTGGTTTGAGCCATGTCCATCATAGCCTCTAAAAATTAAATAAAATAAATTTCAATGGATTCCTATGGCTAACACAATTCGTCTTTTATTTTCAGAAGTTGCAGCTGATCACAAGAAATCAACAACTGAAGCTCTAGTTGGGAATAAAATTAACATTTTATGTGATGAAACCACAGACAGAATGGGTCGCTGTGTTTTTGTTGTACTGTTCCAAGTGCCAACAGCAATTGAGAAGAAATTATTTGTTGCTGGAGTGAAATACCTCGAATCCGGAAATGCTAAAAACTGTTCCCGTTCTGTGTTAGATTCATTGCATGATCACAGTGTGCAATATGATGACGTGAAAGTATTGGTAAGTGAGAGTGCTCCATATATGACTCGTTGTTATGAAACACTGAAGATCATCATTGGGGATCATTAGCTCCATGTGCAGTGTTGGGCACACAAACTTTGCATTGTTGGTAATTGTTGGACAGCAGCTATGTCCGATTTAAATCAGGTTGTAACAATGGTCAAGTCCGCCTTTCTAAACACAAGGAAGCACAAATATAACTACTTGCACTTTCTGAAGTCAAAAAATTGGGGACTTAAAGGCAGCAAAACTTTTTCCATCGCCGGTACTTACTCGATGGAACAGCTGGTTTGAAGCTGTTTTTACTTAGCGAGTTATTTTCATGATGATGTGAGTTTTTTTTAAGCTACCTGACATGAAAGATGTTAGTAACAGTGGTGTTACATTTCTGCGAGGCTTGACAGATAGAGATGTAGATAGGATTTATTCTGAAATAATTTTTGTGAAAGAGCATGTTAGTGAACTTGTTGAACTTCTGACTCTGCTTGAGGGGTCCCAGTATCCAACCTCACATTTGCTTTATCCTAAACTTGAAAACTTAGAAGCTAATTTTGGTGCAATAATTCAAGGCTATTATTCTGAAGCAACAGGTAATGCCTTAGCTAAACTCACAGCCTTAGAATGTGCTACAAGGAAAGATTTGTTTGTAAAAGTAGCTCAATCTGCTAGAAGCAAGATTGCTAGACTAAAGGCAAGTGATCCCAATCGCAAAAACTTTGAAGCCATAGCACAGATATTTTATCCTAGGCACGTGGTATTGAACAATGACAAAGAAACAGATATACAAAAACCTCCGGGCTTAACAAACATTCCATGTCATGAAATAAGGAAGGGCTATGATTCTTTCAAGAATATTATTGAATCGCTGTTAAAACAAAATGAGGAGTGTGAAGTAGTACGTGCCTTGACTGCTGTTCAATATGAACATGAACATTTTGCCAAGAGTTCTTTAGATCTTTTGTGGACACCAACAAACAATGTGGACAGTGAGCGTGTTTTGTCACACTACAATACAATTGTTACAGACAGAAGGTGAAACTTGAAAGAGTGCAACGCAGAGTTATTTACAATGCTTTTATTTGAACATTAAATTGTATCTCAAGTGTCGCCAATAAAGTCATATAGTCCGTAAAAATCAGGAAAAAATAGATGCTAATTTTCCAAAAATAGATGCTAAATAGGGAAAAAATAAATGCTAATTTAAAGTAAAATAGATGCTAAAATTTCAGGTCCCTACTCATACATAACATAAAAACCATGGTGATGTGGTCAAAATGAGAAATGAATGTGTGATGATGTCGGTAAAATGATAAAAAAAAACATGGTAAACAACACTTAAAAAAGAAAAACATATAAAACAGTCAGTTTATTGATGCAGGATAGTCTATATTGAAATATTCTATATTTAAATTACTGTCTCTGTAACTAAGTTGCATTGATTGAATTGAAATCTATTGCAGAATTGGACAGAAAACACATTAAAATGATAAGCACACATGCGAAACAATCCCTCTGATAAACAGAAGTAGTTTTTAAAAAAAGATCCTCATGTGTAATGTGTTTTTCAATTAAAATACCGTTAGCAGTTTACAACGACGGAGCAAGCTTGTTAGTTAACAACTTACCGATGACTGCAATGCATTCTCAGCATACACATAATCTTCAGACTGCGCACTAAGAGTTGCTTTATAATTGATTAAACCTCTCCGATCACGCAGGGAGATGTACAGCTATAGAAAAAACATGGCGAATTAGTGTATTTTTACCACACTGTTTTATTAGAGAACCAAAGAAGCATTAACATGATTTCTATGATTAATAGTAAAAAAATCAAAACATTATATCTGAGACAAACACAAGAAAACTATTTATGGAGGTACAAAAGATGTATTACATATTACCAGCATGCAATTTCCGGAGATTTGCACAGGGCCAGGAAGAGAAAAAAAACGACCGGTGTAGTTAGAATTGTCTGCAAATCTACAAAAGTATTAAAAAAACTCCACTCCACCTGTACTAAGGATGGTGGCAGCTGAATAACAGCTATTAACTCCCTGGTATCACAGGAGGAGGAGGGAAGGGAAGGATTAACCAGAGTTCGTTTACTGTAAATTGGCACTAATTTGATAGTCCTCTTGAGGAAGTAGTCCCATTGAACATATCCATCCGCCGCTACCACGTGTATTGCAGCCAATGAGATACGACCCATATGGCAGCCATTCTGGACCGCATGTATTCCATCACACGGACAACAGTTATGAGCTGCCAAAGCTATACCTGCCAACTTCCAAAAATAGAAATCCAGAAGATCCCAAAGTGCAAAAAATTTAACGCGTACAGGCGTCGCAAGGTCTTAAAAATAGCGAGAAAAGACTACAGGGAAACAGATTACAAACTCTTGGTGATGTGAGACTATCTAATTCTTTGTGCCAGTTTCCAAAAATTCGGAAGAATATGCCTCCCAGAGAGACTGATGATATCGTTTCTTACTTGAATTCATCACGAAAACACTAAATCGCACAAAAAAAATTCTCACAATTGCACGAATACCAGAACTACAGCATGCACCGCTTAAAAACAAACTATCCCACTTACAAACAGTCGAAGCACAAAGAGTAATATAAATGCAGCGATAATCTGCGAGATGTGATTATCAATAGACAGTTCTATCGACTTTCAACGTAATGTCAAACGCAAGGAATTAATGACAAAAGCGCAGCGATAATCTGCGAGACGGGATTATCGATAAACTTTACAGGGTGTCTGCTGAAAGGATGAAGTAAAAATTAGTTACTTTTTAGCAACCTTTTAGTTAATTTTAGTTACCTGTTAATTCAAGATACGTCTGAGGTCGGCAACCATAGAAGCTCATTGCGCGGTGAAGGAAAACAACAATGAACTGTGTTTAAAGCAGTGAATAAGATTCACTTAAGGTGTCATAAAAATTTAGATAAAAATAAATAATGGATATTTAATATCAAATGAGTTGATTCAGCAAATATGTCGTCTTGTGTACAAGAAATTATGATTACCAAGAAGTTGCTCTGATCTCGGTCGTTTGGGGAGATTTCCTTTGTCCCCGCGGAAGACCACGAAGAAATATATGCGACGTTACGTGATCGTCACCGAATTATGCCTTTGCAGTCAGGTACGGAGAAATATCGAGACGTTACACGTTCGGCGCTGGTCTCAGCCGTTTGACGCGATTCGTAGTTTTTTAAATAGAACACGGAGAAAAATCGCGATTACATAATCGGTGTCACTTTTAGTCATTCGACGAGATTTCTATTGTCCTTGAGGTAGGGCACGGAAAAATATGGTAAGTTATTACTACGCAATCGGCACCGCTTGACAAGAATCCAGTTGCACTTGTCATCGAATGCAGAGAAATATCGCGATGAATCACAATCGCTGCCGCTCTCGGTCGTTTTACGAGATTCACGTTGTCCTTGCGGTTGCACAATGAGAACGCGATATTATGCAATCGGCACCGCATCCGGCCGTTCAACGATTGTCGGCCTGTCTATCTGTCTTGGCAGAAAGGCGGAGGCGAGCTCGAGGTTGGGCATGGTTAAAATTCACGAGCAGTTATAGACATGTTGTAAGATCGGCACCGTGATTCCCGCAGTCCTCGAGGACACAAGTTCGCGGCCGGACACAGGTTTTATAATTTCAAGCAACTGGCGTCGATCGTGGTCCGTTTGACGAGATTCCCGCATGCAAATCGTGCTGTCAGCCGGCCGTCTTGAGGATGTGACTTTGGAGGATGAACGATCGAAGTAGGTATAGGCTATTATGAATTATTCAGAGAGGATTGCACGAATAATCCGACAAGAGGGCACATTTTCTTTCGAATTCAAATTGTACAATTTCTCGAGATAACCGGTTAGATTATAGCCTATATCCAATGGAACCATAGTTCGAAGGAAAAATAGACATATAACGGAGTTTCGAATTAACCACACTTGATGTCGCAAATACACTAGACGGATAGATTTTTAAAATATAGTCTATGTAGGAGATTTCGAAGCATTTTTGCGATTATTTTTTGAAACTGCACCATTTCGTAAGATTGCGACAATAAATTATTTCGCGTTATTTCTGGACTTCAATTTGAGATATACAAATTTAGAGGCCAATATGAGAAAAGAGGTTTCTGATGAGTTTCGGAAGTTATCGCAAATAAACGTCTCGCAAAAAGTCAGGTTTCCGATTAATACAGAAAAATATTTCACACAAAACTAAACTCTTCTTGATGCCGAAAATAAACGTTGAACCGATGTATACAGTACCACTGAAGGTATCCTCAGTATGCATTTCCTTGAGGTCGTGCATGGGCAAATATAGCTTACGCAATCGGCGCCGCTTGCGTGAAACTCGCTTCATCACATCTGCGAGTCTAGCGGCGTGGGTTTAAATGATTTTAACAGACCTCGGCAAATTTTCGTTACCTCCAACTATCCAGACTTAAGAATTAGCTACTTTTCGTTACATTTATAAAATAAGCTACTTTTTCGTTACTTTTCGTTACCGGTAGATACCATGAGTCTTATCAGTCGATTTTCACTCGAATTTAAACACTCGCATCTCAGAATAGCAGCTATTATCGAAAATCAAAACTGAAATGCGATTTGGATACAGAGAACGGAAAAAAAGCTAGGGAGTTGAAAATCCGGAAAAAACTATGTTAATCCGGACAACCGGAAAACACCCCAAAAATTCGGAAATCTTCTGAGAAAACGGGAAAACTTGGCAGGTATGAGGTACTGCCCCCGTAAATTGAATTATTTTGGGACAAAATGAAAGTATTTTCCGTCCCCATGATAAAATTTAACCAGCAAATATAATTTCTGGAAGTGTGACACAAGAGTGTAGTGTTACAAGCTCGAGGCTGTGGGAGAGCCCGATCACGTGATATATTGCACAATGGACGCTTCTAGAAGGCTATAATTGGCATAGCAACAGCGAGTTTGGAAATTAATATTATAAATATTGTTATAAATTATGCTATTGGATCCCAGCCGAGAGCCAATGAGAAGAGGTCTTATTGAAGACGGGACCAACTTCAATTACACAATTCGATGAAATTATGCATTTAGGCCCTTAGAAGAAGATTTTCTTATTTGGTAATGAAGAGAAAATTAAAAGAAATTATGTCTGATACTTTAAAAACCGCAGATCGGTTAATCTACGCAGTAATAAGCATTAGTAATCTACGCGCTAAAATTATGGTGGGAGTTTGATATGGCCGCCAAAATTTCGACTTGGAGGGGGAGATCCAAGGATCGAGGTTCTTATTCCAGCAGTCTTTGAAGAGTGAGGAAATGTTTTTACTGGGTTAATGGAGATCCCAAGGCTTTGTCCGAGTGCGACGACTGTCGACTTGTGGAGACGCGAGGATAGCTAGGTGGAACGTAGGAGATCACCGCACTTCCATTCTATGTGAAGTTGTGAGGAACATTGAATTGATTATATCTCTTATCTAATTGAGATCTGAGTTTAAATAAGTGAATATATATAAAAAACAGGTCGCATACTACATTCTGCGAAAAGTAGAGCGTTTTAAAACTCACCGTTTCGACAATATAAGCCTGTTAAGTCAGATTTTCAAATGTGTTGGAAATAAAGCCGAATATCATTTTAAATTGCAACGTGAAGTTGACGAACGCAGTTCAAGTGAACAGTAGCGGAGAACTTTTAATATTGGCGCAACACTTAAACATTAACTGAATGACTATTATTATTCTTCAAGTGTTTTCATTCAACATAAGTAACATTGTTGATATGATGAACTAAATAGTCATGTGCCAGTGACATAGGTATTCGATAACAGGAGTTAAGATACAACGATGGAGCTTCGTTAGACAACGTATTCTTGAATACAGACGTAGTGTACGGTCCATCTTGTACATTTTCGTCAGTCTACGAACACTAATATAACATCAATTAGCAATGGAAATATTTCATTCACCATTTATATGAATATTTCTATAAATTATTCCAATGATGAGGCTGATACATATTTACGGCGGAGAATGAAGATTCTACAGAAGAGATTTGTCAAGATTCTAGGGAGGGTAGCCCAGCAACACAGAAGAATTTGCCAGAAGGATGTCGTTCGAGCGAATGTTGGTGAATTCCAGAGAGGGACGTTTCCTATCTCTGAGGTCGCAGATCCGAGGTTCGAATGCAGATCCATCTCAGTATCTTGTACTGAGGAAACATCTAAAGTATTGTGGGAATACTTACATAGATCTTCAAGTTTTCGTCCAAATAAGGTAGCAGTGTATCTCATTTGTAGTATAGAGCTTGATTAGTGAGCCAACGATCTTATTCCATATTTCTATATTTTCACATTTCATGTATCTCAGTGTTTTCATGTATTTTACACTTCAGATGAGTGTTAAGATTTTTATGCTTCAAGATTATTTAGGAGATGATTGCCTTTCATTTATTTTTCAATTTTATGCTACGGATCAGTTGTGGAACTGACATTAAAAATTTTGTTTGAGGAGTCATATTGCCTCATAGAAGACTAGTCGTTTCGACTCTCGAATTTCAATAATTTTATTTAAACCAAGTATTCTGACATTGTGTCATAGCTTCAAATTAAATTCTTATTAAATTTAATTTGAGCACTTTAATGTAACAACATCTACCTTCCAGAACAGAAGAAAGATCGAATGATATTGTTATATCATTCATCATCATCATCATCTTGCACAGTTTCCAGCCACTGGCCGGGTCTGTTTGGAACACAAGCCTCTCCAACGTCTTCTGTCCTCCCACCATCTCTCAGCCTCCACCCTTGTCCAGTCTTCTCCTCTTTTCTTCACGCTTTCTTCCACCCCCTTCAGCCACCTGTCTCTCGGTCTTCCTCTCGGTCTCTTTCCTTCCCACTTCGTCTCGTGTATCCTCCTGGGTATCCTCTTCTCCTCCATTCGTTTTACATGTCCATACCATCTAAGTCTAGATTTCTCTATACCGTCCTGTAATGGTTCCTCCTTCATTAATTCTCTGGTCCTCTCATTTCTTATTCTGTCCAACTTTGTAGCTCCAATACTGCTTCTCAGGAACCTCATCTCACTGGCCTGTATTTTGCTCTTCTCCCTTCCTTTCATAACCCAGGTCTCCGAGGCATACGTCAGGATAGGGACATAGTATTATTGTACATAAACTGTCGACGATCCAAGAAATACTAGTCGTTTGATAAGACCGAAGTCTTAATCCCTATGAACATTCTTTGTGTAGAGTGGAAAAACATTACGACATTGACAAACCTTTTTATTATTTGGAAAGCTAAGAGCTTTGTTCATTTAATAAGTTAGAGGAAATACCTTTTGATAGAAGATTATTCAAATCTTTGGCTAGGAATTCAAAGCTAGTTGATCCCGGTCAAGATTGAATTCTATCTGACACTATAAATAACATGTGTGTTATTTTACTCTATTTGTGTAATATCACATTATTTTGTGGACATGATATTACAACGATAAACAATTTAAAGCTTGACAAGTGAGGTGAGACAGGAGTATTATTTTTATTACATGTATTTGCGACAGACGAGTTAACAGTTAATTATCTTGTTGTGGAGTGAACTTTAGGAGGTTAATCACGACTGTCTAATATCGTTCATTACAATTGGAAGTTTCGTTTGAAGAACTTAAGCATGTATAATATTTTAGTCCAGTAGTCATGTGGAATGATACTGAGGGTCATGCCATTATTTGAGAGAAGTGCCTACAGAAGATATGTTAATAACAATTAATCCTTTTTTGGTTATTGTTTAACATAGTGGATGATAATTGTTTATGCCATATATATTGTTATATGAGGATTTGTAGAGCTATGAAGAGTGCTCGTGCAAGGGAGTTCCGCATTTTAAAGGAAGTCAAAGTATTATTGTTCTTTGATAAGAAGGCATGGATCATGATAAGAGCCGTTGTATACAAGTAGTCCAGTTCTTGTGAAGTAACGATTTAGCTGTGTTAACAGGAGGGTTTTAGCGGAAATACAACTAGAGAACGATTGTCTACTCATGTCTATAATACTATTATATTTTATTAAACCCGAAGTTATGTAATTACGTACAGTTAGCTTTAATTAGTCGACTGTATTATACCGACAATGTAATGAAACCTATATAAGACGATGTGTAAGCAGTATAGCAAAACTACAGAACGTTAGAGAAGGGTTATGTGAAAAACCAGTGTATATAGTTAGTTGAGAATTGTATTGTAAACGAGAAGCCAGAATCTCGAATGTAACGTGTTAGCAACACTAAATAATGTATATTATTATGAACATATTACATGTAAATAATTCTTTGAAAATGATTTAATTAGTTAAAAAATTTAGTAGGATTTATTAATCAATTGTTTTGAAATAGCGTGAGTTTTATGAGCGGATGTTTTTGGTATGAATGATTGTTCACTGTTAAGAGTAAATGTGGAACCGAATTGGTCATGAACAATTGCGGGGTGCGAATGAAAGAGTATATGAAAATTTTCAGGATGATTGTTTAAGAAATAGAGTAGTTATGTGAACTTTTGTAAGATCTAAATGTTAATTTTACGTGTTATTATAAACGCACACACAAGAGCAGTCTCAATGTGGGCTAGTTAGAATGATTCACCGTTAGGTTTGGAGAACGGTGTGACATAATATAAGCAGGTGGACACTCACCGCCTTATATATAAATTGTAAAACAGTTCCGAGTGTAGCGTGGTGCTGAGGTTTCATTGATGAAACAAGACCAATGCATGTGCGTTCTACAAACGCAAGCTAGTGAATGAAACCATGTGTTAGGAATGCCACGAATGTAAGAGCCTTCATTAAATGGTTTTATTTTTACGCTGTGTAGGCCTAAAACAAGCCAAGATTTTATGCTAATAATTTTTATACGCAGCATTGTAGTAAGATGTAGAGTTGAAAGGAAGTGTGAATGATCGAGTGTTTTTATTTTAATTTCTATTGTTAAATTAGTTTATTGTTATTTTGTTTATACTAGATTAGTTTACACTATTGTTAATACATTTTATTCAGTTTGTTATCAGTTGTTGTTGGAGTGTGATTTATTTTAAATATAAGGAGAAGAGTATTGTGGATGTATTGAAGGCGAAGCTGAATTCCCAGTCCCCGAGGAGGTAAGTAAAGGTAAGTGCCCTGTGTAGTTTGTTGTTGATCCACAATATTCTTGTAACTGCTGTATGTAAATCCCTAAAGGCCATGTTGGAAGCGATTTCTAATGTAGTATTTGCCGGTGCTGTTAGAAATAGGCAAACCAGCTGGGGCAATTGATATTCCAACAGGATCCTTTCCGGATTGTCGGGTACAGTACCATCCCGGCATTTGCCAGAAGTAGAAGTGAGAAACCACGGCAAACCACATCCAGGATGATTGAGTTAGGAACTGAACGCAACTCTTCTATGTTTTGCCTCAGATGAGAGTTAAATTTCTTGACAGATTGGGGAATCTAACCCTGGCCTCAGGGGCGACGGTCAAGATTACTAACCACTGCGTCACGAGCTCTCGTGTCAAGATTTTAGATGTACAGCTTAATAACACTGTGTCTGATCTTGGAAAAAATCTGGCCTACTCCAATTCATTGGCTCTCAGTACTAAGTCATATTCCCCAAACTCTCCTACGCAGATGCAACGATTTACCGTGAGAGTACACAAAAATAAAAAAATAAAAACACCAATGGCATGAAGACATTGCTCATCCACATATCCTTTAGGCTTAATTCGAGACATTCAACCAACTGTCCGACGGAGAATCTACTACTAGTAGTAGTACGTATCAACTTCTACATTCCTGAGACATGGTCAGATGAACAGAAACAGTTTGTGGCCCCAGAGTGTTGTGAATTGCCACTCATCAAAGGAAGGCCACCTGGAATTGAACAGTCAAGAGGGATCTCGACCAAATTAAAAGGAAGCTTGTAATTTTATGTGAACTCACCATTGGCCGTCCTTGAAATGGATTTCCGTGGTTTCCGATTTTCAAATTCAGACAAAGGCTGGGACGGTACCTTCGAATAAGCCACGGCCGCTTCCTTCCAATTCCTTGCATAGTTTCATTCACCTTCATTCATTTCATATAATTATCTCCTCTCATGAGGTTGGCGACAGGAAAGGCATCCAGCCGTATAAACACCCCACCACAAGCACGAGAAAAATCATCACATCTCATTTCCTTCACAGTTGAAACGGGAATAACATACCTGCCAACTTTCAAAAATAAAAATCCAGAAGATCCCAAAGCGCAAAAATTTAACGCGTGCCGTACATGAGTCGCAAGGTCTTAAAAATAGCAAGAAAAGACTACAGGGAAACAGATTACAAACTGTTGGTGATGTGAGACTATCTAATTCATTGTGCCAGTTTCCAAAAATTCTGAAGAATATGCCTCCCTGAAAGATTGATGATATCGTTTCTTACTTGAATTCATCACAAAAACACTAAATCGCACAAAAATTTGTCACAAAATTGCACAAATACCAGAACTACAGCAAACACCGCTTAAAACCAAGCATTCCCGCTAACAAACAGTCGAAGCACAAAGAGTAACTTAATATAAATGCAGCGATAATCTACGAGATGTGATTATCGATAGACAGTTCGATAGACTTTCTGCGTAATGCCAAACGCAAGGAATTAATGACAAAAGCACGGGGATAATCTGCGAGACAGGATTATTGATAAACTTATCGGTCGATTTTCAGTCTAATTTCAAACACTCGCATCTCAGAATAGCAGCTATTATTGAAAATCAAAACTGAAATGCGATTTGGATGCAGAGAATGGAAACAAGCTAGGGAGTTGAAAATCCAGGGAAAAAAACCTATAGTATGTTAATCCGGACAACCAGAAAACACCTAAAGAGACCGGAAATCTTCTGGGAAAACCGGAAAACTTGGCAGGTATGAATACATTAAACTTATCATTTTTTATTACCGAATTATTATTATTATCAGGGTTATGATTTTTAGGTGCACACCTTTTTTCTTAGGGTAAATTAAAGCTGTTTGGAATGATTATCACAGTGTGAAATTTTGTTTCTAGTTGCGAAAAGAGGCATTTTTCACGCACCTTTTTCCCTTTATTGAAACCTTTATCACTTTTTCCCCAACTATGCCCATAATCCCCTATTCCCCACCCCCTTTTTTTAAAAGTTTAATTCCAATTTATTTTATACGATTTCTAATCAATATAAAGTATTTAACTTTCAATTAACGTCTCCTCAGCTTGCTATGTACGTGTGAATAGTAAGCCTACCTCTTTCAGTAAACACCGCGCAAGAGTTGAAAGCACACCTCCAACAAAGGAAAATAATTGTGTGTTCAACAAAACCTCTTTCTCTCGCTTTACCGCTATAATGTAGCCCGCAATATTGAAATTGACAATGAGTGATTCTATCCCACCATAATCAGTAGCCTGCTGTTCGTGAATGTGAGCTTGTTAGTGAGAGATGTCATCTGTTTGCATGGAGGTGGAGGCTGGTGACGCAGAGATGTCAGCAACCACACCCGCGTAGTTCCGAGAGTTGAGACTGGGTTCTGCTCGAAGCTACTAGAAATCGCTGAGACTGCAGTTCCAGCATAAATGAGAACATTCTGGTAATTGTCGCTGTGTTATAAGAGAGTGTGGACAGCAAGTGAGTGAGTGAGCGCAAAAGTGAGTTGTGTGATAGTCACATTGAGTTAGCAAGTGAACTGGTGTTAGCACTTTGTTACATTACTAAACGAGTGTACTACTAGATTTTACCATGCCACATTGATTTGTGTGCAGCTCTTACACAAGCAGGAATTCCATTCAATAAGGTGAACCATCCAGCCTTCAAGGGATTTCTTGAAAAATACACAGAGATGTCAATGCACGATGACAGTACTTTAAGTAAAAACTATATGGAGCCTGTTTATCGAGCAACCATACAAAGAATCAAATAGAAAGTGTCTGATTGCGATGTGGGAATCATAGTGGATGAAACCATACACTCAATGGAACGATATGTTTTGAACATTTTAGTTTTTTCCTTAGCAGGGGAGCTAGTGATGTAATGGCTGACTACTTTCTGATTTCCAGCCAAATACTTACAAATAAATCTGAGAATCTATAATCATAATAGCAGTACAGACAGATTTCGTACAAAATTATCAAGGGCAAATACTTGGCGACATTAGGTACCGTGTCAGAAGATTATGCATGCAATGAAGACCCATTACATAGCATTATTTTAAAAAAGCATATGATAGTATTAATAGAAACAAGGTATGGGAAGCAATGAGAGCAAAAGCAGTGAACAAGGAGACAGTGGCAAGAGTGAAAGCAATGTACGAGGGAAGCAAAAGCTGTGTAAAGGTGGGAAGAGAGAGAACGGAATGGTTTCAACTGGAGAGTGGTCTGAAACAGGGAAGTGCCCTCTCACCCCTGTTATTTATAGTGGTGATGGATGAAATCATACGAAAAGTGGTAAATAGCATTGGGGAAAGGAAAATGAAGGCAATGTTGTTTGCTGATGACCTTCTGGTATGGGGAGAGGATGAGGAAGAAGTACAAGAGCAATTAGATGAGTGGGAGAAGGTAGTGTTATCATATGGGATGAAGTTCTCAGCACAAAAGAGTGAAGTGTCATCACAACAAGGAAGAACAGACTGAATATGGGCATAACACTTGGAGGACAGCAGTTGCAGAAAGTAGAATGCTTCAAGTACTTGGGAAGCATAATTGAAGAAAAGGGAGGCAATAGGATAGAAATAAATGAAAGGGGAAGGTGTGCAGATGGATATTTCAAGAGTGTTAGGGGGATGTTATGGAATAAAGATGTACCACAAAAATGTAAAGGAATCATCTACAAGACCTACTTTGTGCCAATTTTGACATATGGTTCAGAAACATGGGTGATGAAGGAAAGGGACAAGAAAAAAATACGAGCAGTGGAGATGAAGTTCCAGAGGAGTAGGGTAGGAGTGACAAGAATGGACAGAGTAAGGAATGAGAGAGTCAGAGAGATGGTAAGAGAGGAACCATTGCAAAATAGAATAGAGCGATCTAGGCTACAATGGTATGGACATGTGAGGAGAATGCAAGAGGAGAGGATACCGAAGAAGATGTTTGGAATGGAAGTGACGGGAAGGAGGCCAAGGGGAAGACCAAGGGACAGATGGACAAAAGGAGTTAAGAAGAGTGTGGAGGAAAGAGGAGTGTGCTGGGACACAGTAAATGACGAGAGATGGTGAATGGACAGGAAACGATGGAGAGGCTTATGTTCCAAGCAGACCCGACCAGCGGTTGGAAACTGCTCAAGATGATGATGATTTTAAGTGAGTAATGGTGGTCTAGGGGATAGCGTCCTTGACACACATTGATGGAAAGAATTTTTGATGGTTCAAATCCCAACACAGTAGCCTTTCTTTGCCTGCCAATTTTTGTTTCTTATGCTTGGTATTTCATGACATGCTATTTAATTATAATATACAAATACTGTACGTGTATATGTACAGTAATGTACAGGTATCATTTGAGTCCTAGATTTTTGGTTCCTGCCGACTGCGCTCCGGGTATCAAATGGATTCTTCTTATATATTAATATATGTTGTTGTTGATTGATTAAGGGGCTTTGCAACATCATGGTCAAGTAGACCTGTGTACTTGGGTGTGTGTGGAATTCATCTGATAATCTGTGTTAGTGTGTGTATTTGTAATTCAGATGATGATTGAGAAGAAGGCGGCCGTGGCCATAAGTTAGGAACCTTCCTGGCATTCACCTGGAGTAGAAGTGGGAAACCACAGAAAACCACCTCCAAGATTGCTGAGGTGGGAATCGAACCTGCCTCTTCTCACTTTTGCCTCACGAGGCTGAGTATACACCGTTCCTGTCCTCAGACCAGAATTAAGTTTCTTCGCAGAGCCGGGAGTGCTAGCCACTACACAACGGAATGGCCTATATTAATATAATTCGAAAAAATCTTATATATATATAATATCTTATATATTTCACCTTTTAGTAACACTAAAATATCTTGACAAGTAATTCTGATGTTATAACACGTAGTTCCGAGAAGAACTAAATAGCCTACTTTTCTTAAAATTTAAGATTCAATCCTTATTCCTGCAATTAGACCGATTTAGAGTAATATCTTTATCTACAGAATTCTGCTGGTAGCACTGCCATTATACGATTTGCTCAAAATATAACTGAAATATTTTGGTGTAATACAGCAGTGGATTCTGAGATATAGATAGTCCACGGCTCAAATGCTCAGGGAGTTAATAGGTTATTGATAGGACTGCTCTATCTGAGAATGTACGCATATACCAGGCCTGTCCAGGGAAAAAGCCACGGTGGCAGTCGTCTGCCACGCTAGTACCACGGCCTTTCCTTAGTGAATAGGGGGTTGTGTGGGGAAGGTGGGGTCGAGACATGGCTGCAAGCGAGGAGGATGTTGCGGTAGCGGAGGTAGCAAGCTGGTGAAAGGACGGGCAACGTTGGTTGGTTCCTCAGTTTAGGGGCTGCGACAACGAGATCATGTAGCCCCGTGTACTTTGGGTATGTGTAGAATCTGTCTAATAACCCGTGTTAATTGTGATGGATGTATTAGTGTGCGTTATCTGTAATTCAGATATGGACTTCAGACGATCAATTACAATTACAAGTAGTTCCTCATTTTACTACCAAATGCTACCGTCAATGACACCTACCAGTGAACTTGGCTACTAGATGCCACCACAACTGGCACCTGGTGCCGAATGTTGGAACTAACAGAGCATTCATCAAATCTAAACAACAAATTTAGCTTCACACAATTGTAGTTAGTGGAAGGTTCTTTTACACGCCATAAATCTATGACATGGGTCCGCCACCGGCTTTACTTCCCCTCCGAAGGAAGGCATACTGAGGGATTTTTTATGCTCTTAAAAAGTATGACGATTTTGGCCGGGTTTGAACCCGCGATCTTAGGCATAGAAGCTCAGCATGCTACCAACTACGCCACCGAAGCCGACAACGGCCAACGTTGTGCATGGCGTTGAATGGGACATTAGTAACCAATAATCAGTAGCTATAACAAATCCTTTGAATCATACTGCCTGTTCTATTACTTTATTAAACTATTTCAACTATCAACAGGACTCATCTTTACGTAGTTCATGTTTTTGATTTCAATGCAACTAAATTTGCAATATTTGGTTGCATTGCATTTGCTGGGTGAATTCTGAGAATAGCTTCAAGTGACGCTTCTGTTAAAGTTGACCTCAACTTACTTTTGTTCAAATTCATTAATGAAAATAGGTGCTCACAAACGTATGTTGTGCCAATAAAACCTGTCCTTTAAAATTGAGTCATAACAAAAATTTGCGAGCTCAAATTTCAATGAGTTGGAAACTCATTCCCAGGAAGGGCAGCTTCCGCAGTTCGCCTCTGATGTTGAATGTTGCTTTGCCATTCACAACTTTACTACAGCTGATGTACCATTCTATTTAACAAGACTAAATCAGAATCTCCTTCTTGCCTTGCTTGACACTTGGCTTACGACCCAATCCACTACAGCGCAGCGAGTTTAGGACAGGAGTGTGGAGGCGGAGGGGGGAAAAGTCCGTCCTCTCCTCTCTAGCAAGAGAAGGTAGTGAGAGGAGAAGCTGGCGGGGGTAGCGGTGGAGCGGGGAAGAGCGGGGCTTAGTCTGCAATGGAACGAGTCTCGTGGCAAGCCACAGCGTCACAGCCACCAGTGGCATGGCTGGACAGGCCTGGCATATACTGTATTATATATGTTATGGCATACACTGTACGGACAAAATTTGGCAAAAATCCAGTAGAAGTTACAGAAGTTACATTCAGTTAAAGATGAAAACCATAAGCGTACGTAGAATTATTTTGGCAACACTAATATAATTACACAGTGTGCATGTTGCTGAAAATCTACCTGCAAATTGTTTCAAACTGTTTAAGTGAACAGGTTCTATGATATTGAGCCCCAGGGTTCAAATGTGCTCAGATTGTAGGTAGGCAGTCGGTAGTCCCGTGGACTCCGTAAATAGGTATGCTTATGGCAGCTAAGGCACACATTGCATGTGGAAAAATCATGTATCAGCCCATAAATTAGTATGGCAGTTGCATGGAGCTGAACATTGATAATTATATATGTGCAAATAACTAAGTCTAAAATATCTTGACTTTACAGTGTGCTAAGTTTTAAGTTTATTCCGTACACCTAATCAGAGACTTTGAATCTGGGGTTCAAAAGACTTGAGATTATTAATAACCAGATGGTAACTTCAACTCTTATAATAAGCAGTCATATCTACTAAATCATGCATCCCACATACAAACTTGGATGACATCCATTTGTAGTTATGGACGTTACATGCAGTTAAACATTCAACCTATCAGCACACGCAGATTTATTGTGGCGACACTGCCATGCACGGTTTGTTAAAATTAATCTGAAACATTATGAGCTACAAATGTGCCAATTTTCGAAGATATCCATTTCTTTTAGTATGGATGTCACATGCAGTTAAACATTGAACAAATCAGGACACGTAGAATCATGTTGGTAGCACTATGATATATGGGCTCCTGAAAATTAATCTGAAATATGGTCTATATGTGTGCCAATTTTGGAACAGTTCCCCTGAATACCTTCTGAGATATCCAACTTAGAGTACAAATTTCAGTATTTGGTACACTGACGTTATTTTCAAATATGGCCTTGAGATGTTCTAGTACAGATCTTCACTGACACCAAATTTGGTTTCGATAGCTGCAGTCGTTTAGGATTTGATAGTGTGGGACACACACAGAGAGAGAAGGAGAGGCAGTCACACACAAATTTGATCTCATAAGTCTACAATTTCATATTTTTTTCCAAAATATGAAAGGTAGGCTAAAAATGAAAGGCGACGGTACCATAACTGTCTGTTCAGGCCACAAGTATGAAGACATGTGAACAGCAAATAATATATGGAAAGAAGTGCTGTAGGATTATTGAAATGAAATGAATGCTGCAGAGCAGCACAGGTCTTCGAGTATTAATAAATATTTCAGACTCTTTGGCGAAATTATAATTATATTTTATTGTATTTATAACCGCGCTACTTGCACTGGCTGACTAACACAGTAATGTGACTGCAACCAACAACACACTAATGCCAGGAGCATGTGGTTCTTCAGTGTGTAAGTGGAGTCTTAGAACACTGATCTTGAGGAAAGATGGCAACAGTAGCTGTCAAATAAGTGCCAAATTACAGTAAATGAACTTTACCTAAGGCAACTGGAGCATAGGAGCAAATCATAGGTCCCATACTATCTCCTTATAACAAGACAAACATTGGACACAACTTGCTACCCACTTCAACTCAACTCTATACACGCAACCAAATGAGACCTGAATACTCCAGAAAGATCCACTTGCCTGCAACATATAGTGAGCCACATCACAGAACGGGTGAAACACCGGAAATCAATGTTGTGGTTGATACATAATGCTGGTAAAAGTGCAGTCTTAGCTCATCTTGGTTCATGTAAGTTGCAAAATCTGGAAAGGGGCAGATTGATATGGTTCATAGCAGTCTTCTAGAGGCGAGGCAGACAGTGGGATGAACCAAACCAACCTGCCCATTCCCCCGACTGTTTCTTGTGTGACCCTAAACAATGCATGAATCAAATACAAGCTTACTAGTAGCACCAATAACACATCTTACTCTCTGTGGCATGAGATGAATGCATTTGGTTTTTGTGTTACATCCGTTCCCATTTTGTGGATTTAGATAAATTTGTGCAGTGACAATAAACAAATTGATTTCACTATAAACTTGTTTTCTTTGCGTGGCTGCCATTTGTAGGTAACCCTGAACCTACTCATAGGCTAGCTCCAAATCACACAGTTTATCTCACTCTTGAGGCTGAGCTGTTGCATGCATGGTTTAGCTGATTTGGCACATCAAGGTACCACAACCGATCGATTGAGGCTAAAACCATTCATCCTACTCCTATAATTACATTTACAATAACTTTGCACTTTCTATACATTAGTATATTAGTACTTGGTTAAATGTATGCTAGTACGGAGTAAAATATACACAATTTGCTCTTATTTAAGACATATCTCCATCAGCATACTTTGTTATTTTATAACTACAGTACATGTGAGCTTGGATTAGTGGCCACGACCAAGACATCGATGCATATAACAGTAATGACGTAAACAAAAGTTTGATACTTTTCAGTCGGTCAACATGATTGTACCCAAATGAGATGGGCTATTCCCTAATAAATACATGTATTTATTAATCTCATGTACATTTTTTCAGGATTAGGGAATAATCCATCTCATTTGGGTACACTCGTATTGACCAACTGAAAAGCATCAAACATTTGTTTACTAAGGCAACACTGAAAAACGGCTTCAAACACCATAAAGTAATGACGTAGCTGAGATAGTCATGTGAACTTTTTTGTTTGTGTGCTCAAGAGGCATTCATTCAAGACGAGTAAGCTACACAGCGCAAAACAAGATTACAGTATTTTGAAGCTTTTGGGAAGCTGTAATTTAAACAATTGTAATTAATAGCAAAACAATCAGTGGGACTAGGAAAAAGGTATATTCTTCTAGGATAACAGAAGTTTGGTGCTTTTCAGTCGGTCAATACGAATGTACCCAAACGAGTTAGGTTATACCCTACTCCTGAAAAAAATGACATGAGATTGATAAATACAACAGGATGACCAGTTTCGATCGTCAAGCAATCATCATCAGATCCATTAAACTTAGGCTATAAAATCTATGTTTGAAAATACCGTATATACTCGAATACCACCCGCACATTTTTAAACAAAATCGGACGTGAAAAATTGGGGTGCGGGTCTTATTTGAGTCATCCTGATTTTAAAGATTGAAATTGCCCGCCATACGCGATATCGGGTGTTGCGAGTATCCGCTAGATGGTGCTAGCCTTCTTCCAGCTATCACTTTGTTTTTCCGTAAGCAGGCGGCGTCATACTGTCTAGCGCACGTTTTCCGAGTGTAAACATGAGTTCTACGAAGCGTTTGCGGTCGTTTACTGTGAGTGAGAAGCTGAAAGTTGTGAGGGAAGCTGAAATTATTGGAAATCGTGCCGCCGGTAGGAAATATGATATTGACGAGTCATGTATTCGAGATTGGAGAAAGAAGAAAAACGTGTTGCTAACAAGTAGTGGTGCTCGTAGAGCTTTCCGCGGACTGAGTGTACAGTTTCCGGAAATTGAAAAACAACTTTATAAATACGTAACAGAAAGGCGGGAATTGGGAAATGGGGTGTCGACCGAAATGTGTCAATTAAAGGCATTACAGATCGCGAAGGAACTTTCTACGGTAGGGTTTAAAGCAAGCCGAGGATGGATTCAAAATTTTTATAAAAGAAATGGGTTGAGCATACGAAGGCGTACCTCAATTTCGCAGCGTCTTCCTGGTGCCTATGAAGAAAAGTTACTTTCCTTTCAGCGTCACATAATTAAGTTGCGGAAGGAAAATTCATATTTGCTTTCCCAAATTGGTAATGCAGATCAGACGCCAGTCTACTTTGAAATGCCACTGGACAGTACTGTGAATGTTAAGGGATCTAAAAGTGTGACTATCAGAACAGGTGGTAATGAGAAACAACGGTGCACGGTAATGTTGTGTATACTCGCTGACGGAACCAAACTTCCGCCGTACGTTGTTTTCAAGCGAAAGACTCTTCCAAAAAATATACCCGCTGGTGTTATCGTTAGAACTCAGGACTCTGGTTGGATGGACAGTTCACTGGTGGAAGACTGGTTAAAGTGTGTTTGGCAACGTCGCCCTGGTGCTTTATTACGACGAAAGAGCTTGCTTGTTCTGGACAGTTACCGCGGCCATACAACAGACGCTGTGAAGAAATTCGTCAAGGATGGGAAAACCGACCTAGCAATCATCCCGGGTGGGATGACGCCTATGCTACAGCCACTGGATGTCAGCGTGAACCGACCGTTCAAAGCAGCCTTGAAACAGCTGTATACGGAGTGGATGGCGGCCGATAAGCACACACTGACCCCAACTGGTCGTATTCAGCGCCCGGAAGTTCAGCTGCTCTGTTCGTGGATTTTGACGGCATGGAATCGTATCTCGGGAGATCTCATACGGAAGAGCTTCAAGAAATGTAGTATTTCCAATGCTATGGAGGGCAGTGATGACAACATTTTGTGGGAAAGTGATGGTGAAAAAAGTTCCGAAGTTGGTACTTCTGATGACGATGAATGAAGTGTTTGTGTCTTTTATTTGTATTTTTAATTGTTTCTGTGTTATTTTAGGACGACTTCAGAACTGTTGGAAACTATTTTGTAGAAATGCTATTTTGTTTATTTAGTAAAGATTGTAAATAGTTTTGAGTATTTTTTATTTTTATTTTGTTCTTCAAAATCAGGGTGCGGGTCTTATTCAAGGGCGGGTCGTATTCGAGTAAATACGGTACACAGTCCCCTGTCACGAGTGAAGTTGAACTTGCACGCGGCTGCAGTGCGGAAGACTTCCAGCCAGATAAGTAACCTATACCAACAAAATTGACCATTTATAACCATATAGTCATCCCAAACAGACAAATTTCCAGAGTTCTATCACCATTTTAGCATTTCACCTAACATAACTAACATATACCGACAAGTTGCGGTACCAATACCGCAACTAAATAAGTGTACATATTGTAAATATTTTCACCCGTATTTTCAAACATAGATTTTATAGCCTAAGTGTAATGGATCTGACTATGATCGCTTGACGATCGAAACTGGTCATCCTATTGTATTTATTAATCTCATGTAATTTTTTCAGGAGTGGGGTATAACCCAACTCGTTTGGGTACATTCGTGTTGACCGACTGAAAACCAACAAACTTCTGTTTACTAAGGCAACACTGCAAAATGGCTTCAAACCACATGATCTTCTAGGATAAGACGAAGTAATTTTCGATATGTCATAATGGTCATTTACCATGTTAGTGGCTACGTTTGAATATATAAATGATACAGCTGTAATTGAGCACAGGAAATGTAGCTGGATGTTGTGTTATAAAATTTGAATGAGAACACGTAATTTATCTTTCATTTGAAATAAATTACAAGTCATCACACAGGAAAAGCCTCACTGCGGACATGTCTGTGGCATTTGGTCCATAACAGAGGAGGCACTCTTCATGTAGAGGTTCCGCAAGCTCCATGAACATTTTAAACGAGATACAGCTTGGCATTGACACATCTGACCACACAAAATTCCAGTTTTGGACTCTAAGGCTTCCCAGAAAAGATTACAATACGTGACTTCCAAAAAACGACACCAAAACTACTTACATCTATAGCCACTTTATGACACTGGAGCTTATGGACCAATGCTATCTGCTTCTCAGGGGTATCAACAAGTAGCAAGTATTTCATTAGCACTGCAGCTGGAGCTTCGTGAGCATGAAGTAACTTTACGACTTCTTCCATCGGAACCACTGCTTTTAATCTCGTGCCTCCAAGCCAATTCTGGAACAAGATCAGAGGAAATTTGTTCACACACACCCCCCAGAGATGATGAAAAAAAGACAAAAAATAAACACAACAGAAAATAAAAATGGAGTACAGAAATATCGTAATATAAAAAATAAAAAAATAAAAGCAAAATACCAGCAACATAATCAAGCTAGGTGACTAGTAACATATGGTAGAACCAGTCTCCCCTAATCTGCAAGAATTGTGGTAGAGCACAGTATTGTTGTTTCTGTGCACGATTGTCTGAGGCATACTAACAACTATGAAATAATCATCATCATCATCTTGCACGATCACTTTCTGAACAAGTTCCAAATGAGCTATACGGCCTGTATTTATATCCATGAGCGAATACACTAAATATTTGGCTGAATCATACTGGCCATCTCCGGCTAACCAAATGGGTTAGATACTGCTTTTCAAACAATCAATAACCTTAGTTCCATCTTGATTCCAAGTATCCTCCAATATAGGACCAGTTAAGGTCACCGCACACAGAAAGCTAAGCTAAGCTACGCTATGCTATGCTATGCTATGCTAAGCAATGCCAAGCTATGGTGTGCTATGACACAAACAAAAAGCTAAGCTAAACTAAGCTAGGCAGCAGTTTAAGGATGACTGGCATTGAAGAGGAGGCTCTTTTATTGGCTGCCGTCATCGAAGATGAAGATGATGATGATGATAATTGTTGTTTTAAGGGGCCTAACATCGAGGTTATCGGCCCCTGCGAAGATGAAGAAAAAGAAAGAATCAGGAAGAGAAGACGATTCTGGATATGTGAAATTGGGAGAAGAAAATGTCTTCTTGTAATTGTAGAATGTTGTTCCACTATTTGGTGGGGCTCGAATAAGTACATGTTTTCCATCAAGAGCCCCTATACAATGGGGAAAATTCCACAGATTTTCAAAATCTTTTGCAATCAGTTTCCACTTTTCCTATGAAGGTATTGGTAGCACTTCGTCCTGTAGTCGATTCCATATCGCTTCACATAAATCATTTACTATAGATGATACAGTTGAGGCCCCCGTCTGTAACTATATGCTATAGTTTTGAATCTGTCCCCAGTTACCAGGTAGGCTACCTGAAAGATACATTTTTTTAGACAATGAACTGAAAAGTATGTGTAATAAACTATAGCTAGGGATAGGAATTTTTCGGTGATTTCAGAGTGAAGAAAGCGGTATCTTAAAGTGGCAAATTCGGTGTTTTCAAGTGCACTTTTCGGTACTTTCAAAATGTTAAATTTTAGGTGGGATTTTTTAAATATCATGGATAACATAACACATTTCAGTCATCCTTCAAAGTATACTTCAGTGAAGAGATCCAAATTCTCTTGTGACAAACGGTAACACGTATCACTGAACGTGCTAGTGTAAGCTGAAAAACAAAAGTTCACAGTTAGCGTTTGAACAGGGTATCAAAATGATTTTCAACACAGAGTCTGAGAACTTTTGAAATACAAATGTCATTCCTTTGAAAACTCAAACAATGTCTGTCTTGGTCCTGTAGTGCATCTGCCTCTTGATTAAAGTTTGATGTTCGTTGTATCCTCTTATGACCTCACTTTTTTCCAGTGTTCCACAGAATGACAACTTCTTCATTTTCTTTGCAAGGTCCTCATTGATGTTCATTGGCACAATTTCTGCTGCATCAAACGCACACATTTGTAAATCTTGTTCCCAGGGTCAACGGATCTCAGGCTGATTAATATTCTAAGAGCATGGGACCCAGCGTTTACTAAAACTTAATATATTTTCTCTCCTTTTAACTCATTTCCACAACCCTCCAACAGCTCCTTAATGTTGGTACCGTAATTTCCAGAAACAGCAAGTTTATGGGCTTGCTGAATTCTCCGTAGATGTCCATCTAGAAGGTGAACAGTCTGATTAGACTGGCCTTCTAATCAAGGGATGAGTACAGTGATGTCTGTGCCAAATTCTTTAAATCTCGAGTATTTCGTCATGTGAATCATTGCTCAGAAAATCAACACCAGAGTTATTAGTCCCAACTACTTCATTCATAAATTGCACGATATCTTTCAAGTACTCTGACAGGCACACTACAGAATGAAACCAAGAAGACCACCTGGTTAAGACTGGTTCAGGAAACAGTGGTACATTTGGATATGGATACTTGCCATCTAGATATTCATGTCTTATATATGACGCCACGCGTCGAGTAGTTACGAGGATGATGGGGGAGGTGACCTTGCTGTTCTGGTCCTTAAAACCTCAATAACTTAATAACTTACCAGGATGAGATTGATAAAGATCGCTGTATGCAGAAAGCGAGGTCCGCTATCTACCGTTAAGTTTCCGATCATTCCGTGTTTGTTGGATGCTCTCCATGCAGTCAAGTCATGAGAGAAAATTACCGCTACTACACTCGCACAAAAACAAGCCTATGTCGGCTTCTGTGACGACGATATTTTAAATGGGCAAGGTGGTCTCACTACGATGACATTAGGGCAAAACCTGGATGAATGCCAAGATGCAGAAGAAAGTGACATTCAGTAGTTGGACTTCGATAAAGACGATCATGGTTTCAGACATGAAAGCGATGAGGATATTGTACGGAATTTGACTGTCGGTGAGGTAAACTGAGGTCCAGTGCATGTCAAGTGAAGGAGTGATGCAACGGAAATCCCGAAAGTTCAAGCTAGTGTGTCTACAGTCACACTTATCTCTTATATAGAAAATCGAGATGAATTTTCGTTCTCATACATTGTTTTCTTCAGAATTGTACAATCTAAAACTAGAAAAAATAAACTATCTAAGAAACAAAAAGTGATTACAGTCATTTCTCTTAGTTTTTAATATTGGTATAGGCCTAATCTACATAGTGTGTCTTACAATACTATGTTATAATAGTACATTACGACTGTTTATGTTCGACGATAATTATTATAACTATTTTATGTTCGAACATAAATATTCATAAATATCTGTAGAGATTTCACCAGTTTTATGTTCTGAACAGAGCGCATGAGACGCTGAGAATGCCTTGTATTTGACCATGGCCTACTCGATTACCCTACTATGACACTAGGCCAGGCAGTGAAATTTAAATTAGAAGGCCGTGGAACTCAGTGCATCTAATTATCTAATTGGTCAAACAACTGTTTCTTGAGCTCTGATTGGTGGGAGAAACTGTTTCATAATGCAAAATAGTGTTATAATGAGCCTCATTATAGTACAGTTTTCTGACATATAATAGTCAGGGTGGAACATAAAGTATTATAATTATTTTTTTCTGCGTGTTCTTAAAATACATTTCAATATTTTAACCAATAGTTTTCTTTTTGCCTGGCTTAAAAACATTACTGCAGATAATTCGCGGCTTTCCAAAAATCGCGGAAATTTGTGCATTAATTGCTGCGAATTATCGGAAGAGCACTATAAAGAAAAAAAACGAAAAAGCCAAAATTCGCGTTTCATGCGAAATTCGCGAAAATTCGCGAGCTCAAAAACATTTATTTTCGCCATTTTTAGGGTTATTATAACACATTATCACCTGTGTATGACTTCTTTTAAAAATTCGTGAAATTCGCGGCCGCGAATTTTTCCTATCCCTAACTATAGCGTATGCCAACTGCCATAGTTTTCTACAGTGAAATACACCCTCAATAATAGAGAGAAGTTCGTGAAATTGTTCCTGACTTAGACGAAAGTAACTTTTAAATTCTTCATCATTTCCATTTAGTTCTTGAATCAAATGATTCACAGTGTATTTTTCTTCTTCTTCTTTTGGCCTGTCACCCATTGTATAAATAAAACGAAGTATGGTACTACCTGAATCACTACACTACACTCACACGACACGGCTACGCACACAACTCAAAGGTCTGCGACAGCCCGGCAGATCAACTATTCCGAAATGATAAGCGCATGCGCCAGACCAGCTACAGCCAAGAAAATTGCCTGCCTAGCGATCCGTCTAGCTTAGCTTCACATAGTATAGCTTAGCATAGCGGCCTGTGTGTGTCACTGTACTTAAATGCATTGAGAGCGATATTTTTCATAACACCGTGTACCTTAGCTTAGCCTAACTTTGTGTGTGTGTGGTGGCCTTTACTCTATGAATAATTCTACAGTATCATATACAGTTCGTGACAACATATGTAAATTAATGGACTTGCAGAATGACTGAAAGGGTTCAAACAGTATGCCTGGACAACAATAATGCTGAAGCTATTAGGACATTTCTTTCTTTCCTTCCATCGGTTGAGAATACCAACCCAATTCATTAGCACAAACGCAAAGTGTTTTTACGCACAACATAGGCCCCTTAATGTAATGTGAAATGTTTTTCACTTTACTTTTACAACTGTAGCAAATTTCAAAGAGTGTGAGTAAACTTGTCCACGCAACACAGAAATATGAACCTGTAATATGTACATCGTCCTGAGTGTGCTCGTAATCAGTATCACTAATATCACTTTATCTGGCTCATAGAAACTGTCGTTCAATTGTTCTACCATTACGTCACTTTTCAGGGCTGGGCCGGAAGTTGCAATGTCTAAATATTTTCTAGCTATTTCACTTGCTAACTCGCACTGTATTTCTAAACTACATACGTGACTATCTGGTAGCATATTTTCAATCACATCATTCTGTATATCGTGTACATCTTTATCATTATCACTTTTGCTTAATACTGTGTCGAGAAACTCCCTTCGTGTTTTAGTCTCATAACTTTCCGTCCAACTCTGTTTAGTTATTGACGAGTACTCCCACAGTGTACTTTGTGAAGTGGCTTGCGTACGAATTAGCATTCCTGCATGAGAAGTATATCCATCTGTCGGCGCCGGACATCTTATTGAAGGAACAGCTCCAGGCTTTAATTTTGGACCTTGTAGCTTTTCCGTAGGCAACAACTTCATTTTCAAGAGTTGCGTTTCAACATAGTCTTTTTAAAATGCATTAAACACACAGTAGTAAAAAATGTTTCCTCTTGCAAAATTGTACCCAACTGCTATATCTACTTACTTCGATTTGGAAATCTATGGAAATGTACTTCTTTTTCTCTACAGTTTCGGTTTCTACTCGTCGTGTTGTTACAACCGTACACACTACAGGAAGGCATTTTGACAACTAGCTATCACACTCGATTATAATAAACAACACTTATAAACGGAAGAGTGGCAGCGCGCGTATTGCAACAATCAAATGAATGGAGCGGATAGCTCACTCACCGCTTACAGCGCAGTGACGTCACAGCTACTCGTGTTTCCTTCATTTACCGGCCTGCGGAGCGGCATACAGCAAAAGCAAATATATAGTTGAACACTGCCTGATATACCGGTATACTTGAGGCAAGTTGACTTTTGTGTTTTGGTCTCCTTTAAAATGGGATGAGATCCTACAGTACTGCCTGCTTAGAGGCCTCGGTTTGTTGATAACTCGTACAAGGTGCATCCTTCTCCTGCAACATATTTCCCACATTACTCCTCCTGTATGCACATTCATTGCCTCAATTTCTTTACGAGTGTAGATTAACTTTATTTAGCTGTATGAAAAGTGGGGATTTTTCTGACTACATGTGTTCGTTCAGATTCGCTGGACTATCTTTCTTGGTTAGATATGTTTCTATGGATTTTTTAATGTTGAGAGCTCTGCCCTTTGCTTCGTGGTGTAGAATTTTCAGGTCTGTTTCCATGTTAGTGAACCTATGGTTGTTCGCATACAGCCGAGTGTGTGTTGTGTTTAATCACATTTCTGTGTTCTTCGTACCGTGTTCCAATCTGTCTTCCACTTTGTCCGACAAAGTTAGCCTTACATTCTTCATTTTGTTCACATGCTAAGATGCTAAGAAAGAAAAAGAAGAAAACTACTGTAATTCATTGTTTGACGTTAATCATGAAAAGGAAAGTAGTCTATTTGAAAATTGTCCAGTACTGAGATCTGAGAAAAAATACTTACATTTTGCGTGATGCTATCTAACTTAACTCCGGCTTTCAGAATAAATCACATTTCTTAAGATAAAAGACTGATTTCTACCAGACTTAAGGAAGTAGCCCGAGTTGACATATTTAATGGCACCAATAAAAACTAGAAAGGAAGATTTCAAGGAAGGCAACTTAATATTTGTATAGGAAAATTGTCAAGTGTTCCATATTATATTAGAACTCAAGCATACATCACATATGGCTGCCATGCAAAGAAATATGTTTTTCAAAATAGAACTAGCAGAGATATATTATCATGTTAATCATCTGCTAACCTAAAAAGGCAAAAACCCAGTTTTCGTATTAACAAAAAATAACGGTTGCTACATAGACCTATTAAATAGGATATAATTGGACAATTACGTTCTAGAAGAAGAAAAGACACAAAAACAGGAAGAACAGAGGAAAAAGCCAAGGAAATGAAATGTCCTCAACCCTCCAAGAATGAGGACGGAGGGATGTGAAAGGTAGGAAGGAGAGGGTCCGCTGCAAAGGAAATGGAAAAAGGGGGAAAGGGATTAAGCTCAGGAAATCCACAGGGTCGCCAAATCCCGAACTCACCAGCCGTGAGCCCTTGAAGGTATAGCACTATCCAGGCTGCATCATAAGTGGTGGAGCTGCATACACCCTGTCTCCTTTAGGGCCTTGAGCAGAAGGCATTAAAAGAATAAGAATAGGTCAGTCCCCTCGAAGAAATGAGGGTATCAGGAAAGATGAGACAAGGGCCAATTAAGGCGGGAAATTGAAAGACTCCCTAGGCCTTGGATACCTGTTGAGGTCGGAAGAGAACAGGAGTTAACCAAGGGAGGTCGACAGGAAAGAGGACAGAGAGGAGCCTGGCACAAGTAAATGGAAGCAATCCCGGACTCAGCTGGGGTACCATGGTCGCCAACCCACGTCCTACTAGTTGCGACACCCTGAGGGGAATGTTTCTACAATGTGTAGCATAATTTTAATGCGTTATATTTTGAATGTGCCATGCAGATGTATAGTCTGATTGAGACTAATATTGTAGGGTGCATATTGTTAGCTGAGGAAGATCAAATTCGATCGAAACATGCACTAAAGATACTTTAGGTAGGCCTACAGGAGGAATAATAATGAACAAACTTGTAAACTGTAGCGGGTTATTGAAGAATACATACAACCCCAGGCATTTTTGAGGGGGTTCATACTTCAATGTGATGAGTAGAAGCCTGCATTTATGGTACAGGCTATTTCAAACAGCATAAGTAAGATACTGAACATAGTGCATTATTGTAAAAGTAAACTGGAGCTACTTCTATGTTTGATATCTCAATAAATATTCTTTTCCAGAACTATGTTTACATAACAGTGTGCAATCTAACTCTGAAATACTGCCGCGTTATAATGAAACACCCTGTATACCTATATAATTCTAAGATAAACATAATGAACGTCTATGGCACAAATTTTGGATATTGGTTAGACCTGCTAACTTTCAGCAAACTACATTCACATACCTTGGTGATAAATATATTATCTACGTCCTCCCAGGCTTGCATGGCTGCTCTAACAGTAAGTACGGTCCAGCGGTATTGACGGTCACACACTTCTTGCTGGTGACACAAGTTAAGTGGTGATGAAACCGTTCCTGCAGACTCACCCCAGTGGTATTTACAAGCATGAAGGATTGAATCTAGGGCTGGCTTGCCAACTAAGAGCGGAGTTAAATGCTTGTCATCTGCACACATAGTCAGTTGCCATTCTAGAAAGAAGAATTAAAATACTGCTACAAGTGTACCACATAAAAAAAGAAAAATACATTGGAGACCATATGTTTGCAACCATATTCTGTAGCTCATGAGCCAATAATGCAGCATTCTGTTCCTGTTATGGTTATAGGTCAGGAGTTATGACAACACAAGTTCCACTTCTGCTAGAATGTTTCTGGAGATGTTCAACAGTTGACCCTCTTATCCTTAATCAGATTACAGTACGAATCTTCTTCAGTCTGCAAGACAAAGTCCATGCAAAGGTGACTTGAGAGAAATGTACAGACATTGCTTCTGCTGACAGGCCTTCATCAAGCCCCCAATGAACCTTGTGGACTCGTATGGTCACCACTCAAAGATATAGCTTGCAAAAAACTTACACCAATGCCTTGTAAACTCACTTGATCTTGCTGTTCCACTCCTTGAAACAAAAACAATAACTAACTAATCTCCAGGTAATCTTGCTATAAGGGCTTCAGTGGAGGGCATAATGTGATTTATGCATTTGCCAGAGGAAAGGAGGAATATCTCAACAATATAAAAAAGAGGAGGAGAAAAGGAGTACTTTATACCATAAACCTATGAAGAATAATGGATTAGGGACTTGGCAGGAAGTAGGGTCATTAAAGGCCGAAAGGAAAGGAAAGACAAGAGGGTACACCCCCAAAGCCGCTGGAAAAAGGGAAAACAGACCAACATGGGAAACCCTTGGGGCTGTCAACTTCCAAGGTCACCAATCGTGAGCTTAGCGTTGCTCCTGCCCTTTTTAACCACCTCTTACAAAAGGCAAGGAATACTGTGAGTGTATTTGATCCTCCATCCATTGAGGGAAGAAGGGCTAACCCCTCAAAAAGTGAGGATATCAGGAAAGAAAAGAAAAGAGCCAATAAGGCAGCAAAATGATAAGACACCTGAGGTTTCATATACCCTAATACCACCAGTGTCAAAAGAGAACAAGAGGTGACCAAGGAAGGTCATTAAAAAGAAAATTGAAAGAAAGGAGCCCAGCACAAGCAAGTGGTAGCAATGCCAGGCTCAGCTGGGACTTGTGATTGCCAACACATATCCCATTATAAGGGCTCCTGGGGTGGAAGAATTAGCTGGTATGCTCCCCAAGTAAAACTTTGCCCAGAAGAAACTACAGTACACAAAATGTGCATTCTTCCAGGTGGCTCTTTCTATGTCTTCCTCACAAACTGCAAACCACCCTCTGATATAGTGGGGGATTTAGCATGCACCCATTCTCTTCTACATTTAATTTTAAAAACTTGATCAGTGTTGATGCTTTTCTTCCTGGGGATACTTTGTGATACCCTGTGTCCACATCTTTTTAGCCTACTGTACTTTTAACATAAAAAAATAAATAAATGTAAACCTAGGAAACTGATAGCACACTCACTTCAGAATGCAAAGACTCTTTGGAAGGATCATATTTCAAAACTCAGCAAGTAGATAGTACTGTACAAAGGCTTTACTTGGCGGAAGGCACAAGTTCATCAACCTAATAAATTCAAGATGGCAGCCATATTTACTGTAGATATTCTCATTCTGTAAAAGAGGAGTCTTGTAGAAAGACTTAAATTGCACAAATTGCAAGACTGTAAGACTGAATATTACACACAAACTCCATCATGAACATACAGATCATCAGAATTACAAGATCTAATATTATGCACAACTACCATTTTTAATACATTAAATATTAAAATCTATAATTCAGAAATTTAATAAATTTGTAATTTCGAAACTTGGCAAGGAAACAGTATCACGCAAGAGCTTCACTGTTCTGAAGTCCATTGACTTAATGTATTCAAGATGGCAGCCATATATCTTGTATCTATAAAACAATAAAATCAACAACACATGATTCAATTGAGTCATAATGAAGCAAATCGACAAGAAAATAGTATTTATAAGAAGCAAACGGCTCTAAAGACACAATATCATGCAAGTCACTGGATCCTAAATAGCCAACATTAATTATGGTGTATCCCTAGTTTAGTTTAGTGGATATTAAAAAGTAAATACACAAATGGCAAATTCTAATGAAATTCTTACGGAGGGTAGTGAGCAAGAGACTTCAGTTGTCAAAGTCCCATAAAATGAGTTGAAATTTCACATGCCTCCAGTAGTGTAAAAAAGAATAAGTATATGACTGTTGGGTATCACTGTATAGGTGTGTGTGGTAGAGAAGGGCTTCCCTTGTTTTCTCCTTTACATATATGGATTTTAAGCACATATAATGTATCTCAGGGAATTGCCATACAAATTCTTCTGATATTAACTGCACAGCAATGTTAAAATGTGGCACTGAATTATCCATTCTAATGACTAGGACATGTTTTAGGCTATACTTTGTAGCCCATCTTCAGCACATTGTCATCAATTAAATATCAAAATTCCAAATACTATCTTTACAGTTCCAAGGTCCTTTAAAAACTTAAAAAATATAGTTAAAAACACTTTTAAAAACATTCAATTAGATTGTATCGTTTTCTCGTCAGTATATTATCATTCCTTGGAGAACACATAGCTGTGATTATTATTATTTATCTATCAGGTCTCAGAGTTCATTTATTCCTTAGATGTTCTGAGTTTTTATTTACTTCTATGACATTGGTAAACTCATTCCTCGTGTCAGGAACTAGAATTTGGAATAATTGTCCTCGTCACATTAAAAATTGTACATCTCTAACAACTTTCAATGTGCATATAAAGATTTCCTCTTGAATGCATAGGCCAATTGGAACAATTTGTGTATGAACGTGTGAGTGAATGAATATAGTAAAACTTTGTTAAAACTTTATAAATTGTTATTACCACATGTAATTCTTTTTTTTTAGCTTAGTTATTATCACATAGTTGCCACTTCAATTCTAGTATTTAAGTTTTCCTAGTACAATATTTAAGTTTGGTAGGTTAAGAATGGCATATATGAGTACCGGTATTCATTTGTAGCAGGTTACATGGTGTGTGGTTAAGTGTAAGACAGGGTCAAGGGCCCTAACTTCGCCACAATAAAGGCATCATTAATAATAATAATAATAATAATAATAATAATAAAAAAGAGGCTAGGATATTGGCTAAGGATTCCTACACCCACCCCTTGGTTAATTTCAAGTTAATGACCAAAAAATACATTACTAGTAATATAAAAAATAGTATTTGGTTTATGTATCAGAAGCTATGATGGATGGCAAAAGAAATGTAATCGCTTTGGGAGCGTGTTTTGAAATTATGTGGTGTTACATGTACATATGTTTATTTTCCATTGCAAATTACATACTAGACTGTATATGCTTAATATTATAACATCTGAATAATTATAAAACAACAAATATAATGAAAATCAAGTTAAAAAAACAACCTTCCCTAGTATCAAACCAAAGCTGACAATTACTACGAAAGTGGTAACAGTCCTTTATATAACTGCTTAGCAAATAATGACTTGGAAAAAAAGATCTCTTCAGCATATTACGCCTTCATTATAAACTATTTAATAGTAAGTTTATGTTATTTGGTTCTTTGCATTACATACAACCGACTGAAATATGGGCCAGGCAACATATGTTAGTCGCGATTTTGATGTGTGAGCTAACGACTTAAGCAATCCTCATGCCTAAGCCACCGAGGATGGTCACTCAGCCTGAGCACTCCTCAAACCACTGGTGCGACGGGTGATATCCTTGAGCACAGTCTAAACCACCCTCAGTTCAATATGCAAACCTAGTGAAACCGGGCCGAAGGGGCTATGAATAACTTTGCCATCACACCATGAACTTGGGTACCTGTAGAATTTCTCATAACCTGTATCTGTAATATTGTCCCTGCTCTTGGCATAAGGAAATATCTCAGCATATTTCTGGAATGAGTGTGGAAATCTTAGGGAAAACGATGCTGCAAGTACAACATATCCAGCTATTCAGTTTTCAACACGAAGTGACTTGACACTCAGCTATGGAGGTGGGTTCAAACAATTCATATACAAACAACAATGCTGCCATTGTCATTTCTCCCATTCCGATACTTGATATGTGAATACATTTTCCACCACAACATTATATATCTCCAATCTCCTTGATACATACCTAATAGTTTGATGTACTTGTTGACATATTCGCTATCCCGGCTGTTAGGACCTGAGAAATGGTTGCTAACACATGTTTGCAGTCTCTGAAGTTGTCTCAAATCGTGTGGAGGCTTCGCTGCCACCTTGAACCGTATCATCTGGCAACATAACATGAAGTACAACTAAACAGCCATTTCCATAAATGATAGCAGGTAAGGATTACAAACACATAATGTGTCCAGAAATCTGTTCTCTACAGCAGTGTTCTGTAACCTTTCCATACACACAGCATACTCTAAAATTATTCACGACTCAACACAGGACACCAAAATGTCAGTAAAACTGTTAATATATAGACATAATGCATTATATTATCATTGTTAAAACAGAAATCGACTCGACCATTTATAAGCAATTTATTAACTAAACGGTAATTCACTGTATAAAAGACAAGAAACTACACTTTCGCATTCTTACTAAAGTAATTAATTCTACTCATGCCTGAATTGAGAAAGAGGGACAAACACAAAAAAGCAGATATAAAATAATAAAGAACAGGGAAAATTCCTGCACTTTTAGAGAAATGCATGTTCACACAATATGCGGCAAGTGTGACAAACAAGTCACATAGCTCAGCGGTAGAGGTAATGAATATAAATATATCAATAAGTAGAACTACAATAAAACAATACAATTAATGACATTTAACATAGCATAAAAAGCGTTGTCTTATTTAATCCGTGCAGCGGTAGAGAATGAAGTACAAACATATAAAACACAGTAACTGGGTTTTAAAAGTACGGTACAATAATATTCGACAAATACAATAAGATCATAGTAAAAGGTCGAGTCACACTTTCCAATTTGCTGCGGCAGACCAGATGCAAAACACTGCTCTACAGCGCCATTAACTCCCTATATCCGTAAAGGACACATCCTCTGGAACCAACTAATAAACTACAGTGCTCACTGACACTTTGCACAGACTTATGTAGATTATGAAAAATAGCAAATTATCTGCAATTTTCCTTTCATAGTTAAACAAATAAAAATAAAAATACCGTAATAATAAAAATGCTACGAACACCAGCAAATCATCTGCCGTACGAGTTTAGCATTGTTCTTAACAGCTGCAGTTTTGAGGCCAGGGTGCCAGAACTTTGCCATAGAGGGTTTCTCATACATGCCAGTAAATCTACCAACTCAACATTGGCACATTTGAATACACTTAAATGTTATCGAACTGAGCCAGGATCAAACCTGCTATTTTGGATCAATGCTAAGCTGAAGGTGCTCCTCAGCTCTTGCATTTAGATTTCAGGAATGAAATTATGCTACATAGTCAAGTATCTGTCAATAAAGAATTTTCATTTCCGAAAATTAACGGAGTTTCCTCATAACAATACAGTCTTTTGTTAAAACTAAGGATAACTCTCTATTAGACGAACAATGAAGATCCTGCAACCACAATTCAGAATTTCTAAATCAACATTCTCCATTTGCTCTTTTACTGAACAATTGCCCTAATGAACTCATCATGTTATGCAACGTACAGTATATTCCCTTTCACAACTTTCGATTATAGTAATGAGCACGATCAATTTAAACTGACGAAAAATTCGTAGTTTCCCACTGTCAAAAAATTGGTTTGCAATGATTCAATACTATCAAATTTAAAATTAAGATCTTCACAGGTGAAACATTGGCTTTATGACGAACTTGACATGGCATTGCCAGCAAGAGCAACTTGAAACGACTGTTTGCATTCAGTATCGGAAATCACTGTTCTTGGCTGCATCCATCAAAATGTTTACAAAAATTATACCTGAAATGCATCTTCATTTCATTTGAGGACCTCACATGCAAAAGCCGCCAAGTCCACATTAACAAAATGTTCAGAAATTGAGAAAAAAGTGCCTCTGCTATACTATTTGTACTTATCGTGTGTATTAGACAGGTGATATGTAAGTGGTTCAGGAATAATATGAGCAAAGAAAAATAAACGTATACCTATTATTTTCGCTGTAAATGTGTATTTTATTTTGGACCTGGAGGGTTTTGGTTGCAACAGGATAGTAATTATCAATTCAAAATTCTGTCATATAGATGAATGTAGATGAATGAGAAGCTAAGTCTCTGGAATCAAGTGTTTTGCATTAACAATGAAATATTTCAATAATAAAAACCGTTTTTACAAATGTAAATTCAAGAATAATGGTTAATTGAATTAGTTATGCTTCATCAAATATATCTTGACAATCGAAAATCATTCACATTGTTTTAAACTCTCAGATCAGGCACACATTCACTCCCATTCCCTTCACAGGCAGACTCATCTTCCAGTAATTCAGGTATATTATCATTGGTAGTATCAATGAGTATCAATAGTATCAATAAGTTAGTAGTTAGTTTTAGTTATATTTCATTTTCATCTTCACGATCGTCCAAACCATTAGGGGCCGATAACCTAGATGTTAGGCCCCTTAAAACAACAATTATAATCATCATCATCATCAATAGATTTCTTGACAATTTTAACAAATGTATGTGATCTTACGACCTGATAAACAGCTGTGAAACGAAACCTATGCAGAATAAAGACATGAACTATGTCACGTGACAAGGATGAGCAGTTTCATTGGCTCCTGTGGACTTGGCGGGTCTTGCATGCTATGACCCGATGGACTTGGCGGTTATTGCTTGCAACTGCAAATTTCGACAGGCATTTATAACATGAAATGGCGGGTTTTGCTCATGAGTAATACAATATAACCAAAGAAATCTTCATTGCGCACATAATGGCATATACAGCTTAAAAATGTCCGAAAGTGGACTTGGCGGCTTTTGCATGTGAGGTCCTCATTTAGTATTAGATAGTATTCTTTAAAACTATAAACCTACTGATATGGCTCCCTTGCATTTAAGCACACTCAAATGTCAACTGACTGCACTGAGATTAGATCCCGCGACCTTGGGCAAAGTAGGTGAGAATGTTACTACTACACCACGCAGCCAGTCATGGAAACAAGCAGTTTTCATAATAAGAGTAATAGTAAGATCATCTGATTTCTCACTGAATTTGTATATATGTAATGCATACTGTTAGAAAAGTGTTTTACACAATACAAGTTGGCTAATGTTCATGCTACATCACATAAGAATTCATTTGAGAACGTTACTGTTAAATTGAAACTTTAAAAAAGTTCACTGTTGCTGAGCGAATTAACCATGCACAAAACATAACAAGCACACAGGAAATCCTGGATAACCACGTTCAAACCACCCTGATGGGGAGGGGGGGGGAACACTAACAGATTTTAAGCTTAACTCTCAAAATTGTACAGAAATAAAAGGACGCTCCCTTCAAGAGTGAAAAATGTACCGGTAGTTCAACCAACCACAGCATATTCAGGATATTCTCCACACTGCAAATAAAATATGAAACCTTCCCATATCCAAAATGAACTATTTGGAACTAAACAGTGAATTTCTTTATTGTGTAATAATCTGATAATCAACTTCTGTGGCATCCTGAAGGCCATGTGTAGAAATCCTCGAGGCAAGTTCCCAGGTACCGTGGGAGAACAAGCCTAATATCGCTAATGACAGCAAAAATTACAGTGCTGTTATTCCTGCAGCAATTGTTCTCTGAACGAGTTACCAATGTAAGTAAAAAACTTTCAAACTTGCTGATGGCAAAACTTACGGTCTACCAAACTTTATTCTGGCGTGACTGTTTTGGATTTGAGTGGCACGATAACGAGCGGCTGTTGGAAAAGGCTGCGAATCATTACGAACTCCATTGCTAAAGAAGAACGACGTGTTTTGCAAATCATATTAAAGAAAACTTAGCATGTGAATCAAATATGGGGAGGCTCGGATTCCTCCCCAATTTATAAAGAAGAAGAAATACGTAAGTCAACATTGACTATTAACTGGACTGTGATAAAAGAAAGACTAATTCATTTGGTAAAGATTAAATGGTGCCCCCACGTGGTCAATGGAAGAAATGTTTTATTTGGAGGTTAAGTTACATTGCAGAAAATGGAAATTGCAACACCATGAAGGCATTGGTCGTTTGTGTTGATTTACATGATATGGAACGATGCCATGTAGGTATGTAAACGATCAAAGTTTCAGAACCATTGGATTGTTGCTACAGGTCTCCCCACGTGATTGGTCGCAGAGAAATCAACTCCAATATACGGACTCTGGTGTAGCGTAGTTGACTTGCAGTCTGTGCAGTGAAGTGTTCCCCGTCAAACATGCCTTGATGACAGAGAAGAGCACGCTATCAACAACTGTCGCCGTTTGAGAGGGCTCGGATAATTGGGCTGTGTGAGGCTGGATTATCACCAAGGACTGTCGCTGCATGGGTTGGCCGACAGGCATCTACGGTACAACGTGTATGGCAGCAGTGGTCAAATGAAGGTACCCACACTCGTAGACCTGGCATAGGCCCAGCGGGACAGACAACTGTGAGAGAGGATCGCTGCATCATTTTGATGGCCGGGATGGAACACCATGCAACAGCAGCGCAAATTCGAGCAGCTGTGGCACCCCACGTTACACAACAAACAGTTGGTAATCGCCTGCATGCAGCTGGCTTACGATCCCGTGTCCCTGCAGAAGATGTTCCATTGACCCCACAACAGTGACGTGTAAGGCTGGCTTGGTGTCGACAACGATCGACGTTGGTCGATGAATGGCATAGGGTCATCTTTAGTGATGGATCGCGCTTCTGTCTTGCCCGCAGTGATCGCCGGAATCGTGTGCGCCGACGTACCAGGAAGAGGGGCCGCCCAGACTTTATTGTCGAGAGGCACACAGGGCCAACACCAAGCATTATGGTCTGGGGAGCTATTGGCTTTAATGTGAAATCACAATTAGTGCTTGTTGAGGGCACTATGACTACTCGACAGTACTTTGATAGGGTACTCAATCCAGTGGTTGTCCCTATGATGGCGAACATTGCTAATGGGATGTTTCAGCAGGACAATGCCCGGGTTCACACTGCATGCATCTCCAGAGAAGCTCTCCACGACATCACGACCTTAGAATAGCCCGCCAGATCCCCGGACCTCAGTCCTATTGCACATGTGTGGGACATGATGGGTCGACAACTGGCCAACCGTCCTCAGCCACCCACAACTCTGGAACAACTGACCCGTGCAGTACAGCAAGCATGGGCCACAATTCCTCAGGAAGCGATCTAGGGCCTTATTGACTCCATGCCTGGCCGAATTCATCAATGTATTGCAGCTCATGGTGGGCACATCCTGTATTGATTGTTGTCCAAACTTGCAGTCAGAGGGACCTGAAAGTGTAATCATCGAATCACAACCGAACACTCGTCCTGCATGTTCAATTGCAGCAATGTAGCACCACTCCTTCTGGGTGTTGCAATTTCCATTTTCTTCCATGTATATTTAATGTTTAAGGTTAGCTGCTCTTGGTTTTGATGTAGCAATCTGTTTGAATTTAAATGGTAAGTTGTTTCCGTAGCTTTTAATAAGGCAGTCTTTGTCTGTTCCGGGCACGTGCGCACTCGCAGAAGAACAACAGTTGTCTTTCTTATTTATTTAAATAAGATAATTTAATATTCGGTTCTCGATGGGTAAAATTGGTCTTGATGGTAAATGTACTGTTAATTTTGGGGTTTGGTAGTCGCTAATTTGTCGGCGTGAGGTTGGCGTGTCCGCAGCTTGTGTTCGAGTGTTTTTCTTATTGTCAGCGTGTATTTGTTTGGATCTTTTGCGGTCCAAACAAATAGTTGGTCAGGATTGTTGAAATCTAGGTCACTTATTTACCTTCGGGAGAGGGGGGAATTTTGTTGTAGTATGGGTGATAGGACTTTTGTGATGTGTTAATTTGTGGAAGGGTCAGTGTAAGACCTAAGTGTTGAGAAGTAGGATTGTTTGACCGTCACCAAGGAGCTTCGTGTTCTTTCTTTTACACATACTTGGTGAGGCGATAACTTCCTAGAATGTGTGTTAAGTGAAATATTTGAGATAGGCCTTTTATTGTATTTTTGCGGGATTTTCTGTGATGACTGGTGAGTTATTTTTGGTTAGATGATGTGGAGGCAGCCTTCGACCCCTACAGCCAGTGTCAAATATTCTTGTGCTCAGTCGCGTGGGATATCTTCTTCTTGTTGCTTTTGGTGTTCAGTTATTTCTTTGTATTTGGAGGGAGGGTGTTATTTCTACTTGGTGGGCTTGCCATATTGTAATGGTTTTTATGGCTCCACGTTGGTTGCCAATTGTAATGGTTTGCTTAGCCCTCACGTTGAGCAGCAATTGTAATGGTTATTATCGCTCCTCGTTGGTAGCGTACAAATGTAATGTTTTCTACCTGGGCGGACTATTCGCCTGAAAATACTACTGCTAAGTTTGATCTATGTTGGGCGCCAAGCTGGATACACTGTGTTCCAAGCTAAATTTATATATTTAATATCGACCCCTAGCGTGAGTAGAACATATGAGAAACTCTTAATGACTAGGCCGTGGGATGATTGAATCATCAACCCAGACAACATTTGATTGTGGAGAAGGATGTGGTATTATAACTATTGCTACCTACTGGAATTAAAGAATCTACTTTGTAATAATTGAATTTAATACACTTAGAAAATATGTCAGCATCTTGAATGAAATTTACACTGTTAACGGAGCATACAACTTTAACCATTGCCACGAACAAAATTACTTAATACGCCGGTCGGGAGAATAACGTGAATTTAACTTATTTCCAAATGAATGCTTAAAGAATTTATACTGGCCCTATCGAAAAACAGAGAGTGTGTGCCGTAGATTACTTGTGCTTACCCACGGAAACATTGTCTCCATGTGCTTGAAGTCTTGTAGTGTTGGATGTTCTACATTGGTGTTGACGGCGTCAGCTCTTCCTCGTTGATCCTAAGTAATCGTTACAGCTTGTGGTGGAGTCTATTCCATGAACCACAACACGTCGTTTGCCTAATCACTGCAAGACGCGTGGAACCCATGATCTGATGTGATCAGCGGAGTTAGCGTGAATAAAATTGTCCCACTTGGGACTAACGAACCAAGTACGCCTTACTGTACCAAGCGTAATGTCTTAATGAATGTCTTCCCTCACTCAGCGCGTCAACTATATGCTTCAATCTTCTCCCACCAGGGTCTAGCTTAACACTGCGGCCTCGCTGCTTCGACCAATCCGCGTGCGTCACGTATCTCGCCATGCCCCTGCTACGTTGCTTCTTCTCCCTTGATTGGCTGGTACCTTACGTGGCTCTTCCCGCCATGAGACTCCTTCCCCGTATTTATATTTTCCGTTTCCGGGCAAGACGTAAATCATACAAGTTTTCTTGCTTTGAAGTGTTCCCTCGGATTTCGTAATTCCATTGTACTCCAATCTATTCTTGTATTGAAATACCCAGTGAGTCACACACCACTCTCTCTTACCCCTAATGAATAAAATCCCGACTTTACGTATGAAATGATTTGCCGTGCAACATTATATATTGGAATCCTCCAATATAGATATGGATTTCTACTAGTAGAAATCCTATCTGTAATCTTCCAAATTTAAAAACTCAGAAAAATGACGTAATAAATATTAATAATAATAATAATAATATGAAATTTGAAATTGAATAAACTGAAATAATATAACTTGGCCGAATTATTGCCGCGTTTAACAAATATGATATAGTCCAACTAACTTGTGTTAGTGGCATAAAACCCCCTAGAAAAACATGTTACATTCGCCTCGAATAATCATGTGCTTTACCATGCATATGGTACAGCACTTGATGATTCCAGACACGTTAGAAAAAACCCTCCAAAATACAACTTATACAAGTGAAATGACCCTTTACACATATAAACACATATAAACCCTCAATCATGCGCTTTGCGCTAATGTTCGTCTTGTTATGACGTGTTCTTATTTTGTCCACTTCAAAATGTTTGTCATTCTCACGAATGTTCATTCTACCGCTCTCTCTCTCATCATTCTATGTGGGGAAAAAATACATACATAAGTGTGTTCCCTCTATATCCACAATTCACTACACACGCATTTATGGTGTTCAGTAGAAAACCACTGCGGAACTCTTCTAGAAATATTAGGTGCTCCACACCTACCGGATACCAATATCATGGTACACGATCTCACACTTGCGGTAGAGCAAAGTGATCTACTTCCCACCTTCTCTGTGAAATTTTTAATTAAAAGAAAAGACACGACTGTAAAAAAAAACAGTAAGTACCCATTACTTATAACACTTAAATATTCCTGTGCCGTATGTGCCCTATCTTACTAAGTACATGTACACAAAAACCCACCTTACTCTAGATCACAATTTCTCATATTCGTCGCTCAGCCAGTAGTTCACAACCCAGACCAGTCCACCTATCGAACCTGACCTAGTTGCCACAACTTTTTATCTGTTACTTATATACAACATCTCATGAAGTCTAGTACCTTGTACACAAACTACCTTAATTATATCCAACCCCGATCTCACATAGCTAGGTCGTAAGCAGGAATCACGTGTGCTGATATGTATGAGCTTCATGGAGGACTGTCTCGCCTTCTGATGGCCCATCTTTTATCTCGTGGACTCCTTAAGCTAACAAGCCCTATTCAAGCGCTCCCCCATCTCTTGGAGATAAATGGGAACCCATCAGCGCTGCCAAAATGGCCTTGGTGCATCGAGACAATTTAGTGCTCAACAGCATCCACCACTCCCTTCATCTTTCTCTGTACCTTAAAAACTCTCATTTACTTACATACTACCCCCCTGCGTGACTTCTGATACGCCTGCCTTGAAGACCAGATCTTCCACTCACCACATACCACACTTACTCATTTGATAGGCTAGGCTCGCCAGCTAAACACACTTATTTTATGACACATACTTCTTAAGGCTATGAATATTATACGTTCCGTATAACCATTTTCCCTGACCGTCCTCCAGCACATATGCTGTTTTGCCAATACGTTTAGACACTACAAATGGGCCCTCATAGAGGTAGAAAAACTTGGACATAACTTTCTCTAGCTTATTTGACTGTTTCGGCACTCTAAGTAAGACTTTGTCTCCCGGCTCGAATAGGTCAAATTTAGTTTCTTTTTGTTGGCCAATTCTCTTTTGAGCTGACTTAGATAAATTCTGTTTCGCCAACTGGACAATGACATCCATCCCCGGTTGCTTTCCCTCATTTAACCCCAAGACTCTAGCAAGTTCATTTTGTGGTCTTTTTCCGAAGTGTACTTCGTGTGGCGTCAGTTTCGTGCTCTCATGCTGGACAGAATTCAGCCAAGTCTCGACTTTGGGAAGATGTCGAACCCAGGCCGAATGCTTATCATGCACTAGAGTCCGAAAAAGACGACCCACTTCCCTTAATGGATGCTCTGCAGAATTACCCTGAGGGTACCTTACAGAGGAATGAACGTGTGTAACCCCAGCTTCTTGCATACTGGTTCTCCATTTCTTTGCAACAAACTGTGGTCCACTGTCAGATAATATCCTGAGAGGAACGCCAAACTCAGGTATATACCTATTAATGATCAGTCGGCTACACGCTAGACCGGTGGCTTTCCTTATCGGATATAGCTTGACATACTTACTAAAAGCGTCAATAACTATAAAAATGTATTCGTAGCCGTACTGTCCTTTAACGATCGGGCCAAATAAATCCACACACAGTAGTTCCCCGGGACTACTTGTGAGAACTGCCGATCTTTCCCCGACTAAATATTTAACTGGATACTTGCTTCTCTGACAGGTGTCACACCTAGCTAAGATCCTTCTAACATCCCTTCCCATTTTACTCCAAATAAAGTTATGTGCAATTTCATAGAAGACTTTGGTAGCACCAAAGTGTCCTAGTTCCTTATGAATGAACCAAATAAGTTCCTCCCGTAAACTGGCAGGAACACATATTGCCCACCGATTCTTCCTACATTTTCGTGCAAGAAGCCCATCCTGCATCTTGTACGTGAACCGCCCTACTTTCACACACTCCTCGTTGCTTGCTTCTAATATAGCCAGAGGCTCCCTTAAAATTACGTCATCACGTTGCTCCACTAACATATTTCTCAGTGTCTGTAACGATGCCCTGTTGCTACTGTCCACACATGCACATAACAAAATACCGTCCTCTGCCTTAACAACAGGATTATCCCTACATAAATTTGTGTCCCTAGAAAGCATATCTGCAAGAATGTTATCTTTCCCTTTAATGTATTTTACTGTGAATTCGTATTCCTGAAGTGCAAGAATCCACCTACTAACTGTTAGAACTGAGTTTACATGTCCTCATATATAATAAAAGCATGGTGATCTGTATGAATCTCAAATTTACCCCCAACTAAATACATCCTAAATTTTCCTAAACTGGAAACAATTCCTAAAAGCTCTAACTCAGTGATAGTATATCTTTTCTCTGCTGCTGTAAGTCCTCGTGATGCTAAAGACACGATGCACAAATTACCCTCTTCATCTCTCTGACACAATACTCCTGCAATTCCTATATGTGACGCATCAGTCATTACCACATTATCCTTATCCTTCAAAGGATACTTCAGCACCACAGCTTTCTCAAAGCCTGCCTTCAGCGCTTGAAATGCCAGATCATGCTTGGACTCCCATCTCCAGCGATTACCACTTTTAAGCAAATTTCTAAATGGTTCTACTAACCCTGAGTATTTAAGAACGTTGTTGTTGTTTGAGTCTTCAGTCTTTTGACTGGTTTGATGCAGCTCTCCATGCCTCCCTGTCCTGAGCTAATCGTTTCATCTCTACATAGCTACCACACCCTACATCCGAGGCAATCTGTTTAACATATTCTAACCTAGGTCTACCCCTACAGTTCTTGTCCTCGACCCTTCCTTCCATAACTAAGCTTGCTATTCCTGGGTGTCTTAGAATGTGTCCTACCAACCTATCTCTTCTCTTCATTAGCAGTCGCCAGAAACATCTCTCCTCTCCCACTCGCGAAAAAAATTGCAAATACCAAGGTATGTTTTCAACTGTTTTACATTCTGTAGTACTTCTGCATTAAGTATCTTATTAACCCTACTTTCCTCTGGTGTCACACCCCTACTTGACACTTTATGACCTAAAAATGTCACTTCTGTCTGACAGAATGACGACTTGGACAGTTTCAGAGTGAACCCTGCCTGATCTAACTTTTGAAATACACTGTCTAAATGACGTAGATGCTCCTCAAAACTGCGTGAACTGATTACCATATCATCGATGTAAATAGTTACAAATTCTCCCGTGTCATCTCCTAATGCGATGTTTAAAGCCCTAATTAAAGCTGCTGAGCTACTTTTTAACCCATAAGGTACCCTGCAAAACTGATAAAGGTTATATTTATGACTAAAAGCTATAAATGGCCGATCTTCATACATAAGTGGCACTTGCCCGAAACTGGAACTTAAATCTACACATGTGAAATACTTTTTACCCTCAAATGTCTGCATCAACTCTTCAATGGACATGGACTTCAGCTGATCTGAACTGATTCTACTGTTAACTAAACGAGCGTCTAAACAAATACGAACTGTGCCGTCGGCCTTCGGTACTGTAATTAAAGGATTAACATATTGACTGTTTGAGTACTCTATAATGCCATCTTCAAGCATCTGGTTAATTTGTGCCTCTACTGCACCCTGATAAGCGAAAGGTATAGGATATCTATGTCCTGTGAATACTGATCTATCAATAACGTTCAATGAATGTGTATAGCAATTGGCCATGCCAATGCGCTCCTCAAAAACACTCCTATTATACAATAACACATCATAGAGCAGAACACACTGGTCTCCCTCTATATGCCCCTGAAATGCAGCATCACGTAACGAGTCCTCCAGACTACCGTTCGTAATCAAACTGCCCACAAAAATTTGAGTATCCCGCTCTTCGGCTGGTGATATCTCACTTAAAGAACAAATCACTCCTACAACACTACTCCCCTGAACATTGTCGTTGAACGCTACCTCTACTTCAGAATTATTCCATTTAAATTTCAAACTACCTACTTCGTAACATAAGTTACCAGACAATCTACTTAGCCAATCTGAACCCAAAATAACACTGAAAACTAAGTTTGGAATTACAAGACAAATCTGCTTTTCGATATGATTATTAATTTTAATGTCCACTAAAACTTGCTTAGAAATTACTTTAGACCTCTTCCCTACAGCTGTGATAACAAAAGTGCTTTTAATTGGTATCTCCTCAAAATTTGCACCAGTTCCTTTCATTTTATCGTAATATGTACTACTTATGCAGCTCTTCATACAACCACTATCAATTAAAACATCGGTGTGCGCCTCGGACACGTTAAGTTTAATAATGGGGCTTTTACTAGCCACCTCCTGGATAATACATTCATCATTTAATTCATGCAACAATTCATTTCTTACATTTAGGTCATAGTGTTCCTGTATAATTGTATGGACAGGGCATGCTACAGACTGAGATTCTGACCTTACTTCGCAGCCTGGTTGGCGTTTAAAGAACCGCTACAGCTGGCTGTAGTACTACTAACTACGGCACTGGTCTGGTTGTTCTGGGCTGTGTTGTCATTGTTTGGCTGTATATTACTACCACTAGGCTGACCTCTTCCTTGACCCCTATTCTGGTTGTAATTATTTTTATTATAATTTCTCCCTTGATTTCCCCTGAAATCATTGTTTATCCCTTGATTCCCCCCGAAATCATTGTTCCTCCCCTGATACTGATTACCATAGCCATTTCCTCTATTCTGATTTAGCTGATTATTATTATTATTTCTATTTTGAGCGTTGGCCCCTTCGCCACCGTTCCCTTGAACTTTCTGATGCCTGGCTTCATTAGGCCTATTATTATTATTACCCTGGTTCCTATTGAAATTGTCCTCATAACCCCCTCTCCCTAGTGCATCAAATGTGCTTAACAAATTTTCTACTTGTGATATTGTCTTTACATTCTGGATACAAGCAGCCTCCTTGATCCTATAGGGAAAGTGCCTAAGTAGCAACCTCACCACATCACTTTCCTCCTTCAAGCCATCCAGATATTTACACACTAATACCTGCCCTAAAAAGTATTCGGTCATGGTGGAGCTTCCTTTAGGGTTATATTTACCACACACTACTCCCTCACGATGCTGCGACTGAATAACCTCATTCCAGAACTTTTCACCGTATTTCATTTTAAAATCATTAATATCAGTAAACTTGTCTCTGTAGACAGCAAACCAATTCCTCGTTTCCCCCACAAACACTTGTTCTAAAATTACAACTACCTGGCACCACTCAATACTACCATCTTCCAACCTCTCCCCAAATTTATTTTCTATAGAATTCATGAACTCCATTGGGCACCCTTGTCGATTGCTGAACTTCCCCAGTTCTACCTCCCTGTGTGTGCTATTCACAAAAACTGGCCTATTCTGACTATTTTCTTGCCTGATCCTAGCTTTTAATTTTAATTCTAATTCTGCGAGTTTCTCCTCCGCCTTCCTTTCAATACTGTTTACTGTTAATTTAATGTTTCCTTCTGATTCTTCTACTTTATCATATAGCTTTGCTTGTTTCTCCTCAATCTTGCTAATGCTCTCTCTATTACTCTCTCTTAAATCATTTACTTCTGCAACTATTTGTGAGTGGACTTTCTCAATTCTACCCCCCAGCTGTTCCTTAACCTCTTTAGTTGATACCTGAATATTGTCAATTCCCACCCCCCCCCCCCCCCCCCCCCCCCCCCAATTTCTTTTTAACCTGCAGTGTTTCTAATTTAACTAATTCCTTTAAATTTTCAGCTGTGTGCTGATTCTACTTTCCAACTCCTCCTGTACTTTTCCTAATTTCCTGTCTACATCTGCAATGATCTCTTTAACCTTCTCTTCCATTACTCCTCTAATTTCTCCTCTAATCTGCTCCATTTTCACACTAATTTCCTTGTTGGTCTTATCTAATTTTGCATTATTCTGTTCTAATTTTTTATTTAAAGCTTCTGTACTTTCTTTATTTTCCCTACTGTTTTGTTCTAATTTTGCATTATTCTGTTCTAATTTTGCATTATTCTGTTCTAATTTTTTATTTAAAGCTTCTGTACTTTCTTTATTTTCCCTACTGTTTTGTTCTAATTTGGCGTTTAAGGCATCTGTACTTCCTTTATTTTCCCTACTGTTTTGTTCTAATTTTGCATTTAAGGCATCACTACTAACTTTGTTCTGATACATGAACTCGAGAAGTAAAGTTTTTAATTCTGGTTGGCCGCCTACACTCCCTGTTTCAGTATCGGGATTTACCTCCGCGACCCCGGTACTACCATCACTCGACATACTGCTCGTATCATCACTCTCCAGTTGATGACCACTACGTAACCTCATCTGTCTTTCTTTCTCATCCCCCATAATGATATACACTGATAAAGACAAATAACCCCCAAAATACCGGCACAGAAATATGTCTCCTTCTCCTTCCTCAAATGTTCCTGGGTTTTCGACCCCACGTTGGGCACCAATTGTAATGGTTTTTATGGCTCCACGTTGGTCGCCAATTGTAATGGTTTGCTTAGCCCTCACGTTGAGCGGCAATTGTAATGGTTATTATCGCTCCTCGTTGGTAGCGTACAAATGTAATGTTTTCTACCTGGGCGGACTATTCGCCAGGAAAAACTACTGCTAAGTTTGATCTACACACATCAAAAAAAGTTTTGCATCATCTCGGTTCCAAGAGTTCCGGAACCGTTAAATACAAAGGGAATAGAGATCAACACAAACAACATTTCAGCTCGTTTTATTGCTCATGAGACCCACACATTGCATGTTGTACCATCATACAGCTAGACTTTCAGCATTTGTGGTCCAGATTGCAGTACACACCACTACCTCTAATACCCAGTAGCACGTCCTCTTGCATTGATGCATGCCTGTATTCGCCGTGGCATACTATCCACAAGTTCATCAAGACACTGTTGGTCCAAATTGTCCCACTCCTCAACGACAATTCGGCGTAAATCTCTCAGAGTGGTTGGTGGGTCAAGACGTCCATAAACAGCCCTTTTCAACATATCCCAGGCATGTTCGATAGGGTTCATGTCTGGCGATTATGCTGGCCACTGTAGTCGAGCGATGTCGTTATCTTGAAGGAACGCATTCACAAGATGTGCACGATGAGGTCGAGAATTGTCGTCCATGAAGACAAATGCCTCTCCAATATTCTGCCGATATGGTTGCACTATGGGTCGGAGGATGTCATTCAGGTATCGTAAAGCCGTTTCGGAGCCTTCCATGACCACCAGTGGCGTACGTCGGCCCCACATAATGCCACCCCAAAACATCAGGGAACCACCACCTTGCTGCACTCGCTGGACAGTGTGTCTAAGACGTTCAGCCTGACCAGGGTGCCTCCAAACACGTCTCCGACGGTTGTCTGGTTGAAGGCATATGCGACACTCATCGGTGAAGAGAACGTGATGCCAATTCCGTGGGGTCCATTCAGCATGTTGTTGGGCCCATCTGTACCGCGCTGCATGGTGTCGGGGTTGCAAAGCTGGACCTCGCCATGGACGTCGGGAGTGAAGTTGCGCATCATGCAGCCTATTGCGCACAGTTTGAGTTGAAACACGACGTCCTGTGGCTGAACGAAACGCATTATTCAACATGGTGGCATTGCTGTCAGGGTTCCTCCGAGCGGCAATCCGTAAGTAGCGGTCATCCACTACAGTAGTAGCCCTTGGGCGGCCTGAGCGAGGCCTGTCATCGACAGTTTCTGTATCTCTGTACCTCCTCCATGTCCGAACAACATCGCTTTGGTTCACTCTGAGACGCCTGGAAACTTCCCTTGTTGAGAGCCCTTCTTGACACAAAGTAACAATGCGGACGCGATCGAACTGCGGTATTGACCTTCTAGGCATGGTAGAACTACAGACAACATGAGCAGCGTACCTTCGTCCTGGTGGAATGACTGGAACTGATCGGCTGTCGTACCCCCTCCGTCTAATAGGCCCTGCTCATGCATGGTTGTTTACATCTTTGAGCAGTTTTAGTGACATCTATGAACAGTCAAAGGGACTGTATCTTGGATACAATATACACAGTCAACGTCTATATGCCGGAGATCTGGGAACCGAGGTGATGCAAAACTTTTTTTGATGTGTGTATGTTGGGCGCCAAGCTGGATACACTGTGTTCCAAGCTAAATTTATATATTTAATATCGACCCCTAGCGTGAGTAGAACCTATGAGAAACTCTTAATGACTAGGCCGTGGGATGATTGAATCATCAACCCAGACAACATTTGATTGTGGAGAAGGATGTGGTATTATAACTATTGCTACCTACTGGAATTAAAGAATCTACTTTGTAATAATTGAATTTAATACACTTAGAAAATATGTCAGCATCTTGAATGAAATTTACACTGTTAACGGAGCATACAACTTTAACCATTGCCACGAACAAAATTACTTAATACGCCGGTCGGGAGAATAACGTGAATTTAACTTATTTCCAAATGAATGCTTAAAGAATTTATACTGGCCCTATCGAAAAACAGAGAGTGTGTGTGGTAGATTACTTGTGCTTACCCACGGAAACATTGTCTCCATGTGCTTGAAGTCTTGTAGTGTTGGATGTTCTGCATTGGTGTTGACGGCGTCAGCTCTTCCTCGTTGATCCTAAGTTATCGTTACAGCTTGTGGTGGAGTCTATTCCATGAACCACAACACGTCGTTTGCCTAATCACTGCAAGACGCGTGGAACCCATGATCTGATGTGATCAGCGGAGTTAGCGTGAATAAAATTGTCCCACTTGGGACTAACAAACCAAGTACGCCTTACTGTACCAAGCGTAATGTCTTAATGAATGTCTTCCCTCACTCAGCGCATCAACTATATGCTTCAATCTTCTCCCACCAGGGTCTAGCTTAACACTGCCGCCTCGCTGCTTCGACCAATCCGCGTGCGTCACGTATCTCGCCATGCCCCTGCTACGTTGCTTCTTCTCCCTTGATTGGCTGGTCACCTTACGTGGCTCTTCCCGCCATGAGACTCCTTCCCCGTATTTATATTTTCCGTTTCCGGGCAAGACGTAAATCATACACGTTTTCTTGCTTTGAAGTGTTCCCTCGGATTTCGTAATTCCATTGTACTCCAATCTATTCTTGTATTGAAATACCCAGTGAGTCACACACCACTCTCTCTTACCCCTAATGAATAAAATCCCGACTTTACGTATGAAATGATTTGCCGTGCAACATTATATATTGGAATCATCCAATATAGATACGGATTTCTACTAGTAGAAATCCTATCTGTAATCTTCCAAATTTTAAAGCTCAGAAAAATGACGTAATAAATAATAATAATAATAATAATATGAAATTGAATAAACTGAAATAATATAACTTGGCCGAATTTTTGCCGCGTTTAACAAATATGATATAGTCCAACTAACTTGTGTTAGTGGCATAAAACCCACTAGAAAAACATGTTACAATATTTTAGTTCTGTTTTATTAGTATTAGTTTAGTGTAGTGTGTGAGTGAATGTGCCGGCCGTATGAATGTTTTTATTTCAGGTTAGGTTAAGTTTTGCACCTAGTTTGATTAATATCTTTTGGTTGTCGAGTCTTCATAGTAAATGTTCCAGGCAACGTAAAGAAATGTACATCAAGAAAATTAATAAACTAAAGCAACTTCAATTAGAGTAAATGTATTTGGGCCCGACGTAGGTTAAGGCACAATATTGTATTACTTCAAGTAGAATATATGAGAGTATGTCAAAATTGAACATTTCATTTCGATTAGCTAACAATCCCTAAGCAACCTGTATTCCTCCCGGACCTCTGAGATTAGGGCCCCCTCTACTCATCGCAGTGGGAGGGAGGGGAGGGGGGTTACAAAAATAACCCACATTAAGTTGATTCATTTACAGGTTAAAGAAGTGCATACTGCCTGTGTAAATAAAATATTATGTACATATGTATGTTACTCCATATTCATATTTATGGAGTAACATACATATGTACATAATATGGAGAGGATTTGATCATGACTTTCATAGATCTAGAAAAGGCATATGATAGTGTCCCCAGAGAGAAAGTATGGGAAACCATGGTTAAGAAGAGACTGGGAAGAGAAATGTTGGAAATGGTGCAAGCAATGTACAACAACTGTGTTAGCAGGGTACTGACCCCAGTTGGAAAGACAAGATTGGTTTAGGAACAAGACTGGACTAAGACAGGGGAGTGTGCTGTCACCTCTCTTGTTCATAATGGTGATGGATGAAATTGTAAAGGAAACAAAGGAAGCATATGGACATAAAGAAATGAAGTTACTGTTATTTGCAGATGATATTGTGGTCTGGGGAAGGAACTCCGAAGAAGTGCAAAAACAACTAGATGCACTGAACAAAAATATTCAGAAGTACGGCCTGAAAATCAGTATAGAGAAAAGCAAGACCATGGTGATGACAAGAGGGGAAAAACAAGGAAAAGGCACTGTGAAAATTGGAAGTCAGAGTTTGGAAATTGTGGACACGTTCAAATACCTAGGAAGTGAATTGATGCAAACTGGTAGGTTGGACATGGAGATTGGCAGGAGGGTACAGCAGAGCAATGCATTCTATCAAAGTGTAAGAAAACTTGTTTGGGATAAGGAAGTACCAAGGAAAAGCAAGGAGGTAATGTATAAAGTGTACTATGTTCCCATATTAACTTATGCAGCTGAGACTTGGACCCTGACAAGCAGGCAAGAGAGTAGAATCCAAGCCAGTGAAATGAAATTCCTTAGAAGTATGATAGGAAAGACAAGGAAAGACAGAGTGAGGAATGAAGATGTTAAGAAGGAAGTTGGGATGGGAAAACTAAATGAGAGAATTGAGAAGAATAAACTAAGGTGGTTTGGACATGTAAAGAGGATGGAGGAAAATAGAATACCAAGACAGATGCTGGAGGCAAAGTGCAAGGGTAAGAGAGCAAGAGGAAGACCTAGAACAAGGTGGATTGATTCAGTAAAGAACAGCATAAGAAAAAGAAATCTGGACTGGGACAAGATCGTGGAAGAAGAATGGTGGAAGGAAAGAGGAAAGTGGAGAAGTGCCATAAATACCCCGACCCGATAGGAGCTGGATAAGGGGAAATGATGATGATGATGATGATGATGTATGTTACTGTAATTAATTTGGGATTATAATTGATGGGTGGGTGTGTAAAGTGTGTTATGTCACAATTCACTAGTTTTGAGAAAATCAAGTTTTAAAGTTCAATTCGAAACCCAAAATCGAGTTGTGGAATATAAGTAATTTGAATTATGTCTTCAGGAGCCTAATACTGTTTACAACAATGGGGTAACTCGTCATAATTCCATGTAAATTCACGTAGTTAGGGAGCCAAACAACATGAGGTGTCTCATTAATTATGACTTAACACACATCTAGCCTATATAGGCTAATATAAAGCTTAATGTTGGTTTGTCTGTCTGTTATTTATTCAAATCTATACAGTTTCACCGATCTGAACCAAATTTTACCTACTTACCCTTTGGAATCCTGCGGGTAACACTGTCCACTTGAAATTTCAGACAGACCTCTCCATTCCCTGCATTTGGGTCCTTTGGCACTAATCTATACCGTTTCACCGAACTGAACCAAAATTTACGTACATACCTTTCGAAACCTAGTAGATAACACTTGTGTACCTGAAATTCGGACACCCCTATCCATTTCCTAGATTAAGGCCGTTTGGCACATAGATGAAGGATCAAATTTGTAGTAGAAGGACCAATCTAGGCTCATTTTAAGCCTCGCAAAGCAAGAAACAAAATTCCGGACGTAAACTTTAGTTTAGTTTGGTGAAATGACGCAGATTTGTATAAATAAAAGACAAATTGACCTGAAAACCACGTTTTGAAGCCATAGAACCAATCGTGTCGGAAGTAGTGTAACTGCAAGAATTTTTAAATAGGTCTCTTATTGGCTGGCATGACCAAGGACTAAGAACTTGTGATGAATGCTTATTAAAACTAATAAAGAAATCTTTTCTGCTCGGGAAGACATAATGCTTTTTAACTAAGCTCATAATATACCCTATTAAGGGTGAATAGGCCCCGCCCGTGTATAAACTCCACCCTTGTATTAAGACATACTATGTTGTAAAAAAAAGTCGCCCGTGTATAAGCTCCACCCTAGTTTTAAGACATACCGTACGATGGTATTTTGTAAAAATAGTATGAGTTTAGTGTAGTGTAGTGTGTGAGTGAATGTGCCAGCCGTATGAATGTTTTTATTTCAGGTTCCTGCTGCAGGAAGTGCCACGATGGGAGGGGACAGAAATCCGGCAGATAGTGGAATGGTGGCATCAGTAATGGTGATGAAACACCATAACAGATACGACTGTTAATGAGATTGGTGCGAGTACGGTCCAGATGCGGACAGCTGGTGCGGAAAAACAAAGATGCACTTTGATGTTAGCTATCACAGCTGATGGAAACAAGCTTATTCCGTACGCTAATTTTAAACGTGAGGCTCTTCCCAAAGAAAAGTTACCATCAGGCATTGTCGTTCAAGTGCAACTTAACGGCTGGATGACAGAGGACCTTTTCATAGACTGGTTAAAATCAGTGTGGTTTCAGCGGCCAGGTGCTCACCTATGCCCATGTTCGATGCTCGTGCTTGAAAGTTTTCGAGGTCATTTGACAGACATTGTTAAAGAGAAGTGCGATATGCTGGTGATAGCTGGTGGTATGACGGGAATGTTGCAACCTCTCGATGTTTCCAAAAACCAACCTTTCAAGGCAAATCTGAGAAGACTGTAACGTAACTGGATAAGCAGCGCTGCAGAAATGACGCCAACGGAACGCCTTAAGAAAGCTTCCCTTTCACAAGTGTGCGGATTGATTGTTGTCTCTTGGAAGGAAATATCTCCGGACATGATTCAAAAGAGTTTTAAGGTGACATAAATTGCAAATAGAATGGACGAAAGTGAAGATGAGACGGTGTGGAGTAGGCCTACAACAGATACTGAGTCTAGTGACCAGGATATTAGTGACACTGATCAATAATTCATCAAATGTAAGAATTCAGGTCATAACATTTATTGTATTCCTTTATAAATTATGTATATTTTTAATGTGTTTAGAGTATAAGCCCCACCCCGGTTTTTGCCTCAATATTTTAACACAAAAAGTGGGGACTATACACATGTAAATACGGTACGTGTGAAAATCTCCTGTCAGCAAAGCAATAGGTACCGCAACAAGTCCTGTCACTAGCCAAGAAGGCAGAACAGCTGGGAAATGACGATTGACAATGGACTACGTGACCATCCAATTGGCGGAAATTTATTTTAATAATCACACAGTGATAATGAGTGACGCTTAGTGTGAGAGTTCATTAATTATATTGTTGGGCAACTTAACGAAGAGCGCGAATGAATAATGCGCTAGTCACTACCAAACTGACTATACGCACTTTGCACGCACAGAATGAAGTGTCGAATAGTGCTACACGTGGTAAGCCATGAAGGGTAGAACATAACGCACTTTGCACAACCGAAGTTTGGCCGAAGTCAATTTGACACAACTCAATAAATACGTAACCGTCCACAATATGACATAACACACTATATACGTGCAAGTAGATCGCCCTCCTCTCTTCTATGCCAGCATTAACTCAGTTCACACCATTACTTGACTTAACGCACTTTACACACCCACCCGTCAATTTGGAAAGGTGCTCTAGGACTAAAGATATTTAGTCTAATATCCTTGGGTAGAGAGTTGTCAAATATCTAAACCTTCATCTCCCTATCCTCCCGTGGTTGGTTTGACATCTGGTGGGGAATGCAAATCCATGCTGGAACAGGAGGTGTGCATGTGTTCAATGTGTTTCCATTTTTGCCACCCTGTTGTTCTTTTCCAGTCTTTCATTCCTGTGTTTGTCTGCTTTTCTCTCTTTCTTACACCATCCACTTTTAAACAAGAGATCTCAATAAAGAATGCCCAGCACTATCCCCATTATTTCGAAAGAAAGAATTTGAAGCATTTGGCGGGAATGATATAAAATGTTCATCGCAGTCTGCTATTGGCTGGAATTTGACAAGTTAGCACAACACGTTGTCAGTGCGTATTAACCATCTGTGTCGGAGTTCCTTTCATAGTCCTTGTTTCGTTTACATTTACCAATGAGTGTCAATATTTTTGTTTCCATTTTTATTCCTTATTTCTGTTATCATTACAGTAAAACCTCGATTATCCGTCCCTCTATTAACCATTCTGCAGATTATCCGTCGCCAAAATAAAATGTCAATTTTTAAAAAAGCGATGTACAGTCGCTCGAAAATTGAATGAGCATACTCCTGATGTCATTAATAATAATAATAATAATGTTATTGGTTTTACATTCCACTAACTACTTTGACGGTTTTCCAAGACGCCGAGGTGCTATTCAAATTCAAGAGTCACAAACTTTATTATCCATTCCATTAATGAAGAATAATGTACTGTAACGTGCCCTCTCCCAGCCCACGGAGCGTAGAGTCCGGTATGCTGATCATTTCTACTTCTGAATGATGCCTACAACTTATTTGGTAGCGTGTACCATAGAGTACCATACGTTGATCTTTCATCTCGATCTCTGTCAAGGTTAAATATTTTCACCACAGGTTACTGCATCGTAAATATTTCACAATGCACAGGGATCGGAAACCAGCCCAGCGGTGCGTCTGTCAACCTCCGCTATTTTTAGACAGGTAGCAGGTAGGCTACATTCTGTCTGCATTCTGTACTGTAATGCAAAGCAAGCAAGTGAGAGTGACTGATAAACTTGAGAATGTATTTTCCGTTGTAACAGCCGAGATGTTGAGATCGAAATCTGCAGTGAAAAGAAAACGAGTTGTTTTAACCATACAAAATAAAGTTAATATAATCGAACGGTTCAAGAAAGGTGAACTAATCTCAAATTTAGCATCAGACTTCGGTGTGGGTGTGACAACAGTGCGGGACCTAATGAAGAATAAAGACAAAGTGTTAAGTTTGCGGCGAGTTCTGACAGTTTGCATGGACTTGCTAAAAGAGAAACAATGAAAGCATTATCTTTATAATAACTGGATTCTGTGTTATCCACGTCGTTTCAGCAACAGAGAGGTGAAGATGTACTGTTAGCTGCTACTGTGCTGCTATGAGCGCCCTCTATGTATGGACAACTTTTGTAAGCTCCTTGGAGAGCAGCATCCAGTGGGCCGTGTTTTTAGTTAGGCCATAGCGCTGCGCTGTCGGCATTATTGTAAGAAAGCAGCCATTAGCATTGATATGATACAAGGCAATAACCAATAAATAAGGTCATATTCATAAAAGAGGACAACATTTCATTACATCACCAAAATCAAATCCAACTCATTAACATTGGCGCCCAACAGCGGAACTCTCGACTCCTGTGACTATCAAATAAATCATAATTGGAGAGACATTCATAGGTTACAAATATACGTCGCAATCGACAGCTGAAATGTAAACGCAATAGCCCAAGCAGTGTCATATATTATTCAAGAGTCATACTACCAAAACAAATAAAACATTGAGCTAGGTCTACCGTACTTCAAATCCCATTGTACAAATTCATATGATTCATTGAATACAATAGGCATTTCTTCATTGCATTGGTCACTGCACAGACCTACGCAACTTTATATTTAATCGCAATTCAGGATGTCGCAATTCACAAAGCTAAAACAAAGTCGCGCACGAGTAAAAGGATTCGTGACTAGAACAGCCAACTCGATCTCAGAACACACCACACCAATTGAAGCAACGGTAAAATTAGAAAAAATAGAAGGCATTTGGAGTACGCCTCCGTGGCTTAGGCGGCAGCACGCCGGCCTCTCACCGCTGGGTCCGTGGTTCAAATCCCGGTCACTCCATGTGAGATCTGTGCTGGACAAAACGGAGGCAGACAGGTTTTTCTCCGGGTACTCCGGTTTTCCCTGTCAAAATTTCATTCCAGCAACACTCTCCACTATCATTTCATTTCATCTGTCATTCATTTAATCGTTGCCCCAGAGGAATGCGTCAGGCCTCGGCAGCCGGCACAGTTCATATCCTCGCCGCTAGATAGGGGCTTCATTCATTCCATTCCTGACCCGGTCGGAGACTGTAAGCAGGCTGTGGATTTTCATTTTCAGAAGGCATTTGGAAAGAGTTTGACGACATTCAACAGGCTATCGAAGACCATATACCAGAAGATGAAACTGAAGCGGACGTATTTCTGGCAGAATGTGAGGGTGAACGCGCTGTATTTGAAACACAATATTTCAACACAGTCAGTCAACTACATGCTATCATCGAGATAGCACAACAACAAAGATCCCCAAATACCCAGAACCTTCAATTACAAGAACTTCCTCAAACAACTCATTCTAATGTGTCAAAATTGCCAGAAATAAAACTCCCAGAATTCGACGGTGATTACAAAAAGTGGCGGTTTTTCAAAAATAGCTTTGAATCCACAATTCACAACAATTCAAACCTATCAAATGTACAGAGGCACCAGTATCTTGTCGGAGTACTGAAGGGAGAGGCTCAAAGTGTCATCGAAGGATTCACCATAGGCGAAGAGACCTATACCAACGCTTGGGATCTATTAAACGCTACATACGATAACCAAATGATGATAATACAGACCCACCTGGATGAACTTTTCAAATTTCCAGAAATCGAGAAGGAAAACAAAGCCGAGTCGATGCGAAAATTGAATTGGCACATCCAAACGAATGTATCAGCGTTAAAATCACTTAATCAGCCTGTAGATCATTGGGGTACCTTAATAATCCATTTAGTTAAGCAGAAACTAGATTATCTTGAACAGCGTGACTGGCAAGAAAGAATCAAGAATCGCACACAAGAAAATATGCCAACTCTACAAGAATTCACAAAGTTTTTAGCCGAACGATGTCAATCACTGATGTTGTTGAAACAAACCCTCAAATCAAAGACAGTAAACAAGCAGAGTCCGGGAAACAAGTATACACAGAAGGAAAATAAACAGGATAAGAAGGTTTTAATGGTCAACACACCTTCATTCAAATGCAACATATGTGAAGGAAACCATTTCATTTTTCAGTATGAAACGTTGCTGAAGCAAACGCCTGATGAGAGAAGACAGTTATTAATTAAAAAGAAATATTGTCTAAATTGCCTAAAATTTGGACATCTAGCAAGAGATTGCCGTGGAACAAGATGCAAGAAATGCAACTCACTGCATAACACATTACTGCACAAAGGCAGTGCCAGTTCAGAAAGCCAAGAAAAAGCCACAACTTCCGAAGCAAATCGCTTAATTCAGTTGCAAGAATCTACAATAGGCCAAGGGTCAAGCGTCAATTTAACAAGAGTTCGAACATCACAAGTTCTTCTGTCAACTGCGCTTGTGAATGTAGTGGACAATAAAGGAAAGAGAATCACCTGCCGAGCATTATTAGACCCTGGTGCACAGTTAAATTTGGTAACAACAACTTTTAGCAAAAGGCTTAGTTTACAGTGGTTTCGCCAGAATCAACAATTCAGCGGTATTAGTGGTGCCCAGGATGAAGCAAAGGGAATCAATCGTATACAACTTTATTCCATGGATAGTCAATACAGCATTGATTTGGAATGCCACGTTGTTCCTTCCATCACAGGACGACTACCTCAATATAAGGTTAACATCAATGAGATAGTCATGCCAAAAAATATTCAACTTGCAGACCCTTCATTCAACGAGCCAGGAGATGTTGACCTGCTGCTTGGAGCAAGCATTTACTGGAAAATCGTCGTTGGAAGACCAAAAAACAACATAGCTGGTCAACCTGCTTTGCAGGATACAAAATTGGGCTGGATTCTCGGTGGAGAAATACAAGAAAATAAAGGTGAAGGAATGTCTACGTGTCTCACAATGACTAATGATATATTATCACAACAGCTCGAAAGGTTTTGGCTACAAGAAAAAATCCCAGAAACGCAGCACTATACAAAAGAAGAGCAATTTTGCGAAGAACTATTCGCTGAAACAACCACGCGGGACTCATCTGGAAGATTTGTGGTTAGATTGCCCATACGGCCAGGAGTTACTCTCGGCGAGTCCAAAGAACAAGCGAAGAGAAGACTAGCCGCTTTGGAAAGAAAATTCAACAAACAACAAAATTTGAAGCAGGCATATTGTGACTTTATGGACGAGTACGAAGCACTTGGACATATGTCACACATTGAAGATACAGCTGAGGACGAATCAGACAAATGTTATTTTATACCACATCATGCGGTTTTACGTCCAGAGAGCTCAAGCACGAAATTGAGAGTGGTGTTTGATGCTTCCGCCAAAACTACACGAGGAACATCACTAAATGACAAATTGTTTCAAGGTCCCAATTTACAAGCAGATTTATTTCACGTCATTCTCAGATTTCGCATGCACCAGTATGTAATAACGGCTGACATTGAGAAAATGTTTAGGCAGATAATGATACACCATGAAGATCGACCATTGCAACAAATTTTATGGAGAAGGGATACACTGTAACCAATAAAAACATATCAGCTAAACACTGTCACTTACGGAACAGCGTCAGCACCTTACCACGCGATGAGATGTCTTTGCGAACTTGCTAATATCTATGACCCTCAATATCCAGTAGCAGCCAAAATTATGAGACAAGACTTTTACATGGATGATTGTATCACCGGTGGCGATACTGTAGATGCAGTAATACAAATTCATCGCCAGCTTATGGATCTATTGCAAAAGGGGCAAATGTTGTTGCGCAAGTGGAGGTCCAACCATAAGGAAATCATAAAACACTTGAATATCCAGTCGAATGCACTAGACTTGATGGTCCTAGACAAAGAAGAAGCCAGTAAGACATTAGGAATTGTCTGGGATTCGACAAAAGATACATTGCAGTATCAGGTTAACCTCTCATCTGAAGTAGTGTATACAAAGCGTCAGATTTTATCAAAAATCTCGCAAGTCTTTGATCCTCTTGGGCTAGTACCGGTAAGTCCTGTTTTAATAAGAGGAAAAATCATAATGCAACAACTATGGACGGACGGGTTCGACTGGGACCAACCTGTTACCGCAGATGAGCTGTCCATTTGGAACCAATATTATTCTTCATTGCCACAGCTAAACCAGCTCAGAATCATAAGGAACGTCAATCCTGAAAATTACAATTCAAAATTTGATCTTTTCGGATTCAGTGACGCCTCCGAAAAAGCATATGGAGCCTGTATATACGCAGTAAACAGAAATCAAGATGGAATGTTCACATCTCATCTAATCAGTGCAAAATCTAAAGTGGCTCCTCTAAAAACCATATCCATGCCAGGACTAGAATTAGAAGCAGCACTTTTACTCACAAGTTTAGTGCGAGAAACGAAGGCTGCTTCAGCAGACAGATAAGAAATGTTTTTCTTTGGAGTGACAGCACCATTGTTTTAGGATGGATAAACACAGAATCGCGATTGCTGAAAACATTTGTGGCTAACAGAGTCACAAAAATACAAGATGCAGCTGAGAATGCAAAGTGGGGTCACACACCCTCTCAGGAAAACCCAGCTGACCTCATATCGCAAGGGATTCCAACCAATGATATTATTAACCATCATCTTTGGTGGTTTGGTCATCATTGGTTAGTCAAGGAAAATTCACTACCTCCTTCCACATTGCAACCTGACATCTGTCTGCCAGAGATGAAGAGTTCAAAGGTTATGTTGACCATCGCAAGTACTTCCAAAATATTGCACACATTTTCATTTTCGAAGTTACGTCAAGTCATTGCGTATAGTCATAGATTTGCAAATAATACCATAATCAAAGTACAGAGCAAGAAAAGGGGAAAAGTATCCAAAGACCTAAATACAAACCACATCACTCCTGAAGAAATGAAACCAGCAGAAAATACTGTATTAAGGTGGTTGCAAATAGAAGCTTTTTCATCATCACACAAATGTTTATCCAAAAAGGAAACACCACCTCGTGGAAGTCCTTTGAGATGCCTTGATCCATTCATTGATGAAGATGGGTTAATACGAGTTGGTGGAAGATTGAGACATTCTGCTCTCTCTGAAGAGCAGAAGCATCCCATTCTCCTCCCGGCAAATCATCACATAACAACAGCTATTATGAGATACGAGCACCATCATTGTCCACTGGAGCAACTATTACATTCAACTCGACAAAAATATTGGCCGATAAGTGGTCGAAGAGAAGCACAAAAGATCGTTCGAAAATGCGTCCAGTGTTTTCGATTCAATCCAACAGTTCCAGAAGTCCGCATTGGAGATTTACCCAAAGAGAGGGGTTCGAAAGTCACTATGCCCTTCACCTTAACTGGTGTGGGCTATGCGGGTACATTCCAACTTCGAGAAAGTCAACGGAGAGGCAGATTACGAATTTTTAAAGCATACATAGCAGTGTTCACTTGCTTTAGTTTATGTTAGATTATATATTCTCATTAGATGTAGTTTTTAAATGTTGTTTACGTATGGTTTTTAACATACCGTACGTACAGTACATGGTTTTCTTGTTGAAATCGCATCTTTCAAGGAGAGCCAGGAATGTTAGCTGCTATTGTGCTGCTATGAGCACCCTCTATGTATGGACTACTTTTGTAAGCTCCTTGGAGAGCAGCATCCAGTGGGCCGTGTTTTTAGTTAGGCCATAGCGCTGCACTGTCGGCATTATTGTAAGAAAGCAGCCATTAGCATTGATATGATACAAGGCAATAACCAATAAATAAGGTCATATTCATAAAAGAGGACAACATTTCATTACATCACCAAAATCAAATCCAACTCATTAACATGTACCTATTAGTGGTCCAATGATAACAGGACAGGCACAAATTTTTCACGAAAAGATGGGGCTCTCAAGGTCCTCACCAGCGTCCAATGGTTGGCTACAGAGATTTAAGGACAGACATGACATTCGAGAATTAAACATCGAGGGAGAAAAACTAAGTGGTGACAGCAGTGCAGCAGAAAACTTTAAAAATGAGTTTAAGCTCATCATTGAGAGATACAATTTCGTTCCAAGTCAATTGTACAATGCTGATGAAACTGGACTTTATTGGAAGTGCTTACGTAGTAAAACACTAGCAGCTGCTTAAGAGAAATCAGCTCCTGATAACAAAACTAGTAAAGAGTGCGTTACCATCTTGTGCTGTGCGAACGTTAGTGGCGACCATAAACTAAAATTAGCTGTAGTTGGTAAAGCAAAAAATCCGCGTTCTTTCAAAGGAACAGTGATGAAATATTTTCCAGTAGATTATTCTCATAACAAATCTGCATGGATGACATGAGATATTTTCAGGACTTGGTTCCAATAATAAGTTTGTTCCGTGTGTTCGAGATTTCTTGGCTTCCAAGGTCTTGCCATTAGAGGCCGTCCTTTTTCTTGATAATGCACCCACTCACCCTGTAGATCATCATCATCATCTTGAGCAGTTTCCAACCGCTGTTCGGGTCTGCTTGGAACATAAGCCTCTCCATCGTTTCCTGTCCATCCACCATCTCTCGTCATTTACTGTGTCCCAGCACACTCCTCTTTCCTCCACACTCTTCTTAACTCCTTTTGTCCATCTGTCCCTTGGTCTTCCCCTTGGCCTCCTTCCCGTCATTTCCATTCCAAACATCTTCGGTATCCTCTCCTCTTGCATCCTCCTCACATGTCCATACCATTGTAGCCTAGATCGCTCTATTCTATTTTGCAATGGTTCCTCTCTTACCATCTCCCTGACTCTCTCATTCCTTACTCTGTCCATTCTTGTCACTCCTACCCTACTCCTCTGGAACTTCATCTCCACTGCTCGTATTTTATTCTTGTCCCTTTCCTTCATCACCCATGTTTCTGAACCATATGTCAAAATTGGCACAAAGTAGGTCTTGTAGATGATTCCTTTACATTTTTGTGGTACATCTTTATTCCATATCATCCCCCTAACACTCTTGAAAAATCCATCTGCGCACCTTCCCCGCTCATTTATTTCCATCCTATTGCCTCCCTTTTCTTCAATTATGCTTCCCAAGTACTTGAAGCATTCCACTTTTTGCAACTGCTGTCCTCCCTCCAAGTGTTATGCCCATATCCAGTCTGTTCTTCCTCCTCGTTGTGATGACCACTTCACTCTTTGGTGCTGAGAACTTCATCCCATATGATAACACTACCTTCTCCCACTCATCTAATTGCTCCTGTACTTCTTCCTCATCCTCTCCCCATACCAGAAGGTCATCAGCAAACAACATTGCCTTCATTTTCCTTTCCCCAATGCTATTTACCACTTTTCGTATGATTTCATCCATCACCACTATAAATAACAGGGGTGAGAGGGCACTTCCTTGTTTCAGACCACTCTCCAGTTGAAACCATTACGTTCTCTCCCTTCCCACCTTTACACAGCTTTTGCTTTCCTCGTACATTGCTTTCACTCTTGCCACTGTCTCCTTGTTCACTGCTTTTGCTCTCATTGCTTCCCATACCTTGTTTCTATTAATACTATCATATGCTTTCTCAATATCCAAGAAGGTCATCACCAGATCTTTCCCATATTCATAATGGTGTTCTTGTAGCTGTCTTACTGCAAAGATGAGGTCAACTGTTGACCTTCCTGGCCTGAATCCATACTGTTCTTCCCTCAGCCCATCTTCAACTTCTGTCCGAATTCTTCTCTCCAGTACCTTCTCAAATATTTTGGCGCAGTGGCACATGAGTGTAATTCCCCTGTAGTTCTTGCATTCCTTCCTACTTCCCTTTTTAAATATGGGTATTATTATCCCTCTTTTCCAGTCCTCTGGTATTTTCTTCTCCCTCCATATCACTTTCATTACTCGAAAGAGCCACTGTGTTCCTATCACCCCTGCTGCTCTCACCATCTCCACACTCACTTCGTCTATTCCCGGTGCCTTTCCCCCTTTCATCTTCTTTAATGCTTCCTCCACTTCTTTCCATGTCAATTCCTTCTCTGAAATGTCTTGGTCACTGTCTGTTTCTTCCTCCACAATGTCCACTACGCTGGTTTTAGTTGGATTTAGGAGTTCCTTGAAGTATTCTCTCCAGATAACCTTTACTTCTTCCATATTTTCGACCTCCTTTCCATTCCTGTCCACCATTCTGACATTTTCCCCTGTATCTCTTCTCTTTGCCTTTATCATTCCATACAACACTTTCTCACTGCCATCACAGTCCTCCTCCATCATTTCTGTCCATTTCTCCAGCCATTTCTTTTTCTCTTCCTTCACTACTTCTCCTGCTTCTTTCTTCCGCTCTTGGTATTCTTCTCTTGTTCTGTCTGTCCTCTGTTGGAACCATTTCCTGAATGCTTCATTTTTCTTTTTCACTGCTTCCTTAGTTCTGGGGTTCCACCATGGTGTTTCCTTCCACCTTTTCTTTCCACTAGTTCTGCCACACACGACTTCCGCTGCTTCTACCAACACGTCCTTGAACCTATTCCATTCTTCTTCACCTGTTTTCGGATCATCCTTCGGTAATTTATTCCTCACTAATATCTGGAACTTCTCCTTATTTCCATCCTCCTTCAGCTTCCATGTCCTTATTCTTCTTTCTTGGTTTTCAGTTCTCCTCTTTTCCTTCAGTCCTCTCACCTTGGCGACCAGCAGACGGTGGTCACTGTCCAGGGCTTCTGAAGGTATTACCCTTATATCCGTGATACTCTTCTTTGTCTCCTTCCCGCATAGAATATAGTCCACCACTGATTTCCTAGTCAAATCCCTGCTGTACCAAGTAATTTTATGGCTCTCTCTCTCTTCTTGTACCATGTGTTTCCAACCATTAGCCCATTTATCTTGCACAGTTCCAACAATCTCTCTCCTTCCTTATTCCAGTTTCCCCATCCTTCACCACCAATCACTTCCTCAAAACCTCTTCTATCAGTTCCGACATGGGCATTTAGGTCTCCCATGACTATCAGGTCTCTCCCCACTAACTGCTTCTGCAACTCCTCTTCAAACTCGTCCTTCTCGCCTTCTGTGCATCCCACCTGTGGTGCATAGACTTGCAGAATGTCCAGGTTTCTACCTTTCACAGTGATTCTGGCTCTAAATATTCTATCACTTACCCTCTTTACTTCCTCCCTCAGCCCTTCTCTCACCACCATTCCCACTCCATTTCTCTTCCCCTCCTCATTTCCTATCCAGTATAGCTGCAAGCCATTTCTCAGTTCTTTTCTTCCTTCCCCTCTCCATCTGGTCTCTGCCAGTCGGAGTACATCCAGTTTTCTCCTCTCCATCATATCCACAACCTCCTCCACTCTTCCCGTCAATGTCGTTATATTCAAAGTTCCGATTCGTAGTCCATTTCCATAGCCAGGCCTGCTTCCTTTAGATCTGTCCTTTCCGAGGCCCGTTCCCGTTTTAAAAGCAGTTTCATATCCACTACTGGCTTGCTAGGCCTAACGTAGCTTCACCATAACCCTGGCAAGGGCCCTGTTTTTGGTCTGCGAGAGGTATTTTATTTCCCTCAAACCCTCCGGACAAGTCCGGCGAGCCCCCCTATCCGCCACCTGGGGCGCGCCCGATAGAGGAACAGGCAAACCCCCACGGGACCAAACCCCCACCCCCTGTAGATACAGAGTCGAAATCAGAGGATGGAAACATTTTTGTTTCCTATTTGCCACCTAATGTAACTTCATTAATTCAGCCAATGGACCAGGGCATCATCGCAACCTGTAAGTCACATTATAAGCGGGAATTGCTAGGCCTCTTACTTTCTGAAGAAACTTCGATGGTTGAGTTCTAAAAAACTCAAAGAACTCAACCTTAAGGAAGCGATTTTTCTTGCCCAGAAATCATGGGATCTAGTAACTGCTCAGAACATCACTCGATCGTGGAGAAAATTGTATGTTGATGTCGAAGAGCTCGCCGACGATTTTCATGGGTTCACTATGAAAATGAAGGGTTGATGATCAAAGATATCCTGAAGAATATTGAAAATAACATTCACTTTGGAGAAGTGGATGAAAGTAACATTGAGGAGTGGCTTCATACTGACGCTGTATTGCCTGGACATCACATTTTAACTGATGACGAAATAGTAAATAAAAGTGCCAACGGGAACACGGCAGTCAGCTGCATAGTGAAGAGTGAAAGTGAGGGGGATGGGGAAGAAGAGTGCGTCACAAACAATCGGGTACCGCTTAAGACCGCACTGGAGTCTGAATTCTTTGAGCAAGAGGACAATATGGATTTTTCAGACATTCTAGTAATTAGGAGCTCAGAATGGACATAAAGAAGAAAATAAGCTGTAGGAGAGTACAAAAAAAAAGTAACAGATTTTTTTAAAGCAGCTTAAATGACACCAGGTAAATTAATTCAATTTATGGTCTGCTGGTAATTCAGGTGAATATTTAGTATGTACTGTTGTAGCTTTGTCCATATTTCGGTTTTAAAGAGGGTTTAATACACTGCATTTTAAGGTTATACTGTATGTATTTTATGTGCTTTAAAGTCCATTAAAATTAGGAGTATGGGTTATCCATTTTTTCGATTAACAGTTCACCCCTTCCCGTGCATTAGAACGGATAATCGAGGTTTTACTGTATTTTCTTGTTGTTTCTATAGTTTGCCATCATAATGTTCAAATATTACCCCCTGTCCTCCAATAGCCTACAACTCGACAATATCATCACAGGGTGGCCTTTTTAAAATGCTCGGGACTAAATGTTTCTTTACTTTTATTTTTGTATTATCACGAAAGCTGTTACTAACCATAAAGAGTCGTGATATAGTGAGTGAGCATGGTGTTATCATGATCTGTAGCACCTGTCTCTCTGAACGACCTCCACTCAGAATCTTGTTTCATCTTGATGGATAATCATTGCAAAGTGAGTGTCTTTTTATTCATCAGATTACTTTGTATCCTCTTTGCTTCGTCCATCACTGGTTATTCTGCTTCCTAAGTAACAGAAGTCTCCTACTTCCTTCAGCTTTTCACCTGCCAATTTGATCTCCATAGAGGTTTCTGATTTATTTCGGCTGCATTCCAGTATTTTTGTTTTACATTTATTAATTTTCATCATGAATTCTTTCCGTAAGACGGAGTCCATACCATTCAAAAACTCATTCAAATCCTCAGGCTTGTCGGCCAAGATGACGATGTCATCAGCAAATCGCAGAGTTGAAATTATTTCTCCTTGAATCTTCACTCCCACTTTAAATTTTTCTCTAATTTCCTTCATTACTCGTTCAATGTAAAGATTGAAAAGTATGGGTGATAAGTTGCAGCCTTGCCTTACACCTTTCTGAATACCAGCTTCTCTCTCATGTCCTTCAACTCGAATGACTGCTGTCTGGTTTCTGTATAGATTGTATATCACCCTCCTATCCCTGTACTTTATTCCAATCGATTTCAAAATGTCAAACAATTTAGTCCAATCAACGTTATCAAAAGCCTTTTCTAAGTCTACAAAAGCCATGAACGTCCTCTTATCTTTCCTTATTCTACCTTCCAAAATCAGCCTAAGACTTAGTACAGCTTCCCTTGTTCCTACATTTCTCCTGAAACCAAACTGGTCTTCACCCAACTCCGTTTCTATCTGGCTTTCAATCCTCTTGTAAATTATTCTAGACAGGATCTCTGAAGCATGAGTAATCAAGCAGTTTGTACGGTAATCTTCACATCTGTCAGCTCCCACTTTCTTTGGAATAGGGATGATTACATTCTTCTTGAAATCAGGAGGTACCTCACCTGTCTCATAAATCCTACACACCAAGTGAAATAACCTGATCAGACCTTCATCTCCTATGCAGCGTAGCAACTCAATCGGTATATCATCTATGCCTGGTGCTTTGTTCCTGCCTAAGTCTTCCAAAGCTTTATCAAATTCTGATCTCAATATTAAATCTCCTTTCGCATCCACATCAATTTCCTCCTCCCTTTCCATTACATGATTCTCAATCTCCTTTCCCTTATACAAACTCTCTATGTAAGCTTTCCATCTCTCAACCTTTTCTTCCCTATCTGTTAGAGGCTTTCCTTTTGTGTCCTTAATATTACAGCACTTAGTCTTCTTTTCCCCAAAAGTATTCTTAATCCTTCGATAAGCTGTGTCTACTTTTCCTAATTTCAGACAATTTTCCATACCTGCACATTTCTCATTCAACCATTCTTCTTTCGCTTCCTTGCACTTCTTGTTAACCTCATTTCTCAGACGTTAGTATTCTGCTTTCCCCTTTTCATTTCTTACATTCTTGTGTTTCCGCCTTTCATCCATCAATTCTAATATATCCTGAGTGATCCACGGTTTTCTACCTATTCTTTCTTTCCTACCAATGTTTTCTTCTGCGGATTTTGTTATTTCATTCTTCAAAAGTGCCCATTCGTCTGCAATTGAAGTTTGTTTAGGGTTTTTCATTAGTCCTTCCTTTATACTCTTCTTGAATCTTTCGTTTACATCCTTCTCTTTCAGTCTGTCTATTGCCCACCTTTTGGGCTTTTGACTTTTCTTCAGTTTCTTCAACTTTAATCTGCATTTCATTACAACCAGATTGTGGTCAGAGTTTATGTCAGCACCAGGATATGTTTTACAATCCAAAATCTGGTTTCGAAACCTCTGCTTGACCATAATGAAGTCGATTTGGTAACGCCCTGTATCTCCTGGTCTCATCCATGTGTATATTCTTCTATTGTGGTTATTGAATAAGGTGTTAGCTATGACCAACTCATGCTCGGTGCAGAATTCTACCAGCCTGCTTCCTCGATCATTCCTTTCACCTAATCCGAAATCTCCTACTATCTTCCCTTCTCTCCCTTTTCCTACCACAGCATTCCAATCTCCCATTACTATAACATTTTCATCACCCTTGATATACCTCAGAATTTCGTCTATTTCTTCGTAGACCTTTTCAACATCCTCATCATCAGCATGACTGGTAGGCACATAGACTTGTACCACTGTGGTGAAGGTAGGTTTAGTATTGATTTTTTGCTACAATAATCCGTTCACTATATTGCTCATAATATTCCACCCGCTGTCCAAGTTTCCTACTCAATATGAGGCCAACCCCTGCTTGGCCATTGTTTGATTTAGTGCTAATGACCCTATAGTCTCCTGACCAAAAGTCCTGTTCTTCCTGCCAGCGCATTTCACTAATCCCAACCAAATCCAACCTCAACCTATCCACTTCCCTTTCTAAGTTTTCTAACCTTCCACTTCCTAGCAGACGTCTAACATTCCACGCTCCGATCCGTAGAATGTCAGATTTCCTCTTTGTAACTTCTGTGATGTTAACCCCCTCTCGAGTAGTCCCCACCCGGAGATCCGAACAGGAGACTAGTTTACCTCCGGATTGAAATTTTACAAGGGAGGAGGCCATCATCACATGTAATTATGCATAGAGAGGTGCATATCCTCGGGAATAGCATACGGCTGTAGTTTCCCGTTGCTTTCAGCCGTGTAATTTCCGATGTGTAACTTATTAATAAATTTATTTATTTACGTACCGTATTTCTCTGGCTAAAGGCGGTGGAAGAAAGCGTGAAGAAGAGAGGAGAAGACTGGACAAGGGTGGAGGCTGAGAGATGGTGGGAAGACAGAAGACATTGGAGAGGCTTGTGTTCCAAACAGACCCGGTCAGTGGCTGGAAATTGTGCAAGATGATGATGATGATTTCTCTATTTCAATTAATGTATGCAGCGTTGACTTAAGGTCAACTTTTAAAATACTTGTATATTACGTAGAATTGTACCAATATAATGTCCGAAGTGCAGCCCTGGGTATTACTTGAATCAGCTGATTTACAAAAAAACACGTTCCTTCTTTCGAAATACAGGGTATATTGGAAATATCTGTTTCCGAAGGAAACAGGATGTAAAATTGTCCGATTGAGCTATGTACATTAACAAATTCACAAAGAAATTTGATAAAATGGTCCGGCTAGCTCTAAACAGTTGCCAGCGTTTCGCCCCAGTGTACCAATGGGCTCTTCAGTTGGTTATGGTACACCTCACCAAGACGCGTGGCTAGTACATACCGAGAAGGCCACTGCAAGGCACTAAATGTCGCCACGAGCAGCGCCAATGTACTACGGAAGCCAAAACTTCCTTTCAAAAATAATGTTAGCTTACCTTGCTAATCCATATTGGAAATATCTGTTCCCGAAGTAAACAGGATGTAAAATTGTCCGATTGAGCTATGTACATTAACAAATTCACAAAGAAATTTGATAAAATGGTCCGGCTAGCTCAAAACAGTTGCTAGCGTTTCGCCCTAGTGTACCAATGGGCTCTTCAGTTGGTTATGGTACACCTCACCAAGACGCGTGGCTAGTACATACTGAGAAGGCCACTGCAAGGCACTAAATGTCGCCACGAGCAGCGCCAATGTACTACGGAAGCCAAAACTTCCTTTCAAAAATAATGTTAGCTTACCTTGCTAATCCATATGGGAAATATCTGTTCCCGAAGGAAACAGGATGTAAAATTGTCCGATTGAGGTATGTACATTAACAAATTCACAAAGAAATTTGATAAAATGGTCCGGCTAGCTCAAAACAGTTGCCAGCGTTTCGTCCCAGTGTACCAATGGGCAAGGTAAGCTAACATTATTTTTGAAAGGAAGTTTTGGCTTCCGTAGTACATTGGCGCTGCTCGTGGCGACATTTAGTGCCTTGCAGTGGCCTTCTCAGTATGTACTAGCCACGCGTCTTGGTGAGGTGTACCATAACCAACTGAAGAGCCCATTGGTACACTAGGGCGAAACGCTGGCAACTGTTTTGAGCTAGTCGGACCATTTTATCAAATTTCTTTGTGAATTTGTTAATGTACATAGCTCAATCGGACAATTTTACATCCTGTTTCCTTCGGGAACAGATATTTCCAATATGGATTAGCAAGGTAAGCTAACATTATTTTTGAAAGGAAGTTTTGGCTTCCGTAGTACATTGGCGCTGCTCGTGGCGACATTTAGTGCCTTGCAGCGGCCTTCTCAGTATGTACTAGCCACGCGTCTTGGTGAGGTGTACCATAACCAACTGAAGATCCCATTGGTACACTGGGGCGAAACGCTGGCAAATGTTTTGAGCTAGCCGGACCATTTTATCAAATTTCTTTGTGAATTTGTTAATATACAGGGTATAAGCACTATTTAGATCAACAGAAGACTTGGGTGTTATCCACCCTCCCGATGAGTCCAGGAGGCAGAAGTCTGCCTCTGTGTACTTAGGGTGTAAATAGAATTTGTCTGATATGCTGTGTTTTTGTTATGTCTGTACTAGTGTGTATTTGAAATTGAGGCAGGGATTGGGACGGAGGAAATTGTGGAAAGCCTTTAGTTAGGAACCATCCCAACATTTTCCTGGAATAGAAGTGGGAAAACATGGAGAACCACCTCTAAGATGGCTAAGGTGGGACTCAAACCCACCTCTCCTTAGTTTTGCTTCACAAGGCTGAGTGTACCCAGATCTAACGCTCAGACCAGAATTAAATTTCATGTCAGAGCCAAGAATCGAACCCAGGATCTTTGCGACCTGAGTCTCAATACGTACCTTGAGTATGGTGACAATAGACTTTTGTGTTAATAGAAGTAACGTAAATTCATGATTATCGGGGCATGGATTATTATCCGTTCGTGTTTCGGGTTAAAAAAAAAAAAATCTTTACTGTACTAATTCAAACACACTTTCTTCCACCCGGTGAAAGCTTACAGGTAACTGGCACCAATAGGTATGAATTACTCAGGGTTGGCAAAATAGCAGTTTTTTTTTCCAAAAAAAATAACATTAAAACAGTTTTTGTTTTGTTTTAAACAGTTTTTTTTGTTTTAAACAGTTTTTTTTTAAAATTCTGAACATGTTTTAAACAGTGTAATAAAATGCTGTACTTTTAATACTGAAATATAAATACTTTAGAGATCATCTTGACCAGTGTTGTATGGTAAGTAATAAACCAATGATTACAACTGAAACTCAGCCAGCAGGGAAATTTAGTTACCAGCTAGGAATTTTGGCTGCCATGTTCGAAGTTTTGTCACTGACAATGCTGCCAATATGGGGAAAATGAGGGATGAATTGGCAAAAAAAGATATCAAAGAAGTGATAACTTATGGTTGTTCAGCTCACCTGCTTAATCTGTTAGCACATGACTTGGAGGTGGTTGGCATTACAGAACATGTTAAACAAATTATTAAATACCGGTACTTCTGGAACACTCATTTTGCAGCAGCCAAGTACAAACAGGCTGGCGGAACAGCTCTTGCTCTTCCTACGGATGTACGCTGGAATTCTTTAGCTGACTCTATAGAGTCCTATTTGGGTAACTGGCATATTATTGTCAAATTCTGCACTAAAAATCAAAGTGCCATTGAACCAATTATAAGTGCAAAGGTAAATGATATCAATATGAAACAAAATGTTCAAGACTATCTCAAAAAACTTAAGACTGCATCAGTCTCATTAGATAAGATGCAGCGTGACGACTGTACCATTGGGGAAGCAGTAGAGGTTTGTCTTGACCTGCTCAATTTTTTCAAAAATGAAAACAGTCCCAATAACTTAAAGAAATTCATGAAATGATTTAACACCGCTGTAACTGATACCCATCTCCTTGCCAATCTCATGGATCCACACTATCAAGGACAGAGAATGAGTGAAGAACTATCATTCTGCTATGGAGTATGTTGAAGCTTACCACCCATATGCAATGCCTGACCTAATTAAGTACAAAGCAAAATATTCACTCTTCAAGGAATACCTGTTTGGTCCTGCAATACTAAAAGAAATTAAACCCCTGACATGGTGGGTGGCACTGCAGAATAACATTCATCACACAACTTCAGGCCTAGCACATCAGCTGCATAGTGCAGTTGCTTCATCACCTGGGATAGAACGTCTTTTCACCACTTTTGGGTTTGTGCACAGCAAAGTCTGAACTCAACAAGAAACCTGTTGAATAAAGACAAAATGGCAGTGACATTTGGATTTATAATATTTTAAATACAACCCTATATTTTCTGGGGCCAACGGCCTAGCCGTGTTGAAACACCGGATCCCATGAGAACTCCGCAGTTAAGCAACATTGGGCGTAGTCGGAACTTGGATGGTGTGCCGGTTCTAGGCACTGCACGCTGTTGGCAAACATAAGGAGGAGCGGAAAGGCCCTGGCCACCCTACCGCACGTACACTCCGGCTGGGGGTAGCCTCTTCGGAGGCTCGGACCTGCCTTCGGGCAGAATACCGATTAAATTTAAAATATTTTCTGATGGATGTTCGCTTGCAAAAATTTTTAACAAGGACATCAAAACCATTACAAAATTACTCTATAAACTTTATATTATTACGTAAAACCTTCAGAAGGCAAAGAAGACCACTGTACTCGACTGTATTGCAAAAAACAAAACAAAAAAATATCTTCTAAAGAAACATATTTTAGACGGTTGTTTGAAGCATTGAGTTTAAAACTTAATTTTAAACAATGTGCATTGTTTTAAACTGTTTTAAACATGCTGTTTTTTTTTTTTTTCAATGCGAAATGTTATTCGTTATACCGAAAGTACCAACCCTGGCATTACTTATCGTATTTACCACACTTGAGGCAGTCTACCATTGTCTGGTTACTTGCCCTATACTCTTCTCTTTACATAGAGTTCATCATCATCATCTTGCACAGTTTCCAGCCACTGGCCGGGTCTGTTTGGAACACAAGCCTCTCCACGTCTTCTGTCTTCCCACCATCTCTCAGCCTCCACCCTTGTCCAGTCTTCTCCTCTCTTCTTCACGCTTTTTTCCACCCCCTTCAGCCACCTGTCTCTCGGTCTCCCTCTTGGTCTCTTTCCTTCCCACTTTGTCTCGTGTATCCTCCTGGGTATCCTCTTCTCCTCCATTCATTTTACATGTCCATACCATCGAAGTCTAGATTTCTCTATACCATCCTGTAATGGTTCCTCCTTCATTAATTCTCTGGTCCTCTCATTTCTTGTTCTGTCCCTCTTTGTAGCTCCAATACTGCTTCTCAAGAACCTCATCTCACTGGCCTGTATTTTGCTCTTCTCCCTTCCTTTCATAATCCAGGTCTCCGAGGCATACGTCAGGATAGGGACATAGTACGTCCGATATATGATAGAGTTATTACATAGAGTTATTCATCGCAAACACTATTCAATATCACACTGCTTATTGTGCCTGAAGTTACTAGTGACAAGGTATAGCAGAGAAGTATAAACATGTTCTATCTACAGTGAAGAAATTAGAAATGGTAGATTTTAGAAACAGTGAATCCACATCAAAACTGATAACATTCGTGCATGGCTGAACAGCGATACTAGGATTGAAACGACAGAGTGACGTGCACTTTATTGTAAACAGAGTTAGAGCAGGCATGTCGGAAGAAAAGCGATGGAGTCAAGACGAGACGATCGAGTAATCGCTCATTACTCGCACCAAGGCATCGAAATGTTTCAATTCATAGTAAGCGGCAAAACTCATTTGACTACACTGACCATTTTGATGCTCCAGTAAATGAGAGCTTTTCTAATAAAGAAAATAAATGATATGGAGAGACACACACACACACAAAAAAAAGGATGATTATTTCCTGAAAGCGAACAGAGAGAATTTCGTAACTTAATGGGTTTTGTAGTTCTTCTGTTGCATGTTTAATAAATTAAGGTTTTGTAGTCATTTTGAGGTAAGGTTATGTTTGTATTATCCACGTTTATGAGTTATCCGTGCTATCTTAGGTTTGCATTACAGTAGAATACCGCTGTAACAGCAGTATAACAAAATATTCAGAACAGCGAAATTCTAGTTTGGTCCCATCTCTTTTCCCTATCTACTGTGTGTTAATACATTTTCACTCTAACGAATATCGTACTTTCGGTATAACGAATAACATTTCGCATTTTTGCAACATTATTTTGTTATTCAGACGATATGACCGCCATTTTGCGTACATGAACCGTACGCGATTGGGCAGGATATTGAATTGTGTAGCTAATAGGCTTCACCCAATATTCAATATAATATGTCACATTATTGGCCGAGTAGAAGCGCCAAGTTTAAAATCCGCCAATGAAAGTCATGGCTTCATATCTTGTCTAGTCTGTTTTGCTGCATTCCTTTGTTTTGTATTCTTTGTATTGAGCTTGAAACTGGTGTTTGTGTGACATGTCATTGGTATATTAATGTGAAATATGTGAATGATATGTGCTTGGTTGTGCTGACAAATGTTAATGAGATTTGAGCGTTCAGCATCATCACTCATTCCCTAATTGATGCATTCTCCCTCCCTATGTTCAAATAAGTTAAAGTTTGCATTTTCATGTGTGATACTTTGTCTATTCCATTCTATTTCTTTGATACTAAGACTTCTGCTTAGCAAGGGATAGTAGTGAGTCATTGGGGGGTAGGGGATAGTGGTGGATAAGTGAGGTTATGGCAGTATCATAATGGGCATTCTGATGGTTATGAAGATCGCAGCATTTATACCAAGTGATAGATCAAGATTAAACTGATCCAAGGCTAAATTTAGGTGTTAGAACCTCTTATAAAAAGATCTGTTGCCAGTATTCAAATACTAATTGAGTGTCATGTCTATTTTTAAAAACACCAAGTATGTGTGAAGTAATTCATTGGGGACATATATATATTAATTACATTTTCCACAATAATTTCCATTTTTACAAGTAAAACGGTTGGTTTGCTTGCAATATAGGAAAATTTCTTTCAATTACTACAGTATATTAATAATTACTTCGTGTACATACAGTAGGTGAATCGTAATTCTCTTCTCATCAACAAATATTGAGTCCTGAACAAAGGAATGTTGAAGTAAAATAGATCCTGCAATGAATATAACACCATGTGAATTTTTGCGAATTGACTTATTTCAGTATAACAAAATTTCACTATAACAAATTAATTTCTGAGGTCCCCAAAATTTTGTTATACTGGTATTTTACTGTAAAATGGATAGTCGCGAGTTTACCGTATATACAGGGTGGGGCAGCATAACTTCCTTTTTTCAAACCTTAATAAAACACATCGTACGAATCAGAAAATTTTTATTTTTTAATATAATGTAGGTACAAATATAAAGTTTTGTTTTACTTGGTTTTGAAGATCAAATCAGGTAGGTGACGTCCCCCATTCTCTACACACTGGGTGAACCGATTTCTGGCGTTTGTCATAATTCTTACCAGCATAGCAGGCGTTATGTTGGCAAGTTCTTCCTGGATGTTGTTCTTCAAATCTTGTAGGATCATTGGTCGGTTTACATAAACACGGGATTTCAAAAAACCCCATACAAAAAAATCACAAGGGGTCAAATCGGAGGATCGGGCCGGCCATTCCAAGTCGCCCCTAATTGAGATTAGGCGCCCTGGGAAGTGTTCCCTCAAAACGGCCATCGATGCTCTTGAAGTGTGTGCCGTTGCACCGTCTTGTTGAAAGCAAACGTCCCCTAAGTCCAACTCATCCAGTTGTGAAAAAAAAAAAAAATCCTGTAACATGTTTACATACCGGTCCGAATTCACTGTCACTGTGACTTCATTTTCCTCAAAGAACCAGGGACCAATTATTCCACCTGAGGAAATTGCACACCACACTGTGAGTTTTGGTGAATGCAAAGGCCTTGGATGCAATTCTCGAGGATTGGTAGCAGCCCAGTAGCGCATGTTTTGTTTGTTGACGGATCTACAAAATTAAAATGGGCTTCATCACTAAAAAACACAATAGCGTCCTCAGGCACGACTTCCAGAAACACCTCACACGCGTTCCTCCGAGAATTGAAGTCGCGTTCAGAAAGTTCCTGCACAATCGCCATCTTGAATGTATGAAAATGAAGATCATCATGAAGAATTCTCCTCACAGAACGATTAGAAAGTCCAAGGGCAGACGAATGTTTGCGCGCAGAACGCCGTGGTGATCGCAAAATTGAAGCTCTCACTGCCTCAATGTTATCAGGTGATCTAATGGGCCGTGGGACTCCAGTTCTACGTCTTGTTGCACTTGCAGTTTGTCTGAACGTAGTGACCCACGTAACAATTGATTTCTGGTCTGGGACAGGCGCCAATGGGGCTAAATTAAAGCGATTCCGAAAGGCACGCTGGGTTGCGATCACAGAACAACCGCTCGAAAAGTAGGCCTCAAGGGCAAACGCACGCTCCACACTGTTCCAACGCATGATGACGACTGAACTGTGTCAGTACAAAACTTTACAGACCCGCCTATTGGACGAGACCACTAGCGCTCCGGTACTACATCACACTACTTAATGGGGCGCAATTGAAAAAAGGAAGTTATGCTGCCACACCCTGTACAATTCTGCATTATAAGTACTTGTTGCTGAATTTATTCAGTTAGAGAGTCCCACCCTCAGGTATTGTCTTCGCATAGTTAAAAATTATCTTATAACTATTTTATTATATTGGGTTAAAATTTGGGGCTGTGTGTGGTGGTATTATTATGCATGTGTATATACTGTATGTCGTGAGGTTTCCATTCCCAAATAATTCACGCCAGTAGATACATTGTCATATTTATTATTGGTTTTGAATATTTGACATTATAGTTTAGGTTACATTTCATGCAATTACAGTAGAACCCCTATTTAACTTTTTTCGAGGGTCTGGTATTTTTTAACCTTAAATGGGGGTTTACTTTAAATCGAGGTTTCGATAGAAAGCAAACCTTTTCCAGAACTCTTTGCCTGTATTGACTTGAATTGCACCAACACACATAATTAACACAATAACAACAATAAAACAAGGAGATACCTACCCTACACACTGTACAGTAATTACAACTTTTTCTGTAGCACTAATACAATAGTCAAAGATCGTAGTTTCCCAGCACACTACAAAATGAAAACATCCACAAAATACTTACACAATTGCAGTAATATAATATGTAGAGTTACTTTTCCTATATACAACACATTTTTACACAACTTTCACAGTGTCACATTTTTTGAAATACAGTAATCAAACATGGTAGTCTGCTTTTTAGCACTTTTGGATTTTAGGTTCAAAATGTCCATCTCCAATTGATTTACTCTGTCTATAACGGAGTTATCCACTTTGAATGCTGTGACATATCTCTGGACAATGTCTATGCTGGCAACAGCTTCACTGAATGATGGCGGTTGCATTTCTTCATCCCTAACATCATCGTCTTCGTCGATATCATCATCATTCTACTTGACTTCATCTTCGCAGATTTCCTCAACATCCCGGATGCATGTAGTGATGGCATCATCATCACAAGCCACACATTCATCAAAAGTGATGGGTAAATTGTCAGATACCTGCATCCAATCATGCATGTCCACTCCTGCTTCATCACCGTCTTTGTCATGAGAGCTCATTTCATTAAATCCAGCATAATGACAGCAATTTGAGATGGTTTCCTTAGTTACCATTTTCCAAGCTCCTGTGAGCATATGCATTGCTTGCAGGATGTTTCAATTTAAGCACTTCATTCCTATCAATAAAGGCAAGTGCCTTAAGGACAAGAGCTTTCCGATACTTGCTTTTCAGGCTATGAATAATGCCTAGATCCAAGGGCTGGAGTCTGCTAATGCAATTTGCAGGGAAGAAATGCACTTTCACATTCCGCAGGAATCCTAAGTCTTTTGGATGAGCAGGACACTTGTCCATAAAGAGAACAACCTTCCTGTCTCTAGCACCCATTCGTGCATCAAAAGCTTGCAAGAACGTTTTGAACAATTCCGAAGTCATCCAAGCACTTTTGTTCCTATAATACTTACATGGCAGCGTAGAATTGTTCTTAAAGCAACGTGGTTTCTGGAACTTCCCATTACTATGGGTTCTAGCTTGTCGCTGCCATCTGCGTTGCTGCATAAGAGAACAGTAATTCTCTGCTTGCTCATTCTTCCTCCATGGCATGCTTCTCCTTTAACACTCGAGGTTTTAGAGGGCACTAGTTGGTAAAATAGGCCAGTTTCATCTACATTGTATACATCCCAAGATTCGAAACCTTCTAAGGGGGGTGGCAGCACCTCTTCTTTCCAGTGTTCAACACCTTCATCACTAACTGCAGCACTCACTCCACATACTGCCCTGCAAGTTATCCCATAGCGTTTTTTGAACCTATCCAGCCAACCATTCGAAGCTTTGAATTCTGTAAGCCCAAGTTTCCCTGATATTGTTGATCCTTTCATTTTTATCAATGCCCTGTCGATTGGTAAGTTTCCAGCACGTGCTCCATTGAACCACTCCATTAGCTTCGATTCCATTTCTTCGTACGGTGACTTTTTAACATTTTTTCTCTGCTTTGCTTCTGAGCCGCACTGTGTTTCTTGATCCAGAATCTTCTCCTTATCTTCTCCTTATTCTTCAACATGCCTGACAATGAAGACTGTGCAAGTCCCAGGCGTCGAGCCACTTCATTAACGGGCACAGTTGCGTTTCTCTCCACTTCCCGAATCAAGTTCACCTTCTACGCGACAGATAGTTTTTCTTTTTGCTGCCATAGTCAACTTCACTAAAACAATGAATGTGAGTGAGCAAACTGATATACAGCTGGATTATTCACGCAATACACAACAACACACGAACTGATGCAAACTTACGTAAACTGACGATATACTGTAATGACGCTACAGACGTACCGACTCTGGCAGACCTCGCACAAGCAAACTGATATACAGCTGGATTATACACGCAATACACAACACGCGAACTGATGCAAACTTGCGTAAACTGACGATTTACTGCAATGCCGCTACGAACGTACAGACTCGGACAGACTATGCGTAAGCATGCGATGCGGCGCCGGCGTGACTGTTAGCACGCTGTACATCGCTGTCGGCTAAGATCGAACTCGCTCATGCATGTAGCGAGGAATCGTTATGGAAGATGATCGATCGTATCCAATATAAATGCTGGAGTTCCTTTTCTGCCTTGAATCATCCTTAACGAGCTTATGACGTCTTTTTCATAAATGTCGCATAACCATAACACACGAACTGATGCAAACTTTCGTAAACTGACGCTATACTGTAATGCCGCTACGAACGTACAGACTCGGACAGACCTCGCGCAAGCATGCGATGCGGCGCTGGCGTGACTGTTAGCACGCTGTACATCGTGTCTTCAGCCAGGGTCGGCTAAGATCAAGCTCGCTCGTGCATGTAGCGAGGAATCGATATGAAAGATGATCGATCGTATCCAATATAAATGCTGGAGTTCCTTTTCTGCCTTGAATCATCCTTAACGAGCTTATAATGTCTTTTTCATAGGTTCTTAATGTCGCATAACCATAACAAATCGAGATAAATACTCGAGAATTTTAACATTTCCTAACGCTAATTGCGGGTTTTGGCGTAATGCGAATTACGTTAAATCGAATATAAAATTGCATTACACTTATGGAATAATTTTCGGGACTTGAAATTTCTTCCGTTAAATGCGGGTTTATGCTAAATCGAGGTCACGCTAAATCGGGGTTATACTGTATTATGTTATTAGGAAAAGGGATAATCAGATTGTTATTATCACCTGATTATAGTCACTCTACCATTTTCAAAAGGTTAGAATGCAAGTTTCATACTCATAATTATAAAATTTTTAATCTCGTACTATTTAAGACAAAAGGGAGTATATTTGAGAGGCTAGAGTTGTACACACAAGGAAATGTTTAATAGTAATTCTTGTATGAACATCTGTAATTATTAGGGTCTAGGATTATAAATACAGTATAATGTTATTGGTTTTACGTTCCTTTTAACTACTGCGGCTTTTAGAGACACCACGGTGCCGGAATTTTGCCCCGAAGGTGATCTTTAACTGGCCAGTAAATCTACTGACACGGCTCCCTCGCATTTGCGCACCCTCAAATGCCAACTGCCTGCGCCAGGACTCGGTCCTGCAACCTTGGGAACAGTTTCATACTCATCATCATCATCATTTCCCCTTATCCAGCTCCTGCCGGGTCGGGGTATTTATGGCACTTCTCCACTTTCCTCTTTCCTTCCACCATTCTTCTTCCACGATCTTGTCCCAGTCCAGATTTCTTTTTCTCACGCTGTTCTTCACTGAATCAATCCACCTTTTTCTAGGTCTTCCCCTTGCTCTCTTACCCTTGCACTTGGCCTCCAGCATCTGTCTTGGTATTCTATTTTCCTCCATCCTCTTTACATGACCAAACCACCTTAGTTTATTCTTCTCAATTCTCTCATTTAGTTTTCCCATCCCAACTTCTTTCCTAACATCTTCATTCCTCACTCTGTCTTTCCTTGTCATACCTATCATACTTCTTAGGAATTTCATTTCACTGGCTTGGATTCTACTCTCTTGCCTGCTTGTCAGGGTCCAAGTCTCAGCTGCATAAGTTAATATGGGTACATAGTACATTTTATACATTACCTCCTTGCTTTTCCTTGGTACTTCCTTATCCCAAACAAGATTTCTTACACTTTGATAGAATGCATTGCTCTGCTGTACCCTCCTGCCAATCTCCATGTCCAACCTACCAGTTTGCATCAATTCACTTCCTAGGTATTTGAACGTGTCCACAATTTCCAAACTCTGACTTCCAATTTTCACAGTGCCCTTTCCTTGTCTTCCCCCTCTTGTCATCACCATGGTCTTGCTTTTCTCTGTACTGATTTTCAGACCATACTTCTGAATATTTTCGTTCAGTGCATCTAGTTGTTTTTGCACTTCTTCGGTGTTCCTTCCCCAGACCACAATATCGTCTGCAAATAATAGTAACTTCATTTCTTCATGTCCATATGCTTCCTTTGTTTCCTTTACAATTTCATCCATTACCATTATGAATAAAAGGGGTGACAGCACACTCCCCTGTCTTAGTCCAGTCTTGTTCCTAAACCAATCTGTCTTTCCAACAGGGGTCAGAACCCTGCTAACACAGTTGTTGTACATTGCTTGCACCATTTCCAACATTTCTCTTCCCAGTCTCTTCTTAACCATGGTTTCCCATACCTTCTCTCTGGGGACACTATCATATGCCTGAGTTTCATACTCATAATTATAAAATTTTCAATCTCATACTATTTAGTACAAAAGGGAGTATATTTAAGAGGCTGGAGTTGGGCACACAAGGAAATTTTTGACAGTAAATCTCGTATGAACATCCGTAATTATTAGGGTCAAGGATTATAAATACAGGGTGATTCTCTATTTAGTTTACAACTTCAATAATGTGTAATTATGTATTGGAACCACTTACAGACTTGGTTTATATGTCCTTAGCTCATTACATAGCAAAACAATTCAAGTTTCTTTGACAAATCTATTACGGCTTAATGTGTGCACCATTTGTCATCCGGGACACATCCCAATGGAAGTTGATTTCCCGCCACTTATGAACCAGCATTTCCGGGGTTACAGAGGCGATGGCTGTTGTGATGCGATGTCTCAGTTCATCAAGATTTGCAATAGGGAAGGGATGTACACCGTATCTTTCACAAACCCCACAAAAGGAAGTCCAGTGGTGTTTAATCTGGAGACCCTGGTGGTCAGGTAATTGGTCAACCACGACCTATTCACTTATCTGGGAATTCCCTGACGTCTGGCAGATAGTGCAGCGGGGCACCATCTTGTTGCCAACACATGCGCCCATCGTGGTCATCTTCATCCAACTATGGAATAGGGAACTTCTGTAGCATAACCAGATAAATGATGCCGGTGATGGTTCTCTCAGCAAAAAAGAAAGGTTCGTACACTTTTTCTCTCGAAACAGCGCAGAAAACATTCACTTTGGGACTGTCACGAACCAACTGCGCTTGGTGCCCATGTGGTTTTTCCGTGTCCCAAATAGGACAATTGTGTTGATTCGTCCAGAAAGGTGGAACGTTGATTTATCGCTGAAGACCACATTGTTCAAGAATGACTCATCACGGCTGATGCGATCCAATATTTCAACACAGAATTCATGTCGGGTATGTTAATCCGCTTCACTTAGTGCTTGAACCAAGGGCAATCGGTATGCTTTCATGGCCAAATGTCGACGAAAACACCCGCCAAACAGTGGTCTGAGGGCTACCAGTTTCGAATTTTCCGGACTCCGGACGAACTCTCCCTAACTGTTTCCACCACATCGCCAGTCACAGCCGCCTTTGTGTTTCGGTTAATGTCTGGTGCCATTTGTACACTGTTGGTCTGCTGGGTGGGTATTTGCCAAATTCTGTGTGAAACCTCCGCTGTACACTCGTTAACTTGGTTTCTTCAAACCAGAACACGCACTTCGCTCTTTCCGCTCCAGTGAAAGACGCCATTTCCAACAAGTGACAGGTAGCGCGCGTGACGGACAACTGTGCAACTACAAACTACGTGAGTCAAAACTTGAAGTGTTTTGCAACATAATAACATATAAACCAAGTCTGTAAGTGCTTCCAATAAATAATTACATATTATTGAAGTTGTAAACTACATAGAGAATCACCCTGTATACTGTTATTGGTTTTACGTTCCTTTTAACTACTGCGGCTTTTAGAGACACCAGGGTGCAGGAAGGTTTCCCAGAATGGGATCCTTAACAGGCCAGTAAATCTACTGACACGACTCCCTCGTATTTGCGCACCCTCAAACGCCAACTGCCTGCGTCAGGAATCGGTCCTGCAACCTTGGATACAGCAGGTGAGAGCGATACCGCTGAGCCACGCAGCCAGTCTCTAGGATTATAGGGGGTGTCTCAAACCTAGATTCTGTCCCTGTACTTGGCAGGAACAAGGGCGGGGAACCACACTGCTAAATTATAAATAAGGCTTTCAAAACTATGAAGCTAACTACGATAATTGATTAACTTACAGAAGCATCTCGATTTTTTCCCAGGAACCTAGAAAGAGAAAACAAAATATTAAATTATTCAATCTCATAAAAAAGGAAGAAGGGGCAGGGTAACATAGAATCCCCAACAGAGAGAATTCTTCAGAAAGATTAACCAGAGCTCAATTAACAAAACAGTAATCGCACCAAATTCGTTACTAAAAAGCAGAGTTTTGTGTGTTCAACACACTTCCGAGGTGATGATTATGAACTATCTAGTAATCTTAAGAATCAGATTACAGTGACTCTCCCAGTAGTGACAGTAATCTGATTCTCATTCTCCAGTGACTTGAAATTCAACATAAAATCCTCCCTCTTGTGCATATTTTTCTCAAATTGCCTTCACAACACAAGCTGGAATAACTTTCCTATTTTTCCTTCCAATTGGAGTCCACAAACTATCTATAGGGCACACATCGATACCGTATACACCCGAATATTATCCGCCTCCGAATAATCCCCGCACCCTCATTTTTGTATGGAAATTTAAAAAGAACCTTTTATTTTTATTTTTGTTACTTTATTTTTAACATATGTATTTACTCGGCTATAGGACCCCCTCGCCTATAGTACCCCCCTTTAATTGTCGAGAGCCATAATAAAAAATCTTGGAAATCGCTTATAGTACCCCTCCTTTATTATTGAGAGTCCTATCCGTCATTGTCTAGCAAGGAGCACGGTATGAGCAGCTCCGCGCGGATGTGATACGGCCAGCGGTTGGTCAGGCAAAACAATCTCAGGGAAATTGTGATATCTTTTAAGAGGTGGTTGGCAATAATCATGGAATATAATTGTTTTTGCATACCAGATGATGGATTGTCGTTGGCTGCTTGGGCCATACCATGCAATCGCACGCGAGCTCCGTTGCTAACAAGGCGTGACCTTGTTTGAAGAAAGAAGTCTTTCTTTCTGTGCGTACGGGCTATGACTCACGCTATGCGACAGGTGGTCGGCAGGCCGACATACGCACGCTGTGCGAGAGGTGGCCGGTCACACGTGTGGTGTTGCCACGTTCCCGTAAGGAAGAGACGCTAGTTGCCCGCAGACATACGCACGAACTTCATTTATTTTGATTACAGTGTATGCAGAAACAAAGTATGGAAGTCCCTGGAGGATAGAGGAGTAGAGAAATGGACTATAAAGAGGATAAAGGAGATGTACAAGGGAAGCGTGAGCTGTGTGAAAGTGGGGGGAGAGAGATCAGACTGGTTGGAACAGAGAAACGGCCTGAAACAAGGAAGTGCACTGTCACCATTACTTTTCATTGTGGTGATGGATGACATAATGACCCGAGTGGCACAAGTAATTGGGGAAGGAAAGATGAAAGCAATGGTGTTTGCAGATGATTTGATGATTTGGGGAAACAAGGAGGAGGAGGAGGAACAGGAACAGTTGGATGTGTGGGAAGGAATAATACAAGGATATGGGATGAAATTTAGCATAAATAAGAGTGAGATGGTGATCACAACAAGGAAGAAGGAAAGAATCACAACGGGAATAACAATTGGTGGGGAACAGCTGAAGAAAGTGGAGAGTTTGAAGTATCTGGGAAGCCTGATACAAGATAATGGAAGAAACGATAGAGAAATAAATGAGCGGGGGAGGCAGGTAGAAGCATTCCGGAGGAGTGTGAGAAGCATGTTATGGAGCAAGGATGTCCCTCAGAACAGCAAAAAGGTCATATATCGGACGTACTATGTCCCTATCCTGACGTATGCCTCGGAGACCTGGGTTATGAAAGGAAGGGGGAAGAGCAAAATACAGGCCAGTGAGATGCGGTTCTTGAGAAGCAGTATTGGAGCTACAAAGATGGACAGAATAAGAAATGAGAGGACCAGAGAATTAATGAAGGAGGAACCATTACAGGATGGTATAGAGAAATCTAGACTTAGATGGTATGGACATGTAAAACGAATGGAGGAGAAGAGGATACCCAGGAGAGTACACGAGACGAAGTGGGAAGGAAAGAGACCGAGAGACAGGTGGCTGAAGGGGGTGGAAGAAAGCGTGAAGAAGAGAGGAGAAGACTGGACAAGGGTGGAGGCTGAGAGATGGTGGGAAGACAGAAGACGTGGAGAGGCTTGTGTTCCAAACAGACCCGGCCAGTGGCTGGAAACTGTGCAAGATGATTATGATATCATACTATGTAGCATCAAAATAAAATAGCTATCTCTCTTTCTCAAAATACTGGATGTATGCAAAGTTCGCGTCTATAGTACACCCCCCAATTTCGGAACTAAAAATTTAGGTAAAAAACGGGGTCCTATAGCCGAGTAAATACGGCAAACAAGTACACCTGAACAAGCACTAGCACCATATAGCGGACCCTCGCGCGTGGCGGGCAATTTCAATCTTTAAAATTTGGATGACCCGCGCCCCAATTTTGTTTAAAAATGTGCGGGGGATATTTGGGTATATACGGTATGCTATCCTTTTGGTGATAACAGGCAGTATTTGATACATTTAAATTTTAGATTACACTGCACAATCATTGTCCCATATAATGCAATTTGCACTTCCACGCATTTCAGAAATGATTTAGCTGTAGTAGGCATAAAATTACATTGCTCACACTTACACCTATAAGTATTTCCTAGTCTTTCCTCATTTCCTATGGGTTCAGCTTCACATATATAGTTAGCCTAAGTTCATATTGATAGGATTTAACTTTATCTCACATGATTAACAGACCTGCTTAACAATATGAAGGTGACAAAATCTGGCTTTCAACATGGAAATGTGACTGGCTACATCGTGACTTGCCCAACAGTGACGCCCAGGCTGTCCCATTCCATAATATTCAGACTCAATAATACATAAATGATTTGAACTTTTGAGATGGGAGTTTCACAATTCCGTTTGACTACTCAGAATTCATTAGAATACCACAAAATAGAAAATCTAATTTTTAAGTTGCTAAAGGACCTTTAATGGGAGGATATTGTTAATAAAGTATCTAGAAAGCCAGAGTACTGTAAATTACAATTTAATGAAATTTATAGCAGAATTTAGGCGTAAAAAATAAATGCTTGTCATGTATGATATGTAATCTCCGTGTGTATAATACAGTGTGATAGTACTACAGTACATGGAGCAGTAGTGGTATCTTGTATAGTATAGGCACTGAGTATAATACAGTGTTACAGTATGGAGCAGCAGCTATAGTAGTATGATATTATGAGCAAGTAGGGAGTGATAGAAGAGTAACACCTCTTTAAAAAGCCCTGGTCCAGCTGGCCCGGCTGGTAGTACCTTGTTAGGGTCCCTTGCCAGGGTTACGGTGAAGTCCTCAACAGTACCTGCAGTGGAAGAGGTGAACTCTGGCACAGTGTGGTTGGTGGAAGGGGCAGCCTATTGCTCAGGTTTAATAGGGCAAACTATTGTCCATAGTTATGATGGGCCGATTTTGGCCCAACGGCAAAATGAGCGGAGGAGGAGCCAATCACTCTCATGGCTCCCAACGGTCATGAAGGCGGAAGAGGTCATGCCAGACGGACTGGCTGTAAAGGCGCACCTCAGTAGTACTTGAGTATGCGGCAGTTCGTTGCAGTATCTGTGTTCGGTCCTGCATGTCTCATTCTTTGTGAGCCGCAGGATAAGGCTCAGAGATCATAGTGTGTGGGTCTCGTCCTGGCAAGCTGCGATCCATTCTAAACAAATTCACGCCAGTGGCACTTCTTCCGAACGTCACTTACTTTCAAAGTCCAACGGCGATGGGATATGGATGGTGGGGGAAGATTATGGGTGTAACTGGAAGCCCCTAGTTCGGACCTGCACGTTGGCAGCAGATGTGTGATGGTCGTCTTCTGGAGACTCTGTGACTACTCAGGAATTCGGTCCTGCATCTGTGTTTGGGCAGGCCTATTTAGGATCACCGCTGCCCACCCCACATGGGGTAGGCCCTAGAAAAGGTGGGCTAAACATCGGAAGACACAATCTTGTAAACAGATGGAGCATCTCATTTGCGACTACTTGAGGGAACAGTGGGAAACATTATCAGGGTTTAATGATAGGCAACATGGATTTCGGAAAGGTTACTCATGCGAGAGTCAGATGCTATCACTTTTTCAAGACATTAGCGAATCGTTAGACCATGGAGTTTCAGTCGACGCCGTGGTTATAGATTTTGCGAAAGCATTTGATGTCGTTCCGTATGACATGCTACTCCATAAATTAGCTTCGACGAAGATTGATAGAAGAGTAATTTTATGGATCCAAGAATTTTTGACGGGTCGTTCCCAGAAAGTGAAAGTCGAAAGCCTATTCTCGGATGAAATTACCGTAACGTCGGGTATCCCTCAGGGCAGCGTAATCGGAACTTTGTTATTTTTGGCGTTTATAAATGACTTACCAAATGGGATTCGCAGTGAATGTCGATTGTTTGCGGATGATTGTGTAATATATCGAAAGATACATGACTCACAAGACAATGCAGTGCTTCAAGAGGACCTGAACCTGGTCTATAAGTGGGCGATTGTAAATAGAATGAAAATAAACACAAGAAAATGTAGTCTCTTAAAAATAGGGAAAGTGCGAAGGCAGGATTTTCAATATAACATTGGCTCGGAAATACTTGTAGAAGAAGATTCTTGCAAATATTTGGGCGTTCACGTAAGGAATGATATGAAATGGAGTAGTCATGTAGGATGTGTAGTTTCAAAAGCTTAAAAAATCCCTGCACTTTGTAATGAGGGTATTAAAAGGAAGTAGTACCTCTGCTGAAGAATTAGGCTATTTGTCACTTGTAAGACCTATTCTGGAATATGCCTCGGCGGTTTGGGATCCATATCAAGTAGGGCTCATCAAGGAGTTGGAAATGGTACAAAGAAAGGCCGCTAGATTTGTGCTCAGTGACTTTAATCCCAGGAGCAGTGTGAGCCGTATGTTAAAGAAACTTGGGTGGGAATCACTGGAGGCTAGGAGGATGAAATCTAGACTCTGCGCTATGTACAACACGTATACAAATCAACCAGCATGGGGTGAGCTTAGCAAACGATTGGGAAAGCCCACTTACATGGGTAGGAGCGATCATCCTTTCAAAGTTAAGGGCCGACCACAGCGAACAAATTATGGTAAATATTCTTTTGTAAACCGTGCCATTGATAACTGGAACTCTCTACCTGCCGCAGTCTTAGAGCCTTTTCCCAAACATATAGGTGTGTTTAAGAAAAGACTGATTATTTGTGTAAATACTCCAGTTTAATTGTTGTATAATTGTTATTGAATTGTTATGTATAATTATTTATTTGTTATGTATATACAATTTGCCACCGGGGGACACATCCCCCATTGCAAATAAATGAATGAATATGAAAAAAAAAAAAAAAAAAGATTCTTGCAAACATCAGAACTTTGCTTGATTTGGACAATAACGTTAGACCTGAGAGAAGGTCAGCTCTCGTAACCCATGAGTTATCAAGACTCAACGTTGACATTGCTGCTCTCAGTGAAACTAGGCTGTCCTCTGAAGACAAGATTACTGAATCTGGAACAGGATATACCATCTTCTGGAAAGGAAAGGAGGAGGGTGAATGTCGTATTCATGGTGTGGGCTTCGCTGTGAAGACCAAACTGGTAAATTATCACCAACTTACGCCCATTGCAATCAGCGAAAGGCTCATGACTCTCCGCATACCACTCTCAGGAGGTTTCTTTATGACACTCATCTCTGCCTATGCTCCTACCTTAGATTCTGATGATGAAGTAAAGGCTCAGTTCTATAATCAGCGAAGTGAAATCATCTCCAAGGTACCATCTGCAGATAAACTCTTGCTCCTCGGTGACTTCAATGCCAGAGTTGGGAAAGATCACAGGCTATGGAATAATGTGATGGGCAAACAGGGACTTGGAAAATGTAATCCCAATGGACTGTTGCCTCTTGGTCTTTGTGCAGAACACGAACTTTTCATTACCAACACGCAGTTCCGGCTACCTAACCGCTTCAAAACCACGTGGATGCATCCTCGTTCCAAACATTAGCACATTCTTGATTATATCATTACCCGCCAATGTGATTATTACCAGAACAGCAAGGAATATAGACGATTGTTGGACAGATCATAAACTTCTTATATGTAAGCTACGGATATCCATCAGACCTAAACGACCTAGGAACATCAAAAATTTGCCAAGCAAGAAGTTTAATACATCCAAACTTCAGGATGAATCCATGTATAAACATTTTGGAAACAGGATCGTCACCCAGTTATCAGAAAATCCAGTAACAAATGACATTCAGCAAGAATGGGCCACACTACAGAAGATTATCACACAGTCAGCTGAGGAAACCATTGGTTTTATAGTGTGGAAAATACAAGACTGGTTTGATAACAACAATGAAGAAATTCTGTCTCATCAATGCCAAAAGGAATGCCTATCTTGCCCATCTTCAAGACCCAACTTCCAACACAAAGAGAGATAAACTACTGGAACTCAAGTGTAAATGCCAGATGCAGATAAGGCAGATTAAAAATACTTGGTGGCAACAGAAGGCTCAGGAACTGCAGAGACTATCGGATGCTCGAGACTTGAGGAACTTCTATGCAGTACCCAGGTAACACCCCTCTGGAACTAATTCAAGCCGGAGGTCATTCCCTCAAAACAAGGATTTTCACCCTTATTCCTGAGAATATGGGAATCAAGAAAGGAACATGGAGACCTAAAGAATGCCACTATCGTCACTATCTTTAAAAAGGGTGATCGCAGTGTTTGTGGCAACTACCATGGTATAACACTGCTATCAATTGTGGGGAAGATTCTTGCAAGAATTCTACTTAACCACCTAAAGGTTATCTCTGAGAAGATCCTCCCCGAGTCACAATGCGGATTTAGAGCTTCCAGAAGCACAATTGACTTGATTTTCTGTGTGAGACAGCTACAAAAAATGTAGAGAACAACAGAATCCACTCTTATTAGTCTTTTATGACTTGGAAAAGGCATTTGATTCGGTTCCAAGACGAGCCATGAGGGCGGTGCTGAAGCGGTTTGGTTGCCCCCAGCGTTTTGTAGATCTAATCAAGGCTCTCCATGATGGCATGACAGGTCAGGTTTGCCATCAGAATAAGATGTCCGATGAATTTCCTATTCAACATCATCATCATCATGATCATCGGCTTTAACTCGAATCCGAGTATAAATCTTCTTCCTTCAGTCCAGTTTGTGAATGTGTTTACGGTGACTAAAGAGTCCAATCCTGGCATGGAACAAGCGTCCACACAAGTCACATATTATTGCTGGAGGAGGACGTGGTTGGGCTACTCGAAGTTTCCTAGCTTGACGCTTGGCCTCTTCATGTGTGCGTCGATCCCTTTCAAACGTCTTTACAGTATCCGAGATGGTACGGCACCAAGTTGAGCGGTCTTCAGCCAGCATTTCCCAGGTTTGTGAATCAAGACCTGTCAATTTCAGGGTCTGCTTAAATTGGTCCTTGTAGCGCCTCTTAGGACCACCATGAGGTCTGGTGTCATAGCATAACTCACCATATAGCATTTGACGCGGTAATCTCACATCACCCATCCAATGGACATGACCAATCCATCTAAATTGGTGACCTATTATGGATGATACTATGCTGTTGATTTGAGCCTTTTCCAGAACAGCAATATTGGTAATGCGGTCTTCCCATTTAATCCTCAGGATTGATTGAAATTTTTGTATGTGGAAACGCTCAAGCTTCCTAAGATCACGTCGGTAAAGGGTCCACGTTTCACAGCCATACAACAATGTAGAAATGACTACTGCTTTGTACACCATAAGCTTTGTACTCATGGACAGATCTTTATTCATGAAGACCCGGTGCACTAATCGTCCATGTGCTGCATGGGCTGCGCCAATTCCACATCCTGCTCACAGGTACAGCTCAAAGAAATGGTACTGCCCAGGTACGAGAAGTGGTCTACCTGTTATAATGGCAAATTTGAGATGGAGATATTGAACTGAGGAAGAGGTGTGCCTGGTGAAGGTTGTGCCAAGACTTTAGTCTTATTGACATTTATGGTAAGACCAAAGCGATCACATGCACTTTTGTAACAATTAACTGACTCTTGCAGCTCTTCTGGTGTGAGAGTTGGTGACGCAGCATCATCTGCATACAACATGTTAGTAACTTTAGTAACCTGAGTTTTCCTATTACCCATGGACTGAAACAAGGATGTGTACTGGCTCCAACACTTTTCGCGCTGTACTTGGCTGCAATGCTTTATGATTCACCCACAAACATCCCAGGTGTGGAGGTCAAGTATCGTTTTGATGGAGGGCTTTTCAACCTAACTCGTCTCCGCTCCTTGAGGAAAACACAGGTTACTAAGGTTACTAACATGTTGTATGCAGATGATGCTTTGTCGCCAACTCTCACACCAGAAGAGCTGCAAGAGTCAGTTAATTGTTACAAAAGTGCATGTGATCGCTTTGGTCTTACCACAAATGTCAATAAGACTACAGTCTTGGCACAACCTTCACCAGGCACACCTCTTCCGCAGTTCAATATCTCCATCTCAAATTTGCCATTAGAACAGGTAGACCACTTCTCGTACCTGGGCACTACCATTTCTGTGAGCTGTACCTGTGAGCAGGATGTGGATAAGAGAATTGGTGCAGCCCATGCAGCATATGGACGATTATCGCATCGGGTCTTCATGAATAAAGATCTGTCCATGAGTACAAAGCTTATGGTGTACAATGCAGTAGTCATTTATACATTGTTGTATGGCTGTGAAACGTAGACCCTTTACCGACGTGATCTTAGGAAGCTTGAGCGTTCCACCTACAAAAACTTCGATCAATCCTGAGGAATAAATGGGAAGACCGCATCACCAATATTGCTGTTCTGGAAAAGGCTCAAATCAACAGCATAGAATCATCCATAATAGGTCACCAATTTAGATGGATTGGTCATGTCCATCGGATGGATGATGTGAGATTACCTCGTCGAATGCTATATGATGAGATATGCTATGGCACCAGACCTCATGGTGGTCGTAAGAGGCACTACAAGGACCAATTTAAGCAGACCCTGAAATTGACAGGTCTTGATTCACAAACCTGGGACACACTGGCTGAAGACCGCTCAACTTGTCGCCGTACCATCTCAGATACTGTAAAGACGTTTGAAAGGGATCGACGCACACATGAAGAGGCCAAGCGTCAAGCTAGGAAATTTCGAGCAGCCCAACTACGTCCTCCTCCAGCAATACTATGTGACTTGTGTGGACGCATATTGCATGCCAGGATTGGACTCTTTAGTCAACGTAAACACATCCACAAACTGGACTGAAGGAAGAAGATTTATACTCGGATTCGAGTTAAAGCCGATGATGATGATGATGAATCTCCTTCAACAAAATTGCCCCTTACCACTTTCTGACTCTCTAGGGGCACGGAATAAATACTGTACTATAAACACAAGTACAGTGGAAGGCTGATACACCGCGGTCCGATATACCCTCGATGAACTATGTTTCCTAAAATAAAATACTGTGTCATTTATGAATGTTTTTTTCACTTTCAGCGGTATTTTATAAACTTAAAGCAACTTAATACAGTCTGCATGTAGCGTTTTTGCAGTATAATTTGCTGCTGCAAACTTCAACCTCTCTATACAATAACCAAAAGAGAAGGACGTAATTAAACTCAACCTGTGGTTTGTCTTATCAACATATATACTGTATTAAGATTGTTGCTAGACTGAGGCTTTGAATACCCATATGACGATTACCATCATGACGCAGTCAAAAAAGTGACTATGCAACAGCGCGTGGCAATCATCGAAATGAGCACAACCATTATTTGTATCATAAATTATTCATTCATTGCCTAGATTTCTGTGTGATTGTTGTGATGTCACAGAAACTGAAAGTGTATTCTGTTAGTGATAAACTAAAAATTATTGATCGTGTGAAGAATGGCAAAACGAAGGTTTATCACAGGTTATTGTTAAAGCCCTGCACGGATGCGGATATCCGCGGTTAAACCCGCGGATATCCGCAGCATTTTTCGCCACGTGGATATAGTTTGCATGGCTGTGCGGATAGCGGATGCGCTGCGGATAATGTTTGGAGTAAATTTGCGGATAGTTTTTAGAATACGATGTGGAACTTTCGATAATATTACATTGATATGCCAATCTACAGCTTCATGCTTAAAAGAGGAATACTCCTATAGCCTATTGCGTACGAAATATTCGGGTACGTTTTGCGGTTATACACGAGAAGATTATTTTACTCATATGGTTTCAACTACATTTTATTAAGTACCGTACCGTATGTTTGTAGTAGAAGGTCTTGACATCTCATCATCATCATCATCAATTTCTCACTGCCATTACCCACGAGATATAATGCTGTCAATAAGTTTGTTAGTTCATCGTGGTGACATCATTAACATTTCTCAAGTCAGCTACTTCGCTAACTAAGCTATCCTGGAAGATCTGGTTCCAGGTTTATCTGTAGATTTATTTCCATCTTGGCACTGAAACGCGTGGGCTGTGATATTGCAACGGAGACAGTTATGACATCAACTATGCTAACATTGATGGGTCAAGAGGCAGAAGTATGATGACTGACTTGGAAGTTCCGGCCAAATGTCAATCCCTTTCTCCAAGCTTAAAGAGAAGTTCACTTAGTAAATGTTACCGCGACCGGGAGTATGGACATCATTTAACCAACATTGATAAAATATCTATTAAAACAAAACAAGGTGAATATTCAATAGTGCGTGAAACAAAGCTCAAGTCAAGAAAAAGGCAGATACTTGGTTACGTTTTCAATGGAACCAATGAGATGAACGATATAGTAGGATGTTTTACCTGTAAATAAGTGTATTCATACTCAGGACACAAATCAGGCACATCAAACCTACTGCGGCACAAGTGCGAAAGTAGCCAAAGAAGTATAGCCAGGTTTTTGTCTAAAGCGGAGGTCAGGAAAACAGAATTGAAATATCAGCGGATTTTTATACAAGTCTTGCGGATGTGGGGTGGATGCGGATAAGTCATGCGGATGCGGATAACAGTCGTGCGGATGCGGATAACAGTCGTGCGGATGCGGATAAGGTTTTGTTTATCCGCGCAGCGCTCTAGTTATTGTTTGGTCGACGTTTGTGTTAAGTTTGTCTAATTGCTGTACCCTATTTGCTAAGTTTCTGAAATGTTTTACAGTATGTACTTCTAATGTACTTTAAATTTAAATACAGTACAGTATACAGTGCAATATGCATAATACTGCATTGCATTAAGTGTTCTTCCTAACTTTCCATGCTTATTTTGTCATTAAACGGCTAACTCTCGATATACCCCGTGTACGCTATAATGCGGGGTTAAAGCATGTCCCCCGCCGGCCTCATAGTGTTGGGGTAGCGCGCCTGCCTCTCACCCGGAGGCCCCGGTTTCGATTCCTGGCTCCGTCAGGGATTTTAGAAACTGACGTGAGGGCTGGAACGGGGTGTACTCAGCCTCGTGAGGACAATTGAGTAGCTGTCTGTCAGTGAGGCAGCGCCCCGATCATGAAAACCAAGATTAACGGCTGAGGGGACCCGATGCGTTGATCTCGCATCATCCCAATATCTGCAGGCCAAATGGTTGGGCAGCGGTCGCTTGGTAGGACTAGGCCCTACAAGGGCTGTAGTGCCAGGCGTTATTATTATAACATGTCCCCAGACAACAGCGTTATATCGGGCTTCTACTGTATAGGCAAAGCCCTTGAAATATAAAATAATGGTGCTTATATAACACCAAATTACATAATAATAATAATAATAATAATAATATTAATGTTATTGGTTTTACGTCCCTTTAACTACTCTGGCTTTTAGAGACGCCGAGGTGCCGGAATTTTGCCCCGAAGTAGATCTTTAACGTGCCAGTAAATCTACCGACACGGCTTCCTCCCATTTGCGCACCCTCAAATGCCAGCTGACTGCGCCAGGATACGAACCTGCAACCTTGGACTCAGCAAGCGAGAACGTTACAGCTGAGCCACGCAGCCAGCCACCAAATTACACAGTTGCCATAGAAATTCAAGATCAAAGAGTGCCATCCGCAAGGTATGTACATGAACCAATCAGAGTACTTGGTTGTGTCAAGGGATCACTAACCAGGCAATCCTGAGCCAGAGCTTACGTGTGGTAGGGTGGTCAGTTCCATTCCACTCCTCCTCCTGCCCCAGCATTTAGCATCACAAGGCTGGGAGAACCCATACCAGACCATACTAAGACTTTTAAATTCTTGGCAGAGCCGGGAATCGAACCTGAGACCCCTGGGTGGCCAGCCAACCATACTACTCACTGCGTCAAAGGATGGTCCAAAGTATAGGAAACAACAACTGTAACTCCACTGTTTGTTCTATTGCTATACTAAATGGAGGTTCCGCTGTATGTTATACACAAGGTGACCTAGTATGTATTGGGAAAACCACACACTCACGTAAGTAGATCAGTGAGCTCATTCAGCTGCATTCGAGTATTCAGGTAACAGACATAATGGGTTACAGCATCAGGCCTTGATGACAACAATTTGTAAACCATACTCTTCTTCAGGGTGTTCACCAAGAACAGCACTACCTGCAGGCAAGAAAACACATGAGTACTTTAAAATACTATATGCTTACTATATGCTCCATACGGTCATATCGAAACCGACAATGATATTTCGTAGAGATGATGAGGAAACCATAAATTAGGTATGTACAAAAAATTAGCTGCCATTTCGAACTGGAAGGTCCTGAAATCGGCACGGAGATTTCTAATAGGATTGCAAGCGCTAGCATATGGCTCGACGTGGACAGCCTTGGTTACCAGCTGAAGCGTGTGCGTAACCTTTAGCACTCTATGCTAGGCAGTTAACACAGGTTCCTTTGAGAGAGCAGTCATGAATCCGGCTGATGTTCTAGAGTATGCATTACGTTATTTCCGTGAAAAAGGTTTCTCTTCTTCCCGTGAAATAACTTCGGAAGAAAGGGAGATGGGTCGACATGTGATCGAACTAATTGAAAATCATCCCATGGGTGCCAGCATCATCTCCGAGTCATGTCTGGAGAGAAATAGTGACAGTGAAAGTGACAATGGAAGCAGTGACACCTCATCTGCATTACCTGAAAAAGAAGGCAGCCAACCATTGCCAGGTACAAGAGACATTACGGATCCGAAATTGAGCCGCAAGTCTGATTCCCGTCAATCTAGTGAAGAGACACCGCAGTCACCTGACAAATCTCAGTCCACAGAAGAAAGTGAAACAAACTGTAGATCTTGCGTACAATAGGAAAGCTGTAAATTTGTGGTTAAATAAGGGGGGTAAGAAGCGGCTTTCTTCACCACTGTTCACAAGACGTGTCGTAAGGTGACGTCACTACGACAACTGTACAAGTGGAAGAACCAATTAGAATCTGAATCAGTAAGTCCCATTGAACACAGGAAATTGATGCATGCAAAATTAATTTCTCGCTTTACAGAAGTAAGAAGGCTGAAGCGGAATGTATGCGATGAAGACCTGCGACTGTGGGCCTTGGAAATTTCACGAGAGATTTGAATGGGGCGAACTAATTTCAGCGAATGTACGAGTTGGTCGAGTTGTTTTAAGAAAAAGTACAGAATAAAAAGTAGAAAAATCACGAAATTTGTATCCCGTGTGTAGCAGCAAGAAGAAGATGAAAAAGATCAAGTCGCAAAGAAATTTGTAGAAGCAGCTACAGAGCGATTTTTAGACTACACCCCTTCTTCAATATACAATACAGATCAGAGTGGTTTCCTGTGCGAAATGAAAGCGAAAAGGACTATCGTTTGTTGGTGAGAAACATTTGTTGTGCATGGTGCCAAAAATATTTCTGTTGTTATCATACGATTAACGAGTTTATGCACTCACCCATTCGTACACAATTATGCCTACAATTAGTATGGCCGGTACACTTTTCCAGAAATTATTCATTGTACAACAGGAGGCAACTGGAACTTTCGGTCCAAGAGTTTCCAAAGAAATGTTTCATGCCAGAAATAAAATTGTAACAGCCACCAAATCAGGAAAAATGGGGAAAAGGGAATTAAAATATTGGTTTAAAGAATCCTTTTTCCCCATTTGCGGAAGAGAAGTGTTTGCTAGTGTTAGATTCCTGGACTACTTATAGTGATAAAAGCTGTCCTGAAGACATTCCTCCAGGCAACAGTATAGAAATTCTCCAAATTCCTCCCGGCACTACAGGGAAAATACAGCCCTTGGATAAGATTTTCTTCCTGCAATGGAAAGCTTTGTATCACCGTTTAACAGACATTGTGTCAGCTTGTGAAGACGTTCAGTTTGATGTATATCAGAGAATCAGCTTACTGAAAATGAAATCCCTCATTCATTTTCAATTTTCTTCACCACGGTTCAAGAACATGATTAATATTCGTGGTTCGCAACCAATTACACAACGGAGAAACCTCCCGAGTTCGAAGTGCCTGCGAAATATCGCCTTCAAATAAGTAAGGAAAACTGTGAAGAACAATGTGGCCTCCAAGTGCATATTTGTTGTGCATGGTGCCAAAAATATTTCTGTTGTTATCATACGATTAACGAACCTCATTTATGTTTCACATTCGTTCCCTAACAATGAAGTGTCCTTGGCACGTGGTAGCCTGCCAGTTCGTTCTCTCTCTCTCTCTCTCTCTCTCCAGCACAACTGCAACTCTACTCCGCTGTGCGCCGCACGAGCCAGCAAGATTCAAGGGTTGTCCAGTAGTTGTGTTGTCACACGGATTTTGTATCAAGATTTCGATACCTTCCAGTTCGAAATGGCAGCTAATTTTTGGACATCGCGAATTTATAGTTTCCTCATCATCTCTACAAAATATCATTGTCGGTTTCGATATGACCATATGAAAACATAAAGCACAGCGATGCAAATGAAAAGAGAAATTGAGAAAAATATACTTGTTTTCTCACAGAAGAGCCACCTTAAGCCATTGATGTTTCTTAGGTCATACAATCAAATGAGCAATGGTGTACATCAGGAATTTTCAACAGATTCTCACTCGCAAATTGTGACCACCTACATGTTATTAATTACAGTACAACCTGGATAATTGAAAATTCAAGGGACCAAAAATTTCCATTTTGAATTACAAAGTTAACTTACCTACTTAATTCAAAATTTTACTACGTACAGCCGAATAAGGCAATATCGGTTATGAAATGCTATTCAAATTTTTTAAGTTTGCAAAACGGTTCTGTAGGACCTAGTCTCAAATAGTTTTAGAAATTAATTGTAATTTAATTTTAAAGTCAATCTGCAGGGTAATTTCTTTGCAATGTAGTAAATATTATTATCTCAACTTAAGTCTGATACGGGGAATCGCGGATCCTGCTGAAACTTAGCAAATATGTTGCTTGAGCCCAACTAGGCAGAACCATGAAGAAAAATCTTCCGGAAATTAACTCCTGCCCTCCGTAGACGGCAATAAGTACAACAATTTTGAACTGTGCGCGCTGGTCAAGCGCGGGTGTGCCTCATGCCTGATTGGTGGCTCAAAAGGTCATGCTCCAAACGACTGCCCTCCCGTACTCGCGCTCACAACCTGCGCTGTGGCGTGGACATTAATGCTGCATCTTTACAATATATTGCACGTCGTGCTTTATTATTAATCATGCAATGTAAGGTATCACACAACACAACACAGAGTAAACTGAACCAATAGTCAACCAATAGTCAAACAAGTGAGTAAGTGACCAAGCTACTTCACCTAGTTCTGACAACAGTGATGTTCGTGGTAATAATGTTGGAAACACAAACTGGTTTTACACCATCCATACCGTATGGAACACGGGCGAGTGCAAGTACTACATTGTATTGCACTGATATCGAAACAACATGGCACAGGGTGTTCAAACCCACCGGGATTGTCGGACAGGTACTGACTTCGGTACCATGCGTATTGCCACATTGAAGTAAAACGAGGGGACGACAATTGGTGATATGTCAGAGACTGCATTTTCAAGATTGTATTTCTCTGAGCCAAATTGATGTCAAAATTCAATAACCGAACGGTGTTCGAAAATCTACGGACAAAGCTTTTCCAGACCCTAAAGCCGTATACATCCAATGGTTGACAATAGGCTGTGGCTCCAGGAGGTATCATCATCAGTCGTATGCGCTCTTCACTTTCTAACGATTTATGTCCAGAAAAGGAATCCAGAAGGAGTGCCGCATTGCCGGACGGTAGATGCTGTTTGAAAACATTGTGAAACCAATCCTTCAATTGTGCGGATCCCATTTTGCCAGATTTTGTAGGAACAACGTAAATATTGTCATGTGCAAACATAGTTTCTTTCACCCTTTTTCCAAACACACCTTTTGGTTCTTTCAGAGTTATGAAGAGAGGTCCTAGTAGCTTGCCGGCTGCTGTTATTGTTGGCATTATTGTATAACAGTGCGTTGTGGCCGCCACTGATTGCACTTTGGAGCAAACCGTTTTCGACCCTTTTATAGCCAGGTCCCGTGGTCGCCAACCCACGTCTCACTAGATGCGAGCTCCTGGGGGAGCATAGAAATATATAGTGATGTTATGCAATCAGTGTCACTCAAAGCCCGTTTGACAAGATTTCCGCTGTACTTATGGATTAGATTTTGAAACCGGGTATGGAGAAGTAATGTAATCAGCACCTCTTTGAGGACCATTTGACGAGGATTTCTGCTGCCCTCGCGAACGTATGATCGTGATTGGGCAACGAGAAATATTGTAATGTTACGCAATTGCCACAACCTCCACTCCATTTGATATTCACCGTCTTACTGCAGTGGTGGTTACTGTGAAGTTGGCATTACAATTCTGAAATATCACCCCCCCCCCCCCCCCCTGAAATGCCAGCTGGCAAAGTCATTTGACCTCATGTAAAAAAAAAAAACTAAAAAAAAACAGGGGAACATTACCGCCATAATGTCTGTCCATAACCGCCCTATCCCTTCAACAAAGACATATTTTTCCTTAAAAAAACTTGTGGGTAAGACTGTACAGTTCACACCATGTTCTTTGACCGGTGATCCACGATTTCGCAGTCATACAGAGGACAGGTGGTGCAGGGGCTTAAAACTCCTTGCACTTGGGGTCAAATTTATAGGGGTTGCCTACCTAGCAGAAAGAACCTTTTTTTGTTTTAGGCTTTAAAGCTTGAAAACATGGTACTATAGGCCTAACGCTACAGTACATTAAAAAAATATGTTAATTTTATTCATTATTCCTAATTAAGTCTCCCATAAGTCTCCCCTCGTCTACACCATGGGAGACGGGCAGCGGCACAAAGTAGGGGATTGCCTGTAGGGGCGAAGTACAGTGGGGACTTTGTGTGCCCCGGGACCATTACGGTAGCTGTGAAGGTCCTACAGGAACCCTGAAAAGTGATGGCTAACAGGGCTCTGGTGAAGCTAAGATAGTCAAGCCAGTAGTGGATGAAACCAAATGCTTTCAAGAATGGAACGAGCCTCAGACATGACAGATATAATAGACGACAACACGGCTGTAAACACGGACTAAGATTTGGAACCTTAAACATAAGAATGCTGACGGGGAAGGTGGAGGAGATAGAGGACATGATGGAAAGAAGGAAGTTGGATTTACTGGGATTGGCAGAAACAAAGTGGAAAGGGGAAGGAAGGAGAGAACTGAGAAAAGGCTATAGATTGTACTGGAGTGGGTATGAAGAGGGAAAGAGGAATGGAGTGGGAGTAGTAGTACGAGAAGGTTTAAAAGAAGTGAGGAGAATAAGTGATAGGATGTTGAAAGTGAAAGTAGCACTGAGGGAAGAGACCATAGAAATAGTACAAGTGTATGCTCCACAGGTAGGCTGCACCTCTGAAGAGAAGGAGGAGTTTGAAGAGGAAATACAGAAGCAGCTGGGAGGAAGGAATATGATTGTAATGGGGGATCTGAATGCCCATGAAGGAAGAGAAAGACAAGGGTATGAGAATGTGCTTGGACCAGAGGGTTGGGGCAGAAGAAATGAGGAAGAAAAGAGACTGTTGGACTTCTGTCAAAGGAACAGCCTGCTAGTTGGGAACTCCTGGTTCAAGAAAAGAGAGAGCCACACAATCACATGGTACAGTGATGACTTGACCAGGAAGTCGATGGTTGACTATATGCCGTATGAGAGAGAATTGAATAAGAACATCACAGACATCAAGGTAATACCTTCGGAGGACTTGGATAGCGACCATCGATGATTGGTAATGAACCTGAGAGGGACTAAGGAAGAGAAAGGGACAGAAAACCAGGAAAGATGTATAAGGATATGGAAACTGAAAAAAGGAGATAAGAAGGGTCGAGTACCTCAAAATGGTAAAGGAAGGAATTCCAACAGATGAAGAAAGAGGGGTGGAAGAGGAATGGGCTAGATTTAAGAAGACACTAGTAAGTGCGGCAGAGGCAGTATGTGGGAGGACAAGTAGTAAGAAGAGGTGGAAGGAAACACCAGGATGGAATGAGAAGACAAAAGATATACAGTAGTAAGGGAAAATAATAGAGCCTTTAGGAGGTGGTATCAAAACAGGACGGTAGAGACAAGGGAAGAGTACCAGGAAGAAAGAAGGAGGCAAAGAGAGTAGTGGCTGAGGAGAGAAGAAAGTGGATGGAAGAGTGGATAAAGATGATGGAGGATAGTGAAGGTACAAAAAAGATCCTGTATGGGATGGTAAAAAATAAGAGGCGGAAGGATCTGACGGATTATGTTAGAATGGTGAACAAAAGTGGACAAGAGATAGAAAATAGGGAAGAACTGAAGAAAATGAGGAAAGAATATTTTGAAGAACTTCTGAACCCAAATGGAAACCACGGCGAGGAGGAAGAAATCAGGGAAGAGGAAGATGGACTGCAAACAGAAAAGGACTTAACATGGAAAGAAAAAGGAAGGAAGGAAGATTGTAGTTTTACGTGACCGTGAATCTTGTGATTATGAGCCACGGGACCTCCTTTTTACGTGGAATCCGAACCACAGGACATGGCATTTCACATCGAAAATCTCACATGCATTGACCGGGAATCGAACCCGGACCGCCTTGGTGAGAGGCATACAGCTAGACCGCTGAGCCACCACGCCCCTTAACATGGAAAGAAGTGGAAGATGCAGTGAGGAAGATGAAAGGAGGGAAGGCACCGGGTGTGGATGAGTTGAGTGTGGAGATGGTGGGAGCAGCAGAGAGGTGGGGATACAATGGTTGTACCGAGTGATGAAGACAGCATGGAAAGGAAGACCCCAAAGGATTGGAAAAAGGGAATAATTGTCCCGATCTTCAAGAAAGGTTGTAGAACAGAATGCAGAAACTATCGGGTAATAACACTGATGAGTCATTGTGCAAAGATGTTTGAGAAAGTTTTGGAAAAGAGAATTAGGACAAGGATAGAAGGAGGGATGAGGGAAGAACAACATGGCTTCAAAGCAGGAAGGTCCACAGTGCATTTGATTTTTTCTGTAAGGCAGTTACAAGAACAGCACTATGAGTATGGAACTGATCAACTGATGGCCCTCCTGGACATTGAGAAAGCATATGACAGTGTATGCAGAAACAAAGTATGGAAGTCCCTGGAGGACAGAGGAATAGAAAAATGGACTATACGGAGGATAAAGGAGATGTACAAGTGTGAGCTGTGTGAAAGTGGGAGGAGAGAGATCGGACTGGTTGGAACACAGAAACGGCCTGAAACAAGGAAGTGCACTGTCACTGTCACCGTCACTTTTAGGGCTCATCAGTACTGAAAATTTGGGTTCGGTACAGTTCGGTAAAAATATTTGTACTTTGGTTCTCGGTACAGCTCGGCTGATTTTCACACGCTAAACTAGAGTAATTTGTAAACCATTGACAAAAAGAAGTAACACATGACTTATAAATAGAGATTGGAATTTTTCGGTGATTTCAGAGTGAAGAAAGCGGTATTTTAAAGTGTGAAATTCGGTGGTTTCAAGTGCACTTTTCGGTACTTTCAAAATCATGAATTTTAGGCGGGATTTTTTAAATATCATGGATAACATAACACATTACAGTCATCCTTCAAAGTATACTTCAGTGAAGAGATCCAAATTGCCTTGTGACTAACGGTGACGCATATCACTTAACGTGCTAGTGTAAGCTGAAAAACAAAAGTTCACAGCGTTTGAACAGGGGATCCAAATGGTTTTCAACACAGATTCTGAGAACTTTGGAAATACAAATGTCATTCCTTGCAAAACTCCAACAGTGTCTGTCTTGGTCCTGTCATGCATCTGCTTCTTGATTAAAGTTTGCAGTTCTTTGTATCCTCTTTAACACCTCACTTTCTTCCAGTTTTCCGCAGACCGGCAACTTCTTAATTTTCTTTGCAAGGTCCTCATTGATGTTCATTGGCACTATTTCTGCTGGATCAAATGCACACATTTGTAAATCCTGTTCCCAGGGTCAACGGATCTCAAGCTGATTAAGTTTCCAAGAGCATGCGACCCAGCATTCACTAAAACTGAATGTATTTTCCCTCTTTTTAACACATTTCCACAACCTTCCAAATGCTCCTTAATGTTGGTAACGTACTTTCCAGAAACAGCAAGTTTAAGGGCTTGCTGACTTCTCCGTAGATGTCCATCTAGAAGGTGAACAGTCTGATAAGACTGGACTTCTAATAAGGGGATGAGTTCAGTGATGTCTGTGCCAAATTCTTTGAATCTCAAGTATTTCGTCATGTGAAACATTGTTGAGAAAATCAACACCAGAGTTATGTCCCTACTACTTCACTCATAAATTGCAAAATATCTTTCAAGTACTCTGACAGACACACTACAGAATGAAACCAAGAAGACCGCCTGGTTAATTCTGGTTCCGGAAACAGTGGCACATTTTGATCTGGATACTTGCCATCTAGATATTCTTGTCTGAAAGGCGCACTATATGACGCCACGTGGCGAGTAGTTACTAGGATGAAGGGGCAGATGACCTCGCTGTTCTGGCCCTTAATACCACAATAACTAAGTAACTTACCAGGATGACCACCCAGATTGATAAAGAAAGCGAGGCCGACTATCTACCGTTAAGTGACCGATCTTTCCGTGTTTGTTGGATGCTCTCCAAGCAGTCAAGTCATGGGAGAAGATTACCGGTACTACACTCGCACAAAAACAAGCGTTTGTCGGCTTCTGTGATGATATTTTAAACAGGCAAGGTGGTTTCACTACGATGACATTAGGGTAAAACCTAGATGAATATCAAAATGCAGAAGAAAGTGACATTCAGTAGTTAAACTTCGATAAAGACAATCATGGTTTCAGACATGAAAGCGATGAGGATATTGTACGGAATTTGACTGTCGGTGAGGTAAACTGAGATCCAGTACATATCGAGTGAAGGAGTGATGCAACGGAAATCACGAAAGTTCCCACAGTCAAGCTAGTGTGTCTATAGTCACACTTATCTCTTATATAGAAAATCAAGATGAATTTTCGTTCTCATATATTGTTTTCTTCAGAATTGTACAATCTTAAATTATAAAAAATAAACCACCTAAGAAACAAAAAGTGATGACAGTCATTTTTCTTAGTTTTTAATATTGGTAAAGCCCACATAGTGTGTCTTACAATACTATATTACAGTTTTTTTTGCGTGTTCATAAAATACATTTCAATATTTTTCTCTTTGCTAGGCTTAAAAACATTACTGTGGATAATTCGCGGAAATTCGTGCATTGATTGCCGCGAATTATCAGAAGTGCACTGTAAAGAAAAAAAAAAAGAAAGAAAGCTAAAATTCGCGGTTTCGTGCGAAATGCATGCATAATTCGCGAAATTCGAGTCTTCACGCGAAATTCGCGAAATTTCGCGACTTCAAAACCCATTTTTTTCGCCATTTTTAGGGTTATTAAAACACATTACTATCTGTGTATTACTTCATTTAATAATTCGCGAAATTCGCGATTGCGAATTTTTCCATTCCCTACTTATAAAGTTTATAAAGTAAACCAAATATTTGCCAAATAGCACGATTTTTATTTAAAATACAGCAAAATGTACAGCTAATAATCTCATACAATGTTCCATTAACTTTCAAACTTGTCCTTTTAGAGTGGAGTAAGCCAATTGATGCATACATTAAATAGACATTTTCTTTATCAGAAGACTTATTGTGCTCTAGTATTTAAATAACTATTGAAGTAAAATATTGATGATACACAATACTTTGGATGTCTAAAATAAAAAAGGTTTCCTTAAATTACAAGTAAACAAAACACACAAAAAAACAGACTTACCTTATAAAACCAGCTAAGGCATTAAAAAGACAGTAGGCCAAATTACAAATGTTGTCAATAAGAGGAATCTTAACTAGCCTAAGCTTTTCAGTTTATAAAATCATACCTTTAACAACAATACAACTTGCAAATTACCGTAGGCCTACTAAAATAAACAAAACACTTTAAATACACATAGGCCTATTTATTTATTTAATAAATATTTAAATAAATATTTAATATAAATACCTTATTTATTAAATAAATGAATAAATTGAGTTACTCTTGGGGTAAAAATAAACAACAATCAAAATATATATAGGCCTTTTAATATATCAAACAAATTTAACACTTTCAGGCTAGATGTGTCTAGTAACAAACACATATTACACTGCAGGTCTAATAAAAAACTCTGATAAGAAAAAAGTAAAAAACACCCAATCATGTGTAATGAAAAAACTATGATAAAAAATAAAACACAGAACAAAATCAGTCCTACAGTATTTACAGACTATAGGCCCTAATTTTTGTTCTGAAATTTATAGGAAAATGTAAAGGAAAATTCACAAAATATAACAAATAGGAAAATAATTGCACTGTAACCTAGACTTATTTTAAGTTTTGATGTTGAAAGACAGGTTTTTCTACGTTTTCTGGAAGGAGTCTACGACGGAGATTCGCCACAACATTTCCAGCTGAAGAGAACACCCTTCTGTGGCTGGAATTCCCAAATACCTTTTTACAAAGGGTGCCAATAATGGGTATTTGTAAAAGTTTTCTTGCCACGACATAAAAGGATCATCGAGAAGGTCTATATATCCTTCAGAAAAAATACGCATCTACTTGAAGCTCCCCTGAGAAAGCCAAAAACTTAAGATTAGACCAGGCTGCTACAATAATAAAGCTTCACATAGGCCGAAAAGTTGTAAAATTAAATTGCTTTATTTTTCTAATCAATAGACCTTTATTGATCTAGAAAAGGCCTATGATAGCATCCCTAGAACAAAAGTTTGGGAAAGCGTAACAAATAGGGTGATAGGCAACGAACTGAGAGGCATGATAAAAGGAATGTGCATGGATTGCTACAGTAGTGTGAAGACTAGAGTCGGGACATCGGAATGGTTTAAAATTGTCACAGGACTAAAGCAAGGAAGTGTGTTGTCAGCATTATTGTTCTTAATGGTGATGGATGACATCATGAAGGGAGCAATGAAAGAATATAGTAGGGCAAAGATGATGGTAATGTTGTTTGCAGATGACATTGTGATCTGGGGCGAGGATGAGATGGAGGTACAAGAACAGTTAGACGTAATAAATGAAAAGACTGAGCAATGGGGATTGAAGATAAATGTGGAGAAGATTAAAACAATGGTGGTGAGTAAAGGTAAGAAAGAAGGGAAAGGAGTAATCAAAGTAGGAGATAAGGAATTGGAAGTGGTGAAACACTTCAAATACTTGGGAAGTGAACTGACTGAAGATGGAAGACTAGATGTGGAAATTAGCAGAAGAATACAACTCGGGAGTGCTTTCTACCAACAGGTACGGGGACTAGTATGGAACAAGGATACCGGTATACCAATTAAGGCTAAAGAAGTTATGCACAAAGCATATTATGTTCCTATAATGACATATGCAGCAGAAACTTGGACAATGACTAAGAGGGATGAAAGCAGAGTACAGGCAGCTGAGATGAGATTCCTGAGAAGTATGGTCCAGAAAACGAGGAGAGACAGAGTGAGAACTGAAGATATACAGAAAGAACTGGGAGTACAGAAACTAAATTACAAACTGGAGCAAAACAGATTGAGATGGTTTGGACATGACAAACGGATGAATGAATTAAGGCTACCAAGACAAGCACTGGAACGACGGATGACAGGGAAGAGAGGCCGTGGAAGACCAAGAATGTGTTGGATGGACTCGGTGAAGAATAGCATTAGTAAACGGAACCTGAATTGGAACACCGTGTCGGAAGAGGAATGGTGGAACGACAGAACAAAGTGGAAAGGAACCATATTTGCCCCCACCCAGTGTCAGCTGGAAAAGGGGAAATGAAGATGATGATGAGACCTCTCCCTACTCATAATAAAATCCCCCAGGGGCTCACATCTAGTGGGATGTGGGTTGGCAACCACGGGGCCCCAACTGAGTCCGGCATTGCTTCCACTTACTTGTGCCGGGCTCCTCTCCATCTTCTTTCCTGTCGACCTCACTTGGTCAGCTCTTGTTCTCTTCCGACCCTGACGGTATTAGGGAATCCGAGGCCTAAGGAGTCTCTTGCTTTCCCGCCTTAATTGGCCCTTGTCTCATCTTTTCTGATACCCTCCTTCTGCGAGGGATCAGCCTTCTTTTTTCTTTCATGTTATCTCCTGCCTTCTGCTCAAGGCCCTCAAGGAAGCAGGGTGTATTTAGCCCCACCACTTCTGGTGCACCTTGGATATTGCTGCACCCTCAGGGGCTCACGTCTGGTGAGTTAGGGAGTTGGCGACCTCGAGGGATTCCTGAGCTGGGTCCGGTTTCCCCCTTTTATCCATTACCTCTGGGGAGGACCCTTTCCTATCTGCCTTTCATGGCTCTCCTTCCTTCCAAGTCCCTCAATCCGCATTCTTCGAGAGTTGAGGGCATTTCTTTTCCTCCTATCCTTTATTTGCCTTATTCTCCTTTTGTTTTCCAGTTAGTAGTTAGTTTTAGTTATAGTTTACATTTCATTATCATCTTCACGACCACCCAAACCATTAGGGGCCGATAACCTAGATGTTAGGTCCCTTAAAACAATTATCATCATCATAATAAAAATAGTGATTTAATGTTACCAAAGTTAACACGAAATGTTGTTTGCAGCATTATTTAAGTTTTTGTTATCACAATCTACCATATTGAACTATTCTACTTAATCGTGGCAGTAGGCAAACTTAATTTTTCTCATTTGTAATGATCTGGAGTCATGTACTGTAATACTTACCTTATGCTGTTTTTAATCCTCGTATCTGTAGATGCACCTCCGTTGGTTGCTGCTTTTAGAAACGATGTCCACACTGATGACAGGTTAGTAGGCCTATTATTAGAGCTTGTAAAAGAACTCTCATTTGCATCGAGAGGGGCTTTGTCAACCTTGGTTACTTCCAGCTTAAGTGTTATTTTGGTGGTCGGTATTTCCGGGATCCCCCAGATCACTACGGTATTTATGTCTCATGTACCGAACCGAACTTTTTACCGAGTATTTTATCGTCTCGAACCGAGTTCGGTAATTTCCTTTTTTTACCGTACCATAACCAAAAAATCGGTGCACTGTTGAACCCTAGTTACTTTTCATTGTGGTAATGGATGACATAATGACCCGAGTGGCACAAGTAATTGGGCAAGGAAAGATGAAAACAATGGTGTTTGCAGATGATTTGGGGAAACAAGGAGGAGGAAGTACAGGAGCAGTTGGACGTGTGGGAAGGAATAATACAAGGATGTGGGATGAAATTTAGCATAAATAACAGCGAGATGGTGATCAAAACAAGGTAGAAGGAAAGAACCACAACGGGAATAACAATTGGCGTGGAACAGCTGAAGAAAGTGGAGAGTTTCAAGTATCTGGGAAGTCTGATACAAGATAATGGAAGAAATGATAGAGAAATAAATGAGCGGGGGAGACAAAGCAGAAGCATTCCGGAGGAGTGTGAGAAGCATGATATGGAGCAAGGATATCCCTCAGAACAGCAAACAGGTCATCTATCGGATGTACTATGTCCCTATCCTGACTTATGCCTCGGAGACCTGGGTTATGAAAGGAAGGGAGAAGAGCAAAATACAGGCCAGTGAGATGAGGTTCTTGAGAAGCAGTATTGGAGCTACAAAGATGGACAGAATAAGAAATGAGAGGACCAGAGAATTAATGAAGGGGGAACCATTACAGGATGGTATAGAGAAATCTAGACTTAGATGGTATGGACATGTAAAATGAATGGAGAAGAAGAGGATACCCAGGAGTATACACGAGACGAAGGGGAAAGGAAAGAGACCGAGAGACAGGTGGCTGAAGGGGGTGGAAGAAAGCGTGAAGAAGAGAGGAGAAGACTGGACAAGCGTGGAGGCTGAGAGATGGTGGGAAGACAGAAGAAGTTGGAGAGGCTTGTGTTCCAAACAGACCCGGCCAGTGGCTGGAAACTGTGCATGATGATGATCATTTCTAATTAACCCTTCGGATGCCAAGCTAACTTTAATAAACTCACAACTTTTTGATAAACATTATGGCCTACGTATAATTTTTAAGATGTTAATATTTGACTGTAGCAGGCAAATATAGTATATGAGATGAAAAATAATTAAAACAGTGTGTCATTTGTTTCATTAAAAGATAGTTATTTTCTATTATTTGAAATGGACATTTTCAAAGTCATCGATATGAGTCGAAAACATACTCACACACGCTTCACCGAGCGTTAAAACCTCATTTATTTCTCCATCGTTCAAAGAGCAAGCGATATTTATCACCATGTATCTCAATTAGCTCCGAGTAAGAATGTAAACAAACGTAGTTTCAATAGATTACACGTGGGGGTAATCAGCTGACTACAGCATGTTCAAAGAATACTTATTATGAACCCAGTTATTCACAGAATACAAACATATGGATATCCAGAGAGAGATTACCTCCTACATTGTCTTGGTTACAACAGTTATAGCACTGCTTGGCTAGAAGTAGGCTAGTAGTCTAATAATAACACATCTACCGCCCGTGGCATTTTTTGGCATAAGGCCCTTGGCCGATATATCGCCCCCTGGCACTATAAGGGTTAGAATACAAATTACAATCAGAATCATCATCATCATCATTTCCCCTTATCCAGCTCCTGCCGGGTCGGGGTATTTATGGCACTTCTCCACTTTCCTCTTTCCTTCCACCATTCTTCTTCCACGATCTTGTCCCAGTCCAGATTTCTTTTTCTCACGCTGTTCTTCACTGAATCAATCCACCTTGTTCTAGGTCTTCCCCTTGCTCTCTTACCCTTGCACTTCGCCTCCAGCATCTGTCTTGGAATTCTATTTTCCTCCATCCTCTTTACATGTCCAAACCACCTTAGTTTATTCTTCTCAATTCTCTCATTTAGTTTTCCCATCCCAACTTCCTTCCTAACATCTTCATTCCTCACTCTGTCTTTCCTTGTCTTACCTATCATACTTCTTAGGAATTTCATTTCACTGGCTTGGATTCTACTCTCTTGCCTGCTCGTCAGGGTCCAAGTCTCAGCTGCATACGTTAATATGGGTACATAGTACATTTTATACATTACCTCCTTGATTTTCCTTGGTACTTCCTTATCCCAAACAAGTTTTCTTACACTTTGATAGAATACATTGCTCTGCTGTACCCTCCTGCCAATCTCCATGTCCAACCTACCAGTTTGCATCAATTCACTTCCTAGGTATTGGAACGTGTCCACAATTTCCAAACTCTGACTTCCAATTTTCACAATGCCCTTTCCTTGTCTTTCCCCTCTTGTCATCACCATGGTCTTGCTTTTCTCTATACTGATTTTCAGGCCATACTTCTGAATATTTTCGTTTAGTGCATCTAGTTGTTTTTGCACTTCTTCGGTGTTCCTTCCCCAGACCACAATATCGTCTGCAAATAATAGTAACTTCATTTCTTTATGTCCATATGCTTCCTTTGTTTCCTTTACAATTTCATCCATTACCATTATGAATAAAAGAGGTGACAGCACACTCCCCTGTCTTAGTCCAGTCTTGTTCCTAAACCAATCTGTCTTTCCAACAGGGGTCAGAACCCTGCTAACACAGTTGTTGTACATTGCTTGCACCATTTCCAACATTTCTCTTCCCAGTCTCTTCTTAACCATGGTTTCCCATACCTTCTCTCTGGGGACACTATCATATGCCTTTTCTAGATCTATGAAAGTCATGATCAAATCCTCTCCATATTCCCAGTTCTTTTCCATCACCTGCCTCAAGCTAAAGATTGGGTCCACTGTGGATCTTCCACTCCTGAAGCCATACTGTTCCTCTTGCAACTCTCCTTCCACCTTTCTTCTCATTCTTCTTTCTAATATCCTTTCCAGTATTTTTACTATCTGTGATATGAGGGTGATCCCTCTATAGTTATCACACACTTTCTTGTCCCCTTTCTTCAACACTGGTATTATTAGCCCTTTCACCCAGTCTTCTGGTACACATTTCCGTTTCCACACACATTTTAGCAGTCGATACAGCCATTGCATACCAACAGGTCCAGCAGCCTTTATCATTTCTACACTGATCTCATCCACCCCTGTTGCTTTTCCCATCTTCATTCTGTACTGCTAATTCTACCTCCAGCATTGTTATATCATCTTCTGTTATAGAGTCGTCAGGCTGTGTCACTTCGATCTCACCATTACAATTGCTCACGTTCAATAGCTTATCGAAATACTCCTTCCATCGTCCCTTTATCTCTTCCGGGTGTGTTAACAACTCTCCATCTTCCTTTTTCACCAGCTTTGTAGTAACCCTTTCTTTCCTCTTACTTCTTAGAAGCCCATACAGCATCCTTTTACTGCCACTTATATCTGTGTCCATTCTTCGTGTAAATTCTTCCCAACTTTTCTTCTTTTCTTCTCCTACCACTTTCTTACACCTCCGTTTGCTGTCGTGATACTTCCTTTTGCTTTCTTCTGTTTGATCTCGGTTCCATTCTTTCCATGCAGACTTCTTTTCTTTCACTGCTTTCCTCACTTCCTCATTCCACCACGGTGTCTCCTTCTCTTTCACTCTTGTTGACGTCCTACCACAAGCACTCTCTGCTGCACCAGCAAATGCCTTTTTAAAGTGGGACCATTCCTCTTCTACATTTTCCACTTCAGTAACTGGGATTTGTTGCTTCAATCTCTCCTGAAAATCTTCCTGTACAGCTTTGTCTTTCAATTTCCATACTTTTATTTTACTTTCTCTGATCTCCTTTAGGTTTTCCAATTTTCCCCATCTAAATTTTGCCACCACAGTTCTATGGTCCCCATCAAATGCTTCTCCTGGTAAAGCTGTCACATCCATCAGCTTTCTGCGATTTGTCCTTTCCACCAGGAAGTAGTCAATTACTGATTTTGTTCTTCTATCACCCCACCCATATCTCGTAATTTTCCTGCTGTTTTTCTTCCGAAACCATGAATTACCCACTATCAGTCCATTCCTTTCACAAAAGTTTACAAGTTCCTCTCCTTCCCGGTTCTTTTTCCCATATCCATATGGTCCAACGACTTCTTCCTTTCCTTGTCTCTCATTTCCAACTTGTGCATTCATATCTCCCATGATCACCACTTCTACATCTGAGATTACTCTTTCTACATCCTCTAGGAATACTTCAATATCTTCTTCTCTGTTTCCAGTCTGTGGTGCATACACTTGTATGAAGTCCATCACGTCATTCTTCATCTTCATTCTAATTTTCATTATTCTGTCACTCACACACTCTACCACTTCAACATACTCCTCCAGTTGTTTCGAGGTTATCAGTCACACGCCATTTTTTGCCTCTTGGCCACCACTCCAGTATAATGTATATCCTTTCCTCAATTTCTTCCTTCCTTTACCTTTCCATTTCACTTCACTCAGCCCCATCATTCCAACCTTCTCCCTCTCCATGAAGTCTACCACCTCCTCCACCTTGCCTGTCAGGGTCATGACATTCATGATTCCCACTTTCATTTCGGTTACTGGTCGCCCATTTCTCACAGTTCCCCCAGTACCAAAGGAACTGCGCGTCGCCTGCAGGGTACGCCCTAACCTTTTCGGAATCATTGGAAGTGCCATTTCCATTTTAGGCTATTATTACGATGGGGTCGCCACTCCCAAAGGCATTTTATGAAGCTACTGCCAGCTATTATTCAGGCCGCCCCTAACATGGAGAACAGACGCCCTTGCAGCCGCCCCTAACATGGGAAACAGACGCTGCCGATTGATGCTGTACTCATACTATTCCCCGAGTACTGGGTTGCCTCTTCCGCAATCTCCACCGTTCCGAAGTCCATCTTCTCCGCTGCAGATTCCGTTGAGGTCTTCGCACGTAACCCTGTGCACGGGGCCTATGTTATACCCCATAGGACTGGGTCCTCACCAGAACTTAGCCGGTACTGTAGTTCCATGGTATATTACAGTACCGTTGCCCACCCCCGCGACGTGGACGCGCCTGGCAAGAATTATCCATGTAGCCAATTAGGATTGACTCATGGACCGGGTTAAGGAGCTGTCTAAATCCAGCCTCCAATCAGAATATGAATACAAAACATAAAACAATAATTGTCAACATCGAGCTAAAACCCAAACACTCAATGCCCGCAGGGGCACATATAGAGTTTTATTTGGGAGGGAGGGGGCAACCAGGAGTTTGGTGGCATGGAATAGTCCCCAAAGAAATGGGGTTCCGGGGTTCCTCCCCGGGAAACTTTTGTATAATTTAGTGCAAAATGATGAGTTTCAAGGCTATCTGGCATCAGTTTTTCAACCAATTTGTTGTGATGTTTTATGTTTGATTATTGTCAAACACAACTAAGACAATTTCATGTTACTTTTTTATTAATACAGTCATCCTGCTCACTTTATTGCATTTAAATAGGAAGAATGAACATTAGTGTTTGGATTTGGGGCACATGACCTCACTCTTCTGCCACTTAAAACCTCAATAACTGTTTTGATTCACAACTTAAACTATAATATAAAGTCAAGGTTTCTTGAAGCATTACCAAATTGGTTTATAACTTTGCCAGTGATTTGTATGTCTCTGAGAATAGATAACAATGCTAGACCGATGAGTCTGTTTTCGGAAGTAGAATTTCTTTAAGTATGTTATCAATCTGCTCAAACTCCAACTCTATTTGGAGGTAGCTACAGAGACAGGCAAAATTGCCAAAAGTTTGATAAGGGTATACAAGTTAAGGGGAAAAAAACTTTTGTCACACGCTTCAAGAGCACTTATTGCTGTTCTTGGTAGGTTCTTGAGAGCGAAGCACTGGAGAGTAATAAGAGGTTAAGTTATGAGATCAGAGCAAACTAATTGTCACACTGTTTCGCGTTTTGCTACGTTGCCATAAGTCGCTTAGTAACCATTATAAGTATATTAGTTTTTAATGTTTTAATTCATAAACAAATATTGTGTGTGACAAAATTTCAGCGGTGGGGGATTGGGGGGGGGCAGAAACTGATAAAATGCTGGAGCTCCACCGATTTGGATAAATCAAATCGACCAAATGTCAAACTTGTAAAGTCATGTGCATAATTGCTTTTCAAACCTTGTCGGCGCAACGCAGGGCGCATGCGGAGGGTGTGCTTAAAAAGCAAGGTGCGCGAGGGAAGGGTCATGTAATTTAACCTCGATTATTAAAAAAAAAAAAAAACGATGCGCGTGCTGTTGTTTACGGCAGGAGTAATGATTTGCATGTCCCAGTACTATACCTCAGTTTTAAACCAGGGCTCAGAAATAATAGTTCGAAAATGTGTCTTTTCAGATCGTCGTGGTAAGCAGACAGTACTCAAAGGGCCTCGGCTCATGGTTCAGTTGGCGCCTCAGTGGGAAACGGCAGAGGGGGAAAAGATAGACGGTTTGTTCGGTAGAATAAAGAAATTATGACTAAGAAGGCAAGATTGCGTTTCCCATTTAAAGCCTAATGTAGTATTAAATCGTTTATAGAATACTTCCTGGTTATTTTATTTTTATATTTTTAAGGGTAGGCTACTTAAAAATTTTGCCTTGCACCTAAAACTTGCCCCCACTCCCTGTGTTTTACACCCGTGAGGTGGTGAATCTCAGGCATGTGCAATTCATACATGAATTGCTTTCAGTGCAAGTGAAAACTCACGTATCAATTGGACATGCCTGAGGCTCGCAGACTGTCCTCTGTACGACTGCGAAATCGGGACTCACCGGCCCAAAACTGTGCCGTGAACGATACCAGTGAGCTTGCCTCTAGTTTTTACCAGCTGACTACTGTCTTGCTACAAATATCCAATGGAAATTTCCCGAAAACATTATCAGTTCTGTCAAGAAACTAAGGGAACCCCCGAGTGTCATCAGCAATTTCAACAAAAAGAAGAAACCCAGATGGTGTGCAGAAAATTTTAATAACTTTGTAACTTCAACATCTGTGTATTGGAAAGAGCGAAATAAATTCATTATCTCAAAATTGAATAAATAAATGTATATATATTTATTCAAGAACCCTTTAAGTGCAAAATTGATGAGTGCCAACCCATGATAAACAAAGTGTCGAGACTGCAATTTGGCAATGCAAGTGACAAAAGTACCGTATTTACTCGAATACGACCCGCCCCCAAATAAGACCCGCACCCTGATTTTGAAGAACAAAGTTTAAAAAAAAAAAAAATTACTCAAAATTATGTACAATCTTAACTAAATAAACAGAATAGCATTTATCCAAAATAGTTTCCAACAGTTTTGAAGTCGTCCTAAAATAACACACATCAAACGATTAAAAATACAAATAAAAGTACACAAACACTTCATTCATCGTCATCAGAAGTACCAACTCCGGAACTTTTATCACCATCCCACTAAATGTCGTCATCACTGACATCCATAGCATTCGAAATACTACATTTCTTGAAGCTCTTCCATATGAGATCTCCCGAGATACGATTCCATGCCGTCAAAATCCACGAACATAGCAGCTGAACTTCCGGGCGCTGAATACGACCAGTTGGAGTCAGTGTGTGCTTATCGGCCGCCATCTTCTCCGTATACAGCTGTTTCAAGGCTGCTTTGAACGGGCGGTTCACGCAGACATCCAGTGGTTGTAGCATAGACGTCATCCAGCTCAATCACGAATACATGACTCGTCAATATCATATTTCCTACCGGGCACGATTTCCAATAACTTCAGCTTCCCTCACAACTTTCAGCTTCTCACTCACATTAAACGACCGCAAACACTTCGTACAACTCATGTTTACACTCGGAAAACGTGCGCGAGACAGTGTGACGCCGCCTGCTTACGGTAAAACAAAGTGATAGCCGGAAGAAGGCTAGCACCATCTAGCGGATACTCGCAACACCCGATATCGCGCGTGGCGGGCAATTTAAATCTTTAAAATCAGGATGACTCAAATAAGACCCGCACCCCAATTTTTCACGTCCGATTTTGTTTAAAAATGTGCGGGTGGTATTCGAGTATATACGGTAAATCATACAAATTAAGCTGGCAAGACTGTGTCTTTTTCCTTCCCTGTGAACTGATGTGAGTCCGGACCAAGCATGGATCACCCTCAGTTTCTTGACTGCCGAGGACTGGTAAACAGGTAAAGCTCCCGAGGAGTTGGACCCCGAAAATTTGGACTGGTAAGGACAGATTATAACAATCTTGACTTGGGAACCCTAATTGGCAAGGCACTATTTGAAAGAACACTTTCGAAGATACCAGTCAACTGTGCGTGCGATTTGTTTTTGTTCGTTTTGAAACACAGAACCTTAAAACATAAATTCTCTCTAAAAAAAAAAAAAGGCTCACTTGCCACGTGGCAAGTGAAAAGGAGGCGATTCCAAGTTGTTTAGGTTTAATTTATTTCAAGTTGAATTTCCTAAATATTTTAGGTTATTTGGGTTGGCTTTGTGTGATCATGTGATCTTTTGTTTTACGCCCGTAGTGCGTTGGTTATCTTGTTTGAGAAACGTGCATAGTTCTATGAGCTTGTATTAGCTTTTTTACCTGCAGAATTACGCTTGATTCACTGGGTTGTATTTTCCGTTTTGTAATGTTCCTGTGGATTGTTTAGTCTTTCTGGACTTTGCAAAGTTCTTTTTCTGGATGGGGTATGTACCTTGCCTTCTCCTTGCAACATGGTAAATCATCTGAAAATTTTAAAAATCATCTTAAGGTGTGAATTTCGAAGACCCTTGCGGTCAAGTTATGTTAGGTTCAAGTCATGAACCAGTCTTTGCCTGGACTTAGTAGGGGTCGGCTATGTCGGCATGACACTGTAAGTAGGATTAAAAACTAAACCTAAAATATTATAATATAATTAAGATGTTCATTCATGATTGTTCTTGGCCTATTTTCATTTATGAAAGAAAAAATAGACTTATGAGATCACCTTTTGTCCGCATATGCGTGTGCGCGCATGTCCCCTCTCCCTAATAAAATCTAAACGGCCAGAGAGATTTCAATGAAACTCAGCAATATTTCTAGGGCTATGCCATGTCTTGTGTTGGGTTTCGCCTATGAACACCAAGCTGGCTCATTAGCGGCATCTTGGTATCCATGCCGGGACCCCCACAGGAGTAGCGAACTGCACGCTACGTCCTTTTTATGATGCGCACCTATGCCTCTTTACTGCGAGAGCTTAAAGCTCAAGCAACCTTAACCTCCCAATGAAGGCTTCCAGAAAGATGGTATATTGGCTTTCATGGCCAGTGAATTAAAATTCGGCAAATGTCCTAGCTTTATGCAGTGCCTTGTGTGGGGTTTCGCCAAGGAACACCAAGCTGGCTTATAAGCAGGCTCTTGGTGTCCATGCACAGACCCCCACAGAAGTAGCGAAGTGTGGGCTACCTCCCTTTTTATGAAGCGCACCTGCGCCTCTTTACTGCGAGAGCTAGAAGCTCAAGCAACCTTAACCTCCCTCTGAAGGCCGTAAAAGCCAATATACCATCTTTTAGGAAGATTTCAATGAAACTCGGTAAGTACATACTACCACCTCGTCCGACCACGACCGTGCCTTTCAAATTTGGATACATTTCACCAATCCAACATGGCAGTCGTGAAAAATATTTCACTAGCATTTGTATATCCCAGCAACAGTGACAGATATTACCCTGAAAATTTGTACAGTGATAAAGGGCACAACTATATATGTAACTTTCAAAAATGTGTTACTTTCAAAACGAACACGGCAGCCAAGCAAAGTTGAAACATTTAACCATCCAAGCACAGAGAAACTTGATACGGTGTAATGTCTCAGCCCCACTTGGGCGACCAATTGTAATATGCCAGCCTTTTAATCCTTCTATATGTACGGGGTGCATGGGGGTTCAACACCTGTACGATAATACCAACAGCAATAGACATTCACACCTAACTACTCCTAAGTGACCTAATAAATAAAACCCTTCAGATTCAGGTAAAATCGATAATATATTGTTATACCAGACATAAAACACACATTTCGCAGGATCCTCCTCGTACAGAATAATTGCACTGCCTATCGTATTTACACAGATACACATATGACATGATATAGATGACCCTCAGGAATAAAGTTGACCGGTAGTTACAGATGTTGGCTTCAGCAGTGGTGACCTAACTCTACTAATTCTGGGGTAAGTGCTCCCAAAGAATTAGCCCTATTTACTCGCAGCACAATTAATTTTGTTTCTACTTTTATGATGACTATTATGTTTGCTACTTTTGCAACCAGCATCCAACGATTTAATTTGCGTCGTGGATCTAGTACCATACAAATGCTTGGAATCCGTTTTGGATCGTCGCATTAACTCCGCTCGTGAATTTAATAATGCATAGCATATGTAACTAGCATTCCTGGACGAATACTTAGCCGCTGTAGTTGAAATGCAGATGTACAGATATCTGATCACAATAATTCGTGCTATTCGAAATAAGTAATCTTGGCGATATACTTAAGACTAGGCTCATCATTCAATCAAGAACTTATAGCCAGCAACTTGGTTATTGTATCAAGAACACGACTAGTGTTATACTGTAACACCTCTTCCTCAACACACAAAACCAAAAAGACAAGTCCTACTCCCATGGAGTACCGAAGAATAATTTCCGCTAACACGCGGTCTGAAAACAAAGACTACACCGCCCCGCGGTTCCAAAATTGAGTCTAATCCCCACGGGATCCTAAAGTTGAGTGTCCTCCACTTGCCTCCACAAAATCTAAGTAACCGTCATCATCCCCTTCCACAATCACTGGTTTACCTGGCCTCAGCCACGGGATCCAACCAATCCCCATTGCCCGATTCTCAACATTACCAAATATGGAAACAGTCCATCGTCCTCGCTCGTACATAGATGCCAAGTCTCACCACTGACTCATCCTCCCCATGTGCTCGGGTTTAACCCTGTCTCTCAACAACAACTTGTACTTCCTTGTCCGTGTACATTTTCCAGATACAAAACTTTATATTACTCCAATGTTAAAATATTCCTCACTCCCTAGATTCGGATCCTGCTAAAATTACAATATTTATACCCTAAACAAGTTACTTGTAAATCAAGCACGTCATAATATACATTCTGATAGATAATTATAAGACATAAAAAGACCTCAAATAAAAATATACACATCACATTAATAAAATTCGTAGCTCCCCAGAACATGGGTTCGGTTCCTTGTAACCGGGGTGGTTACAATTCCCCTCCACGGAGTTCCCACGAATATGTAAATGGGGACTCCATCACAAAACACTGACATACACAAATGAACCTAAAACAAAATATACACTATAGACAACATACACAAATCACCCTTCAAATATAAAATAACCTTCAATACATTTCATTCTCTTCATGTTGACTCTACATATCTTTTTCTCAAAAGTTTTTGCATATTCCTAAAATCTACCTCACACCGACTTTACTCAAGTGTCCTAAAACTAGCTCACACGAAAATTCCTCACGTGTCCTTAGCTTTGCCATGTCAAACATGATCGATATGGCACAGAACCATGTTGCACATGCCAAAATACATGCTACAATGCATTTTCACTCAATTGCTCTGCTTTATTTCACTTGGCTAATGGTAGCCTCTTCGTCATTTCTTGAAGTGTACCTGTGTAATACACCACAATGTCGGCTAAATCTGCCTCAGAGGATCCTTCCTACCATTACAAGCTAATATATTTCTTAAGGTTATGGACATTGTATGACCCTACAATGGTACCTTGGTGGTCTGTTAGGCTACACGCACACTCGCTAATATGCTTATTTACTATAAAGGGTCCCCTGAACAATTGAAAGAAACTTGTACATTTCCTGGCCAACAACAGAAAAAGTGCACAGCATTCTGAGTAAGATCTGATCACCCCTACAAAAATCAAACTAAAGACCTGAGCCTTGCTCTCGTCTCTCTCCCGCCCTGTGATCATCATCACCAACAATAAAACTCCCTCAAAATAATACCTTCCTGAGCCATCATACTTACCCATACTTACCGACGAACTCAAATACTTACCTCTCAGTCTCTTGATATACTCACCAGTACCCTTAATTGGCTCTATGTCCGCTAAATATACCATATGGCTACTTTCATCCTCCACGGTGGCCTCATACCTGAAAAGAATGACATATATGGGTCCTGAAACAGGTGAACTATCAACCAGCTCGAATTGATGGGTGTATACGTGCGTTAATCCCGGCTTATCACTAAATACCTCCTTGTTGCTCAACAACACTTCCAATAAATCTTCCTTACTCTCATCACACAACTTACTTTTGTCCACGGCTTCCCAAAGTGGATCACCTCGACGTTCCTCAACCAACATATGACCTACAGCCTCCAGCTCGACCTCCTCGTCAGACACCTCTGCTGACATCCCCTCCAAGCCCTTACTAATGCACGCACCATCCATCTCCTCAACTAATTCATACCTCATCTTAATTCCCTGACACTTAATGTCCCTCTCCCGACATAAAACTCCGTTTTCAAAATCAATGTTAACCTTCTGCTTGTTCAGTTTGTCATCACCAAGTAGGCCTACTACTTCATAAATCAAATCTAACTTCCTAGGCAATACCATCTCTTTGCTCACTTTCTTTCTACTTCTATAATTCCTGATTTCCACCTTATGTTCGTCCTGTCTGCTAGGAACTCCCTGCTGATATTCACCTAACATCACGCTCACCTGCTGCCTCATCTTATCTAAGCTACTCTCACCTAACATCACTTTCACCTGCTGCCTTTCCTCATCTCCTCTACCTTCTCCTAACGTTACCCTCATCTGCTGCCTCATCTTATCTAAGCTACTTTCACCTAACGTCATTTTCGCCTGCTGCCCCTCCTCATCTCCTCTACCTTCTCCTAATGTCACCCTCACCTGCTGCCTCATCTTATCTAAGCTACTTTCACCTAACGTCATTTTCACCTGCTGCATCTCCTTATCTCCTCTACCTTCTCCTAACGCCCCCTCCAATTCCTGCCTATTCTCATCTAAACTACTTTCACCTAACGTCGCTTTCAACTGCTGCTTCTCCACATCTCTTCTACCTTCTCCAAACGTCCCCTCCAACAGCTGCCTTCTCATCTAAACTACTCTCATCTACCATCACTACTAACTACTGTTTCTTCTCCTCTAAGCTACTCTCGCCTAACGTCACTTTTAACAGCTGCCTCTCCTCATCTAACTACTCTCACCTAACGTCCCCTCCAACTCCTGCCTAGCTTCTCCTACCTCCTTACTCAAAGACTCATTCCACTCTCTTACCTCCTTACTTGCAGACTCTATTTTAGCATTAGTTGCCTCTCCCTGTTTCTCGATTGTCTCACCTATATGCAATTTCACAGATTCAATTTGCTCCCCTACAGATTCTAGATCTCCTTGTTCTTTACCTCAAGACTCTCCGCATCCTCCTATCTTTTTACAGAAAGACTTCATTTGCTGTTTTATATCCTCATTACTTAAAGACTCATTCCAACCTCCTATTTTCTCACTTCAAGATTCTCTCTGCTTCTTAACCTCTCCTAATTCCTTACTTAAAGATTCTCTCTGCTTCTTAATCTCTCCTAATCCCTTACTTAAAGACGCAAGCATCTGGAATATCCTGTCGTTCACATCCCCTCCATTACCTTTATTCTTACTACCCCCCGCATAATGATCTAGAGTTCTCCGACGGTTCCTCTATCAAGCCTTCACCTACCCCGTTCCTATCCATATCCATGTTCAAGTTCTTTCCCAATTTTAACGTTAACTTTACACCTAGCTCTATTTCTCACCTCCATCCTCCAATAACATTTAACCTGCATGAACATTACTAAGCTTATTAGCGTATGCGTATACGTGAATGTTATTGTTGTTATATCGTACTTCGAGCTCCACAGTTGGGCGTCAATTGTAATGTCTCAGCCCCACTTGGACGACCAATTGTAATATGCCAGCCTTTTAATCCTTCTATATGTACGGGGTGCGTGGGGGTTAAACGCCTGCACAATAATACCAACAGCAAGACATTCACACGTAACTACTCCTAAGTGACCTAATAAATAAAACCCTTCAGATTCTGGTAAAATCGATAATGTATTGTTATACCAGACATAAAACACACATTTCGCAGGATCCTCCTCGTACAGAATAATTGCACTGCCTATCGTATTTACACAGATACAAATATGACATGATATAGATGACCCTCAGGAATAAAGTTGACCGGTACTTACAGATGTTGGCTTCAGCAGTGGTGACCTAACTCTACTAATTCTGGGGTAAGTGCTCCCAAAGAATTAGCCCAATTTACTCGCAGCACAATTAATTTTGTTTCACACGCCATTTCTACTTTTATGATGACTATTATGTTTGCTACTTTTGTAACCAGCATCCAACGATTTAATTTGCGTCGTGGATCTAGTACCATACAAATGCTTGGAATCCGTTTTGGATCGTCGCATTAACTCCGCTCGTGAATTTAATAATGCATAGCATATGTAACTAGCATTCCTGGCCGAATACTTTGCCGCTATAGTTGAAATGCAGATGTACAGATATCTGATCACAATAATTCGTGCTGTTCGAAATAAGTAATCTTGGCGGTATACTTAAGACTAGGCTCATCATTCAATCAAGAACCTATAGCCAGCAACTTGGTTATTGTATCAAGAACACGACTAGTGTTATACTGTAACACCTCTTCCTCAACACACAAAACCAAAAAGACAAGTCCTACTCCCATGGAGTACCGAAGAATAATTTCCGCTTACACAAGGTCTGAAAACTGAGACTACACCGCCCCGTGGTTCCAAAATTGAGTCTAATCCCAACGGGATCCTAAAGTTGAGTGTCCTCCACTTGCCTCCACAATCACTGGTTTACCTGGCCTCAGCCGATTCTCAACATTACCAAATATGGAAACAGTCCATCGTCCTCGCTCGTACAAAGATGCCAAGTCTCACCCCTGACTCATCCTCCCCATGCGCTTGGGTTTAACCCTGTCTCTCAACAACAACACGTACTTCCTTGTCCGTGTACATTTTCCAGATACAAAACTTTATATGACTCCAATGTGAAAATATTCCTCACTCCCTAGATTCGGATCCTGCTAAAATTACAATATTTATACGCTAAACAAATTACTTGTAAATCAAGCACTTCATAATATACATTCTGATAGATAATTATAAGACATAAAAAGACCTCAAATAAAAATATACACATCACATTAATAAAATTCATAGCTCTCTAGAACACGGGTTCGGTTCCTTGTAACCGGGGCGGTTACAACGGTACATGTCTATACACATTTTAATGCACTGGCATCTGATTTAGTTCAATTGTTTTCATAACCTCAAGTTGGTGGCTAAAAGCAATTTTAAAATTAAGGTTTTATTTCTTGTGTCCTAATTTAGCGATCGAAGTGAACGTCTTAATAATGAACCAACGCAATAATATTCATCTAATGGTGAATGATGATAAGGCCCAGCAAGCCAGTAGTGGATGATGTATTATGCTTACAAATATGGAACAAGCCTCGGAAAGGATGGATCTAATGGAAGACTACCTGAATACTCTCAAGGACTATGATTTGGAACGTTAAATATACAGACGTTGACAGGGAAGGTGAGGAAGTACTGAACTTGATGGACAAGAGAAAAGTAGATATTTTAGGACTGTCCGAAACCAGATGAAGGGGTGAAGGTAAGAAGGAATTAAGAAATGGACATTAACTGTACTGGAGTGGAAATGAAGAAGAAGGGATAAATGAAGTGGCAGTGGTTGTGAGAGAAGGGATGAAAGAGGAGGTGAAAGGAATAGGGGACAGGATGATGCAGGTAAGAGTCAAAATGAAGGTTAAAGATATGGAAATCCTACAAGTGTATGCACCACAAGTTGGTTGCTCTGTGGAAGAAAAGGAGAAATTTGAAGATGTAACGCAGAGAAAGCGCACAGGACAGAAGGTCATAATCATCGGAGACCTGAATGCACATGTTGGAAAGGAAAGACAAGGCTATCAGGAAGTGAGAGGAGCAGAGGGATGGGGAAGTCGGAACAGGGAAGGTAGAAAACTGTTGGAATTTATAAAAGGAATGGACTAGCAGTTGGAAATATATGGTTTAAGAAGAAGGAAAGCCACATGATGACATGGTACAGTCATGATCTCTTGAAAACATTCGTGGTGTACATGTGAAATGTGATCAGGAAACAAAGAAAACCATCTCAGATGTCAAGGTAATGCCATCTGAAGCCTTGGACAGTCATCATCGGCTATTAACAGTTAACGAGAGAAAGGGGATAGAGAGACAGGAAAAAAGGATACGAGTATGGAAGCTGAAGGAAGAGAAGTACAGAGATAAATTCCAAGAAATAGTGAAGAGCAGCATACCAACAGATGAAACGAAGTCTGTCAAGGAGGAATGGAAAAGGTCAAAAGCAACGATGGTGGAAGCAACAGAAAGAGTGTGTGGAAGAACTAGTGATAAGAAAAGGTGGAAGCAAACGAGCGGGTGAAGGAGAAGGTTGCAATGAAGAACAAAGCTTTCCGGATATGGTTCCAAGAAAGAACAGAGGAAGTGTCCTATATCATACCTGCCAACTTTTGAAAAGAGCTATCAGTAAAACTCACGCGCAACAAAAAATCTAATTATTTTCGACATACCCCAGCTTGACGAAAATAATATTACTTCTGGGCTACAAAATACAATAATTCATGCTTTAAATAGGATACTTCAATGAAATCATATCTACTTACATGATTTGTAAATGAACATAACAATCCAGAAGAAATCCATGTTAATCAGCAGCAGGCGTGGTGAATATTGGTTTGGAGCATACATAACAGGTCTTCCTTGATAAATTAAGCAGATACTGTATACGATAATTGAAAAAGGCTTTACACAATAAAACTTGTTTAACATAACACAGGCAAGAAATAATATAATACACACTGCAAATCACATGCTAGCTCGAATTTAAAGTCAGGGCTGTGGCCTTTTTAGCTTCCTGCAATAAGTCTTGAGAAAATGTTTTGTCGTAACAGGGACCAGAACTCCTGATCTTCAAAAGAGAAATAGACTCCAGAGATTCATTGGACATGGATGATCTGAACTGTGTTCTATTTTTCTTCACAAGGCTGAAAACACGTTCACATTCTGCATTGCTATGGGGTATGGTGGGAATAGAGAGCATTACTCTAGAAATTCGGTTATACTTAAGAAGTCCATCGGCTCCACGAATTCTTGATATTTGTGCCCAACTGGAATCACTTGCAGCATCTTGATGTGCAGCCAAAGTGTCATCTACCTGAAGAGCTGTGAACTGCCTCATTCACCATCTCATCTGTAGTTTCATTCTCTTCCTTGCATAACATGATAGGAAACTTTTCCAAGAAAAAACGAATGGAAGAAAACTGTGCATCTTCAATTTTGTCTAACCTAGCAACTTAGGGATTCTTTAACACGCCATCCGTGAATGGAAACTTGTTGATGATGTAGTTACAGGCAGTACAAAGGTAGTTTCTCACTGATGAAAAGAAAAGGGATTTATCTGTATCCTGGAGATCATTCACTATGTTCGAAGTTTGAATGAGAATAACTAACTCATCATCACTTCTTTGATTTTGAATCAAGTTGTACTCAACTTCAAGCAATGAGGAGCTTTTGAAAATGTTGGGCTTTACAAACTTGGTGAACAGCTGCTTTAGCAAATCCATTAGAAGTTCTAATAACAAGTGAACTTGTGGGGAAGAAGTCTGAAGGGCAACATTCAATTTGTCAAATACAGGAATAGTCACATGAAGGAAAGTGCAAAAGGCCTTGTTCAAGTTTGAGGACAGGAACATAAATAATTTTTCCTCACGAGTTGTAGCAGAAGTCTTACTTTTTAGGATGGGTTTGTCACATTTGGAAGATTATGCTATTCTTTTAGGGGCATGTGTAGTAGCAGAATCAAGAATTCTCTTCTTCTGATACTCTTCGGATCCATTTTGTTCAACTTTCGGTATTCTGAAAGATGTCAAGCTTGTGGAAATGTTTTGGGTACATAATATTACTTCCTACTCGAAGAAAGAAAGAAAGAAAGAAAGAAAGAAAGAAAGAAAGAAAGAAGCGGATCCCACTGGTCCAGTAGTCTATCCAAACATCCGCCTAAAGATAACCACCTAGTACATACATGCTTCAGAATTTTCCTTGCCTCTTTATTGTGAAAGTTCTGAAATTTCTGAAGGTGTTCTTTTCTCTTTACACTCTTCTCAAAGAAATAAAATATTTCAACAAGGATTTCATGCACTTTAACTGGTAATCTTCCAGCACCTTTTTCAGCTGCTAGATTAACCAGGTGGCAAATGCAACCTATGATGGCAATACCTGGTTGAACTTCCTTCAGAATTGCTGAAACCCCATTTTTGTGTCCTATCATAACAGGAGCATTGCCGGAGCAGAAAGCCACACAGTTTTCAATTGGTATATTATGAGAACTCAGCTGTGATAACATCAGGTTACCTATTTTTCGCCCTGTCGAGTCCCCATCCAACGCTGGTATGGATAGCACAGTGCTCACTACTTTTTCCTGCGGAACATCATAGAATGTAACAACAATAGGATACAACGTGGCATTCGTATCATTGCTTCCATCCGTTGCCAAAGAAAATGGTCCGTTCTGAAGGCACTTATCAACATCAGATGATGCATTTTTTGCCATTTTATTTACAATGCATGTAGTTTTCGTGCGACCACAACTATATTTCTTTGCAACTTCTGATGTGGGAAACATCTTCTTAAAGCACCAGCATGATCAGCCGCACTTAAGGGCACATTGTGTTCCACCAAAAAGGTAGTGAACAGACACTCGGCCCTAATTACGTCAATGTCAACTTTTCCAGACTTAGCAAAAAAGGGGTGGATTTTCTTGCTATCTTCCTTCGATTTAACATAACTTATGTGTTCACCGCAATTCACATGATTACTTAAATCGTTTTTCCCACCATGTGCAATATTAATATCACACCCCCATACCGTGCAAAAGGCAAGTTTTTCTCCCTTTCTTGAATTTAGTATGCACGGAAAATCAACAGAGTATGATTCTTTAAATGTCTGGAAGTACTGTTTCTTGTTGTATTTGTTCATTCTCGATATCTACTAAAACATCGAAAGGAACCTGGATCACTGAATGTCACATAAAATTATAACATAAAACACTTAAGACAGCCAACACTTCATTAAAACATGTCAAAGCACATGAAGTATTAAACCATTAAATGAACACGACACCAACCTCTTGAAGAAAGAATATGCACATGGTAGAAAAACACACACGTGGAACGAATGTAATTAGTCAAAGGAGTACAGGAAACTGCGAAGCACGAAGTTATAGCACAAAAACTCGAACACTTCATTAAAATATGCCATAACCTTAAAAGACGAAAACATTCAAGGAATGCCAACTTCGGGAACAATGAACAACTCACCTGGTCAAAGAATATGGGTTAAATCGCAACGAGCGAACAAAAGAATTTGCGAAGCAGAGCCTGTCGACACCTAAGATTCACATGGAAGAACTGTTATCCCAGCTTCAAATTCCATTACAATGACGACACAAACATCACACGGTTAAAAGTACCAATCATATCAAAGAATGAGTTGTCGACTATCGTGGACTTGCCTTCGACCCACGCAAACAATCGATTGTACGGAAGAGGGAGGGATTATCGAATGTTAATTATCGTTGTGATCACAACAAGGAAGAAGGAAAGAACCACAACGGGAATAAAAATTGGTGGGGAAAAGCTGAAGAAAGTGGAGAGTTTGAAGTATCTGGGAAGCCTGATACAAGATAATGGAAGAAACGATAGAGAAATAAATGAGAGGGGAGACAGGAGGAGTGTAGGAAGCATGTTATGGAGCAAGGATGTCCCTCAGAACAGCAAAAAGGTCATATATCGGACGTACTATGTCCCTATCCTGATGTATGCCTCGGAGACCTGGGTTATGGGAAGGGAGAAGAGCAGAATACAGGCCAGTGAGATGAGGTTCTTGAGAAGCAGTATTGGAGCTACAAAGATGGACAGAATAAGAAATGAGAGGACCAGAGAATTAATGAAGGGGGAACCATTACAGGATGGTATAGAGAAATCTAGACTTAGATGGTATGGACATGTAAAACGAATGGAGCAGAAGAGGATACCCAGGAGGATACACGAGACGAAGTGGGAAGGAAAGAGACCGAGAGACAGGTGGCTGAAAGGGGTGGAAGAAAGTGTGAAGAAGAGAGAAGACTGGACAAGGGTGGAGGCTGAGAGATGGTGGGAATACAGAAGACATTGGAGAGGCTTGTGTTCCAAACAGACCCGGCCAGTGGCTGGAAACTGTGCAAGATAATGATGATGATGAATTATTGCTTCAAATTTTTGTCTGCGAAATCGTAAAATGACACCGTTCATCCGTAAAACCGTAAAATTCTGCAATTTCCGTAAATCTTACGGATAAGCCGTAAAAGTTGGCAGGTAATCTATATCATTGTACAATGTACAGCATTTGATTGAATAGATTAATAAACTGTAATGTAATGTAATCCAGCATGTATGTTTTGTATCATAATTATATTCTTGAGATATCCTTTTGTTAATTTCCTAACCCACCCTGAAATCTTTGGCCCACCGAGCTGTCCATGGGCATATCCTCATCCAAAACTGCCCCACTCCATTGCCTTGGAGTGAGGCATATCTGGTCATACCGAGCAAGGTTTATTTCGTCACAGTTACAAGTTCACGGTCAGGCATGGGGAAAATTTGCAAGTTCCATGATCGGCGTCACTCTTGACCCATGGGACATGATCCCTGTTGGTCTTTTCATCCGATACTCGATACTGATTTTGGCGGGTAGACGTTCGAATTATGCATTAACATTTCAAATTACAGGAGGGAGAATTGAATAAATATTGCCACAAAAGGGCACATTTTCCTTTTGAATTACAAATACAGGTTTCTGAAATAACCAGCTATTTTATATACCTACATATCCAATGGGACCAAAGCTCAAACTACTTCTTCATTTCCCGGTTCCAGTGATCTGGGTCGGGGCGTGATTCAAGGACCTCTATCCGAGGCCTCGACTTACTATCATATTTAGGCTATTTGTACGATGGGTTTGCCACACCCAAAGGTACAAAGCTCAAAGTAAAGTCAAAATATTATAGAATGTAGAATTGACAAGTTCAGCATTCAGTATTAAAGGAAATTATACAATTTATGGCAAATGTTAAGAGAGTACAGTACCTTAAAACAGGTCATGGCCGTTTACCTCTTATTTCTTGCCTAGCTTCATTTTAGGGTCTATGAAAAGACATTTCGATCAACAGCACATGTGTGTGTAATTATTTCTACATTCTGTTAGTTATTGTAGCAGCTTAGTTTTCTGATGGGGACACCCTCTATTTAAATACCAAGTTTTGTGCTACACACTCAAATAACTCAAGTCATAAAAAAAACAAAAAAAACCTGGAGGTACAACTAACCCCGTGACATTACAGCCATTGGAGGGCCTAGGCCTACCAAGCAACTGCTGCCCAGCCATTTGGCCTGTAGATTATGTGGCGACGCATGGTCAGCGCGTCGGGTCCCCTTGGCTGTTAATCTTGGTGTCCGTGACCGGGGCTCTGTCTCACTGTCAGACAGCTACTCAGTTGTCCTCAAAAAGCTGAGTGCATCCCGTTCCAGCCTTCACATAAGTTTCTAAAATCCCTGACGGAGCCGGGAATCGAACCCAGAGCCACCAAGTACGAGGCAGGAGCGCTACCTCATAACTAGGGTTATACTTAACATTATATGCTGCTTCCAGGAAAATACTAAGTTTTCAATGAAATTCCAAAGGTACACACAGAAAGACAATTTTATATACACCGTGTGTAACTACTTTTGTTAATAATAGTAATATACAGTAGTTTAAACATCCCTTTTAACTACTGTGGGTTCCGAAATGCTGGAGTGCCAACAATTTGCCCTATCAACACAGGATTGTTGCAATTGTGATAATTAATAGCGTAAGACACTTGAAGGACCAATGAATGACTATTCCTATTTTTAACATATGAAACGAAAATTGTTTAAAAATGATCTTAATTCAGCCCTAATTGTATGAAATGGAGGATTCCTTGACCTAATGGCATAAGTATCTTTTGTTGTACTATTGATGTCAATTATTAAAATATTAACAGTTTGTGTTACCCTAATATGTAGCGGCATGTGACTAAATGTGTTTTTTTAAATTGCTATACAGATTGGTTATAAAACAAAAACATAAGAGAGACTTCAAACAGTATTAGAGAATAAAAATGTATCCATCTCTAGTAGGTAAAACCTTAAAGCAACAATCACCACCACCACCATCTCTAGCATACATTTTTGACAAATTTTCTACTTACAGTCAATATTGCATTGCCATCTCCTAGTTTTATAGCTGCATCCAGAAGTTCTGTCTTCAGCCGCAAAGGCCTATATAAATGCAAGGAGTATGGATGACCCAGGAATATGTTCGTTATAGTTGAATCAACAAGAGGTGCAGTCCATTGATCCTGGAAGTAAAAGTGTCTGATCGAGTAAAAAAAAATTGAAGTGGATGAATGCAAACAAAATTCAGAAGTGTGTTTCTCAATAATTGAGGCTAGCCAGTTGATAAAACCACAAGGTTATTAATCCCAAAGGGACTGAATGGCTTTTCTTTTTTTTTTAAATCTAAATTACATTTAGCACCAGGTTGCTGAATTTTAACCCTAGAAAATGTACGACCATGTGTACAAGACAGGTACAATTAAACTTAAGGCCATTAACGCTGGTGAATGTTGCATGCACACCTTCATGGCCATTCCACTAGACACCATTAACAGTTATTTGATTTAATGTCCAGGTGAACAGGAAACTTTATACAAAGCAGAGGATGGCAAATCAATAAAAAATGATGCGCCACCTACATAAAAACTTCTAATAAAACTACCAGTATTCAACTGACTTATAGAAAGTTAAAATATAGGCAAATTTGTCAAGTTAGAAGAGGAGAGGACGAGCACCTTCCTCATAAGTGTCTGGCAAACATTGGCAATTTGTAGTTTTCCATCTAAAGGTGCGCTAGCATCTGTTGAAAAATCTATGATCCAGCCCATGCTTACCCGAAAATCCTGTTTACTTATGACTAATTCTTTAGTGATATCAATCACCTTCAACTGCCGCATCTCTGATGACACGGTAACCAAATTGTCTTCTACTTCTTATATATTCTTGCAATCATTCTTCCACTTTGGGGAACTTCACCTCTTTAACTTGGAATGCCAAGTAATTTCGAAACAGCTTACTTTGTCCTCATTTCTCTTTTTTTGCCAATTTCGAATGAACGATTTAGATACATCGTAACTCCTACCCATGGCATAATTTTCTTCTTCTACTTCTGCTTACTGGATAATTTTAAGTATTTCTTCGTATCTTTATTGCAACGCACATTCTTCACCTGACTCTAACTATGCATCACAGGCCTGCGCTGTCGCTTCTGCTAACAGCGCTAGACAGAACAGCAATGATTTTCTACAAGAAATGCGTACCCTAATCGTGTAATATTGTTTTGTGTAGCCCATCGAACGCGTGATATAAGGAAGGTCGATATTTCTCTGCTGCACCCTGTATGGAACTAGTGTACAGCAAGCATATCCCGCAAGCAATACTGAACACTATTATGTTTACCGTGTAATAATCTGTAGTCACGCCGAAGGAAAACTAATAATGTTCAGTATCATTTGCAGGATATGCTTGCAGCGCATTAGTACCGTACAGGATGCAGCAGAGAAACATCGACTTTCTGTTATATTTTCTATTTGTCCCTTTTTTTATGTATATGTGAATATGTTATATGTCTACTTTTAATTTGATTTTAATGCAGCAATATATTATTTTTAAGGAATTTATTCTATGATGTCACTCTATACTTATTATTAATATGTTAATCTTATCGATTATTTCATTTAAGGAGTATATAAATTGCAAGTGGCTAGTTAGTTCCAAGGTAGGGCAAGCGGAGAGATTGTATTGTACAAGATACGGGCCCAGTGGACGGAAGAAACACAACTCAAGGCTGCTCAGTTGAGCCTCGATTCCAGGAAACATGAAGCAATTTTCTTTTGGAGTCTTCTGTGGCTCACAATGGACTTGAGGCAAAGGTGAACTGGGGTCACAGCCTATGTTATAGATGCCAACTATATTAAGAGCAACGGGTGGACAATTCCTGGAAATAATGACGTACCGTATTTCCCTGCATAATCGTCGCACTTTTTTAGCCTAAAATTCGTGGAAAAAAGCAGGGAGCGACGATTATGCGAAGAATATTTTGGTTCAAAGAATATACTGTATCATTATTTGCTGCACGGGCTAAGTCATTCCCATAGCGTGAGTCATAGCCTGCAGTCAGAGACAGGCTTCATACTTCTAACAAGGTCACGACAGGTTAAAGCTCGCGGAATGTGCTGACGAAGTTGGCCGTTCGCATCGCGGTTCATAGCCCACAGGCATAAAGACGAGATTACTTCCTCCTGACAAGATCATGCCAGATTAGGCCTATAAGCTCGCGGAATGTGCTAAGCGACGAAACTGGCTGCTCGCGTCACAGTTCATAGCCCGCAGACATAAAGACGAGAATACTTTCTCCTGACAAGATCAGGCCAGATTAGGCCTATAAGCTCGCGGAATGTGCGCTGGCCACTCGCGTCACAGTTCATAGCCCGCAGGCATAAAGACGAGATTACTTTTTGCTGACAAGATCACGCTAGATTAGGCCTATAATCTCGCGGAATGTGTGCAGGCCGTTCGCGTCGCAGTTCATAGCCCGCAGGCATAAAGACGAGATTACTTTTTGCTAACAAGATCACGCCAGATTAGGCCTATAATCTCGCGGAATGTGCGCTGGCCACTCGCGTCACAGTTCATAGCCCGCAGGCATAAAGACAAGATTACTTTTTGCTGACAAGATCACGCCAGATTAGGCCTATAATCTCGCGGAATGTGCGCTGGCCGTTCGCGTCGCGGTTTATAGCCCACAGGCAAAAAGACGAGACTACTTTCTCCTGACAAGATCACGCCAGATTAGGCCTATAAGCTCGCGGAATGTGCTAAGTGACGAAACTGGCCGCTTGCGTCACAGTTCATAGCCCGCAGGCATAAAGACGAGATTACTTTCTCCTAACAAGATCACGCCAGATTAGGCCTATAAGCTCGCGGAATGTGCGCTGGCCGCACGCGTCACAGTTCATAGCCCGCAGGCATAAAGACGAGGTTACTTTCTATTGACAAGATCACGCCAGATTATACGCTCGCGGAATGTGCTAGGTGACGAAGCTTGCTGCTCGCGTCACAGTTCATAGCCCGCAAGCATAAAGAAGAGATATTTTTCTTCTGACAAAGTCGCGCCAGGTTATAAAGTCGCGGCAGCATGTGCAACTGACTGGCGCACTAATACGAATATGCTATGAAATTTTATTGAAAAGTAGGGTGCGACGATTACGCGGTGGTGACGATTATGTGAGGAAATACGGTATAATCACGTGAATTCTAGAGCTAATGGGAACACTAGATTTGAATATTCAAGAAGGACAGAAGGGGTTGCAATAGCAGCATCCTTTTGATTGGAAGATTGAAAAGACGGAAGAGAGGGAAGTATGGATGACAATATATATGTCTGCAGGAGCAATTCTTGTCCACTACCACTAAAACTTTTGATTCTGTCTGAGAACAGACACTGATCTTCATATCATTCAAGTACAGTACATAATAATCATACTGATGGAATATGATCGTATATCTGGTCATATATACCAAAGTGAATTATGTATTAGATCCATTCACTAGCAACAGTATACAGCAGATATAATTATGTTCCTGCTAATTTTAAAGATCTTATCTTTGCTGCACCAGGACTTGGGGAGACGGCATTGCAAGCATGCCCGCTCGTCATCCAGAAGGAAATCCGAGGTCATGGAATTCTACAAGACAACACAGGTAAACTCTCATATGGAAAATCCAAACAAGATCTGTGTATTTCATTTTCGGCATATTAACTTCAAGCCGTTTCACGTAAATTCAAATTTAATTTAAAACGTAACTTCCACTTTATATATCGCACCACTGTAACTTAAATTCAAGCTTTATTATTATTCAGCCTATTATTATATTCTAACTTAACCTCACTTTTAACTGCTGCTCTTTGATTTAATAAATATATACTTTTTTCTGCACATGCTATGCTTTTCTTTCTTACTATGTAGTTTTAGGCATAAGGCATCCTTGTTTCCTGTAACGGAAGTCAATTGGTTGGTGGCACAGCTTTGCTACGAGCAGAGAGAGAGAGAGAGGTCTCGCGTGCTCTATATCAAGTTTTAATTATAAATTTGTTCATCAAGATCATCTGGTGACCTGGCGCCCATACGAGCATATCATTATTACTATCAATATACAGGTAACCAGTAAGTATTACATTATTGCTATTGTACGTTATATTTGTCACCACCCACAGAAACGTTACATTTGGTCGCACAACATGGGTCTCACTCAAGTAAAATAATACACTTGATGATAAAAATGCCAGTTGGGCTGCTTAAAACAATATTATAAGGGGCAGCTGATTCAACTGGTATATAGGCTATAATTTGTGCATAAATTTTAACAAGGAAATAAATAGATGAGCAGCTGATGTGAAAGGAAAATTGATTTAATAATCATTTAAATAATACAATGGTTCATGGTTGAGCCATTTTTATGAGACTTATGATTTACTTCTTTGTGCCATTTTTATCTGATGTGATGAATCTACGCCTTTGTGGTGCATTAAAGCTTGGTCTGTGAAGCTATTAATACCATATATGGACATATCTACATCTTGTCCCCTTATTGGCCAGTGATTTATATATTGGAAGGGGTCGTGACCAATCAAATTTTACCACGCAGTTACCTTTGTGTTGCGTCGTCATTTGCTTTGTTTCGAGGCATTTCTTGCTTGCAGCCAAGTAGGCTAGACGTATTCCCATATTCTTGGGGAAGTGCCCGCGTTCCAAGGTGAAACCATGAAGAGGTGTCTGTATGTCGTAATCAATATTGCTTTACTGTAGTTCAGTTTCATATTTCGGCAATTTAAAACTCTTATTCTGTGTTATTTTCTTTTGGTCGCGTGTACTTGCCCCCTCCCGATATTTTCCCTCCGCCCTTTGTGTGCGTGTAATTGCTGGTGAGTTTTTGTTTTGTATGGTAGTGTTATTTTCATTTATTTTGATAACGTAGTTTTTGTACTTTAAGGGTTGAAAGTTATGTATGTGGGCTGTCTTCGTTTTACTCTGGTGTGCGTGACTGTGGGTTTGCCTACCTTGTAGGGGGCACCATTGAGTCTGGGTCTGTCATCCAGAGTGTATCTTATCGTAGAACAACATAACGGGATTGGAGATTATTTTTCTTGCTTCCCGTAATGCTTTGTTCTTTATCTTAAAGAGTTCACAAAAGGAGGTCTCACCATTGCTATATGCTGGTGACCTAACCGGTGATATTCTTGTGTCTGCGCATCACATATTTTTGTCGACTTTGTGTGCCCTTATCTCCTACGCATACTTTCAATTTTTAAAGTATATTTTTGGTTTTGCCGATAATTTAATGTAATTTTTACTTTTGTCTAAATTCCAATTTTTCTCGTAACTCACTCGATCTTGCATGTGCCGCCGCGTCTTTCTTCCTCATTCCTCCCCTCCCTCTCACCCCTCTCCACCCCGTTCTGAACCATTGTACCCCCTCCTATTTTGTTCATCCCTTTTGACACGCTTTGTCTAAATTTGAGAACGTATCTTGACTTCGTTGAGTGTAGTCGTTTCTGAGTTTTGTCTTTTTATCTAATTGCGACATATTTACATTTAGTCATCGTTTCATCTTGCCTTGAACACGTTACCTTAACTTATCTTATTTTATTTCATTTTAATATAATTTAATTTAGTATATTTTCAATTTTCTTCCTAATTTGTATTTTTCTTGCGGTAAACTAATTTTGTGGTTAATTTGTTGGTCATTTCTCTTCTTGCTTTTAATATCTCTCGGATCGTTGTGCATTGTAGTTGTTATTTTAATACATTTTATTTTTGCCTAAGTATCTCTGCTTTTGCGCACGCCTTATTTTAATTTTAGTAACCTTCTTCAAGTTTTGTCTGGTTTTTTGCTATATTTTGGTTTGTAGGTCTTATTAGCGTACTTGTGACGTTAATACGACCTACACGGCCTCTGATTTAATTTTGTTCATCTTTGGATTTTACTGTAGTTTAATTTTATTTAGCTTTCCCCCTTCCTTTTGGGATTGCTTTCTGGTTTGCCTTTTAAAATTTGGGCCCAGCGAAAGCAAAACAAGACTGCGATCTCCCCGTTTTTCTTTCTTCTATTTTATTTTATTTTATATTTCTTCGGGGATAGGGGAAGAGCTTCAGCTACGTTTCCACTGACATCTGCTGCGTACGTAAGTATATGTTTATTACTATTACTTCATCTAAGTTGCGTACAAAATGGATTTCAGAGCGTGGTTTTGAGACAAAATCACCTTTCTAATTTAACAATTTTTTTCAGCTGTTCGTTCCTGAGACTTCGAGCTGAATTGCATTGTGAAACGTTTCCATCCTTTTCGTACCTATAGTATAATGTTGTCTTTCTGAGGTTTAAGGTGCTGAGAATTTCATGAAAGAGGAGAAAGGTCTGGTATGGTCTATCAACATTTGAAAAACACACAGCCGCAAACAGTATGTTTCGTGTGAGGATGACGACTTGGTGCCCGTGAGTAAATTACCACGTGGGAAAGCAACATCTTACGGTAATGTGATGTGCACTTATTTATTTCTTCTCGTAATACTGTTGTTGTTTGAGTCTTCAGTCTTTTGACTGGTTTGATGCAGCTCTCCATGCCTCCCTGTCCTGAGCCAATCGTTTCATCTCTACATAGCTACCACACCCTACATCCGAGGCTATCTGTTTAACATATTCTAACCTTGGTCTACCCCTACAGTTCTTGTCCTCTACCCTTCCTTCCATAACTAAGCTTGCTATTCCTGGGTGTCTTAGTATGTGTCCTACCAACCTATCTCTTCTCTTCATTAGCAGTCGCCAGAAACATCTCTCCTCTCCCACTCGCCTTAATACCTCTTCGTTTGTAACCCTATCTACCCATCTGATCTTCATCATTCTCCTGTAACACCACATTTCAAATGCTTCAATTCTCCTCTTTTCTGCTGCACCAATAGTCCAAGTTTCACTTCCATAGAGCGCTACGCTCCAGACAAAGGCTTTCAAAAATGACTTCCTAATACCTAAATCTATATTCGATGTCAACAGATTCCTTTTTTGTAGAAAGGCTTTCCTTGCCTGAGCCAACCTACTTTTTATATCCTCTTTGCTTCGTCCATCACTGGTTATTCTGCTTCCTAAGTAACAGAAGTCTCCTACTTCCTTCAGCTTTTCACCTGCCAATTTGATCTCCATAGAGGTTTCTGATTTATTTCGGCTGCATTCCAGTATTTTTGTTTTACATTTATTAATTTTCGTCATGAATTCCTTCCGTAAGACGGAATCCATACCATTCAAAAACTCATTCAAATCCTCAGGCTTGTCGGCCAAGATGACGATGTCATCAGCAAATCTCAGAGTTGAAATTATTTCTCCTTGAATCTTCACTCCCACTTTAAATTTTTCTCCAATTTCCTTCATTGCTTGTTCAATGTAAAGATTGAAAAGTATGGGTGATAAGTTGCAGCCTTGCCTTACACCTTTCTGAATACCAGCTTCTCTCTCATGTCCTTGAGCTCGAATGACTGCTGTCTGGTTTCTGTATAGATTGTATATCACCCTCCTATCCCTGTACTTTATTCCAATAGATTTCAAAATGTCAAACAATTTAGTCCAATCAACGTTATCAAAAGCCTTTTCTAAGTCTACAAATGCCATGAACGTTCTCTTATCTTTCCTTATTCTACCTTCCACAATCAGCCTAAGACTTAGTACAGCTTCCCTTGTTCCTACATTTCTCCTGAAACCAAACTGGTCTTCACCCAACTCCGTTTCTATCTGGCTTTCAATCCTCTTGTAAATTATTCTAGACAGGATCTTTGAAGCATGAGTAATCAAGCTGATTGTACGGTAATCTTCACATCTGTCAGCTCCCACTTTCTTTGGTATAGGGATGATAACATTCTTCTTGAAATCAGGGGGTACCTCACCTGTCTCATAAATCCTACACACCAAGTGAAATAACCTGATCAGACCTTCATCTCCTATGCAGCGTAGCAACTCAATCGGTATATCGTCTATGCCTGGTGCTTTGTTCCTGCCCAAGTCCTCTAATGCTCTGTCAAATTCTGATCTCAATATTAAATCTCCTTTTGTATCCTCATCAATTTCCTCCTCTCTTTCCATTACATGATTCTCAATCTCCTTTCCCTTATACAAGCACTCTATGTAAGCTTTCCATCTCTCAACCTTTTCTTCCCTATCTGTTAGAGGCTTTCCATTTGAGTCCTTAATATTACAGCACTTAGTCTTCTTTTCCCCAAAAGTATTCTTAATCCTTCGATAAGCTGTGTCTACTTTTCCTAATTTCAGACAATTTTCTATACCTACACATTTCTCTTTCAACCATTCTTCTTTCGCTTCCTTGCACTTCTTGTTAACCTCATTTCTCAGACGTCTGTATTCTGCTTTCCCCTTTTCATCTCTTACATTCTTGTGCTTCCGCCTTTCATCCATCAATTCGAGTATATCCTGAGTGATCCACGGTTTTCTACCTATTCTCTCTTTCCTACCAATGTTTTCTTCTGCGGATTTTGTTATTACATTCTTCAAAAGTGCCCATTCGTCTGCAATTGAAGTTTGTTTAGGGGTTTTGATTAGTCCTTCCTTTATACTCTTCTTGAATCTTTCGTTTACATCCTTCACTTTCAGTCTGTCTATTGCCCACCCTTTTGGCTTTTGACTTTTCTTCAGTTTCTTCAACTTTAATCTGCATTTCATTACAACCAGATTGTGATCAGAGTTTATGTCAGCCCCAGGATATGCTTTACAATCCAAAATCTGGTTTCGAAACCTCTGCTTGACCATAATGAAGTCGATTTGGTAACGCCCTGTATCTCCTGGTCTCATCCATGTGTATATTCTTCTATTGTGGTTATCGAACAAGGTGTTAGCTATGACCAACTCATGTTCGGTGCAGAATTCCATCAGCCTGCTTCCTCGATCATTCCTTTCACCTAATCCGAAATCTCCTACTATCTTCCCTTCTCTCCCTTTTCCTACCACAGCATTCCAATCTCCCATTACTATAACATTTTCATCACCTTTGATATACCTCAGAATGTCATCTATTTCTTCGTAGACCTTTTCAACATCCTCATCATCAGCTTGACTGGTAGGCATATAGACTTGTACCACTGTGGTGCACGTAGGTTTAGTATTGATTTTTGCTACAATAATCCGTTCACTGTATTGCTCATAATATTCCACCCGCTGTCCAAGTTTCCTACTCAATATGAGACCAACCCCTGCTTGGCCATTGTTTGATTTAGTGCTAATGACCCTATAGTCTCCTGACCAAAAGTCCTGCTCTTCCTGCCAGCGCATTTCACTAATCCCAACCAAATCCAACCTCAACCTATCCATTTCCCTTTCTAAGATTTCTAACTGTCCACTTCCTAGCAGACTTCTAACATTCCACGCTCCGATCCGTAGAATGTCAGATTTCCTCTTTGTCACTTCTGTGATGTTAACCCCCTCTCGAGTAGTCCCCACCCGGAGATCCGAACGGGGGACTAGTTTACCTCCGGATTGAAATTTTACAAGGGAGGAGGCCATCATCACATGTAATTATGCATACTGTTTAGATACCTTTTATATTTTTGAAGTAGTTTGAAATTAGTAGTCTTTGTAGTCCTTTTTCTTATCTCGTTGGTGTGTACCGTGCTGTGTTTTTATATTTTCGTCATGGATAAATCTATTAAGCAGGAAGTTCGTTTACCGTCCTTTAATTTTGAGTCGTTGACTGCACCTATTTCTTCAAGTAAGGCTATTCCAGAACCCCAGTTTTATAGTGTACCGAAAGACTTACTTATGTTTGACCCGTTATCTAGTGGCTACTTTTCTAATCCCACCAGTGTTGGTCATTCTGACAACGTCGCATCCGTTGTGAGCAAATGGAATCTTACTTTTTCCGGGGAAGATAACACATCTTCAGTTTTTTGGTTCATTCAGAGGATTGAGGAACTGTGTCAGTGCCATGATATAAGTCCCGATAAGATAGTTCGTTGCCTACCGATTTTACTTTCTGGTAAAGCGTTGTAGTGGTACAGGGTGTCACCATTCCATTACACTTCATGGAACGAATTTGTGTGCAACATAAAAGCCAGTTTCACTCCCCAAGATTTCGCGTATGCTTTGAAACAGGAAATCTACGCTCAAACTCAAGGCCCCTCCGAGAAGATTGACGATTATGTCACGGCTGTACGCCTCCTCACAGCCATTTGCCTCAGCCCACAGGAACTTTTCGAAATTATTTATAGGAATTTAAATCCTATATATAAGTACTTCATACGTCGCATTTCGGTACGCTGTATTGAGGACATAATTCTACATGGACGCGAAAATTCCCCCACTTCCTTGGAAAAAAAAAGCTTGTCTAACCGCCTTCCATAATGTGGAACAATCCAATTGGGATGTTAACTTGCATTATTTTACCTTAGGTTTTAATACCTCGTTTCATTCGTCTATTCAAACCACACCAGCGGAATTGTTTATAGGCCGTAAACTTGTTGATCCCCTGATGCTTCGTTGGAATATCGAGTATTTGTCTATCCCGTCTCGAACCATCTCTACTCAAGAGAAATGGGATTCCGCCGTCGCTAGCCTTAAGCGGGCTAGACAGAAGGTCTCAGCACGGTACAACCAGCGTAGAAAACCTGTTCACTTTCAGATAGGAGATAGAGTTTTGGTGCGACTACACCCTATTAGTAATGCAGCTTCCGGCATCTCCAGTAAACTGTGTTTGCGCTGGTCCGAACCAAGGACCATAACCAGGTTCCTGAACAACGTGACTGTGGAAATGATTTCTGATGACGATCCTCAACTAATTTCTGTCTCTCATGTAGCAAATCTTAAGAAATACCATGAATGATGTGGTGTCTGTGTAATTATTTGTTTATCTAGAGTATGTATTTCTTTCAGTGTTTTGACGCAGCGATCCCAGTGTTGATGTTCTTACAGGATCCTTGCCTGTTGATTTAGTTTAGTGTGTCCATGATTGTTTTCAGTATCTCTTAACCGTCCGCGAGTGTTATCGCGCGCTGTTTTCTTTCTCTCTCCCTTACACCACAACGCATCCAAGTAGTGTAATATCATTTTATCAATGGTTGTGACGACAGAACATTCCATTGGAAATACAGGGTGCTCCACAGATTAAGTTTTATTAACCATTTATACCACAATGTAACTCTTTTTTTTTCTATATTAGGAATATTGGGAGGATGGAAAATCTCTGCAGCCTTGACGTCAACTGCAATGGTCCTGAGTTGCTCCTTGTTCATCTTCAGGCCTTTGGATTACAACTTCTCGTTATTCTTCGGAAATTTCAAAAACAGAAAAATATTATTTTTTGTGAGATAACTCGTAACTTAAATGTTCATTTTTTCTCCCTAGTCAAAATTTGCTGCTAACGTGTTTAGTGAATTGAGTGTTTTGTGTGATAAGGTCGGTACCACCTTCTCTCATGGGGCACTGCTTCGCTGGTATTTTAGGAGGCGGATTTTGTATAAGTTGTGTTTTTTCACCTAAATCTCATTTTCTAGGTTTACTTAGCCAAAATTCCCCTCACTCACTTAACTGCTTGTGCGTTTGATGTATACTTCAAAGAGATGGACTTGTGCTATACCAAGCCTCTGTGAAAGGCAATGAGTTTGGAACTCTAATGTGAGCTACTCCGTGTGTTTGTGTGATATGAGACTCTCTCCTTGCGAGCCATTTTTATGAATGAAACTAGAGTGCATCTTATACCATATATACAAAAAAAATGTTTTGTGTTTGTATTTTGTAAACATTTTTTTTTTCCAAGGAAGTGGGGGAATTTTGAGCCATTTTTATGAGACTTATGATTTACTTCTTTGTGCCATTTTTATCTGATGTGATGAATCTACGCCTTTGTGGTGCATTAAAGCTTGGTCTGTGAAGCTATTAATACCATATATGGACATATCTACATCTTGTCCCCTTATTGGCCAGTGATTTATATATTGGAAGGGGTCGTGACCAATCAAATTTTACCACGCAGTTACCTTTGTGTTGCGTCGTCATTTGCTTTGTTTCGAGGCATTTCTTGCTTGCAGCCAAGTAGGCTAGACGTATTCCCATATTCTTGGGGAAGTGCCCGCGTTCAAGGTGAAACCATGAAGAGGTGTCTGTATGTCGTAATCAATATTGCTTTACTGTAGTCCAGTTTCATATTTCGGCAATTTAAAACTCTTATTCTGTGTTATTTTCTTTTGGTCGCGTGTACTTGCCCCCTCCCGATATTTTCCCTCCGGCCTTTGTGTGCGTGTAATTGCTGGTGAGTTTTTGTTTAGTATGGTAGTGTTATTTTCATTTATTTTGATAACGTAGTTTTTGTACTTTAAGGGTTGAAAGTTATGTATGTGGGCTGTCTTCGTTTTACTCTGGTGTGCGTGACGGTGGGTTTGCCTACCTTGTAGGGGGCACCATTGAGTCTGGGTCTGCCATCCAGAGTGTATCTTATCGTAGAACAACATAACGGGATTGGAGATTATTTTTCTTGCTTCCCGTAATGCTTTGTTCTTTATCTTAAAGAGTTCACAAAAGGAGGTCTCACCATTGCTATATGCTGGTGACCTAACCGGTGATATTCTTGTGTCTGCACATCACATATTTTTGTCGTCTTTGTGTGCCCTTATCTCCTACGCATACTTTCAATTTTTAAAGTATATTTTGGTTTTGCCGATAATTTAATGTAATTTTTACTTTTGTCTAAATTCCAATTTTTCTCGTAACTCACTCGATCTTGCATGTGCCGCCGCGTCTTTCTTCCTCATTCCTCCCCTCCCTCTCACCCCTCTCCACCCCGTTCTGAACCATTGTACCCCCTCCTATTTTGTTCATCCCTTTTGACACGCTTTGTCTAAATTTGAGAACGTATCTTGACTTCGTTGAGTGTAGTCGTTTCTGAGTTTTGTCTTTTTATCTAATTGCGACATATTTACATTTAGTCATCGTTTCATCTTGCCTTGAACACGTTACCTTAACTTATCTTATTTTATTTCATTTTAATATAATTTAATTTAGTATATTTTCAATTTTCTTCCTAATTTGTATTTTTCTTGCGGTAAACTAATTTTGTGGTTAATTTGTTGGTCATTTCTCTTCTTGCTTTTAATATCTCTGGGATCGTTGTGCATTGTAGTTGTTATTTTAATACATTTTATTTTTGCCTAAGTATCTCTGCTTTTGCGTCATGCCTTATTTTAATTTTAGTAACCTTCTTCAAGTTTTGTCTGGTTTTTTGCTATATTTTGGTTTGTCGGTCTTATTAGCGTACTTGTGACCTTAATACGACCTACACGGCCTCTGATTTAATTTTGTTCATCTTTGGATTTTACTGTAGTTTAATTTTATTTAGCTTTCCCCCTTCCTTTTGGGATTGCTTTCTGGTTTGCCTTTTAAAATTTGGGCCCAGCGAAAGCCAAACAAGACTGCAATCTCCCCGTTTTTCTTTCTTCTATTTTATTTTACTTTATATTTCTTCGGGGATAGGGGAAGAGCTTCAGCTGCGTTTCCACTGACGTCTGCTGCGTACGTAAGTATATGTTTATTAATATTACTTCATCTAAGTTGCGTACATGGTGTAGTAACGTCCTAGTTCGTGAACCATGGGCAACAGCTGAGTGGCCTAGTAAGTGGTTCTGATAGTCAAGATACCAGTTACTATGGAATGGGAGTAGGCATCTTGAACATATTCTGAGTTGTGACCCTCCTTGTGCTCGGGTGGCTAGGACTACCCAACTCAATTATTTGTTCCATGAGGTGAAACTCACGGGGCCCTGTGTAAGAAAGGCTAGCTACCTGCTCCACTTGTACTTCTTAAACCTGCTAAAAATGTCATGCGCAAGCCTCGGACCTATGGGAGTGATGGAATCCCACTCGCATCTGAAAGATCAGGGACTCCTTGGAAACGAACTGGTATTGGGGTGCAATTAACATCAAGGGTGATTATGGAAGGAGGAAAGTAGAGCTGAGTCAGCTAGTAGGATGGGATTGGATATTCTAGTGATTAGTGAAGCTCAGATAAAGGGAGATAGAGACGAGGAAGTAGGAGATTACAAGGTGTATTTGTCAGGCGTAAAACAAGGCAGGGCAAGTTGGGAGTAGGGCTGTATGTCAAGAGAGCCTTAGAGCATAACATAGTGTCTGTGAGGTATGTAAATGAACGACTAATGTTGATAGATTTGGAAATTTCAGGAAATTGGGTCAGGATTGTTTCATACGCTCTATGTGAAGGGGCGGATCAGGAGGTAGTAGACAGATTTTATGAGGCATGAGTGATGTAGTAGTGTAGTAATGATGGGGGGATGTATGCTGCGGTTCACGAGAGAGCAGAGATGAAGAGGATAGAGGCCATCATCATTAGTCACCGGCTTAGATGGATCGGTCATGTCCAACACATGAATGACGACAGACTCCCACGGAAAATCCTGTACAGCGAGCTCAGCACGGGCAAGAGACCTCTAGGAGCACCACGGAAGCATTGCAATGACCAGCTTAAACAAACCTTGAGTAGCCATTGATCCAGTTACTGTAATTGACATACACTTGCGGAAGATCGCGCACGTTGGCTGCGGTTTCACATTTTGAAGAAGAATGTCGAAGGCAGGAAATGGAAACTCGTCAGAGGAGAAAGCTGCGCCACATATTGCCACGGCCTACACCTTCCATCACATGCATTGTGTGCGGCCGTATGTTCTATGCCAGAATTGGTCTGTTGAGTCACCAGCGACATCACCATCGAGTGAATACAAATTAGTAACGCAGGAAAGAAACATACACGAGTGTTGGCCGACGACGATGGGGATTTCAAGGCTAGGATAGAGAACTGCGAGGTATGAGAAAGAATTAGGTAAGTGTGGTGAAGATAGGGAAGCGAACATCAATGGGAAATGTTTACTGGACTTCTGCGCTGGCATGGGGTTATCTGTTGCGAACTCATTCTCGAAGCATAAGGATATTCACAGACACACATTGGAGGGTAGAGGAACCAGGTCAATAATAGACTAACGTAGTTAATGATGGTTATTGTTATAGAAGTGAACACATATTACAGAGAGCCAGGAAATCTTAGATTGCTTATATTGAGAAAATGAATTGAAAGCCGATTGCTAAATTATTGTTGTTGATCATCATCATCTTCATTTCTCCTTTTCCAGCTGACACTGGGTGGGGGCAAATATGGTTCCTCTCCACTTTGTTCTGTCCTTCCACCATTCCTCTTCTGACACAGTGTTCCAATCCAGGTTCCATTTTCTAATACTATTCTCAGAGTCCATCCAACGCATTCTTGGTCTTCCTCGTCCTCTCTTCCCTGTCATCCGTCGTTTCAATGCTCGTCTTGGTAGCCTTACTTCATTCATCCGTTTGACGTGTCCAAACCATCTCAATGTGTTTTGCTCCAGTTAGTCATTCAGTTTCTGTACTCCCAGTTCTTTCCGTATATCTTCATTTCTCACTTTGTCCCTCCTTGTTTTCTGGACCATACTTCTCAGGAATCTCATCTCAGCTGCTTGTACTCTGCTCTCATCCCTCCTAGTCATTGTCCAAGTTTCTGCTGCATATGCCATTATAGGAACATAATATGCTTTGTACATAACCTCTTTATCCTTAATTGGTATATCCTTGTTCCATACTAGTCCCCGTACCTGTTGGTAGAAAGCACTCCCAAGTTGTATTCTTCTGCTAATTTCCAAATCTAGTCTTCCATCTTCAGTCAGTTCACTGCCCAAGTATTTGAAGTGTTTCACTACTTCCAATTCCTTATCTCCTACTTTGATTACTCCTTTTCCTTCTTTCTTTCTTTCTTATCTCTACTCATCACCACTGTTTTACTCTTCTCCACATTTATCTTCAATCCCCATTGCTCAATCTTTTCATTTATTACGTCTAACTGTTCTTGTACCTCCATCTCATCCTCGCCCCAGATCACAATGTCATCTGCAAACAACATTACCATCATCTTTGCCCTACTATATTCTTTCATTGCTCCCTTCATGATGTCATCCATCACCATTACGAACAATAATGGTGACAACATACTTCCTTGCTTTAGTCCAGTGTCAATTTTAAACCATTCCGATGTCCCGACTCAAGTCTTCACACTACTGTAGCACTCCATGCACATTCCTTTTATCATGTCTCTCAGTTTCTTGCCTATCCCCCTATTTGTTAAGCTTTCCCAAACTTTTGTTCTAGGGATGCTATCATAGGCCTTTTCTAGATCAATATAAGTCATTACCATATCCTTCCCATATGCCCAACTCTTTTCACTGTTCTGTCTCAGAATGAAAATGGGTTCCACTGTTGACCCCAAACTGCTCCTCCTCTATTTGGCTTTCTACCTTTACTCTAATTCTTTTTTGCAGGATTCTTTCCATTACTTTGGCAACATGCGAGATGATGGTGATTCCTCGGTAGTTACCACACACCATCCTGTCTCCTTTTTGAATATTGGCAATATTATTCCCTTTTTCCAGGCCTCAGGTACTTTCTTCTCTCTCCACACACTCCTGAGAAGTCTGTATGTCCACTGCAGTCCCACTGGTCCTGCCGCCTTGATCATTTCTATTGCCACTTCGTCCATTCCCACAACTTTCCCCATCTTCATCTTCCTAACTGCCCATTCCACTTCTGCCATAGTAATGTCTGGTTCTTCTTCCATTTCTTCCTCCACCATTTTGGCTGTTTACGTAACTTCTCCGCATGCCTGGCGTCTCACCTTCAACAGCTCGCTGAAATATTCTTTCCATCTATCTGTTATCTCTTCTGGTTTTGTCAATATTTCACCTTCTTTGTTTTTCACGAACCCAGTGTTCACCTTTTCTTTCATTCCTTCTGCTTCTTATAATTCCAAACAGCAATTTCCACAATGTAAATCCTCCCTTATTTCCTGAGTGAATTCTTCCCAGCTTTTCCTCTGCAATTAGCTTTTCCTCTGAAATTACTTTCTTGCAATCTTTGTTTGCTTCTATATATTTTGCTCTACTTTTTTCCATCTTTTTTGTTTCCCATTCCTTCCAAGCTTTCTTCTTCTCTCTTACCTTTTCTTTCACTCTATCATTCCACCATTTTGTCGCCTTTTCCCGTACCTTTCCTGATGTTTTACCACATGTTTTCTCTGCACTGTTTACAAATGCACTCTTAAACTTTTCCCATTCTTGTTCCACATGGGTAATATCCATCCTTGGTATCTGTTCTTGCAATTCTCTCTTAAACTCTTCTGCAACCTCCTTTTCCTTTAGTCTCCAGACCTTAATTGTTGTTAATTCAATGTGTGAAATGTTATCGTGCTATGGGAAGGACACAAATTTGAGAATATTGGAGAAGATGTGCACCAGGTATTTGAGTAGAGGTTGATGAGCAGGTGTTCAAGTATCTGAGGAGATGTTATGATTCCGTAGATGATTGTTGGAATCGAAAATGATAAGTGTAATAAAACTAAATTGTAGGGAATAATATGAATTGAAAGAATTAAATAAAACATGATGGTAGGATTTTTGATAAAATTATACTTAGTAATTAAATAAAAATGAGCAAAATTAAACTTATAAATTAAAAAATCAGTCAGCTGAAAAATAATAAATCCTTAAAAATAACAATTCGATATGACAATTAGACACGACTATTAAATGTGAAATAAACCGGATTTGTGATATTTTGAGTAAAAGGGGGCACATGGCAGATGACTAATGATGGTGATGTTATGAACTATTATTATCATGAAAGACTATAATAAGGTCTAATTACGTGGTGATTGAATATTCATGTTTAGGAAAACATTGTACAGTAGTTTTGTTGTATTGCATTTAATTATAGGGTTTAGATTGGGTGTAAAATTAACATTAAATGTAGGGAATGGTACTGTAGTAACTAAGTTTATTTTTTATTACTCCACATTTAAGATCAATGTGACCAGGTTCATTTTGCACACACATTTATAATGATTACAAATTTCTTTTCGCACCATTTTCCTAGTTTGATCATTTGCTATTTTTATTTTCATTAGGACTTCTCGGAGGGTTTTTTAGGACATTGCAAATAGGGTGAATTACTTTTTCAGATGGTTTATTAGCTAGGAGTATTTAATTTTGATGCTCAATATGATATTATTTGTTGTAAATTGAGTTTTTCCTTTAAGATGTGTATTTTGAGCTAGTTTCATAATTTCACCCAACCCCACCCAAAACGACCCCAGATTTAACAGTCTCGTGCTGGAACTAGCTCAAGGGCATGTCAAGTTTATATGATTCTGCTGGCAATGGGATAGGTTAAATGTTAGGATTATAAAGCAGACATTTTGAGTTCTTAAGGCACCATATTCAGATTTGCATCAACTGCACAGTCCAAATTGTCCGTGATTACAAAAGGTCAGCTCGATCACGGTTAAACATGGACATGGTCCCGCCCATCCTTGAACAATATCACCCATTTACACAATTTGCTGTCATGCATTGTATTGGGGAGGTACACCTAACACCGGTAATGTATGCCTGCTGCTGACAAGTTCCTTGCTGTCAAAAATCAAATCACAGACCAATTTCACAATCGGTGGGTCGCTCAATTAACTGAAACATTTCAATTTCACAGTATGAACCAGACAAAGTAAGGCTATGACTGCAAATGGCATCTGCTTTTGTGCAAGGCTTACCAGGAGCCGAATATATTTTCTTCATAACACCAATAGTTTTCTAGGAAATCATAGTTTTCGGTATAGACCTGTCGACTGCTCCACACAACTTGAAATCCTGCTTCTCTGGTCAGCAAACATTGAACTATAAAGATTTTGATGTGTTTTATAGATTTTTACTAAAAACCAAGATAATTGGTAAATAGACCTACCTCAAAATGAGGCCCACCAAATGTACTTAAATATAATTTTCTAAAGCCCCTTTGAGCGTTGCACATAACTAAAGAATCTTGCATGGTAGTTCCTTTCAGTTAATAGGCAAGGGATAAGAATGGGATTTTACAAAATTTCATTGCTAAGAGGTGATAATGGATGAAAAAATAATTTTCTTCCAAAACCACTTAAGATACAAATATTAAACTTGACATGAGCGCTCTTTAATAAAAATGAAAAGAAACATGCTTAAGGAATGTCTGATTAAATGTATTTTTAGGGATGCAAATGGGGTATAAAAACTTACAATATATGAAAAAACTGAGTGTGCATTACAGTGCAATAGTGAAATTTCACAGATAACTTATTTTAGTCAAGAGCTCCCGTACCGACAGTAGTGGCTACGCTGGCTAAAGCTCAGCATTAGGTCATGGGGCCAAGCTCTCTGCTGACTTGGTAGACGCGTGGGTTCGAGCCCCACCGTAGGCCGTCCTTGAAATGGTTTTCCGTGGTTTCCCATTTTCAACACCAGGCAAATGCTGGGACGGTACCTACTGACAGGCCACGGCCGCTTCCTTCCACATCCTTACCCAATTTCAATCACCATCATTCATTTCATCTCTCATTAACTCCTCTCATGAGGTTGGCGTCAGGAAGGGCATCCGGCCGTAAAAATCATCGCCACAAAGACTTCCATCGCATCTCATCCCCGACCCCGTTGGAAAACGGGAATAATAAGGGGTAGACATACACAATACAGTCAAGAGCTCACGTGCAAAAAATCTTCAAAAAAATGCAACTTGCAGAACCAACAAAAAAAAAATTAAAAAAATCACATGCAATTCCTTCAAGAGACAATTGTTTCAACAAGAGATGCATATGCACCTAATTCATCACACATTGAACAATTTTCTGTATATGCTTGAGACATTACTCCACAGGTTTAATGTACATCATCAGGTCTTCAAACCAGTATAGTTGAAGAAGGCAAACATGATTAAAAGATGGAAAAACTGTGCTGTAAACTGGCAATGAATTATATTTCTGTCTTAATTTTCTCACAACGAATAAATTAAGTCAGTACGGACCAAGAGAGGAAGTATCATGGTTTTTGTCATTCCCACTCATATTCCTGTATCAATCTATGCTATGGGACAGGCCTGTCCAGGGAAAATGCCACAGTGGCAGCCGTCTTCCACGCTAGTGCCGCGGCCTTTCCTTAGTGCATCGGTGGTTCTGTGGGGAAGGTGGGTGTCGAGGCATGGCTGCAAACGAGGAAGATGTTGCGGTAGCGAGCTGGCGGAAGGACAGGCAATGCTGTGCGTGACGTTGAATGGGACATTAGTAACCAATAATCAATAGCTATAAAAATTCCTTTGAATCATACTGCCTGCTTTTTATTTTTCATTCTTTAACAAAGTGTGACATATCAAACACATCCACTTGCCGTCCGCAGGCGCGGGTACTACTGAATAATTAAATTCTCAGGAAGGGTTGCTTCCGCCACCCACCTCTGATGTTGAACGTCTTTTTGCCATTTGCAACTTTTCTACTACTGATGTACCGTTCTATTTAACAGGAGGAGGGGCCGATAACCTCGATGTTAGGCCTCTTAAAACAACAATCATCATCATTATGAGGAGGTAATCAGAATCTCCTTCTTGCCTTGCTTGACACTTGGCATACGACCAGGGTGTCTACTGTAAGGATGAAGTAAAAATTAGTTACTTTTTAGCTACCTTTAGTTACCTTTGAATTCAAGATACATCTGCGGTCTGCAAACAAAGGAACTCATCACGCGGTGAAGAAAAACAACAATGAACTGTGTTTAAAGCGGTGAATATAATTCACTTAGGGAGTTATAAAAAAAATTAAATCAATAAATAAATACTAGGTATTTATTATCAAATGAGTTGTTTCAGCTAATATGTCGTCTTGTGCAAGGGGTTTCTACAATTGCTCTTGACCGCTTGGCGAGATTTCCTTTGTCCCCGCGGTATATCACAAAGAAATTTATGGGACGTTACGTGATTGTAACCGAATTCTGCTTTCGCAGTCAAGTACGGAGAAATTTCGAGATGTTACACGATCGGCACTGGTCTCACCCGTTTGTCGAGATTCCCGTAGTTTTCGCGATAGAACACGGATAAATATCGCGATTTAGATGATCGGTGTCACTTTTAGCCGTTCAACGAGGCTTCCATTGTCCTCGAGGTCGGGCACGAGAAAATATAGCATTATTACGCAATCGGCGCCACTTGCTGTCCGTTTGACAAGAATCCAGTTGTCCTCGCCATTGAATGCGGAGAAATATCGCGATGTATCGCAATCGCTGCCGCTCTTGGCCGTTTTACGAGATTAACGTTGTCCTCGCGATATTATGCATACCGCTGCACCCGGCCGTTGAACGATTGTCTATCTGTCCTGACAGAATGGTGGATGCAAGCTCAAGGTTGGGCATGGTTAAAATTCACGAGTAGTTATGGACAAGTTGTAAGGCCGGCGCCGTGATTCCCGCTGTCCCTATACTGTGGTTGGGAGTTCATCAGTTCAGGGTGGATCACGAGGAGAAATTAGTATCGCGACGCTACGTAGGCTGTCATTTCTAAGTGGGTTGATGCACTTCTCGCTCCCCGTACGTTTTTAAGTATACGGTCATGGGAAAAGCAGCGAGTAGGTTTCGGAATGTTTCATGATTGGCGGCCAATCACCTTTGACGGGATTCCCGCAGTCCTCGTGGTCACAAGTTCACGATAGGGGACGGGTTTTATGATTTTACGCAACTGACGTCGATCTTGGTCCATTTGACGAGATTTCCGCCGGTAAGTCGGAAGCCGGCCGTCTTGAGTATGAATGTTCGAAGTAGGTATCAAATATTAAGAATTATTCTGAGAGGTTTGCACAAATAATACGAGTAGAGGACACGTTTTCATTCGAATGCGAATTACGAATTATACAAGTTTTCGAAATAACCGGTTAGATTATAATATATCCGATGGAACCAAAGTTCGAAGGATAAATCGACATATAAAAGAATTTCGAATTAACCATCCTGGATGTCGCAAATTTACGAGACAGATTTTTAAAATAAGTTATAGCCTACGTATTTCTAAGCTTTTTCATAATTCTTTTTCGAAACGGTAACATTTCATAAGATTGAGACATTAAATTATTTCGCGTTATTTCTGGACTTCAGTTCGAAATAGTCTCCAAATAAATGCGAATAATGCGAGGTTTCCGATTAGTTTCAGAAGTTTTCGCGAATAAACGTTTCGCGAAAAGTCAGGTTTCCTAATAACACAGATAAATATTTCACACAAAAATAAAAAGTCATCTTGATGCCGAAAATATACGCTGAACGATGTATACCCCTCAGGGTATCCTCAGTATGCATTTCCTCGAGGTCGGGTAAGGGGAAATATAGCTTATGCAACCAGCGCCGCTTGCGTGAAACTCGCTCCATCGTATCTCTGAGCCTAGAGGCGCGAGTTTAAATGATTCAATCCGCCTTCAGAAAATTCTCGTTACCCGTATGTAAAAAAATTCGTTACTTTCGTTACCCATTTGTAAAATTCGTTACTTTCATTACCGGTAGACACCCTGACGACCCATTCCACTACAGCGCAGCATGTTTAGGGCAGGAGTGTGGAAGCGGAGGGAAGGCAAGTCCGCTCTAGCAAGAGATGGTAGTGAGAGGAGAAGCTGGCGGGGGTGGTGGTGAAGCGGGGAAGAGCGCAGCTTAGTCTGCCACGGAGTGAGTCTCGTGGCACGCTGTGGCGTCAAGAGCCACCGGTTGCATGGCTGGACAGGCTGCTATAAATAATATAAATAACCCCTGGCACTACAGCCCTTGAAGGGCCTAGGCCTACCAAGCGACTGCTGCCCAGCCTTTTGGCCTGCAGATATTGTGGTGACGCGTGATCGGGGCGCTGCCTCATTGTCAGACAGCTACTCAATTGTCCTTACAAGGCTGAGTGCACCCCGTTCCAGCCCTTGACGTCAGTTTCTAAAATCCCTGACGGAGCCGGAAATCGAACCCGGGGCCTCCAGGTGAGAGGCAGGCGCTCTACCCACGGTGGACAGGCCTGCTATGGGATATTAATGAAATATCTACATAATTATACGATTCCCTATAAATAGAATACCCAATGCAGAGCCATGTAACCCTCCTAAATGTTTAAGAAAGCTTTCCAGTCGGTCAACAAAGATTGTGTCGACCGACTGGAAAGCTTTTTTTTAATAGAACTAGGCAACACTGAAACATGGCTTCTATCACTTCAACTCCTAAATATGCTGCAATCCATCTTCGCAATTGTCCTGCTTCGAATAAAGCACTGTATGGGTATTATTGGATGTTGATGTTGCAGAATCCTGGTATTATCGTACATAAAAAGAAATGTACGGTCATTATCCCCAAAAGCTACATTCGGAAAAGAAGCAAAGAAAGAAAACAAAGTTACATTTTACATTTCAGAGCACTATTGTATGTGATATAAAACAAGAAATTTTGTGCTGGCACGTGATATAGGCCTACATTCAATTGCCACTAATAATTACGAAATTAACATCCAGCCATTTCTCATTAGTAGCAACTCATGGTTATTGGAGCTAGTGAGAAATAAAATGTATGGTATTGTTGGTGTAATGTTAAAAAAGAACAATGTAAACAGCACTTTCTAATGAGAAAAATCCATTAAAACAGTCTGGCCATTGTAATAGATTAATCTATTTCAAAGAACATTTTCTACTTAAATTGCAGTTTCTACAACAAAGTTGCATTGATTAATTGAAATCCATCACTGAATTACTGCACAGAAATTAAAAACAAGGGGAAACACACTTGCATGTGTGCTCTCTTATTTTAATGTGTTTTCCTAGGGTTTCTATTCTGTTCTACAGCGAGGTCCTTCTCTAAAGAATGGAACCTCACCAGGGCCGTGTGACGGGCGGAGAGCGTTGAGTCACTGCCAGATGATAGCATCAACTGATTACACAATAGCGGGTCGGGAAGCACCAGATGCTGTCATTGCATTAATTACAGATGCAGCTTGCAAGATACCTTAGTTGAGATAATTACGACTTGTGGTGAAGTACTGTAGCCTATCTCGTATCCCATGAACATGATTAGGTATGGAAGAAAACATCGAATTTTCCTAGTGGAAACTTATCTTCTCAAGAAGAAATCGTAATGTAAATGTGTTTGTAAGCTTCAGTGCCGTGCGATTTTTACTTGCGGGAGAACCTCAAACAAAAGGTATACAGAAACAATGCACATACTGAGGAGGCTCTCGAGAACGAAATAACTGCACAGATAGAACATATCAGTGAGGATGAATTACAGCGAGTGTATGAAAACTTTCTATGTCAGTGAAACATATGTTTAGAAAATGAAGGACAGCATTTCCAGCAACTACTCCGAAATTCATGCAAAACATTAAAAAGTCTAAATGTGTTAAACTAGTTGGGCGCTACGCTGCTGCTAGCACCTCGCTCGACAGGCTGCTACGTACAGTGGACCGCCCGTCACACGGACCCAGCAAGGTTCCGTTCTATAGAGAAGGACCTCGCTAATTAATTCAATGAGAGATTGAAATTAATCAATCCATTAATAGAAATAGTTTACAGAAACTGCAATTTAAATGGAGAGTATTCCTTCAAACGCTCTTCTATATCAACAGGCCGACTCTTTTAATGTGTTTTATTGTTAAAAATGTCTTGATTACTATGTGCATTGTAATGTTTCTCCAACAACACCACATATTTTGATTTTCAGTTTCACCACCTGCAGCTGGCTTTTGTTTTGTGCATGTTCTCACCAAGTTAGTGTAAATATCGTTAAAAAATCATCAGAATTGGAATCAATTTTGACTAAGGATATTGACTGTCATTATTGTGATCTACTTAACATTTTAATTTTGTATTGACAAGACAGAACAGTCAATTACATTTCCTTAAATTGTTTTTGTATAGGCCTAACACTTCTTTACAATAGAAATCACTCAAGTTTCAAACCCTGTCATGATACCATAACCTATGAGCAAAGATAGCCTTATCATTTGATCAATATCAAAAACTAAAAATTAACCTGCCCCTATTCCCATAAATTTATTAATGCCCAAAGAAGAAAATCATATTTACCTCAACCTTCCTTCTTAAGATTCTAACTTCTTCATCGAGACTAAGAGGTCCTCTTGCATCTCTAGGATAAGAAATGGAGGCATCCAAAACTGGAAAAAGTATAATATGGTGCAATAATCAACAAAAACTCAAGAATGGTAGCAATTTCTCAAAACACTATGAGATAGAAATTTACATGATTACTGTACACGATGCTCAGAGAAACAGAAGGGGGGGAAAAATGCACCAACTTGACATAAACACTGATAACAAACATTTCCGTTAATTTATCATTATATTTAGAAGGCAAATGTTACTTGCTCACTCTCATCACCATATCTCTGAAGCCTCTAGAAGCTAAATAAACCTTATAATATTTTACAAACATTCCCAAAGGTTCATAGGCAAGGCATACGAAGTATTTTACAAGTTCCATTTCTAAGGGTTGAAAAACTATGCTTCTTCCCGAAACCACTTGAGTTACAAACATGAAACACGACATCGAACAGGCACGTGTTTGAAGAAGGATACTTGGTTGTTCTGAATTTTAGGGGGTGTAAAGTAGGGTTAAAAACTGTCTTACAGGTGCACATATCCCTGAAACCTCTTTATTAAGAAATGTGAAAATCGGTAAGAATAATATTAAAAATACACCATCTGCTCAAAAGTATCCCGACACCTATATACAACTGCACTTGGACTTTACCTGTGTCATGTTATTGGACATTAATATGGGGTGGGTCCACCCTTTATGAATGCTTCAACTCTGTTGGGGACACTTTCATTGAGGTGTTGGAATGTCTGTGGAGGAATGACAGCCCATTCTTCCTCAAGAGCCGAAACCAGAGAATGCAGTGACGTTGGACAGTGGGGCCTGGAGCAAAGTAGGCGTTGTAACTCATCCTAAAGGTGTTCAATTGCATTCAGGTCAGGACTCTGGGCAGGAGAGTCCATTTCTAGATGTTATAGTCAACAAATCAATGCCCCACACTTGCAGCTTTATGACAGGGTGCATACAAACAGTCATAGTCTCCGAACTGGTTCTCTACAATACGCTGAACAGAATGGTTTAAAAAGTGTTCATATCAACGAGGGGACCACAACCAAACCACGAAAAACACCCCCATACCATAACACCTCCTCCTCTGTATTTCACTGTTGGCACTACACATGACCCTTCCGTCAGATTGCCACAGGGTATACAGTGATTCATCACACCAAATCACTCATTTCCAGTCATTCACTGTCCAGTGGCGTTGCTCTTTACGCCACCTCCAGAGACGCTTAGAATTGACTACAGAAATGATTGCCTTGTGAGCAGCCGCTCGACCATTATACCCCATTCTTTTTTACTTCCGAAACAGTCATTTTACTGGCTGGACACCTGGTAGCATTTTGGAACTCGCGAGGGATTCCATCCACTGAATTTTTGTGTTCTTTAGTCACCACCCTCCACAATGCTCGACGGTCCCTGTCAGTCGTTAAATGCAATCTGCCTGGTCTTGGTTTAGCTACAGTTCCTTCATGTTTCCACTTCACAATCACATCACGAACTGTCGACTTGGGCAGCTTAAGAAGGATTACAATGTCCCTGATTAACTTCATTTTTTCATTATTTTTTTGTTCTGTGGCCTCCTGAGAGGAAAACCATTTCAAGGACGGCCAGGGTGGGCCTCGAACCCATGCGTCTATCGAGTCGGCAGAGCTTGGCCCGATGACAGCCACTGCTGTCGGTTATTGACTTGATACTTGCCTGACCGATCAATTCTGTTGTTATTGCTTCTCTACCGACAACAGAATACTCCCTGCCCTCTTTTATACTACCGCGTTTGCCTCCCATGGTATCTAGGGTTATATTACGCATTACAAATGGGTGTCCGGATATTTTTGATCACATAGTGTAGATAATAAGTGTTCAAGAGAATTTCCGAAAAGTCTGCCCAAGCAACTCGGGGGTGGGGGTGCAACTTTGGAAAGCTGCTTATATGAATCCGTTCTGTTGAGAACGTTCTTTTTGGCCAAAAGTTTACATTTGGTAAAATATCAACCAGATGTGTTCCATGAATTTAGATGTCTGTGTCCTTATCATTGAAATTTTCTTATGTATTGTATAAATGAAGGTATGAACTTCATTTTGTTCTGCAGTTAGTTCTGGACAAAACAGCTCTTGGTCTATTTAAGTGGAATTGGAGTGGAATGATTACTTACCTTGAATTAATATGTTTTCTCTTGTTTTCCCTCTTGTAGTAAAATTCAAGAGCATCTCTGATGATTGTCCGGCAGTAGTCAGCAAGCATTCTTGCATTCCACTTTCCTTCGATCATTTTTCCATTAACAAGATTTGTGGGTGGAAACATATGTCATGTTTGTTGCTAATGTTTCCACAACTTTCAGAGACGAAATTCAGATGGGAGCGTGAAATGTGTAAATTAAGGGACATATTGTACCACATATTATAAGATAACAGCAAATCTGTAAGACCTCATAGTTTCCAGCTTGTTTGCTTCCCAACTGGTTTGGGAATTCTCTGAAGGAAATCAGTACCTCTTTCTCAATGTCACTTACGTGATATTCAAATATCTGTTCTTGTTGAATCTATGGGACAACATAAACTACAGGGTCCGGCAAAAAAACCTCCCTGATTTCAATAGGCATTTGCAAAAAGAATAAGAAACATACAGAACAATTACTTATATTTGTGAATAGCCTATATGATGCCATTTGACATCACTTAGTACACTTTATTTGGTTTTGAAAATTATGTCCGATAAATGATGTCCCCCATTGTTAAGACATTCACGAAGTCTTTCCCTGAAGTTGTCCATAGTTCTTCGTGTAACTTCCCTTGGAATGGCTGCCACTTCCTGCCTAATGGCATCTTTTAGTTCTTGCAGAGTTCTGGGGCGATGTTTGTACACTTCAGCCTTTAGGTAGCCCCACAGAAAGAAATCACAAGGTGATAAGTCGGGTGACCTTGGGGGCCAGAAAATGTCTCCTCTTGAAGAAACAAGACGTCCAGGGAACAACTCTCTTAACATTCCCATGGACCGCCGAGCAGTGTGAGCTGTGGCTCCGTCCTGTTGGAACCAAACTTCTTCTTCCTCATGGTCTAAAACAAACTGGTTGATCTTGGGTCGGAGAAATGTCTCTATCATGTGACAATAGCGATCGGCATTGACCGTTACTGTTTGTCCATCTTCTTCAAAAAAGTACGGTCCCCACACACCAAATTCCGCAACGGCGCACCAAACTGTGACTTTTGGGCTGTGTAGTGGTTGTTGGTGGAGTTCCGTAGGATTTTCTGCAGCCCAGTAGCGGAAATTCTGTTTGTTAACAGTTCCACACAAGTGGAAGTGGGCTTCATCAGAAGAAATGAAGACAGCATCTGGGGGAATGTTCTGCAAAATGTCATCACATGCAGCCCTGCGAGTTTCATAATCTGCTTCAAACAACTTTTGGGCAACCATTATTTTGTAGGGATGCAGATGAAGTTCTTTATGCAGAATTCTCCTTACACTCCTTTCTGACAATCCCAGGGCAGCTGCATGTTTAACCGCTGAACGCTTTGGAGACTGTTGGATGGATGTTCTCACTCGCGCCACATTCTCCGGTGTTATTGCAGTACGAGGTCGGCCAGTTGGCTTTCTTTTTAGTGCTGACCCTGTTTGCCTAAAGTTTGACACCCACAGTCTAATCGTTTTCGCGTCAGGAACACTATCACGTCGGCCAAGTTCGAATCGAATCCGAAACGCTCGTTGAGTAGAAATCACAGAACCGCCATTTTTAATAAACTCCTCCACAACAAACGCCCGATGCTCACCGAGCCAAGCCATGGCGAACACTGAAAATGGCACGTACGCCGCTACGGAACAATACCCCCTCCACATCTCTACCCCCACTACAACTCACGCGGTGGCTTGCTCAAACCGGGGAGGTTTTTTTTGCCGGACCCTGTACTTTCTTAGTCATTGACTCGGTAATCCTCGGAAATTTTGCAATGAGATATTTGAAACTGTTATTTGTATGGGCAACACTGAAAGAATGGCTTCAAAACTTTACAGATATTTCAAAGTCAGTCCAATTCAGTCCAACTTCTTAACAAATTTTTTGATGACACCAAGTTTGATATGACGTGAAGGAATCAAAATTGCAGATTCCACCAGCAGTAGAACATTCATCCTTCCAGTTTCCTACTTTGAGGTACAGGCCATTGCTATTTACAAAATGAAAACCTCTATTTCTAGTATCCCATTCAGTCTGGTTGGAATCCAGTTAATATTGCACTTACTTTCAAGTCTGCACATACTTTCCATTTATAGGTCTTATAATGAATCCAAGAGGAGTTTCAGGCTGTCATACGATTCCTTCGAGTGCACATAACTAATGGGAAATGCCAATGATTGATTGTTACTATGGAACAATAGACTACATCATTGAGAATTAATTTAGATGCAGCTATAAACAACTGCCCTCCTCACAGATATGATCGATGTTCAGAATTCCAAATAAGGAAGGAAGTTCGTAGTTTTAAGTGACCGTTAATCTCACAATCAGGAGCCACGGGACTCCCTTTTTACGTGGAATCCGAACCACAGGACATGGCGTTCCACTTTGAAAATCTCACACGCAATGACTGGGTATCGAACCCGGTCCACCTTGGTGAGAGGCAATCAGATTGACCACTGCACCACCATGCCCGCTAGAATTCCAAATAATCATTAACATAACTGCAAAACACTAAATCACCTACCATAGAAATATAGTTCTCAAAGTGTTTCTTATGGTGAAAAAAGTGGCACTTTCACATTTTTGGCATTTATGGATTTTATGTCCTGCGACTTTTAGAATCAAATGTGCCAGTAAATCTGACACGGCTCTCCCATTTAATCACCTTAACGGCTAACTGACCATGCCAGGATTCAATCCTGCAGCCTTGGGGAGAGCAGGAAAGAAACGTACCACTGCGGTTGGCAAGACTGTTCCACTGTCAGAGTCTGGAGACTATCGCTAAACCATTTAATTCACACTAACTGTGTTGATCAGAAGATTTAATATCAGCTACAAAGTCAAGATCTGTAGATAAGGAAGGTTGTGAATCAAAAGTTTTGTCTTCTGAGTCTGTGGAATATGATTGATGGGGTGTATGACGAGGTAGATCATCACAGTGCAGCACAGGACGAATAGAAGACTGTATATTTGCTTCTCATTCGACATACTTTGCATGGGTGGCAGCATACGAATGACTATAGTTCAAGTGATTTGTGGACTCTGGTTAATTCATGGGGATGACAAAATATTTGTTCTACTGAAAACACAGCGTCGCAGAAGGCATTATGGAAGGTTACAAAAGATGGCCAAAAGCAGTATATTTATACATTTTACCAATAATGGAAGAAGTCTGAAGATGTTCCAGTGTTTGTGAATTACCGATAGTAATTTTCACAGTAAGGAACCATATGCCAAGTAAGAAGAGAATTGGAGCAAGGTCAGATGAGCTGCCAAAGGAAACAGGATAGTATGACAGGACATCACCGATAGTAATTTTCACAGTAAGGAACCATACGCCAAGTAAGAAGAGAATTGGAGCAAGGTCAGATGAGCTGCCCAAGGAAACAGGATAGTATGACAGGACATCAGTTCAGCCTCCAGCCGACTTTGCTCTTCGCCTGGACTTGACCAAACACTTCGAGTTAATTTAATGGTGTATATGTTTTTAAGTCTGTATTTGCCAGTCAATGATGGATGGTTACATGACTAGTATTTTAATGAATCCTTCCTAGTGATGTGGGCCGGGCAAATGCCCAGTGGGCAGGACATTTATAAATGGGCATTTGCCCACAGCAGTTTTAAGCACCAAAAATCTGGGCATTAAAAAAAACCTTTTTTTTTTTACTTTTTTACTACTTGTGATTGCTACTAGAGCTTCTAAAACATAATAAAGACCATTAATCAAAGATACATTTCATGGCTGAACTAGTAATGCCCGAATATTGCTAATAATAATTTAATTATCCTGTGTCAAGGTTGTCAATAACATCTAAATGGGAATTCTGTATATCTGGTTTGAATAAAACATTGTATTACTGAGTTAGGTCTGCAGGCCTACTCATTTATATTTAGGAAAATTAGGTAGGAGTTTGAGCCTCCGTGGCTTAGGCGGCAGCACGCCGGCCTCTCACCACTGGGTCCGTGGTTCATATCCCGGTCACTCCATGTGAGATCTGTGCTGGACAAGACGGAGGCAGACAGGTTTTTCTCCGGGTACTCCGGTTTTCCCTGTCAAAATTTCATTCCAGCAACACTCTCCACTATCATTCCATTTCATCTGTCATTCATTTAATCATTGCCCCAGAGGAGTGCGTCAGGCCTCGGCAGCCGGCACAGTCCATATCCTCGCCGCTAGATGGGGGCTTCATTCATTCCATTCCTGACCCGGTCGGAGACTGGAAGCAGGCTGTGGATTTTCATTTTCAGGTAGGAGTTTGATTATGGTGTGAATAGTGGCTTTGGGAGGGGGGTGGATGGGCTAGGTCCTGGGCAGCCATTGTGCTATGATCTTGGAATCATAGTCTGTACCCTACGGCAGTAGGGTGGTTGTGGCCTTGAGATTGGCGAGGCATTCTACCACCAGCAGCCCAGCCCAGCCCAGTTAGTTGTGAAGTAGAGCTGTCTGTTGAGTGGTTGAGTCTGAGATAACCTCATTTCTTTCTTAGTCTATTTATATTTTTAAGTGATAGATTATATCATTACAAAATGCTTAGGAAAAAAGGACCTATTTGGAACTTTTTACTTTGAAAGGGAAAGGAGTATCTTGTAAATATTATAATAAGGATCATTAACAGTCACATTGTAACAAAATGGAAAAGCACATAAAAAAGTGTTTTAAGTGTCCTCAGGATCTAAAAAAAAGTGCATCAGTTCGGTACAGTTACAGTGGCTGATAAACCTTTTCGAAAGAAAACCCCTTACGAACCTTTACTAATTGAAGTGGATGATTTCCACAACAAATCTGCAGTACCAAGCACAAGCTGAGCCTCAGAACCAAAATCAAGTTCTTTCAGTGAATTCCTACAACAACTTCCGCAGCCTATTTTGGCCTCAACTCCTGTTTTTATGGATAATATATAGAATACAATTGAACCTGACTTATACGTATATCAAGGGGAAGAGAAAAAACTACTTGTAACTCAGAATTACTTAGAAATCAGACATACACAACACATGACATATTTACTGAAAAACCAGTGGAATATACCTACATGTGTAAATCCTAGCAAACAATGCATACATTAAGGCAGAAAATATACAGCAGTACTGTATTATTTTGAACTTGGTCCAGCCTTAAAGAAATCAGATAGTTTGGCTTGTTTCAATTTTTTTTAAGTGCATAAACCTCCTTTTGCAAATGTGGTAATGAATTCAAAGCATTTTCACTACAACTATTCGCACTGATTTTACGCCTACACAAATCGATTGGACTTAACACTTCACTTAGTTCATGTCCTTCAAGATTCAAGTCGTCACCTCCGTCACCACCGCGTTGTTGGCATACATCAGCAATAATCTCTTCATCCCGTTGTACGCCACATACAGCCAGATTATGATCGAAATGCACTAAAATATCGAAATCTGCACCCTCCGGTAGAGTTAGCTCATTGTCAGACACAATTTCGTCTCCGTAATCATCATTTGAGGCAGCCTCTTCCAGTAAGACACCTGTTTTGCGGAAACAGTTGCTGATTGTGGAGGACGACACCTGCTTCCAGGCAGCCGGAATAAAGTCCATGGCTTGTAGTAAATTAATGGAGAGAGTTTCATTTCCTGCATCACTCACTGTTATTAAATGTTGAACCAGCATTCTTTCATAATGCACTTTGAAATTTGCAATGATGCCCAAATCAAGTGGTTGTAGAACAATGGTACAGTTAGGAGGGAAAAGTTCCACTCGGACATTCTCCATAACGATTTGAGATGGATGTGCTGCACATCTATCCATAAGAAAAAGGATGTTCTTCTGTTTCCTTTTCATTTTAATGTCCAGTTTTTTCAACCACCGTTCCATTAGAAGCATAGTCATGCAGGACTTTCTGTTGGATTAATATTCCGTAGGCTTTGTTTTCGCACCCTTAAAAAAACTCAGATTCTTCGATTTTCCTATCACAAGTGGAGGAAGTTTGTCCCATCCATCTGCATTGGTGGCAAGAAGCACTGTTACGAGAATTTTACTTTTCTTCCGTCCATGGTAGGAGTCACCTTATTCAGCTAATGTTTTATTCGGAAGGAGACTAGAATAAGCCGGTCTCATCACAATTGTAGATGTTTGTAGGCTGGTAATCGCTTATGATACCCGGCAGAACCTCTTCTTTCCAGTGTTTCACCGTGACGTCATCCACAGCTTTTGAGCCACCGCAAATTGTATTCTATATTTTTTGTTAGTTGTTAAGCTAGGTTTAGTTTCTGATTACAAAATTTCAAGCCAGAACATAAAGGGGCTCTTTAGCCTCAGTGGCATTACTTTATGAATAAATTCAAATTCCTTCTCTAACTGCGTCGTTTGTGACCTTCACAATGCCGCCAAAGATTAAGTTACCAGCCGAGTCGGAGGTTTCAGCGTGGAAACAAAAGAAAATAAATTTGTTTGAATATGAGAATTGTTTTCGTGTGAACAATCCAGACTCTAGAGCATGTCCCACATGAGACAGAAACTCCGTCTATGCCGACAAGAGGAAACTACATAAATACAGTACTGTAGTTTCTTTTAAAACAACATGTGCTCATTAAGTTACAATTAGGCTACGCAAAACTCAGATGTATTTCACTGACAATTCATACGTATAACAGCGAATTACGTATACATGGATTACGTATAAATAAGGTTAAATTAACACGCTTTTAAATTACATTTTGCCGGGACCCAGACGAAATTACGTACAAATACGAAATATGCAGAACAGAGTTACGTATAAAGCAGGTTCAACTGTACATATATGTAGATACATATATGGCTAAAACAATATTTATATAAGCGTTGCATTATGAATATGTTTTTAAAAGGGGTAAATGCCCAAAATGCCAGGGCATTTATGCGTTTTGGGCATTTATCCTGGGCATTTGCCCCGACTTATAAATGCCTCGATATTTTACATCACTAATCCTTCCAGACATAATTCATTGATAATCCAAGACCAGCAGTGATCTTAAATTTAGGAAGACATTACAGAACAGCTTATCAATGGTAGAGATACCAAACCTTCTATGTCGCAATCATATGCTATGCAGAAGTGTTCCATACGCAAGAGCCAGTTATGGAACTTTTCCATGTAGCCAACAAATGTGAAATACAAGGTTTGGATCCTTCAGCAATGATATGCATTTTTGTATTTACACAAAAGTAAATTGCCTTCGCTTATCAAAATAAAATAGAATATTTTGTCCGAGCCTGCTTGGAGCTTAGAGGATTCAGAGAACAATATCAACAACAGAAGTCGATGAGGAAATATTTCCACACACTACCTTTTTCTTGGGACTCAAAGAGTGGCGAAACAAAATTAAATGGACCAGTGCCTTTAAAGATAAAACTGAAAGTTTTATTCATACAGCTGATGGTATTTTCTAAATTTCATTCAAGAATAAACACAAAGATAAATTGTCCCAAACATTCTACTATTCTAGCAGTAACTTAAAATAATATTTGAAAACCTTTACAAGCTTCTACAAAAAATCTGATAGATTTGTACATAGTCTACAATTTCCCTTTGAGTACGATCATATCGTCATTAATAAGACCCTTCCAAAACTATAAGGCATTTTCTGAAAGTCAACTGAAGAGGAATACACAGTACAAAACTAAAATTCAATACAAAACTAGCAAAACGATCGAAACATGATATTCATAACATACAGATAGGTACAGGTAATGCAATCATCAAATGGAGACCTGTAATTTTCCACATGTTTGCTCATGAACTCATAACAGGAGAAATAAAAAAAACTGAGGCTATATCTGACCATTGGACCTTGTCCAGAATAAAATAATATCAACTGAAAATTCAAACTGTATAAACAGAATGACAATTGTATGCAGGCTATCCACGTTTTTGCATAACTCCATAGTTACTGGTACTGATATTTCTAATGCTCCTCCCAAAAATCGATGTTCGGTTTCTCTGTACCTACCAAAAAAATGCAAAAGTTTGATTACTTACTGCAAGTGAGGGCTTTGTCAGAAATCAGCATACTAAGTGGAGCTGAAAACATTTGTTGATCACCCGTTACAGTCACCTGCGAGAGATCCCCTAAAATACACAATTTATTATTAGTGCACTTATTTTTGAAATTATATAACAAGCAATATTCACATACAGCCAGCATAATATCTTAAAGTAGGGGCAGATGACCCTTAAAACAATAATCATCATTATTAATATTAAAGTATCGGTACGTTATGTGTTTTATAATGGCGATATGTAAGTCCAGTGGAGGAATTCTCACATGAACACAAGGAGTTCCGTGACGAGCTAAACATGCTACTTTTCTTAAAATTTAAGATTCAATCCTTATTCCTCTAATTAGAACTGTTCAGAATTCTGGTAGCACTGTCATTGCTCATAATTGAAATATTGTGGCCTAATAGAGCATGTTTGAATTGTTTCACATGGATCTAGAGACATTGAGAGTCTACGGTTCAAACACCCAGGGAGAGTTATTAAGTAGTTGGTAAGACTGAGCATATGTATTTCTTATGGCATACAACTTACTGTATATACAAAATTTGGTAGAAATCCACTGAATGTTATGGAAGTTACATGCAGTTAAGCACGGAACACATAAAAATATATAGAATTATTTTGGTAAAGCCCGACTCAGGAATGTCTGCCGCGACGCAGTTACGCACTTTAATTCGTTCACACCTCCTCTGGTACACGTAACACGTCCTGACTCCCCGAGTCCCGATGTAGCAACATCGTTCATTCTCTGCTTGGACTCAGCCGTGATAACATAATGCTACGCAATGTAGAAGAGAGCTTCACTCACCCGCTCGTCATTGTGCAACGACTTAGCAACTTTACATTGGCTCCCCAACTCAACAGCGGCTAGTATCGAAGCAGTTTGCTCTTTACTTTTAAAATAACATAAAAAGTAAACTAACGAGCGTAGAATTGTGATTCATGTTTCTATATACTCAGTAAAATGCTGCCTTTCATCCTAATTTTATGTAGAAACCGTATCCTGTCAAACTTGACCCCTCGGTGATATTTCGTTTCGGTGACACGTGACGCAAGCCGTAGGTCGTGCTAGGACAGTCCCACTCCCCTCCCACTGTTCTGAAGCCACACCTGTCCGGTCATGTCCCGGCAGAAACCGCTGGGTCGGGCTATAACACTGATATACAATTTGTTGTTGCTCAAAATTCATCTACAATATTATTACATTATAGTGTACCGGTATTGAGTTTCAAACTGTTTATATTCTGAACAGATTCTACAATATTCAATCTACAGCTCAAATGTTCTCAGAATGTTACTGGACTGTTGGTAATACTGTGGACTCTGTAAATAGGCATTTATGTCTGCTAAGAAAGTAGGTATAAGTCCATAAATTAGTATGGCAGTTGCATGCACTTGAACATTATATGCATGCATAGAATTATGTAGGTAGCACTAACTTTTATTACTCTAAATACACGGCCGGATAAAAAAAATTAGGCCACCCTTTTAGAGGTTACCAATTCACTCAAGATTTATTGCGGCAACAGTGCATATGGAGTACAGTACATGAAATGATTGAATATACAGATCAGTAGGTCAAGCGGTTCAGAGATACTAGGTATCGACCCAGGCTTGAAACACCCATATTAGTACGAGGTGTAGCCTCCTCGGGCGGCAATGCAGGCACTGACTCTTGCATCCAGTCGATCATACAGATGGCGAATACTGTCTTGGGATACATTATTCCACGCCTGCTCGACCTGTTCACACAGTTCTGTAAGAGTTGTGGGTGGACAAGTCGCACGTGCTCGATTGGCGACAAGTCCGGCGATCGTGCTGGCCAGGTAAGTTGCTGCACATCTTGCAGTGCACATTGAGTTGCACGGGCAGTGTGTGGCGAGCATTATCCTGTTAGAACAACACATCCCCTTCCTGTTGCAAGAATGGCAAAAGAATGGGTCTAACAACATCCTGCACGTACCGAGAAACACCAAAGGTGAACGAGAGTTGTAGCTTATCGCACCCCAGACCATAAGGCCTGCGGTGGGGTCGGTGTGTCTTGGACGAATGCACTCTACAAGACGACGCTCACCAGGTCTACGTCGAACGTGCCAACGACCATCACTTGCGTGCAGGCAGAATCTGCTTTCATTGCTGAAGACCACGGCATGCCATTCCATCTTCCAAGTGATCCTCTGATGGTACCAGTCGGCTGTGCACGTCGATGCTGTGGTGTGAGTGGAAGATGGGCTAGAGGTGTGCATGCCCGTAGTCCTACGGCTAGTAACCGGTTCGCAACAGTTCGTGTTGACACTTCTGGGCTCACAAACCCTCATATCTGTGCTGTGGTAGCTGTACGATCTGCCACTGCTGCCCTTACAATACGATGATCCTGGCGGATGTCTGTGCTACATGGACGTCCAGAACTTCGTGAGAATGTTCGCGTGTCCACTGATACCAGCATCGTTACACAGCACGTCCAATTTGTGTGGCAATTCTCCGAAAGGACCATTCCGCCACTCGGAAGTCCACAATTTGACCCCTTTCAAACTCTCTCAGTTGGCTGTAGCAAGCACGAGTGCGTTCCGTGGCATTGTACCTGCTTGCTTCACAAGTTTGCACCACAATGAGCCGTATGGCAGTGAGCTTTCTCTATTAAATGGTAGACACAGATGGTGGTCTGGTAGCTATGCCACTGTGCTATCTGTTGGCGGATGACGTTGAAACCCTTATCAGTACATCTACTATCCCCCAGGTGGCATCTCCCGTCATCGGATCAAAATCGACGTCTTCATTTAAGGCGACCTAATTTTTTTTCCGGCAGTGTACAGTAGGTCTAAAACATCACGGACATTCACCGTGCTAAGTTTGACGTTCATTTTTTCCGTACACATATTCTAGGGTTCAAAAGTCATGAGATCATTAGCATACAGATTGTAGTCCTGGTGACTCTTATAATAATCACAGTTATATGTTCTAAATCATACATTCCACAAAAAAATCATTTGAATGAAATACATTCGTTGTTATGGAAGTTACCTGCAGTTAACCTTGAAAGTATCAGCGTGCTTAGAGTGTTGGCACACCATCATGTAGGGGTTACTCAAAATCGATCTGCAATTTTAAGTTCCATAACTGTTGACCTGTATACTTTGTAATATATTGAGACTTAAGGTTCAAAATTACAGAGAGCATTTATCGACATTTGGCAGCCCTGCCAACTCTGAATATATGTCTAGTTTATCCCTTAAGATACAATATGCTCATAAAAAACTTAGGTCAAGTCCAATAGATTGTATGGACGTTACATGCAGTTAAAAATTGAATATATCAGCATGCATAGAATCATGTTGGCAACACTATCATGTGGGGGTTACTCAAAATTAATGTGAAATTTTATGTTCTATACGCGTACAAAGTTTAGAGCTATTCTGATATTCGAGACTAGGGTTCAAAATTATAGGAAGCATTTATCAACAGTTGGAAGCCCTGGTAACTAAGGTACAGAAAGCTAATGGGAAATTTGATTGAAATCTAATTGATAGCATAGCCTTTACATGCAGTTAAACACTGAACTTTATAGGAAAAGTAGAATCATGTTGGCAAAATTTATTTGAAATATTATGATCTATATAACTTATGTGCCAATTTTGGAAGAAATTCATTTGAAAGTACGGAAATTACATGGAATTAAACATTGAACCTATATCAGGCCACAGAGAATCAAGTTGGTAGCACTGTCATGTGTGGGTTCCTGAAAATTAATTTGAAATATTATGATCTATACGAGTGCTAATTTTGGAACGGTTCCCATGAATACCTTCGGAAATATCCAACTTGGAGTTCAAATTTTAATTATGCCTTTTCAAACATTGGTAGCACTGACGTTGATTTCAAATATAGCCTTGAGATTACTTCACTAATACTAAGTTTGGTTTGGATAGCTGCAGCCATTTTGGAATTGATAGGGAGAGGGACACTGACCCCAGTTGGAAAGACAAGATTGGTTTAGGAACAAGACTGGACTAAGACAGGGGAGTGTGCTGTCACCTCTCTTGTTCATAATGGTGATGGATGAAATTGTAAAGGAAACAAAGGAAGCATATGGACATAAAGAAATGAAGTTACTGTTATTTGCAGATGATATTGTGGTCTGGGGAAGGAACACCGAAGAAGTGCAAAAACAACTAGATGCACTGAACGAAAATATTCAGAAGTACGGCCTGAAAATCAGTATAGAGAAAAGCAAGACCATGGTGATGACAAGAGGGGAAAGACAAGGAAAGGGCACTGTGAAAATTGGAAGTCAGAGTTTGGAAATTGTGGACACTTTCAAATACCTAGGAAGTGAATTGATGCAAACTGGTAGGTTGGACATGGAGATTGGCAGGAGAGTACAGCAGAGCAATGCATTCTATCAAAGTGTAAGAAAACTTGTTTGGGATAAGGAAGTACCAAGGAAAAGTAAGGAGGTAATGTATAAAGTGTACTATGTTCCCATATTAACTTATGCAGCTGAGACTTGGACCCTGACAAGCAGGCAAGAGAGTAGAATCCAAGCCAGTGAAATGAAATTCCTAAGAAGTATGATAGGAAAGACAAGGAAAGACAGAGTAAGGAATGAAGATGTTAGGAAGGAAGTTGGGATGGGAAAACTAAATGAGAGAATTGAGAAGAATAAACTAAGGTGGTTTGGACATGTAAAGAAGATGGAGGAAAATAGAATACCAAGACAGATGCTGGAAGCAAAGTGCAAGGGTAAGAGAGCAAGAGGAAGAGCTAGAACAAGGTGGATTGATTCAGTGAAGAACAGCGTAAGAAAAAGAAATCTGGACTGGGACAAGATCGTGGAAGAAGAATGGTGGAAGGAAAGAGGAAAGTGGAGAAGTGCCATAAATACCCCGACCCGGCAGGAGCTGGATAAGGGGGGAGATGATGATGATGATGATGATGAGGGAGAGGGACACATACAGACAGACAATTTATATTACAACTTTTCAGCCAGTCAACAATTTGTAATCCCAATTACTGGGACATGTGAAAAATATCCTGAAAAAATTACATATGATTAATAATAATATTATTATATGGCCTCGGGTGCCAGGTGCATGCTTTGTTATTCAATGCCCAGAGGGCAGCTTGCATGTTGAATTTATATAGATATCTAGGTTCCTTGACACTATAGTGCTTTCTACTAGAGAAAGGAGAACCTTTGTGTTGGAGGAAAATTCCCGAGATTAATTTTGCCATTATGAACACGGCCTACTGAATTCAAATGGGTTCTTGAACATGCCAACCACATATGACATGCGTGCCGTGATTTTTGTCGCTTTTCAAAAATCACTTACCACGGCCAGGAGCGAACCTGCAAGCTTGGGGTTAGTAATCCGATACGATGACCACTCACCCACCATGATTAAATTATATACATATTTGTTTTGGACTACAGAAGAAGGAGCAAAAATAAATAAATTATATATATACTAGCGGACCCGTGCGAGAAATCCACATGTTCATAAACCACACTTTACCCAATAGGTTTTGCAAATCGAACACTTCTTACAAAAATTTATATTTAAGAAATTAGAATGCAATTTGTCACTGATAATGTCATTTGTGTGCTGAGTGTGCTGTAACACTCACCGGTTATTCGACATTTATGAAATTATACTATTTGAGTACTCATTTCTTTGATTTACTGTTTCTGAAATCCATGCAAAATGATAAAGGAAAGACCTGATAATGTTAAAATGACATGAAACGGGCGTCACAGCGACCAAAATGTGAAATGGACAGAAATTATGGAGCGTATTTTCATACATCAACAGTATCTGCAAATTGCACACACATTTTTTTATAAGTCATTTTTTAAAGAAATTATTGATATTTATGGAATTAGAGTGCAATTCGTTACTGCTAATGTCTATTCTCTTTCATTCGAATGCTCATCTTCACGATCGGTCGCTTGTGAGCGTCGCAGGAGGGATCTATACTACTGAAATAATATATATATGATTTTACTCACATGTAATGAATAGTTATATTGCCTACACAAACACCTAATTTAGTAGCCAATTCTCTTTGTGTCATTGAATATTCTGAGATAATGCTAAAATCGCACTACGCTTCCTGGGAGTAGTAGCAATTGAAGACATAGGTATTACTAATCGCACAAGGAAACCTCAAAATTCCTCAAAAGTAGCACATATTGAAATAAATACAATTTTAACTTAAAACAAAACAGAGTAGAAGCAAATACTGGACAACAAACTTGAGTATGACGAACTTCTTAAGAACTACTATGAATTAATACTTAGATAAATGAAGATAATGTGTCCAGTAATAACCAATGAATAACAGTGCAAGGAATGCACAGAGCGTGCAGGATCTAAGAATAAGCAATGTGTAGCACAATGTTGTCAACCATTAGGAAAATAATCCCTTGTTTCAATTAATTCGCACAGGGCAGTACCTAACTACATCATTATTTTTACCTTTTTACTGAATCAATTGAGAAAGAAAAAAAACAAGCCACGTAATCTTGTTATTTGTAGCTTAGCAACTGCAATGAGCATAATGGGAGCAAATGACCTCAATGTTCCGGCCCATGAAACAAAAATCGCCACCATCAAACACAGGAATTTGTGAGCGGGCGATTCGTTAACATTAATCATCTTTTGTATTCAGCACCGTATTTTCAGTTCATTCAACGATGAGGGGAACAATCTGCAGTGTAGCTCTATACAAAAGTAATGCAGAACAAGCAAAAAGGAGCAGAAAAATACTGACGATAAACTTGAATATAGATTGACATGAAATAAACCATGTTGCAAAAGGTTGACTTACATTGAATAATATCAATTCTTAAATGGTCCGCACAGATAATACACAAGAATTGGATTTAGTATATACTAAGATTCCTAGATGTTTAGGGAAAATTATTAGTGTAGCCTAGTCGACAAAATCACGGATGATGTATGGACGTTAATGTTCGTTTATTTTATGTAGCGCCTTGAATTGCCACTATGTAACTCTGCTGGACAAGGTTTCAAGCAGTGAGAGGTCAAAAGTGTTCAGTTACATGTGTTCAAGTAACACAGTAACACAGGTTTGGTTGTGAGTTACAATGTTCACAAAAATACTTTTAATTGTTTAATTTAATTGAAAGGTTGCAGTGCGCTCATCTCCACACTGAGACAAAACCATTGCTTGCTACTAAGTTAGATGATGCTCTGGGCAAATGTAAAGCTTCGAAGCCATTCATTCAGTGTTGCCCAGATACGAACTGTTATTTGCAATTCTTCGATCGATAATATTAATGTTATTTATTTTACGTTCCTTTTAACTACTGCGGCTTTTAGAGACGCCAGGGAAATTTTGCCCCGAAAGGGATCTTTAACATGCCAGTAAATGTACGGACAAGGCTCCCTTGCATTTGTGCACCCTCAAATGCCAGCTGACTGCGCCAGAATTCGATCCTGCAACCTTGGGTACAGCAGGTGAGAACGCTACCGCTAAGTCACACAACCAGCCATTGCCCAATGACTGGGCAGGGTACAATGTACTGCATATACGAAGGTGACTCAATTTATAATGCCTCACATTTTCTTTCTCAGAAACTATTTATTCTCAAGACTCACAATTTGGTGGCATTATCAATCAAAATTTCTTACACATGTCCTATTTTTCTACATAGTCCCCATCACGTTCTACAGCTTTACGCCAACGTTTTGTGAGGGCATGTATTCCATATCTGTAAAAACTCTTGCCCTGTACACGCAGCCATGTTTTCACTGCACGAATTACACACTAATCATCTTCAAAGTGTGTCCCACGCAGATGCTCTTTAAGCGCCCAAAGAGATGGAAGTCTGAGGGTGCCTGGTCTGGGCTGTAGGGTTGGTGAGGCAATGATGTCCAACCCAATTGGGCGATGTGTTCTCAGACTTGTGCGTGGGAGTGCATTATCGTGTTGGAGGAAGATTGCTGCTGGATTCTTGTCAGACCGAAGACGTAGGAAACGATCCCTGAGTTTATTCCGAGTCTTCACGTATGCCTCTGAATTGGCATCACATTGACAAGAATGACACCATCACAATCCCAGAAGACTGTCACCATGACTTTGCCTGCAGGGGAAGTTGTCTTGAATTTCTTCTTTTGAGGTGAATGAGGATGACACCACTCCATTGACTGCCTATTTGTTTCCAGCTCAAAATGTTGCACCCAGGTTTAGTCTCCTGTAACGATTCGTGACAGAAAGGCCTCTCCGTCGGTCTCAAAACGCTCCAACAATAGGGATGTATAGAACTAGCACCGATAGAGCGCACTGCTGTTGTACTGCGTAAGCGCAAGGCGCTCTTCATTTGTCTCCTGTGTTCTTATGCCGCTAGTATGTACGAATTTAAGTTGTTTAAATTGTTATTTTCGTGACTATGCCGAGCTATTGCAGTGTTCCTCTGTGCACAAATCAGGGAAGCCCGCTTTCGTTTCACCAATTTCCACAAAATAAAGAAATGCTATTAGAAAAATCTGACCGAATATATTAAAGTGTGTTCCCATCATTTACAGCCCGATGACTTCACGAAAACTGTGTTGGATAAGTGTGATTTACAAAGTGAAATAATTCCTATATTGTACCTATAAACTGATTAGACATTTCGATAACAACTACTGAATTTAATCGTCAACTTCCATTTGCCCGAAGAATGTGGTAGCGACTGACTTCTAAATTCTTGAGACATAGTCAGATGAATGGAAACAGTTCGTGGTCCTAAAGCAGGGATTCTCAAACTTTTAAAAAATTGTACCCCCAAGTCCTTTCCCAGGGGTACGGAAACGATTCATATTGAGAAATTGACAAAATTACATAAGAACCAAACGTTGCGATGCATTTTCGAGGTATGCCGGTACAATACCGGTATCAACTTTCTTTGATTATGTTTACCCTTAAAACATGACAGTTTTATCTAAGCTATCAACCTCAAAAAAAGACATGAATCAAAGTCTATAAGCAAGGGGAGCAAGTGAATATTTAAATCTCTATTTATGATTTAAAGTCTTATGGAGATATATTTATCAATCAATATAGGCCTATAATATTCAAGTAATTGTAATCTTTAGGAGGTAGCATGCTGACTCATATTCATTATTTGAATAATAAATCGTGTTAGAATTTTGTTATTACCGCTGTATCAACTCTTCTTTCCTCCCGCTAGTTTTAGCGCCTCTGGTCCATAGCTCATTTTGCAGCTGTTTAACGCTTAAACGCTGAAAATCGTCCATAATATATTAGGAGATATACCTATAGGATTAATTAATATAGTCTTGGAGTAAAATTAGAGATGATATAATTTACTTTAGCTTAGAAAACTCGGTCACAATTTATACATTCCTCGCAGCTGACTGGGAGAAACATAAGACGATCGCCTTGCGCTTACCCAGTACTACATGAGCGCTATCTGGCGCGAACTTTCTCCAGCTACATCCCTATTCAGATGAAATGGCCTTTCGTTGAATCTTGGGTCTGCTGTGAGCATTCGTGGACCCCAACTTGAGCACGTCTATGCATATCCGAGAGTCTTGATAATTGCACACACACTTCCAATACTGACCGATAACTGTAGAGCCTCTTCTTGAGTTGTGACACACCGGTCTGCACGAATAAGGACCCCACGCAATTCACCATGCCTGGAGCAGTCGCCAGGACAGGAGGTCCTGAGCGAGGCTGATCATGCAGCTCTGTTTCTGCATTTTCTGATGCTTTAACTCTCTTTACCCATCGTCCAACAGTACACCCATCAACTGCAGCATCACCATACACTGCGCACTAACGTTTATGGGTGTTCACCATGGTTTCTTGTTCCACAAACAAGAATTCAATAACAGCACGTTGCTTGTAACGGGAGTTGCATGTAGCCATCATCTTAACGCTGCGCTAAGGTTATGCCATCTGCTGGAACTGTTCGAAACTTCACTGGCACGCAGAATAAACATAAAATTTGAAGCACCTGAAAGGACGTTGGTCTATACCTATTAATTGCTTTGTAAAAAAATGTGGGGAATTATACATCGAACCACCCTCGTATTATGTAAATAACACTCCTGGAAAAAAAATTACATGTATTAGTTTATGATCACTATTATAATGGGGAATTTTTTAGGATTACGTGTTTCGACCTTCAAGCGGTCATCATCAGATCCTGAACACTGTGTTGAGGTTTAAATTTATACACAAATATATTATCTAACTACAAATTGTAGTGTGTTAAATTGGTGTTTATAATACGATTTGAAATTTGAATTTCGTTATAAGTTTAGTTTGTTTTGTTTTAAGGGTTTGTGAATGTATGAGTACTGGTATTATGCATGTGTACACAATTTAGAACACAATATAATAAATAAAAAGAAATAAAATTAGAGCATGCACTTGAATCCTATGGTTATTCATCTCAGTGGAGCTATGGCCGTACAGCTGTTACCTTACCGCCGTCTCCTCCCTACTGATGTTGCATGAAGCTGAAACAGCTTAGTTCGAATAACGTTACGTGCGACATCTGTTATCGGAAGTTGTAACTAACTGACTGATGCTGGAATGACTTATAAAAATGGTGTATGTTATAGATTCTGGAACTAGCCTATTTTCAGTACTATTGCAGGCCATTTAAGCCATCTCCCACAGCCAACGCACCTGCCCATATAAGCTGCAAACCGGTCTAATAGCTGGAATAAGATCCTACATTACTGCCTAAATTCAGGCCTTGGTTTGTTGAAAAATAACACTTGGTGCATACTCCTCCTATAACATATTACCCAAAAAATTCCTTCCTGTATGCATTCATTGACCCAATTTTAAGAGTGTGGATTTATTTTATTTAGCAAAGCGAAAAGTGGTGACCTTAATAAAAACGTGTTTGTTCCGATTCGCTGGATTACCTTTCTTGGTTTGATATACTGTAGCCTATTTCTATGGATTCAATTTAGAGAGCTCTTCCCTTTGCATCGTGGTGTAGAATTTTTAAGTCTGTTTCCAGGTTTCCTTTTTATGATTTTCATACCTTATTTGATATTCTGGGAGACATTATCAATTTAATTAACTGTTCATTATCACAACTGCACTAGAAATATGTGCTAAATTTCATTCAACGACGGCAATTTTTATTGCTTGCCATTGCTCAACAGGTACTGAAAGAAGCGCATCAGGCGTCTTCAACTGTTACCGAGACGCACACAGGCGTATACATTGACATCATTTCAATGTTGCCAAATTATGTAAATATGTGTTTTTATTTATTGCTCATTTAACGACGGCAGCCATATTGGACAGTGTATGAGGTCTCTTCATCTCTTAACAAGGTGCACACATCGACGTAACTCCAGTTGCCAACATGTGGGATACAAAATACATCGCACAGGTCTGGTCAACGATTAATGATGCGAGAGTATCCCACTGTTTGTGACAAAAACCAGGGGTGTATTTATGGCAAACACGCTACCTAATACTATTATTGGTCATTAATTCTGTTTGAGTCCAGAAGGTGGCTTTTACACTTGCATCAGACGTCACCGTGGCTTTTACATACTTTGTTTCATCTTCTGGGGGACATTACCAATTCAAATTCCCTGGTCACTACTGCAACTTAAATATGTGCTTTTTATTTATCGCACTTTTAGCAACGGCAGCCATGTTCCGACAGCGCATGATTCTCGTTCGACTGTCAACAAGACACACACATTGTTGCCAACATGTAGGAAACAAAATACACTAACACTGAATGACATATCACATCTTGATAACTCTCTCTAAAGTACAAAAATTAACCGAAATACCTGCAGTTATGGTCGGGAAAACATCGAGAGATGATGTAGTAATAGATGTTTACTCCTCAGCTGTCTATAACCCACCGTGTCAAATATAATCACAACTTATATAGGTAAAAGTCCAGCTGTTTCCACCATTATGCCCGTGAATTAACATCAAAGACAGTATTGCTTACAGTATTAAATTACCCAATGCTTTGTTTGTCGACGGTGCCCCGCTAGCTTCCCGCGGCTAAGGTCGCAATTCGAACCGATCATTCTAACCTTAGTTTTGTCCAATCCAGTGGTTTTTGACAATGATTACAGCCTAACGCATCAAGATCAATGGTATTTTTTGTCAACGGTGATTTTGTATCCCACATGTTTGCAACAATATGTACGCCTCGGTGTGTGCCATAGAGTGCGCATTGTTGACAGTTGATCGAGATTCAAGCACTGTCGGGACATGGCTACCGTTGTTAATAGAGCAATAAATAAAAACACATATTAACGTAATTAAGCACATATATCTGGAGCAGTCAGTGCCGAAGTGACCAAGGCTAGTAATTACAATTGATAATGTCCCCGCAGACGATGATGATTGCTGTTTTAAGGGGCCTAACGTCTACGTTATAGGCCCCTAGTGCAGAAGACGAAATTAGCTAGAAAATCATATAAGTTATTATCGAAATGAAAGCGAAAAAGAAAGAGTGCTAGTTCATTCAGAATTAATGAAGACACCACACTATTTAAAGATTAATTAAATTAAAGATTAAACCTGATCTAGAAAGGCGAAGGAGGGTGGGTTATGGTCAGCGGAGGAGAAAACATCTATTACTACATCATTTCCTGATTTATTTTTCGGTAGCGGTGATTGAAGATAGAACGCGCGATAAAATTATCTACAATACATGAATTAGCCAAAATACCTTATGAAACGCTGGCAAATAAATCAGGGAGCGATGTTTTAGTAGATAGGCTATTCCCTCCTCAGATGTCGGTGACCCACCCAGCCATCCCAAATAGGAACAAGACTTATATAGCGAAAATTACAGCTGTCAGCGCCATTGTTCAAGTCGATCGTTATTGAAACAGTATCATGACAGTACTGCCAACCTCGCGCTTACGGTACTACGAAAAACAAAGAACCGCCCAATTCAGTCGCTAGTGCGCATTCTAACCTTCGTTTTGTCCAAACCATTGGTTTTTGACAATGGTTAAAGCCTAACGCGCCCATAAAATGGTTTTGTGTCAACCGTGCCCCGCTGGCTGCGCGCGGCCAAAGGCCGCACCTACCCCTAAGCTTCTAACCTTAGTTTTGTCCAATCCATTGGTTTCTTCAATGGTTACAGCCTAACACGCCGAGATCAATGGTTGTACCAACCGTGCACCGCTAGCTGCGGGCGGCCAACGGCCACACCTGCCCCCGACCTTCTAACCTTCGTTTTGTCCAATCCAATGGTTTCAGCCTAACGCGCCCAGATTAATGAGTTTTGACAATGGTTACAGCCAACACGTCCAGATGTTGTTTTTTTGATCAACAGTGATTTTGTATTTCACAGGTTGGCAACATCGTCTGCACCTCGCTGCATGCAGGTAGAGTGCACCTTCATGACAGTTGAACGAGATGAAAGCGCTGTCGAAATATGGCACCCGGTTTTCAGAATAGCAAGAAATAAAACACATATTTACGAATTTTAGCACATATATGAGGTTCAGTAGTGACCAGGGCTCGTAATTTCAATACTAATATCACCCAGAAGATGAAAAGAAGACACAAGGTATGTAAAAGCCACATTCACAATTAATTATTTTTCATCATTAGAAAAGGTATTTTGGCTACTTTCAGTACTGGTACTTAAGAAAATTTTATCTTACGATGATGTCTCATTCAGTGTTACCCAACAAGGAACACATATAGTGAAATTTAATTGCACAAACAACTTTGAGAAAAATACAGGATACTCTCGGCTTGGTGGCTTGGAGTTACCCGAACATGCTCACTGCTTCTGCAATACATTGTCAATAAAAAATCTAAAACTGAATTAGTTACCTGCTAATGAATCAACGCACTGATATGTGCTCAACTGCCCCATTTCCGCACGAACTTGCTGCGATAACCGAGCAGTTCCACTCATGGACACCCCACAAAGTTGACTTCCATACTAAAATGGGTGAATTCACATAAATTAATGACAAAATAACCAGAAAATTCCTTTTACTTTTCACCATCAACAAAATAGTACAGCGTAAATAAAGATTTTCAAAATATGTCAGTAAGTTACATTGTCTCAATCACATGAGCCACAAAATTCATAGGTTATGTCACAGGCTTCAACATTTACAGCAATTCTAGCAACAAATCGCACTTCCCTCTGAGAAATATGACTGAAGTACACCAGGAGGAAATTGAAGTTATAAATTCAAGCATAGTGCATCAACCCATTGCATTGTCACAGAATTAAAACACTTACCTCCTCTTCCTCGAAATTAAATGCCCGGGCCCGGGCTTGTGTTTCACTATCGTTCCAATAAGCCTCATCTTCACTAGGGCCTGCCATAATAATTGGCACAACAGAGCGTTCACGGAAACAGCAACCATTCAACACTGTAAACAAAAATAAAGTGAAATCAAAGAATATGAGCGAAACGACAGACGAAATTAATAACACAATCAAACTACCGGCATGTAAACCTGTAGAATTTTGCCATTTATATCCGGATCCGGCCACAATCGAGCCAACATTTGCGAAAGAAATTTGAGCCCTCTATCATATTAGTGTATCTCCTTGCCATAGGTTGTGCTGTAACACCATAATCATGTACTTTGTTGCCAAAAGACTGCCCTATGTGTCGAGATCACAGATTACCACACAGTCGAGATGAATATTTAAATCTCACAATTAAATAATGGTAAATCCTTTGGTAACCTTAATTCGTATTAGGAGCTTGGGAATCCTTGGTCATCAGTCCTGTATATATTTGGGTCTGTGATGAATTTGTGTGAAAGCCTGTGTTTCTATTGGCAACTCAAACTAACACTTTGGGCGCTGCGGTCTGTCTGAATAAGTAGGGTTTAAAATACTCAATAACACGCGTTTGATATGGAACACTTTTTATTTTTCGGTTATAATCAGTAAATATGGTCTCTAAAGTAATGACAGTGTTATTTTTAATTGTATATATGTATAACTGTGCGATACACGTGATCTAATTTATGTGTTCCACTGGATATTTTGGTTTTGGTTTTTATGGGTGATGTAGATCAGCTGATTCAAATTTACACAGGGCTACACTTCGGACATTATTTCGGTACTATTATGCGCAATATAATGTAAATGTCGATCCTGAGTCAACGCCGAGGACATTCAAATAGAGAAATACGGTACATAAACAAATAAATAACACACCGAAGCTGTGCTACTTTTATTATTCCGAGACTAGCATCCACGCAAACCAGACGCCACTGTTCCAAGCTCCGACTTATATCGTGAATTGATGTCAAACTGATGATCCGCCAGCCTTTCCGCCAAGCCTACACCTCGTAATCGCTAAGTTCTTCGATATTCGAGCTATTCCACTACGAGTCATATAGGCCTAATTTGCCTCCCCGTGGGCACTGTAGAATGAGTGATTCCGGTACCATTCAAATATTCAACACCAAACCCACCTTTTAACCAACCAAATCAAGCAATTCCTGTCGCCCCCCGAGTTTTAATACAAGTTAAACTCATCCCTTCTCCCTACCAAGCAGCCAATAATTAATTATTTAATTAATTATTCAAGTAACTTCAATCTTACCAGCGCGCCCATCGTAACAGCTGTTTTTAAACTGAATAACCTTCGCTGGCTTTACGTCGCAGGTCTTCTGTCTGTCTACCTCGACAAGTGATAGATCCTTCCCGGGGTGGAAAGGTATTATTATTAGGTATTAGGTATTATTAGGTATCATCACATTTCGGCTATTGCTATTTGCATCTTTTGGAAAGTGATGAAAACGTATGTCCGCAGCCCTCTTATACATCGACTTACAGCCGTAAACTGAGCAATACACTTTGCTTTTACTCATTTTTCACTTTATCAACGAGTAAAACTTATTACTTATGTATAAAGACACGAACAATTTTAATTTACCACGATCTGTTTACCAATACAAGAAACCATATACAAACAGTCACCACGTGACAAATGTACCCTACTTGGTAAGTTTCTCATTTTTACCGCTAGATGTCATATCAGATAGCAGGAGTTGCCAATCCCTTCCCCTTTCCGCTTGGGGGTATCACCTTTTTGGATAGCAAACACTACGGCGCAATTAAATAAATAAATAATTAGCTACAAAATGCAACAGTTACGCCCTTTTGGCATTAATCAAAAAAATTATAAATAAAAATTTCATAAAATAATAAATAACTAAATAAAAATTAAGACAGAAAAAAAACACAAGTTTGAACATGTGTAGTTAGACCCTTTGGCAACATCTAAAACTAAAAATTAAATGATAAATAAATAGTATATACATAATGAATGAAAAGATTAAATACAATTTTAAGAAAAGGGGAAAAACCAAATTTTTTCAAAATATGCATTTATGCCCTTTGTCAAAATTTTGTGGGATAAATAGCCTACGGTAAAGAGGGTAACATGGCTAGTAATTTGACACGTGACACGCCCATCTCCGATCATTGGCTCAACAAATGTGTGCGTTAGAAATCCTATTGCTGCACTTCTCTGAGTATTGTTTTTCCTCGTCTTTTTCTACCCTTCCTCCAGGAAAATGCTGGAATGTATTACCTTATTTTAAGACCCGGGGCACCCACCCCATTCCCGGCCCAAGTAATTCAGTTACACACACTTTTGCTGTCATCATTGGCAACTCCAGCTATCTGATATGACATCTAGCGGTAAAAATGAGAAACTTACCAAGTAGGGTACATTTGTCACGTGGTGACTGTTTGTATATGGTTTCTTGTATTCTTAAGCAGATCGTGGTAAATTCTTCGTGTCTTTATACATAAGTAATATGTTTTACTCGTTGATAGAGTGTAAAATGAGTAAAAGCAAAGTATATTGCTCAGTTTACGGCTGTAAGTCGATGTATAAGAGGGCTGCGGATATAAGTTTTCATCACTTTCCAAAAGATGCAAATAGCAATAGCCGAAAGGTGACGATACCAAATAAATACGGGCAACAGGAGGGGGTTGGAACACTCACTGACGCAGGGCGGGTTGTTCACTGTTATGCCACCTAGACAGCCAAGCAGAGTCTCGCCGAGCCAAGCCGTACCAAGACAGCCAAGCCTACACCAGCCGAGGACAGCCGAGCTCCATCAGTCAGGTATCCTTCCCCGCTCCCTAGTTCATTTCCAAAAACCCTACCAACCGCCATCACCTCGCTCTGCGATATCCGAGCCATTCCACTACGAGTCATATAGGCCTAATTTGACTTAGCTTAGTAGGCTAAATATGTACTCTGCGAGATCCTGTTACCAGTCCGATATTGAACACCAAACCCACCTGCTAACCATCCAAATCAAGCAATTCCTGTATCCCCCGAGTTTTAATAGAAGTTAAAATCATCCCTTCGCCCTACCAAGCAGCAAATAATTTCTAGAGTCTATGGTACAGTGAGCAAACTCAAATATAGCTTTTAAACGTAACAGCGCCATGACTCAAAATGCTCAAAAACAAATACCAGCAGACAGCCGATGCTTGATAATATGCAATTGACAGTAAAATCCAGTGGAACACACAAATTAGATCACGTGTATCGCACAGTTATACATATATACAATTAAAAATAACACTGTCATTATTTTAGGGACCACATTTACTGATTATAACCGAAAAATAAGAAGTGTTCCATATCAAACGCGTGCTATTGAGTATTTTTACCCTACTTATCCAGACCGACCGCAGCGCCCCAAGTGTTAGTTTGAGTTGCCAATTATAATAACAGATCTTAAGAGATACAATCTTATTGGACAACTATTTACACCGTATTCTATTATCATAATATGAAAACGTAATTCTATAAATACAGAAGCCTCCGTGGCTTAGGCGGCAGCACGCCGGCCTCTCAACGCTGGGTCCGTGGTTCAAATCCCGGTCACTCCATGTGAGATCTGTGCTGGACAAAACGGAGGCAGACAGGTTTTTCTCCGGGTACTCCGGTTTTCCCTGTCAAAATTTCATTCCAGAAACACGCTCCACTATCATTTTCATTTCATCTGTCATTCATTTAATCATTGCCCCAGAGGAGTGCGTCAGGCCTCGGCAGCCGGCACAGTTCAAATCCTTGCCGCTAGATGGGGGCTTCATTCATTCCATTCCTGACCCGGTCGGAGACTGGAAGCAGGCTGTGGATTTTCATTCATTCAATTCTATAAATACAACAACTTACAGCTAGGTATTACAATTAAAATAGAAAAGTAAAATATAATTATAGATTTCATCGTTTCTATACACTAAGATATTCAACTACAGAGTAAAAACAATGGCACTGCAGATAAGCTTTCAACATTCTATCAAAGGTTTTTATTTTTGGGGCAAGTTTTATATACTGGGGTAGTTTATTGTATAATTCAACTCCTGTGTGATAAGTTCCTTTTTGATATATGCTTGTGTGTGTGTGTGTGTGTGAGAAATATGAATGTTTTAGTTTTGTCTTGTGTTATGCCTATGAACATCATTGTTTGTTTTAAGAAAAACATCCTTATTCATTAAATTATTTTTACAAAACATAATACTTTCAAAGATATATATGCAGGGCAGAGGGAGAATGTCTAAATCTTTAAACAGAGGTCTACATGATCTCTAGTGTTTACATTTGCCATAATTCTAATCGCCCTCTTTTGTATCCTAAACGTGCTTAGTACATCTGGCGACATACCCCAAAATATGACCCCATATCTTAAGTATGAATGGAAATAAGAAAAATAAGTATTTCTTAATGTGTGCATGCTAGTGCAGGTTTTCAAAATACGTAACGCAAAGCACATCGAGTTCAGTTTAGTATTCAGATATTGTATATTGTTACGTGCCACCCCCCTAGTGGCACTTTTGTTAACTGGATTGCGGTGGGTAGAAAGCACAACACCAATTACTGCTTTAAAGAAATAATTAACTTTATTGTGGCCAGAAAGATACACTACTCAACAGCAAATACAAGCAATTATTACCTTACTCCAGTTTCCTCACGTCGAGAATACTTCCCCTTTCACTTGTCCACAGACCACTGTTAATCCTCTCGCTAATGAGTCCGGCCCCGTACGCTGGCTGGAAATAGCTGCACTAGGTCTGTCACTCACTGTTTTGCAACTCACCACAATGACCTCTCTCGCATTAGGTAAGCACACTCGCTCAAAACACAGGCAGTCCCCTGTAAGCTCCTCACTCCCTTCGCTGTCAAGAGAATCGGCTTCACTAGGGGTTTCGCAAGTCACCACACTTCTGTCGCTCAGGATAAGCGCTCGCACTCGCTCGTAAAACACAACAACCACAGAAAGTTCGGTCCCCTCACTGTCGAAGCCGCTTATATAGCAGGCTGGTGACTCACTGGATTCTAGAATCGTCCAGGACACACGGCTTCTAGAGATTTCCTTCACTGGCTGGGTCACGAATATTCTGGACCATCCCTTTCACTTCGCAGCCCGTTGCGTAACGCGCACGTAATACACTGAGGCAGAGCACACACACAGCTTGGGGGCAGCTGTGACTCAACGCGGCGAGGCGACAAAACAAACTCACAGTCGTAACACCACCCCCTTCCTTAAAGGCTGATCGTCCCGATCAATCATTGGTCCGTCTGTGTCCCTTCGTAGGCTGCCAGGCGATCTCGATGCACGATCTTCATCTCCTCCCTCGGGTTCCGCTGGATCCTGTAGACGACATCGTTGATCCGTTTCACGACTCGGTACGGGCCCTCCCAGGACTTCTGCAGTTTGCGTGACAGTGACAGGCCTTTCTTCCGTAATGGGTTGAAGAGCCAGACCAGGTCGTCCTCGTGGAACCCGCCAGCATCCGTCTGTTGGTCGTATCGGGTCTTCATTCGGTCAGTCTCGATCCGCAGCTTCCTCCTCGCGAACGTGTGCACGTCCTCCAGTTGGTCGACCAGTTCTTGACAATACTGGCTTACCGGGACCGGATCATTTCCAGGTCGGCCGAAGGCAAGATCGACAGGTAGACGGAGCTCCCTCCCAAATATGGCCCGGGCTGGTGTGCACCCGGTGGCTTCATGCACGGCGGCGCGGTAGGCCAGGAGAAATAGTGGAAGATGTTTGTCCCAATCCCTCTGGTGCTCGCTGACGTCTATTCGGAGATGGTTCTCGATGGTGCGATTGAATCGCTCTACCATCCCGTCGGACTGAGGGTGTAGCGGCGTTGTCCTTGTCTTCCAGATTCCCAGCAGCTGGCATAGATTCTGGAACACCTGCGACTCGAAGTTCCTCCCTTGGTCGGAGTGCAGCTCCAGGGGTACTCCGTACCGGCTGACGAATTCCTTCACCAGGGTCTCTGCGATCGTCGCGGCTTCCTGGTTAGGGAGCGCAAACGCCTCCGACCATTTGGTGAAGTAGTCGCTGACGACCAATATGTAGCGGTTCCCTGCCTCGCTTAACGGGAATGGCCCAGCGACTTCGATGGCCACTCTCTCCATGGGGCCGCCCAAGTTGTAGGTCTTCAGTGGACCCCGTCGTCTTCGTCCTGGGCCCTTGCTGGCTGCACAATCGTGGCACCTCGAGCAGAGGTTCTCCACGTCAGTTCGGCATCCGATCCAGTAGAACCGCTCTCTCGGCTTCTCCAGGGTTTTCTTCATCCCTAGGTGTCCACCAGATGATCCTCCATGAACTTCCTTCAGGACTTCCTTCGTCATAGCCTTTGCAACGACGACTTGTTCCCGATATGTCTTCCCGTCGGTGCTCTCCCAGGTACGGCAGATGAGGCCATCCCTCACAACCAGCGAGTCCCACTGCGCCCAGTAGGACTTAAACTTTGGGCTGCAGTCACTCACAATGTTCCACCCGGGTCTGGGGACACAGGCCCTCTTCCATTCGGCTATCAGTCCCAGGTCATCATCTTCTGCTTGTGCCCGCGTGAAAGATTCGCGGCTCCAGTTCCCTTGAAGTTCCACAGTAGTCCGTCGGCACTGTATCCCGGTGTTCTCCTCCCTCCTAGTACAGAAGGTGCAGTATTCGGGGCACGGTCTTCGTGACAGGGCGTCGGCATTAGAATGCAGTTGGCCTTTCCTGTGCTGGATCTCGAAGTTGTACTGTTGAAGCCTCTCTAACCACCGCGCGAGTTGACCCTCGGGCTGCTTGAAGTTCAGGAGCCACCGCAGGGATGCATGGTCGGTCCTGATGAGAAATTCTTGTCCGTACAGGTGCTTGTGGTAGTGTTCAATGGTCTTCACGATGGCGAGCAGCTCCTTCCTGGTGACGCAGTAGTTCCTCTCTGGCTTTGACAAGGCTTTGCAGAAGTAGGCCACTACTCTCTCCTCGCCATCCCCTATTTGCGACAGGATTCCCCCTATGCCAAAGTCGCTGGCATCGGTATCGACGATGAACCTTGTTCCAGGTCTGGGGTAGGCCAAAATGGGCGCGGTGCACAGAGCCTGCTTGAGTTGTTCGAAGGCACTATGGCATTCTGCTGTCCACGTGAAGAGTTGGTCCTTATCAGTCAGTCGATGTAAAGATTTGGCGATGTCGGCGAATCCTCTCACGAAGCGACGGTAATAAGTGCAGAGTCCCAGGAAGCTTCGTGGTTGGGACTTGTCCTTCGGAACTGGCCACTCCCTCACAGCTGCGGTCTTTTCTGGGTCGGTGCGCACCCCTTCCTCGGAGACAATATGCCCAAGGTACTGGACCCGCTTCTGGAAGAGCTGACACTTCTTGGGGCTCAACTTCAGCTGGGCAGCCCGTAGCTTCATCAAGATCTCTTTCAGGTTGCTGTAGTGCTCCTCGAATCTTCTTCCCAGAACGATGACGTCGTCTAGGTAGACCAGGCAGGTCTTCCAGTGTAGTCCCCTCAGAATGGACTCGATTAGCCTTTCGAAGGTCGCAGGGGCGTTGCACAGACCGAATGGCATGACGGTGAACTGCCAGAGCCCGCTGCCCACAGAGAACGCCGTTTTCTCGCGGTCCTTAGGGTGGACCTCCACCTGCCAGTAGCCACTCTTCAAATCCAAGGTGGAGAACCATCTTGATCCTGATATGGTGTCCAGCGTGTCGTCGATCCGGGGTAGAGGGTAGCTGTCCTTCTTCGTGACGTCGTTCAGCCGCCTGTAATCCACGCAGACCCTGGTGGAACCGTCCTTCTTCTTCACTAGCACGACCGGAGAACGCCAAGGACTATGTGATGGCTCGATCACCCCTTGCTCCTTCATCTATTCTACCATCCGGTCGACTTCGGCTTGCTTGGCGAGCGGGACACGTCGGAATGGGGCCCTAATCGGTGCGCTGTCCCCAACGTCGATTCTGTGCTGGACCAAGCTTGTCCTGCCGAAGTCTTTGCTCCCCACGGAGAAGACATCCTGGAATTCGCGTAGCAGGTCCTGAAGTTGGCATGATTGTTCCTCGTCTAAATGGTCCTGGGATCCTTGGTACAGCTTCCGTAGTTCTTCTGGCAGTGTGCGTCTTCTTCGGTTGTCCGTCGGCAGGTGTCCGTCCGTCGTATCTGTGATGCGGGCAATCCAGGTAACGGGCTCGCAGACTCCTAGGTTGGTGTCCCGGTGAACCGTAATATCGTAGTCGTTCAAGGTTGGACAGGCGGACGTACGGCCGAGACGTCGTGTTGATGAGAGTCTTGGCAACTAGCAATCCTTTTGTCTGGATGTCCTCATATTTTGGCTCGATGACAGCCGCCACTCCCTCAGCAGTTCCATCGACAATTACGGCAGCGCAGATCTCCGTCCTGGCGGGAACGATGACGTCTTCTCTCAGCCTTACTCGTCGTGCGGCGACGGCCTCGTGTGCTGGTCGCAAAGCAAATTCCTCCCTTCCGAAGTGCAGAGTGATGGTACTCAGATCCAAGATGATGATTTTCTGGTCCAGGAAGTCCAGTCCTATGATCACTTCATTTGATACGTCAGCCACAAGCACTGGATGCTTTATCGCCCGTCGACCAATGATGAACTCCATTGATGCTTCGCCATGTACCGGTGCGGTCTCTCCGGTCGCGGTTATTAGCTGGAGTTTCCTTTGTGTGGGTTGCACTCTCCACTTCGGGATCACGGTGGGGCTGACGATGGTCCTCGATGCTCCCGTGTCGATTAGCATGGGCCAGCTCACTCCGTTGACGACTCCATCGACCATCAGGCTGCTATTGTCCCTCCGTAACTTCGTCACACGCACTTGAACTGCCGGGGCTTGACGACTATCACAAGCCATCCTTTGCCCCCCAAGGCTGGCTGATACTTGCTTTCCTGGGCCGCGCGGTTTCCCTACGGCTGACTGTCCCGACGGAAACCCTTGGCGGCGGCGATCACCGCAGTCCTTGCTCAGGTGGCCTCTCTTACGGCAGGTCCAGCAGGTCGGTAGTCCTCTTCCGGGCCGCCTCTCCGGTTGTCTTCCGGCTGTGTCGTTGCTGGTGGTACCGCGACTATCGAAGAAACGGCTTAGCGCCTCCATCAATTCGTCGGCCAGGGGCTTGGTCTCGTTGGTTTTTGCTGGTTCGTCGACGTCCACTTGACGCACCCGCGCGTGCATTCTAGATGCCTGTTTTGCCGTCTCGAACTCAAGTGTGTCGCTCAGCGCATCTGCCAGGGTCTTATTGCGCGCGAGTCGCGGCGCCTGTTGAGTGTCCGAGTCCCGTAGCCCGTCGGTGAAGGTCTGAGTCGCAATCTGTTCCAGAAAGTCGGCCGGCGCTGTTGGGTAGGCGAGCCTTACGAGGCGTGCGATGTCCATCTCGAACTCCTGCAGGGTTTCCGCGTTCTTTTGTACCCGGGTCCGGAGCTGCATCTGGTAGGCCTGCTGAAGATGGCTATCCCCGTATCGGGACTCCATATGGGCGATCAGTGAAGCGTAGTCCTGGGATCCAGTCGGGATGGCCTGAAGGACGTTAAGGGGGTCACCTCTCAGCGCTACAATGAGAGCTGTAGCCTTTCCTGTGTTGTTCCAGTTATTTATGGAACAGGCTGCCTCGAAGTGACGTAAGTAGGTGCTCCACGGGACCTTTCCGTCGAAGGTTGGGGGCGTCACTCTGCTATCTCCCGTTCCTGATATTCCCGGTGTAACGGTGGGCGGGCGTTGGCGCAGCTCGTCAACTTCCTCTCGTAGAGCGTTGAATTTCTCTTCCACCCCCGTCAGTGGGCGTTGGCGCAGCTCGGCAACTTCCTTTTGTAAGGCGTTGAATTTCTTCTCCACCCCCATCAGCGGGCGTTGGCACAGCTCGGCAACTTCCACTTGTAAGGCGTTGAATTTCTCCTCCACCCCCATCAGCGGTCGTTGGCACAGCTCGGCAACTTCCACTTGCAAGGCGTTGAATTTCTCCTCCACCCCCATCAGCGGGCGTTGGCGCAGCTCGGCAACTTCCACTTGTAAGGACGTCGAACTTCTTTTCCACTGCTGCGACTTCCTCACGTAGGCCCTGTTCTAATTTCCTTTGGCTCTCCTCTAATTTCGTCAGCAGACACTCTTCCAGATTTTTCTGGCCTTCCAGAAATTTGGCGGTTAGGTCCTCTGCTAACTTATTCTGGCCGTCCTTCAGGTCCTCTGCTAGCTTATTCTGACCGTCTTCTAATTTGGAAGTTAGGTCCTCGGCTAAACTTTTCTGGCTGTCTTCTAGCTTCTTCTGGCCGTCTTCTAATTTGGCAGTTAGGTCCTTCGTTAAATTCTTCTGGCCGTCCTCCATCTTCTTCTGGCCGGCCTCCATTTTGGTTTCCATGCCATTTAACTTTTCTAGCAATGCTGCCAATTGCGCCTCCATTTTAGTTGTTTGTCTTGTAAAGGGCATGCACTCACAGGAAAATTAGAGAAAATGACCTGCTCGGGTTTTGAAACCAGGACCGCCAGGTGTTGTGCTTGTGCTTGAGTTCGTAATCCGGCTTCTGACACCAGTTGTTAGGTGCCACCCCCCTAGTGGCACTTTTGTTAACTGGATTACGGTGGGTAGAAAGCAAAACACCAATTACTGCTTTAAAGAAATGATTAACTTTATTGTGACCAGAAAGATACACTACTCAACAGCAAATACAAGCAATTATTACCTTACTCCAGTTTCCTCACGTCGAGAATACTTCCCCTTTCACTTGTCAACAGACCACAGTTAATCCTCTCGCTAATGAGTCCGGCCCCGTACGCTGGCTGGAAATATCTGCACTAGGTCTGTCACTCACTGTTTTGCAACTCACCACAATGACCTCTCTCGCACTAGGTAAGCACACGCGCTCAAAACACAGGCAGTCCCCTGTAAGCTCCTCACTCCCTTCGCTGTCAAGAGAATCGGCTTCACTAGGGGTTTCGCAAGTCACCACACTTCTGTCGCTCAGGATAAGCGCTCGCACTCACTCGTAAAACACAACAACCACAGAAAGTTCGGTCCCCTCACTGTTGAAGCCGCTTATATAGCAGGCTGGTGACTCACTGGATTCTAGAATCGTCCAGGACACACGGCTTCTAGAGATTTCCTTCACTGGCTGGGTCACGAATATTCTGGACCATCCCTTTCACTTCGCAGCCCGTTGCGTAACGCGCACGTAATACACTGAGGCAGAGCACACACACAGCCTGGGGGCAGCTGTGACTCAACGCGGCGAGGCGACAAAACAAATTCACAGCCGTAACAATATGTTTATTCCACTACAAGTCATGTTGTATCCATAGTCCTAAAAACTTTGTTTCTGTTTATTTTCTATTTGATGACCATTTAATGTTATATTGGGCTTCGCAGGATTCCTATTCTGTATAGTGTGGAAATTTAGACATACAGTTTTTTATAGTTGATTATGAGGCGATTATCTTGTGACCATTTGGTTAACTCTCCTGTAACGGAGTCAGTAGACTGCTGTATGACCTGTTTAGTTTCACCTTTTATTACGAGTGTTGTATCGTCCGCAAACAAAATTTCCTTATGTGAAGGAACGTTCTGTGTTATATCATTGATATAGAGAAGAAAGAGTAGTGGGCCCAAAACCGATCCCTGGGGTACTCCAAATTTAATAATTCCCTCATTGGACAATGTTTTATTAAGTAATTTGGTTCCATCATCCAAATTCAAGATGGCTACAAGTGACAAATCAACCAAGTGCGGCCAGTGTGAAAAATGTGTAACTGATAACGAAGACTACATAATTTGTGATGGGGAATGTGGTAAATCATACCACAGAACCTGTGTAAACATAAAAAAGAAAGTTTTTAACCGGCTTTTGTCCGACAAAGCCAAGCAATGGTATTGTGTCGAGTGCAGTGCAGTAAGTAGGTCAACTACGGCAAAGGTTTCGCCAGACGAGGATATAAGTAAACCTGATTTAGAAGATCTTGTTTGTGAAATCAACCTCCGACTGATAAAACTCGAAAACATTGAAAATACTCAGAATGACATGCTCAAGTCCTTGACATATTTTTCTGATGGTTTCGACAGTATGAAAAGTGACATTTCAACTGCCACACAAACTCTGAAGCATGCCTTGTCAGAAATTACAAAGCTCAACCAAAGAGTTTGCGAGTTAGAGAAGGATAAGGATATCACTTACAGTGAGGTTAAAATGTTAAAGCAAGAGAATCTCGAGCTTCAACAGTACGTTCTGCGAAACAATCTAGAGCTTCATGGCGTGCCGCACACTTCAAACGAAAACACCGTTCAGATTTTCCCGACTATCGCTGACCAATTGGGTGTCACAGTTGTCGAGTCCGATATTGACGCCTGCCATCGGCTACCACAAAGCGGAGAAGGTCTTCCACCTCCTTTACTAGTCAAATTCTGCAGCCGGCTAAAAACAGAGGCAATTTTAAAAGGCAAAAGGTCCAAACCCAACCTGAACTCAAGTGATGCTGGAATCAATGCAAGGGCTAGGCCTATCTACATTAACGAGCATTTGGCGCCAGCTAATAAAGTACTCCACAAACAGGCAAGAGACCTCCGTAAATTAGGTTTTAAATACGTCTGGACCCGGGACTGCAAAATATTCGTCCGTAAATCAGATAGTGACAAGGCTGTCAGGATCAGCTCACCGGAAGACATTGAAAGGCTAGTAAATGACTCTTCCATCAACAAGGCTCAGCCATCCCATTCACAGAAGCGTAAATATGACTGTATCCACGACTACGTAGCAGACACTAAAAATGAGGTTAGCCAAATCAAGTGTCTTTACCTAAATAGCAGAAGCATCAACAATAAACTAGAAGATATCGAGATACTAATACATATGGTTGAAAATCTAGATGCCATAGTGGTAACCGAGACTTGGGTAAAAAGTAATGAAGCTAAATACTTCAACCTAAACAACTATTCTGTTGTATTTGTACACAGAGACAATCAGGACGGTGGAGGGGAGGGAGTTTATGTCCACAAAAAATGGAATATAAAAGTGCTTAACCTAGTTGAGAGTAACCATAGCTTGATCCAGTTAGAGCTTATAAGAAGTGATATTGTTCGTTTCAATAACCTGCATACTATTAATATAATTGCAGTATATAATCCTAACATAAATAACGCAACAAATTTCATGCAATCTCTAGGGCACATTCTCTCGAAAAATAATGCCAATCTTTGCTTATGCATTGGTGATACAAATATTAACTTACTAAACAAAAATAATGTAACCAAATCATACCTCAATCTACTATCAAGCTATGGTTTCACACAAAGCAATACTCGGTATCCAACAAGAATATGTAAATCAACAAGTACACTCCTTGATCAGGTAGCCACTAATAACTGTAAATATACCTATAGGATAAGCAATATAAATAGTGATATTAGTGATCATAATATTCTTGTAACTGAGATTTTCTGGTCAAATTACTATCCAGGCAAAAGCCCAATCTCGAACATGACATTTAAATACCCCCACAACAAGCAAAGGTCTAGTTCAAAAAACGTAAATAAAAATTACCGGTACGTGAACAAAAACATATTCTCCAATGATCTCAATCAAATAGACTGTTTAGATGATGTAAATGAAACTTACATCGCCATGAAACACAAAATCTTGACACAGATACCTAACAAAGAAGACACTGACACCAATTTGAAGGAAATACACCAGAACCACAATAACCCATGGATAACAAGATAATTAATTCAGCTAATAAAACAAAGGGACCTACTACATGCTAAACTTAAAACTAACATTAACAGAAACAACAACCTCTTAATGGATGAGCACATAATATGTAGGAACATAGTGACAGCTTTAAAACGGAAACTGACATCCTCATACTATGAACATATATTAACATTGAACGCCAATAGCATAAAAGATACTTGGAAAGTAATCAATGAAATGATCTACAACTGCACAACTGAAAACAAAGATGATCCCAGTGAGATAATAATTGACGGTAAATCTTTCACAGGAAAAGAAAATATCTGCAATGGTCTAAACACTCGCTTTAAAAACATAGCACACAAGTTAGCCAAAAACATCCTCCCAGGGAAGAAAGTTAATGAAATTAATGTCAATACAGATTCCATATTTATGACCCCGACTAATGAGATGGAAATTCGCAATATTATATTAAGCCTTAAAATGAAAAGTAGCCAAGACAAAGATGGTATGTCAGTAAAATTGTTAAAAAACTCCATCGACATGCTAAGTAGCCCACTAACTACTTTAATTAATTTATCGTTAGAGACTGGTCTGTTTCCTGTTGATCTAAAAATAGCACGAGTCATACCAGTCTATAAAGGAGCTGACAAAAGCAATCCAGACAATTACAGACCCATTTCCATCCTCCCACCCATATCCAAGGTACCGGTACTCGAAACAGTAGTAAAAACAGAATTGTTAATTTTTTAAATAAAAATGATTACTTCTACAAAGGGCAGTATGGATTTCGAGAAAACTCAAGCACAGAAATAGCCACAATTGATATAATCTCTAACTTGCAGGATGTCATAGACAATAAGATGACAGCGAGTGGCCTTTTCATAGACCTGAGAAAGGCGTTTGATACTGTTGACCATGAAATTCTTTTAGGGAAACTTGATAAAGCAGGTATCCGAGGAGCAGCTTGGACATTTTTAAAAATTACCTATCTAACCGTAAGCAGTATGTTGAAATAAATGGCTACAGAAGTGAGGAAGTAAATATTACCCATGGTGTGCCCCAAGGACCAATACTGGGTCCTTCCCTATTCTTAGTATATATTAATGACATAGCAACACTCAGTTTTCATGGTAATATAACGTTGTTTGCAGATGACTTAAGCATCTTTTACAATGCGTACACCACCAACACACTGATTACATATTTTTGACTCTGAGAGTCGCACATTTTTTCCGTATTGACTGAATTATATTAAGAACAAAGTTCCAAATGGTTCCACCTCGTCAATACTGTTTATTAAAATGTCGTGATACAATCACCTGTCTTTTAACACATGGTACATGTTTCGACGTCTGACACTTATTGACGTCTTCATCAGCCTAAATATTTGGGCAGCACTTAAAACTTAAAACATTCCCTTTATATACTGGGTGTAGTTAAAAATTGTACATAAAAACACACATAGATCACTGTAACACATTAAAAAGTTGTTAAAACATTTTCTTATGTTAAAAGCTCAATAAAATCCTCAGCCGGGCTTGGCAGTCTTTCTTGGTTTGTTTCTAATGTTAGCTTCAAAAGCCCAAGCAAGGGGTGACCATTCCCAACTGGAAAGAAATGAAACTATGTATGAGAGAAAGAAGTGGTAGATAAAATAATACTTTAAAAACCCTAAATGTTATATAAAGACTTACGATGTTCTGGTGAGGAGTGGGGAAGGGAGAAGGGGGGGGGGGGTATGGAGTAAGTTTAGGGGAAGGTAACATGGATCAACGGTTGTGGATTTATTTCTATGGTGGTTTATATTTTGTTTTGTAATGGATTAACGTTTCATAGAGTACGTTGTTTTCGAAATGAATCTCATTAAGATTCGTTAGGGGGGCGGTCTTTTGGGCTAAATCGATTTCAATTTCTTCTAAGATGTTCATTGTAATTCCTTTATTTGCTCGATGTAAGATTCTCATATCGCTGTTAATGTCTGTGAACTCATGTTTGGTATCTTTCATATGATTTGCCATGGCGGAAAATTTATTGTATTTAATGGCATTAAAATGCTCACCATATCTTGTTATAAATGCTCTACCTGTTTGTCCACAATAATTAGCGTCGCATTTAGCATATTTCAACATATACACACCTGATTTACTGAATTTGTTCGTATGGTTCAATTTATTAGTATTGAATAAAATATTATTGTTTGTGTTGGAAGTTCTATATGCTATTCTTAGTCCACACTTTTTGAAAATATTTGAAATACTATAAGTTTTGGTGCTGAAATACGTGAAAGTCGCGTATTTGGGCTGCTCTTTTTGTTCCGGCGTTAGGCGGGTGACCGGTTTGTTTTTAAGCTTGCTGATAATATTGTTGACAAACAGCGATGTGAATCCGTTTATCTTGGCAATCTGTTTAATGATTTTTATTTCTTCATTTAGATCTGTTTTGCTTAAAGGAAGGGAAAAGGCTCTGTTGATCATACTATAAAAGGCGGCTTTCTTTTGATTGCCCGGGTGGTTAGAGTCTTTTCTTATTGTCGTGTGGGTCTGGGTTGGCTTTCTAAAAACTTTATAGGTTAACCTGTTATTATTCAAACAAACTGTAGTGTCAAGGAAGTTGATTTTACTGTTTACGGCTGATTCAGAGGTGAATTGTATGCTTTTATCCAAACCGTTTAATTTTTGCAAGAGTCCGTCTATGTTTAAAATAGTATCATCGATTATTACAAACACGTCATCCACGTATCTTCCCCAATAATGTATACCGTCAATTTTGCCTACAATTTCTTCGTGTTCCAGATGGTCAAGATATATGTTAGCTACTAAACCAGATAGCGGAGATCCCATTGAGAGTCCTTCTTTTTGTTTATAGATCCTACTGTTAAAAGTGAAAAAAATATTTGTGAGTGTGAATTGTAATAGCATCATGAATTCGTTAATTTCTACTTTTGACAATATACTGTTGTTAGACAAATTTTGTTTAATGACCTTGAGCGATGGTGCAATTGAGATGTTTGTGTACATATCTTTCACGTCTACGCTATGCATGGAGTGTTTGCTCATTAAGGTAAGTTTCATGGTTTCTTCGCAGAAATTGAGTGTGTTTTTCAGGGATTTATTTGCTTTAAAAATGTAATGTCTTTCAAGGAACTGCTGACAAAATTTGGCGGTTCTGTAAAGGGGACTGTTTCTGAAATTAATGACAGGTCTTATTGGAATTCCTTCTTTATGAATTTTGGGGAGCGCTTTCAAAGTTGGTAATCCCGGTTTCATATTGGTTAAATTACTAGTTTGTTTTTCATTGATAATAAACATGGAGGTTTTCAAAATATTTTTCCCCCAGGGGCTCACATCTTGTGGGCGTGGGTTGGCGACCACGGGGCCCCAGCTGAGTCCGGCATTGCTTACACTTACTTGTGCCGGGCTCCTCTCTGTCTTCTTTCCTGTCGACCTCACTTGGTCAACTCTTGTTCTCTTCTGACCCCGACGGTATTAGGGTATCCGAGGCCTAGGGTGTCTCTTCCTTTCCCGCCTTAATTGGCCCTTGTCTCATCTTTTCTGATACCCTCCTTCTGCGAGGGATCAGCCTTCTTTTTCTCTTCATTTTACCTCCTGCCTTGTGCTCTAGGCCCTTAAGGAGGCAGGGTGTATGTAGCCCCACCACTTCTGGTGCACCCTAGATAATGCTACACCCTCAGGGGCTCACGGCTGGTGAGTTCGGGAGTTGGCGACCCCGAGGGATTCCTGAGCTGGGTTCGTTTTCCCCTTTTGTCCCTTACCTTTGGGGCGGACCCTCTCCTCTTTCACTTTCCTATCTGCCTTTCATGGCTCTCCTTCCTTCCAAGTCCCTCAATCCGCCTTCTTCGAGGGTTGAGGGCATTTCTTTTCCTGCTGTCCTTTATTTGCCTTATTCTCCTTTAGTTTTCCATTTCTTCTTCTAGTATGTAGGTTAGTAATTAGTTTTAGTTTTAAGAGCGCTTTTCATTTTCATCTTCACGATCACCCAAACCATCAGGGGCCGATAACCTAGATGTTAGGCCCCTTAAAACAACAATTATCATCATCATCATCATCAAAATATTTTTCAATTTTCTCTGTATAGATTGGGTGGGGTCTTTCTTAACCTCTTCAAAGCTCGAGCTGCTGAGGAAATTGTGTGTGTTGTTGACATATACCTCCTTATCTATCAGCACGACCGTGTTACCCTTATCTGCTTTAGTAACAATTACATCGCTATTAATTATTTTCTCTTTCAATTTTTTAAGTTTATTTAGATTCGAATTCTTGTTGCTTTTTCTGTTAGTGTTAACTATTTTTTGAATTTCTTTGTTAGTCGTGTACCTGACTTCTTTTTGTTTATCAAGAGGAAGCCTACGTATGGCTGTTTCTGCTTCCACTACTAAAGTGGTTAGCGTTCTGTCATTGAGGTCACATTCCCAGTTGTGTTTGGGCCCCTTGCCTAGAATTTCGAGTTCATTATCGTCAAATGGAACACTTGATAAGTTTTTGACAGGTGGAGAAAATTGCACTGGGGTAAACTGCCTATTGTTAACTTGTTCATTCGCATCCCTGACTTTATTGAATTTATTTTGTAGGTTTCTGAATTTATTTTCTAGCGACTGTACTTTCTTATTGATTTTCGTGAATAAGATTTGATTTACAGTGAATGAATATCTATCCCAGTCCTTTTTACTGGATAGATTTGAAGCTTCTAGGTGTGCACGATAAAGTTTGTTATTAAGATTGTTCTTCCTGTTATAAAGAAATTTAATTTCTCTTTGGAAAACTCTACTATTAATTATCCTCTGTGTTCTGGCTTCATATTTATTTAATAGGCCCTTTTTCTGGTAAGATTTAAAATGTGACGGAGTTATGTTATGTTCTCTGCATTTCTTTAAAAAGGCGATGTCCTTGACAGTGCTGGCCAATTTAATTTTCAGATCTTTATATTTATAACGCGCCTTTTTAGCGCAGTTAGCTTGGCCTGCTTCAAAATATTTTTGACTCTGAGAGTCGCACATTTTTTCCGTATTGACTGAATTATATTAAGAACAAATTTCCAAATGGTTCCGCCTCGTCAATACTGTTTATTAAAATGTCGTGATACAATCACCTGTCTTTTAACACATGGTACATGTTTCGACGTCTGACACTTATTGACGTCTTCATCAGCCTAAATATTTGGGCAGCACTTAAAACATTCCCTTTATATACTGGGTGTAGTTAAAAATTGTACATAAAAACACACATAGATCACTGTAACACATTAAAAAGTTGTTAAAACATTTTCTTATGTTAAAAGCTCAATAAAATCCTCAGCCGGGCTAGGCAGTCTTTCTTGGTTTGTTTCTAATGTTAGCTTCAAAAGCCCAAGCAAGGGGTGACCATTCCCAACTGGAAAGAAATGAAACTATGTATGAGAGAAAGAAGTGGTAGATAAAATAATACTTTAAAAACCCTAAATGTTATATAAAGACTTACGATGTAATGCGGCAATGAGCTAACAGAGCCGTGCTGAGTCGGACGCAGACTGTGCTGTACTGAAACGGTGTGTCAACATGGAAGCAACAAGCAAGACAATAGGGGCGGAAGAGGAATTACAATGAACATCTTAGAAGAAATTGAAATCGATTTAGCCCAAAAGACCGCCCCCCTAACGAATCTTAATGAGATTCATTTCGAAAACAACGTACTCTATGAAACGTTAATCCATTACAAAACAAAATATAAACCACCATAGAAATAAATCCACAACCGTTGATCCATGTTACCTTCCCCTAAACTTACTCTATACCCTCCCCCCCTTCTCCCTTCCCCACTCCTCACCAAAACACTCCCGAACCCTCACCCCTCTCCTCTTCCGCCCCTATTGTCTTGCTTGTTGATTCCATGTTGACACACCGTTTCAGTACAGCACAGTCTGCGTCCGACTGAGCACGGCTCTGTTAGCTCATTGCCGCATTACATCGTAAGTCTTTATATAACATTTAGGGTTTTTAAAGTATTATTTTATCTACCACTTCTTTCTCTCATACATAGTTTCATTTCTTTCCAGTTGGGAATGGTCACCCCTTGCTTGGGCTTTTGAAGCTAACATTAGAAACAAACCAAGAAAGACTGCCTAGCCCGGCTGAGGATTTTATTGAGCTTTTAACATAAGAAAATGTTTTAACAACTTTTTAATGTGTTACAGTGATCTATGTGTGTTTTTATGTACAATTTTTAACTACACCCAGTATATAAAGGGAATGTTTTAAGTGCTGCCCAAATATTTAGGCTGATGAAGACGTCAATAAGTGTCAGACGTCGAAACATATACCATGTGTTAAAAGACAGGTGATTGTATCACGACATTTTAATAAACAGTATTGACGAGGCGGAACCATTTGGATCTTTGTTCTTAATATAATTCAGTCAATACGGAAAAAATGTGCGACTCTCAGAGTCAAAAATATTTTGAAGCAGGCCAAGCTAACTGCGCTAAAAAGGCGCGTTATAAATATAAAGATCTGAAAATTAAATTGGCCAGCACTGTCAAGGACATCGCCTTTTTAAAGAAATGCAGAGAACATAACATAACTCCGTCACATTTTAAATCTTACCAGAAAAAGGGCCCATTAAATAAATATGAAGCAAGAGTTTAGTGCTTTTCAGTCGGTCAACACGAATGTACCCAAAAGAGATGGGTTATGCCCTAATCCTGAAATAAATTACATGAGATTAATAAAACACTAGGATGACCAGTTTCGATCGTCAAGCGATCATCATCAGATCCAATACACTTAGGCTATAAAATCTATGTTTGAAATACAGGTGAAAATATGGCTTCAAACACCACAATAAATATGAAGCCAGAACACAGAGGATAATTAATAGTAGAGTTTTCCAAAGAGAAATTAAATTTCTTTATATCAGGAAGAACAATCTTAATAACAAACTTTATCGTGCACACCTAGAAGCTTCAAATCTATCCAAATTTTCGTCTTGTTTCAGAACGAGACATTCTGCTTTTCATATACGAATTACGGGTATACACACCCAAAAATTCATAAAGAAGGAATTCCAATAAGACCTGTCATTAATTTCAGAAACAGTCCCCTTTACAGAACCGCCAAATTTTGTCAGCAGTTCCTTGATCGCTTGACGATCGAAACTGGTCATGCTAGTGTTTTATTAATCTCATGTAATTTATTTCAGGATTAGGGCATAACCCATCTCTTTTGGGTACATTCGTGTTGACCGACTGAAAAGCACTAAACTCTTGTTTACTAAGGCAACACTGAAAATATGGCTTCAAACACCACAATAAATATGAAGCCAGAACACAGAGGATAATTAATAGTAGAGTTTTCCAAAGAGAAATTAAATTTCTTTATACCAGGAAGAACAATCTTAATAACAAACTTTATCGTGCACACCTAGAAGCTTCAAATCTATCCAGTAAGAAGGACTGGGATAGATATTCATTCACTGTAAATCAAATCTTATTCACGAAAATCAATAAGAAAGTACAGTCGCTAGAAAATAAATTCAGAAACCTACAAAATAAATTCAATAAAGTCGGAGATGCGAATGAACAAGTTAACAATAGGCAGTTTACCCCAGTGCAATTTTCTCCACCAGTCAAAAACTTATCAAGTGTTCCATTTGACGATAATGAACTCGAAATTCTAGGCAAGGGGCCCAAACACAACTGGGAATGTGACCTCAATGACAGAACGCTAACCACTTTAGTAGTGGAAGCAGAAACAGCCATACGTAGACTTCCTCTTGATAAACAAAAAGAAGTCAGGTACACGACTAAAAAAGAAATTCAAAAATCGTTAACACTAACACAAAAAGCAACAAGAATTCGAATCTAAATAAACTTAAAGAAATGAAAGAGAAAATAAATAATAGCGATGTAATTGTTACTAAAGCAGATAAGGGTAACACGGTCGTGCTGATAGATAAGGAGTTATATGTCAACAACACACACAATTTCCTCAGCAGCTCGAGCTTTGAAGAGGTTAAGAAAGACCCCACCAAATCTATACAGAGAAAATTGAAAAATATTTTGAAAACCTCCATGTTTATTATCAATGAAAAACAAACTAGTAATTTAACCAATATGAACCCGGGATTACCAACTTTGAAAGCGCACCCAAAAATTCATAAAGAAGGAATTCCAATAAGACCTGTCATTAATTTCAGAAACAGTCCCCTTTACAGAACCGCCAAATGTTGTCAGCAGTTCCTTGAAAGACATTACATTTTTGAAGCAAATAAATCCCTGAAAAACACACTCAATTTCTGCGAAGAAACCATGAAACTTACCTTAATGAGCAAACACTCCATGCATAGCGTAGACGTGAAAGATATGTACACAAACATCTCAATTGCACCATAGCTCAAGGTCATTAAACAAAATTTGTCTAACAACAGTATATTGTCAAAAGTAGAAATTAACGAATTCATGACGCTATTAGAATTCACACTCACAAATATTTTTTTCACTTTTAACAATAGGATCTATAAACAAAAAGAAGGACTCTCAATGGGATCTCCGCTATCTGGTTTAGTAGCTAACATATATCTTGACCATCTGGAACACGAAGAAATTGTAGGCAAAATTGACGGTATACATTATTGGGGAAGATACGTGGATGACGTGTTTGTAATAATCGATGATACTATTTTAAACATAGAAGGACTCTTGCAAAAATTAAACGGTTTGGATAAAAGCATACAATTCACCTCTGAATCAGCCGTAAACAGTAAAATCAACTTCCTTGACACTACAGTTTGTTTGAATAATAACAGGTTAACCTATAAAAATTTTAGAAAGCCAACCCAGACCCACACGACAATAAGAAAAGACTCTAACCACCCGGGCAATCAAAAGAAAGCCGCCTTTTATAGTATGATCAACAGAGCCTTTTCCCTTCCTTTAAGGAAAACAGGTCTAAATGAAGAAATAAAAATCATTAAACAGATTGCCAAGATAAACGGATTCACATCGCTGTTTGTCAACAATATTATCAGCAAGCTTAAAAACAAACCGGTCACCCGCCTAACGCCGGAACAAAAAGAGCAGCCCAAATACGCGACTTTCACGTATTTCAGCACCAAAACTTATAGTATTTCAAATATTTTCAAAAAGTGTGGACTAAGAATAGCATATAGAACTTCCAACACAAACAATAATATTTTATTCAATACTAATAAATTGAACCATACGAACAAATTCAGTAAATCAGGTGTGTATATGTTGAAATGTGCTAAATGCGACGCTAATTATTGTGGACAAACAGGTAGAGCATTTATAACAAGATATGGTGAGCATTTTAATGCCATTAAATACAATAAATTTTCCGCCATGGCAAATCATATGAAAGATACCAAACATGAGTTCACAGACATTAACAACGATATGAGACACTTGCATCGAGCAAATAAAGGAATTACAATGAACATCTTAGAAGAAATTGAAATCGATTTAGCCAAAAAGACCGCCCCCCCCCCTAACGAATCTTAATGAGATTCATTTCGAAAACAACGTACTCTATGAAACGTTAATCCATTACAAAACAAAATATAAACCACCATAGAAATAAATCCACAACCGTTGATCCATGTTACCTTCCCCTAAACTTACTCCATACCCCCCCCCCCCCCTTCTCCCTTCCCCGCTCCTCACCAAAACACTCCCGAACTCTCACCCCTCTCCTCTTCCGCCCCTATTGTCTTGCTTGTTGCTTCCATGTTGACACACCGTTTCAGTACAGCACAGTCTGCGTCTGACTCAGCACGGCTCTGTTAGCTCATTGCCGCATTACATCGTAAGTCTTTATATAACATTTAGGGTTTTTAAAGTATTATTTTATCTACCACTTCTTTCTCTCATAGATAGTTTCATTTCTTTCCAGTTGGGAATGGTCACCCCTTGCTTGGGCTTTTGAAGCTAACATTAGAAACAAACCAAGAAAGACTGCCAAGCCCGGCTGAGGATTTTATTGAGCTTTTAACATAAGAAAATGTTTTAACAACTTTTTAATGTGTTACAGTGATCTATGTGTGTTTTTATGTACAATTTTTAACTACACCCAGTATATAAAGGGAATGTTTTAAGTGCTGCCCAAATATTTAGGCTGATGAAGACGTCAATAAGTGTCAGACGTTGAAACATGTAACATGGGTTAAAAGACAGGTGATTGTATCACGACATTTTAATAAACAGTATTGACGAGGCGGAAGCATTTGGAATTTTGTTCTTAATACACTGATTACACACATGCAGGAGGACATGAATACAATACTTGGATGGACCCAGTCAAATAAATTAACAATAAATGAAGATAAAACAAATTATTTAATAATATCTAAGCGTAGAACGAAGATAGACATCACTCAGAATATAATGCTGAATGGAAAGACAGTTAAAAGGATATCATCTGTCAAATACCTAGGCCTGATAATAGATGAAAATCTCTCATGGCAAAAGCACATTGATGCATTAGTTAAAAAAATATCACCTGCTGCTGGGATGATTAAAAAATTGAGCTACTATCCAACATATCTACTCAGGAAAGTGTATTTTTTCCTTAATCCATAGCCACTTACAATATTTGAATACAATTTGGATAAAATGCTCAAATTACCTAAAAAAGGAAATTGAGGTAATTCAGAATAGAGCCATAAGAAATATGTATAACTACCCTTTATTAACACCAACCAAACACCTTAATATTACGAGTAATATTGAACCTGTAGCCCTAAATGCAGAAATCAAATCAAATGTCTTGATGTACCAAATCCTTCACAAATGTATCCACACAAATTTAAACTTCACTAAACAATCCGATTTACACGCTTGCAAAACTAGACATGCAGATGACATATCACTTTTCCATATCAATCCCAAACAATATGGCAGTAATAGTACTAAGTATAGTGCCTTTGTAATGTTCAATAGACTACCAGAAAATATACAAATTGCACCTAGCCTACCAATCTTTAAAAGGAGGCTAAAACAGTTTATGGGGAATGATTATAAAATGTCAGTTTGAAGAAATTCCAAAATCTGAGAAGACAAAAGAAGACTACATTGTGTACAAAAACTTATGAAAGCTACAAAATGTTGTATATATTTTCATACTGAAAACTTTGTAAACTAAACATTGGATTGTAATTTGTCGCCAACAAGATAAAACTGTACGATTCCTTGGTATATGAGTCCTTGACTCGTTAAGGGATTAATAAAATGCATTATTATTATTATTATTATTATTGTGTCTCTAGCTTACTATTTGTTTACGCCTTGTTAAGTAAGACTCTATCCATTTATTAGCTAGACCTCTAATACCATATTGATTTAGTTTTGTAAGGAGGATTTTATGGTCAACAACATCGAATGCTTTCGATCAATCCAAGAATAGGCCAGTTACATATTCCTTATTGTCAATTAATTTCAGTATACTATTAATACATTCATAAATTGCTGTCTGTGTAGATTTTTCCGTTATGAATCCATTTTGTGAGTTTGATAATATTTTATTTTTTTCTATAAAACTTATCAGTCTCTTATACATGTTTTTTTCCACAATTTTTGCAATACCAGTTGGTAAGGTAATAGGACGATAGTTATCTAATTCATCTTTTGAACCGTTTTTGTGCACTGTAATTACTTTTGATAACTTCAAAATATCCGGGTAAGTTCCTGAGAGAATTGAACTGTTTATTAAGTGTGTAAGTGGATTTATTATATTTTCTGCACTTTCTTTAAAATTGCATCAGGGATGCCATCAATGCCAGCACAAAATTTATTTTTAGCTCTTTTATAACTATTCTTACCTCTTCACTTGTGACATGATTTATGAATAAAGAATCACTACATATATTTATTTTATTATTAGAATTTAGTGTATTTACTAGTGATTTATTTAATAATTATTGTGGAATTTCCAGAAAATAGTCATTGAAAGTGTTTGCTATTTCCTCTGGATTATTAATCACTTTATTATTTCTGGTCAGTGTAATGTTGCTTTGTATTTTAGCAGATTTTCCAGTTTCTTTCTTTATCACGGACCACAGAGCCATGTTTTTATTAGATGATTGGGAAATAAAATTATCATTATGCATTTTCTTTGCTAGTCTTATTACCTTATTTAATATGCTAGTGTATTTTTGTAGTAAAAATTGAATTCAGGTGTTGTGAGGTATTGTTTATATAATTTGTGTAGAAATTTCTTTCTTTGACATGAATTTATAATCCCCGTTGTTATCCAATTGCTAGTTTTGTTATTTTGAACAGTTCTTTGTCTAAAGGGGAATGCTGTTTCAAAATATTGTTTTAGGGTACTGTTAAATGCATTAAATTTATCATTTACATTTTTTAGTTTATAAATTTCTGACCATGTTTCCTTATTTAATAAGTCATTGAAATATGTAACATTTGTTTCAGTGAATGACCTGCACTTTGATTTTACTCCAGTATCATTATTGTTGATTGTTTCGGGTGATTAAAAATTCAGTATTTGTCCATGGTGGTCACTAAAACCCGGAGAATAGACTTCTATTGAATGGTGATATTTATCTGTATTTTAAAAAATTTGATCAGGAGTGGTTTTACTAAATTTTGTTATTCTTGTTGGGGTATTTACTGTAGGTTTCAGTCCATAGGAAATTAGTAACTGTGTTAATAATTCACAATTTCTATCACATTTTAAGAAATCCACATTTACATCCCCACAAATTATTATATCAAAATTTACTTTGATCATGTTATTGAGTAACAATTCTAATTTATATATATTAAAGGAAACTTTCCTGACGGAGAACGGTATACACATACAATTATTAACTTAAACTTCTGTATTTTTACGGCAGAGAATTCAAAATCCTGTTCCATAATTAGATAATCATAAGCTGTTAACTGTTCATGATCTAAATTCTTTCTTAAGAAGATACAAGTACCACCATGGCTAATATTACTTCTAGAGTATTTACTAGCTTGTATAAACCCTGGGAATTGAATTAATTCGAGTTGTTCCTCTTTCAGCCAAAGTTCTGAAATACATAGTGCTGAGATGTCATTAAGTTCATTTTTAAGCATTAGATTTATGTAATCAATTTTATTATAGAGAGACTGAACATTCTGGTGGTAAATTTTAAATTTGTTACTTTTGCAAGCTTGTGTTGGTGATTTATTTACATTATTATTATTATCATCATAATTGTTATTATTATTGTTGATAGACAAATCCGAAATACCATTGTTCCACTCAGTTAAATTTGACATCGAAAGATCTGAATGCCAAACCTCACGTTTGGCTTCTTTTACAAGTTTCCCTGCTTCCACTCTGAAGATATTACTGTTGAACTACTCTTACCATTTGAATTTACAATTTTGCAGATTTCATCACTAAGATACTCTTTTCCTAACCTATTTCAGTGTAGGCCATGTCGAGTGTGGAACTTTCTGTCTAATTTACTTACATCTATAATTTGGACAACTCTTAAATTTTACGAATTTTTCCATTTGTAGCCTCTATTTCTACATTTACACATGATTTGGGAATTAAATCGTATCTTTGCGGAATGTTTACAATAATGACATTTGTGTTAAGCATGGATGGCAATGTACCCTTTAAATCTTTGATTACCTTTTTACTCTCGTTTCTATAGATGTCGTTTGCTCCAGCGATGATTACTGCATAGTCCTTTGAAGTGAGGGTTGCACACTCTCCTAACATCCCATTCGTGACCGTTGCAATGGGTGCTCCTGGCTTTACTGTCGAAGTGACCTCCATTTCTCCGCTTCTCTCCAATACGCTTGCTGCTACATCTCGCCCGTGGCTATCCGCAAATATCCGCATCTTCCTGGATTTTCTCTTCGTCACTTTCTTCTTTTCTTCTTGTAGAAAGTCATCATTTTCTTCGACGAGCGCTCCAAATGAATTTGAGACGGGAATTTCAGTTACATGTACCGGTACTCCATTTATAGGCCTAGGCATATTCAATCTTACCTTACCGGCAACCACTTTGGACCAAGTTTCCTTGCTTTCCACTCTGTTTCCTTATAATTTATTCAACTCTTCCATTAACTTGGTAATATCTTCCTTTAGCAGCTTTATAATTTCATCTTTTGAGGACAGTTCGTTTCTCAGGTTATGACATTCGCATGACGGTACCGGTAGGCCTACATCACGACAATCGGTTTCACTTTTCCCCTCACACAATTTTACCTGAGATCTTGTGACGATTTTATTTGCATTTTTTACTTTTATTTTGCACGACGAGCATAAATCCGTAACGGTTACATTACCTGACGAGACACTAACACTGTTTACTGCCGACATACTAGAGATCTAAGTTAGCCTTGATGTTTACACCAAATTACACTAAATGTATGTTAATTTTTACTACCTAAATGAATTAATCTAATTACCTACCAATAAAGAAGAATGTGAAATACGTATATCTTCCAATCGGGTGAAAACTCGTAAAAGCACCATTGCTCTACTTGGTTCAAACAGTGATTGAAGAAGTCACCGAATCTTTGGATACACGTTCCCACAACTTAGTTTAAGTTTATTAAATTATCAATAAGAATTTCTAAATACTATCAATATTCCATATTTCACTTGACCTAAGGAAAGTAACTTTATAGATGGATTCGTTACTTTTTTAATTTGTCGGGGGCATGACTACTGAATTATTATTATTAAGTGGGATTTTATTTTAGCCAGGCGTGCTTAACACGCACAGCTATATAGATAGCGAGAGGTGTAGTTTTTCTTATTTACTGGTAGCCTATTAATTAATAGAGCATAGTATTTTATTGAATGAAGCAATTATATATTGTCCGGCTTGTGTAGTAGCGAGCTCTAGAGGCTGGTTGTTGGGGAGCTAGTCTAACAGCACAACGTGTTAACACCTTATCTAAGGAATGCAATGAGTGGGTGTTTGTTAGCGTGAGAACACAAGTTACATGATTGCTCAGCTCTCCGCTATGCAGCAGCAGTGAACAGTTATTTAATGACGCAACATTGTGCAAGCTTACTAGTTCAATCCTGTAAAATGTGTACGGTACGTGAGAAAATGCTAGTTTAAGTGAAATATGAAACCATGCAGGTGTTTCCATTGGGTTTAAGATAGATAGATAGATAGATAGATAGATAGTTTTATTAATTCCATTTGATCAAATACATGTATACAATACATTTTTGATATAGGACACGTCAGAATTTACATCTATAAAATAAAAGTACTAATAGGTATATACAGTAATACTAATACTATAACTATTTATAACTTATTATAATAACAGATCTTAAGAGATACAATCTTATTGGACAACTATTTACACCTTATTCTATTATCATAACATGAAAACTTAATTCTATAAATACAACAACTTACAGCTAGGTATTACAATTAAAATAGAAAAGTAAAATATAATTATAGATTTCATCGTTTCTATACACTAAGATATTCAACTACAGAGTAAAAACAATGGCACTGCAGATAAGCTTTCAACATTCTATCAAAGGTTTTTATTTTTGGGGCAAGTTTTATATACTGGGGTAGTTTATTGTATAATTTAACTCCTGTGTGATAAGTTCCTTTTTGATATATGCTTGTGTGTGTGTGTGTGTGTGTGTGTGTGTGTGAAATATGAATGTTTTGATTTTATCTTGTGTTATACCTATGAACATCATTGTTTGTTTTAAGAAAAACATCCTTATTCATTAAATTCTTTTTACAAAACATAATACTTTCAAAGATATATATACAGGGCAGAGGGAGAATGTTTACATAGAGGTCTACATGATTCTCTAGTGTTTACATTTGCCATAATTCTAATCGCCCTCTTTTGTATCCTAAACGTGCTTAGTACATCTGGTGACATACCCCAAAATATGACCCCATATCTTAAGTATGAATGGAAATAAGCAAAATAAGTATTTCTTAATGTGTGCATGCTAGTGCAGGTTTTCAAAATACGTAACGCAATGACTCGCACGTGCATGGGAATGGAAATACAAAGCGTGGGAAACTGCTGGTGCTGCAGATTGTGATTTATATAAGGCAAGTCATGAATACCATCGCGGTTACTTGTTTAATTACGTGTAACAAGGCAACAACTGTGTTTCACACGTGTTAGAGCTTTTTGGAGGGAGACTGTTTAATATGTGTTGGAAGTTTTTGGAGGAAGACTGTTTAATATTTGCACGGAGTGTACATTATGAATAGTTTTTAGGTTTAATCCTAATTAACGTTTAAGTTTTATTAAATTGCATTTATTGATTGATTGGACGATTCATTAATTTTATGTATTGCTTTCAGATATTGTATAACTGTTACACACTGGCCCTATAGCTGAGTGCTAACATTTTTGAATCTCAGCACTGACAATGGCGACATACTTCACAACATTTAGAGAGGTAAGTACTTTTTAAATTGTGCTAAAATTTCATTTATGGATATTTATTAATTTATTTTATTTATTTTATTTTCAAGATAATTCTTGTTTACGGTTCCCTGAAGTGTATGAGAAAGAGGGAGAGAGAAAGACAGAGACCATTAATCCTCAGCCCACGAGAAGGGAAAAGCAGGTTTTACGTGTTAAGGTAAGCTTTCGTATTTGCAAACTGCTTGAATTCGTTCTCTGTTATATTCTCCTTGTATGGAATGCATGTATTAATTTGAATTCATGTATTCATTACCGAATGGTTTATTTTGTTTATTTCTAGATATCTGGAAAGCTTGTGCCGTATACTTGTTAGGCCTACTGGTGAAAACCAGGAAGTGTGCAAGTGGAATGCGAGCCAGCAGCTTTAAACATCTTTGTTTTTCGGCGTGTACCTGACTAGCAGCTTTTCTTGCAGAACACAAGGTAAGACTATTTTTCCTTCTTCAATTACGTTTGTTACATAAACATCGTTAATACATTATATTCAACATCAATTTCAACTTTCGACTAATATTTCTCCGTTGTTTTAACCTTCAGGTTAATTACTATAATTTCTTATATTTATATAGATAAATACCAATTATCCTTTATATGTGTTTTATCTCTTTTTTCTTTCTCCGTTAGGGTCTTCTGAGAACCACGAATCAATTTCAATGTTTAGTCCTTTGTTGTTCTTTCTTCTTCCTCCAGTGCTCCTTCATCTTTTCGCTGTGTGTCTTCTTTCTCTCTTCCGACCATTTCGAGTCTGTTTTCTTATATTGCCTTCCTTGGAGTCCTTCCATTCCCAATACCATTTTTTTAAACCTCTCTCTCTAGTGCATCTTCTTCTCTTACATTGTTTTTTTTTAATCTTTCTTTACTTCTTGAAACCAGGCTGTTGTCGATTTCTTTTTCCAAAGATATTTAAAAATCTGCTTGGTTAATCTGCTATCATTCATTCTATATAAATGTCCGAAAAATAACAATCGCCTCTTCTTTATTGTCTCCGTTATGTTTTCAATGTTCCGATATATTTCTTCGCTACTTAATTTCCAAAACTCTGTAGTTCTTAATGGACCGAGAATTTTGCGTATATTTTTCTTTCTGATACTTCTAATTTATCCAATTTATAATTTAGTATTAGACATTCACTGGCATATAAGCATTCTGGTTGAATTACTGTTCTCTAGTGCTGTATTTTCAATTTCTTAGATAAACCTTTTTTGTTATAGATATTCCTGGTTATACCATATGCTCTTTGAATCTTGTGCACTCTTTCTTCTACAGCAGATTTTTCTAAGCCATTCTTCTGAATTATTTCCCCCAAATATTCTAACTTATCTACCCTCTTAATTTGACCAATTTTTGTTATTAGGGTTTCTGCAGCATTTTTAGTATTCGTCATAAATTTTGTTTTTTCTACAGAAATCTTTAACCCTGTTTTATTGGTTATCTCTTCTAATAGATTGATTTGTACTGTTGCATGAGCTAAGTTTTCAGAAAGTATGGCAAAATCATCAGCAAATGCCAGACAATTTACTTTAACACCACTGTTTTTCTCCCATGTGTTATAGGTGTTTTGCTCCTTCAATTTCGTATTCCAAATTCGAACTATTTTTTTCCAGGATACAATTGAATAAGAGTGGAGATAAACCATCGCCTTGCCTTACACCTGTATTTATTTTGAATGGTTCTGAAATTTCTCCCCGAAATTTTACCTTTGAAATAGTGTCTGTGAGGGTTTCACGGATTAGGTTTGCCAGTTTAGATTTAACTCCGAATTCTCTGATTACTTTATCTAGAGTTTCCCTGTCGACAGAATCAAAAGCCTTTTTAAACTCTACAAATTTCACTATTATGGTTTTAGAAGATAATTGTCTGTGTCGAATTATGGACTTTAGGTTGAATATCTGTTCTGAGCAAGATCTGACTTTTCTAAATCCACTTTGATATTCACCTAAATGACTGTCAAGTGTTGCTTCTACCCTGTTTAGTAGTATTGTTGAGAATATCTTGTAGGCCACTGACAAAAGGGATATACCTCTATAGTTATTGACATCTTACTTATTACCTTTCTTGTGCAAAGGATGTATAAGGGCCACTTTCCATTCTTCCGTGATCGTCTCCGTTTGTCAGATTTCTTGAAAAATGATTTCAAGGTCACCTATGATTTTTGGTTGAGACCACCTTATGAGTTCGGCCGTAATGGAGTTTTCTCCACTAGCTTTGTGGTTTTTTTGGGTTTTAATTGCTTTTTCAATTTCCTCAATAGAAGGCGGTTGATCTGTTTCTAAATTTTCATGTAATTCTGGAAATTCTAGCTTGTTGTTTGGTTCTCCACAGTTCAGAAGTCGATCAAAGTACTTTGCTAGTATGTGTTTATTATTATTATTTTTATTATTACCGTCGTCACAATTTATAAGGTTTCCTTGCAATTCCGAGCAAATATGGCCATGCAATTAAGCCAAGCTCATACGTCAATATGTCTAAATGTTGATAATAGGTTAATAGAATTAACAAACAATAGTTAAATAACACATCACTAACTTCTCCCGCCACACTCAATTATCATGCCTACAATAAGTCATTCAAAAATGCTGATATCATAATCTTACTCACTTCTTACAATAACATTGCTCGAAAAAGCATTGCACCTCTCCATAATACGTTAACACTACGTATTAGAGCTTAATAACATCGCTGATACTCTCTTATTACAATTAAGCACGGCATTTCCTTCTCATAACAACAATTACTTGCATGTCACCATAAACTTTACATTTGAACTTTCACAATAGTTCTATACTTTAATACTTCTTTACAAATCCTTCACAATAAATTCAGTTACCTCGTGCGTTAATACTTTCTTTAATAATGACCTTATATATCAATGCATGCGCTTCCATTGGTTTACTATTGCAGTTACTATGTTTACAACAATAGTTGTTAATATTTAATAATTATAATACTACATTTATTTAACACCTCCCTGGTCATTCCTTATTGCTTCAATGCAATCTTCAAATGTCAACAACAATACATTACGTTGCAAAAGGTTTAATATAGTTTCTCGGTGTCCAACATATCACGATTTATAGGGATTCAAAATTCGCCTAAATCTGATATAATCAAATTGTCTATGTTCAAAATGGATCTATCTTGAAGACTTGACTAGTCTTAAAAACAAAATCTTTTATAACATCCATAGATCCAAATTATTATAAATTCGAGTATATTTCTATACCTGTCTGTTTTATATCAATTATAACACAAAGTTTAATCGTCGCAAATATTCTTGCCTAGATCGTCGAAAAAAAAAATACAAAACAAGAAGTCAACGTTTTACACGTATATGATCTTCTTCCTAATATCTTCTCCCTAACTACATTTCTTCTTACGCTAAAAAATTCCCAATACAATTATTTCCAAACGAAAATATTAATGAATTTAAGAAAACGTTCTTAAATTCAAAATCGAAAATTCCCAAATTCTTCTTCAAAATAAAATCCAAATCGTAATTGAAAATGACGAAAATTAAAAATAGTCAAAATGTATTTACAGATCAAATTATCCAACTCTACTTTAAATTCAAAGAATTATTAAATTACTTAAACATGGTGAAATAGTATGCTCCAAAATACTATCAGACTACAACAAACTACAAATATTGAAATCTTCTTCTACCTTTGCCGATTCTAGATGATCTCTAGGTATAGGGAATGCCGTACCGTACTGCATTCTCCCTCCTGAAGAATCTTCTGTCTTCAACCTCCTCCAGCTATCCCAACTGCATTCTCCCGGGCTCTGGATTCAAATTGGACCAGTTTTCAAGCATTGGACTGGGTGCTCCCTAGTCACATCATCTTCATCTCTTCTAGGCGCGGATCTAGATGATCTCTTCTTCTCCTCTTAAAGTAGATTATCATATCTGTGTAGTTTTGTTCTAGTTTCTTCAAAATTTCGATTTTTGTAGTAGTTGCGACAAAATTCTCTCCTTCCTCATACATTTCGTGTTTCTTGCGCAAGGTATTTAAGCCTTCATCACAACCGCGTTATCTTAGATGTACATCTTTCCTCTCAACTTCAGAATATCTGACATAGTGGAAATGAATTAGGTGTAATAAATTCACTATTATATTTCTCGTAGTCAATGTTTGTAGAATCACGTTGATTTATAATAATGTTGCGTGATATCGTTGCTGTATTTCGTAAATACTATTTATCTCAGCTATGTAGAATATTATTTTATGATGAGCGCAATGTTTGTAGATCACCTCTAATGTACGTTCTCTGCAGAATACTGCCATAAAATATTATAGTTGCTGCATTAATAGTTTGTAGATTTAACTTCACACATTCGAAATATAATTACTGCAATTTATTTGTAATACCGAACACAATTCTATAATTTCAGTTGTATAACACTTATTTCAAATACTGCGTTTTATCAATCTAATTCGAAATCACTTCACTCGAAGTCCGACCATTTACTATCATGGCCGACACTGCCGTCGTGAACTCGGTTATGTTTCCAAGTTACGGACACAAAATAGCCCCACTCTGGGCTACAAATGAAATACACGTCTTGTCAGCTCGACGTTTGACAATCAAAGAAGCCTCACGAATGCTGCCTAATATCTCCCTCCTTAAATCTCAATTCAGCGCCAATTCTAAAATCGCGGGAATCCTTGGCGGTACATTATAAAATGATCACATTCCTTGTACTACGCAGGCCTATTTAAACTTCTTCATAGAAATAATGGTAATATTCTTCATTGCTTTCTGCATGTTTCCATATATAGTTGAATAATTGTACTTGCAGTAATTATTTCCTTAAATCACGTATAATCCTGAGGAGTTTTTATTCAATAACCTCTTCTCTAATTGGTTACTTCCTTCTTAGCGTCAACCAATCACGTAATATATAACTTAGGTGACAAGCAAGTTCTAGCTATAATGAAGACACATGTCAAGGTCGCCTATAGACACCTCCCTTGTCATTTCTATAATTCTTTCGCAAACCCTACCCCCCCTCGTCGTCAACCACGTGACTTACTCAGCCACAAAACGAGTTTCTGGCCCAGTTCCCAGAAATGAAATTTGCATGTAACGCTTAGCATTGGAATCAATTGATGAAATTTTCTCCAACTCGATATTAAAATTCGGGGTTAGTACCTAACGTAAGGCCACGGCCGCTTCCTTCCCTCTTCCTTGCCTACCCCTCCCAATCTTACAATTCCTTCCCATCCCTCATAAGGCCCCTGTTCACTTTGTACGCGAGGCCGCCTGGGCGAGGTGTTTGTCCCACCTCCCCAGTAGTATCCCCCGAACCGATGTTTCAAGCAGTAAAGGTCGGATCCCTCGCTGAGTCCGAGGGAAAAGCCAACCCTGGAGGGTAAACCGACTAAAAATAATAATAATAATAATAATAATCTGTCTGTGTCTTAGGCAGTGAACGCAGAGACCGGAGTGAAACTCAAACTGCAGCACTGTAGGTTGTGTGGCAGAAACCCACAAAGCTGCAAGGCAGTGGCTATAAAGAGGCGTACTAGGCAAGGTGAGTAGTGTAGAGGTAGTTTGCCTTTTATTTCCTCACTGAGTCAGTACAGCAGTACTATCCCTATGGATAGAACCTATGTCAGCATCCATAAGCATTGGCATTACTCAACAGCATCCATACCTCTGTAGCTTCCATAAAATCACAGACTTGAATGAGACTGAAAAATCGGTGAAAAGTGAAATTTGTGTTCAAGCCAGTGTCAAATAACAAGAAACACATCATTCACGAAGTGATGGACACAGGAATAATAATAATAACAATAATAATAAATAATATCCCCTCGAAAAATAAAATCATGCCCATAAAGTCAGCCATCTTGCTTTGGTGCTGCTGTCTGATTGTTGAACGATTTAAACAAATCATCTGCCAAATCTAAATGGCGCGCTAAAGATAGCCATCTTGGATTGCCATGCCATCTCGTGTTGAAAGGGCCTAATCAACATTAAGTTGAAATTGTACCTGCATGACTCTGTCCTCGTCCAATCACGCGCCATCAAAATGCTGGTATCAACCGCTAGTTCTTCTTCTTCTTCTTTTCTTAGTCGTTTACCCTCCAGGTTGGTGGAACCCACGGACTCCGCGAGGGAACTCACCACTACCGCCTCTACGGGCAGTGTCATAGAGCTGGGAACATCTAATCGGAGTGGATACAACTGGTGAGGTGTGATTGGCACCTCGCCCAGGCGGCCTCACCTGCAAAGCGAACAGGGGCCTCATGAGGGAAGGTAATGGATGGTCAGGATGGATAGGCAAGGAAGAAAGAAGGAGGCAGCAGAGGCCTTGAAGAATGTACTGAGACCGTAATTTGTATTTAGTTGGATATAGGTTAAGTTGGCAATAACACTGATGGCAGCACTGCGAAATTCCTTTGTAATGCAGGTGCGCGGTAGTACTGTGGCGAGGTCAGGAGCTGTCAGCAACCCGCCGTACATGCCGACGATCACATGTTGGATATTTTAATACTTGTATTGAATACAAGATGGACACAGCACCACTGTCGTTATTTTGAACATCGTCGTAGAGCAGTATACACAATGCAGTATGAAACAAAGAATGGGAAACGCATCCTGTGGATACAGGAATATAACTGAGAACTTTTATATGAGTACAAATGCATACAGTATTTATAACATGTGGTTATTGAACTCGGCAATGATATATGTATCGATAGTTGCTGTCGATCAGAGAACAAGGTGCATTGTGGATCACCTGGAGACAGTATGATTTGCGAGAGCAAACGAAGAGTTGATTAGTGAATACAACTTCAGAGAGGAGGGTCGTAGAGCTCTCTAGTCTAAGACTTGTTCGTGCGTTGCCGTGAAGACGTGTTGGTTCGGTAATCGTGGAGTTGAGCCGACATATACGTGTTACAGTATAACGTGATAGGATTTTCGTCTGATCTTATTATAGTTTCAGACAGTGTTAACCTTCAATTCGAGCACAGCGAACTTGCAGTCACGTATGACAACTTCTTATTATTTTTTTTAGCGTATGGCTTTTAGTGCCGGGAGTGTCCGAGGACATGTTCGGCTCGCCAGTTTTGTAGCTGCTTCGAGACGGGCACCCAATGGGTGAGCTACAAGTACCGTTGGGGAGGGAAGGAGGGAAATTGGAATGTAAGGACGAGGAGTTGGAAGGTAGCGGCTGTGGCCTATAGTTAGGGACCAACCCCGGCATTTGCCTGGAAGGAAGATGGGAAACCACAGAAGACCATCTTCAAGGTTGCCGGCGGGGGGATTTGAACCTCCTCGCCTCCCGGATGTGAGCGACTGCGATCAGTCATGCCGTAACCACCACGGCTAACTCACCCGGTAACTTCTTATTAAGCCAATGGTACAACATCGTGTTCTACATTGCAGTACAGAACAGACAGCTTTAGCCATGATTGTCATATATGATATAAAGAGAGAGGGAGAGATAATGCTGCGTTATGAAGATGCAGAATATGGGCTAAACACAGACAAGAAATGTAACACATAGCAGCGTTGAATACTCAGGATGATTACTTGATTCCAATATGAGCAACTATAGTATGAGACTTTATAAGAGAAGATTGAAGAGACTATGAAAGTCTGAATGACAATTTGTACTGCTACATAATGAAACTGGCTTGGCTTACTACATCAATGTTGTGGTGTTCTCTAGCAAGTGAACATCTGTTAGCTTCTTCTCGTTTCGCGAACGGTAATCGGGTCTACTTGATATCCAGTCGTTACGTGATCGGTACAGCTGAGCAGATATGGTTCGATCCCAGGCAGGAGTATGTTTTATAGCATTCTCACTTCATTCAACTAGAACTTCAACAAGGTAGCTGGAAGTTTTATTTTAGTAGACAGTATGAATTTGTCATGGTTTTGAATGTTCCTTTTCACCAATTTTGATTAGAGTAGTTAAGAATTACAGACGAGGGCTAGGGTGATTCTTTAATCATTTCTGTCCGAGTATGTAATTCTCTTTGTAGTTCAATTTAGTAGTTATTGTAGTGTTACTTTGAACATTGCCTTACTTTCATTAAGATGTAATTTGGGAATAAGATAGAAGAATATAGTTTGTTGGGAAGACAACATGAGAAAAATTATAGGGAGAAGACGACGTTAAAATTATATAAGAATAATTCTAACTCAAGCAGATGTCCCATAACCCGTCGTATACGTGAATTCGAATTTGAACAAATTCTCTGGACTTTTTGAATTTGACTTCGAATATATTTTTAAAAGCTCATGCAAGTTATTAGATAGACATTCAGGTCTATATTTTTGGCAGATTGAGCATAGACATGGAACATAGTGATTCCTAGTATGATTCTTTGAGATTGTGCGAATTTATTTCTGGTAATCCAGATTTTTTGAAATTCTTTTAATTTTGACTCCCTTTGTGAGCTCGTTCAGTTTTTAAATTTTTGTGGATTCTCGTGGGAAACTCCAACTTGGTTTAGCGTTCAAATCTAATGGTTAATTTGTACCTTCTCAAGATAGGCTCTTTCCCATGCTGTCGTTTTGACATGTTTTCCTTTGAGGAGGATCTCCAGTGGAATTACTTTCAATTATGCGAAAACTGAATCGTTCTTTTCACAATGGTCGGTTGAGATATACGAAAGAAATACTTTGTTTGAGAAAATGTAATTAGTAATGATATGTAATAGTAAGAGAGAAATGTTTAAAATATATGTAAGTCATAATCGAGGTGACAGACTTCGAATTCTCACACAGTTATTTGGACTTGTGAATACAATATTTTATCATTGTTCTGATAAAGATTATTCTCGACACTTTAACTTTTGGCTAATTTGAAGCAACATATTTATCCATGATTGTATACAAACTTGTGTAATATTCGTAATGTTTGGAATTTATTAAGAGCTGTTTAGCGATGATATGGTAATAATGGAATTTTGTATGCGTATTTGGATTGCAATTTAGGAGATATTTGACATATGTGGATAGTCAATATCAATTTTTCCAGCATTGAATTAGCTTTAGAGCTATTGCTGAGTGCACTCCGGTGTATTATTTTGAACGTGAAATTGAGTCACGATTTTAGCTAGTGGAAAGCTAATATACAATTTTGAATCCAACATTTAAGAATCCAAGTATTGTAACAACATCGTTAATATTTGTTAAGTTTTAGTAACAATTGTTTTTAGAATAGAGTTTAATTGGAAAGACTGTAATATTAATACTTGTATAAACTTGAGCTATTTATAACTAAAATATTGAGTGATAGAAAATCTAATATCTGTGAGAAAGTGAAATGAAATATAATCAATATAATTAACAATACGAGGTCCGATTAGCTTAATTGTTTGTCATTTAGGACGGCACGGACTTGAAAATTGAAACCAAATAAGATTATATGAATACATGAAATTAACGTGATGAATAATTCTAGGCGCAACTAAATCTCAGAAATAAAATGTAATTATGTAAAATATGTATATATTTATTGCTACGATTGAATAGTATATTTTTATAAATATATCAAAAAGGGTTTACGATAATACCAGAATATTTTGTGTGTAATTTTTTTTTTTTGAACTTCGTTTATGATGATGAGACGATAGGCAGTTTGTGTGGCCTAATTAAGGCGATTGTTTCTTAAACATTTTTCATGCTTCGGCAGAGGCATAAGGTTATAAACTTTTGTTCAGTGGAGTTTTCACTTCACGACACTGCGGTTTCAGTTAATAAACGTTTGTTAAATTTTAAAATTCATACTAATGACTTAGTAATTTCTATTCGAATTAGAATGTGCTTCGAGAACCAGTGGGTCATTAGCTAGGATGCTTTTTAACGCGCTCGAGATTAGATTAATTTAATTATCTTTAAGAGTCTTGGTAGCTCACTTTGAGCTATTTTTCATTTCTTTTATAGACCACTGGCATCTTCTTATCATATTCTTTTTAATTTTGTGGTATTCCTATCCATGGTCTATCTTTGGTGGTGGTGTCTTGGGGGTTATTTTCAGCCGGGGCTTCCAGATTCTACGATCCTGCTTTTTCTTTTGGATTTCATCAGGTAAGACCACGCGGATACGGGTGCACATTAATATGGCGACCCACCTATTGGGGCGATCGAATTGTTTTAATTCGAGTGTCGTAGTGGATGGGCACATTAATTATGAGACCCAATCATTGTGACATTCGGGTTGGCATCCTCGAGCACTCTAATGGATAGTCATCTTCGTAAAAGAACCCATTTTTCATGCGGTTAACGAGTTGACTTGTTCGAATTTCTAGTCGTCAGCATTTGTCTTTGGCACTGCTACGATTATAGAATTCATTGGGAATTCGCGTTTCTTAGAAACGTGAACTTGAGTTTACTCAATCTACCTGGTATACGGACAGAAGTATCGTCATTTAATTTAAATTCATTAGATATCTTTGCTTTGCTTTAAATGTAATTGTAAATGATTACAGTTTGATCATAAGAGACATGCCTTGGAAACTTTTATAGATCAACGTGGTCATATGGGGCAGCATATGGGGATCGTTTTTCACTCCATGCCTTTCGGCCATTTTATGCTTGTAACCGGCGATGATAATTGGAAGATCATCAGTCATATTAAATTCATTTCTATTTAACAATCAATTCAATAAGCTAGAATTGCGATTATAACTTTAATTAGTTGTAATATGAATCACTATGCATATATACCTCCTATTTTCTTATAGATTTAAATTAGTTAATAAGTATAGCTGCAAATCAAACTATATTGTTCATATTGGTGAAAGGGGTCATTCTGGGTATGTCAATTCTGCTTTACATGTGCTGCATTTCTGTATTTCTCCATTTAGTGTTGTAAAATGTCAGGGGCTGCGACTATGGACGATGTCGTGGCATTGTTACAGGCCATACAGGAAAAGCAAAACAAGCAGGAGCAGGACTTAGCCGATATTAAGTCAAATGCTCAAACTAGCTTGGACAATTTAAACGAAACAGTGACTAGAAATACAAATTCAGCTCAAGCTGATATGTCCCATCTTCATTTATCCCTTAAGCGTTTACAGGATAGTAACCGCAAAATTTCCGAAAGATCCAAAGAAATTAAGAGAAAAATAAATGATGTAGAAACTAGTGTAGATGGTGTTCAAGGAGATGTATGGCTTGTACAATTAGATATAAGCAATGTTAATGTAGAGGTTAGCCATGTACGCTCTAGTGTAGCCACTGCGGAGGCTAAACTTGATTTAGCACAAAGTGATATAACCGACACCAAAAATAAATTAATTAGCACTGAGCAAAGGATAATCAGCACTGAGGCTAAAATTTTAAACACAGAAACACTTGTAACCAGCATGCAGTCAAATATTTCTGGCATAAAGGAGGACGTCAGAAATGCTAGACTGGAACTGGAAAACAATCAGAAGGAGAATAAAACCAGCTTAGATGCCCTTCAGTTACAATTTTCTAACGAGGCGATCACCACACAAAGGACCTTATCAAAATTAGAGGGTGATATGGTCTCTTTGAGGGAAAAAGTTGATGATCATAACAAGGTTTTGAGAAAGGATCTTGAAATCGATCTCAAGGCCATTGTTAGTGAACAGGTCACAATAATAAGACGTGAAATCACAAAGATTAATAAAGATGTCATTAATAATGTCAAATCTGAATTAGAAATAAAAGTTGCTAAGGTCGAAATTAGGTTAAACAAGGATATTTCTCAAGCAAGAGAAGACGCTGAGAAAAGGAGCGATTCAGTTCAGTTATCGACTACCGATAGCATAAATAACCTCAGGGAAAATCTTGAATCTCAGGTTAAAAACGTTACTCTCAAGTTAGATCAGGTCAGGTTAGATGTAAATTTGGAGAGAGAAATAAAGACATCAGAGTTGAATGAAATCAGGCAGGAATTATCCAAATTCAACTTAAGTGAACATGTAGACGTTAATGCTTTAAGAAGGAGTTTAAGGCACAATTCGAGTCACTAAAAAGCACTATGAATTCCGATAGGGCAGGTATAGTTCAGAATCCTAGTGAGGGGTTAGATACCACGTCCCCAGCAAGGAACTTCATAGCTCGTTCGAATGGGACAGGAGCTGTAGAACAGCCTAGACAAAGGATAGAGGTTCCCAATACGAGTTCTCACGAGTATGCTCCTAGAGACTTTACAACATCGACACCCAACGATAGGTCTAATGTCACAATTGTGAGAAGTTATGATGAGAAAATTAAAAAGTTTTCTAATTCAGAAAGCTTAACTCCGATCGAATTCATACGAAATTTACAAGACTATTTTGTCGAACATCATGTAGCGAGAGACAGGGAACTACGGATAGTGGAGAGGCATTTAGCAGATGGTCCTTTAAATTGGTTTCGCGCATTTCGTTACACGTTTGACAACATCGATCAGTTTTCAGAATCATTCATAAAGCGATTTTGGTCAATCGAAACTCAACATGCTATGAGAGCTGAGATTTACTCGAGGAAGTATAGTAGTACTGGTCCTACTAGCTACTTGGAATTCTTTACATCTCAGTTGGCCAGACTCCGTTTTCTTGACCCACCTTTGATCCAGGAAGAAATTCTAGAGACCATTTCGGGTCAGTTACCGGTAGAGGTCAGGCGTAACATTGTTTCGTCTGGAGTAGCCGATTTAGCCACGATGGACGATCTACTTCGTAGGCTGGATCATACATCCATTTCACCAACAATTATAAAAAGCGAAAGGACGGAGAGTAAAACCGTGAACGCCGTGGTTATGGACAGGCCTCAACAAACCGAAAGAACAGGTCAAAACGAGTCAAAATGGACAGGTCACAACAGGAACAATAGGTATTATGACCAACAGAGAGATTATAGGAATAATCAAGAGCCATATAGGAATTAACAATCTAGTTACTATCGAGGTCAACAAAGGTCATATCAGTATAATAGAGACCAAGATAGATACAGACCTTATCAGGATAGGGAAAGGAATGAACGATTCAACAACAGATATTCTGACAGAGAACGGAATCAACAGAGAAATAATAGATACCGAAACCAGAATAATGACGGTAGATCATATGTCAATGAAGATAGACAGGGCTATTTCCAAAGGCAACAAAATAACCAGCAGGGTTACTCACGGTACAAGCACCATCGTGATAAGAATTATCAGACCCAAGAAGAAAAACAACAGCCTAGAAAAGACAGAGAAAAAAGGGAAGAGCGAAACAACAAACGAAGAGACACGGAAAGTGATCAAGAACCAGGGACAAGCCAACAAGCTGAGAGGCAAGAGAGGCGTCCCGATGAAAAAAACGCCAATTTTAGATTCCAAGAGGAAGTAAATGATTATTCATCTGCGTTTAACAATGTAATTCATGACGCTTAGGAAATACCATAGAAAGGTAGAGCGATGACAAAATACTGCTCATATTAAGAATATCTAGAAAGATGAAATAAAAGTATTGTCACACTTTTATTTGTTGCGTTGGGAGAGAGATGAGACCGTATTTTGTATTTAGTTGGATATAGGTTAAGTTGGCAATAACACTGATGGCAGCACTGCGAAATTCCTTTGGAATGCAGGTGCGCGGTAGTACTGTGGCGAGGTCAGGAGCTGTTAGCAACCCGCCGTACATGCCCACGATCACATGTTGGATATTTTAATACTTGTTTTGAATACAAGATGGACACAGCACCACTGTCGTTATTTTGAACATCGTCGTAGAGCAATATACACAATACTGTGCCCGTTTAGACCGGAGTCCGCACGACCACATATGCATTTTACCAAGAATCAGTCAGCACGAGAGTCAAAATATCCCGGGGCGCCAGATGGGTTAAAGCTAATCGCAAAAAAAAACGACATCAAATTAAAAAAATGCTTTACTGATTTTTGGCTCAATGCAACAATAAGGATAGAAGGGGATTCAACTGGGCATATCACAACATGTAAAATTATCTCATTTTATTCTAAATTTTTAAAATTGACTGCAAAATGATGCTCAAGGTAACATCATTCCAGTGCGACGGCACACACTACTATTTACACAATGTACAGAAATTTTCCAACACATTGAACAATTGTCTTTGGATACACAAGTCTGATTATCAGTCCTGTAGACTGTGTTCCAAAATTATATCAATTATTTACGATGAAATCCAGTTCAAATTTAATTGTCTTTACTGGAGATATTGTAGTTCACTGGTTGAATTTCTAACATGATATTAACACTCGTAGAAATTCTCACTGTTTATAATTGTTTATAGAATTTTTTAACTTCCACTTATTTTTCCAGTTTCAATAATATTTTCAAAAATATTATCTTTGACCCAACACTAATTATGTACACATATTAATAACAACATCTGAAAAGTATTTGACCCTTGAGCATAGCATCGAAGAACTGTGCGAAGCATAACAAAATTTATTATTCTTCCAAAATTAAACATTTCGAGAAGTGACTCGATTATGAACTTCAAATTCCAAAGAAATATGATTTCTGAATCATCAGCTTGATCAAAAAAAATTGTTGAACCATTCAACTATCCGATTTTCCACTTGGAATTATTATCAAGAAAAATATTTATATTTGTTGCTATTTTAGTAACTTTTACAACTTGCAATTCTTGAACACAATGCGGAAATAAGAATTGTGGCTTTATAATAAATTCATTTAGTTCATGACAATAGGATTGAAAACATCCTTTATGTAATTTAAGTAATTATTCTTTTAATTGGCAGTGGCCCATTCAATTATTTGTGTAAGAACACAATATCCCAACAACAACGGCAAAGGTCTTCCTCTGAAGAATAATAAAATTTTATCATGACAAAACCGTGTTCTAGCAAATCCAAAGTATTAATGGAATACGTAAACAAGTTTGAAATAATTACTGATGGTTTGGTCATTCATTCGACGAAATGTGTGGTTCCAATACGCCTCCTATAAACCTGAGCCATCGAACCTGCTATTTGATTGATGCTCAAAAAATCCTCCTCATTCCTGCGACTTAAACATGCGCACCTGGGAATGGCATTTCAACGACTCCACACACATAAATTTTCTTCCCAAAATTTATACAATAAATCAAGCCTCTGCTTGTTATCAAAACTGGAAGATCTATAAACTTACAAGTTTATTTTATTTTACCAGTTCAAACCGTGAAGTTACCACACTTGTGATATTCTCTATTTCACTTTCGAATGTGTGCCTACGTCATGATTTTATATAAACACACAAAAAAATCCTAATTGATACAAATATCATTGGCTTCCTGTTTCATGCCTTTCCGTGTTATCTGAAAAATATACTTTGCTCAATGCAAATATTAACTGTTCAACCAGAACTATAATGTTGGTGGAATACGGGCTTGCGCTATCCACTAGCTTTCGGAAAATCACCTGTTCCAAACTAGGAATGATTAAACTAATCCTTAAGTTCTCTCTCAACGAATGTGATTATTAGAAAATGTAAGATCCAATAATTATTTAGAAAAATTATGAAAATTATTATTATTATTGGATTATTATTGTTATTATTTCCTTAAATATGTTAAATTATTATTTCCTTATGTGAAAAAACCACAGGTTCGACTCTTCGAATATGGACAAAATATCCATTCCTCAACAAAAATAAATATTAACTTCTACAGTTATATCGGCTGATTACCGTGATTCTCAAACAAAATGAACATTCAAACAAATGCTCGGTATGCTCGGTCATCGATCCTAAACTGTTCTGAGTGCTGAAAATACTCAGAATAACCCTAATGTGTCTTGCGTAAATCAATGCAAGATTTAAATACGAAGAAAAATAAATGTGTTGGTCATCTGCAGAAAATGAGATTGTTCCAATTAGCTAGGCATAATATAAAAGTCAAATGTGGCTTACATTTCTCGTTGGTCTTGAAGCGTAGTGAACCTGGTCTGTACCAGATTTATCCAGATACATGCCCTATTGGACACGCACGTCTAATCCTTGTATCGGCCGCCATTATATACCCACAATCTGTCTAGCACGACGTAGTGGAAATATTTCTTGAAGTTTGAAGTAACTGCTGATCCATTTTAATATTGACTTCAATTAAATCCATAGCAGTTCGCTTAAATGGGGTCAGATCCAAATGATCTCTTCTCAAAAGCGTCAGTTGTAACATAACTCACGGTAATCTTTTCAGTACAGGAAAACACTGATAGTCTAAAACGGCTGTTCTGAAGATCGTTCCCTGGGCATGGCTTCACACCACCTATCATGCGCGAAGCAACATATAGTTTCCCTTTGTCGGCTAAGGAACAACACCGTGATAGACTGGCCTTCAATATACTGAAAGATCTGAGTGGTTATTTAGTTACAATTTGTGAAACTGACAAGTTGGATTAAAATATCCAAGTATTGAATTATTGTTACTGGACTGTGACAGAATAATATCTAGACAAAGTCTAGCATATGTCCATATAGAAACAAAGTGTTTCACCAATGTCCGTAAAAATAACAATCACCTTAGTGATTCCCTCTACCGGAAACTTACTACGTTCCCCACGTATCGTAGCACTTTTGTGACTATCACAATTCAAAGATATATTCTGCGTAGATTCGGCAACCATGTGCCTTGGCTCGACGTAGCAGCAGCACCTTGTCCTACAAGAGCTTGGTTTGAAGTAAGCTGCTTATGCTTGGGCCGAGAGGCTTTTATACAAAACGGTCGGCTCCACGCTGGATCACGCTGAAATCTGTAAATCCTCATATCTCCGGTGTCTCTGGTCGGATTCACTTGAGACTAAGTGCATCCTCTTTCATTTGGCCGTGCCAGTAATCTGATCCAAGTATCAAGTCTCTACTCCATGGCTAAGTATTTAATCACCAAATAGTCTCGACCTCTGCTACTATTTGCCACGTCACTTAACATCTTCTTGGCTGCATAAAGTTTCCATTTCAATCTAGAAGGAAAGGAGCGCGATATTCAAATATCTCAACTTTCAAAGGCGGCTGTAGCCTTTCCCTTGATACCTAGGTGTCTGAATCTTGGAATACCCATTCCTAGAATTGGGCACAATACAGTATGAAACAAAGAATGGGAAACGCATCCTGTGGATAAAGGAATATAACTGAGAACCTTTATATGAGTATAAATGCATACAGTATTACAACATGTGATTATTGAACTCGGCAATGATATATGTATCGATAGTTGCTGTCGATCAGAGAACAAGGTGCATTGTGGATCACCTGGAGACAGTATGATTTGCGAGAGCAAACGAAGAGTTGATTAGTGAATACAACTTCAGAGAGGAGGGTCGTTGAGCTCTCTGGTCTAAGACTGGTTCGTGCGTTGCCGTGAAGACGTGTTGGTTCGGTAATCGTGGAGTTGATCCGACATATACGTGTTACAGTATAAAGTCATAGGATTTTCGTCTGATCTTATTATAGTTTCAGACAGTGTTAATCTTCAATTCGAGCACAGCGAACTTGCAGTCACGTATGACAACTTCTTATTAAGCCAATGGTACAACATCGTGTTCTACATTGCAGTACAGAACAGACAGCTTTAGCCATGATTGACATAGATGATATAAAGAGAGAGAGATAATGCTACGTTATGAAGATGCAGAATATGGGCTAAACACAGACAAGAAATGTAACACATAGTAGCGTTGAATACTCAGGATGATTACTTGATTCCAATATGAGCAACTATAGTATGAGACTTTATAAGAGAAGATTGAAGAGACTATGAAAGTCTGAATGACAATTTGTACTGCTACATAATGAAACTGGCTTGGCTTACTACATCAATGTTGTGGTGTTCTCTAGCAAGTGAACATCTGTTAGCTTCTTCTCGTTTCGCGAACGGTAATCGGGTCTACTTGATATCCATTCGTTACGTGATCGGTACAGCTGAGCAGATATGGTTCGATCCCAGGCAGGAGTATGTGTTATAGCATTCTCACTTTATTCAACTAGAACTTCAACAAGGTAGCTGGAAGTTTTATTTTAGTAGACAGTATGAATTTGTCATGGTTTTGAATGTTCCTTTTCACCAATTTTGATTAGAGTAGTTAAGAATTACAGACGAGGGCTAGGGTGATTCTTTAATCATTTCTGTCCGAGTATGTAATTCTCTTTGTAGTTCAATTTAGTAGTTATTGTAGTGTTACTTTGAACATTGCCTTACTTTCATTAAGATGTAATTTGGGAATAAGATAGAAGAATATAGTTTGTTGGGAAGACAACATGAGATAAATTATAGGGAGAAGACGACGTTAAAATTATATAAGAATAATTCTAACTCAAGCAGATGTCCCATAATCCGTCGTATACGTGAATTCGAATTTGAACAAATTCTCTGGACTTTTTGAATTTGACTTCGAATATATTTTTAAAAGCTCATGCAAGTTATTAGATAGACATTCAGGTCTATATTTTTGGCAGATTGAGCATAGACATGGAACATAGTGATTTCTAGCATGATTCTTTGCGATTGTGCGAATTTATTTCTGGTAATCCAGATTTTTTGAAATTCTTTTAATTTTGACTCTCTTTGTGAGCTCGTTCAGTTTTTAAATTTTTGTGGATTCTTGTGGGAAACTCCAACTTGGTTTAGCGTTCAAATCTAATGGTTAATTTGTACCTTCCCAAGGTAGGCTCTTTCCCATGCTGTAGTTTTGACGTGTTTTCCTTTGAGGAGGATCTCCAGTGGAATTATTTTCAATTATGCGAAAACTGAATCGTTCTTTTCACAATGGTCGGTTGAGATATACGAAAGAAATACTTTGTTTGAGAAAATGTAATTAGTAATGATATATAATGTAAAGAGAGAAATTTTTAAAATATATGTAAGTCATAACGAAGGTGTCAGACTTCGAATTCTCACACAGTTATTTGGACTTGTTAATACAATATTTTATCATTGTTCTGATAAAGATTATTCTCGACACTTTAACTTTTGGTTAATTTGAAGCAACATATTTATCCATGATTGATAAAAACTTGTGTAATAATCGTAATGTTTGGAATTTATTAAGAGCTGTTTAGCGATGATATGGTAATAATGGAATTTTGTATGCGTATTTGGATTGCAATTAGGAGATATTTGACATATGCGATAGTCAATATCAATTTTTCCATCATTGAATTAGCTTTTGAGCTATTGCTGAGTGCACTCCGGTGTATTATTTTGAACGTGAAATTGAGTCACGATTTTAGCTAGTGGAAAGCTAATATACAATTTTGAATCCAACATTTAAGAAACCAAGTATTGTAACAACATCGTTAATATTCGTTAAGTTTTAGTAACAATTGTTTTTAGAATATAGTTTAATTGGAAAGACTGTAATATTAATACTTGTATAAACTTGAGCTATTTATAACTAAAATATTGAGTGATAGAAAATCTAATATCTGTGAGATAGTGAAATGAAATATAATCAATATAATTAACAATACGACGTCCGATTAGCTTAATTGTTTGTCATTTAGGACGGCACGGACTTGAAAATTGAAACCAAATAAGTTTATATGAATACATGAAATTATCGTGATGAATAATATTAGGCGCAACTAAATCTCAGAAATAAAATGTAATTATGTAAAATATGTATATATTTATTGCTACGATTGAATAGTATATTTTTATAAATATATCAAAAAGGGTTTACGATAATACCAGAATATTTTGTGTGTAAAATTATTATTTGTTTTTGGAACTTCTTTCATGATGATGAGACGATAGGCAATTTGTGTGGCCTAATTAAGGCGATTGTTTCTTAAACATTTTTCATGCTTCGGCAGAGGCATAAGGCTATAAACTTTTGTTCAGTGGAGTTTTCACTTCACGACACTGCGGTTTCATTAATAAACTTTTGTTAAATTTTAAAATTCATACTAATGACTTAGTGATTTCTATTCGAATTAGAATGTGCTTCGAGAACCAGTGGGTCATTAGCTAGGATGCTTTTTAACGCGCCCGAGATTAGATTAATTTAATTATTTTTAAGAGTCTTGGTAGCTCACTTTGAGCTATTTTTCATTTCTTTATAGACCACTGGCATCTTCTTATCACATTATTTTTAATTTTGTGGTATTCCTATCCATGGTCTATCCTTGGTGGTAGTGTCTTGGGGGTTATTTTCAGCCGGGGCTTCCAGATTCTACGATCTTGCTTTTTCTTTTGGATTTCATCAGGTAAGACCACGTGGATACGGATGCAGTACCATCCCGGCATTTGCCCGAAGACGAAGTGGGAAACCACGGATAACCACTTCGAGGATGGCTGAGGTAGGAATCGAACCCCCTCTACTCATTTGGATCACCCGAGGCTGAGTAGACCCCGTTCCAGTCCTCATACCACTTTCCAAATTTCGTGGCAGAGCCGGGAATCGAACCCAGGACCTCCGGGGCGGCAGCTAAGCATGCTGACCGCTACGCTACGGTTGCGACGTCTACCACTAGTACGCCACACATTCTCTTGCATACCTTTCCACCAGCAAGAAATTTGCTCGTTTCTTGTATCTCATATTGCATGAGTATTTAGCAAAAAAAGTTGGGCTCGTCCGTGATTTGAACCCGGGACCTCAAGCACCCTAAGCGAGAATCATACCCCTAGACCAACGTACCATGCGATGTAACATAGGACAGCGCTTTATTATACTTCAACGTAGGGGAAAGTAAAGAATGTGGATTCTTATTGTCAGCCGCAAGGCCGAGCTACTTGGCATACGTACAGTCAACTTTTACCTATTTGCTAGATCAGGGACACCCAAACCTTGCCATGTGACGAGTCAGAGAACAATGATGAGCAAGGAGGTGCACCCGTGAGACACACAACTTATTATTATTATTATTATTATTATTGTATGTATGTATGTCTACCACTTATTATTCCCGTTTTCCAACGGGGTCGGGGATGAGATGCGATGGAAGTCTTTGTGGCGATGGTTTTTACGGCCGGATGCCCTTCCAGACGCCAACCTCATGAGAGGAGTTAATGAGAGATGAAATGAATGATGGTGAATGAAACTGGGCAAGGATGTGGAAGGAAGCGGCCGTGGCCTGTCAGAAGGTACCGTCCCAGAATTTGCCTGGTGTTGAAAATGGGGAAACCACGGAAAACCATTTCAAGGACGGCCGATGGTGGGGCTCGAACCCACGCATCTACCGAGTCAGCAGAGTGCTTGGCCCCATGACCTAACGCTGCGCTTTTGCCAGCGTAGCCACTACCGTCGGTTATTATTATTATTATTATTATTATTATGGTATTACAAAGTTTCTCTTTGATCGCTACAGTAGGAAACGAGAAATTATAGTATGTTTATAAATTTTCGCACATCCGTCAGTTTGAACTTTTGAAAACAATGGTTGAGTATTAAACGCCAATATATTTAGGTCTAAACAAAGACCCGCTGTGCCAAGTTTGTCGTGCTGGGACGATTAGATCGACAGAAAAGTCAATTTAAATAAATTACTTGAACTTGTGGCCGTCATTTGTTTCGGTGTTTAACGGGCTTTTAAACGTCACATACACGGACTGTCTATATACCTAGGTAGTAGTCTATCACCATTAAAAAAATCAGTTTGATTGTTGCAATAGTTCAAACAAGCCATATTGAGTACTGGTGAAATATTTTGCATGGCCACCATTTTGGTTTTGTGATGGTAATGCGAATTGTAATGGCATAGTTTAGATGTTCAGGTGTCAGGCCCGTATTTACGGGGGGACAAACTAGGCAACTGACCAGGGTGGCAGGTTTTAGTGGAGGCAAATTTTCTGGAAAACTGTACAAAACGCTTGGACAATAAAAGTCAAGATATTAAAGTTAAGTCGCCTCCGTAGCGTAGCGGTCAGCATGGTTAGCTGCCGCCCCGGAGGTCCTGGGTTCGATTCCCGGCTCTGCCACGAAATTTGAAAAGTGGTATGAGGACTGGCACGGGGTCTACTCAGCCTCGGGTGGTCCAAATGAGTAGAGGGGGTTCGATTCCCACCTCCGCCATCCTCCAAGTGGTTTTCCGTGGTTTCCCATTTCGTCTTCGGGCAAATGCCGGGATGGTCCCTACTGTAAGGCCACGGCCGCCTCCTTCCCTCTTCCTCGCCTATCCATCCCTCATGAGGCCCCTGTTCGCTTTGCAGGTGAGGCCGCCTGGGCGAAGTGCTGATCACACCTCCCCAGTTGTATCCAACCCTACCAGATGTTCCAGGCTCCAGGACACTGCCCATAGAGGCGGTAGTGGTGAGTTCCCTCGCTGAGTCCGTGGGAACCACCAACCTAGAGGGTAAATTGACTAAATAAAATAAATAAATATTAAAGTTAAATCCGCTCGCAAGGCAATATTCATTGTCGCACATTGACAATGCTGATTAATCATTGAAGGACATAATGCACGATCGTCTAAGTCATCTTGGTGTTCTTGCTGTTGAACCTGACTTGAAAGTGAAATTGTGCTAATGAACAAATCCTGAACTTGTTTTCAAATGCCAAGGCAAGGAGGAACCCCCTTGTTATTTAAATAATTGGTGTTTTGGCCATTTGTGTGGTATCTGTTAAAATATAACGTAAGTTCATTATATGAACTTTTTTCTATTTTTTACTTTAGTAAACGCATAATGTTTGCCACTCATTGTTACAAACACACATGGGTGAATGAACAGTTAAGGAAAGTTTAATAAAACTACATATCCTAAGTCGAGGGCAGCAAAGTAGATTTTTTAATTTTTGCCCTGGGGCGTGACGAGCCATATATATGGGCCTACCAGGTGTTCATTACATGGGTGCCTGCAGGATTCTTTCCAGGAAGGGGGGAAGGGGGGGGGCAAGTAATATCTTTCAATTCATTACCTACCTGTCACTAGTTGATGATGAGACGTACGACCCCGCAATTTTCGTTTCATTTCTTACTTGCTTCGTGATATTCATTATTTGGCTGCTCTGAAACCGTTGGGTACGTTATTTTTATGACATGAATGGGAGGAATAGTATTTTTTAGTTCAGAGTTTTTGTCCGTCGCTTTTCTTTGTGAATCATCGTCGTAATGTTCATTTCATAAAAACAGGTAAAAAGTAGTTGTATCATCATTTATCGACAGAAATAAAAATCAAATGGTAATGTTAATCCAGTTCGCCGATTTTGTAAATAACTGGAGATATTTTCCAATAATCCTAAATTAATAAGTTAAATAAAACTGTGGAATTATCCCTACATCTAAATCAGTATTCTATCAGTAACTTCAATTTCTGAAATAAACTGGTGTGACAATGAACAATTGAAATATTCTCGGGATTCTATGGGCACGGCCCCTCCTTGCCCTCCCTCCTCCCCCCACCCGGTGGGCACCCATGGTTCATTACCATCGGCTCTGTCCATTAAATGTTATTTTGACACACGCACGGACAAAAGTCGATCTTATAACTATAAGCCATGATGGAAATAAGCTTAAAAAAGGATATTTAGTGAGGAACTAACCAATGAGTAATAGTGGCAGTGCTTTACGAACGTAGATCAGTTTTCGACGCACGCTTCGTGCTTTTCAGAAGACCTGCATTAATCACCCCATTCTGGTTTATTAATACAGTATATTATCTCAGCAATAACCGATGCGATGTGTTGGTGAGAACCTCTCTCCAATCATGCTGTAATGCCAGTGGCGGCCGGTGGTAAGTAAAGCTGGGTGTTGCACCAAAATTTCTGATGTCGCAATTTTATATGGGAAGTTTACACATGTAACAAAAATTAATTAACGTTAGGTAAACTACAGTTCTATAAAAACTGAAATACATGGGTTTTCCAAAATAACTGTACGTTCGACAAATAGACAAATTTTAATGGCTCTTTTGGGCTTCTTCCTATAGGAATTCATTAAAAAAATCAGAGTTATGTATTTAAGCCCTATGCCTGAGTTCATGGGAAGAATTTTAAACACAGCAGGTTGTCTAAGGTTGGATCTCAATCTCCGGGATAATAAACATTCTCAACATAAAAACATGGCAACCGAAAAGTTTGTACGTTAACGAAAAATGTTATTACTAACAAAGACGGGCACATATTCTGCATAAGGATAGGATTTTTATCATTTTAAATGATCTTGTCGACTTCGTAGTTACGCTGGGGTCTGGCGTTACGTTACGGTGACGGGACGAAATGTACCGAGCATGCACTGAGGTGTGTGACGTCATAATACTGCTTGAGCTTCCTCCTTTCCCCGCGCGCTCCGGTGAGCGTGACGTCATCCAGCCAGCTACCTCCTTTGACCTTGGTTTGCACTTGCTAACGGACTTTGAGTTCAAGCAGCATTTGTAGCATTTAAAATGATATAAAGTCTAGTCTTTCAGACTGACTATCAGTCTTTTTTTTACTATAGCTTGAACCCCATCAGAGGAACCAGCCATGAAGTGCGCTCTGTCATACGTCGGCGCAATTCATTTTTGCGGAGTTTCGTTCAATTTCTGCTTCTTTAATTCATCCAGTAAAGACGCTGCTAATGTGTGTGCATCATGTTTTGTTTGCCTCTTACTACGTATCGGTGCACAACAGCCATCTGAAATATGTTTGAAATATCACTAGTTTCATCTGCTATAATGGCAAAAATTTCCGATTCCTTTATTTGCTTTGATTCTTCTTCTTGGCAAACCTCCATCATAATCTGTAAAAATTAATTTTGAATTGTTTTGGACGTTCCTTTGAAAACAGTTGCCCTTACCAAATGACCTTTAACACAGCATCCAACTCACCGGTAAAATTAATTAGTTCTCTCAAAACACATGGATTTGTTGATGTTACACTTTCATCATGATCACGCAAGGCCAGTCCGAAAGAACCACAGAAACGAATACAGTTAATTACAATATTTAACACATATCTATTGTGCCTAACATCTTCGTTATATTCCGCAATTTACCTTCTATAGGCACTGTCCAATTGTGCATCTTCGTTAACAGTTCCAAAAAGTGTCAATTTCAAACAGCTTAAGATTGGTTGGTTGGTTCCTCAGTTTAGGAGCTGCGACAAGGCAGTCATGTAGCCCCCTGTACTTTGGGTGTGTGGAGAAACTGTCTGATAACCGGTGTTAATTGTGATGGCTGTATTAGTGAGTGTTATCTGTTTTTAATTCAAGTGAGGACTACAGACATTGAATTTCAAGCAGTTCCTACTTTTGCCGCCAAAGGCCACCGTAAACGACTACTAGTTCAGAACTTGGTTACTACACGCCACCGCAGTCGGCTCCTGACGACGAACGTTGGAACCTAAGAGCGTTGTTCAAATTTTTAACCTATAATTTAGCTTCACACAGGTGTAATAAGTGGAAGGTTCTTTAACATGCCATAAATCTATGACATGGGACCGCCGGCTTTACTTCCCCTCCGAAGGAATGCATACTGAGGGATTTTTAACGCTCTTAAAAAATCCGATGACTTCGGCCGGGTTTGAACCCGCGATCTTGGGCATAGAGGCTCAGCATGCTACCAACTACGGCACCGAAGCCGCTCAGCTGAAGATTCATGTTTCTTTATTTTAGGGATTATTTTCCATAACTCCTATTTTGGTCCACGCGAATTCTCCACCAACAAACATGTAAAACAGAATAAAGCGTTTTTAATATCGCATTCACATAACCAATTATTATTGCCTTAAATATCTCCTTTAAACGCCCTCGTATACTTACATTTTGGACAATACTTATCCGGTAATGGTGTACCGAGTGTTTTTACTGTAAGTTTATCGTCATCAGGGAGCTGGAAAAACTGTCTGACTAGCAAATTACTTACTCTATTCATTTTCACTCACACTCCACAATACAATTAATGTTTCAAACTAAACATTCCGTTAAAATAAAATACTACGGTAACTTACAAGATGCACAGATGATAAATCTGGGTGCTACATCGGAAAGTGGCGCGAAAAGCAAACTAACAAAACACTGAATTTTGCTAGCCAAGAAATTTCGTAGTGAATGCATAGGTCTACTCACAATCAACCAAACAATAATAATAATAATAATAATAATAATAATAATAATAATAATAATAATAATAAAAATGCACAGTTAAGTATCTGCCTGGAACCAAAATACTCAAATCAACTAAATACAGAACTAATCGCAACCCAAATACCGCAAGAACAAGAGTGGTAAAAGCAAACATAAACCGCTAAAGTACACCAACAATACGTCGCAAAATAGTTCAGCCACTTATCTACTGTACTTATAGCACGGTGGCGTTCTTAGGCTCGCTTCACAGAACAATTGACAAAAATATTAAGTGAAGTTATGATGAGAAAACATCTAAAAATAATTGGGTGTGAACCAACTAATGTCTCCCTATGAAATTCCGATATTTGTACCGTTGTGGGTGGTATAGCATTCTCTAGTGGTGTGGGAAAGAAACTACCCTTCAGGGGCAGATGACCTCGTAGTTCCGCCCCTTAAAACAACAATAACTAACTAACTAACTAAATAACTAACTAACTAACTAAACTACCCTTCGCGGGGTAAGAGAAATCGAGGGTGTTGTCATTTCCAAAGAGTGGTGCAGTCTAACGGGGCCATTTAGAACTGAGTGTTGCCAGGGGGCTGGCAGCACGTCTGCAACTCCCTGCTACCCATGCTGGTCGGCATGCTATGCACAAGCTTGGCCTTGTCCAGCCTCGTCCTGTACGCCGCGCTGTCTGCTTGGGAGTTGCCACAAGAGAGCTAACCCCCTGGAGTTTGATTTGAAGGCGGCAGCTTTTATAGGTACAGTGTGAAGCATTTGGATAAATAATATCAAAATATAGATGAATTTAAGACATTTTTGAGTGCATTAGATCTATAAAACTAAAACATTAAAGGAAAAGAAACTACGAATTAGGTGTAAAATTATTGGGAGTTGTGCAACGCTGCAACAATGTCACCAGCCGCCACTGTGTAATGCTAATCTGCTACAATGCTCAGTAAGCACGGACCTGGTGGGCTGAGTGAGGCTTGGCGAGGGGTTCTCCAACACGATTCCCGTACAGCAGCAGGTTTATTGGGGGTAGAAGTACAGCTGGGCACACACACAAATTGACGTGTCCGCCTCGTTGCATAGTGGCTAGCATTCTTGACTGTTACCATGGAGGCCCGGGTTCGATTTAATTCTGGTTTGAGGGGTGTAACGGTGCACACTCAGCCTCGTGAGGAAAACTGAGATTCCTACTTCAGTCATCCTGGAAGTGGTTTTCCGTGGTTTCCATACAAATGCTAGGATGGTATTGTACCGGTAATTATCATGAAGATGCACTCTTCGAAGTCCGAAGAACAGCTGGATCGTAGAATCTTCAACGTCCCCGCCTAGAAAAACCTGTAAAGTCTACCGACAAGTACTACATGATGGTAACATCCTGTTCACGACTGTGTTATGGACTACTCTACTGGGAAAAACAATCAAACTACTTAGGGAGAGTGAGAAACTTACGGTTCTCGGGGCGTATCGGGATAGAAAAGGGGTAGCCATACACCTGACACCGATTTCCATAACCCAATCTTGCCATAACTAGTATAAATCACGACGAATCCTTTCTATAAAAACGAAGGAAAAACAATTTATTAACCTAAGACAAGTTACAAATTAAATAAGCCACTCCTGAAATACTGTAAAATGAAATCTAGCCATAAAATAACTCGGCTCTGTCATTAAAATAAAATATGTCAATGTCTTGACTGAAAATAATAATCATCGCACTATCTGCTGTGTCAGAGTTTCCAAATAAAAAGGATAATTTATATACCAAAATACGGTCCATCACTGCCTTTAACAATACTATATATTACTCTATACAAGTAAACTCCGTTAATTAACTACTTCTATGTTCATTGTATAGCTACTTATGCGCTATCGTCACCGATCAGCTGTTTACTGTTGTTAACGTTCAATATTTACATATTTACAGTTACTTATTTCTATAAACAGGGCGAAGACAAAGGGAATGAAATTCAGAAGGGGAGGCAGGCTATCTAAGAGAGACCACTTCATGTGTGGGAAAGAAACTATAGAAATTTTACCCAGCTTCAAATACCTAGGTGTTACACTACAAACAACTGGAACCACCTTCTCTCTGCATACGCAAGAGAGAGTGACGGCTGCAACGAAAGCAACTTACGACATCCCTGAGCTCCAGAAGCTATCCCTGCCAACCGCGATCGCGCTGTTCAAACCGAAAGTTGCTCCGACTGCAACGTACGGAATACAAATAACATGGCCCTACCTGACGGCAAACAACCTTAGGAAAATAGAAAGCATTAAAGCCAGATTCCTAAAACGAGCCCTCTCGATCTCTAAATTCACAAGGAACAGCTACGCGTATACAATAGCACGAGAGACATTCTTCATTGAGGACATAAAACTCTGGTTCGGATTACCGGAAACACACGAATACAAAACAGTCATCAAGGAAAGACAGGACAAAGCCAACGAGGTCCCGGAGCAAATAATGGACACAGAAGCGATGAAAACAGATGCCTGGAAGGGACCGAACTATGAGCTTCACCATCTGTACACAAGATTCGCCACCCACGGGTTCCATGGGAAGATATGTCGAAACAAAACATACCACGAACCGGAGAACGACTGCGTCTGTGAATTATGCAACAAACCATGCACCAAGTATCACTTGCTGAAATGTGGAAACAGAACCCAGCCGCTAAACACGCTAACGAAAGACTGGTGAAAAACAGAAGTAAATATGTAAACAAATGTTTGTAAATTAATGTACACATTGTGTTTAATAAATTATTAAAATTTATCTTTTCTGTAAATCTTCACTTAATAAAGTGACTTCCAAACTCTTTTCGTCATAGTATCATAGCACACTTTTCATACAAATTCAGGCAAATGTGGCAATTCAACAATAAAGCCAAGCTCATATGTTAATTGTCATCGATCGTGATAAATGGTTAATAGAATTCACAAATAAATATTACATCCACCTCGCTAACTTTTCCGCCAACTCCTCTTTAACATGCTTAAAATAACTGTTCCACTCCGTACACTTTCACGTAAATATCACATAAACTGCTCCAAATAGCACAATACTTCTCAATGTATTCCTACGACACATTTCGGAGTCTTATAATCATCGCTGACTCTTTCTTAAGTACAATTGCATGGTAATACTTCCACAATCAAATGTTCTCGAAAGAGAAACAACATGTGTTAATACCTCCATTGTTACATAAAATTATCGTATAACATCATTAAATACGTTTCAATAACCTTTTCTTACTTCTCCACTTCATAAAACTTGATAACAAATCATAAAACATTAACCAGTCTCCTCGTGCTTCAAAGTACCTTTAAAATATTGACTATATTCATTATTCTGAATGCATTGTTTTCTCCATTGGTTTACTTTGTAGAGCTACTATGTATCAATATGTTATAATAATAATAATAATAACAATAATAATAATAATAATAATAATAATTATTATTATTATTATATTTACATCTTACTGATAGTTTCTTATTGTTATAAAACAATATTTAAATATCAACAACTATCACATCTGTTGCAATAATGCTTAAATAATAATCTCGTTGTTCAACATATCAATATTTAGTTAGAATTTCTAGAAATTCTTCCAATCTGATAGAACTAGAATATCTATTCCTCTGAATGATTGTCTAAGCAAAGTCTTGACTGGTCTTGAAAAGCGAAGCTTTTAATATAAGTTTCAAAATAAAATTCAAAATGGAGCAATAATAAGTATTCCTCCATTCCTGTTTATACTTGTCTTAGCAACCATTCAAAATGTTCTAATATCGTGAATATTCTTCCAAGGTCGTCGAAAATATCACGTGAATAAAACCATGATATCGATGTCCTACTCAAACTCTTCTCAGTGTTCTCGATAAAATCTTCTTAACGAAAATTCTTCTTAACAAAAAATCCTCTTAACAAAAATTCCCATCGCCATTATTCCAAATCGAAAATAAACTAAATTATTCAAGAAATAATCGTTGAATTCGAAAATCTAAAAATTGAAAATACTCTCTTAAAAACACACAAATTCCTAATTCGAAATCGAAAATTACTGATACTAAAACTGATGGTTTACAAAAATTCAAACTCTAATTGAAATTTCTAATAACGAACTAAATTAATAAACATGGTGAAAAGGTTTGCTCCAAAATAGATTCAAACTACCCAAACTACGAATAATGACATTTTCTGCTACCTTTGTCGAATCCAGATGATAGTAATACATATACCAGGATATCTCCTCTCAGTTGAGTTTCCTCTTTCGATCCTCGTCCTGCCATTCGAACTGCCTCTTCGGGTCTCGAACTGCATTCTGACTCTGGTCTCGGTTTGGATCTGCTCTCGTACTGGAATACTGATTTCCTTCATGATCTTCTTAGACAGTGTAGATCTAGAAGTTATCTTATAGGCTTCTTACATTTCGTCTTCATGTATGCGTGGTTTTGCTTCAGTCCCTCCATAATTTTGAATAATATTGTAGGTTATTCTAAGCATTCTCTCCACTTCGTATGTCGTGTTCCTTCTGCATATTTACTCTTTCATCATAACTTCGTTGATGGAATTAATAATCCTTCCTCTCAACTTCGAATACTTTGACATGGTTGAAATAATATTCGATACAAATTTTCAAGTCCAATGACTTTTCTGTAGGCTGAATAATATGTGTAGATTTATCACGTAGTTCAAGTATGTTACGTGATATCGTTGCAATGTTTATAAGTTGTCAAATTATGCAGTTATAAGTAAATCTGGAATATTGACTTTGTTTTTGAGTAACCTTCATAATCTCCTCTACGTAGAAATATTCAAATAGGATGATATTTTATTAATGTCTAGACTGAATTTTGCAACTTTTGTTCACTTTCAAAGTCTTTAACTTCACCACAAAATGTAGATTTATTTTAGTAATTTTAATGTTCAAATATCGTTCAAGTGCACATAATAATAATAATAATAATAATAATAATAATAATAATAATAATAATAATTGACACAGGGTATGGCCAGGGTGGATGCACCTGTCTTCAGAGGTCCGCATCGCTTCAACAGCAAAATCACCTCCAGATGACATGCCCCAACAGAAGAACACCAAAAGGGGTGGAAGGAAGGTGGAGAAGAGGGGAAGGCACAGGCTGTTCTACAGACACCCTCTGATAACTAATAGAATTGCTGCCGACGAAATAATGCCACAACAGTTGCTTAAAATCAAAAGAAAAATTTAATTATCAAGAGGGGCAAAGGAAAAATAAGAATTTAACAAAATCATAAAAAAAAGGAAGAAAATCTATGGCGACAACAACCTCTGGTGATGCATATGGCTTAAGGCCAACATAAGTTATTTACATAAGTAGGCAAGAGACGGTTTAACATGCTTGCTGAGCTAAAAGAAACATTTAATGTAAAATTTAAATAATAATGCCCAAAAGATAAAAAAAAACAGGAATACAGGAATTACCAAATGAGAAAGGGCTTGATAATATATTAAGGTATGTAATACCGACCCGACATGCAGAGATCAAGGCCATTATGCAAAACCAAAAATTAAACATTAAATTAATAAATTAAAATATGATCAATTAGGAAATCCACAACATTCGTGACCGAGAAAAACACAGGAACATTCACCAAAAACCCAAAGTTAAACAAAAAAGGTTAATAAAAAACATATTAAGCTAACACCACAACACGTTTGAGTTTCCCGCTCGACGCCTAGAGACTGCACTCTCAAGACCAGAATGCACCCGGGCAAAACAAAAAAAAACAAACATGGCCACCAAAACAGACGACCGCATGTCAAATCGAATTACGGCAAACAATTAGCATAAAATTAATTTAAAATCACCAGAGAGAAAGGAAGGGGAGGAAAGAATTACGCCTTAACACAATTGACATGAGGCTTTTTAGACTGCAACGGATCGTAATATAAATAAATAATAGGGCTATCTCAAAGACTACCAAAAACTGAATAAATAAAAATTTACAACGTAAAATAAACTAGAAGCGTGTCTCCAAAGGTACGAAGAAAACAATAAAATTTACATAACTGGTAACATTAGTAAAAGAGAAAAATTAGGCCTACCAGGCGAAACAAAATACAGATTTAAAACATTAATATAAGGCCAATATCGGAGCTCCCAAAACAATATATTAAAAAATAATAACGTACCTTAAAACTTCTCTGTGGAGACACAAAAAAATAAAATAATTAACACACAAACCAAATAACGTTATACGGCACTAGATTGCCTGAAAATGGCCCACCCAGCACATGCTTCGTTTGGGTCACAAGCACTCCTGTCTGCATCGAGATGCGATTACTATCCGAATTTCTTCTTCACTGCGAAACGATGAAATAATAGCCTGAAGAGCACAGGCAATTCCTTTTTATCGTATATCCAAATTTCGTAGCGGCTAGGGGCCCAAGCCCCCAGCATACGGAGAGATACTCTTTCGACCAACTAGCTTGTTGATTTCTTGACGACAGACTATCAAGCTCACAAGATGGCGGAGAATTCACAGTCAAATACCACACTGCATTCATGTTAATGTAATTGTCCAATCACAGCATGACACCTCAAGTAACAATGTGATTATTAAGTAATTAATTTGGCGGTATCATGTATATACAGTCTTTTGTTCCATGACGTAGAATATAACAGCCTTCAAATATGACTCGATTAGGACGAGTTTAGAAGGCACCACAAACGCACTCTAGCGGTGAAGAAGGAACCACGGCTAGAAGCGCCGAAGTCCGATAGAAGCTGCCATATCGTGTTCATAATCGGAACCAAGCCATCAGGCGATCGTTTCAAAGGTCGGGAAGTCACATATAGGGGTGATACATATTTAAAAACGTTGGTACGGGCATTGCACGTAACAGTCTCCCTCCCTTAAGCGTGAACACCGTTCACGAATATGCCTAGGCACAGGCCGTACTCCATAACTAGTCGATTCACCAAGCATGTTTCCAGAAGACAATGTTCACCAGTTAACTCCAATTGATGGACAAAAACCGCATCGTTTTGGTTAGGAAGAGTGCAGGGTCAGATTATCAGTGAAGGGATAATTGATCACCTCGCAAACCACTTAGTTAACAGCTTCACTGTGTCCATAAGTCTTCAGAAACGCAGAACACCAGCACCTGCAGTGCTTTCATAGTCCGAGACACGTTAGGTAAATTTTCAAAAAGTCCAATGTTGTTAGCTTTAGACGAAGTAGGTGGAAGCAATGTGCCAGATATCATGCGACGCGTGGGCAGCCATTTACAAAGCAGAAGTCAATCTATTTTCAAAAAAAGTTTACAGAAATTACTAATTCTTACTACATTTTATAAAAGAGAAACAAAGTTGAATTTAAATGAAGAAGGAAAATCCTGACCATGCCCTGGATCCGTGCTCACAAATAGTTAATTAAATAACAAGATTACCTTTTTACAGACTAGTAGTACATTTCAATAATATGCGAGTTGAACGACTATACATTTAGCAGGAGCTACGGTAGAGGAATTACCACTCAAATTCCCAAGGAAACAGGTATATAATATCACCATGAGTTAGGTCTCCCACCGAGTCCAACTTACATGCTAGCATCTTCTATGAAAACATCAAAATTAGTTTCAATTTTACAATATACCATAAAATGGGAATTATCCAACAGTTACAAGTTGTATCCCACTAGAATTTTTAAACTCAATTTAAAATTCCAGAAGTAACAGGCGCCTGAAGGCTTCAATGAAGGTTAGGGATACTCTACATTATACAAAAATCGGTTTACAAAATTTATGGTAGCATTTCCTCATTACAATTCTCTCCACCTCGTTTTATGTGCGACAGATGCACTCTGGAAATTTTGTTGGCCTTAGGGTTTCGAATAAGAAGAGTAATGGGAGTCAGGAATGCCTCTACATAACATGGGCCTTTGATACGAGGGGTCAACTTGATAGAAACTAGATTACTGACGCCCTTGGGCTCGAAATTGCGGACGTACACAACATCTCCAATTTCCAAATCAGTTGGCTTGCGACAGGCTTTGTGTCGCTTGGCAAGTTGGTTATGTGATACCTTAATACTCTATCTAGCCTTCTCGAATTTCGCCCTCATATCCTCGGGCGTGAAACTGTCTGGAAGGAGATCGTGCAGGTTCCACAGATTAGACAACGGAGAATTAGCCATACACGAAAACATTAACGAAAAAGGGGTGGCTTGCGTGCTCTCATGCACGGCGGTGTTGAAAGCAAAATTTAGCCAATGCAAATTAGAATCCCACTTGGAATGGTCGTCGTGGTGGAAAGCAATCAGATCAGAACGGAGATTACGATTGACTCGCTCAGCGAGAGACGGGTTAGGACAATAGGGAGTGGTGGTTACATGAGAAATAGCATAATCAAATAAGAATTGACGGAACTGGTGAGATACAAAGCACTTGGCATTATCTGATACCAGGAACTGACATGGACCAAAAGATGAAAAGATGGAATTCAGACACTTTATGACGGAACTGGTCGTAGCCTGTCTGGTGGGGAATATCCAACTAAACCGGGTGAAACCGTCAGTGCAAACAAGCGCAAATTGGTTTCCCCGACCAGAGCGAGGGAACGGGCCAACATGGTCGATAAAAAGCCTCTCCATGGGTCTAGATGCCGGTTCAGATGACAACAGGCCAACCTTAGTAGAAACCGGAGGTTTGCTAATATTACATGAAGCACAATTTCTAATGAGCCTCCTGATGTCGCCATCCATACTTTGCCAAATGAAGGACTGTCTGATCTTAGCTCGGGTTTTGAATACTCCTAGGTGGCCACCAATAGGAGATTCGTGACAGTAACGAAAGATTTCCGGAATGAGGACCGACGGGAGCACAATTTTAGGTAGACGGTCATGATGAGACGAACAACACAATACACCATCCTTTAGAGAGTAGGGCTTGATCACTTCACCAGAATTGATTCGGTCAATTAGGCTAGATAAGGAGGGATCTTCTTTCTGGAATCGCCTCACATCTTCAAAAAGCTCAGGGTAATTGCTGAGAACGACATTGACATAATTTACAGGTGATACAAGGTTTACGGGTTCACATCCTTGAATATCCTCTTCGGCTGTTTCCTCATACATGCGGCTTAATGAATCAGCTACCGCATTTTCGGACCCACGAATATGGTGGACGGTGAACTGGAATGACAGAATCCTAGTTGCCCATCTGGCAATCCTACCAGTTTTACGGGGTTTCCCTAACACCCAGCTCAAGGCTTGGTTATCGGTCTCAAGGAGAAACTTAGTGTGCTCAAGATACATACGGAATTTTTCCAGGGCGAACAACACAGCTAAACCCTCAAGTTCGTATATGGAATACTTCCTCTCTGCGTCCGTTAAGGTACGAGAAGCGTATGCAATGGGTTGCCTACCCAGATCAGACTCTTGCAGTAGGACACAACCAACACCTCGACCAGACGCATCAGTCTGCAAAATGAACCGCTTCCCAAAATCCGGAATGGCTAACACAGGGGCGTTAGAGAGTGCAAGCTTAAGATCTTCGAAAGCTGCCTGCTGAGAGGGACCCCACTCAAACTTCACAGCCTTTTTGCGTAATTGATTTAGAGGAGCAGCACCGTCGGCAAAGTTACTGATGAACTTACGGAAGAAGTTCACCATACCAATATAACGACCAACACCCTTGGCGTTCTTGGGTGGTTTAAAATCTCTGATGGCCTGCGTACGAGACTGGTCCACGGAGATACCAGATGCGGAAACAATATGTCCCAAGAAGGAAATTTTGGGCTTGGCAAAGGAAACCTTGGACAATTTGACGGTAAGGCCAGCGTCACGCAATCGATCCAGTACAACCTTCAGATGATCAACGTGTTCCTCGAAGGACTCAGAATAGATCACCACATCGTCAAGGTAGTGGTACACAAATTTGAATTTAATTTCTGAAAACACCTTGTCCAGAAGTCTGCTCAACACAGCGGCTCCGGTGGATAGGCCAAACGGGACACGGGCATACTCAAACAGGTTCCAGTCAGTGGAAAAAGCAGTAACATACCTGGATTCCGGAGAGAGGGGAATTTGGAAGTAAGAAGAATTTAAATTGAGGATCGTGAACACCTTCGCGTTGCGAAACCAACTAAAACATGTGTGAAGGTCCGGCAAAGGAATGGATTGTAAAAAAACCTTTTGATTAAGAGCCCTATAGTCGACCACAGGCCGAAAACCACCGTTAGGTTTTGGCACAAGAAATACAGGGGATGAGTAGGCAGGGATAGAGGGTTGGATTACACCTTCTTCCAACATCTTGTCGATGATCTTCCGAAGTTCAGCCATCTTGGGCGGGGCAAGGCGATACGGGCTGGAACGCACCGGCACAGAATCGGTTAGCTCAATCTTGTATTCCATCAAAAGGGTTACACCCAACTTGTCAGTAAATACATCACTATACTCCTGACATAACCTCTTAATGGCATCCTTCTGAAGACTCGTTAAATTTTCCAGATCGAGATCCTCAATAGTCACAGGTTCACTAACTGAATTGAGAGCAGGAGAAGATAAAACCGGGTTGAACGATAATTTACTTTGCGGATTAAACTTAAACCATAAGTTGCGAGCACCAAAATCAAGAAGCATACCAACGTGGGACATGAAATTAGCTCCAATGACCACAGAACAAGAAAGATTTCTGGCAACAAAAAATTTAAACTTCCAAGAAAAATTTAGAATATGGATTTTGACTGTCATACTACCCAAAATATTTAAGTTTGAACAATTTGCCGAAATAAAAGATTCATTGTTAGGCTCTAACTCAGGTAATTTGCAAACACTCTTCATAGATAAAAACCAGACCTCGCTTATAAAGGATGCGACACAACCAGACTCAAGCAATGCAGAAACGGGCTCGTCATTAACACAAATTTCAATAAACGGGTATATTCCTTTAGCCACAGGAGAAATTCCAAAATCATTATTCGCTCTAAAACGATTACAATTAGATGACGAGGACACACGCACCACAGGTTTCACATTATGTTTAGAATTAGGCTGACTTGCCACGACATTGCTCACCGACAGGTTAGGTAGGTCAGTGACATAAGCAGAATTAGCACGTGATGAATTAGTTTTCAAAGAGTTACCAAGATTTTCATTAGTAGGGCGACCAGAAACTTCACAGGGTTTTCCCAAATTCTCATGCACAGAAATATCCTTAGAAGTAACATCCGAATTGGTCTCCAAAATATCCCGTCATTGGCGATACACAACCTGGTTATTCGGACACACCTTCTTAACATGTCCCACGCCACCGCACGTGTGGCACTTAACATTGGGTCTTGGATGAAACATAACCTTAGGAGGGGGACGAGACACCAAGGAAGAAGGGGGACGAGACATCAAGGAAGGAGGAGGAACATTAGCTACACGAAGGGAATCTGCATGTTTCACAGCGATAGCCTCTATAATGACCTGTTTTAGCTCGACAAATGACGAAGGCCTGGTACACATAGTCATGTATGACCTATATTGAGGCGAAAAAACATTTACAATAGATGACACCAACTGTCGTTCAGTTAAAGGGGATGCAAATACCTGGGCATATACTTTAATGTCACTGACATAGTCTCTAAGGGACTCGTCCAACCTTTGGACACGATACAAGAACTTTGGCTCGAGAGTACTAAGGGCACTCGCAGGGACCAAAAACCACAACACTTCCCTAATGAACATGGCTAAGGACATGCGGAGGTGGATAGCTTCAATCAGCGTATCGCGCAGCATACCGGATGCAACAGGATACAACAGTTGGAAAATCTGATTTTCCGACATCCCAAAAATCGAGGCATGGTTACCCAATTCGACCACTTGCTTTAAAAATAGGACCACATGGGTAACGTCATCTAGATTGAAACTCTTCAACTTAGTTAAGAAACTAGAAATAGGATGAGGAATCGACCCATAATTAACGGTAGGCGAGTATGTAGCATTTGGAAAAGAGACATTGTTACCAGGGTAGCTCGCTCGCACACCCTCTACAGGAGACAAAACATTTACATTGCCAGGGAAAAAACTGGGATGCAATGGGTCGGCAGGACCCAGGAAATCATTAGGTGACCTAACATGAGAAGAATGACCGTATCCAGGGTTAAGTGGTCTGGACGAGCCAGAACCAGGCAATAGAGGGGCAGGCAAACCACTACTAGTAATCGATCCCAAAACCTCAGACCTAGTAAACAGAGGTGATTCACGTTCAACCCCAGAAGAACTCTCCAAATTCACAAGGCTATCTCTTAAGTCAATTAAATCAAAAGCACTATTATTGTCGGCCATTTTGAAAAACACAGAATGCAGGCAGACAATACAGAAAGAAACAAATTTTAGGAATTACGAGGACAGTTTACACTTTCACAACAATACCATAACTACCAATTACCAACACCATAGATAAGATTGACACTCGAACACAGCCACAATACTATACAAAATCATGCACAATGCTGCCTAGAACTGCAGACGTCATCGCTAGCTTGGCTCGAGAACAGGAAGCTAAATTACAATAAATTGCTGCAAACCACATGGCGAACAGCATCTGACAGGGCTCCACGATGCCTTCACTCGTAGCATGTAGGCTATCAGAATACTAACAAATCCACATTTCCCATGCCAAGAACACATGCCAGTCACTTACCAAGCTTCAATTTTCACCGGGAATGTTGCATCACAAACAGGATAAAAACCAGCACAGACACCTCGCTTGGAACAAGTCACTTACATATCACCACATGGATACTCAGCGGCAAACATGAAATCAAACAAACGACAAGGATTAGCATTAAACAACATCGGGTGCACTGACATGACAGATCCCATCAACAACCGCTCCATCAGCATCAGAAGGGTCCATAAAACGAGCCTGCGGGAAAGGAAGGGGGAATGGCTGCAGAAGCGAACACGAGCGCGATCTGCTACCAAAATGTCACAGGGTATGGCCAGGCCTACTTACCTGTCTTCAGAGGTCCGCATCGCTTCAACAGCAAAATCACCTCCAGATGACATGCCCCAACAGAAGAACACAAAAAGAGGTGGAAGGAAGGTGGAGAAGAGGGGAAGGCACAGGCTGTTCTACAGACACCCTCCGATAACTAATAGAATTGCTGCCGACGAAATAATGCCACAACAGTTGCTTAAAATTAAAAGAAAAATTTAATTATCAAAAGGGGCAAAGAAAAATAAGAATTTAACAAAATCATCAAAAAAAAGGAAGAAACTCTATGGCGACAACAACCTCTGGTGATGCATATGGCTTAAGGCCAACATAAGTTATTTACATAAGTAGGCAAGAGACGGTTTAACATGCTTGCTGAGCTAAAAGAAAACATTTAATGTAAAATTTAAATAATAATGCCCAAAAGATAAAAAACAGGAATACAGGAATTACCAAATGAGAAAGGGCTTGATAATATATTAAGGTATGTAATACCGACCCGACATGCAGAGATCAAGGCCATTATGCAAAACGAAAAATTAAAAATTAAATTAATAAATTAAAATATGATCAATTAGGAAATCCACAACATTCGTGACGGAGAAAAACACAGGAACATTCACCAAAAACACAAAGTTAAACCAACAAGGTTAATAAAAAACATATTAAGCTAACACCACAACACGTTTGAGTTTCCCGCTCGACGCCTAGAGACTGCACTCTCAAGACCAGAATGCACACGGGCAAAACAAAAACAAAACAAACATGGCCACCAAAACAGACGTCCGCATGTCAAATCGAATTACGGCAAACAATTAGCATAAAATTAATTTAAAATCACCAGAGAGAAAGGAAGGGGAGGAAAGAATTACGCCTTAACACAATTGACATGAGGCTTTTTAGACTGCAACGGATCGTAATATAAATAAATAATAGGGCTATCCCAAAGACTACCAAAAACTAAATAAATAAAAATTTACAACGTAAAATAAACTAGAAGCGTGTCTCCAAAGGTACGAAGAAAACAATAAAATTTACATAACTGGTAACATTAGTAAAAGAGAAAAATTAGGCCTACCAGGCGAAATAAAATACAGAATTAAAACATTAATATAAGGCCAATATCGGAGGTCCCAAAACAATATATTAAAAAATAATAACGTACCTTAAAACTTCTCTGTGGAAACACAATAAAAATAAAATAATTAACACACAAACCAAATAACGTTATACGGCACTAGATTGCCTGAAAATAGCCCACCCAGCACATGCTTCGTTTGGGTCACAAGCACTCCTGTCTGCATCGAGATGCGATTACTATCCGAATTTCTTCTTCACTGCGAAACGATGAAATAATAGCCTGAAGAGCACAGGCAATTCCTTTTTATCGTATATCCAAATTTCGTAGCGGCTAGGGGCCCAAGCCCCCAGCATACGGAGAGATACTCTTTCGACCAACTAGCTTGTTGATTTCTTGACGACAGACTATCAAGCTCACAAGATGGCGGGGAATTCACAGTCAAATACCGCACTGCATTCATGTTAATGTAATTGTCCAATCACAGCATGACACCTCAAGTAACAATGTGATTATTAAGTAATTAATTTGGCGGTATCATGTATATACAGTCTTTTGTTCCATGACGTGGAATGTAATAGCCTTCAAATATGACTCGATTAGGACGAGTTTAGAAGGCACCACAAACACACTCTAGCGGTGAAGAAGGAACCACGGCTAGAAGCGCCGAAGTCCGATAGAATCTGCCATCTCGTGTTCATAATCGGAACCAAGCCATCAGGTGGTCGTTTCAAAGGTCGGGAAGTCACATATAGGGGTGATACATATTTAAAAACGTTGGTACGGGCATTGCACGTAACAATAATAATAATAATAATAATAATAATAATAATGATATAACTTCGCACTATATTTAACAGAATTCAAGTCCGTTCTGTTTCAAATATGACTTGACACGTCGCGTTCTCCGTTTGAAAATACTTAGTTCCGAAGACCCAACTCTGGTCTCGACAAACACGTCTTTCACACCCAACGTTCCACGATAGAAGAAGCCACCTCTCGTCTCGAATTTCTACCTCCTAGACTCTAACTTAGCGTCCTTTTGCAATCCGCGGGAATTTCTTGGCGGATCATCACACAAGCAATTACGCTCGTCGTACTACGTATTCAATTATCAAGTTGAGAATACGAAAATATTCTTTTTGAACAACTGCATTTTCAGGTGTACAACAGTATCTACTCATTGTTCTATATGCAATTATATTACAAAAACAATTACATCCTGAGATGTCCTTTCTCTGATTGGCTATTCATCCCACGTGATTAATCTCTCCCACTTTATATTCTATTTGGCGCATATCACTAGGTTAGTTGGCGCGTGATTGACACCAGCACGTGGTCTGGCAATGACAAATATCTTCTCCTTCCACTGTCGGAAATTTCTTTGTCAACCGGACTTGCTTGCTCTTTTGCCTCGGCAGGTACCGTACCTTCTTTCGACGCTCTGTTACATGACTTCTGGAGCGACAGGACGAAGCCTGGACACTGCCAGAGGGAAGATGACGTAGGATGTGGAAGTGGATTTTGGAGTGAAAGAAAAAGATCGGGTAAAAAAGGAACGAACCCAAATAAAGATTTATTAAAATAACAAGCAAACGAATTGCATTTAGAACAATCAGAAATAATGCACGTAGCAGCGTAAAGAATTAGACTAGAACAAGGCTAAAGAACCTAAGGTTGGGAGTAACGAATACTAGCATTGACACTAGAAAGGCTGAACTTGAAAAGTTATTAATATCTTTGTTGTGTTTCAAGGGGAAAGAATACCAATAATAGCATGATTTAATTAAGAAGAAATCACAATCTTGTTTGCGAAAAAGAAGCAACCAAGAAAGTAGGCAAAAGATATTATAGGGAGTAAGTTGAAACTTAAAAAAACTATTTGAAAATAGTGCGAAGAAATGACTGATTAATTGAACGAAGTGTGCAAACAAGTAATTTTATTCTTACAGCACAACAAAGAATACGGAGCAAAGTCACAAGTGGCATCAATAGTTGCTGCCATCAATAAGAAGTGATTAAGAATAGCTTGGCTACTACCAGAGGTTACAATTTGAAGTTTAAAATGGTTTAAAAAGAGTATAAGAACAGGGCAGGGGGCCAACGTGGCCACTTCAAGTTGCCAAGTCACTAATACAGAATAGGAATTACAATGTATACAATCTGCAAATTAGAGCAAGACGGTGTACAACTCTATGCTAAGCCTTGCTTTGGAAACCATTAACTTGAATGCTAGTACGGTAAATACTGTGACCGAAGTCCACCATGTTGCTCTGCTCCGATTGGGGATAATTTAATTGCCGAGATTCGCAAAGCAACCTTGAAAGTATTTGATGTATGCAACATATTGAAATGTATTCCAGTATGTATTTGTAACAGACCCAGAGCTAAGAAACATTCTTCATATTTATTCAAGCTGAAATAAAAGGAACTATCATATGGACTTGAGCTAATACTTATCGCAAGCGAGAGTCGAACATCTTCAAGGGAAGGCACTCCCAAAGTCTTTGACCGCCCGTGACGCAACACATTAGGGGTGATAAGTAGGGGAGCAGTGAGAGTTCTAACGAGTGACACGAGCCGCTTGGCTACGCTGACCTTTTATGTATATTTCGTGAAACCATGCGCATGCGACATGTCGTTGGACTCGGGCTGATGTCCTCTTTCCTATGGTCGACGCTTCATATTTTTCAAAATTTTTTGAAAATAGGTGATAATTTGAAAACCAAACATGATAGAACGTTGTTCAATAGCTTAAACGAACCATCTCTATGCGTTTGATTGTTATAATAAAACTTTTTTATCTTTTTTTTTTTAAGTGTAATTTTGAAATTCCTATATTATGGAAACTAACAAGTTTACACATAAGTTTGTTGGACATAAATTAAAGGTCCCTACCCCCTCTACCCCCAAAATAAATTTTAAGTCTCTAGAATAAAAACTTGACAGTAGAGCTAGAAGGGAAGTTCTGAGCCACAGCCTACTTTCCTACGAACTTTGCCGATATCTTCCGAACGCATGATCAGATTTTAACGAACGAGGTGTTGTTGGCTTTGGGGTGACGTCCTCTTTGCTAAGAATGTGTGTTGGTATTTTTTTTTTTTTTTTTGAAATTTCTTGATTTTGAAATTGGCGCTATTGTGGAAACGGTGAGGATGAGATAAACGTTTGTTTGACGTTAATGAAAGGTGGCTATGCCCTCTAGATGGACAGCGAGTTTCAAGTTTGTAGGAGGAAAAAAATGATAGCCTACTTTCTCGCGAACAATGGCGATAATTGGCGAACGCCTGATTGGATTTTAACAAATGAGGTGTTGTAGGACTCGAGCTGACGGGCGCTTTGCTCTGAACCACGTATTATATTTTTTATTTTTTTTTGAAAATTTTTGGTTTTCAAAGTTGGTGATAGTTTGGAAACCAAACTTGATAGAACGTTGTCCAATAGTTCAAACTAATGGTCTCTATGACCTTTATTTTTTTATAATAAAACTTTTGATTTTTTGATTTTTTTGAAAACATTTAAATTTTGAAACTAAGAATTTTACAAAAGAGTTTGTTTGACATAAATGAAAGGTCCCTACCCCCCTCTACCTTGAAAATAAATGTCAAGTTTCTAGGACAAAAAACTATGCATTTTCAAACTTTCTTTTACCCGTTTTTAAGGGAACCCGGACTCTAAAAATGATGAAATTTTAGTTTTTCAGATTATTAGAAAATAAAATACTACAGATTTTCCCCTTTAAAATGACATATTAATCTCCCATGTATCTCAAATCCAAATATTTAAAAAAATATTTTTCAATAATGTGCTGTAGTGCGCGTCACCACATTTCATTTCCATGGATACGTACTCACTGAAAACATACTCAAATCTCTCGGTCTTTCCAAGGAGATAGTAGGTCTATGCATGTAGGACATATTTCTTGTGTTGGCTACATTTTCCGATAGGCAATTGTTTTGTTTGCGTTTTGTATTCCTTGGATAGCCTACTATTGTTGGCATTGAGTGATTTGGTGGTTAGGCCTAGCTCAAGATTTGTACTGCATTTCTTTGTGAAACTGTAACTTTCAAAACATGCCTCGATTTAGTAGCAGAGTTTATAAGAAGAAAAAGCCAACAGGAAGGTACAGAAGTAGTGGCACTATGACAATATCACACATTGTTGAAAGCTATAATTAGGGCATTGTACTTCCGCACCCTATCGACTGACGAGAAACCACTACATGGCTTATGCCCTCAAGGTCTCAATTCCTGGTGCAAGAATAACAAATATCAGGGATCTGAACATGTATACAAGCATCTTCACAGTCTACCAGAATCTGTCATGAAGACAATTTAGCCAATTTTCACAGATTTATCTCAAACTGAACGTATGAAAAAATGTCTACATTGTCGCACTGAAAATCAAAATGAGAGTCTGAATAATGTAATTTGGACCAGAATCCCAAAAAATGTGTTTGTGGAAATTTATACTCTTCACTTTGGAGTACATGATGCCAATGCCACCTACAACAATGGAAACATTACAAAGTGTGATGTGCTGCAGAAGATGGGACAGACGGCAAAAAAGTACATGGTCAATGCGATTATGTCAATAGACAATGAGAGAAAACGGAATGCTGAAAGAAAAGAAAAGGGGTCTGAGAGGAAAGCTAGACAAAGAATGAAAGCTGTAAAGAGAAGGCTAGATGAGGACATGTCTAGTGACACTGATAACCCCTCTTATGGTGCTGGACTTCATTAGAAAGTTAGTTCAACTTTGAACCTCGTTTTTCACAATTCCATTTTTATGCCATACAAGGAACATTTTATCCTAAACTATTAAAGATAGAGACTTCAAATTTTCAAGCATTGTAAACAATATCAATCTACACCTTCTATCATAGCCTTTTTGTCATTCACGATCTATGACAGATTTTATGGCGATGATATTAAGCCAAAAATATTTTGAAAAAATCAAAAATTAATTAATTAATATCTTCCCAGAAAATACCCATATATTAATATCCCTATGATACATGGTGTTAAATATGTATAATAAACCACTGTCAAAATTTCGTTCTTCTAGTATTAATAGTTTAGGAGATAATGTTCCCTACATTTGACATTGCAAGTATAGGCGAATCCGGGTTCCCTTAATTTTTTTAAATAAATAGTGTTTGTAGACAGAGAGAGACGGTACCGCTGGACATCTGTTACAACGAGGTTATCACTAGCCATGGCGAATACAGGAAATGGCTATTTTGAGGGGGCGACAAAATGATAGAAAAAGGGGTCGCTTTTTTTTTCAGATATTTCCTATGTCGAATATTTCGAAAATCCCTTACGGCGATTTCGGTGACCGTGCCCGGAAGAAATGAATTGCTATTTTGGCGGGATGGCGGGGCAGCTTATGACGGTTGATTTTGTGATATTTCCTATGACGGATGGAGGCAAATATTTAAAAATATGTGCTAGTATTCTTTTTACCCTGAAGGTTATTTTTAACATGCCAGTAAACGGTAATAAGCGAGACTGCTGTCTGGTGGAGCAAATGGTTGTAGGATATAACCAAGTCGTTCTTGGACGTGGTGAAAATATGTGGTTAACATGGTCATGTATTGAGGATGGCCGCTTGCTAATGATTATTATTATTACAGTGAAATGTTTAAGACACACACGTTTTGATTGCTAACAAACATAGTCCTGCTCGCTGGAGACTGAATACTATACCTAGCTAGATACCTTGTGAGAACAACTGCTGATAAGGCAGGAATGTGCATGCAGGCAGGAAGTGCGATATCAGCTTACTTGCCTTGTAGAGGCTAGCAGGTCTGGTGTTTAAACAGCCGCCATGTTGGTTCTTATGCAGTAGCACTACCAATGTATAAGAGGCAGCCATTTTGGTTCCTTATTAAAAACATGAAACTAGTATAAGGTACGCGAATCTTATTGCATGCACTTGAGGAATGCGGGGAGGCGTGGGAAACATGTGAGAGACAGACAATCATTCAAGATCAAAACGCTGAGAAAATGCAACTCTCTCTGTTGCTAAGCAGACTGATAAAGATGGCGTTAGTCATGCACTTGCCATTTTAGCACACGGACGTATACAGTAGAGCTGTGGAAGGAAAATCCTTTAATTTTTTTGGTAAGTACCTAAGAATGATTATTTTAATAATGTAATGCTAATGAACCTTAAATTTGTAGTTATTGGTTAGGTAATTAATGGTTTTATTTATTTATTTGTTTGCAGATAACCGGTATACCTTACATGTCTGAGAGAGAAGAAACCATTGCACTTTTGAGCCCACTAGAAGGAAACAGCAAATAGCCAGTACAAGTCAAGGTGAGTTGTTTTTAACTAACTTGTTTCATTTTTGTTTCATACTTTTTATTTTATTTTATGAAAAGCATGTATTAACCTAAATTTAGATATTTATAGCGGGAGGCAGGCAAAAAAGAATTTTTGTTTTGTTTAATGAAGAGATACGTCCAGCCTCCCACCACCATTCATCTGTGACGTCAAAGCCAGTCTCAAAGCAAGTCACAACTTGTATAACATTAGTTTAGGTGAAGTTAGGTTAAATTAGGTGAGCTGGGGTTAAGTTAGGTTAGCTAGCTCTATATCACTCCTTGCCAATGATTAAACTTAAAGTACTCTAGAATTCTCTGAATCTGTTTCATGTAATTATTATTCTTGACAGTACTTGGGAAATTCAACCTTGAAAAATACCAATAGAATTTTTTAAAACTAATATTATTATTACTCAGATTACTCTACTAAAATTTAATTCATGTGCATTGGTTGATATGAAAGTCTTAACAACCAGTCATGGTTGCTCCCACTTTTCGCTCCCTCTTTTGCTCCCACATTTGTTCCCACTTTTTGTTCCCACTTTTTGCTCCCACATATTTGCTCTCACATTTGCTCCCAAGTTTTTGCTCCCTCTTGTTGCTCCCACATTTGCTCCCACATTTATTATTATTATTAATATTAATATTGTTATTACTCAGATTACTCTACTAAAATTTAATTCATGTGCATTGGTTGATATGAAAGTCTTAACAACCAGTCATGGTTGCTCCCATTTTTTGCTCCCTCTTTTGCTACCACATTTGTTCCCACGTTTTGCTCCCACATATTTGCTCTCACATTTGCTCCCACTTTTTGCTCCCACTTTTTCGCTCCCACAATTGCTCCCTCTTGTTGCTTCCACATTTGTTTCCTCATTTATTATTATTATTAATAATATTAATATTAATATTATTATTACTCAGATTACTCTACTAAAATTTAATTCATGTGCATTGGTTGATATGAAAGTCTTGACAATCAGTCATGGTTGCTCGCACTTTTTGCTCCCTCTTTTGCTCCCACATATGTTTCCACTTTTTGCTCCCACATATTTGCTCTCACATTTGCTCCCAGTTTTTGCTCCCACTTTTTTGCTCCCTCTTGTTGCTCCCACATTTTCTCCCACTTTCTTGCTCCCACATTTGCTCCCTCTTGTTGCTACCACTTGCTTTTGCTTCCACATTTGCTCCCACTTTTTTGATCACACAATTACTCCCACTTTTTGCCCCCACTTTTTTTGCTCCCACATTTGCTCCCTCTTGTTGCTCCCACATTTGCTCCCACTCTTTTTGCTTCCTCATTTACTCCCACTTTCAAGTTAGTTTAGGTTAGGTTAGGTGATGTTAGGTTAGGTTAGGTTAGGTGAAGTTTTTAGGTTAGGTTATAACTAAGTTTATTATTTGTGCTCCCACATTTGCTTCCCACTTTTAATTTCCACTTTTTGCTTCCACTTTTTGCTCCCTCATTTGCTCCCACTTTTTTGCTAGCCACATTTGCACCCATATATGCTCCCACATTAAACTATTGTTCTTATTGTCAAGTTGTCTTCACTAGAGCTTAGTCTATGCTTGACAGTTGACATGGAAGTATCAGTGACTAGGTATGGTAAGCCTCATGCATTCTATAAAGGATATTCATATATTGTGAAACGAACCAATAAAAATGGAACTGTTATTTGGCGTTGTTCAAAACAACGTTCAAAACAATGTCGAAGTGAGCTAAAAAGTAAAAATAGTTCGGTTTTATGTGTCAGTGATCATCAATGTAGTGTACTGCATGAAACATTGTTGCTGTCAACAGAAAATCATAAAAATGCTAAAAAGCGAGTGCTAGAAAACAATACTGCTGCTGAAAATAATTCAACGTTTAAAAAACCCGTAACATTACCAAAGCCACGCAGACTCTACATGAGGACACTGTAGAGGAAGAGGATGAGGAAGAGGAACAGGAACAGGAACAGGAATATTTAACTGGATTTAGTGATGTTGAGGATAATGTTGAGGATAATAATAATGATGCTGCTTATGATTATAATAGTGATAATGACGTTTTTATACATATTGTTCGCCGTGGAAGAAGATCTACAACAAGTTTTGTTTTTAAAACTATAACACACTATCGTAAAGGCAAAGACTTGTATTAAGTATGCATTTATTGTCATAATCATGTATACTCTGCAATGTTAAATATTGTAACTTTGTAGAAAATAAAACAGCAATGTAACATCGTTCGCATTCATTTACAAACTTTATAAAATTACTTTTTGGTTTCATCATAATATTTTTAAAGACAATACTAAAAACTAAAACCTTATTATTCTAAACACATTTTTCAGCCTATTGTCATCACTTATATTTTTCCATTATTATTTCACATTTGTTTTTTAAACTTAATTAAAAAGGACCATGCACCTATTGTTTTTAAAACCTTCATAAATTAAGTGTACAGGTTGCACAGCATTATTCACTTCATCAAAAACACTCTCCGTCATATCATTAAACCGTGTAGGCAGAAATGTCTCAAAAATGTCGCATACGGAAAGTACACGATCACCATTTATGCTGTTTTCAATTTCCGATTCTTGATAATGCGGAATGGAATATGCGTTGGCAATTCGCTGAGCTTCTTTGTCTTTAAGCCACATGCTTTTCCCACAGCATTCAATACATTCATTGTAGTAGTCTATAAACTAAAGGAAAGCATATCTATTACACTCTAAAACAGCTTTAATAATATTGTGCAATTAGGTATTTTGCACTATGCATTGCTAATAAATTATACTATTTATGCAAGAAATGCCCTAACTGTAGCAGATACTACTTTTCTGCATATAGCACAAGTGTTAAGTTCTAATGCACACTTGACACATGCTATCATGTGTCCATACGGCAAAAATACAACACCTAGTTCATCTTGATAACAAATTTTACATAATTGTTGGTCACACTTTTGTATCTGTTCGTGAGACAAGTCTTTTTTTTCAGCCTCATGTATTTGCTCCGCGTGTTCTAGCTCTAAAGGCACTTTTATATCTTGTGTTGCAATCACGTTTTGTTTACGAATAGTGTTCACAAATTCCTGACCTTTAAGCAAAACCATGTATTGACAGTTAGGTAACCAACGAGCGTGTTCTACAAAAGGGTAATCAGTCATTTGCCAATCCTTTAAAGCAAATCCACAATGAAAACATATTGCTTTATTCCCTTCAACGGTATAAAAATATCCAACTTTACTTAGCTGTTTTGTAAGGTGTTTTAATATTAACTGCCAAACATACTTATAAGATTCTAAACTTTTTCAACAGAGCTGTACTCTGGGTGTGCTAGTGCTTTAGTCTTGCAAACTCCCAATTTTTCAAAAGCACATGCCAATTCAACACTGTCTACGGCATATGGACCACATATATCGACACTACCGTTGGCTGGTAATACATTATTATTATTATTATTTATTTGTGATTCAGCAACGTAAGTAGCGGCCAATGGCCTCGTGGTTCGGTAAAATGGATACACGGGTATGTTACCCACTTGTTTTCCAATCATGTAAGGACAACAAGGAGACCATTGCAAATGGTCTCTAAAGGGATCATCCCCTTCTTCCCAGTGTGAAAGTTCAATACGGCAAAACACACAGCGCACAACATCTTCTCGGTTCAAGTAATAGAATCCAGCTCCAGCAAGTTTATGTGCCGACAAAAAGCCTACAGGCCAGGATTCAAATGTTAACCAACGATCGTTTTCTGATTTTAAATTTAATCCACGTGGTATACCGACTTGCTCACTTATGGTATTTGGTACTAACGCCTTGTCTTATAATATAACGTTTTTATTGCAAGTTATTAACGTTGAACAAGAGCACAGAGTACTTTAAAGCATAATGTATGCATTTTCACTGTCAGTTCATTACGTTAATGGCGCATGATGACACCTAAAAGCAAACAAAATAACCAATCACTCACTCAATCAATCAATCAATACTTGTAAATAAATCGTTAACGTTAATTGGCATTAATATATCAAAACACCACCAAAATAATATTTAATAATAAACTGTATGTCGGCACTGATAGTAACCCACGCACTTATTTCCTGTTTATAAAGCTACAGTCATGTACACCCCCCCCTTTAACCAATATATAAACAAAAATGAATGAATGTCATGTCATTTTGTTCAGATTATCATGTTCAAACCTGTGGATATTCGTTGAGTCCATAGGGAACCCCCATAAATTAAATTTAAATTTTTGTTTTTAGAAAATCCAACATGGCCTTGTACTTTTCCCGCGGTCAACAACCAATATGGTCTTGTACCGTTTGCCAATACATAGCCATTAATCAAGAAATCAATCATTGTCCCAGTCATGTACAGGTGATGCATTTTTTGTCTACGAGTTTTCAGTAGTGGTAAAATGGAATAGCATTTTAAGTTAGGCTTACCTCAATTTTAAATAGTTCACTCTTTGGCAATGGTTTCGATCTAGTGCGTCTCGGGGTTTCAGCGACTGCTACGGCGGTAAGGCTTTTCTTTCCAAGTTTCTAAAATTAAATAAAATAAACCGCTATAAATAACCTAAATTTAGGTTAATACATTCCTTTTATAAAATAAAATAAAAAATATGAAACAAAAAAATGAAACAAGTTAGTTAAAAAAAACTCACCTTGGCTTGTACTGTCTTTTTGCTGTTTTCTTGTAGTGGGCTCAAAAATGCAATTGCTTCTTCTCTCTCAGACATGTAAGGTATACCGGTTATCTGCAAACAAATAAATAAAAAAATCATTAAAATTACCTTATCAATAACTACAAATTTAAGGTTCATTAGCATTATATTATTAAAATAATCATTCATAGGCACTTACCAAAAAAATTAAAGGATTTTCCTTCCACGGCTCTACTGTATACGTCCGTGTGCTAAAATGGCAGGTGCATGACTAACGCCATCCTTAACAGTCTGCTTAGCAACAGAGAGAGTTGCATTTTCTCAGCGTTTTGACCTTGAATGGTTGTCTGTCTCTCACATGTTTCCCACGCCTCCCCGCATTCCTCAAGTGCACGCAATAAGATTCGCGTACCTTATACTAGTTTCATGTTTTTAATAAGGAACCAAAATGGCTGCCTCTTATACATTGGTAGTGCTACTGCATAAGAACCAACATGGCGGCTGCTTAAATACCAGACCTGCTAGCCTCTGAGGCAAGTAAGCTGATATCGCACTTCCTGCCTGAATGCACATTCCTGCCTTATCAGCAGTTGTTCTCACAAGGTATCTGGCTAGGTACAGTATTCAGTCTTCAGCGAGCAGGACTATGTGTGTTAGCAATCAAAACGTGTGTGTCTTAAACATTTCACTGTAATAATAATAATCATTAGCAAGCGACCATCCTCAATACATGACCATATTGTGCCCGTTTGGACCGAAGTCCGGATGACCACATATGCATTTCACCAAAAATCAGTCAGCACGAGAATCAAAATATCCCGGGGCGCCAGATGGGTTAAAGTCGAATGCAAAGACCCAACAATATGAATGCTGAACTGATTTTCAGCTCGACGCAACAATAAGGATAGAAGGAGATTCATGAAAACGGTGATTGCATACCATAAAATTATCTCATTTTTATTAAAACTTTAAAATGACATGAAGAAAATATGCCCAAAATGGCATGAAAGATGACTGGAACAGAATAAATTATTTACACAATAAAAATTTCGCCAAAACATGAACACTAACAAAGTTGAAACGAGAGGTCAGAATATCAGTCCTGTTGACTTCGTTCAACATAATTATGTACAGTGGTAGGGTTTTAACAGCGCAAAGTCAATCGTCCATACTGATCCCTAAATTATTTAGCATTCACAAGTTGAAGATCAATAAGAAAATATGTCACTGGTTGGAAAATCACTTTCACTGTTCATTTCTCAAAACTATTCTCGTAGCATTTCGACTAACACTTCTTAGGCAATAGTAACATTAGGATTTGTCAAATACAAAGTTGTTCATAATGAGTGAAATACACTATGATTTACATGGACCTTGAGCATTTTTGTGGATTCAAAAAAAAACAGAAAATATCTATTGAAACATAGATCTCACTCTAAAGTCTGTCAAAAATAATTTTGACTTAATCAAAATATAATTATCACAAATATAACTTCCATTCCACATGGATTCAGTCAACAAATTAATTAATTATTCCTTGGAAACATTAATTAGGAAATTTAAAATATCATTTAACAAGCTTTATAATGAAACAAATTATTATTATTATTATCATCAAAGTGATTTTGACAAAATGTCCAATATGTTCAGCATCAACTTATTAAAGAAAATGTGTATTTATTTTTATAGGATCTGAAAATCGTTTCAGCTTATAGTGGTTGTTAATAAGTAACAATTTTAAACAACAGCATTGGCCCATATGATTGACACGTAATAAAATCACAGAATTAAAAATCAGCATTTAGGCAACGGTAAAGCTTTCCTGAATGAAAGGAACTAGTAGAATAATGATATTCCGGGTAAGCCATTACTAGAAATATTTTCAAACACGTGGATCAACAGTAATTTAATAATGATGGTTCACAAAAAAAACCTGTGGTTGTATTACGACGAAAGTGTGGCGAAAAACGACTCTCCTACTATATCAAAACATCCAACCTACAATTTGATTGGTGCTCCATTTTACACAACCTCATTCCTGCGACTTAAATTGCGCACTCAGAATGGCATATAATTATCTGCACACACACAATGACATCTTCCCAAATTATACAAAATAATCAAGCCTTTGCTTGTTATGACAAATGGAAGATTCAAAAATCAGTCAACCTCACCAATGAGTTTACGACAATATCCAATATAATTTCACCATCAGATTTTCCACACATTGTTAATATTAGCAAACGTTGTGAAAGACGCTGCGTCATAATGATTTTATTTTTTATAAACTCTAGCAAAAACCCTGCTTTATACATGCTTAGCTTCCCTTTTCACTTCTTTCCGTGTCTTTATCAAAGCTTGAAATATGAAATGCAAACGTGAAACAATTTCACTGAATTTAACTGTTCATTATAAGTGGGCATGTGTTAACCACTAAGCTTCGGAATTAACAAATATCCGATTTAGAGGATGACTTCAAACGTCAAATGTATTAATCATACAACCAGAAAATGATTATAATAAATCACAAATGTTTATTATTATTATTATTATTCCAGAAAAATAGACAAATAATAATTATTATAAATTCCACTATTATTATTATTATTATTATTATTATTATTATGTTCAAACTAGGTTTAAAGTTATCAAACTGTTCGGGGAATATCACCCTCGACTTCATAATGATGGATAACTATCCATTCCTCAACTTAGATTAATTCTTAAATCTCAAATTATGACGGCTAATGACAGCAATAAGAAAAAAAATATTGAAATAAAATAAATGCTCGTTCTGCTCGTCCATAAATATCGAATCCTATAAATCTGAGTAAAAATCAACTCAGGTCCTAGCTCAGGTTTTGAAAGAAAATATTTGCAAAAGCAAATAAACATATCGATGACTATAGAGAAAAAAAGTGTTGGCAAGACTGTAGAAAATACGAGAAAATCCAACTAACTACGCATAGAAATAATGTAAATTGCAGCTTACATTCTTGTAGGTCTTGATGGTAGAAATCTGGACTGAACCAGACTACTCAGTCTTCCTGTGGTCTGTCCCATTAGGACGCGTACTTATATTCTCGTATCAGCTTCCATGTTATACCCACAAGCTGTTTACGCAGAGGGGGCGTGGTGGCTCAGCGGTCTAGCTGTATGCCTCTCACCAAGGCGGTCCGGGTTCGATTCCCGGTCAATGCATGTGAGATTTTCGAAGTGAGATGCCATGTCCTGTGGTTCGGATTCCACGTAAAAAGGAGGTCCCGTGGCTCATAATCACAAGATTCACGGTCACGTAAAACTACAATCTTCCTTTTTTGTTTACGCAGACATAGTGGCGATTATAATGTCTTGCCGCAAAATGTTGGCAACTTCAAGAGCTGAAGTGTAGTTGACAGGGGTCTGATCTAAGCGATCCATGATGAAATAATTACCAAGACCCACTGTGATACAATCAGTATTCCAATACTCTTACAATCTTTTCAGCACAATTACAAATTCTGTCGAGTTGGCTGGGCAAAGCTTCTCAATTTTCAGATCGCACAAGGCTAAACCTGTATTCCCATTCGGCTTTCGAATTGTAATATGTAAGACTGGTTTTGAAGTTACTGACTTATCTTGGCTGGTCCAACTATTGGATATAAATAATCCAGCTATAAGTGAATGTGGACTGAAGAAAAAGTTGTAGACATAGTCTACCATATGTCCAAGCTGTAGCGGTAAGAATTACCAAGTGCCACAAACTTATTTCACTTCTGTGAAATCGAAGAAAAGTTCTAAACTCACTCGAAATAGTTTAACACTTTCCGTAACCATGTACTGTCGAAAATTCTAAGTCCACAGCTTGCGCTGTAAGTTGAAGTTTAAATGCAACCATGTGCTCGGTGATAATAACGATGTTCGAAGTTCGGTGATAATCAAGCGGCTAGAGCGCTTACGTAGCTTAGCACGACCAAGTCAACGGAGTGCTTGTGACGAAGTGAACTTACCTCTGCCTGCGAGGCTCGCCTTATATACCCATCTGCTTGCTGGCACGAGGTCACTGCGGCGAAAACGCTGGAACTAAAACAGCTCATAACTCGGCTTCTGTTCGATCAATTTCTTTGAAACAAATCTCATTCTTCTTCTCTTGTTCTTGCCAGTAATCTGATATAGGTTTCATGTTTCCATCTCAACGGGAAATATTTAGTGACATATAGCCTCGACTATGACGCTCTCCTCCTACGTCACATACCCACTTCTTGGCTGTAAATTCCTTCGAAAAGCTTCTAAGAAAGTTTGGAGCGCACTATTCAAACATCCATATCCGAACTTAGAATCGTGGCCTGTTCCCTCAAATCTAGGCTCACGGCTTGTACCCTTCAATCTAGGCAACTGGATTTGGGCACATCCAACCCACACATAGCCAAAAAAAAAATGGAAATATTTTTTTTTCACACATCAAGCTATCTGGTTCTTGAATGATAGATCTTCAAACTTGCATAATTAAAAGATCCCACGATGATACCAGTTCGTGTATTGGCTATCTTGGAACTACCGTTGTTGTTACTCTCTTGAATTCGGTAGGGTCCGGAGTATAAACTCGCAAATTTGTAAAATATGTCGTTTTGGACATCAGAGGGTACTGGTCGTCTCACCAAAACAAGGGTAGCTACACGCAAGGGTCTGCGGAATCGTCTCCCTCTGATTCTACGCTCTCTCTTTAAAGCTCTGCTTCTCAAACTGTCTAAAGATGGAATTTCCCTACTTTGTCGACTGGGTTCGATCTCAGGCGGAATTCATTCATTCATTCATTCATTCATTCATTCATTCATTTGCAATTGGGGGTGTGTCCCCCGGTGGCAAATTGGATATACATTACAAATAAATAATTACACATAACTATTCAATAACAATTAAATAACAATTAAACTGGAGTATTTACACAAATAGTCAGTCTTTTCTTAAACACACCTATATGTTTGGGAAAAAGGCTCTAAGACTGCGGCAGGTAGAGAGTTCCATTTATCAATGGCACGGTTTACAAAATAATATTTACCATAATTTGTTCGCTGTGGTCGGCCCTTAACTTTGAAAGGATGATCGCTCCTACCCATGTAAGTGGGCTTTCCCATTCGTTTGCTAAGCTCACCCCATGCTGGTTGGTTTGTATACGTGTTGTACATAGCGCAGAGTCTAGATTTCATCCTCCTAGCCTCCAGTGATTCCCACCCAAGTTTCTTTAACATACGGCTCACACTGTTCCGGGGATTGAAGTCACTGAGCACAAATCTAGCAGCCTTTCTTTGTACCATTTCCAACTCATTGATGAGCCCTACTCGATATGGATCCCAAACCGCCGAGGCATATTCCAGAATAGTTCTTACAAGTGACAAATAGCCTAATTCTTTAGCAGAGGTACTACTTCCTTTTAATACCCTCATTACAAAGTGCAGGGATTTGTAAGCTTTAGAAACTACACATCCTACATGACTACTCCATTTCATATCATTCCTTACATGAACGCCCAAATATTTGCAAGAATCTTCTTCTACAAATATTTCCGAGCCAATGTTATATTGAAAATCCTGCCTTCGCACTTTCCCTATTCTTAAGACACTACATTTTCTTGTGTTTATTTTCATTTTATTTACAATCGCCCATTTATAGATCAGATTCAGGTCCTCTTGAAGCACTGCGTTGTCTTGTGAGTTATGTATCTTTCGATATATTACTCAATCATCCGCAAACAATCGACAGTCACTACGAATCCCATTTGGTGAGTCATTTATAAACGCCAAAAATAACAAAGTTCCGATTACGCTGCCCTGAGGGATACCCGACGTTACGGTAATTTCATCCGAGAATATGGCTTCGACTTTCACTTTCTGGGAACGACCCGTCAAAAATTCTTGGATCCATAAAATTACTCTTCTATCAATCTTAGTCGAAGCTAGTTTATGGAGTAGCATGTCATGCGGCACGACATCAAATGCCTTCGCTTAATGTATAACTACGGCGTCGACTGAAACTCCATGATCTAACGATTCGCTAATGTCTTGATAAAGTGATAGCATCTGGCTCTCGCATGAGTAACCGTTCCGAAATCCATGTTGCCTATCATTAAACCATGATAATGTTTCCCACTGCTCCCTCAAGTAGTCGCAAATGAGATGCTCCATCTGTTTACAAACGATGGACGTAAGGCTAACCGGCCTGTAGTTGCCCAATTCAAGTCTGCTCCCTCCCTTAAATATTGGGACTACAGTAGCTCTTTTCCAGTCATCTGGGATTTGCGCATTGTTTATGGACACATTAAACACCACCTCCAAGTATCGTGCCACGGCCCTACCTCCTAGTTTAAGTACTTCACTAACAATATTATCAGGACCCTTTGATACATTGAAACGTAGTTTTTGTATTAGCTTTACAATTGCTGACTGGTTTATTTGGAACAGGGGAGCCCCTGATTCGTCGTTAAGGTCCAACACACAGCTATTGGATTTATTGAACACACTACCGTAAAAGACATTTAATTCATTAGCAATGGCCTGTTTCTCAGTAATTAATTTACCGTCACCGGATATTATCATCGACAAATTATTTGAATTTCCCTTTCTTCTCCTAACATAACTGTAATTTTTTTTCCACCCATCACCACCCGAACCGAGTAAACCTTGCATATAACTGTCATGAGAAGCCCTCTTTTTTAAGACGAGCTCTCTTGATAAAGACTTAAATTTCAACATATACTTGCCACTATCATGTCTTTTATTGTATAATTTCCTAATTTTCCGTTTTAGACTCCTAATTTCTCGTGTGTAATACTCAGGATCTGGGTTTTGTTTCAGCAATTTAAATGGGACAAATTTATCAACAGCGCTATTTAAAATTTTCAGAAAGTTAGTCCACAGGATATTAATGTGATTTTCTTCCGATGCCCATCCTACAAATAGCACATTCAAATACCCATGAAACTTGCCCTGATCCGCCCTGCGATACTGGAATATGATCTTTTTTGCTACATCAGAGTCTAATTTTGTAATGTCACCATATCTAATATTTAATTCAATCCCAGAATGGTCACTAATTCCTGGTACTTTCAGACAGTTAATATACAGCTCTACAGGCCTTACGAGATAAACATCTAAGGTATTATTGTCTCTAGTTGGGAAGTCAACTACTTGGGAAAATCCTCCCTCCCTTAAGAATTTATTTGCAGCGCTTTGAGCTTGACCACAGCTAGTTGACTCACCAGACCAGTCTACTTTGGGGAGGTTTAAATCTCCTGCAATTATTATGTTCTTTTTCATAGCATTACCCGTACAAGTTTTATCATACAGTGTTTCAAGGGAATGTATTTCCTTTATCCGAAATTTGTACACATAACATTTCACGATCCATATCAGCCCACTTTAAGAAACTAGCTATATTTTTGGAGTTGTTTGGAGATTTGGGGATTATCTGATCCCAAAGTATCGTTGGCTTGATTCCATGGTGAAGCAACATGTGTATCTGTCCAGTACTCTCACGGACTGTAAAGGCTGCTAAAGGAATCACATCCATCCATTTCCAATGCTCGTTTGGACAATACAATCGGCAGAATTTGGATATTTCAGTCATAACGCGTTCAGCAGGATTGCTCTCTGGATGTCTAATTGAACATAGGAGTTGTTTGATGCCTAAATTATCCATGGCGATCCTGAATTCCAAAGATGTAAATTGGGATCCATGGTCTGAAAAAAGGAATTCCGGTTTGCCTGCTTCCGGGATTACGTTATCCCTGATCCTGTTTGCACAATGTTTTGCATTCGCCTTCTGCATAGGATGCAACATAGTGTACTTGGTGAAAACATCAATTGTCACGAGAATGTACCGATTTCCTCTCTTCGATTTTGGAATTGGACCATAAATAACGGTAGCAAAGATTTCAAAAGGCTTTGTAGGAATAATAGGCCTCGGGGCTTCCCTTAACAATTTGGTATTATGCTTACTTCTCTGGCATAAGTCGCATTCACGTATGGTGTTTGTAACAGACTTTCTCATCAGTTCCCACGAAAATCTTTATTGAATCACTTTAATTGTTTTGTCTACTCCAGCGTGACCTGACATGCGATGTGCCATCCAGATGATGGGGACTTGAATGCGTGGAGGTACAACAACTCTCAACTTGGTATGGTCTGGATCCACAAACTTATAAATCAGGCCATCCAATACCAAAAAATCCCTGGAAATTCTATCCGTTGTAACAAAATCAGCATCTGCTGGATCCATGTCACCATGAAGAAAACGATAAATGTTCCTAAGTGGTCTATTTCTCCTCTGAGATAATGGCGAAAGTCTGAGCTTCCTCAAGGTTTCTTCATCTTCCAAGGTTAAAGTCACTTGCAAAACTTTCGGTGTAGATTCCACTGCTCTGCTCAGTAAATCTGCTCCTATATTCAACTTCCCTGGAGTGTGTTCAATGACTAAGTTGAATTGCTGTATGAAGAGCGACCATCTCGTTATTCTTTCACTCTAGTAGGTCTAGGAAAATTCGAAATAGCTTGGATTTTCGTCTCATTTGGGCGGTAGCCCTCACCATCCAATATGTGTCACAGAAATTTGATCTCTTTCTGAAAGAACTGACACTTTCGAAGGTTGACCTTAAAATTTGCCTTCTTCAAATCTTCGAAAAACATTCGGAGATGTAATAAATGTTCTTCTTTGCTCTCAGATGCAATGAGAATATCATCTATATATCGGACTGCTATTTCCTTTACTGCTGGACTCAAATTCTGTACAAGAGCTCTAAACAAAACAGATCCCGACGTTTCGATTCCAAATGGTAGACGTCGAAAAACATAGGTTTGTTGGTCAAACATAAACCCTGTAATTTTTTTTGAGTCTTCACTAAGCCTAATATGATGGTAGGACGAAGTGAGATCAATATTTGAGAACCAACTCTTGCCTTGGAATTTCCGGAGTAATTCCCTAATAATAGGTGGTCTGTCGTATTCAGGCAATAATCTCAAATTCAAATTCCGCGCGTCTAAACATAGCCGCAAACTGCCATCTGGTTTGGACACCACTGTCAAAGGATTCTCATAAGGAGTTGTGAATTTTTCAATAATTTTGTTATTTTCCATGTCTTTGATCAGAACCTTCAGCTTGTCTCGAAGCTTCTCGGCTACTGGATACAATTTTGCATGGTAGGGTGCGTCATCAGTGACTCGAATCTGGTATTCGAAATCCTTAATTTCCCCAGGTTGAATATCAAATATATCCTTGAACTCGTCAAGAACATTTTCTAACTCTGACAATCTCTCTGACTTGCTATCTTCTGAGGACTCGCGAAATATCAAGGACCATTGGGCATCTCCCTCGATGTCTTCTTCTTCTTCGTTTCCCCCGAAATTTATTTCCTCGGTATTTTGAAATCTTACCGTTTCGGCACTCATATCAATCACAGCTTTATATTTCTGGATGAAATCTGCCCCTAACATCATGTCGAAAGCCACGTCCTTCATAATCACAAATACATGTCGAAAATCATGTCCTCCTATCCTGATGCATAAGTATAGCTGAGTTTTACACAGGGATGTCTTATTGGGAATGATTCCTTGGATCTTGATTCCGGACACAGGAATTTCTTCAAGATTCTCAGTGAGGTTCCATAAGGCATACAATTTCTCACTTATCAAGCATAACATCTCACCAGTGTCAATCAGTGTATCGACAGGCTAGCCGAATACTTCACATACAATAATTGGCAATTTGATCTTTGTTCCCATCTTCTTGCGTTCGTCCTAACTTTGTATTAAATCCTCGTCCTCTACCTGCCATTTGGTAATTCTATAAGTGAAAGTCTTATTGAAGCCATTTGCTACTGCACATTTGGAGTTTTTTCATCTTTACCCTTATTTTGTGAAGTCCCTGAAGTACCGGGTTCACTCTGCCTCAATTGTTCCAGGTATTGTTTGTTTTCCTGGTGTCGTTCTTCCAAGTTCTTCCTCGCCTCGTGCTTAAACTCTTCGTTGGATTCTCTTGGATTTTCATTCCTTGGGTAATATCCATTACTTTTCCCAAAGTATCTTTTCTCTTGATATCGCCCTTGATTTCCTCTTTGTCTTCCCCAATGATTTCGGTAGTTGTTTCCGGGTCTTGCATAAGGTCTATTTTCGTATGACCTAGAATTGCTCTGGTTCCATCTTTCTTGTCCTGGATCATCCCTCGGCGTTTTCTCTTCTCTTCCGTCGCGAGGTGTCTGGGAATTTCGGTCGGCCATCACCGTAAATACCGTGTTGTCGTTCTTTCCAGCCTTCTGACGAAAGAATTGGGCGTTCGTGTGATCCATTCTCTGTAAAACTTCGTCGAATTGCTCCATGCTGTATATGTCCGCTGCTATCAGTGTTCTCTGGACACCTGCAGGAAATTGCCTGATCAAAGCAGTAATCAGTTCATTGTCGGGCATCGGCGGATCTAAATGTTGGAGTTTGGACAACTGTCCTGAGAAATAAGTTGAGTAACGAGTAGGTTGTGAAGTGGAAAATATTTTCGAGTACAACTCTGCTCTCACTTGCTGTTGGGTTTCCGGGGACCAGAATTTCTTTAATAATCCTCTAGAAAATTCTTCGAAATTGGTTAGAGTAGATCTAAAAGCTCTAAACCACGTCAAGACGGATCCTTCCAGAAATTTTCCTATCACTCTAATCTCTCTTTCCTTCCCAATTTTGGAATCTTTAAGGTCGTCTCCTACTTCTCTCAGAAATTCTACAGGCGTCATACTTCCGGTTCCAGAGAATTTTGAAGGTTTATCTTCTACATTTTTATAGAAGGTTATCGGTGTGGATTGCATCATCGTCCTAACCTCCTCTGGTCTATGCTGATTTCCTTCTCTATTTATTTCCTCAATGTCTTTATCTCTACTTGTAGCTGTAGTTTTACTCTGAGGTTCTACAATGCTCTTCGCTTGTTTTTGATAATTCAAAAATTTGTCATTAAGGGCTTTTATGGTTTCCTTAAGTTCGGCATTCTCCTCACCTACTAATCTCTTTATCTCCTCGCTATCATCTTTGCTATGAAAATAATCACCCTGACTTTTTTCTTTAACTTGATTCTTGATGTCCTCGATCTCCTTCTGATTTTCCTCAGACTTCTTTCTGATCTCTTCGGTGTCCCTTTTGATTCCTTCTGTTTCTTTACAATTCTCCTTCAAGTTATTGGAAATTTGGTTCATCATCTTTTCATGATTTTTCAGTGAACTTGTCATATCCACGATGTCTGGATATCTTTCGTAATGACCTGGACACGTGACGTCAAAGTTTCCCTAATCTCTTTGATTCCGTCTTGAGTTTCCGTCTTAAGTGCGTCTTTGACCTCCTGGATAACTGTTGTCTTGATCTCAGTTGTCAACTCCTTGACTACACTCTGCTGAATCTCTCCTACTACCAGTTCTCGAAATTGTTCAGTTAAACGTTGTATGACGTTATTTGCCATATCAGTATTTTCGTTCTGAACGCGAATTCCTAAGTTTACCATGCCTTCTCCTAATTTCCTGATACCTCGCTCGATCCTATCAGCTAATGACTGAGTTTTTTGTTCGGCATCGCGAAATTTATCTTCCATTTTACTAGTATTTAAAGCTAAAGAAATTACGAGTTCATGAGTTTTCTCGAACAGTTTAGACATTTTGGTTTCTAAAGAAGCTCCTAATGCATCGGAATTTTCCCTCATTTTAGCTTTCAAATTTACTGAGTTTTCCTCTAATGACTTTTCAAGATTTAATTTTAATCTGTTTTCTAAAGAACTTAATTTAGTCTCTAAAGAATTAGCATTTTCTTGAAGTTTATTTTCTAAAGAATCAGAGTTTTCTTTCAGTTTGTTTTCCATTGAATTCTCTAGATTACTTTTTAAAGAAGAGGTTAACCTATATTCTAGGGTATCGGAATTTTCCATTAATTTTTCCTTTAAAGTATCAGAGTTTTCTTTAAGCTTAACCTCCATTTGATCAGTTTTGTCAATAATTTCTGCCATTTGCAGTGCAGCGCTCTTGGAGCTTTCCTCCATACGTTTCAATATCCTCATGTTCTCATCCATGATTTATCAGAATACATTCAAAATTAGGGGTATAAATGTAAGCAGACACAGAGACTTAAATCTAAAACATGAATTATGCGTAGCTACTTGAATTTCACGGAATAAAATGAGATATTCCCTAATATCGACGTGATGGAAAAAAATCTCTACTATTAACAGTTAGATTTAAACAACAATATCAAAAAAATACAAAGTCAATATCCTCCACCCGGATTCTAATGTAATGCAATCTTTCTAACCCTCGAACGTATACTAAAATTTTATTTGACACCCTAATGGATAAGCCATTATACAACAAAACAAGTCCCACTCTAACTATTTGAATATTTAATTTAAATTAAGTTTCTCCACAAATTGGGTTTCCTATGAATTTATTTGTCCGAAACAGACATTTTCCTATTCCCAAAATATCTATTGCAAAGTCAAATCGGCGTACAACCAACCGTATAAAAATCGGGACCCACGTTCGAAGCCATTTCTCTCTTCTATCTTATTTTATGTGCCCGTCTGGACCGAAGTCCGGACGACCACATATGCATTTCACCAAAAATCAGTCAGCAAGGGAATCAAAATATCTCGGGGCGCCAGATGGGTTAAAGTCGGATGCAAAGACCCAACAAAAAATGCTTAACTGATTTTCAGCTCGACACAACAATAAGGATAGAAGGAGATTCATGAAAACGGTGATTGCATACCATAAAATTATCTCATTTTTATTAAAACTTTAAAATGACATGAAGAAAATATGCCCAAAATGGCATAAAAGATGACTGGAAAAGAATAAATTATTAACACAATAAACAATATCGCCAACACATGAACACTAGCAAAGTTGAAACGAGAGGTCAGAATATCAGTCCTGTTGACTTCGTTCAACATAATTATGTACAGGGGTAGGGTTATATCAGCGCAAAGTCAATCGTCCATACTGATCCCTAAATTATTTAGCATTCACACGTTGAAGATCAATAAGAAAATATGTCACTGGTTGGAAAATCACTTTCACTGTTCATTTCTCAAAATTATTATCGTAGCATTTCGACTAACACTTCTTAGGCAATAGTAATATTAGGATTTGTCAAATACAAAGTTGTTCATAATGAGTGAAATACACTATGATTTACATGGACCTTGAGCATTTTTGTGGATTAAAAAAAACAGAAAATGTCTATTGAAACATAGATCTCACTCCAAAGTCTGTCAAAAATAATTTTGACTTAATCAAAATAAAAACAAACGTTAGGTGCTTTTCAGTCGGTCAACACGAATGTACCCAAAGAGAGCCGGGTTATGCCCTGATCCTGAAATAAATTACATAAGATTAATAAATACACTAGGATGACCAGTTTCGATCGTCAAGCGATCATCATCAGATCCATTAGAGTTAGGCTATAACATCTATGCTTGAGAATACAGGTGAAAATATATACAATATGTACAATTATTTAGTTGCAGTGTTGGTAATGCAACAGTCGGTGTATGTTAAATGTGGTATATCTAATGTTAGGTAAACTTCTAAAATAGTGATGAAAATCCGGAATTTGTCTGTTAGGGGTGATTATATGGTTTTACAAAATCAACTATTGTTATACTGAAATAATGTAAGCTTATACTTATCGAGTTGTCTCTTTAACTGGAGCTTGAAGCAGTTGCGTGTTTCCATAGACACCAGTTGTAGTCGACTAACCTCGAGTGTTCGCTGGGTGGAACTGGTTTTCCCCTTCCTCCCCCTTTAGTTGCTATGCTCTTCCAGAGGTCAGTGCCATGTATGTTTGTGTGACTTTGCCAAATCTAGATAAAAGTGTATGCTATTGAATGCAGGAGTCTGCAACTACTTAAGACCGTGGAACTATCTCCGCCACGCATGGGCTAAAAAGCCATTTATACTAAGCGGTACACGGTCTATTGAAGACGTCCCGGCACCTTTAATACTGCCGCGCATATCGGCCTAGGTTTATTGCAGAAAATGTACATAGTACACCTGATCCAAATAACATTTACCTATAAACACCGCTATTTCACCCCTTTTATTTATCTAGTTTGGCTGTATCGCTAAGTTGTGTCTTGTATTCGTCAGGGTGTGTTTTTAGTAGAGCGAAAAGGGGTGAACTCTCCATAAAAGTGTGTTCATTTAGATTGTTGGGATTGTTTTGTTTGGCTAGGTGAATCTCCATTGCTTCTTTTATGTCGAGAGCTCTGCCTTTCGATTCGTGATGAATTATTTTTAGATCAGTCTCGATTTTAGTGAAGCTGTGCCCCGTGTCACACATATGTTCGCATACGGCTGAATGTGTTCCGTATCTTATCGCATTCCTATGTTCATTATAACGTGTATCTACTCGTCTTCCGCTCTGTCCAATGTAATTAGCTTGAAAACCAATGTCTTGGCATGTAATAGAATATACCCCTGACTTTGAATACGGGTCTTGTTTATTTAGATTGCTATTTTGCAAGTCCCTCCCGGTCGTATTATTCGTTGTGAATGCTATTTTATGCCTTGCTTTTTGAATAGATAAGTATTTTATATGTGTTCTCATTCACATAGTTGAAGCGCGCGAATTTTTTCTCATTTAAGTCCGGTTTTGGAATCATTTTATCTTTATTTTTATGTTTGGCTACAATTTGGTCTATTTTGCTTGGCGGGAAATTGTTTTCCTTTGCTATTTGTTTAATGGTTCATATTTCCTTATTATAATTGTCTGTTGACATGGGTATGTTTAAAGCTCTGTGCACCATTGAATTGAACCCCGCTAATTTATGCGTACTGGTGTGATTAGACTGATTGTCGATTGCATGCAAAGTTTGTGTGGCTTTTCGGAATATGGAGTATGAAAGCTCGTTGTCCTTACGTTCAATAGTTATGTCGAGATAATTTATTTTTCGATCTGTTTCGGATTCCTTGGTGAATTTGATTGAGTGGTGTAGGCTATTAATGGATTGGAGAATTGTTTCTTCGCTTGTTAATTCATTATCGTAGATGCAAATTACATCATCTAAGTATCTTTTCCATATTATTATTCCCTTTGTTGAAGTCTTTTCTAAAAACTCATTTTCTAGTGCATTAATGAAGATGTCAGCGATTAATCCTCTTAGTGGTGATCCCATCGCTAATCCTTCTGTTTGTGTGTACATTTTATTGTCGAATTGAAACGCGTTTTGGCCGAGGACGACCCTCAGTAGTCACACGATCTCTTCAGTTTCTTTTTCCGAATTGTTGGATTTTATGTTATTTTCGATAGTGTTGATTGCATCATTAATAGGAATATTGGTGTACATGTTAGTTCCATCGAAAGATACAAGCCTCATGCTAGGTTTCATTTGTAAGGTGTTCAGTGCTGTTACTAATTCCGTTGTGTTCTTTACAGAGTTTTTTTGTCGATGGAAAGGCGGCGTTTTAAGATCTTGAGTAACTCTTTGCTGATTTTGTAATTAGTCGCATTCCTACAATTGACTATTGGTCTCATTGGGCACTCATTTTTGTGTATTTTTGGTTGTCCCCTCAATGACGGTATTTTCGGGTTCATGTTTATTAGTTTTGATTTTTCAGTTTTTGTCAATATGTATTCTGTTTCTTTTAATACACTTTTTATTTGTTTTTGGAATTTATTGGTGGGGTCTTTTGCTAATTCCTTGATTTCGTTGTTGTTTAGGAATTCGACTGTTTTTTCAATGTATTCTGTTTTGTTCAAAATTACTGTGGTATTTCCCTTATCTGCTTTTGTGAAGATTAAGTCATGTTCTTTTATTTTTTGTTTCAATGACTTTATTTCTTTTAGTTGTTTGTTGTTTTGAGTGTAATTGTTTTCGCCCTCTCGTTTTTGAGGATTTTTTCGGCTTCGTTGGTGCCAAGATTTTTGGTTAATTCCCTGTCTTCTGCTGGGAGTTTGAGACTGGCTATCTCGATATCTGTGATTAACTGTTTTATATTATGGTTCGTGTGTGCGTCTGTGCAGTTGTATTTCAAACCTTTGTCTAGCATATCCATTTCATTTTGAGAGAAGGTTACGTTCGTTCTGTTGTTTACCCTGCTGTGGAAATTGAATTCATTGTTATTCGTGTGTTGTTCACTAGGTTGATTGTTCTGTGTTTCTCCTAGTTTTCTTAGTTTATATTCTAGCGTTTCGTGTTTCCTCGTTGCTCTGATATTGATGGTGTCATGTAGGTGCTCGGTAAAACTGTCCCATTGGGATGCGAGCCAGAAGTTACTTAGTTGCAATTGACTATCGTATAGTTGTTGGTTGATTTTTTGCTTTCTTATGTATGCAAATCTTAGTTCGTTTTTTATCCAAAGCGCTCTGGCTTGTTTAGTTGAAATGATTGAGGCTGGTGTAATCGGTACGATTTTAATTGGTACATATTTAGGGGTTAGATTTAGTTCTATACATATTTGTTGAACCAAATTGACTTGTCTATGTTCATGAGTTTAAGCCTGAGTGTTTTGAATCTCTTGGCTTCACGATTTGCCTGACTAGCCGTGAACATTGTAAGGTTTGAAGCCATTTTTTTTCCAGTGTTGCCTAGGTAAACAAATGTTTGGTGCTTTTCAGTCGGTCAACACGAATGTACCCAAATTGAACTGGGTTATGCCCTGATCCTGAAATAAATTACATAAGATTAATAAATACACTAGGATGGCCAGTTTCGATCGTCAAGCGATCATCATCAGATCCATTACACTTAGGCTGTAACATCTATGTTTGAGAATACAGGTGAAAATATATACAATATGTACAATTATTTAGTTGCAGTGTTGGTAATGCAACAGTCGGTGTATGTTAAATGTGGTATATGTAATGTTAGGTAAACTTCTAAAATAGTGATGAAAATCCGGAATTTGTCTGTTAGGGTTGATTATATGGTTTTACAAAATCAACTATTGTTATACTGAGATAATGTAAGCTTATACTAATCGAGTTGTCTCTTTAACTGGAGTTTGAAGCAGTTGCGTGTTTCCATAGACACCAGTTGTAGTCGACTAACCTCGAGTGTTCGCTGGGTGGAACTGGTTTTCCCCTTCCTCCCCCTTTAGTTGCTATGCTCTTCCAGAGGTCAGTGCCATGTGTATTTGTGTGACTTTGCCAAATCTAGATAAAAGTGCATGCTATTGAATGCAGGAGTCTGCAACTACTAAAGACCGTGGAACTATCTTCGCCACCCATGGGCTAAAAAGCCATTTATACTAAGCGGTACACGGTCTATTGAAGACGTCCCGGCACCTTTAATATTGCCGCGCATATCGGCCTAGGTTTATTGCAGAAAAATGTACATAGTACACCTGATCCAAATAATATTTACCTATAAACACCGCTATTTTCCCCCTTTTTTATCTAGCTTGGCTGTATCGCTAAGTTGTGTCTTGTATTCGACAGGGTGTGTTTTTTAGTAGAGCGAAAAGGGGTGAACTCTCCATAAAAGTGTGTTCATTTAGATTGTTGGGATTGTTTTGTTTGGCTAGGTGAATCTCGATTGCTTCTTTTATGTCGAGAGCTCTGCCTTTCGATTCGAGATGAATTATTTTTAGATTAGTCTCGATTTTAGTGAAGCTGTGTCCCGTGTCACACATATGTTCGCATACGGCTGAATGTGTTCCGTATCTTATCGCATTCCTATGTTCATTATAACGTGTATCTACTCGTCTTCCGCTCTATCCAATGTAATTAGCTTGACAACCATTGTCTTGGCATGTAATAGAATATACCCCTGACTTTGAATACGGGTCTTGTTTATTTAGATTGCTATTTTGCAAGTGCCTCCCGGTCGTATTATTCGTTGTGAATGCTATTTTTATGCCTTGCTTTTTGAATAGATTAGTGATTTTATATGTGTTCTCATTCACATAGTTGAAGCGCGCGAATTTTTCTCATTAATGTCCGGTTTTGGAATCATTTTATCTTTATTTTTATGTTTGGCTACAATTTGGTCTGTGTCTGGCTGCGTGGCTCAGGGGTAACGTTCTCGCTTGCTGAGTCCAAGGTTGCAGGTTCGAAAACTGGCGCAGTCAGCTGGCATTTGAGGGTGCGCAAATGCGAGGGAGCCGTGTCAGTACATTTACTGGCACGTTAAAGATCCCCTTCGGGGCAAAATTCCGGCAACCCGGCGACTCTAAAAGCCAGGGTAGTTAAAAGGGACGTAAAACCAATAACATTATTATTACAATTTGGTCTATTTTGCTTGGCGGGAAATTGTTTTCCTTTGCTATTTGTTTAATGGTTCTTATTTCCTTATTATAATTGTCTGTTGACATGGGTATGTTTAAAGCTCTGTGCACCATTGAATTGAACCACGCTAATTTATGCGTACTGGGGTGATTAGACTGATTGTCGATTGCATGCGAGGTTTGTGTGGCTTTTCGGAATATGGAGTATGAAAGCACGTTGTCCTTACGTTCAATAGTTATGTCGAGATAATTTATTTTTCGATCTGTTTCGGATTCCTTGGTGAATTTGATTGAGTGGTGTAGCCTATTAATTGATTGGAGAATTGTTTCTTCGCTTGTTAATTCAGTATCGTAGATGCAAATTACATCATCCACGAATCTTTTCCATATTACTATTCCCTTTGTTGAAGTCTTTTCTAAAAACTCATTTTCTTGTGCATTAATGAAGATGTCAGCGATTAATCCGCTTAGTGGTGATCCCATCGCTAATCCTTCTGTTTGTGTGTACATTTTATTGTCGAATGGAAACGCGTTTTGGCCGAGGACGACCCTCAGTAGTCGCACGATCTCTTCAGTTTCTTTTTCCGAATTGTTGGATTTTAAGTTATTTTCGATAGTGTTGATTGCATCATTAATAGGAATATTGGTGTACATGTTAGTTACGTCGAAAGATACAAGCCTCATGCTAGGTTTTATTTGTAAGGTGTTCAGTGCTGTTACTCATTCCGTTGTGTTCTTTACAGAGTTTTTTTTGTCGTTGGAAAGGCGGCGTTTTAAGATTTTTAGTAACTCTTTGCTGATTTTGTAATTAGTTGCATTCCTACAATTGACTATTGGTCTCATTGGGCACTCATTTTTGTGTATTTTTGGTCGTCCCCTCAATGACGGTATTTTCGGGTTCATGTTTATTAGTTTTGATTTTTCAGTTTTGGTCAATATGTATTCTGTTTCTTTTAATACACTTTTTATTTGTTTTTGGAATTTATTGGTGAGGTCTTTTGCTAATTCCTTGATTTCGTTGTTGTTTAGGAATTCGACTGTTTTTTCAATGTATTCTGTTTTGTTCAAAATTACTGTGGTATTTCCCTTATCTGCTTTCGTGATGATTAAGTCATGTTCTTTTATTTTTTGTTTCAATGACTTTATTTCTTTTAGTTGTTTGTTGTTTTGAGTGTAATAGTTTTCGCCCTCTCGTAAGAGGATTTTTTTGGCTTCGTTGGTGGCAAGATTTTTGGTTAATTCCCTGTCTTCTGCTGGTAGCTTGTGACTGGCTATCTCGATATCTGTGATTAACTGTTTTATATTATGGTTCGTTTGTGCGTCTGTGCAGTTGTATTTCAAACCTTTGTCTAGCATATCCATTTCATTTTGAGAAAAGGTTACGTTCGTTCTGTTGTTTACCCTGCTGTGGAAATTGAATTCATTGTTATTCGTGTGTTGTTCACTAGGTTGATTATTCTGTGTTTCTCCTAGTTTTCTTAGTTTATATTCTAGCGTTTCGTGTTTCCTCGTTGCTCTGATTTTGATGGTGTCATGTAGGTGCTCGGTAAAACTGTCCCATTGGGATGCGTGCCAGAAGTTACTTAGTTGCAATTGAATATCGTATAGTTGTTGGTTGATTTTTTGCTTTCTTATGTATGCAAATCTTAGTTCGTTTTTTATCCAAAGCGCTTTGGCTTGTTTAGTTGAAATGATTGAGGCTGGTGTAATCGGTACGGTTTTAATTGGTACATATTTAGGGGTTAGATTTAGTTCTATACATTTTTTGTTGAACCAAATTGACTTGTCTATGTTCATGAATTTAAGCCTGAGTGTTTTGAATCTCTTGGCTTCACGATTTGCCTGACTAGCCTTGAGTAGGGGAGTGAGGGGGGTTCTAAGCCACCCGGCGTAGCTCGGGTGGCGTCCATGTTAAATAATTAATATCTGGTGAACCCATGGTCGGATGTTGACAAATGAGATGTCGTTGGACTCCGGCTGACGTCCTCTTTCCTATGGACGACTTGTTATATTTTTGATTTTTTTTGGAAAAGGTTTGTTTTCGAAAATAGGCGATAGTTTGAAAACCAAACATGGTAGAACATTGTGCCATGGCTCAAACGAATGGTCTTTATGACCTTTATTTTCTATAAGAAAACTTTTTTACTTTTTATGTTTTTTTGAAAACACTCGAATTTTGAAATTCCTATATTTTGGAAACTAGGAACTCTACAAAAAAGGTTTGTTTGACGTAAATGAAAGGTCCCTATGCCCTCTACCCCAGAAATAAATGTCAAGTCTCTAGACCAAAAATTTGTGTTTTGTAAGTAGTGGGATGGTGGGGGAGCTGTCCACTAACTTATTGAACCCTCCTCGTATTTTCCCCGAACCTGATATCTCGCTAACCAATGGTCGGATTTGAACATATAGGGTGTCCTAGCACTTGTAGTGATGCCCCCTACTTTCCTATAGGCTCGTTATTTAATTAAAAGACCAAAACTAAAAGGTCATCCGCTTTTAATATCTCGCGAACCAATCATGCTAGAGGCATGAACAAGGTGTCCAAGGACTCGTGCTTACGTCCTCTTTGCTATGGACCACTCGTTATATTTAAAAAAATTGGAAACTCGATTTTGGGGTAAACTCGTGTTTTTTGTGATTTTGCCGATATCTCACGAACCAATAACGCTAGAGGCATGTACGACAGGTCCATGGACTCGGGCTGACGTCCTCTTTGCTATGGACTACTCGTTGTAATTTTTTTTAAAAAAAATTGGAAACTCGATTTTGGGGTAAACACGTGTTTTTTGTGATTTTTGCCGATATTTCAAGAACCAATAATGCTAGAGACGTGTACGAGGTGTCCTAGGACTCGGGCTTTCGCCCCCTTTCAAATGTGGTAGATATTTTTTCCAAAAAAAAATTCACAAAGGGCCTAACGCCATACATGTTGAAAAAAACTTTTTTTCTTTACTTGTTTATAATGTTTATGAAGCGTGGTGGTTGAGAGAGACGATACTGCTGGGTGTGTGCGTTTCAATGAACCTGTCGCTAACCCCAAGGACCATGCTTAATAGAATAATCGCTATTTCGGTGGGTCGGTGTATGACAGAGCGAGGGTGCGTTTTTTCACACATTTTACCTTTGACGTGTAAACGGTGATGAGAACTTGGTTCTATATTGGTCGAAGCGTGTACAGAAAACAAACTTACAGGAGGTGAATGTCATTTGAGCTTATTGGAAGGCGTTGATCTGACTTGACAACAGGTGCAATGGAAAAATGATCAAGACGCTTGAAGGTGAAATAATCTGACCATTGTGGTGGCAGGGGAGTGTGAAAGGCATGTGAACACATGTGAAACCACATACACGCTAAACCAGTGACATCCTGTCTTGCTTCGTACGTGACAAAATGCAAGTTCATGTGAAATTTGATCTACCGCAGGTGTTCACCTGGGACGTTATCTGTCCACGTGCATGATAACTGTTAACAAGTCACATCCTGTTTTGCTTCGTACGTGACAAAATGCTAGTTCATGTGAAATTTGATCTGCCACAGGTGTTCACCTTGGACGTTAGCGGTCCACGTGCCTGATAACAGAATGGTCAAAGCGTGGGAATCGCTGAATCTGTAAAAAGTATGATGCAACTTGTGGGAATGATGTCACAACCAATAGATAGGCAAGAGCTGCAAACAGCAGTGGTGGCTGGTGAAGGGGGGAGAGGGGGAGGGGTAATGTATGAGAGAACACAGGTGGAAAGAGAAAGAAATATGTGGAGCTGAGGACTTTACACACAGAGCTATAGGGGGTGTACAACATGTGTGAATAAATAAATTAAAAATTGCACAGGTTCACACAACATGTAATTTATTGATCCAAGAATTAAACGTAGAGTTAAACCCTAACCATTTGACATAGAGTTTATTTCCTTTTTGTTTCAACACTTTTTCCACAAGATAATGCTGAAGAAATGCTGTTTTCTGAAGTTCATGGAGATAAAATCTACCTTTTATGGGTTGACGGTTGAGGTCCTCGAGTAAATAGGTGACTGGTGTGTCCAAGTTGACTCGACGAATTAGAAATAGTTCAGTCCCCCACTGAGGCGTGTAGCCCTTATCGAAGGCAGACTTAAATTTGCTCACACGAACAAAATCCCCAATGTTCAGTCGGTGACGTTTAGGATCGGCTGTTTTTATGGGGTTAAACAGTTTATCCAATCGCTGAATATTTTTGGTCACGAGGCGTGGCTTGGTCCCAATCGTTCTATGTTTGGTGTCATTGTAACGTGATACTAGCTCAGGTAACATGTCCAACCAGCGATACGTGCCCTGAGCTGTAAACGCTTTCCACATATGGGTTTTCAATGTTCGGTTGAACCGCTCGACCACACTGGCTTTGAGGTTGATGTACGTGGTGTAATGGTGAATATCCTTAGATTTGAGAAAACTGGAGAAATCCTTGTTGAAAAATTCTTTCCCCTGGTCAGTTTGTAGCAGCTGAGGTTGACGTTTGGAGTGTTGAATAATATGTTGAAAGGCCTTGGTAACTAGTGGACCAGACTTGCGACGCACAGGTTCAACAAAGGCCATTTTGGAATAGACATCAATGACGGTCAACATATAGCGTACACCGTCATTAACGCTAGCATAGGGTATCATTTCAACCAAGTTAGCCTGCCAAAGTTCATCCACACCTCGTGAAATCACCTTGAGTCGCGGATAGTGACGCCTAGCTGGGCGATGCAACTCGTGAGCAATACCCATTTTAATGGGTGACGGCTTAAACAATAATTTTGGCATTTCGAAGTTCTTGTTCAATTTCTTGAATTTCCCAATCGTGACCGGTGTGGCCAGCTTGACGTGAGGCATGCAATAACTGTAGACGATGGACGAGCTTATTGGGATTGTGCCAGTAGGTAACATCCACAAGGGGTTTTAATGGTTTAAATGTCACTCCCGAAGCGGACGCTTTACGACGAGTACATTGACTGGTGGGAAACATTTTTGCAATGATGGTTTTATATTTTTGAGATATATTGGCATTCACTTGTTGCGTGGGATCATACTGTCTTTTGTGAGCATGGGTATCCAATAAAATGGATTTATATTTGTCAAGGTCCTCTGACGTATAATCATGGGAAGAGGGGGTCTGAGAAAAGAGCAGCTTTAACAGTCCTGGCGTTAATTTATAGTTGATATTTTTAATGACAGCTTTCGTACGAGCAAATTTAATGGATGAATCGCCAATTTTAAAACTATCGTCCTCATAGCGAACACCATACGTGGTATCTGTGTTTCCAATAAATATATCGGTGAAATAGGGTTCCAATGTTGATCCATAATATTTTATTAAAATGGTTTTCAGTTGTGCTTTATGTTGAGGGGTGGCCAAGAGTTGTGAAAACGGAGACGCCCTGGAAGGGCAAGGTGTATCGACCATGGCCAAGGATTTATTTTTTCTCAAAAACTCTGCAAGGGGTGCGGCCTTTTTTTGAGGCGTAAACACTTGTTCCTCCTCATCCTCAATTTCACTAACACTAGTCAAATCTTCCTGTTCCTCTTCCTCTTCCTCAGGGTCCTCGTGCAGCGTCTGCGTGGCTTGTGAAACGGTGGGTAGCGTTTCAGATGGCTTGAAAGAGGGTTTCAACATGGCTTTTAGTGGAGGTGCTAAATGTTGCTGAATAAACAAAGCATGATTTGCACGTGATTGTTTCAATTGACGAAACTTTTGGCGAATAGTATTTTTTGCTCTAATAATATGCTTTTTCAATTGACTCTCTGCTAACGCCATGGTGGCTTGACAAATGACTTGATGGGGAATGAGACAGGGCCTTAAATAGCAATAAAATTATCAAACCCTAAGCGATACCGTCCTTGGTTGAGTTCACTTTGTTTGTCAATCACTAAACAGGCATGACGTTGAGTGTTCCAGCATTTGGCACACAATTCTGTAAACATTTGAAAGGTCATATCCGGATTCACATGTTCATTATAAATGTGACGACTGTTCCTCTCGTCCTGGCGAAATAAAACAATGACATTGGCATTGTCACGAATCAACTGTTTGGACATTTTTGAATACGTTTGTCCAAGATAGAAGCAATCGATATGTTTGTGACGACCCATGCTGATATAGCTTTGAATGATGCCTTGACGTTCAGTGGATACATCATCGAAAATCATGAGTGAATCAGGCTTTACCTCATCCGGTGAAATCACATTTTCTTGCATGGAAAATATAAAATAACCCATATTCTCTTTTTGTAATCCAGACATGACTTGATCCAGAAACACGTAGAGGGGTTGGTAGAGAGATTTTTCAAAAATATAAATATTTTGAAAACGCAGACCATTGGGCGCTGTGATGAGCGTTAGCAAAAGATTTGTCTTTCCACAGCCGGAAAGCCCCACAATGATGCAGCGAATGAAAGATGGAAACAGTGAACCATGGCGTTGTTCACGTGATGTGGGACAGAGATGGGAAACCATGTCCCCCACGGGGAATGACTCTTGCTGCTTAATAATCTTCATTTCAACTAAGGCTTAGACAGGCTAGCAGGCTGTCTATATACAGGACACCGAGACTTGTCATAGAAACAGTAGACTGGTACTACAGGTTGACGATGGATGTCTTTGGACGTGCGTTGATGGCCAAAGCTAGGTCTGTCCCCATACATGATCCTAAACAAGAAACAGATCCTGCTAATAAACACTATGTGGATAGGTCAGTAGTGCCACGCACAAAACAGGGAGATTATGACTTTAAGGGAAAGCGGTTAACCCATGTAAAACATCCTCAAGTGTCTACAGACGTTACTACGAAAAAGTATGTGGATAACAAAGTGTATGAGTTTTATGACAAAGTGCCTCAGCTTACGGTGAATGGCTATAGCGCTAATCACCATCGGATAATTCACGTGGAAGACCCGCAAGACGAAGACGATGTTTGTACCAAGCGTTACATGACCCATGAAATGAAAAGGCTTTATAAATTTATACCATCTGTATTTTTAGTGTAACTGACAAATGAAAACCCTGTGAATGACAGAAACCATTTACCGCTAGTCCATGATCAGCACTTGACCTATGTGCTTGCTTCGGGTTTAAGCCACTATCGATTACACTATGATGGAACCATTCACATCAAATATGCCATACCTGATGAGAACCATTTACAAATAAAGATAAATGGTCATAGGATGTTGGTGCATAACCATGAAATGGTCAATGCTGGTGACGAATTATCATTTCACCTCATGTTGACATGGAATGAAAAGCAAGCGGGAAAAACCATAAACGATTTCCCACTTTATGTGGAATTGGAATATACAGCCATGAAATAACCATCTAACGTTAGTTGTGATTTAAACTTTCTTGTGAAAGGTTGTTGGTCATTATCATCATGGTGAAACAAAGGTATGCAGTGAGAAAGACTAAAAAAAGGACTTTGTCCTTGGCAAAGCCTGGGCTTACGACTTTCGTGGACAAGCCCTTGCGAAAGAAAAAAAGAAAAAATAATGTATTCACCATAAGGAAAGCCCTTCGAGCAGCACAGAGACATGTTATTCCAAAACGTCGGCGACAGGTTTCAAACCAAGGGCGAGTGATTCCCGTCCCCAAACGAGCGGGATTTTTACCTGCATTATTTGCCGGTTTGGCTGCTCTGGTTTCACTTTTGGGCGGTGCCAGTGCAGTGGCGAAAACCATTAAAGCCGCGCAGCAGGGCAAGCAACAACTCAAAGAAAGTCAGCGACACAATGAAACGATGGAAGCGATTGCCATGGTGGCTCGAAATGCCAATTTAAAGCCAGCCTTTTATCAACAAGGATTTGGGATTTCACCATTTCGAAATATTAAAAAAAAAATAACCTCAGCCATAGCAAGACATGCCCTGACGCATCAACAAGTGGAAAGCTATGCTAAACAACTAAAGCTTTCTCATTTTCGAGGTGTGTTTATGCGAAACCAATTACCCCCACGACCCTGGAAACAGGAATGTGCTGTTGTCAATTTGGATGATCACCGAGGACCAGGAACGCATTATGTAGCTTATGTCAAAGAGGGATCCACTGTATGGTACTTTGACAGTTTTGGGAATTTGCCTCCGCCCATAGAACTAGTGACCTATTTTGGAAACAGGATCAAGATATATTATAATGTGAAACGTGAGCAAACGTTTAACAGCCAACAGTGTGGACGTTTGGGTTTAATTTTTTTTATATAAGACGCAGCATAAGCTAAAACGCCACCAGTATGTCGGTAGAAAGTAAAACGTTTACACTGCATGGACGTGGACCTGAAGTCAGCCTAGACTTTTACCCGCCTATCGAATTGAGTGAAAAACCTTATGGTTTAGGACTTGTTTCTCTTGAAACGTACAATCGAATATACAACATACGTGAAAATGTGAACAACAAGTTTTACTATGATGATTCTGTGCTCACCCTGAACTCTGGTGGATACACGATCGATGACATTTATGAACACATTTATGTGGTGTTGATCAATCAATATGGTTTAAAGTCATTTCTCGATGGAACGCACAAGTTTGAACTTGTAGGAAATACTAACACTCATCGCTGCAGTATTTTCTCTACCTTTAACATTGACTTTAAAACTCACCCCGATTCCATTGGCCCATTACTAGGATTTAAACCACGTGTGTTGGAGCCCAACAAAAACATGATTCAGACCATGAAGTGAAATTCATTGAGGACGATCATGAGTCGGTGACATGTAATATTATTAGCCAAGTGTACACCAATCAAGAACCATCGCATTCGCTTTATGACTTTATTGTGACATCGCCCAATGGGTATATTATTCGTGAAAACCCTCCAGTGGTGCTTTTTCATGCTGTGGCTGTCGATAGTATTAGTAATATAACATTAAGACTGATCAATAGAGATCAACAACTCATTGATCTAGATTCTACCACACCAGTGACTTACAAGTTGGTGCTAAAGCCACTATGAAGTTTGTGTATAAAGCAACAACACCGTCTAGGAATGGTGTTAGTTGTTTGCCACGTGAATACACGTTAACATCTCAAGACAAGCAGATTTTACAGCATTTGGGTTACCACGTCAACCCTCATAATGAATTCTATCCTAGAGATAGCGAACCGCATCGAGGAGCAACCAGGAGTGGTAAGAATTGATCTCTATTCCTATCAAGCTCAAACACTTGGACTCAATAACAATGATGAAATTCAATTTGTTATCAACAACCAAGATATTTACACCCTACCACATGAAAGTGTAATTCAGATTGAAGGTCGGCTCACCAAAGCCGATGGTTCTACACCCACCACATCCAAGTTGGCCCACCATGGTTTGGCCTTTCTGTTTTCTGAAGTGCGGTATGTCATTAACGATATCGTGGTGGATAGCACTCGAAATGTGGGCATTTCCAGTGTCATGAAACTATACCCCTCTTATAGTGAGGAAGAAGGTAAAACACTTTGCATGGCAGGTTGGTGTCCTGACTCGACCAATGACTGGATGGTACACACCGATGGGACCTTTACTGGATATTTACCTCTTAAACTGATTTTAGGCTTTGCTGAAGATCACCAACGCATTGTGGTTAACGCAAGGCAAGTGCTTTACCTAGTGAGAGACAGGAGTGATAATAATGCACTCAAGGGAGCCGACAATGCCCCCATCGATTCAAAAATTCAACTACAACGCTTGCTATGGAAAGTCCCCCATGTAACCCTTGAAGATAGCAAAAACTGGACATACTCAAAATGGTAAAGAGAGATATGCCCATGGAATTTAGAAGCTGGGCACTCCATGAGTATCCGCTATTGCCCACCACCAACACACACAGTTGGTCTGTAAAAACAGCTCGCTATACAGAGAGACCTCTCTACCTGATCGTGGGTTTTCAAACGAATCGCAAGTATCAACAAACCAAAGATGCCACGCAATTTGATCACCTGCAATTGAGAAATGCACGTTTTTCCCTCAACGGAGCTGTGTTTCCCTATGAAGGACTGGATTTGGATTTTTCAAAAAATAAATTTGGCCCTCTGTACGACTTGTTTTCTAAATTTCGATGGTCGTATTATCAAAAAGAGAACGGCCCCATGCTACTACCCCAAGCGTTTAAGGCAAGAGCGCCACTGATTGTCTTTGACTGTTCTTACCTGGAAGAGTCTGTCAAGCCATCCTATATCGACATTCGACTAGATTTTGAAACGGATGACAATGTACCAGCCAATACCACGGCCTACTGTTTGATTATTCATCACAAACAAGTCAACTATTATCCACTATCCAACCAAGTGACGAGTGTATAAATAACAGGTTAACCCACGTCAAGCCGCTCAGTCATGTCTTGCTTTAAAGCCCCAAGAGACGTTACATCCATGAATTTAAACTCTGAGGAACAACGTTTCAGGACGTTTGCCACGTGGCCAGTGCCTTTCATAAACCCTCAAGCCTTGGCGGCCGCTGGATTCTACTATTTAAAAACAAGAGATGAAGTGAAATGTGCCTTTTGTCCCATCATCATAGACCAATGGCAGGAGGGCGATGAACCCATGCAGGAACATCAGCGCTGGACACCCACCTGCCCCTACCTGTGTAGAATGGAAGTGGGAAATATACCCTGTCATTCAAGCTATCCCTCACTTGTGTCTCTGGGTGATGAAAAAAAAACAAGTTACGATACATGTGGGCCGTATGGTATCCATGGTGCATCGGTGAGCAGCTCACCATCAAAAACGCCTAGTTTAGAGACATTGGGACATCATCGGTGTTATGGACGTTACAAACACAAGAGACTATATTGTTGTATCAGTTGCTATCGTCCTTATCCAAAAATGAGAAAAGCCTGTAAGACGTGTTATGATAATAAAATGATGTAATTCTTAAATTCTTATTTTTTGCATGTCCCCCTGTCCTACCCTAACCTTAATTTGAAACTAGCATGGCAGGTAAGTCCATGTCATGATCACACCTGATCGTCAGTCAGTTGTCAGTTGAACTTGGTCCAGGCAAGCGTCAACATGTTGCGCACACTCATTGTGGTTTGCCAAGGGTTTAAAATTGGTGACAACAAATGTATATTTAAACAAGTGGCCATGATCGATTGTACCACGTTTTGGATATCGCAAGCTACGCATTTGCTATTTAAACAACCCCATGCTTTTGATTAGTTGTGTGAAAAAGACCGTAAACAAACCCTGTGGATTGAAAATCATCGGCAACTAGACTGGAATCAGAGAACCATTTCCTATAAATATTTGGACGTGGTCATGAAAGCACACTTGTCCTCGGCCAATGTGGTATTTGTGAAAGGTAATGAAAAACGTCAATGGTTGCAACCATTTTTGGCGTCTTACTGCCAATGTATCGACCTCATGGAGTTGGGCTGCCCCTCCCTGCAAACGCTCATGGATACTTGTTCCTGTGGCAACATTACCCATACAGCCCTATCGCATGCATGGCATCTCTTTCATTGGTTAACCACCCATGCCTGCTGGGAGTTGTTGAACAAAATTATAACTCAAGATTTACCTGTGAATGACGCCAGTGAGATTTCTACAAGCGACGTGTAAACATCTACAGCACGTGATACCATGGAGAAAGGCAATGCTACGGACAAAGCCATCGGCAAGTTCTTTGTGTGCAAAAAGAAACTAGACAGTTTTACCAAAGAGGAACTCTTGGCGCTCCCCAAGTCGTTCATTTATTATGTGGCCGCCAACGCGGTCAAAGAAATATGGCAACATGTACCAAAATCATGGACTCAAGACCCTGTGTTGAGTGAATTGCAACCCTGTACGGATTACGATCACCATAAGCAAGTGGCCATGGCAAAAATACCGTCTATGCGTCAGTGTGCGACTTGTCAGCTAGTGAAACTGTATCACGGTCATAAAAGTCCGTGTAAAGACTTTGTTGAATCATTCCACGAGTGTCATGGCGAGAAAAAGCAACAACAACAAACACAAACATCGTCCACAGAGGAGGAGGAAGACCAAACCTTTTACCATCGATGGAAAAGGATATGCCAGACCTGTACTGGCAATGGCGTCATTGACAAAGTGATTCAATACTTACCTTTCGAAATCCATCTTCCAGGTTATCGTTTTTGCGGCCCTGGAACTCGTCTCGAAAAACGTTTACAACGTGGTGATGTACCCATTAATCTTTTGGATCAAGCATGCAAGGAACATGACCTTTCTTATCGCCATAGTCATCCTGGTTTAAGACATGTGGCAGATAAATTGTTATTGAAGAAAGCTAAACAACGTTTCACATCCAGTGATGCCTCAGTGGGTGAAAGAATGGCAGCCCTGATTGTCATGAGTGCTATGAAAGGAAAGTTGATGATGCATGGACATAAACATTGAGGAGTGAGGAATTGGGATTTGTTTGTATTCTATTTTTCTTTTGTTAATTCACTATGACTATGAAATAAAAACAAAAGTTTACCAGAGAACGATGTTTTGTTATTTTTAATTTTAAGAAATCGTGATGTTGATGGCTTATGATTCATTTTACACATTTCACACATGATGAATTCACACACTGCCATTTGTCATTTTGCAATTTACAGATTTAAAAAAAGTTCGTTTCAAGTTTTGCGTTTTTTATGATATGGATTTTTCGAGTTTGTTGATGACACTTTTTAAACAATCACTGTTTGAAGTTTTTGAATTTTCATATTTTACACATGGCCATTTCCAGTTTTTAAAAATGTCTGTTTTAAGTTTTGCGTTTTTGGTGATATGGAAACATGGATTTTCCATTTTTGCTGTTTTCACATTTTTCCATTTGGTGTATGTCGAAAGTTGAGATTTGACAATGATGTTGATGCAAGTGCTTGACCATGGCTATACTGCAATGTGTTAATGCGTGTTTGGAGAAACGTCGACGTCTACGACTACTGCAGGTAAGACGGGTTTTACAAAAATAATGTCTTTTGACTGCCACATTTCAATGAAAAAAAAAACTAATGACAAAACAAAATAAGTATAAAAGTGACAATTTCCCACACACCCACCCTACCTCACCTTGTTTGCTCTGGTCAACCATACACACCAGCTTTCTCTCTCCACTCATACATTCACACCTGTCTTTGGGAACAAACACAACCACTTTATTTATTCCCAAAAGCACATTCTCGACATGCACACTCATCCCAAAAGAACTTTTTAGTTTATCATTTACATTACGAAAAATAATTAAATACTAGTTATTAAAGTTACCAAAAATCTTACTTATTTCATATTTACAAAAAAAACTCAACTTTGTACAGCGTTAAAATAATCAAACTATTTACCAAACAAAAATAAAAATAAAGAAAGGTTGCATAGAACTTTTTAAAGAGCAAAAGGTCCAAGTGGGTTGTCACTATTTACAAAATCTACTATTTACAATGACAGAAACCAATATTTACAAAATTCTAAATCTACAAGTTACAAAAAGCCATGTCCCATAAACGATTAAACAATGAAATCACACCTCCTCCTCCTTTCGATCATAACCCCAGGGCAGGCTGGTGAGCAGGTCATCAGCCCACACACGCTTGTTATCCATGGAGGCGAGGGTGCGTTTTCTCTGTTCCACAAGATACACATGATGGTTGCTGGATTGTATCCTGCACTGTGTATGAGACATAGCTTTGCCAGTGCGTAAAACCGCTAAGTAATCGTCTACACGTAGCGATTTTACCACTGCCATACCTACACCTTTTGCTCTTTTGGCTTCCTTACAGTCGAGTGTGCGGTAAGCATACATTTTTGAGGCCAAACCTACGAATTCCGTCATAATGGAATCACCGCATTCATCTTTTAAAACACCCATTTCCTTCTTGTTTTTTATGGGCAGCTGAAACACATTGTCAACACTATAGCAAGAGGTGTCGAACCAGTCACTATGTTGCCTCATGACGTCATAGGGATTGCAGTGGCGAATGTGGTAAATGAATGAGTCCGTGTCCATATACAAAAGAGAGACGTCCTCAAAATGGCGTTTCGCAAACTCATAGTGGAATCGATACATGACCGATTTAGAAAAGTCTAAAATGACTTGACCCAAGTAAATGGGCTTATCCATGGTCACGCTGGTCTTACTCATTTCAATAGTAGCCAAATCCTCATCGATAATTTTGATCGATTTGAAATTTGGCTTGGCAATGTACCGCCGGGCACCCCACTGCCCCTCCCAGACATTCACCAATTTAATGTCAAGGTATTTGCGGACATTCTCCATAGACTTGCCATAGATGCAGTTGTTCATTAATTTAAAAAAAAATTCAAACTGCTGTGTTGCCATTTGTCGGTGCTCTGTGTTGAGTCGCATGTACGGCTCAAGCCATGCTTTTTGAGCAAAAGAAATACCTTTATGGATTTTCTTCAACACCAAGCCTTGGGCGAGGCATTGCACCAACATATGGATATGTAGCACATACCGACTTTTGTTGTAAAGTGTGCCCATGAGTTTTTCAATTTTCACTTTACTGTCAGGGGGGACCATTTGCTCAAGGCAGAATGGGAAATCGGCATGTTCATCATACAAGGATGAGGGATATTCAATATCCACTTCTAGCTCATATCCACGGCCTGTTTCTTGGCTAGCCATGTTCACATCAAATTCTGACACTTGTTTGTCTGTCAGCCAAGCAAACTTCCCATAGGGCAAAGGCTGACTCATGGCGTAACCGTACAAATTATTCACGTCATAGTACATTAAGTACGATTCTGGTTTGTCCGGTGAATAATCAGGCATGTAGACATTGTTCGCTTCGGCATGGCGTTGGTTAAGCGACACAAAGCCGCCACGAATGCCCTTTTCAAAAAATAGAACCATGTCAACATCAGTGAGTAAATCCAATTCCACTTGAGTGTATTTCAAAGCGGCATCGAACGAGAGCCCAGGACTCGTATAATAGTGAGCCGGGTCAAGACCATAAATGTGTTGACACAAGTTACGGAATTTTTCAAACACATCAGTGAGCAGCAAATACATCCAGTTTTAGGTAATGCAAAGCATATTCACTTAGCGTGTTCATGCCAAGCACTCGCCAAACTTGACATGCATGTGCATAGTCTTCATCGGAAACGGTACTGCGTGTTAGTTTCGAGTAAAATTTATCTTGTGGTGGGAGTTTTCTTTGCTTTAACACGTCCCAGCTGTTGCAGAAATCATACGGGAATATACCTTTCCGAATGCACAATTGAAATTGCTCAGGATCAATAAAATGCATTCTAGTATTTTTTAATTCATCCTCATTCAAGCCATTCACAAGGCTGTCTAGCGAGGATGCCATAAACTTAAAGGAATCCAAAAATCGAATGCTAAAGTCGCTCAACCTCCATGTCAGGGCTGTAAAACGCTCATGGTTTTGGGGGATAATTGTAAACGAGCCCTTGTTGACATGACCCAATTCACGAATCAAAAACTGAATGTTATAATTCGCCAGATTGTGGAAAAAGACACTGATGAAACGAGGAGCTGGAAAGTTCAAGTTGCATTTACTATGCGCAGCTCCACGAAACTCCCCTGTAAAGTGCGTGTGGTCTCTGACTTTTTCCTCTCCACTTAAAATAGGCTTTTCGCAAATATGGCATGTCGTGGCATGCTCATACTGCTGCTGCTGTTCTGAAGATAGGCTCATGGGTACTGGGTGGTCCAGTAATTCCTGTACATCATGAGCCAACTTGACAAGTTCATCCAAGAACCATTTGGCACAATCTGGTCCCTCACGGTATTTGTAAACGGATTGCGTGGGGTCATAGGCACACACCACATTAAATCCAATGGCAAAGGGCTCATGTTTTTGAATGGGTGTGGTTGAGCTCATGGTGGGATCTGGTTTATATCCCGCCATGGGTGTGGTGAGAGCTTCGAAATCTGCAAACACCACATAGGGGACAGTGTCACGCTTGTGAATGTCCTTAAACTTTAACACAGCCTTGTCCCCTTGTGGCAATATCAATCTCACCGCTTCCTGAGAAACACAATCTACCCTATGACGTTCCAAAAGCGTAAGAGTGGTAAAATATTGCAGACAACGATCACAAATATGTTTTGCACACTTTTTCATAGACATTTGACTGCTTAGCAATCTACTCAAGCTTTTAATCAGGCAATAGTGATTCACCTCTCCTACAGATAAATATAAAAGATGAATGTGATGTCGTTTCGGTTCTTTTGTGGCATAAAGAGGACCCACAATCTCATTACCGTCAAGGCCATACACCATGAACGAAAAGTCCTGGTTGTCTTGTTCAAACCTATGGATCTCGGTTAAGTCCATAGGGACCGATACTCGAGTTAGATTTAAAGTTTGTTTCAATTCATCAAACTTGGCCTTGTACTTTCATGGTCTGTAACAGTGCTGTTGTACCGGCTGCAAATACGCAGCCACAGACCACAGAAAGCAATCATTGTCAAGGTTCTCAATATTCACCACTGCCTTTTTCGAAGCTATAGCTGGCGGTGTTTTAATATAGCTAGACCCAGCATTCAACGGGTTGAATTGACAAATGTTGATTTGTAAATAATGAATTTTGTTTAACGCTAAACCACTCGGTCCTTGTTGCAGTTTATCAAATTTTGATAGCAAGGCATTCACCACATGGCTTTGATACCACTGTTCCAAATTATGGGCTATCAAAAGCTCTTGCATTTTACTGCAAATATAGAATGTCTCTTTATGCTCTACGTCCTTCTTTTTATATATGAAATCGCACACCAGTTCTGTATTCACCTTTAAAGCCGTATGCAACCTTTGCGCTGTGCAAATTTCAATTTTAAAAATTTCAAAACAAGATTCTAAAAATTCTTTGGGAATCAAACTTTTTCTAACATTGACTACGAGGCCAGAGCACACACGTGATTTGAAACAAGACTCAAGGGGCTCCCAAGTTAACGTATCCGCAGCAGTAAAAGACATTATTTTGAAAGAACACTCTCACCTGAGTTTTCAGCTGTAGACTGCTTGACAATGGTTCCACTCTAAAGCCACTTGGTTTTCAACTGTATTTGCTATAGCAGTGAACCCTTTTTTTCCAAATATCTAAAAAGAAATAAAATAAACCACCATAAGTATATCCATTCCATATAGTTTATGCCTTTCATAAACAAAACAAAATCAAACAGGTTATATATTAAAAAAAACAAATCTCACCTTGACGTGTAATGCTTTGCTTTATTCTCGTCTCGTGGGCTAGTGTGGAAATGTTTCCTCTTCTATCTGTCTGTCTTTCTCTTTCTTTAATATATTTCCCACAGACACACGACAGGTAGGCTATACACGTTATCTGCAAACAAATAAATAAATAAAATCATTAATTACCTAATCAATAAATAATTGCATGTATTTATATAAAAATCAATAAATATATAAATAAATAAATATATACCTACCCCACAACAAGGTTAAGTATTTTCCACCAACACCAAAACTGATAAACAAGACCAGGGGTTTCATGCAACGCAGTGTGTTCAAAGGAAGTCACCTAAGTGAGCGTGGAAATGATAACGACATGTCCTTATATATGCTACGTTACATGTATAATCTTTTTTTTTCCCACGCTTTGAACATTCTCTTATCAGGCACGTGGACAGCTAACGTCCAAGGTGAACACCTGTGGCAGATCAAATTTCACATGAACTTGCATTTTGTCACGTACGAAGCAAAACAGGATGTGACTTGTTAACAGTTATCATGCACGTGGACAGATAACGTCCCAGGTGAACACCTGCGGTAGATCAAATTTCACATGAACTTGCATTTTGTCACGTACGAGGCAAGACAGGATGTCACTGGTTTAGCGTGCATGTGGTTTCACATGTGTTCACATGCCTTTCACACTCCCCTGCCACCACAATGGTCAGATTATTTCACCTTCAAGCGTCTTGATCATTTTTCCATTGCACCTGTTGTCAAGTCAGATCAACGCCTTCCAATAAGCTCAAATGACATTCACCTCCTGTAAGTTTGTTTTCTGTACTCGCTTCGAACAACATAGAACCAAGTTCTCATCACCGTTTACACGTCAAAGGTAAAATGTGTGAAAAAACGCACCCTCGCTCTGTCATACACCGACCCGCCGAAATAGCGATTATTCTATTAAGCATGGTCCTTGGGGTTAGCGACAGGTTCATTGAAACGCACACACCCAGCAGTATCGTCTCTCTCAACCACCACGCTTCATAAACATTATAAACAAGTAAAGAAAAAAAAGTTTTTTTCAACATGTATGGCGTTAGGCTCTTTGTGAATTTTTTTTGGAAAATATATCTACCACACTTGAAAGGGGGCGAAAGCCCGAGTCCTAGGACACCTCGTACACGTCTCTAGCGTTATTGGTTCTTGAAATATCGGCAAAAAATCACAAAAAACACGTGTTTACCCCAAAATCGAGTTTCCAAATTTTCTTAAAAAATTACAACGAGTGGTCCATAGCAAAGAGGACGTCACCCCGAGTCCTTGGACCTGTCGTACATGCCTCTAGCGTTATTGGTTCGTGAGATATCGGCAAAATCACAAAAAACACGTGTTTACCCCAAAATCGAGTTTCCAATTTTTTTAAATATAACGAGTGGTCCATAGCAAAGAGGACGTCAGCCCGAGTCCTTGGACCCCTTGTTCATGTCTCTAGCATGATTGGTTCGCGAGATATTAAAAGCGGATGACCTTTTAGTTTTGGTCTTTTAATTAAATAACGAGCCTATAGGAAAGTAGGGGGCATCACTACAAGTGCTAGGACACCCTGTATGTTCAAATCCGACCATTGGTTAGCGAGATATCAGGTTCGGGGAAAATACGAGGAGGGTTCAATAAGTTAGTGGACAGCTCCCCCACCATCCCACTACTTACAAAACACAAATTTTTGGTCTAGAGACTTGACATTTATTTCGGGGGTAGAGGGCATAGCGACCTTTCATTTACTTCAAACAAACTTTTTTGTAGAGTTCCTAGTTTCCAAAATATAGGAATTTCAAAATTCGAGTGTTTTCAAAAAAACATAAAAAGTAAAAAAGTTTTCTTATAGAAAATAAAGGTCATAAAGACCATTCGTTTGAGCCATGGCACAACGTTCTACCATGTTTGGTTTTCAAACTATCGCCTATTTTCGAAAACAAAAATTTTCCAAAAAAAATTCAAAAATATAACAAGTCGTCCATAGGAAAGAGGCCGGAGTCCAACGACATCTTATTTGTCAACATCCGACCATGGGTTCACCAGATATTAATTATTTAACATGGACGCCACCCGAGCAACGCCGGGTGGCTTAGAACCCCCCCCCCCCCTCACTCCCCTACTGCCGTGAACATTGTAAGTTTGAAGCCATTTTTTCAGTGTTGCCTCGGTAAACAAAAGTTTGGTGCTTTTCAGTCGGTCAACACGAATGTACCCAAATAGAGCTGGGTTATGCCCTGATCCTGAAATAAATTACATAAGATTAATAAATACACTAGGATGACCAGTTTCGATCGTCAAGCGATCGTCATCAGATCCATTACACTTAAGCTATAACATCAATGTTTGAGAATACAAGTGAAAATATATACAATATGTACAATTATTTAGTTGCAGTGTTGGTAATGCAACAGTCGGTGTATGTTAAATGTGGTGTATCTAATGTTAGGTAAACTTCTAAAATAGTGATGAAAATCCGGAATTTGTCTGTTAGGGGTGATTATATGGTTTTACAAAATCAACTATTGTTAAACTGAAATGATGTAAGCTTATACTTATCGAGTTGTCTCTTTAACTGGAGCTTGAAGCAGTTGCGTGTTTCCATAGACACCAGTTGTAGTCGACTAACCTCGAGTGTTCGCTGGGTGGAACTGGTTTTCCCCTTCCTCCCCCTTTAGTTGCTATGCTCTTCCAGAGGTCAGTGCCATGTATATTTGTGTGACTTTGCCAAATCTAGATAAAAGTGTATGCTATTGAATGCAGGAGTCTGCAACTACTAAAGACCGTGGAACTATCTTCGCCACGCATGGGCTAAAAGGCCATTTATACTAAGCGGTACACGGTCTATTGAAGACGTCCCGGCACCTTTAATACTGCCGCGCATATCGGCCTAGGTTCATTGCAGATAAATGTACATAGTACACCTGATCCAAATAATATTTACCTATAAACACCGCTATTTTCCCCCTTTTTTATCTAGCTTGGCTGTATCGCTAAGTTGTGTCTTGTATTCGACAGGGTGTGTTTTTTAGTAGCGCGAAAAGGGGTGAACTCTCCATTAAAGTGTGTTCATTTAGATTGTGGGTATTGTTTTGTTTGGCTAGGTGAATCTCGATTGCTTCTTTTATGTCGAGAGCTCTGCCTTTCGATTCGTGATGAAATATTTTTAGATCAGTCTCGATTTTAGTGAAGCTGTGCCCCGTGTCACACATATGTTCGCATACGGCTGAATGTGTTCCGTATCTTATCGCATTCCTATGTTCATTATAACGTGTATCTACTCGTCTTCCGCTCTGTCCAATGTAATTAGCTTGACAACCAATGTCTTGGCATGTACTAGAATATACCCCTGACTTTGAATACGGGTCTTGTTTATTTAGATTGCTATTTTGCAAGTGCCTCCCGGTCGTATTATTCGTTGTGAATGCTATTTTTATGCCTTGCTTTTTGAATAGATTAGTGATTTTATATGTGTTCTCATTCACATAGTTGAAGCGCGCGAATTTGTTATCATCAATGTCCGGTTTTGGAATCATTTTATCTTTATTTTTATGTTTGGCTACAATTTGGTCTATTTTGCATGGCGGGAAATTGTTTTCCTTTGCTATTTGTTTAATGGTTCTTATTTCCTTATTATAATTGTGCTGTTTGAAGCCATATTTTCAGTGTTGCATTAGTCTGTTGACATGGGTATTTTTAAAGCTCTGTGCACCATTGAATTGAACCCCGCTAATTTATGCGTACTGGGGTGATTATACTGATTGTCGTTTGCATGCGAGGTTTGTGTGGCTTTTGGGAATATGGAGTATGAAAATTCGTTGTCCTTACGTTCAATAGTTATGTCGAGATAATTTATTTTTCGATCTGTTTCGGATTCCTTGGTGAATTTGATTGAGTGGTGTAGGCTATTAATGGATTGGAGAATTGTTTCTTCGCTTGTTAATTCAGTATCGTAGATGCAAATTACATCATCTACGAATCTTTTCCATATTACTATTCCCTTTGTTGAAGACTCTTCTAAAAACTCATTTGCTAGTGCATTAATGAAGATATCAGCGATTAATCCGCTTAGTGGTGATCCCATCGCTAATCCTTCTGTTTGTGTGTACATTTTATTGTCGAATTGAAACGCGTTTTGGCCGAGGACGACCCTCAGTAGTCGCACGTTCTCTTCAGTTTCTTTCTCCGAATTGTTGGATTTTAAGTTATTTTCGATAGTGTTGATTGCATCATTAATAGGAATATTGGTGTACATGTTAGTTACATCGAAAGATACAAACCTCATGCTAGGTTTCATTTGTAAGGTATTCAGTGCTGTTACTCATTCCGTTGTGTTCTTTACAGAGTTTTTTAGTCGTTGGAAGGGCGGCGTTTTAAAATTTTTAGTAACTTTTTGCTGATTTTGTAATTAGGTGCATTCCTACAATTGACTATTGGTCTCATTGGGAACTCATTTTTGTGTATTTTTGGTTGTCCCCTCAATGACGGTATTTTCGGGTACATGTTTATTAGTTTTCATTTTTCAGCTTTGGTCAATATGTATTCTGTTTCTTTTAATACACTTTTTATTTGTTTTTGGAATTTATTGGTGGGGTCTTTTGCTAATTCCTTGATTTCGTTGTTGTTTAGGAATTCGACTGTTTTTTCAATGTATTCTGTTTTGTTCAAAATTACTGTGGTATTTCCCTTATCTGCTTTAGTGATGATTAAGTCATGTTCTTTTATTTTTTGTTTCAATGACTTTATTTCTTTTAGTTGTATGTTGTTTTGAGTGTAATTGTTTTCGCCCTCTCGTATGAGGATTTTTTTGGCTTCGTTGGTGGCAAGATTTTTGGTTAATTCCCTGTCTTCTGCTGGGAGCTTGTGACTGGCTATCTCGATATCTGTGATTAACTGTTTTATATTATGGTTGGTGTGTGCGTCTGTGCAGTTGTATTTCAAAACCTTTGTCTAGCATATCCATTTCATTTTGGGAGAAGGTTACGTTCGTTCTGTTGTTTACCCTGCTGTGGAAATTGAATTCATTGTTATTCGTGTGTTGTTCACTAGGTTGATTATTCTGTGTTTCTCCTGGTTTTCTTAGTTTATATTCTAGCGTTTCGTGTTTCCTCGATGCTCTGATTTTGATGGTGTCATGTAGGTGCTCGGTAAAACTGTCCCATTGGGATGCGTGCCAGAAGTTACTTAGTTGCAATTGAATATCGTATAGTTGTGGGTTGATTTTTTGCTTTCTTACGTATGCATATCTTAGTTCGTTTTTTATCCAAAGCGCTTTGGCTTGTTTAGTTGAAATGATTGAGGCTGGTGTAATCGGTACGGTTTTAATTGGTACATATTTAGTTCTATACATTTTTTGTTGAACCAAATTGACTTGTCTATGTTCATGAGTTTAAGCCTGAGTGTTTTGAATCTCTTGGCTTCACGATTTGCCTGACTAGCCGTGAACATTGTAAGGTTTGAAGCCATTTTTTTCAGTGTTGCCTAGGTAAACAATAGTTTGGTGCTTTTCAGTCGGTCAACACGAATGTACCCAAATAGAGCTGGGTTATGTATGCCCTGATCCTGAAATAAATTACATAAGATTAATAAATACACTAGTATGACCAGTTTCGATCGTCAAGCGATCATCATCAGATCCATTACACTTAAGCTATAACATCTATGTTTGAGAATACAAGTGAAAATATATACAATATGTACAATTAATTAGTTGCAGTGTTGGTAATGCAACAGTCGGTGTACGTTAAATGTGGTATATCTAATGTTAGGTAAACTTCTAAAATAGTGATGAAAATCCGGAATTTGTCTGTCAGGGGTGATTATATGGTTTTACAAAATCAACTATTGTTATAGTGAAATAATGTAAGCTTATACTTTCGAGTTGTCTCTTTAACTGGAGCTTGAAGCTGTTGCGTGTTTCCATAGACACCAGTTGTAGTCGACTAACCTCGAGTGTTCGCTGGGTGGAAATCGTTTTCCCCTTCCTCCCCCTTTAGTTGTTATGCTCTTCCAGAGGTCAGTGCCATGTATATTTTTGTGACTTTGCCAAATCTAGATAAAAGTGTATGCTATTGAATGCAGGAGTCTGCAACTACTAAAGACCGTGGAACTATCTTCGCCACGCATGGGCTAAAAAACCATTTATACTAAGCGGTACACGGTCTATTGAAGACGTCCCGGCACCTTTAATACTGCCGCGCATATCGGCCTAGGTTTATTGCAGAAAAATGTACATAGTACACCTGATCCAAATAATATTTACCTATAAACACCGCTATTTTCCCCTTTATTTATCTAGCTTGGCTGTATCGCTAAGTTGTGTCTTGTATTCGACAGGGTGTGTTTTTTAGTAGAGCGAAAAGGGGTGAACTCTCCATAAAAGTGTGTTCATTTAGATTGTTGGGATTGTTTTGTTTGGCTAGGTGAATCTCCATTGCTTCTTTTATGTCGAGAGCTCTGCCTTTCGATTCGTGATGAATTATTTTTAGATCAGTCTCGATTTTAGTGAAGCTGTGCCCCGTGTCACACATATGTTCGCATACGGCTGAATGTGTTCCGTATCTTATCACATTCCTATGTTCATTATTACGTGTATCTACTCGTCTTCCGCTCTGTCCAATGTAATTAGCTTGACAACCAATGTCTTGGCATGTACTAGAATATACCCCTGACTTTGAATACGGGTCTTGTTTATTTAGATTGCTATTTTGCAAGTGCCTCCCGGTCGTATTATTCGTTGTGAATGCTATTTTTATGCCTTGCTTTTGAATAGATTAGTGATTTTATATGTGTTCTCATTGACATAGTTGAACCGCGCGAATTTTTTCTCATTAATGTCCGGTTTTGGAATCATTTTATCTTTATTTTTATGTTTGGCAACAATTTGGTCTATTTTGCTTGGCGGGAAATTGTTTTCATTTGCTATTTGTTTAATGGTTCATATTTCCTTATTATAATTGTCTGTTGACATGGGTATGTTTAAAGCTCTGTGCACCATTCAATTGAACCCCGCTAATTTAAACGTACCGGGGTGATTAGACTGATTGTCGATTGCATGCGAGGTTTGTGTGGCTTTTCGGTATATGGAGTATGAAAGCTCGTTGTCCTTACGTTCAATAGTTATGTCGAGATAATTTATTTTTCGATCTGTTTCGGATTCCTTGGTGAATTTGATTGCGTGGTGTAGGCTATTAATGGATTGGAGAATTGTTTCTTCGCTTGTGAATTCAGTATCGTAGATGCAAATTACATCATCTACGAATCTTTTCCATATTACTATTCCCTTTGTTGAAGTCTTTTCTATAAACTCATTTTCTAGTGCATTAATGAAGATGTCAGCGATTAATCCGCTTAGTGGTGATCCCATCGCTAATCCTTCTGTTTGTGTGTACATTTTATTGTCGAATTGAAAGGCGTTTTGGCCGAGGACGACCCTCAGTAGTCGCACGATCCCTTCAGTTTCTTTCTCCGAATTGTTGGATTTTAAGTTATTTTCGATAGTGTTGATTGCATCATTAATAGGAATATTGGTGTACATGTTAGTTACATCGAAAGATACAAGCCTCATGCTAGGTTTCATTTGTAAGGTGTTCAGTGCTGTTACTCATTCCGTTGTGTTCTTTACAGAATTTTTTTTGTCGTTGGAAAGGCGGCGTTTTAAAATTTTTAGTAACTCTTTGCTGATTTTGTAATTAGTTGCATTCCTACAATTGACTATTGGTCTCATTGGGAACTCATTTTTGTGTATTTTTGGTTGTCCCCTCAATGACGGTATTTTCGGGTTCATGTTTATTAGTCTTGATTTTTCAGCTTTGGTCAATATGTATTCTGTTTCTTTTAATACACTTTTTATTTGTTTTTGGAATTTATTGGTGGGGTCTTTTGCTAATTCCTTGATTTCGTTGTTGTTTAGGAATTCGACTGTTTTTTCAATGTATTCTGTTTTGTTCAAAATTACTGTGGTATTTCCCTTATCTGCTTTTGTGATGATTAAGTCATGTTCTTTTATTTTTTGTTTCAATGACTTTATTTCTTTTAGTTGTATGTTGTTTTGAGTGTAATTGTTTTCGCCCTCTCGTATGAGGATTTTTTTCGCTTCGTTGGTGGCAAGATTTTTGGTTAATTCCCTGTCTTCTGCTGGGAGCTTGTGACTGGCTATCTCGATATCTGTGATTAACTGTTTTATATTATGATTCGTGTGTGCGTCTGTGCAGTTGTATTTCAAAACCTTTGTCTAGCATATCCATTTCATTTTGAGAGAAGGTTACGTTCGTTCTGTTGTTTACCCTGCTGTGGAAATTGAATTCATTGTTATTCGTGTGTTGTTCACTAGGTTGATTATTCTGTGTTTCTCCTGGTTTTCTTAGTTTATATTCTAGCGTTTCGTGTTTCCTCGTTGCTCTGATTTTGATGGTGTCATGTAGGTGCTCGGTAAAACTGTCCCATTGGGATGCGTGCCAGAAGTTACTTAGTTGCAATTGAATATCGTATAGTTGTTGGTTGATTTTTTGCTTTCTTGCGTATGCAAATCTTAGTTCGTTTTTTATCCAAAGCGCTTTGGCTTGTTTAGTTGAAATGATTGAGGCTGGTGTAATCGGTACGTTTTTAATTGGTACATATTTAGTTCTATACATTTTTTGTTGAACCAAATTGACTTGTCTATGTTCATGAGTTTAAGCCTGAGTGTTTTGAATCTCTTGGCTTCAAGATTTTCCTGACTAGCCGTGAACATTGTGAGGTTTGAAGCCATTTTTTTCAGTGTTGCCTAAGTAAACAAAAGTTTGGTGCTTTTCAGTCGGTCCACACGAATGTACCCAAATAGAGCTGGGTTATGCCCTGATCCTGAAATAAATTACATAAGATTAATAAATACACTAGGATGACCAGTTTCGATCGTCAAGCGATCATCATCAGATCCATTACACTTGGGCTATAACATCTATGTTTGAGAATACAAGTGAAAATATATACAATATGTACAATTATTTAGTTGCAGTGTTGGTAATGCAACAGTCGGTGTATGTTAAATGTGGTATATCTAATGTTAGGTAAACTTCTAAAATAGTGATGAAAATCCGGAATTTGTCTGTTAGGGGTGATTATATGGTTTTACAAAATCAACTATTGTTATACTGATATAATGTAAGCTTATACTTATCGAGTTGTCTCTTTAACTGGAGCTTGAAGCTGTTGCGTGTTTCCATAGACACCAGTTGTAGTCGACTAACCTCGAGTGTTCGCTGGGTGGAACTGGTTTTCCCCTTCCTCCCCCTTTAGTTGCTATGCTCTTCCAGAGGTCAGTGCCATGTATATTTGTGTGACTTTGCCAAATCTAGATAAAAGTGTATGCTATTGAATGCAGGAGTCTGCAACTACTAAAGACCGTGGAACTATCTTAGCCACGCATGGGCTAAAAAGCCATTTATACTAAGCGGTACACGGTCTATTGAAGACGTCCCGCCACCTTTAATACTGCCGCGCATATCGGCCTAGGTTTATTGCAGAAAAATGTACATAGTACACCTGATCCAAATAATATTTACCTATAAACACCGCTATTTTCCCCTTTATTTATCTAGCTTGGCTGTATCGCTAAGTTGTGTCTTGTATTCGACAGGGTGTGTTTTTTAGTAGAGCGAAAAGGGGTGAACTCTCCATAAAGTGTGTTCATTTAGATTGTTGGGATTGTTTTGTTTGGCTAGGTGAATCTCGATTGCTTCTTTTATGTCGAGAGCTCTGCCTTTCGATTCGTGATGAATTATTTTTAGATCAGTCTCGATTTTAGTGAAGCTGTGCCCCGTGTCACACATATGTTCGCATATGGCTGAATGTGTTCCGTATCTTATCACATTCCTATGTTCATTATAACGTGTATCTACTCGTCTTCCGCTCTGTCCAATGTAATTAGCTTGACAACCAATGTCTTGGCATGTAATAGAATATACCCCTGACTTTGAATACGGGTCTTGTTTATTTAGATTGCTATTTTGCAAGAGCCTCCCGGTCGTATTATTCGTTGCGAATGCTATTTTTATGCCTTGCTTTTTGAATAGATTAGTGATTTTATATGTGTTCTCATTCACATAGTTGAAGCGCGCGAATTTTTTATCATTAATGTCCGGTTTTGGAATCATTTTATCTTTATTTTTATGTTTGGCTACAATTTGGTCTATTTTGCTTGGCGGGAAATTGTTTTCCTTTGCTATTTGTTTAATGGTTCATATTTCCTTATTATAATTGTCTGTTGACATGGTTATGTTTAAAGCTCTGTGCACCATTGAATTGAACCCCGCTAATTTAAGCGTACTGGGGTGATTAGACTGATTGTCGATTGCATGCGAGATTTGTGTGGCTTTTCGGAATATGGAGTATGAAAGCTCGTTGTCCTTACGTTCAATAGTTATGTCGAGATAATTTATTTTTCGATCTGTTTCGGATTCCTTGGTGAATTTGATTGAGTGGTGTAGGCTATTAATGGATTGGAGAATTGTTTCTTCGCTTGTTAATTCAGTATCGTAGATGCAAATTACATCATTTACGAATCTTTTCCATATTACTATTCTTTTTGTTGAAGTCTTTTCTAAAAACTCATTTTCTAGTGCATTAATGAAGATGTCAGCGATTAATCCGCTTAGTGGTGATCCCATCGCTAATCCTTCTGTTTGTGTGTACATTTTATTGTCGAATTGAAAGGCGTTTTGGCCGAGGACGACCCTCAGTAGTCGCACGATCTCTTCAGTTTCTTTCTCCGAATTGTTGGATTTTAAGTTATTTTCGATAGTGTTGATTGCATCATTAATAGGAATATTGGTGTACATGTTAGTTACATCGAAAGATACAAGCCTCATGCTAGGTTTCATTTGTAAGGTGTTCAGTGCTGTTACTCATTCCGTTGTGTTCTTTACAGAGTTTTTTTTGTCGTTGGAAAGGCGGCGTTTTAAAATTTTTAGTAACTCTTTGCTGATTTTGTAATTAGTTGCATTCCTACAATTGACTATTGGTCTCATTGGGAACTCATTTTTGTGTATTTTTGGTTGTCCCCTCAATGACGGTATTTTCAGGATCATGTTTATTAGTTTTGATTTTTCAGATTTGGTCAATATGTATTCTGTTTCTTTTAATACACTTTTTATTTGTTTTTGGAATTTATTGGTGGGGTCTTTTGCTAATTCCTTGATTTCGTTTTTGTTTAGGAATTCGACTGTTTTTCAATGTATTCTGTTTTGTTCAAAATTACTGCGGTATTTCCCTTATCTGCTTTTGTGATGATTAAGTCATGTTCTTTTATTTTTTGTTTCAATGACTTTATTTCTTTTAGTTGTTTGTTGTTTTGAGTGTAATTGTTTTCGCCCTCTCGTTTGAGGATTTTTTTTGCTTCGTTGGTGGCAAGATTTTTGGTTAATTCCCTGTCTTCTGCTGGGAGCTTGTGACTGGCTATCTCGATATCTGTGATTAACTGTTTTATATTATGATTCGTGTGTGCGTCTGTGCAGTTGTATTTCAAAACCTTTGTCTAGCATATCCATTTCATTTTGAGAGAAGGTTACGTTCGTTCTGTTGTTTACCCTGCTGTGGAAATTGAATTCATTGTTATTCGTGTGTTGTTCACTAGGTTGATTATTCTGTGTTTCTCCTGGTTTTCTTAGTTTATATTCTAGCGTTTCGTGTTTCCTCGTTGCTCTGATTTTGATGGTGTCATGTAGGTGCTCGGTAAAACTGTCCCATTGGGATGCGTGCCAGAAGTTACTTAGTTGCAATTGAATATCGTATAGTTGTTGGTTGATTTTTTGCTTTCTTACGTATGCAAGTCTTAGTTCGTTTTTTATCCAAAGCGCTTTGGCTTGTTTATTTGAAATGATTGAGGCTGGTGTAATCGGTACGGTTTTAATTGGTACATATTTAGTTCTATACATTTCTTGTTGAACCAAATTGACTTGTCTATGTTCATGAGTTTAAGCCTGAGTGTTTTGAATCTCTTGGCTTCACGATTTGCCTGACTAGCCGTGAATATTGTAAGGTTTGAGGCCATTTTTTTCAGTGTTGCCTAGGTAAACAATAGTTGGTGCTTTTCAGTCGGTCAACACGAATGTACCCAAATAGAGCTGGGTTATGCCCTGATCCTGAAATAAATTACATAAGATTAATAAATACACTAGTATGACCAGTTTCGATCGTCAAGCGATCATCATCAGATCCATTACACTTAAGCTATAACATCTATGTTTGAGAATACAAGTGAAAATATATACAATATGTACAATTAATTAGTTGCAGTGTTGGTAATGCAACAGTCGGTGTATGTTAAATGTGGTATATCTAATGTTAGGTAAACTTCTAAAATAGTGATGAAAATCCGGAATTTGTCTGTCAGGGGTGATTATATGGTTTTACAAAATCAACTATTGTTATAGTGAAATAATGTAAGCTTATAATTATCGAGTTGTCTCTTTAACTGGAGCTTGAAGCAGTTGCGTGTTTCCATAGACACCAGTTGTAGTCGACTAACCTCGAGGGTTCGCTGGGTGGAAATGGTTTTCCCATTCCTCCCCGTTTAGTTGCTATGCTCTTCCGGAGGTCAGTGCCATGTATATTTGTGTGACTTCCCAAATCTAGATAAAAGTGTATGCTATTGAATGCAGGAGTCTGCAACTACTAACGACCGTGGAACTATCTTAGCCACGCATGGGCTAAAAAGCCATTTATACTAAGCGGTACACGGTCTATTGAAGACGTCCCGGCACCTTTAATACTGCCGCGCATATCGGCCTAGGTTTTTTGCTGAAAAATGTACATAGTACACCTGATCCAAATAATATTTACCTATAAACACCGCTATTTTTCCCCTTTTTTTATCTAGCATGGCTGTATCGCTAAGTTGTGTCTTGTATTCGACAGGGTGTGTTTTTTAGTAGAGCGAAAAGGGGTGAACTCTCCATAAAAGTGTGTTCATTTAGATTGTTGGGATTGTTTTGTTTGGCTAGGTGAATCTCCATTGCTTCTTTTATGTCGAGAGCTCTGCCTTTCGATTCGTGATGAATTATTTTTAGATCAGTCTCGATTTTAGTGAAGCTGTGCCCCGTGTCACACATATGTTCGCATACGGCTGAATGTGTTCCGTATCTTATCGCAATCCTATGTTCATTATAACGTGTATCAACTCGTCTTCCGCTCTGTCCAATGTAATTAGCTTGACAACCAATGTCTTGGCATTTAATAGAATTTACCCCTGACTTTGAATGCGGGTCTTGTTTATTTAGATTGTTATTTTGCAAGTGCCTCCCGGTCGTATTATTCGTTGTGAATGCTATTTTTATGCCTTGATTTTTGAATAGATTAGTGATTTTATATGTGTTCTCATTCACATAGTTGAAGCGCGCGAATTTTTTCTCATTAATGTCCCGTTTTGGAATCATTTTACCTTTATTTTTATGTTTGGCTACAATTTGGTCTATTTTGCTTGGCGGGAAATTGTTTTCCTTTGCTATTTGTTTAATGGTTCTTATTTCCTTATTATAATTGTCTGTTGACATGGGTTTGTTTAAAGCTCTGCTCACCATTGAATTGAACCCCGCTAATTTATACGTACTGGGGTGATTAGACTGATTGTCGATTGCATGCGAGGTTTGTGTGACTTTTAGGAATATGGAGTATGAAAGCTCGTTGTCCTTACGTTCAATAGTTATGTCGAGATAATTTATTTTTCGATCTGTTTCGGATTCCTTGGTGAATTTGATTGAGTGGTGTAGGCTATTAATGGATTGGAGAATTGTTTCTTCGCTTGTTAATTTAGTATCATAGATGCAAATTACATCATCTACGTATCTTTTCCATATTACTATTCCCTTTGTTGAAATCTTTTATAAAAACTCATTTTCTAGTGCATTAATGAAGATGTCAGCGATTAATCCGCTTAGTGGTGATCCCATCGCTAATCCTTCTGTTTGTGTGTACATTTTATTGTCGAATTGAAAGGCGTTTTGGCCGAGGACGACCCTCAGTAGTCGCACGATCTCTTCAGTTTCTTTTTCCGAATTGTTGGATTTTAAGTTATTTTCGATAGTGTTGATTGCATCATTAATAGGAATATTGGTGTACATGTTAGTTCCATCGAAAGATACAAGCCTCATGCTAGGTTTCATTTGTAAAGTGTTCAGTGCTGTTACCAATTCCGTTGTGTTCTTTACAGAGTTGTTTTTGTCGTTGGAAAGGCGGCGTTTTAAGATTTTTAGTAACTCATTGCTGATTTTGTAATTAGGCGCATTCCTACAATTGACTATTGGTCTCATTGGGCACTCATTTTTGTGTATTTTTGGTTGTCCCCTCAATGACGGTATTTTCGGGTTCATGTTTATTAGTTTTGATTTTTCAGCTTTGGTCAATATGTATTCTGTTTCCTTTAATACACTTTTTCTTTGTTTCAGGAAGTTATTGGTGGGGTCTTTTGCTAATTCCTTGATTTCGTTGTTGTTTAGGAATTCGACTGTTTTTTCAATGTATTCTGTTTTGTTCAAAATTACTGTGGTATTTCCCTTATCTGCTTTTGTGATGATTAAGTCATGTTCTTTTATTTTTTGTTTCAATGACTTTATTTATTTTAGTTGTTTGTTGTCATGAGTGTAATTGTTTTCGCTCTCTCGTTTGAGGATTTTTTTGGCTTCGTTGGTGGCAAGATTTTTGGTTAATTCCCTGTCTTCTGCTGGTAGCTTGTGACTGCCTATCTCGATATCTGTGATTAACTGTTTTATATTATGGTTCGTGTGTGGGTCTGTGCAGTTGTATTTCAAACCTTTGTCTAGCATATCCATTTCATTTTGAGAGAAGGTTACGTTCGTTCTGTTGTTTACCCTGCTGTGGAAATTGAATTCAGTGTTATTCGTGTGTTGTTCACTTGGTTGATTATTCCGTGTTTCTCCTAGTTTTCTTAATTTATATTCTAGCGTATCGTGTTTCCTCGTTGCACTGATTTTGATGGTGTCATGTAGGTGCTCGGTAAAACTGTCCCATTGGGATGCGTGCCAGAAGTTACTTAGTTGCAATTGAATATCGTATAGTTGTTGGTTGATTTTTTGCTTTCTTATGTATGCAAATCTTAGTTCGATTTTTATCCAAAGCGCTTTGGATTGTTTTGTTGAAATGATTGAGGCTGGTGTAATCGGTACGGTTTTAATTGGTACTTATTTGGGGGTTAGATTTAGTTCTATACATTTTTTGTTGAACCAAATTGACTTGTCTATGTTCATGAGTTTAAGCCTGAGTGTTTTGAAACTCTTGGCTTCAAGATTTTCCTGACTAGCCGTGAACATTGTGAGGTTTGAGGCCATTTTTTTCAGTGTTGCCTAAGTAAACAAAAGTTTGGTGCTTTTCAGTCGGTCCACACGAATGTACCCAAATAGAGCTGGGTTATGCCCTGATCCTGAAATAAATTACATAAGATTAATAAATACACTAGGATGACCAGTTTCGATCGTCAAGCGATCATCATCAGATCCATTACACTTGGGCTATAACATCTATGTTTGAGAATACAAGTGAAAATATATACAATATGTACAATTATTTAGTTGCAGTGTTGGTAATGCAACAGTCGGTGTATGTTAAATGTGGTATATCTAATGTTAGGTAAACTTCTAAAATAGTGATGAAAATCCGGAATTTGTCTGTTAGGGGTGATTATATGGTTTTACAAAATCAACTATTGTTATACTGATATAATGTAAGCTTATACTTATCGAGTTGTCTCTTTAACTGGAGCTTGAAGCTGTTGCGTGTTTCCATAGACACCAGTTGTAGTCGACTAACCTCGAGTGTTCGCTGGGTGGAACTGGTTTTCCCCTTCCTCCCCCTTTAGTTGCTATGCTCTTCCAGAGGTCTGTGCCATGTATATTTGTGTGACTTTGCCAAATCTAGATAAAAGTGTATGCTATTGAATGCAGGAGTCTGCAACTACTAAAGACCGTGGAACTATCTTAGCCACGCATGGGCTAAAAAGCCATTTATACTAAGCGGTACACGGTCTATTGAAGACGTCCCGGCACCTTTAATACTGCCGCGCATATCGGCCTAGGTTTATTGCAGAAAAATGTACATAGTACACCTGATCCAAATAATATTTACCTATAAACACCGCTATTTTCCCCTTTATTTATCTAGCTTGGCTGTATCGCTAAGTTGTGTCTTGTATTCGACAGGGTGTGTTTTTTAGTAGAGCGAAAAGGGGTGAACTCTCCATAAAAGTGTGTTCATTTAGATTGTTGGGATTGTTTTGTTTGGCTAGGTGAATCTCGATTGCTTCTTTTATGTCGAGAGCTCTGCCTTTCGATTCGTGATGAATTATTTTTAGATCAGTCTCGATTTTAGTGAAGCTGTGCCCCGTGTCACACATATGTTCGCATACGGCTGAATGTGTTCCGTATCTTATCACATTCCTATGTTCATTATAACGTGTATCTACTCGTCTTCCGCTCTGTCCAATGTAATTATCTTGACAACCAATGTCTTGGCATGTAATAGAATATACCCCTGACTTTGAATACGGGTCTTGTTTATTTAGATTGCTATTTTGCAAGAGCCTCCCGGTCGTATTATTCGTTGTGAATGCTATTTTTATGCCTTGCTTTTTGAATAGATTAGTGATTTTATATGTGTTCTCATTCACATAGTTGAAGCGCGCGAATTTTTTATCATTAATGTCCGGTTTTGGAATCATTTTACCTTTATTTTTATGTTTGGCTACAATTTGGTCTATTTTGCTTGGCGGGAAATTGTTTTCCTTTGCTATTTGTTTAATGGTTCATATTTCCTTATTATAATTGTCTGTTGACATGGTTATGTTTAAAGCTCTGTGCACCATTGAATTGAACCCCGCTAATTTAAGCGTACTGGGGTGATTAGACTGATTGTCGATTGCATGCGAGGTTTGTGTGGCTTTTCGGAATATGGAGTATGAAAGCTCGTTGTCCTTACGTTCAATAGTTATGTCGAGATAATTTATTTTTCGATCTGTTTCGGATTCCTTGGTGAATTTGATTGAGTGGTGTAGGCTATTAATGGATTGGAGAATTGTTTCTTCGCTTGTTAATTCAGTATCGTAGATGCAAATTACATCATTTACGAATCTTTTCCATATTACTATTCCTTTTGTTGAAGTCTATTCTAAAAACTCATTTTCTAGTGCATTAATGAAGATGTCAGCGATTAATCCGCTTAGTGGTGATCCCATCGCTAATCCTTCTGTTTGTGTGTACATTTTATTGTCGAATTGAAAGGCGTTTTGGCCGAGGACGACCCTCAGTAGTCGCACGATCTCTTCAGTTTCTTTCTCCGAATTGTTGGATTTTAAGTTATTTTCGATAGTGTTGATTGCATCATTAATAGGAATATTGGTGTACATGTTAGTTACATCGAAAGATACAAGCCTCATGCTAGGTTTCATTTGTTAGGTGTTCAGTGCTGTTACTCATTCCGTTGTGTTCTTTACAGAGTTTTTTTGTCGTTGGAAAGGCGGCGTTTTAAAATTTTTAGTAACTCTTTGCTGATTTTGTAATTAGGTGCATTCCTTCAATTGACTATTGGTCTCATTGGGAACTCATTTTTGTGTATTTTTGGTTGTCCCCTCAATGACGGTATTTTCAGGATCATGTTTATTAGTTTTGATTTTTCAGATTTGGTCAATATGTATTCTGTTTCTTTTAATACACTTTTTATTTGTTTTTGGAATTTATTGGTGGGGTCTTTTGCTAATTCCTTGATTTCGTTGTTGTTTAGGAATTCGACTGTTTTTTCAATGTATTCTGTTTTGTTCAAAATTACTGTGGTATTTCCCTTATCTGCTTTTGTGATGATTAAGTCATGTTCTTTTACTTTTTGTTTCAATGACTTTATTTCTTTTAGTTGTTTGTTGTTTTGAGTGTAATTGTTTTCGCCCTCTCGTTTGAGGATTTTTTTTGCTTCGTTAGTGGCAAGATTTTTGGTTAATTCCCTGTCTTTTGCTGGGAGCTTGTGACTGGCTATCTCGATATCTGTGATTAACTGTTTTATATTATGATTCGTGTGTGCGTCTGTGCAGTTGTATTTCAAAACCTTTGTCTAGCATATCCATTTCATTTTGAGAGAAGGTTACGTTCGTTCTGTTGTTTACCCTGCTGTGGAAATTGAATTCATTGTTATTCGTGTGTTGTTCACTAGGTTGATTATTCTGTGTTTCTCCTGGCTTTCTTAGTTTATATTCTAGCGTTTCGTGTTTCCTCGTTGCTCTGATTTTGATGGTGTCATGTAGGTGCTCGGTAAAACTGTCCCATTGGGATGCGTGCCAGAAGTTACTTAGTTGCAATTGAATATCGTATAGTTGTTGGTTGATTTTTTGCTTTCTTACGTATGCAAGTCTTAGTTCGTTTTTTATCCAAAGCGCTTTGGCTTGTTTAGTTGAAATGATTGAGGCTGGTGTAATCGGTACGGTTTTAATTGGTACATATTTAGTTCTATACATTTCTTGTTGAACCAAATTGACTTGTCTATGTTCATGAGTTTAAGCCTGAGTGTTTTGAATCTCTTGGCTTCACGATTTGCCTGACTAGCCGTGAATATTGTAAGGTTTGAGGCCATTTTTTTCAGTGTTGCCTAGGTAAACAATAGTTGGTGCTTTTCAGTCGGTCAACACGAATGTACCCAAATAGAGCTGGGTTATGCCCTGATCCTGAAATAAATTACATAATATTAATAAATACACTAGTATGACCAGTTTCGATCGTCAAGCGATCATCATCAGATCCATTACACTTAAGCTATAACATCTATGTTTGAGAATACAAGTGAAAATATATACAATATGTACAATTAATTAGTTGCAGTGTTGGTAATGCAACAGTCGGTGTATGTTAAATGTGGTATATCTAATGTTAGGTAAACTTCTAAAATAGTGATGAAAATCCGGAATGTGTCTGTCAGGGGTGATTATATGGTTTTACAAAATCAACTATTGTTATAGTGAAATAATGTAAGCTTATACTTATCGAGTTGTCTCTTTAACTGGAGCTTGAAGCAGTTGCGTGTTTCCATAGACACCAGTTGTAGTCGACTAACCTCGAGGGTTCGCTGGGTGGAAATGGTTTTCCCATTCCTCCCCGTTTAGTTGCTATGCTCTTCCAGAGGTCAGTGCCATGTATATTTGTGTGACTTCCCAAATCTAGATAAAAGTGTATGCTATTGAATGCAGGAGTCTGCAACTACTAAAGACCGTGGAACTATCTTAGCCACGCATGGGCTAAAAAGCCATTTATACTAAGCGGTACACGGTCTATTGAAGACGTCCCGGCACCTTTAATACTGCCGCGCATATCGGCCTAGGTTTTCTGCTGAAAAATGTACATAGTACACCTGATCCAAATAATATTTACCTATAAACACCGCTATTTTCCCCCTTTTTTATCTAGCTTGGCTGTATCGCTATGTTGTGTCTTGTATTCGACAGGGTGTGTTTTTTAGTAGAGCGAAAAGGGGTGAACTCTCCATAAAAGTGTGTTCATTTAGATTGTTGGGATTGTTTTGTTTGGCTAGGTGAATCTCCATTGCTTCTTTTATGTCGAGAGCTCTGCCTTTCGATTCGTGATGAATTATTTTTAGATCAGTCTCGATTTTAGTGAAGCTGTGCCCCGTGTCACACATATGTTCGCATACGGCTGAATGTGTTCCGTATCTTATCGCAATCCTATGTTCATTATAACGTGTATCAACTCGTCTTCCGCTCTGTCCAATGTAATTAGCTTGACAACCAATGTCTTGGCATGTAATAGAATATAACCCTGACTTTGAATGCGGGTCTTGTTTATTTAGATTGTTATTTTGCAAGTGCCTCCCGGTCGTATTATTCGTTGTGAATGCTATTTTTATGCCTTGCTTTTTGAATAGATTAGTGATTTTATATGTGTTCTCATTCACATAGTTGAAGCGCGCGAATTTTTTATCATTAATGTCCGGTTTTGGAATCATTTTACCTTTATTTTTATGTTTGGCTACAATTTGGTCTATTTTGCTTGGCGGGAAATTGTTTTCCTTTGCTATTTGTTTAATGGTTCTTATTTCCTTATTATAATTGTCTGTTGACATGGGTATGTTTAAAGCTCTGCTCACCATTGAATTGAACCCCGCTAATTTATACGTACTGGGGTGATTAGACTGATTGTCGATTGCATGCGAGGTTTGTGTGACCTTTAGGAATATGGGGTATGAAAGCTCGTTGTCCTTACGTTCAATAGTTATGTCGAGATAATTTATTTTTCGATCTGTTTCGGATTCCTTGGTGAATTTGATTGAGTGGTGTAGGCTATTAATGGATTGGAGAATTGTTTCTTCGCTTGTTAATTCAGTATCATAGATGCAAATTATATCATCTACGTATCTTTTCCATATTACTATTCCCTTTGTTGAAATCTTTTATAAAAACTCATTTTCTAGTGCGTTAATGAAGATGTCAGCGATTAATCCGCTTAGTGGTGATCCCATCGCTAATCCTTCTGTTTGTGTGTACATTTTATTGTCGAATTGAAAGGCGTTTTGGCCGAGGACGACCCTCAGTAGTCGCACGATCTCTTCAGTTTCTTTTTCCGAATTGTTGGATTTTAAGTTATTTTCGATAGTGTTGATTGCATCATTAATAGGAATATTGGTGTACATGTTAGTTACATCGAAAGATACAAGCCTCATGCTAGGTTTCATTTGTAAAGTGTTCAGTGCTGTTACCAATTCCGTTGTGTTCTTTACAGAGTTGTTTTTGTCGTTGGAAAGGCGGCGTTTTAAGATTTTTAGTAACTCATTGCTGATTTTGTAATTAGGCGCATTCCTACAATTGACTATTGGTCTCATTGGGCACTCATTTTTGTGTATTTTTGGTTGTCCCCTCAATGACGGTATTTTCGGGTTCATGTTTATTAGTTTTGATTTTTCAGCTTTGGTCAATATGTATTCTGTTTCCTTTAATACACTTTTTATTTGTTTCTGGAAGTTATTGGTGGGGTCTTTTGCTAATTCCTTGATTTCGTTGTTGTTTAGGAATTCGACTGTTTTTTCAATGAATTCTGTTTTGTTCAAAATTACTGTGGTATTTCCCTTATCTGCTTTTGTGATGATTAAGTCATGTTCTTTTATTTTTTGTTTCAATGACTTTATTTATTTTAGTTGTTTGTTGTCATGAGTGTAATTGTTTTCGCTCTCTCGTTTGAGGATTTTTTTGGCTTCGTTGGTGGCAAGATTTTTGGTTAATTCCCTGTCTTCTGCTGGTAGCTTGTGACTGCCTATCTCGATTTCTGTGATTAACTGTTTTATATTATGGTTCGTGTGTGCGTCTGTGCAGTTGTATTTCAAACCTTTGTCTAGCATATCCATTTCATTTTGAGAGAAGGTTACGTTCGTTCTGTTGTTTACCCTGCTGTGGAAATTGAATTCAGTGTTATTCGTGAGTTGTTCACTTGGTTGATTATTCCGGGTTTCTCCTAGTTTTCTTAGTTTATATTCTAGCGTATCGTGTTTCCTCGTTGCTCTGATTTTGATGGTGTTATGTAGGTGCTCGGTAAAACTGTCCCATTGGGATGCGTGCCAGAAGTTACTTAGTTGCAATTGAATATCGTATAGTTGTTGGTTGATTTTTTGCTTTCTTATGTATGCAAATCTTAGTTCGATTTTTATCCAAAGCGCTTTGGATTGTTTTGTTGAAATGATTGAGGCTGGTGAAATCGGTACGGTTTTAATTGGTACATATTTAGGGGGTTAGATTTAGTTCTATACATTTTTTGTTGAACCAAATTGACTTGTCTATGTTCATGAATTTAAGCCTGAGTGTTTTGAATCTCTTGGCTTCAAGATTTTCCTGACTAGCCGTGAACATTGTGAGGTTTGAAGCCATTTTTTTCAGTGTTGCCTACGTAAACAAAAGTTTGGTGCTTTTCAGTCGGTCCACACGAATGTACCCAAATAGAGCTGGGTTATGCCCTGATCCTGAAATAAATTACATAAGATTAATAAATACACTAGGATGACCAGTTTCGATCGTCAAGCGATCATCATCAGATCCATTACACTTGGGCTATAACATCTATGTTTGAGAATACAAGTGAAAATATATACAATATGTACAATTATTTAGTTGCAGTGTTGGTAATGCAACAGTCGGTGTATGTTAAATGTGGTATATCTAATGTTAGGTAAACTTCTAAAATAGTGATGAAAATCCGGAATTTGTCTGTTAGGGGTGATTATATGGTTTTACAAAATCAACTATTGTTATACTGATATAATGTAAGCTTATACTTATCGAATTGTCTCTTTAACTGGAGCTTGAAGCTGTTGCGTGTTTCCATAGACACCAGTTGTAGTCGACTAACCTCGAGTGTTCGCTGGGTGGAACTGGTTTTCCCCTTCCTCCCCCTTTAGTTGCTATGCTCTTCCAGAGGTCAGTGCCATGTATATTTGTGTGACTTTGCCAAATCTAGATAAAAGTGTATGCTATTGAATGCAGGAGTCTGCAACTACTAAAGACCGTGGAACTATCTTCGCCACGCATGGGCTAAAAAACCATTTATACTAAGCGGTACACGGTCTAATGAAGACGTCCCGGCACCTTTAATACTGCCGCGCATATCGGCCTAGGTTTATTGCAGAAAAATGTACATAGTACACCTGATCCAAATAATATTTACCTATAAACACCGCTATTTTCCCCTTTATTTATCTAGCTTGGCTGTATCGCTAAGTTGTGTCTTGTATTCGACAGGGTGTGTTTTTTAGTAGAGCGAAAAGGGGTGAACTCTCCATAAAAGTGTGTTCATTTAGATTGTTGGGATTGTTTTGTTTGGCTAGGTGAATCTCGATTGCTTCTTTTATGTCGAGAGCTCTGCCTTTCGATTCGTGATGAATTATTTTTAGATCAGTCTCGATTTTAGTGAAGCTGTGCCCCGTGTCACACATATGTTCGCATACGGCTGAATGTGTTCCGTATCTTATCACATTCCTATGTTCATTATAACGTGTATCTACTCGTCTTCCGCTCTGTCCAATGTAATTAGCTTGACAACCAATGTCTTGGCATGTAATAGAATATACCCCTGACTTTGAATACGGGTCTTGTTTATTTAGATTGCTATTTTGCAAGAGCCTCCCGGTCGTATTATTCGTTGTGAATGCTATTTTTATGCCTTGCTTTTTGAATAGATTAGTGATTTTATATGTGTTCTCATTCACATAGTTGAAGCGCGCGAATTTTTTATCATTAATGTCCGGTTTTGGAATCATTTTACCTTTATTTTTATGTTTGGCTACAATTTGGTCTATTTTGCTTGGCGGGAAATTGTTTTCCTTTGCTATTTGTTTAATGGTTCTTATTTCCTTATTATAATTGTCTGTTGACATGGGTATGTTTAAAGCTCTGCTCACCATTGAATTGAACCCCGCTAATTTATACGTACTGGGGTGATTAGACTGATTGTCGATTGCATGCGAGTTTTGTGTGACTTTTAGGAATATGGAGTATGAAAGCTCGTTGTCCTTACGTTCAATAGTTAAGTCGAGATAATTTATTTTTCGATCTGTTTCGGATTACTTGGTGAATTTGATTGAGTGGTGTAGGCTATTAATGGATTGGAGAATTGTTTCTTCGCTTGTTAATTCAGTATCATAGATGCAAATTACATCATCTACGTATCTTTTCCATATTACTATTCCCTTTGTTGAAGTCTTTTATAAAAACTCATTTTCTAGTGCATTAATGAAGATGTCAGCGATTAATCCGCTTAGTGGTGATCCCATCGCTAATCCTTCTGTTTGTGTGTACATTTTATTGTCGAATTGAAAGGCGTTTTGGCCGAGGACGACCCTCAGTAGTCGCACGATCTCTTCAGTTTCTTTTTCCGAATTGTTGGATTTTAAGTTATTTTCGATAGTGTTGATTGCATCATTAATAGGAATATTGGTGTACATGTTAGTTACATCGAAAGATACAAGCCTCATGCTAGGTTTCATTTGTAAAGTGTTCAGTGCTGTTACCAATTCCGTTGTGTTCTTTACAGAGTTGTTTTTGTCGTTGGAAAGGCGGCGTTTTAAGATTTTTAGTAACTCATTGCTGATTTTGTAATTAGGCGCATTCCTACAATTGAATATTGGTCTCATTGGGCACTCATTTTTGTGTATATTTGGTTGTCCCCTCAATGACGGTATTTTCGGGTTCATGTTTATTAGTTTTGATTTTTCAGATTTGGTCAATATGTATTCTGTTTCCTTTAATACACTTTTTATTTGTTTCTGGAAGTTATTGGTGGGGTCTTTTGCTAATTCCTTGATTTCGTTGTTGTTTAGGAATTCGACTGTTTTTTCAATGTATTCTGTTTTGTTCAAAATTACTGTGGTATTTCCCTTATCTGCTTTTGTGATGATTAAGTCATGTTCTTTTATTTTTTGTTTCAATGACTTTATTTATTTTAGTTGTTTGTTGTCATGAGTGTAATTGTTTACGCTCTCTCGTTTGAGGATTTTTTTGGCTTCGTTGGTGGCAAGATTTTTGGTTAATTCCCTGTCTTCTGCTGGTAGCTTGTGACTGCCTATCTCGATATCTGTGATTAACTGTTTTATATTATGGTTCGTGTGTGCGTCTGTGCAGTTGTATTTCAAACCTTTGTCTAGCATATCCATTTCATTTTGAGAGAAGGTTACGTTCGTTCTGTTGTTTACCCTGCTGTGGAAATTGAATTCAGTGTTATTCGTGTGTTGTTCACTTGGTTGATTATTCCGGGTTTCTCCTAGTTTTCTTAGTTTATATTCTAGCGTATCGTGTTTCCTCGTTGCTCTGATTTTGATGGTGTCATGTAGGTGCTCGGTAAAACTGTCCCATTGGGATGCGTGCCAGAAGTTACTTAGTTGCAATTGAATATCGTATAGTTGTTGGTTGATTTTTTGCTTTCTTATGTATGCAAATCTTAGTTCGATTTTTATCCAAAGCGCTTTGGATTGTTTTGTTGAAATGATTGAGGCTGGTGTAATCGGTACGGTTTTAATTGGTACATATTTAGGGGGTTAGATTTAGTTCTATACATTTTTTGTTGAACCAAATTGACTTGTCTATGTTCATGAGTTTAAGCCTGAGTGTTTTGAATCTCTTGGCTTCAAGATTTTCCTGACTAGCCGTGAACATTGTGAGGTTTGAAGCCATTTTTTTCAGTGTTGCCTAAGTAAACAAAAGTTTGGTGCTTTTCAGTCGGTCCACACGAATGTACCCGAATAGAGCTGGGTTATGCCCTGATCCTGAAATAAATTGCATAAGATTAATAAATACACTAGGATGACCAGTTTCGATCGTCAAGCGATCATCATCAGATCCATTACACTTAGGTTATAACATCTATGTTTGAGAATACAAGTGAAAATATATACAATATGTACAATTATTTAGTTGCAGTGTTGGTAATGCAACAGTCGGTGTATGTTAAATGTGGTATATCTAATGTTAGGTAAACTTCTAAAATAGTGATGAAAATCCGGAATTTGTCTGTTAGGGGTAATTATATGGTTTTACAAAATCAACTATTGTTATACTGATATAATGTAAGCTTATACTTATCGAGTTGTCTCTTTAAATGGAGCTTGAAGCTGTTGCGTGTTTCCATAGACACCAGTTGTAGTCGACTAACCTCGAGTGTTCGCTGGGTGGAACTGGTTTTCCCCTTCCTCCCCCTTTAGTTGCTATGCTCTTCCAGAGGTCAATGCCATGTATATTTGTGTGACTTTGCAAAATCTAGATAAAAGTGTATGCTATTGAATGCAGGAGTCTGCAACTACTAAAGACCGTGGAACTATCTTCGCCACGCATGGGCTAAAAGGCCATTTATACTAAGCGGTACACGGTCTATTGAAGACGTCCCGGCACCTTTAATACTGCCGCGCATATCGGCCTAGGTTCATTGCAGATAAATGTACATAGTACACCTGATCCAAATAATATTTACCTATAAACACCGCTATTTTCCCCCTTTTTTTATCTAGCTTGGCTGTATCGCTAAGTTGTGTCTTGTATTCGACAGGGTGTGTTTTTTAGTAGCGCGAAAAGGGGTGAACTCTCCATTAAAGTGTGTTCATTTAGATTGTGGGTATTGTTTTGTTTGGCTAGGTGAATCTCGATTGCTTCTTTTATGTCGAGAGCTCTGCCTTTCGATTCGTGATGAATTATTTTTAGATCAGTCTCGATTTTAGTGAAGCTGTGCCCCGTGACACACATATGTTCGCATACGGCTGAATGTGTTCCGTATCTTATCACATTCCTATATTCATTATAACGTGTATCTACTCGTCTTCCGCTCTGTCCAATGTAATTATCTTGACAACCAATGTCTTGGCATGTAATAGAATATACCCCTGACTTTGAATACGGGTCTTGTTTATTTAGATTGCTATTTTGGAAGTGCCTCCCGGTCGTATTATTCGTTGTGAATGCTATTTTTATGCCTTGCTTTTTGAATAGATTAGTGATTTTATATGTGTTCTCATTCACATAGTTGAAGCGCGCGAATTTTTTCTCATTAATGTCCGGTTTTGGAATCATTTTATCTTTATTTTTATGTTTGGCTACAATTTGGTCTATTTTGCTTGGCGGGAAATGGTTTTCCTTTGCTATTTGTTTAATGGTTCATATTTCCTTATTATAATTGTCTGTTGACATGGGTATGTTTAAAGCTCTGTGCACCATTGAATTGAACCCCGCTAATTTAAGCGTACTGGGGTGATTAGACTGATTGTCGATTGCATGCGAGTTTTGTGTGGCTTTTCGGAATATGGAGTATGAAAGCTCGTTGTCCTTACGTTCAATAGTTATGTCGAGATAATTTATATTTCGATCTGTTTCGGATTCCTTGGTGAATTTGATTGAAAAAAGGTAGATTGTAGTTTTACGTGACCGTGAATCTTGTGATTATGAGCCACGGGACCTCCTTTTTACGTGGAATCCGAACCACAGGACATGGCATTTCACTTCGAAAATCTCACATGCATTGACCGGGAATCGAACCCAGACCGCCTTGGTGAGAAGCATACAGCTAGACCGCTGATCCACCACGCCCCCGAATTTGATTGAGTGGTGTAGGCTATTAATGGATTGGAGAATTGTTTCTTCGCTTGTTAATTCAGTATCGTAGATGCAAATTACATCATCTACGAATCTTTTCCATATTACTATTCCCTTTGTTGAAGTCTTTTATAAAAACTCATTTTCTAGTGCATTAATGAAGATGTCAGCATTAATCCGCTTAGTGGTGATCCCATCGCTAATCCTTCTGTTTGTGTGTACATTTTATTGTCGAATTGAAACGCGTTTTGGCCGAGGACGACCCTCAGTAGTCGCTCGATCTCTTCAGTTTCTTTTTCCGAATTGTTGGATTTTAAGTTATTTTCGATAGTGTTGATTGCATCATTAATAGGAATATTGGTGTACATGTTAGTTACATCGAAAGATACAAGCCTCATGCTAGGTTTCATTTGTAAGGTGTTCAGTGCTGTTACTCATTCCGTTGTGTTCTTTACAGAGTTTTTTTTTGTCGTTGGAAAGGCGGCGTTTTAAAATTTTTAGTAACTCTTTGCCGATTTTGTAATTAGGTGCATTCCTACAATTGACTATTGGTCTCATTGGGAACTCATTTTTGTGTATTTTTGGTTGTCCCCTCAATGACGGTATTTTCGGGTTCATGTTTATTAGTTTTGATTTTTCAGCTTTGGTCAATATGTATTCTGTTTCTTTTAATACACTTTTTATTTGTTTTTGGAATTTATTGGTGGGGTCTTTTGCTAATTCCTTGATTTCGTTGTTGTTTAGGAATTCGACTGTTTTTTCAATGTATTCTGTTCTGTTCAAAATTACTGTGGTATTTCCCATATCTGCTTTCGTGATGATTAAGTCATGTTCTTTTATTTTTTGTTTCAATGACTTTATTTCTTTTAGTTGTTTGTTGTTTTGAGTGTAATTGTTTTCGCCCTCTCGTTTGAGGATTTTTTTTGGCTTCGTTGGTGGCAAGATTTTTGGTTAATTCCCTGTCTTCTGCTGGGAGCTTGTGACTGGCTATCTCGATACCTGTGATTAACTGTTTTATATTATGGTTCGTGTGTGTGTCTGTGCAGTTGTATTTCAAACCTTTGTCTAGCATATCCATTTCATTTTGAGAGAAGGTTACGTTCGTTCTGTTGTTTACCCTGCTGTGGAAATTGAATTCAGTGTTATTCGTGTGTTGTTCACTAGGTTGATTATTCTGTGTTTCTCCTAGTTTTCTTAGTTTATATTCTAGCGTTTCGTGTTTCCTCGTTGCTCTGATTTTGATGGTGTCATGTAGGTGCTCGATAAAACTGTCCCATTGGGATGCGTGCCAGAAGTTACTTAGTTGCAATTGAATATCGTATAGTTGTTGGTTGATTTTTTGCTTACTTATATATGCAAATCTTAGTTCGTTTTTTATCCAAAGCGCTTGGGCTTGTTTAGTTGAAATGATTGAGGCTGGTGTAATCGGTACGGTTTTAATTGGTACATATTTAGGGGTTAGATTTAGTTCTATACATTTTTTGTTGAATCAAATTGACTTGTCTATGTTCATGAGTTTAAGCCTGAGTGTTTTGAATCTCTTGGCTTCACGATTTGCCTGACTAGCCGTGAACATTGTGAGGTTTGAAGCCATTTTTTTCAGTGATGCCTAAGTAAACAAAAGTTTGGTGCTTTACAGTCGGTCAACACGAATGTACCCAAATAGAGCTGGGTTATGCCCTGATCCTGAAATAAATTACATAAGATTAATAAATACACTAGGATGACCAGTTTCGATCGTCAAGCGAGCATCATCAGATCCATTACACTTAGGCTATAACATCTATGTTTGAGAATACAGGTGAAAATATATACAATATGTACAATTATTTAGTTGCAGTGTTGGTAATGCAACAGTCGGTGTATGTTAAATGTGGTATATCTAATGTTAGGTAAACTTCTAAAATAGTGATGAAAATCCGGAATTTGTCTGTTAGGGGTGATTATATGGTTTTACAAAATCAACTATTGTTATACTGATATAATGTAAGCTTATACTTATCGAGTTGTCTCTTTAACTGGAGCTTGAAGCTGTTGCGTGTTTCCATAGACACCAGTTGTAGTCGACTAACCTCGAGTGTTCGCTGGGTGGAACTGGTTTTCCCCTTCCTCCCCCTTTAGTTGCTATGCTCTTCCAGACGTCAGTGCCATGTATATTTGTGTGACTTTGCCAAATCTAGATAAAAGTGTATGTTATTGAATGCAGGAGTCTGCAACTACTAAAGACCGTGGAACTATCTACGCCACGCATGGGCTAAAAAGCCATTTATACTAAGCGGTACACGGTCTTGAAGACGTCCCGGCACCTTTAATACTGCCGCGCATATCGGCCTAGGTTTATTGCAGAAAAATGTACATAGTACACCTGATCCAAATAATATTTACCTATAAACACCGCTATTTTCCCCTTTATTTATCTAGCTTGGCTGTATCGCTAAGTTGTGTCTTGTATTCGACAGGGTGTGTTTTTAGTAGAGCGAAAAGGGGTGAACTCTCCATAAAAGTGTGTTCATTTAGATTGTTGGGATTGTTTTGTTTGGCTAGGTGAATCTCGATTGCTTCTTTTATGTCGAGAGCTCTGCCTTTCGATTCGTGATGAATTATTTTTAGATCAGTCTCGATTTTAGTGAAGCTGTGCCCCGTGTCACACATATGTTCGCATACGGCTGAATGTGTTCCGTATCTTATCACATTCCTATGTTCATTATAACGTGTATCTACTCGTCTTCCGCTCTGTCCAATGTAATTATCTTGACAACCAATGTCTTGGCATGTAATAGAATATACCCCTGACTTTGAATACGGGTCTTGTTTATTTAGATTGCTATTTTGCAAGAGCCTCCCGGTCGTATTATTCGTTGTGAATGCTATTTTTATGCCTTGCTTTTTGAATAGATTAGTGATTTTATATGTGTTCTCATTCACATAGTTGAAGCGCGCGAATTTTTTATCATTAATGTCCGGTTTTGGAATCATTTTACCTTTATTTTTATGTTTGGCTACAATTTGGTCTATTTTGCTTGGCGGGAAATTGTTTTCCTTTGCTATTTGTTTAATGGTTCATATTTCCTTATTATAATTGTCTGTTGACATGGTTATGTTTAAAGCTCTGTGCACCATTGAATTGAACCCCGCTAATTTAAGCGTACTGGGGTGATTAGACTGATTGTCGATTGCATGCGAGGTTTGTGTGACTTTTCGGAATATGGAGTATGAAAGCTCGTTGTCCTTACGTTCAATAGTTATGTCGAGATAATTTATTTTTCGATCTGTTTCGGATTCCTTGGTGAATTTGATTGAGTGGTGTAGGCTATTAATGGATTGGAGAATTGTTTCTTCGCTTGTTAATTCAGTATCATAGATGCAAATTACATCATCTACGTATCTTTTCCATATTACTATTCCTTTTGTTGAAGTCTATTCTAAAAACTCATTTTCTAGTGCATTAATGAAGATGTCAGCGATTAATCCGCTTAGTGGTGATCCCATCGCTAATCCTTCTGTTTGTGTGTACATTTTATTGTCGAATTGAAAGGCGTTTTGGCCGAGGACGACCCTCAGTAGTCGCACGATCTCTTCAGTTTCTTTCTCCGAATTGTTGGATTTTAAGTTATTTTCGATAGTGTTGATTGCATCATTAATAGGAATATTGGTGTACATGTTAGTTACATCGAAAGATACAAGCCTCATGCTAGGTTTCATTTGAAAGGTGTTCAGTGCTGTTACTCATTCCGTTGTGTTCTTTACAGAGTTTTTTTGTCGTTGGAAAGGCGGCGTTTTAAAATTTTTAGTAACTCTTTGCTGATTTTGTAATTAGGTGCATTCCTTCAATTGACTATTGGTCTCATTGGGAACTCATTTTTGTGTATTTTTGGTTGTCCCCTCAATGACGGTATTTTCAGGATCATGTTTATTAGTTTTGATTTTTCAGATTTGGTCAATATGTATTCTGTTTCTTTTAATACACTTTTTATTTGTTTTTGGAATTTATTGGTGGGGTCTTTTGCTAATTCCTTGATTTCGTTGTTGTTTAGGAATTCGACTGTTTTTTCAATGTATTCTGTTTTGTTCAAAATTACTGTGGTATTTCCCTTATCTGCTTTTGTGATGATTAAGTCATGTTCTTTTACTTTTTGTTTCAATGACTTTATTTCTTTTAGTTGTTTGTTGTTTTGAGTGTAATTGTTTTCGCCCTCTCGTTTGAGGATTTTCTTTGCTTCGTTGGTGGCAAGATTTTTGGTTAATTCCCTGTCTTTTGCTGGGAGCTTGTGACTGGCTATCTCGATATCTGTGATTAACTGTTTTATATTATGATTCGTGTGTGCGTCTGTGCAGTTGTATTTCAAAACCTTTGTCTAGCATATCCATTTCATTTTGAGAGAAGGTTACGTTCGTTCTGTTGTTTACCCTGCTGTGGAAATTGAATTCATTGTTATTCGTGTGTTGTTCACTAGGTTGATTATTCTGTGTTTCTCCTGGCTTTCTTAGTTTATATTCTAGCGTTTCGTGTTTCCTCGTTGCTCTGATTTTGATGGTGTCATGTAGGTGCTCGGTAAAACTGTCCCATTGGGATGCGTGCCAGAAGTTACTTAGTTGCAATTGAATATCGTATAGTTGTTGGTTGATTTTTTGCTTTCTTACGTATGCAAGTCTTAGTTCGTTTTTTATCCAAAGCGCTTTGGCTTGTTTAGTTGAAATGATTGAGGCTGGTGTAATCGGTACGGTTTTAATTGGTACATATTTAGTTCTATACATTTCTTGTTGAACCAAATTGACTTGTCTATGTTCATGAGTTTAAGCCTGAGTGTTTTGAATCTCTTGGCTTCACGATTTGCCTGACTAGCCGTGAATATTGTAAGGTTTGAGGCCATTTTTTTCAGTGTTGCCTAGGTAAACAATAGTTGGTGCTTTTCAGTCGGTCAACATGAATGTACCCAAATAGAGCTGGGTTATGCCCTGATCCTGAAATAAATTACATAAGATTAATAAATACACTAGTATGACCAGTTTCGATCGTCAAGCGATCATCATCAGATCCATTACACTTAAGCTATAACATCTATGTTTGAGAATACAAGTGAAAATATATACAATATGTACAATTAATTAGTTGCAGTGTTGGTAATGCAACAGTCGGTGTATGTTAAATGTGGTATATCTAATGTTAGGTAAACTTCTAAAATAGTGATGAAAATCCGGAATGTGTCTGTCAGGGGTGATTATATGGTTTTACAAAATCAACTATTGTTATAGTGAAATAATGTAAGCTTATACTTATCGAGTTGTCTCTTTAACTGGAGCTTGAAGCAGTTGCGTGTTTCCATAGACACCAGTTGTAGTCGACTAACCTCGAGGGTTCGCTGGGTGGAAATGGTTTTCCCATTCCTCCCCGTTTAGTTGCTATGCTCTTCCAGAGGTCAGTGCCATGTATATTTGTGTGACTTCCCAAATCTAGATAAAAGTGTATGCTATTGAATGCAGGAGTCTGCAACTACTAAAGACCGTGGAACTATCTTAGCCACGCATGGGCTAAAAAGCCATTTATACTAAGCGGTACACGGTCTATTGAAGACGTCCCGGCACCTTTAATACTGCCGCGCATATCGGCCTAGGTTTATTGCAGAAAAATGTACATAGTACACCTGATCCAAATAATATTTACCTATAAACACCGCTATTTTCCCCTTTATTTATCTAGCTTGGCTGTATCGCTAAGTTGTGTCTTGTATTCGACAGGGTGTGTTTTTTAGTAGAGCGAAAAGGGGTGAACTCTCCATAAAAGTGTGTTCATTTAGATTGTTGGGATTGTTTTGTTTGGCTAGGTGAATCTCGATTGCTTCTTTTATGTCGAGAGCTCTGCCTTTCGATTCGTGATGAATTATTTTTAGATCAGTCTCGATTTTAGTGAAGCTGTGCCCCGTGTCACACATATGTTCGCATACGGCTGAATGTGTTCCGTATCTTATCACATTCCTATGTTCATTATAACGTGTATCTACTCGTCTTCCGCTCTGTCCAATGTAATTAGCTTGACAACCAATGTCTTGGCATGTAATAGAATATACCCCTGACTTTGAATACGGGTCTTGTTTATTTAGATTGCTATTTTGCAAGAGCCTCCCGGTCGTATTATTCGTTGTGAATGCTATTTTTATGCCTTGCTTTTTGAATAGATTAGTGATTTTATATGTGTTCTCATTCACATAGTTGAAGCGCGCGAATTTTTTATCATTAATGTCCGGTTTTGGAATCATTTTACCTTTATTTTTATGTTTGGCTACAATTTGGTCTATTTTGCTTGGCGGGAAATTGTTTTCCTTTGCTATTTGTTTAATGGTTCTTATTTCCTTATTATAATTGTCTGTTGACATGGGTATGTTTAAAGCTCTGCTCACCATTGAATTGAACCCCGCTAATTTATACGTACTGGGGTGATTAGACTGATTGTCGATTGCATGCGAGGTTTGTGTGACTTTTAGGAATATGGAGTATGAAAGCTCGTTGTCCTTACGTTCAATAGTTAAGTCGAGATAATTTATTTTTCGATCTGTTTCGGATTACTTGGTGAATTTGATTGAGTGGTGTAGGCTATTAATGGATTGGAGAATTGTTTCTTCGCTTGTTAATTCAGTATCATAGATGCAAATTACATCATCTACGTATCTTTTCCATATTACTATTCCCTTTGTTGAAGTCTTTTATAAAAACTCACTTTCTAGTGCATTAATGAAGATGTCAGCGATTAATCCGCTTAGTGGTGATCCCATCGCTAATCCTTCTGTTTGTGTGTACATTTTATTGTCGAATTGAAAGGCGTTTTGGCCGAGGACGACCCTCAGTAGTCGCACGATCTCTTCAGTTTCTTTTTCCGAATTGTTGGATTTTAAGTTATTTTCGATAGTGTTGATTGCATCATTAATAGGAATATTGGTGTACATATTAGTTACATCGAAAGATACAAGCCTCATGCTAGGTTTCATTTGTAAAGTGTTCAGTGCTGTTACCAATTCCGTTGTGTTCTTTACAGAGTTGTTTTTGTCGTTGGAAAGGCGGCGTTTTAAGATTTTTAGTAACTCATTGCTGATTTTGTAATTAGGCGCATTCATACAATTGAATATTGGTCTCATTGGGCACTCATTTTTGTGTATATTTGGTTGTCCCCTCAATGACGGTATTTTCGGGTTCATGTTTATTAGTTTTGATTTTTCAGATTTGGTCAATATGTATTCTGTTTCCTTTAATACACTTTTTATTTGTTTCTGGAAGTTATTGGTGGGGTCTTTTGCTAATTCCTTGATTTCGTTGTTGTTTAGGAATTCGACTGTTTTTTCAATGTATTCTGTTTTGTTCAAAATTACTGTGGTATTTCCCTTATCTGCTTTTGTGATGATTAAGTCATGTTCTTTTATTTTTTGTTTCAATGACTTTATTTATTTTAGTTGTTTGTTGTCATGAGTGTAATTGTTTACGCTCTCTCGTTTGAGGATTTTTTTGGCTTCGTTGGTGGCAAGATTTTTGGTTAATTCCCTGTCTTCTGCTGGTAGCTTGTGACTGCCTATCTCGATATCTGTGATTAACTGTTTTATATTATGGTTCGTGTGTGCGTCTGTGCAGTTGTATTTCAAACCTTTGTCTAGCATATCCATTTCATTTTGAGAGAAGGTTACGTTCGTTCTGTTGTTTACCCTGCTGTGGAAATTGAATTCAGTGTTATTCGTGTGCTGTTCACTTGGTTGATTATTCCGGGTTTCTCCTAGTTTTCTTAGTTTATATTCTAGCGTATCGTGTTTCCTCGTTGCTCTGATTTTGATGGTGTCATGTAGGTGCTCGGTAAAACTGTCCCATTGGGATGCGTGCCAGAAGTTACTTAGTTGCAATTGAATATCGTATAGTTGTTGGTTGATTTTTTGCTTTCTTATGTATGCAAATCTTAGTTCGATTTTTATCCAAAGCGCTTTGGATTGTTTTGTTGAAATGATTGAGGCTGGTGTAATCGGTACGGTTTTAATTGGTACATATTTAGGGGGTTAGATTTAGTTCTATACATTTTTTGTTGAACCAAATTGACTTGTCTATGTTCATGAGTTTAAGCCTGAGTGTTTTGAATCTCTTGGCTTCAAGATTTTCCTGACTAGCCGTGAACATTGTGAGGTTTGAAGCCATTTTTTTCAGTGTTGCCTAAGTAAACAAAAGTTTGGTGCTTTTCAGTCGGTCCACACGAATGTACCCGAATAGAGCTGGGTTATGCCCTGATCCTGAAATAAATTGCATAAGATTAATAAATACACTAGGATGACCAGTTTCGATCGTCAAGCGATCATCATCAGATCCATTACACTTAGGTTATAACATCTATGTTTGAGAATACAAGTGAAAATATATACAATATGTACAATTATTTAGTTGCAGTGTTGGTAATGCAACAGTCGGTGTATGTTAAATGTGGTATATCTAATGTTAGGTAAACTTCTAAAATAGTGATGAAAATCCGGAATTTGTCTGTTAGGGGTAATTATATGGTTTTACAAAATCAACTATTGTTATACTGATATAATGTAAGCTTATACTTATCGAGTTGTCTCTTTAAATGGAGCTTGAAGCTGTTGCGTGTTTCCATAGACACCAGTTGTAGTCGACTAACCTCGAGTGTTCGCTGGGTGGAACTGGTTTTCCCCTTCCTCCCCCTTTAGTTGCTATGCTCTTCCAGAGGTCAATGCCATGTATATTTGTGTGACTTTGCAAAATCTAGATAAAAGTGTATGCTATTGAATGCAGGAGTCTGCAACTACTAAAGACCGTGGAACTATCTTCGCCACGAATGGGCTAAAAGGCCATTTATACTAAGCGGTACACGGTCTATTGAAGACGTCCCGGCACCTTTAATACTGCCGCGCATATCGGCCTAGGTTCATTGCAGATAAATGTACATAGTACACCTGATCTAAATAATATTTACCTATAAACACCGCTATTTTCCCCCTTTTTTATCTAGCTTGGCTGTATCGCTAAGTTGTGTCTTGTATTCGACAGGGTGTGTTTTTTAGTAGCGCGAAAAGGGGTGAACTCTCCATTAAAGTGTGTTCATTTAGATTGTGGGTATTGTTTTGTTTGGCTAGGTGAATCTCGATTGCTTCTTTTATGTCGAGAGCTCTGCCTTTCGATTCGTGATGAATTATTTTTAGATCAGTCTCGATTTTAGTGAAGCTGTGCCCCGTGTCACACATATGTTCGCATACGGCTGAATGTGTTCCGTATCTTATCACATTCCTATATTCATTATAACGTGTATCTACTCGTCTTCCGCTCTGTCCAATGTAATTAGCTTGACAACCAATGTCTTGGCATGTAATAGAATATACCCCTGACTTTGAATACGGGTCTTGTTTATTTAGATTGCTATTTTGGAAGTGCCTCCCGGTCGTATTATTCGTTGTGAATGCTATTTTTATGCCTTGCTTTTTGAATAGATTAGTGATTTTATATGTGTTCTCATTCACATAGTTGAAGCGCGCGAATTTTTTCACATTAATGTCCGGTTTTGGAATCATTTTATCTTTATTTTTATGTTTGGCTACAATTTGGTCTATTTTGCTTGGCGGGAAATGGTTTTCCTTTGCTATTTGTTTAATGGTTCATATTTCCTTATTATAATTGTCTGTTGACATGGGTATGTTTAAAGCTCTGAGCACCATTGAATTGAACCCCGCTAATTTAAGCGTACTGGGGTGATTAGACTGATTGTCGATTGCATGCGAGTTTTGTGTGGCTTTTCGGAATATGGAGTATGAAAGCTCGTTGTCCTTACGTTCAATAGTTATGTCGAGATAATTTATATTTCGATCTGTTTCGGATTCCTTGGTGAATTTGATTGAAAAAAGGTAGATTGTAGTTTTACGTGACCGTGAATCTTGTGATTATGAGCCACGGGACCTCCTTTTTACGTGGAAACCGAACCACAGGACATGGCATTTCACTTCGAAAATATCACATGCATTGACCGGGAATCGAACCCAGACCACCTTGGTGAGAAGCATACAGCTAGACCGCTGATCCACCACGCCCCCGAATTTGATTGAGTGGTGTAGGCTATTAATGGATTGGAGAATTGTTTCTTCGCTTGTTAATTCAGTATCGTAGATGCAAATTACATCATCTACGAATCTTTTCCATATTACTATTCCCTTTGTTGAAGTCTTTTATAAAAACTCATTTTCTAGTGCATTAATGAAGATGTCAGCATTAATCCGCTTAGTGGTGATCCCATCGCTAATCCTTCTGTTTGTGTGTACATTTTATTGTCGAATTGAAACGCGTTTTGGCCGAGGACGACCCTCAGTAGTCGCTCGATCTCTTCAGTTTCTTTTTCCGAATTGTTGGATTTTAAGTTATTTTCGATAGTGTTGATTGCATCATTAATAGGAATATTGGTGTACATGTTAGTTACATCGAAAGATACAAGCCTCATGCTAGGTTTCATTTGTAAGGTGTTCAGTGCTGTTACTCATTCCGTTGTGTTCTTTACAGAGTTTTTTTTGTCGTTGGAAAGGCGGCGTTTTAAAATTTTTAGTAACTCTTTGCCGATTTTGTAATTAGGTGCATTCCTACAATTGACTATTGGTCTCATTGGGAACTCATTTTTGTGTATTTTTGGTTGTCCCCTCAATGACGGTATTTTCGGGTTCATGTTTATTAGTTTTGATTTTTCAGCTTTGGTCAATATGTATTCTGTTTCTTTTAATACACTTTTTATTTGTTTTTGGAATTTATTGGTGGGGTCTTTTGCTAATTCCTTGATTTCGTTGTTGTTTAGGAATTCGACTGTTTTTTCAATGTATTCTGTTCTGTTCAAAATTACTGTGGTATTTCCCATATCTGCTTTCGTGATGATTAAGTCATGTTCTTTTATTTTTTGTTTCAATGACTTTATTTCTTTTAGTTGTTTGTTGTTTTGAGTGTAATTGTTTTCGCCCTCTCGTTTGAGGATTTTTTTGGCTTCGTTGGTGGCAAGATTTTTGGTTAATTCCCTGTCTTCTGCTGGGAGCTTGTGACTGGCTATCTCGATACCTGTGATTAACTGTTTTATATTATGGTTCGTGTGTGTGTCTGTGCAGTTGTATTTCAAACCTTTGTCTAGCATATCCATTTCATTTTGAGAGAAGGTTACGTTCGTTCTGTTGTTTACCCTGCTGTGGAAATTGAATTCAGTGTTATTCGTGTGTTGTTCACTAGGTTGATTATTCTGTGTTTCTCCTAGTTTTCTTAGTTTATATTCTAGCGTTTCGTGTTTCCTCGTTGCTCTGATTTTGATGGTGTCATGTAGGTGCTCGATAAAACTGTCCCATTGGGATGCGTGCCAGAAGTTACTTAGTTGCAATTGAATATCGTATAGTTGTTGGTTGATTTTTTGCTTACTTATATATGCAAATCTTAGTTCGTTTTTTATCCAAAGCGCTAGGGCTTGTTTAGTTGAAATGATTGAGGCTGGTGTAATCGGTACGGTTTTAATTGGTACATATTTAGGGGTTAGATTTAGTTCTATACATTTTTTGTTGAATCAAATTGACTTGTCTATGTTCATGAGTTTAAGCCTGAGTGTTTTGAATCTCTTGGCTTCACGATTTGCCTGACTAGCCGTGAACATTGTGAGGTTTGAAGCCATTTTTTTCAGTGATGCCTAAGTAAACAAAAATTTGGTGCTTTACAGTCGGTCAACACGAATGTACCCAAATAGAGCTGGGTTATGCCCTGATCCTGAAATAAATTACATAAGATTAATAAATACACTAGGATGACCAGTTTCGATCGTCAAGCGAGCATCATCAGATCCATTACACTTAGGCTATAACATCTATGTTTGAGAATACAGGTGAAAATATATACAATATGTACAATTATTTAGTTGCAGTGTTGGTAATGCAACAGTCGGTGTATGTTAAATGTGGTATATCTAATGTTAGGTAAACTTCTAAAATAGTGATGAAAATCCGGAATTTGTCTGTTAGGGGTGATTATATGGTTTTACAAAATCAACTATTGTTATACTGATATAATGTAAGCTTATACTTATCGAGTTGTCTCTTTAACTGGAGCTTGAAGCTGTTGCGTGTTTCCATAGACACCAGTTGTAGTCGACTAACCTCGAGTGTTCGCTGGGTGGAACTGGTTTTCCCCTTCCTCCCCCTTTAGTTGCTATGCTCTTCCAGACGTCAGTGCCATGTATATTTGTGTGACTTTGCCAAATCTAGATAAAAGTGTATGTTATTGAATGCAGGAGTCTGCAACTACTAAAGACCGTGGAACTATCTACGCCACGCATGGGCTAAAAAGCCATTTATACTAAGCGGTACACGGTCTTGAAGACGTCCCGGCACCTTTAATACTGCCGCGCATATCGGCCTAGGTTTATTGCAGAAAAATGTACATAGTACACCTGATCCAAATAATATTTACCTATAAACACCGCTATTTTCCCCTTTATTTATCTAGCTTGGCTGTATCGCTAAGTTGTGTCTTGTATTCGACAGGGTGTGTTTTTTAGTAGAGCGAAAAGGGGTGAACTCTCCATAAAAGTGTGTTCATTTAGATTGTTGGGATTGTTTTGTTTGGCTAGGTGAATCTCGATTGCTTCTTTTATGTCGAGAGCTCTGCCTTTCGATTCGTGATGAATTATTTTTAGATCAGTCTCGATTTTAGTGAAGCTGTGCCCCGTGTCACACATATGTTCGCATACGGCTGAATGTGTTCCGTATCTTATCACATTCCTATGTTCATTATAACGTGTATCTACTCGTCTTCCGCTCTGTCCAATGTAATTATCTTGACAACCAATGTCTTGGCATGTAATAGAATATACCCCTGACTTTGAATACGGGTCTTGTTTATTTAGATTGCTATTTTGCAAGAGCCTCCCGGTCGTATTATTCGTTGTGAATGCTATTTTTATGCCTTGCTTTTTGAATAGATTAGTGATTTTATATGTGTTCTCATTCACATAGTTGAAGCGCGCGAATTTTTTATCATTAATGTCCGGTTTTGGAATCATTTTACCTTTATTTTTATGTTTGGCTACAATTTGGTCTATTTTGCTTGGCGGGAAATTGTTTTCCTTTGCTATTTGTTTAATGGTTCATATTTCCTTATTATAATTGTCTGTTGACATGGTTATGTTTAAAGCTCTGTGCACCATTGAATTGAACCCCGCTAATTTAAGCGTACTGGGGTGTTTAGACTGATTGTCGATTGCATGCGAGGTTTGTGTGACTTTTCGGAATATGGAGTATGAAAGCTCGTTGTCCTTACGTTCAATAGTTATGTCGAGATAATTTATTTTTCGATCTGTTTCGGATTCCTTGGTGAATTTGATTGAGTGGTGTAGGCTATTAATGGATTGGAGAATTGTTTCTTCGCTTGTTAATTCAGTATCATAGATGCAAATTACATCATCTACGTATCTTTTCCATATTACTATTCCCTTTGTTGAAGTCTTTTATAAAAACTCATTTTCTAGTGCATTAATGAAGATGTCAGCGATTAATCCGCTTAGTGGTGATCCCATCGCTAATCCTTCTGTTTGTGTGTACATTTTATTGTCGAATTGAAACGCGTTTTGGCCGAGGACGACCCTCAGTAGTCGCACGATCTCTTCAGTTTCTTTTTCCGAATTGTTGGATTTTAAGTTATTTTCGATAGTGTTGATTGCATCATTAATAGGAATATTGGTGTACATGTTAGTTACATCGAAAGATACAAACCTCATGCTAGGTTTCATTTGTAAGGTATTCAGTGCTGTTACTCATTCCGTTGTGTTCTTTACAGAGTTTTTTAGTCGTTGGAAGGGCGGCGTTTTAAAATTTTTAGTAACTTTTTGCTGATTTTGTAATTAGGTGCATTCCTACAATTGACTATTGGTCTCATTGGGAACTCATTTTTGTGTATTTTTGGTTGTCCCCTCAATGACGGTATTTTCGGGTTCATATTTATTAGTTTTGATTTTTCAGCTTTGGTCAATATGTATTCTGTTTCTTTTAATACACTTTTTATTTGTTTTTGGAATTTATTGGTGGGGTCTTTTGCTAATTCCTTGATTTCGTTGTTGTTTAGGAATTCGACTGTTTTTTCAATGTATTCTGTTTTGTTCAAAATTACTGTGGTATTTCCCTTATCTGCTTTAGTGATGATTAAGTCATGTTCTTTTATTTTTTGTTTCAATGACTTTATTTCTTTTAGTTGTATGTTGTTTTGAGTGTAATTGTTTTCGCCCTCTCGTATGAGGATTTTTTTGGCTTCGTTGGTGGCAAGATTTTTGGTTAATTCCCTGTCTTCTGCTGGGAGCTTGTGACTGGCTATCTCGATATCTGTGATTAACTGTTTTATATTATGGTTGGTGTGTGCGTCTGTGCAGTTGTATTTCAAAACCTTTGTCTAGCATATCCATTTCATTTTGGGAGAAGGTTACGTTCGTTCTGTTGTTTACCCTGCTGTGGAAATTGAATTCATTGTTATTCGTGTGTTGTTCACTAGGTTGATTATTCTGTGTTTCTCCTGGTTTTCTTAGTTTATATTCTAGCGTTTCGTGTTTCCTCGATGCTCTGATTTTGATGGTGTCATGTAGGTGCTCGGTAAAACTGTCCCATTGGGATGCGTGCCAGAAGTTACTTAGTTGCAATTGAATATCGTATAGTTGTGGGTTGATTTTTTGCTTTCTTACGTATGCATATCTTAGTTCGTTTTTTATCCAAAGCGCTTTGGCTTGTTTAGTTGAAATGATTGAGGCTGGTGTAATCGGTACGGTTTTAATTGGTACATATTTAGTTCTATACATTTTTTGTTGAACCAAATTGACTTGTCTATGTTCATGAGTTTAAGCCTGAGTGTTTTGAATCTCTTGGCTTCACGATTTGCCTGACTAGCCGTGAACATTGTAAGGTTTGAAGCCATTTTTTTCAGTGTTGCCTAGGTAAACAATAGTTTGGTGCTTTTCAGTCGGTCAACACGAATGTACCCAAATAGAGCTGGGTTATGTATGCCCTGATCCTGAAATAAATTACATAAGATTAATAAATACACTAGTATGACCAGTTTCGATCGTCAAGCAATCATCATCAGATCCATTACACTTAAGCTATAACATCTATGTTTGAGAATACAAGTGAAAATATATACAATATGTACAATTAATTAGTTGCAGTGTTGGTAATGCAACAGTCGGTGTACGTTAAATGTGGTATATCTAATGTTAGGTAAACTTCTAAAATAGTGATGAAAATCCAGAATTTGTCTGTCAGGGGTGATTATATGGTTTTACAAAATCAACTATTGTTATAGTGAAATAATGTAATCTTATACTTTCGAGTTGTCTCTTTAACTGGAGCTTGAAGCTGTTGCGTGTTTCCATAGACACCAGTTGTATTCGACTAACCTCGAGTGTTCGCTGGGTGGAACTCGTTTTCCCCTTCCTCCCCCTTTAGTTGCTATGCTCTTCCAGAGGTCAGTGCCATGTATATTTGTGTGACTTTGCCAAATCTAGATAAAAGTGTATGCTATTGAATGCAGGAGTCTTCAACTACTAAAGACCGTGGAACTATCTTCGCCACGCATGGGCTAAAAAACCATTTATACTAAGCGGTACACGGTCTATTGAAGACGTCCCGGCACCTTTAATACTGCCGCGCATATCGGCCTAGGTTTATTGCAGAAAAATGTACATAGTACACCTGATCCAAATAATATTTACCTATAAACACCGCTATTTTCCCCTTTATTTATCTAGCTTGGCTGTATCGCTAAGTTGTGTCTTGTATTCGACAGGGTGTGTTTTTTAGTAGAGCGAAAAGGGGTGAACTCTCCATAAAAGTGTGTTCATTTAGATTGTTGGGATTGTTTTGTTTGGCTAGGTGAATCTCCATTGCTTCTTTTATGTCGAGAGCTCTGCCTTTCGATTCGTGATGAATTATTTTTAGATCAGTCTCGATTTTAGTGAAGCTGTGCCCCGTGTCACACATATGTTCGCATACGGCTGAATGTGTTCCGTATCTTATCACATTCCTATGTTCATTATAACGTGTATCTACTCGTCTTCCGCTCTGTCCAATGTAATTAGCTTGACAACCAATGTCTTGGCATGTACTAGAATATACCCCTGACTTTGAATACGGATCTTGTTTATTTAGATTGCTATTTGGCAAGTGCCTCCCGGTCGTATTATTCGTTGTGAATGCTATTTTTATGCCTTGCTTTTGAATAGATTAGTGATTTTATATGTGTTCTCATTGACATAGTTGAACCGCGCGAATTTTTTTCTCATTAATGTCCGGTTTTGGAATCATTTTATCTTTATTTTTATGTTTGGCAACAATTTGGTCTATTTTGCTTGGCGGGAAATTGTTTTCCTTTGCTATTTGTTTAATGGTTCATATTTCCTTATTATAATTGTCTGTTGACATGGGTATGTTTAAAGCTCTGTGCACCATTCAATTGAACCCCGCTAATTTAAACGTACCGGGGTGATTAGACTGATTGTCGATTGCATGCGAGGTTTGTGTGGCTTTTCGGTATATGGAGTATGAAAGCTCGTTGTCCTTACGTTCAATAGTTATGTCAAGATAATTTATTTTCGATCTGTTTCGGATTCCTTGGTGAATTTGATTGCGTGGTGTAGGCTATTAATGGATTGGAGAATTGTTTCTTCGCTTGTGAATTCAGTATCGTAGATGCAAATTACATCATCTACGAATCTTTTCCATATTACTATTCCCTTTGTTGAAGTCTTTTCTATAAACTCATTTTCTAGTGCATTAATGAAGATGTCAGCGATTAATCCGCTTAGTGGTGATCCCATCGCTAATCCTTCTGTTTGTGTGTACATTTTATTGTCGAATTGAAACGCGTTTTGGCCGAGGACGACCCTCAGTAGTCGCACGATCTCTTCAGTTTCTTTCTCCGAATTGTTGGATTTTAAGTTATTTTCGATAGTGTTGATTGCATCATTAATAGGAATATTGGTGTACATGTTAGTTACATCGAAAGATACAAGCCTCAAGCTAGGTTTCATTTGTAAGGTGTTCAGTGCTGTTACTCATTCCGTTGTGTTCTTTACAGAGTTTTTTTTGTCGTTGGAAAGGCGGCGTTTTAAAATTTTTAGTAACTCTTTGCTGATTTTGTAATTAGTTGCATTCCTACAATTGACTATTGGTCTCATTGGGAACTCATTTTTGTGTATTTTTGGTTGTCCCCTCAATGACGATATTTTCGGGTTCATGTTTATTAGCCTTGATTTTTCAGCTTTGGTCAATATGTATTCTGTTTCTTTTAATACACTTTTTATTTGTTTTTGGAATTTATTGGTGGGGTCTTTTGCTAATTCCTTGATTTCGTTGTTGTTTAGGAATTCGACTGTTTTTTCAATGTATTCTGTTTTGTTCAAAATTACTGTGGTATTTCCCTTATCTGCTTTTGTGATGATTAAGTCATGTTCTTTTATTTTTTGTTTCAATGACTTTATTTCTTTTAGTTGTATGTTGTTTTGAGTGTAATTGTTTTCGCCCTCTCGTATGAGGATTTTTTTCGCTTCGTTGGTGGCAAGATTTTTGGTTAATTCCCTGTCTTCTGCTGGGAGCTTGTGACTGGCTATCTCGATATCTGTGATTAACTGTTTTATATTATGATTCGTGTGTGCGTCTGTGCAGTTGTATTTCAAAACCTTTGTCTAGCATATCCATTTCATTTTGAGAGAAGGTTACGTTCGTTCTGTTGTTTACCCTGCTGTGGAAATTGAATTCATTGTTATTCGTGTGTTGTTCACTAGGTTGATTATTCTGTGTTTCTCCTGGTTTTCTTAGTTTATATTCTAGCGTTTCGTGTTTCCTCGTTGCTCTGATTTTGATGGTGTCATGTAGGTGCTCGGTAAAACTGTCCCATTGGGATGCGTGCCAGAAGTTACTTAGTTGCAATTGAATATCGTATAGTTGTTGGTTGATTTTTGCTTTCTTGCGTATGCAAATCTTAGTTCGTTTTTTATCCAAAGCGCTTTGGCTTGTTTAGTTGAAATGATTGAGGCTGGTGTAATCGGTACGTTTTTAATTGGTACATATTTAGTTCTATACATTTTTTGTTGAACCAAATTGACTTGTCTATGTTCATGAGTTTAAGCCTGAGTGTTTTGAATCTCTTGGCTTCAAGATTTTCCTGACTAGCAGTGAACATTGTAAGGTTTGAAGCCATTTTTTTCAGTGTTGCCTAGGTAAACAAAAGTTTGGTGCTTTTCAGTCGGTCAACACCAATGTACCCAAATAGAGCTGGGTTATGCCCTGATCCTGAAATAAATTACATAAGATTAATAAATACACTAGTATGACCAGTTTCGATCGTCAAGCGATCATCATCAGATCCATTACACTTAAGCTATAACATCTATGTTTGGGAATACAAGTGAAAATATATACAATATGTACAATTACTTAGTTGCAGTGTTGGTAATGCAACAGTCGGTGTATGTTAAATGTGGTATATGTAATGTTAGGTAAACTTCTAAAATGGTGATGAAAATCCGGAATATGTCTGTCAGGGGTGATTATATGGTTTTACAAAATCAACTATTGTTATAGTGAAATAATGTAATCTTATACTTATCGAGTTGTCTCTTTAACTGGAGCTTGAAGCAGTTGCGTGTTTCCATAGACACCAGTTGTAGTCGACTAACCTCGAGGGTTCGCTGGGTGGAACTGGTTTTCCCATTCCTCCCCCTTTAGTTGCTATGCTCTTCCAGAGGTCAGTGCCATGTATATTTGTGTGACTTCCCAAATCTAGATAAAAGTGTATGCTATTGAATGCAGGAGTCTGCAACTACTAAAGACCGTGGAACTATCTTCGCCCCGCATGGGCTAAAAAGCCATTTATACTAAGCGGTACACAGTCTATTGAAGACGTCCCGGCACCTTTAATACTGCCGCGCATATCGGCCTAGGTTTATTGCAGAAAAATGTACATAGTACACCTGATCCAAATAATATTTACCTATAAACACCGCTATTTTTCCCTTTATTTATCTTGCTTGGCTGTATCGCTAAGTTGTGTCTTGTATTCGACAGGGTGTGTTTTTTAGTAGAGCGGAAAGGGGTGAACTCTCCATAAAAGTGTGTTCATTTAGATTGTTGGGATTGTTTTGTTTGGCTAGGTGAATCACGATTGCTTCTTTTATGTCGAGAGCTCTGCCTTTCGATTCGTGATGAATTATTTTTAGATCAGTCTCGATTTTAGTGAAGCTGTGCCCCGTGTCACACATATGTTCGCATACGGCTGAATGTGTTCCGTATCTTATCGCATTCCTATGTTCATTATAACGTGTATCTACTCGTCTTCCGCTCTGTCCAATGTAATTAGCTTGACAACCAATGTCTTGGCATGTAATAGAATATACCCCTGACTTTGAATGCGGGTCTTGTTTATTTAGATTGTTATTTTGCAAGTGCCTCCCGGTCGTATTATTCGTTGTGAATGCTATTTTTATGCCTTGATTTTTGAATAGATTAGTGATTTTATATGTGTTCTCATTCACACAGTTGAAGCGCGCGAATTTTTTATCATTAATGTCCGGTTTTGGAATCATTTTATCTTTATTTTTATGTTTGGCTACAATTTGGTCTATTTTGCTTGGCGGAAAATTGTTTTCCTTTGCTATTTGTTTAATGGTTCTTATTTCCTTATTTTAATTGTCTGTTGACATGGGTATGTTTAAAGCTCTGCTCAGCATTGAATTGAACCCCGCTAATTTATACGTACTGGGGTGATTAGACTGATTGTCGATTGCATGCGAGGTTTGTGTGACTTTTCGGAATATGGAGTATGAAAGCTCGTTGTCCTTACGTTCAATAGTTATGTCGAGATAATTTATTTTTCGATCTGTTTCGGATTCCTTGGTGAATTTGATTGAGTGGTGTAGGCTATTAATGGATTGGAGAATTGTTTCTTCGCTTGTTAATTCAGTATCATAGATGCAAATTACATCATCTACGTATCTTTTCCACATTACTATTCCCTTTGTTGAAGTCTTTTATAAAAACTCATTTTCTAGTGCATTAATGAAGATGTCAGCGATTAATCCGCTTAGTGGTGATCCCATCGCTAATCCTTCTGTTTGTGTGTACATTTTATTGTCGAATTGAAAGGCGTTTTGGCCGAGGACGACCCTCAGTAGTCGCACGATCTCTTCAGTTTCTTTTTCCGAATTGTTGGATTTTAAGTTATTTTCGATAGTGTTGATTGCATCATTAATAGGAATATTGGTGTACATGTTAGTTACATCGAAAGATACAAGCCTCATGCTAGGTTTCATTTGTAAAGTGTTCAGTGCTGTTACCAATTCCGTTGTGTTCTTTACAGAGTTGTTTTTGTCGTTGGAAAGGCGGCGTTTTAAGATTTTTAGTAACTCATTGCTGATTTTGTAATTAGGCGCATTCCTACAATTGACTATTGGTCTCATTGGGCACTCATTTTTGTGTATTTTTGGTTGTCCCCTCAATGACGGTATTTTCGGGTTCATGTTTATTAGTTTTGATTTTTCAGCTTTGGTCAATATGTATTCTGTTTCCTTTAATACACTTTTTATTTGTTTCTGGAAGTTATTGGTGGGGTCTTTTGCTAATTCCTTGATTTCGTTGTTGTTTAGGAATTCGACTGTTTTTTCAATGTATTCTGTTTTGTTCAAAATTACTGTGGTATTTCCCTTATCTGCTTTTGTGATGATTAAGTCATGTTCTTTTATTTTTTGTTTCAATGACTTTATTTATTTTAGTTGTTTGTTGTCATGAGTGTAATTGTTTTCGCCCTCTCGTTTGAGGATTTTTTTGGCTTCGTTGGTGGCAAGATTTTTGGTTAATTCCCTGTCTTCTGCTGGGAGCTTGTGACTGCCTATCTCGATATCTGTGATTAACTGTTTTATATTATGGTTCGTGTGTGCGTCTGTGCAGTTGTATTTCAAACCTTTGTCTAGCATATCCATTTCATTTGGAGAGAAGGTTACGTTCGTTCTGTTGTTTACCCTGCTGTGGAAATTGAATTCAGTGTTATTCGTGTGTTGTTCACTAGGTTGATTATTCCGTGTTTCTCCTAGTTTTCTTAGTTTATATTCTAGCGTATCGTGTTTCCTCGTTGCTCTGATTTTGATGGTGTCATGTAGGTGCTCGGTAAAACTGTCCCATTGGGATGCGTGCCAGAAGTTACTTAGTTGCTATTGAATATCGTATAGTTGTTGGTTGATTTTTTGCTTTCTTATGTATGCAAATCTTAGTTCGATTTTTATCCAAAGCGCTTTGGATTGTTTTGTTGAAATGATTGAGGCTGGTGTAATCGGTACGGTTTTAATTGGTACATATTTAGGGGGTTAGATTTAGTTCTATACATTTTTTGTTGAACCAAATTGACTTGTCTATGTTCATGAGTTTAAGCCTGAGTGTTTTGAATCTCTTGGCTTCAAGATTTTCCTGAATAGCCGTGAACATTGTGAGGTTTGAAGCCATTTTTTTCAGTGTTGCCTAAGTAAACAAAAGTTTGGTGCTTTTCAGTCGGTCCACACGAATGTACCCAAATAGAGCTGGGTTATGCCCTGATCCTGAAATAAATTACATAAGATTAATAAATACACTAGGATGACCAGTTTCGATCGTCAAGCGATCATCATCAGATCCATTACACTTGGGCTATAACATCTATGTTTGAGAATACAAGTGAAAATATATACAATATGTACAATTACTTAGTTGCAGTGTTGGTAATGCAACAGTCGGTGTATGTTAAATGTGGTATATCTAATGTTAGGTAAACTTCTAAAATAGTGATGAAAATCCGGAATTTGTCTGTTAGGGGTAATTATATGGTTTTACAAAATCAACTATTGTTATACTGATATAATGTAAGCTTATACTTATCGAGTTGTCTCTTTAACTGGAGCTTGAAGCTGTTGCGTGTTTCCATAGACACCAGTTGTAGTCGACTAACCTCGAGTGTTCGCTGGGTGGAACTGGTTTTCCCCTTCCTCCCCCTTTAGTTGCTATGCTCTTCCAGAGGTCAGTGCCATGTATATTTGTGTGACTTTGCCAAATCTAGATAAAAGTGTATGCTATTGAATGCAGGAGTCTGCAACTACTAAAGACCGTGGAACTATCTTCGCCACGCATGGGCTAAAAGGCCATTTATACTAAGCGGTACACGGTCTATTGAAGACGTCCCGGCACCTTTAATACTGCCGCGCATATCGGCCTAGGTTCATTGCAGATAAATGTACATAGTACACCTGATCCAAATAATATTTACCTATAAACACCGCTATTTTCCCCCTTTTTTTATCTAGCTTGGCTGTATCGCTAAGTTGTGTCTTGTATTCGACAGGGTGTGTTTTTTAGTAGTGCGAAAAGGGGTGAACTCTCCATTAAAGTGTGTTCATTTAGATTGTGGGTATTGTTTTGTTTGGCTAGGTGAATCTCGATTGCTTCTTTTATGTCGAGAGCTCTGCCTTTCGATTCGTGATGAATTATTTTTAGATCAGTCTCGATTTTAGTGAAGCTGTGCCCCGTGTCACACATATGTTCGCATACGGCTGAATGTGTTCCGTATCTTATCACATTCCTATATTCATTATAACGTGTATCTACTCGTCTTCCGCTCTGTCCAATGTAATTAGCTTGACAACCAATGTCTTGGCATGTAATAGAATATACCCCTGACTTTGAATACGGGTCTTGTTTATTTAGATTGCTATTTTGGAAGTGCCTCCCGGTCGTATTATTCGTTGTGAATGCTATTTTTATGCGTTGCTTTTTGAATAGATTAGTGATTTTATATGTGTTCTCATTCACATAGTTGAAGCGCGCGAATTTTTTCTCATTAATGTCCGGTTTTGGAATCATTTTATCTTTATTTTTATGTTTGGCTAAAATTTGGTCTATTTTGCTTGGCGGGAAATGGTTTTCCTTTGCTATTTGTTTAATGGTTCATATTTCCTTATTATAATTGTCTGTTGACATGGGTATGTTTAAAGCTCTGTGCACCATTGAATTGAACCCCGCTAATTTAAGCGTACTGGGGTGATTAGACTGATTGTCGATTGCATGCGAGTTTTGTGTGGCTTTTCGGAATATGGAGTATGAAAGCTCGTTTTCCTTACGTTCAATAGTTATGTCGAGATAATTTATATTTCGATCTGTTTCGGATTCCTTGGTGAATTTGATTGAAAAAAGGTAGATTGTAGTTTTACGTGACCGTGAATCTTGTGATTATGAGCCACGGGACCTCCTTTTTACGTGGAATCCGAACCACAGGACATGGCATTTCACTTCGAAAATCTCACATGCATTGACCGGGAATCGAACCCAGACCGCCTTGGTGAGAAGCATACAGCTAGACCGCTGATCCACCACGCCCCCGAATTTGATTGAGTGGTGTAGGCTATTAATGGATTGGAGAATTGTTTCTTCGCTTGTTAATTCAGTATCGTAGATGCAAATTACATCATCTACGAATCTTTTCCATATTACTATTCCCTTTGTTGAAGTCTTTTATAAAAACTCATTTTCTAGTGCATTAATGAAGATGTCAGCATTAATCCGCTTAGTGGTGATCCCATCGCTAATCCTTCTGTTTGTGTGTACATTTTATTGTCGAATTGAAACGCGTTTTGGCCGAGGACGACCCTCAGTAGTCGCTCGATCTCTTCAGTTTCTTTTTCCGAATTGTTGGATTTTAAGTTATTTTCGATAGTGTTGATTGCATCATTAATAGGAATATTGGTGTACATGTTAGTTACATCGAAAGATACAAGCCTCATGCTAGGTTTCATTTGTAAGGTGTTCAGTGCTGTTACTCATTCCGTTGTGTTCTTTACAGAGTTTTTTTTTGTCGTTGGAAAGGCGGCGTTTTAAAATTTTTAGTAACTCTTTGCCGATTTTGTAATTAGGTGCATTCCTACAATTGACTATTGGTCTCATTGGGAACTCATTTTTGTGTATTTTTGGTTGTCCCCTCAATGACGGTATTTTCGGGTTCATGTTTATTAGTTTTGATTTTTCAGCTTTGGTCAATATGTATTCTGTTTCTTTTAATACACTTTTTATTTGTTTTTGGAATTTATTGGTGGGGTCTTTTGCTAATTCCTTGATTTCGTTGTTGTTTAGGAATTCGACTGTTTTTTCAATGTATTCTGTTCTGTTCAAAATTACTGTGGTATTTCCCATATCTGCTTTCGTGATGATTAAGTCATGTTCTTTTATTTTTTGTTTCAATGACTTTATTTCTTTTAGTTGTTTGTTGTTTTGAGTGTAATTGTTTTCGCCCTCTCGTTTGAGGATTTTTTTGGCTTCGTTGGTGGCAAGATTTTTGGTTAATTCCCTGTCTTCTGCTGGGAGCTTGTGACTGGCTATCTCGATACCTGTGATTAACTGTTTTATATTATGGTTCGTGTGTGTGTCTGTGCAGTTGTATTTCAAACCTTTGTCTAGCATATCCATTTCATTTTGAGAGAAGGTTACGTTCGTTCTGTTGTTTACCCTGCTGTGGAAATTGAATTCAGTGTTATTCGTGTGTTGTTCACTAGGTTGATTATTCTGTGTTTCTCCTAGTTTTCTTAGTTTATATTCTAGCGTTTCGTGTTTCCTCGTTGCTCTGATTTTGATGGTGTCATGTAGGTGCTCGATAAAACTGTCCCATTGGGATGCGTGCCAGAAGTTACTTAGTTGCAATTGAATATCGTATAGTTGTTGGTTGATTTTTTGCTTACTTATATATGCAAATCTTAGTTCGTTTTTTATCCAAAGCGCTTGGGCTTGTTTAGTTGAAATGATTGAGGCTGGTATAATCGGTACGGTTTTAATTGGTACATATTTAGGGGTTAGATTTAGTTCTATACATTTTTTGTTGAATCAAATTGACTTGTCTATGTTCATGAGTTTAAGCCTGAGTGTTTTGAATCTCTTGGCTTCACGATTTGCCTGACTAGCCGTGAACATTGTGAGGTTTGAAGCCATTTTTTTCAGTGATGCCTAAGTAAACAAAAGTTTGGTGCTTTACAGTCGGTCAACACGAATGTACCCAAATAGAGCTGGGTTATGCCCTGATCCTGAAATAAATTACATAAGATTAATAAATACACTAGGATGACCAGTTTCGATCGTCAAGCGAGCATCATCAGATCCATTACACTTAGGCTATAACATCTATGTTTGAGAATACAGGTGAAAATATATACAATATGTACAATTATTTAGTTGCAGTGTTGGTAATGCAACAGTCGGTGTATGTTAAATGTGGTATATCTAATGTTAGGTAAACTTCTAAAATAGTGATGAAAATCCGGAATTTGTCTGTTAGGGGTGATTATATGGTTTTACAAAATCAACTATTGTTATACTGATATAATGTAAGCTTATACTTATCGAGTTGTCTCTTTAACTGGAGCTTGAAGCTGTTGCGTGTTTCCATAGACACCAGTTGTAGTCGACTAACCTCGAGTGTTCGCTGGGTGGAACTGGTTTTCCCCTTCCTCCCCCTTTAGTTGCTATGCTCTTCCAGACGTCAGTGCCATGTATATTTGTGTGACTTTGCCAAATCTAGATAAAAGTGTATGTTATTGAATGCAGGAGTCTGCAACTACAAAAGACCGTGGAACTATCTACGCCACGCATGGGCTAAAAAGCCATTTATACTAAGCGGTACACGGTCTTGAAGACGTCCCGGCACCTTTAATACTGCCGCGCATATCGGCCTAGGTTTATTGCAGAAAAATGTACATAGTACACCTGATCCAAATAATATTTACCTATAAACACCGCTATTTTCCCCTTTATTTATCTAGCTTGGCTGTATCGCTAAGTTGTGTCTTGTATTCGACAGGGTGTGTTTTTTAGTAGAGCGAAAAGGGGTGAACTCTCCATAAAAGTGTGTTCATTTAGATTGTTGGGATTGTTTTGTTTGGCTAGGTGAATCTCGATTGCTTCTTTTATGTCGAGAGCTCTGCCTTTCGATTCGTGATGAATTATTTTTAGATCAGTCTCGATTTTAGTGAAGCTGTGCCCCGTGTCACACATATGTTCGCATACGGCTGAATGTGTTCCGTATCTTATCACATTCCTATGTTCATTATAACGTGTATCTACTCGTCTTCCGCTCTGTCCAATGTAATTAGCTTGACAACCAATGTCTTGGCATGTAATAGAATATACCCCTGACTTTGAATACGGGTCTTGTTTATTTAGATTGCTATTTTGCAAGAGCCTCCCGGTCGAATTATTCGTTGTGAATGCTATTTTTATGCCTTGCTTTTTGAATAGATTAGTGATTTTATATGGCAGCCTCCGTGGCTTAGGCGGCAGCACGCCGGCCTCTCACCGCTGGGTCCGTGGTTCAAATCCCGGTCACTCCATGTGAGATCTGTGCTGGACAAAACGGAGGCAGACAGGTTTTTCTCCGGGTACTCCGGTTTTCCCTGTCAAAATTTCATTCCAGCAACACTCTCCACTATCATTTCATTTCATCTGTCATTCATTTAATCCTTGCCCCAGAGGAGTGCGTCAGGCCTCGGCAGCCGGCACAGTTCATATCCTCGCCGCTAGATGGGGGGCTTCATTCATTTCACATAGTTGAAGCGCGCGAATTTTTTCTCTTTAATGTCCGGTTTTGGAATCATTTTATCTTTATTTTTATGTTTGGCTACAATTTGGTCTATTTTGCTTGGCGGGAAATTGTTTTCCTTTGCTATTTGTTTAATGGTTCATATTTCCTTATTATAATTGTCTGTTGACATGGTTATGTTTAAAGCTCTGTGCACCATTGAATTGAACCCCGCTAATTTAAGCGTACTGGGGTGATTAGACTGATTGTCGATTGCATGCGAGGTTTGTGTGGCTTTTCGGAATATGGAGTATGAAAGCTCGTTGTCCTTACGTTCAATAGTTATGTCGAGATAATTTATTTTTCGATCTGTTTCGGATTCCTTGGTGAATTTGATTGAGTGGTGTAGGCTATTAATGGATTGAAGAATTGTTTCTTCGCTTGTTAATTCAGTATCGTAGATGCAAATTACATCATTTACGAATCTTTTCCATATTACTATTCCCTTTGTTGAAGTCTATTCTAAAAACTCATTTTCTAGTGCATTAATGAAGATGTCAGCGATTAATCCGCTTAGTGGTGATCCCATCGCTAATCCTTCTGTTTGTGTGTACATTTTATTGTCGAATTGAAAGGCGTTTTGGCCGAGGACGACCCTCAGTAGTCGCACGATCTCTTCAGTTTCTTTCTCCGAATTGTTGGATTTTAAGTTATTTTCGATAGTGTTGATTGCATCATTAATAGGAATATTGGTGTACATGTTAGTTACATCGAAAGATACAAGCCTCATGCTAGGTTTCATTTGTAAGGTGTTCAGTGCTGTTACTCATTCCGTTGTGTTCTTTACAGAGTTTTTTTGTCGTTGGAAAGGCGGCGTTTTAAAATTTTTAGTAACTCTTTGCTGATTTTGTAATTAGGTGCATTCCTTCAATTGACTATTGGTCTCATTGGGAACTCATTTTTGTGTATTTTTGGTTGTCCCCTCAATGACGGTATTTTCAGGATCATGTTTATTCGTTTTGATTTTTCAGATTTGGTCAATATGTATTCTGTTTCTTTTAATACACTTTTTATTTGTTTTTGGAATTTATTGGTGGGGTCTTTTGCTAATTCCTTGATTTCGTTGTTGTTTAGGAATTCGACTGTTTTTTCAATGTATTCTGTTTTGTTCAAAATTACTGTGGTATTTCCCTTATCTGCTTTCGTGATGATTAAGTCATGTTCTTTTATTTTTTGTTTCAATGACTTTATTTCTTTTAGTTGTTTGTTGTTTTGAGTGTAATTGTTTTCGCCCTCTCGTTTGAGGATTTTTTTTGCTTCGTTGGTGGCAAGATTTTTGGTTAATTCCCTGTCTTCTGCTGGGAGCTTGTGACTGGCTATCTCGATATCTGTGATTAACTGTTTTATATTATGATTCGTGTGTGCGTCTGTGCAGTTGTATTTCAAAACCTTTGTCTAGCATATCCATTTCATTTTGAGAGAAGGTTACGTTCGTTCTGTTGTTTACCCTGCTGTGGAAATTGAATTCATTGTTATTCGTGTGTTGTTCACTAGGTTGATTATTCTGTGTTTCTCCTGGCTTTCTTAGTTTATATTCTAGCGTTTCGTGTTTCCTCGTTGCTCTGATTTTGATGGTGTCATGTAGGTGCTCGGTAAAACTGTCCCATTGGGATGCGTGCCAGAAGTTACTTAGTTGCAATTGAATATCGTATAGTTGTTGGTTGATTTTTTGCTTTCTTACGTATGCAAGTCTTAGTTCGTTTTTTATCCAAAGCGCTTTGGCTTGTTTAGTTGAAATGATTGAGGCTGGTGTAATCGGTACGGTTTTAATTGGTACATATTTAGTTCTATACATTTCTTGTTGAACCAAATTGACTTGTCTATGTTCATGAGTTTAAGCCTGAGTGTTTTGAATCTCTTGGCTTCACGATTTGCCTGACTAGCCGTGAATATTGTAAGGTTTGAGGCCATTTTTTTCAGTGTTGCCTAGGTAAACAATAGTTGGTGCTTTTCAGTCGGTCAACACGAATGTACCCAAATAGAGCTGGGTTATGCCCTGATCCTGAAATAAATTACATAAGATTAATAAATACACTAGTATGACCAGTTTCGATCGTCAAGCGATCATCATCAGATCCATTACACTTAAGCTATAACATCTATGTTTGAGAATACAAGTGAAAATATATACAATATGTACAATTAATTAGTTGCAGTGTTGGTAATGCAACAGTCGGTGTATGTTAAATGTGGTATATCTAATGTTAGGTAAACTTCTAAAATAGTGATGAAAATCCGGAATGTGTCTGTCAGGGGTGATTATATGGTTTTACAAAATCAACTATTGTTATAGTGAAATAATGTAAGCTTATACTTATCGAGTTGTCTCTTTAACTGGAGCTTGAAGCAGTTGCGTGTTTCCATAGACACCAGTTGTAGTCGACTAACCTCGAGGGTTCGCTGGGTGGAAATGGTTTTCCCATTCCTCCCCGTTTAGTTGCTATGCTCTTCCAGAGGTCAGTGCCATGTATATTTGTGTGACTTCCCAAATCTAGATAAAAGTGTATGCTATTGAATGCAGGAGTCTGCAACTACTAAAGACCGTGGAACTATCTTAGCCACGCATGGGCTAAAAAGCCATTTATACTAAGCGGTACACGGTCTATTGAAGACGTCCCGGCACCTTTAATACTGCCGCGCATATCGGCCTAGGTTTTTTGCTGAAAAATGTACATAGTACACCTGATCCAAATAATATTTACCTATAAACACCGCTATTTTCCCCCTTTTTTATCTAGCTTGGCTGTATCGCTATGTTGTGTCTTGTATTCGACAGGGTGTGTTTTTAGTAGAGCGAAAAGGGGTGAACTCTCCATAAAAGTGTGTACATTTAGATTGTTGGGATTGTTTTGTTTGGCTAGGTGAATCTCCATTGCTTCTTTTATGTCGAGAGCTCTGCCTTTCGATTCGTGATGAATTATTTTTAGATCAGTCTCGATTTTAGTGAAGCTGTGCCCCGTGTCACACATATGTTCGCATACGGCTGAATGTGTTCCGTATCTTATCGCAATCCTATGTTCATTATAACGTGTATCAACTCGTCTTCCGCTCTGTCCAATGTAATTAGCTTGACAACCAATGTCTTGGCATGTAATAGAATATACCCCTGACTTTGAATGCGGGTCTTGTTTATTTAGATTGTTATTTTGCAAGTGCCTCCCGGTCGTATTATTCGTTGTGAATGCTATTTTTATGCCTTGCTTTTTGAATAGATTAGTGATGTTATATGTGTTCTCATTCACATAGTTGAAGCGCGCGAATTTTTTATCATTAATGTCCGGTTTTGGAATCATTTTACCTTTATTTTTATGTTTGGCTACAATTTGGTCTATTTTGCTTGGCGGGAAATTGTTTTCCTTTGCTATTTGTTTAATGGTTCTTATTTCCTTATTATAATTGTCTGTTGACATGGGTATGTTTAAAGCTCTGCTCACCATTGAATTGAACCCCGCTAATTTATACGTACTGGGGTGATTAGACTGATTGTCGATTGCATGCGAGGTTTGTGTGACTTTTAGGAATATGGAGTATGAAAGCTCGTTGTCCTTACGTTCAATAGTTATGTCGAGATAATTTATTTTTCGATCTGTTTCGGATTCCTTGGTGAATTTGATTGAGTGGTGTAGGCTATTAATGGATTGGAGAATTGTTTCTTCGCTTGTTAATTCAGTATCATAGATGCAAATTATATCATCTACGTATCTTTTCCATATTACTATTCCCTTTGTTGAAATCTTTTATAAAAACTCATTTTCTAGTGCATTAATGAAGATGTCAGCGATTAATCCGCTTAGTGGTGATCCCATCGCTAATCCTTCTGTTTGTGTGTACATTTTATTGTCGAATTGAAAGGCGTTTTGGCCGAGGACGACCCTCAGTAGTCGCACGATCTCTTCAGTTTCTTTTTCCGAATTGTTGGATTTTAAGTTATTTTCGATAGTGTTGATTGCATCATTAATAGGAATATTGGTGTACATGTTAGTTACATCGAAAGATACAAGCCTCATGCTAGGTTTCATTTGTAAAGTGTTCAGTGCTGTTACCAATTCCGTTGTGTTCTTTACAGAGTTGTTTTTGTCGTTGGAAAGGCGGCGTTTTAAGATTTTTGTAACTCATTGCTGATTTTGTAATTAGGCGCATTCCTACAATTGACTATTGGTCTCATTGGGCACTCATTTTTGTGTATTTTTGGTTGTCCCCTCAATGACGGTATTTTCGGGTTCATGTTTATTAGTTTTGATTTTTCAGCTTTGGTCAATATGTATTCTGTTTCCTTTAATACACTTTTTATTTGTTTCTGGAAGTTATTGGTGGGGTCTTTTGCTAATTCCTTGATTTCGTTGTTGTTTAGGAATTCGACTGTTTTTTCAATGAATTCTGTTTTGTTCAAAATTACTGTGGTATTTCCCTTATCTGCTTTTGTGATGATTAAGTCATGTTCTTTTATTTTTTGTTTCAATGACTTTATTTATTTTAGTTGTTTGTTGTCATGAGTGTAATTGTTTTCGCTCTCTCGTTTGAGGATTTTTTTGGCTTCGTTGGTGGCAAGATTTTTGGTTAATTCCCTGTCTTCTGCTGGTAGCTTGTGACTGCCTATCTCGATATCTGTGATTAACTGTTTTATATTATGGTTCGTGTGTGCGTCGTGCAGTTGTATTTCAAACCTTTGTCTAGCATATCCATTTCATTTTGAGAGAAGGTTACGTTCGTTCTGTTGTTTACCCTGCTGTGGAAATTGAATTCAGTGTTATTCGTGTGTTGTTCACTTGGTTGATTATTCCGGGTTTCTCCTAGTTTTCTTAGTTTATATTCTAGCGTATCGTGTTTCCTCGTTGCTCTGTTTTTGAAGGTGTTATGTAGGTGCTCGGTAAAACTGTCCCATTGGGATGCGTGCCAGAAGTTACTTAGTTGCAATTGAATATCGTATAGTTGTTGGTTGATTTTTTGCTTTCTTATGTATGCAAATATTAGTTCGATTTTTATCCAACGCGCTTTGGATTGTTTTGTTGAAATGATTGAGGCTGGTGAAATCGGTACGGTTTTAATTGGTACATATTTAGGGGGTTAGATTTAGTTCTATACATTTTTTGTTGAACCAAATTGACTTGTCTATGTTCATGAATTTAAGCCTGAGTGTTTTGAATCTCTTGGCTTCAAGATTTTCCTGACTAGCCGTGAACATTGTGAGGTTTGAAGCCATTTTTTTCAGTGTTGCCTAAGTAAACAAAAGTTTGGTGCTTTTCAGTCGGTCCACACGAATGTACCCAAATAGAGCTGGGTTATGCCCTGATCCTGAAATAAATTACATAAGATTAATAAATACACTAGGATGACCAGTTTCGATCGTCAAGCGATCATCATCAGTTCCATTACACTTGGGCTATAACATCTATGTTTGAGAATACAAGTGAAAATATATACAATATGTACAATTATTTAGTTGCAGTGTTGGTAATGCAACAGTCGGTGTATGTTAAATGTGGTATATCTAATGTTAGGTAAACTTCTAAAATAGTGATGAAAATCCGGAATTTGTCTGTTAGGGGTGATTATATGGTTTTACAAAATCAACTATTGTTATACTGATATAATGTACGCTTATACTTATCGAGTTGTCTCTTTAACTGGAGCTTGAAGCTGTTGCGTGTTTCCATAGACACCAGTTGTAGTCGACTAACCTCGAGTGTTCGCTGGGTGGAACTCGTTTTCCCCTTCCTCCCCTTTAGTTGCTATGCTCTTCCAGAGGTCAGTGCGATGTATATTTGTGTGACTTTGCCAAATCTAGATAAAAGTGTATGCTATTGAATGCAGGAGTCTGCAACTACTAAAGACCGTGGAACTATCTACGCCACGCATGGGCTAAAAAACCATTTATACTAAGCGGTACACGGTCTAATGAAGACGTCCCGGCACCTTTAATACTGCCGCGCATATCGGCCTAGGTTTATTGCAGAAAAATGTACATAGTACACCTGATCCAAATAATATTTACCTATAAACACCGCTATTTTCCCCTTTATTTATCTAGCTTGGCTGTATCGCTAAGTTGTGTCTTGTATTCGACAGGGTGTGTTTTTTAGTAGAGCGAAAAGGGGTGAACTCTCCATAAAAGTGTGTTCATTTAGATTGTTGGGATTGTTTTGTTTGGCTAGGTGAATCTCGATTGCTTCTTTTATGTCGAGAGCTCTGCCTTTCGATTCGTGATGAATTATTTTTAGATCAGTCTCGATTTTAGTGAAGCTGTGCCCCGTGTCACACATATGTTCGCATACGGCTGAATGTGTTCCGTATCTTATCACATTCCTATGTTCATTATAACGTGTATCTACTCGTCTTCCGCTCTGTCCAATGTAATTAGCTTGACAACCAATGTCTTGGCATGTAATAGAATATACCCCTGACTTTGAATACGGGTCTTGTTTATTTAGATTGCTATTTTGCAAGAGCCTCCCGGTCGTATTATTCGTTGTGAATGCTATTTTTATGCCTTGCTTTTTGAATAGATTAGTGATTTTATATGTGTTCTCATTCACATAGTTGAAGCGCGCGAATTTTTTATCATTAATGTCCGGTTTTGGAATCATTTTACCTTTATTTTTATGTTTGGCTACAATTTGGTCTATTTTGCTTGGCGGGAAATTGTTTTCCTTTGCTATTTGTTTAATGGTTCTTATTTCCTTATTATAATTGGCTGTTGACATGGGTATGTTTAAAGCTCTGCTCACCATTGAATTGAACCCCGCTAATTTATACGTACTGGGGTGATTAGACTGATTGTCGATTGCATGCGAGGTTTGTGTGACTTTTAGGAATATGGAGTATGAAAGCTCGTTGTCCTTACGTTCAATAGTTAAGTCGAGATAATTTATTTTTCGATCTGTTTCGGATTACTTGGTGAATTTGATTGAGTGGTGTAGGCTATTAATGGATTGGAGAATTGTTTCTTCGCTTGTTAATTCAGTATCATAGATGCAAATTACATCATCTACGTATCTTTTCCATATTACTATTCCCTTTGTTGAAGTCTTTTATAAAAACTCATTTTCTAGTGCATTAATGAAGATGTCAGCGATTAATCCGCTTAGTGGTGATCCCATCGCTAATCCTTCTGTTAGTGTGTACATTTTATTGTCGAATTGAAAGGCGTTTTGGCCGAGGACGACCCTCAGTAGTCGCACGATCTCTTCAGTTTCTTTTTCCGAATTGTTGGATTTTAAGTTATTTTCGATAGTGTTGATTGCATCATTAATAGGAATATTGGTGTACATGTTAGTTACATCGAAAGATACAAGCCTCATGCTAGGTTTCATTTGTAAAGTGTTCAGTGCTGTTACGAATTCCGTTGTGTTCTTTACAGAGTTGTTTTTGTCGTTGGAAAGGTGGCGTTTTAAGATTTTTAGTAACTCATTGCTGATTTTGTAATTAGGCGCATTCCTACAATTGACTATTGGTCTCATTGGGCACTCATTTTTGTGTATATTTGGTTGTCCCCTCAATGACGGTATTTTCGGGTTCATGTTTATTAGTTTTGATTTTTCAGCTTTGGTCAATATGTATTCTGTTTCCTTTAATACACTTTTTATTTGTTTCTGGAAGTTATTGATGGGGTCTTTTGCTAATTCCTTGATTTCGTTGTTGTTTAGGAATTCGACTGTTTTTTCAATGTATTCTGTTTTGTTCAAAATTACTGTGGTATTTCCCTTATCTGCTTTTGTGATGACTAAGTCATGTTCTTTTATTTTTTGTTTCAATGACTTTATTTATTTTAGTTGTTTGTTGTCATGAGTGTAATTGTTTACGCTCTCTCGTTTGAGGATTTTTTTGGCTTCGTTGGTGGCAAGATTTTTGGTTAATTCCCTGTCTTCTGCTGGTAGCTTGTGACTGCCTATCTCGATATCTGTGATTAACTGTTTTATATTATGGTTCGTGTGTGCGTCTGTGCAGTTGTATTTCAAACCTTTGTCTAGCATATCCATTTCATTTTGAGAGAAGGTTACGTTCGTTCTGTTGTTTACCCTGCTGTGGAAATTGAATTCAGTGTTATTCGTGTGTTGTTCACTTGGTTGATTATTCCGGGTTTCTCCTAGTTTTATTAGTTTATATTCTAGCGTATCGTGTTTCCTCGTTGCTCTGATTTTGATGGTGTTATGTAGGTGCTCGGTAAAACTGTCCCATTGGGATGCGTGCCAGAAGTTACTTAGTTGCAATTGAATATCGTATAGTTGTTGGTTGATTTTTTGCTTTCTTATGTATGCAAATCTTAGTTCGATTTTTATCCAAAGCGCTTTGGATTGTTTTGTTGAAATGATTGAGGCTGGTGTAATCGGTACGGTTTTAATTGGTACATATTTAGGGGGTTAGATTTAGTTCTATACATTTTTTGTTGAACCAAATTGACTTGTCTATGTTCATGAGTTTAAGCCTGAGTGTTTTGAATCTCTTGGCTTCAAGATTTTCCTGACTAGCCGTGAACATTGTGAGGTTTGAAGCCATTTTTTTCAGTGTTGCCTAAGTAAACAAAAGTTTGGTGCTTTTCAGTCGGTCCACACGAATGTACCCGAATAGAGCTGGGTTATGCCCTGATCCTGAAATAAATTGCATAAGATTAATAAATACACTAGGATGACCAGTTTCGATCGTCAAGCGATCATCATCAGATCCATTACACTTAGGTTATAACATCTATGTTTGAGAATACAAGTGAAAATATATACAATATGTACAATTATTTAGTTGCAGTGTTGGTAATGCAACAGTCGGTGTATGTTAAATGTGGTATATCTAATGTTAGGTAAACTTCTAAAATAGTGATGAAAATCCGGAATTTGTCTGTTAGGGGTAATTATATGGTTTTACAAAATCAACTATTGTTATACTGATATAATGTAAGCTTATACGTATCGAGTTGTCTCTTAAACTGGAGCTTGAAGCTGTTGCGTGTTTCCATAGACACCAGTTGTAGTCGACTAACCTCGAGTGTTCGCTGGGTGGAACTGGTTTTCCCCTTCCTCCCCCTTTAGTTGCTATGCTCTTCCAGAGATCAGTGCCATGTATATTTGTGTGACTTTGCCAAATCTAGATAAAAGTGTATGCTATTGAATGCAGGAGTCTGCAACTACTAAAGACCGTGGAACTATCTTCGCCACGCATGGGCTAAAAGGCCATTTATACTAAGCGGTACACGGTCTATTGAAGACGTCCCGGCACCTTTAATACTGCCGCGCATATCGGCCTAGGTTCATTGCAGATAAATGTACATAGTACACCTGATCCAAATAATATTTACCTATAAACACCGCTATTTTCCCCCTTTTTTTATCTAGCTTGGCTGTATCGCTAAGTTGTGTCTTGTATTCGACAGGGTGTGTTTTTTAGTAGCGCGAAAAGGGGTGAACTCTCCATTAAAGTGTGTTCATTTAGATTGTGGGTATTGTTTTGTTTGGCTAGGTGAATCTCGATTGCTTCTTTTATGTCGAGAGCTCTGCCTTTCGATTCGTGATGAATTATTTTTAGATCAGTCTCGATTTTAGTGAAGCTGTGCCCCGTGTCACACATATGTTCGCATACGGCTGAATGTGTTCCGTATCTTATCACATTCCTATATTCATTATAACGTGTATCTACTCGTCTTCCGCTCTGTCCAATGTAATTAGCTTGACAACCAATGTCTTGGCATGTAATAGAATATACCCCTGACTTTGAATACGGGTCTTGTTTATTTAGATTGCTATTTTGGAAGTGCCTCCCGGTCGTATTATTCGTTGTGAATGCTATTTTTATGCCTTGCTTTTTGAATAGATTAGTGATTTTATATGTGTTCTCATTCACATAGTTGAAGCGCGCGAATTTTTTCTCATTAATGTCCGGTTTTGGAATCATTTTATCTTTATTTTTATGTTTGGCTACAATTTGGTCTATTTTGCTTGGCGGGAAATGGTTTTCCTTTGCTATTTGTTTAATGGTTCATATTTCCTTATTATAATTGTCTGTTGACATGGGTATGTTTAAAGCTCTGTGCACCATTGAATTGAACCCCGCTAATCTAAGCGTACTGGGGTGATTAGACTGATTGTCGATTGCATGCGAGTTTTGTGTGGCTTTTCGGAATATGGAGTATGAAAGCTCGTTTTCCTTACGTTCAATAGTTATGTCGAGATAATTTATATTTCGATCTGTTTCGGATTCCTTGGTGAATTTGATTGAAAAAAGGTAGATTGTAGTTTTACGTGACCGTGAATCTTGTGATTATGAGCCACGGGACCTCCTTTTTACGTGGAATCCGAACCACAGGACATGGCATTTCACTTCGAAAATCTCACATGCATTGACCGGGAATCGAACACAGACCGCCTTGGTGAGAAGCATACAGCTAGACCGCTGATCCACCACGCCCCCGAATTTGATTGAGTGGTGTAGGCTATTAATGGATTGGAGAATTGTTTCTTCGCTTGTTAATTCAGTATCGTAGATGCAAATTACATCATCTACGAATCTTTTCCATATTACTATTCCCTTTGTTGAAGTCTTTTATAAAAACTCATTTTCTAGTGCATTAATGAAGATGTCAGCATTAATCCGCTTAATGGTGATCCCATCGCTAATCCTTCTGTTTGTGTGTACATTTTATTGTCGAATTGAAACGCGTTTTGGCCGAGGACGACCCTCAGTAGTCGCTCGATCTCTTCAGTTTCTTTTTCCGAATTGTTGGATTTTAAGTTATTTTCGATAGTGTTGATTGCATCATTAATAGGAATATTGGTGTACATGTTAGTTACATCGAAAGATACAAGCCTCATGCTAGGTTTCATTTGTAAGGTGTTCAGTGCTGTTACTCATTCCGTTGTGTTCTTTACAGAGTTTTTTTTTGTCGTTGGAAAGGCGGCGTTTTAAAATTTTTAGTAACTCTTTGCCGATTTTGTAATTAGGTGCATTCCTACAATTGACTATTGGTCTCATTGGGAACTCATTTTTGTGTATTTTTGGTTGTCCCCTCAATGACGGTATTTTCGGGTTCATGTTTATTAGTTTTGATTTTTCAGCTTTGGTCAATATGTATTCTGTTTCTTTTAATACACTTTTTATTTGTTTTTGGAATTTATTGGTGGGGTCTTTTGCTAATTCCTTGATTTCGTTGTTGTTTAGGAATTCGACTGTTTTTTCAATGTATTCTGTTCTGTTCAAAATTACTGTGGTATTTCCCATATCTGCTTTCGTGATGATTAAGTCATGTTCTTTTATTTTTTGTTTCAATGACTTTATTTCTTTTAGTTGTTTGTTGTTTTGAGTGTAATTGTTTTCGCCCTCTCGTTTGAGGATTTTTTTGGCTTCGTTGGTGGCAAGATTTTTGGTTAATTCCCTGTCTTCTGCTGGGAGCTTGTGACTGGCTATCTCGATACCTGTGATTAACTGTTTTATATTATGGTTCGTGTGTGTGTCTGTGCAGTTGTATTTCAAACCTTTGTCTAGCATATCCATTTCATTTTGAGAGAAGGTTACGTTCGTTCTGTTGTTTACCCTGCTGTGGAAATTGAATTCAGTGTTATTCGTGTGTTGTTCACTAGGTTGATTATTCTGTGTTTCTCCTAGTTTTCTTAGTTTATATTCTAGCGTTTCGTGTTTCCTCGTTGCTCTGATTTTGATGGTGTCATGTAGGTGCTCGATAAAACTGTCCCATTGGGATGCGTGCCAGAAGTTACTTAGTTGCAATTGAATATCGTATAGTTGTTGGTTGATTTTTTGCTTACTTATATATGCAAATCTTAGTTCGTTTTTTATCCAAAGCGCTTGGGCTTGTTTAGTTGAAATGATTGAGGCTGGTGTAATCGGTACGGTTTTAATTGGTACATATTTAGGGGTTAGATTTAGTTCTATACATTTTTTGTTGAATCAAATTGACTTGTCTATGTTCATGAGTTTAAGCCTGAGTGTTTTGAATCTCTTGGCTTCACGATTTGCCTGACTAGCCGTGAGCATTGTGAGGTTTGAAGCCATTTTTTTCAGTGATGCCTAAGTAAACAAAAGTTTGGTGCTTTACAGTCGGTCAACACGAATGTACCCAAATAGAGCTGGGTTATGCCCTGATCCTGAAATAAATTACATAAAATTAATAAATACACTAGGATGACCAGTTTCGATCGTCAAGCGAGCATCATCAGATCCATTACACTTAGGCTATAACATCTATGTTTGAGAATACAGGTGAAAATATATACAATATGTACAATTATTTAGTTGCAGTGTTGGTAATGCAACAGTCGGTGTATGTTAAATGTGGTATATCTAATGTTAGGTAAACTTCTAAAATAGTGATGAAAATCCGGAATTTGTCTGTTAGGGGTGATTATATGGTTTTACAAAATCAACTATTGTTATACTGATATAATGTAAGCTTATACTTATCGAGTTGTCTCTTTAACTGGAGCTTGAAGCTGTTGCGTGTTTCCATAAACACCAGTTGTAGTCGACTAACCTCGAGTGTTCGCTGGGTGGAACTGGTTTTCCCCTTCCTCCCCCTTTAGTTGCTATGCTCTTCCAAACGTCAGTGCCATGTATATTTGTGTGACTTTGCCAAATCTAGATAAAAGTGTATGTTATTGAATTCAGGAGTCTGCAACTACTAAAGACCGTGGAACTATCTACGCCACGCATGGGCTAAAAAGCCATTTATACTAAGCGGTACACGGTCTTGAAGACGTCCCGGCACCTTTAATACTGCCGCGCATATCGGCCTAGGTTTATTGCAGAAAAATGTACATAGTACACCTGATCCAAATAATATTTACCTATAAACACCGCTATTTTCCCCTTTATTTATCTAGCTTGGCTATATCGCTAAGTTGTGTCTTGTATTCGACAGGGTGTGTTTTTTAGTAGAGCGAAAAGGGGTGAACTCTCCATAAAAGTGTGTTCATTTAGATTGTTGGGATTGTTTTGTTTGGCTAGGTGAATCTCGATTGCTTCTTTTATGTCGAGAGCTCTGCCTTTCGATTCGTGATGAATTATTTTTAGATCAGTCTCGATTTTAGTGAAGCTGTGCCCCGTGTCACACATATGTTCGCATACGGCTGAATGTGTTCCGTATCTTATCACATTCCTATGTTCATTATAACGTGTATCTACTCGTCTTCCGCTCTGTCCAATGTAATTAGCTTGACAACCAATGTCTTGGCATGTAATAGAATATACCCCTGACTTTGAATACGGGTCTTGTTTATTTAGATTGCTATTTTGCAAGAGCCTCCCGGTCGTATTATTCGTTGTGAATGCTATTTTTATGCCTTGCTTTTTGAATAGATTAGTGATTTTATATGTGTTCTCATTCACATAGTTGAAGCGCGCGAATTTTTTATCATTAATGTCCGGTTTTGGAATCATTTTACCTTTATTTTTATGTTTGGCTACAATTTGGTCTATTTTGCTTGGCGGGAAATTGTTTTCCTTTGCTATTTGTTTAATGGTTCTTATTTCCTTATTATAATTGTCTGTTGACATGGGTATGTTTAAAGCTCTGCTCACCATTGAATTGAACCCCGCTAATTTATACGTACTGGGGTGATTAGACTGATTGTCGATTGCATGCGAGGTTTGTGTGACTTTTAGGAATATGGAGTATGAAAGCTCGTTGTCCTTACGTTCAATAGTTAAGTCGAGATAATTTATTTTTCGATGTGTTTCGGATTACTTGGTGAATTTGATTGAGTGGTGTAGGCTATTAATGGATTGGAGAATTGTTTCTTCGCTTGTTAATTCAGTATCATAGATGCAAATTACATCATCTACGTATCTTTTCCATATTACTATTCCCTTTGTTGAAGTCTTTTATAAAAACTCATTTTCTAGTGCATTAATGAAGATGTCAGCGATTAATCCGCTTAGTGGTGATCCCATCGCTAATCCTTCTGTTTGTGTGTACATTTTATTGTCGAATTGAAAGGCGTTTTGGCCGAGGACGACCCTCAGTAGTCGCACGATCTCTTCAGTTTCTTTTTCCGAATTGTTGGATTTTAAGTTATTTTCGATAGTGTTGATTGCATCATTAATAGGAATATTGGAGTACATGTTAGTTACATCGAAAGATACAAGCCTCATGCTAGGTTTCATTTGTAAGGTGTTCAGTGCTGTTACTCATTCCGTTGTGTTCTTTACAGAGTTTTTTTTGTCGTTGGAAAGGCGGCGTTTTAAAATTTTTAGTAACTCTTTGCCGATTTTGTAATTAGGTGCATTCCTACAATTGACTATTGGTCTCATTGGGAACTCATTTTTGTGTATTTTTGGTTGTCCCCTCAATGACGGTATTTTCGGGTTCATGTTTATTAGTTTTGATTTTTCAGCTTTGGTCAATATGTATTCTGTTTCTTTTAATACACTTTTTATTTGTTTTTGGAATTTATTGGTGGGGTCTTTTGCTAATTCCTTGATTTCGTTGTTGTTTAGGAATTCGACTGTTTTTTCAATGTATTCTGTTCTGTTCAAAATTACTGTGGTATTTCCCTTATCTGCTTTCGTGATGATTAAGTCATGTTCTTTTATTTTTTGTTTCAATGACTTTATTTCTTTTAGTTGTTTGTTGTTTTGAGTGTAATTGTTTTCGCCCTCTCGTTTGAGGATTTTTTTGGCTTCGTTGGTGGCAAGATTTTTGGTTAATTCCCTGTCTTCTGCTGGGAGCTTGTGACTGGCTATCTCGATACCTGTGATTAACTGTTTTATATTATGGTTCGTGTGTGTGTCTGTGCAGTTGTATTTCAAACCTTTGTCTAGCATATCCATTTCATTTTGAGAGAAGGTTACGTTCGTTCTGTTGTTTACCCTGCTGTGGAAATTGAATTCAGTGTTATTCGTGTGTTGTTCACTAGGTTGATTATTCTGTGTTTCTCCTAGTTTTCTTAGTTTATATTCTAGCGTTTCGTGTTTCCTCGTTGCTCTGATTTTGATGGTGTCATGTAGGTGCTCGGTAAAACTGTCCCATTGGGATGCGTGCCAGAAGTTACTTAGTTGCAATTGAATATCGTATAGTTGTTGGTTGATTTTTTGCTTACTTATATATGCAAATCTTAGTTCGTTTTTTATCCAAAGCGCTTGGGCTTGTTTAGTTGAAATGATTGAGGCTGGTGTAATCGGTACGGTTTTAATTGGTACATATTTAGGGGTTAGATTTAGTTCTATACATTTTTTGTTGAATCAAATTGACTTGTCTATGTTCATGAGTTTAAGCCTGAGTGTTTTGAATCTCTTGGCTTCACGATTTGCCTGACTAGCCGTGAACATTGTGAGGTTTGAAGCCATTTTTTTCAGTGATGCCTAAGTAAACAAAAGTTTGGTGCTTTACAGTCGGTCAACACGAATGTACCCAAATAGAGCTGGGTTATGCCCTGATCCTGAAATAAATTACATAAGATTAATAAATACACTAGGATGACCAGTTTCGATCGTCAAGCGAGCATCATCAGATCCATTACACTTAGGCTATAACATCTATGTTTGAGAATACAGGTGAAAATATATACAATATGTACAATTATTTAGTTGCAGTGTTGGTAATGCAACAGTCGGTGTATGTTAAATGTGGTATATCTAATGATAGGTAAACTTCTAAAATAGTGATGAAAATCCGGAATTTTTCTGTTAGGGGTGATTATATGGTTTTACAAAATCAACTATTTTTATACTGAAATAATGTAAGCTTATACATATCGAGTTGTCTCTTTAACTGGAGCTTGAAGCAGTTGCGTGTTTCCATAGACACCAGTTGTAGTCGACTAACCTCGAGGGTTCGCTGGGTGGAACTGGTTTTCCCCTTCCTCCCCCTTTAGTTGCAATGCTCTTCCAGAGGTCAGTGCCATGTATATTTATGTTAATGTTAATCAAAATATAATTATCGCAAATATTACTTCCATTCCACATGGATTCAGTCAACAAATTAATTAATTATTCCTTGGAAACATTAATTAGGAAATTTAAAATATCATTTAACAAGCTTTATAATGAAACGAATTATTATTATTATTATCATCAAAGTGATTTTGACAAAATGTCCAATATGTTCAGCATCAACTTATTAAAGAAAATTTGTATTTATTTTTATAGGATCTGAAAATCCTTTCAGCTTATAGTGGTTGTTAATAAGTAACAATTTTAAACAACAGCATTGCCCCATATGATTGACACGTGATAAAAATCACAGAATTATAAATCAGCATTTAGACAACGGTAAAGCTTTCCTGAATGAAAGGAACTAGTAGAATAATGATATTCCGGGTAAGCCATTACTAGAAATATTTTCAAACACGTGGATCAACAGTAATTTAATAATGATGGTTCACAAAAAAACTGTGGTTATATTACGACGAAAGTGTGGCGAAAAACGACTCTCCTACTACATCAAAACATCCAGCCTACAATTTGATTGGTGCTCCATTTTACACAACCTCATTCCTGCGACTTAAATTGCGCACTCAGAATGGCATATAATTATCTGCACACACACAATGACATCTTCCCAAATTATACAAAATAATCAAGCCTTTGCTTGTTATGACAAATGGAAGATTCAAAAATCAGTAAACCTCACCAATGAGTTTACGACAATATCCAATATAATTTCACTATCAGAAATTCCACACATTGTTAATATTAGCAAACGTTGTGAAAGACGCTGCGTCATAATGATTTTATTTTATATAAACTATAGCAAAAACCCTGCTTTATACATGCTTAGCTTCCCATTTCACTTCTTTCCGTGTCTTTATCAAAGCTTTAAATATGAAATGCAAACGTGAAACAATTTCACTGAATTTAACTGTTCATTATAAGTGGGCATGTGTTAACCACTAAACTTCGGAATTAACAAATATCCGATTTAGAGGATGACTTCAAACGTCAACTGTATTAATCATACAACCAGAAAATGATTATAATAAATCACAAATGTTTATTATTATTATTCCAGAAAAATAGAAAAATAATAATTATTATTAAATCCCATTATTATTATTATTATTATTATTATTATTATTATTATTATTATTATTATTATTATTATTATTATTATTATGTTCAAACTAGGTTTAAAGTTTTCAAACTGTTCGGGGAATATCACCCTCGACTTCATAATGATGGATAACTATCCATTCCTCAACTTAGATTAATTCTTAAATCTCAAATTATGACGGCTAATGACAGCAATAAGAAAAAAAAATATTGAAATAAAATAAATGCTCGTTCTGCTCGTCCATAAATATCGAATCCTATAAATCTGAGTAAAAAATCAATTCAGGTCCTAGCTCAGGTTTTGAAAGAAAATATTTGCAAAAGCAAATAAACATATCGATGACTATAGAGAAAAAAAGTGTTGGCAAGACTGTAGAAAATACGAGAAAATCCAACTAACTTCGCATAGAAATAATGTAAATTGCAGCTTACATTCTTGTAGGTCTTGATGGTAGAAATCAGGACTGAACCAGACTACTCAGTCTTCCTGTGGTGGGGCCGATAACCTCGATGTTAGGCCCCTTAAAACAACAATTATCATCATCATCTTCCTGTGGTCTGTCCCATTAGGACGCGTACTTATATTCTCGTATCAGCTTCCATGTTATACCCACAAGCTGTTTACGCAGAGGGGGCGTGGTGGCTCAGCGGTCTAGCTGTATGCCTCTCACCAAGGCGGTCCGGGTTCGATTCCCGGTCAATGCATGTGAGATTTTCGAAGTGAGATGCCATGTCCTGTGGTTCGGATTCCACGTAAAAAGGAGGTCCCGTGGCTCATAATCACAAGATTCACGGTCACGTAAAACTACAATCTTCCTTTTTTGTTTACGCAGACATAGTGGCGATTATAATGTCTTGCCGCAAAATGTTGGCAACTTCAAGAGCTGAAGTGTAGTTGACAGGGGTCTGATCTAAGCGATCCATGATGAAATAATTACCAAGACCCACTGTGATACAATCAGTATTCCAATACTCTTACAATCTTTTCAGCACAATTACAAATTCTGTCGAGTTGGCTGGGCAAAGCTTCTCAATTTTCAGATCGCACAAGGCTAAACCTGTATTCCCATTCGGCTTTCGAATTGTAATATGTAAGACTGGTTTTGAAGTTACTGACTTATCTTGGCTGGTCCAACTATTGGATATAAATAATCCAGCTATAAGTGAATGTGGACTGAAGAAAAAGTTGTAGACATAGTCTACCATATGTCCAAGTTTTAGCGGTAAGAATTACCAAGTGCCACAGACTTATTTCACTTCTGTGAAATCGAAGAAAAGTTCTAAACTCACTCGAAATAGTTTAACACTTTCAGTAACCATGTACGGTCGAGAATTCTAAGTCCACAGCTTGCGCTGTAAGTTGAAGTTTAAATGCAACCATGTGCTCGGTGATAATAACGATGTTCGAAGTTCGGTGACAGTCAAGCGGCTAGAGCGCTTACGTAGCGTAGCACGACCAAGTCAACGGAGTGCTTGTGACGAAGTGAACCTACCTCTGCCTGCGAGGCTCGCCTTATATACCCATCCGCTTGCTGGCACGAGGTCACTGCGGCGAAAACGCTGGAATTAAAACAGCTCATAACTCGGCTTCTGTTCGATCGATTTCTTTGAAACAAAGCTCATTCTTCTTCTCTTGTTCTTGCCAGTAATCTGATATAGGTTTCATGTTTCCATCTCAACGGGAAATATTTAGTGACATATAGCCTCAACTATGACGCTCTCTTCCTACGTCACATACCCACTTCTTGGCTGTAAATTCCTTCGAAAAGCTTGTAAGAAGGTTTGGAGCGCGCTATTCAAACGTCCATATCCGAACTTAGAATCGTGGCCTGTTCCCTCAAATCTAGGCTCACGGCTTGTACCCTTCAATTTAGGCAACTGGATTTGGGCACAATATTAACCACATACTTTCACCACGTCCAAGAACCACTTGGTCATATCCTACAACCATTTGCTGCACCAGACAGCGGTCTCGCTTATTACCGTTTACTGGCATGTTAAAAATAACCTTCAGGGTAAAAAGAATCCTAGCACACATTTTTAAATATTTGCCTCCATCCGTCATAGAAAATATCACAAAACCAACCGTCATAAGCTGCCCCGCCATCCCGCCAAAATAGCAATTCATTTCTTCCGGGTACGGTCACCGAAATCGCCATAAGGGATTTCGAAATATTCGTCATAGGAAATATCTGGAAAAATAAGCGATCCCTCGTTCTATCTTTTTGTCTCCCCCTCGAAATAGTCATTTCCTGTATTCGCCATGGCTAATGATAGCCTCGTTGTAACACATGTCCAGCGGTACCGTCTCTCTCTGTCTACAAACACTCTTTATTTAAAAAAATTAAAAACACGTAAAAAAAGTTTGAAAATGCGTATTTTTTTGTCTTAGGAACTTGACATTAATTTTTTGGTAGAGGAGTTAGGGACCTTTCATTTATGTCTAACAAACTCGTTTGTAAAATTCCTAGTTTCCAAAATATAAAACATTCAAAATTTTAGTGTTATCAAAAAATCTCAAAAAATAAAAAGTTTTATTATAAAAAATAAAGGTCATAGAGTCCATTCGTTTGAACTATTGGACAACGTTCTATCAAGTTTGGTTTTCAAACAATCACCTACTTTCAAAAACAAAAATTTTCAAAAAAATTAAAAAAAAAATATTACGTGGTCCAGAGCAAAGCGCCCGGCAGCTCGAGTCCTACGACACCTCATTTGTCAAAATCCAATCAGGCGTTCGCCAATTATCGCCATTGTTCTCGAGAAAGTAGGCAATCATTCCTTTTTCCTCCTACACACTTGAAACTTGCTGTCCTCCTAGAGGACATAGCCACCTTTCATTAACGTCAAACAAACTTTTTTCTCATCTTCACCGTTTCCAAAATAGCACCAATTTCAAAATCAAGAATTTTCAAAAAAAGAAAAAATAAATAAATTCCAACACACATTCTTAGCAAAGAGGACGTCACCCCAACGCCAACAACACCTCGTTCGTTAATAGCCGATCATGCGTTCGGGAGATATCGGCAAAGTTCGTAGGAAAGTTGCTCAGAAGTTCCCTTCTAGCACTACTGTCAAGATTTTATCCTCGAGACTTAAAATTAATTTTGGCGGTAGAGGGGGTATGGACCTTTAATATATGTCAAACAAACGTATTTGTAAACTTGTTAGTTTTCAAAATATAGGAATTTCAAAATTACACTTTATTTCAAAAAAATTCAATAGTTAAAAAAGTTTTATTATAACAATCAAACACATAGAGACCGTTCGTTTAAGGTATTGAACAACGTTCTATCATGTTTGGTTTTCAAACTATCACCTATTTTCTAAAACAAAAATTTTCAAAAATTTTTGAAAAATATAACAAGTCGACCATAGGAAAGAGGACATCAGCCCGAGTCCAACGACATGTCGCATGCCCATGGTTTCACGAAATATACATAAGAGGTCAGCTTTGCCGAGCGGCTCGTGTCACTCGTTGGAACTCTCACTGCTCCTCTACCGTGATAGTTTCCCTACCTACCGCTTTGAATGACCAGATGACCATGCGGTGTACGCTCTGACAGTACAAGAGGCCAGGCATTAGAGTACATGCTCTCGCTGGTTAAACACATGTGTGCGCGGAAACGATGTTTCTATTACATTCGGAAGGCGTGTGTTTGCACTATATAACTAAGTATCACAATTTGCTAGTGATATGCTGGTACTAGAAATAATTTCTTTACCAGTAACAAGTAAAGTAAAATCAGTGTTATTCTACAAGTGGCTGATAAACTGTAAGTAATGATTGAATTATTATTCATTGAAAACACTCACAGCACCACATCGGACTGGAAATATTCACCGTGGAACGCAGTACAGTAGACATTGATTTGCAACATGTTGCAGCTCGCAACGCATGGCGGACCTTGTCACATTCTGACACCAGGTACACAGATAGATAATGTTGAACTCTTTTTATGCAATTGTTGTACCACATTCAACAGAATAGGATCAACATTTTATTTAATTGCTAGCAAGTGCATTCATGAATAATGAACAGTATTGCAATTACATTACTAATTCCATTTTTTTTATAAAATACTAGGAACACTTCTTAAACAGTGGCGTACACCTAATTTTACTTGGGGGTGTATGAAGCTATCCACTATGCTACTTGCAATAAAGAACGGGAACATGGAAACACTTATACAGACTCTCTTACAATTCAAGATGATAGCTTAAGCTATTAACAGGGAGACTTATTGGCAGGGATGAGTCCGGGATCTGAGGGACTGAATTCACGATAGATCAGGCGTCACGACGATGAAGACATTACAAGAATACCTTAAGCGTCGATCTTGCTAAATTAAGAATAGGACCAAGATTAACCCGCCTAGGGAAAACACATGGGCGACACATTCACCGTCAACCAGGGCACGCATTCAGACCACTTCCGTCTGAAATTATATGTCAAGCCATTACCATGAAATAATTGTCATTTCTTCCAGGTGACTGAAATGTTTCGAATGAATTTCCAAACTAAAGAGCAAATAATTAATGGATATTAAGAGTAATTTCACACATATATATTACGATATTTAATAATTTGTTTTATGGTTGAATTCCAACATTGAATTAACTTATTCTAAACTTAGTTTCCTTCTTCCTCATGGCGGATTTTACCATGAAGGTGATTGCAAGCGGAACAGTAAACTTTTTCAGAGCTATTTTTTAAAGCTTGATAATTAATTTATGGCACAGTAATTATCATCTGGATTCATGATCTGTGATCCTAAACCCTACTGTAATTAATTCAGATTGTATAAGAATACGAAGCCTATAATGACCGTTAACATTAAGAGATTCTGACCAGTTTTATGATTGCCGTTTAACAACACTTATAATGGTTTAAGGATTACTTGACATTATGTCAAAAGGAATTTGGAAATGCACTTTTAATAAAAGCACAATTTATAAGCGAGTTGTAGCGTGACCTCTCGGTGGTCACGGTTGTAGACACTTTATTGTGGTCTAATAGTGGCAACTGTTGGAAATAAGATATTCCATTCCAACGTATTAATGGATTAATAATTAATGAATTTCTTCCATGATATAAATGATTGTGATTATGCCAGGACGTATAGGGGTCTATGCAGTCCTAGGTCAAATGGTATTAGTATGTGCTTTATATTAGTAATTATATTTAATATTTCCAATTGTGGGGCATAGTGCAATGACAGTTTTTTTCCTGCCCAATTAATCGTCATTTTGTGCACTGTTGTCAGAGTTAAATGAGCTGGTAAATTTAGAATTGATAAATTATGCAGATCACAGGCAATTCTACAGTATTCTAATTTTTTTATTTGCAACTGTTACATCATCGCAATCAGAATAATTTAATTAATCCCATAAGGATATTTTTAGGGATATTTGATGGGTGCCTAACCCCCAATTATGTTAGGGATTATTGATTGTAAGACACCCTGGGTATCCTACGGAGATTTACTAGGATGTCTTATGAAGAACTGCGGACCCATACTCACCAGACTTACCGGGAGAGTCTTAGCAAGCCAAGCGCTTGCTGGTTGCCTTCAAGTACTGCTGGACAGCATGGCGCAGCGCGAAACACTGGATCTTAACCTAACTACAAACTAAGGGGGTAGGGTTTTACGACTAACTAAGTGAAATAAAAAGATAGAGCCCTTTGACTGTGAGAGAAGGGTTTATTGTACTGATGGGTGGCGCTTAGGTTAAGATATAAGGGGGGGATGATTACTAAGGGAAAAGGAATCTGACAGACACACTTGTACTCACACTACCGATGATACCCGTCCTTCATGATGTCACGTTGGGACCGTGCCAGGGTCGGTGCCCTGCCGGTCTCTCGTAGCACTAACACTCGGCGTCGGTCCTCAGGATCAAGAGAACAAGAGAGGCCCGCCGCGTGTGCGTCCTCTGTATTTGTAGACTTTTAAGTAGGTCAAGCATGTCAGCAGTATGTGCAGTTGTGTTGCTACTATTGCATAAGCCTGCCCGCTTGCAGTCTTTACGAATGTAGATCGCTGTTGGCCTGCTACGTCCGTATGTCCTTCAGCTCAACTTATACCTTCAATTTGCTAGGTATAGTTATAGACACAACCCTTATCGAGGGTTGATGGATGTAACAAGACCTCGCTCGGTTTTAATTGTCGGCCTCGACAATTGCAGTGGTCCTTCGGTGCTAAAGTAGATTTTTCTTCCTGTTGCAGTTTTTTGTTTATCTTCTTTCCAATCTTCTTTTCTTCCTAGTAATCTTCTTTTCTTCCTTCTTCTTCTTCTGTTTGCTCATAGTAGGGTGGGTAAGTATGTCGTGCCAGGGGTTGGTTAGTGTGGCAGTGGTGGAATATGGTGATATACAGTAATTTGATACTTCGTTACACTTTGCTTTGCAATGTTGACATGATCACTTTAAATTGTATGTGATAATCTTTTTCATTTGATCTGATTGTATTGTTAAATGTATTGATCAATTAATGAAATAATTAAATAATTAATTAAAGATCAAATTAGAAATTAATGATTTTCTGAGGTTAATTATGAGAGAAATTTGCATTAACACGTTTGGTGAAGAAAGATAAAAGAAATGGTGTATAGGAAATTTAGGGTGTAGTCACTCCTCTCGGACTAATTCATGACCTGCGTCCACATCGCCCATCATGTACTGCCTTGAGGGTGCATGTACGACTGTAATTTTCCTATTATGCGGGGGATGATGATGTACGGAGTTTAAAGTGTAGTTAGCCCTCTCGGATTAGCCTGTACGTCTGAAGCGTAGTGTAATGAAAAGGAAAAGAATAGTGTGCTGTGTAAGTGTATTGCTTCATTAGGCCACGTGTACCGCAAGGGTGCACTGATATCATTTATCTCCTTACAACGTGGGGATGAAAATATAGAGAGTCTAGGCTTTGCTACCCTTGCATAACCCGTCCACGACCTGCGTAAATCTACGTCATTCTGTGTGCGGTCGTGGGAGTGAATGTGCCCTGTTAACCTCCCTAAGACGTGGGGGATGATTTATAATTTTACCTAGGAGAGTTATGATTTTACGGTTCATATCTGATAAAACACGCGTTTGAAAAAGAGCTAGATTTTAAGGTTAGTCTGCCTATAAAATGGCTTTACATGCTACTATTTTGTTCTCTTCGATTTTCTGTTTCCAAGTCTGTTGGTTCTTCTTTCTTGGTTCATGGTCACCTTGTTTACACCTTGTCCTCCCTTTCTACAATGGGGAGTACAGGAATTGTCATCTTATTATCATTCTGAAATCAGAAGTAAATCTTAATTTTCGTTCATATAGGGATTGTTTACCCTGGTCAACTCTTCATTTCCTAACTTCTTCTACGCATTGCGAGGGAATTCCTTACTCAATGTCTGCATTTTATTCTTTCGAATAATATTCTTATAACCTAACGTGTGATATGTATCTCTTCACATATCCATCATCATCGTAATTCGCTATATTTCGTTTCCTATACTCATATTCACTTCAATATTTCATTATTACTTATATTTCTATTCTTACGTTTCCTTCATACATTTATATTCGTAGAACCTCAATATATACTTTTATTTTCATAGACCTTTAATATGCTGTCTCATACATACATATTCGTAGAACCTCAATATATACTTTTATACCACTTCGTAAACTCAGGGAATTATCCGTCCTGGGCTACTATACTCACAACAGGGAATGAACCTTCCTGCAATTACATCCTTCCTCTGTTTCCGGTAATCGACGTATTTACTTCTTAACCTAATTAAATACAGACATTGTGTACATGGAACTCGCACTACGTGTAATGCTTAATTGTAAAGCCTGATTGAATTTTTATACTGGTGACTATAGTGTCATGAACTTATGGAAAAATCTCTCTTTAATTGTTATTCTTGCCTCTAAGGGCTGAATTGATAATTATTAGGTAGCGTAGACGGTTGTTTATCCGTAATTCTGATATTTCTTATGAACCGTATATATTTTTATAACTTATTGACTGAGATGTTAACACTTCCTGAAAAATAACATTGTTATTAACATATGCATTTTATACCCTTTTAATATATGCCACTATATATATATTGGAAAGAAATGGGGTGTTATTTGTGCTTGGGGTTCCATCAGAACTTAACGCTAGTCCCTACTCCTAAATCTAATATTAATACATTTACCTTACTATGTATAGTATTTACAGGGGGTGGGGGTGGTCTCTGTGTCTGGAGGGTTGATAGTTAATGGAAAAATCCCTTGAGAAAAAAATGGGGTTATTTACCTTTGAATGTTAATTTTATAACGTTTGGTCTTTCCCTAGCGCCTACCCATGATAATGGTATTTTCTATATCTCTAAGATTCTATAACCCATGTATGCAGACTGGTTGATAGCATTTGATACTGCACTGGTCTGCAGTGTCCTTAATAAAATATTACCCTTTACTCTTATGACATAAATAGATGGTTTCCTCTTTCTGAACAGCTTATAGGCCTACTATGTTTGAATATTATTCATTTTTAACCTGGTATTTCGATGTTATTATCCCTTGAAAGTTTTGAATTAATTGTTAAAATGGTGCGTAATTGTGCTTTGTTTAATTATGCGTTGTAATATATCTTTCCTCGTGATTTTCTCAGCTGCTGTTTTACCTGCTAAGTATCTGATTCGCGTTGCTTATCTTCCTATATTCTTATCATCTTACCAATATAATACCTTCAAACTATCGCTTTAGTTCCGAAAATGTATTTATATATCTTTCACTTCTTTCCGTCCTATAGTATAATACCATAAAGCTATCGCCTGCCAGTAATCTGACTATATTTCGATATAGATGAGTTCCGGTGGATATAATATATATATATCCTATCAATAGTTTATCATTATACCATAAAAATATCGTCTGTTGGCAGACTGATTGTACTCCGATACAAAACGCATCCCAACGGACGTTAGATCTAACATGTATTAAGTTGAAGTGACCGCCGCTAGCTTGTATAACGCGGTGGGACTAATTCCCCGAAAGTATTAGGGCTAACGTCTTCTACGTGAAAGGGGTGGCTATTTCCTATCAGTGTTCAGCTTCGTCCTAATATCTAGACTATTTCTAACGGGGACCGTGGGGTGGCTATTTCCCGGCCTCTGAAATGATAGTCCTCGGTCTCTGGTTGTCAGTACCATTCTGACTAATATACCTGTAACTAATTCATCGCTTCTTGGCTGACTCTTCATTTAAAGAATGGGAATAAATTATCTTCGTGCGCGCTCTCATGAATAATGTTACTGAAATTCTAATATACGTATATTTGCTTATAGGCGTTTGGCACAGTGGTGGCAACGATTGTGATAAATTATGACAGTAGTTATGAACATAATAATCTTAAAATTCTCCATGCATCGTATCTTAACTTCTTATCTCAGGGCCAGGCAATATCTCATTCCTGCCGCAAGATACTTAATAACTAACTTCATTACTTATTCAGTAGTTCTTCTCTGAGGGTTGGGTAACGTCCTTCGTTCCTCCCATATAATAATTCACTTCAAAAATCAACTTCTTCTATACTTATCTCATGGTCAGGGAATATCATCTCCTTCCTGCCGCAAGACACTTAATAACTAACTTCTTCTTTAAGGGTTGGGTAACGCCCTTCGTTCCTCCTTTGTAATAACTCACTTCCAAAATCAACTTCTTCTACTCATATATTCTTCTCATAATAACTTAATTTCATAAGAACAACCTCTTCTGTACTTATATTCTTCTTCTTAATGCATGATATTAATGGTATTCATAATAATAATTTCATAGTATAACTATCACTGTCGTGTGCCCACCTTGCCGTAGTTACGCCGTATTTAAACTTTTGCGGTTCGTTTGTCGGCATCTCATGAGCTTGATAATTGCTCATACCCATGGCCTGTGGGCCTTCGTGAGGGTGCGCATTCTGAAGATACTAATTTTACTGCTACGTGAATTATATTTCCTAAAAAATATAACGCATGTTATGGGAGCATGCCTGAGTGCTTACTAGAAATTCCCTTGTTACATTACGCTTTTATTACATTGAGGGATGTACTCTGAAATGCTAAATCTGTTTAGGCTAGTCTCACTGTTATTTGTCTACGCTAGGTTCTGAACCCGTAATCTCTTACTTCCGTTGCAGACATGTGTTTTGCTTATCTGGACATTTACAGTCTTACATATCCTGTCTGGCTGCCAGCTGTATGTCGCGTGCCTAGTTTTCTGATAGTCGTAATTGTAAGGCCTATTCGCTGAGCTGATTAAGTACGGTGTCCCCTGAAGCTACTTGTAAACAAAGACTGAACTGTGCCCCCTTGCTCTATCGTGTCTATAGTGTCTATGAAAGTGTAGTGTAAAGGTAGCTCGCTCCTCCTGTCTACTCATATTACCAAGGTTGCCGTTGATTCAGTCACTCAAATATTTCCTACTAACTTATGATATACAACAATATATACACTGTAATGACACTGCTGAAAAAATGCCAGGATTAATAGGTTACACTGTCTTATTCTAGGGGAATTAATCTTAGGGAATAAGCTGTCTTTTATTAGAGTGGGGGTAATTATCTGTACTTCCTTACCACTTCTATAAGCTGCTATGGGTTAATTCCTACTACCTACTAGGGTGGTAAAAGCTTACTTTACCTTAAGGGGCGGGGGTGGGTGGGAATTAAATATTTCTATCTACTTCTCTAGTTAGGGGTTGCTAAAATCTTAAAATGCTTGGCCGCAAGAGGATTCTACTGTATTCTCTCTTGTCAATCGACGTTAATAATTTGTAATTAATACTGAAAAAATCCCGTGTTTAATTAAAAGAAAAAAATACTGCTTGGCGTGCGCAAGATTGTACCGGCCCGTAACCACAGAAACTTGTTGTGTAAGTTCCTTTCTACACGAGGTACTCGGCCCTCCACCATTATTGTTAGGGGTTTTTGATGGGTGCCAAACCACCAATTTTATTAGGGATTATTGATTGTAAAACACCCTGGGCATCCTTAGCATTTTACGGAGATTTACTGGGATGTCTTAAGAAGAACTGCGGACCCATACTCACCAGACTTACCGGGAGAGTCTTAGCAAGCCAAGCGCTTGCTGGTCGTCTTCAAGTACTGCTGGACAGCATGGCGCAGCGGGAAACATTGGATCTTAACCTAACTACAAACTAAAGGGGTAGGGTTTTACGACTAACTAAGTGAAATAAAAAGATAGAGCCCTTTGACTGTGAGAGAAGGGTTTATTGTACTGATGGGTGGCACTTAGGTTAAGATATAAGATAGAGCCCTTTGACTGTGAGAGAAGGGTTTATTGTACTGATGGGTGGCACTTAGGTTAAGATATAAGGGAGGGGGGATGATTACTAAGGGAAAAGGAATCTGACAGACACACTTGTACTCACCCTACCGATGATACCCGTCCTTCATGATGTCGCGTTGGGACCGCGCCAAGGGCGGCGCCCTGCCGGTCTCTCGTAGCACTAACACTCGGCGTCGGTCCTCAGGATCAAGAGAGCAAGAGAGGCCCGCTGCGTGTGCGTTCTCTGTATTTGTAGACTTTTAAGTAGGCCAAGCTTGTCAGCAGTATGTGGAGTTGTGTTGCTACTATTGCATAAGCCTGCCGGCTTGCAGTCTTTACGAATGTAGGTCGCTGTTGGCCTCCTACGTCCGTATGTCCTACAGCTCCACTTATACCTTCAATTTGCTAGGCATAGTTATAGACACAACCCTTATCGAGGGTCGATGGATGTAACAATATGTTGAATCCAATTACTTATTTGAGAATGACTTGAGTGATTAGAATTCCATTGAAAACGAATTTTTGAGTGGCTACGATAGATCAATGCTACTTTGAGCTGAGATGTTTTCCATAAGGAAACTTGAAATTATTGTGGTAATATAATAATAATAATAATAATTTATTTCCTGTAATTAATTTAATCCAATTAATTAATTAACGGTCATTGATGTCAATCTAATGCATGTAAATATCAGGGATGTGTATAATTTGTGTGTGAATATTAATTTAGTTTGTTTAATGGGAAGGAAAAAATGTTTAGTTAATTTTTTTCTACAAAGCTGAAACTGATAGTGAAGTGTTTTTTAAATTTATATTCAGCTAAACATCGAACTCTCGAACTCTGATGATTTTTTGTGAGAACTTCCCATTTAAGTGAAACAGGGTACCTCAACGGCACAGATGGACATTATGGATGCTTGTATCCCAACCTAATGATTTGCCTTGAGTGATAGGAGTGTATTATCTTTCTTTTGTCCGTCTTCTCTGAAATAAATTTAGGATATTGATTTTAACAATTTCAAATTATTCCTGTAGTTTTGAAATTCTCCCGAATCAGTGATACTTTTCTTCGATTTTTTTTCTAGTTTGTGAGGTATTTGTCCTGTTGAACCTTGCATGCCTATCCCTTTAAACGACCTAAGATATTCGATGTCTTGCCTGCCCGAGCTAGTTGTTATATTTTTTTTTCTTGTACAAATATTACCAGGACTTAATTTTATTTTATCGGCTGTGTCCCTTCTTCGGTTTCTCGTTGAAATCGCCGGGCCAAAGTGACGTCGGGGAAACGGGCACAATACCAAGTACAAAAGAAAGGGGTAAGGGGTCCAAACAGTTTCATGTTTGGCCTAAAAGTTGGCTTATTATACCACTAGGTTATTTATACTGAAATACTTATAATTACAAATAAAAGAGGGTGAGGACATCTAAGTGTAACCTCATGTTTACAAAAAAAAAGTGTACACAGATTAAGTACTTAATTTTAAAATGATAGTAACTGGAGAATGGGAAGGAAAGTTGGGTCCGTTTTGAGTCTGTTAATGAGTTTATTTTTTCGGGTGACCGGCACTGATAGCTGGTACGGAGAAACTAGTTTGAATTAATTCTCACACGATGCACTATAAGTTGTTAGTAGAACTGTCACTGATGTATTGGATAACTGTTTTTACAGGTTGAGAGCTTCTTATTTTTGCACTTTTAAAGAGAGCTTGATGTATTTGTTTGCAAGATTATTACAAGTTGTAGGCCACGTTAAATGGGGCTGGTAAAATGATCCCTCGACCGAATGAATGTTTGCTTGGCATAGTTTCAAAAACCTGTGGAAAAATCCCACGGAGAGTCAAAGACTGACTTTCAAATTACTGCAAGTTTAGTAGCATGATTCCCACGTTGGGAGGAAAAGTATCCCCTGTTTGACAAATCGAGCAATGGAAAATTTTCATTTTGATTCCAATAGCTAGCTTACTTCAGTTTTAGCTAGGCAATGAAAAAATATCCCCCGTTGGAAGCCGTTAGTGAATATGACTTGCATAAAAGTTTCAAATTTCGAAGATGTGCCCCAAAAGTTCGTTAAAATGTTGAGGTTAAAACTTCACACAGGTTCCATGAAAATGATAGCTTAGAACCACTGAAACTGTACTTATCTTGTCATAGTTGATGGATGTAGACACTCACGGCCAGCCGTTAAAAATTTTCTATATCATGGCGACAAATTTGATTGTTTGAAACATCGTAAGATCTATGGAAGACTCCCTTCAGGAGTGACCTTCTAGCAGGTTCGTAGGAATTATAGTTTGAATATCAAGTGAGTGAGCAAAGAACGGTAGATGGGGGGGGGGAAGAGGGAGACATTGCAAAAATTAACCTTTAGCAGTAATGAGGTGACTTAGTTCATCATTCGAGCGCTGGTACTCGAACAAGTGCAGAGATGCACTGCAAGGTGTCGCGGCAAGAAGATAGTTGGCACACATGAGTAATAGAGGTAAACATAATTAATTTCCTGTAATCAGACTAAGAAAAGTATAATGAAATGCACAGGGAGACAGCAGGAATACAAAGGAAGTCTCTGTTGGTGTTTTAAAAGAAAGGGAAGTGAGAAAAAACATTAAAAATGGAAAATCCCCAAAAAGTGTTGATGACTATTGAAAACCAACTTTTTCTGTATATTCAGGAGAATATACCAACTTTCTTCACTGACTAGTGTCAAAACAGGCTCTTGGTCAACTTCCAGCTCAAGTTTTATGCATGTTAAATTGTCATACAATATAAAATCTTGAAATCTTTCAATACAGATCGCAAAATTCGGGGCCAGTACGTAACTTAAGGCCACGGTCACCTGCTTCCCACCCAAATCATACCTCAATTATAAATATACACACTAGTTCAGGTATTATAGTGACACAGGTTATCAGACAAATTCCACACACAAGTACACGGAGCTACATGACCACGATGTCGCAAAGCCCCTGAAGAATCAGTAACAATAATAAATTGACGTATACAGGCGTTCTGCACTGTTTAGGTAATGAAGGGTGGATAACATCATAGACGAAATGTGAACGTGATGACAATGACCGATGGTCATGTGACTTGAAATTAGAATTAGAAGTCAGCTTTGGTTATGATGGAATAAATCTCAGATCTCCCGCGAAAAGAAACATTGCATATAGAACACTCCTTTCGGGGTTATTTTGTTTAGGCGACGCCCATTCTCGAACTTGATGCGTTAAGCAGGTTGTGCATGTTAAATGAAGCCAGATGCAATAATTCCCGTGTCATTTACAATGCTATACCTCGGGAGTTCATCCAGTACGCATTCATTTAGCCTACTAAAAGAAAACTGTCACCGCGGAGGCCCAGCTTCAATTCTCGACTCTGCCAAGAAATTTGATTCTGGTCTGAGGGCTGGAACGGGGTTCAATCAGCCTCGTGAGACATTACTAAGAAGAGGTGATTTCGATTCCCACTTCAGCCATCTAGAAGTTGTTTCTCGTGGTTTCCCACTTCTACGCCATGCAATTGTCGTGATGGTTCCTAACTTAAGGCCTCTGTCGCCTCCTTCCCAACCCTCATCTGGATTACAAATACACACACTACTACAGACACCACAATAACACATGTTATCAGACAAATTCTACCGACACACACACAAGTACACGGGGCTAAATGACCGCGATGTCGCAAAGCCCCTCAATGAATTAACAACATAACAACAAGTAAATGAAAAGGCTTTAAGGTGCTCCTAGATAATATTATATGAGGCGTTCCGTAAGAGAAGGGCGAGCCCGCCGTGAGTAGTTTTCTTTTTTAAATTTACGCATCAGGTAGCTTCCTTTATAGTAATAGTATCATTGCGCACGAAAGTGCATTTATAATAAATACGTCATAACATCATAAATATTGTAATTTAGTTCACATTTCACTATACTCAGTGAGAGAAATTTGTTTTTGTTTGCATAAAGTGATATGGTATCTTTCACACACTGAATGGCACAGGCTGTACACACAAGTATCGTCTGGCTCATGAAAGTGAGTCTTTACGCAGATCAGGTGGATCAGCACGTGACGTATTTTTTGGTTGGGTCCCATCCACGTTCAGTTTAGCATTGCAACTGTAGAGAAGAACACCGGCCATATGTCTCGGCTTTTCTTTTCTCCTCCTTTAAATGCCTGGTCGCATCGGTGGATTGAAGATCGTAGTGCAGTCGTAAGTCCTCTATAAGGAAAGTCTCTCTTGCGAGCCTTGAGAGCGTGAACCTTGATATGCCTAAGGCAAATATGGACATCCATGAGATTGTGTTCGATAAACTGACAGCGTAAATATAACCTAAATGTAAGTATATTTCTCCGTGTTTGACTGAACTAATCAGGAGTTAGAGCATTTGATGTGCAGAATTGAATGCACATGTCTATAATGACATCTCGTACATCAATGAAGACTGATATATTGCAGTCAATCATGTATAGACTACAGTAATCACACTCATATTGTCTTGGTTCAATTCAGTAGGCTACTAAGGAGTTTTGAACCCCCCGTAAGATAAGTATGTTCTAAAAAATCATTATATCAATATTTTCGCGGAACTGCGCAGTAAATAGCGAATTTCACCCATCATGCTTAAAATAATAGACCCAGTGTCGTCTTTTATATTCGTCTAGGTATAACAGATATGCAACGCAAGAATTCTCACCAAATGTGTTCATTTGGAGTAACGGACTTGACAAATAAAGCCACATTGTAACTTGGCACTACCGACCATGATTATATTGTGAATTACAGAGGAAGCAAAATTAATATGTTTTTACAACGTAAAGTGAGGAAATTCGGCGTGTGCCAGTGAGAGCGTGACACGTGAAGAGGAGCAAGGTAACACAAGCAGTCGGGTACAGTTGGTCTGCTCAGCTACTGTATTGTCGCACACGACAGACCAATGAAATACGGGTAAATACGGTATGATGCCACGTATTTTCTATCTAAGCAGAGTGGTAGGAAGCTTTGTGTACGGAGTTCGCAATTCACACAAGTGTTACGCTGTACTAGTAATAACAAGATAATGTCACAGAAACTGAGTCTGATTGTCCAGACAAAAATCCCTTCAGGAAACCAAATCAATGTTGAAAACTTCCTTTAATGTCATAGACTAGACCTTCCATGAACACTATTTCTTTAGGGGACATGGAAATTTACGTGCATTGTACCTTTAGGAGATATACACTTGGTAATTTACGTACATTGTATCTTTAGGAGATATACACTTGGTAATTTACGTACATTTTACCTTTAGGAGATATGTACTTGGGAATTTACGTACATTGTACCTTTAGGAGATATAGACTTGGGAATTTACGTACCATCAACCTCTAAGGATAGACTATGAGCGAGGAATTTTACGTAAATAAAATATAGCAAAGTAGGCTATGAGAATATATTTTATTTATCCCTAAAATTTACAATCCTTTTCTTAATCATCGAATGTGTATTTTAGCATTTTGAATCCAGTCGATTAGATTAATAGATTGCCTTTCTACCACTACGAGCGCTATCGTGAGTCAATGTAGAGTTTCACTTAAGCCCGTGTAACTACTTCCGGTGTGAAGAATTTTCAAAAACGCCTGAGAGTATCAGTAGTTGTTTTGTACGGGTTCAAAACCCTCCTAAGGCTTTCCTTCTACAAGATGGCGACCACGCGCAACCACTTCCATGGCGCGCTTTTTGAAATAATGATGGTGAGCTAGCACCTAGCCTATCCTAGTCAAGCAAATAGAGGAAGGAATGATGCTTTGTAAAAGGGCCTAACTACACTTATGTAGATATTTCCTGAAATTTAGGTTGGATTTGGACATATGAGGTATCAAATTAATCGGGGTGACGCCCCGCTTTTTGAATTTTTTTTTTTTTTTTGCGAATTGACCACTGCGGATCACGCTACAATTTCATTTTTCCTTTGCCTGAAGTTTCATCTTCCTCCAGTACTCCTTCATATGGGCGCTGTGCTGTTTCTTCTGCTCATCCGTCCAGGCTCTTCCCTTCTTTGTGGTTCTTGTGACGTGAAACCCTTCCAAATTTTGAATTATGTACCGAAATGTTTCCCTGTTTGACATCTGAACTTTCTGGATGTTGGAATTTTCGAGATCTTTTCGAACTTCCTTAATCCATGTCGTTGTTGTCTTCTTGTTCCACAGGTAGTCGAATAACTGTTTGGTTAGTCTAGTTTTGTCCATTCTGTACAAGTGTCCGAGAAACGATAACCTCCTCTTCTTCATGGTCTCTGAGATTCTCTCCACATTTTTATAGACTTCATTGTTGCTCCGAAGTTTCCAGCCGGTTTCAGTCTGGACTGGGCCCATGATTTTCCGTAGTATTCTTCTTTCTAGGATCTCTAGCTTCTCCAACTTGTAATTCATCGAGAGGCATTCGCTGGCATACAGGCATTCTGTTTTTACTACCGTGTTGTAATGTTTTAGTTTGGCATTCCATGAGATGCATTTCTTGTTGTAGATGTTTTTAGTTAGCCCATAAGCTCTTTCCATTTTTGAGATACGATCTTCTACAGCAGCTTTCTCTAGGCCGTTCTCTTGTATGGTTTCACCGAGGTATTTGAACTTTTTCACCCTCTGAATCCGTCCAATCTCTGTTTCAAGGAATTGTGGTCCATGTTTGTCATTCATCATGAACTTGGTCTTCTCTTTCGAGATCCTAAGTCCTGTCTTGCTAGCGATCTTTTCTAAGAGGTTGATCTGTATGGCCGCTTCTTCTAGGTTTTCTGAAAGTATCGCAAAATCATCAGCGAATGCCAAGCAATTGACTTTGATTCCTCCCGTTTTTCGTCCTAGGCAGATCGGGGCTATCTCTTGATTTTCAAGTTCAGAATTCCAAATTCTCACAATCCTCTCGAGGACACAGTTGAATAGTAATGGTGATAATCCATCACCCTGTCGCACACCTGTCTTGATTTCAAATGATTGAGACAATTCTCTCATGAACTTCACCTTAGAAGTTGTGGCTGTTAAGGTTTCTCTGATAATATTGGCCAGTTTGGTTTTGACTCCAAATTCTCTAATGATCTTAACTAGGGTCCTTCTGTCCACCGAGTCGAAGGCTGTTTTGAAGTCAATGAATGAAACCACTATACTTTTGCCGTTCAGCGCTCTGTGGCGAATTATTGATTTCAAATTTAGGATTTGTTCGGCACAGGAGCAGCCTTTCCGGAACCCACCTTGGTATTCTCCAAGTTGCTTATCTAGGATTCCTTCTATTCTATTCAGAAGTATCATGAGAAGATTTTGTAAGTGACTGGGAGTAGCGACACGCCTCTGTAGTTGTTAACATCTTGTTTGTTCCCTTTCTTATGGAGTGGGTGGATCAGCGCTGTTTTCCATTCGTCTGGTACCTTTTCCGTCTCCCATATTTGTTGGAAGATATGGTGCAGGTCGTCTAGGATTTCCGGTTCTGCCCACTTCAACATTTCTGCTGATATGGAGTCTTCCCCGCTTGCCTTGTTGTTCTTGAGACTTTTCAGGGCTTCCTTTATTTCTTCTTTTGTTGGTGGCATATCATCTTCTGAGTTTATAGGATGAGTCTGAAATTCTAGTTTGTTGGTTGGAGGCGGACAGTTGAGGAGTTTCTCAAAGTATCTGGCTAATATATTGCAGTTTTCTTGATTGTTCAGTCCAATTTTTCCTTCTTCGTTTTTGAAACTTATACTTGGAATTTGGTTTCCTCTAAGCTTGTCCTTGAAGGTTTGGAAAAAATCTCTGGTGTTATTCTTAGTGAAGTCGTCCTGGAGGTTTTGTAACTTTGCATTCTCAAACGATCGTTTGGTCCTGCGGAATACCCCTGATGTTTCTTTCCTTTGGGTTCTGAATTGTTCCAAATGTTCCGTATCTCTTGAACATTTCCATTTTCTCCACGTGTCGGATCTCTTTTCAAGTGCTTTCTCACATTCTTCATTCCACCGGATTGTACGTTTCCTCTTTGCCAGTCCGAATGTTTTCTTGGCGGCTTCATTGATCTTTGTACAAAGATGTTGCCAGGTCTTTGTTCTAGAAGAGCGGATTTCTTCTCTGAAGTTATTTATAATATCTCCATTGATGTTCATTCGATTGGTGTTGTATTTTTTCAACTAAGGTGGATCCTTCTTTTGTTTTGGTGGAAGAAAAGTATTTTAAAGTTGGAGAGATAGTGATCAGAGTCAAATTTACCATTTCTAATCACTTTAACATTCACGACCTCCCTAGTATTTGTCATTGATATTGCTACATGGTCTAATTGGAATTCTCCTAGGTTGGGATTTGGAGATACCCATGTCTTTGCTTTTCTTGGGAGTTTCCGAAAATGAGTCGACATGAGATTCAACTGGAAGATTATTATTTATTTTTCAAATTTTGACAAGGAGTATAACTACACATTTTGAAAATTTTTCTTTTTTAACCCCTTTTTTATATAATATTTATTGTACTATGTATATAATTTTTTATTTACCATTTATTTTTGTCAAATGGGCCTAACTACACTTATGTTGATATTTACTGAACCCATGGTGGGATTTGGAAATATGAGGTATCGTAGGACTAAGGTGATGCCCCCTTTTTGAATTTATTATTTATTGTTCAAAATTTTGACAAAGGGCATACTGCACATTTTGAAAATTTTGCTTTTTAACTCTTTTAATTTTACTTAATATTTAATGTATTATGTATATGTTACAGGGAAAGTCGATTCTCCAGTAAGAGTTGACTCTCCCTAGGTAAAGTCGACTCTTACTGATCTTTTCAGTAAAAGTTGATTAAAAGCGGTAAGTGTTCAATTTCGATCAACATTTACTAGTCAGAGTTGACTATACCTAGGAAGAGTATACTCTCACTGTCTTGAGATAGTAACAGTTGACTATTTGCAAAGAAACGGTACTAGCTAATAAAAACGAATAGGGAGGCAAAACCAATACATTAAGAGAGAGAAATGTTTAAGAGAAACTAATAAAAATGAAAAACCTTTAAAATGCATAAAGAGATAGAAATATTTATCATTTATTACAGCAAGGTAAAGATTTGTGACACTTTGAGTTGAAGAGTACACTTTTCTTCTTGCACATGCACATCATGGATTCGCATTTAGTGTTGCATGAACATTTGAAAAAAAAATTGTCCACTTCCATGTGATTGCGAAGTTGCAACAGTCCTCACAGCTATTGTTTTATCCATAGGAACTTAATTTTCTTGGATAAAGTTCGTTGGACATTTACTGAATTCAGACCTGAAAAAATGTAATCATTGAAAACTGAACAATTTAATACTATGGGCAGCGAGTGAGAGGAGAGAGAGAGATATCTTTCTTTTTAGCTTTGAAAACTTACCTTGAGAAAAGCTGCTTTAGAATTCCATTTCTCGTTCCAATTCGATAAAATCCACCATTGGCAACCTCCAGTACCACGCCAAGGACAGATCGAGCATCTCCTCTACCGCGGTAAACATCGGGGACAGGAATTCGAACTGATGTTCCTTTTTCTACTGGCGGATGAATGAGATCTGATATTTTTTTCATGCGTTTAGCTTGTTGTTCTAGACAGTAGAAATCTTCATTTCTCTGTCTCTTGATGACCTCAGTAGACTTGTCCAGGTCAGTGATTGGATAATCACTATCATCTCAGAGCCTTTCACCACATGATACATTTTGGTTTGTTTCATTTTCATCAGGATTTCCATTCCCGTTACTTCCAATTTCGTTTTCTTGTTGTTGCTGAATTTGATCAATTGCACATTGAAGATCCTCTTCTGTTTCTAAATTTGCCAGTACCTCCGTTGGTAGTTTTGAACTAGATAAGCCGTGTCTCGGGGGGGGGGGGGGGGAATAAACATTGCCTCATACGGCATACGGGGATCGTTTTATCACACTATGCAATTCACTGTTTTTCATTAGTTGAATAATCTTTAAGCCTTCACTCCATTTTGATTTTTTGTGGTCTTGCATTCAGGTGGTTATCATGTTCTCTATGTCCTGGTTGGCTCTTTCGACGCTACCTTGACTCTTGACTATGTCGTCGTTTGCCGTGCACCATTTTGAAGTTAGGCCATGTATTAACCAGACTGTCAATAATTTTAATAACAAATTCTCTCCCACTGTCTGATTGTAAAATACAAGGAGCGCATAACAAAGTAAAAATATCAACGATATTATTACACACTTCGTCTGCAGTCTTTGAATTCAGCGGTCTTAGCACAACAAACTTTGCTAAATGGTCCTGGTACATCATTATAAATTTGAAGTCTTCATCAGGTTGCGACTGAAAGTCAATCAAGTCCACTTGACATCGTGAATTCATTTCCTTGAATAACAAAGGCTTTACAACCAGTCCTTTCATCTTATGGCTCAATTTTTTATCTCAAGGTTCGCACAAGCTTAAAATTAGTAAAATGTCCTTTGTAATAACATTTTGAAATTTCCCTTTCAATTGCTGAATCATACGAACTCTTCCTCCGTGTCTAGTGGATAGACTATGTGCGCTTCATTAAGAACTCCAAACAACTCTTCATCAAAAACATAATACCTTATGCTGTCTTGGTCTGTGACAGGGTGTATTAGTTTTGTAATACCATTTACTTCAATAATGTCATATCGTCTTAAAAACCTGATATCGTTACTTTCTTTTTTAATTACAGTTTTTAGATTTATCACTTTTTGAATGCAGCTATCATATTTCAATTTGGTCAATGTCAGTGATGTACCTTGGAAGTCGAGCGTTCCTGCTGCAGTTTTTCACGAAACAGTTATGCCGTGGTGTCTGACATAATTATTACACAGTTAAACTAATTATTTAAACGAAAATGAATCTTTTGTCACTATTGCACAACAATAAAGAGCCGAGTAATGACGAATGGCAACTGCCTGTTGTGTGGTGGGTAATAAAACAAAGAAATGTTCAGATCGATAACGGTCGGTCCAATAATGGAAGTACGATTCCAAACTATGGGAATATTTTAATAATCATAACAAATGTTTGGCGCGCGTGGTTACATTTTCAGAGCAGCATCTGTGAATCAACTTTTACTAAACCACAGCAGGCATAGTTAACTCTCCCTAGGAAAAGTTGATCTGTTCGTTTTCAATCAACTATTACTGATACTTTTAGTAAGAGTTGACTCTGCCTAGGGAGAGTCAACTCTTACTAAGAATCGACTTTCCCTGTAACATATATATATATTATTTACCATTTTATTTTTATTTTAAATTTTTGTCAAAAGGGCCTAACTGTACTTTTGTTGATATCTCCAGATTTAGATGTTTGATGTGTTGTAGGACTAAGAGTGACGTCCCTTTTTGAATTTATTATTTATTTTCGAAATTTTGACAGAGGGCCTAACTAACTACACGTTTTGAAAATTGATATTTTTTGACTTTTTAATTTAATTTTAATATTTGTAGTAGAAAGAGACTGTACTGGTTGTGTTTAAACGAGCATGTCACTGACCACGGTGGCCATATCCAATGGATGAATCGATATTTTGCGAAGCATTGATTGGAGAGGGTCATGCGATGACTCGTTTTAAGAGTATTTTTTTAACTTTCCTATGCCGCACTCATTTACCCAAAAGACCCAAAACTGCAAGGTCATCGACCTGAGATTCTATAAACTAATAATTGGATCTGGACACATGAGGTGTTCTAGAACTTGACATGACGTGCTCTATTTTATGGCTAATGAATTTTCCTAATAGACTCAAAACAACAAGGTCATGGACTTTTGTTTCTTCTAATATATTTAAAATCCATAATCTTAGATGCTTACAGTGAGTGATGAATCATAGCTAGGTAGAGAAAGAATTATTGTAGGCTACACGTATGGTGACAGACAAGTCTTTTACCATTATAACTTGTTTTAGACCTGACTGCAGTACACACTTTGGTCATGGCTAATGTAATGTAATCTGACCGATCATTTACGCTGGTGTGTGTTTTAAAGAATGCAGAGTCTTTGTTGCTTAGCTCGAGACAGTAGTTTTATACTTTTTACATATCACGCAGATGTTGGCCTTGGACGTTAGACCTACACGGGTATGATAACAGGATGCTAAAGCGTGGGAAGCAAATGATTATACATGCAACGTGACATGTAAAGACACGTCGTTAACATTTCTACTTGCACTATATGAACACCTTTGAATACGCTCCAACGTTGAGCAAAACACTTGGTTTTGTTTAACAGTTTTGGTGTTGGTGAAAAATACTTGAAATAGTTGTGAGCTGCTTACAGATAAGCTGTATACCTATCATGTCTGAGAGAGAGAGACCATTGCACCCTTGAGCCCACGAGAAGGAAAAAGCAAGATATTACAAGTCAAGGTGAGATTTCTTTTTTTAATAACAACCTGTTTGATTTTTATTTTATATTATATTTTTTATGAAATGCATGTATTAACCTGAATTCATGCATTTATGGTGGTTTATTTTATTTCTTTTTAGAAAGTTGGGAAGAAAAGCTTTACCGCTACAGTCGCTGAAAACCTGAGATGCTCTAGAGTGGAACCATCGCCGGACAGTGAACTATTCAAAACTCAGGTAAGACTTACATAAAATGACATACCATGTTATCACTGTTAATAGTTCAACGTTGAAACCCCTAGACACAATTCATTACCTGTACATAACTGGGGCGATGACTGCTTTCTTGGTTAATGGCTGTGCATTTGCAACCAGCACAAGACCATAATGAATGTCAACCAAAAAAAGTACAAGGCCATGTTTGATTTTTTAAACAAATTTAAAATTTAACTTGTGTTGTGAGGTTTGAAGCCATTTTTCAGTGTTGCCTAATTAAACAAAATTGTGGTGCTTTTCAGTCGGTCAACACGAATGTACACAAAAAGAGCTGGGTTGTGCCCTAATCCTGAAATAAATTACATGAGATTAATAAATGCACTAGGGTGACCAGTTTCGATCGTCAAGCGATCATTATCAGATCCATTACACTTAGGCTATAACATCTATGTTTGAGAATAACAGGTGAAAAATATTTACAATATGTACAATTATTTAGTTGCAGTATTGGTAATGCAGCTGTCGGTGTGTGCTAATTGTAGTATTCCTAATGTTAGATGAAATGCTAAAATGGTGATAAAAATCAGGAGTTTGTCTGTTTGGGGTGATTATATGGTTATATAAAATCAACTATGGTTATACTGTAATAATACAGGTTGATACTTATCCGGTTTGTCTTCCTGACTAGAACTTCGAGCAGTTTCGTGTTCATTCTGGCACCAGTTTTGGTCGACTAACCCGGGTGTTAAATGGACGAAACTGGCTTTTCCCTTTCTCCCCCCTGTTGTTCCTGTGTGGTTTTTGAGGTCAGTGCAATGTTTGTTTGTGTGACGTTGCCAAGTCTAGATAAGAATGTATGTTATTGAATACAGGAAGATTTACAACTATTAAAGACCGTGGAACTGTCTTCGCCATGCGTGGACTAAAAAGCCATTCAACTAAGCGGTACACGGTCTATTGAAGACGTCCCGGCACCTTTAATACTGCCGCGCATACCGGCCTAGGTTTATTGAAGAAAAAAGTACATAGTACATCTGATCCAGATAACATTTACCAATAACCACCGCTATCCCCCCCCCCCCCTTTTTATCTAGCTTGGCTGTATCGCTAAGTTGTGTCTTGTTTCCGACAAGGGTGTGCTTTTAGTAGAGTGAAAAGGGGTGAACTCTCCATAAAAGTGTGTTCATTTGGATTGTTGGGATTGTTTCGATTGGCTAGGTGAATCTCGATTGCTTCCTTTATGTCGAGAGCTCTGCATTTCGATTCGTGATGAATACGAACACATATAAAATCACTAATCTTTTCAAAAAGCAAGGCACAAAAATAGCATTCACAACGAACAACACGACCGGGAGGTACCTACAAATTAGTAATCTAAACAAACAAGACCCGTATTCAAAGTCAGGGGTATATTCTATTACATGCCAAGACACTGGTTGTCAAGCTAATTACATTGGACAGAGTGGAAGACGAGTAGATACATGTTATAATGTACATAGAAATACGATAAGATAAGGAACACATTCAGCCGTATGCGAACATATGTGTGACACGGGGCACAGCGTTACTAAAATCGAGACTGACCTAAAAACTGCAACTAAATAATTGTACATATTGTAAATATTTTTCACCTGTTATTCTCAAACATAGATGTTATAGCCTAAGTGTAATGGATCTGATGATGATCGCTTGACGATCGAAACTGGTCATCTTAGTATATTTATTAATCTGATGTAATTTATTTCAGGATTAGGGCACAACCAAGCTCTTTTTTGGTACATTCGTGTTGACCGACTGAAAAGCACCAAACTTTTGTTTAACTTGTGTGTTGTTCTCTATGGACTTACCTAATATCCACAGGTTTAAACAAGGTAATCCAGACTATTTGTTTATTGTTTATGACCTTAACGGTGATAAAATGATGAGTCCTCTTTATCCCACGAAGGAACCAGGACGATATGACATTCATATTTTATATACTGTATATTGGTTAAAGGGGGATGTGAATGACTGCAGCTTTATTAAAAATTTAAGTAGATGAGTAACTGTTAGAGGCGACATACAGTTTATTATTTGAATTGGGTTTTGATATTTTAATGCTAATTAACGTTAATGTTTTATTTACAAGTATTTATTGATTGATTGGTTATTTTGTTTGTTTTAGGTGCGGTAATGCGCCACTAACGTAGTGAACAGACGGTGAACAAGCATACATTATGCTTTAAAGTACTCTGTGCTCTTGTGCAACGGTAATAATTTACAATAAAAAGTTTTATTATAACACAAGGATTTAATACAAAATACAAGAAGTGAGCAAGTGGGTTTACCACCTGGGTTAAATTTAAAATCAGAAAACGATCGCTTTCTATCTGCACATAAACTTGCTGTAGCTGGTTTTTATTATTTGAACCGAGACGATGTTGTGCGATGCGTATTTTGTAGTGTTGAACTTTCGCACTGGGAAGAAGGGGACAATCCCTTTCGAGACCATTTGCGATGGTCTCCTAGTTGTCCTTACATGCTTAGAAAGAAAGTAGGTAACATACCAGTGTATCCATTTTACCGAACCCCAAGTTCATCCGCTACTACTTACTTTGCTCAATTACAAATAAATAATAATAATAATAATGTATTACCAGCCAACAGAAGTGTTGATATATGTGGTCCATATGCAATAGACAGTGTTGAATTGGCATCTGCTTTTGAAAAATTGGGAGTTCGCAAGACTAAAGCGCTAGCACATCCAGAGTACTGGTCTGTTGAAAAACGTTTAGAATCTTATAAAAATGTTTGGCCTTTGATATTAAAACACCTTTCAAAAGAGCTAAGTGAAGCTAGATTCCTTTTTATACCGTCATGCGAATGTCATAACCTGAGAAATGAACTGTCCTCAATATATGAAATTATAAAGCTGCTAAAGGAAGATTTTACTAAGTTAATGGAAGAGTTGAATAAATTAAAAGGAAACAGAGAGGAAAGCAAGGAAACTTGGTCGACAGTGGTTGCTGGTATGGTAAGATTGAATATGCCTGGGCCTATAAATAGAGCGCCGGTACATGTAACTGAAATTCCCGTCTCAAATTCATTTGGAGCGCTCGTCGAAGAAAATGATGACTTTCTTCAAGAAGAAAAGAAGAAAGTGATAAAGAGAAAATCCAGGAAAATGCGGATATTTGCGGATAGTCACGGGCGAGATGTATCAGCAAGCGTATTGGAGAGAAGCGAAGAAATGGAGGTCACTTCGACAGTAAAGCCAGGAGCACCCATTTCAGCAGTCACGAACGGGATGGTAGAAGAGTGTGCGTCCCTTACTTCAAATGACTAAGCATAATCATCGCTGGAGCAAACGACGTCTATAGAAACGAGAGTAAAAAGGTAATCAAAGATTTTAAGGGTACATTGCCATCCATGCATGACACAAATGTCATCATTGTAAACATTCCGCAGAGATACGACTTAATTCCCAAATTATGTGTAAATGTAGAAACAGAGGCTACAAATGGAAAAAATCATAAACTTTGTAAGAGTTTTCCAAATGCCCGATTTATAGATGTAAGTAAATTAGACAGGAAGTTCCACACTCGGCATGGCCTACACTTAAATAGGTTAGGAAAGTAGTTTCTTAGTGATGAAATCTGAAAAATTGTAAATTCAAATGGTAAGAATAATTCAACAGTAATATCTTTAGAGTGGAAGCAGGGAAACTGGTAAAAGAAGCCAAACGTGAGGTTTGGCATTCAGATATTTTGATGTCAAATTTAACTGAGTCCAACAATGGTATTTCGGATTTGTCTAGCAACAATAATAATAACAATTATGATAGTAATAATGTAAATAAATCACCAACAGAGGCTTGCAAAAGTAAAATATTTAAAATTTACCACCAGAATGTCCAGTCTCTCTGTAATAAAATTGATTACATAAATCTAATGCTTAGAAATGAACTTAAAGACATCTCAGCACTATGTATTTCAGAACATTGGCTGAAAGAGGAACAACTCGAATTAATTCAATTCCCAGGGTTTATACAAGCTAGTAAATACTCTAGAAGTAATATTAGCCATGGTGGTACTTGTATCTTCTTAAGAAATTATTTAGATCATGAACTGTTAACAGCTTATGATTATCTAATTATGGAACAGGATTTTGAATTCTCTGCCTTAAAAATACAGCAGTTTAAGTTAATAATTGTATGCGTATACCGTTCTCCGTCAGGAAAGTTTCCTTTATTTATATATATATTAGAATTGTTACTCAATAACATGAGCAAAGTAAATTTCGATATAATAATTTGTGGGGATGCAAATGTGGATTCCTTAAAATTTGATAGAAATTGTGAATTATTAACACAGTTATTAATTTCCTATGGACTGAAACCTACAGTAAATACCCCAACAAAAATAACAAAATTTAGTAAAACCACTAATGATGATTTTTTTTAAATACACATAAATATCACCATTCAATAGAAGTCTATTGTCCGGGTTTTAGTGCCCACCATGGACAAATACTGAGTTTTGAAGTACCCGAAACAATCAATAATAATGATAATGGAGTAAAATCAAAGCGCAGGTCATTCACTGAAACAAATGTTATATATTTCAATGATTTATTAAATAAGGAAACATGGTCAGAAATTTATAAACTAGAAAATGTAAATGATAAATTTAGTGCATTTAACAGTACCCTAAAACAATATTTTGAAACAGCATTCCCCTTTAGACAAAGAACTGTTCAAAATAACAAAACTAGCAATTGGATAACAACGGGGATTATAAATTCATGTCAAAGAAAGAAATTTCTACACAAATTATATAAACAATACCACACAACACCTGAATTCAATTTTTACTACAAAAATACACTAGCATATTAAATAAGGTAATAAGACTACCAAAGAAAATGCATAATGATAATTTTATTTCCTAATCATCTAATAAAAACATGGCTCTGTGGTCCGTGATAAAGAAAGAAGCTGGAAAATCTGCTAAAATACAAAGGAACATTACACTGACCAGAAATAATAAAGTGATTAATAATCCAGAGGAAATAGCAAACACTTTTAATGACTATTTTCTGGAAATTCCACAAAAATTATTAAATTACAGGTAAATACAATAAATTCTAATAATAAAATAAATATATGTTTATTATATTATCATTATTTATAAATCATGTCACATGTGAAGTGGTAAGAATAGTTATAAAAGAGCTAAAACATAAATTCTTTGCTGGCATTGATGGCATCCCTGATGCAATTTTAAAGAAAGTGCAGAAAATATAATAAATCCACTTACACACTTAATAAACAGTTCAATTCTCTCAGGAACTTACCCGGATATTTTGAAGTTATCCAAAGTAATTCCAGTGCACAACAACGGTTCAAAAGATGAATTAGATAACTATCGTCCTATTACCTTACCAACTGGTATTGCAAAAATGGTGGAAAAAATCATGTATAAGAGACTGATAAGTTTTATAGAAAAAAATAAAATATTATCAAACTCACAACATGAATTCATAACGGAAAAGTCTACACAGACAGCAATTTATGAATGTATTAATAGTATACTGAAATTAATTGACAATAAGGAACATGTAACTGGCCTATTCTTGGATTTATCGAAGGCATTTGATGTTGTTGACCATAAAATCCTCCTTACAAAACTAAATCAATATGGTATTAGAGGTCTAGCTAATAAATGGATAGAGTCTTACTTAACAAGGCGTTAACAAATAGAAAGCTTGAGACACAAGGATGATGGAACCAAATTACTTAATGAAACATTGTCCAATGAGGGAATTATTAAATTTGGAGTACCCCAGGAATCGGTTTTGGGCCCAAACTCTTTCTTCTATATATCAATGATATATCACAGAAAGTTCATTCACATAAGGACATTTTGTTTGCGGACGATACAACACTCGTAAAAAAAGGTGAAACTGAACAGGTCATACAGCAGTCTGCTGACTCCGTTACAGGAGAGTTAACCAAATGGTCACAAGATAATCGCCTCATAATAAACTATAAAAAAAAACCAGTTTGTCCAAATTTCCACACTATACAGAATATGAATCCTGCGAAGCCCAATATAACATTAAATGGTCATCAAATAGAAAATAAATCAGAAACAAAGTTTTTAGGACTATGGATACAACTTGACTTGAAATGGAATAAACATATACAATATCTGAATACTAAACTGAACTCGATGTGCTTTGCGTTACGTATTTTGAAAACCTGCACTAGCATGCACACATTAAGAAATACTTATTTTTCTTATTTCCATTCATACTTAAGATATGGGGTCATATTTTGGGGTATGTCGCCAGATGTACTAAGGACGTTTAGGATACAAAAGAGGGTGATTAGAATTATGGCAAATGTAATCACTAAAGAATCCTGTAGACCTCCGTTTAAAGATTTAAACATTCTCCCACTGCCCTGCATATATATCTTTGAAAGTATTATGTCTTTTTAAAAGAAGTTAATGAATAAGGAAGTTTTTCTTAAAACAAACAATGATGTTCATAGGCACAACACAAGACAAAATCAAAACATTCATATTTCACACACACACACACACACACACACACACACACACACACAAGCATATATCAAAAAGGAACTTTTCACACAGGAGTTAAATTATACAATAAACTACCCCAGTATATAAAACTTGCCCCAAAAATAAAAACCTTTGATAGAATGATGAAAGCTTATCTGCAGTGACATTGTTTTTACTCTGTAGTTGAATATCTTAGCGAATAGGAGCGATGAAATCTATAATTATATTTTACTTTTCTATTTTAATTGTAATACCTAGCTGTAAGTTGTTGTATTTATAGAATTACGTTTTCATATTATGATAATAGAGTAAGGTGTAAATAGTTGTCCAATAAGATTGTATCTCTTAAGATCTGTTATTATAATAATTTATAAATAGTTATAGTATTAGTATCATATACCTATTAGTACTTTTATTTTATAGATGTAAATTCTGACGTGTCCTATATCAAAAATGTATTGTATACATGAATTTGATCAAATGGAATTAATAAAAATCTATCTATCTACCTCTCTATACTGGTGAAGGGGACAAAACAATATGTTTTCATTGTGAATTTGGTTTAAAGGATTGGCAGTTGACAGATGACCCATTTGTGGAACACGTTCTTTGGTTACCTAAATGTAGATACATTGTGTTGCTTAAAGGTCTGGAATTTGTGAACACTATTCGTGAAGAAAACGTAATTGCAGCACAAGACATAAAAGTGCATTCAGAGCTAGAACATGCGGTACAAATACATCAGGCTGAGAGAAAAGGATGTGTCTCACCAAAAGATACAAGAGTGTGACCAACAATTATGTAAAATTTGTTATCAAGAAGAACTAGTTGATGCATTTTTTCCTTGTGGACACTTGATAGCATGCGTCAATGTGCATTAGCACTTAACACTTGTGCTAAATGTGTAGTGTCTGCTACAGTTAGGGCATTTCTTGCTAAAATAGTATAATTTATTAACAATGCATGGTGCAACGAAGAATACTTATATCCGCATTATTATTACAAGCTATTTTAGAGTGTATTAGATATGCTTTTTCTTTTGTTTATAGACTACTACAATGAATGTTCTCAAAACTATGGGGCAAGCATGTGGTGTAGAGACAAAGAAGCTCAGTGAATTACCAACACATATTCCATTTCGCATTATGAAGAACTGGAAATTGAAAACAGCATATGGTGATCGTGTACTTTGTGTATGTGAGAATTTTGAGACATTTCTTCCTGCACGGTTTAATGATATGTCAGATAGTGTTTTTGATGATGTGAATAATCCTATACATCCTGTACACCTAATTTATGAAGGATTAAAAACAATAGGTGTATTGTAAGTTTTAATTAAATCGCACCCCCTGTGGAAGACTGCCACAAGTCAAAAAGGACACATTTTCAAGAGAAGCATTTAAAGATTTTGAGCTAATAGGAAAATGTAAAATATTTACTCAATTGAAGTGAAAGTAACCTATTACTATCTTCTAACATACAAAGTTCTTTCATGGATTATAATTATGTGTTTTAATTAAAAACAATAATACTTTTGAGTTATGGCAGTTTTCTATTCAATAGAATTGCTATTTATAGGATCCGAGTTGTGGCAGTTTTACAAAACAAGGACTTGATTATAGGCATTTATAAGCACCACATACTTCAAAATTCATGGTTTTTGACTTGTGGCAGTCTTGCACCAGGGATGCGAAATAAAAAACAAAATATCAAATAATTATGAAAATATAAGTGATGACAATAGACTGAAAAAAGAAAAGAAGTGTATAGAACAATAATGTTTTAGTTTTTAGAATTGTCTTTAAAAAATATTATCATGAATAAACAAAATATGTATATAAAGTTTGTAAATAAATGTAAATGATGTTACAATGCTATTTTATTTTATACAAAGTTAGAATATTTAACATTGCAGAGTATGCATGATTATAGTGTTGTCTTAGGGTTTATGTAAGTAGTTACATTACGTTTAACGTTAAAATATGATAACATAATAATAACATAATAAATAAATATATAAATAAAATTAGGTTTGATGAAGTTAGGATAGATGGAGTTAGGTTAGGTTATGATATGTTACATTAGGTTGGGTGAGCTACGTGTTTTAGCCATACTACCATTCTTAGGGAACATTTAACATTTTAATGTTTTACCTGTCTTTATATTGTAAATTATTAGCTGTTAGGTTGACCGAGTGGTTAAGGCGTTTGATTTAAGTTCAAATTTCCTGTACAAGGAAGCAAGAGTTGGAACCCCTTACCTGACATAACTATTGTCTTAACATTGCTTAGCGATACTGTATTATTATGACACACAATACTCAAACCATAGATTGAGTGTATTGTTTAAGGCCACTCTCTTTCTGAGTGTAGCTAGAGATTGTCGATTGTTAACAATTGCATTAATAGTGGGATGTGGGGATAGTAATTAAGAAAAAACAGACAATACCCATAAAATATTTTTATTAATTTAATTTAATTTTTACAATAGATGCACACTGAATACAACTCTTTCTCTTTACGATAGCCTGTTATAGTTTTTTTTAACACAAGGCTTGTTGTAGATCCTTTTATAACAATGTCAGTAGTGTGGTAGTGTCGGTTCTACTTACTAGCCTACTTTCCTACGAACTTTGCCGATATCTCCCGAACGCATGATCGGATTTTAACGAACGAAGCGTTGTTGGCGTTAGGGTGACGTCCTCTTTGCTAAGAATGTGTGTTGGTATTTTTTTTTTTTTTTTAATTCTTGATTTTGAAATTGACAAGATTGTGGAAACGGTGAATTTTATAAAAAACGTTTGTTTGACGTTAATGAAAGGTGTCTATGCCCTCTAGGTGGACAGCAAGTTTCAAGTGTGTAGGAGGAAAAAAATGATAGCCTACTTTCTCGCGAACATTGGCGATAATTGGCGAACGGAAGGTCGGATTTTAACGAATGAAGTATTGTTGACGTTGGGGTGTCGTCCTCTTTGGTAAGAATGTGTGTTGGTATTTTTAATATTTTTTCGAAAATTCTTGTTTTTGAATTTTTGATTATTTTGGAAACGGTGAAGACAAGAAAAAAGTTTGTTTGACGTTAATGAAAGATGGCTATGCCCGCTAGGTGGACAGTAAGTTTCATGTGTGTAGGCCAAAAGAAAATGAATTTTGAAAAATGATGACTATTTTGGAAATGGTGAAGATGAGAAAAAAAAAGTTTGTTTTTGATGATGGTTGCTATTTACTCCCTCTACCCGCACCATAAATTTGAAGTCGCTAGGTGAAAAAACTATACACGTTTTGGGGGTATTTTTAGCCTATGTTTTTACTCGCTTTGGTAGCGTAGCGGTCAGCATGGTTAGCTGCCGCCTCAGAGGTCCTGGGTTGGATTCTCGGCTCTGTCACGAAATTTGAAAAGTTGTGTGAGGTCTGGAACGGGGTCTACTCAGCCTCGGGTGGCCAAAATGAGTAGAGGGGGTTCGATTCCCACCCCAGCCTACTTGAAGTGGCTTTCCGTAGTTTTCCAGATTGTCTTTGGGCAAATGCCGGAATGGTCCCTACTGTAAGGTCACGGTCGCCTCCTTCCCATTTCCTTGCCTAACCGTCCCACTTTTTCCATTCCTTTATCAGGCCGCCTGTTCGCTTTGCAGGTGTGACCGCCTGGGCAAAGAGTTGGTTACACAGCCCAGTTGTATCCCTTTTGTTTCATTGTTCTGTTTAGGGGAAATGTAGGTAATTAAAAAAGTGGAACCATGGTTTTAGGTGTTTCCATTATGTTTTCCAGATATTTGAGGAAAGCGTGAAAAAGAAAAAATGAGATTTGAAGTAACGTTGGATTGTCATGTCAAACGCTATTATTGTTGCTAAACATACATACTGAGCCTTACTGGCATAGAAAATAGTTTGCTAATAGAAGTGAATGCGTGTTGGGTCCCAGCATGAGAGACCTCAGCTCCATATCGCAAAATAAGAATGCACGTAGTTGCACGTGTGTGGGAAGCCTGCCTCTGCAAGTTTGTTGTTGGGAACAGAGTTAGATATCAACAGTAGCTTTTGCTACCCACCATAACTCGATACTATGTTCAAGGTTAGTAGGCTCTGAGAGCTTTGTTTTCAAAATGCTGATGTCGAAGTTCTCATAGGGGTGCGCAGTGGGAGAAAGTCATGTAGGCGTACACTATGTGTGAACTGCTAATGTCAAGACTTCTCTAACTCAGTCAGTCATTACTTGCAAGGGTGTTTTAATACATGGTGAGAAATAACGTGTTGGCAAATTCATAGACACGTTTATATATATACCGACACAGAGCATCATGAGCAATACTTTGCAAGATATTGTTTGATACAGACGGGTCTGCTGAACCATTAGCCTGCGCACGTTAAATAATAAATTAATCAATTAATTATATAATTGATTAATTTAATTAACTTAATAATAATAATACAATATCTATATTGCACATCAAATAAAAGAGACAAGGTATGTTATTTGTTCATAATAATGTTATGGAATAAATTATTTTTATTTACTGCATTATTTGGAAATAGATGTAATAACTTAATGCTATGAATGTATTTTTGTTGCAGATAAAACAACAACAAAAACAACAACTAATTTGCTGTATATAAACGACAAATTAAAGCAGTCATGGAATATTATTAATTTGCAAAAGGTATGTACATATTGTTCATGGCTTAGGCTAAAATGAATGAATGCTATTTTATTTAATGCTAATACATGAACTTATGGAATATATTTATTTTTTGTTGCAGAATTAAAATGTGTGCGTGCCAACAAACGATCGGGAGTAGCAGCGTTGCCCACTAAGCTACAATTTTGATATTGAAAAGGTATGTTACAAAGATATTTTTTGTTTGTTTGTGCAAAAAATTAGCTTACTATTTCCCGAGTAAGTGTCTTATTGTATGTGCGTGCGTATGATTAATTCTATTGCATTTCCAAAACCTTTTTTTTTTGTATGAATGAATGAATCAATGAATGAATGCATGAATTAATGAATGAATACATATGTTTACTTAATATATGTATAGATAAATAAAGGGTTTTATTGCTTTGCTTTTCAGATATATATACGTGCATTTTAAAGAAAGAAGCATTATCCCACATTATGACTAATTGGCTGTTTGCTGGAGCCCCGCCACCGACAGTTGGAGAAACAACAACAACAGTTGCTACGACTTGTGTTTGTGTGTGGCTGAGTGAGAGTGTGTGCCAGTGTCTTAGAAGACATCTGTATTTGCTGGTTTTTTGGATTATCCTATTAATAAGGTGAGTTAACATTCCATTTACTGTTAAGTTTTAATTATGTCTACGTCCATGTGTCAAGACTTAGAATGGCAACCATTAGCCAAATGTTTTAAAAGTAGAATATGTTCAGGCCGAATTTATAATGTGAAAAACTGTCTATCCCCTAAAGAATTTGTCGAATCGTGTTTGTCTATTTTTATGAATGAAAGCAAACAAGGCTTAACAAAGCATCACGCCTTAAAAATAAATTTCGAATTACTATGTGAATTTATTTTGATAAAAAATAATGTTGAAGAGAAACATATGTTAAATCTTTGTACAAAAATGGAGAAATTACTGATATCCGATAATTTACAAATGTGGTATCAAAAATGCTATTGATGGGCTTATCAGTAAATATTCACATATTCACATTGGGATTTATCATAGTGACATAGAACATAATAGCCGAAGGCAAAAGGTTCATGTTTCTGCACTGGATAGGACCAAGTGGCCTGACTCTGAATTGCATTGCATATTTACAAATTATTATTTGTAAATACAATCCATTAAATGCAGGAAGTAGCTATACTTTTCCTGTCTCATGGGGATAAAAGCCATTATTGTTGGATAAAGAATTTGAGTAGATTGTTAAGCAGTCAAATGTGTAAGCATGAAACTCTTTGTGAGCGCTGCCTTCAGTATTTTACAACTGCTGAACTTTTGGAGCGACATATTAGAGATTGTGAGGGGCAGACGGCAGTAAAGCTAGTTTTGCCTGAAGGGAAGGACACAGCCTTGAAATTCAAGGCCACTAATAAATAAGATATGATACTATTTACTGTTTATGCCGATTTTGAGGCCCTTACTGTTCCCCTTCAGGGATGTGAACCAAACCCCCATACAAGCTCAACCTATCCAGTGCAGAAACATGAACCTTTTGCCCTCGGCTATTATGTTGTATGTCACTATGATAAATCCCAATGTGAATATGTAAGTCACAAAGGTTCAGATTGCGCGCAGTGGTTTGTTGATCAAATGGCGGCTTTAACAGGCAAAGTAGAACATATTTTGAACAATCCTGTACCAGTTCAGATGAATGACGTACAGCAAAATGAATATGATAAAGCCACCACCTGCCACATATGCGAAGAGGCTATTTCATGCGGAGAAACAAAAGGAAGAGATCATTGTTATAGGACAGGACATTTTAGAGGTGCCGCTCATAGAGAATGCAATTTAAGGTATTCTACACCTCGCTTCCTTCCTGTCTTCTTAAACAATTTCTCTCGCTACGATCTGCACTTCATTGTTAAAGAATTTGCTGATGTAGATAAGAGCAAATTCAGCATTTTGGGTAAGAACATGAGAGCTTCATTTCTCTTTCATGGGAAAAATGAACAATGAGCATTCGTTTTCTCGACTCATTCAAGTTTAAGTCTAGTTCGCTGGATAGCCTTGTGAAGGGCTTAAGCGAGGATGAGTTGAGTCATATCCAATCCCTCTTTACGGATACAAAAAATTTAAATTGTGTGTTCGTAAAGGTCATTTTCCTTATGATCATGTGGCAAGTTAAGATGTGCTTAAAGAAACGTCTTTGCCCCCTAGAGAATTATTTTTCTCAGTTAACTCAAAGCACCATCGGTGAAGAAGTATATGACCACGCACACCATATTTAGCGAGCTTTTGCCATAGAAAACGTGGGTCAATATGCTACGCACTATTTAAAATTAGATGTGTTGTTATTGGCAGACGTATTTGAGACGTTTCGTCAGCTGTGTCATTCGATATACGGGCTCAACCCCGCCCACTACTATACCAGTCCGGGGTTAAGTTGGGACAATGCGCTCAAATACACCCAAATAGAGCTTGATTTACTGACAGATCCCAATATGGTACTGATGATGGAAAAAGGGGTTCGTGGGGGGTTCGTATCGCTCAATCAGCGACATGCCAAGGCAAATAATCATTACTTGCCTGATTATTGTCCTGAAGAACCAGATTCCTACCTGATGTATTTCGATGTAAGTAATGCATACGGTTTCGCCATGAGCAGACCGCTGCCGTACAAAAACTTTGTCTGGCTGTCTGAGGATGAAATTAAAGATTTTAATGTGCATAGCGCAAGCGAGCAACAGGACGTAGGATACGTCCTTGACGTTGACTTAGCTTATTCCCCCGATCTCAGACAGCGACATGGTGATTTCCTCTTTTGTATAGAGAAAATGGTGCCGCCCGAGAGTAAGGGTAATCATAAAAAGTTGATGGGCACCTTGTATGACAAAAATCACTAGGTATTGCATATTGACATGCTGGTAGAATGTTTAGCCCAGGGCTTAGCCCTGAAAAAATCCATAGAGGTATCTATTTCTGTCAGAAACGGTGGTTGAAACCTTACATGGATTTAAATACTAGTCACAGACAAAGTGCCACTCAGCCATTTCAAATATTTTTTTTTAAACTGATGAATAATTGTATGTATGGCAAGAGTCTGGATAAAGTACGGCAGTATAGGGACATAAAATTGTTCAACACATGGCATGGCAGATGGGGTGCGCAAAAATACGTTGCAAAACCAAATTTCAAATCGTTGAACGTTATTGACCATGATCTAGTCACTATTGAACTTGCTAAAACTAAAGTGGTCATGGATAATCTCATCTATTTAGGTCAAGTTATTTTAGATTTTTCTAAATTGCACATGTATCAATTTCATTATGGTTTTGCAATGCGGCAATTTGATACCATTTCCTTGTTATATACTGAACCCGCTGAGCTAAGGTTCATGTGATATTTTTATAACAGCACATTTACGATGGGATGAATAATTGAACACACCCAGAAAGCCACGTGGAGCTAAGAGCTCACGCTATACTCTTTGAAGTAGCGGTGAATCGCACTTTTGACTTTGCCGAAGTCTGCTAATTATTTATCTGAGGTCTTATTAATTAATTTTATCTTTCCACAAGACTCAGAATATTCCATTTCGTCATGCTGCATTATTAAAATATTTTGGAGAATGTTTATTTCGCTTAAGGTAAGGTAATATCCTTGCAGATACGCAAACAGGAATGTAAGTAGTCGCTCAACGACTTCGTTTTGACGACCTACTTCCTAAAGGAACTCAGTGCCTTGCACTACGTCTGGAGAATCCACCCCGTGTAGGCGTGAAATTGCATCCGTCCTATAAGACGTAGAAAATATCCGCTTTTTAGCGTGGAAGTTATTATCAGGTGCCATCGTGCACGAATATACTGCAAATAACTGTTATTTATGCACAGTGAGCCACAAGAAGCATATTATGAAATAATTGGCAAGTATAGTGAATATTATAACATTACCGTAACACCACATTTTTGTACCCACGTGTTTGTGGAGGGCCAAGTGCCTGGTGAAAAATATAGAGGTAAACGTGTTATAACTACTTTGAATAAGTGTGATTATGAATGTATAACATATTTGAATTGCCACAGTGAATTTTTCAATTCCAAAACGACGCACATTTCACGGATGCCACGTGATGTAAAAGTGGCGTCAGCACACGTGAAGAACCACAGAACAGTGCTTGCCCACGTATTAATTCATATCTGTGAAGTAAAGGCCGTGTTATTAATCGCAATTAAAGCCTGTAACATTTACTACGAACATTGTGATTTTGAAGTGAAAGAATGAACTACTACACGATTTATTTCACCACCCACGTGATCAAACTATTCTACACCATGTTTGAGACCGACAGCATGGGCTAATACCATCATGGTATGAGGGTGATGTTACTATTGGAACCAGCATGATGGTGGAACTTCCAGAACAGCGAGCGAGGAGGAAGGAACCCAGGATGCCATTCCCAGGCATGTCCAGTACATCCACGAAGTTATCGACAGGGACAGATCGAACCCTGGTCTTTGGAGGAGTCCAGAGGGGAATCCTGATGAGGATGATGCCGTTCCGGAGAGCCAGAGATGAATTTGTACAACCCTTGTCGTTGAATAGAGGGCTGAGTGAGAGCTCCTCCATTTCGTGAGTTTTTGTACACCCTTTCCCGTCCTAGTTTCTGGTGGTATAGTAGGTTTAATGTAGTTTGTGAACCAACCGAATTCAGTGTCAGCCATTTTTATAGGTACGGAATGTAACTAGTCTAATTAGATGTCATTTATTTCAGTTAGAGTGAGACACCCTTGGGTCAGACATTTTGGTCAACCCTGGTGCAGCTTGATGAACGTCGTAGAACGTCAAAGCCTATCTTTTGCTAAACGTGACCGTAGTCATTTGAGGCTACTTTGTTCAACACTATTTGGGGTGATTTTTCAAGTCTTTGCTGACTTAAGTTATGGCAATCAGATGCCATGGTTATTTCTTTAACTGCATTCTTTGCAGCCAGTCTTTGTTACACACCTGACTTCGTTAGAACAGTCGTATCAGTTAGGTAATCGACTGTAATTACCAGTTTTGTAACTGCATTATATTTCATTTGAAATGCACTCAGAAGCCATTCTTGGTCAAGTGTGGACCTAACAAGTAGAAGGGATGTTTCGTTGTCTAGCATCGAACCCAGTTCCCAACGAATCATTAAGCAGATCCAGAGTCTGGAATCTGCGTCACAATTATTATTTTGTTAGTGTCATGTGAAGACACGTATTTATTTGATGTTGTACAAGCAACTACTGAATTATATCTTTGTGAGCAAAGAGCTCCAGCAATAGTGACATTGCTACCATTTAGATGTCTTTGGTTTGAAAGACGGAATTATATTATTGTATTCAGATTTATAGCGTGCTTTTTATACACGTATTCTTCGAGGTTTATAACCTATGGTAAAGATTTTATTTAGAGGCCAGATGTACAGTTTTTATTTTGTTTAAATCGCCGGCCTTGATAGTTAGTGTGTTGTGTCAAGGCGAGCGCAGGAATGTTGTAGCCTGCCAGCGACACAAACTGGTTTGTGACCCAGTGCTCTTGAGCGCACGCTTGATATTGTGAGACAGAATTACTTTGACAAGAGCCAGAATGCTCGTTGTATTCGCTTTTCCTTTCATTGCAACTTAGCTCATGGAACCCAGTGTCCATTCTTGTATCTGATCACATGATTTTATAGATTGTTTTTTGTTAGTTAAACGCACTGTTGCGTGTACCGTCGTATGACGTGTACAGTTATGTCAGGTTTTCTATAGTATGTTGTAGGCTACCCTGTTATAGGAGGAATTTATTGTATGAAGGTATTTTGTGTGTACCTTGTCCGGGATTGTTCCCGTTGACCAGATGTTATTGGAGGGTTACTGAGTGTGCAGGCCCATCCCAGATTTATTGAACGCGAGCTTTGCGCCGCTGGTAACTTGTGTTATTGTGTGTCCGAGTTGTTATTGCTCGTTGATTATATTCCGACTGTTGAGTCGAGGCTTTTGGTGGAGAATGATCTCAGTGGAGACACTCCGTGCCCAGGCTATTGTCAGTATTATTCGCCATAAACCAACGATAAACCTAAACCGACATCTTAATAATAAAACGCATAATTTTGGTAAAACAAAAGCTAACTAACGAATTCTTTCTATCTAACTTTGTTCTTTTGCATTTTGAACCTGCTGACATGGCCGTGCAGATGAAGGTATTTCCTTTTGAGGAAATGACTAGGACAGCTGACACTTTTGAAGCGACCTGAAGCATGCTCGAACCTTGAGTTCGTAGCTTGTGGAGCGCAGGCCATGCGATATTAGACGTAGTCTTAACTACGCAGTCGTCACCGTAACTACACACATTAGATGACTATGGCTTACAAAGAGTAAACCAAGGTGCAGGCAGGCATTTTAATAAAACTGTTGTCTCTTTCATTAATTATTAATGATGTACAAGTGTATGAATCCTACATGTTACCTTATTGTGTGCTGTTAGCACGTAGTTCCTAAGAATAATTAAATGTTTTTTTTTACATGGCTGTTCACTTAGCATTCAATGTAATTGTTTTCTATTACGGACGTCATCGCCGTAAATTTTGTTATTAATTGATAGGACTTAGCTAGATGAATTAACGTTAAATGTAAATGTGGAGATGGTATCATCCTAATTTAGATTTGTTTTGCTACCCTGTTAAATGTAAATTCAGATATTAGCTTGATCTTGTAACTTGACCTAGGGACTTGCGTCGTACCATTTTCCTAGAGTTGCTGTTGTTGCTTTGTTATTGTGAGATAGATCTTTCGCGAGGGTTTTCCGTAACTTCTCAGGTAGGGACCTGCTCTTTATTTTTGTTTGTTTATTAGCTTGCGGATTAGCCGATTGAAACCCTCCGAACTAGGCTAGGGGCTTATGAATTTTAACAATAAATTTTCACGGTGTTTTACATAAGTCTGGATGTTTATTTTCTCAGACTAGTTTTTAGGGTGAACCTTTCCTTAGGCAGTCTATGACCATCGTCACCATGTACCACGATCCCTGTGGACTACAGTTTCTCGTGCCGCTTTGGCCTATTTGGAAGTTCACCTGATCCTCACGGCAATTATGTCCGACGGATGAGATGTTAGGGAAATCATTTCGGCTGTTGGCTATCCTGACAGATCCACCGAAGGTCTCATAAAAAGGCGCCCAACTCATTTGCCGACGTGTGGTGACCGTCAGTTCCATGTTATTTAGGAGGATCTTAATGTTGATTAATGGTATATTGACAGGACTGGGACGAACTTAGAAAGTCGTACTGCAGATCAATTGACCGCATGGCATTCATGTTTGATAGAAGTCCATGGGGTGAGGCTTTAGTGTTAGATAAATGATGGATAGGATTTTCTTTGATGATGCCTCATCCTGAGTTAATGTAATACGTTGCTTTGCTCGCCGTTGTCTTTGTAAATGTAGAAGCACTTAGTTTGCATACTCCAGCTGTACTCGTGATATTTATATAAATGAAACAAGCTTTATACCACCAAGTAACTAATCATAGCTGTAAGTTCCATTAGATATTGATCCCTCACTTTCTCATATATATTTCTTGTCAATGGATGAGGAAACTATTCGCCGCGTGTTTGGGGAGATGATGGCAGGTGTTAATGCCAACCTCCAGCAGATTACTGCTGAATTAGGTACTGTAAGGACTGATTTAGGTGAGAATACCCAAGCTGTCAACAAAGTTAGACAGGACTTAGAAGTTAACACCCAGTCAATAGACAATGTGAGTGGTCATGTGGACCAAGTTAGGCAGGAAATTAACAATGTAAGACAAGATTTAGAGGTTAACACCTTGTCAGTTAACAATGTTAGGACTGATTTAACGCAGGTCAGGGCCGACATGGACGCATATAGAGTCGAAGCTAGGAATGGTCTTACGGCAGGTTTAGCAGCTGTTAGGGTTGATGTCATACGACACCACCAGGAGGCTAACCAGCGTGTAGATTGCTTAACCGACCAGATGAATAGAGCTAGGGAGGATGTGCAGACCCGATTTGAGGAGCACACAGCTCAAATTCAAACGACCATAAACAGACTCCAGATAGATATGAGAGCCGACCTGGAGCACACTCGAGAAGAATTTGGGACTCGATTGACTCACGTCGAGGGATTTATGGACACTGTGAAAAAGGACATGGCAACCATGAATATTGGACTGATTTTGATGAGAGGTGCAGCCAATGCCGTGAATAACAACGTCAAGACGATCGTCGATGGCATGATAGAGGTCAAGGACGAATTAAACACCAATAGGAGAAATATTACGGAGTTAACAGAAACCGTAGCAGGCCTGCGTGAAACAGTTGACGTTCATTGTGAGGAACATAAAATCGATCTCATGTTATTGAGGGGTGACCTCAACGAGCACAAGACCACAGTGGAGGCTAAGGTAGCCGAGGTCAGAGACGATGTTGGAAAGATCCAAGACAACGTGTCGAAAGTCGAAGGAGAAATCGATTCCTTGCAGAAACGATTCGAGGAAGTCGCGGTAACCGAGAGGTTAGACCTCAGCTATAACCTCAGAACGGCAATACGCGAAGTTGACACGAACCTCAAAGGGAAAGTCGTTAGGATCGAGCTACAACTTAACGACTTAGGTAATAAAGTCGCAGCCAGAACCATTCCAGGACTCGAGGTTATTGAAAGACGTCTTGACAGATTTGACGCTTCCTAGAGAGAGACACTTACCCTCACAGACGGGAGACTCTCAGGCGACACCCGTATCACAATCCGCAGGGATGATGCCTACTCATTTCCAACCCAGCGCACCCATAGTACCGCAACCATCACAATTCACTGGTTCAGCGGAAAGTCAAACTTTGAACTTTGACGCCCATCCATTTCAACCAGCACCCAATCGACTTAGTCATGTAATGAATACACCTGCGCATAACTACATGCAGAATTCATTTAGACCCGCGCATACGCAGGGAAATGTAACTATTATCTGTTCCAGAGAGGAGCAACCAGCTCGCTTCTCAGGAACTGGAAGTGGTATCACTCCAGTTGAATTTCTGGCCAACGTAGAAAGCTACTTGAGAGACACTATGGTAACTCCAGAGAGGGAGCTCCGAGTTATAGAGCGTTTGCTTGAGGCGCAAGCCAGCACCTGGTTTAGAGCATTCCGATACTCGTTTGTTGGATACCAGGATTTCAGAGAAGCCTTGTTAAGAACGTACTGGTCGAGCGACATCCAGCAGAGCATCAGAGCTGAGATGTATACTCGCAGATATAGCTCTAATACTCCAACGCGTTATGCGAACTACTTCGCGATCCAGCTTGCAAAGCTTCGTTGTCTTCAACCCCCATTGTCTGAGCAAGACTTAGTAAACACCATCGTTTGGCAATACCCTGCAGACGTGCAACGTGTATTGATTGCTGCAGGGGCATCCACTTTTCAGCAGTGTGACCAAATCCTGCGACGGTTGGATGCAAACACTGAACAGTTCCCGACATACCGTCAGCAGAAGGCTGACAGGCGCGAGGATAGACATGTCAACTTGACTACTGTCGACTAAGTGAGCCAGACACCACAACAGACGCAAACCCAAGAGAGCTCTGGACAACGTAATAATAACTACAACTATGGTAGAAGAGAATGGAACAACACTCCATATGCTCGAGACCAGCGAGATGACCGTCGTAGTCACTGGAACCGGCGATTCGACCGAGGGATGAACAACGACCGTCGTCACGAAAACGACCGCCGAGGGAATAATGGCAGATACCCACAGCACGGAAGTATCCGTAGGGACTACCGATACAGCAGAGGGTATAACAGAGATCGAGACCCCAGAAACCAACCAGATAGAGATTGGAGAGGAAGAGCACGGGAGAGCCGTGAGTATCTTCAACAACTTCGAGAACTCCAAATCCGAGAAGAGGGAGATCAGAACCCGACTTCGAGGGAAACTAGAAATTCGGCGCAGGAGACGGAGCAAAACCAGCCCAGTACTTCTCGCCAGGACAGAAAAAACGCCGAAATCAATAGATTCTTGCCCGGTCGAGCACAGAGTAACTGCCACCATATTACTCTGGGAGCCAATCCAGGAAGACCTGTTAGACGAACGACGAACGACGAACCACAACTACGAATTGACGCGTTTACCGAAGATTGTAGCCACCCTGAATGGATGCAACGTAGTCATTCTCATTGATACTGGGGCGATGATTAGTGTCATTTCCGACGATTGCCATGCCATACTGAAAGCAAACTCTGAGGTGACAGAGCTGCCAGTTTCTGCTGTAAGAGTCAGAGGAGTCATACCTGACGGTGTTTTAACGTGCAAAATCCAGATTCTATGCACTTTGAAGATTTCGAGCCACGTGTACTTGCACGAATTTCTTGTGATGAAAGGCTTGCATCATGATGCCATATTGGGTGCAGACTTCATTAGGAAGTATGATGGAATCATTGACATGGGACGTAATACGGTAGAGTTTAAGCCAAACGAACCCATTCAGATGAACTTAGTTGAAGAAGAACCGGAATTCCTATCCGAAGTCGACATTGTCGAAAATTTTAATGGCAAGGAAATTGAGGAGACACAAGATGCCGACGAAGAGGCAGAACCATTATCAGCACCCATACGAGAGAACCTTGATACAATATTGAGCGAATACAGGGATATATTCGACACCACACCTGGGGAGATATTGGACTACTAGTACGATCTTGTACTACTGGATGATTCCCCATTCCTGAAGAAGATTTATCCTATCGCCGAGAAACATCGCGAGGAAGCTGCTAAGAAGATCCATGAGATGGAAGCAGCAGGCACAATCAAGAAGTCACCGACTCCTTACTTGAATCCTATAACACCTGTGGTTAAGGTGGATGGAAGCTTGAGACTTTGTCTCGATGCAAGAGCCTTAAATGAACGCCTAGCTCCAGAGCACGACAGACCGCCCAAGATTAGGGACATCCTCAGGAAGTTCAAGGGAAAGAGAATATTTTCGTCATTGGACTTGGTACAATCTTACTACCATATCAGATTATCTGAGCCTACTCAGAAATATACAGGGTTTCTGTTTGATCAGACCACCTATGTTTTTCGAAAACTACCCTTTGGATTGAAAAATGCCGGAGCTGCATTAATCAGAGCACTTGATGCGAAGCTGACTCCTGAAGTGAAGCAGAAGGTGATATGTTACGTGGATGGCATCATCATAGCTTCGTAAACAGAGGAAGAGCATTTAAAGACCTTACGCCTTGTTTTTGAGAATCTTCGACAGGCTAACTTTAAGGTGAAATTTGACAAGTGTCGATTCTTCCAGAGAGAAGTGAAATTTGTGGGACACATAATCAATGGAGAAGGATACAGGCCGAATCCGGCAAAGATCAGAACTGTTGCTGCATTTCCAACGCCAACCCGTGTGAAACACGTGAGACAATTCTTAGGAATTCTCCAATTCTTTGCTGCTCATTGTGAGAAGTACTCCGAGACTGTGGCACCACTGCAAGGTTTACTGAAGAAGAACTGCAGATGGGCCTGGAATGATGAGTGCGAGATAGCTTTCAGGAAAGCTAAACAGATGCTTGTTGACTCAATTCAGTTAGAATATCCAGACTATTCCCGGAATTTTATTCTAGAAACTGTTGCATCTGCAATTGGAATAGGAGCCATCCTACTGCAGGAGGATGATGAGAAGAAACGTCATTACATCGCTTTCTTAAGCCGACGTTTGAGAGCACATGAATCTCACTATTTCACCACTGAGATTGAGGCACTTGCGATTGTTAACGCACTTGAGTACTGGCAGAAACTTTTGTTACGCCAGAGGATTATTGTGAGGACCGATCACCATGCGCTGACCTTCATATTACGAACAAGACTGGCAAGCGACAGGATCACACGTTGGACGCTGTTTCTCCAACAGTTTGATTTGGAAATAGTTTATCGACCAGGCAGAGAGAGTGTGTTGGCCGACATTCTCAGCCGGAATCCTGAAGCTACTGTGAATGCCATAGACATCGAGGGAGAATGCGAGGAACACCTTCGCCGACTTCGTCATCTACCTGAAGAACAACGACGTGAGGAGGAACTCAGGCATATTATCCGTTTCCTGGAACGAAGAATGGATCCACGGGATGCTCATTATGTGAGGATTGCTGCTGTTGCAGATGATTATTTGATTTATCATCGTGTCTTGTACAAATTTGTGGACGAGGACCACACTCAACTGCGTGCAGTTATTCCTAGGAGATACCAAGAATCTGTTATTCTTATGGTTCATCTATCCATTGGACATGGTGGAACAGACAAGACCATTGCAACCAACAAGGAGTCTTTTACTTGGAAAGGGCTAGGAACCACCGTTAGACAGTGTTTACGTGCTTGCGACGCATGCCAGCGGAACAAGTACACGTCACACTTGTTGAAGGAACCACCTAGACCAATACTCCCAACTCAACCTAGAGAGTTATACGCACAGGACCTGTATGGCCCAATACCTAAGGCTCGTCGTGGAAATCGCTACATCGTTGTAACTATTGATGTGTTCACGAAATATACGATGCTTCATCCGATTCAGAAAGCCACCGCACATCAGATTATTCAGAGGATTAGACGACAAGTGATACCGGAGGCAGGAAAGCCACAATTCCTGTTGACTGATCACGGATCACAGTACACCTCCGCAGAATTTGCCAATGCTATGAACGAGCTGGAAATAGGTCATGTTTTATCATCTATTCGCCATCCAGAGAGCAACCCAGCGGAATGCGTAATGTCTATTATCGCAAAATTCTGTCGATTATATTGTCAAGAAGAACACTGGCGATGGACTGAAGTCCTAGTCATTATGGCAATATGTATTAATTCAACAGTCCATGAGAGCACTGGTCAAATACCTATGGTTTTGCATTTGAACCAGATGCCAATGAGAATATGGAATCGTGTGATTGTAAATCCACCTTGTTTACAACCATCACATGCCAGCAGACTTTTAGCTGCAAGGGATACTATGGACAGACAAGCTGCCAAACGCTTGAGAAGAACTAGACGCCAGAGATTCAGAGAACCACTAGTTGAGGGAGACCTTATCCTTATAAGGAGACCCGGAATTTCTAGTCCTATAGACCGCATATATGGGAAATTTCTGTCTTTATATTATGGCCCTAGTCGTATCCGACAGCCTTTAAACAATGGAAGTTATGTAATTGAAGACATTGGGACAGGAGAGCGTATTGGAACCTTCAATGCAGCTAATCTAAAAAAATATCACTTAAGAATGAACTTTAAGTCAAATAAAAATGTCATCCCAACATTTTATTTGAAACGACGGAGAGGCAGATGAACCCGCTGAGCTAAGGTTCATGTGATATTTTTATAACAGCACATTTACGATGGGATGTAGTACCTTTGAACACACCCAGAAAGCCACGTGGAGCTGAGAGCTCACGCTATACTCTTTGAAGTAGCGGTGAATCGCACTTTTGACTTTGGTGAAGTCTGCTAATTATTTATCTGAGGTCTTATTAATTAATTTTAACTTTCCACAAGACTCAGAATATTCCATTTCGTCATGCTGCATTATTAAAACATTTTGGAGAATGTTTATTTCGCTTAAGGTAAGGTAATATCCTTGCAGATACGCAAACAGGAATGTAGGTAGTCACTCAACGACTTCATTTTGACGACCTACTTCCTAGAGGAACTCAGTGCCTTGCACTACGTCTGGAGAATCCGCCCCGTGTAGGCGTGAAATTGCATCCGTCCTATAAGACGTAGAAAATATCCGCTGTTTAGCGTGGAAGTTATTATCAGGTGCCATCGTGCACGAATATACTGCAAATCACTGTTATTTATGCACAGTGAGCCACAAGAAGCATATTATGAAATAATTGGCAAGTATAGTGAATATTATAACACTACCGTAACACCACATTTATGTACCCACGTGTTTGTGGAGGGCCAAGTGCCTGGTGAAAAATATAGAGGTAAACGTGTTATAACTACTTTGAATAAGTGTGATTATGAATGTATAACATATTTGAATTGCCACAGTGAATTTTTCAATTCCAAAACGACGCACATTTCACGGATGCCACGTGATGTTAAAGTGGCGTCAGCACACGTGAAGAACCACAGAACAGTGTTGGCCCACGTATTAATTCATATCTGTGAAGTAAAGGCCGTTTTATTAATCTCAATTAAAGCCTGTAACATTTACTACGAACATTGCGATTTTGAAGTGAAAGAATGAACTACTACACGATTTATTTCACCACCCACGTGATCAAACTATTCCACACCATGTTTGAGACCGACATCATGGACTAATACCATCATGGTATGAGGGTGATGTTTCTATTGGAACCAGCATGATGGTGGAACTTCCAGAACAGCGAACGAGGAGGAAGGAACCCAGGATGCCATTCCCAGGCATGTCCAGTACATCCACGAAGTTATCGACAGGGACAGATCGAACCCTGGTCTTTGGAGGAGTCCAGAGGGGAATCCTGATGAGGATGATGCCGTTCTGGAGAGCCAGAGATGAATTTGTACAACCCTTGTCGTTGACCAGAGGGCTGAGTGAGAGCTCCTCCATTTCGTGAGTTTTTGTACACCCTTTCCCGTTCTAGTTTCTGGTGGTATAGTAGGTTTAATGTAGTTTGTGAACCAACCGAACTCAGTGTCAGCCATTTTTATAGGTACGGAATGTAACTAGTCTAATTAGATGTCATTTATTTCAGTTAGAGTGAGACACCCTTGGGTCAGACATTTTGGTCAACCCTGGTGCAGCTTGATGAACGTCGTAGAACGTCAAAGCCTATCTTTTGCTAAACGTGACCGTAGTCATTTGAGGCTACTTTGTTCAACACTATTTGGGGTGATTTTTCAAGTCTTTGCTGACTTTAGTTATGGCAATCAGATGCCATGGTTATTTCTTTAACTGCATTCTTTGCAGCCAGTCTTTGTTACACACCTGACTTCGTTAGAACAGTCGTATCAGTTAGGTAATCGACTGTAATTACCAGTTTTGTAACTGCATTATATTTCATTTGAAATGCACTCAGAAGCCATTCTTGGTCAAGTGTGGACCTAATAAGTAGAAGGGATGTTTCGTTGTCTAGCATCGAACCCAGTTCCCAACGAATCATTAAGCAGATCCAGAGTCTGGAATCTGCGTCACAATTATTATTTTGTTAGTGTCATGTGAAGACACGTATTTATTTGATGTTGTACAAGCAACTACTGAATTATATCTTTGTGAGCAAAGAGCTCCAGCAATAGTGACATTGCTACCATTTAGATGTCTTTGGTTTGAAAGACGGAATTATATTATTGTATTCAGATTTATAGCGTGCTTTTTATATACGTATTCTTCGAGGTTTATAACCTATGGTAAAGATTTTATTTAGAGGCCAGATGTACAGTTTTTATTTTGTTTAAATCGCCGGCCTTGATAGTTAGTGTGTTGTGTCAAGACGAGCGCAGGAATGTTGTAGCCTGCCAGCGACACAAACTGGTTTGTGACCCAGTTTCCCTTGAGCGCACGCTTGATATTGTGAGACAGAATTACTTTGACAAGAGCCAGAATGCTTGTTGTATTCGCTTTTCCTTTCATTGCAACTTAGCTCATGGAACCCAGTGTCCATTCTTGTATCTGATCACATGATTTTATAGATTGTTTTTTGTTAGTTAAACGCACTGTTGCGTGTACCGTCGTTTGACGTGTACAGTTATGTCAGGTTTTCTATAGTATGTTGTAGGCTACCCTGTTATAGGAGGAATTTATTGTATGAAGGTATTTTGTGTGTACCTTGTCCGGGATTGTTCCCGTTGACCAGATGTTATTGGAGGGTTACTGAGTGTGCAGGCCCATCCCAGATTTATTGAACGCGAGCTTTGCGCCGCTGGTAACTTGTGTTATTGTGTGTCCGAGTTGTTATTGCTCGTTGATTATATTCCGACTGTTGAGTCGAGGCTTTTGGTGGAGAATGATCTCAGTGGAGACACTCCGTGCCCAGGCTATTGTCAGTATTATTCGCCATAAACCAACGATAAACCTAAACCGACATCTTAATAATAAAACGCATAATTTTGGTAAAACAAAAGCTAACTAACGAATTCTTTCTATCTAACTTTGTTCTTTTGCATTTTGAACCTGCTGACATGGCCGTGCAGATGAAGGTATTTCCTTTTGAGGAAATGACTAGGACAGCTGACACTTTTGAAGCGACCTGAAGCATGCTCGAACCTTGAGTTCGTAGCTTGTGGAGCGCAGGCCATGCGATATTAGACGTAGTCTTAACTACGCAGTCGTCACCGTAACTACACACATTAGATGACTATGGCTTACAAAGAGTAAACCAAGGTGCAGGCAGGCATTTTAATAAAACTGTTGTCTCTTTCATTAATTATTAATGATGTACAAGTGTATGAATCCTACATGTTACCTTATTGTGTGCTGTTAGCACGTAGTTCCTAAGAATAATTAAATGTTTTTTACATGGCTGTTCACTTAGCTTTCAATGTAATTGTTTTCTATTACGGACATCATCGCCGTAAATTTTGTTATTAATTGATAGGACTTAGCTAGATGAATTAACGTTAAATGTAAATGTGGAGATGGTATCATCCTAATTTAGATTTGTTTTGCTACCCTGTTAAATGTAAATTCAGATATTAGCTTGATCTTGTAACTTGACCTAGGGACTTGCGTCGTACCATTTTCCTAGTGTTGCTGTTGTTGCTTTGTTATTGTGAGATAGATCTTTCGCGAGGGTTTTCCGTAACTTCTCAGGTAGGGACCTGCTCTTTATTTTTGTTTGTTTATTAGCTTGCGGATTAGCCGATTAAAACCCTCCAAACTAGGCTAGGGGCTTATGAATTTTAACAATAAATTTTCACGGTTTTTTACATAAGTCTGGATGTTTATTTTCTCAGTCTAGTTTTTAAGGTGAACCTTTCCTTAGGCAGTCTATAACTATCGTCACCATGTACCACGATCCCTGTGGACTACAGTTTCTCGTGCCGCTTTGGCCTATTTGGAAGTTCACCTGATCCTCACGGCAATTATGTCCGACGGATGAGATGTTAGGGAAGTCATTTCGGCTGTTGGCTATCCTGACAGATCCACCGACGGTCTCAATACAGACACGGATGGTTTTATTTACCATATCCGTGACTGTGATCCATATGTCGTTATGAAGGAAAACCCAAAATGGTTTGACGCATCCTCGTTTAGTGAAAAGAACGTGTTCGATGTCCCCCGTCTGAACAAAAAAAATGGTTTAATGACAGATGAGTGTTCAGACACCATGATGTTAGAGTTTGTAGGTCTCGCGCCGAAAATGTATATTTTTTGACAGATGAATCAATGTGAATCCGCGCGGGCTAAAGGAATTAGTCAGCATGTGGTTAAATGCCTCTGTGTGAATGATTATTTACATGTCCTTCAGACCCACACAGCTATGTCACATAGTCAGTTTAGGATTCTATCAAAAATCCCTAATTTATTTTAATGAAACAGCGGAAACGAACACTTACTTTGTTGGATGATAAAAGGCAGTGGTGTCAGGATATGATGACAAGCGTTCCCTTTAGTTACAACCAGTAATGGTTGTTGCTATTGTTATTGTACAATATGGCAAGTGTTTGGTTTGGTTGCTATGAAGTGCGTGATGCCTTGGAATAAAAATAAAAAATTGTAGTGTATCATATAATTTTTGTTTTTTAACCTGTGTGCATGGATGTATGCAAGGATGTGTCAATGTGTGTAAATAGTTGTATATAAACTGTATGTCTTGTGCTATTTGCCTGTCAACGCATAAAGAGAGGCATGCATCAACGTTTGCATAGCTCACTGTGCACAAGCTAAATTAAAACACGCTGGCTTTTAAAAAATAATATTTTAGCTAGTGGCTTAATATGCCTCACTATGTGGTGGCTAAATAAGCCTCATGTTTAACCAAACGTGACCATCCACCCTTAGTAGACATGCGGCTTAATAGGCCTCACTTGGGTGCTGTCTTAATAAGCCTCATGTTTCAGCAAACTGACCACCCACCCTCAGTAGACATGTGGTTTAATATGCCTCACTAGGTCGTGGCTTAGTAGGCCTCATGCAAGAACAAAAAATTATCAGCTGCTTTTACTGTGAACAATCTGACTTTATGATATGTGTTATGAGTTGTGATATATTTCAAAACAACACCAGTCAAATATCTGAACAGATTTTTTTTAGACGTAATGCATGTTAATCTTGTAGCCTACAGCTAAAAATAGCCAACAGACAGATGGTTATTTATTTTGTGTTTTGATTATTTTTATTTTCTTTTTGCTATTGACTTAAGGGACATACAGTGTATAAAAATTGACATTTTTTAAATATATACTTAGTAAAACGTCTATAACTACTTTTCAGATTCAATGATGAGCCATGATGAAGATTCTTTTATTGTTACCAAACACACTACGTTTAATGAATATGCAACGATGGTAAATTATAATGCACAACGTCTGGCCTATCCTTTAGAGTATAAAAACACTAAAGTGCGCATTGATACCACTTTTTATAAGAGCATCATTGATCATGATAATGATGATGATGATGTCTTGTTTTATGATCCAAGTCATCACTATTGCAAATCCTGTATGCTAAATTTTGGTTTCCAAAATAATGTATCTACAGAAGTAATTCATAAATCATGGTATGGTTTAACGATGAAACAAGTGATTGTTAAATTAGCGGATGAGGATGACTTTCCAGTTTTTTTGGTGTACGCTATGTACAAAACCCTTGTTTAATGTCTATTTTCCAGTAACGTCAAATATGTTTTTTTCCACTTTTATAAATTCCCTGCTGAGGAAGGAACCACTTCATACCGTCAATAATCATTTCGTCAACTTTATTTTACGTTACCAATGAATCAATATTCACCACATAGAATACGGTCTATTAGAAACTAACAACAATATTTTTTTTTGTTTGATTCGGCTTTTAGGAACATACTTTACTTTGAAGAGAAAAGACATTTGGCTAATTTATTTTAGTTTATGGTGTATTCATGTTTATGGAAAACACATACCCTGGTTTAAATTTGTATTATTTTTTGTTTTGTTTCTTGGATATAGACATGGTTAATAAATTGCATGGTATGTTAACTTTACCTTTATAGGCATCCATTAGTATGCAGTTGTTTGTTTATAGTATCCGTACATACTATTTTTTAACAGTATGCTGTGCGAATTTGTACGTCGACACGGGAATCATATACGACTCATTCAACAAGGAGATTATGTACTAATACCTATTGACAACAGAGGCATACATTTACCTCCAAGCGATCTTCAAAATGATTCACACTTAATCTTCATAAAACATTTTCTATTAAATAATTTTCAAATTCATGTTTTGGCTGAAAACGATGAAAATGAATGACACCTTTTAGAAGTAGGCTACACAGTGTGGGACAATGATTTATTTGTTTGTTTCACTTTTATAAATTCCCTGCTGAGGATGGAACCACTTCATATCGTCAACAAGCATTTCGTCAACTTAATTTTACGTTACCCATGAATCAATATTCACCACATAGAATACGGTCTATTAGAAACTAACAACAACAATATGTGATGCATATGTTTTTTGTTGGATTCGGATTTTAGGAACATACTTTACTTTCAAAAAGACATTTGGCTAATTTTTTTAAAGTTTATAGTGTATTCATGTTTATGGAAAACACATACTCCAGTTTAAATTTGTATTGTTTTTTGTTTTGTTTCTTGGACATAGGCATGGTTAATAAATTGCATGGTATGTTAACTTTACCTTTAAAGGCATCCATTAGTATGCAGTGCGAATTTACACATAACCCGGGAATCGTATACGACTGATTCAACAAGGAGATTATATACTAATACCTTTTGACAACAGAGGCATACATTTACCTCCAAGCGATCTTCAAAATGATTCACACTTAATCTTCATAAAACATTTTCTATTAAATAATTTTCAAATTCATGTTTTGGCTGAAAACGATGAAAATGAATGACAACTTTTAGAAGTAGGCTACACAGTGTGGGACAATGATTTGTTTGTTTTACATGCGTTTTACCGAAAGGTAATACAGTGGTCATGTCAACATTGTCCACACGACTACGTTTTTGTTAATATGTCTGGTAAACTGTTGCCACAAATTTTTGAACCACCCATATAACAAATAATATGAATTATGACATGTTGATAATAATAATAATAACTTTGCAATTTTGTTATTTATCTTTTTAGAAAAAAATGTATGACGCCCTTTGCTCAGAAGTTGAAGACCAGTTACTGATGATACAACATAAACAAGTCTTAGTTGTACCCATACAAAAAACAGGCTTAGTTGGTAATAAACCTTTAAACCAAAACCTTATTTTAGATTTTATAGATGTCAGAGCTCCACTATTTTTAATTAAAAAAATGTGATGATTTAATACCATTTACATATTTACCAAATTTTTAAAATACGTTTCGGCAGTGGCAATGGTTAGCGTTTTGCGCCACTTCATTAGCAGATGCCTATAAATACATTTTAATTGATTTGTCTAATGATGCTTTAGCACATTATTAATGTAATTTAACAACTCCCTTTACCCTATGGTAGAAATCAACTATTGTTTTTTTTTTTATTTAAAAGAAAATTTATAACAAGGTTTTGGTTTATTTATAGCTTTAAAAATAGTTTAAAATGATAGCTTGGTTTATTTCTTTCTTTTAGAAAACATGAGCATGTATGATAATATGAATTATCATATTGGAGTCAGCCTAGTTTATATTCAGCAAACACAGTTGTAGCTTCTTCCAGTGTTAAAAACCACTTGTTTTGACGGATGTGGTCCGTGGCAAGAAATTCATAAAGCACTATTAACGGTCGTCATACGCACTAAAACACAATTTTTTCTTATCGATGATGATTGTCATTTACAACAGTATACCTATTTACGTCATGTGGACCATGAAACACACAAAAATTGGCTGTTGATGTTTGTTCAACAGTTATCGCGTACCTCTTACAAACATTATTATATTTTTGTCAATTTATCCAATACTATCTACAACTTTAGGCATTAAACGCTCAGGCTTAAAAAACAACACGCTTTAATGTATTGGCAATGTTGTTGTTGTTATATAAGAATAAGAGTGTTTAAAATAACATTCTTTTCTTTCCTTATAGCCAAGCATGGACGCCTTGAACGCCATTGGCCAAGATTGCGGCGTTGCACGCAAGAAAATGAGTGAATTGCCTCCACAAACACCCTTTCGCATTCATAAAATTCAAAAATTAAAAAACAAATTTGGTGAACGAGCTCTTTGCGTTTGTCAAGACTTTGAGACATTTCTACCCACACGATTTAATAACCTACCTGATAATGTCATGGAAGATGTCAATTCCAGTATTCACCCTGTGTATTTAATCTATGAGGGTGAAAAGGAATAATCGTTGCATGATTCGTTTTGTAAAACTAGAAAACGAATAATCATTGTACGCAAGCCATGACTTTTTTGTTTGCTTATTGATGTCTTACTAAAACAAAAAAATATTTTTTTCGGTGCTCAACAGTTTGACGTTTATTAATTGAGGTGCCTAGAATCAAAACCCGCCAAATCCATTCCTTCACTTTTTCGGCAAAGTGGCAAAAACTGTCACAAACGAACCAATACCCAAAACGAAATACTTTTTTCACTAAAAAATGAATGAATTATTTTTAAAAACAGTGACGAAGTACGAAGGTGATCCCCGATATAGTTAAAAATGTATGTAGAAAAATATAAAGCAATAATTCGGATTTGTCGGGGTTTGTTACTAAGATTTGTATTTGGCAGGTTTTGATACCAAAGAGCCCTAATGCATTTGAAGTTGCGAAGGGATTGTAGAAACTACGTAAGCTTTATTCAGAAATTAATATTTGAATGAAAGTTAACTAAATATAGGTTATAAAATAAATAAAAATCGTATAATTTTTGTGTTTTGTTGTTGTTGTTATTGTTGTTTTAAGGGGCGGTTGTGTTTTATTAGAATAAACAGAAAAGGAATAAAACTCATGTTACCCATTCAAGATTTGATTGCCGCTGAGTGTGGCTGTGCCAGCGTTTATGTTTATTGTAGCATGAGCTCTGCGGGGCGAAGCGGAGGACACAGCGATGACAGAGTGCAATCTGCACATAGGTCACGCTGCATTGCGTCAGATGAGCGTCACAGGAGTTCATGTCACCATGGACAGTTAAATCCAAAACTGGAGCTGAGTCATATCCTACACGCGCAACTGTACCTGTCAACGAAGCAAGCTGACGTGTGACACAATTACATAAAGAGTAGTTTCCATCTCCACCGCCGGCAATCAATTCCTGAAAGGGTAATAATACTGTACAGTAAATAACCCCTGGCACAACAGCCCGTGAAGGGCCTAATCCCCAGCCATTTGGCCTGCAGATATTGGGGTGCCGCCTGACCAGTGCATCGGGTCCCCTCGGCCGTTAATCTTGGTTTTCGTGATCGGGGCGCTGCCTCACTGTCAGTTACTCAATTGTCCTCACGAGGGGTGCACTCCGTTCCAGCCCTCACGTCAGTTTCCAAAATCCCTGACGGAGCCGGGAATCGAACCCGGGGCCTCCGGGTGAGAGGCAGGCGCGCTACCCCAACACCACGGGGCTGGCAATACTGTAGCCTACAGTACTGAACAATAATAATAATAATAATAATAATAAGGAAAAGCATCAAATTAAATTAATATTCAATTACTATGGTCCAGGCCTTTAGAGACAAAACTATCGTCATTCAACTATTAAATCACATTCTTTACTGGAAGTTATAGCTACACAATTTCTGTTTCTACCTCATCCTCAATAGTAGTTTCTCAATCATCATCATTCTCTTCGTGTTCGCCACGACTTTGCAGATTGCAATAAACCTGCAGCTCTACATTTTCCCTCAATCTTTCTCCAGAATGCTTCGAAAGCAGTCTCGAAACATCTTTCACTTCTTGTGCCTGAAGGACAATCCCTCTGTTTATGGCTTCTGGCTTTACGTGAGTCATATCAAAATCAGGTTTCGTGACACGTTTGTGTTCGCAAATGTCAGTTCTGTGGAAAACATCACCCAGACCAGAATGTTATTGTTCTTCTCGTTCTTTGTCAAAATTATCCAAAACAAATTATTATCAGAAAGTACAACAACATAAACCATTCTAATCACGTCAGGCAGGGGTACATTTTCCGACTAATGCACGTAGGTAAAGAGTACACACTTCGCAAAGCATCCTGGAAGGTAAGATGGCGGATCTGGGTGCTCCTATTGGCTGATGTGGATGTGGCGGGTTTTGTGACCAAAAATGGCGAAACTGTCGTTGGACTTGGCGGATATTGCAACTAAGCCTCAACTTTGACTTCGTTTTACAGTAGGATGTAGCGGGTTTTGTAACAAAATAATAGTTTTAATGAATTCAGCGCAGCAAAAGCTATATGAAACAATGCTTATCTCAATTTTCATAAAATATGGATTTGGCGGGTTTTGATTCTAGGCGCCTCAATTGTTGTTTATTGTTCACAATGGTAAATAATAATAATAATATTTTTTAATTTTTTAATGTTTGTTTTTTAACCTTTAGGGGGCTACATTAATACAATGATGCCTATAATGACTATAGGTAAATGGTAATGTTCTGTAAGTTCACTCTTTAATGAGAGAATTTTTTTTAGCCTTTAGGGTTACGTGAATACAAACATTGCCTATGATGCATGATTTTTTACTTTCTTTTGATGTACATTTATAGTTTTTAAAATAAGTTGAAACGTCATGCGCTTAAGGATAGCTTGTCCATTTAGCACACGCACTCATGCAATGCAACCATAAGTAAAAAAACAAAGCAACAAATCAACACTATTTACTAAATAGATAAATAAATAAATAAATAAATAAATAAATAATTTAAAGTTAACGTTACATTGTGTTAAATGGTCACATGGTTTTGTACAAACAAAATCATAATGACATGTTTTATTACAAAATAATAATAAAAATAATAATAATAATAATAATTATTATAATAATAATAATAATAAACATTATTTTAAACGGTCACATGTTTTTGTACAAACAAAATCATAATGACATGTTTTATTACACAATAATAATAATAATAATAATAATAATAATAATAATAACATTATTTTTTAACGGTCACATGGTTTTGTACAAACAAAATCATTATGACATGTTTTATTACAAAATAATAATAATAATAATAATAATAATAATAATAATAATAACAACATAGTCCGAAACTTGTTAATTGTTTTATATGCTGCTATGACTACATTTAAAACATGTTTTTTTTTACTTTTATTTTTTACTTGTGCTTGCAGTGCATGTGTGCGTGTGTTTAATAAACAAGCGACCCTTAAGTCCATAACGTTTCAACTTATTTTATTATTTAGTATAAATACCATTTATAGCAATGTTTATAATGTTCATAATGAAACTATTAGTTAATAATAATGCATTGTAATTTCTTTTCATTTTTTATAATTTTAAATTGAAACACCATTTATATTATTGTTTATAATTATAATATTTGAAACTATTAGTCAGTAATAATGGAAAAAAATACAAGATAGTCTCATGTTAATTTTAAAAAAATCATAACAGTGACACTATACATTTTTTTTAAAAAATTCATCATCTTAAAGTCCATATTGAGATAAAAGTAATTTGCTTTTCATAGCAGCAATAACCAGAAATGCAGCCATTCGTTCTGATAATTTGGCATCTCAAGCTGTTAATCGTTGCTTGGCAATCCTTAACAAGACTTTGTCGGCAATGTGTCTTAGTGTGAGATCACTGTTTTGATAGGCTACATCATGATTTCGACATGCATGGTCCAAAGCATTTATCCACATATTCCCTCTCCTCAAACGATCTTCAAGACGAGTACCAGGTCCACAAAAGCTGTAAGCAGGTAAGTGATGCTCAACTGGTAAGTTTTTAATGATGTTATCAATAATTCCACGGCCAATACACTTGCTGCATAGAGGTTCCAATGGGTGAAAAACACTTGTTTTGTTGTTGTTCTTCTTCTTGTTCTTGTTGTTGTTGTTGTTGTTGTTGTTGTTGTTGTTTGTCGGCGGTTGCTGACGAGCATGGTAGGTGGTGGTTGTTTTCCGCATGACAGCCATGGAATGATGAAACAATGTCTTTACAGTGAGTTTTATGACCATTATATAATTTCATCAATTGGCATGTGGCACACTGTCGAATGGAAGGTATTTTTGCCATGGTTAATTGCTTGTGATGGGAAAAATGACTGCATGGTTGTAGTTCACTCAATACAGGGTCAGTAGTCCACACGGCAGGCGCCTTTTCCCAAATTTCTTTCACAGCGTTGGCAGCAACATAAAAAAAAATGATTTAGGGAGTGCTAATAATTCATGAAGTGTAAAGCTAGTAAGTTTTTTCTTGCATACAAAGAACTTTCCAATAGCCTTGTCGATTGTAGTGGCGTCCATGTTTATAACGTTGATGTTATCACCTCACGTGTACAAATCTCACTGCTATCATTGGACGATAAACTTTCAGTTTTAATTTTATTTAACAACTCCCAACATGCACTGGTGGTGAGCCAATGAAACAATTCCCACGCATGCGCTAAGGCTTTATTCTGAATATTGTCGCAAGGACAAGTGTCCATGAACGTTTGCAGGGATGGACAACCCAGATCTAAAAGGTCAATACATTGACAGTGAGAGGGTAAAAATGGTTGAAGCCACTGACGTTTTTCACTCCCTTTAACAAATAACACATTGGCGGAGAACAAATGGGCTTTCATGACTATGTCAAGATACTTGTCAGAAATATTACCCTTTTTTCATACTAATTGCAAATGACTTTCAATCCATAGGCTCTGCTTTTTATCTTTTTCACTAAGCAACTCAAAAGCATAGGGAAGTTTAAACACCAATGAATAGGGTTAGACACCCAAAACGTACTACAATCGATAAAAGCTACTTCCTTAAATATACATTTGTTGTCTGCAATTTTAAACCCCTGACAATCCACGATGGGTGTACGCATGATGTTTTTTTTTTTTTTTACTTGTTACCTCGTTTACAACTAATTAACAACTAACCCATTTCATGGTTTAACATTGCAAAAGTCAAAGGACTTTAGGAGAAAAGGGAACAAATGAATTGAACAACAGCTATATATTTTTTTCAGGTTTTATTCATAACATAAATAAACTCTTAAACTTTTATTACAAAGTTTGTTTGCTTAATCTGGAACAAAATTCAAATGAACAGTTTGCACATACGGTCCACAGGTATCTCCTAGTTTTGCAGGGTCTGGTACAATGACAGTGTAATTCAAACTCCATGGAATATTGCCCACATCATAGCGATTGAGGTAAGGACAGGATGGACTCCATGGCTGATGATCACTAAATGGTCGATCCCCTATTTCCCAGTTTCCAATTTCAATGTTGCAAAATCTACACTTGACCACATCCCCACGATTTAAGTAATAAAATCCTCTTGCTGGCAATTCTCCATAATCCATAAAGGGGACTGCCCAGGTTTCAAAAGTTTTGAGACGATGAAATTCACATTTTAAATTCCATGATTTGTCTGTCACGTTGTTGTTGTTGTGGCTTATTGAGGGGCACATAACGTTTGTTGTTGTATGTGTGCACAGTCCCACAGCGCAACAGATAGAGTGCATGCAGACGCTTATCATCAATCCTTTGAATGATGATTTTTTCCACCTGACCACAGGTGGCTTACATGCTGGTGACATAATTGGACAAAGGATGGTATTTCACTTTTCTGGCATGAATAATCAAACAGTAGGCACTGGTATGGTCTGGCACATTTTCTTGTGTTTCAAAGTCTACTCTTAAATCAATGGTGGTGATTTTCATAGATTCTTCTAGATACGAACAGTCGAAAACAATCAGTGGTGCTTTTGCTTTAAACCCTTGTGGCGACAACATAAGGCAATCCTGTTTTTCATAATAAGATGATTGATATTTAGCAAACATATCATAAAGGGGACCAAACTTATTTTTTGAAAAATTGAGTTCCAAACCCTCATAGGGAAAGCAAACATTATTTAAAAATAGTCGTATATTTCTCAAGTGAATGTGATCAAACTGGCTGATATCTTTGCTTTGTTGGTATTTTCTATTGGTTTGAAAACCAATAATAACATAGAGGGGTCTCTCGGTAGAGTGAGCCGATTTGACACTCCAACTATGAGTGTCTGTGGTAGGTAGCAAGGGGTACTCATGTAGACTCCAACTTCGAAAGGCGATAGGCAAGGCTTTATCTTTTTACACCAAATTTAACATGCTTAGCTTTTTACGATCCGATAGCGACACGTGGGGCACTTTCCATAGTAATCGAAGCAGTTGATTTTTTGAGTCTATCACTTGGTCAGAGGCTCCTTTTAGTGCATTATAATCACTGCAGTCTCTCACCAGATACAAACTTTGTCTTGCGTTTAAAATAATACGCTTATGATCTTCGGCAAAGCCAAGGAGTAATTGTAAGGGTAGGAAGCCTGTAAACGTGCCATCGGTATGAACTAGCCATTCATTGCTACTGTTGGGGCACCACCCTGCCATAGAAAGCGTTTTACTTTCTTCCTCGCTATAGGAAGGATATAATTTCATGAGACTAGTCATGCCCACATTTCGAGACATATCTATGACAATATCATTTATCACATAGCGTACTTCAGAAAACAGAAAAGCCAAACCATGATTCACCAACGTAGACGTCGTGGGTGTGCTGCCATATGCTTTCATCAATTTATCCTCAATTTGAAGGACACTTTCATGAGGTAGAGTAAAATATCTTGATTGTTAATGATGAATTGAATCTCGTCATTGTTATTCAGTCCTGTTACTTGAGGTTGATAGGAATGCATATCAATGGGCACGCCGCCATCTTCCACTTGTATGGGATTTAACACTTGCAACAGCTCCTTGTTCATGATTGGGGCGTAACGTATAACCAATTCGTTGTAAACGTTGTCGGTTTACTCGTGTCAACCGTTTCATACACAGCGGGCAACTAACCGACCTCGTAGACGTTGTTGTTGCTTTATAGATAAATTTCATAGCGTCTTTAAAACCAACTTGTAGGTCACAGGGGTGTTGGCGTCCAAAGCAATCAGTTGTTGCATTCTATTCACTAAGCGTAAGGTAATATTACTAATATCGCTGACACACACAGGATGATATAGAACCACTGAAGGGTTTTCACTAATAATATAGCCACAAGGGGAGGTGACAATAAAATCATACAGGGAATGGCTTTGTTCTTGATTCGTAAATACGTCTCAAATAATATTGCAAGTCACAGAAATGTGATGGTCCTCGATGAATTTCACTGGATAATCTGAATCATGGGGTCGGTGAGCTGCCAACACTCTTGGTTTAAATCCTAGTAAAGGACCAATAGAATGAACTCGTGTTTCAAAGTCAATGTTAAACGTAGAGAAAATACGACAGCGATGAGTAATCGTATTGGCTGTAAGTTCAAATTTGTGTGTCCCATCCGCAAATGGTTTGACACCAAATTGTTTTATCATCGATACGCTAATGGCTTCGTGCACGTCGTCTATGGTATAACCTCCAGGGGGTAGTCTCAACATATAATCATCATAATAAAATTTGTCTCTAATATCCAGTTGTATATTTTAAATTCTGTTGTAACTTTCCAAAGAAATAAATCCTAGCACATAGGATTGTTCGGGATGCAATTCAATGGGGGGAAAATCCAGGGACACTTCAGGCCCGCGGCTGTGCACGGTAAAGGTCTTGGCGTTGACATTCATAATGATGAGACTGCTGGCTTAACGCGACCTCTTATATAAAAATTTAAACACAAACGTCCACACTGTTGACTGTCAAAGGTTTGTTGACGATTCGCTTTATAGAATATCTTTACCCGGTTTCCCAAATAACGTAGCAACTCGATCGGGGGTGGTAAATTTCCATAACTGTCAAAGTACCATACTTTGGAACCTTGTTTTACATAGGCTACAAAATGGGTTCCTGGGCCTGCATCATCATCTACATTCATTATGGCTCGTTCTTCTTTCCACGATGCTTTGGGTAATTCATTTCGCTTAAATACACCTCGAAAATGAGAAATATTTAGTTGTTTGGCAAAGCTTTCCACTTGTTCAAGCGCTTATCAAAGATGGACATTTTTTTCTTAGACTATAAGCGATGGCCTTGTTGAGAAAAGACTGGCTTTAAAGGTATCCGTTTCTAGCTCCCATAGCAAGGGCTTCTAACGTTTTATTGTGTCGCTCGCTTTCTTTGAGTTGTTGCTTACCTTGTTCGACGTCTTTTATGGTTTTTGCCACAGCAGTGGCACCACCCAAAAGCGAGCCCAAAGCTGCCAACCCCGCAAATAAAGCCGGCAAATAACCCCCACGCCTAGCAACAGGAATGACACGCCCACGATTTTCTTTCTTTCTTTTCTTTTTATCGATGCATTATGGTGGGATTTTGGTGCTGAAGACAATCGCACTGCCTGAAATGCTTTTCGATAGCCACTCTTTTTACATGTATATTTTTTTTAAGTTTTAACACCGGGTGTGAGGCAGATTTGACTTGGTTTCCGACCTGGCTTTTTCCTCTTTCTGAGATTTGTTTTCTTCATGTTCATTGCATAGCTTTTTTCACCATGGTGCTACTTGGTGAACCTTTCACAGCAAACATTCGATAACAACTAACGTAGAGAACCTTATTTCATAGCTATATATTCCAATTCTATATGAAGCGGAATATCATTCACCGTTTTCCCAGCTTCCTTTTCCTCAAACGTAAGCATAAGATGAAAGGATAATCCATCTTCAACATATACTCTTTGATGGTTGTGGACCAACAGTGTATCACCGTTTATTTGTATTTTAAATGTTTCTCATCAGGCATGGTATATATAATATGAATCACGCCATCACAATGCAGTCGATATTGACTTACACCAGAAGCAAGCATATAGGTAAGGTCATCATTTACCAATGGTGGTGGGGAAAGGTTTCTGTCATTGTCCAGTTTTTGATTTGACAGATACACTAAAAATACAGATGGGACAAATTTATAAAGCCTTTTCATTTGATAGGTCACATAACGTTTCGTGCAGACATCATTTCCGTCTCGAGGCTCTTGCACATCAATAATACGACGATGGTTGGCTGAATAGCCCTCAGCGGTTAGTCTCGGGGCCATGTGATAGACACTTTGCACTTTGCGATCGACTTAGCTTTTTGTAGCCACCTCTCGAGACTGTTTTGACAAAGAGGCGGCCGTGGCCATAGTTACACGAGCTCGCCCAAACACGTCCATGGTGATAGACATTTAACTAACCTATCCTACTCACCGCTTGCCTATATATAAACCTTATACACACACATAAAAAACTCAGTCGTCGTCACTATGGAATTAATGAAACAACCCCATGCTTTGCCCGTCTCTGATTTGGTTTCAGAGCTATCACTGTCCGTGTGCGAACCTAAACGTCATGGCACCCTATTCCCATCTACCGTTCGATGTATTATGGTGGGGCCTTCGGGCTGTGGAAAGAACAATGTTTTGCTGAACATTATTACCGCGCCTCATGGTCTACGATTTCAAAATATTTATATTTTTGCCAAATCCTTGTACCAACCTCTGTACGTGTATCTGCAACAAAGTATGTCTTCGTTAAATTAAGAAGCCGTGGGCTATTTTACATTCACCTCACCTCAAGACGTCATTCAACTAGAACGCATTCAACCAGATTCCATTGTAATTTTTCATGATATTGCCACTCAACGACAGGCCATTATTCAAGAGTATTTTAGTATGGTACGTCATAAACAAGTGGATTGTTTTTATCTGGCTCAGACCTATTCCAAAATCCCCAAACAGTTGATTCGTGACAATGCCAATCTCATCGTTTTGTTTCGTCAAGACTCTAAAATCTCTATCATATTTTTCAAGATCATGTGAATCCAGATATCTCCTTTACAGCTTTCACGCAATTGTGTGCCTCATGTTGGAACCATCATCCCCATGCCTGTTTGGTCATAAATAAACAGAGTGAACGATGTGAGGGTCGTTATCGCTTGAGTTTTGATCATTTTATTTCTGTTTAAAAAGACCCAGGGTTTGACATTTCCTGTTAGTGTGTCTTTACCTTCACCATGGCGAACGCCATAGGGTACAAGAAACATGTTCAAATCATGCAGCGTATTATTGAGGCACGAAATACGATTCGACATAAATTTCGTGAATTACAACGTTTAAAAAAGTCAATCCTTTACCCATGATAAAACATGCTCCATCATCGGTTTATCCCATCAGATTCAAGCCAAATGCTTCTGCTGCTACCTCTCAAACCAAACCCTTAACAAGTTCAAAATTTACTCAAACAGATTCCATACGACAGGTAAAATCCTCCTCCTTCACCTCCTCCTCCAATGTTAGTGAACAATAACACCAAGAAGAACAAGAAGAAGAAGAATAAGAACAACATGGACAAAGTGAAAGTGAAAGCGAAACCGTATTTAGTCCTGAAAGAAAAAAAAATCCTCACCCCTTCAACAGTTTCTGATAACAAAACAAAAAAATTCCGTCATAGCAGGAACACCGTCTTCCTCCACATCCTCTCCGTATTCACAAGTCTTGGCCACCCCTCAAAATAAAGGTCAACTCAAAAACATTTTAATCAATCATTATGGGGCAACACTGGAACTGTATTTGACCCTTCTATTTATTGGAAAGACAGATACCACGTATGGTGTTCGCTATGAGAATGATAGTTTTAAAATTGGAGATTCGTCCATTAAATTTGCTCGTACTAAAGCTGTCATTAAAAAGATGAACTATAAATTAACACCAAGACTGTTAAAGCTGCTATTCTCTCGCACCCCCTCTCTACAAGATTTTACGTCCGAGGACCTTGCTAAATATAAATATATTTTATTAGACACCAACGCTCACAAAAGAAACTATAAATCCTCTCAGCAGCTCAATGCCAATATATCCCAAAAATATAAAACCATTATTTCAAACATGTTTGGTAAGCGAAAACACCACTCTGCCTCAGGTGTAAGGTTTAAGAAATTAAAACCCTGCATAGATATAACCTATTGGAATAATCCAAATCAGTTAGTAGAGCGCTTTTACTTGCTTCATGCGTCAAAACAAGCCGTGTACACAGGACATGAGGCAGAAATCGACCACATTGAACAACTCCGAGATGCCCAAATTATCTTATAAGCCATCCCCCATCAAAGTGGACATCGCTCATGAACTGCATAAACCAGCCCGACGAATTTATGAACGCCGTCGTGTCATTTCCAAAGGAATCGATGAACTTGGGCAGGCAGACTTGGTTGAGATGATACCTTATTCTAACGTTAACGATGGCGTACGCTATATGTTGACCGTCATTGATGACTATTCCAAAATGTCTTTTGTTGAACCAGTAAGAAATAAAACTGGTGTCTTTGTCACAAAGGCCTTTCAACATATTATTGAACAATCAAAACGCCAACCCCACTTGTTACACACCGACCAGGGCAAAAAAAATTCAACAAGGATTTCTCCAGTTTTCTCAAATCTAAGGATATTCACCATTACACCACGTATAGCAATCTTAAAGCTAGCGTAGTTTAGCGCTTCAAACGAACATTAAAAAGTTATACGTGGAAAGAGTTTACAATACATGGTTCCTATCGATAGATATACTGCTTACCTCAACTTGTGTCACGATACAACAACACCATTCATTCCACCATCGGCATGAAACCTCGTCTCGTCACCAAGAACCTACCCAGACTCAATAGACTGTTTAACCCTATAAAAAGAGCTGACCCTAGGCGACATCACCTTAAAATTAGAGATTTTGTTCGCATCAGTAAACATAGAAGTGTGTTTTCAAAATCGTAGACTCCACAGTGGTCGACAGAAAATTTTAAAATTCATCAAGCCAAGCTAGGTCAACCAGTGACGTATCTCTTTGAAGATCAAAGCGGCCAACCCATCAAAGGACGATTCTATTATGAAGAAGTGCAAAAAACATTATATCCCAACGATTATCTCATTGAACGAGTAATTAAAGACAAAGGTGCAAAATATTTTGTAAAGCGGTTAGGGTTTCCTTCCACGGTTAATTCATGGGTCAATAAACATGATTTTTGTAATAAAACCCTATTTATTTATTTATTTATTTATTTATTTATTTAATTAGACTGAACCCCCTTTTTTCAAAGAACGGGTATAACCCCCCTCTCCCATCCAATCCAATCCATCATGGTGAAAAAGACATCATCATCTCCATGATACCCATAAGTCATTCACGTTTTCCAAAAATATCTCAAATATGACAAAAACATAGGTTAAAAATCCCCCAAAACGTGCATAGGTTTTTCATCTAGCGACTTCAAATTTATGGTGCGGGTAGAGGGAGTAAATAGCAACCATTCATCAAAAACCAAACTTTTTTTTCTCATCTTCACCGTTTCCAAAATAGTCATCATTTTTCAAAATTCATTTCTTTTGGCCTACACACATGAAACTTGCTGTACTCCTATAGGGCATAGCCACCTTTCATTAACGTCAAACAAACATTTTTCTTATCTTCACCATTTCCAAAATAATCAAAAATTCATAAACAAGAATTTTCAAAAAAAAATACCAACACTCCTTCGTAGCAAAGAGGACGTCACCCCAACGTCAACAATACCTCATTCGTTAAAATCCGACCTTCCGTTCGCCAATTATCGCCAATGTTCGCGAGAAAGTTGGCTATCATTTTTTCCCTCCTACACACTTGAAACTTGCTGTCCACCTAGAGAGCATAGACACCTTTCATTACGTCAAACAAACGTTTTTCTAAAATTCACAGTTTCCAAAATAGCGTCAATATCAAAATCAAGAATTTTCAAAAAAAATATACCAAAACACATTCTTAGCAAAGAGGACGTCACCCCAACGCCAACAAAACGTCGTTCTTTAAAATACGATCATCCGTTTGGGAGATATCGGCAAAGTTCGGAGGAAAGAGGGCTAGTAAGTAGAACGGACACTACCAAACTACTAATGTCCATTCACTGTTTTTTAAAACTGGGGAAGCCGCAATGGTTTTATAGACGTAAAAGCCTCATCCTATATTTTTCATCATCATCATCATCGTCATCATCATGATTATGATTATTATTATCATAGTCATTACAGGGACCTCTTATAGAGTCTGCGTTGCTTTTGATAGTGTTAAGGGTTTTTTGAACGTTGACAACTGTCCTAACATGACTTTTTGAGGAGATCATAAATGCTTTTCAACAAATAATGCACTATCTTGAGCATCAATATCTTTTTCATGGACTTGCTTTTTTTTTACATTGTTTAGAGTATTTTGTCCATTTAAATGTGTATTAATTTGAGATTCACAATGATGCTCGTTTGAAGTAAGTACGTTGGAGTCTTTTGGTTTAATCATTCCTCGACACTTTTTGGATCGGTGTTTTGAACATCGCCAAATAACAGTTTCATCTTTATTGGTAGTTTTTACAATATATGTATATCCTTTATAGTAGACACATGGCTTACCATGACTGGTTGTTGAGACTTCCATATCAACTAATACACATGAATTAAATTTTAGTAAAGTCACCTGAGTAATAATAACATTAAAAAAATATCAAGTGGATTGATATTTTTCAAAGGTGGAATTTCCAAAGTACTGTCAAAAATAATAATTACATGAACAATTTTTAGACTACAAGAGATTTACACACACACATTCCTCAATGTCAAGTTTTGTACTGAATACAATTTATAGTGATTATGATTTTTATTGACTGTGACTGATAGTAGTCATGATAAGTAGGCGCGATTCATACTGGATGCGTTTTATAGCAGGCTCAGTTCATAGTAGGTACGGTTAATAGATGCATTTGATACTGGGTGCGTTTTATACTGAGTGCGATTTATTTTACTGGGCGCGATTTCACGGGCCGTAATTAATAGCAGACGCCATTTATACTAGATGCGATTTATAGTAGGCACGATTTATACTGGGAGGGATTCATAGCGATATATATTTTTTGGGTTACAACACACTAAGATTCCAACGAATTCTAAAGTACTTTATGGTTAATGATTGACTAAGAGTGAGGTAGTGGTAGCTAACTATACCTAACCTAACCTAACTTTACCTAACATTCAACAATCAACTCACACGCTAACATTTAACTCTGAGGGAACATGGGGAAACAAGTGAGGAATGTAGTGTTATTTCACACTTTATCAATTTTCCTCATAAGTGATATAAAAATTCAGCAAAATTCTCTAAAATGTTGGCAGAATCATCCAAAATGTTGTTAAAACAACCCAGAATTTAGGTAAAGGGTTACAAGGATTGTTTTCAAGATTATAGATGGTTGCATTAGCACATGCCTGAAGTATAAAATGGCTAAGTTCAAATACTATGCCTTTGAGATAGATGATGGGGATTTCCATTACAACGGAGGAGTGCCTCAGGGCGCTGCGAACAAGACTTGGGTAGCTGAGAGGTGAGTGTAAATACCCTAAGGAACCATGAATTCTATCCATCAGGTGTGATCAAATTTTTAAATTCACTCATCAGGGATTAATGCTTGAGATATTTCTGGGTTGCACGTGAAATGATCTACAAGTTTAGACCTGCCTCGAGACTGGGTATGACGTCACAGATGGATGGGCGTGGGAGGATGGACATTATTATTTATCAAACAAGGAATTTTTCCTATCCTGCCAGCCTCTCACCCCATCCAATGTTAAGGCAATAGTTATGTCAGGTAAGGGGTTCAAACCCTTGCTTCCTTGTACAGGAAATTTGAACTTAAGTCAAACGCCTTAACCACTCGGTCAAACTAACAGTTAATAATTTACAATATAAAACAAGTAAAACATTAAAGTGTTAAATATTCCCTAAGAAGAGTAGTATGGCTAAAACACTTAGCTCACCTAACCTAATGTAACATATCATAAACTAACCTAACTCCATCTAACCTAAATCTTATTTATATATTTATTTATTATGTTACTTTTTTAACGTCCATCATAATGTAACTACTTAAATAAAACCCAAGACAACACTATAATCATGCATACTCGGCAATGTTAAATATTCTAACTTTGTTTACTATAAAACAGCATTGTAACATCATTTACATTTATTTACAAACTTAATATACATTTTGTTGTTTATTCATGATAATATTTTTAAAGACAATACTAAAAACTAAAACATTATTGTTCTATACACATATTTTCTTTTATTCAGTCTATTGTCATCACTTATATTTTTATAATTATTTGACATTTTGTTTTTTTATTTAATTAAAACGTACAATACACCTATTGATTTTAAAACCTTCATAAATTAGGTGTACAGGATGTATAGGATTATTCACATCATCAAAAACACTCTCTGACATATCATTAAACCGTGTAGGAAGGAATGTCTCAAAATTCTCACATACACAAAGTACACGATCACCATATGCTGTTTTCAATTTCCGAATCTTCATAATGCGGAATGGAATATGTGTTGGTAATTCACTGAGCTTCTTTGTCTCTACACCACATGCTTGCCCCATAGCATTGAGAACATTCATTGTAGTAGTCTATAAACAAAAGAAAAAGCATATCTATTACTCTCTAAAATAGCTTGTAATAATAATGCGGATATAGGTATTCTTCATTGCACCATGCATTGTTAATAAATTATACTATTTTAGCAAGAAATGTCCAAACTGTAGCAGACAATACTTTTCTGCATATAGCACAAGTGTTAAGTGCTAATGCACACTTGACGCATGCTATCAAGTGTCCACAAGGCAAAAATACAACACCTAGTTCTTCTCGATAACAAATTTTACATAATTGTTGGTCACACTTTTGTATCTGTTGGTGAGACACATCCTTTTTTCTCAGCCTGATGTATTTGTACCGCATGTTCTAGCTCTGAAGGCACTTTTATGTCTTGTGCTGCAATTACGTTTTCTTCCCGAATAGTGTTCACAAATTCCTGACCTTTAAGCAACACAATGTATCTACATTTGGGTAACCAACGAGCGTGTTCCACAAATGGGTCATCTGTAGACTGCCAATCCTTTAAACCAAATCCACAATGAAAACATATTGTTTTGTCCCCTTCACCAATATTAAAAAATCCAGCTTCACTTAGCTCTTTTGAAAGGTGTTTTAATATTAATGGCCGAATATTTTTATAAGACTCTAAACCTTTTTCAACAGACCAGTACTCTGGATGTGCCAGCGCTTTAGTCTTGCGAACTCCCAATTTTTCAAATGCAGATGCCAATTCAACACGTCTATTGCATATGGACCACATATATCAACACTACTGTTTGCTGGTAATACATCATTATTATTATTATTTATTTGTAATTGAGCAAAGTAAGTAGTATCGGATGAACTGGTGGTTCGGTAAAATGGATACACTGGTATGTTACCCACTTTCTTTCTAAGCATGTAAGGACAACTAGGAGACCATCGCAAATGGTCTCGAAAGGGATTGTCCCCTTCTTCCCAGTGCGAAAGTTCAACACTACAAAACACCCATCGCACAACATCTTCTCGGTTCAAATAATAAAATCAGCTGCAGCAAGTTTATGTTAAATGGTAAATAAAAATATATACATAATACATTAAATATTAATTAAAATTTAAAAAGTTAAAAAAGCAAAATTTTCAAAATGTGTAGTTATTCCCTTTGTCAAAAAATTTAAAATAAAAATAAATTCAAAAAGGGGGCATCACTCTAAGTCCTACGATACCTCATATGTCCAAATCCCACCATGGGCTTAGTAAATATCAACATAAATGTAGTTAGGTCCTTTTGACTAAAAATAAAAATAAAATATAAATGGTAAATAAAAATTATATACATGATACATTAAATATTAAATAAAATTAAAAAGTTCAAAAAGCAAAATTTTCAAAATATGCAGTTAGGCCCTTTGTCAAAATTTGAAAAATAAATTATAAATTCAAAAGGGGGGAGTCACCCTGATTAATTTGATACCTCATATGTCCAAATCCAACCATAGGGTCAGGAAATATGAACATAAGTGTAGTTAGGCCCTTTTTACATAGCATAATTCCTCGATTAGCTTCACTAGGGTAGGCTAGGTTAAGCTATGCTCACCATCTTTATTTCAAAAAGTGCGCCATGTAAGTGGTTGCACGCGGTTGCCATCTTGTAGGAGGAAAGCCATAGTAGGGGTTTGAACCCGTAAAAAACAACTACTAGTATTGAACCAAGGAACACATTAAAGATGTTAAATATTTGTTTACATAGTATTATTATTATTATTATTATTATTATTATTATTATTATTATTATTATTTAATATCGTTACAATATACATAGTTTACAAAATTAAGAAATAATTATGTAAATAAGTTAATTTGGCTAGGATTTGAATAAAAAAGAAAAACGAGTAACGATACAACCGATTTTAAGCTGTCTATCCGGAAGTGCATATAGGCCGGAAGTGATTTTCGAAATTAGTTTTTTTAGTTTGGTAGAGCTCTCCAAGACTCACAATTTAAAACCTTTCCGGGCCCTTTAGCCCTTCAACGTTTGGCACAATTGATGAAAATACTTAATTTTACGTTTTTGCTTTATCTGCTAAGAAATATTTTAAATATTTAATAAAACAGTCAACGCATGAAACAATGTACTGTTCCTTCAAAATTGTTTCACAGAGAAAACAACCACTATTATGGTTATAACATCAAAGGTGGGTAATTCTGTAAGTACCTGCAAAACATGTTTAGTCCAACTCTAGCCGACGGATTGTATCGGTTTATTAATGGCAGTGTTATAATTTACAGTGTTCACTCGTTGCTCACGTGGACTGTACACGTCTTGTATTAGAACATTCACTTGCTAGCAGCACTTCGAACCTGTCTGCTATGCTACCACCAACACAGCTTTCTCAGCGAGCTGTCAGGCCTGACTGGCTTGTTATTAGTGAAGAATGCGCTGAAATTGCTGTAGATTGACGGGAGTGAAGGAAACAACTAGCATTGCAATAGTACAGTGGTGATATTTGATCTGGTTCAGACGAATTTGTAAACCCTAATCTGCATTCTGCAATGCTCACGCGTGAACCGAGTTTTCTAGAGGACCTAACTAAATTTTTGTTGATATTACCTGAACCCATGTTTGGATTTGGACGTGCGAGGTTTCAAATTGCTTGAGATGAAGTCCCCTTTCCCATGATCAATGAATTTACCCAAAAGACCCAAAATGGCAAGGCCATCGACCTGAGGTGATTGACCTGAGATTTTGTAAACGAATAATTGGAGAGACTTGTGCGAGGGCTCATTTTACTCATGATTACGCCTTCTTTACTGTGGATATTTTTTCAAATTTTAGTAATCTTCAAGGTCATTGATCTGAGATTTCTCGAACCAAAAATGTTAGGAGGATTTTAAATTAATAAATGAAATATTTTCTATTTTTATGATCTTTTAGTTTTTAGATTTTACCCAAGGATTTAACTATTAGGTTATAGACCTCAGATTTCTAGAACCATTAATATATGATGATGATGATAATTGTTGTTTTAAGGGGCCTAACATCTAGGATATCGGCCCCTAGAACCATTAATGGTAGAGACTTGAGCTAGGATTTAAATTTGTCCATATAATATTTTTTCATGGCCAACTCTTTTTCTCTTTAGACCTGGACAGCATTACGATAACCCAGGCCTAAGGTATTAATACTATATCGACATTTAGGGTTTCCCAACACACTGTTGCGTTATGGAAAATGTGAGTTAACAAATGGTAACGACTTAAACTCTACACACACGCGACACTGGACTGAAGCAGAGGATGTGGGAATCTTTATCAGCAGAAATGTAATTCCTTTTTGCTACCACCCAGACTACATATAGCCCGTGGCGAGCTAATCATGTCTTTGGACACTCCTGGCACAAAAAGCCATACGCTAAATAAATAATAATAGCGTAAGATAAAGGGTATAGAGACCTTTTGTTTAAGGTAACATACAATTCTATAATTTCTACTTAAAGAATAGCCTACTTTTCAAATAAAATAAATATCACCAAAATCTAAAAGTACTGTCAACATGCTCTTTTTAAATCGCGCCCACTATAATCGCGCTCACATCAAATTGCGCCAACTATAATTGCGCCCACGTCTAATCGCACCCACTATAATTGCGCCCACATCCAATTGCCCCCACTATCATCATGCTCACTTCAAATTGTTCTCACCACAAACTCTATCATTCTTATTACAGCGTTAACTTTACTAGAGTTCAGTTTGTGCTTATCAGTCGATATGAAAGTAACAACAACCAGCCATGGTAAGCCATCTGCTTACTATAAAGGATACTCATATATCATAAAAAGAACAAATACAGACGGGGTTGTTATTTGGCGCTGTTCAAAGCACGATTGAACCAGTGTCAAGGAATGCTCAAGTCATAAGTCTCCAACATACTTTCTTCAAACAATCATCACTGTAAAGTTAATAATGATACTAGTCTGAAAGTTAAAAAAATAATCAAAAAACAAAGTCCATACAAGAGATACTGATGCTCAAGATAATATTAACCTCAAGGTTAATACACTACAACGCACTTGTACTGAGAGCGAGTTGTTTGATAAGACCTTTAACACCACCTCTAAAACCTATGTTGAGGCACTCAACCACGACTGAAAAGCCCACAACTCTATCAAAAGTAATACAAACATCAACAAATTGGTGGGTAAAGGTGGGAGAATGGTGATAATAATAATAATAATAATAATAATAATAATAATAATAATAATAACATAACTATGTTAAAGCACTCCAGCACATCTAATAAAAAGCTTTCAACACTATCAAAGGGAACTCAAACCATTCAAGAGACTGTGGACAGAGGTGGAAATTATGATGATGATGATGATGATGATGATGATGATTAAGTTTTCACACCTATGAAACCATCACCGCTTTCCCAGTTTTTGACAACATTAGTCATTGCTCGCCGTGGGAAACCACTCATTAATAATAGACTACCTATTGGAACGATCCTAATATATTAGTCCAACGTCTACAGCTCTTGCATGCCTCTAAACAGGCTGGTCATATTGGTTATGAGAAAGAGCTATTATAAATAGAAGATGAACTTCGTAATGCTGGTATGATTGTGTGATGGATCAACGAAGCTGTTTTCAACAATAGATACACACTCAACTAAACCACAGAGATTTTTCATATTGGAAAAGTAAACCTTCACAATCCAGTCACCTATTTACTCCAAGACAACTCAGGATAAGTTATGCAAGGAGGCTTCTACGTTCAAGAATTACAAATGACTGCGTTTCCTTAACACTTCCGGGTGGAAGAAAGTGGTTAAAACGTATGAAAAAAACTCTTTGTAAAATGGTTGGGGTTTAATTCTACCAAAAAAAAAAGTTCCTGGATCAATAAATCTGATTTAGTATAAACCTTGTCATTTATTAATATCCTATCTGCTTGGCTTACCTCCCTGTCACTCCCTGTAAAAATTACTCTGAGTAATAAATGCTCTCTATTTTTAAGTGTAGCCTAACAAATTTATTTTCATTTTCTAGTCAATCGATTGATCAATATTAGCAATCGATGGATATTATGTTTAAGTAAATCCCACTATGTTACCTGTATGTCCATGCGTGTTAAATAAACCCTTGTGATTGAATAGTCCATATTCCAGTCATTTACACTACTCAGCTACTTGTAACAACATACGACAAGATCTTTCTTGTTGTTCAAGCAAATCCCGCTACTTTTATGTCCATGTGTGGTAAATAACCCCTGTGATTTAACAGTGCGTATACCATTCTCTTACACTAGTCTGCTACCTATAACAATATGTGATAAGATACTTCTTGTTGTTAAAGTAAATCCCACTACCTGTATGTTCATGTGTGTTAAATAACCCCTTGTTGTTTAATAGTACATATTCCATTCTCTTACACCACTCAGCTACTTGTAACAACATGCGACAAGATCTTTCTTGCTGATAAAGTAAATCCCACTACCTGTAACTCCATACGTGTTAAATAACCCCTTGTGAATTAATAAAGCATATGTCATTCCCTTTTAACGCTACTCAACTACTTGTAACAACATGTGACAAGATCTTTCTTGTTGTTAAAGTAAATCCCACTAAGTTACCTATACGTTCATACGTGTTAAATAAATCCTTGTGATTTAATCGTCCATATTCCATTCCCTTACGCTACTCTGCTACTTTTAACAACATGTGACAAGATCAATATTGTTGCTAAAGTAAATCCCATTACCTGTATGTCCTTACATCAGAGGTAATTTGTTTAACATATGCTAACCTTTGTCTACCCCTACAGTTCTTGACCTCAACCCTTCTTCCATAACTAACTGTGCTATTCTTAGATGTCTTAGTAAGTGTCCTTCTAACCTATCTCTTTTCTAAGTTAGCAAACGCCAAAAACACCTCGGACACTCCCGGCACTAAAAGCCATACGCTAAATAAAGTTACCCCACGTACCCATATAATATTTATTATTCTCCTGTAGCACATTTCAAAAGCTTGAATTATCTTCTTTTCTAATGCGTTCACAGTCCTAATTTGACTTCCATAAAGCACTATGCGGCATACAAAGGCTTTTAAAATAACTTCTAATACCTAAATCTATATTTGATATCAATTATTTCCTTTCTGTAGAAATGATGTTGCTGTTGTCGTTGACTGAGACTTTTCACTGGTTCAATACAGCTATCCAAACCTTTCCAGTCCTAAGCTAATTGTTTTATCCCTACATAGCTAGCACACTTACATCCGAGGCATTCTGTTTAACATATTCTAACCTTGGTCTACCCGTACAGTAATTGGTTTCAACCCTTCTTTCCATAACTAAGATTGCTATTCCTAGATATCGTGGTAAGTGTCCTACCAACCTATCTCTCCTCTTTGTTAAAAGACGCCAAAAGACCTTTTCATCCATCTTTATTTATTACTCCATGTACTCATCTAATATTTATTATTCTCCTGTAACACATTTCAAAAGCTTGAATTCTCTTCTCTTCTAATGCGTTCACCGTCCTAGTCTGACTTCCATAAAGCACTATGCGGCATACAAAGGCTTTTAAAATAACTTCTAATACCTAAATCTATATTTGATGTCAATTAATTCCTTTCTGTAGAAATGTTTTTGCTGTTGTCCTTGACTGAGTTTTTTCACTGGTTCAATACAGCTATCCATACCTTTCCAGTCCTAAGCTAATTGTTTTACCCCTACATAGCTATCACACCTTACATCCAAGACATTCTGCTTGACATATTCTAACCTTGGTTTACCCGTACAGAAATTGGTTTCAACCCTTCTTTCCATAACTAAGATTGCTATTCCTAGATGTCTTAGTAAGTGTCCTACGAAACTATCTCTCCTTTTGCTTAGAAGATTCCAAAACACCTTTTCATCCCTCTTTATTTATTACTCAATGTACTCATCTAATATGCAGAATTCTCTTGTAACACCGCATTTTCAAAGCTTGAATTCTCTTCTTTTAATGCGTTAACGAAGCCCAGTTTCACTTCCATAGAGCTCCGTACAAAGGCTTTTAAAATAATTTCTAGTACCTAAATCCATATTTATTATCAGTTATTCATTTTCTGTAGAAATGCTTTTGTTGTTGATGATTATCCTGCACTACTCAACTACCTGTAACGACATATAATAAGGTATTAATTGTTTATATATTATAGCAAACTCACTACGTGTATGCCCATAAGGTTTGTTTACATATAGCATTTGAGAAAGCGGAAAAGTGGCTACTATCTTGGAACCTTTTGATCACACCTCATAGGGTTGGTTAAGTTAACATTTAAACTATAAATCATAGAAAGATGTATGATGGATTGAACAAAAATGCTCTCTGTCCTTTATTCCTAAAACAAGACATTGTACATTAAGATTTTTGAGATATTTATTTTATTTGAAAAGTAGGCTATATTTTAAGTAGAAATTATAGAATTGTATGTTACCTTAAACAAAAGGTCTCTATACGCTTTATCTTACGCTATTATTATTTATTTAGCGTATGGCTTTTAGTGCCAGGAGTATCCAAAAACATGATTAGCTCGCCAGAGGCTATATGTAGTCTGGGTGGTAAGAAAAAGGAATTAAATTTCTGCTGATAAAGATTCCCACAACCTCTGTTTCAGTCCAGTGTCACGTGTGTGTCCAGTTAAAGTCGTTACCATTTGTTAACTCACATTTTCCATAACACAACAGTGTGTTGGGAAACCCTAAATGTCGATATAGTATTAATACCCTAGGCCTGGGTTATCCTCAAGCTGTCCAGGTCTAAATAGAACAAGAGTTGACCAAAAAAATATATTACATGGACAAAATTAAATCCTTGCTCAAGTCTCTACCATTAACGGTTCCAGAAATCTGAGGTCTATAACCTAATAGTTAAATCCTTTGGTAAAATGTAGAAAATATTACATTTATTAATTTAAATTCTTCCTTAAGTCTCTAACATTATTGGTTCGAGAAATCTCAGGTCAATGGCCTTGAAGTTTACTAAAATTTGAAAAAAAAAATCCACAGTAAAGAGGGCGTAATCATGAGTAAAATGAGCCTTCGCACAAGTCTCTCCAATTATTAGTTTATAAAATCTCAGGTCAATGACCTTGCAATTTTGGGTGTTTTGGATAAATTCATTGGCCATGGAAAAGGGTTGGCCATCCTGAGTTATATAAGACCTAACGTGATCCTCTCCAATTATTATTTTATAAAATCTCAGATCAATGACCTTGCCGTTTTGAGTCTTTTGGGTAAATTCATTTGCCATGGGAAAGGGTTGGCCATCCTAAGTCCTATGACACCTTACATTTCCATATCCGATTATTAGTTTATAAAATCTCAGGTCGAAGGCCTTGCCATTTTGGGTCTTTTGGGTACATTCATTGGTTGTGCAAAAGGGGACTTCATCCTAAGTAATTTGAAACCTCGCACGTCCAAATCCAATTATGGGTTCAGAAAATATCAACAAAAATGTAGTTAGTCCCTTTTAACAAAAATATACTGTATGAAAAATAAAAAATAAAAGGTAATAAAAATTATTTAAATAATACATTAAATATTAAATAAAATTTAAAAACTAAGTCAATAAATCAAAATTTTCAAAAATGTGTAGTTAGGCTCTTGGTCAAATCTTAGAAAAATAAATAATAAATTCAAAATGGGGGCGTCACCCCAAGTCCTACAACACAATACACATCTTAATCCGACCATGGGTTCAGGAAATATTAACAAAAGTGTAGTTAGGCCCTTTTGACAAAAATTAAAAATAAAAATAAATGGTATATAAAAATTACGTAAATAATACATTAAATATTAAATAAAATTAAAAAGGCAATAAATCAAAATTTTCAAAAATGTGTAGTGAGGCCCTTTGTCAAAATTTGAAAAAATAAATAATAAATTCAAAAAGAACATCGCCCCGAGTCCTACAACACATCACACATCTAAATCCGACCATGGGTTCAGGAAATATCAACAAATTGTAGTTAAGCTCTTTTGTCAAAAATTAAAAATGAAAATAAATGGTAAATAAAAAATTATATAAATAATACATTAAATATTAAATAAATTTAAAAAATCAAAAAAACATAATTTTCAGTATAGTAGTTAGGCCTTCGGCAAAATTTTGAAAAAATAAATGGAGGGCTGTAATGGCGGCATCATCCTGAGTAATTTGGCACCTGACAAGACTTCCTCCAATAATTCGTTCGAAATATATCACCATCTTAGAATTCTAGAGGAGGAGCGGCGGGAGGAGGGTCTAGAAACTCCACAAATACACTACTGGCTAGATTCTAGATGTTAAGGAACATTTCGAACGAAATAATAAACCGTAATAGAAGAAGAAAGTATGAGAAAGAGAGATTTCTAGAAAGAATGTATTAAATATCGGAGTATTCCATGGAGAGAAAAAAGAAACACAATGAAATTATGAAGGAGTACTGGAAACAAAGAAAAAGAAAACAACAAAGGATGATCAATTGAAATTTTCGGGCCTCAATGGAAGTAATAATAATAATAATAATAATAATAAAAATAATGTTTTGTGTTTAACTACCGTTGCATCTGCTGCAATGCCAAAAAGTTGCCCTAGACAGGGATTTTAAGTGGCACCGATTTCTCTCATTAAACCCACTTAAGTGTAATCTGTCGGTGTCAGGATTCGATTCCGAGAAGTTAAGCATAGAACGCTAGTTCCTCAATGTCAGCTGCACATCTGGCCATAATGTTATTGTTAGTTAACTTTGGGACTAGGGACGTCTTGGTCATCGGCCCCATAGCTGGCCATAAGTGGCTTGAAGAGTTCAAGGATTGAGTTCTTGAGACAGCAACATATAGGTTAATACACCAGATATCCATCCGTCTCCACAAGAAATCGCAGTTTACGGTCTTGTCGCGTGGCTTTGGGGAATCCCCTAGCGCGCGAAGAACTAAGGTGACCATCTCAAATAATTAAAGAACGTGTGATCGGATCTGGAAATTAACCACATCATTAATACCACCGAAAAAACAGCTACAAGATGAGATGAGGATCACGCCAGTGAGAGTGAGATAAGTGAAATCACGCAATTGTTTGCTTGTGCCTGTGAGCAGGTCAATCCTGGAGGATAAATAGGCAGATCGCGAGAAAGGAGATCACAGTTTGTAAGGACCCGGGACGCGTCAGCCTGCGCCGCATCGTGACAGGAATTGATAAAGTATTAGTGATAAACGCAGTTTCACAGCCAGCCAGAGGCTGACTTCACGTCGGGCCACTCCCTGAATTTAGTGTGACTTATAAAGTGACAGTATTATCGCCAGCCAGGGGGTGATTTCACGCCAGGTTGCTACCTGATATTGTTGTTGTTGTTTGAGTCTTCAGTCTTTTGACTGGTTTGATGCAGCGCTCCATGCCTCCCTGTCCTGAGCTAATCGTTTCATCTCTACATAGCTACCACACCCTACATCCGAGGCAATCTGTTTAACATATTCTAACCTTGGTCTACACCTACAGTTCTTGTCCTCGACCCTTCCTTCCATAACTAAGCTTGCTATTCCTGGGTGTCTTAGTATGTGTCCTACTAACCTATCTCTTCTCTTCATTAGCAGTCGCCAGAAACATCTCTCCTCTCCCACTCGTCTTAATACCTCTTCGTTTGTTACCCTATCGACCCATTTGATCTTCATCATTCTCCTGTAACACCACATTTCAAATGCTTCAATTCTCCTCTTTTCTGCTGCACCAATAGTCCAAGTTTCACTTCCATAGAGCGCCACGCTCCAGACAAAGGCTTTCAAAAATGACTTCCTAATACCTAAATCTATATTCGATGTCAACAGATTCCTTTTTTGTAGAAATGCTTGCCTTGCCTGAGCCAACCTACTTTTTATATCCTCTTTGCTTCGTCCATCACTGTTTTTTTTGCTTCCTAAGTAACAGAAGTCTCCTACTTCCTTCAGCTTTTCACCTGCCAATTTGATGTCCATAGAGGTTTCTGATTTATTTCGGCTGCATTCTAGTATTTTTGTTTTACAATTATTAGGGAGAGTTATAACTAAATAGTTTGGTCTGAACATTTGAATTAGATGCCGTTGTGTGCTAGGTCACTTATAACACAGTATAAGTGTTAGTGCCGTGACAGAGATCATATTTTACCAGTCGATAAAATCGAGTAGAAACATTGCTTGTAACATTACTGAACAGTGGCTAAATGCTATCTAGAGAGAGACCAATAGTGAAAGACGGAGCACTGTAGGGGGCTGATACCTTGTAGCCCAAAGCTAGCAGAGTAGACAGAACTGTGCCTGTAAGAGGAGGTGATAGACAGTCTATGTGACAAAAATATTTGAGTTCAAGGAACTATATCTTATTTAGGTTGTAAAGTGAGTATAATTTCCACCTTAGAGCCTGTGAGCGTAGCTTATACACAATCCATCAGTGCGATCGAACGCTTGACACCTATTACGACAGTTCGGAAATGGTGTTCGCGACCAGGAAGTGTGAGTGTACCATAACGTTTTCAAGATAATTAATATAATTTTGTCCACAAAAAACAGCAAATATGAAATCTGTAAGTATGAAGACAGCAGGAAGGCATCAATTCGAACCCAGGACCATGGACGTCACCATGGGTTAACTTCCAACGGAGGGGCGGTGATGGTCGCTGTCGCAAACCAACGATGAGCTGAACAGTTGGACAAACATTCAAATATTCCATGCCAGTTTTTAGTTGGCTAGGATGAATTTTTATGTGGGTAATTTAGATTAAAGTAGGGCATTATAATGTTGATTTCACGTAAAGTTAAGACATATTTGAGTAGTATGTGCTATTTAGCGGCAAATAAGCTAGCGTATCACGTTGTAGATAGATTTGTGTGTATAACCCTTCTTTATTTTGTGATTGTGCTTTGCACAAGATGTCAGATGATCTAGTAGTTTCTGGATAGTAAGGAACGGGGAGGTATGTGTCGAGTCATTGACTTTTAAGCAGATCCAGGATCTGATAATGCAACATTTGTGAATCAGTGACAGTTTAGTTATTTTGTGTGGATGTTTGGGTCATCGGCCCATTGCACTTCAGATTGATTTGTTGTTTATGTGTAGGTGACCTGTTAGGGAGGTCAGCCATGATTTTATTCAATTAGGAGATGGAAGGCAGTGATCCTAGGTAATTGCAGCAGGGATGTGAGCCTCAGTAGGCTGATTGTTGGAGATTGTGGGATGTTCTATGTGTGTGTTTATCTACGAGTGGGCGTGGTAAGCCTAATGTTGTCTCAAAGGCATGTGGCCCATACATTTCGCTGGGATGGAAGGCTCCGGCCTTCTCTGAGCGCATCCAGAGTGATTTTCTACGGATAGGGGTCTGGAATGGTCCCGTGAGACCCTACAATATGCGTTTCTTTTTTACAGAGCAAATTTGCCTATATTCTACGAGTTGATTGGCGGGGAGTGGCCAGTTACGGCACTCACCCACGTAACCTATGTTGTGACGGCGGCACACACACACACACCTACACATGTATTCAATCAGCTGAGGTACATTAGTACCTTTTCCTTAGTTTAGGGGCTGCGACAACGCGGTCATATAGCTACATTAGTACCATAAGAGATGCAGCAGAGGAATATTGACCTTCCTAATATCACGCGTTCGTTGGGCTGCATAAAACAATATCATTAGGGGTAGCTGATTCACCTGCTATAGTATATTACACTAACAAACCTCGTGTAAAACCTGCCACAGCTGGTGATTTAATCCAAAGAAATATCTGGAATCTATCCCTCCCAACTCTGTTTGAGCGCATGGCTGCGTGTGGCAAAATTGACGATGAATGTAGACGGGATCCTGAAGACTGGGACTCAGAGTTAAGGGATATGAAAATCGTCACATTAACTAACATAAAAAGTATACATTTATGAGAAGATATTTGAGAATGTCAAGTTTTTATTATCTACGGACGAAATATTTACAATATTTTCTATCATTAAACATTACATCTTACAAAGTGTCTGCTTAATGAGATAAATAACTATTCATTTGCCAACTGGGATCATAAACCATACGGATCTTTAGATTGATTTGTGGTGTGATTCATTCGTTTGTACATAGTGCTTTACGGTTAAAATTCATTAGAAACAAGTTCCAAAGAAATATTCCAGTTAGGCTGTAATATAAAAGGGTTTATACTGTAATTCTTATCAACGTTGGGTGAGATGGATTTGAGCTCACCACTTCAAACGTTTGTACAATTATTTTTCGGAGAAATACCCCAGATTCTACCCCTTAGGGTAAATCTCGCATATCTCGAGTTTGCCCAATTTATAATTTAGTATTGGGCATTCGTTCGCATATGGACATTCCAGTTTCACATTATTATTATTATTATTATTATTATTATTATTATTATTATTATTATTATTATTATTATTATTATTATTATTATTATTATTATTATTGGCCAATGGCTTAAACTGGTTGAAATACCAGACCCTGTGAGATCTCCGAAGTTAAGCAATATTGGGCGTGGAAAGAACTTGGTTAGGTGACCGGTTCTGGTGGACCTCATGCCACCCTGCCACAAATAATCTCCGATTCAGGAAAGCTTCTCTGAAGTTCAGACTTGCCTACAAGGTAGACATACATTCTTTCTTTATCAGACTACCACGTTGGGTAACGGCTGGCATTCTTGGTTGTTACCCCCAGAGTCCCGGGTTCGATTCCCGGCTCTGCCAATAAATGAAATTGTGGTCTAAGGGCTGGAACGTGGCACACTAAGCCTCGTGAGACAAAACTGAGAAAAGGTGGATTAGATTCCCATCTCAGCCATCCTGGAAGTGGTTTGCCGTGGTTTCCCACTTCTACTCCAGGCAACTGCCGGGATGATTCCTAACTTTTCACTACGGCCGCCTCCTTCCCAATCCTTACGTCAATTACAAATACACACACTAATACAGCCATCACAATAACACAGGTTATCATACAAAATTACACACACATGCACACACACACAAGTACACGGGGATAAATGATCACGATGTCAAAGCCCTTCAAATGAAAAGAACTAAATTTCTTTATTCATCGCTGCTGTCAACGGCTGCCAATATATTCAAACACTGAAGCTGTTGGAAAGTGGTTCTCACAAAGGAATCCAATGAGGGAATCCATGGGCAACTCAATGTGCCTGTAGGCTGCGAAGCAAGCTTGCAGAAAAATGTTCCTTTTAGACCTGGACGATGAGGCGCAGAGCACGTGCCAAGGTCAGGCCAGCCCCCTCCCCCCCCCCCCCCCCAACCCCCCTTACACTCACTGTCCATGCGAGCCCCAGTTTTGGCGAGTGCTAAAAGTTCTAAACGTGAGATCACGATGTTATGAGTTCTGGTTGTACCATGGAGTGAGCCCCGAGATTTAAACATTGCCGCATTTGATGGTATTCATTACCATGTACCTTTTTATTTCAAGCTACAGTACGGTACGGTATATACCTCATTTCTATAAACAAAATGCATGATGTTATTCTCACTAGACCTCTTTGCATGGAAGATCATAGGCAAGGAATAAGACGGGATTGTAGGAAATTCCATTTTAAGGGGTGAAAAATAGAGGTTAAATTATTTTTTTCTGAAACTGAATGAGTTGCAAACATCAAACTAGTTATGAGTGTTCTTTGATGAAATCGAAGCGACATGTGTTTGAGAACTTTCCGTTCTTTTGATTTTGTGAGGGGTGAGGGATAGGGAGAGGGGTTGAAAACTTTCTTATATGTGCCTGTGTCTCTGAAACTGCTATATGGAGAGTCCATCTCCTGGCGTAGTGACTAGTATTCGTGACTGTTACTGCGGAGGTCCGAGAACGATTCCTGGCTCTGCCAAGAAGGGCTGGAGCGGGGTTCATTCAGAGTCGTGAGGCAGAACTGAGAAGAAGTGGGTTTGATTCCTATTTCAGCTATCCTCGAAGTGGCTTTCCACGGTTTACCTCTAATACTCCAGACGAATGCCGGGATGGTACCTAAATTAAGGCCATGACTGCCTCATACCCAAATCCTAGCCTCACCTACAAATACACACACAAGTAATCACAATGACTCAGGCTATCAGGCAGATTTATCACACAACCAAGTACATGGGGCTCCATGACCATGATATCGCAGAGCCTCTACATGAATCAACAACAACATCTTCTCACAATCTTTATTTCACCTGGAATATGTGGTTACTAATTTCTATCATAATTGAGCTGTCCGCCTATCTTTAGCGTACAGGTTCTGAAATACAACGCATCGCACCGAATATTCTTTAAACCCAGATCTCTTGATGATAGACAGTTCATCATAGTGGAACAGTGCCCTTTGAGGGCTTATCAGGTAAATGTGATGGACGTTCTGCAGTGCATTGCCTACATAGAGAGCCTAAATATATATTTGTAAAATATGCAGTGTAGTACCCTTATTTCTTGTATTAGACCCTTGTCATACAGTAAATAAATAAATAAATAAATAAATAAATACGAAAAAAATTAATTCTGGTCTAAGGGCTGGAGTGGGGTTCAATCACTGTTGTGAGGCAGAACTAAGAAGAGGCGGGTTCGATTCCTACCTCAGCTATCCTAGAAGTGGTTTTCTGCGGTTTACCTCTAATACTCCAGACGAATGCCGGGATGGTATCTAAATTAAGGCCATGACCGTCTCACACCCAAATCCTAGCCCCATCTACAAAAATTACAATGATACAGGCTATCAGACAGATTTAACAAATAATAAATAAATGAATAAATAATAAGAAACTGTCCAAAGGTGTATGAGTTTCATTTTGACATGTTTTATAACTTACTAATTTTCCTTTTAAATATAATAAATATGAGTTGATTTTGGTTAGAGATTAGTAGAAATTGATGCACTGGTTAACCCAGAACCAAAACCAAATTAAAGTAACTATTATACCGTATATACATTTTTAGCCTACTTTCGATTTCTGCAAAAAATGAAAGTAGAATTATGAGATCTACACAGGCCTAAAACGTTGTGTGTTTTTGTGTCTGTGAGTGTGTGTGTATGTGTGTGTACTCTGCATGAGTGCCCCCCCCCCAATCAATTCAAACATGACGAAACCGAATTGAACGAAATGTGGTACAGATGTAGCACTAGCAAAGGGCACCTCAGTGTCATGTTTTATATTGCCGCCATCTTTACCAAAATTTAATGGCGGTCACTCAAATGGTTGAAACATAAAGTTAAATTACGTCAAACTAATCATCGGATCTTTGCTATATTTGATAAAACCATACCTTCATATAAGATGCGTCTTGTGCCCAAACTACAAGGTCATCAGCCTACCATTTCAGGATGGCAGCCGTGTGAATTATGAAAACTTTATAATCCATAGCATGGGACCCACCGGTTCCAATTATCAAACCTAGAATCGTTTAGACTGTTCCAAAGGACGTGGCCCGTTTGAAATTAAAAGTTTATATTGTAATATTATAGTGCAGAAGTGACTTTAAAAAGCTGAGTCGTCTCGGTTACAAGACAAAATGGCAGCTGATCTCTCGTTCTGACCTATATTTCAATAATTTGAGTATGTTGCATGCAATATAGCCTACTGATAGAAATAATATGAACTTTGTATGAAATGGGTTATTATGGATACTCCAGTGAAGAAATCATTTAGTCAAAGTCATTATGTGCTCAGACGTTGTATGTAACTCAAATGATAATGTTTAACTTGGGAGGACATGTTTGGCTCTGTGGTTCGAGCTTTGGTGCTTCACCCGGCCAGCCGGGGTTCAGAAACTATCAGGGCTGTATTCTTTTGCTTGATTTTTTAAATATTTAATGTTTGTTGAGTACTGAGAAGTGATAAAATTGAGCGTTATATTGTGCATTTTGCAATGGAAAATATATATTTAATTAAAACAGCACCGGATCTGCAGGAGTGACATCCAGTTGAACTATGCCGGAGCTAACCATTGCCTACTAGATTCGAGCTGGGCTCTATACCGGCCAGTTAGTGAATCCATGCGTGGGGTGTAATTGAAAAATTTCCTCTTGTTGCCGATAGAGCGTACTCACCCCCAGGGATAGGCTCGATTAAAAATTAGCTGTGCAGTAGGTATATTAAATGTGTTTCTCCCAGTGATACGTTTAGACCAACGAAGTTTCAATTATTGTAAGTAGTCGGTGTTAATATACTGAATCCCTACTGAACCCTTAATATAATAGTCAATATATTAGTGTTCATATTTTCTGTTCGGTGTGGAGAGGAAAGATGAGTATTTGAAAGCACTCCTGTAATGTGTCGAAATAAGAGGCTACCTGTAGCAAGAAAAGGGGCGCCTGATATCCTGTGAGAACAATAAGACAGGGTTGAGTTGGAATGCAGCACGGAGAGAAGAAATAGCCTGGACACCGTTACTCTGAGTTCAAGAACCCAGTTTGGCGCGAAGGAAGTGTGAGTCACCAAGAGAGCATGTTCTTTGTAAGCGAAACGAAAGACGGAGAACGCAAGAGAAACTTAAGAGGAAACTACCTTTCGTTAACGCCTACATGGGAGGAGTCTGCAAAATGCCGCAAGTTGAGAATCGTATCAACGAATGAGAGAAGATGACGCTGAGGAGTTCGCGCTCCTTCAAAGGCACGCTATCAGCTGGAATTAAGGAGGGAACTCGATTATGATTAATCCCCGATCAAATTGATTCCCGCACGCAAGAGGCGTACGGTTCACATCAAGGCGAGTTCAATGATATAAGTTGTTTGTCTGTTCGACCACTGGTTAAAAAGATAGATATTTGATCCAGTCCCACCCCTCCATTTTGGCTGATATTGTATAAATACGGAGTGAGGTGATCACTCGAGGTTCATTTCTGGTTTATTCTCTGGTCAGTCATGCTGATTCTACGAGGCTGATTCTACGTTATTATTTTGAAGAAGTTACCATGTCTGTGGACTTAGTAAATTTCGAGGCATCGAGAGTAAAGGACTGAGACTTTGAACACAAAACATTGCTGTTAGGTGATGTATTTTATTTCATCTCATGTGTATTGTAAATAAGTGTTTGCGTGTGGATTTATGTGAGGTAGCGCACTGCTATAGAATTTAGGGTCAGTCGACGTTTAGTATTACTCATAGGACTGTGGATGGATGTAGCAATCTACTCGAGGAATCTAGAAAGGGATAGCAGTGTAAGAAATTAATTTGAAAGTAACAGACATTTTATTGAAGCAGCCCACCAACGATGGAGAACTTGGTACCCGCTGATGATGGAAGGAGGTCAAGACTGGAAACGACTACCAAGATGATGGCCACGTGCTAAACGCATATGGAGGGAGCTGATAGGATGAGTACCCAATGAATTAATTCATTATGTAGCCTAGCTTTGGTTATCGGAAATCCTTGTATATATTGTACCCTTGGAAAAAGAAGCACTACACAAGACAGACGTTCGGGGTCGTGATCGGTCCATAAAAAGTAATATGAGGAGAAACGTGCTTCTTATAATTTCCAGGATTCATAAAGGAACTTAAAGTTATAAATGAAATATATGACAGGTTAAATCAAAAACAATTTAATACGGACTAATAGAACATAACAATAAAATATCCACCCTTGTATGGTGTCATGGTTCATTGGCCCGTCACAAGTGACGTGCGAGTGACCCAGTAACCCACACTCGACCCTTAGACAGTGAACACACAGCCAACAAACCAGCTGTGGACCCGGAAAGTCCCGCGTGCGTTTGCTCACCAAGCGTCCCCAGCCCAAGATAGCCGTAAAAAAAATGGTTGAAACACCAGCCCAAGAAAGAGCTACCTTATGAACAACAACTTAGACAGTTGTAAAACGAGGCGTACTAAGATGTCACCTCAGAGAATATTACAGTTAACAAAATATCACAAGTACAAAAATTAACAAAGAGACATGATTATTGTGTTTGTGCGCGCGGTCGGAAAAAGAAAGATTTGAGTACTTGACGAGAATTCACTTCCGATCGAACACACGATTAAGTCGTGAATCCCGTGCTGCGAGTTGGAAATCATGATAATTATGGGAATACACACTAAATGGCTAATATAAAATATAAATGCACTGACATAGTCTACCCTTACATAAAAAGTCAATCCTACACGAATTGTATATTTACACTTACTGACTGCCGATCAGTCGGACTTAAGTCATACAAAAACAAAACAGAGCAACCACGTGACAGCAAGGATATCGGTGCGCCGTCAGCGACCTTTAAACTGACACTTTACCATGCTTGGCGGCAATCCAAACAACAGCAACGACAAAACAACCTGCCCCAGCGGGCTGAATACCAAAAATACAAGTGACATTTCAATTAATACGGTCTGAAATATTTAGATAAAGGCATGGGCAGCTTCCCAATTAACACAAAAATCAAGCTATAATTTACCAGGCAAGGTCTCTACTCATTACTGAAAGGAATGCATAGCGCGCACGCTACCGCATATCAATATTCAAGGATCTGAGTACATGGGTCTATGAAGCTCCAACGTGCCATATTGTGTGTCACCAGAATCTCCAAGCCTCGGCCTGAATTCTGCATAGCCTCCTGGCTCTGAAATCACGTAATAAAATATATCATAAAAACATCATATTCTTGACAAACCCCCTTGGGTATCAAGATTCATATATCAGCAATACGCCCCTCAGGTACGTATACTGAAGCATTAGTAGCAACGGAAAATGGATCACATGTCCAAATCCTGCTCACTATTCGAAGAATTATTACACATAGCACATACACATCTCAATGCTTGATCAACTGGCCTCCAATTGTACTCCAGATCCAGAATATAAAAATTAAAACAACAAAATCTAGGATACGACTACAGAAAGGCGGCGGCCTTCTATGACAATAAAATGTTGCACCAAGCAAAACATTACTAGCATTTGCCTGGGCAATTACAAACCAAAAGACGGGAAAAGCTCCCCATTGTCTAACATAAAATTTAAATTCAGTCCCATTTATCACCCTTATCTAAAGTTTCAGCCGTAAATAATCTCGATAGCGCCTCGCATTCATGTGTGCTAGTAACATGAAAGCAAGCACTCTATAAACAAAGCAACGGGTAAAAAACCAAGAAAAACACACAAGAAAAATATATCTAATATTTACAACAAAGTCACGTGATGCTATTTAAATCATTATGTCAGCGAAACGAATCTACATTTACACACAGCAAAGCAAAATTATTTACAACACTCAATTTCCCAATTAATTATTCATGATTCCTCCCCGTCAAAATTAAATATATTTAATTCGTACTCATCACTTTCTGGACTGCCCGGTGCTGAGATAGCACCCCGCTATCTTCCTTCTGCATTATCTAGCCCATAATGCTAGACATTATATCATGGGACACGACACGGTCCATTTCTTTTTTCATGGCGACGGTCATCTTGCTGTAGGAGTAAAGTTATTATTATTATTATTATTATTATTATTATTATTATTATTATTTTCAGGCTCCTAACTAGACTGCATAAATTGAGCTACTTGGTTCACCCAGAAGTTTAATTGCAGTGCCGTAGACTTTCCCTACAATATGTGGACAGTTTTCAGCTAATACACAAACATTTATACTATAAGTTGCCCGTCACGCAACACAATAAAATTTTCAGAGTCCTTCGTGCTGCCATCGCACCCGCAAAAGTTAGTCTTTCAAAGTGCCTCGTCCACAGACAGAGTGACACCCTACTTGCTCAAAAATAGATAAAATTGTGACCGCGTCTATTCACAGACCGCAATATTTATGTGTTTCATTCAAATTTCACGTGGAAGGGATAATTCGCTCCACAAAAATAGTAATAATATTCGCACAAACTTCAGACACATCTCATTCGATTTGTAAAAATCAGCACAGACAATTTACACTCGCGTGCAGAAAATTGCATCGTGGGAACACCTATTTATCAGAATTCGCGCGCAAACAATCAGCGCGGTCAAAGTTGGCGTCTTGCTCTCATTGGCTATATTTCAAATAAATCGGTGACTCTAGGGTGATGACCTTTCTCCCACTCTCATGTCTGGTCACAAACTCCTTCTTCAGTTGGCCTATGAGCTCCCTTCTCTCGTGTTTAAGACCAGGAAAAAATTACACTTCTCGTTTGAACAGGTCAACGGATATTTCGCTTGCACCTGCCTTTCTCTTATTCCAAGAATCGGCTATAATTAACTTGGCGTTGCTCCACTGGCGACATCGACATGTTACATTGTTCACCCAGACAGACTGATATTTCCAACATGACCAAGCTTTTTCTAAACTGAGCTGTAATGTAGCTGAAGAAATAAAAATTATTTGAGGACTTAAATGTAGGCATACAGATAAGGGCTCAATATTTTGTATTTATTTTCTGTTGTGTGTTGTTCTTGTTTTAACCGACTACTATTTAATGTGTGAAACTTGTCGTGGTTATTCTTTTGTATTTGTGTAAGATTTGTGCGGGACAGTAGATTAAATTGTACTCACGTGTACAGTGTGGGTATTTGACAAATACAGCACAGGAAAGAACAGGATAGTTGATGATAAATGAAGCATTTGTTAGATAACGTAATTGAAGTGTTGGGGGGGAAGTATGGAATTTGTTTTTGAGAGTTTCGAATTACACAGGCTGTAAATTATTATGTGATACTGCATATTTCCTAGCAGTAAGCCGTAAGCTTCTGTGGTAATTATTATAAAGTTTTTGAGCACATATTTAAATTATTGTGTTGTTTGAACACATTTCTGTGAGGTATTTCTGGGATCTGAAGCATTTTGATGGAGATGAAGTGTTGAACCAAGGCATGGGTCTCTTATATTATCCTTCGCGGGGAGTTACGCTGGGTCATTTACCTGTCGGCTGCATGGCGTCGAAAACAGGGCACTCATGGGAGATGTCACTGTCAGTTATTGTACAGTCCTAAATTGCGAGATGCAATTTCTGGGGACGAATTTACGATTTGTGTGTTTTTATTTCAGTTGTGTTATGCTGAATTTCTTCGGATCTCAAAGCTTGGAGCTTGAGACAATATTAAGACCTGCCTGGTTTTGCGACACAATGACGAGGGCTGTTAAAGTCCATACTGCTAGCTCAGATCTCAGATAAGGATGGTGAGGCAATTAGTGGCCGAGGAGTGTGGTCGTAAGATAACGATCAGTTTTTAAGTTTGTATAATCGGAAGCAAATTAGATGATTTAAATAATGGGAGTTCTTCATGTTCAAAATTCAGTTCAGGAATTTGTTGATTTGTGTTTTCTTTTCATGTTAGTTTCTGTCCCATAATTATTGTAGATATTTTGATGCATATTGTGTGCTCAGTGTAACTTTGTTGTGTTCGGGAAACTTTCGGTTTGCCCAAGTGTTAGTTGCTGATGACCACGTTCGAGTATTCATGATATGTGTCTGTAAGACTATGTTTTAGGCAGTTTTGATCTTGTGTGCGTTCGCACGTGTGTAAGACTTCACGCGGAAATATTCTTGTATTATAATAAAGGGTAGCGTAGTCGGTTGATAATTATTTTCATGTTAGCCATTTTAAGTGTGGATCCCGATGCCAAGGTCTGGTGAAAACGTTCATAAATATGCATCCTGCGACCTGGATCTAGGGAGGCATATTCGTGACAAGTGTACTCATTCTCAGCGAAGTTCTGTCATATTCATCATACGCAAACACACAAGAATAAGTGAAGTAAGGACGAGATCCGTGCATTTTGTTTTATTTGACAGCATTTCCAGCTGTAATTTTATTCATGATTATTAACTGTTTGTGTGATTGAGATTTTGTGGTTTAATAAGGGTGTCTCATGGGATATTTGTGTTGTTATGGTGTCTATTTTATCGGAGTATTAAAGTTATTTGTTATGTTGAAGTTTGGGTCATCTTTCTTGTTAGTTATATTCTCCCTATGTTACCTTGAAATTATGGAAACAAAGTACAAATTATCCAACCTCACGACGATGGACTGAACACCCCCGAAATTAGTCTCGTGTACGCTGTCGTTGTTTGGAGTGTTTGCTGATGAAATTGTAAAATGCTAGGGTAAATTATAAACTATGGTTTGAACGCCGCTGCTGAAATCCAGTGTGTCAATTTTCACTTCGAATAGGAAGAAAATAGGAGGTGATAAGGACAAAGAGTTGTAACTATACCAATACATTTAGGCGAAAGTAGGCTATATGTTCTTTCCTGAACGTAAAAATAAGTGTGTGAACAAAAAAAATCACACCGACTCGACTATATTTTCCCCCTAATACAGTATGTCAGGCTGAATAATAATAATAATAATAATAATAATAATCTTCTTCTTCTTCTTCTTCTTCGGCTTTTCCCAATTAATTGGGGTCGCCGGAGCCAACCAGGCTCATTTTTGTTTTGGCCGGGGATTTAAGGCCGGATGCCCTTCCTGACGCCACGTGATTTTTCAGGTGAAAATTCCTCCCTGCTGTCACCGGGATTCGAACCCCGGCCGTCCGGGTGAAAGACGAGCAGCTAAGCCACTGCGCCATCACGCTCCACCAATAATAATAATAATAATAATAATAATAATAATAATACCGTAATGGGCCACTACTATGATCTTTATCTGTTTGTATATAAAAGTATGGTTTTTACTAACAATAGATGGCCGCATGCCAATTTTTCGCACGTGTATTCACCTAATCGTCATTGAATGATCTGATCACAATCAAATAATATTATGCATAGTGGCACCCCTTCTAAAATTTTCTCCAGGTACATAAATATATGAGGTACACTCGTCTCGTGAGGTAAAACAGAGAGGAGGCGGGTTCGATTTCTACCTCAGCCATCCTGGGAGTGGTTTTCCGTGGTTTCCCACTTCTACCCCTGACAAATGCCAGGATGGTACCTAGCTTAAGGCCACGGCCGCTTCCTACCCAAATCCTACCTCAATTACAAATACACACACTAGCACAGACTTAACAGTTACACAGATTATGAGACAAAATTCTACACATACCCAAGTAGGTTACATACGGCTACATAACCATCATGTCGCAAAGCCCCTAAAAGAATCAACAACAACAACATCAAAAATATATTCCTTTATTTTCAAAAATTATACTGTAGATGCCGTACATTGCAATTTATAATGTATGAATGCCTCTAACTCGCCACGGAATGACCCAGTCTTTGTGAAAGTTGGTGTAATGGACCGCTACTATTGTGTAAACTTACAGGTGCAAATTATATATTTCTCGTTCCATAAACAGTGCGCATGTTAATTCATGAAAAATGATTGTATCGCCTTCGTAACTGAACGAACTGATCACATTGAAAAATGGCATAGTGGATAGCCTATAGGAACATATATCTGTTGGTTCCTTTCCACAAATTATAAATGGTGCACACGTCAACTCCTAATATATTGATCCATCTAACTCATCACGGAATAATCCGATCTATGTGAAACTAATATCTAAACTTATATGTATAGACTCTATATCTTACTTTTTCTAAATTTTAGAAGGTGCGAATGTCAATTCCTCAAACATGAATTCATCGAATTCGTCTGTGGATGAACCGGTATTTGTTTATATGGCAGACTATAGTGAACTAGTATCTGAGTTTACATGCCCGTACACTTAGGCCTATTACTTGTACTTCTGGGGGAGGGGGAATAGGGTTTATTCAAGGGGCAGAGTTCATTTATGATTCGAACACTCAGTATCAAGATTATTATAATGAAATGAATAGCAGGAATTATAATAGATGGTTACAGGAGCGACTCATTCCCAAACTTCCACCTGGGTGTATTGTTGTACTTGACTATACATCATAACACACAGTACAATAAATTAAAGCTATCACCCTCGCTTTTCGCGAAGACGAAATACTGTAATTGTTAATATGTAATGGGGCGGTTGTGCTTCCCTTCCAGAAAATCAATACTTGACCCTTATTTTTATCGAACCTGTCTTCATGTCTACATAATTGACAAGTTCTCTGACCTCGAACATTTGGCAAGGAATCGGTGCTCATGCTATACACTCTCCAAGCCGCATTTTCAACTACAACATTATAATTTATACATTTCTAACATATTATAGCATTCCTCGATCCATAAATAGAAGTATATAAAAATTTGTACGCATCTGTTATACTCGTAATCATTGTAGGATGCATGAGATATCATCCCTGTTACAGGCCTAGCCGTTCATCTCGCAGCTCTCCAGTCTAGAGGTCGATAGATATCCCACACTGTCCTGGCGTCTCTCCGTTGCATAGGATTACACATTTTGGAATTTTCACTTATAATCTATATCACAGAAGTTAGTCTTAACTTAAACATTCAAATTCACAACACTGAGTGGTCCTCGCGAGGCTGACGTATACTTTCGCGCACTCATGTTAAAAATGTCTGTATCCTAACACTGTGACTATCCGTACACTAGCCCTATACAGTATATTGTAGGCTGTTTACTGGTGTGTGTATCACTACTAGTTCCTACTCTACCAGCACTGTCAAAACACTCAGGGATTCCTATCCTGTCTCAATAAACTGGATTCTTTTAGTCCGTATTGCTCCTACTCAATTCAGAGCAATAACTCAGAAATTGACTCTTTTGAACAATGTTTTTGTCACTTAAAATCTGGGATCGACTGCTACAGGCCCCACCATTTCGAACTGGATAATCATGACTGCTGGCCTGCTCCTTATAGTGAAACTCAGCTCGGTGCCTGAATTGGATTAGTCACGTGATCTTAATTCCTCTAAAAATGGTTCTATGAACTTAAGATCCCCATTTTCTGAGATTCTGATTCCGACATTTAATTCCAGAACCGATCATACAAAGTTTAGTAATTAACAGTACGTGGGTTACTTGTTTCCTGATAGTTAGTTAATTCACCGCTGCTTGCCTCTTATCTCCAGTCGCCCTGCTACGAGCACAAACAATTTTTGCCCCTTAACAGCGTAATTGTCATAATTCGCTTATAATTACAGCCTTTAATTCTCTCATAAATATGGGCGTGATTTTACATGCAGTTGGTCTCTTTTCTTTTGTTTCCCGGGGCGCTAGATTGGCATAGTTCGCAGGTTCTTGTAATTGTCACGTGCTGTACGTGTTAAGTGTTGACGCGTCTTGCTTGTGAACCAAGGATTGGTGGATCCTCTTCTAAAGAGTCTTTCCTGCTATCATCTACTGCGTGTTTATACTAACCAATAACTGAGGCTGTCGTTCTCCCGTGCGTCATCGCTTGTAACAACTTATTCCTCCCTCCAAGCTTAAATGTTGAAATATCATTCGCTTGAAGTTGACAACTACGGGCTGATAGAGATGCAACTCATTCAGATATATTGGTGTCATCAGGTATCAACAGTTGGTAGAAAGGAAACCAATGATTCTTAAATACTCATCAATATTACATCGGTTCGCTACTATTATCAGCACGAATATGAATATCAATGTCCGACTTTATGTAAACAGTAAATATTACGTATTTAACAAGAAGTTCCGTGTCGAACTAAAGAGCCAACTTTTCTTAAAATTTAAGATTCATGCCAATGATTAACCTATATGGATCTATCTAGAATAATGACGAAATTAAGTTGGTAATATCGAAATTTCTAATTAGTTCGAAATACTGTATACCTGGCATAATGTAGCCTAATAGAGAACTACAGTTGGCAGCCCTGGTGACTGAATATATTCTTAGTTCCATCTCTTAAGGTACAGAACACAAAATTTGGTTGAAGTCCAATGGACAGTATGAACGTTACACAGTTAAACATTTCATCTAACAGCGCGCGTAAAATCATGTTGGCAACAATGACATACATGTATTGGTCAGAAATAATCTGAAATAATATGATCTTTTGTTGTGTCAATTTTGAATGAAATCCATTAGTTAGTATAGAAGTTACATGCATTTTAAAATTGGACCTATCAGCAGGCTTAGAATCATGTTGGCACCACTGGCGTAGGCCTATATTAGGTACTCCAAATTTATCTAGAATGCCAGGAACTATATGTGTGCAAAGTTTAGAGCTATTGGCTTGCATACTTTCTGATATATTGATATTAGGGTAACAAAAAGAGAGACAGTATTTATTAACAGTTGGCAGCCCTGGTTACTCTTAAGAATCGGCATAGTAATATCTGTTATGGTACACATAGCACACACGAAATTTGGTTGAAATCCAAATGATAGTATAGCAGTTACATGTATTTAAAGTTGGACCTCTCAGCAGGCTTAGAATCATGTTGGTAGTTACTCCAAATTAATATAGAATGTCAGGTACTATACGTGTGCATAGTTTAAAGCTGTCGACTTGCATACTTTCTGATATATGGGTACTTGGATAAAAAACATTGAGAGCATTTATTAACAGTTGGCAGCCCTGGTGGCTCTTAAGAATTCGCTCAGTCATATCTGTTTATGTACACATAGCACATACGAAATTTGATTGAAATCCAATTGATAGTGTAGAAGTGTACCCATGCGTATAATCTCGATGGAAAATATGCTTCTGCCTCCAGCTAGCTTCAGGTCTCAGGCGTGTACCGTCTCCCCAATTGAGCAGTGCATATTTTGGATTTGAGGCTACAAGGTATCAACTCTACAATGATAAGGCACAACTCTATTCTAAAACTTTAATCCAGTAAATAAAATCATGGTTTTAACAAATAAAACAATCCCCATAACCATAAAACAAAAGCAAACAAAAATTACTTTCCACAATCCACCAACATGAACATAACATAATCATAATAAATCATATCATACCACAAAGCTTTACCCTTATGTGAGCTTCACAAAGATATTCTAGTGCGCTGATGCACATACAACTTCACAAACAACTTTTACATTGACATACTACTGTCATCCAATGTGACTTCTTTAATTTCACAAATTAATTATTCCTTAAACCTCTTTAGTTTTGACAAATATGTGTACCGTGTGTGTTTTGATCTTTCTCTTCCCACCAAATGCGTCATGCATTAGCCTATTCTGGTGTTGCACCGCAAACTACGTGCAACTCCATATTTATGTAAGCTACCCCTATTCCACTATTTATATAGTCCCACTGCATGCTGTTGTGATTTCATATTAAAGACGTTAAATTATAGCTGTGTCGGGTGGTACAATAAGACTACCTTGCGTGCGTAGCCTGTGGCATCTGGTAACCAACTTCATTAACTTGGCGTCAGTGACAGTGCAAATACATCGTCTAACCATTCGTCAGATAGCTAAAATAATGAACCATCAGGATGATCTATAATTATCCATGTGTTCTTAAACCACATGGCTACGTTACTCAACATAACAATATTTCAATACATGTCATTTACAAGGTCTAAATCTGTTCCTTTCAACTTGTATTTACGGTTCATCTGACCGTCTCTCCCAGACCCTCTACCCGAGCGGTCGGCATACAATAGAATGTGGAATGGGGTTCCAACAATTATCTCGCCCCTCGCTTCAAGTTTGAAGGCTTTCCTCACTAAGCAGTAAAGATTTCCAAGACAAATACTGTTGTCCGAACGACACACATATCCCAAAGGATCTTAATTGAATAGTATGCAAACAGGTAGTGAATGAGCTTTATAATTATTCCTGCCCCGAGGATAAAATAATTACTGGCACCAACAGGTCCATTCAACATGAAGGTACGGGGTTCGCAACACATTAGTCTCATAGGCAACCGTGGTCTCAAATAATATGCGGTCAGCCCAAATGCTGCCGATTTTGAGGTTCGCTTCAATAAGCCGAATCACTCACAATAAGTTCTCGGGGAACCAATTAGAGTATTGAGGTGTCCTCGTTTGCCTCGTACCTAATCAAGGGATTCCAACCCGGAACATTTATATCCTTCATCAGAGTTAGGGTCCAACACTACAACTCTGGCACAAAGTATATCTCCGCTTACGCCCCCGGCATAGGAGATTTCATACGTAGAATATACCACCTGGCTCCTTTAACTAATGTACGACCTCCGCCCTATATTAAGAGAAATCTATCAATTTACTCTATAAGCTTCTCATATAAGCTGCAAATTCAATTCACTAAAAGCTCTTTCATTCCTGGCCTAATTATTGAATATTAATACAATATTCTGATATAAAACTTCTTTCCTTAATTACCGTAATGTAATCTTACTGTATCATCTTACTGCTTAGATCGATAAGTCTTGCAATTAGCGTAATTATTTCTCGCTTACAACGTTTATTATTTCCTGATGCGTTCATTCATACTTTTAATATTCATTATTATTATTATCATTAATCTCACTGACATAAATGACCAAAATCATTCCTTATTATATTTTCACATAAATTACCAAGAATCCGACACAACTAAACGTCTTAAAAACTCGAACAATCGTGTTCGTTGCATTTACATAACTGATTGCCATTCTTAATTGATATTGGTAACGATTACTCCACTTAATGATGCAAATTAACATCTCAACTTTATGAAAATCAACACAATAATGATTAAACCTGGAGGATCTACCTCCTAATCTGATTTTTACTGGCATCTTTACTGAAATCACCAACATGCAGTGTCCTATGTTCATTAATTAAACATAATTTGTGGGGTACTCACATATCTCTACAGGCTCCTTATGGTGGCTCCAACCAATCATATTCTTCCAGTTTGCCTGCCATTTGCAGGTTTAACGTGACATATTTATCTTGAATACACACATTTTATGACACATATTTTCTGTTAACAACACGGCACGTTGCATTTCTCTAAGGAAGCTATCGCTCCCACACATGTGATACTTTATAACACTTATTCAATCACTCTTTAAAAGATATTTTACATATGCTTTACACATAACACACGGCACTTTATACACTTTTCATTGTTGAAATTCCCTAGCAAAGATCAAAATTGCAGGTATCGATGGCATCTCCCGTGCTCCTATCAACTCCTGATTGAAAGTCTGGTTTACCTGCTCTCGGAATTCACCAACAGTTCTTATCCATACTCCTACGGTAAGCTCCCTGCGTTGCATAAATATGCTAACTACCGTCCTGAGCGTGGTTATTTGGTATACTTATGGCATTACCAACTGCTCCGTAACGTTTCTTTTAGTGCATTCCATCGTAATTACACATATACGATCAGACAATATTTGACACATTGCGCTAACACTGTGCATAACTTTACATAGATTATTATTTACAATAGTTCTGCAACTTATTTCACACGTTGCTTCCTAAATGAACACACGTTGTTCATACTGTTTACAAAACTGTGTAGCGATTACTGTTTTCAACTCTCGGTGACAAACTATGTCCAACTTTGTAAACTGCGTTAAGACAGGCTGCAATACTGGCGTGCGCCTGGCATGATGACTGCGTAAAACTGAGTAAGACTGACTGCCAACTGAGCTTCAACTGGGCGCTCCGTCAAGGGTCGACTCCCTTATATTGGATTCCCACGAAAAGTAGGGCGAAATTTTCCCGCGTCATCTCGGCTCCTCTCACAGCGTGATTCTGGTCTCGAAACCATGATCATCGGCTTCCTTTGTCATCACAGATCCCAGAACTACCTGCGTGCAGAAGAATCGCTCGTCCAATTAATTAATATTAATTCCTTTCTCCATGGCTTGGGGACGCTATCTTGTTGGGAATCCCAGGCAACCTTCTCAAAACTCGCCGCGAACAATGATAGTTCTACGGTCCTTCCGCACTTCCTTAAATATGCGTCAATTTTGCAGATTAAAGGCTCTAAAATTAGCCTTTTGGCAAAAGATTCACCTGTGGACAACTCTCAAGTCAATCCGTTACTCCAATCACGAGTAATCAATGATTTTCCTGGCTATCTCTCCCCACCAAACTCAATGCTATTCTCCGTCGGGGAAGAACTGGGTCATTATTCAGGCCCTCACCCTCTCCCAGACGACATAACGAGGTCAGAGAGATGGACGTGGCTCCACTGAACACCTCCCACAATTCTGGGCCAATTTGTAAAAATGTCAACTCTGCACTTGCAGTGTTCCAAGTCTCGTATAGCCTACACCAAGTAGTCTAATAATGCAGTATTCTGCTCAATTTCCCTTCATTATTTTAGTAAATAATGTCACTGCAACTGAAATCACACCAGTGATTTAATATACACTTCTCTCTAGGGGTTTTTACAATAAAACTCCCTCCACAGACTTCGGGTTCGTTCCCTGGTGGAACCTTTATACTGAGATCACAGTCTCTGAGAACCACGTTCGATTCCAGTCAGCATAACCTCCTCGGGCTCAGAAGTTATATGCATTTAAAATTTGGACTTATCAGCAGGCTTATAATCATTTTGGCAACACTGCCATGTATGGCCTACTGGAAATTAAACTGCAATATTATTATCTATACGTGTGCCAATTTTGAAATAGCTCCCATTCATACCTTCCAAGATATCCAACGTGGAGCTCAAATTTCAATTGCGATTTTTCAGCAGTTGGTAGCACTGACATCATTTTCAAATATGGCCGTGAGATATTCAGGTATAGATGTTTACTCCTACCAAATTTTGTTTCGATTGCTGCAGCCGTTAAGAGTTGATAGGGGGGGGACACACACACAGCCAGCCAGACAGACAGACAGACAGAAGGACAGACAGACAGACAGACAGACACACATTAGTCCGATCTCATAAGTCTATTTTTTCCTCATTTTTGCAAAATGTGGAAAGTAGGCTAAATATTTTTGGCGTAAGGTCAATTGCGGGTAGCAACCAAAAGCTGCAACCTACACTATCTGCATATAAATTCAAAATGAACAATATGCTTCTATCAAGATCATTTATTAGCCTACTTTTCACATTTTGCAAAAATGAGGAAAAAGTAGACTTATGAGATCGGGCAAATGTGTGTCTGTCTGTCTGTCTGTCTGTCTGTCTGTCTGTCTGTCCTTCTGTCTGTCTGCTGGCTGTGTGTGTGTCCCCCCTATCAACTCCTAAACGGCTGGAGCAATCGAAACAAAAGTTGGTAGGAGTAAATATCTATACCTGAATATCTCACGGCCATATTTGAAAATGATGTCAGTGCTACCAACTGCTAAAAAATCGCAATTGAAATTTGAGCTCCATGTTGGATATCTTGGAAGGTATGAATGGGAGCTATTTCAAAATTGTCACACGTATAGATAATAATATTGCAGTTTAATTTCCAGGAGGCCATACATGGCAGTGTTGCCAAAATGATTATAAGCCTGCTGATAGGTCCAATTTTTAAGTACATATAACCTCTACACTATCAATTGGAATTCAACCAAATTTCGTATGTTGTATGTGTACATAACCAGATATGACTGAGCGTAATCTTAAGAGCCACCAGGGCTGCCAATTGTTAATAAATGCTCTTAATTTCTTTTATCCAAATACCAATATATCAGAAAGTATGCAAGCCGACAGCTTTAAACTATGCACACGTATAGTACCTGACATTCTATATTAATTTGGAGTAACTTATATACGTCAGTGCTACCAACATGATTCTAAGCCTGCTGAGAGATCCAACTTAAATACATGTAACTTCTATACTATCATTTGGATTTCAACCAAATTTCGTATGTGCTATGTGTATCATAACAGATATGACTATGCGTATTCTTAAGAGCAACCAGGGCTGACAACTGTTAATATGTGCTCTCTCTATTTTGTTACCCTAATATCAATATATCAGAAAGTATGCAATCCAATAGCTCTAAACTTTACACACGTATAGTACCTGGCATTCTAGATGAATTTGGAGTAAGTAATATACGTCAGTGCTGCCAACATGATTCTAAGCCTGCTGATAGGTCCAATTTTAAAATGCATGTAACTTCTATACTAACTAATGGATTTCATTCAAAATTGGCACAACAATAGATCATATTATTTCAGATTATTTCTGACCAATACATGCATGACATTGTTGCCAAAATGTTTTTCCGTGCGCTGTTAGATCCAATGTTTAACTGCATGTAACGTCCATTCTATTCATTGGACTTCAACCAAATTTTGTATTCTGTACCTTAAGAGATGGAACTAAGAATATATTCAGTCACCAGGGCTGCCAACTGTAGTTCTCTATTAGTCTACATTATGCCAGGTATACAGTATTTCGAACTAATTAGACATTTCGATATTAGCAACTTAATTTCGTCATTATTCTAGATAGATCCTTATAGATTAATCATTGGCATGAATCTTAAATTTTAAGGAAAGTAGGCTCTTTAGTTCGTCACGGAATTTCTTGTTATCATTGCTATTACCTATACATAAATACTGTAGTCTTTCCACAACTGAACACAGTATTTGGTGATTCAGCAGCCCCTTCCAATATCGTTTGCTGCAACCCAACTAACGCATGTTCCCAAAAAGGTCGATAAATCTTTGCCTGCATCCCGTATGGTACTAATGCACTGCAAGCATATTCTGCAAACGATATTAAAGCATATTATTTTTCCCGCGATGTGACTCCAGACAAATACGAGGGTAAAATATTAGTATCATATGGGATGCAGGCAGAGAAATATCGACCTTCCTGCCAACACGCGTTAGTTGGGTAGCAGTAAACGATATTGTAAGGGGCTGCTGAATCACCATGTATACAATAAAACAGCAAAAATCGACAAAAACGGGCTGATCACATGAGAGCGCCATCTTGAAATAAGCAGTGGGCGAGATTTACTCCGTATCTGTCTCTCGAAGTAGGGGATACTTATAATGTTGCTGTTGTTTCGTTTAAAGGGCTTGAACATCGTGGTCATTTAGCCCCGTGTACTTGGGTGTGTGTAGAATTTGTCTGATAACCTGTGCCATTGTGTGACTGCAGTTCTGTGTAATTTGTAATTGAGGGGAGGATTGGGAAAGAAGCGGCCGTGGCCCCAAGTTAGGAACCAACCCGGTATTTGTCTGGAGTAGAAGTGGAAAACCACTTCCAAGATGGCTGAGGTGGGATTCGAACCCACCTCTTCTCAATTTTCCCTCACGAGGCTGAGTGTACTCCGTACCAGCGCGCAGAATAGAATTAAATATATTGGCAGGGCCGGGAATTGAATCCGTACAGCCAAGAATGCTAGTCGCTACTTCAGGAAGTGGGCTGATGCTTATATGCGTCGGGTCATTTGCCTGAAGTTGTAAGTGGGATACCACAGGAAACCACTTTAGGGACGGCTGGCGCGAACCCACTCGTCTCCCGAATGCGGAGATAGCTTGATCCCAGGGCCATGTAGAGCTACCACGATCCGCATCTACTGCGAAAGAAAGACATGTTGTTGTGATTCATCTTCGTCATCAGCCCAGTCTACTTATGAGGTCAGTCTGTTTTTCTGTGATGGCGGTAATGATGTAAGTACAGGGTGGTCGAGAAGTCCCTTTACATGTTATAGCATAGGGCAATAAATTTGGACATGTTATAAATATTTATTATTAACATTATTTACATATTGTTGAGATAACAATTTCCCGCCGTGAGCCGAGTCTCGCACTTGACACGTTCACTTCGGTTAGCATGGGAAGGTCGTGTCACTTGTCACGTGGTTCGCTGCTTAGCTCACTGCGCAGTTAGCTGCCTTCAGTCGAAAGAGTTCAACCATGACGGATACAAGTGTTTTCACTGTTGAGGAGCGTTTGATGGCTTCTGTTTGGGTTCACGAACGTCAGAATACGAAGAAGACAATGTCAGACATTTTGAAGGACTTCGCTGTGAGGTTTGGAAAACCACCGCCATCACGACCAACGTTATTTGCGTGGGAGAAGAAAACCTTTGTGACGGGAAGTGTTCTCGATGCACCACGTAGCGGAAGGCCTACGACTCGTATCGAAACGTGTGCCGCTGTGGCGGAATCGATTGAACGATCGCCGGTGAAGTCAACCCGTAAGCGGTCTGCGGAATTAGGCGTCCCGCGATCGACGATGGGTGACCATATGCGCAAAGACTTGAAACTTTCATGTGTTCGGCCATCCTCAGTGAACGAGTTGAGTGATCGTGACTTGGAGCAACGTGTGCATGCATGTGAAATGCTGCTCGCACGCTTCCCGCATGCAGATGATCTAAAAAACGTTATATTCTCTGACGAGTGTGAGATTTATCGTAGCTCACGAAATCGTAACGTCTTTATTCGGCAAAACGCAATCCGCACTCTTATGAGGAAATTGAGTGCAATCCGCCGCATGTTATGCTTTGGGCAGGGTTATTGGCAGACCAACTGCTTGGACCTTATTTCTTCGATGGTCCTGTGAATCCAGCACAGCTACCTGCAAATGATCAACACGTGGTTGCTTCCACAATTAAGGGCTAAAGGTATAAGTGACATCGTGACACTTCAACAAGATGGTGCTCCACCACATTTTGCTGTGAGTGTCCGCAACGGGCTAAATGAACTTTTTCCAAACCGCTGGATTGGGCGTGGATCACGAGACCTTCCAGCACCACTGCCATGGCCTCCACGAAGCACAGACCTCTGCACACCGGACAATGCACTATGGGGAATAATTAAAGAAAACGTTCGTAAACGACGATACGTGAACAACGATCAACATGAAAGATGGAGTTCGCATGCCATTTGAAACTATCACCCACCGCATGCTGCATCAGATGCATACAAGAACATGGCGACGGATCAATGTCTGCTTCGAACATGGAGGAATACATACTGACGTTGTTGATCGATGAATGGATTTGTTAATTGTAACCAGATATTGATTACTCCAAATAAATGTTGAAATTTAAAAATCCTGTTTTATTCATAACAATGTGTCCATGTATAACTGTCCTATGCTATAACATGTAAAGGGACTTCTCGTAGTTATTAGGGTTTAGAATTGGGTTAGGTGCCCTGGTGCTTGAAAATAAGGTACCATGATGGCATTGTCTGAAGGGAGTGTGAAAAATAACCTGGGGAAATCCACACTCAGGATGACAGCTGTGAGCGCTGAGATTTCAAAATTCGATCTGTGAATTTCCAGTTCCTCCTGCAGTTGCGGTGCGTGACCTCACGCGTACGGGATGAAAGAAAGAAAGAAAGAAAATATAGCTGCTGTAACGATAGGGCTGTTGTTTTTGTTTTTTTCATTTCGTGACTTGGTCATCGGGGTCATCATCACCACGTATCTAGAATTTATCCGATGACCAGTGTAATTGAGTTGACTGTAGTAGTGTGTGCATGTGTAGGTGAGGCTAGAATTGAGGTGGAGCTAGGAACCAACCTGGCATTCTTCCGATAAGAATTGGGAAAACACGGAGAATCACCAAGAGAACCAAGTTAGTATCGTACTCTCCTAGGTAAAATGTGAATCACGCTTATTTAACAACATCTTAACACCATGTTGTAAAGGTTGTAGTGCAAAACCCGCCACCGAGAATCGAGCAAATCTCTTCTCTATTTTGCTTCACGGGGCTGAATTTACCCTGTTCCAACCCTCAGACCGGAACTAAATGTCTTGACAGAACTGGGAATCGAGGGGTAATAGCCTAGAATACAAAAAATCTGGGCATGTTGTGTGATTAGCAGAGCACACTCGGCGGGGGGTAAAGGCAGGGTTTGTTTACGTTGAACACGTGGGTCTTGGCTCAGTCCAGCAGAGACGCTGCTCTGCAAAGCACATCGCGATCACCGGTACGTGGGGGAGTTGGCTGCGCGCACGAGGTAGGCCTACTGTACAGTATGGTTGGTTCAATTAGGGCTTTGTGACATTGTGGTCATGTGTGCAATCTGTGTCATTGTGATGGCTGTACTCAGTGGCGTAACTAGGGTTTGCTTCTGGAGGGAGGAGCTAACATAGGCCTACGGTCCCGACATTTCAAAACCTTCTATCTATGGTATACACTTTTTCGTGTTTGATTTCATGAGAGTTAACACGTTGTATTTGCACTTATCAATTTGCAAATACTCGAAAATGTTTGTTGATATTAAATTATAAAGAAAAGATTACTTCGCGAAATTATCTGGCCCTTTTATTCCCCGATATTGGATAGTAATCAATAAACTACAGTTTACAACCAAAGTATAACTTAATAATAATAATAATAATAATAATAATAGTGTATGGCCTCAGGTGCCGGGTGCAAGCTTTGTTATTTGACACCCAGAGGGTAGCTTGCATGTCGAATTTTTGTTGTTCCTTGAAGCACTATGAAAGTCAAGGAGGTTAGATATCTAAGCTCCTTGAACAATATAGCGCTTCCTAGTAGAGAAATGAGGAACTTTGTATTGGCGGAAACTCCCGAGATTAATTTTGCCATTATGAACACGGTCTACTGAATTCAAATGGGTTCTTTGACATGCCAACATCGTAGAACATGGGTGTCGTAATTTTTGCCGCCTTTCAAAAATCACTTACCACGGCCAGGAGCGAACCTGCAAGCTTAGGGTTAGTAGACCAACACGTTAACCACTCACCCACCGTGGCAAGCTTTTTAAAACAGTAATACAAGTAAACACAATATTATTCACACTCGACAAGTGGTGTATTTTTGGAAAGGGATGAGCAAAGATAACGCAACACCTCACTCTCTGCCACTCCTCTGGCTAACTTAAGAACCATTTTGCTCATTCAGTAAATGTTAAGTTGGGGTAACATTAAAAATGTTACAGGTGTGAATAGAAATGCTTTCATACACAATTCAACCATTGGTCATTAATTGGAAGATAATTCAAAATTAAAAACTTCATCAAACTTCATATTGTCATTATTTGGCTCTGGGGGGGGATTGATTCCCCTGATGAACCCCAACCCCCGTAGTCACGCCCCTGGCTGTACTAGTGTGTGTGTATGTAGTCTATATATTACACCGTACCACATATCAATATACAGTACTGTATCATCAGGTAACACTTGGCCACAATTGTTGAGAACATATACCAGGCGAGTCAGCCGCCCCTTATAATATTGCTTTTATGCAGCCCAACTAACGTGTTATGTCATGAAGGTCGATATTTCTGTGCTTGCATCCCGTATGGTACTAATGCTCTGTAAGTTTATCCCGCAAACAATCCTGAACCCTATTATTTCCCACCCGATATGACTACAGACCGAATAATATGAAGTACCTGCAGTCAATTTTATTGCAGTGCAACGTATCATCTGCGTTAAGATGTCGTGCCAAGTGGCTGGGTATCGAAAATCGTGAATTTAACGCTTAAAACTACGATATAATGGCGTGGAGAGCGTTTGAAACAGCGAACTGGAGGAGTAACGTACTCTAAAAGAAGCTGTTAATACAAGTTGCCTCCAAAGCTGAGGCGTAGCTTAAGTAGAAAATCACTGGACTTACAATTGATGGACGGGAGTATCGAAGGTTTGAATCCCACATTGGAAAAATATTTTTGAAACGTTATGATGTTTCAATGCTACATTCACATGTCATTGAGTGCCACAACATGCAGTATAATGCCGTTATTACAGTGTCTGTGCGCTACCCACTTTGCGCAGCTATACAGTGGATTTGAACGTCACTTCATTCATTCGTCATGGACTCCACGGACGAATACGTTGACATGTTTCTTGTTTGCGGGGAGGCAAGAGGGAATTCCTTGCAGGCACTACGTATGTATCGTGAAAGATACCTACACAGGCGACATCCGAGTGGAAATACTATACGCAATATTGAAAGACGTTTACGAACTACAGCGGAACTTGGAGCGATAACACCTGTCCGACAGAGGACCATAACGTCTGGTGAGAATGAGGAGGCAGTTATGGACGCAGTTCACAATGACCCTCACACTAGCACAACAGCAATTACACAACAGGTAAACATTAGCCAGCCGTCCGTAAGCATGCGCATAAATATCATCCCTACCGTCAACAACTAAACCAGGAGCTCCATGGGAGAGATTTTGAAGCTCGGATGAATTTCTGTCAGTGGCTGTTAGGAAATGTGCAAGATGATGTAGCATTTTTTATCAAAAATCCTATTCTCAGACGAATCGAGATTCCACAATAACGATACCGTCAACCACCATAACAAGCACTATTGGAGTGCTGACAATCCCCACTGGGATCGACTGGCGGCCTATCAAGTGCAATGGGAAGTGAATGTATGGTGTGGAATTTTGGGCGATCGCCTTATTGGACCGTATTTTTTGAAGGCCGTTTGACAGGCGCACGCTATCTACATTTTCTACTCCATGAGCTCCCATTTCTGCTAGAGAATGTGCCACTTGGGGAACGTTTAACGATGTGGTTTCAACACGACGGAGCTCCACCAAATGGTACGTTAGCTGCCCGCAACCATCTCAATAACACACATCCAGGAAAATGATTAGGAAGAGGAGGACCTGTCCCTTGACCCGCCAGGTCACCTGACTTAACGCCATTAGACTTCTTCCTGTAGGGGTATATGAAACAAGCAGTGTACACCCAGAAGCCAGAAAATCGAGAGCGCCTTCGACAACTCATCGTCGTAACTTGTAATTCAATAACACCGGCCATGCTACAGCACTCTAGAATGCCCATTCAGTGGCGAGCGCAAATGTATTAGTGCAGTTTGGGGTTGCGTCTCAAAACTCACGAGCTAAAATAGTAACAAATAGTATCAAAACTCACGACTACAAACTAGTAGCTGAACTAACATTCTAATTAGTCTCAAAACTCACGACTCCGGAGAGCACGTGCCTGCGATGACCGCAGGAAGTATGAGCTGTACGGTGACTCACAATGCCCGTATTTGTATTGTTTCAACAGGAATTATCAACCTACCACAGACCAAATTCTCCAAGTGTAACTCAGTCATTCTGTTTCGTGACATCAAGCAGGCCTAAAATTCTTCATTGGAATCATAGAGGTCGTTATTTTGTGTTTTAAAAGAAAAACTGGATTGGATCGTGAGTTTTGAGACTGGCCCAGGTAGAGAAACCGGCTAGATCCTACTTTTACTAACCCTCATCTTGAAATTCGTGAATTTTGAGACTCGTGAGTTTTAAGACTCGTGAGTTTTGAGACGACAAGCAGTTTGCCCCCCCCCCCCCCCCCCCCGCCCCCCTTCCCCACCTATCCATCTTTTCGTAGTCTGACCCTGATGACAAATCGGCCATTCTTAGTGCCACATACACTTTCATTTACTAACAATTTGCATACAAGGGGGATATTACGAGATGGGAACAAACTAAGTAAAACTTCAATAAGGAATAAAAGAATATCCTCGCCCGTACACGATTTTCTCACATGTAGGACTGGCTCTTCGCCATGTTCGCCTCGTGCTTACCACATGAGCTATACTGTACCACGTTAAGCTGCTCGTAGATTACAGCTCAAAATGGTTGCAATGTCATTCCATGTTCTATAGAGGTTTCATTAACGTCTTAGAAGCTAATGTGTAGGCCATGCATGCAAATATATCCGTTGTACTATGTTGACCGTGCGTACCGGAAGAGCAATAGCTTTCAGCACGAATATAAAACTGCGTGTCTGCGGCACACAATGACATGTGATTGAAGCATTGAAGCGTCATAACGTTGCAAACCGTTGCAAAAATATTTTTCCAATGGGGTATTCGAACATTTAATCCTCCGGTTCAACAATTGGAAATCCAGTGATTGTCTACTTGAGCTATGCCACAGCTTGCAAGAAACTTGTATTAATAGCCTCTTAGAGTACGTTACTCCTCCAGTTCGCTGTTTGAAACGCTCTCCACGCCATTATATCATAGTTTTAAGCGTTAAATTCACGATTTCCGAAACCCAGCCACTTGGCACGACATCTTAACGGAGATGATATGTTGCACTGCAGGTACTTCATATTATTCGAACGGTCTGTAGTCATATCGGGTGGGAAATAATACAGTTCAGTATGTATTAGCAGTTAACTTATGGATGTTTCTTGACATATCTCTAGCCTATTTTCATCATGAATATATACTGACATCGGTGACTACGCTCACTGAAGCGTTGCGTTAGGTCATGGGATCAAGCTCCCTGCTGACTCGGTAGACGCGTGGGTTCGAGCCCCACCGTCGGCTGTCTTTGAAATGGTTTTCCATTTTCAATACCAGGAATATGCTGGGATGGTACTTTCTGACGGACCACGGCCGCTCTCTTCCACATCCTTGCCCAGTTTAATTCATCTTCCTCCATTCCAGCCCTCATCCCACGGTGTAGGTCACCCAAGGGCGTCGACTAGAAAGACCTGCACTCGGCCTCTCATGAGGCCATATAAAAAAAATTATAAACATACTGAATAGGCCTGTGAGATCACCTTGTGTCCGTGTGTGTGTGTGTGTGTATGATCTGCGTGTGTGCCCCTAATAGAATCAAAACGGCTGGAGCATTTTCAATGAAACTGAGTAAAGACATACTACTACCTAGTCCAACATCGACCGTGGCTTTCAAGTTTTAATACGTTTCACTAATCCAACATGGATGCCGAGCGAAATATTTCACCGGTATTCTATATCCCCGTAATTGTAAGTGATTTAACCCTGAAATTTTGTTTAGTGATAGGTTAAGTTTTATAACATTCAAACACCTGTTAAGTACAAAACCAACATGGCAGCGACGCGAAACATAAATATTTAAATTTATTTTGCTCGCGACTAAATCATCCGAGCGCTGTAAAACATGCCATGGAATATCTTCATAAAAGGCTTAATGTATTGATATTTACTTTAATTCAATTTTATGACAACATAAAATGCCAGCTGCGGAAATATTTATAATCACGATTTCATTTCTCGTGTCCACAGCAACTGATAGAGATGTAGATGGACCACCATTATAATATTGATCTGAGGGCATATAATACTACAGCCTATATAAAAAGCAGCCGACCCCGTGGTGTTGAAGTAGCGCGCATGCACCACACCCGGAGGCTCTGGGTTTAATTCCCGGCTCAGTCAGGAATTTTAGAAACTGACGCGAGGACTGGAACGGGGTGCACTCAGCTTCATTAGGACAATTGAGTAGCTGTTTGACAGTGAGGCAGCATCCCGGTCACGGAGACCAAGATTAACGGCCGAGGGGACCGGACGCGCTAATCACGTGTCACCCCATAATCTTCAGGCCAAATGGCTGGGTACCAGTCTCTTGGTAGACCAAAGCCCTTAATGGACTGTAGTGCCACGGTTTTATATATTGCACCCTTCAATAAAGCATGGTTTTCTCAAGAGTCATCTACGGGGTCGTGTTCAGTCCTGACTGCGTTATACAGCAAAGTTCGCTTAAAAGTAACATGCTCTAATGAATAGAAAGGTTCATGACAGAGGCTATACTAGAAATAAAATGAATAACAAGTAGAATAAAAAAAAATTAATGACTGAAAATTATGTGCATAATAATAATAATAATAAATAAAAGAAATCCTCCCTGACTTTCACCCCCTTATAAATAAATATAACACTGAGCGGTAGGAACTCGCTCCTCACAACAACCAATGTGAATACAGCTTCACACAAAATGATAAATCATAACATAAACTTTGAGCTGTAAGAACTCGCTCGTCAACATATGGATACAAGTCCATTTTTCCTGGTCAAGAAGTTATATAATGCGTGGTGTACTGCTCGTTAATAAGAAACTGAGTACTGATGCGAGTCCGTTTACAACTGAAACAGTCATGTTGCTCACGGAGTTGCATCTTTTAAATCACACTACGGCTATGGGACCCACCCTTAATTAATACACTATATTTACTACTGACACATGCAAGATCTAATAATAAATAAAGAAGAATCTCCCTGAGATTCTAGCTGGTGCCAGAGCACATAAATAAACAAAAAGAGCATGCCAGAAATAGGCCAAAACGCTCTCATCACAACTTGGGAACATAGCCTCACGCACCATAATGCCACACGGGTCATTGAACGCGTAAAATAAACACACAAGAATTAAAGCAAAAGCAACAAAATACAAGCCTAACGGCTGAAAACTATGTTTACATTTTTATAAAACGCCAGACAAACAGGAGTTTCGGGAGCTACCTTACAACATGGACAACACCCATTTAATCAATCAAATACTCATTATAACCGATCAGGTTTTCTGAATTTAAAACAACGTCTTTAAATGAAGTACAGGAGCCAGGTCTGTTACTAATGACAAGTCACGTTATCTGATTTGAGCGTGCCCCTCTTATAAGAGTCATCGCTGCCCCAATTATCTCTCTCAGTCCCTCAAGCTAGGTGCAGTTTCCCTCTGGAAACGCCAACATATCTCACCCATCCACCTGGATGGCAAGAAAATACAAATATATACCACAAGTCCAGCCTCGCGAGGTCATGAACTGGGCTGACGTGGAGCAAGTCAGAATAATCACAATGATATATTCTCGCTAGCACATCATAAAAATCACACTACGCACCAAAAGCTTGGACTGACTCTCAAAATCATACCACCGGGTCGGCTCAAAACATATCAACAATATTGCGTCCATTGACACATTAGAAAAAATACACAACAAATACTCGGGTGCAAAGTGCCATCCCGTTCAGATCTGCTGAGAAAGCAACTATCAAAATAAATCCTGATCCGTCATAAATTTCTGCTCACAAATAATCTTTACCCTCCAAATTCTATTTTTAATCTCAAATTAACTCAGTTCCATTTTTGTTATAAGGCATACCTCCGAGTTATAATGTTTGACCGCGATTTACGCAAGCGAACACGAGCACGAGCTGCGCGTCGCCCCGTAAAGTTGAACCAAACACAAATCACAATATTTACAAATTACACAACACTCGGCTTGTCCCATTACTTAACGTGTCAGTAAAACCAAAAAAAACTACGAATCTACATTACCAAACAAGCAAACAAATATCTACAAAAAAAAGTCCCATAATACCATAGCTGATTTAATAAATAAATAAATTCATTTGTACTCAATCCTTTAAAACAGCGTCAGGAAAACGTCTGCAGCCATCTCCTTTAAGATGTTTATCTCGTCATCGACTTCTTCTGGCAAATGTCCTGCTGGTTCCAAGATCCGGTCTCGTTCCTAGACGTCATCTCGTGCTGAATTAAATAAAGTTTTGTCAGATACACACACGATATATTTCCTACTACATTCACCTATCAAGTACTAAATTCCTTGACAGTCTATTTGGTGAATTATTTCGATGAACCGGTCCTATTGGTAGTGCTGGGACTACAAATAAATCACTGAAGTTACACTTATAACTTGACGAAACTGTTCCATGTTCAAATACATGAAAATATTGCAGAGTATGCCTCGTGTCCTCGGACACCTTATGTCCTCAAATGCTCACATAAAAATCAACTTCACGTCCTCAGACGCACAAAATAAAGAGTACGTTACGCCCTCAGACGCACGAAATAAGTGTGTTCTATCGAAGCTTTCTGGATCCTTATAAATGAAACTGACTAGGGTAGGTGTGGAAGGGGATTTATTAAAAAATATTCCATAATAATTATCAGACTAGCATGCGATCGGTATCATTGAGTTCGTAGCGATGTGGAGGTTACGATTATGCTGTAGCTGGCTCGAATCGATCATGGAATTAATCCGTAGATAACTCCCGCGTTAATTTACCAGGGTGCGTTACCAAGCCGAGTTGCCGCTAAAACAAGGTGTCTTGATATTATTGGCTCAGACTCTTGTAGATCTTTGCGCGCTTTTACATGTATTTCTGCCATAGGGAGTGGTTAACCTGATGATTGACCAATAACATCGTAGCATTTGATTTTCTTCTTGGCGCCAACACTCATAGCAACAGGCCATAATGTGCGTGCCCAAGCCATCTCCGCGCTAAAAGTTGCACCTGTCCTATGTGTCAAGAATATTTATGCTACCTCCTAAAATACCACAGGAGCTTAAACCATTGTGTCCTCTCGGCCACTGATTTCTCAATATTTCCCAACACCGTCTGGCTCTCATATCTGCTGTCTGTAGAAATGTATCAAAAGATGATGAATAATTATTAGAATCCTTTATACAGCCTGTGGATAAAGGGTTCAATATACAGTATATATATCCTACACAGCATCCATTCGACATATTTCACCGGTTAACAATATCACCAAAACTACAGTATTTAAGCAATCAAAATGACATTTTGTATGGTGATAGAGGTATTAAGAAAGTACATCCTGAGAAACACTAAAATATAACATTGCAGTAAAGTGATTTTTAAATATTTCAAATGACATTTCTGGCGAACTAATCACCCGAGAGCAATTAAACTTAGCACAGCGTATCTTTATTAAGAGCTTAGCATAGAGACATCTCAATCTCATGTTCAATTGCGTTCAGAAATTCATGATGGCATCAATTCGAAATTCTAAAACTTCTTTTTTCGTATCATATTTAAGCGATCGAAGAGGAGATTCGTATGATGGGCTATTATAATAATCATTATCTAATGACCCTAAATTCTGTAGCTTACTTTTCGTAAATCATAGAAGCCAAGGATTTGACTTTTCTTGAAATTTACTACCGTGACTTGTTACAGAAAGATGCCATCTCGTGGGAAGAGTCTTGATCACCGGTACTGAAGGTTATATGTTCCAGCACATAATTCCTCAATGTAATGGTGTTGGTGATGACATAGGTCGTGAATCAAAAGCTATTTAGTACGTCACATAGAAAATCCTTTAGTTGGCGGGAGAGCTTAAATGGAAAAGACCAGTACGATATATGAAAATAGGCTGCTTAGTTCTTCACGGGACTACTTGTTTTAATTATTTTTATAATTTGAATTTTAATTTTAATTTTTAGAATTAATTTTGTTATGGTGTTTGAAGCCATTTTTCAGAGTTCCCTTTGTGATCGAAATTTGGTGTGTTTCAGTCGGCCAACATGATTGTATCCAATTGTGATGGGTTATTCCCTAATCTTGAAAAATGATGATGATAGCTTGACGATTGAAACTGGTCATCCGAGTGTATTTATTAACCCTCTAGTTCTTTTTTCAGGATTAGGGAATAACCCATAACACTTGGGTACAATCGTGTTGACTGACTGAAAAACATCAAATTTCGATTATTAAGGCAACACTGAAAAATGGCTTCAAACACCAGATTGTTCACAGCTAGTCAGGAAAATCGTGGAGCCAAAAGATTCAAATCACTTAGGCTTAAACTCATAGATTTAACAGCCTACGTGTAATGTATCTCATGATGATCGCTTGACGATTGAAACTGGTCATCCAAGTGTATTTATTAATCTCATGTAATATTTTCAGCATTACAGAATAACCCATCACAATTGCGTAGAATCGTGTTGACCGACTGAAAAACATCAAATTTCGAATTATTTTTGCAAATTTAATTTTTAAATTATAGTTTTGTAATTTTAACTTTCATGACCACTTTTTAAATTTCAGATTTTTTCTTCATTTTTATAATTGTATTTATCATGTAAATTGAATTTTAAATGTTTAAATTTCATAAATATTTTTAAAATTTTAATTTCATATTTCATAATAACTTGTATAATTATAGTTTTTGAAATTCATTTTTATAATTTTAATGTTTATATAATTTTTAATTATTTAATTTTGATCCAGTTCTGTTCAGTAGTTCAATGGGATACAGAAATAATATTCGCCTCGCAGATATGTCAACACATCCAGTGGAAAATGTGTTAAAATAAGGCTCAATGATTCAACCATTAGCACACTTTATGATAAAAATCATCCTTTTGATATTGGTTGGTATTCAGTCCACTGTCCTATGAAGGATTAAGGGACACTTATAGTTTAAGGAGCCAAAACAATAACGATATTAATATTAAGACTGTGCCTGTACAACAATTAAATACATTTCCGAAGAAGCAAACTTTTAAATTTTAAAAATTCAAATCGTAACTGTTTTTAACCATTTTTCAAAATTTGGTTCTTGATTTGTTCTGACCTTCACCATTTGCCTCAAATCTCCCATGTTTATAAGAAGTTTTGGACATTCCTTTAATGTCGGTGTTAAACCTTCAGCTACAAAATGAATCTCACTCAAACCTTTGTGGCTGTAATAAGTCTTTCTATAAAACGTAAAAAATATTTTTTAAAGTTTCCTCAGAATAAAATAAAATACTCGCAATAACGCTTAATTAATTACGTGGAAATGTTTGAGATTCACTTCGTAGCTGAAGGTTTAACACAGAGGCGTCCAGCCTTTGCACGCTCGGCGTGCTAGCTATGCTGCACCGCACGCCGGAGGCTGGCTCTTGCCTCTCTTGGCAGGGCTCCCTGCCCTGATTGATTGTGCTGCGACAGCTCTTCGCCACGTCTGACCAAGTCAAGTTGCGTTCGTTAGCCCACCGGACGTAATGTAAACAAACAAACTGTTCCTCTAATGCGTTGGTTGTCCGACACATCTATATTGAGTTTCGCGCATTTCTTCACGTTCCGGTACTTGAAGGGAACGTGTTTAGTAATACAAATCAGAAATACTGAAGATATCATGGAGCTCATTGGAATGTCGGTGACTATATTGCCTGTGGATGCTGTGAAAGGTTCTACTCATAGGATTAGTACTGCTGTTCTGACTCAGTGAGGAAAGCAATGGTAAACTACCTCACTCCTCATTTTGCCTAGTACGGTACGGTTTTTGTGGGTATCTTCCCACATGCCCTAACGGCGGTACTTTTTGAGGATCCAACCAGCTTTCGGGCTGACTACCTAACAGATATTTTCTTTCCTTGTTTTCGTTCTGCTTCAGTTTGTTTTCATATTTACATTTGACTGAATCCCGTTTGACGTTCAACCGATCAACCACAACACAGCGAAGGCAGTACGGGAGTGAGTGAGACGAGAAAGCAAGAGAGGAGAACAAACATATAGTCGTCCTCCACAATCCCTGCAAGACCGTCAGCGCCAGAAGCCTGTATAGACACCTCTGGTTAAACACCAACTTAAAAAAAAACTTATAAATTCTTATAAACATGTGAGGTATGAGGAAAACAGTGAAATCAGCACGATGCAGGAACCACATTTTGAAAAATGGATAAAAATAGTTATGATTTGAATTTAAAAAATTTAAAACTTTGCTCCTATTAGCAAGATGTGTGAGTTTTCTTGGAGATGTATAGACTATAATTAATGACCACATTGTATATCAGACCTGGTTATACATCCTCTGTCTAAAAAGTTCGGCGAATTGGTCTATATTACGAACGGATTGTCGGCTTACCTGAAACAGCCGTTACTATCCTTCGAGGTAATCCCCGTGGATGGTTATGCACTTCTTAGAACGGCTGTACAAGTCCTGGCATAGTCTTCCTGAGGGATAGCCTTCAGTTGGGTGGTCACATTACGTTGGATGTCCGAAATGTCGGAAAACCTCTGGCCCTTCAGGGCTTTTCGGTGACCCTGGACCCCGATACTCCATACTTTGACGCTTGCCTTCGAGGTCGTAACTCAGGCACCAGGTCTCGTCACCCGTGACGATGGTTTTCAGGACCATTCCATTCCACGGAACATTCACCCTTCTCACTGCCACCCGTCGATCAGGTGAGCACGTTAGGTTGCATAAATTCACCCCTCTCACTGCCGCCCGTCTATCAGGTGTGCAAGGCAGGTTGCATAAATTCACGCTTCTCTCCTGCTTTCAATTTCGAGTTTTGACGACCCAAACTGAAGGCTATTCCTAAAAAAGACTATGCCAGGAGCTTCCAGTACTTGTTCAGCCGTTCTCAGAAGTGCATAACCATCCACGGGCTTCAAAGGTCAGTAACGGCTGTTTCAGGTAAGCCAACAATCCGTTCGTAATATAGACTCATTCACCAAACTTTTCAGACAGAGGGTGTATGATTGAAACAGTAGGCCTAATTGTTTGCGCTCTTCCAACTATATGTTCCCCCGTTAAAACCATTATTACTTATTATCACTATAACCTGATGATGATGATGATAATTGTTGTTTTAAGGGGCCTAACATCTAGGCTATCGGCCCCATCACTATAACCAATAATAAGCCTGGAGAACCATAAGCTATGGCAAGCTCTTGTATGCCATTATTTAACGAGTAGTTCAGTGAAGAACTAAATAGCCTATTTTCATATATCCTACTTAGGATAATTGCCTCTATCAACATACAAAATTTCAGTTTGATTGCTGCGATAGATTCGTAGATGTTGAGAATAGTCTAAATATTTCAAATGGTCGCTTTTGTAGGATTTTTTCCATAGAGTTATGTACTATTACATGCAGATTATTAAGTAGGTGTTATATTCAAACTACAATAGCATGATTAGGACGCAAGAAATGAAAGCGAGATTATAAAATTTCGCACAGCCACCATCTTGTGGTTATGGAAACAATTGAAATAATTGTGATGTCAGTCGATTAAAATATGCATTTCCCTTACCAAGTTTCACTGTGCTCGGATGGTTAAATCTCGAGAAACGTCCATCTAATATTAAAAATTCGCGTCACAGCCATTTTTGGATTGTGCTCACCAGGTTATTGAGAATTCCACATATGAACTTATTTTAACAGCCTCTATCAGCATACAAAATTTCAGTTTGATCGCAGTCATAGATTAGTAGATGTTGAGAACCGTCTAAATATTTCGGATGGTCGCTGGGTAGATTATAGGCTGAGGAATAACCCACCCACCAAGGGAAGATGATTAAGAAAAGGAAGTGGGTTTCGGACTGGAGAAAAAGGATAGAAAAATAGGATGAGAGTTCCACAAAAATTATAAATTTAACTTTAAATACACTTAGAGGCAGTTGCCATTGAAATTTAACTTTTTGATACCTAAAATAGGAACGAGCTTGGTCGAGGCTAACGGGAACCGCAGCTAGGACTTGGGCGGTTTGCAAGAGAGAGGCTTTAGTATATTTCCTCCCAAGCATGTATAAAAGTACTATGTGGAAGGGTGATGGTCTGGCAAGACTGAGAGCAAACGATTTATTGTATGTCTTCTCAAAGAAATTAGTTTTTGCGAAATGATTCGAAGAATGCCAATAATTCAAGTCAAGCTTAGTATTTCCAATTTTCGAAGTTATAGAATTCCTGAAAAGAGCAACCCAGTGCTTCCAGGAAGGATAGTGACGAAAAATTATAACTTGGAAAGTAATTTTGGTAAGTGAACCAATAGTTGCATTTGGAAATGGCTAAGCCTTTACTCAGCGAGAGGCCGGCTAAAAGCTTAGACAAAGAAGAAACACTTATCTTTTAGAAAATTGACCATAAGTTTTCGGAGAGGATCTCCACAAGCAGGTAGCTGGCGTAGCGAGCTTTACTTGCCTTACTGGCCAATTAGAATTAGCTATTAAAGCTAAGAGAAGCTTTGAAAAGGTTGCCACTAAGAGTTCTTGCGCAAATGCAACAAGTGGTAAAATCCCTATCAATAGATTTAATGGCATCTAGTAGGGAGAGCCAAGGAGGACAGGATCTTGTTTAACCGTTGTATTAGAAAAATGAAAAAGCGAAAAGGAACGCTTAATTTATTTAACAATTCAGGAGAAATTAATATTTTTGACAATTAAATATTTTGCAATCTTGTCAACAATTTGGGGTCGCAGACCTCCAACAACATTCAGAAATTGCTCCAGGCAAATAACAATTCTTAAGGTTTTAAACCTAGTACTAAAACCTTGATAAGATTTTAAAAAGGCAATGAAATGATTAAAGTTTAAACATTAAATTGAGTACAAGGAGTGTACTATAAGAAATTTCTGAAAGAACATTCTAGAGAGAATAACAAATTCGAAAATAACAACAAGGAAAACATAAAGCATAAAATAGAAGTTACTACAACTTCTTATATTTAAACAGAATTACTTTATGAGAATTATACAAAAGAGGGCAGGTCACTTACTGTGAAACCTGAAGAGGTAATCAAAAAGAAGGTTCTAGACTTCCTATGTTTAATTAGAAATCACGAGCCAAATGGGGCATTTTACATTTCGTGAGACCTAAAAATAACTCACTCAAGAGTTGAAAGAATTGTTTTCCCTAATTTGAAGGGAGAAACAATGTAAGTTTGAAACGTGTGCTGGACACGTAATTATACAGAGATTAATTAATTACACATGAGAAAAAATGGGAGGGCACATCTATAGATTGACACCTCGTTGAAACAGACCTAAAGTTAAAAATTTATTACGGATTGTTAGTAAGAGGTTTAGGAAAGAGAGATGGGGATTGAGGAAAAATGTTCATGGCCTTGTTTGAATATAAACGGACGATCGCGACGCGGTAGAAAAGTTGAGCAAGCACTGGTTTTCACTATAGTTCGTTGAAATATATGAGAAGTTCACTGTATAAACACGAGAGTTTATGACAAAAAAAGTTATTGCAATGATGAAAATATCTGGTTTCACTAGGTAGGCGAGAGTCTATTTCTTGAGAAAGTTGTAAATTACAATTAAATGTGCCATAGAAAATTCCAGCGGTGGACGAAAATTCACTATTGTAGTAATTTAGAAGTGAGATTCTTCAATTTTAAATAGCATTCTCACAAGTAAGTGAGAAATACATGACGGCAGGACTTGCAGATAAAGTACAAGATCTGGAAGGTTCCAGAACGATCTTAGCAGAAAAATGGGGCTAATGAAAATCCAACGGAGGAACTAGCTTGGTGAATTATAGACAGCGGGTATTTAGATAATATCCCACGTGGTGAGAAGATTTCTCATTTAGTTAGCGTAGGAAAAGCTACTTTCTATTGAGTTTGGCTTAGACAGACAAAAGCTCAACATAGCAAATCCCTCGAAGAATGATTTTGCCCCAAATAATTAATCTCACGCTGTCTATAAAATATCGTTAAAAGCATGTAATCGTTAAAATCATGAAGATGAGGTTAAAACTTGAAGCTGTACTTATCTTGGTTAAATGTTGATAGGGAAGATCCCCTTGACGGATGCCTAGAGTTCCAACATGGCGTGGAGTGAAGAAAGTGTCTCTTGGTTTGAGGAGACTGGCTTGAGTTGAGCCCTGACTGATCGAATCAACTGCCGACTTAGTAGTGAGAGCTGCTCAACGGAGCACGGAGGGACCGAGGAAGGGGAAAAGAGTGGGGGGTAGGAGACAAAAGGAGAACATATAAGTATTGCCAATATTGTAACAAAAAAATGATCTCTTGCTGAGCTGGTCTTCAAAGAGTTGATAACAGTTGATACTAGCGCAGCATGGTGAGTAAAGAAGTGGACGTAGTCCTCTTGCTCAAGGAGAAAATAGCTGGCGATGATAACAGGATCTGGTGGCCAAATGGATAAGTAAGTCCTCCAGCACCAGGAAGAATTGAGGAGCTTCAGAGATTCGCTGCGAGATGACGCTAGGTGGGTCACAGAAGTTATATATCTAGAACAGACTTATGAAGACATAAGAGATTTGCCTATCAAGGAGAAAACAAAAGATCACTGTTGGTGTTTGACAAAGAGAAAGGAAGAAATGAACATGCAAGGAGCAATAAAAATTATATCTCAGGTACCGTGTATTCAAAGAATACACCATACTGGGGGGTCCAAACACCAACAGAGAGCAAATAAGCAGTTACACATTCAATGGAAGAGGAGCGATCAAAGACAGGGGTCTTGTAATCGAACCGTTAATGGTCAAGACTCTGACCACCCTGACTCTCCCATCTCTTCCAGGGTAACACTTGGTCACTCTACCGGAAGTCCAAACTAGAGGGGGAGAAACATCCCTAACCAAGACCAAGTCCCCCACTTTAATGTCGGGACTGGAAAGAAACCACTTCTGCCTCCGTTGCAAGGAAGTTAAATATTCCAAGTTCCATCTCTTCCAAAAAGAATTACGGGGGGCTTCAAGTTTACGCCAAACAATAGGTAGATTAAAATCCCTGTAAGAATTGGGAAGAGGAGGAGGGGCAGAAAGAGAAGTGCCGATAAGGAAGTGACCAGGGGTGAGTGGAAGTAGGTCATCAGGGTCATTGGAAAGCGGAGTTAAGGGGCGAGAGTTAACAACACCTTCAATCAGAACAGACAGTGAATTGAATTCTTCGTAAGTCAGAATTCAATTACCTAAGACTTTTCTTAAATGACGTTTAGTGAGCTTTACGCAAGATTCCCACCTACCACCATGATGCGGAGCGTAAGGAGGTATGAAGCGCCATTTGAAACCTTTTGAATAAGAAAAATTAGAGATTTGTTCCATGGCAGGAGAGGAAGTGAGAGCTTTCTTCCACAGGGAAGCTGCGCCCTGAAAGGTGGAAGCGTTATCAGAGAACATCTCAGAAGGAACACCACGCCTAGCGGTGAAACGAGAGACAGCTGATAAAAAATAAGAAGTAGAAGCATTCGTTACTAGTTCCAAGTGGATTGCGCCGGTAACCATGCAAACAAAGAGAGAAACATAAAGCTTACCAAACAATTTGCGTTTAGCTTCAGGAGAGTTTCGTTGATATTGGAACGGACCCATATAGTCCACGCCAGTTAAAGAAAATGGGCGTATAGGAGAAGAACGAAAAGAGGGCAGATCGCTCATTAATTGAGTATTGATTTTAGGTTTCGCTTTGAAACAAGGAATACACTTATGAATTACAGAAAAAACTTCATGAATTCCATTTATAATCCAGTACTTTTCCCTTAAGAGGCAAAGCAGAGTACGTGTACCAACATGAAGATTACGGTAATGAAAGTCACGTATAATTAAGGAAGTTACGTGATGTTTGGAAGGCAAAATAACGGGATGCTTTTTGCCTTCAGAGAGTAAAGATTGCGAGAGCCTTCCACCTACCCTGAGTAACCCATGGTCATCAAGAAACGGGGCTAAAGCACGAAGACGGCTGGATTTGGGAAGATCTCTTTTAGAAGAAAGCAAAGACAATTCAGAAGAAAAGGCTTCTTGCTGTGTCAGTTGTAAAACCTTAACGGTAGCAAGATTCAATTCATGATTGGTAAGGTGTGGTTTAGGGAGAAGAGGTTGGTCAACCACAAGATATTTCCATCTAAGGAGATAGGCGACAATTCGTAGTAATTTATGAAAAGAAGAATAGCGGGACAACAAAGGATGAGAAGCGTTGGAAACAAGACACGAAGCAATGGGTAGAGGTACTTTAGCGTCAGGCAAGTTGGAGTTTGTAGCTGGGGGTTTAGAAGGCCATGAGGAAGATTCTTCGATTAGCCACGAGGGCCCATGCCAGTACAATTGGGAAGCCGCCAATTGAGAGGGTAAACAACCACGAGAGATAATATCGGCTGGATTATCCGCACTGGGAACATGCCTCCATTGACATCCAGAAGAAAGAGTTTGAATTTTGGAAACCCTGTTTGCAACGAAAGTTTGCCAGTGAGAGGGGTTCTTGGCGATCCAAGAAAGGGCGATCATGGAATCGCTCCAGAGATAGATTTGCGAGAATTCGACTTTTAATACTTCCCGTAATTTCTTGACAAGTTCTGCAGCCATGAGTGCAGCGCACAGTTCGAGCCTAGGCAGAGTGATGGTTTTAAGAGGAGCGACCTTCGATTTGGCACAAACAAGGTTGGAAACTGGAGATCCATAGTGTGAATCGTGATGAACTAAATATGCACAGCAACCATAAGCTTTTTCGGAACTATCCGCGAACACATGAAGGAAAAAGGGTGTATTAGAATGAGAGCTAATTAAATTCCTGGGAATTTCAATGAGGGAAAGATCCAACAAATTACTGCGAAACGAGAGCCAGCGATTAAGAAAAGAAAGAGGGACAGTGTCATCCCATTCACATTTAAGCGACCACAGCTCTTGCATGAAGAGTTTGGCTATAACGATAACTGGGGCAAGGAATTGAAGTGGATCAAAAATTTTTGCAATTTCAGAAAGAATTTGTCTTTTTGTATTAGGAAGCTCTTCTGCGAGCGAAACTTTATAGATAAGAGTGTCAGTGCTAGTGCACCAGTGAACTCCTAGAGTTTTTATAGATTCGGAGTTACCACAAATTTCGACAGAAGAAGGATCTACGTCTTCGATGGGAAACTGAGCGAGAAACTCAGGGGAGTTGGAGTTCCACTTATGGAGTGGGAAACCTCCATTCCTTAGTAATGCCTGAAGTTCTAAAGATACAAAAGAAGCTTCCTCCAAAGAGGGGAAGGATTGCAAATAATCGTCAACATAGAATGACGTAGTTAGTGCTTCAGAGGCTTTGGGGTTAAATAAATGACCATCTTGAGAGGCTAGCAAGTGTAGGGATCGGATAGCAAGGAAAGCAGAGGGTTTTAAGCCATAAGTAACCGTTTTCAAGCGAAATACCTTAATGGGCTTACTGGTTTCATCACGCCACAAGATTCTTTGAAGATCTCGTTGTTCTGGTTGAATTAACACTTGACGGTACATCTGTTTTATGTCGGCTATGACAGCTATGGGAAATAATCGAAAGTTTAAGAGTATAGCAGATAAATCTGATTGAATAGCAGGACCAGAATAAAGAGTGTCGTTAAGGCTGTTGCCATTAACGTCGGGTGATGAACCATTGAAAACAACTCGAATTTTATCTTTTACAAGAGGGTTTTTCCACACGGGATGATGATTTAAATAAACCGTTTCAATTGGGGGGTGCAATTCATCATCAGATTTGTTAACAACTTCCATATGATCTAAGCTTTCATACTCATCCATGAAATCAGTGTACTGTTGTTTAACAAGAGGTTCCTTCTTGAATTTGCTCTCGATGGCGAAGAGAGCTTTTCGAGCTTTAGGCTGAGAGTTGATAAGTTTAGGAGGATTATGTAATCTTGGCATTTGAACGACGAATCGGCCATCAGAAGAACGAGTGGTGGTGTTCAAAAAAAGTTGCTCACAGAATTCATTTTCTGAAGAGATTACATTAGGAGAATCAACATTTTCAAGCCTCCAGAACTGTTCCAGGTCAGTACTGGAGAAGTAACATTGCGATGCGGGTTGAGGAGAATAATGGGGAAGTTGACCGGTGACGATCCATCCAAAATTAGTGTCTCTGGCGACCACGTTTGAGGATAACTTACGAACCTGTTTACGTAGGCAATTCCAGAAAACATTGGCACTAAAGAGTATGTCAATAGGGTTTTGCATATTGAAAAAAGGATCAGCTAGCCTTAAATGCGAGGGAATGTTTAACCCTGAAATATCCACCGAGTGACTTGGAGTGTCTTCTCCAATGCTATTGAGAATTAGACAATTAAGTTTAAAGGAGTTGTTTCTATGACAAATATCTCTTATGGTTAGTTTTGAAAATTGTACAGCTTGCGATTTTGAGCTGTTGATGCCCGACACATTGATAGAAGTGGGGTTTACGGGTAGGCCTAGTTTTCTAATCAAGGAATTGGACACAAAATCATGAGTTGCCGCTGAGTCTAGAAGACCGCGTGCACGGACCCAGTTGCCAAAGTTATCCTGAACGTCAATTTGGACAGTAGACAACAATACTTGCGCACTGCGAATGGACTTAGCATTTTGAATATACGATGAAGCATTAGAACTGTTAGCACTATCATTTTTAGGAGAAGTGGATGCTGTCGATGACCGTGCCTGATCATGACGATGTAGCAAAGTATGATGAGCCTTTTCACAATGGTAGCAAAGTCTTGTGGACTTACAATTAGAAGCAGAATGCGTGGGCGCTAGGCAGTTGAAACAATGTTTATTTTGAGCAACTAATTTTCGTCTGTCGTCGACTGACATTTCTTTAAAGGATTTGCAGAGGTAGAGGGCATGGGGATCTTTACAAAGTATGCACTTTACAGGTTCGTTTAAACTTTTGCGAGGTTCGCTTTGCGTGTTTAAAACAATAGAGCTAGCAACACGACGTTCACTAGACCTAGTTGGGTAACCAGTAATGTTTGATTTAAATTTGGATGAGCTGGACCCGGGTTTTTGGGTATTGGACGCTGAGCGTTCACTTTTGGATTTGATGGACATTAATTCGAATTTGGAACTAGGAGATGAAGGTTCACTTTGATTAGCTAGAGCGGTTAAAAGTTGGCATCTAGCGTTTATGAAAGTGTCTAAATGCTCGTAAGAGTAGTCGTCTTCTTTAGAAAGTTCAATTTCCCAAGCTTTAAGGGTAGCAGCATCAACTTTGGAGACTACTAAATGTATTAGGAAAGTATCCCAATGTTCAGTAGGTTGATCTAATTGGGACAAAGCTTTAACGTGGAGTTGGGTAGTGTCAATTAAAGTACGCAAACTAGTGACGTCATTGTGCTGTGACGCAGGTAGGTTAAATAGAGCCTTAACATGGCGTTGAATACGTAAACGTAAATTTCCATATCTTTCTTTTAATAAGTTAAAGGCAATGGGGTAATTTTCGGCACGCAGAGGAAGTGCTTCAACCAACTGCAAAGCTTGACCTCGAAGGATAGATCTCAAGTAATGAAACTTGTAAATGACTTGAATGTCTTCATTGTCATGAACAAGGGAGCAAAATAACTCATAGAAAGAATCCCAAGCAGATTCATCTCCAGAAAAATGGGGTAAATCAATTTTCGGTAAAGTTGGTTTGGGCTTGTGAGTGCCCTCACGGAATGAAGTTTGTGGTTCGTGAAGGGAACCAAGAACAGAAGCGTCCTTTTTCTGCTCCTCTTCGAGTTGGCGTATTATTTTGAAAGCAGAACCTATGCCTTCGTAATATAGGTTTTCTACTTCGACACGATCTTCTGTTTGATTGAGCATGCAAGTTTCTATTTCAGTTTGAATGTTACAGTAGTTTTCATAAGAACGTTCAAAATCCTTTACACGATGTTTCAACAAATCTAATTGCGCTTCTGAGGGATCTAATTCTTTTATGTACCTTCTAAATCGGGTAATTTGCCCTTTATAGGATGCTCGTTTAGAAGTAAGTTTTTCATCCTTATCCTTATCAGTGGGAGCCATATTAAAAAAGGTAGATGAAAATGTAACTCACGAAACTGTGGAACCTTGGAAATGCTGTCAAGCTGGCAGCAGCGAATGAGTAGAAAGGACGGGACACACCAAAGCAGACAGGAGCGGCCTCTTTCCCGTTCACAGGCTTTGCATGATGTAATTATAGCTGAAAAAATCCAAAGCAGATGTTAATAATTTGCAAAGTATTGTCAAATGACACTTTTTTAAAAAGAAAAAAGAAAAAATGGGCTCTCCCGGGGTTCTGGTACCAATATTTGGGTAGATTATAGGCTGAGGAATAACCCACCCACCAAGGGAAGATGATTAAGAAAAGGAAGTGGGTTTCGGACTGGAGAAAAAGGATAGAAAAATAGGATGAGAGTTCCACAAAAATTATAAATTTAACTTTAAATACACTTAGAGGCAGTTGCCACTGAAATTTAACTTTTTGATACCTAAAATAGGAACGAGCTTGGTCGAGGCTAACGGGAACCGCAGCTAGGACTTGGGCGGTTTGCAAGAGAGAGGCTTTAGTATATTTCCTCCCAAGCATGTATAAAAGTACTATGTGGAAGGGTGATGGTCTGGCAAGACTGAGAGCAAACGATTTATTGTATGTCTTCTCAAAGAAATTAGTTTTTGCGAAATGATTCGAAGAATGCCAATAATTCAAGTCAAGTTTAGTATTTCCAATTTTCGAAGTTATAGAATTCCTGAAAAGAGCAACCCAGTGCTTCCAGGAAGGATAGTGACGAAAAATTATAACTTGGAAAGTAATTTTGGTAAGTGAACCAATAGTTGCATTTGGAAATGGCTAAGCCTTTACTCAGCGAGAGGCCGGCTAAAAGCTTAGACAAAGAAGAAACACTTATATTTTAGAAAATTGACCATAAGTTTTCGGAGAGGATCTCCACAAGCAGGTAGCTGGCGTAGCGAGCTTTACTTGCCTTACTGGCCAATTAGAATTAGCTATTGAAGCTAAGAGAAGCTTTGAAAAGGTTGCCACTAAGAGTTCTTGCGCAAATGCAACAAGTGGTAAAATCCCTATCAATAGATTTAATGGCATCTAGTAGGGAGAGCCAAGGAGGACAGGATCTTGTTTAACCGTTGTATTAGAAAAATGAAAAAGCGAAAAGGAACGCTTAATTTATTTAACAATTCAGGAGAAATTAATATTTTTGACAATTAAATATTTTGCAATCTTGTCAACAATTTGGGGTCGCAGACCTCCAACAACATTCAGAAATTGCTCCAGGCAAATAACAATTCTTAAGGTTTTAAACCTAGTACTAAAACCTTGATAAGATTTTAAAAAGGCAATGAAATGATTAAAGTTTAAACATTAAATTGAGTACAAGGAGTGTACTATAAGAAATTTCTGAAAGAACATTCTAGAGAGAATAACAAATTCGAAAATAACAACAAGGAAAACATAAAGCATAAAATAGAAGTTACTACAACTTCTTATATTTAAACAGAATTACTTTATGAGAATTATACAAAAGAGGGCAGGTCACTTACTGTGAAACCTGAAGAGGTAATCAAAAAGAAGGTTCTAGACTTCCTATGTTTAATTAGAAATCACGAGCCAAATGGGGCATTTTACATTTCGTGAGACCTAAAAATAACTCACTCAAGAGTTGAAAGAATTGTTTTCCCTAATTTGAAGGGAGAAACAATGTAAGTTTGAAACGTGTGCTGGACACGTAATTATACAGAGATTAATTAATTACACATGAGAAAAAATGGGAGGGCACATCTATAGATTGACACCTCGTTGAAACAGACCTAAAGTTAAAAATTTATTACGGATTGTTAGTAAGAGGTTTAGGAAAGAGAGATGGGGATTGAGGAAAAATGTTCATGGCCTTGTTTGAATATAAACGGACGATCGCGACGCGGTAGAAAAGTTGAGCAAGCACTGGTTTTCACTATAGTTCGTTGAAATATATGAGAAGTTCACTGTATAAACACGAGAGTTTATGACAAAAAAAGTTATTGCAATGATGAAAATATCTGGTTTCACTAGGTAGGCGAGAGTCTATTTCTTGAGAAAGTTGTAAATTACAATTAAATGTGCCATAGAAAATTCCAGCGGTGGAAGAAAATTCACTATTGTAGTAATTTAGAAGTGAGATTCTTCAATTTTAAATAGCATTCTCACAAGTAAGTGAGAAATACATGACGGCAGGACTTGCAGATAAAGTACAAGATCTGGAAGGTTCCAGAACGATCTTAGCAGAAAAATGGGGCTAATGAAAATCCAACGGAGGAACTAGCTTGGTGAATTATAGACAGCGGGTATTTAGATAATATCCCACGTGGTGAGAAGATTTCTCATTTAGTTAGCGTAGGAAAAGCTACTTTCTATTGAGTTTGGCTTAGACAGACAAAAGCTCAACATAGCAAATCCCTCGAAGAATGATTTTGCCCCAAATAATTAATCTCACGCTGTCTATAAAATATCGTTAAAAGCATGTAATCGTTAAAATCATGAAGATGAGGTTAAAACTTGAAGCTGTACTTATCTTGGTTAAATGTTGATAGGGAAGATCCCCTTGACGGATGCCTAGAGTTCCAACATGGCGTGGAGTGAAGAAAGTGTCTCTTGGTTTGAGGAGACTGGCTTGAGTTGAGCCCTGACTGATCGAATCAACTGCCGACTTAGTAGTGAGAGCTGCTCAACGGAGCACGGAGGGACCGAGGAAGGGGAAAAGAGTGGGGGGTAGGAGACAAAAGGAGAACATATAAGTATTGCCAATATTGTAACAAAAAAATGATCTCTTGCTGAGCTGGTCTTCAAAGAGTTGATAACAGTTGATACTAGCGCAGCATGGTGAGTAAAGAAGTGGACGTAGTCCTCTTGCTCAAGGAGAAAATAGCTGGCGATGATAACAGGATCTGGTGGCCAAATGGATAAGTAAGTCCTCCAGCACCAGGAAGAATTGAGGAGCTTCAGAGATTCGCTGCGAGATGACGCTAGGTGGGTCACAGAAGTTATATATCTAGAACAGACTTATGAAGACATAAGAGATTTGCCTATCAAGGAGAAAACAAAAGATCACTGTTGGTATTTGACAAAGAGAAAGGAAGAAATGAACATGCAAGGAGCAATAAAAATTATATCTCAGGTACCGTGTATTCAAAGAATACACCAGTCGCCATGTTGGACTTTTATATATGTAGGCCGTAGATTTATTTACTATTAGATGACGATTATTGAGTAGGTCCATTATTCAAACGGTGACTTCAATCGCATGATTAGGACACAAGGAATTGGAACTAAATTTTAAAATGTGTATAAACATTTTCTGTACCATACTTCACTGCGCTCGGATAGTTAAATCGCGTGAAATCACTATTTTAATGTTTCAAATTCGCTTGGCCGCCATGTCCGTTTTGTACTTACAGGTTTCTGAAAATCACATAGTGAACTTCTAGTAGTGCCCTTCATCACCGTATACAGTTTCAGGGTGATGTCGGTAATAGTTTCGGAGATATAGAATCCCGGTGAAATAATTCACACAGTCGCCATGTTGGATTGGTAAGATGTATTAAAATTTAAAGTGCACAGTCGGGGTCGAACAAAACAGTACTATGACCTTACTGAGATTCATTGAAATCCCTCCAGCCGTTTAGATTTAATTAGGGGGGACACACACAGATACGCATACACACACATACACACACTGAAAAAAGGTGATCTCATTAAGTTTTTTTTTTTTCATAAATGAAAATAGGCTAAGAACTTGATCAAGTGTATTTTATGAGCCAGCAAACAGTAGTATTAATACATTGTTTGGTAAGTGACTTGTGTAAGTTGAATGGAAATACTGTTTTCTTTTTTTAGATTCTACTATTTTTGAATGAATGTACCCGACAGATTATTTGTTTCCGCTGAGATTGCCTTTATCTTGCTGCTCCATTCACGTTTATAATATCAAGTGGGGGTACAGAATTGGCGTGGGTTTGTCGCAGATTGCTACGTCGAGTTGGTAAATGCAAGGGAAATTCCGAATACAGCTTACGATTCGCCATTCTATTTAATATGGAGCCAGTATTAAAAAGGCAGAAAACATAATGATTATGTCCAGCTCGTGGCGGAGTACGAGTACTCCTGGCTGTCGCCCCAGAGGTCCGGGGTATAATCCCCTTTGACCACCTCGTGGTGTAGCGGTTACTACTCTTGGCTGTCACTGTGGTGGACCGGGGTATATTCCCCTTTGACCAACTCGTGGTGTAGCGGCTACTACTCTAGGCTGTCAATGCGGTGGTCCGGGGTATATTCCCCTTTGACCACCTCGTGGTGTAGCGGCTACTACTCTAGGCTGTCACTGCGGTGGACCGGGATATATTCCCCCTTGACCAGCTCGTGGTGTAGCGGCTAATACTCTAGGCTGTCACTACGGTAGTCCGGGGTATATTCCCCCTTGAAAACCTCGTGGTGTAGCGGCTAGTATTCTAGGCTCTCACTGTGGTGGACCGGGGTATATTCCCCTTTGACCAGCTCGTGGTGTAGCGGCTACTACTCAAGGCTGTCACTGTGGTGGACCGGGATATATTCCCCCTTGACCAGCTCGTGGTGTAGCGGCTACTAATCTTGGCTGTCACTGTGGTGGACCGGGGTATATTCCCATTTGACAACCTCGTGGTGTAGCGGCTGCTACTCTTGGCTGTCACTGCGGTGGACCGGGGTATATTTCCCTTTGACCACCTCGTGGTGTAGCGGCTATTACTCTAGGCTGTCACTGCGGTGGACCGGGGTATATTCCCCTTTGACACCTCGTGGTGTAGCAGTTACTACTCTTGGCTGTTACTGTGGTGGACCGGGGTATATTCCCCTTTGACCAACTCGTGGTGTAGCGGCTACTACTCTAGGCTGTCACTGCGGTGGTCCGGGGTATATTCCCCTTTGACCACTTCGTGGTGTAGCGGCTAATACTCTAGGCTGTCACTGCGGTGGACCGGGATATATTCCCCCTTGACCAGCTCGTGGAGTAGCGGCTAATACTCTAGGCTGTCACTACGGTGGTCCGGGGTATATTCCCCTTTGAAAACCTCGTGGTGTAGCGGCTACTATTCTAGGCTCTCACTGTGGTGGACCGGGGTATATTCCCCTTTGACCAGCTCGTGGTGTAGCGGCTACTACTCAAGGCTGTCACTGTGGTGGACCGGGATATATTCCCCCTTGACCAGCTCGTGGTGTAGCGGCTACTACGCTTGGCTGTCACTGTGGTGGACCGGGGTATATTCCCATTTGACCACCTCGTGGTGTAGCGGCTACTACTCTTGGCTGTCACTGCGGTGGACCGGGGTATATTTCCCTTTGACCACCTCGTGGTGTAGCGGCTATTACTCTAGGCTGTCACTGCGGTGGACCGGGGTATATTCCCCTTTGAACACCTCATGGTGTAGCGGCTACTACTCTTGGCTGTCACTGTGGTGGACCGGGGTATATTCCCCTTTGACCAGCTCGTGGTGTAGCGGCTACTACTCTTGGCTGTCACTGTGGTGGACCGGGGTATATTACCCTTTGACCACCTCGTGGTGTAGCGGCTACTACTCTTGGCTGTCACTGTGGTGGACCGGGGTGTATTCCCCTTTGACCACCTCATGGTGTAGCGGCTACTACTGTTGTCTGTCACTGTGGTAGACCGGGGTATATTCCCCTTTGACCAGCTCGTGGTGTAGCGGCTACTACTCTTGGCTGTCACTGCAGTAGACCGCGGTATATTCCCCCTTGACCAACTCGTGGTGTAGCGGCTACTACTCTTGGCTGTCACCGTGGTGGACCTGGGTATATTCCCCCTTGACCAGCTCGTGGTGTAGCGGCTACTACTCTTGTCTGTCACTGTGGTGGACCGGGGTATATTCCCCCTTGACCAGCTCGTGGTGTAGCGGCTACTACTCTTGGCTGTCACTGCGGTGGACCGGGGTATATTTCCCTTTGACCACCTCGTGGTGTAGCGGCTATTACTCTAGGCTGTCACTGCGGTGGACCGGGGTATATTCCCCTTTGAACACCTCATGGTGTAGCGGCTACTACTCTTGGCTGTCACTGTGGTGGACCGGGGTATATTCCCCTTTGACCAGCTCGTGGTGTAGCGGCTACTACTCTTGGCTGTCACTGTGGTGGACCGGGGTATATTACCCTTTGACCACCTCGTGGTGTAGCGGCTACTACTCTTGGCTGTCACTGTGGTGGACCGGGGTGTATTCCCCTTTGACCACCTCATGGTGTAGCGGCTACTACTGTTGTCTGTCACTGTGGTAGACCGGGGTATATTCCCCTTTGACCAGCTCGTGGTGTAGCGGCTACTACTCTTGGCTGTCACTGCAGTAGACCGCGGTATATTCCCCCTTGACCAACTCGTGGTGTAGCGGCTACTACTCTTGGCTGTCACCGTGGTGGACCTGGGTATATTCCCCCTTGACCAGCTCGTGGTGTAGCGGCTACTACTCTTGTCTGTCACTGTGGTGGACCGGGGTATATTCCCCCTTGACCAGCTCGTGGTGTAGCGGCTACTACTCTTGGCTGTCACTGCGGTGGACCGGGGTATATTCCCCTTTGACCAGCTCGTGGTGTAGCGGCTACTACTCTTGGCTGTCACTACTGTGGACCGGGGTATATTCCCCTTTGACCAGCTCGTGGTGTAGCGGCTACTACTCTTGGCTGTCACTGTGGTGGACCGGGGTATATTCCACCTTGAACAGCTCGCGGTGTAGCGGCTACTCCTCTTGGCTGTCACTGCGGTGGACCGGGGTATATTCCCCTTTGACCAGCTCGTGTTGTAGCGGCTACTACTCTTGGCTGTCACTGTGGTGGACCGGGGTATATTCCCCTCTGACCAGCTCGTGGTGTAGCGGCTACTACTCTTGGCTGTCACTGCGGTGGACCGGGGTTTATTCCCCTTTGACAAGCTCGTGGTGTAGCGGCTACTACTCTTGGCTGTCACTGCGGTGGACCGGGGTATATTCCCCTTTGACCAGCTCGTGGTGTAGCGGCTACTACTCTTGGCTGTCACTGTGGTGGACCGGGGTATATTCCCCTTTGACCAGCTCGAGGTGTAGCGGCTACTACTCTTGGCTGTCACTGTGGTGGACCGGGGTATATTACCCTTTGACCACCTCGTGGTGTAGCGGCTACTACTCTTGGCTGTCACTGTGGTGGACCGGGGTGTATTCCCCTTTGACCACCTCATGGTGTAGCGGCTACTTCTGTTCTCTGTCACTGTGGTAGACCGGGGTATATTCCCCTTTGACCAGCTCGTGGTGTAGCGGCTACTACTCTTGGCTGTCACTGCGGTAGACCGCGGTATATTCCCCCTTGACCAACTCGTGGTGTAGCGGCTACTACCCTTGGCTGTCACCGTGGTGGACCTGGGTATATTCCCCCTTGACCAGCTCGTGGTGTAGCGGCTACTACTCTTGTCTGTCACTGTGGTGGACCGGGGTATATTCCCCCTTGACCAGCTCGTGGTGTAGCGGCTACTACTCTTGGCTGTCACTGCGGTGGACCGGGGTATATTCCCCTTTGACCAGCTCGTGGTGTAGCGGCTACTACTCTTGGCTGTCACTACTGTGGACCGGGGTATATTCCCCTTTGACCAGCTCGTGGTGCAGCGGCTACTACTCTTGGCTGTCACTGCGGTGGACCGCGGTATATTCCCCCTTGACCAACTCGTGGTGTAGCGGCTACTACTCTTGGCTGTCACTGTGGTGGACCTGGGTATATTCCCCCTTGACCAGCTCGTGGTGTAGCGGCTACTACTCTTGTCTGTCACTGTGGTGGACCGGGGTATATTCCCCCTTGACCAGCTCGTGGTGTAGCGGCTACTACTCTTTGCTGTCACTGCGGTGGACCGGGGTATATTCGCCTTTGACCAGCTCGTGGTGTAGCGGCTACTACTCTTGGTTCTCACTGCTGTGGACCGGGGTTTATTCCCCTTTGACCAGCTCGTGGTGTAGCGGCTACTACTCTTGGCTGTCACTGTGGTGGACCGGGGTATATTCCTCCTTGAACAGCTCGCGGTGTAGCGGCTACTACTCTTGGCTGTCACTGCGGTGGACCGGGGTATATTCCCCTTTGACCAGCTCGTGTTGTAGCGGCTACTACTCTTGGCTGTCACTGTGGTGGACCGGGGTATATTCCCCTCTGACCAGCTCGTGGTGTAGCGGCTACTACTCTTGGCTGTCACTGCGGTGGACCGGGGTTTATTCCCCTTTGACAAGCTCGTGGTGTAGCGGCTACTACCCTTGGCTGTCACTGCGGTGGACCGGGGTATATTCCTCTTTGACCAGCTCGTGGTGTAGCGGCTACTACCCTTGGCTGTCACTGTGGTGGACCGGGGTATATTCCTTTCTGACCAGCTCGTGGTGTAGCGGCTACTAATCTTGGCTGTCACTGTGGTGGACCGGGGTATATTCCCCTTTGACCAGCTCGTGGTGTAGCGGCTACTACTCTAGGCTGTCACTGCGGTGGATCGGGGTATATTCCCCCTTGACCAGCTCGTGGTGTAGCGGCTACTACTCTTGGCTGTCACTGCGGTGGACCGGGGTATATAACCCCTTGACCAGCTCGTGGTGTAGCGGCTACTACTCTTGGCTGTCACTGTGGTGGACTGGGGTATATTCCCCCTTGACCAGCTCGTGGTGTAGCGGCTACTACTCTTGTCTGTCACTGTGGTGGACCGGGGTGTATTCCCCTTTGACCACCTCATGGTGTAGCGGCTACTACTGTTGTCTGTCACTGTGGTAGACCGGGGTATATTCCCCTTTGACCAGCTCGTGGTGTAGCGGCTACTACTCTTGGCTGTCACTGCAGTAGACCGCGGTATATTCCCCCTTGACCAACTCGTGGTGTAGCGGCTACTACTCTTGGCTGTCACCGTGGTGGACCTGGGTATATTCCCCCTTGACCAGCTCGTGGTGTAGCGGCTACTACTCTTGTCTGTCACTGTGGTGGACCGGGGTATATTCCCCCTTGACCAGCTCGTGGTGTAGCGGCTACTACTCTTGGCTGTCACTGCGGTGGACCGGGGTATATTTCCCTTTGACCACCTCGTGGTGTAGCGGCTATTACTCTAGGCTGTCACTGCGGTGGACCGGGGTATATTCCCCTTTGAACACCTCATGGTGTAGCGGCTACTACTCTTGGCTGTCACTGTGGTGGACCGGGGTATATTCCCCTTTGACCAGCTCGTGGTGTAGCGGCTACTACTCTTGGCTGTCACTGTGGTGGACCGGGGTATATTACCCTTTGACCACCTCGTGGTGTAGCGGCTACTACTCTTGGCTGTCACTGTGGTGGACCGGGGTGTATTCCCCTTTGACCACCTCATGGTGTAGCGGCTACTACTGTTGTCTGTCACTGTGGTAGACCGGGGTATATTCCCCTTTGACCAGCTCGTGGTGTAGCGGCTACTACTCTTGGCTGTCACTGCAGTAGACCGCGGTATATTCCCCCTTGACCAACTCGTGGTGTAGCGGCTACTACTCTTGGCTGTCACCGTGGTGGACCTGGGTATATTCCCCCTTGACCAGCTCGTGGTGTAGCGGCTACTACTCTTGTCTGTCACTGTGGTGGACCGGGGTATATTCCCCCTTGACCAGCTCGTGGTGTAGCGGCTACTACTCTTGGCTGTCACTGCGGTGGACCGGGGTATATTCCCCTTTGACCAGCTCGTGGTGTAGCGGCTACTACTCTTGGCTGTCACTACTGTGGACCGGGGTATATTCCCCTTTGACCAGCTCGTGGTGTAGCGGCTACTACTCTTGGCTGTCACTGTGGTGGACCGGGGTATATTCCACCTTGAACAGCTCGCGGTGTAGCGGCTACTCCTCTTGGCTGTCACTGCGGTGGACCGGGGTATATTCCCCTTTGACCAGCTCGTGTTGTAGCGGCTACTACTCTTGGCTGTCACTGTGGTGGACCGGGGTATATTCCCCTCTGACCAGCTCGTGGTGTAGCGGCTACTACTCTTGGCTGTCACTGCGGTGGACCGGGGTTTATTCCCCTTTGACAAGCTCGTGGTGTAGCGGCTACTACTCTTGGCTGTCACTGCGGTGGACCGGGGTATATTCCCCTTTGACCAGCTCGTGGTGTAGCGGCTACTACTCTTGGCTGTCACTGTGGTGGACCGGGGTATATTCCCCTTTGACCAGCTCGAGGTGTAGCGGCTACTACTCTTGGCTGTCACTGTGGTGGACCGGGGTATATTACCCTTTGACCACCTCGTGGTGTAGCGGCTACTACTCTTGGCTGTCACTGTGGTGGACCGGGGTGTATTCCCCTTTGACCACCTCATGGTGTAGCGGCTACTACTGTTCTCTGTCACTGTGGTAGACCGGGGTATATTCCCCTTTGACCAGCTCGTGGTGTAGCGGCTACTACTCTTGGCTGTCACTGCGGTAGACCGCGGTATATTCCCCCTTGACCAACTCGTGGTGTAGCGGCTACTACCCTTGGCTGTCACCGTGGTGGACCTGGGTATATTCCCCCTTGACCAGCTCGTGGTGTAGCGGCTACTACTCTTGTCTGTCACTGTGGTGGACCGGGGTATATTCCCCCTTGACCAGCTCGTGGTGTAGCGGCTACTACTCTTGGCTGTCACTGCGGTGGACCGGGGTATATTCCCCTTTGACCAGCTCGTGGTGTAGCGGCTACTACTCTTGGCTGTCACTACTGTGGACCGGGGTATATTCCCCTTTGACCAGCTCGTGGTGCAGCGGCTACTACTCTTGGCTGTCACTGCGGTGGACCGCGGTATATTCCCCCTTGACCAACTCGTGGTGTAGCGGCTACTACTCTTGGCTGTCACTGTGGTGGACCTGGGTATATTCCCCCTTGACCAGCTCGTGGTGTAGCGGCTACTACTCTTGTCTGTCACTGTGGTGGACCGGGGTATATTCCCCCTTGACCAGCTCGTGGTGTAGCGGCTACTACTCTTTGCTGTCACTGCGGTGGACCGGGGTATATTCGCCTTTGACCAGCTCGTGGTGTAGCGGCTACTACTCTTGGTTCTCACTGCTGTGGACCGGGGTTTATTCCCCTTTGACCAGCTCGTGGTGTAGCGGCTACTACTCTTGGCTGTCACTGTGGTGGACCGGGGTATATTCCTCCTTGAACAGCTCGCGGTGTAGCGGCTACTACTCTTGGCTGTCACTGCGGTGGACCGGGGTATATTCCCCTTTGACCAGCTCGTGTTGTAGCGGCTACTACTCTTGGCTGTCACTGTGGTGGACCGGGGTATATTCCCCTCTGACCAGCTCGTGGTGTAGCGGCTACTACTCTTGGCTGTCACTGCGGTGGACCGGGGTTTATTCCCCTTTGACAAGCTCGTGGTGTAGCGGCTACTACCCTTGGCTGTCACTGCGGTGGACCGGGGTATATTCCTCTTTGACCAGCTCGTGGTGTAGCGGCTACTACCCTTGGCTGTCACTGTGGTGGACCGGGGTATATTCCTTTCTGACCAGCTCGTGGTGTAGCGGCTACTAATCTTGGCTGTCACTGTGGTGGACCGGGGTATATTCCCCTTTGACCAGCTCGTGGTGTAGCGGCTACTACTCTAGGCTGTCACTGCGGTGGATCGGGGTATATTCCCCCTTGACCAGCTCGTGGTGTAGCGGCTACTACTCTTGGCTGTCACTGCGGTGGACCGGGGTATATAACCCCTTGACCAGCTCGTGGTGTAGCGGCTACTACTCTTGGCTGTCACTGTGGTGGACTGGGGTATATTCCCCCTTGACCAGCTCGTGGTGTAGCGGCTACTACCCTTGGCTGTCACTGTGGTGGACCGGGGTATATTCCCCTTTGACCAGCTCATGGTATAGGGGCTACTATTCTAGGCTGTCACTGCGGTGGACCGGGGTATATTCCCCCTTGAACAGCTCGTGGTGTAGCGGCTACTACTCTTGGCTGTCACTGTGGTGGACCGGGGTATATTCCCCTTTGACCAGCTCGTGGTGTAGCGGCTACTACTGTTGGCTGTGACTGTGGTGGTCCGGGGTATATTCCCCCTTGACCAGCTCGTGGTTTAGCGGCTACTACTCTAGTTTGTCACTGCGGTGGTGCGGGGTATATTCCCCTTTGACCAGCTCGTGGTGTAGCGGCTACTACTCTTGGCTGTCACTGTGGTGGACCGGGGTATATTCCCCTTTGACCTCCTCGTGGTGCAGCGGCTACTACTCTTGGCTGTCACTGTGGTGGACCGGGGTATATTCCCCTTTGACCACCTCGTGGTGTAGCGGCTACTACTCAAGACTGTCACTGTGGTGGACCGGGGTATATTCCCCCATTGACCAGCTCGTGGTGTAGCGGCTACTACTCTAGGCTGTCACTGCGGTTGACCGGGGAATATTCGCTCTTGGCCAGCTCGTGATGTAGCGGCTACTACTCAAGGCTGTCACTGCGGTGGACCGGGGTATATTCCCCTTTGACCAGCTCGTGGTGTAGCGGCTACTACTCTTGCCTGTCACTGCTGTGGACCGGGATATATTTCCCTTTGACCAGCTCGTGGTGTAGCGGCTACTATTCTTGGCTGTCACTGTAGTGGACCGGGGTATATTCCCCCTTGAACAGCTCGCGGTGTAGGGGCTACTACTCTTTGCTGTCACTGCGGTGGACCGGGGTATATTCCCCTTTGACCAGCTCGTGTTGTAGCGGCTACTACTCTTGGCTGTCACTGTGGTGGACCGGGGTATATTCCCCTCTGACCAGCTCGTGGTGTAGCGGCTACTACCCTTGGCTGTCACTGCGGTGGACCGGGGTTTATTCCCCTTTGACAAGCTCGTGTTGTAGCGGCTACTACTCTTGGCAGCCACTGCGGTGGACCGGGGTATATTCCCCTTTGACCAGCTCGTGGTGTAGCGGCTACTACTCTTGGCTGTCACTGTGGTGGACCGGGGTATATTCCTTTCTGACCAGCTCGTGGTGTAGCGGCTACTATTCTAGGCTGTCACTGCGGTGGACCGGGGTTTATTCCCCTTTGACCAGCTCGTGGTGTAGCGGCTACTACTCTAGGCTGTCACTGCGGTGGATCGGGGTATATTCCCCCTTGACCAGCTCGTGGTGTAGCGGCTACTACTCTTGGCTGTCACTGCGGTGGACCGGGGTATATAACCCCTTGACCAGCTCGTGGTGTAGCGGCTACTACCCTTGGCTGTCACTGTGGTGGACAGGGGTATATTCCCAGTAGGGGGGTAGTAGGAGTTCCAACGCACTCCAGAACCCTCCTTGCCCCACTACTAAGCCTCATCCATATTAAATATCTCTCGAACGCGTGGTCCGATTTTGACAAATGAGATGTCGTTGGACTCGGGCTGACGTCCTCTTTGCTATGGACCACTCATTATATTTTTCAAAAATTTTTTGAAAATTTTGTTTTCGAAAGTAGGTGATAGTTTGAAAACTAAACATGATAGAACGTAGTGCCATGGCTCAAACGAATGGTCTTTATGACCTTTATTTTCTATAATGATAATTTTTTACTTTTATGTTTTTTTTGAAAACACGCGAATTTTGAAAATCCTATATTTTGGAAACTAGGAACTCTACAAAAACGTTTATTTGACATAAATGAAAGGTCCCTATGCCCTCTACCCCCAAAGTAAATTGCAAGTCGCTAGAGCAAAAATTTGTGTTTTGTAAGTAGTGGGATGACGCGGGATCTGCACCACTTCTTTTTGAACCCCCCTCGTATTGCCCCGAAGCTGATATCTCGCTAACCAATGGTCGGATTTCAACATACAGGGTGTCCTAGCACTCGTAGTGATGCCCCCTACTTTCCTATAGGCTCTTAATTTAATTAAAAGTCCAAAACTAAAAGGTCATTTGCTTTTAATATCTCGCGAACCAATCATACTAGAGGCATGTTCGACAGGTCCAAGGGCTCGGGGTGACGTCCTCTCTGCTATGGACCACTCGTTATAATTTTTAATAAAATTGGAAACTCGATTTTGGGGTAAACACGTGTTTTTTGTGATTTTTGTCGATATCTCACAAACCAATAACGCTATAGATGTGTACGAGGTGTCCTAGGACTCGGGCTAACGCCCCCTTTCAAATGTGATAGATATTTTTTTCCAAAAAATAATTCACAAAGGGCCTAACGCCATACATGTTGAAAAAACGTTTTCTTTTTCTTTACTTGTTTATAATGTTTATGAAGCGTGGTGGTTGAGAGAGACGATACGGCTGGGTGTGTGTGTGTTTCAACGAACCTGTCGCTAACCACAAGGACCATGCTTAATAGAACAATCGATATTTCGACGGGTCGGTGTATGACAGAGCGAGGGTGCGTTTTTTCACACATTTTACCTTTGACGTGTAAACGGTAATGAGAACTTGGTTCTATGTTGATCGATGCGAGTAGAGAAAACAAACTTGCAGACGAGCAGGAGGTGAAGGTCATTTGAGCTTATTGGAAGGCGTTGATCTGACTTGACAACAGGTGCAATGGAAAAATGACAATGACGCTTCAAGGTGAAATAATCTGACCATTGTGGTGGCAGCGAAGAGCGAAATGCATGTGAACACATGTGTGAAACCACAGGCACGCTAAACCAGTGACATCCTGTCTTGCTTGGTACGTGACAAAATGCAAGTTCATGTGAAATTTGATCTACCACAGGTGTTCGCCTGGGACGTTAGCTGTCCACGTGCGCGATAACTGTTAACAAGTTACATCCTGTTTTGCTTCGTACGTGACAAAATGCAAGTTCATGTGAAATTTGATTCGCCACAGGTGTTCACGTTGGACGTTGGCTGTCCACGTGACCGATAACAGAATGTTCAAAGCGTGGGAAAAAATGATTATACATGCAACGCAGCATATATAAAGACATGTCGTTATCATTTCCACTCTCACTTGGGTGGACTACCTTTGAACACACTGCGTTGCATGAAACCCCTGGTCTTGTTTAACAGTTTTGGTGTTGGTGGAAAATACTTAACCTTGTTGTGGGGTAGGTATTTATTTATATATTTATTCATTTATACATTTCTTGATTAATATATATATTTACAAGCAATTATTTATTGATTAGGTAATTAATGATTTTATTTATTTGTTTGCAGATAACCGTCATACCTTACATGTCTGAGGGAGAAGAAACCATTGCACTTTTGAGCCCACTAGAAGGGAAGAGCAACAAGTCACTGCAAGTAAAGGTGAGATGATTTTTTTAAACTAACTTGTTTCATTTTTTTGTTTTATGTTTTATTTTATGAAATGTATGTATTAACCTGAATTTAGGTATTTATAGCGGTTTATTTTATTTATTTTTAGAAACTTGGAAAGAATAGCCTTACCGCCGTAGCAGTCGCTGAAAAAACCCGAAACGCACTAAAGCGAAACCACTGCCAAAGAGTGAACTGTTTAAAACTCAGGTAAGTCCAACTTAAAAATGCTATTCCATTTTACCACTACTGAAAACTCGTAGACAAAAAAAAATTCATTACCTGTACATGACTGGGACAATGATTGCTTTCTTGATTAATGGCTATGTTGTTGTTGTTGACTGGGAAAAGTACAAGGCCATGTTGGATTTTCTAAAAATAAAAATAATAAATTTAATTTATGGGTGGTTCCCTATGGACTCAACGAATATCCACAGGTTTGAACATGATAATGTGAACAAAATGACATGACATTCATTTTTGTTTATATATTGGTTAAAGGGGGAATGTAAATGACTGTAGCTTTATAAAAAAGAAAATAAGTACATGGGTTACTGTTAGTGCCAACATACAGTTTATTTTTAATGGTGTTTTGATATATTAATGCCAATTAACGTTAACGTTTTATTTACAAGTATTGATTGATTGATTGATTGATTGAGTGATGGGTTATTTTGTTTGCTTTTAGGTGTCGTCATGTGCCATTAACGTAATGAACAGACAGTGAACAAGCATGCATTATGCTTTAAAGTACTCTGTGCAATGTTAATAACTTACAATAAGAAAAAGTTTTATTATAACACATGGCGTTAGTACCAAATACAACAAGTGAGCAAGTTGGTTTACCACGTGGGTTAAATTTAAAATCAGAACATGATCGATGGTTAACATTTGAATCCTGGCCTGTAGGCTTTTTTGTCGACGCATGAACTTGCAAAAGCCGTTTTTTTTTACTTGAACCGAGAAGATGTGGTGCGCTGTGTGTTTTGTCGTATTGAACTTTCACACTGGGAAGAAGGGGATGATCCCTTTAGAGACCATTTGCGATGGTCTCCTCACTGTCCTTACATGCTTGGAAAGCAAGTGGGTAACCTACCCGTGCATTCATTTTACCGAACCACAAGGCCTTTGGCCGCTACTTACGTTGCTGAATCACAAATAAATAATAATAATGATGTATTACCAGCCAACGGTAGTGTCGATATATGTGGTCCATATGCCATAGACAGTGTTGAATTGGCGTGTGCTTTTGAAAAATTGGGAGTTTGCAAGACTAAAGCACTAGCACACCCAGAGTACAGCTCTGTTGAAAAACTTTTCGAATCTTATAAAAATGTTTGGCCATTAATATTAAAACACCTTACCAAACAGCTAAGTGAAGCTGGATTTTTTTATACTGGTGAAGGGGATAAAACAATATGTTTTTATTGTGGATTTGCTTTAAAGGATTGGCAAATGACTGATGACCCTTTTGTGCAACACGCTCGTTGGTTACCAAACTGTAAATACATGGTGTTGCTTAAAGGTCAGGAATTTGTGAACACTATTCGTAAAGAAAAAAAGATTGCAGCACAAGACATAAAAGTGCCTTTAGAGTTAGAGCACGCGGAGCAAATACATAAGGCTGAAAGAAAAGACTTGTGTTACGAACAGATACAAAAGTGTGACCAACAATTATGTAAAATTTGTTATCAAGATGAACTAGGTGTTGTATTTTTACCCTATGGACACATGATAGCCTGTGTCAAGTGTGCATTAGAACTTAACACTTGTGCTATATGCAGAAAAGTAGTATCTGCTACAGTTAGGGCATTTCTTGCATAACTAGTATAATTTATTCGCCATGCATAGTGCAAAATCCCTAATTGCACAATATTATTAAAGCTGTTTTAGAGTGTAATAGATATGCTTTTGTTTTGTTTATAGACTACTACAATGAATGTTTTGAATGCTGTGGGACAATCATGTGGCTTAGAGACAAAGAAGCTCAGCGAATTGCCAACGCATATTCCATTCCGCATTATCAAGATTCGGAAATTGAAAACAGCATACAACAACAATTTGAGAAAGCCAACAAAAAACTGTTTCCTTTAAATACATTAATGGATATGTTGTTGGCTTTCTCAAATTGTTGTTGTTGTTGTTGTTTTCTGCCAACAGGTGCTTACTGCGTATGACAAGGCTGTACACTCGTGGGTTAGACAGCCTTTCTTGCTAAGGGTCTCCTATATACCCTAAACATGGCTATACATGTTAGTTCTGAACATTTAGTGGTTAATTGTATATTGAGTTTAAATAGAGAACTTATACAAGCACGTCTTTCATGTGGTTAAACTTCACAAGTGTCACATGCAACATGCAAAGTATGTTTCCGGTACCTAGCGGTAAATATGAGCACTACCTGTACTACTAGCATGCTACCTAGCAGAGGATATGAACACTTACTAGTAATATCCAAAGTGAGCTGAGGTTAGGTTAGGTTATGTAAAGTTAGGTTAGCCATTAAAATAAGTTACCCAAATAAGCCGTCAAAAATAATTGTTTTTTACCCCTGAGGTCTTGGGTTCCAACTCGACTATGCACAGAATTTAATTAACATCTGAGAGTTGAAAGGTTAGGTTCGGTTAGGTAACGTTAGGTTAGGTTAGGTTAGGTTAGGTTAGGTTAGTGAGCTGAGGTTAAGTCTTTAAATATTCCCTCTCTTTCAACTACTATCCGACACCAAGAAAAAAATCCACTAAATACATTGACACAAATAACTTGTCAAATAAGCCAATACAAAAGCCAATACTAAAGCCAACACAAAAAGCCCACACAAAAAGCCAACACGAAAAGCCAATAGAAATAGCCAACACGAAAGGCCAATACAAAAAAGCCAACACGAAAAGCGAACACGAAATGCCAACACGAAAAGCCAACAAAAAAAAGCCAACACGAAAAGCCAACACAAAAGCCAACACGAAATGCCAACACGAAAAGCCAACACAAAAAGCCAACACGAAAAGCCAACACAAAAAGCCAACACAAAAAGCCAACACATAAGCCAACACAAAAGCCAACACGAAAAGCCAACACAAAAAGCCAACACAAAAAGCCAACACATAAGCCAATATATAAGCTTATGGTAGGTCACTCCATCAGCAAAACAGTTGTAACCTTTGTAGTGTGAACATCGTACTGACAGGTCAGTTACTACTATGGAACTTATTACAACCAACAAAGGTAGGCTACGTGCACTCTATCAAGGCTACTCCTATAACTATAATCGCCAGAATGTGAATGGAATAATATTCTGGCGATGCTCAAAAGAGAGGTCAACAAAATGTCGAGGCAATCTGAAAAGTAAAAATGGAAAGGTTTTAAGTGTGAGTGTTCATCAATGTAGTGCTCGAAACGAACCACGCTTACTGTTTACAAACAATTATCAAAATGCTAAAAAGCAAGTTCAAGAAAACGATATTGCGGCTAAAGATAGTGCTGTGTTTGTTCAAAAGGACTTATCATGTCCTCAAAACGTCATGTTAGGACAGTTGTCAACGTCCAAGAAACCTTCAACACTATCAAAATCAACTCAGACTATAAATAAAGTGGTATTGCAAGAGGATCAAAAAGGACTATATAGTAACAGTGATGATGGTCATGATGATAATGGTGATCATGATAATGATAATGATGATGACGATGATGATAATGATCATGATAATGGTAATGCTTTGTTTACACCTAAAAATCCATTTGTTAAATTTGTATACTGGAACAAACCCAGTAAGCTAATTCAACGGCTTTGACAATTGCATGCTTTACGACAAGCTGGGCATATCGGTCACGATTGGGAAATCAAAGAAATTGAACAAGAGCTTCGTCGTGCTGAAATTATTGTGTAATGGGTCTACCACTTTGCAACCACTTTTACCCCAACTCTTGTTTCTAATATTTGCTTATTTGCTTTCACTTTTACCTGAACTCTTTGGATCCATATTTGCTCTCACATTAAACTAGTATTCTTATTACCAAGTTGACTTTACTAGAGGTTAGTCTATGCTTGACAGTTGATATGGAAGTATCAGTGACTAGGTATGGTAAGCCTTACGCATACTATAAAGGATATTCATATATTGTGAAACGAACCAATAAAAATGGAACTGTTATTTGGCGTTGTTCAAAGCAACGTTCCAAACATTGTCGTGGTGACCTAAAAAGTAAAAATAGTGAGGTTTTAAGTGTCAGTGATCATCAATGTAGTGTACCGCATGAAACACAGTTGCCGTCGACAAAAAATCAAGAAAACCATATTGCTACTCAAAATAGTGCATTGTTTAATGATCAACGTTTAACCCCTGTTCTCAAAGTTATTTTTAATCCATCTTCCAAGTCGCAAGAGCCATCAACATCACAAACTATGCAAGAGGTAGTGTTGTTGTTGTCGTTTTAAAGAGTGGAACAACTAGGTCATCTGCTCTTGATCTGCAAGGGGATCAAAGTGACTAAATAGTAATAACAATAAGGTTTTTATGCCTATACAACCATTGCGGCTTCCCACTTTTCGAAAACAACGTTGAATGGACATTGCTATAATATAATCTACAACAAGCCTTGTGTTTAAAACTATAACAGACTATTGTAAAGTGAGAAAGTCTTGTATTCAGTGTGCATTTATTGTCATAATCATGTATACTCTGCAATGTTAAATATACTAACTTTGTATAAAATAAAACAACATTGTAACATGATTTTGCATTTATTTACAAACTTTATATACATTTCTTGTTTCTTTTTTGTTTCTTCATAATATTTTTAAAGACAACACTAAACACTAAAACATTACTATTCTATACACATATTTTCTTTCTTTTTCAGTATATTGTCATTACTTATATTTCCCATTATTATTTCACATTATTTATTTATTTAATTAAAACGAACCATGCACCTATTGTTTTTAAAACCTTCATAAATCAAGTGTACAGGTTGCACAGCATTATTGACTTCATCAAAAACACTCTCCGACATATCATTAAACCGTATAGGCAGAAATGTCTCAAAGTTTTCACATACACAAAGTACACGATCACCATATGCTGTTTTCAATTTCCGAATCTTGATAATGCGGAATGGAATATGCGTTGGCAATTCGCTGAGCTTCTTTGTCTCTAAGCCACATGATTGTCCCACAGCATTCAAAACATTCATTGTAGTAGTCTATAAACAAAACAAAAGCATATCTATTACACTCTAAAACAGCTTTAATAATATTGTGCAATTAGGGATTTTGCACTATGCATGGCGAATAAATTATACTAGTTATGCAAGAAATGCCCTAACTGTAGCAGATACTACTTTTCTGCATATAGCACAAGTGTTAAGTTCTAATGCACACTTGACACAGGCTATCATGTGTCCACAGGGTAAAAATACAACACCTAGTTCATCTTGATAACAAATTTTACATAATTGTTGGTCACACTTTTGTATCTGTTCGTAACACAAGTCTTTTCTTTCAGCCTTATGTATTTGCTCCGCGTGCTCTAACTCTAAAGGCACTTTTATGTCTTGTGCTGCAATCACTTTTTCTTTACGAATAGTGTTCACAAATTCCTGACCTTTAAGCAACACCATGTATTTACAGTTTGGTAACCAACGAGCGTGTTGCACAAAAGGGTCATCAGTCATTTGCCAATCCTTTAAAGCAAATCCACAATAAAAACATATTGTTTTATCCCCTTCACCAGTATAAAAAAAATCCAGCTTCACTTAGCTGTTTGGTAAGGTGTTTTAATATTAATGGCCAAACATTTTTATAAGATTCGAAACGTTTTTCAACAGAGCTGTACTCTGGGTGTGCTAGTGCTTTAGTCTTGCAAACTCCCAATTTTTCAAAAGCACACGCCAATTCAACACTGTCTATGGCATATGGACCACATATATCGACACTACCGTTGGCTGGTAATACATCATTATTATTATTTATTTGTGATTCAGCAACGTAAGTAGCGGCCAAAGGCCTTGTGGTTCGGTAAAATGAATGCACGGGTAGGTTACCCACTTGCTTTCCAAGCATGTAAGGACAGTGAGGAGACCATCGCAAATGGTCTCTAAAGGGATCATCCCCTTCTTCCCAGTGTGAAAGTTCAATACGACAAAACACACAGCGCACCACATCTTCTCGGTTCAAGTAAAAAAAACGGCTTTTGCAAGTTCATGCGTCGACAAAAAGCCTACAGGCCAGGATTGAAATGTTAACCATCGATCATGTTCTGATTTTAAATTTAACCTACGTGGTAAACCAACTTGCTCACTTGTTGTATTTGGTACTAACGCCATGTGTTATAATAAAACTTTTTCTTATTGTAAGTTATTAACATTGCACAGAGTACTTTAAAGCATAATGCATGCTTGTTCACTGTCTGTTCATTACGTTAATGGCACATGACGACACCTAAAAGCAAACAAAATAACCCATCACTCAATCAATCAATCAATCAATCAATACTTGTAAATAAAACGTTAACGTTAATTGGCATTAATATATCAAAACACCATTAAAAATAAACTGTATGTTGGCACTAACAGTAACCCATGTACTTATTTTCTTTTTATAAAGCTACAGTCATTTACATTCCCCCTTTAACCAATATATAAACAAAAATGAATGTCATGTCATTTTGTTCACATTATCATGTTCAAACCTGTGGATATTCGTTGAGTCCATAGGGAACCACCCATAAATTAAATTTATTATTTTTATTTTTAGAAAATCCAACATGGCCTTGTACTTTTCCCAGTCAACAACAACAACATAGCCATTAATCAAGAAAGCAATCATTGTCCCAGTCATGTACAGGTAATGAATTTTTTTTTGTCTACGAGTTTTCAGTAGTGGTAAAATGGAATAGCATTTTTAAGTTGGACTTACCTGAGTTTTAAACAGTTCACTCTTTGGCAGTGGTTTCGCTTTAGTGCGTTTCTGGTTTTTTCAGCGACTGCTACGGCGGTAAGGCTATTCTTTCCAAGTTTCTAAAAATTAATAAAATAAACCGCTATAAATACCTAAATTCAGGTTGATACATACATTTCATAAAATAAAACATAAAACAAAAAAATGAAACAAGTTAGTTTAAAAAATCATCTCACCTTTACTTGCAGTGACTTGTTACTCTTCCCTTCTAGTGGGCTCAAAAGTGCAATGGTTTCTTCTCCCTCAGACATGTAAGGTATGCCGGTTATCTGCAAACAAATAAATAAAATCATTAATTACCTAATCAATAAATAATTGCTTGTAAATATATATATATTAATCAATAAATGTATAAATGAATAAATATATAAATAAATACCTACCCCACAACAAGGTTAAGTATTTTCCACCAACACCAAAACTGTTAAACAAGACCAGGGGTTTCATGCAACGCAGTGTGTTCAAAGGTAGTCCACCCAAGTGAGAGTGGAAATGATAACGACATGTCTTTATATATGCTACGTTGCATGTATAATCATTTTTTTCCCACGCTTTGAAAATTTTGTTATCGGTCACGTGGACAGCTAACGCCCAAAGTGAACACCTGCGGCGAATCAAATTTCACATGAACTTGCATTTTGTCACGTACGAAGCAAAACAGGATGTAACTTGTTAACAGTTATCGGGCACGTGGACAGCTAACGTCCCAAGCGAACACCTGTGGAAGATCAAATTTCACATGGACTTGCATTTTGTCACGTACGAAGCAAGACAGGATGTCACTGGTTTAGCGTACATGTGGTTTCACACATGTGTTCACATGCATTTCGCTCTTCCCAGCCACCACAATGGTCAGATTATTTCACCTTGAAGCGTCATTGTCATTTTTCCATTGCACCTGTTGTCAAGTCAGATCAACGCCTTCCAATAAGCTCAAATGACTCTCACCTCCTGCTCGTCTGCAAGTTTGTTTTCTCTACTCGCTTCGATCAACATAGAACCAAGTTCTCATTACCGTTTACACGTCAAAGGTAAAATGTGTGAAAAAACGCACCCTCGCTCTGTCATTCACCGACCCGTCGAAATATCGATTGTTCTATTAAGCATGGTCCTTGTGGTTAGTGACAGGTTCGTTGAAACACACACACACCCAGCCGTATCGTCTCTCTCAACCACCACGCTTCATAAACATTATAAACTAGTAAAGAAAGAGAAAACGTTTTTTCAACATGTATGGCGTTAGGCCCTTTGTGAATTATTTTTTGGAAAGAAATATCTACCACATTTGAAAGGGGGCGTTAGCCCGAGTCCTAGGACACCTCGTACACATCTATAGCGTTATTGGTTTGTGAGATATCGACAAAAATCACAAAAAACACGTGTTTACCCCAAAATCGCGTTTCCAATTTTATTAAAAATTATAACTCGTGGTCCATAGCAGAGAGGACGTCACCCCAAGTCCTTGGACCTGTCGAACATTCCTCTAGCGCTATTGGTTCGTGAGATATCGGCAAAATCACAAAAAAAAACACGTGTTTACCCCAAAATCGAGTTTCTAATTTTATTAAAAATTATAACGAGTGGTCCATAGCAGAGAGGACGTCACCCCGAGTCCTTGGACCTGTCGAACATGCCTCTAGCATGATTGGTTCGCGAGATATTAAAAGCACATGACCTTTTAGTTTTGGTCTTTTAATTAAATTAAGAGCCTATAGGAAAGTAGGGGGCATCACTACGAGTGCTAGGACACCCTGTATGTTGAAATCCGACCATTGGTTAGCGAGATATCAGCTTCGGGGCAAATACGAGGAGGGTTCAAAAAGAAGTGGTGCAGATCCCGCGTCATCCCACTACTTACAAAACACAAATTTTTGCTCTAGCGACTTGAAATTTATTTTGGGGGTAGAGGGCATAGGGACCTTTCATTTATGTCAAATAAAAGTTTTTGTAGAGCTCCTAGTTTCCAAAATATAGGATTTTCAAAATTCGAGTGTTTTCAAAAAAAACATAAAAGTAAAAAAGTTTCATTATAGAAAATAAAGGTCATAAAGACCATTCGTTTGAGCCATGGCACTACGTTCTATCATGTTTAGTTTTCAAACTATCACCTACTTTCGAAAACAAAAATTTTCAAAAAAAAATTGAAAAATATAATGAGTGGTCCATAGCAAAGAGGACGTCATCCCGTGTCCAACGACACCTCATTTGTCAAAATCGGACCACGCGTTCGAGAGATAATTAACATGGCTGAGGCTTAGTAGTGGGGCAAGGAGGGTTCTGGATTGCGTTGGAACTCCTACTACCCCCCTACTATTCCCCTTTGACCAGATCGTGGTGTAGCGGCTACTATTCTAGGCTGTCACTGCGTTGGACCGGGGTATATTCCCCCTTGAACAGCTCGTGGTGTAGCGGCTACTACTCTTGGCTGTCACTGTGGTGGACCGGGGTATATTCCCCTTTGACCAGCTCGTGGTGTAGCGGCTACTACTCTTGGCTGTCACTGCGGTGGACCGGGGTATATTCCCTTTTGACAAGCTCGTGGTGTAGCGGCTACTACTCTAGGCTCTCACTGTGGTGGACCGGGGTATATTCCCCCTTGACCAGCTCGTGGTGAAGCGGCTACTACTCTTGGCTGTCACTGTAATGGACCCGGGTATATTCCCCTTTGACCAGCTCGTGGTGTAGCGGCTACTACTCTAGGCTGTCACTGTGGTGGACCTGGGTATATTCCCCTTTGACCAGCTCGTGGTGTAGCGGCTACTACTCTTGGCTGTCACTGTGGTGGACCGGGGTATATTCCCCTTTGACCAGCTCGTGGTGTAGCGGCTACTACTCTAGGCTGTCACTGCGGTGGACCGGGGTATATTCCTCCTTGAACAGCTCGCGGTGTAGCGGCTACTATTCTTGGCTGTCACTGTGGTGGACCAGGGAATATTCCCCTTTGACCAGCTCGTGTTGTAGCGGCTACTACTCTTGGCTGTCACTGTGGTGGACCGGGGTATAATCCCCTTTGACCACCTCGTGGTGTAGCGGCTACTACTGTTGGCTGTCACTGTGGTGGTCCGGGGTATATTCCCCCTTGACCAGCTCGTGGTGTAGCGGCTACTACTCTAGTCTGTCACTGCGGTGGTCCGGGGTATATTCCCCTTTGACCAGCTCGTGTTGTAGCGGCTACTACTCTTGGCTGTCACTGTGGTGGACCGGGGTATATTCCCCTTTGACCTCCTCGTGGTGTAGCGGCTACTACTCTTGGCTGTCACTGTGGTGGACCGGGGTATATTCCCCTTTGACCACCTCGTGGTGTAGCGGCTACTACTCAAGGCTGTCACTGTGGTGGACCGGGGTATATTCCCCCATTGACCAGCTCGTGGTGTAGCGGCTACTACTCTAGGCTGTCACTGCGGTTGACCGGGGTATATTCCCTCTTGACCAGCTCGTGATGTAGCGGCTACTACTCAAGGCTGTCACTGCGGTGGACCGGGGTATATTCCCCCTTGACCAGCTCGTGATGTAGCGGCTACCACTCAAGGCTGTCACTGTGGTGGACCGGGGTATATTCCCCCTTGACCAGCTCGTGATGTAGCGGCTACTACTCAAGGCTGTCACTGCGGTGGACCGGGGTATATTCCCCCTTGACCAGCTCGTGATGTAGCGGCTACTACTCAAGGCTGTCACTGTGGTGGACCGGGGTATATTCCCCCTTGACCAGCTCATGGTGTAGCGGCTACTACTCAAGGCTGTCACTGCGGTGGACCGGGGTAAGCTGGACTTGCTTTTAACCACCTAGTGTTGTAGTGGCTAGTACTCCTGAGCGTTGCTCTTCTTCTCTATAAAATAATATTTTTTAGTTGGTTTACTCAGTATGTCTTCTACCTTTTATTATTCCCTTTTTCAACGGGGTTGGGGATGAGATGTGATGAACGGCCGATCACCCTTCCTTTCGTCAACCTCCTGAGGATAGTTAATGTGAAGTGGAATGGATGACGATTTATGAAACTTGGCAAGAATTTGGGAGGAAGCGGCCGCGGTCTGTCAGAATGTGCCGCCCCCGCATTTGTTCAACGCAGTAATGTACGCAATGAAATTGAGTGGGAATTAACTATTATTTTTCACACTCACTAGGTTGGAAAAAAAAATTATGGATTTATTATACAATTTTACCCACCGATAGTCCTTTCCAATCCTTTTGTTAGAATAGGCGACGGGCTGGCGCAGTCATTTGGTATTTGAGGGTGTACAAATATTCGGTACCCTGTCGTCTCTTAAATCCAAAGGCAATTTAGTTATAAAAGTGTATCTGAGTGTAAATATTTATAATTAATCCATATTACTTTTCCAGGCTAGTAAGTGTGATGAGTAATGGTCATTCCCCGCCCAATGTAATTAGACACGTGACTGAGTTGATCGATTTAAGGGCAATTCTTTGATTACATAACTGTACAGTCAACACAATGACATATTCCATACACACAGCCAGGTACACGGGACTACATGACCACGATATCACAAAGCTCCTAAATGAATCAACAACAACTAATATCGTGTATCATTACCGAGAATACAGCCGACACAATAACATATTCCATACACACACCCAAGTACATGGGGCTACATGACCACGATGTCACAAAGCTCCTAACTGAATCAACAACAACGAACAGAATATAGCGTGAACATTTCCTCACAACTTCCATGTGTGCAAGAAACACCCAATCGCAGTTACACTTCAGTTGATGAAAATTGTTATCGTTACTTCATTTAAGGGGCTTGAGGCATCTTGTCTCTAGCCCCGTGTTGTTGGGTGTGTGTTGTACTTGTCTGATAACCTATATTACTGTGATGACTGTGTGTAACACTATCAGGGAAAGGTATGAGGTAGATGCCCCGGGACTTGAAATAAGGTACTATCCCGGCATTTACCTGGTGGGAGTGTGGAATAAGTGGGGAGAACCACACTCAGATTATCCGCTGTTAGCGCCGGGATTCGAACCAACGATCTCCGGACTTGCTGCAGCTGCCCTCCGGTTCGTGAGGCACGATTTAACGAGCACGGTTACGCCGCGGGTGAGTTGATAAAAGTGATGATAAGAAGTACAATTACGATCCACCACAAACATACGGTATGATAATAATAATATTGTATGGCCTCGGAAGCTGGGTGCAAGCTTTGTTATTTTACGCCCAGAGGTAAGCTTGCATGTCGAATTTTGTCGTTCTTTAGAGCGCTATGAAATGATGATGATGATGATAATTGTTATTTTAAGGGGCCTAACATCTAGGTTAACGGCCCCTAATGGTTTGGGTGGTCGTGAAGATGATAATGATGATGATGATAATTGTTGTTTTAAGGGGCCTAACATCGAGGTTATCGGCCCAGATGATAATGAAATGTAAACTATAACTAAAACTAACTACTAACTTATATACTAAAAGAAGAAATGGAAAACAAAAGGAGAATAAGGCAAATAAAGGACAGGAGGAAAATAAATGCCCTCTACCCTCGAAGAATGCGGATTGAGGGACTTGGAAGGAAGGAGAGCCATGAAAGGCAGATAGGAAAGTGAAAGAGGAGAGGATCCGCCCCAGAGGTAATGGATAAAAGGAGGAAACCGGACCCAGTTCAGGAATCCCTCGGGGTCGCCAACTCCCGAACTCACCAGCCATGAGCCCCTGAGGGTGTAGCAATATCTAGGGTGCACCGAAGTGGTGGGGCTACATACACCCTGCCTCCTTGAGGGCCTTGAGTAGAAGGCAGGAGACAACATGAAAAGAAAAAGAAGGCCGACCCCTCGCAGAAGGAGGATATCAGAAAAGATGAGACAAGGGCCAATTAAGGAGGGAAAGGAAGAGACTCCCTACGCTTCGGATAGGCTACCCTTATACCGTCGGGGTCGGAAAAGAACAAGAGTTGACCAAGAGCGGTCGACAGGAAAGAAGACGGAGAGGAGCCCGGCACAAGTAAGTGGAAGCAATGCCGGACTCAGCTGGGGCCCCGTGGCCGACAACCCACGACCCACTAGATGTGAGCCCGTGGGCGGGAGGGGGGGGGGGGGGGCACTATGAAAGTCAAGGAGGTTAGATATCTAAGCTCCTTGACACTATAGCGCTTTCTAGTAGAGAAATGAGGAACTTTGTGTTGGCGGAAAATCCCGAGATTAATTTTGCCATTATGAACACGGCTTACTGAAAGCAAATGGGTTCTTTAACATGCCAACAACGTATGACATGCGTAATGAGTGTTCCCTATATTTGACTGTGTACTTGATTAACACAATAGTATGCTGGCATTCCCTACGCATTGTGGAGTGGTTTGGAATATAATCTGGGCCCTTTATACGACATTCTGTATTGTCTATCACATTCCACCTCTCTAGCTTTCGCATCTCTAAAGCATTATACGCTACAAATCAACTTACATTAGCTCGAATTTCAAATTGTGATGGCGACGTCACAAATTCTGTTGAGATGTGATCCGCAAATGTTGTCGCCATGCGGATATAGTTTGCATGGCTGAGCGGATAGCGGATAGGCTGCGGATATTGTTTGGAGAAAATTTGGGGATAGTTTTTATAATTCAATCCGAACTTGTTTAATATCATTATTAGGACCCGGATGTTTATAACATATCGGTACCATATTTTTCCGTTTTGTTTTATTTTTCATGATAAATGTAAGATGATGATTTAAGCTAATCTTCATTCAAATTACAGTATGTCATTAAGCATAATTAACACTCCGAACAGGAAAGTGATACCATTCTGGCGGTATAACATTCATTTTAAACACAGCGCATGCCATACATAGTCTAAGGGAACGACTTTTTCCTCAAATGTCTAAATTTATGTTGTTTTAGTAATTTATGCTTTATCCAATTTAAAATATTACTGTTATGCCAGTAGATTCGGATAACAAACATGGGAATGCGGAAAAGTCATGCGGATAACAGTCGTGTGGATGCGGGGCGGAAGCATATAACAGTCGGGCGGATGCGGGGCGGAAGCATATAACAGTCGTGCGGATGCGGGGCGGAAGCATATAACAGTCGTGCGGATGCGGGGCGGATGCGGATAACGTTTTGTTTATCCACGCAGGGCTCTATCTATAGGCTAACTATCGATGACATACATGTTAATAATAATAATAATAATAATAATAATAATAATAATAATAATAATAATAATAATAGGAATAATAATAATAATAATAGAGAGACTAATAATCATAATAATGTATATATTTCCACACCTTATTATTCCCGATTTTTTTCGTTGGGGTAGAGGATAAGATGCGATGAATGTATTCTGTGGTGGGTGGTTTCTACGGCCGGATGTCCTTCCTGACGTCAATTGGTTGGCATGGTACACATTATTCAGTGCTAGCCTTCAAATCCTATGATTATGGATTCGATTCTGACGCAGTTTGAGGGCATTAATACACCTCTCCGGCACCCCGGGTCTCTAAAACCACAGTAGGTAAAGGAGGGATATTTTACCCATTTCATCGTCATCATCGCAATGTCAGACTTAGTGGAGTGTACGCTAATCTTATATTGAAACGCTTCGGGTTCAATTCCTCGTTAAGTCGTGAGATTTAACTTCATATGGTTGATTTCGTTAGCTCGGTGACTGGCTGTCTGTGACGTCTTCACAGTTTATTTCATCTTATCATGATGCGCTGGTCGCTTATGTGAGCCAACTTGAAAGTCTAGAATTAACGGTTCACCTGAGGCCACAGGCCATTATTAATTGTCATCTCAATGTAATTGCAGTTTGCCTGCTTGCTTATCACCACGACGGACATGGTTCGATTCCAGACTTTTGAAATGAAAGTTACGTCCAGTGGTTCGGATTCCACGAGAAAATACAATCTAGCTTGGTTGCCTTTTGATCTCAGTGAAAGTCAGGAATAGTACTAGTAGCTGTTATATTGTTGACAATGATGGTTTGATTGGGAAACTGCCCTAAAACTGGTGATTTCGAAGTGAAATGGCATGTCCTGTGGTTCGGATTCCACGTAAAAAGGAGGTCCCTTGGCTCATGATCGCATGATTGACAATCACGTAAAACTGAAAGCTTCCTTCCTTAAAACTGGTGAGCACTTGTTTGTTGTTGGTTGTTTAGCTCCAACTAGTGATGGAAAGTATTTCCTCCATTAATATGCCTCGTCGCATAGTGGGTGGCACTCCTGGCTATCACCGCGGAGGCCCGGGTTCGATTCCCGGCTCTGTCAAGTCTGAGGGTTGCAACGGGGTATACTCAGCCTCGTGAGGCAAAAGTATGAAGAAGGGGGTTCAATTCTCACCTCAGCCATCTTGTAAGTGGTCTTCCGTGGTTTTCCACTTCTACTTCAGGCGAATGCGGAGATGATTCCTAACATAAGGCCACGGCCACCTCCTTCCCAATCCTCATCTGAATCACACATGCACGCACTAATACAGCCATCACAATGTTACAGATTATCAGACACACACCCAAGTACACGGGGCTACATGACCACGATGTCGCATGAATCAACAACAACAATATTTCCTACAGCATTTGACGAGTTTGTCGCCGCAGTGTTCCACAGTTCACCTGTTGAGTTCACAGATATCAGCAATACTTTCAGGTAGGCCCACTTTGGGTAACTCGTGGATACTTGGCAGACAACTAGCACACCAGCCCTTTTATCACTATACATACGAGGGCACTGCACTATTCTGGTGACGAAATGAGTTGTTTCATTTGAGAGGCTTGGACATTGTGGTCATTTAAACCCATGTTCTTAGATGAGTGAGTGTAGAAGGTTTCTTATAACCTGTGTTATTGTGGTGTCTGTGGTAGCGTTTGTATCTTTAATTCAGGTGAGGATTGGGAAGGAGGCGGCCGTGGCCTTAAGTTAGGAACGATCCCAGCATTTGCTGGAGTTGAAATGGGGAAACCACAGAAAAGCACTTCCAAGATAACTGAGATGGGAATCGAACCCAACTCTTCTGAGTTTTGCCTCACGAGGCTGAGTTTACCCCGTTCCAGCCCTCAGACTAGACTTAAATTTCTTGGCAAAGCCGGAGATTTAACCCGGACCTCAGGGATGAGAGCCAGTTAGTTAGTTAGTTATTGTTGTTTTAAGGGGTGGAACTACGAGGTCATCTGCCCCTGGACGAGAGCCAAGAATGCTAGCCACTCTCCCACGTCTGCTTAAAATATGCGCTCTAAACCCATGAAATAGGTTTTTGAACATTTACATCAATATAATAGTACTGTAATAATAATATTAATAATAATAATACGAGATTTGATGGTTTAAACACCCTTTTAACTGTTGTGGCATTAGAGACGCTAGGGTGCAAGTATATGCCCTGAAAGGAGATATTTAATGTGCCAGTAAGTTTAATGACACGAGGTTATCACATTTAAACACCCTTAAATGCTATCAGACTTAGCCGGGATTGAACCCGCAATCTTGGGTTTTGAAGGCAACGCTAAACCAACTACACCACTCTGACCAACTAAACAGTGGACGTCCTTGAAATGGTATTCCGTGGTTTCCCATTTTCAACTCCAGGCAAATACTGGGACGGTACCTTCTGACAGGCCACGACCGCTTCCTTCCACATCCTTGCCCCCATCATCATCACTTCATACTCATTCGGGCACGCAGGTCGCCTACGGGCGTCCTCTAGAAAGACTTGCACTCGGCATCTTAGGAGGACACACGACAAAGAAAAACTTAACAGTAGATAGAAGCGATCAGATATGTTAACATGACACACTGTAGTTTTCCGAGACCAGATTCATCCAAACTAAATTCAGAATGATTATCCATTTTTTCATACAACCACCTACTGCACTGTTTGTACAAGCTCACCTCATGGCGTAGTGGCTAGCATTCTTGGCGGTCACCATGGAGGTCCGGTTTCGATTTCCGTCTCTGTCAATTCTGGTCTGAGGGCTGGAACGGTATACACTCAGCCTCGTGAAGCAGAACTGAGAAGAGGTGTGCTCGATTCCAAACTCAGCCATCCTTGGTTTCCCACATCTACTCCAGGTAAATACCGAGATGGCTCTTAAGGCCACGGACGCTTCCTTCCTAAATCCTAGTCCCAGTTACAAAGACACACACTAGTTGACACTGGTTATCAGAACTGAGTACTAGTGATACAACAAACAATCTCAAAACGCTCCCTAGAGGCCGATAACCTAGATGTTAGGCCCTTTAAAACCAGAATTACCATCATCATCGTCATCACAACGCTACCAACTTTACTTCATTTGAGAAACAAACAATTAATTTATTTTGACTGGCTGCGTGGCTCAGCGGTAACGTTCTCGCTTGCTGTGCCTAAGGTTACAGGATCGAATCCTAGCGCAGTCAGTTGACAATTGAGCGTACTCAAATGTGAGGGAGCCATGTCAGTAGATTTACTGGCACGTTAAAGATCCCCTTCGGGACAAAACTCTGACACTCCGGAGACTCTAAAAACCGCACTAGTTAAAAGAGACGTAAAACCCAAAACATTATTATTTCTAAATAAAGCGCATACCAATCTTTGAAAATAAAAATTAACCACACAAACTCATAATCTAAAGATTATTGAATCATTGCAAGCACAAGCCAAGTTAGTACTATTGAAGCATAGAAGTTAAAGTCCTTCGCCATTGGCTTTCAAACGAATGTCGGACATTTTTAAATTTTAAACATTCATATAATATTAATTTTGATTCCTCTCAAAATGAAAATGTACATAAACGTAGGATTTTTGTTTTTTTAGATAAATATATACCCAAACCCTATGGACATTTTAAGCACCCCACTTGTTAAGTTATTATTTCTTGTACAAGTGTTTAAAAACTGTGAATTGAAAAACTCAGCACTTAAAAGGAACCATCCCGGCATTTGCCTGGAGTAGGAGGGGGAAACTACGGGAAAATCTTCCTCTTCTCAGTTTTGCCTCATGAGGCTAAGTGTACCCCGTTCCATCTTTCACATCAGAAATAAAATTTCTTGGCAGAGTCGGGAATCAAACACAGACCTTTGGGGTGACATGCAAGATGCTAGCTGCTACATCTCGAGATGGTCATGCACAGACAAGGGGCGATCTCATTGCATATACACTGCTCACAAAAAAGAAAACGTATCAAACTTTTAGTCGTCTGTAATACTTTGTGTGCCTTTATTTTGCAGACGTAGATTATACAGAACCTAAGCATGTTCCTTTTGTACAGAAACCAAAATTGAACACAAAATACCTACACGGCTACGCTTGATTGTCCCCAAAACACAGTGTTCCAAAACCGAAAGTCACGACACTTGAAAGCAACTGAAAACAAACTGAAACTTACACTTAACACTTTTCAGTACTCTGTGTTCCCACCGCTGGCTCGTAGCCACAGATTACCTACTACTACAGATAGCCGACAGCCATGCTAATTCTTGGCACCTAAGACTTCAGCGCTATCTGGTGTATGACCGCGGTACTAGTTGAGCACGGCCGTGCGGGTAGCCTACCCCACCCCTTCCCCTAGTTCCGCTAAATATTCTCGTCCTAACTGCTCTGCCCACTTCAATGTTCCGAAAATCACAATCTTCCCAATACTTATAGCACACGTTTTTAAGTGTGGAGATAATAATATGATCTACACGAGATAAATCACATTCAAAATAGCAATAACATTTTTTTTTATAATACCAAAGTGGGAAATTGTGAATTCCGGAACTCTGAAATGAGCAATCACAGCATTTAGGACATGACCTCATCAATAATTTACATGTTTACATTTCTTTCAGTTGCAATTGGAGCATATTGCATTGACAAGAATTAGGCTACTATAAGGTCTGCAGCATATTATTACTCAATTTAAAAAAAAATGGACCCTTCCAATTAACCACTGTAGGCCCAATTATAACCGATTAGTTCCGAGATTAAACTAGAAAGTAAAAGTACTGGGAAGGGAGAATATTCATATCTTAAAATGCTTGATGCTGTTCGCAATAACAGGAAAATTTTAAGAGAGAATACTAAGGAAATAGGTGGTGTAACCTGATCCTCATCACACTAAAATTGTTAGTGTAATTAATGCCAAATTCATTAGTTTCAGAAAAATAATTGGATATCACAAAATGTATATACAGTAGTTCATTTGATATTCCCTTTAAAATATATCCAGTCCACCAATTTTGAAGGGTGAAATACAGTAAGTACATAAACAAATTTCATGGCACACTAATACAGTAAATTCTATGACATGCTGTGAAGGGGAAAGGAGAAATAGGACTTTCAATGAAAAACAAGAAACACACTCAATACTGCTAGAAATCATCGTTTTATTTAAAAAGTTTGTCAACGAAGAAAAAATAACAGAGAGAGACAAAATCAAACTTAGCAAAAATACAGTAATCAAATCTGGTCCTTTTAAAAGTATGTGTTGAGGCATGTTCTTCTTTCTTGCCAAGGTATAACGGTAGGCTACAGCACATGATAATGGACCTATTACCTCCTTGACGCCATGGCTGACACCGATGAACCGCAAATTCCTACAACACATGCAAGTTTGTATGTTGAAACAGTTAACTTAATAAATGTGTAATGCTTGAAATGGAGAACTTGAATTTGCTGTTATGTGTATGTTTGCACCTACTATAACTATATTTTAAAAGAATCTCTTATTGTAGAATCATTGTGTTTTTGATATTAATTTTAGGGCTTTTGATAACATATTCATTTAGCCCCATATATTTGGAAGTGTATAGGATTTATATGATAATCTCTGTTATTGTGGTATCTGTAGTAGTGTGTAGGCTATACTTTCTGTAATTCAGATGAGGACTGGAAATGTGGCACCCATAGTTAGGGACATTTATTTTTAAGAATTTTTAATAATATGTACTAAAATGAAATTGAAATACCAACAGGAACAGTTACAAATTCCCTGTCCACTCAGCCAAGATATTCTGCAGATCTCTCCTGTGGGCCTCAACATTATTTTATTTTATTCCTTTCCTGATGGAAATCCGGTAGTACCTTATTTCAACTCCTGGGGCACCTCCCCAAGCCTGTCCCTTATAAAGCTACACACACTACTACAGTCATCACATTATCGGAGCAATTCTACCCACACCCAACTGCATGGGGCTGATGACCAAGATGTCCCAAGCCCATAAAATGAATTAACAGCAGACAAAATCAAGTCATTATGTTATTTTGTGTTGTGTTGGATTCTGACACATGTATGCGTTTGACAGAGTGCCATTTAAGCTCATGAATAGCAATGAATGAATATGACTACCCTACTTGTTTCACGACAGCCTAGAATAAATACACACGAGACACGACAATAGAGCACTTTAGAACAGTAACGAGAGCGAACTTTCAGTGGAGATGTTGGCAACCATGTGAATACAAACAATTTATGACCAGAACGTAAAACTATGCCAGCGCTCAGAGCATGTTAAAACAATTGGGATAAGTTCAGTCGTTTGCAAACGACTTGTTTATGTTACGGTGAGTAGTCGTTGAATTCATTCGACTGTTTTCTAAAAGCAGTCAAACAAGTCGATGGTTTTAACTTTTGTCAGTCGACTGCTGATGCCCATCTCTACAAACCAATTGACAACCAGAATCAATTTGAGCGTACACACCCTCCGACTTGCTAAAATGCTATTAATATTGGATCCCAATATAAAATATTTTCTGATTTAATTTTCATGGAAAATCTATTCTATGTTTGCATCGATCATTACCATCACGCTATGGGGAGAATTTCATAATAATTTTCTTGTAATTCATTTATCACGCGGTAGAATAAATGAATGAAATTCAATCATAAAATAAATAGAACTCTAAGCCATAATTGGTAAGCCCATGTTCAAGTTGTGTAATAATTCAAGAATGCACCCAATTCTCATTAAAAGTGTATAGACTGTGTTAAGGAGTTCCAATGAAATGACATACATATATATTTGGACAACTGGACGTAGGCTATTTCATTGAAAGAATCTACGAACAAGAAACTGTATAAAACTATAGGCACCTACAGCCGTCAAGCTGTCCTCACAGTACCCGCTGGAGATTTACATCACCACTCTATCTGTACGGTACCTCGAGATAAGCCTAAGTGCGCCAACTGTGAGGAAACACATAAACTCTTCCATCCCTGCCCTCATGTCTTTGCCACTAACCCCCCCCCCCCCCCTCCCACACAGCACGCCACTGCTCTGACACAGTTGTTAGGCCTGCTACAACAACTCTCAGCCATAACCCTGTAAACTACAGCTAAACCAAACCCAGAACCCCCTAATACACTTCATTTGCAGAGCAATAAAATCCATAAAACAACTCCGCAACGAGCTTCACAAAACCTAAATTATAAACGAAAAGACTACTCCACAAACACCAAAATCAGTAAACCTCCCTCATTTCAGCCACACTACACCTTAAACAGACATAGAAAGCATAGTCATGACCCCTTCATGGAGTAGGCTATTGTCTAAACACGATCATGTCTCCTTCAACTTTACTGAAGACTTCATTAAATTCTATTAAAAATTCATAAACTCATTCCACAAATCTTAAAATCAGTATACATCCCTCATTTCAGTTACTCTATTCAATAAACAAACATAGAAGGCATAGCCATGACCCCTTCATGGAGTAGGCTATTGTCTAAATCTGACCACGCATACTACAACCTTACTCTAATTCAAAATTACAGCCAAATGATCCATCTGACTGGGAGGCTTGCCTGGGATGATGGGCCAGAAAACCGGGAGTTCAAGCATAACCTAAATATTGAATGCTTAACATTTCCAATAACTTGGGACAACTGGATTTAGGCTATTTCATTGAAAGAATCAACGAACTGTATAAAACTATAGGCACCTACAGGTATACTTAACTTATTAATTAAAGCTCTACAATAAACATACAGCACAATGAATTGTAGCATGAAGTTATCCTGAAGAAGTCGTTTGATTAGAACGACTACTTAAATTCGAATGATTCCATTCGCTTGGAATTAGTCGTTTGCCAACGACTTGTTTCATTCCAATGATTTCCAACGATTGCTTTGGGATCAGTCGTTTACAACGACTACTTCAATTCGAATGATTCCATTCGCTTGGAATTAGTCGTTTGCCAACGACTTGTTTCATTCCAATGATTTCCAACGATTGTTTTGAGATCAGTCGTTTGCAAACGACTTGTTTATGATACGGTGAGTAGTCGTTGAATTCATTCGACTGTTTTTTAAAAGCAGTTGTTTTAACTATCGACTAATTCGACTGTTTTCAGTCGACTGCTGCCCATCTCTACACACAACTAATTTTCTACACCAGCCGCTACTGAGCACGAGCTGTGACTGGCTTAGACATTAGCATCCTACGTGTTGAAAAATATTGTAAGTAACGTGTAGGAATAAAATACTACCTATAGGTATGTCAACCATTACATTGGCATATAATAAATGAATTATATTTATCTTGTATCTATCTATCCCACGATATAACATAATACAAGGTGAAGAGTCGTTTAAAACAAATTGTTTACTGTGATACTGGAAGAAACAATACAACACAGTGGTAATAGTTCTAGCCTGCACCTATTTGTTAATAAAATTTCATGTGATTTCACTCAGATCTCTGTTGTAGTGGCTTATTATATGTGCACCTTGTAACTTAATAGTACATTATGCAACGAGCCTATAATGACAATAATTAAGACACAAGTTTTATAATTTCCATACGAGTGTCTTAATTACAATTATAGACGAGTTGCATACGACTGTTCATGTTCGACGATAATTATAACTATTTTATGTTCGAACATAAATATTCATAAATATCTGTCGAGATTTCACCAGTTTTATCTACTGAACAGAGCGCATGGGATGCAGAGAATACCTTGTATTTGACCATGGCCTCCTGGAATACCTCACTATGACACTCGCCAAGCAGTGAAATTTAAAATAGGGGGCCATGGAAGTGAGCGCAGGTACGATGCTATCCTCACCTAATTGGTCACACAACTGTTTCTTGAGCTCTGATTGGTGGGAGAAACTGTATCATAATGAAAACTTGTACTATAATGAGCCTCATTATACAGTTTTCTGACATAATATTTACATTTCGCCAGTGTCGAACATAAACATATTAACCAATCTTCTTTACACTGTTTTATGAGTTAACACCACATCAAAACTGATGAGGATTTATTTTAGTTGGACACAGAAGCTTATTTATTAATAAAATAGACATCTATGATTGATGAAGATTGCCTCTCTCACCTTTCAGAAAATAACTAAAATTTTAATTCTGAGATTAATGTAACTAATCCACCTGTGTTTCTATTACACAACAATTAAGGGTAACTCCAGCATATCTTCTAGATTTTTGATGTGTCTGGTGAGTGGTTTTGTTACTGCTTCTGCAGGTATCACCCTTCTGAAAGATGTCTCATCGTTTCTAATTCTATTCTTAATCCTCTGCCAGAGGAGAAATAGTTTTGCAACGCATGAATACAGTGCTGTAGCTGCTGAATTTTCTAAAAATAATTATGGAATGATGGGAAGAAAAATAAACATAGCCTATTCTAAAATAACATACGCATAAAATGAAACCATTCTGATGAACTTAATATGCTTCAAATTCAGAGTACAAATGCTTTCACCATTTGGTGCTTAGTTCATTTGTATATTTGGACCAAAATGTAGACCTCTGAAATAAATTTTAATGTTGGACTTTGCTCCACAGAACAAGAGCACACAGCCACCCATAGGACCAGTGTGTGTTAAGATTTTAGAACCTGTAATTACAGTTCTACATCAGTAATGGCATTACTACACATTCGACCAACTGAATACTTGCCACTGAACCAGTAACTAACATGTGCAAGAACTGATCTCCTCAAGAACTTGAGTACACATATGCAATAGGCTCATGATACTGTATGTATCTCTGCAAGATGTATCAAGTTGAAAACATTACGGTAACATAGACCCTTACCTGGTCATTTCTCAGGAGAGTAGGCCAAATTGCCACATTCATCTGCTATTTCGAGAACAGCAATATACGATTTGTTTGTTCACAGAATTTGGTAGGCCTACCTGTGGAATAAATAATAGTGAAAGTTAATTAATATGTCAAGTAGAATATCACCTGTACACTGCGTCTAATATCAATTCAAAACTAGGCTACCGGTACGATATATTTTTCACAGGCACTACAGAAACAAGTTTTCACTTAAACTCTTAAAATAAGCGTACTTACTTGGCGTAGCAGAAGAAGAACTGTTCACTTCTCATTACCAAGAAGACGATTTAATGAAAGAAAGATGAGAAAGTTAGCTTATTATAAAATATTAATATACGGCCAATATTGTTTACACCAAACATGACATAAACAGAGCGTCCATGTTGGTCAATGCCGCCAACCCAGTAGAAATAATGTTTATTTAATGATAAGTGACGTAATTATCGTCGGTGAGCAAGATAATTGCAAGGAAATGTCAATTAGGAATTATGTGTATATTTATTGACTAAATATAGGGATATATTTGCAATTCAATTAAAACGTGTATCATGCATATGTTGGCAAGACGATATACAGCGCTTAATCCGCTCCTTACGTCTGGCCGCGCTACTACACCGATGGTACCAAATAATCCCTATCTGGTTGACACCCCCTGCTCGTAGCACAGCAGCACACCGGCGGGGTATGCTTCTGATAAGCCGCCGGATGGCATCCTGGGGGATGGCTCCCCACTCTTCCAACAATGTTGCTGTCAGCTCTGGAGTGATCGGGGTTGCTGTGGGCAATTCTGGATACGCCTACTAAGTTGATCCCACAGATGCTCGATACAATATTGAGGTCGGGGCTACATGCGGGCCAGTCCATTACTTGACGTCCAGCGGCTGCAAGGAAGTTCGTGGTGGCCTTAGCAAAATGTGCAGTGGTTCCATCAGGCAGTAATGTGAAATGTTGCTTATGTTGTCTGCGATGGGTAGTACATGGTTCTCCAGAACCTCCTCAATGTAGCGCGCAGCTGTCAATCGCCCCTGAATGACTACGAGGTCACTTTTATGGTTCAAAGAAATTCCTCCCCAAACCATCACTGATCTGCCACTGTAAGCGACTGTTTCCTGGACGTTGCAAGGCAAATTTCGTCCTCCTTGACGTCGCTAGACTCGAATACGACCATCTGACTCAGAAAGCTGGAATCTGGATTCATGTGCAAAAAGTACTGGAGTCCATTGTCGGAGCTGCCAGTTGACATGCTGTTGTGAAAACTGCAGACGGCATCTTCGGTGATGAGGTGTCAATCGGGGCACTTTGAGCGGTCTCCGGGAATTGAGCTGACCTTCCCTTAGTCTAATGCGGACTGTCTGTGTACTGATGCCAGTCCCATGTGCATTAATTAGCTCACCTCGTAGGTTCTTGGCTGTACTGTGGCGATTTCGGAGAGCCTGTAAACGAAGAAATCGGTCCTCAGCTGGCGTTGTTTTCCTTTTCCTCCCTGAACCATGTCGGCGTTTAACAGTGTGTAGCTCTTGATATCCCTGCCACCACCTGCAGATGACTGGTTGAGTCACTCTGAACCGCTCTGCCACGTAACGCTGAGTGCGTCCTTCCTGCAAGAGGGTTATTGCATGCATGACTTTTTCTGGTGGTAAATGCCTTCCTATGTCTTGTGCTCTAACCTGCATATGCTGCTTACCAATACGACAGCTCACACAGCTCTGACAGACCATCACATACGTCACAAACCACTGCTGTTTGGGGTGCAGTCACAACGATAACTGCTACGACTGGAGGGTTATGTCCTTGACTTCAATATTCCAGCACATTAATGCCATCAAGGGATAAAAAAAACCTGCAGAGCACCATGTTGTTTGACTCAGGAAGCCAATCCAGCTTCATCAGCACGGAACTGGTGACTCAGTTGTGTGTACGCTAGTTCATACCAAAATTGTTTTTCTGAGCAGCGTTATTATTGTTGGTTTAATGGGCGGAACTACGAGGTCATCTGCACCTGAGAGCAGTGTATTTGAAATGTTTGGTCTGGCACATAAACAATATGTGTGTCAATTTGAAACACATAATCCACCGATAGAAACCAACTGAGTATCAGTGTTCAATGTGTTAGTCGGAATAAAAACTAGCGCAAACCTACGCACAGCTTACAGGAGCCAGTTTTAGTTTGAGGTGCCGCTAACTTAGGTTTTGGTTGAAAAATTCAATTTTCTCTTTTCTGGTGTAATGGGTTCTCTGGATGCTGAAATATCATAGGAGGTTAGTTTGGAGCAAAACTGTTAATCCGTTTCCAAGATAGGGGTTATTGAAATTTGTCAACATTGGCAAGCATCTACCAAATCTTTATTCATCTACCTTTGCGGACATTTCATTGACAGCCATTTCTTACGACTTTTATTTTTATGCAAATAAGGTACATTATCTCATAAATTACTGCACCGGTCTACTTGAAATGTTCACAGTATCTTTATGTGCATATGTGCATTAATCTGACCCAGAGTAATGGCTGCAGTATGTATGTAACTTGAGAAAAGAATGCATTGCTTCAAAGCTTTTTAAACTTATGAAAGAAAATTTTTAAATACAACGTTTGAAGCAGTAGAATTATGATTCTAATTTGGATTGCAAGCCATGAAATCTTCTTCAATTGTATTAAGTTTCAACCCTTTACTTCAATAGTTAGGTCATGAATGTACCGTTTGCTTAATATTTTGTTTTCAAGAAATCATTAATTGTAATGTTGGTATCTGTGAATGATAATGCCTTTTCACTAACATAACTATTTTATCCTATGAAGGTAAATGTAGATAAATTGTCATTGCATTGATTCAGAAGTTTGTGTAGTAGGAGCATATTAAGGAACAGAACTGTTTTGTTAGCGCCTTAAAGTGGTTTCCATGTTCACAATCCAATACTGCTTGTAGTTGGGCACGAGTCGGATCCTGCAGCGACTGGTAATTAGTGGGCTGTTTTCGACATCTTATTTACATTTTGTTGATGAAGAGAGTGGTGCACCCCGGAGACTGCTGTAAGTGATATCCTTTATGGAGACGCTGGGGAACCGGGATTGAGATCCCCTCGCTTTCCTTATAAGGTCCCCACCCCCACACTCACTGCCACGTGCTAATTTTCTGGGGGAGAATGGCCTGCACCAGCGTCCTCGGCCTGGGCTGCGTGGCAGGGGCGTAGCTCAATCGCGTGCGCAGTGAATATATGATGATGATGATGATGATAATTATAATAATAACCCACACTTCTTCCCATTTTTACGGGATAAGGGTCGAGATGAAATGAGATTTCTATGTGGCTGATGGATTTTACGTCTGTATGCCCTTCCGGACGCCAACTTCATCAGAAGAGTTAATGAGAGATGAAATGTATGAAGATCAATGAAACGGTAAGGAGATGAAGGAAAGCAACTGAGACCTATTAGAAGGTACCGTCCCGGCATTTGCCTGGAGTTGAGAATTGGAAACCACAGAAAACCATTTCAAGTACGGCAGACGGTGAGGTTCGAACCCACGTATTATGTATCTAGTTTATGTCCTCTATGGAACTTGGTCGGAGTGTATATATGCTTTTACTCTGTGACAATGTTAGTTGTAAGTTGTTCATTTGTGTTAAGATGTAGATTCAGATGTGTGTGCATATTAAAGAGTTATAATATCCGTTATCCAAAACATAATAGCTATAATGTGTTTTATTCAAACATAATAGTTGGCGACGAGGAATTGGGACTTGATTCTCCGGTACAGATATAGCCTACGTCAATGAAGTACGGTATTTACGTCGTCTGTTTCAACGGCCACGTGAGTAAAATCAAGAATCAGGCAAATCGACATGAAATGTACACAGAGTACTTGTAAACAATCCTAAGCAACTCATCGTATATTCAGCTACGTGTGCCTGCATGCCACATATTCAAAATAATATTTATCGCAGTTCGAACTTTGAGGTTATGCAATGTTGTTGTTTTTTTCTCTCAATCCCAGGACAATATTCGGTCATCGATCACTACCCAGTGTGTTTTAAATCTGTTATCTTGAAACATTTTATTATATTTGAACTGTGACTTTTAAAATTATTTCTAAGTTCCGTCAAGATGGACGCAAATCAGTTTCAACAATTACTGAACATTTTTACTGATTCTCAAGAGAAGTTACTTGAAAGGTATCAAGCTCACCAGCCCGTCATAACCCCACAAGCCACTAACATCACACCTTTTGAAAAATTTGATTCTGAAAAGGAAAAATTCGTGTCGTATTTAGAACGATTTGAAAATTACGCAAACTTCAACAATGCCACCGATCCAACAAAGAAAGCTCAGCTCTTGTGTACATCAATAGGGGCAATTCATTATAACAATCTCTCTGCATTTTTAGGCCCTGATAAACCAATCAAGTCTCTTGGTTATAATGACCTAGTAAAGCATTTCAAGCAAATACTGTCACCCCAAGTCTCAACCGTAGTTTCCCAACACTATTTTTTGAACGTCAATCAAAAAGAAAGTCAAAATATTGCAGGATTTGTTGCCACTCTTAGAAGCCACTTACTAGACTGTGACTTTTATATTCAGTGTACATGTGACGCCAGAATTTCAATCGCGGATGTTTTTCTTCGTGCACAATTTATACGTGGCTTGCGAGATAATTGGATCAGAGAGAAACTTCTCCAGTCTAATGACACGAAATTTGATGATCTCCTGAAGAAGGCTATAGCCTTGGAAGCATCGCGGTATGAGAGTAATCAGCTGTCAAAACAGCTCACTGCACCGTCAGACACTATAGAGGACACAAACAAAGTAACAAAAGCCACAAGTTCATATAATGACCGAAGTAGGAATCAATATAGCAGTGATACTCAGTCACGTTTTGTTCAACAGCCTAGCCCAGGCTCTCACTCACGTTCACAGTCCAGGGGCCGCCATAGTTCTGTCAATTATAGAGCACTAGGTATTGATGGATTATGCCTGAATTGTGGAAATTCAAACCACAGGTCAAGAGATTGTCGCACAAACAGAAACTCTCTTAAATGTAGGTCATGTAGGAAAGTGGGACATGTTGCAAAAGTTTGTATCACTACACTTCTTCAACAGTCAAATACACACAACATTGCAACTGAGAACATAGATGACAACTTGCATGACCACCCTGAAACCAATTTCGGGATAGGACAACTGGAATGCATCGAAGATCTCTTTGAAGTAGGACAAGAATCAGATAAATATTTTATCAGTGTTAAACTCAACAATAAATCACAAAGATTTGAAGTCGACACGGGAGCAAAATATTCACTCATCTCAGAGAACGAATGTTCAACCTTGGGTCTTGGTTTGCCATTGCAGCCAACAAATGTCTGTTTTCGATCATATTCTGATCATGTTATCAAACCCAGAGGAAAAATTGTTGTCACAGTATCATACAAAGGGAAAGAAATTGTTGCAGATCTTTTTGTAGTTCCGCAAGGTCATGCCGCATTGCTTGGTCGTGTTTGGATCAGGGGCCTCGGCCTTGATCTGAAGGAAATTGACAAGGACACAAATCAATCACTTCACACTGAATCTGTCAACTCAGTGCAGTCAATTCAGGATATTTTACATCAGTATAGTACAATCTTTGAAGAAAAAATTGGATGCGTTCCCAATATTGAAGTAAAACTGCAACTCAGAGAGGGGGTGAAACCTGTCTTCAATCGTGAACGTGATGTCCCTTTTGCTCTTCGGGAACGCGTTGAAAAGGAACTCGCTTCATTGGAATCAGAAGGAGTTATTTCTCCCACAGCTTTAAGTGATTGGGGATCGCCTCTTGTTGTTATCCCAAAACCAGATGGGGGAGTTAGGTTATGTGTTGACTACAAATGTGGAGTAAATTCAAGGTTGATTTCTGCAAACCATCCCATAAGACCAGTTAATGATGTTCTACATAGTCTTAGAAACTCAAAATTTTTCTGCAAGTTAGACTTATACAAGGCATATCTACATCTGAAGGTTGATGAAGAAGGTAGTATGATTCAAACTATATCCACTCACAAAGGAACCTTCAGGATGCACCGACTGAGTTTTGGCATCAAAACTGCCCCCTCAGAATTTAATAGGATATTATCACAGATCCTTCATGGTCTTCCAAAAGCTGAAGCTTATTTTGACGACATCATAATACATGGTACAACGAAGGAGGAGTGCACCAAGAACTTAATAGCCTGTCTAGAACGGCTTTCGAAAAATAATCTGCATTTGAACAAAAGCAAATGCTCATTTTTCAAGGAAAACATAGACTACCTAGGGCATATTGTATCATATAATGAGATCCGCAAGTCACCAGAGAAAGTTCAAGCTGTGTCACAAATGCCACGCCCTAAAAACAATGAAGAAGTGAGACGCTTCCTTGGTATGGTGACTTATTATGCAAAGTTCATTCCTAATTTTTCAACGAAGTCCCACCCATTACGGCAGTTATTGCGGAAAGGTGAACGGTTTTTCTGGTCTGCAGCCTGTGAAGCAGCTTTCTTGAATCTCAAGTCCGAGTTATGCAGTGAACGTGTCCTTACCCCATTCAACCCATCACTGCCTATCATCTTGTCAACCGATGCCAGTCCTACTGGTGTTGGTGCAGTATTAAGTCATGAGATGGATGGCCAAGAAAGACCCATCGCCTATGCATCTCGTGCCCTAACACCAGCAGAATGTAATTACAGTCAGCTTGACCGGGAAGCGCTGGCAATAATTTTCGCCACAACACACTTCTACAACTATATTTTTGCAAGAAATTTCATTCTTGTGACAGACAATGAACCTCTGTCTCGTATTTTTCATCAGAACAAGGGTCTGCCACAAATGACATCCGCAAGGCTCCTAAGATATGCATCGTTTCTCTCCGGGTTTGACTACACGGTAAGAGTGAAAAAAGGGAAAGATAACGAAAATGTTGACTGCCTATCCCGAGCCCCTGTTGCATCTACCTCGCCAAACATTGAAACATCAATAAATGCAGAAGTTTCACAACTCTGTGCTGAAACGATTCTTCAAGTGTCAAGTGAAGCCATTACGTACGAAACTATCCGTGATGAGACTATGTTAGACCCAGAACTTAGTGCCACCCTGCAACGTCTTCAAACTCAATCCTTGGATGAACCATATACAGTTGAAAATGGTATTCTATTCCGTCAAGACCGAATTGTTATCCCAAAGAAACTACAAAGAAAAATATTGGAAGAGTTACATTTAACACACCTCGGCATTGTGAAAACAAAACAGTTAGCAAGACGATATGTCTACTGGCCGCAATTAGACAAAGACATTGAGAAGCTTATCAAATCTTGTGAAGAGTGCGCACAGACTCGTTCAAATCCACCAAAAGCTCCAATACACCCCTGGGATGAACCAGAAGAAAATTGGGAACGCATACACATTGACTATGCGGGGCCATTTGATAACCACCATTTCTTGATGTGTGTTGACGCGAAATCCAAGTGGGTCGAAGTACGAATGGTGAAAGACGCTCCATCCACTGCAACTACTATCAGTCTGCTTGACAATATCTTCACCGTACATGGGTACCCGAATGTCCTTGTGTCAGATAATGCCACTATCTTCACGAGTGATGTATTCAGATCCTATTGCAAGGAGAGAGGGATTTATCAGAAATATATTGCACCAGGGCACCCAGCAACCAATGGGCTAGCTGAGAGAAACATCCAAACTTTGAAGAGGCGACTTCGTGCTGCTGTAAATGACCCGGCACCATTATCGACTAAGTTACAGAACATCTTGTTTCAATACAGAGCAACGCCATTGGCATGTGGACAGTCTCCAGCTGAACTATATTTGAAACGTCGGCTACGTATCCGGTTGGATGCTCTACGTCCAAACCAAAAGAGCTTGACTACATCCAGTTTCTCACCCCCTGTTCGCTCTTTCAAAGTGGGAGAGAGAGTGCAAGTCCGGATTCACCAGAAAAACCGTGATATTTGGCAGTTTGGTGTTATACAAACTAAACTCGGCCAGCGTCACTATGATGTGAAATTGGATTCGGGACGAATTTTAAAGCGGCATGTTGACCAGTTATTATCGACTCTCGTGCCAAAGAAAGATAAGCATGTCACTTTTGCTCCAACAAATCCTCCTGTGCGTGGTGTTCCAAACATACCAACACCAACCCAGTCAAGACTAGAAAATGAGGATATTCCTCCTGCAACCCACACTTCAGATGATACAAGGCAGACCATCGTGCAACCAGATGAACGCCCTGATCGAAACAGCCTTCCACCACCTGCTGATAATTATTTAAGAAGATCAGCCAGAGACAGGCGACCTCCTCAGTATCTGCAAGACTATGTGCCCAAATGAATATGAATAGTTCTTTTTATTTGTTTTTATATAAGTGGGGGAGACTATTATGTATCTAGTTTATGTCCTCTATGGAACTTGGTCGGAGTGTATATATGCTTTTACTCTGTGACAATGTTAGTTGTAAGTTGTTCATTTGTGTTAAGATGTAGATTCAGATGTGTGTGCATATTAAAGAGTTATAATATCCGTTATCCAAAACATAATAGCTATAATGTGTTTTATTCAAACATAATACCACGTCTACCGAGTCTCAATGGCCTTGTTGGGTTTTAATCAAAACACACCAAGCACGCGTCCGTTACACTTTATTCTTGTTACCCAACAACGTATACTCGATACATACAATCGATATAATTGAAATACAAGAGTTCACAGGTTGTCCGCTAGATGTCGTGGCAGTCTTTATTTACAATCTTTAACATCCTCCCCAACCTGGTCGATCTCTATGGGCCTGCTGATCGTGATCCCGTCGGCTGATCATAGGAAAGAGTCCGCACCTTCCCGTCTCTCCCACGTCTTCTATTGGTGATGCGGGCCCTCCCCCACATGTGCCTTGGTGCGTGTTATCCTGAAGGAGTACAACGTTTCCTTTCTGCACTCTGTCGATCTTCGCTTTGGGCGCTGTACTTTGTGGTAGTTCCCAAGTTCTAGAAGATAATCGTTCTTCCATCTTTTCAGAAAATCGTGGTAGTTCCTGTTCTAGAAGATAATCTTTCTACCATCTTTTCAAAAAATAGTTTTGCAGCTTTTGCCTTAGTATCACTTCCCTTCTGAAGTATTTGTGGACATTTGGCAACGTTGTCAGCTGTTTGCCATTCAATAAATGGCTTGGTGTTAGTATCTCGGAGCCATTTTGAATAATTGGCTGAGAGTTGAGGGTAGCTTTACTTCCACTAATAAGGTTGTAAGGGCGCTCAATCTGCGAACGTCCCAACAAGTTTCTCATGCATCGTTTCGTCGTATCAGCCATTCTGTCCCTCCAGCTTCCCCACCATGCCACCCGTGGAGCGATAAACTTTCAGGAAACTTGCAGGTGAGCGAAGTGCCGGCTCATACGTCGACAAGTGAACAGTTGGGTGAGAATTCTCTAGTTGCTGCCTGGAATGCACAATTTCTGTGGACGGCTTCCCACCTTTACATAAAATGGGCCGGCGAAATCTCCACCAGTGACGGCAAATGGTTGTGTAAGCTGAGCTCAAGCAGCTGGCAGAGGAGCTTCAATTTCGTATCGTCGATCGTTCTTGGCAATTTTGCAAGGCAGACATCTGTTAATGACCCTCTTGACCAACTGTCTTGCTTCGAGGGCCCAAAGGTTTTACGTACCTCCGACAGTACGATTCTCACTCTCAGATGATGTAGGAGAATAAGCGTCTGTACTATAGGTAATTTAGCAAATGGATGAGATCAGTAGAGAAGGAGAGGATGTTTTTCCTGTGGCGTCTGAATACTGAAGGCGTCCTCCCAGTCATACGAGGCATTCCTGTGCGAAGGGGTTGAAGCGTCCAATTTTCTATTTTCTTGGGAATTCTGTTTTGCCACTCAGGGCGTCATACTCGGCAGTAAGGATTTCTTGCTGGGCCATTCGGATCCAACGCGGTCTTGCAGCTTTCAGTTCCCTTGCGGTTAGATGGCCTGTGAGTTTCTCGGGGTATCTTGCTATATGGATGATAATGCAGGACCCAAGCCATCATAGGCAACACCCTCTAGTAAGAGCTGTGTTTTGAGGCATGGATGGGAGGCTCCAGGTACTGACCGCTAGCACTTGCTGGCACGTCTTTCGGGTCTCTGGAAGTGAAATATCTGGGAATACGTTGGGAGGCCAGGTATCCGAATGTTCCGAGAGCCATGAGGGTCAGTGCCATCATGTCATGGAAGACTGTATTTCTTCCACTGGCATTCCACGTGATACGAGATCTGCTGGTTTACTCTGTGTACGGCAATGTCGCCGCTGACTAGGCATCAGATGTCCTTGAATTTCCATGACATGCTTGCATACGAACGTTTCCCAGTGATTGGCATCGCTGCGTATCCATCCTAATGCCACCTTAGAGTCACTCCATACCATCGCGTTAGTAATTACTTATCCGGAAGAAGTACTTCAGTAAGCGCGAACACATTAAAGCAGTCAGAAGTTCTAGTCTTAGCAGCGTCACTCTCATTATTGAGGATAGGGCTCTGTTTCTGCTGCATACCAGACGAGCAATAGTCTTATCGTCGAATTGTGCTCTCACGTACAATACTGGTCCGTACGCTCTCTCAGACGCGTCACAGAAAACATGAACTTGGGAAATATCTATTATTCGATTAGACGTTTCTAGCCACCGGGGAACCGTTATAAAGTAGTTGACAAGTGAGAGAGACTTGAAATTCAAGAATGCCATCTTGTTTTGAACTCTGAGGGGAGGATGTCATCCCAGTTTATGTCCTCAAAGGGGACATTTCCCATGATGGATACTGGAGAGGATACCTAGTAGATAGAAGAATTTTGATATAGTGTGAAGCACCTGTCTCGTTGTAGCGGTTTCTTCTAGCAGCCTGTCAGTGACGTCGCGATGGTTGAAGAACAATCCGACTCTGTATCCCAACTAACACCTAAGACTGCGGTTTGCTGTTTGATTTCGTGCCCTTCTGCCTTCCATATATCGTTTAGTGTCTTGGAGTTCGTAGTCCACTTTGTCATCGGTAAACGTATCTGCCACAAGAGACCTGTCAACTCATAGTACAGATTAATAGTCACGTTGTCGTCTTTGGAACTAGCGGCGAAGTCGTCCATTAAACTTTTATCTAGCAGTTCAGCAGCCATGGGGAATTTATCGATGAACATAGTAGTCAGTTAACGTAGGGTAGCAGAGGAGGAAGGACTGCACGTGAGACCAAACGGTTTGTGAATTGGTACGTCATTACGTCGTCTGTCGTAGGCCAATCTCCCTCTTCTTTCTTCACCATTTGAAACCAGAAGAATCTGGTTAAGTCTTTGACATTCGGGTTCAAAGACAGTTGCAAGAATGCTTGAGTTCCATCTCCGATGACGGCTCACTGGAACATTGGGAAGCGAGCAGTGTCAATAATATTTCTGGTAAGATATTTGGTCCTGCCTCCAGACAGTCGTTGAGGGACGGTGAATCCTTTTCGTGAGATGAGGCATCAATGACAATCCTCCATTTGGTAGTTTCGTGTTTCTCTTTCTTCACTGCGTGATGAGGAAGGAAGAGGATTTCATCAGTATAGCCATATAAGTCAACCATCTCCACATGTCCTTTCTCGATGTAGTCTGACATTTGATTGTAGTACATTTGGCGGAGCTCGGAATTGCCATTGGGTGTTTTTTGTAGTGTTTGAACATGCCTTTCTGCGTTGCTGCGGTTTAATAAGGACACATTACTTCATATCTAGTCAAAGAAACTACTCTCCGTCCGTCATCTGTTCGGTACGTCTCGTGAAATTACTGTAGAATGGTGGTGTGCTTACTTGTTAGCGATCTGTCCTGTTGTTCCTGAATTCCCCGAGTATCCAGATCCCAGAAGTGCGGCATGTCGTGATCGAAAGTCGTACGTTCATCATTGAGGTATAATGGTTCACAATGACGAGGTTTACTGTGGAACCAAATTTCTTACCAACCAAATGTTTATGGAAGGAGCACTGCAGAAGTTGAAAGACGTATCAGTTCATCATCTTTCATCACCTTCCAGGGGTGATCTCCACATATTAGGATTTCAATAGGATAGTTCTTTCCATCATCTTTGGGATCTGCGAGCTGCAGCTTTCTAATTTGTGATAATGTCTGGACGTCGTGTAGTTCAGCTGGAGTGGCGAGTATGCATTTTCTCTTTCAAACGCTGAGACATTTACCGTAGCATTGGTCCAAACTCCTGTGATGCTGAATTGGATGAAGCGACGATTTCTGGACTCAGAGTGAGGTGATTAAAAACCTGTAACAGTTATGGCCTTGTGTCCTAGGACCTTTAACTTCAACTGAGTCACCAGTTCCGTGCTGATGAAGCTGGATTGGCTTCCTGAGTCAAACAAGCATCGATAAGCAGCTCGTAGTTTCTCAATTCGTTCTTTAGTGTTGGACACGCGTGGACAGTCTTGTGCCCACTGATCTCGTGACTCACTGAATACGCAGATTGCCGATGTCCCCTTCTTCGTCCTTCTATCCACCATCTTTGGTTTTGCATTCAGGTGAAACGTAGCAGCTGTGGGTGTGAATGTGTCTGGAAAGGTACAGTCCCCTCTAATCTTGTACGAGGTCAGGGCACCTTCCACTTCGCCGTTCAGAAATGGCATCAGGTTTGTTACATGGCTTTCTACGATCTTTTCTCTCTTATAAATTATTATCCATCGGTGAACGATATCCTCCAGAAAATAACGTAGATTCTTGAGGGCTAACATCCGTCCATAATTGTCAACCTGTTCCCCTAAGGCTCGTCGTGCTTGTATGCGTCTGGTACACTCAATGTAAGTGCAATTTAGGGCATCAAGCATGGCGGGTGATATATGTTTCAGGGCTTCCAGCTAATCCAGATGAGTCTGAATTATACGATTCTTGTCTCCAATCGTGACAGTAGGATGCGTTTTGTTTTTTCATATGCGTCTCCAGTGATTGGTATTCCATCAACCAAGTTCTTCGATTCGTCCTGGTTGCTACGGTGGAAGATATGTTTATCAATGCTACAGATTGAAAGGTTGCTGTCCACTGACGATTGGAATTTCTCCCAGAAACGAGACCACTTCTCTACGCCTCCAGAAAAGGGCTCTAGTTTGATGACAAGATCAATGCGTCAAAGGTGGTTGACCTGGGGTTACGACCACGGCAGGCGTGACATTCAGGCTGGCGACAGAAGAAGAATTATTGTTTCCCATCGCGTTGCTTTAAGAATCGCTCTCTTGGCGATTTCAACATATTCTTCGCACTTCGTAGCGTCAGCGTCGTAGTCAGCGTCGGAAAGGAGTTCAGGAATCGCGTCAAATGTGACGAAGTTAACTAATGTATCTTGGAGTCTCGTCTTATTGTATTGGAAGTCGGTATTAGCGTCTGATATAGCATCATTTATTGCCGTGTTAAATCTAGTAATTTGAGTTCTCATTGTCTGGCGTTTCCTCCTCAAGATTCGCAGTTTTAAATCGGGCTCTGAATCAGGCATTGTGATGACAGCTGTGGTTTTCAAACAGTGAGGTATTGGATTCGACTGGCTGTAATCCCTTTCGCTACCTGCTCGACATAGAAAGACAAATGTCGAGCGGGAGAGTGATACCGAAGTCTAGCAGTACAGCCAATAGCCGACAGATGGCGATCGGAGACGAAGAGTGTAGTGCAGAAGCTAGCGTAAATATGGCGCTAAATTCTTAACCTTCGTGTTGGTGTCGTCGCAGGCACTAGTATCTATCTACAGTAGAGTCTCGCAAACTCGGCCTAATGTGGACCGAAGGGTGGCCGAGTTTGCGAAAATGTCGGGTTATTGGGAAATGTGTTAAAATACGAAATAAGCTGTTTATTTGGTTTAAAAGTAATGCAATGCAGTACATTTATTTGTTTTTAACAGAAACACAAGTTTTAAAACGATTAAGCCACTACAATTACAGTACTTGAATATATAGTTCAGTACTGTACTGCATAAGAATCAAGGAAAACAATTACTGTAAATTATAGAAGAAAACTTACAAAAACTAGGCCTACAAATTATTTTTATGATATGTACACTGTGCAGTATATGTGCAAAACTATTCATGTAGGCAAATAGTTTTTTCACTTCATGAAAATTACAATTTAATTTTTACAAAAACGTAAGTAATGTTCTTTTGCTTTTCGATTTGAAACCAGTTTCTTGAAGCCTCGTCACGAAGACGGCGAAGAAACAGAATTGCGAAGAATGAGCAATCAAATAAATACCTGCGCCAGAACCGTTTGTTTACTTCTTACTGCCAACAGTTTGTGCATTTACAGTACTGTACTGTACAACTACCTGTATTTATCTGGTCGTCGTTACTCTTCTTACTATGTACTGTAGGTCAACTTGTTTCGCATCGAATTTAACTGTCGATAATTCCATTGATGGAGAAGACGAAAGAAAACACAATAACGCTCTGTGCGGAAACACAAAAACAAACAAAAATCATGATTTTTTTCTCCTGTCAGGGTGGCCGAGAAATCCGGAGCGCCGGGTTACCGAATGCCGAGTTTGCGAGACTCTACTGTATCTATATATCTAAAACACTACGGCGATTTTTGTTACCGCGTGATTGAGAGAATGGCTGAACCGATTACATTCGCGAAGCACTCTGCCGAAAGCACTTGGCCTGTAGATTTGCAGAGTGTCTTCAAAATAAAAAATATGTTACCGTATATTTTAACTAATAAAGAAAAATGCAAAATTCTTGGCACTCACGCATGCGCAGAATCGCCTTGGATCATGACACATGGCGGATAGAAGTCCACCGCTTTATAATGCGTTAGTTATTTATGGGAATTATAAAGGAGGGGTATATTTTTTATGACGTTTCACGATGTATATACTGATATAGAATTATAAAACAAGGGAAATGTTGAAAATCTTTAACTGACAGTCGAACGTGTATGTTGTATATGAAGCTTTATATTGCGTTCCTTTCTTCATTGGTTCGGTGGCTCAGGAAATAGCGCTGCAGACTATGAATTACATCATGCATCGTCGAAGGCTTCACCTCCGATATAAATATTTTTTATTTCCGTATTCTTCGTTCTTGCTATTGGTATTATATTGTCAAAACATATTTTACTTTTAGCATTCCTGTAAACTAATTCTCCGCGATTTACGTTGGCATATACTTTTGAATTATTCAAGAAAAATGCAGTATTCCAGGCACTCCCGCATGCCCACAATCGCTTTTGCCATGAGAGGCAATTGGCGAACATAATTCATTTGAAGGCCTCGGACATCGTGGCCACTCAGCCCTTTGTACTTTGGTGTTTATATAAAATTTTCTCTGATAACCTGTGTTATTGTGATGGCTATATTAATGTGTGTATTTGTAATTAAGGTGGGGAATGGGAAGGTGACGGCCGAGGCCATATTGTATTAAAATTTTTGGAATTGCACATCATCGCAATTCTTCCTTGTATTCCAAAAATATAAGCGACGGTCCTTACGATCAGTTTTATATATTAGACTCCTCGGAACGTAATCAAGTCAGATCTCAGAATAAGGTGAATTCTTGCATCAAAGCGGACACACTTCATATTTTAAACCATATTTTGCAAGAGCATAAGCCCTACATTCAACATTCAAACTATCTCTAAATTAATTTACAATCCAGCTGACGATATTCGATTAGCGTGGCTCATAATATGGGATGAAGCCCAAATGGCTAATATTCATTCATTAATGTGTGTGAATCGACTACTAAAAGATATTATACGTAACAACGTTATTCCTTTTCGTGGGAAAATTATTGTTCTTGGAGGAGACTTCAGGTACGTTTTGCCTGCTGTGCCGCACGCTTCTCGCCAAACAGTTATTCACAAACAATAAAGCTCAAGGGGAAACTCTAGAACGTATAGGTCTCTAATTAACTCAACAAGTTTTCAGATGCACATACATCTTCTCTCTGTCCCTTCTCAAAATACGCCACTTACATAAAAACAGCGATCGAAACCAGATGAAATGGAATTTTCTATTTTGTTGCTTCATGTTAAAAACGACTACTCCTTTGTGGATGGCGAGGAATCAGATGTCACTGAATTACCAGTTAGACTTTCAGCGCATGAGGGTATCGTGACAGATTTACGGCGAAACATTCAATTCTGAAAGGTTCTTGAAAGTTTGCATTCTCATACCAAAAATGAACAATGTAATGACATTAATTTAAAAGTCATTGAACTTATATCCAAACACATTCAAACACATACATCAGTGGACAGCATTAACAGATTGAATTCTGAAGATGAAAGCCAGCTACTTCATTTCCCTACTTGGCTACAGAATTCTTCAATTCCTTGGAATTGAGTGATTCGCCCACATACTCCAAACGTTTGAGCCATAGTTATGCTCCTTAGAAATCTGAACGTTTCTCAAGGGCTCCTATATGGTACCATAGAAAGAAAGAAAGAAAGAAAGAAAGAAAGAAAGAAAGAAATATGTAAGAAATTGCTTGGATTTGGATATAATAAGTGCAGTTAATACTAGGCAAAGAGTTCTTCTAATCCTACGACTTGATTTAACACCTTCCGAAAAACACTCACAGTATATTTTCTTTTAAGAGGCAACAATTTCCAATTCGCTTGGCATTCTTTATCACAATCAATAAAGCTCAAGGGGAAACTCTGGAACGTATAGGTCACTAATTACCTCATCAAGTTTTCAGTCATGGCCAGCAGTATGTTGCAATGTCGAGAGTGCAATCTTTTGACGTCCTTAAAGTTTCAATAGTGCCAAAAAGGTAATCGTACAAATAATGTAACGTATATAAGAAACTTCTTCAGTAAATACTTTTTCCATTGTCTGTCATGTTTTGACAGGTTTCAACTAGTCGTCATTTAACTTGTTAATAGATGTATTCGGCGTCATGCTTCAGTTCGTAATAACGTTTTCTGAATAATCTGAGATTTTATCAATATATTTTTATTCATGCTATTATGTAATTGAATTTCAACGCTAATCTGCCAAATATATACGGGTCCATGTGCCTTAGCTACTATGGTATGATGGCATGGCATGTTCGTGGCGTCTGGAGTGGCTGATTACAAAACCATCGTTTTCAAACTTCCCTCGATGCGAGGACGTCCAAATCGCGGGGTTGACGTCCGTCTTCTTTCACAGCCGTATCAGGATTAGCATAATATCCTCCCTAGTTTCAGCACGAAATTATGTTGGGTCTAAATCACAACACACCAAACACTCGACCATACACTTTATTCGTAACTACAACAATAACTCGATACATACAATCGATATAATTGTAATACAAGAGTTTGCAGGCTCCCTGCTAGATTTCGTGGCAGTCTCTATTTACGAATGGCTGCGTGGCTCAGCGGTAACGTTCTCGTCTGCTGTTCCCAAGATTGCAGGATCGAATCCTGGCGCAGTCAGCTGGCATTTGAGGGTGCGTAAATGCGAGGGAGCCGTGTCAGTATATTTACTGGCACGTTAATGATCCCCTTCGGGGCAAAATTCCGGCACCCCGGCGTCTCTAAAAACCGCAGTAGTTAAAAGGACGTAAAACCAATAACATTATTATTAGGCTCCATTTACAATCCTCAAGATAGCTACCGTGATCAGCATAATAATGATGACTAGAGCCAGGAAGTTCAGGCATTAATTTGGGCTAAAACAGGCAGGCAAAAAAGCAACTAAAATACAGAAAATAGGCAGCAATAAAATTAAAATAGGCATTTATTAAAAGTGCAAACAGAAAGTAATTTCACTCCTTTAAAAAATTAGATATTTAAAATACTCAATCATTTCTTTAACAGATAACGCATTTACTCTTACTATCTTTGGTTACAAGCAACAACAAGTTGAGAAGAGTAGGGCCAGTTTTTATTTTGCCCTTTTTGTCTATTTTGGCTTATGTTGCCAATTTTAAGATGTACAGATTATTGTTTCTCTTTAGGATCGTTATGCATTTTTTCTGCAATTTACACATTTTAAAATCCACATAAAAAATTTCGATATATCAAAGGGAAAAAGATATACAAATCATATTACATAGGCTGTTGACGTCACAAAAACATCTATTTAGATTTTTGTTCGCTGTAAATCATTTAGGCCTATTTGTTTTCAAGCAATCAAGTGAACATCGTCAGATCCTATTAGCTTAGGCCTAAGCTTAATTTAGGTTCAGTGGATATGTGCATAACACTCATGTACAACAGTATTTACAATTACAGTATTATTTTACAGAAGTTTTTAATTAAACTTATAACAATTCAGTTCTTTTTCCAAGGAATTGTCTTTAATTCCGTTAGACTTTTACACTATTGTAAGTGTTGCGATTTTGTTACTACTTTTTGTGTGTTTAAGTATGAAGACCTTTTTGAATCATTAACTTCTACCGTTGCGAACTTTTGAGGTGATTACATCCTAGGTTATTTATTATCCGTTAGTATTTAAAATTCCTATTAACGTAATGAGCCTCGTGGTGTTGGGGTAGCGCCTCTGCCTCTCACTCGGTGGCCCCGGGTTCGATTCCCGGCTCCATCAGGGATTTTAGAAACTGACGTGGGGGCTGGAACGGGGTGCACTCAGCCTCGTGAGGACAATTGATCAGCTGTCTGACAGTGAGGCAGTGCCCCAGTCACGAAAACCATGATTAACGGCCGAGGAGACCCGATGCGCTGACCACGCGTCACCGCACAATCTGCAGGCCAAATGGCTGGGCAGCGGTCGCTTGGTAGGCTAAGGCCTTTCATGGACTGTAGTGCCAGGGTTTTTTTTATTTTATTAACGTACTGAGCTTTTGTAATTGGTTAGTTAGGTTGATGACTTGAAATAACACTACAACATAACTGAGTTGATAATGTGGTTGCATAGACTTAGCTGATTCTCGGAGGTTCCTGTCATAATGTCCACTACCCAAGGCAGCGCTATAATGAGGCGTACTAGGCAAGGTGAGGAGTGAGGTAGTTTAAACATAGCTTTGAAGCCATTTTATAGTGTTGCCTTATTAACAATTATTGAACCGGGTGAGTTAGCCGTGGTGGTTACGGCATGACTGATGGCAGTCGCTCACATCCGGGAGGCGAGGAGGTTCGAATCCCCCCGCCGGCAACCTTGAAGATGGTCTTCTGTGGTTTCCCATCTTCCTTCCAGGCAAATGCCGGGGTTGGTCCCTAACTATAGGCCACAGCCGCTACCTTCCAACTCCTCGTCCTTACATTCCAACTTCCCTCCTTCCCTCCCCAACGGTACTTGTAGCTCACCCATTGGGTGTCCGTCTCGAAGCAGCTACAAAAAAAACTGGCGAGCCGAACATGTCCTCGGACACTCCCGGCACTAAAAGCCATACGCTAAAAAAAAAATATATATATATTGAGGAGCTGAGTATCAATGTTGGACAACTCCTCTTTTGATTTTGTTACAGGAGAAGTAAAAAACTAAATCCACAATATGGTTGTCAGTATTATGGTGATATTTTTATTTCATTCTAATAGGCTACATAAACATATTTTATACTCTATATTAAAATTAAATGAATATTTAAGCCGTAATTATAATTTAAATAGTGGAGTTGGCCATGTATGAAAACAAGTTATGGAGTTGTCTGTTCTTGAAGCCAAATGGAGCCATTTTGGAATTGAATTTGTTCTCTTTTGAAACCAAATAATTATGAAATCTATATTAATGAACTAATTTTATTTTCTTCATCTACACTTCTAGTGCCGGAGGGTGTTTTAAAATAATGTAATTATGTCTAATGTATTAAAACAAAATCATATAAAATCGGTCTTGTAGTTAACAAGAAGTTCCGTGACGAACTAAAGAGCCTACTTTTCTTAAAATTTAAGATTCATGCCAATGATTAATCTAAATGGATCTATCTAGAATAATGACGAAATTATGTTGGTAATATTGAAATTTCTAATTAGTTCGAAATACTGTATACCTGGCATAATGTAGCCTAATAGAGAACTAGAGTTGGCAGCCCTGGTGACTGAGTATATTCTTAGTTCCATCTCTTAAGGTACAGAATACAAAATTTGGTTGAAGTCCAATGGATAGCATGGACGTTCCATGCAGTTAAACATTGCATCTAACAGCGCGCGTAAAATCATGTTGGCATCAATGACATACATGTATTGGTCAGAAATAATCTGAAATAATATGATCTATTGTTGTGTCAATTTAGAATGAAATCCATTAGTTATTAGAGAAGTTACATGCATTTTAAAATTGGACCTATCAGCAGGCTTAGAATCATGTTGGCAGCACTGGCGTAGGCCTATATTAGTTACTCCAAATTACTCTAGAATGCCAGGTACTATACGTGCGCAAGGTTTAGAGCTATTGGCTTGCATACTTTCTGATATATTGATATTAGGGTAACAAAAATAGAGACAGTATTTATTAACAGTTGGCAGCCCTGGTTACTCTTAAGAATCGGCATAGTCATATCTGTTATGGTACACATAGCACACACGAAATTTGGTTGAAATCCAAACGATAGTATAGAAGTTACATGTATTTAAAGTTGGACCTCTCAGCAGGCTTAGAATCATGTTGGTAGCACTGACGTATATAAGATACTCCAAATTAATCTAGAATGCCAGGTACTATACGTGTGCATAGTTTAAATCTGTCGGCTTGCATACTTTCTGATATAATGGTATTTGGATAAAATAAATTGAGAGCATTTTTAACAGTTGGCAGGCCTGGTGGCTCTTAAGAATACGCTCAGTCATATCTGTTTATGTACACATACCACATACAAAATTTGGTTGAAATCCAATTGATAGTGTACAAGTTATATGCATTTAAAATTTGGAATTATCAGCAGGCTTATAATCATTTTGGCAACACTGCCATGTATGGCCTCCTGGAAATTAAACTGCAATAGCATTATCTATACGTGTGCCAATTTTGAAATAGCTCCCATGTATACCTTCCAAGATATCCAACATGGAGCTCAAATTTCAATTGCGATTTTTCAGCAGATGGTAGCACTGACATCATTTTCAAATATGGCCGTAAGATATTCAGGTATAGATCTTTACTTCCACCAAATTTTGTTTTGATTGCTGCAGCCGTTTAGGAGTTGATAGGGGGGACACACACACAGCCAGACAGACAGACAGACAGAAGGACAGACAGACAGACATTTGCCCGATCTCATAAGTCTACTTTTTCCTCATTTTTGCAAAATGTGAAAAGTAGGCTAAAAATGACATGAACAAATTGTACTGAGACGCCTTTTGACAAAACTGAAAACCTTGAGTTATTCTTACACCTTAGAAAGAACTAGTTCATCAAAATCTGCACTCTCCAACTCATCACACTCACAATGTCCACTGTTTAGAATATTACCAGCGTCGTTACAGGTTACTATATCCATTCAGCCATGATGGATTTGCAATGCATGTTGGGAGCAGATTGCATGAATGAAAGCTTCTCATTGGCTAGTGAAGGAGTTGCCATTTATTGAAACGAAACTATGGTGGAACTGTCCATATTGTGAATCTGAACTGAGCAAATACATGCTATTCTCCCGAAGTTCTGTATTTTTTTTAAGCAGAACAGTTGTAGATTCGCAATCAGCATAAAAATTCACGTAAGAGTGAACCAAAATCTCAAAACTGACAAAAATGGAGTTGACCAACTTTGTTATCAAGCTCCTCAATTAATATTGTAGCTTTCAGTCGGTCAACACAACATAATTCCAACTACTGGAATGTGTGCAAAACTAGTGGTTCCGTGAAGAACTAAACAGCCTATTTTCATATATCCTACTTAAGTTAATTGCCTCTGTCAACATACAAAATTTCAGTTTGATTGCTGTAATATATTCATAGATATTGAGAACCGTCTATATATTTCGTATGGTCGCCATGTTGGGTTTGTGTATATATAGGCCATAGAGTTATGTACTATTATATGACGATTATTGCGTAGGGTTTTATTCAAATTTCAATCGCATGATTAGGACACAAGAAATAAAAACGAGATTTTAAAATTTCGCACAGCCGCCATCTTGAGGTTTTGAAGACAATTGAAATAAATTAGATGTTACTTGATTGAAATTTGTATAAGCATTTATCGTACCAAGTTTCACTGCGCTCATATGGTTAAATCGCGAGGAACGCCTATTTAAATATTTAAATTTCGCGTCGCCGCTATGTTTGATATGTGCCCACCAGAATATTGAAAGTCCCATTGGCGAACTTATGCTAAAAGACTTTATCAACATTCAACATTTCAGTTTGATTGCTGTCATAGAATAGTAGATATTGAGAATCGTCTAAATATTTCTGATGGTCGCCATGTTGGATTTATATATATATATATATATATGCCATAGAGTCAGGGGCGGTCGCAGCCAGAACTTTGGGGGGGGGGGGCTAAGCCTATAAGGAGAAGAGGGGGGGGGGCATCCGTCCTATTTATATATATATAACTTTTACTGGTAGCATGTCGCATAATATCATAAGGACTGAAATTCGTATAATAACCTATTAGTTTTATAAAAATCGAGGAGAGGGTCGAATAGACTCTAGAAAGAAAACACACATAATAAAATTTAAATCTATTTATTGTAGGTATCTGATCAAAGAAGAAAATCCAATCGCCTTGTCTTCATTTCGGCAACCCGATCAATTACTTCCTCCACACTGACTTTCGTTGACCGATGGCAATGTAACAGAGCCAGTCCGGTTAGCCTTTCTTCCGACATTCGGGACTGTAGCCAGTCCTTCAGCCGTCGCAATGTCGGGAGTGGCGATACTCACAGGCAACGTCGCCAAAACCTGCAGGAAAGTTTTGACTGTAGGTGTCAAGCTTTGAGACGCAGCTACCATTGACTCAATTGCATTTGATGGCAATTTCTTCCCTGCCGACTTCAATCTCAACCATCGCTGTCTCCATACAGCATACTCTCCCTGCAAGTGGCGCCCGTCGGAAATTAGCAAAGGCTGATACTTAACTAAGAGTCTATCGAACTGTAAATGGCCATTATGTTTTTCACTCCACCTCGTTTCACACAGTTTGCCAAAGTCCTCGCCCAAAACTGACAAAAAACGTTGTATCTTTTAGGAGATGATCTAGCAAAGTTAATTGTATTTTTCATCAATGCTGTACCATTACGAGTGGGCACTACTTTTGAAGTTTTCGCTAAGCTGCTGTTAAGGGCGTGATTGTGGCATGGACACCTAGAACCGCCAGGTGCCGCTTTCAAAAGTTCCTGTACTGCACCTTTCGTTTCCGATGACATCACCGAACAATTATCTGTGCCTACCCCAACACAAAGCTTAAGATCGAGTGAGAGCTTTGTAGTGAGATCTTGTACAACGTGACCAAGAGCAAAGTCTGACAATTTTGGTCCCCCGCCTTGAATATCGTCCTCCCTAATAGACTCGTAGGCGTCCGCAAATGTCAAAAAATCTTCGTGCACCTTCTCTTCGTGGACGTAGCGAAGTGACAATGCAAGCTGTTCTTTTAGGGAAATGTCTGATGTCTCATCGAACATGACGGAAAACATGCCTGCTACTTTCACCTTCCGAACAATGTCTTCTTGGATTTCCTCACGACAGCACTTAATCAGTTCATTTTGTGTTCTATTACTAATATACGTAGCCCGTGCTGATGCATTTTCAAGGTGGCTACGAAGAGTTTCGTCGCCGCTTTCGACTCGAAACCGAAGGAGTTCACGGAAATTTCCTTCATTTTCTAAGGGGTCTGGAGGGCTGGTCTCACTCTCACAGGCAGGTCTTGTGATGTCAAAATTGGAACTGTCAAGTCAAACCTTTGCTCTCTTCCCTCTCTCTCCTCTGCCTTTCTCTTTCCCATTTTCTTTATCATTTTCTTCTTTTTTTCTATTTTTGAAGACCGTTTGGAGGGGGCATGGTCCCCCTGCCCCCCCCCTTGGGACCGCCCCTGCATAGTGTTATGTATTATTAGATGACAATTATTGTGTAGGTTCATTATTCAAACCTTGACTTCCATCGCATCATTAGGACTCAAGAAATGAAAACTTAAATATTAAAATTTCTCACAGCCGCCATCATGAGGTTATGTAAACAATTGAGCTAAATTAGATGTCATTGCATTACAATGTGTATAAACATTTGCTGTACCATGTTTCACAGTGAAAATCGAGGGAAATGTCTATTTAAATGTTTCAACTTCGCTTGGCCGCCATGCTCGTTTTGTACTAAACAGGTTTATGAAAGTTACATAGGTGAACTTCTCCCTTTATCACCGTACAAAATTTCAGGGTGATATCAGTGTTACTTTCGGAGATACGGAATGCCTGTAAAATATTTCGCATAGCTGGCATGTTGGATTGGAGAGACGTAATAAAATTTGAAGGGTACGATCGGAGTCGGACAAAATAGTACTAAGTCCTTACCGAGTTTCAGTGAAATCGCTCCAGCCGTTTAGATGTTATTAGAAGGAAACACATACACACGGACAAAAGGTGATCTCATAAACCTATTTTTTCATAAATGAAAATAGGCTAAAAACTGAAATAAATAAAAAACATTTGATTAAGATTTATAGTCTATTGTTACGTACTATTGAAGAAAAAGCTAATTGTGTTGACCGACTGAAAGCTAAAATATTAAGTGAAGTAGTTTGCAATTGCTTCCCTCACTGAGTCAGTGAGTCAGAGCATCCACTGACACTGGCTGTGCCCTGGATCACAATAGCTTCCATATAAGCACTGCCATCAATGAAGGAAAGGAAGGAAGTTTGTAGATATACGTCACCGATAATCTTGCGATCATGAGCCACGGTACCTCCTGTTAACGTGGAATCCGAACCACAGGAAATGGCACTTCACTTTGAAAATCTCACATGCATTGACCAGGATTGCCATGATGAGAGGCCTACAGCTTGACCGCTGCGCCACCACGGCCCCTGCCATCAATGAGAATGACACATTGGGGAAAAGGTACATTTAACTCGAGCCTATGCCGACAGACACATGCAAAAATACCACACTCATCAAGAGACGGTATCAGGCCAAACTCTAGGCTACTCAAATCAAGATGGGAATCAGGAGAAGGTTAGCTGAGGTTATGTAGGCTGCATTACTGAAGTGGAAACCTTATCTGCCCAAATCAATATTCAAAGTCATTTTGTAACATGTAATATGAGAAAATGTGGCACGTGCCAGTCAGTGTGAACACGACACACGAACAAATGGACATAGTCTGTGACTTGTAGTCCACTGGACCACGAAACGAGCACGACGTAAGCTACATTGTCTAAATGTATTCTTGCATGCACTTACGAAATAGTTGTTGTTGATTCATTTAGGAGCTTTGTGACATCGTGGTCATATAGCCCTGTATATTTGGGTTTGGATGTTTGTGTGTGTGGAATTTGTCTAATAACGTGTGTTATTGCGATGGCTGTATTAGTGAGTGTATTTGTAATTCAGATCTGATTGGGAAGGAGGTGGCCGTGGCCTTAAGTTAGGAAGCATCCCGGGATTTGCTTTGAGTAGAAGTGGGAAACCACGGAAAACCACTTCCAGGATAGCTGAGTTGGGAATCGAACCCGCCTCTTCTCAGTTTTGCCTCACAAGGCTATGTATACCCCGTTCCAGCCCTTAGACCAGAATTATTCTCTTGTCAGAGCCGGGAATCGAACCCGGGCCTCCGCGGTGCTAGCCAAGTGTGCTGGCCACTACGCAACGAGGCGAAATAATTCACATTCCAAGTCTATCCTCACAGCTAAGCCTGTTCGCCATCTCTTGATGAATGCAGTACATTTGCATTTGTCTGTTGGCACAGGCTAGAGTAAAAGGTGGCTTTTCACCGATGTCTCAGTCTCACTCATGGCTGTGATTATATGGAAGCTACTGAGGTATGGGTGGTGCTTAGTAATGACATTCAGGGCACAGTCAGTGCCTGTGGATGTTGTGAAAGGTTCTACTCATAGGGTTAGTACTACTGTTCTGACTCAGTGAGGAAAGCAATGGCAAACTACCTCACTCCTCTTTTTGCCTAGTACGCCTCAATATAGCGCTGCCTTGGGTTTTTGTGGGTATCTACTCACATAACCTAATGGCGGTACTGTTTGAGGATCCAACCAGCCTTCGGGCTGACTACCTAACAGAGATAGGCTTAACCATTTAGGTTGTTTTTTCACATTCTGTTGCTGTTATTGATTAATTTAGGGTGTGTACGGAATCTGTCTGATAACCTGTGTCCTCGTGATGGCTGTAGTGTATTTGTAATTGGTGTTAGAATTTTGTTAAGATGTGGCCGTGGCCTTAATTTAGGTACCATCCCGGTATTTGCCGGGAGTAGAAGTGCGAAACCACCGAGAACGACCACCTTATAGTGTTGCGGTTAGCATTCTTAGCTGTCACCCCGCACGTCCGGGCTCGATTTTCGGCTCGACCAACAAATATAATTTTGGTCTGAGAGCTGAAACAGAGTAACCTCAGCCTCGTGAAGAGCAGGTTTCGATTCGTACCTCAGCCATTCCGGAAGTGGTTTTCCGGGGGTTCCCACTTTTACCCTAGGCAAATACCGGGATGGTACCTAAATTAAGGCCACGGCCGCCTCCGTCTCAATCCTCACCTGAATTACAAATACACACACTGCTATAGACACCATAATAACCCTGGTTATCAGGCTAGTTCTATCTATCTACAGTATATACACACACCCAAGTGCATGGGGCTAAATGACCACGATGTCCATGACCCTGGAATGAAACAACAACAACAACCATGGAAAACGACTTCTGGAATGGCTGAGGTGGAAAATAAACTCACCTCTTCTCTAATCGGCCTCACGAAGCGGAGTGTACCCCAGACCAGAATTAAAACACATTAGATTTGGGAATCGAACCTGGAACTCAACAGTGACAGCCAAGAATGCTAGTCACTACACCACGAGTTGTTATTGTACTGAGCGGCATAACGTTCTCATCTGTCGTGGGATCAAATTCCACAAAATTGGCATTTGAAGGTGTTTAAATGCGAGACAGACAGACAGAGACATGTGTCAGTAGATTTACTGGCTCTACGGAATTGTTTACGAGAATTATTTAGTTCATGGTACTGGTATATCAATTTTCCGAATGATCGGTTCGAAAGAGAATCAGTAAGAAATATTCATTTTTTGAAATTAACTTACATATTACTCGCATCTATAATTCACGGTACATACACTAGAAAATTGTGGCGGATGACCTCGATGATTCTCATCGTAAAACAATCATCAGCATGACCACTATAACAAAAGATATGTGCTAGAATATATAACTTTCAATATCGGTTAGTTACCACTCCTCTGTAACGAGTCATAGGAGTTTATTTTAAGAAAATGCAAAAGCACGGCGTGTACAATTTACCAATAATAAGCTAGAGAATTCGGTGCCAGTAGATACAAATTATTTTGGTGGTTCATTATATAGAGAATAGAATACGAGAAAACAAATGTTTCTAAAATTTTGCACTGCCCCATCTTGAATGTTTGAAACAAATGAAGAAATTATAGTTCCCTCACTTTCCTTTAAAATCTAGCTGGGCGGACATGTTAACATTCCATAGCTGCCTGAAGCCAAGGCTTTCCCAGCGCGAGGCACAGCGTTGTCAACTTTCCACCGTAGCCACTGAGAGTAAGCAGCGAGACTGGACAGAACTATGTGCAGAGATGCAACACTGGACATCTGATACCTTCGGGAGACACGAGCTATCCGCCAGGGTGGGACTTTGGAGTCCACGTGGAGAGATAGAGGAAGCATTCTATTGGTCACTAGCGAACAATGGTTATTGTCGGCGCGTGCTACCGCCTTACGTTTGAGTCGCCGCTCGTTAACCAGGAAAGTGAGGGAACTATGGACGTCTATATACTGAATGTCTAAATTAAGATTCACTGCGCTATATTTCTCTGCGCTCCACAGTATGGAATTTTCACAATCAAGGCCGACAAAAATGCTATTTCGACTAGTTTGGTCGGCCGAAGATAGGTATCACAAATTATTGTTGACTGTAGTCTAATAGGGATGTCACCAAAGCAATATTAGGCTAATGTTGTTTTGACAATCGTGTGGTTCTGTAGACGAGGCAAATATAGCGTTAGTCAACTCCTGCACGGCTGGTTGGTAGTCGTGCTAGTGATTGCAGAGTGTATTATGTATGACTTGTAAGTGGCAGTGAATGAAAAGAGTAATGAGTATTCTGTATCATGGAAAATGTTCATTCAGGTATGCTTTTTTGTTCTAAATGCTCATTTTCAACAGTCATCACAGGATAGCTTCGCATTATCGACATAAATCATATAGTGTCAAAATTATTACATTTTATTGGTTTACTACATTTAAGTTGACTTTTAGTACTCGAAATCACTCAGAATCACCATAATTTTGAAATCATTGCACTAAGGTGTTATTTCTCTATTGATTGTCACTATGGGTAGCTGTGCATACTTGCGCACTTAGACGAAATTAATTGTTTTCAATGGTTCGGCGCACGATAACTCGTCGTGAGCTCTTCGATGTCCGGTTGCAATGTAATATAGAAACACGGCACGAAGATGATTTAAACCACGCTATCAGTGCTTTTGTCCAAGATAACAATCCAGAAGAGTCAAAAATTATACTGTATTTGACTTCCTTCAAATAATGTTTGCATAAGACTAATAGCATAGGTATGACGCAAAGATCTCCAACAGAAGCGTTTCGAATAATTAAGGGGGAACATACAGACAGCCAAAACAATAACAATTTTGATATTATGACTATGCCTGTCAAAAATCTTGTTGTTGTTGTTTTTGTTGTTTGAGTATTCAGTCTTTTGACTGGTTTGATGCAGCGCTCCACACCTCCCTGTCCCGAGCTAATAATGTAATCTCTACATTGATACCGCACTTTACATCCGAGGTAATCTGTTTAACATATTCTACCCTTGGCCTACCCCTACAGTGCTTGTCCTTGACCCTTTCTTCCATAACTAAGTTCGCTATTTCTGGGTGCCATTATGTGTCCTATCAACCTGTCTCTTCTCTCCCACTCGTCTTAATACCACTTCATTTGTTACTCTACCTACCCATCTGATCATCATCATTCCCTAGTAACACCATATTTCAGATGTTTCTATTCACCTCTTTTCTGCTGCGTTAACAGTCCAGGTTACACTTCTATAGAGTGCCGCCATGCTTTTAAAAATACTTCCTAATAACTAAATGTATATTTCATTGCAACAGCTTTATTTGTTTGTAGAAATGCTTTCCTTGCCTGAGCCGACCTACTTTTTATATCCTCTTTGCTTTGTCCATCACTGGTAGAGCGCGGCGTGGATAAACAAAACATTATCCGCATCCGCACGACTGTTATCCGCATCCGCCCCGAATCAGCACGACAGTTATCCGTATCCGCCCCGCATCAGCACGACAGTTATCCGCATCCGCATGACTGTTATCCGCATCCGCTCCGCATCAGCACGACTGTTATCCGTATCCGCCCCGCATCAGCACGACAGTTATCCGCATCCGCATGACTGTTATCCGCATCCGCTCCGCATCCGCTCCGCATCAGCACGACTGTTATCCGTATCCGCCCCGCATCAGCACGACAGTTATCCGTATCCGCCCCGCATCAGCACGACAGTTATCCGCATCCGCACGACTGTTATCCGCATCCGCACGACTGTTATCCGCATCCGCCCCGCATCAGCACGACTGTTATCCGCATCCGCATGACTGTTATCCGCATCCGCATGACTGTTATCCGCATCCGCTCCGCATCAGCACGACTGTTATCCGCATCCGCACGACTGTTATCCGCATCCGCTCCGCATCAGCACGACAGTTATCCGTATCCGCACGACTGTTATCCGCATCCACCCCGCATCAGCACGACAGTTATCCGCATCCGCACGACTGTTATCCGCATCCGCCCCGCATCAGCACGACTGTTATCCGCATCCGCATGACTGTTATCCGCATCCGCTCCGCATCAGCACGACAGTTATCCGTATCCGCCCCGCATCAGCACGACAGTTATCCGCATCCGCACGACTGTTATCCGCATCCGCTCCGCATCAGCACGACTGTTATCCGCATCCGCACGACTGTTATCCGCATCCGCCCCGCATCAGCACGACTGTTATCCGCATCCGCTCCGCATCAGCACGACAGTTATCCGCATCCGCACGACTGTTATCCGCATCCGCCCCGCATCCGCCCCGCATCCGCACGACTGTTATCCGTATCCGCCCCGCATCAGCACGACAGTTATCCGCATCCGCACGACTGTTATCCGCGTCCGCCCCGCATCAGCACGACAGTTATCCGCATCCGCACGACTGTTATCCGCATCCGCCCCGCATCAGCACGACTGTTATCCGAATCCGCCCCGCATCAGCACGACTGTTATCCGCATCAGCACGACTGTTATCCACATCCGCCCCGCATCAGCACGACTGTTATCCGCATCCGCACGACTGTTATCCGCATCTGCCCCGCATCAGCACGACTGTTATCCGCATCAGCATGACTGTTATCCACATCCGCCCCGCATCAGCACGACTGTTATCCGCATCCGCCCCGCATCAGCACGACTGTTATCCGTATCCGCCCCGCTTCAGCACGACAGTTATCTGCATCCGCACGACTGTTATCCGCATCCGCCCCGCATCAGCACGACTGTTATCCGCATCAGCACGACTGTTATCCGCATCTGCCCCGCATCAGCACGACTGTTATCCGCATCAGCACGACTGTTATCCACATCCGCCCAGCATCAGCACGACTGTTATCCGCATCCGCCCCGCATCAGCACGACTGTTATCCGCATCCGCCCCGCATCAGCACGACTGTTATCCGCATCCGCCCCGCATCAGCACGACTGTTATCCGTATCCGCCCCGCATCAGCACGACTGTTATCCACATCCGCCCCGCATCAGCACGACTGTTATCCGTATCCGCCCCGCATCAGCACGACTGTTATCCGCATCCGCACGACTGTTATCCGCATCTGCCCCGCATCAGCACGACTGTTATCCGCATCAGCATGACTGTTATCCACATCCACCCCGCATCAGCACGACTGTTATCCGCATCCGCCCCGCATCAGCACGACTGTTATCCGTATCCGCCCCGCTTCAGCACGACAGTTATCTGCATCCGCACGACTGTTATCCGCATCCGCCCCGCATCAGCACGACTGTTATCCGCATCAGCACGACTGTTATCCGCATCCGCCCCGCATTTGCATGACTTTTTTCCCTATTCCCACGTTTGTTATCCGAATTTACTGGCATTAATATTTTTAATTAGATAAAGCATAAATTACTAAAGCTACATATTTAGACATTTGAGGAAAAAGTCGTTCCCATAGGCTTTGTATGCCATGTGCTATGTTTAAAATGAGCGTTATACAGCCAGAATTGCAACCCTTTTCTGTTCGGAGTGTTAATTATGCTTAATGACATAATTTGAATGTGATTAGCTTAAATCATCACCTTACATTTGTCATGGAAAAAAAAAACATAACGGAATGAAACATGATACCGGTATGTCATAAACATCCGTGTCCTAATAACGATATTAAACATGTCCGGATTGCATTCTAAAAACTATCCGCAAATATTCTCCATACATTATCTGCAGCTTATCGGCCATGCAAACTACAGTATATCCGCATGGGAAGAACTTATGCGGATATCCGAGGGTTTATCGCGTGGCCACCATGTTGTATTTGTGCTTATCAGAGTTGTGAAGTAACATATGTATACTTAATAGTTTTTTATTACCATGTAAAATTTCTAAAGCGGGTTTATCCGTGGATGTCCGCCTCCGCGCAGGGCTTTAATCACTGGTTATTTTGTTTGTACAACAATTATACCCATTTCCGAGGGAAACACATACATAGAAGCAAAGTTTTAAATTTCTAAATTCAAATCACTCAATTCTTTGTGGCTTTAATTAGTATTCCTATACAACGTTAAAGATATTATTTTGAGTTTGCTCTGAATAAAAAGAAAATAATAAAACTTAATTAATTAATTAATTAATAATGTGGAAATGTGTGTGATTCATTATGTAGCTGAAGGTTTAACACCAACTTTAAACTAGGAATACGGTAGTCTAACATTTCTATAAACATGGAATCGGTGAAGATAAGCACAAAGCAAGAACTACATTTTGAAAAAATGGATGAAAAAAGGTACGATTAGAATTTTTAAAATTTAAAACGTTGCTCCAATTAGCAAGATGTGTGTGTGTTCCCTTGGAAATGTGTATAATTGTTGTACAAATTATACGACAGGCACGGTTATAATATTAAAATAGTTATAGTTTTAGCTCCTTAATCTGCATGTTCCCCCTGTAACGGAACCCTATTATCCCCTACCACAACTAATAGCAAAGTGTTAAACAATGTGGATAAAGTGTTCTTGGTCAATACAATATACATATTTTCCAATAGTTAGGGAGAAAAAGATCCGAATTTTACTTTATTTTGAATTTTGTCCACCTAGAATGGCAAAATTGCACACTGTGCGCTCGGTTGATTAGATAGCCAGAAAAATCATTTTAAATATTTTCAAACCGTGTGGCCACCATGTTGTTTTTGTGATTATCAGGGTTGTGAAGTAACACATGTATACTTACTTAATACGAGGGGTGTTCAAATGAAAAGGTACGAAACGATACTCTGGGTACAATTTATTCGTTATTCAAAAGTAATTACCACAGGCCTGTGCACAGGTGTCCCATTGCTTCACTAGCCGCAGGATTCCTTGTTCCCAGAAGTCTTGTGGTTGTCATTTAGTGTCCTTTAGTCCTTTAGTTCGTCGTCCGATTGGAACCCATGGACGAACCATTAACAGTGACGTGTATTGTGCGACAATCCGTAGCCTACGCAAGTCCATCAAGAACAAACGGCCTGGACTGCTAACAAAGGGAGTGATTCTGCTCCATGATAACGCTCGCCCACACGTCTCTAACGTCACACAAGGTGTATTGGCCACGTTGAAGTGGGAGGAACTTGAGTATCCGCCCTACAATCCAGACTTGTCACCATGCACTTTCCATCTGTTCTGGTCGGTTAAAAAAAATCTCAAGGGAAAACATTTCCAATCGGACGACGAACTAAAGGACACCGTACAGGATTGGCTCCTGTCACAACCACAAGACTTCTGTGAACAGAGAATCCTGCGACTAGTGAAGCAATGGGACACCTGATTACTTTTGAATAACAAATAAATTGTAGGCTACCCACAGTATCGTTTCGTACCTTTTCATTTGAACACACCTCATATTTTTTATTACCATGTAAAATTTCTAAAGCTCTCTAAATGACCATAATTGGTTCTTTCAGTTTGATTGCTGGAGTAGTTTTGGAGTTACTGAATGTATGTCTACCCCTTATTATTCCCGTTTTTCCTACGGGGTCGGGGATGAGATGCGATGAAATTCTTTGTGGCGATGGATTTTGTGGCCAGATGCCCTTCCTGACGCCAACCTCATGAGAGGAGTTAATGAGAGATGAAATGAATGATGGTGAATGAAACTGGGCAAGGATGTGGAAGGAAGCGGCCGTGGCCTGTCAGAAGGTACCGTCCCAGCATTTGCCTGGTGTTGAAAATGGGAAACCACGGAAAACCATTTCAAGGACGGCCGACGGTGGGGCTCGAACCCACGCGTCTACCGAGTCAGCAGAGAGCTTGGCCCCATGACCTAATGCTGCGCTTTAGCCAGCGTAGCCACTACTGTCGGTTTTGGAGTTATTGAATACTGGAGAAATATTTCGCCCAGCTCCCATGTTTGGTTGGTTAAATTGTAAGCCACAGAGTTATGTGCCAGTAAATAAATATCATTATGGAGGTTCATATACTGACTTTCAATTCGATCGCTTGGATAGGGTAAATTAATTAAAAATATGTTTTAAACATTTCGAATTGCCACCATCTTAAATATTTGAAAGCAATTGAACAAAAATGCATGCCAAAATATTTAATTCTAAATAATAATTCGCTCTGTCGAGTTACTTTCCACTGTGATGACTGTATTGCCAGAAAAGTAATTTCAAATGTTTGTACTTCGCGTGGCTGCCATGTTGTTTTTGTGCTTGTCAGACTTTTGAATCATATACACCGTGTATGCACGAACTTAATAGTCCTTAATCGCCATACAACATTTCAGTTTGATTGCCGTAAGAGTTTCGGAGATGTTGAGAACAAGTGAAATATTTCCCGAGTTCGCCTTATTGGACCTTGTGTGGTCTCGGGATACGTATTTAGATTATGGATCCGGAGGTTCGATTCCCGCCTCTGGCAATAAATGTAATTCTAGTTGGGGGATTGGAACGAGGTACACTCAGCCTCATGAGGTGAACCTGAGTAGAGATGGGCTCGCCACCTCAACTATCTTAGAAGTGGCTCTTCGTGGTTTCCCGCTTCTACTCCAGGCAAATGCCGGGATGGGTCCCAACTTCAGGCCACGGTCGTCTCCTTCAAAATCCTAGCCTTAATTACAAATACACACCCTTCTACAGCCATCGCAATTACACAAGTTGTCACAAAGATTCCACTCATAAACATGGGATAACATGACAACGAAGTCGCAAAGTCCCTAAACGAATCAACAACAACTATCAATAATTACTGAGGAGCAAAATGTGGGAACTCAATTTCTCCAAAATCACGGTGGTTCAATGTTATTGTTAATGTTATTGTTATGCAGTGATGCTCCAGTAAGGTGCGCAAACCCTCCTCACCAGTTGGCTGCACCCACGCCTGCCTCACACTTGGCGAGGTGCGCGAATAATTCTACTACTCCTTACACCTTGGGGCTTGGGATATATCGATCATCTTGTGTTTGTATGGCATTTGACTGATAACTAGGTTTAGTGTGGTGGTTGTAAATAAAAGTGTAAGGAAACAGCCATTTGTATCTAGGACTGAAATTGATGCTCGGGACTTGAAATAAGATTTAATACCATAATGCCAACCCGGCAGGGATAGGGGATCACACTCAGGATGGCTAGTATGACGTGCAGTACTTGAGGAGAATATTATCGTGAAACAAGGCAACAAGTATTCAATAACCCAGCACTCGCTGCTGTAATATATTGTAGCCTGTAGTGTGCAATTCTGGCACTAGATAGCAGGCCAGTCTATGACCGCCGCTTATACATTCATCAACTATCTTCAGTAAATTTATCAGTAAGGGACAATACTTGCAAACTGAGTTTCGTAGAGAAAAACAACGTAATGTTTCAGATGATGTACATTGACGCTTCTGCACCCAGAGTCCAGTACTTTACCTGCATAGGAAGAGACAAGTCACGGCTAAGTGACATTCTAAAGTATTGTTAACTCTGAACCGGCCAGAGATGTTTATACTGTATTAGAATTGACGATGATATTCTACATTCTATCCTTTTTTGCATCGTTAAGGTGCGTTTATGTTCAGATGATTTAAGACAGCAATGATTAATTAAAATAACTCAATAGTGAAGCTGCGATAAGCTTCGGTTAACGGCTGGTTAGCATCTCGGCGTTGGTAGCAGTCATCCTGTGTTAGTATTTCCTCGTTCATGTATCGAACATTACCATAATGGTGCCATATTTCAAGGCCTAGAAGCATCTATGCCATTCCTGTAACGGGGTGTGACAATGTTTGGACACAACTTTCGACTATCCACTGTTACGTGGTACAAGATAGACCAATAACAAGATGTTCAGTAAAGAACATATAGCCTACTTTCTCCTAAATGCAGTGGTAGGCCTATAATTACTCTTTGTCCTTTTCAAGGTGTATAATTGAATGTTGGTTGAAGTAGCTTATTGAAATACAACGTGCTATACAGATGCTATACGTTCATTGATTGAATCCTCACCTGAATCATGTGTACACACACTAATACAGCCATCACAATAACACAGGTTATCAGACAAAATTAAACACTCACCCAAGCACACGGGGCTAAATGACCATTATGTCCATGCATCTCAAATGAAACAGCAACAACAACAACAACAAAAGCTTCCACCCAAATCCTTCCTCTGAAGAATCAACAACAACAATAGACTACCGCGGATAAAGGACAATGAATTTTAATCGATGTAGTCGAGTGTTGAAATATGTTGTGTTATAAGTAGACTATATACAGTATATAATATTTTTGATTCCAAATACACACTATATATGCTTAACATTATAACGTGTGAGTAGTTATAAATCAATAAATACAACAACAACAAAAACGAATTTAAAAAAATGTTGGGACTTTAATCAAGAACCTCCAAGCTACGAGTCAGAGACGCTGCCGTTACGCTAAACACTGTCAATGATAACATTCCGTTAATAACAGCTTTAGTCTAACTGCCTAGAATATTTTGTCTTGCAATGAACGATTTCATTAGCGTTTTCTGCCGTTTATATAAACCATTTGATACTAAATATGTATTATTTTGTTCAGTACATTCCTAAAATGATATAAACTTACGAAGCTCTGGAAATAGAATTTACTAGCAAACAAGAGAAAATTTGTCAATTACACCCTAGGTAAGGGTTCACTATCTGGCCAGTATAGAGCGCAGCTCGCATCTAGTAGGCCGTGGTTAGCTCTGGTATAGTTCAATTGGTTGCTAGTAAATGTCACTCGTGCAGATCCAGTGGAACATGTTGTTTTAATGAAATATATATTTTCCATTGCAAAATGCACAATATAACGCTCAATTTTATAATGTCTCAGTACTCAACAAACAATAATTATTTTAAAAAATTAAGCAAAAATATACAACTCTGACAGGTTCTGATCCCCGGCCGGCCGAGTGAAACACCAAAGCTCTAACCACAGAGCCAAACATATCCTCCGAAGTTAAACGTTATCAATTGATTTACATGCAACGTCTTAGCAAATAATGACTTTGACTAAACGATTTCTTCACTAGAGTATATATCCATTATAACCCATTCCATACAAAGTTCATATTATTTCTATCAGTAGGCTATATTGCATGCTACATACTCAAATTAGTGAAATATAGGTCAGAACGAGAGATCAGATGCCATCTTGTCGTGTAACCAAGATGACTCAGCTTTTTAAAGTCACTTCTGCACTATAATATCTCTACTTAGTATAAAACAAAGTCCCCGATTCTTGGATGTTACGGGTAAACTCGAGAACCACTGGATGGATTTTGGTGCGGTTTTCACCATTCTGTAAAGGATACCCCGAGGATGATTGCTGTAGAAAATAATTTATTTATGATCAAAGGAAGCCGAGCAGTAACGATTTCAGTGGAAAAGTCGAAAACAAACCTGGCGTCCGAGCGCTTTGTAAGCTTACGCTGGGCAAACCGTTAAAAATATCTAAATACTATGAGTGTAAGAATTGTTCAGCATGAAAAAGTTCTACAAAAAATACACAAGGGCTAATGTCTATCTTCAAAACATCGCCCACTATAAGTGTTTTTACGTTTTAATTTCTTCCAACCATGTCCATTCAACTACTGAGGCGACAGTTTACGAGCTAGCTAAGGGTGAGTCTATCATACCTGTTACAGCCTAGCTAGCGGTCGAACCTATCGCCCCAGATACAGCCAGCAGCAAACCGTCGAGTCGTGTTGAGTAAAGACTTCTGAGAAGGGTGGTTGTGTTTGGAGTTTCCCTGGAAGTGCAACTCGGGTTTTCTTCATTTCGCCTGTGAAACACAGTCAAGTTAAGATTGGACTGAAGGGGGATTTGAGTTTCATTCACCTCGCCATTCCCTGGAAGTGCAGCTCTCATTTCGCCTGTGAACTTTTCGTTCCGCAAAATTCACAATCAATTTAAGATTGGACGGTAGGGGGATTATATTATATTGAATTATACTGATTGGCGTATAATCTCTACTTAGTATAAAACAAATCCCCGATTCTTGGATATCACGGGTAATCTCGAGAACCACTGAATGGATTTTGATGCGGTTTTCACCATTCTGTAGAGGATACCTCGAGGAAGGTTTCTGTAGAAAAGAATTTATTTATAATCAAAGGAAGCCAAGCAGTAAAGATTTCAGAGAAAAAGTTGAAAGAAAATCCTGGCGTCCGTGCGCTTTTTAAGCTTACGCTGGGCAAACCATTAAAAATATCAATATGCAATGAGTGTAAGAATTGTTTAGCATGAAAAGTTCTACAAAAACGTACGCGAGAGCACATCTCTATATTCAATATATCGTCCACTATAAGTGTTTTTAGATTGGACGGATGGGGGATTTGTGTTTCATGCACCTCGCCATTCTTAAATTACGTCTGACAAGAATTTGTTGCACATGCACCTCCATGATAATATAGTTAACAGTGATTTTAACCCATCATGCAGAGACATAAAACGGATATAGATCGTAGTTCATTGACATCATAAAGAAGAGCTTATCACGTAATGCATTCACAACTGTTCCCGGGCGAAGCCGGGACGGGTTGCTAGTTACAATATAAACTTTTAATTTCGAACGGGCCACGACCTTTAGAACAGTTTAAACGATTCTCGGTTCGATAATCGGAACTGGTGGGTCCCATGTTATGGATTATAAAGTTTGCATAATTCACAATGCCACCATCCTGAAATGGAACGGCTCATGACGTTGTAATTAGGCACAAGACGCGTCTTATATGAAGGTATGCTTTTACCAAATTTGGTAAAGATCCGATGATTAGTTTGAACGTATTTTAATTTTATGTTTTAACCATTTGAGTGGCCGCCATTAAGTTTTGGTAAAGATGGCGGCAATATAAAACATGACACTGTGGTGCCCTTTGCTCGTGCTACCTCTGTACCAAATTTGGTTCAATTCGGTTTCGTCGTGTTTGAATTGATATGGGGTGAGGGGGGGGGGGCAGACATGCAGCGTACACACACAATCATACACTCACAGACACACACTCACAGACACACAGACAGGCACACAACATTTTGGCCCTGTGTAGATCTCATAAGTCTACTTTCAGTTTTTGCAAATATTAATAGTAGGCTAAAAATATGAATTATGGAGCTTATACAGTGTGTCCACTAAGTCTCTCCACAGCGCGTGTCTCGCCTTGCGGGACGTGTTGGATTGGCAGTACATTCATGTTATGTTGTTACAAGGAAAACAATTACATTAAATTAAGTAAATTAAGTACTCACCACTATCACACTGTGCTCCGTGAAGTTTCGACCAACACGGAAAACCTATTCCACTAAAAACACACGCTCTTCAGTAGTAGCCGCTGCGGAGAGACTTTGCGGACACACTGTATGTTCGTGTAGTTGTGCAAAGAGCGTGAGTATTAACAAGAACTAGAAACAAAACGCTGTTGTTGATTCATTCAGGGGCTTTGGACATCGTGTTTGTCCAGATCCATGTACGTGTTAGGTATATACATTTTTTAATCGCTTATCCTCCTAGCTCGGCTTCACCCACGGAATCTGCGAGGGATCATTCCTCTACCGTCGCAAGAACGGTGTCTGGGAGCTGAATATATTTTGTTTGCAGATACAGCTGGGGATGGTTACAGGCCGATCACCCTGGTGACCGCTAACTTTGGTCAAATTAAGGAAGGGTCAAGGAAAGGATTGTGGAAGGAAATCAGTCGTGGATTTGTTGAAAGAAACCGTCCCGGTATTTGCCTGGTGGTGAAAAAGGGAAACCACGAAAACCATTTCAGGACGGCCGAGGTGGGATTTGAACCCATGATCTCCTGATGCCAGCGAAACTCTAGGCCATCGCGGCCGGTATATAAATAAATAAATAAATAACAATCTGTCTATAACCTGTGTTATTGTGGTGTCTGTAGTAGAGTGTGTTGGAGGAGCGGCCGTGGCCATAATTAGGGAAAACATGAAATCCACTTCTAGGACAGTCGATACGGAAATTGGTCCCACGGAGACCACAGAAGGCGGCCAAAAATATTTGTATTGGGTGTGTCCTGATCACAAGCATCTTGAACGGCTGGAAAATACTATGTATGTAGGCCTATACTCCTTATAATTCCCGTCTTCAACGGGGTCGGAGATGAGATGCGATGAAAATCTATGTGACGGTTGGTTTTTACGGCCGGATGTCCTTCCTGACGCCAACCTGATGAGAGGAGTTAACGAGAGATGAAATGAATGAAGTTGAATGAAACTGTGCAAGGATGTGGAGCGAAGCGACCGTGGCCTGTCAGAAGGTACCGTCCCAGCATTTGCTTGGAGGTGAAAATGGGGAAACCACGGAAAATCATTTCGAGGACGGTCGACGGTGGGGCTCGAACCCACGTCTACCGAGTCCGCAGAGAGCGTAGCAGCCGCTGTTGGTCGGCTGGAAAATACAATACTATTTTTTAATAAGGCAACACTGAAAAATGGCTTCAAAGCTATTGTATCTTTTGTATCTTTTGTATTTTTATTTAGTCGATTTGCCCTCCAGGATGGTGTTTCCCACGGACTCAGCGAGGGAACTCACCACTACCGCCACTGCGGGCAGTGTCCTGGAGCTGGGAACATCTGGTCGGGGTGGAAACAACTGGGGAGATGTGATCAGCACTTCGCCCAGGCGGTCTCACCTGAAAATCGAACAGGGGCCTCATGATGGATGGGAAGGGGGGTGGAAGATTTTGATGGATAGGCAAGAAAGAGGGTAGGAGGCGGCCGTGGCCTTACATTAGGTACCATCCCGGCATTTACCCGAAGACGAAGTGGGAAGCAACGAAAAACCACTTCGAGGATGCCTGAGGAGGGATTCAAACCCCCTCTACTCATTTGGACCACCCGAGGCTGAGTAGACCCCGTTCCAGTCCTCATACCACTTTTCAAATTTCGTGACAGAGCCGGGAATCGAACCCAGGACCTCTGGGGCGGCATTTACCCATGCTGACCGCTACGCTACGGAGGCGACAACTTGAGAAAAATAAGAATATTATTTTCATATTATAATACTGTACGGTACAATAGATTATGAACTACCATATACACAGGGTGTTTAAAAAATATGGTTCCTGCTTTTCATGACGTGTCTGCGAAGTCCACAGGGGCCGAGATTCCTGGGGTCGCGTAGCGATGTTAACTTTACTGTAGTAAGCAGGAAAGAGAAAATCCCCTTAGTTTAAGAAATAGTAGCCTTCAAACTTTGACCTTTTCGTCGCTTAACTGGAGACTATTTTTGCTCTACAGTTAAAGCCCTGCGCAGATGCGGATATCTGCAAAACTTTTCGCCATGCGGATATAGTCTGTATGTCTGTGCGTTTAGCGGATAAGCTGCGGATAATGTTTGGAGTAAATTTGTGGATAGGTTTTAGAATACAATCCCAACTTGTTGAATATCATTACTAGGACCCCGAATGTTGATGACATAACCTATATTTTTCTGTTTTTATTTCATGACAAATGTAAGATGATGATTTAAGCTAATCTCAATCAAATTATGCCATTATGCATAATTAACACTACGAACTGAAAACGGTTGTAATTCTGGCGGTAGAACATTCATTTTAAACAAAGCACATGACATGCATAGCCTCGGGGAACGACTTTCTCCTCAAATGTCTAAATATGTCGCTTTAATAACTTACTTTATGTTCGACCCTGACTATTATATGTCAGAAAACTGTACTATAATGAGGCTCATTATAACACTATTTTTCATTATGAAACAGTTTCTCCCCCCAATCAGAGCTCAAGAAACAGTTCTTTGACCAATTAGATAATGATAGCATCGCACCTGCGCTGAGTTCCACGGCCTTCTAATTTAAATTTCACTGCGTGGCCTAGTGTCATAGTAGGGTAATCGAGGAGGCCATGGTCAAATACAAGGCATTCTCTGCGTCTCATGTGCTCTGTTCAGTACCGTACATAAAACTGGCGAAATCTCGACAGAAATTTATGAATATTTATGTTCGAACATAAAATAGTTATAATAATTATCGTCGAACATAAACTGCCGTATGCAACTCGCCTATAATGGTAATTAAGACACTCGTATGGAAATTATAAAACTCGCATACACTCGTTTTATAAACATACTCGTGTCTTAATTGTTGCCATTAAAGGCTCATTGCATAATGTACTATAATGCTTTATCTAATTAAAACTATAATTATTGGAATACTAGTAGATTCGGATAACAAACGTGCGGATGCGGATAACAGCCGTGCGGATACGGGGCGGATGCGGATAACGTTTTGAGTATCCAATGTAGCGCACGTAAGTTATGAGCTCGACTTGGCCGCAAGAACAGAGTAGGCTGCCGGCCTATCTCACGTAAGAGTCAAGGACTTACCTGTATACATCCACCTGGTCGATGTTGCTGTTGCTGTTATTGTCGTCCATCTTAAATACTACCCTACCAAGGAATTGTTACCACTAGACGTGGAGCGCGGCTGTTGTGTGTACATTACGTCAGCTCGCCTCGTTATGGCTATCGTGGACGGTTGCGGAGCAAGAGGGGGAACGCATGTACAGTCATACAATGAGAATACACTGCACAGAGCACGACCCAGCACGAATCATGCACACAAATGACATGCGATGATGTTTCGCTGGCGACAACTGTACGTCTATCGCAGGCGTGTGGCTGGGCGGAGCGCATTAGTTCCGATTTCCGCCACCAGTAACAATTCGCTTGTAGGGTAGTACATAAGACTGGCATCATCCACTCCGATAACAGTGTCACTACACAAGTTACAGCATTCTACTCAATATTCTGCAGACGTTCACTTGTCTAGTGACACATCCCCACAAGCTGCACATGACCTTCTGAGCGTGGCTCGAAGGAGCTATACCTCTGTTGCTTGCGTATAGACTGATTCAAAATAAAGTCTTCTTATGAAATGATGTTTGAAGTCTGGTATCTCCTAAACTGAGTGCCTGAGAAGTTGCGATTTCAAATTAAGACGAGAATGTTCCCATGTCATATGTCCTGAAAAGGAGGTAGGTACTACAATGTGTGTTGTTGTTGATTGATTGATTGATTTATTGATTGATTGATTAAACTTAACGGGCTCTGCGACATCGTGGTCATGTAGTGCCGTGTACTTGGTTGTGTCTGTGGAATTTGTCTGATAACCTGTGTTATTGTGATGGCTGAATTAGTATGTACTGTATATTTGTTATTCAGGCGAGGATTGGGAAGGAGGCGGCCGTGGCCTTATGTTAGGAACCATCCCGGCATTTTCCTGGAGGAGAAGTGAAAAACCACGGAAAACCACTTCCACGTTGTCTGAGATTGGAATCAAGCTCTCCTCTTATCCGCTTTGCCGCATGCGGTTGAGTTAACCCTGTTCCAGAGCCGCGAAGCGAACCAGGATCTCCGCGGTGACAGTTAAGCATGCTAGCCACTACGCCACGAGGCAGCGTAGTCAGAAATGAACTTGTTTCCATGATTTGGGCTCATAACGTACGTCATCGGTCAGCACATCACGGTGAAGGTGAAGGTGAAATAAATGTAATGTACGAGTACATAGTGTCCTAATCAAGGTCCATACATATTTTTAAATTATCGCGCTGGCTGTTAGTTTATTTCTATTGTAAGTATTTTCATCGCGCCAGGAGATGGCAGTTCAACACGCTGCGACGGGGGACGGGGAGTCTTGTAGTACACAAGTACACATCCGTGGCCTACCTATTCTCGCTCGCCACGACCGTGATAGGGAGCTGCAGCAAGTCTGGAGATCGGGGATTCGAATCTCGGTGCTGATAGTGGCTATTGTGAGTGTGGTCTTTCCCATTCACACGCACTCCAGGGAAATGCTGGGATAGTATCTAACTTGAACTCCCGAGGCACCTACGCCATTCCGACCCAATTACTACAGTTTAACACATTACTACGGCCAACAGAGACACACAGGTTATCAGACAAACTGAACACACACCTATGTCTCCAAGGCTGTATATCAGCTTCCCGCATGCCAATGGTTGTTATCGCAGCAGACGACACGCAGCCAGTGAAAGAAGGAATGTGCTGAGTGAGTGAAGCAAGTAGTGATCAACTTAATGTTTTTGGAATGCGAGATACGCAGTGAGTGGGAAGACCTCTGCAGTTCAAACCCAACTGCGATCTCTTGGCACGATATCAATATGGCTACCCCTTATTATTTCTGTTCCCAACGGGGTCAGGGATGAGATGTGATGGAATTCAATGTGGCGGATGGCTTTTACGGCCAAACTCATGAGAGGCGATAATGAGAGATGAAATTAATGAAGATGTAGAAGGAAGCGGCCATGGCCTGCCAGAATGTACTGTCGCAGCATTTTCCTGGAGCTGTAAATGAAAAACCACAGAAAATCATTTCAGGGATGGCCGACGGTGGGGCTCGAACCCACGTCTATCGAGTCCACAGAGAGCTTGGTGTCATGGCCTAGCGCTGCGCTTTAGCGAGCGTAGCTAACGCTGTCGGTAGTTAGTTTATTTTTATTAAAAACTGTTAAATGTGTATTGTTATCTACCTAACTCCTCCTCATAATCAGTACCGTATCTAATTCTAAAGAGAACAATTTGCAAGATGCAAATTACGAAATCACAGGGGTGCAGGCCAAACAAAGTCCGCTAAATTCGACAACAGCTAACTGCTCGCATTAGACTTTAGCAAAATCCAACTTGTTTACCTGTTTACGTGTTCGTGAGAATATTGTGCCCGTGCTGCTCCTTCTCTCGCTGGCTGACCGTTCCTCCCCGTGTTCGTTCCCCTTGCCGGGCCCACTGCCCGTGTTCACTTATCTAGCCTGCCGCTGCCATACTTACCGTGGTTATAACAACCCGTCCCTTCTCGCTGTCTATTTTCTTTTGTTCCTTCGCAGTAAACAGTATACAGGACACACCGTGACTATCAAAATAGTAGACTACTAACAGATCGGTAGCCATCAATTAAGTTCCTTTAATAATAATAATAATAATAATAATAATAATAATAATAATAATAATAATGAAAATCCACAGCCTGCTTCCAGTCTCCGACCGGGTCAGGAATGGAATGAATGAAGCCCCTATCTAGCGGCGAGGATATGAAATGTGCCGGCTGCCGAGGCCTGACGCACTCCTCTGGGGCAATGATTAAATGAATGACAGATGAAATGAAATGATAGTGGAGAATGATGCTGGAATGAAATGTTGACAGGGAAAACCGGAGTACCCGGAGAAAAACCTGTCTGCCTCCGTTCTGTCCAGCACAGATCTCACATGGAGTGACCGGGATTTGAACCACGGACCCAGCGGTGAGAGGCCGGCGTGCTGCCGCCTAAGCCACGGAGGCTTCAATAATAATAATAATAATAATAATAATAATAGACTAATAATAATAATAATAATAATCTGTAACAAAATATCAGTTTCAAAACCAAGTAGTAACTTCTTTCATAAATATGTCGATTGTAAACGCTACAATGCTAATAAAATCGAGCACATTTGTAACTTATGACATCATCACCTGTGAATCTCAAATTTCAGTAGTTTGAACATCAAATACGGAGCTCACACTTGTAAAACAAACATGATGGTTATTCTTCATTGTAAGTTCATTTAGCCTATTTCTCAAGTCTTTCTCGGTGTTTTAAATTGCAATACTGCGTGGAAAGATGGTGCCATGCGTTTTCAGGATCGAAACGTATTCATCTGTTTTTAATTACAAAATTTCCATGGCAGAATATCATTTCATTCGCTTTGTTAGTATGGATAGACAGTAAAAAAAAATTAAAGCTAATCTGGACGGTTTAAAATTTGTTTTTCCAGGAATTCATCGTTTTGTTTTCATCTCCAGACTCTCTTAAGGCTGTGCTAATAGCCTATATCTCGCGGCTTCTCGGAGTAGCTCACTACTATCTTTTTCCAGTTGAAAATCCTCAGCCTGCTTCCAGTCGACCGACCGGATCAGGGAATGGAATTAATGAAGCCCCCATATAGCGGCGAGGATATGAACTGTGACGGCTGCCGAAGCCTGTCACACTCCCCTGGGGCAATGATTAAATGAATGACAGATGAAATGAAATGACAGTGGAGAGTGTTGCTGGAATGAAATTTGTGACAGGGAAAACCGGAGTACCAGGAGTAAAACCTTTCTGCCTCCACTTTGTCCAGCACAAATCTCACATGGAGTGGCCGGGATTTGAACAACGGACCCAGCGGTGAGAGGCCGGCATGCTGCCGCCTAAGCCACGCAGGCCCAGCTCTTATTCCAGTTCCGTTTCATATTTATTCTCGGACCATAAAGGAATAACAGCTAGTTGATAACAGACCTGTCGTTGCTAAGCAGAGTAAGTTCCTCCTTGCTGTCTGTTTATGGACGCATTGTCCTCCCTTGCAATTGTCCACTCTGTGCAGCCTGTTGTTTCCGAACTCGCTCAGTTCCTTCATCTTCCACCAGAAGCCAGCATAGCGCCGGCAACCTAAAATTCTCCCCACGCAACCAATTGCCTTATTAATCCTTACTATCGTCGCCTCCGTTGCGTAGTGGTCAGCGTGATTAGCTGCCACCCCGGAGGTCCGCGGTTCGATTCCCGGCTTTGCCACGAAATTTGAAAAGTGGTATGAGGACTGGAACGGGGTCTACTCAGCCTCGGGTGGTCCAAATGAGTAGAGGGGGTTCGATTCTGGGCAAATGCCGGGATGGTACCTACCGTAAGGCCACGCCGGCTCCTTCCCACTTCCTTGCCTAACCCTCCCACTCTTCCCGTCCCTTCAACAGGCCCCTGTTCGCTTTGCAGGCGATGCCACATGGGCGTAGTGCTGGCCACACACTCAGAGTCTCATATTGAAAGCTCCAGGACACTGCCCTCAGTGGCGGTAGAGGTGGGATCCCTCGCTTAGTCCGTGGGAAAAGCCAACCCTGGAGGGTAAAACGATAGCGAAAAAAACCAAGATGTTCAGTAAAGAACATATAGCCTACTTTCTCCTAAATGCATGAGTATTGTTATAAATCTTTGTCCTTTTCAAGGAGTATGATTGAATGTTGGTTGTAGTAGCTTGTTGAAATACAACGTGCTATAGGGATATTAAACATGAATATGAGGTGCCCTTTGCTAGTGCTACCTCTGTACCAAATTTCGTTCAATTCGGTTTCACCGTGTTTGAATTGATAGGGGGAATCGATTTGCACACATACTTGGCCACCATCTGCAAACTATAGGGCTGATGTTCTTGCAGTTTGGTAAGAATATGTTTCCCACATAAAGATATGGTGTTGCAAAATTTGGTAGAGACTAGATTATTAGGTTGGTCGTAATTACATTTTAGCTTTTAACATTTGGGTGGCGGCGATTACGTTTCCGTCAAGATAGCGGTGATATAAAACATGACACTGAGGTGCCCTTTGCTAGTGCTACCTCTGTACAAAATTTCGTTCATTCGGTTCCACCGTGTTCGAATTACTGTAATAGGGGGAATCAATTTTGACATAAAGATGGCCGCCATCCGCAAACTATTAGGCTAATTACCTATTAGATTGGTCAAAGGATGCTCTCTCCATAAAGGTATGGTGTTGCAAAGTTTGGTAGGGATCGGATGGTTATGTTAGTCGTAATTTGATTTAAGCTTTAAACATTTGTGTGGCCGCCATTACGTTTCCGTCAATATGGCGGCGAAATTAATCATGACACTGAGATGCCCTTTGCTAGTGCTATCTCTGTACCAAATTTCGTTCCATTCGGTTTCACCGTGTATGAATTAATAGGTGGAATCGATTCTGACACAAAGATGGCCGCCATCCGCAAAGTATTAGGCGAATGACCTATTAGATTGGTCAAAGGATGCTCCCTCCATAAAGGTATGTAGTTTCAAAATTTGGTAGAGATCGGATGATTAGGTTAATCGTAATTTGATTAAAGCTTTGAACATTCGTGTGGCCGTCATTACGTTTCAGTCAAGATGGCGGCGATATAAAACATGACACTGAGGTGCCCTTTGCTAGTTCTACCTCTGTACCAAATTTCGTTCCATTCGGTTCCACCGTGTTCGAATTAATAGGGGGAATCAATTTTGACATAAAGATGGCCGCCATCCGCAAACTATTGGGCTAATTACCTATTAGATTGGTCAAAGGATGCTCTCTCCCTAAAGGTATGTTGTTGCAAAGTTTGGTAGGGATCGGATGGTTATGTTAGTCGTAATTTGATTTAAGCTTTAAACATTTGTGTGGCCGCCATTACGTTTCTGTCAATATGGCGGCGATATTAATCATGACACTGAGATGCCCTTTGCTAGTGCTATCTCTGTACCAAATTTCGTTCCATTCGGTTTCACCGTGTTTGAATTAATAGGGGGAATCGATTCTGACACAAAGATGGCCGCCATCCGCAAAGTATTAGGCGAACGACCTATTAGATTGGTCAAAGGATGCTCCCTCCATAAAGGTATGTAGTTGCAAAATTTGGTAGAGATCGGATGATTAGGTTAATCGTAATTTGATTAAAACTTTGAACATTCGTGTGGCTGCCATTACGTTTCAGTCAAGATGGCGGCGATATAAAACATAACACTGAGGTGCCCTTTGCTAGTTCTACCTCTGTACCAAATTTCGTTCCATTCGGTTCCACCGTGTTCGAATTAATAGGGGGAATCCATTTTGACATAAAGATGGCCGCCATCCGCAAACTATTAGGCGAATGACCTATTAGATTGGTCAAAGGATGCTCCCTCCATAAAGGTATGTAGTTGCAAAATTTGGTAGAGATCGGATGATTAGGTTAATCGTAATTTGATTTAAGCTTTGAACATTCGTGTGGCCGCCATTACGTTTCAGTCAAGATGGCGGCGATATAAAACATGACACTGAGGTGCCCTTTGCTAGTGCTACCTCTGTACCAAATTTCGTTCCATTCGGTTCCACCGTGTTCGAATTAATAGGGGAATCAATTTTGACATAAAGATGGCCGCCATCCGCAAGCTATTAAGCTAATAACCTATTAGATTGGTCAAAGGATGCTCCCTCCATAAAGGTATGTTGTTGCAAAGTTTGGTAGAGATCGGATGGTTATGTTAGTCGTAATTTAACTTAAGCTTTGAACATTTGTGTGGCCGCCATTACGTTTCTGTCAATATGGCGGCAATATAAAACAAGACACTGAGATCCCCTTTGCTTGTGCTACCTCTGTACCAAATTTCGTTCCATTCGGTTTCACCGTGTTTGAATTAATAGGGGGAATTGATTTTCACACAAAGATGGCCGCCATCCGCAAACTATTAGGCGAATGACCTATTAGATTGGTCAAAGGATGCTCCCTCCATAAAGGTATGTAGTTGCAAAATTTGGTAGAGATCGGATGATTAGGTTAATCGTAATTTGATTTAAGCTTTGAACATTCGTGTGGCCGCCATAACGTTTCAGTCAAGATGGCGGCGATATAAAACATGACACTGAGGTGCCTTTTGTTAGTACTACCTCTGTACCAAATTTCGTTCCATTCGGTTGCACCGTGTTCGAATTAATAGGGGGAATCGATTTTCACACAAAGATGGCCGCCATCCGCAAACTATTACGGTGATACCTATTAGTTTGGTCAAAGGATGCCACCCCATAAAGGTATGTTGTTGCAAAATTTGGTAGAGATCGGATGATTAGGTTAATCGTAATTTGATTTAAGCTTTGAACATTTGTGTGGCCGCCATTACGTTTCCGTCAAGATGGCGGCGATATAAAACATGACATTGAGGTGCATTTTGTTAGTACTACCTCTGTACCATATTTCGTTCCATTCGGTTGCACCATGTTCGAATTAATAGGGGGAATCGATTTTCACACAAAGATGGCCGCCATCCGCAAACTATTACGCTGATGACCTATTGGTTTGGTCAAAGGATGCTTCCCCCATAAAGGTATGTTGTTGCAAAATTTGGTAGAGATCGGATGATTAGGTTAGTCGTAATTTGATTTAAGCATTGAACATTTGTGTGGCCGCCATTACGCTTCCGTCAAGATGGCGGCGATATAAAACATGACACTGAGGTGTCCTTTGCTAGAGCTACCTTTGTACCAAATTTCGTTCAATTCGCATTCACCGTGTTCGAATTGATGGGGGGGGGGACAGACATTCAGAGTACTCACACTCACCCACACACAGACACACACACTGACACACACACAGACTCACACACACGCAGACTCACACACACACATACACACACACACAGACAGACACACTTTTTTCGCCCTGTGTTGATCTCATAAGTCTACTTTCATTTTTTGCAAAAATCGAAAGTAGGCTAATATAGCGAAAATCCTTACTATCGCTTGACTGGCTAAACTATTGCTCGGGTTCAAGCTCTGTAAATTTGCGGGGTGAGGTGAAGGGAGGGAAGAGAAGGGCCTATCAACAGTCCGCTGTGTTATCTGGAATCCATGTCCATTCCAATACTGCTTAAACCGCTGTGGTGTTGCGAATGAGTGAGTGAGTCACCGACCAATGTATTCGGTTCTGTTACTACGCACGGACCGGCAACCCTCCTCACTCGTCACCATCACTCATATTCCGCCATCCACATTCCTCTCAGGTTCACGGAGCTTGGACCCGAGCAGTCTCAGGCTCCCAATGCTCATCTCTCGCGAGTGTACCTAGAACCCTGCGCGGATGCGAATATCTGCAATTTTGGCAGATATAAATTATATGATGGTGTAGATAGGGGACATGTTTACGAATAATTTCTTAATAATAATGGCCCCGTGGCGTAGTCGTGCGTGTTAATCCCTTAACGCACAACTTTATTCGAGTTAATTTTGCATGAATGGTTGGTGGCTACATATGGGACCACTTCCATTAAGGATTAATATACGTATTAAATACAATGTGCTCGATCCTTAGTGGCATAAATGATGTTCATAGACGCTTAGTGGCCAATTATGAAGTCAGCTTTCGTATCTGAGCCCCCCAGGGGCTCACATCTAGTGGGTCGTGGGTTGGCGACCACGAGACCCCAGCTGAGTCCGGCATTGCTTCCACTTACTTGTGCCGGGCTCCTCTCCGTCTTCTTTCCTGTCGACCTCTCTTGGTCAACTCTTGTTCTCTTCCGACCCCGACGGTATTAGGGTATCCGACACCTAGGGAGTCTCTTCCTTTCCCGCCTTAATTGGCCCTTGTCTCATCTTTTCTGATACCTTCCTTCCGCGAGGGGTCAGCCTTCTTTTTCTTTTCATGTTATCTCCTGCCTTCTGCTCAAGGCGCTCAAGGCGGCCGGGAGTATGTAGCCCCACCACTTTTGGTGCACTGTGGATATTGCTACACCCTCAGTGGCTCACGGCTGGTGGGTTCGGGAGATGGCGATCCCGAGGGATTCCTGAGCTGGGTCCGGTTTCCCCCCTTTTTTCCATTACCTCTGGGGCGGACCCTCTCCTCTTTCACGTTCCTATCTGCCTTTCATGTCTCTCCTTCCTTCCAAGTCTCTCAATCCGCATTCTTCGAGGGTTGAGGGCATTTCTTTTCCTCCTGTCCTTCATTTGCCTTATTCTTTTTCTTTGTCCATTTTTTCTTCTAGTATATAAGATAGTGGTTAGTTTTAGTTATAGTTTACATTTCATTATCATCTTCACGATTACCCAAACCATTAGGGGCCGATAACCTAGATGTTAGGCCCCTTAAAACAATAATTATCATCATCATCATCATCATCATCATCATCGTATCTGAGGAGCACACCCATCTGATGCAAATTACACCTATACAAACTTATCTAACATAATATTTTGCAGATCAGAGAGAAGAATTAAGTTGAGCATACAGAGAAAAAAGTAGTGGCTACATATTTAGCCACTAAACTATAAGGGGTTAAATCGCTCGCTCGCCACGACCGTGATAGGGAGCTGCAGCAAGTCTGGAGATCGGGGGTTCAAATCTCGGTGCTGACAGTGGCTATTGTGAGTGTGGTCTTTCCCATTTACACGCACTCCAGGGTAATGCCGGGATAGTACCTAACTTGAACTCCCGAGGCACCTACGCCATTCCGACCCAATTACTACAGTTTATCACATTACTACGGCCAACAGAGACACACAGGTTATCAGACAAACTGAATACACACGTATGTACCCGAGGCTGATGAGCAACGTACCCCCCCCCCCCCCTTCACCCAAAAAATACCGATACAACGTAAATAATAATGTTTCTCGTATATACAGTAGAAAATCGGTCCGGTTCAGGTAGTGCAAACTTCTGAAAATTGTTATAACTTTTCATAAGTGCCTTATAGTTTATGTGGTGGAACTTGATTTTGCTATGAAAATATAGAACACAATTTCTACATCTGCCACCATAACTCGTAGCCTATTTAAAATCCAATTACCGTATACATACTGTTTTAAAACAAGATGTTCATTAAACGGCATATAGCCTACTTTCTCCTAATTGAATGGGTAGGCCTATAATAACTCTTTGTCCTTTTCAAGGAGTATAATTGAATGCTGGTTGTAGTTGCTTGTTGAAATACAACGTGCTATACGGATATTAAACGTTGATTGATTGAATCCTCACCTGAATTATATATATATATATATATATATATATATATATATATATATATATATATATATGTTACAGGGAAAGTCGATTTTTAGGAAGAGTTGACTCTCCCTAGGCAGAGTCAACTCTTACTAAAAGTATCAGTAATAGTTGATTGAAAATAAGCAGATCAACTTTTACTAGGGAGAGTTAACTATGCCTGCTGTGGTTTAGTAAAAGTTGATTCACAGATGCTGCTCAGAAAATGTAACCGCGTGCGCCAAACCTTTGTTATGATTATTAAAATATTGCCATTGTATGGGCTCTTACTTCCATTATTGGACCGACCGTTATCGATCTGAACATTTGTTCGTTTTATTACCCCACCACACAACAGGCAGTTGCCATTCGTCATTACTCGGCTCATTATTGTTGTGCAATAGTGACAAAAGATTCATTTACGTTTAAATAATTAGTTTAAGTGTGTAATAATTATGTCAGACACCACGGCAGAACATTTTCGTGAAAAACTGCAGCAGGAACGCTCGACTTCCGAGGTAAATTCACTGACATTGACCAAATTGAAATATGATTGCTGCATTCAAAAAGTGAAAAATCTAAAAACTGCAATTAAAAATAAAGTAACGATATCTGGTTTTTAAGACGATATGAGATTATGAAGTAAATGGTATTACAAAACTAATACACCCTGTCACAGACCAAGACAGCATAAGGTATTATGTTTTTGATGAAGAGTTGTTTGGAGTTCTTAATGAAGCGAACATAGCCTATCCACTGGACACGGAGGAAGAGATCCTATGATTCAGCAATTCAAAGGGAAATTTCAAAATGTTATTTTAAAGGACATTTTACTATTTTTAAGCTTGTGCGAACCTTGAGATCAAAAATTGAAACATAAAAGGAAAGGAATGGTTGTAAAGCCTTTGTTATTCAAGGACATGAATTCACGATGTCAAGTGGACTTTCAGTCGCAACCTGATGAAGACTTCAAATTTATAATGGTGTACCATGACCATTTAACAAAGTTGGTTGTGCTAATACCACTGAAATCAAAGACTGCAGACGAAGTGTGCAATAATATCGTTGATATTTTTACTTTGTTAGGTGCTCCTTGTATTTTACAATCAGACAATGGGAGAGGATTTGTTAGTAAAATTATTGATAGTCTGGTTAATACATGGCTGAACTTCAAAATGGTGCACGGCAAACCACGACATAAAGTCAAGGAAAGAGCCGACCAGGACATAGAGAATATGATAACCACCTGGATGCAAGACCACAAAACATCAAAATGGAGTGAAGGCTTAAAGTTTATTCAACTTATGAAAAACAGTGCATTGCATAGTGTGATAAAACGATCCCCGTATGAGGCAATGTTCAGTTGCCCCCCGAGACACGGCTCATCTAGTTCAAAACTACCAACTGAGGTACTGGCAAATTTAGAAACAGAAGAGGATTTCAATGCGCAATTGATCAAATTCAGCAACAACAAGAAAACGTAATTAGAAGTAACGGGAATGGAAATCCTGATGAAAATGAAACAAACCAAAATTTATCAAGTGGTGAAAAGCTCGTAGATGATAGTGATTATCTCCTCACTGACCTGGACAAGTCTACTGAGGGCATCAAGAGACAGAGAAATGAAGCTTTCTACTGTCTAGAACAAGCTGAACGCATGAAAAAAACTCAAATCATATTCATCCACCAGTAGAAAAAGGAGCATCAGTTCGAATTCCTGTCCCCGATGTTGACCGCGGTAGAGGAGATGCTCGACCTATCCTTGGTGTGGTAGTGGAGGTTGTCGATGATGGATTTTATCGAATTGGAACGAGAAATGGAGTTCTAAAGCAGCTTTTATCAAGGTATTAATAATAATGATGATGATGATAATTGTTGTTTAAAGGGGCCTAACATCGAGGTTATCGTCCCCTTTTATCAAGGTAAGTTTTCAAAGCTAAAATAAAAGATATATCTCTTTCTCCTCTCTCTCGCTGCCCTTAGTATTAAATTAAGTTGTTCAGATTTCAATGATTACATTTTTTCAGGTCTCAATTCTGTTTATGCCCTACGAACATTATCCAAGAAAATGAAGTTCCTATGGATAAAACAATAGCTGTGAGGACTGTTGCAACTTCACAATCACTTGGAAGTGGACAGGGGGTTTTCAAATGTTCTTGCAACACTAAATGCGAATTCATGAAGTGCGTGTACAAGAAGAAAAGTGTACTTTGCAACTCCAAGTGTCACAAATCTTTACCGTGCTGTAATAAGTGATACATATTACTATCTCTTTATGTATGTTAAAGGTTTTTTATTTTTATTAGTTTCCCTTAAACATTTATCTCTCTTAATATATTGGTTTTGCCTCCCTATTTGTTCTTTATTAGCTAGTACCGTTTCCTTGCAAATAGTCAACTGTTACTAACTCAAGGCAGTGAGAGTATACTTTCCCTAGGTATAGTCAACTCTGACTAGTAAATGTTGATCGAAAATGAACACTTCCCGCTTTTAATCAACTTTTACTGAAAAGATCAGTAAGAGTCGACTTTACCTAGGGAGAGTCAACTCTTACTGGAGAATCGACTTTCCCTGTAACATATTCACACACTAATACAGCCATCACAATAACACAGATTATCAGACAAAATTCAGCACTCACCCAAGTACACTGGCCTAAATGACCATGATGCCTATGCATCTCAAATGAAACAACAACAACAACAACAACAGCTTCCTAACCAAATCCTTCCTCGTATAAAAGTACACACACTAGTAAGCCTACAGACATCACAGTGATACAGGCTATCAGACAACTTCTACACACGCCCAAGTAAACGGGGCTACTAGACCATGATGCCACAAAACCCCTAAAAATCAACAACAAAAACAACAACAACATTAGACTCTACCGCGGATCAAGATCAACGAATATTAATCGGTGTATTCGAGTGTTGAAATATGTGGTGTTATATGGTATATAATATTTTCAATTGTAAATACACACTATGTAGGCTATATGCTTAACATTATGACGCGTGAGTAGTTATAAATCAATAAATTTTAAAAAATTGAACATGCAGGTATTTGAACCATGAACCCCGAGACTATTAGCTCATGTCGGTACCATTACGCCACGGTTGGGCTACGTTATTACTTGGTAAACAACTGGTTTAGCATGACTGTATCATATTTTGTGTTGAAATCAACATTTCATTAGTGTTTTCTGCCGTTTCTATAAACCATTTGATACTAAATATATATTATTTTGTTCAGTACATTCCTAAAAGGATATAAACTTACGAAGTTACGGAAAAATAATTATGGATTTACTAGCAAATATAGCGGCCATTTTGACAACGGGACGGCTTCACAACGATATGGCACGGTAAGCCTGACCTGTTAGTCACTTCTACGGTTACATATTCTATTATAATATGCTAATATTCTACCGGTCACCTCCTTGAGGACAGTTAAAACCTCCCTATGTATGATAAGCTGAATTGTTGAAGCCAGGCCTTGTTGAATCGTAAGTTACGGTTAGGCTATCATACTTCCATGATTCATACACCCGCCATCTTGAAACTAGTTGGCTGATGACTTCATAGTTTGGGCAAAATACGCTTCCCACATTAAGGTATATTGTTGCAAAATTTGGTAAAGATCGGATGATTACGTTAGTCGTAATTTGATTTATGCTTAGAACATTTGGGTGGGCGTCATTTCGTTTTTGTTATGATGGTGGCGATATACAACATGACACTGAGTTGTCCCTTGCTAGTGCTACCTCTGTAACAAAGGTGGATTGATTTGGTTTCGTTGTGTTTGAATTGATAGGGAGGATCGATTTGCACATATGCACGGCCGCCATCTTCAAACTATTGGGCTGATGACCTTGAAGTTTTTGTCAAAGGACGCTTACCACATGAAGGTATGATGTTGAAAAATTTGGAGATGAAATGAATAGGTTAGTCGTAATTTGATTTTAGCGTTGAACATTTGGGTGGCCGCCATTACGTTTCCGTCAAAATGGCGGCGATATAGAACATGACACTGAGGTGCCCTTTACTAGTGCTACCACAGTACCAAATTTCGTTCAAATCGGTTTCACCGTGTTTGAATTGATAGGGGGCAGAAATGCAGAGTACACACTCATACACACTCACAGACACACAGACAGACACATAATTTTGGCCCTGTGTTGATCTCATAAGTCTACTTTATGTTTTATTTTTTTTTGCAAAAATCGAAAGTTGGCTAAAATAATTTAATATGCCGTCAATAGATGATGCGACTAATTCTTTGTTAAACTAAATTAATGCTTTTCTAACATTTTATCATTCCCGTCTGTACCGTTGGTGACGTGTTGACTAAAATACTGAAATAGACAATTTTCATGTTCATTTGAAGCATATATGTAAACAAAACAAACAGTAGGCCATCGATTAAATGATAGCGTGAAAATTGTAATGATGTTTAATGCAATATCCACGGATGCAGCTGAAGGACGCGAGAAAAACGCTTTGTGTATCCGCGCAGAGTCAATGACAATGAGTGAAGTACTGTATTTCTGTTACCACTACAGCAATGACGAGTACGAGGAGGTCGTGGGTATGCAACTTGATGCTTAACAGACTCTTAATGCTAAACTTCGATAAACACATTTTCTGAGATAATTTGTTGTCGTTGATTCTTTAGGGGCTTTGCGACATCACAGTCATGTAGCTCCGTGTACTTGGGTGTGTGTAGAAGTTGTCTAATTACCTGTGTAACTGTGATGTCTGTATTTACCCTTTCACGAATTGATTGCCGGGGGTCGAGATGGAAACTATCCTCTGATTACTTGTGTCACACGTCACTCTACATTGTTGACAGGTACAGTTGCGCGTGTGGGATATGACTCAGCTCCAGTAGCTGTCCGTGGTGACATGAGCTCCTGTGACACTTATCTGCGCTTCTAAGACAGGTAGCGCGCTCAATGCTGCTTGACGTATGTGCAGACTTCACTCTGTCATCACCGTGTCCTCCTCTTTACCCTGCGGGGCTCCTGCTACAACAATCAACAAACGGTGGCGAAGCAATGCTCACCGGCAATCAAATCTTAAATGGGTAATACTAATGTGCGTATTTGTAATCCAGGTAGGATTTGGGTAGGAAGCGGCCGTGGCCTTACGTTAGGTACCATCTTGGCATTTGCCTGGAGTAGAAGTGGGAAACCACAGAAAACCACTTCCAGGATGGCTGAGGTACGAATCGAACCCACCTCTTTTAAGTTTTCCTCACGAGACTTAGTGTACCCCGTTTGGCAGAGCCGAGAATTGAGCCCACGCTACGCTCCGCTGTGACCGCCCAGAATGCTAGCCACTACGCAACGAGACGGACTTCATAGATTGACCTTACACTTGTTACTGTGTGATACGCATAATACATTCAGTTTATGCTCAGTGGTCCTAACTGTAGTAAAAACTTCCGTCATACTGAATTGAATTATGTATTTGCCCACGAAAATGAATATGGCCTCTAAACACAGGTGGTGAACAGAATTGTCATTCCAATAGCACATAAACAACGGCCGCGATTATAGTCTTGGATGAATTCAATGGTCTTGGGGCTAATGCCCAAGATGTCCCAATCCCCTGAAATGAAGAACCAACAAGATGTTATTGCCTTTATACAGCGAAAGTACAGTACATAAGTTTTGATAGTAGACTACATAATGTTTTCCTACTTAAAATGTGCTTGGCTCGAATGCGAGTGAATACGTACGGACATGGTTGTGACTGCTGAGGGAAGTGAAACATTACACGTGCACTTGCCTGTTTTCACCCCAGTTCAGTGACCCCCCCCCCCCCTCTCACCTCAAGTTCCATGATGCTCTGCTTCTTAGTGGTGTCGTGTCTCGTCATCCTGCCCTACCCTGCTCTGCATAATGTCGATAACGCACACTTTTCAGACGGACGAAATGTAGTCAGTGAGAAGTTTATACGACACGATTATTAAATTTGGAGCCTTTGAAAAGATACACGAAGAGCCAACTCATCTGTTGCCAGCGTTAAAGAGGAAACTATCTTCCACTCAATCTCTCTCGGAGGAAGGAAGGAAGGAAGGAAGGAAGGAAGGAAGGAAAGAAGGAAGCTTGTAGATTTACGTGACCGTTAATTGCATGATCATAAACTACACGGGACCTCTGTCTTACCTGGACTCCGAACCATCGGACGCGATATTTCATCTCTAAAATAACACATGAATATTAGTACTGGGAAAATGAACCCTCCACGTCACAATATGTCAGTCTGGCAAAGTTATAGTGGAGTATGTCACTATCGCTCACTTCAATGTCCTCTTCCTGATGACCATCTAACGCAGTTGAGATATTACGCATTGTTTGAAACCCAATATTATTTTCAAACACACACCTGAATTTATTTTTGCCATTCTTATGCTGTAGATCCAGCAAGACTGTCAAGGTTTCCTTTAACACCATGAACCTGCTGAACTGTATCTGACAGCAGGATCCATCACTTTTCAGGTTTGTCAATTGTAATATAGAGGAAACACAAGTTAGAAGATATATGTGATTTTTCAACACTGTGTCACTTAACATTTACTGAAGGATTCAAATTGCAGTTGCATCATCTTTATCCAGTTCATTAACTACTGACGCAAAACCATCAAAGTGTCCTTCATAGTGTTGGATTGCAGAGCTTTGTTACTGGGGGGAAGGAGACTATGTCAGCTGACACGAATGCCGTACATAAATCTTCACAATAAACTGAAAATTGAGAAAGTCTTGCGGAAGAACCGCGAACTGCATCACTAATTAGAGGTTCTTGAATTCCTCAATTCTTTTCGGCGATTTAATGAACACTATTTTCTCTTAAAACACAGTTTAACCACAATAGGGTACACAGCTCTAATTTCCTCACATAGTCTGTGTAAACGATGCGCAATGCACGTAACATGAATCATTCGTGGCATGTTAGCAGAAAACTTTTTTGTCGAAATCACTTCACCGTTTTTTTTTAGTAGTCTAACGGCATTCCCTACTTTCCTGCCAGTAGAGAGAACGCTGATCTAAAGTATCCCAGATCTTCTCATTTTCACAAAATGAACGAATTTGATGCAGAGTTTTCTCAATGTTGACTCTTCAGGAGTGTCTCATAATTGAATAATTGGATAGGAACTTGCTCAACACGGGATTATTTACTTTTGACAGGGATATGTTGGCTGATGCAAGTGCCGTACATAAATCTTCACAATAAACTGAAAGTGTAGAAGGTCTTCCGGAAAAACCGGAAACTGAATCACTAATTAGAAGTTGTTTCTTCACACTGCGTGAAACTGCAGCGATATGTTTCTTGTCCTCTAGATGTTGTGCAATATGAGATCGCTGCTCAGCCTTTGTTGTTTCACCTCATTGTTGGCAGCACAGAATATATCCACCTGAACTAAATGTATCCTTAAGTTCTGCAACGTACGCCTGCAAACGATAATTTGGTGTTGCTTTTACTTTTTTGCATAGTGTTATTGCATTGCAGTACAGTCTTACATTAAGATATCTAAACTGCAAGAACCGGGTGAGTTAGCCGTGGTGGTTACGGCATGACTGTTGGCAGTCGCTCACATCCGGGAGGCGAGGAGGTTCGAATCCCCCCGCCGGCAACCTTGAAGATGGTCTTCTGTGGTTTCCCATCTTCCTTCCAGGCAAATGCCGGGGTTGGTCCCTAACTATAGGCCACAGCCGCTACCTTCCAACTCCTCGTCCTTACATTCCAACTTCCCTCCTTCCCTCCCCAACGGTACTTGTAGCTCACCCATTGGGTGTCCGTCTCGAAGCAGCTACAAAACTGGCGAGCCGAACATGTCCTCGGACACTCCCGGCACTAAAAGCCATACGCTAAAAAAAAACTGCTGGAAACACAACTTCATAGCACCCGAAATTAACCGCATGTGAGTGATTTGATATCGTGTACAGTGGAAGGAAGTCCAGGCATGTGGTGCAATATCGCTGTATAGACAAGGGAATCCCCGGCTTCTATGATGAGTACGATAAGATAAACACACAGCTGCAAGGTGATGTACAGAAATAGAATACCGAAATCTACACTTTGGGCTGACGATGTTTATATTAAGATCTCGTTTACACCATAACCACTCGCAAAGCAGTGACTACGTTTTCCAGAAGGAAGTGAACGTGGTCCAGCTGACGTTCTATGAAATGACTGCACGTAATTTCCTAGCTAGGAGTAGATGTCATGAAGTATCTAGTTCAAACCCATCAGGATTCGAACTCTACTGCTTGCAGAGGAAAAAATCCTTCCAAGTTGAACCATAATATAATGACGTCAGCACTCAAGGACTGTTTCCCTTATAAAACTCTAGTACCCAATGTTAAAACTGGCTCAGCAATTCCAAGTTTCTAAGAAATTTGGAATGGCCAGGAGATATGAGCGTGTATTGGCCAAAGACCAAAGCACGTGCGTACATGTGAAGGTTGCATGAGCTGGCAGCTTTTATGTTCGACGCGTGTTGGATGTCGCGATCAACTGAGAGCAGAGCGAGGTTGTGATGCTTCTGGCAGCTGTGCAGAACTAATTTCAAATGGAAGGGCATTTCCAGCCTCTCCAGCTCTCACCTTCCTCCAAGCTATCGTTATTGAATACCAAACCAAGGAGTAAACTGCTCTTAATGAACAACAGACTGAGAAACAGACTGTTCTTAATGAACACCAGACTGTTCTTAATGGACACCAGGCTGAGAAGCAGACTGTTCTTAATGGACACCAGGCTAAGAAACAGACTGTTCTTAATGATCACCAGACTGTTCTTAATGAACACCAGGCTGAGAAGCAGACTGCACATAATAAACACCAGACTTAGGAGCAGACTGTTCTTAATGAACACCAGACTTAGGAGCACACTGTTCTTAATGATCACCAGACTTAGGAGCAGACTGTTCTTAATGAACACCAGACTAAGGAGCAGACTGTTCTTAATGATCACCAGACTGTTCTTAATGAACACCAGGCTGAGGAGCAGACTGCACTTAATGAACACCAGACTTAGGAGCGGACTGTTCTTAATGAACACCAGACTTAGGAGCAGACTGTTCTTAATGATCACCAGACTTAGGAGCAGACTGTTCTTAATGAACACCAGACTTAGGAGCAGACTGTTCTTAATGATCACCAGACTTAGGAGCAGACTGTTCTTAATGATCACCAGACTTAGGAGCAGACTGATCTTAATGAACACCAGACTTAGGAGCAGACTGTTCTTAATGTGACACCAGACTAAGGAGCAGACTGTTCTTAATGAACACCAGACTGTTCTTAATGAACACCAGACTTAGGAGCAGACTGTCCATAATGAACACCAGACTGTTCTTAATGATCACCAGACTTAGGAGCAGACTGTTCTTAATGATCACCAGACTTAGGAGCAGACTGTTCTTAATGATCACCAGACTTAGGAGCAGACTGTTTTAATGATCACCAAACTTAGGAGCAGACTGTTCTTAATGATCACCAGACTTAGGAGCAGACGATTCTTAATGATCACCGCCTGGCTGCGTGGCTCAGGGGTAACGTTCTCGCTTGCTGAGCCCAAGGTTGCAGGTTCGAAACCTGGCGCAGTCAGCCGGCATTTGAAGGTGCGCAAATGTGAGGGAGCCGAGTCAGTACATTTACTGGCACGTTAAAGATCCCCTTCGGGGCAAAATTCCGGCACCCCGGCGTCTCTAAAAGCCAGGGTAGTTAAAAGGGACGTAAAACCAATAACATTATTATTATTATTAATGATCACCAGACTTAGGAGCAGACTGTTCTTAATGAACACCAGACTGTTCTTAATGAACACCAGACTTAGGAGCAGACTGTCCATAATGAACACCAGACTGTTCTTAATGATCACCAGACTTAGGAGCAGACTGTTCTTAATGATCACCAGACTTAGGAGCAGACTGTTCTTAATGATCACCAGACTTAGGAGCAGACTATTTTTAATGATCACCAAACTTAGGAGCAGACTGTTCTTAATGATCACCAGACTTAGGAGCAGACGATTCTTAATGATCACCGCCTGGCTGCGTGGCTCGGGGGTAACGTTCTCGCTTGCTGAGCCCAAGGTTGCAGGTTCGAAACCTGGCGCAGTCAGCCGGCATTTGAGGGTGCGCAAATGTGAGGGAGCCGTGTCAGTACATTTACTGGCACGTTAAAGATCCCCTTCGGGGCAAAATTCCGGCACCCCGGCGTCTCTAAAAGCCAGGGTAGTTAAAAGGGACGTAAAACCAATAACATTATTATTATTATTAATGATCACCAGACTTAGGAGCAGACTGTTCTTAATGAACACCAGACTTAGGAGCAGACTGTTCTTAATGAACACCAGACTGAGAAGCAGACTGTCCATAATGAACACCAGACTGTTCTTAATGATCACTAGACTGTTCTTAATGATCACCAGACTTAGGAGCAGACTGTTCTTAATGATCACCAGACTTAGGAGCAGACTGTTCTTAATGATCACTAGACTTAGGAGCAGACTGTTCTTAATGATCACCAGACTTAGGAGCAGACTGTTCTTAATGATCACCAGACTTAGGAGCAGACTGTTCTTAATGATACCCAAACTTAGGAGCAGACTGTTGTTAATGATCACCAGGCTGTTCTTAATGATCACCAGACTTAGGAGCAGACTGTTCTTAATGATCACCAGACTTAGGAGCAGACTGTTCTTAATGAACACCAGACTTAGGAGCAGACTGTTCTTAATGATCACCAGACTTAGGAGCAGACTGTTCTTAATGAACACCAGTCTTAGGAGCGGACTGTTCTTAATAAACACCAGACTGTCCATAATGAACACCAGACTGTCCATTATGAACACCAGACTGTTCTTTATGAACACCAGACTGTTCTTAATGATCACCAAACTTAGGAGCAGACTGTTCTTAATGATCACCAGACTTAGGAGCAGACTGTTCTTAATGAACACCAGACTTAGGAGCAGACTGTTCTTAATGAACACCAGACTTAGGAGCAGACTGTTCTTAATGATCACCAGACGTAGGAGCAGACTGTTCTTAATGAACACCAGACTTAGGAGCAGACTGTTCTTAATGAACACCAGACTGTTCTTAATGATCACCATACTTAGGAGCAGACTGTTCTTAATGAACACCAGACTGTTCTTAATGAACACCAGACATAGGAGCAGACTGTTCTTAATGAACACCAGACTTAGAAGCAGACTGTTCTTAATGATCACCAGACTTAGGAGCAGACTGTTCTTAATGAACACCAGACGTAGGAGCAGACTGTTCTTAATGAACACCAGACTTAGGAGCAGACTGTTCTTATTGAACACTAGACTGAGAAGCAGACTGTCCATAATGAACACCAGACTGTTCTTAATGAACACCAGACTGTTCTTAATGATCACCAGACTTAGGAGAAGACTGTTCTTAATGAACACCAGACTTCGGAGCAGACTGTTCTTAATGATCACCAGACTTAGGAGCAGACTGTTCTTAATGAACACCAGACTTAGAAGCAGACTGTTCTTAATGAACACCAGACTGAGAAGCAGACTGTCCATAATGAACACCAGACTGTTCTTAATGAACGCCAGACTGTTCTTCATGAACACAAGACGGAGGAGTAAACTGCTTTTAGGGATTACGGGACTGAATAGCTCACTGGTGTAAAAGTTAGCAATACGAATTACATATATTCGTTCTAGTAGACCGAGTTTCTATTCATTCGTTATTACTAACCTATTTTCATAGATAGTTTTATGAAGCTTATGAGATCACCTTTTGTCCGTGTGTGTGTGCGTATTACATGTGTGTGTGTGTGTCCCTAATGAAATCTAAACGGCCTGAGCGATTTCAATGAAACTTGGTAAGATCTTGCTACTAGCTCGTTCAACCACGACCGTGCCATTCAAATGTTAATAAGTATCACCAATACAACATGGCAGACGCGCGAAATATTTTTCCCGCATTCAGTTTCTCCGAAACTATTACCACTATCAACCTCAAATTTTGTATGGTTATAGAGGATACTATTGTAAGTTCATCTATATTAGTTTCAGAAACCTGTTATGTACAATACCATCATAGCGGCCATGCAAAATTCAAATATTTAAATGGACGATTTACGCGATGTATTCACCCGTGCGCAATCAAACCTTGTATCATAAATCTTTATGCAAGGCTCAATATACTGCCATTTAATTTAATCCAATTGTTTCTAGAAATTTAACATGGCGGCTGTGAGAAAATTGAAATATATGTTTTAATTTCTTGTGTCTTAACTAAGCGATCGAAAAGAAAATTCGTACACTTAATTTAATCTTCATACACTGGTATATAAATCTATAATGAAGAAAAATTCAACGGGGCGGCCATGATAAATATTTCACCTGTTCTCAATATCTACGATTCTATTACAGCAATCAAACTGAAATTTCGTGTGTTGATAGAGGCTGTTAAAATAAGATCGTGTATGCAACTTTCAATAACTTTATGAGTACAAAATTAACATGGCGGCCACGCGAATTTTAAGTATTTAATTGGACTTTTCTCGCTTTACCTTCCAAGCGCAATGCAACTTAGCACGGTAAATCTTTATATAAATCTTAATAGAATATCTTCTTATTATTATTATTTCCTGTCGTTCCCATAGGAACATAGGGCATCCACGAAGCTGCGCCATCTCACTCTGTTGGCCGACATCCTCTTCACGTCTTTCCCTGTTGTCGCCCTCTGCCTCTACCGTCCGCCTCCACGAATGCTTGGGCCTTCCTCTTCTCCTGCTACCCTGGGGATTCCAATCCAGGACTTGCTTCTCAATGGCATTATCAGATTTTCTAAGTGTGTGCCCAATCCACTTCCGTTTCCTTCTTTTTATTTGGATTTGCATCTGTTCCTCTGAAGTTCGAACTAACAGCTCCTCATTTGAGATCGTCTCAGGCCAATATATATTCAAAATCCTTCTCAGACACCTATTAACAAACACCTGTAGTCGACTGGTAATTTGGTTGCTAACTTTCCAAAACTCAGGCCCATACAATAATACTGCCTTGACATTACTTCTAAATATAAGTAACTTTTAAATAGACTATACTAGTGTATAATTTAATTCAATTTTGAAGGGAAATTCAAGATGGCAGCTGTGAGAAATTTAAAAATTACGCTTTCATATTTTTGCCCTATTAAAGTGATCGAATTAGAAGTTTGTATAATTAATTACCATAATAATCTTCATCTGCTGGTACATAATTATGTGGCCTACATATAAAACAATCGATCATGACAGCGATGAGAAATATTTAAGTAGTTCTCAATGTCTCCGAAACTACTAATGCAATCACACTGAAATTTGCCTGGTAATAGAGGCCTCTTAATTAAGTACATATATGTAACTTTCAAGAACCTGATAAACCGTGGCAGACATGTGATATTCCATTAGTTAAAATTACTTTTTTTCTTTGTCGTATCGTATTCAAGCGATTGAAGAGACGCATTGTATATTTTAATATAAGCTGTAAATTTGACTTTTCTTAAAATTAACAGCTGTGACTCGTTACAGAAAGTTGCCATCTCGTGGTAGGAATCATAAATAACCTATACCGAAAGTTATAAGTTCTTTATAGCATGTAATTTTTCATGGTAGTGATGGTGTTTGTAATTGTTGAAAATTCTGAGTTGATGAGAGAAACTATGGCTGCAGTGACAAACTTTAGAATATGATGTATTAAGTCCATTATACACCTCTTCCTCCTCTATCAGTTTCCTTCTACAAGATTCCAGGATCGTGATGAGCACCGAATTACATAATAGACCTACTACCGCCTGTAAAATACTTTCTTGCAAAGGAAATAACTCATGTGAGTGATCAATATGTAATGAGAATTCTGTCTTTTGATATGCATGGTGCACGAAAATATTTAAATATTTCTGTTCCACGTTCTTTCAATTAATAAATGGATGTATAACTGAATAAATAAATAATATTAGCGTACCCGTGCGAGACTCTCGCATAATGGGTTGTGTGCACCTCATGTGTACAGACTACCCGCCCAGCGCCAAGCGCTATGCGGGCTGTACGCAACACAGTTCTGCCAGGGGCTATTGTCTTGTTTGTTTGTTTGTTTGTTTGTTTAAAAGCACTTTATAAACAAGTAAATATATTTCCGTTGACTTTTCAAGAAATGCAAGATTTTCCCTGTACTATTGAGACGATTTGAAAGATTTTGGTACAAAGCACATCTTCTAACTCCCTCTGGTTTAGGAGCTTGAGTTTTGTGAAACATACACCTTAGCGTATTATATAATGAGATATAGCGTGGAGTTCATTGCTCCCGGTATTGGATTGCGAGACCCTGTCTGATAGTCTTATTTGCAAGTCTAGAAATTGAGCAGCGTGTGTGGAGGAACGGGACCCATCTACTGGAACTTCTATTGAAGTAATTTAGGATTGTTTGTATTTAGATGTTGAACAAAGAAAATAGAATAAAAGGGTGGTGACGATAAGACGATAGTATAAAATGTGTGTTTCCAATAGCTCTTCCCACATTATTCCTATATCCAAGATATTAGTGACCTTTTATTTCTTTGCCCGCGATTAAGAAATGTGTAGTACAAGGCAAAGAATAAAAGGTCTTGGTTATAGGAATAATGCGGGCAGAGCTATTGAAAACTCATATTTTGTACTATTGTCTTACCGTCACCCCCCTTTATTCTCTTTTCTTTGTTAATATCTAAATACAAACAATCCTAAATTAGTTAAATAGAAGTTCCAGTAGACGGCTCCCGTTCCCCTACAGCGCAGCGTGTCCGCGATGCAGCAGGTGGCGTGCGGTGCTGGTAATTGAATCACGTGGACGATAATATGTCGGGGAGAAGGAAGGCGTCACCGCTCCTGCTAGCTGCACAGGGCACAAGATTAAAGGAGTGCTTTTTTACAGGGAAATGATCTCCGGGTGGGCACATCCATTGTCCACGGCACTTGATAACTCAGCTTTTAACTAGGGCTGGTACTTTTAATCTATTCATTTCATATAGCAATTAATCGATTAATCGAAGCAGAAAATCGATTAATCACTAAAATACCGTTTAATCGATTGATCGTTTAATCGACTGATCAATTAATCGATTATTTGATTTGTCGATTAATCTTTGTAGTTCGTACCTATTCACTACGCTCTCACAGAAGCAACAAACAAAGACGCAAATCAACATGGTTATTCTGGGCAGTCCCATGACGGGTGATGTTGACTTGCGGTAGCGACAGCAATGCTTCGGAACTGGTCTGTGTGAACAAATGTGTTCTTGTCCTAAATTGTAAACAGCCTTCCCGACAAAAGTTGAACATAAGTTAAAGAAGAGTTCAAAATCTTTGGTTGAAACTCTTCGTTTCCTTTTTTGGAAATCCTTCCCAATTTGATTGATGTGTGTCCTTCCACTGTCACTGACTCTCGTTGGTTATTGTTAACATAAACAAGGAAAAACACGTATATTTGCCCAATAACGTAACTTTTATAGAAAATGAGCGTAACTCAAGTTAAGCGATGACCTCTCATTTAAACCATCTTCAAAACTTATTTTCTTATCTCGTGTCTACTAATCAATTAATCGATTCTTCGGCTAGCCGATTAATCGGTTAATGAATCAATCGATTGCACGATCATTGGATTAATGATTAATTGTTTTCAATTAATTTCAAGTTATTCAATCGACTATTAATCGATTACTCGAACATCGCTTATTACCAGCTCTAGATTTAACCCACCATTAATTGAACACAGAGCACTTCTAACCTTCAGGTATCATAGAGCAAGATAAACTGCATGCCTTTTCATAAACTGTATGCTGCCATAATTCGGTGTCATTCATTTACGAGTAGATTTTATTTCAAAGACGGAAACTTCTCATAACGTCCCTTTCACGTAATTGAAATAGTTTAAAATGTCGATGGTGGGAATGCAAGACTTCGTACGACTCCATGCTGTTCCTTCCAATTCTCTTTCATATGTCTGGTATACAACGCCCAGCCATACACTCTTGTCGAACTTTTTGTTCAAGGTCCAATGTCCTCAATTTTAAACACAATGTTCGGCGGGAATGTATATCCTCGTACATCTGGGCGTTGCACGTCGGTCGCGGCCATTTATAAGGAAGAGAATTAAAATTGTTGTTCACTAGTCCTAGCATTTCCATCGTCGATATGCTGGCACAGTAACAGGAGCCTACATAACACGTTACACTCAACGACATTTAGTTAAGGTTTAGAACATGGTGTTTTTGTGGGGAAAAAAGTAAACAACCTTCAAAACCACTCCAATTGAAGCAACACTTCCAAATTAAAAAATACACAGTAGTACAGAGCATCCACATCAGGAACTCGCATTTGGCATAGGAGATTATCGAATGTAATGTATTAGTTTGTAAGTTAAACTATTTCTTTATGAACATTGACATTGAATGGTCAAATTATTAACGGGCATGTTTGTTCTACTGTACATTCCTCCGCATAAGACGTCGTTTACTTTTCGTTAATAATAATAATAATAATAATAATAATAATAATAATAATAATAATAATAATAATAATAATAATAATAATCATAATAATAATAATAATAATAATAATAATAATAATAATAATAATAATAATAATAATAATAATATTAATAATAGTCTAACCCTACTAAAACATACGATTGGTATTTACGATGTAAGAACGTTTGTGGACTTTCTTTAAATAGTTTCCCTGAATGATCCATGGGGACGGCCGGCGATCTCCGGCGTTGGAGGGTTCAGCGCTCTCTCCTCCCTGAAGGGTGTCTTGAAGAAACACTGGATTCAGGAGACCGATATGATGGGGAATTCTAAATCTACGTCTATGTTGTTGTTGTTGTTGTTGTTGTTGCTATTGTTGTTGAAGAGTTTGCTGGTTGGAGACAAATTGACCATCATCACGGTAAGCATAAGTGTTTAATGTCCTTTGCGGTTGCGATGTTTCACCGTGTTCAGGGAACTCTTATAATTTGCGGAAGTACTGGGGAATGCACCTTGGGGCTTAAAATAAATATTTGCCTACTAGGCCTTCGTTTGGCAAAGTTGCCAACTTACATGATACAGTAGAGTGCTTATTGATTTGACGAATGGAAACAACTGTTTTACGCTTTGGACGAATTTCCGCTTTGAAGCTTGATGGATATGTGCTGAGATGAACAGAACTGTTGATATCTTATGTTTGAAATATTTGTAGGTACGTTCTATGCTCATCTGATTTATCTGATCTATTCCTCTCATCACATCTACCAATCCACATGGTGAAAAATGTGTCCAAAGAGTAAAACAGTTAAAACTCAGCAATATTTCTAGGTTTATGCCGTGTCTTGTGTGCGGTTTCACCTTGGAACACCAAGCTGGCTCATCAGCGGGCTCTCAGTGCCCGTGCCCGGATCCCCACAGGAGTAGTGAGCTATGCGCTACCTCTCTTTTTATGAAGCGCACCTGCGTCTCTTTACTGCGAGAGCTAAAAGCTCAATCAGTCCTCATCTGCCTATGAAGGCTTCCGAAAAGATGCTATATTGGCGAAACCCCACACAAGACATGATGATGATAATTGTTGTTTTAAGGGGCCTAACATCTAGGATATCGGCCCTTCCACACAAGACACGGCATAAACCTAGAAAATTGCTGAGTTTTAATTCACTGGCCGTGAAAGCCAATATACCATATTTTTGTAAAACAGTTGTTTCCATTCATCAAGACAATAATTATGAGAGTCCTTTACAGCGCATGCATATAACAATGACTTGTTATTAACTAACTAACAAAACTGTACTTAAAATGACTAATTATTGTAAATCTGAAGGTGTTCCTTCGACAAAAGAGACATGCATATTGATACAGTGAATATTTAACGACTATCGAGACTGTTTTCTTAATATTAGGCTGCGCCCAAGTGTCGTTGTTTTAGACATTTTGGGTGCTGAATTATATATTTATGTTTCGTAAGTGGCTACTGTATTCTAAAGCATCGGAGGAGTCATGCGCATTATCGTGCGAGACCATGGGGCAAGGCTATCTCCAGACTCAGAAGACGAGTGGGATACCTCTCCTTGAAATGGTTTTCCCCCGGTTTCCCATTTTCAGCTACAGCCATGTGTTGTAGTGGCATCTTCTAGTAGGCCATAGCCATAGCCACTTCATTCCAACTTATTTCACTCAGCTTGTGGTTTGTGGTTTTAAGCGTTTGCCAGAGATGCAGAATTTGCGCAAAACTCAAAAGTTGATGTATCTCCATGATCCATGACCCCTAAGAGTAGATTTTAGCGATATTTAATTAGTGATAAAATGTGAAATTGGTCCAAATGAGACGCTATTCATTTGTTTCGAAATAAATGCGATAGGCTACTCTTAAATATTATTTTTCATTTACAAAAATATGCAACCTGTACATAATAGTCTATAAAGAGGCGTGCCCCTTCTTCAAATACAGGGTTATATTTATATGTCAGCACCCTCGCGTGCGGGGATTTTCCACTCGGCTGTTGCCCGTGCATCGGTCGACCGTGGCTGATGCAATTCTCCCTGTTATGACTCGTCTTGTCAGCTGTCTCGGTCACCACGCAGTCATCCCACTATCACATTCAGTGTACATTCTCTCGCTCAGGATGGTTCGACAGTTAACATTAATGCAGTGCATTTTTGTTTTAAAAAGTTACTTTAAATTCAAATCTGCTCACCATGTTCGCGCAGAATATTGGAAAACATAACACACGAAGTCAGAAACATTTCAATGGCAAAACTTAATCGTGTTAATCGAAATGTGTTTTCTCGTTACAATGCCTGTTTAGCTGCGGGAGGACATCATTTTCAGCACCTCATATAAGGTAAGGCTTGAACATTATCTATGAGAGATAAAGCTTGAAAAGTTAGTTTAACAAGGGGAGATATAGCAGCCCGACGGTCAGCCGATGAACGGGTGACGGCCGAGTGGAAAATTTCCGCGCGACGGTGCTGATATATAAATATATCCCTGTGTGTACTAGTTGGCTAAAATCAGCTTTATTTTGGTGGCAAGTCACGATTGTATCAGTCTAAGATCTACCACATGATAATCCGTCCAGTAAAGAAGAAGAAGAAGAAGAAGAAGAAGAAGAAGAAGAAGAAGGGATTTCCTCCACGGTCAACGTACAATATGTAGAATTTCTACTTAGTATAAAACACAGTCCCCAATTCTTGGATGATCCGGGTAATCTCGAGAACCGCTGGATAGATTTTGATGCGGTTTTCATCATTCTGTAAAGGATATCTCGAGGAAGGTTTATGTAGAAAATAATTTATCAATGATCAAAGGGAGACGAGCAGTAACGATTTCAGTGAAAAGTTGGAAAAAGAACCTGGCGTCCATGCGCCTTTTAAGCTTATGCTGGGCAAACCGTTAAAAATATCTATATACAGTACTATGAGTGTAAGAATTGTTCTGCATGAAAAGTTCTACAAGAATGTCTGGGCTAGCATATCTATATCTTCAATACATCGCCCACTATAGGCCTAAGTGTTTTTACGTTTTGGTTTCTTCCAACAATCTCCATTCAATTACTAGCTTCAAGACAGTTTACGAGCTAGCTGGCTGGCGAGCAAGCCTATCACCCCAGACACTGTCGAGTCGTGTCGAGTTAAGATTTCAGAGAAGAGTGGATGTGTTTGGAGTTTCCCTGAAAGTGTTACTCGGCTTTTCTTTACTTCGCCTGTGAACTTTTCGTTCCGCAGAATACACAGTCAAGTTTAGATTGGACGGAAGGGGGATTTGTGTTTCACACACCTCGCCATTCTTAAATTACGTCTGACAAGAATTCGTTGCACATGCATCTCCATGATAATATAATTAAAAGTCCAGACAGTGATTTTAACCCATCATGTCGAGACGAAACAGGGATATAGGTCGTAGTTCATTGACATCGAAAAGAAAAAACGGTTATTACTTAACAATGTAACTGAGCAACACATAATTTCTTAATTGTCACAAGAGAGAGAGAAAGAAAGAATTCACGAAGACAAAGGGAGTCATCCCCAAAGTTCCTTTGACACAGGGAAGAAATGTTCATGGTTTGCGGTCCGATAAAGAGAATTCTGCTATGAATTATGATTCCTCCATAAATTACATAAATGATCCTTCAGTTGCCGGGCGATGCCGGGGCGGGTTGTTAGTCATACATAAAATGCTAAGGTGTATGTTTCACAAAAGTCAAGCTCTTGAACCACAGCTAGAAAGTGCAGTTTGTGCCAAAATCTTTCAAATCGTCTCAATAGTACAGAAAAAATTACGCATTTCTGGAAATGTCAACGAAATATATTTATTTGTTTAAAGAATGATTTTAAACAAATAAACAAGATGATTACCGCTGTCAGAACTATGTCGCCTCCAGCCCGCATAACAGTAAACCCGGGCAGGTGGTTTAACACTTGTGAGATTTCTCGCACAGGCCCTCTCGCATTTACTAAATTAAATGTCCGTATTCATAGTTACGTAGGAAATTTGCTTATTTTTGGAATGTCTAGTTATATGTTAGGTTCATGTGTCTATAGACTAATAGTTTGTATATAGTCTAATATGGCGATCAATTTTATATTATTTTAGACCTTGCAGAACATCATTACTTGTAACAAATTTGCTATAGAATGCTAAGTCCGAAATTCATAAATGCAACAAAACGCTAATTCCGAATTCAAACTATGACCTTTTGTATTTTTAAGTGCGAAAACCCACTAACTCTACTTTTTCTCATGAGGTTGGCATCAGGAAGGGCATCCAGCCGTAAAACCATTACCACATAGAAGCTTGTCTCATCTCATCCCCGATTCCGTAGGAAATGGAATGATAACTTGTAGAAATACAAGTGTCTGTTCTACATTCTTATCATCCATCCATTGGGCTCCTATAAAAATAATGTCTGAGTGAAGGGACACCTAAACAAAGGGAGTACAGTAATGTCAGGTCTTAATCTAATTTGCCTTACAGCTCTCATCTGATTGCTTCTGTGACCATGTTCCCCTATATTACGTATTATTATTATTATTATAATTATTATTCTCTTCTTCTTCTTTCAGATGGGCCAGCTAAGGACAACGATGTTCAACTTGTCAGCTTGGTGAGGGACTTGCTGTTTGCCCAATATTCGCGCATTATCTGCTTATGTATCTCCTTTCTCTCTCTTTTGTCCGGATGGTGCCGGTTTTCTTACGGGGTAGTCTGTCCTGAAACCTCTTCTGTTTAAGTATCTTTCAGAGATGTGATCGGTTTCTAATATTACTATCCATTATCTTCAGTTCTTGTATGTCCTTGTTAATTTCTGATAGCCACGGTGTCACGATCTTTCCATTCTCCCAGTAGTTGAGAAGCCGGTTGGTTAGTCTTGTTGGGCTCATCCTTGAGTGATGTCCGTAGAAAGTCAGACGTCTCTTTCTGACCACATTTGTGATTTTCTCAGTATATCTGTACAGCTTCTGATTTGGTCTTCTTCTGTACTCGTTGTAATGACTCCTTCATTCTTGTCCATTTGTAACTCAACTGATTTATTTCTAAGACGTGCCATCATAACATAACATACGGCATGACTGATGGCAGTCGCTCACATCCGGGAGGCGAGGAGGTTCGAATCCCCCCGCCGGCAACCTTGAAGATGGTCTTCTGTGGTTTCCCATCTTCCTTCCAGGCAAATGCCGGGGTTGGTCCCTAACTATAGGCCACAGCCGCTACCTTCCAACTCCTCGCCCTTACATTCCAACTTCCCTCCTTCCCTCCCCAACGGTACTTGTAGCTCACCCACTGGGTGTCCGTCTCGAAGCAGCTACAAAACTGGCGAGCCGAACATGTCCTCGGACACTCCCGGCACTAAAAAAGCCATACGCTAAAAAAAAAAAAAAAACATAACATAAGAAGCAGTACCAACATTTACAATTCACACATATCATAGATACATACATAATACCTATTACATTACACTCTTTCCTCCCTTCAATGACAATATCTACTCGTTAGAAATCTATAAATTCAGTCTAACAGGAGGTCGACTGATGCGCTCAGATCTGCGCACTTGAGTTCCAGCAGGGTGAACGATAATTGTTGATTTTATGTCCTGACTGGATGATTCTGATACAGGTGCTAACTCAGGGTTAGGTTGAGGTATAGTTTCATCTTCTAGGTTTATTGCTAGCGGAGTTGCCTGTTTCGCTAACATGGTTGTCTGGTTCTGGGGCACAACTAGTTTGTCTGTGTTTGAAACATCTTGATTTGACCTTTCTTCCCCAACTTGGGTATTTGGCTTAGAATAATATATATTCATTTGATTTATATGGCATAAGGATTGTTTACCTTTTAAATCTACCAAGTATGTACCTCGCCCAAGGGCTTTTATCACTGTCCCCACTTCAGGGATATCTTCCTTTCTCCTACGTACACGAACTTGCTCCCCTATCTGAAATGTAATTACATTTGGCACATAAGACTGTTTAGCAGCTGGTTTCAGCTTGCTGAGAGGTGTTCGTACCGGAAAGTTAAAGATTATTTCTGCTGGAGTGGTATTGGCGTATTTCGGTACTGGAAAAGGAAATTATAAACTTTATGCTTAATTGACAATTTTGACTCAGACATTGGAATTTTCTTAAGACCAGTCTTGGCTGTTCGCACTCCCCTTTCTGCAAGGCCATTCGCCTGAGGATGATAAGGTGGGCTTTTAGAAGCTATTATGTCATTATCTGTACAAAATGACAAGAAATTGAAGGAATCAAAGGGGGGACCATTGTCGGTCACTATTTGAGCAGGAAGTCCGAACGTGGCAAAGCTTGCTTTCAAGCTGTCAATTACAGCTGTGGAGGAGGTACCCTCAACATCCCATATTTCCAGCCATTTACTATGACTGTCAAGCAATATCAAATACACTTCAGTATTAAAATAAAAGAAATCTAAGTGCAGGCGAGTCCAATTACTGTTCGTTGAAGGCCAAACATGTCGTGTTGGTGAAATCGCCTGAAAATTTTACTCTAGCACAGCGTTTCCCAAACTGTGGTACGCGTACCACTGGTGGTACGCTCGTACTGATGCAGTGGTACGCGGTGATGTTACGAAAGATATAAAAAATATTAGATACGTTACGGAAAATATAAAAATATAAAAATATGTTGCCATAGGACTTTAAGGCCAAAGGTAAGAGCAGTTTTATGAATTGAATCGTGATTCAGAACTAAGACAAACTTTTTCAAAAATGGCTCTTGTGAGCTTTTGGGTTGAGAGGCGTGCAGACTATGCAGACATAGCTGACAAAGTAGTTAGATATTTACTGGCCATTCACTACTTCGTACTTGTGTGAGACTGCATTTTCTTCACTTGTTATCTCAAGAATAAATACCGGAATAGGATCCTTACAGTGGAAAACGATCTTCGTTTGAGACTCAGCAATCATAAACCAGACATTGCTAAGTTGGCTTCTAATCTTCAAGCTCACCCTTCACACTGAAGTTGTTAGTTGAACTTTGGTTTTTATGTTTAATTATTACGAGTTCTTTTATGAATATTATTTGTACAGTGTCATTTCTGAATGTTTGAATTGAATACTTATTGTAATAAATAATAAAACAACTGGACACACTTTTTAGTACCGTATTTGAACTTTAAATCCAACAGTCTAACTCTAACAGACACAATTTACAATCCATATTTTAGTCTACTACATAGTAGTGGTGGGGGTTATAGTTACTATATTTCCCAACCGATAGGTGGTACGCGAGAGATTCTCATCTCTTAAAGTGGTACACACACACAAAAGTTTGGGAAACACTGCTCTAGCACATGGTTCACCCAGTTTAATATACTCGTCAATATCTTGGCAAAATGTGGCCAGTTAACCACATTCCTTGCTCTCATTTTCATCCTTACACTACCTGGATGTCCACCATGAAGGGTATCCAGTACTTTACTTCTTAGTTCAAAGGGGATTACTACACGATCTCCAAAAAGAAGACATCTTTCTACCACTGACAGGCTATAGCGAATTTCAAAATACGGTTTGAGCGCTGGCATTGTCACTTGTTGTGGCCAACCCGACTGTGTTAACTCAATAGCCTTTGTCAATACAGGATCCTTAAGAGTAACATCTGCTACAATTTCAGCATTTATGGGTAACCCTGACAGTTCAGTTATTACACTTTTTACACTTTCTACAATTTCATCTTGACTGGGAAGTCTAGACAACATGTCTGTATGCGGGTCCCATATTTTCACCTTTCCTATACTCTGCTTTGTATTTGAATGCTGCTAAAGTAGTAGCACAACGTTGTAATTTGGCAGCTGCTACTACTGGCATGGGTCCTTCAGGTGACAATATGGATTTTAAGGGCAAGTTATCTGTAAATAATATAAACTCTCTCCCTGCTAAATACTTATAGAATTTAGTTAATCCATAGCCTACATTATAGCCAATGCTTATTTTTCAATTTGTGAATATTGTTTTTGTGTTTCGGAGAGTGTTGACGAAGCAAAATAAAGAGGATGCTCAACTCCATCTACTCTATGAGCTAGGACACAGCCTAGCCCATATTGTGACGCAACACAACAGAGTACCAATTGTTTTCAAGGATCGAAATGCATGAGTGCATTACTCCCTATCAGCAGCTGTTTACAATTTTCAAAACTAGTACTACACTCATCACACCAAGACCACTTGACTGTCTTTTTTAGTAATTCATTTAAGGGCTGCAGCAAGGTGATAAGATTTGGCAAAAATTTCCTATAAAAATTTATCATGCCCAACCATGACCTCAGCTCTTGTACATTTGTGGGAATTCTAGCTTCTACGATTGGCTTTACTCTCTTGGGAGTAGTTTCAATTCCTTGACTCGTAATAACGTGTCCTAAAAATTCTACTCTTTCTTTCATCCAATCCCTACCAATCAAAGGCAAAAACAACTGAGGTGTATCACATACTACCAACTTCAGCTCATGTTCATCTCCTGCATTGTCACTAACCTTAACTGACTCTGTTCCTTCCACTTCAATCGGGCTACCATCTACTGTTTTAAGTTTAGCATCACATCCGCTAATACTTAAATGTGGAAACAATTCTTGCAAATTCTTTACATGAAATAAACTGTATCCTGAGCCCGTATCAATTTCCATTAATACCTTTACACCATCAATATTGGCTTTCACTAACAATGGTTCATTATTATGTGTAACAAGGTTTACCTCCACTCCATTCACATAGTTCCCAGTATCTTGAATTACCTCATTATTTCTGTTTTTATTACTATACTCACTGTTGTTTTGTATAAATCCTATTCCTTCTTCTACTACACACATGTCCTCGTCTACTAGCCTACACATTTCCCTTGCTTCTTTCTCCTCATTAAATGATAGTTCCCACTCACATGACTCTTCTATTACATCCCCATTATTTACTCTGTTTATGACTAATTGATCATAATCACTAGTCACGTCATAGTCCAGAATACTTTCCTCACATTGCTCCTGTTTAGGCCTATCACTCGTATGTTCTGATCGTCCGTCGCCGCTGACAATAGCTTCAGCTGATTCCCTACAATACGGAGCATACCGCCATTGTTCACTAAACTCCTCTTGTTGCCCTTCGTCACTGACAACTGATTTAATTTGCTCTCTATGATAACGAGCCGTATGACCTATTTTTCCACACGCAAAACAATTTACACTTTTGGACCAGTAATTATCTGGGTGACACTTTGACGATCCACATCTCCAGCATCCTTGTGACGCCTTGTTAGGTTGTCTCCGCCCTAAGTGTTGACCTCTAGCCACTGCGTGTACTCGTTCGGAATTTCCCTGGATTTCCTTTCCTCTGTTTGGCGCCGGCGATTGAAACTGTTGGCCATAAGCTCCGCGTTCTGGGATAGTGCCTCGTCCCCAAGCCCGTCCTCGAGCCCCACTATTATTGGTGACACGGCTACATCCGCGATTTTGACTGTATACAGGCCCATGCTGAATTTTATTGACATGATATCCTTCCCGTTCTGTGGCCATCTGTTGTGACTGTGTTTGCCACTTCTCCATTTGTTTAGCCACCTCCACCGCTCTATCATAAGTAAGATTTGACTCTTGGTATAATCGATCTCTAGTTTTGTCTGATGTGAGACCAAACATGAACTGATCTCGTAGACGAGAGTCCGAATTGTACCCAAAATCACACGTCTGAGCTGCGTCATTAAGTTTAAGCACAAACTCTGCAACTGTCTGAGATGGCAGTTGTGTCATACGTTGGAACCGCAAGGTCTCAGCGAGCGCCAAACCAGCAGGATTAAAATGTTCCTTTAATCTTTGCTGAATGTCTACAAGGGTAAGATTTCTGGGTTCCACAGGTCTGCACAAACGATTTAGAGTTGCCCGTACTTCGCGATTTAAATGATTAAGAAAGAGCAATTTTTTCTCACGGCGTTTGATCCATCTGCGGGGGTATCGTTTCGTTCAGTTGCCGGTGCGTCCGGACCCGACGCATGGTTATTCATTAAACAGTAGTCCTCGAATCTGCTGTAAAAGTCTTCAATTTTCTCATCCTTTGGATTGAAAACGTCCAAGTTTCCAATAAGGCGCGGTGGTTGGGCCATATTTTGAATGTCCTCCTCAAGTTCCTTTATTATACATGTATTTTGAACTGCTGGTGCTCCCGTGAGCTGGTCGCGGCTTTCAACAATGCACTCGTCCGTTTCACATCCTTCGAAATCAAGGTCCATCGTATGTAATTGACTCCATTTAACTGCACTTTCCACATAATCACTATTTACTTGTCCTTTTCACTTATGTTACGTTTTTAACCACTGCACTCTGAAGGTTCTTTTTACTAAATCCGTTATCCACTCGTCGCCAGTGTAATGACTCCTTCATTCTTGTCCATTTGTAACTCAACTGATTTATTTCTAAGACGTGCCATCATAACATAACATAAGATGTAGTACCATCATTACAATTTGCACATATCATATATACACACATAATACCTATTACATTACACTCGTCATCTATTTTGACTTTTTCTCAGGATTTTCCTCTCCTGGATCTCCCGTTTTCCATCAAACCTTTCCTGTTCGCTCTGTAGCATACAGGGCTTCTGGTTGAATTACCGCGGAGTAGTGTTTCAATTTGGTGTTGCGAGAGAGACACTTCTTGTTGATATGCCAGTTCTAGCTTGTTAATCCGGGTTGTTAGTGCTGTCCCTTCTGATTGGGTTCCAACCATTCTCCCAGATATTTGAATCTGTAACTCTGTCAATTTGACCCTGTTCAAACTGTAGTTTACTGGGACTCTGGATCATGTTGGTAAAATATTGTGCCTTCTCTAGTGACAGCTGCAATCCCACTCTGGCAGCCTGGTGTTAGAGTGTGTTGAGCTGTTTCACTGCTCCTTCTACTGAACTTGCCAGAAGTGCCAGGTCATCTGCGATTGCTAAACAGTCTACAAGTAAACCCTTTCGTTTATGTCCCAGGTAAATCCCAGTCGGTGCATTTTGTTCTTCCTTTTATTTTCTCCACTCTCTGATGACCTTGTCCAGTGCACAGTTGAAGAGAAGGGGTGAAAGCCCGTCTCCCTGCCTAAGTTCTGCCTTTATCTCAAAACTTTCCGAAAGTGTTCCTCTGAACTTCACTCGTGTACTGGTGTTACTCAGGGTCTTTAGAATAAGGCTGTGTGTTTTCTGGTCCAGGCCCATTTCCTGAAGAATTCTCATAAGTGTAGGCCTGTCCACTGAATCATATGTCTTTTTAAAGTCAACGAAAATAACTATGTACTTTTTGCCTGCTAATTTAACTTGCCTTAATACTGATTTCAAGTTGAGGATCTGCTCAGCGCATGAACGTCCTTACCAGCCTGATACACTCCCAATTGTGGATCTAACTGAGGTTCAGCTCTGTTCAATAAGGCCTTAGATAGTATCTTGTATGTGACAGGTATCAAGGAGATCCCTCTATAATTGTTGATGTCAGTCAAGTCCCCCTTCTTTTGTGAGGGGTGAATCAAAGCAGATGTCCAGTCATCTGGAAGACCCTCTGTCACCCAAACGCCCCGTAGGATCTTGGTTAACTTGGTGATTGCTTTGTCTCCAGCGTGCTTCCAAAATTCGTCAACTATTGAGTCTTCCCCCGGTGCTTAGTCATTTTTCAGAGACTTTATGATGAATATCACTTCTTACATTGTCGGTGGGTGAGAATTTGGATGTTTGGGCCTGTCTTGATAGATAATGAAGGTCTTAGGGGCAGTTGAGAATATTATCAAAATACATGGCCAATATGTGGCAGTTTTCCATCTGGTCATCAGGACATCACCCGTACGGGTAAATCTATGGAAAAGAATGTTATAATTGCCGGGGATTTAAATCTTCCAAGTGTGAACTGCTCCGGTGATTCAACTAGCTGTAAACAAGCTCAACTTGCAGCAAACAAGCTAGTTAGGGAGGGGGGTTTCTCCCCGGTGGTTGATTTCCCCACAAGAGGGAATAATACTTCAGATGTTTATTTAGTACGGCCTGTGGCACTGTATATTAGTTGTATGAAAGTTCCTGAAATTAGTGACCACTCCGGTGTTGAACTAAATATTAGACACTGTGACACTCCAGTGCTTGACTACATTGAAGCAGTTAAAATATTTCAGTACAGCAGAGCAGATCAGAGCGAATTTCAGGATTACATGAATGAGTCCTTTGTAAGATGGGCGTTGGAGGGGTGTCATATAAATATACTAGCAACCCGAAACAGCTTCGCCCGGGAACAGTTATGAGTGCATTACGTGATAAGCGCTTTTTTCCAATGTCAATGAACAACGACCAATATCCGTTTTACGGCTCGGCATGATGGGTTAAAATCACTGAATGGACTATTAATTATATTATCATGGAGATGCATGTGCAACAAATTCTTGTCAGACGTAATTTAAGAATGGTGAGGTGCATGAAATACACATCCCCCTTCCGTCCAATCTTAACTTGACTGTGAATTTTGCGGAACGAAAAGTTCACAGGCGAAATGAAGAAAAGCCGATTTGCACTTCCATGGAAATTCCAAACACAACCACTCTTCTCTAAAGTTTTTAACTCATCACGACTCGACAGTTTGATGCTGGCTGTATCTGGGGCAACATGAAACTGAAGCAAAAGTGCGTATTGGTGGAAAGACCAGTCGATCCTTTAATGTGACCAATGGGGTACGACAGGGAGATTCGCTCTCTTCTGTATTGTTTAATCTGGCTTTACATGTGGCACGTAATTGGAATTCACTAATGGAAATGCTAACTGTTTTGGAAGAAAAGAGTGAAATCGCAGGACTTAAGTTTAATGAACAGAAAGAAAAATATATGAAAATGCCATCAACAAAGGAAAATATATGCACAAAGAACGTAACTTGTGGGAAATATGTTTTTGAAAAGGTAAAATGCTTCACCTATCTTGAAACAGTGTTAAACAGCGAGAACTTAGTAACAAAGGAAATAAATCAACGAATCATGATGGGTAACAGAGCTTATTACGCCAACAGCAAACTGCTAAAATCATCTCTACTGTCAAGAAAAACAAATATGACACTATACAATACTTTGATCAGACCTGTTGTTACGTATGGCGCAGAAACCTGGGCCATGTCGTCAGTAGATGAAAATGCACTCCGTATCTTGGAAAGAAAGGTTTTACGGAGGATTTGTGGCCCAGTGAAAGAAGGAGAAGTGTGGAGAATGAGATCTAACCGAGAGTTAGACACAATCCTTCAAGGTGAAGATATTGTAAGATTTGTAAAGGCAAGGAGGATTGCATGGTTGGGTCATGTAAAGCGGATGAGCAGTGAAAAGATTCAGAAGAAACTGTTACATGGGAAAATGGTAGGAATAAGGAAACGTGGAAGGCCAAGAAGACCTGGATCCAAGATGTAGAGGACGATCTGAAGACTATGCAAATCAAGAGATGGTGGGAGAAAGTAGAAAGAAGAGATGAATGGAAAATCATCGTGAGGGAGGCCAAAGCTCATCCTGGGCTGTAGCGCCGAGGAAGTAAGAAGTAAGTAAGTAAGTGTCTGGGGCAATCAGCTCGTCCGCTAGCTAAGCTGTAACTGGGGTGATAGACTCGCCCCTAGCTAGCTCGTAATCTGTCGCCTCAGTAACTGAATGGAGATTGTTGGAAGAAATGAAAACGTAAAAACACTTATAGTAGGCGATGTATTGAAGATAGAGATATGCTCTCCCGCACTTTCTTGTGGAACTTTTCATGCTGAACTATTCTTACACTCATAGTATATAGATATTTTTAACGGTTTGTCCAGCGTAAGCTTAAAAAGCGCACGGACGCCAGTTTTTTTTTCGACCTTTTCACTGAAATAGTTAGTGTTTGACTTCCTTTGGTCATAAATAAATAATTTTCTACAAAAACCTTCCTCGAGATATCCTTTACAGAACGGTGAAAACCGCTTCAAAATCCATTCAGTAGCTCTCGAGATTATCCGTGACATCCAAGAATCGGGGACTTTGTTTTATAGTAAGTAGAGATTATACGCCAATCAGTATAATTTAATATAATATAATCCCTTTCCGTCCAATCTTGTATTGACTGTGAATTTTACGGAACGAAAAGTTCACAGGCGAAATGAGAGTTGCACTTCCAGGAATGGCGAGGTGAATGGAACTCAAATCCCCCTTCCGTCCAATCTTAACTTGACTGTGTTTCACAGGCGAAATGAAGAAAACCCGAGTTGCACTTACAGGGAAACTCCAAACACAACCACCCTTCTCAGAAGTCTTAACTCAACACTACTCAAAGGTTTGCTGCTGGCTGTATCTGAGGCAATAGGTTCGCCCTTAGCTAGCTCGTAAACTGTCGCCTCAGTAGTTGAATGAACATGGTTGGAAGAAATTAAAACGTAAAAAAAAATATATAGTGGAAGATGTATTGAAGTTAGACATATGCTCTCGCGGACTTTTTTGTAGAACTTTTCATGCTGAGCCGCCCCGGAGGTCCTGGGTTCGATTCCCGGATCTGCCACGAAACTTGAAAAGTGGTATGAGGACTGGAACGGGGTCTACTCAGCCTCGGGTGCTCCAAATGAGTAGAGGGGGTTCGATTCCCACCTCAGCCATCCTCGAATTGGTTTTCCGTGGTTTCTCACTTCGTCTTCGGGCAAATGCCGGGATGGTACTGTACCCGTATCCACGTGGTTTTACCTGTTGAAATCCGATGGAACACCTGGATCGTAGAATCTGGAAGTACCCGGCTGAAATATCCCCCAAAACTCTACCAACTAGGATCAACCAGGGATAAGGATACCTCTCTTATAAAGAATGCGATAATAAGATGCCAGTGGTCGATGAAATAAAAACGAAAAACAGCTGAAAGGTGAACTAACAAGACTCTGAAAATAATTAAATTAATCTCGGGCGTGATGCTAAGCATTCTATAAACTGACCCACTGGTCCTCGTAGCACATCCTGTTTCTAGTATAAATGACCAAGACATCCAAAGCATTTAAAATCAACCAAAATTTTTTTTATCCAAAAACTGCTGCAATGTGGAATACCTCTCCAATGAACAAAAAAAATCTGCCTCCACTGAAGCGTAATAACGTCTTAATGACAGTAGCATTGAATCTTGTTAAATATGCTATTAAAAATATAGCATCATTGCCGCATTTAAACAATCTTAACAAATTTAAACATGTTTATATACCCTTGTTACACATATTAAATAACCCTTGTAAGTTTATGGCAATATTTACATTTTTACATTTTAGCTCACGTTCAAATTATTCGTGTTTTATACATTCAACTCCATCAATTAGTATTCTAGTGCACTTGTTATGTTCATATAATGTCTTATTCGACGAACGGTTAAGTTAATCGAACGCATTGTCATTGCATAAAAATGTTAACAACATTTTAAATCTCATAATTAATCATATTATTATCTCTTAAGCTTTCAGTCATTATTATTACATGATTATACAAATATTATTACTCGTCTTTCCAATTAGACCTTTCTTCTAAAACAAAAGTCATCAATTCGAACAATCCATTCCAGATTAATTATTACAATGCTAGTTTTACTTAAATGTTGGATTCATTACTTTATACTAGCCTTCTAGTATCTATAATCGTGACTATACTGCACGTTCAAAATATACACATAAGTGCACTCAGTAATAGCTCAATAGCTAATTTATACTGGAAAAATATGATATAGACCATCCATCGATGTCTAATATCCCCTTATTACAATCAAATTCCGCAAAAAATCATTGCTTTATTCATACATAAGCTCTCAATAGCTTGTAAATATTCTTCCAAACTTTATTAAGATTTAATAAGCTTTTACATAACAGTCGTAAAATATCATGCTTCAAATTGACATAAGTTAAAGTATCATGGACAATTTTTATCAGAACTGAGACAAATATAATGTAAGCAGCTGTTCGAATAACAGTGCTTGAGAATTTTCAACGTCATCATTTCGCTTTATAACGAAAATATTTTATACTATATTTCTATAATACTTATTTGTTTCTCAATGTATTCTCATGTTCATAAATATTTCTTTCAAGAAATTGTAGATAGATCACTGCAAAAAGAACGAGTCAGCCTTCGACTAAACAAAATTCGACTGGAGATCCTCCCCCAAAGAAACACGAACGATACTACACCATGGTAAAGAGCCTGTCTTAAGAAGGTACACGTAGACCATTAGAATCTAACGCTTAACTAGGATGGAGTTCAACAAACGAATCATGAAAAATAGAAAAACTGAACGAACTAAAAATTCAAAAAGAAAATCTCAAAAACTGTGGATTGCAAAAAAAAAAAAACGCAAATATCCACTCTAGAAATCATTATGTTTCCATATCTATACTGCACTCGACGAAAAATAGACCCACACGTCTATTAAACAAACTTGCATGAAATGCATAAGTTTTCAGATTCATAGTTCAAAATTTTAGAAGTGTTTGTTCAAATAATCTTCAAATATACGTGGCGTATTGGACATCTGCTTGCTAACAACTATTGTTATATAAAGTTATCGCAGTCTTCCTAATCTTCATATATGTCTTCTCAACAAACTATATTGCTCTATTAAATGCCCAAAATGTAATAAGAAAAAGGGTAAAGTATTGCATTGAAAATAGCATTATAAAATATTAATGTTAACTAAAAAATAAAATACACTACAGGACAGAAGCAATGAAGTATCGGGTCTAGCCCTGGAATGCATTTTCTAACTACTTAAGAAAAATTGGTGAAAAAGGAACACTCTAGAGTATGTCTAATCCATACTGTCTACTTGTGAAAAATAGTTTTCGGCTACCTTGTACGAAATTGGAATATGCTTAATACACACTGTTCTCGTTCTGGAACTGAACCCTCGTTCATCAGGTCGCGTAGTTCTCGAAACGACTGGATCTTGAAGAGAACTGAACCCCGATCCCGAACAGTTTAAAAGTAAAAACAGCTGTTCGCGCAACAAGTTCATTGTTCTTACACGTTTCTGAGATGTTCTGTAGCCTATTCGTGGAATGCCATTATAGTTCATGTAGTCACAGTATGAATGTACAGTCAACTTTTCCAAAGCGCCTTCCATCTCTTCTTAAACAGCTTTCTGCTGTTGTAGTATTTCATAATTGATGTTAGTGATCATCCTAGGTGGTCAACTCCACTATTGTATTGCATTACTTCCCTCCATCTTAGCCCAACCGCAACATTAACATGTCGTGATGAAGTACACGTTCATTCAAACTCTGTTCTGTAGTTATGATTACAATGTATAAACTGTACTGAACTATTGAAGAATATAGTCTTGTATTGGCATTGAAATATCACAAGTCCTAGTGAAGGCTGCGTTCACTGCTCCTTAATAATGAAGACTAACACTATCTCTAGCTATAACAAGCCGAGACAAAAATGCTGCGTTACGAACTGTCTAACTGCACTGGTTTCAACTTCGCGTCGAACGTCCAATTTCTAAAGTACGCAAATGACCACGTTACGTGCGCGACACCGGAGTGTTGTACTCCAAGCAAAGTATAACGTGATCTGACCTCTCTGCCTTGCCAGATATTTCACACTGCTCTTGTGAGACCCATAATGCTCTTCGTTGCGAAACGACATTGACAGTCGATACCGACACTGGCTAGTGTTCGATAATACTCTGTTATTCTGTCATGTGCATTTATCTATATGTAAAATACTCTCAAGTTTCCTCTTCTTTTAATATAATGCATTTACCAGTTGTTGTTCTGTTTCATAAATACTGTATCAAAATGTATCAGATTGCATCAGATTGACGTTACTGCTGCCTCCATTTTGTAGCCATCATTCGAACTAGAGACATAGCACCTGTTTGAAGGATGTAGTGCGGGCTGCCGAATTGCTCCTAAGCTCGCCACAAAGTATCAATGCGCTACATGCCTTGTAAATAGAGCCGCAGGAATTCATCTGAGCACTCTCCTGTACAACATAGATCCGACTCAATGCAAAATACGGTCTCAGTACTGCACCCGTAAATTCGGGAAGTTGCCTGTCGGAAATCCATAGCGAAGCTAGAATGCTAATTTCTGGAAAGGCTCCGGCTAAAAATCCATCAGAAATCACTCCAACAAGGTCTTCGGGAATTTACACAGTATTCTACAATGATTTTATGGATATACAACAAAATACACTGGGGCTCAGATGAACACCTACCTTTTATTCTCGGGGTCTTAAAAAGGGACTTAGCTCCATACTGAAAAGGGGTCCACAATACCATTGTTCCTTTTATATCTAAAATAAATCACTTGAAAGACGATATAGAAAACGAACTAAGAAAATTTATTAACAATCGTAAGCTATATCTAAAATTTAAACAAATAATAATTCCTAAATTAATAAATTAATTAATACATTCACACACACTCCTCTCCAACAATACACGCACTACTGAAGTTACTATACTGTCAGTTATACAGAACTAAATTTTGAACGGCCTAAACCTACTACAAGTAATAAAACGTTTAACAAAAATTCCGGCGTGATTGGAGTTACAACGGAAACTATTAAAAATGGCACGCTCCATGCACTGCACATCTGGATAGCCGACCAATTCATAGATTGACACACATTCAATCAGTCGGTAACCTGTTTCCATTCATCAAGCTGTAGCTTCCCTGTCGTATGATAAAAAATATCTTCTATGAAGATATATCTCCTAATAAAGTTAAATGACGAAAGCTCTTAGCTTTCTCAAATAAAGTAAGGATTGTCAATTCCGAAATGTGTTTCCATTCTATACAAAGAATGTCTATGAGTCTATGACTTCTATCATATCATGACGAATATTTCTTGTCAGATCGACGTAAGGTTCATAGTAATTACGATAATATAACAATATATAATTCGTAGTTTCTTCTGTTCTTGAAGCTTTTCTTTACAATAAGGTGCCCAAATTGAATTATTAAAAGGAATTTAATTGGCATCCACGACTAAATGTCTGCATCCTCAATTCAAAATAAAATTGGAAAACGTCGAAAGTTAAAATGACTGGTCTTAAATAAGGAATACTGATTCTTTAAACAAATAAATATGTCAGTTCAGAAACTGCATCATAGAATGTAAATGTGAAAATGATGAAAGAAGATCATCTCACATGATCTTGTAGAATAAAATCTTGTTACACACATGAAATATAAATATATATCGAAACATGGAAATACAGAAAATATGGAGTAAAACGTTTGCTCTGAATGTCCTTAAAAACTCTAACTACATAGGAAAATAACATTTCTACCTTATCAGACGATATCTAGAAGATCTGGATAAGTATTTGGAAAATACTTAGATGTTTCCTCAATCCAAGATACTGAGTTGGACCCTTGTCCGCTTACTCAAACCAGCGACCATCGGATAAGGAAGGAATTTCCTCTCCGGTAATCACCAATCTTCGTCTGGAATCGAACAGCCATCTCCCGTTCATAGGTCTTCCTTGTTGCCGAGTCCTCCGTGGCATATTGACAAATCTTCTTATGACGAATCTTCATTCTCCGTCGTAGATATAGTTTAATGTCATTGTCTAGTAATATTTTAGAAATATTCATATAGATGGTTTATGAAGTATTTCTATAGCTCGTGATGTTATATTATAGTTCGTGAAATGACGTTAATTCACGAGATGTAATTGTACATAACGTCTACATTCAGAAGTATTCTGGTTAACGAATCTCAATGTTGCATCTATATCTCTGCTTCAAATATGTCCCTGGCACATAAAGCCCTTAGTTCATCATCTCAAATATGTGACAAATATCGAATAATAATTCTCGATGAACATTAGCAGTCATAATGAAATAATGATAGTTTGCTGCTCCAATGTTAAAGTCAATCACTGTTACTCACTTGGACTTTGTTCGCTGCAATCTCGTTCCAACTAATAATGCTTTACAGCTCTGCGTCCGTCACTTTTGTTATACACTTCTAAAAAGTTAATATCTTCGAAAGTATTCTATTTGTGACGCTTAAATTTCGTAGAATAATAGTATGCGTTCTGTACTTTATATATAATCAAATAGCTGAAGTATAATCTCAACTAACAATGAGAAAACGCAATATCAAGTCTCTTGCGAACTTCGCCTAGTTTGTATGCACGGGGATCTCCAATGTCTACCCTGCAATCGCGCTATATCCACGAGTAGTCGAACACCGTACTCGGATAAAGCCTTCGGGACCTCGGTTACCCCGGAATACACCTCTACACTCGTCAAAGTTTGTAGGAATAAGCACTCGGATGCTTGGCGTTCCCTCTCCAAATCGAAAATCTGGCCGCCATTTCTGCCTCCCTCCAGAGATTTACCGCGCACTTTAAAAATGCTTATTACTGCGTAATTCTTCCTTTCGGCGGCTTTCAAAGTATCTGTAATATTTTCCTTTAATTTTCTTCTCATTACCAATGAATAAAATCCTTCTTGGGGCCTAAATGTAAAAATTCTCCATATAATATAGTTGAAGGTAATCCCGTCTTCAATAAGACCTCTCCTCATTAGCTGGGGGCTTATGTCCAATGACGTAAATTATAACAATATTTATAATATTCCATAGCTAATTCACTGTTGCTATGTCAATTTCAAGCTTCTAGAATCTTCTATTGCGCAACATATCACGTGATTTGAATCTCCCTGCCTGCTCGAGACACTAACACGACTGGTTTGCGTCAAGTTCCAGGATTTATATTGCCATGTTAAATTATATAATGGGCTCGAAAAATATTCTCATTTAAGTCCCAAATAATTCTTGGGGGGGGGGGGGGGCAGTACCTCCTGTAAGGCCACGGCCGCCTCCTTCCCTCTTTCATGCCTCTCCGTCCCAATCTTTCTCTCCCTTCCCATCCCACATGAGGCCCCTGTTCGCTTTGCAAGTGAGGCCGCCTGGGCGAAGTGCTGATCACACCTCCCCAGTTGTATCCACCCCGACCAGATGTTCCAAGCTCCAGGACACTGCCCGCAGTGGCGGTAGTGGTGAGTTCCCTCGCTGAGTCCGTGGGAAACACCAACCTAGAGGGTAAATCGACTCGTTAAAAATGCATGCTGAACAATTCTTACACTCATACTATTTAGATATTTTTAACGGTTTGCACAGCGTAAGCTTACAAAACGCTCGGACGCCAGGTATCTTTTCGACTTTTCCACTGAAATCGTTACTGCTCGGCTTCCTTTGATTATAAATAAATTATATTCTACAGAAATCATCCTTGATATATCCTTTACAGAATGGTGAATACCGCATCAAAATCCATCCAGTGGTTCTCGATATTGCCCGTAACATCCAAGAATCGGAGACTTTGTTTTATAATAAGTAGAGGTTGTGGGAAAAGTTTCTAAATATTTTAGATCGTGCTATTGAGAAATTGCCGGCCCCGTGGTGTTGGGGTACCTCGCCTGCCTCTCACCCGGAGGCCCCGGGTTCGATTCCCGGCTCAGTCAGGGATTTTAGAAACTGACGTGAGGGCTGGAACGGGGTGCACTCTCGCGAGCCCAATTGAGTAGCTGTCTGACAGTGAGGCAGCGCCCCGATCACGAAAACCAAGATTAACGGCCGATATCTGCAGACCAAATGGCTGGGCAGCATTCGCTTGGTAGGCCTAGGCCTTAATGGGCTGTAGTGCCGGAGGTTATATTTATTATTATTGAGAAATTCGTGCCGTTTAAATTACTGAAGCAAAACCCGGATCCGGATTATTACACAAGGAAAATCAGGGGACTCAAAAGGAAATTAAGGAAAGCTTATAACAAACGACACGATAGTTACGAGCATATGCTAAAGTTTAAATTATTTTCGAAATAGCTAGTCCTCAAAAAGGAGGTAGCTGACGATAATAACATGCAAAACTTAATTGTGGAAGGGGGTGATGGTTGTATTTTTTTTATAGTTACGTTGGAAGGCGGAAGGGAAATTCCAATGATTTGTCTATGATAACGTCCGGAGATAGTGAATTAATTACTGAGAAACAGGCAATTGCTAATGAATTAAATATATGGTATGGTAGTGTATTTAATGAATGTATTAGCTGTGTGTTGGACCTTAACTATGAATCTGATAGCTCACCTTTCCGAATAAACCAATCGTTGATTCTAGCATGAATTAAAAAGCTACGTAGAAATATATATCAAAAGGCCCAGACAATATTTGTGGAGATGTGCTAAAACTGGTAGGTACAGCCATTGGAAGATACTTGGGGGTGCTGTTTAATGTATCAATAATAACACACAAATACCCAAAGACTGGAAAAGGGCTACAATAGTTCCAATATTCAAGGGAGGGAACAGATTGGTAATGGGAAACTATAGGCCTGTTAGCCTCACATCCAGTAAACTGATGGAGCACTTTATTTCTGATTACTTAAGGGAACAGTGGGGAAAGTTATCATGGCTTAATGGGGGGCAACACGGATTTAGACAAGGGTACTCATGTGAGAGCCAAATGTTATCACTCTTTCAGGATAATAATGACTTGCTTGACAGGGTCGTGCAAGTTGACGCTGTAATTATAGATTTTGCGAAGTCATTTGATGTCGTCCCGCATGACATTTTATTCCGTAAATTAGCGGCAACGAAGATTGATAAAAGAGTAATTTTATGGATTCAAGAGTTCTTCACTGGTCGCTCGCAAAAGGTTAAAATAGGTAATGTATTCTCGGAGGACATTTTGATAACGTCAGGTGTCCCTCAGGGTAGTGTGATTGGGCCCCTGTTTTTTCTGGCACTTATTAACGACCTACCAAATGGGATTCAAATTGACTGCTGATTGTTTGCGGATGATTGTGTAATATAACCAAAAATTCAAACATCACAAGACAACGCTCAGTTACAAACTGGCCTCAACCTGGTTCTTAAATGGGCGGTTGACGACAAAATGAAGATAAATAAGAGTAAATGTACTCTCATGAGAGTCGAGAGAGGGCGAATGCATGATTTTAAATATAATATCGGCTCTGAAATATTTGTAGAAGAAGACTCGTGCAAATATATACTTGGGCATCCATGTAAGGAAAGATATGAAATGGGGTACTCATGTGGGTTCTGTCGTCTCCAAAGCGTACAAATCACTTCATTTTGTAATACAGGTATTAAAGGGCAGTAGCTCTACCGCAAAAGAATTAGGATATTTGACCCCGGTGAGGCCAATCTTGGAATACGGCTCAGCGGTTTGGGAGATGGTACAAAGGAAGGCTGCTAGGTTTGTGTTCAACGATTTTAATCCAAGAAGTAGTGTAACTCGAATGATAGAAAAACTAGGGTGGGAATCTCTGGAAGTTAGAAGGACGAATTGCAGACTCTACGCTATGTTTAACACTTACACTAATCGGCCAGCATGGAGAGAACTAAGCAAACGTCAGGGAAATCCCACCTACCTGAGCAGGGCAGATCATCCACATCAAGTCAAGGTCTGACCACAGCGTACAAATTATGGGAAATATTATTTCATTAACCGTGGTATTGATAATTGGAATGCATTACCTGCCTCAGTCTTAAAGCCATTTTCCCAAACATATTGATGTGTTTAAGAGAAGATTGAAACTTTGTGTAAATACTAAGATGTATTTACAGTATAACCTGTCATATCCGGACTAATGTGGCGACCGGCCGATCCGGATATGGAAAAATCCGGATATCACAAGGCTATTTTTGCAAATAGCTAGGTGACCAGAAATAATTCACGAGTTTGTTGTTGATTAATTTTAATGTTTTTAACGGTTTAGTATCATTTTGTTAACTGTATACTGTACATAGGCTAAGAAATAGAATTGGTTTAAACTAAATTAAAATAATTAAATTATAATACAGTAATATGCTTTATAGTACATGTACTTACATAAATACACTGTACATTCTGCTTCTACATAATTCTTTGAAAATGTTTGTCATTTTCTGTTGCTTCACGCACTTTACTTAGGCCTACTGTTTCTACATTAGTTTTTGAAAAAGTTTGTGATTTTCCGTTGCTTCACGCACTGTACACGTTTTTTGGATGCCCTGTCCCTCAATCTTCATAAAAGCATCACTTCAGTCACACTCGTTTCATCTTGATTTTCTACATAAGTGATTAAAGATTCTATGGTCTTGAATGCCTCAGAGTGACTCATTATAGGGGCGTTCTCCTCTTCTTCGGGTTCAAAGATTTTTTCCTCATCATTGCACACCATTTCTATAATGTCACTGTCTGTAATTTCGTTGACTTCGCCTTCATTTACTAACCAATTTATGGCTTCCTCGTTGTTGATTTTTTCACAACCAGGCAGGCATTGCACAAGCTCAGCAATCTGACGATTTTCTTCATTGCAGGCATAAGTTTCATTGACGACTTCTGTTTTCTCCCCCGTCCATTTATCAGTAGCTTTGTGATCTAAGAGCTTCCTCCATGACCTTACCAGCGTCAACGGTTTTATTTCATCCCGTGCCTGGGATACCCACATTATCACGTCTAACATGTCCACCTTCTTTAACGTCTCTGTAACACTTTCTTTTTCGTCCATTCCAGCAATCAACACAGAAAGTAACCTACGGCGATAGGTTCGCTTTAGTGACTCAAGCACGCCTTGATCCATAGGTTGACAAAGTGATGTCACGTTTGGTGGTAAGAACACACCCTTTATATCTCCATCTTTAAGTTCGTCTTCACTTGGATGTGAGGGTGCATTGTCAAGTAGGAGCACTGCTTTTCTTGGCAAGTTATTTTTCAACAAATGTTTTTCCACTTGTGGCACAAACTGCTTGTGAAACCAATCACTAAATATTTCGCAGTTCATCCATGCGCTGCGCTGGTTTCTGTACCAAACTGGTAGGCCAGACAAGACTTTGAAGTTCTTGAAAGCCCTTGGCTTTTTGGATTTTCCAATGAATCCTAATGGAAGCGTGTGATCTCCTATAGCGTTGCTGCAGGCTAAAATGGTGACCCTCTCCTTTTTCTTCTTATACCCCGGTGCACTGTCTTCTTTCTTGGAAGCCAAAGTGTAGGTGGGAAGCATTTTATAGTTGAGCCCATTCTCGTCGCAATTGCAGAGCTGCTCTCCAGTAATCCCATGTTGATCAATTAGACTGTGTTACAATATTTTAAATTTGTCAACGTCTTCTTGGTTAGCCGATTACTTTTCGCCACTGATCTGTAGTTTCCGCACACCATGACGATTTTTCCAGCTTTCCAACCACCCCTCACTTGCTTTAAACTGTTCATCCCCCCCAATTTCCTTATTAAAGTGTAGTGCCTTTTCTTTTAGTAAAGGACCTGAGATAGGTAACCCTTGCTCTCTTCTTTGGGTAAACCAAAGAAACAATGCCTCATTAACTTGGTTGTTAGCTGCCTTTTTCATCATTTTAAGTCTTTTAACACCACTTGTTGACGCTTGTGACGAGCACCACTTTTCAATATCATTCCGAGCCTTTTTCCAGTCACAGTGCTTGTTCCTACTCCCATATCCGCGGCAATCTTCTTGGCTGTTTCACCAGCATCTAACCTTTTTAGAGCACGAAACTTTTCTTCCATCGTAACAACAGTTTTTTTCCTTTTTTCAGACATTTTAGCAAAAAAAAACAAGGTTAAAAGATGACAATAACGGTAACAACGGTAAACAATAACAGTAACAACAGAAACACACTCGCAAAACAAACTGTTGCTTCAAGACTCACGCACAGACTGAAGGGTAGAAAGAGAGGCAGCCTCGTGTTGACGTTGGTGGCAGGCAGGCAGAAGCCGTGAATGGAATATCGCTTATTCACACAAAGGGATGAGTTTCCGGGGAGATGTCGTTGACCGAGTCAGGCCACAACCCCTCGCGGTCAAGCACGCACACAGCCTTCCAGCGCTGCAACTTTCACTCGTCCTCCCTGGCTAGCACACTAATGCATCCTCGCTCTCAACTACGACTTCAAAATTCATTCGGAGATGTGTCCGGATATGGGAGGGTTCGGATATCACAGGTCCGGATGTGACAGGTTGTACTGTACTATAGTTCCTAAATTGCGAATTGTGTATATTGTGTTTGATATTGTTGGTGATTTTCTGTATTTGTACAATTTTCCACCGGGGAATTACTCCCATTTGCAAATATTATATATAATAATAAGAAGAAGTTATTTATAAACTTTTGAACTGACGGTGGTTTTGGGGTCTAGGGGATGTGAAACGCGAAGATCTGTCGACATTTTCCGGAAGTCGAAACATGGTACTCATTGCAATAGGTAGCTTTCTTATGAAATCTACCTAAAAATTCCGATTTATAAAGCTACTTTATGGGAAACTTGTGATAGTTTTATAGCAGTACTTTATTATACACTTTTTGTTCAAGTAACTATAATCAAGAGTTATTGCTTGATTTGTTTATTTTTAATTTTCCAGAAATTATACTGGGGTTGCTGTTCACTGGAAATAAGGAAGAAGTTGTGGTTAAGACTAAGGTAGGTGGCATACTGTGCTCCAAAATCTTAGTCCTCCCGTACAGCGGGGCAATAGAGAGAGGTTTGTATATTTCAGGTAAAAGAAAAAACAACAACATCGAAACGTTCACTATATTGTTATTCCAGCCATACTATCAATTAAATATAGTATCTTCATGTCCTAAATTCGAAATATTTATATCACAACTACAATAATAGGTACAGAGTTATCAATTGGACTATTTAAGAGTCAGATAGTCATTATAATAGTAATAATAATAATAATTATTATTATTATACTATACATGCATATAGCATTTTCATTTGAGACCGTTTTGGCCTTTCAGCGCCCAGTCTAGTTCGCAAGCCTCTGTTTGCAAACAAGTCACCTCCAAGATCCCCTATTAGCAGTTAGCACTGTGGCCTCCTATGCTTCTACACTTTGAAATCGTTAACCACTGAATCTAACCATCGCTTCCTAGGTCTACCTCTGCTTCTCTTACCCTCTACAGCCTAACTCAGAAACCTCTCAGGTTACGGCTTTCGACGGCGTCCATCGTTACAACCAGGTTATCAGCATAGGCCAGACTACTGACCTGGCCAATTTATCCCCTTCAGCAAATGGTCCATATTACAAATATGTATCTCCGCCCCCATTCTCTTCACATGACCCCAACATCTGAGTCGACTCATACGAGAAGCGTCATCTATCGTGCTCATTTCTAACTTAGCCTTTATATCTTCATAACAAGCACCTTCTTGCCATTGATCCCATCTATTTGTCTCAGAAATGATTCGTTCTACCCTCAAATCAGTTACCTCTAGCTTATATATCAGATATTATCCTGAATCTACCTAGTTCTTACTTCTATGCTGCAAGTTCGGTCTAAATACTGTCCGATATAGGGAGAGTTTCATCAACACACTAACTTCATTTTCTGTTTTCTTGCGTTTCATCTCTACCAGCATAACCTTCACCTTTGAAATGCTGATCTGCATACCATATTCCCTACATATCTGTTCAAGTTCTACCATGTTGGATTGCAAGCTTTCGACGGCGTCCGTCGATACAACCAGATTATCAGCATAGGCCAGACTACTGACCTGGCTTTCACCTAATTGAATCCCACCCATCCTATTTATGCCCTTCAGCAAATTGTCCATATATAAAATAAATAGTAGTGGCGAGAGGTTACAGTCTTGGCTCACCCCTGAAACAACCTTCAACCACGAACTCATCCTACCATCAACTCACTGCAGCCTAATTATCAACATGAATACCGGTACTTTTGATTGCCTGTAGCAGCCTTCTCTCGATGCCATAATCCCTCATGATGCTAAGCATCTTCTCCCTGGGTACTGTTAAGGATATTGTGAATACACATATTTTTATCACACACATGTACACAATGATTATGCTTTTGTCTCTTTCATTTTTCTTCCTTCTAACGTCAAAATTTGTGAAGGTGTCCCGTTTTACCCCAGCACAATAAATTATATTTTACGTATTCCTTTAACTTATACCTTGGGACACCTATTTTTTCTATTTCTTCCATCTTTCACATTGCAGGGAGCAATTTTTTCCCCAATACAGCGCCGGACGGCACAGTCACCCGTCCAGCCCTGGGTTTTTTTCCTCCCTGCACAATACCAATATATATTAATGGCTAAACCACATATTTTTTTTGTTGTGGAACTTTTAATATTGCAAATGTCATTTTTTTAAATGAACTGTTTTAAAGCATCATATGCATACCCCAAAACCTACCCCTCTGGACACAAGCTGATCTCACATCTACACGACATCGCTACATCTACACGACATCACTACCTCTACACGACATCAACCCAGAAGAAACGAAGAAGAGATACAAGGAGGATTCAACAACGACCTACTACATCAACACCCCCACTCCACGTTCCGTTCCCGTTCGCGGGGACGCGAACTAATCAAAGGAGGAGACTTGTACAGGCCTCGGGGGGGCTGCACCCCCTGAAAGCCACCCCCCATCATCTATTAAAACCACCCCTAACTGGCAAACATCATAAGTCCAGAACAGTACCTTTTACACAGCAAGGGCGGCCGACCAGCTCGGGAGGCTAGCCAACCACTTGCAACACACTCATAAACATTTACACTATAACTAACTGGGGCAGCTATGTCAATGAAATGCTGACTGTGCAACGGCAGGACCTATAAGAAGTGAGGCCTTTTGGGAACTGTATCTGTCATACAGTGTGTGTTGCCGGAGGCCCTGCTACAGCTGCCATCATCAGGTGAGCATCAGCAAGTGTTCAGACATCCTTTACTTTGTATCACTCATCCACAAACTTGTACACTTAACTTGTAACATTATTTACATTCCCCTAAGAGGGACTTACAATTTCATACTCACTGACCAATAAAACACTTGGTCAGTAAACTACACATTGTATTCATAATTACACGCCTCTTCACATCCTAATACCCTTCCTGACTCTCGTCACGATTGACCGTGACTAGTAGCCAGTAATCGTCTGCTCAGATTCCATTGTGTTTCCCGCAGCGACTCGACTGCGTAGGCAGCGAGCTGCAGGCATAGCTGACATCAGCACGTCTGTTATATAACTTATTCCAACCAGCTGGGAGGCAGGTACGTTAACCTGCGCCCAGAGGCTCATCCCCTAAGCGACACTTACGTCTTTATAGGAGCACCCCCTAGTATTTTAACACTAAACAACACCCTACACTGGTAAGCTTACCCAGCTACGGGAAGCTGCCCTCTCTAGGAATCGCCTTCCAAATTAGTACAATAACATATATGTTTTAGACCTAACTACCCCCCAACTAAGGGATCTAAAACAGTACTCTATCGTACGCTTCCTCTAGTTCTACAAAACACAAACACAACTGTCTATTCCTCTAGTATCTTTTCCCAACAACACGGCGTATACTAAAATTTGATCTTGACATCTTCGTTGCGATCTAAAGCCACACTGGTTTTCATCCATAGTACTCTTGGCCAATGATCGAATTATCCTTTTTACAATGCCTAAGTACACTTTGCCCGGAACACTTATCAAAGAAATACATCTATATTTTTTGCAATATTTTCTGCTACCTTGCTTATGGACTGGAGCGATTAAAACTTTTGTCCAGTGAGAGGGTACCTTTCCTAAATCGCATGCCAATTTGAGTATCCTATGCAACCATCTCATCCCTATTTTCCCAATATACTTTACCATTTCCGGCTTAATTTTATCTACCCCTGGCGCACATCCTCAACCGTGATCCTGTTCCCGTCCTCATTCTCCTTCTGCATAATCTCAAAATCTGCCACATTGCCAGATAAGATTCCATTAACATTTACCAAGTTTTCGAAGTATTCTTGCCATCTTCTCAGCGCTTCCTTGGTATGAACAATGTTATTGGGAACCATTCAACTGAACATCCCGAAGTAGAACATTATATTGTAATTATTTCCAAACAAGCACAGCTACATATTTCAACACAAGATTTCACAGCCGCCATACTTTTCAACCTTTTTTATACAATAGTGCTTTCAAACTAAGCAATCATACAGTATAGCCAACCATGAGAAAATTATTTAAGATAGAGCACTTTGAGCTACTATAACACTAAGTGATAAGCAAAAGGAGTAAATACTATGGAGTTCTCCACATCCTCCCCACTTTTGATGGGACATAACACATCTAATATTTACAAAATCACACTTTCTGTAAAGTTCGATAACAAATCACAAACAAAGTTTTTTTTTTTGGAATTTTAATCGTTCTTCCACTCCTGGTTGCTACTATTCTTGTGGAAATGTCTGGACGATTGGTAGAATCGGTAGCAGCCAGTCCCGGAGATGGAGAATCAGCATTCTCCGAAGCATTCAGTTCCCCAGATAGATCGTCCTTCTTTTCAGGAATGTCAACAGTCTCTAATGCAGAGCACTCTAATTGGAACAACCTCTGCATTGGACGAATTAATTCACCAGAAACTGTCTTCAGTCTTGCAACTATTCCAACACCATTTTTTTTCAGGATACACTTCCAACACTCGTGCCATTGGCCACTCGATCCTCTTCTTCCCATCAGATCCAATAAGAACCACATCCCCTTCGTTCACAATTGGGGATGGAGTTTTCTTTGGTCTCTGAATCAATTGACTCAACTACTCATCTCTAAATCTTTTCCTGTCGTAGTTGCTGCATATAGCGGAATCTCTTAGATGAATTCACTAAATCCAATTGATCCGAATCAGAAGTTCCTACGCCAATGCCATCTTGCAGAAACATTGCAGGTGTAAGAGGGATGAGATCATTTGGATTCTCAGGCAACTACATAATCGGACGATAATTGATCAAGGCCTCACAGTCACATAGCAGTGTCGACATTTCTTAGTAATTGATTTAAGTTTTCCCCAGTACCCGTCGCAGAATTCTCTTCGCCACTTGAATAAGGCGCTCCCGCCAGCTGCCCCACCAGGCAGCCGTTGGGGGGTTAAACTTCCACTGGATTCGCTGCACTGTAGACTCTGTCTCTATCTGTTTCCAATCGATAGTTCCAAATAAATTATCGGTGCCCTTGAAGTTTGTGCCATTGTCACTGTAGGCCTCCTTTGGTCTTCCTCTACGTGCAATGAACTTCCTAAGCAGAGGCGGCCGGTGATATTGGACTCAAGGACGCCGCCCTCCCACCCTCCTCCCACCTCATCAGCCCTAATGGTCTCTCTCCTCGCACCTAATGTTTTGCCATCGTGACAAAATGTGTGTAGTTCCTCTCCTTGTCGGCAGAGCGCACCAAATGCTCGTGAGGACTCATGAGAAATCGCTCGCGTTGTAATTTACGTTGCCATGACAACGAATGCCTCCAGTTCTCCCCTCTCCATCCTCTCACGCGCTACGTCACGAAGTGTGTGGACTCAGTCAGCTTGAGTCTGATACAGCCACTGGATAGCTTCCCTCCTGGTTGCTTTAAACTGCCTGCCCATTCTACGATTACGGCATTGGTTTGAGCGTACAACCTCGTTTACAAATAAAGGCGCTAGGAAGCAGCACCAAGTCACTGTGCCAGACATAAGTTTTGTATTGATGTTAATGGCGAAGTTGGAATGTATTCTGAATGATTTTATAAAGGTGTACTGCTGAATGCCCTTTTGTAAATCAGAACTGGGCAAGTTAGAATACCGGGGAATCTCATTTCATGAGATACAATCGGACAAATCATTGCGTGAGAAATAGGGCCCGGATTCTTAGGTTTTTACCTATTTTTTCAAATTTCAACATACATGTTCGTTTCACACTTCCTGGAGCAGAATATGTGAATTTCATTTCACCTAAAAAACTAACTTAAATGAGGGGTTGACACCTTAAATAACCTAAATAGCTGTTTTGCCTTTTTCAAATAAAGAATGTTATTTCCCCATTGAAATGCATCGTAAAATTATTTCCACTGCGATTACAAGCAGTAGGACGGAGATAGTTCAGGTTACTACCGAAATGCAGTACGATTATGATGATGATAATTGTTGTTTTAAGGGGCCTAACATCCAGGTTATCGGCCCCTAATGGTTTGGGTGATAGTGAAAGATTGAAAGGTGAGATGAGAATGAAAACTATAACTAATACTAACTACAGACTTACATACTAGAAGAAGAAATGGTAAACAAATAAAGGATAAGGCAAATAAAAGACAGGTAGAAATGAAATGCCCTCAACCCTCGAAGAATGATAATTCACGGACTTGGAAGGAAGGAGAGCCATGAAAGGCAAATGGGAAAGGTAAAGAGGAGAGGGCCCGCCCCAAATTCAGTGGTAAAAGGGGAAAATACGGACCCAGCTCAGGAATCCCTCGGGATCGCCAACTCCCGAACTCACCAGCCGTGAGCCCCTGAGGTTTAGGTGATGGTGAGAAATTATGATGAAATGAAATCTACAGCTAGGCTTAACTAATTACTGACTTACAACTAACTCATATACTAGAAGAAGAAAACGACAAAAATAAAAGAAAGAAACGAATAAGTCTAGGAAAAGAAATGACCTCTATCTTCGAAGGGCAGATGACCTTGCTGTTCATGCCCTTAGAACAAGAATCAATCTTCGAAGAATGAGTATTGAGTTACTTGGAAACTACTAGAGCCATTAAAGGCAGGTAGAAAAGGGAAAAAGGAGAGGGTCCACCCCAAAGTCAATGCAAAAAGGGGAAAATGGATCTCTCTCTGGAACACATCACGGTCGCCAACTCCCGAGCTCAAAAGCTGAGCTCTTGAAGGTGTAGCCCTATCCAGGGTGCACCATGTGTGGTGGAGCTTCACACGTCCTGCCTCCTTTAGGGCCTTGTGTAGAAGGCATTAGATGTTATGAAACTAAAAGAATAAGAGTATCAGGATAGATGATATAAGGGTCAGTTACGGAAGGAAAATGAATGACTCCCTAGACTTTGGATGCTCTAATGCTATCCGGGTTGGAAGAGAACAAGAGTTGACTAATGGAGGTCGACAGGTAGATGACAGAGAAGAGCCCAGCACAAGTTGAAATAATAACCGCCTCGGCTGGGGTCCAATGGTCTCCAACCCAAGTTCCATTAGGCCTAGTTGTGAACCCTGGTGGTGGGGATACACCCTCAAGGGCTCATGGTTAGTGAGCTTGGGAATTGGCGACCCTGGTGGATTCCTGAGCTGGGTACGGTTTTCTTCTTTTTCCAGTGATTGGGAGCAAATATTTTTAATACCTTTGTTATTTCTTTAAAAACAGTAGTGCCTAATCTAAACGAAATAAGGAAATCAAGCTACAGAAATATGTGAGAAGAAAAAACCCAATTCATGTATGAAATCATCTCTGCCAATTACTGGAAAAGCATCACAAAAACAGTTGAGTCCCCCCTTGGTAAAATTCACGAGCTGCCACTGCTCCTAAGGAACAACAGGAATCCATTTGTCGTGAGGTTGCTGCACAACTCTAAGTGTATTGCTCTGTATACAGCACATGTAAATATCACTATCCAGACCTTTTGTCTTCCTTTTAATATCAAGGGTCCAGTAAGGTCTGTTTTTGTCACTTCAAAGACAGCCGCATCCTTGATCCTGTCCTCTGGTAACGATCCTGGGCGTACCTCTACGTGCTTTGATGCCTGCCTCTTGCACTTCATACATTCGGATATTACGCTCCGACTACTCCTTCTTCCGCCTATAATCCAAAATTGTTCCCTCAAGCGAGAAAGTAAAATGTGAGTGCCAACATGTAGCATCTTCATATGATCTCCGGGTATTAGGAGTTGAACCAATCCATGCTTGCGCTCTAGATACATTGGGCAACGAAAATCTACGCTGTTTTTTCTCTCCATTATCTTGGTCTTCACTCGTACAATCACCTCTGCCTTTTTGAAGGTACATAGTGACTTCAAAGGGGAATATATTTCTTCAGGGAAGATTTCTTCTTGCACTAGTCTAACGAGTAGTCGCTCCGACGCTTGCATCTCGCCAACTGTTATCTCCCCCTTGATTCTTTTCAATGGCATCTTTCTTGTGTTCTCAGCGAATCTCCGCATCCAGGTGAGCATCCTGAAAATCTTCGTATATGAAGAGAAATACCTGAGGTACTGTACCCTTTTACCTACCAATACCTGTTGAATCCCTGGATAGCAGCTGGATCGTAGAACCTGAAAATTCCCCGGCTCTAAAGACCCCCAAGTTCTACCAACAAACACAGGGATAATAGGGCCACTCGAATACCTAACAGGATGTATTAAGACTGACCAAGGCTCAGAGAAAGAAAAGACTAGCTCAAAACACAAGAATTCTTCAAAAGGAAGAAAGAATCTCAAAGGTGTGGTAAACCCTAAAATACCTAGCGATGGCCCCCTTAATACACCCTTCCATCACCTCTATAAAGCATCACGCAATAATTAAAACCAAGTAATAAATTAGTTTATTGCAAGAATAAACATGACAAGAAATATCAATTTTGTCGATACCACGACCAATCAAAAAATCTCATTGATTATACTGGATTGTCTTTCAACTGTGGAAAATGGGAAAGACTTTCAAAAAAGAATCACCCATTATCTCAACTAACTTTTAGTTGATTAAAATATAAGGCATATTAATAATAATAATGATCAATCCCATAGTAAAAGCACTCACATAAAAAAAATTATAAGAATTGAATAAATTAAATTCATTTCGGTTCCTTAAAAGAAAGAACATCTTATACAAAAATATCCTGATTATAACCAATAATCCTACACGGCATTTTCAGTAGCATTATATGTTCTTGTTATTAAACGATGAAATTCATATGGCATATTTACAGAATATAATTTACACAAAATTCTAGAATAATTTCGATTATTCTCTTCCCACTGACTTAATGTCACGACATTCATTTCTGCTTAAAATTGTTTCATTTCTAATTCCAGGGTATTTCTGCCGAACAGTTAAGTTAAGCAAAAATTAATCATAGATTCAGCATTAAATAGTTATCGGTGATCCTTGTTAAACATACATCCTATGGCAAAGTCGTTATATTAATTTTACTGGAAATATTGAACTGGATATCCACTCAAGATTCTCAACAATACTGCTCAGAAAAATATTAATCTTCACACAGGCATTTTCACGATAACAGCGATAAAGTCATCTATGACCAAATATTAACCATACTAGGTTAAAAACTACGCCTCTCTGGGTTAAAACCCCATTCAATCTAATCCTGATTGGTACACCTGGCTCAATCCTCAACAAGAAAAATTTGCTTCGCAAAGCACTGTATCAATATACTTAAACACAAGGGCATTATTCCTAATACATGCCTCTCTAAAATCGAACATGCACCTATAATTGGAGCCTTACTGTTATAAATCCACAATTCTGAAAATCAGCTGTTTATAGTAAAAGCCTGAACTCGTGTTCAAAAAAAATAATATGATTCTGTAACAGATTACTAACAAAGCCCAGTGGATTCCAGAAATACTCCACCTATTTTTAGAAAACTTGCCTTACATTGATGTATTACATTATTCATAATTCTTAAACGTATGACTTATAGTAAGTCATTCCGGGGATTATCCTCGCAAATTTGGATGTCGTTCAAATACCCTCTTAATAGAGAAAAACTATTGCACCAAAGGCAATGATATCAATTTAATCCAGTGTTACTTCATAAAATAAGAAAAGTATAACACTCCCAACCACTCAAACTGAGGTTGAAAAAGCAATTTATAAAAATAAATCCAATCTCAAAATAAGATCTTCCCTGATTTTCCCAAACGCGAAAATGTCGATGGATTAGTCCTACAGCATGGATCTAGGTTAGCAACAAAGGCTAAGCGACTAATGACCCATTAGGCAATCCACTTCGAAAATCACGCTCAGAAAATACAAGTTAAATCTGTTAATAAACCGAAGAAAAATAGTCAAAGGACTCGAAGTAACATTCAGAATAACAGGATCCGAAAACTTCCTAATATCGTAATAATAATACGGAAAGGAAAAATCCTCCTCAAAGAATACGATGATCCACGCGAAAGTGCTTAAAGAACAATACACTAGAATATGAAAAACTCAGTCAGAGTTCTCAAAAGAAGTTTGTGTTACTAAAATGTTCTTACACAAAAAAAAACTGTAGATCTTCCTCCTACATTGATTTCTCGACAAATAAGAATGAGCATATTAGTTTACATACTGTAAACTACTACTGAAATTTTAAATTTATCCATCAAAATACACAAAGGATGCACTCATTTTTATGAGTCAAAATCCTGGCATCATAGAAGGTCAGCTTCGAAATAAACATCGAACCTGCACTTTCTACTCAAACATTTAATCTACAAAATCAAATATGGCAATGTGTGGTAGTTCCAAAATGTCCACGCTACGCTACTGTAACAAGTTAAAGTGATCTGTACCTTTGGCGAATCTGGATGAGGAAAAAAGGATATCGTTGGCCATACTAAGCTCCAGACCAACAGAAAACATGCCGGACTCCAACTGAGTCTCCAGAAAACGAACCATAGTCCTCCTAGGCTCGAACAACACCCGGTCGGTCGAAATGGTCCCAACATATCCTGGCGATATCTTCCCACACATATTAGAATACCGATGGCCGGACCGCACACAGTTTATCAACTCGTCACGAAGCGAGGGTGAACTCGAACCGCTAAATAGTTCCAATATATGAACGCGAATGTGAGCAAGTTCACAAGAGTCCACGCGGCCCCTTGCATTACGAGAGTCGCTTGCACACTTCATGGTAAATGAAAGTTGCTGCCAACATGTCTCCGCTACACCCTGCTAATGCAGTATTCTTATTTTAATCTAGCCTACCATCGTAATGGATATAAGCTTCATAGTATTCCTTCCCTCTGACACCTTGCTTAAGAATGTGCTTTTTTTTTAAGAAGTATAGCCACTGTGAAGAGTTTGAATCAAGTCTAGGCTGCATTTCCACGAAGGTTTATATGCAGAGTGTTACGACACAATACAGCCGAGCTGGCGGTCGGGATTATGAAAGTATACTCCCGCATGGCCCGTTAGTAGCTGTAGATACACGGTCGCAAAGATAAACTTATTACATATTTAAGACCATGTCTGAATCCCATTAAGCACGTGTCTACTCCACGTAGAATGCTGAACGAACTAGCGTATACACTTCAGCACGGTCACACGTTTTTAAAATCCCGTTAGCTGGCGACTTCACTTTCACTATTTCCAGGCTCAAACCTGCACGCTGTCGGTTTCTCTAGTACTTGCTCTCCGCACGAGGTCGCTTGAGCACCACATCCGCTCCCCCACTCCTCAATACGTCACGACTCGATATAAAATATATCGCAGTCGAAATGTAATCAGCAGTGACTTAACAGATCATCTTCCGTTTTTCATACTTGCTTAATAATAGCTTTCTGCCATGGACATATACATACAGACATATGTAACTGCTTACATATAGCGCTAAATATACTTTAATTTGTATTAATCATTCTCAGTTGAATCGATCGATATAATGTTAGACAAAGTCAACATGGTTATTATCGATGACCTTCGGGTTTCTCGTCGGAAACACGAGCTCTGCCGATCTCTTTCTTGATAGCATAACTTTTGCTCGCTGTGGACCGGCTGTTATGATAGACTTCAGAGGCTAGCTAGAAAGTTACAGGGCGTTCCCAAAATACTGTATCCATATCTGTACTTAAGACCTTTAGGAATAATGGTGCATTTTCCCTTTGATACCTAAAATAAAAGTCTCCTCAACTTTTACTTACACCATTCCAGGTAATCTCGGCATATGTAGCATTATTCAGTCAACACTCAGACTATCTTCTTCACATATCTTTTCAGTTTTTTTTTTTTTTGCATTGAAACGACCTATCATTTCTCTTCCATTTAAGCTTACTACCTCATAACAATTATTTCATTTTATTATAATGACTTCTCTGTCATGGTAATCACTTTCTTGTAGTCGTGAACAGGGAGAATGCGTGACATCTCAGTGCTTAATTTCTTTTCGAAAATGTTTTTCTTTTGTCCCGGTCAGGCGTTCTTTCTGAACTCCGACCTTCTCTGCTACTGCTGGGTTGTGACTTATCTGGATTTTCATCCTTTCTTTCCTTCGATTTTCTTCGTCCAACCTCCGTGGACTTATCTCGCCCTCTCTTGAGCATCTCCTGTTGCACTTTCTTATCGGATGCCTCCGTCCGATAATTGTTGTATCTTGAGTACCCTTGATTTTGTCTCTTATCTCTGTTGTCACGGGTATCCCTATCATTCCTATTATATCTGTTATCTCGATTATTTTGATCATATCTGTAATTCCTGTTATAAGGCGTTTCTCGATGATCATTCCGGTTTCGATCATTATCTCTTCGATAGAAATTTCTCTCCTCGTAGCGACGTTGCCATGGCCTCTCCTGGGCATCCCTACGTTGGTTTTCCCATCTCCTCTCTTCCTGATGGGTATTTCTAATAGGACCCATTCTATCATCTCTTCTTTGCTCAAAACGATCCGTCTCCTCTGTACGGTTCATCATTACCGCGTTTACAACTTTCGATTCCTGCCTGGCATTTTTGACTATGGTAGGTTGCGTCATCATACTCTTGTGATCTAATCGACGTAACAAGTCATCTAACGACGTTAAAGACGATACTCCGGAAGAAATAATTGATCTCCTTACTTCCGCAGGCAATTGACGTGAGATAGCTTCAAGGAGTTCTTCCTGGGTTAACGGCGGCTGGAGAAAACGGAGTTTTGCTAACTGACACGCAAAGTACTCAGCATAGCTGGTTGGTCCTGTACTGGAGTACTTGCGTGAATAGACTTCCGATCTCACATTTTGTTGGACCTCGATCGACCAAAATCTTTGTATGAAGGCCTCCGAAAACTGTTCAAAATTGTCAAATGTGTAACGAAAGGCCCTGAACCATTGTAACGGAGCATCGGTAAGAAACCTTTCCACCATACGTAGCTCACGCTCACGTGGCACATGTGACTCCAAAAAGTAATCTCTTAATTCCCTTACAAATTCGATTGGTGTAATTCCATCCAAGTTGTTAAACTTCCTAGGTTTGTCATCAAAGTTTCTTATTATCGTTACATTCGGTGTCCTTTCCAATGATTTCGAAGTATAATCATCCACGCCTACGTTGGGGTTCGGAGAACTAAAAGTTTCCCTGCTTGTTCGAAGGGGACTCGGATGTTCCATTTGACTGAGCCGAACGTTGGGTTCGTTATTGGGAGATTCCTGCATCATCCTTTCCCTACCATCAGGTACTATCACTTCAGGTTGTTCAACTACAACTCTAAAATCGGACTGTAAAAGTGATCGCAATTGATCTTTTAGCGTATCTAAATTGATATGCCCCTCTAGATTAATTTGCTCGAGACCCTTTCTAATTTCATTAATCTCGGAAGTTTTCTTCTCCCTGACCTCATTTAACTCTATCTTACTTTGGTCGACTTTAGTTTCAACACTGTTAATACGTTTCTCTAAATCGGATATGTTATTAACCTGTGTATTTTGAATTCCATCCATTCTTTTGCTTAGATCTTCCCTAACATTTATTATGTCTTTGCTATTAGTTGCAAGACCAGTGGCAAGTTTGGATTCTAACTTAGATTTCTCAACTTTAAAACATTCCTCATTAATTTTCATGATATCTTTACGAAATGTTACAATATTATCTCTTATGATCCCTTTCAAATCTATGTCAAAATCATCCCTGAGAAGTTTCGTATGATCTGTGACTTGAGCTCGGAGTGTCCCCATTTCACATTTCAACTGCTCCAGGCTATTCTGGGTATGATTAGTGTCATGGGAAAACTGTAGCTGAAGTGCTTCTAATTTTTTTTACTGAGCTTCACACTTTTTTCAAAGTCTAGTCTAATCTCAACTTGAAACTCTTTACTAGATTTTTCTAGCTCCATTAACTTAACCCCCGTCTGATTTTGACTAGATTCGATTTTTCGGACCTCTAGCTCCATTTTATTTTGACTGGATTCAATTTGATTTACATCATTCTGAATATTTTTGACTTGGGACTGAATCTCCTTTTGACTGGATTCTATTAATCCCACATCTGTTTTTAAATCATTGATTTGGGATTGCATAATCCTTACATTAGAGTTTACATCCTTTACTGTTTCCTCAATTCCCCTTTGACTAGTCTGAACATTGTTAAGATCTGTTTGCATTGAAGTTTGACTAGTTTGGATATTGTCAAGATCTGTTTGCATTGAAGTTTGACTATTTTGCATTGATGTTTGACTAATTTGCATTGATGTTTGACTAGTTTGGATTCTTTCTTGGCTAACCTGTACCAAGCCAACATTAGCCCGTAGTGTACTGATATCTAGTTGTGTTTTCTATTATCGTCCTGGATATCTTCGATATTAGATTCTACACTGGTAACCTTCTTTTCTACCCTTTTAGAACTGTCATTGATAGCCTTCAAGGAGGATTGCATAGTATCAATTTCCCCCCTGATACCTTCAGCAACTGCATCCTTTATCACTCCCTGACTTTGAATAACAGTTTCGGACATATGGTCTAATGCAGATTTAGTTTGGACCTTAATATTTTCTATGTCCTGATTCAAATTGTCCATTTTATGTTGAATAATTTCAAACATCTTCTTAACGTCACCAACAGTCACCATATTACCTTCAGACATGCTTCACTACACTTCACAAGAAATAAGAACACCACACCAACAAAGCACAGCGAGAACATCTACAAACAACCACCATTTACCATACATGCTCATTCTTATTGTCTGGCATTACCTTAAAATAAGCTTATGTCTAAACACAAAGTGCCCAATTTGATTTGGGATCGACTATTTACAAGTGCGTGTTGGTTTATATCGGTGAAGGTCTATGATTCTACCATTACTTAAATTTTAAATTTGCTACAAACACTTCTATTTTTAATGATGTCAGCAATGATCATCAGCCGGAAACAAGTAGAACAAATTATTAACAGAGCGTGTGGCACCACTCCAATACATAAAATTAAAAAAAAAATGGTTGCAATACCACTTGTAAGTCAAGTAGCTCGAGTATCCTCGTAATTGTTTGTTCCATAGGAATTCCAATAGTTCGTGCCAAAATATTGGTTCAACATTATTTTATTGCCTTGATTCATGGTCACACAAGAAACACGGTGTTCCAATTCGCAATCTGTGTTACATGATCATAAAACTAATTTCCACTTTGTACTTTCAGTTTCAATTTTGGCTGAATTATGGCATACAACTCCCTGGTATTTGCTCTGGTATTCCAGTTTTTCGAAGCCCCTGAGCTGGGCGCCACCTAATGTACCCTTTTACCTACCAATACCTGTTGAATCCCTGGATAGCAGCTGGATCGTAGAACCTGAAAATTCCCCGGCTCTAAAGACCCCCAAGTTCTACCAACAAACACAGGGATAATAGGGCCACTCGAATACCTAACAGGATGTATTAAGACTGACCAAGGCTCAGAGAAAGAAAAGACTAGCTCAAAACACAAGAATTCTTCAAAAGGAAGAAAGAATCTCAAAGGTGTGGTAAACCCTAAAATACCTAGCGATGGCCCCCTTAATACACCCTTCCATCACCTCTATAAAGCATCACGCAATAATTAAAACCAAATAATAAATTAGTTTATTGCAAGAATAAACATGACAAGAAATATCAATTTTGTCGATACCACGACCAATCAAAAAATCTCATTGATTATACTGGATTGTCTTACAACTGTGGAAAATGGGAAAGACTTTCAAAAAAGAATTACCCATTATCTCAACTAACTTTTAGTTGATTAAAATATAAGGCATATTAATAATAATAATGATCAATCCCATAGTAAAAGCACTCACAAAAAAAATTATTAGAATTGAATAAATTAAATTCATTTCGGTTCCTTAACTGAAAGAACATCTTATACAAAAATATCCTGATTATAACCAATAATCCTACACGGCATTTTCAGTAGCATTATATGTTCTTGTTATTAAACGATGAAATTCATATGGCATATTTACAGAATATAATTTACACAAAATTCTAGAATAATTTCGATTATTCTCTTCCCACTGACTTAATGTCACGACATTCATTTCTGCTTAAAATTGTTTCATTTCTAATTCCAGGGTATTTCTGCCGAACAGTTAAGTTAAGCAAAAATTAATCATAGATTCAGCATTAAATAGTTATCGGTGATCCTTGTTAAACATACATCCTATGGCAAAGTCGTTATATTAATTTTACTGGAAATATTGAACTGGATATCCACTCAAGATTCTCAACAATACTGCTCAGAAAAATATTAATCTTCACACAGGCATTTTCACGATAACAGCGATAAAGTCATCTATGACCAAATATTAACCATACTAGGTTAAAAACTACGCCTCTCTGGGTTAAAACCCCATTCAATCTAATCCTGATTGGTACACCTGGCTCAATCCTCAACAAGAAAAATTTGCTTCGCAAAGCACTGTATCAATATACTTAAACACAAGGGCATTATTCCTAATACATGCCTCTCTAAAATCGAACATGCACCTATAATTGGAGCCTTACTGTTATAAATCCACAATTCTGAAAATCAGCTGTTTATAGTAAAAGCCTGAACTCGTGTTCAAAAAAAATAATATGATTCTGTAACAGATTACTAACAAAGCCCAGTGGATTCCAGAAATACTCCACCTATTTTTAGAAAACTTGCCTTACATTGATGTATTACATTATTCATAATTCTTAAACGTATGACTTATAGTAAGTCATTCCTGGGATTATCCTCGCAAATTTGGATGTCGTTCAAATACCCTCTTAATAGAGAAAAACTATTGCACCAAAGGCAATGATATCAATTTAATCCAGTGTTAACTTCATAAAATAAGAAAAGTATAACACTCCCAACCACTCAAACTGAGGTTGAAAAAGCAATTTATAAAAATAAATCCAATCTCAAAATAAGATCTTCCCTGATTTTCCCGAACGCGAAAATGTCGATGGATTAGTCCTACAGCATGGATCTAGGTTAGCAACAAAGGCTAAGCGACTAATGACCCATTAGGCAATCCACTTCGAAAATCACGCTCAGAAAATACAAGTTAAATCTGTTAATAAACCGAAGAAAAATAGTCAAAGGACTCGAAGTAACATTCAGAATAACAGGATCCGAAAACTTCCTAATATCGTAATAATAATACGGAAAGGAAAAATCCTCCTCAAAGAATACGATGATCCACGCGAAAGTGCTTAAAGAACAATACACTAGAATATGAAAAACTCAGTCAGAGTTCTCAAAAGAAGTTTGTGTTACTAAAATGTTCTTACACAAAAAAAACTGTAGATCTTCCTCCTACATTGATTTCTCGACAAATAAGAATGAGCATATTAGTTTACATACTGTAAACTACTACTGAAATTTTAAATTTATCCATCAAAATACACAAAGGATGCACTCATTTTTATGAGTCAAAATCCTGGCATCATAGAAGGTCAGCTTCGAAATAAACATCGAACCTGCACTTTCTACTCAAACATTTAATCTACAAAATCAAATATGGCAATGTGTGGTAGTTCCAAAATGTCCACGCTACGCTACTGTAACAAGTTGAAGTGATCTGTACCTTTGGCGAATCTGGATGAGGAGAAAAGGATATCGTTGGCCATACTAAGCTCCAGACCAACAGAAAACATGCCGGACTCCAACTGGGTCTCCAGAGAACGAACCATATTCCTCCTAGGCTCGAACAACACCCGGTCGGTCGAAATGGTCCCAACATATCCTGGCGATATCTTCCCACACATATTAGAATACCGATGGCCGGACCGCACACAGTTTATCAACTCGTCATGAAGCGAGGGTGAACTCGAACAACCGCTAAATAGTTCCAATATATGAACGCGAATGTGAGCAAGTTCACAAGAGTCCACGCGGCCCCTTGCATTACGAGAGTCGCTTGCACACTTCATGGTAAGTGAAAGTTGCTGCCAACATGTCACCGCTACACCCTGCTAATGCAGTATTCTTATTTTAATCTAGCCTACCATCGTAATGGATATAAGCTTCATAGTATTCCTTCCCTCTGACACCTTGCTTAAGAATGTGCTTTTTTTTAAGAAGTATAGCCACTGTGAAGAGTTTGAATCAAGTCTAGGCTGCATTTCCACGAAGGTTTATATGCAGAGTGTTACGACACAATACAGCCGAGCTGGCGGTCGGGATTATGAAAGTATTCTCCCGCATGGCCCGTTAGTAGCTGTAGATACACGGTCGCAAAGATAAACTTATTACATATTTAAGACCATGTCTGAACCCCATTAAGCACGTGTCTACTCCACGTAGAATGCTGAACGAACTAGCGTATACACTTCAGCACGGTCACACGTTTTTAAAATCCCGTTAGCTGGCGACTTCACTTTCACTATTTCCAGGCTCAAACCTGCACGCTGTCGGTTTCTCTAGTACTTGCTCTCCGCACGAGGTCGCTTGAGCACCACATCCGCTCCCCCACTCCTCAATACGTCACGACTCGATATAAAATATATCGCAGTCGAAATGTAATCAGCAGTGACTTAACAGATCATCTTCCGTTTTTCATACTTGCTTAATAATAGCTTTCTGCCATGGACATATACATACAGACATATGTAACTGCTTACATATAGCGCTAAATATACTTTAATTTGTATTAATCATTCTCAGGTGAATCGATCGATATAATGTTAGACAGAGTCAACATGGTTATTATCGATGACCTTCGGGTTTCTCGTCGGAAACACGAGCTCTGCCGATCTCTTTCTTGATAGCATAACTTTTGCTCGCTGTGGACCGGCTGTTATGATAGACTTCAGAAGCTAGCTAGAAAGTTACAGGGCGTTCCCAAAATACTGTATCCATATCTGTACTTACGACCTTTAGGAATAATGGTGCAGTACCACTGAGGCTCCATTGAAGAGGCTACGCTGGTTATTGTTTCCCTTTACTTTTCCTCTTCATCAACTACTTCTTCGTTGCATGGCCAGGATTCTTGACACAGCTTCAAACAGGCGGGACTTTCCCACCATTTGGACTCCTTTAGCTCATCAACGTTGCATCCTCGTGAAGGTAAATCTGCTGGACTGATTCTTCCTGGTACATGATTCCACTCTTCTTTCTGTGAGTAGGTCAAGATCTCATTTAATCTGTTTCGTACAAAGATCCCCCACTTCTCACCCTTCTTGATCCAACTTAAGGCGGTGGTAGAATCTGTCCAAAAATATTGTGGTATATCAACACAACCTAGGCTCTCCTTTACTGTTGTTAACATTCGAACACCAATACAACATGCCATAAGCTCGACTCTTAGAATGGTGGTTTGCTTGAGTGGTGCAACTCTTGCCTTGACAAATAGCAACTTTACAGCTATGTTCATGTCATGTTGACTTCTCAAGAAAACAGCTGCAGCATTCGCTGATTTGCTGGCATCGCTGAAGGTGTGAAGTGAATATGACACCCTACAATCCGCTGAAGTAAAATGCCGAAGAACTTTGACAGTTTCAAGTCTAGGCAATTGCTCAGTCCATTCAAGGAACTTCCCTTTAATTTCATGAGATACCTCTGCATCCCAGCTTATTTCCCGCTCCCAACTCTCTTGTAGCAAAATCTTCGGCAGCAACGTAACAGGGCAAGTGAAACCAATAGGGTCAAAAACACTCTGACAGACAGATAGAATGCTCCGTCTCGTCACAAGTTCATTTAAGACCTTGTGGTTCTTCGCGGTACAAAATAGCATATCTTCATGTTTATTCCACGCCAGCCCGAGTACTGGGGTTACAGGGTCATCAGCATCATTAGCCCATAGGTTACTTTCCCAGCCTCGCAAGTCAAAATTTGCAGCTGATTTAATTCTGGAGGCTTCTTCTACAAATCAACTCAGTTCGCCTCGAGTGTCCAAAGAAGTAACGCAGTTATCCACATAAAAGGAACTCTTCAGCCTATTAACTGTCCCTTCAAATTCTTTCTGAAAGTCATCCGAGTGGTGATTGATGACGGCACAGAGAATGAACGTGCTACAATTTACACCAAAAATCAACGCGTCTATGATGAAATATCTTCAATTTGTTTTGGTAATAATCCTCCCAGCATAGGAACATCAGAAATTCACGATCAGACACGTTCACTTAGATCTGTGGGAAAGCTTTCCGTATGTCAGAGATCACAGCTACTGGTTTCTCTCGAAACCTCATCAAAACAGAAGGTATGGGCTTTAATAAGTTAGGGCCTTTGTTTGAACAGTCATTAAGAGAAAGAGTACCCTTTCTCTTACTTGAAGCATCGAAAACAGGTCTAAGTTTCGTTGTTGCGTTGTCCTTAAATACTCCTCTATGAGGTAGGAAGTAGCCATTCTCCTCTCTCTCGTCTCCACACACTTCCTCTAGGATGCATTCTTTTACTCATTCATTAATAAGTGCATCATATACTTGAAATCTATTTTCATTCATGAGCTTTGCCGTCATTGAGGTTAGTCTCTTTTCTGCAACGTCTTTGTTATTTCTTAGCTCCTCTTTTTCTTCGGTCTATGGTAATGAAACTTCATATCTTCCCTCTGTGTTCCTCCTAACAGTTTTCTTGAAGTGGTCCACTGCGTCACACTCTATTTCTTCTTTTGATTTCTTCTCGCTGGGGTCTGTTATGCCAAGCACTTCCAGTTTCTAGAGGTCAGACAGATCCTTGCTGTGACTGAACATAATTTGTAGTGAGGACAGCATTAGAAACCTATTTATTTTCTTTGGATAGGGTTCCCATTATCACCCAACCAAGTCGAGTTTCCATTGCAACTAGACCACAGTCTATCTCCAGTACTTGACCAGTAAATAACTTTCCTGCCGCGTCGGACCCGATGAGCAGCTCAACTTCAGGTTGTTCATCCCCAACGTCGGTGACTGGTATGTCTCTCCTCCTCAACTCTCTTAGACAGGACATCTGCTTAACTCTTGAGATGGATCCACAGATTGAAGACTGGTCTAGAACTTGTAATTCACAGGATAAACTTCCTGTTAAACTCTGGAGTAAGATACTGTAGCATTGGTGCGTTTATCGGTTTGACGTCACACCTCCAAATAGAACCTTAACTAAGGCTTCCGATCCAACATGCTGGCATTTCGTCTCGATGGCAGTTTTCTTCAAGATATAAGAACGGTAAGATCCTGTGTCGATAATCGCCCTTATTGTCGTCTGATGATCCCCCGTCTTCAGCTTCACTAACAAAGTCTGGAGAAATACAACAGCCTGTGACCCACAGTGCGACGCTCCCATGGCGCTCACCTTCCCTACTTCATGTACGTTCAAGTCTTCACGTTTTGTTTCATCTTTATTAATAGGCAAGTCTGGGCTCATTATCACACTGTGCGTTCTCCCATATAACGCACACTTCAGATTGGTTTTACATTCGCTGGACCTGTGACCTTGTTTCAAACATACAAAGCATGCTTTCTTCCTTTTCAACATCTCTCTCTCTCTTCTCCCATAGGGACATTTTCTGTGCACCGAAGCACTTCTTACTATCGTGAGTCATATCAAAAAGGAGACATGTTGCCTTTCTGTACGACTGCCTTTCTCCTGTCAACAGATTAAGCGCAGTGGGTACCGGTACTTCTTTTATTTCTTCTGTTCTTCTGTTCTTTACATTGAATGAGGGGTTTGATTTATTTTACAACCGAAAACCTGATTTTGCCATTGATTTTCTCTCCTCCCCTTCCACCTCAGATTTAAGAAAGGCTAACAAGACATTCAGCTTATCACTATGCTTTCCACTCTGCAGCTGATCACATGATGAAGAATGTCTTATCCAAACTCTCAACATCTCCTCAGGAACACAGGATTCTACTAAAGGGAATAACATGGCAGAATATTTGTCTGATGTCACGCCTATCGCCCTCAAGTAAGACTCGAGCTTATCATAGAGCTGAGACGTACTTAAACTACCCTTTGTGGACGTAACATTTTTTACTACCCAAGCTAACAGTTCTCTTACATAAAATTCCACGAGCAACTCTTCCCGCCCAAACCTTGTAACCTTCCCAAGTTACAAAGAGATCGAACCCTTACTCTGGGGAGTTACAATTTTATTTATCATATGTATATTTTTATTTGATGCTTTTTCATGTTTTAGAATGATTTAGTAGAGTGTATAATATGACGCGATTGAGGTCCAATTAATTTGTTTAGCTTTTAAGTATTGTAATTTAGCAGGATCCGAATCTAGGAAGTGACGAATATTTTAACATTGGAGCAACATAAAGTTTTGAAACAGGAAAGTGTACGCGAACGAGAAAATTGTCTTCTTGGTGAAGCCAGGTTTTTCCCGGGAGCCGAGCGCCAGGGAGGGTGAGTAAGAGGTGAGACTTGGCATCTATGTACGAGCGAGGACGATGGACTGTTTCCATATTTGGTAATGTTGAGAATCAAGCGTTGTGAATGGTTGGATCCCTGGGTCAACCCAGGTAAACCGATGTATTGGTGGGGGATGATGACGGTACTTAGATTTTGTGGAAGCAAGTGGAGGACACTCAATTTTGGAACTCCGCGGGAGGAGGTAGACTCATTTTTGGACCACGGTGCGGTCGACTCAGTTTTCAGACCACGTGTGAGCGGAAAGTATTAGTCAGTAGGACTTGTCTTTTGGTTTTGTGTGTTGAGGAAGAGACATTACAGTATAACACTAGTCGTGTTTGATACAATAACCAAGTTGCTGGCTATAAGTTCTTGATTGAATGATGAGTCTAGTCTTAAGTATATCGCCAAGATTGCTTACTTCGAACAGCACTATTTATTGTGATCTCATATCTGTAAATCTGCATTTCAACTATAGCGGCAATTTATTCGTAAAGGAATGCTGGTCAAATATGCCAAACATTATTAAATTCACAAGCGGAGTTAATGCGATGATCCAAAACGGATTCCAAGCATTTGTATAAGACAAGATCCACGATGCAAATTAAATCGTTGGATGCTAGTTACAAAAGTAACGAACATAATATTCATCATAACAGTAGAAACGGCGTGTGAAACAAAATTAATTGTGCTGCGAGTAATAGGACTAATTCTTTGGGAGCAAATTAACCCAGAATTAGTAGAGATAGGTCACCACTACTGAAGCCAACATCTGTAAGTACCCGTCAACTTTATTCCTGAGGGTCATCTATATCATGCCATATGTGTATCTGTGTAAATACGATAGGGAGTGCAATTATTCTGTATGAGGAGGATCCTGCGAAATGTGTGTTTTATGTCTGGTTTAACAATATATTATCGATTTTACCAGAATCTGAAGGGTTTTATTTATTAGGTCACTGAGGAGTAGTTAGGTGTGATAGTCTATTGCTGTTGGTATTATCGTACAGGTGGTTAACCCCCACGCACCCCGTACATATAGAAGTATTGAGAGGCGGGAATATTACAACCTGCCTTTTAGACTTTCAACTGCCTTGGGGTAATTCTCTGCTGTCTACTGTTTCCATTTCTCCGGATCCGTTCACTGTAGCTTGAATCAGATATTGGAATTTATCTTCATCTAGCATGTCTCCATCATTATGTATTCTACTGAACTGGCTCCAGAATCCAAGCCAATTTTTGATCTAATCCCCAAATTGCATCAACTCGATCTTGGGCAGTATGAGCTTCCTCCGTGAAGTTGGCGAAGAACATACAGAACTAGGAGATTGAATGGCATTTTTATTCGCAAACGCGTCATATTTAACTTATGCTTCTTCTAACTTTTCCTTGTACTCCTCTATAATTGCATATTCTTGATCAAAATTGGCTACAAGAGCCGCGTCTAACTCTTCTGTAGCATTTTTCGAGAGAATTTCACACCATTCACATTCGAGAATACTCACGTCCTTGGCAAGGCGATCTAGTGTACTTAACCTACAGTTTCTGGCGACGGCTCTCTTTCGTCTAGTATTTTCATAATTGCATGGTATGTTTTGGTGAACGTCGCACGAGTTGCCTTTCGCTTTCTCGCTAGAAGATCCATGTTTGTTCACGTATAATAACTTCAATGATAACACATAAATATGCTAGGGCTTACCTCGTTGTGCAAGTCCTACCACGTGGTCCGGATTACTTTTATCAATTTTGTACTTGCCACTAATACGTCGGAGCTTATTAACACGTCGGGGTCACCACGATATTGGGAACCATTCAATTAACCAACCTGAATATCCCGAAGTAGAACATTATATTGTATTTATTTCCAAACAAGCACAGCTACATATTTCAACACAAGATTTCACAGCCGCCAAACTTTTCAACCTTTTTTTTGTACAATAATGCTTTCAAACTAAGCAACCATACAGTATAGCCAACCAAGAGAAACTTATTTAAGATAGAGCACTTTGAGCTACTATAACACTAAGTGATAAACGAAAGGAGTAAATACTATGGAGTTCTCCACAAATGTGTTTCTCTGAATTATCCAGAACAGTGATCATTTCTCTTTTTCCTCCATTTCTATGATTCTTTACAACACTCCAGAAAGGTGTTCCTGCCACTTGACCTAACATTTCTAATTTATTTCTATATTTCTCCCATGATTTCCTTTTGGACTCCACTAATATTTGTTTGGTTGTGTTCCTTTCCACGACATATAGCTCTCTGTCTGATGGATTCCTTGTTTGGAGCCATTTTTTGAAAGCCTTCTGTTTACTTTTACAAGCAGACTTCACTATGTCATTCCACCAGGAGGTGTATTTTTTCTGTCTTTACAAACTGTTGTCCCAAGACATGCCTTTGCTACTTCTAGTACTGCATCCCTGTATCCTGACCACCCCGTTTCTAAGTCTATACAATTCTTTACCATATACTCTTTGGAATTTCTCATCAATCATTTCCGTATATTTCTGCCTAAGTTCCTTGTCCTCGTAATCTTCAACCCTATTTCGCCTGCAAACAGTCCTCACGTTCTGCAATTTAGGTATAGCTATGCTTAATTAACAGCAGATCAGTTTGTGGTCTGTTTCATCAATAAGTCCCCTGAGAACCTTGCAATTCCTAATCAATTTACTAAATTCAAAGTCAGTAATGATATAGTTTATTATTTACCTGGTTCCTCTATCCTCCAATGTGTATCTGTGAATCTCCTTATGCTTCGAGAATGATTTTGCTACAGATATCCCCATGCTAGTGCAGAAGTCCAGGAAGCAATTTCCATTGGTGTTCGCTTCCCTATCGTCATCCCAGTGAACTTCCAACCATTACCTTCTCATACTCCTTAGTTCTATTTACTATCCTAGCATTGAAATCCCCCATCAGTACTCCACTATCCCAATGTTTAACTCTCACTACCACATCACTCAGTGACTCATAAAATCTGTCTACTTCGTCCTGATCTGCCCCTTCACATGGAGCGTACACTGAAACAATCCTGACCCGATTTTCTGACATTTCCAATTCAATCCGCATTAATCGTTCATTTACGTACCTCACAGAAACTATGTTACGCTCTAAGGTTCTCTTGACATACAGCCCTACTCCCCACTTGCCCTGCCTCGATTTACACCTGGCAGGTATACATTGCAACCTCCTACTTCCTCCTCTCTATCTCCCTTTATCTGAACTTCACTAATCCCTAGAATATCCAATCACATCCTACTTGCTGACTCAGATAGCCCTACTTTCTTTCTTCCTTCCATAATCACCCTTGATATTAATTGCACCCCATCGATTACTAGTTCGATTGGCTGTTCGTTTCCAACAAGTCAGATTGGAGTGGGATTCCATCACTTCCATAGGTCCGAGGCTTGCTCATGATATTTTTAGCAGGTTAGAAAGTACAAGTGGAGCAAGTTTCTAGGCTTACTTAAACAGGGCCCCATGAGTTTCACCTCAGAGAACAAACAAATGAGTTGGGTTGTCCTAGCCGCCCATAGTACTGGCTGGACGTTTGTTTTAGACGAGTGAAAAATCATAATTGAAGCCTGAAGGCGAGTTACTATAGTACCTGTGTTGTTGTCACCTGTCCCATGCAGTCCGATGATGGACAAAACTATCTCCTGCTGCTGATGAAGTACATTCATTTACAAATATAATGGCGTTCTGTTCGTAACTATGTAACGTGTACTTCCGCGTCACACAATACTTCGACGTGGACTGTACTGTTTTGGATGGCGGTGTCGTCACGTGCTCAAGTCTGGAATTCCATTACATCAGACTGATGGTGACAACTGTGAAGCGCGCGGGCGAGAGACTGACTGTACAGGCTCACGCGCTAGCTTCAAGGTCAAGGGCAATCGTCTAAAACAAACGTCCGGCTTGTAAGTGGTATACCGACTGTCAGAACCACTTACTAGGCCACTCAGCCGTTGCCCATGGTTCACGAACTAGAGCGTGACTACACAATGAGCCATAAATAATAATAATAATAATAATAATAATAATAATAATAATAATAATAATAATAATAATAATAATTGTATCGGTGCTACGTCCCTTCTAACTATTTTGGCTTTTAGTTGCCGGGAATTTTCCCTGCAGGGGATCTTTAACGTGAAAGGAAACTTGTGACACGGTTCCCACACATTTCAGCCCCTTCAAATGTCAACTGACTGCATCGGGATTCAATCGCGCTGTCTTGAGCACAACAGGCAAGAACGTTACCGCTGCGCCACCCAATCAGCCAAAAGATTAAAATTTTAAAAATGCACTGTAGGTTCGTGCATTACATTTTAACTTTTTGAAGAGAAAATTAAATATAGTAAAATATACAAAATATACTAATATACGGTACTAAAATATACTAAAATTAAATAATTGTGCGGGAGCGACAAAGATTATATCAATATAAATTATTACACTTAAAAGTGAGGAAGTGGTGGTGATCGTAGCCCAAGGGGCGAAACATCTTGGTTGTAACGTGCCGGACTAACTGAGCACTTGCTGCACAGTTGATTAAAATTTATAGTAAACTAGTCCTTTTACTGCTCTCATATATTTAAATGATCTCAAATTTGCAAATAGCTCGGTCAATAGGGCACCAATCTTGAACATAAAGCCTCAAGATGAATTTATAAATATTTATAGAGAGAGACTCTTTTACTTTGGGGTAGGGTGGCAGAACGCTAACTATACACCACTTAGTACTTAAAATGTGGTTTCTGGGTAGTAGGAATTGAAAGTGAAATGTATTGAAAGTTATGAATACAGCTAATTGTTTATTAGATAAAATGTGGGATGAAATCCGTCTACTGAGCTCTCAAATAGTTGACTTAAGTGGAGATTTACCTTAAATTTTTAAGGTATTTACTTGGAAATTACGCCTGACTTGCAACCAATATGCCAATAAAGCTCACCGATTATAATATACGATCGTCGTCGCTGGTACTGTAGTGACTGTCTAGTTCCTGGGCGCGACATCTGGGGTTGCGCATCATCTCCAAGTACCAGTCATACCTGTCAAAAATGTCCGACCACTAAACACTAAATGGACAGATACTGGACGCTTAGCTGTGTAATGTCTCGTTACTTGACTTCGTATAGATATTCAGCAATGCTGGAAATATCCTAATTATATTCTTCACAGATTCTATTTTTTTTTTCCATCTGCTGGTTCAAAGACTAGAATTCTAAAGTAAGCAGTGGTAATACTGGTGCTAGTTGATAGTACCCAATGGTAATATCAAAATCAAATAAGTTTACAATGGTCTTGTCAGTCTTAATATACTGGAATTATTCTCTCTCCAGCAATATGTGATTCTCCAATCACCGTATGTCGGTCTTGTTTCCCAAAAGTGACGCTGCTTGACGATTGGTTAAAGCATTTTCTTTAGTTTGTTACATAACCAGCTATTGTTTCTGGTGAAGGTCTTTGTGCAATAAACAAGTCGTTGCTTTTGAGCAATAAACCAATTTGTCCTAAAGAGATGTTCGTCACCACCATTGTTTTCACCATCTTTTAGAATCTGATCCGTTGCTGACGAAAGGTTCAATTGTCTTTTTCAAGGGTAACACCTCGCAGTATCAAGCTTTTAACTTTATTGCGGTTTTATGGCTTTAATGCATAGCTTGTTGTTCCCAAGTCACAAGAAGGACAAATGAAAAATTATGGGAGGGTAATAAACTTACTATTTGAAAACTCGGGTTGACGTGAATAACAAAATGGATGAAAATGCAGATGTGTATGATAACACCCGACAAGATATATAAGGATATACTTCATCATTTTGTCATAATTCTCAGTTTCTTAAATTATAATTTTTAATTGTTTTGGCGTGGTCTCTAATCACCAGAAGGTCATCTGTCCAAAAATGTTAAGTAACTAAAATGCTTGTAGTTTCTAATTTTAAGATGGAACCAAGTAACCCCATGTGTTCATAACAAAATTGTGGTAACGAAGGGATACGAATATTTAAGGAACTAATAGAACCTAGTGGTTGCGAGTAATATGATCTCAGTAAAATTATGTTCAAAAGTTATCAATTTTAGTCCCATGCTTAAACGATATATTGATACGAGGTAATTTCTCTGCTTTTGTTTTTACAACTCGTCGTAGTTTAAAAATAATTACAGCAACATAGTTTTCTCTTAGTTTGCTGTGTTCCAAGGTAGAGAATTGTTGCTGAGAACTGCAATTATCCTCCACATATTTAAAACACTAAGGTGATTTTTGTCACCGCGAGATTGTGGGAACGGATGAACCAATTTCCTTGGTGAATCACTCTGACTGCAGCTCTTGGCCTGTAGATTTACAGAGTGTCTTTAAATTTTAAAAATATGTTACCGTATATTTTTTAATTAAGAAGAAAAATGCAAAACTCTTGGCACTCACGCATGCGCAGAATCTCCTTGGCTCTTGACACATGGCGGATAGAAGTCCACCGCTTTATAAAGCGTTAGTTATTTATTTATGAGAATTATAAAGGAGGGGAATATTTTCTATGATGTTTCACGATGTGCTGTATATACTGGAATAGAATTATAAAACAAGGGAAATGTTGAAAATCTTTAACTGACAGTTGAATGTGTATGTTGTATGTGAAGCTTTATATTGCCTTCCTTTCTTGATTGGTTCGGTGGCTCAGGCAATAGCGCTGCAGACTATGAATTACATTATGCATCGTCGAAGGAGTTTAAATCTCACCTTCGATATAAATATTTTTTATTTCCGTATTCTTCGTTCTTACTATTGGTATTACATTGTCAAAACATATTTTACTTTTAGCATTCCTGTAAACTAATTCTCCGCGATTTGCGTTGGCATATTTAATACTTTTGAATTATTCAAGAAAAATGCAGTATTCCAGGTACTTCCGCATGCCCACAATCGCTTTTGCCATGAGAGACAATTGGCGAACATAATTCATTTGAAGGCCTCCGACACCGTGGCCACTCAGCCCCGTGTACTTTGGTATGTGTATGTGTCTATAAAATTTTCTCTGATAACCTGTGTTATTGTGATGGCTGTATTAATGTGTGTATTTGTAATTAATGTGGGGAATGGGAAGAAGACGGCCGAGGCCATATTGTATTAAAATTTTTGGAATTGCTCATCATCGCAGTTCTTCCTTATATTCCAAAAAATATAAGAGACGGTTCTTACGGTCAGTTTTATATATTAGAAGGTCAGATCTGCGAATAAAGTGAATTCTTCAATCAGGGAGGGCACACTTCATATTTTAAACCATATTTTGCTAGAGCATAACCCCCACATTCAATATTCAAAATACCTCTAAATTGATTTACAATCCAGCTGACGATATTCGATTAGCATGGCTCAAAATATGGGATGAAGCCCAAATGGCTAATATTCATTCATTATTGTGTGTGAATCGACTACTAAAAGATATTATACGTAACGACATTATTCCTTTTCGTGGGAAAGTTATTGTTCTTGGAGGAGACTTCAGGTATGTATTGCCTGTTGTGCCGCACGCTTCTCGCCAAAGAGTTATTCACAATTATTGTATAAAATACTCTTCTCTCTGTCCCTTCTCCAAAATACGCCACTTAAGTAAAAACACGCGATCGAAACCAGATGAAATGGAACTTTCTAATTTTTTGCTACATCTTAAAAACGACCACTCCATTTTGGATGGTGAGGAATCAAATGTTACTGAATTACCAGCTAAACTTACAACACATGAGGGTATCGTGACAGATTTACGGCGAAACATTCACTTCTGCGAAGGATATAATTAATTTCTCAAAAGTTTGCATTCTTACACCAAAAAAAATGAACAATGTAAATATATTAATTTAAAAGTCATTGAACTTAAATCCAGTAGTTCAAACCATTGAACTCTAGGTAATACTGGAATGCCGACTGTATGGGAGCAAATTGCGGTTTTTGGTGCGACTAGTTACGCCTGGTAGTGAACGTCAATGGAGGCGAGTTTGACGTATATGAACGCAAGGATGATGTACGTTCGTACGACGAGATACAAGTAAAACAGGTACTTTTGAACACTTAGGCGAACGGTAAACTAACCGGAACTTACGCCGAAATACATATTTCAAAATACCATAGCAATTTGATACTGAAAATGGCGAGGAATATACGCCAACATAAAATATTATATTGCAGCCTGATTGTTCATCAGTGTTATTCTTAGTTAGTTATTGCTGTTTTTAGGGGCGGAACTACGAGGTCATCTGCCGTACACAAAAACGATAGGCCTACTGCCAAGAAATACAAGCCTTACGTGCATTAAAGAAAGAAGAAAAAAGCTAGACAGGGAATGACTTAAGAATAAAGATCGAAAAATAAAGTAATTGGTATTCAACATTTTTATTAAATGAAAGGCAGCATTCATATGTGTGTGAATTTGCATAAGCCTACAACTAAACAATTAAATAGATGCTTAGTGAACAAAAATACATACTTTATTTATACAAAACAACCACATGTTCAATATTCTTCAAAGCAGGACGAGACCTAGACCTCACAAAGTTAAAATTACAGTATATAAGAGATGGGTGTGGGAAGGGGTATATGTGCGAGCAGGTGAAGTAGGGTTATTCTTAATTTGAAATTAAGGAAAAATAATCTTATTTTACAAAACAACCACATATTCAACATTTACCGGAACAGATTAAAATTCTAATTCAGCCAAAAACCGATGAAAGTTAAAAAAGAATATGCATATCAGTTTTGGTCATTGGGTGGTATGTGACCAGGGGGAAGCAGAATAATTCTTAATGTGTACAGTAGCATAGCAATCACCAGGATATAGGTAAACCTAGTTGCACACAGTAAGAAATTCATATTTATCATGTTATACAGGGGATGAACAAAGACAAAGTAGTATTCTTCAGCCCAACATGTAGCAAATATATGTGCTGACCGACTGGAAAGCTTTCTTTAATAAAAATGAATAGGCATACCCGTTTCGAACAGGGGTGGTGGTGGAGGTAGATGCAAGAGCAGGGGGAAGTAAAATAATTCTTAACCAGTAGTTTCAAAAAATTGCAAAACGACCAGTAGCGGTTGCCCATAAGGATTCCTGGACGGTGGCCTTCCTAGAGAACGAAAAGTGTTTTGTTTTTTTTTGTCTCGATATTTTAGTAAAATATTGGACTCTAATAATTCTAAGAAAATTGCATGTAAAACTCTGTCAATAAGGAATACTGTTCGGCAATATCACACACTTACGTAAATTAATTTCAGGGCACAGTTCACTTGTCAATTTTTCAGGATGGAGTTACGGACTCTTCACCTTCCGTCTGAAGATTTGCAATGGTAAGAGGGTAAGACGGAAGGGGGCTGGTGTGTGTTTGAGAGAGACGAAGGGTGCAGAAAGTTGCTTGAAGCTGGGTGGAGTCTGTACAATCCGTACAGTGCAGCAAGTTCATCAATAGTCCCAGAAAATATGCGAACTTCTAGGACTACCCTAGCCCCTCCGGTTGACGTTACAGGATCTGCTACTTCAGTATTTGCTGTCGTCCACCTCATTGGGTAGTGACTAACACTCGCGGCTGTCATTGCGGAGGTCCGGGTTTGATTCCCGGCTCTGCCAATAAATTTAATTCTGGTCTAAGGGCTGGGACAGAGTAGACTCAGCCTCAGCCATCCTTTTGTGAGCTTTTCTCCAGCCTATTAGAGCATCCGAATGCTACACAAACAATGGGCGTCTTAATTTTGTAACATAATAAATTTATTGCAGCAAAACAGTCATATGTTACAGTAAAAATCATAATAATAGAGTATTAACTCCAAACACACTATGTTCTCTCTATGAAATAATAGACATACGGTACGATCAAATATATGAAAAGAATCACGACATATCTGCTGACTTGTAACCTGCGTAAAATTTCACGACTGACGTGCAATGCCAGACATGACTAGGCGATGACCAGGAAGCAGTTCTTAGCGAGGGTTACCATGGGAGGAGTTGTTCCAGTAGTACCTACAGATCAATGGTTCAAACAAATACATCAGCGTTAACAGATTAAATACTGAAGATGAAAGCCAGCTAATTTATTTCCCTACTACAGAATTCTTCCATTCCTTGGAATTAAGTGATTCGCCTCCACATACTACAGACGTTTGAGCTATAGTTATGCTCCTTAGAAATCTGAACGTTTCCCAAGGGAACCTGTGTGGAACCATATTCATTGTAAGAAATATGTAAGAAATTGCTCCGATTTGGATATAATAAGTGCAGTTAATATTAGGCAGAGAATCCTACGACTTGATTTAACACCGGTAGAACACTTACAGTTCATTTTGTTATAAGAGGCAACAATTTCCAATTCGCTTAGCATACTTTATCACAATTAATAAAGCTCAAGGGGAAACTCTGGAACGTATAGGTCTCTAATTACCCCCATCAAGTTTTCAGTCATGGCCAGCAGTATGTTGCAATGTCGAGAGTGCACTCTTTTGACGCCCTTAAAGTTGCAATAGTGCCAAAAAGTAATCGTACAACGAATGTAACTTACATAAGAAACTTCTTCAGTAAATGTTTTTTCCATTGTCCGGCATGTTTTGACAGGTTTCAACTAGTTATTGCTATTATTATTATCATCATCATCATCATCATCATTATCATCAAGACCTTTCCTGTGGAGTGAACACACTGCATGCCCGCTCGGCAACTACAACCAATGGACACCCCGTACGCTGTGACGTAACATCACGCTCGTCACTTGTCAATGTGACAGTCACTCATGGAGTTTGCTCCGCCCCAAAGCTATACGTTTTACTATAGAGCATCCAGCGTTGAGAAAAGACCGTGGAGCCTTATGGCGACAGTGTTGTTAACTCTAGGCAGAGGTAGCGCTGACGTCATACGCTATCTTCGCCCGCTTCGAAAACTGTTCTTTCATAAGTTAGCGACACAACACAAACCTCGCAGCTACCTGAGTTAGAACACGCCCAGGAAGGAGCAGTTTTGAAAGGTGTTAACGGATTGGACTAGTATTAAGCCTACGAGAAGAAAACCAATAACGACATTCATTTCGTTGTGATATGACGCATTACTGATTGACAGATGTCGAGAGCATAACCCGTCCTTCCTTCTCGGATGTATGCTGACGATGTAAACAATTTTTACGTCGGCTATACTGTTGATCATCACCTTTCTAGTTATAAGTTAGGTTATAACTTAGTTTCTTTCAATTTTATTTTTGTTGTTGTTTTGTTTAGACTGTACTATTGTAGCGAGTTAGCCGTGTGGTTAGGGGCGCGCAGCTGTGGGCTTGCATTCGGGAGATAGTGGGTTCGAACCCCACTGTCGGCAGCCCTGATTCGATCGAACAGAAAATAAAACAGACACACAGCAGTAACACCGATGACGGGTAGTGCTTCAGAACTTATGTTGCCGGCGGAAATGAGCACGTGCTCCTCTCCGGGCGAGCATGCAGCACAGGAGGAGGCTCTTATTTCCAGCGTGCTAACCTCGAAAAATTTGTAATTACTAAGACGTAATATAAACGATACTTGTATGCAATAACAAAGGTAATTCAATCGCGGCAGATAATTGTAGGAAGCTATTATGATGAAAAATATATATGTTCAGAGTTCCTTCATGTCAAAAAGTGAGGTAACAAAACCAGTGTAGGGGTGATTTCCGATAAAAGTAAAAGCCCGTAAGACCCATAGTCTTTTCTCAACGCTGGATGCTCTATAGAGACGATCGCTCCTGCCTGTGCAACACTGATATAAAAATATGCATAATGACTTAGATGTCTAATATTATGTACGGCAAACGATACACCATAATATTATGTACAGTACGGTGTAAAGCAAATTCCCAAAAAATTACTTAGGATGTACAATAATTAGATTTTGAATTTTAAGGCAAATACATATTGTTACGGCTGTGAGTTGTTTCGTCGCCTCGCCGGTTGAGTCACAGCTGCCCCGGGCTGGGCTGGGCTCTGCCTCAGTGTATTACGTGCACCTTACGCAACAGGGCTACTAGGACAAAGGGATGGTCCAGAATATTCGTGACCCAGCCAGTGATGGAAACCTCGAGAAGCTGTGAATCCTGGATGGGTCTAGAAGCATTTATTGAATCACCGGCCTGCTATATAAGAGCGACCTGGCAAGCGGGGTGGACAGTGTTTTTCGAGCTAGTGCGAGCGTTTACCTTGAGCGACAGTTGTTGGCGACGTGACTTGCGAAACCCTAGTGAAGCTGATTCTCTTGACAGCGAAGGAGTGTGAAGCCTACAGAGGAACTGTGTCTTGAACGAGTGTGTTTCCAGTGCAGCAGAGGTTAGTGTGGTGAATTGCGAAAGCGCCGGGGGCTGTTTCCCTAGCCAGTGGACAGCGAAGCAGAGAGTAGTGGTGAGTGACCGCTATCGTAAATAATGGTAGCTTGCGTATTCTAGGAAGTGTTGCAGATAGCTCTATCGAGGCCACCGGTCTTATTAGGAGGAATTAACTTCTGTGGCTTCTTGACAAGTGAAAGGCAAGTGTTCCCTACGAGAGGAAACTAGAGTGGGATACTAATTGCTTGTATTTGCTATTTGTGTGGTGTATCTTTCTGGCCCGCAATAAAGCAAATATGTTTCTTTAAAGGAACAATTGTGTTTGTGCTTTCACCCACCGTAATCCAGTTAACGGAAAGGCCACTAGGGGGTGGCACGTAACAACTGGTGTCAGAAGCCGGATTACGAACTCAAGCACTAGCACAACACCTGACGGTCCTGGTTTCAAAACCCGAGCAGGTCATTTTACCACAGTTCTCTAATTTTCCTGTGAGTGCATGCCCTTTACAAGACAAACATCTAAAATGGAAGCGCAAATGGCAGCATTGCTAGAAATGTTAAGTGGCATGGAAACCAAGATGGAGGCCGGCCAGAAGAATTTAAAGGACGGCCAGAAGAAGATGGAAGACAGCCAGAAAAGTTTAGCCGAGGACCTAACGTCCAAATTAGAGGACGGCCAGAAGAAGATGGATGACAGCCAGAAATTTTAGCCGAGGACCTAACTTCCAAATTAGAAGACGGTCGGAATAAGCTAGCAGAGGACCTAACCGCCAAATTTCTGGATGGCCAGAAAAATCTGGAAGAGTGTCTGCTGACGAAATTACAGGAAAGTCAAAAGAAATTGGAACAGGGTCTGCGTCAGGAAGTCAACACCGTCTGCCAGGGCCTACGTGAGGAAGTCACAGCAGTAGAAAAGAAGTTCGACGCCTTACAAGAGGAAGTTGCCGAACTGCGCCAACGCTCACTGACGGGGGTGGAAGAGAAATTCAACGCTTTACAAAAGGAAATTGCTGAGCTGAACCAACGCCCGTCGACGGGGACGGAAGCGAGATTCAACGCTCTTCAAGAGGAAGTTGCCGAGCTGCGCCGACGCCCGCCCACAGGTACACCGGGAATATCAGGAACGGGACAGAGCAGAGTGACGCCCCCAACCTTCGACGGAAAGGTCCCGTGGAGCACCTATTTACGTCAGTTCGAGGCAGCCTGTTCCATAAACAACTGGAACAGCACGGAAAATGCTACAGCTCTCATTGTAGTGCTGAGAGGGGTTGCCCTTAACGTCCTTCAGTCCATCCCGACTGGATCCCAGGACTACGCTTCACTAATCGCCCATATGGAGTCCCGATATGGAGATAGCCATCTTCAGCAGGCCTACCAGAGGCAGCTCCGAACCCGGGTACAAAAGAGCGCGGAAACCCTGCAGGAGTTCGAGATGGACATCGCTCGCCTCGTAAGGCTCGCCTACCCAAGAACGCCGGCCGACTTTCTGGAACAGATAGCGACGCAGACCTTCACCGACGGGCTACGGGACGCGGACACTCAACAGGCGCTGCGACTCGCGCGCAATAAGACCCTGGCAGATGCGCTGAGCCACGCACTTGAGTTCGAGACGGCAAAACAGGCATCTAGAATGCACGCGCGGGAGCGTCAAGTGGACGTCGACGAACCAGTAAAAACCAACGAGACCAAGCCCCTGGCCGACGAATTAATGGAGGCGCTAAGCCGTTTCTTCGATAGTCGCGGCACCACCAGCAACGACACATCCGGAAGACAACCGGAGAGGCGGCCCGGAAGAGGACTACCGACCTGCTGGACCTGCGGTAAGAAAGGCCACCTGAGCAAGGACTGCGGTGATCGCCGCCGCCGAGGGTATCCGACGGGAAATCAGTCGTTCGAAAACCGCGCGGCACAGGGAAACGAGTATTAGCCAGCCTTGGGGGCCAAAGATTGGCTTGTGACAGTCGTCAAGCCCCGGCAGTCCAAGTTCGTGTGACGCAGTTACGGAGGGATAATAGCAGCCTGATGGTCGACGGAGTCGTCAACGGAGTGAGCTGGCCCATGCTGATCGACACGGGAGCGTCGAGGACCATCGTCAATCCCACCGTAATCCCGAAGTGGAGAGTGCAACCCACGCAAACGAACCTCCAGCTAATAACCGCGACTGGAGAGACCGCACCGGTACATGGCGAAGCATCTCTGGAGTTCGTCATTGGTCGACGGGCGGTGAAGCATCCAGTGCTCGTGGCTGATGTATCAAACGAAGTGATCATCGGACTGGACTTCCTGGACCAGAACAACATCATCTTGGACCTGAGTAACAACACTCTGCACTTCGGAGGTGGGGAACTTGCCTTGCAACCAGCACACGAGGCCGTCACCGCACGACGAGTACGGCTGAGAGAGGACGTCATCGTTCCCGCCAGGACGGAAGTCAGCGCCGCCGTAATTGTCGACGGAACTGCTGAGGGAGTGGCGGCTATCATCGAGCCAAAATATGAGGACATCCAGACAAAAGGATTGCTGATTGCCAAGACTCTCATCAACACGACGGCTCGGCCGTACATCCGCCTGTCCAACCTGAACGACTACGATATTACGGTTCACCAGGACACCAACCTAGGAGTCTGCGAGCCCGTTACCTGGATTGCCCGCATCACAGACACGACGGACGGACACCTGCAGACGGACAACCAAAGAAGACGCGCCCTGCTAGAAGAACTACAGAAGCTGTACCAAGGATCCCAGGACCATTTAGACGAGGAACAATCACTCCAACTTCGGAACCTGCTACATGAATTCCAGGATGTCTTCTCCGTGGGGAGCAAAGACCTCGGCAGGACAAGCTTGGTCCAGCACAGAATCGACGTTGGGGACAGCGCACCGATTAGGGCCCCATTCCGACGTGTCCCGCTCGCCAAGCAAGCCGAAGTCGACCGGATGGTAGAAGAGATGAAGGAGCAAGGAGTGGTCGAGCCATCACATAGTCCTTGGAGTTCTCCGGTCGTGCTAGTGAAGAAGAAGGACAGTTCCACCAGGTTCTGCGTGGATTACAGGCGGGTGAATGACGTCACGAAGAAGGACAGCTACCCTCTACCCCGGATCGACGACACCCTGGACACCATATCAGGGTCAAGATGGTTCTCCAGCTTGGATTTGAAGAGTGGCTACTGGCAGGTGGAGGTCCACCCATAGGACCGCGAGAAAACTGCGTTCTCTGTGGGCAGCGGGCTCTGGCAGTTCACCGTCAGGCCATTCGGTCAGTGCAACGCCCCTGCGACCTTCGAAAGGAAAATGGAGTCCATTTTGAGGGGTCTACACTGGAAGACCTGCCTGGTCTACCTAAACGACGTCATTGTTCTGGGGAGAAGCTTCGAGGAGCACTACAGCAACCTGAAGGAGACCTTGATGAAGCTACGGGATGCTCAGCTGAAGTTTAGCCCCAAGAAGTGTCAGCTCTTCCAGAAGCAGGTCCAATACCTTGGACATATTGTCTCCGAGGAAGGGGTGCGCACCGACCCAGAAAAGACCGCAGCTGTGAGGGAGTGGCCAGTTCCGAAGGACAAGTCCCAACTACGAAGCTTCCTGGGACTCTGCACTTATTACCGTCGCTTCGTGAGAGGATTCGCCGACATCGCCAAACCACTGCATCGACTGACAGAGAAGGACCAACTCTTCACATGGACAGCAGAATGCCACAGTGCCTTCGAACAACTCAAGCAGGCTCTGTGCACCGCGCCTATTCTGGCCTATCCCAGACCTGGAACAAGGTTCATCGTCGATACCGATGCCAGCGACTTTGGTATAGGGGGAATCCTGTCTCAAATAGTGGACGGCTAGGAGAGAGTAGTGGCCTACTTCAGCAAAGCCTTGTCAAAGCCAGAGAGGAACTACTGCGTCATCAGGAAGGAACTGCTCGCCATCGTGAAGACCATCGAACACTTCCACAAGTACCTGTACGGGCAAGAATTTCTCATCAGGACCGACCATGCATCCCTGCTGTGGCTCCTGAACTTCAAACAGCCCGAGGGTCAACTCGCGTGGTGGTTAGAGAGGCTTCAACAGTACAACTTTGAGATCCAACACAGGAAAGGCCAACTGCATTCTAATGCCGACGCCCTGTCACGAAGACCGTGCCCCGAAGACTGCACCTTCTGTACCAGAAGGGAGGAGAACACGGGATACAGTGCCGAAGGACTACCGTGGAACTCCAAGGGAGCTGGAGCCGCGAATCTTTCACGCGGGCACAAGCAGAACAAACATCTTCCACTGTTTCTTCTGGCCTACCGCGCCGCCGTGCATGAAGCCACCGGGTGCACACCGGCCCGGGCCATGTTTGGGAGGGAACCCGGTCTACCTGGGACTGATAACCGAATGGAAGAGGGCCTGTGTCCCCAGACTCGGGTGGAACATTGTGAGTGACTTCAGCCCAAAGTTTAAGTCCTACTGGGCGCAGTGGGACTCGCTGATTGTAAGGGATGGCCTCATCTGCCGTACCTGGGAGAGCACCGACGGGAAGACATCTCGGGAACAAGTCGTCATTCCAAAGGCTATGACGAGGAAAGTCCTGAAGGAAGTCCATGGAGGATCATCTGGTGGACACCTAGGGATAAAGAAGACCCTGGAGACGCTGAGAGGGCGGTTCTACTGGATCGGATGCCGAACAGACGTGGAGAACCACTGCGCGAGGTGCCACGATTGCGCAGCCAGCAAGGGACCAGGACGGAGACGACGGGGTCCACTGAAGACCTACAACGTGGGCTGCCCCATGGAGAGAGTGGCCATCGATGTTGCTGTGCCATTCCCGTTGAGCGAGGCAGGGAACCGCTACATATTGGTCGTCAGCGACTATTTCACCAAATGGCCCGATGCGTATGCGCTCCCTAACCAAGAAGCCGCGACGATCGCAGAGACCCTGGTGAAGGAATTCGTCAGCCGGTACGGAGTACCCCTGGAGCTGCACTCCGACCAAGGGAGGAACTTCGAGTAGCAGGTGTTCCAGAACCTATGCCAGCTGCTGGGAATTCGGAAGACATGGACGACGCCTCTACACCCTCAGTCCGACGGGATGGTAGAGCGATTCAATCGCACCATCGAGAACCATCTCCGAATAGTCGTCAGCGAGCACCAGAGGGATTGGGACAAACATATTCCACTGTTTCTCCTGGCCTACCGCGCCGCCGTGCATGAAGCCACCGGGTGCACACCAGCCCGGGCCATGTTTGGGAGGGAACTCCGTCAACCTGTCGATCTTGCCTTCGGCTGACCTGGGAATGATCCGGTCCCGGTAAGCCAGTATTGTCAAGTACTGGTCGACCAACTGGAGGACGTGCACGCGTTCGCGAGGAGGAAACTGCGGATCGAGACCGACCGAATGAAGACCCAATACGACCAACAGACGGATGCCGGCGGATTCCACGAGGACGACCCATTACGGAAGAAAGGCCTGTCACCCAAACTGCAGAAGTCCTGGGAGGGCCCGTACCGAGTCGTGAAACGGATCAACGATGCCGTCTACAGGATCCAGCGGAGCCCGAGGGCGAAGATGAAGATCGTGCATCGAGATCGCCTGGCTGCCTACGGAGGGACAGAGACGGACCAATGATTGATCGGGACGATCAGCCTTTTGGGAAGGGGGTGGTGTTACGGCTGTGAGTTGTTTCGTCGCCGCGCCGGTTGAGTCACAGCTGCCCCGGGCTGGGCTCTGCCTCAGTGTATTACGTGCGCCTTACGCAACAGGGCTACTAGGACAAAAGGATGGTCTAGAATATTCGTGGCCCAGCCAGTGATGGAAACCTCGAGAAGCCGTGAATCCTGGATGGGTCTAGAAGCATTTATTGAGTCACAGGCCTGCTATATAAGAGCGACCTGGCAAGCGGGGTGGACAGTGTTTTTCGAGCTAGTGCGAGCGTTTACCTTGAGCGACAGTTGTTGGCGACGTGACTTGCGAAACCCTAGTGAAGCTGATTCTCTTGACAGCGAAGGAGTGTGAAGCCTACAGAGGAACTGTGTCTTGAACGAGTGTGTTTTCCAGTGCAGCAGAGGTTAGTGTGGTGAATTGCGAAAGCGCCCGGGGCTGTTTCCCTAGCCAGTGGACAGCGAAGCAGAGTTAGTGGTGAGTGACCGGCTATCGTAAATAACGGTAGCTTGCGTATTCTAGGAAGTGTTGCAGGTAGTTCTATCGAGGCCACCGGTCTCATTAGGAGGAATTAACTTCTGTGGCTTCTTGACAAGTGAAAGGCAAGTGTTCCCTACGAGAGGAAACTAGAGTGGGATACTAATTGCTTGTATTTGCTATTTGTGTGGTGTATCTTTCTGGCCCGTAATAAAGCTAATACGTTTCTTTAAAGGAACAATTGTGTTTGTGCTTTCACCCACCGTAATCCAGTTAACGGAAGTGCCACTAGGGGGTGGCACGTAACAATATTCTGAATATTTAGGCTATAGTTATTTATGGCTCATGAAAAATGTGAACTGTTGAATGCATTTCACAGTGCCTACATTTCCCAAAATGATGATAAATACCTAGTTTTGATATTTCTGTGGAAATATACACTATGTTGTGTTTGTTTCTTTGTTTCCTTGTTTGATACCTCCATGGCACTAAAGAAATGATAGGCTAGTGCCCAAAAGCAAGCTTGTAGTTTAACAGGGATCATAAGCCACGGGACATCTCCTTTTTATGTAGAATCCGAACCACCCGCGGTGGTTTTTCATTTGCATTATCCCACATGAATTAGCCAGGGATCGAACCTCGGGTCCTTTGTGAGAATTGAACAGTTGGACAATTCTGCCATCACGACGCTAGTACACTAGTGGCCAAAAGTTAAGCATAAGTTATGAATAAGTAGGGCAACAGGAAATAGACTGCAAATCACACGACATATGCACCTACCATGCTCACGTGTTCGCTCTGTATAAGAAAGGAGTATTCCCGGCGTAACCGCAAGGTAAACATAGTCAGTGCCTGCGCTCCATATTCCCTCAGTCGTGTTTGCCCTGTTATAGTGTGCGGAGTGTTACCTCGTGGTGAACGTGACAACGTAATGGCACAACGACGCCATTTGGACCCCGTTTTGCAGGGTAGAATACTCGGCCGCCTGGAAGCAGGCCAGACACAGACCGAAGTCGCTGTATCCTTGAATGTGTCACCAAGTGGCATTTCCAAGCTTTGGAGACGATTTCGAGACACAGGAGATGTTAGTCGTAGGCCAGTACCAGGTCGACCAAGAGTAACCACCCCACAGCAGGACCGATATCTGGCCTTAACCGCCCGAAGAAATCGGAGTGCACCTGCAAGACAATTGTCGTCCGAACTAGCAGCCGTCTCAGGGGTTGTCGTTTCCCGGCAAACTGTGTACTGGAGGCTCAGAACAGCAGGGCCGTTTGCCAGACGTCCAGCAGTGTGCGTCCCGCTCATTCCAGCACAGAGACGGGCCCGTTTACTGGGGAGCCGTCAACGTCGAAACTGGACCATGAATGAATGGAGGCATGTGCTCTTCACAGATGAATCCCGCTTCAGTTTGCAGAACGATTCCCGTCGCAAATTAATCTGGAGAGAACCGGGTAGCCTATACAACCACAGGAACATCGCGGAGCGGGACCAGTATGGTGGTGGTGACGTCATGGTGTGGGGGGCATCATGTTGAATGGCCGTACGGACCTGCACATCTTCATGGGTGGTCCGATGAACACTGTGAACGCTTGGAGATACAGGGATGAGGAACTGAGACTACATGTTCGACTCTTCAGAGTTGCGGTTGGTCCAGACTTCCTCTTTATGGACGATAATGCCCGACCGCACCGCGCTGCTCTGGTGGATGAATTTACGACTGGGGAAGACATTGATCGCATGGACTGGCCAGCGAGGTCTGCGGATCTGAATCCTATAGAACATGCCTGGGATGCATTGGGGAGGCGAATTGTATCTCGTCAGTCTCCACCAAGGACCCTACAAGACCTTCGCATTGCCCTTTCGGAGAAATGGGATTGACTGCCGCAAGAGCTTTTGGACCATCTGATAGAGAGCATGCCACGTCGCTGCGAAGCATGTGTGGCCGTTAGGGGTAACCATACACCCTATTAACAGCATATTTTGTTGTGGAAGACATTGCCAAGTTTTTTAGTTGTTGTCAAATATGTACCTTAGCTATCAGAACCTTTCTGACACTGTTTCTTTGGACAACTTGTGTTACATATGGTGTGTGATTCAGCTTTCGTTTGTTCTGCAATCCGTCTGACATTCCTATCAGGCGGTATGGCATCGTTTGGTGATTATGCTTAACTTTTGGACACTAGAGTAGATTAGTGATGTAAAGGATTTTGATTTACCATCTCTTCTAATCAATGTGGTTAGAATGTGATGGGGCAATTTAAAAATTGTTATAAAAATTATCCTTGACATCAAAATGTGAAGATCCAAGATTGGTTGCTGACTTATCAAAATAGCTGTTTTAAAATTTTAGTGGAATAGATCACCTCTTCTAAATGCCTATTGGCTCTAGAGAGTCGTTCAACAGGTATGCTGGAAGTCATTGAGGCAGCGCGTTTTAAAAATGATAAAATATCAGTGGTAAGTAGGCCTATTGTTTTACGTGCTCAACAATACATCGTTATCTGCTGTAGTCCATACGCTGCGAAAATGTTACGATAACATGACACCGATTACACTGTAGTGCTATTGCATTCAAAACACAATATATCCTCACGTTGGGAAGCCATTTGTAACTTAGAAATTACTAAAAGAAATAGTTGCGACATAAATTGCCTCATTTACAATTTTAACTAAATTGCAAGAATAATTAATAAAATCCAACAACTTGGCAAAGACTTCTTAATCCCCGGGTGAGTACAGAGATCCTAAAAGGATCTGGCTCGATTATAGGCCTTACCCACACCTCCTTGAAAAGTATAAAAGGTAGGAAGGCTAACTACAGGCATCTAACTAAAAAAAACTGTACAACCCTATTTAAATTAATTCTTTATTCTGAAACTTAGTAACAAATGACTTCAATTTACACCAAAAAAAAATTGACCTAAAAATTAACCCTGACTGTTACCCTAATATGTACAGTGCTCCACATTGCCAACGATGTTGTACTTCCCGCCACACTCCTGCTGTTGGCAGATTGTCACTTATTCCTTTCAGCCACTGTGATACAGCGGAAACTGGTTGCAGATTGCAAATTATGATCGTAGATGTTAGTACCTCAGTACCGACACAGTATTTCTTCAAAGACGCACTCACACAAATCACAGTATGGAGTGTTGCGGCATAACAGTCAAGCTCATACACGTAGCACTTCACAAATACAGATAGCAGTTTTTAATAGTTAAGTACTTCGGCCTAACAGCCATGCTGGTAGTCACACGAAGAACTCAGTTGCTCAATATTTCAGTCCTCCGGCCCAACAACCAAAGAAACACGTTACACTTCCAAATACAAAGTAATTAGGCACTCCGGCCTAACAGCACTACAAAACACCTATCGCTTCCAAATACTTGCAAATCAAGTCCTTGAGGTATGCCTGACATCGCCTTATATAGCCGAAGAACTCTTTCCTTCCACTACAGTACAAAACATAGTACCTGCGCCAAAGCCAAGCAATCGTGACTCGGGCTCCAGTTGCTGAGCCCCCACTCCTCCGTTCACCAATCATATAGTTCGTGTTCACTCCTGACTCTGAATGATGTCCTCCAATCACAGAGAGACACGTTCACTGGAGCGGTACCAAGTTCAAGACAGCGTTGCCATATCGCTAGAGCGACGAGTCATAGGACAGGCCTATGCGTCATTCAGATTAGCCCAAGTTCTGAATTTCCCATCCTGGAATAACAGTCTTGCCCAAGTTAAATACTACCAGGCTTAATACACACTCTAGCATTCGAAATCTGAATATAAAATATAAGATATACTATACAACAAAGAATTAAACTAAGCTTCAGAACATCGTCAAACACAATTGCATATTACTCCGGATGAAAATATGCAGACATACCACACACCCCATGGCACAACAGCCTATGACGGACCTAGGCCTACTAAGCGACCGCTGCCCAGCCATTTTCCCCGCAGATTGCGGGTGACGCATGGTCAGCGCGTCGGGTCCCCTCAGCCTTAAATCTCCGTTTTTATGACCAGGGCGCTGTCTCACTGTCAGACAGCTACTCAATTGTCCTCATGAGGCTGAATGCACCCCGTTCCAGCCCTCACGTTGTTGTTTGAGTCTTCAGTGTTTTGACTGGTTTGATGCAGCTTTCCATGCCTCCCTGTCTTGAGCTAATCGTTTCATCTCTACATAGCTACCACACCCTACATCCGAAGCAATCTGTTTAACATATTCTAACCTTGGTCTACCCCTACTGTTTTTGTCCTCAACCCTTCCTTCCATAACTAAGCTTGCTATTCCTGGGTGTCTTAGTATGTGTCCTACCAACCTATCTCTTCTCTTCATTAGCAGTCGCCAGAAACATCTCTCCTCTCCCACTCGTCTTAATACCTCTTCGTTTGTCACCCTATCTACCCATCAGATCTTCATCATTCTCCTGTAACACCACATTTCAAATGCTTCAATTCTCCTCTTTTCTGCTGCACCAATAGTCCAAGTTTCACTTCCATAGAGCGCCACGCTCCAGACAAAGGCTTTCAAAAATGACTTCCTAATACCTAAATCTATATTCGATGTCAACAGATTCCTTTTTTGCAGAAAGGCTTTCCTTGCCTGAACCAACCTACTTTTTATATCCTCTTTGCTTCGTCCATCACTGGTTATTTTGCTTCCTAAGTAACAGAAGTCTCCTACTTCCTTCAGCTTTTCACCTGCCAATTTGATGTCCATAGAGGTTTCTGTTTTATTTCGGCTGCATTCCAGTATTTTTGTTTTACATTTATTAATTTTCATCATGTATTCATTCCGTAAGACGGAGTCCATACCATTCAAAAACTCATTCAAATCCTCAGGCGTGTCGGCCAAGATGACGATGTTATCAGCAAATCTCAGAGTTGAAATTATTTCTCCTTGAAACTTCACTCCCACTTTAAATTTTTCTCCAATTTCCTTCATTGCTTGTTCAATGTAAAGATTGAAATGTACGGGTGATAAGTTGCAGCCTCGCCTTACACCTTTCTGAATACCAGCTTCTCTCTCGTGTCCTTCAGCTCGAATGACTGCTGTCTGGTTTCTGTATAGATTGTAGATCACCCTCCTATCCTTGTACTTTATTCCAATAGATTTCAAAATGTCAAACTATTTAGTCCAGTCAACGTTATCAAAAGCCTTTTCTAAGTCTACAAATGCCATGAACGTTCTCTTATTTTTTCCTTATTCTACCTTCCAAAATCAGCCTAAGACTTAGTACAGCTTCTCTTGTTCCTACATTTCTCCTGAAACCAAACTGGTCTTCACCAAACTCCGTTTCTATCTGGCTTTCCATCCTCTTGTAAATTATTCTAGACAGGATTTTTGAAGCATGAGTAATCAAGCAGTTTGTACGGTAATCTTCACATCTGTCAGCTCCCACATTCTTTGGTATAGGGATGATTACATTCTTCTTGAAATCAGGAGGTACCTCACCTGTCTCATAAATCCTACACACCAAGTGAAATAACCTGATCAGACCTTCATCTCCTATGCAGCGTAGCAACTCAATCGGTATATCATCTATGCCTGGTGCTTTGTTCCTGCCTAAGTCTTCCAAAGCTTTATCAAATTCTGATCTCAATATTAAATCTCCTTTCGCATCCACATCAATTTCCTCCTCCCTTTCCATTACATGATTCTCAATCTCCTTTCCCTTATACAAACTCTCTATGTAAGCTTTCCATCTCTCAACCTTTTCTTCCCTATCTGTTAGAGGCTTTCCATTTGTGTCCTTAATATTACAGCACTTGATCTTTTCCCCAAAAGTATTCTTAATCCTTCGATAAGCTGTGTCTACTTTTCCTAATTTCAGACAATTTTCTATACCTGCACATTTCTCTTTCAACCATTCTTCTTTCGCTTCCTTGCACTTCTTGTTAACCTCATTTCTCAGACGTCTGTGTTCTGCTTTCCCCTTTTCATCTCTTACATTCTTGTGTTTCCGCCTTTCATTCATCAATTCTAGTATATCCTGAGTGATCCACGGTTTTTTACCTATTCTTTCTTTCCTACCAATGTTTTCTTCTGCGGATTTTGTTATTTCATTCTTCAAAAGTGCCCATTCGTCTGCAATTGAAGTTGGTTTAGGGTTCTTCATTAGTCCTTCCTTTATACTCTTCTTGAATCTTTCGTTTGCATCCTTCACTTTCAGTCTGTCTATTGCCCACCTTTTACAGTTTCTAAAATTCCTGGCGGAGCCAAGAATCGAATCCGCGGCCTTCAGGTGAGAGGCAGGCGCGCTACCTCAACACCATGGAGCCGTATTAAAATATGACTTTAAATAAATATAGCCTAATAATAATACCTGTGGTGGTAATACTATCACTACAACAACTACTACTACTAATAGTAATAATAGTGATGATAATTATAATAATAATGATAATATAGTGACACTGCGTCTACTGCGAACGGATCTATGCAGTTGGACACACTACCAACACGATAAAGATGTAATATTTGTATAAAGAAATTAATTATATCAATAGCCGAAATCAAACTGTCATGGGGGACTCTTAAAGATATTGGTTACAACACAAAAACATATTTCAGTTGATTAAAAGTAAAACTACTTCATTATAAGTGTTCCGAACTAAAGTAGCATATTTGGCCCACAGGTAGCTCCGTGTTTTCTATCTCCAAAGCTGGCACTTAACGCAGAGTAAAACAACATGAAACAAGTTTCGATTTTTAGGAGAACCCGTTGCACTTAGGTTGGGCGTTGGACCGCATTACATGGGATCGCGGTCCACTCTATTGGGTTTATTTCTCTTTACATGTCACTTGTTTGCATTTCCTGGTCACATTATTTCTGAATAATACTTCATTAAAGTAGGTGCAAGGGTCTAAATGAGTAGGTGCAAAGGTCTAAATGTAATCTTATTGAAAATCCACAGCCTGCTTCCAGTCGACCGACCGGGTCAGGGAATGGAAAGAATGACGCCCCCATCTAGCGGCGAGGATATAAACTGTGCCAGCTGCCGAAGCCTGCCGCACTCCCCTGGGGCAATGTTTAAAGGAATGACAGATGAAATGAAATGATAGTGGAGAGTGTTACTGGAATGAATTTGTGACAGGGAAAACCGGAGTACCCGGAGAAAAACCTGTCTGCCTCCGCTTTGTCCCATACAAATCTGACATGGAGTGACCGGGATTTGAACCACGGACCCAGCGGTGAGACACCGGCGTGCTGCCGCCTAAACCATGAAGGCTACTGTAATCTTAGTATGGAGGCTAATTTATATTGCTCGACGAGTATTTTCTAACTCTCTGGTATGCTATTCTTATATTTTGGAGCCATACGTCGATATTAATTCGAAAGAATTAATGCATTTCACACTTCTCAATCTAACTACACTGAAGAAGACACACTGTACATAAGCGAGCAGTATCATTGTACTGCCGGAGATTTTAAAAAATCCACTTTCAGACAATGTCTGTCTCACATTGTAAAGTAAAAAATTAATGTTTCCTAAGGAGTTTAAAATTTTACGCACGATTGAGAACATCAATACAGGGTATTTCAAAACAATTCTCAGGGTTTCAACTTGTCACTGCAGATAGTAGGCCTATATTGAGGTAGGAATATGAAACTAGTTTAATTGTACCTAGGTACAATTAAATTAAATGTACTCAAACACTTTTTGTACATTAATTACAAAAAATCCGTAAATATGTCTTTTGTCAATCTGCAAACTTCTACACTAGACTGTAGTCCATTTCGTCCCAAGCAAGTCTCAGGATATTATTGGTCACGTTATGAAAGATGGTTTCAATATGCACCTTCATTCTTTGGAATAGTCGCTGGTAAAGGAGGGATAAAGACGGTTTCGTTAACATAACCCAATAGAAGAGTGCGTGGTGTTAGTTCCGGTCAACGAGGTGGCCAAGACAACGAGCATCTCATCACCGTGTACTTGGTAGTGTGTAGAATTTCTCTGATAACCCGTGTTATAGTGGTGTTTGTAATATTGTGTGTATTTGTAAGGTGATGATGATGATAATTGTTGTTTTAAGGGGCCTAACATCGAGGTTATCGGCCCCGTATTTGTAAGGCAGGTGAGGATTGGGAAGGAGGCAGCCATGGCCTTAGTTAGGAACAATCCCGGCATTTGCCTGGAGTAGAAGCGGAAAACCACGGACAACCACTTTCAGGATGACTGAGGTAGGAATCGAACCCTGCTCTTCTCAACTTTGCTTCAGGAGGCTGAGATGTACTCCGTTCCAGATGAAAGATAGATTGTTATATTTGTTAATACGTTTAGGGGATTTGCGACATTGTAGGATGGCTAAGGTGGGAATCGAACCCGCCTCTTCTCAGTTATGCCTCTCGAGGCTGAGTGTACCTCATTCCCGCGCTCATAAAGCATCGCTAAAGCGTGTCCCACTGGAAGCGATAGCGCTCGTTCTGATGGAAGTAAGCAAACCTTCCAATAGTGTGAGTCAACAGCTGGTATTTCTACATGCTTGCCGGACGTTGCGTACTGTATATCCGCGTTCCCTGCCAATAAGAAGCCTCCCCGCTGAGTTATAAATACGAACGGAAATTGCAAGCTAAACACATAGACAACCACAACCGCTGTGTTTTGAGGCCATTCACCTTGTGCATTGTCTTGTTGCCATTGGGTCAAGCGGAACCAGGTCACGTGAGCACGAGGCCAATGACCACTTCACTTAATGGTAAGTGAGAGGAGAGGAGGAGAGAACGCCAGGTAGCTCGAAAAGACACGGATTAATTGCACTTGGCAGGTGTATGCCACCAGGCATTATAAACTCAAATGAGCACGTGGCGTCCGTTAATTATTTATTTTTTGCCAGGATTTGAGTTTGGGTACGAACTCAAGAACAATATTTACAAAGCAAAAGCACGTGGAGGCTCATGATTGCCAACCATATTGTGTTGGCCCTGCACATAAACATAAGACTAGCGGCTAAGTTCGACAATAATCATCTTGTAACGCGGTCATAGTTCTGTTCCCAATAACATTAATGTTATTATTCAAATGAGGTATATAATTGCATTTGTGTGTGTAGCTAGTTGAGAGTTTATATGTTACTAGTGGGCCCGTGCGAGCTTTTGCAACGTGAATGTAGGTTTGGGCACACATGGGGTTATGCGGAATCTGTAGGTACCCCATATGTGTAGGTTGGTGTTAACAGGGAAGAATGTGGGAGAACGAAGTTTTAAATATTGAAGAAAATGTATTTATTGTTGTTAAACGGCATACGTACATGAGAAGAACACAAATAATTATATAGAACAGTGTTTTGTACTTGTCACAGCACCTCTTTGTAGACAATATTCGATGTTACAACGAATACATCGGTTATTGTTTGCTCGGGAGTTTCTTCTACACCAAATTTTACATTTGCAAAGGATTGAACCCTAGAGAAAGTCTTGGCGAGACCACACCGGGCCCATCTGCTGAGAGACTCCTCAGCTAGCAGTACGCCGCGCTCCCGCCAGATGGCTGCCGCCACCGCGCTGCCCTGCGCTCTAGCGGCATGCTCGCCAGGTTACGGTGCTCCCATTGTAAATGTACTTTTTTAAGGTATTCATTTAATTGTGAGGCATTTAAAGAGGAAGTGAGTGCGTTTCGGGCACACATGGGGTTATGCGGAATCTGTAGGTACCCCATATGTGTAGGTTGGTGTTAACAGGACCTTATTTTCGGTACAAAACCGGAATGGGACCTGCTATGTAGGATTACATTGATGCTCTAATGATCTCTTCACGTTTCATTGTACCTCAGAAAGCAGCCTAATTGCCTTGTAATATGATATTTTCCCCAACATACATACCCACAATGCGAGACAAGAAACAATCCCTACTGATTATCTTGGCAAGAAGGTTGGTGAAGGATGGGTGTGGAATTGGAGGTTATGGTAACATAATGTTACGAATAGCAGCAAAGTTCAGACATTACAAAGAATGATCCTCCTGTACTCCCACACTCTCTATAACTTAAAATGAGGCAAATAATACCGCGAATAATCCATCTAACTTGGGATTATTACCAACATTGTAGAACAAAACTAGTGAACAGGTCTTAATTCCCGCAGGCGCATTGCCTCCTAACATTACGGATTCTGTATTTCTACGTTGTAATACACAAATTAGTTGTTTAATACAATCAATAATGATCTATGTTCATGACAACCCTCGTTCACTCGCATTGCTTAAGTTTGCACTAACAGTCGGCAAAACTCTCCTAGATCCTTCGGTAAGTTATATTCTTTACCTCCATGATAGTCGGTTCTTATTACCCTTTCACGAATTGATTGCCGGCGGTCGAGATGGGAACTATTCTTTGTTTACTTGTGCCACACGTCAGCCTGCTTCGTTCACAGGTAGCCTACAGTTGCGCAAGTAGGATATGACTCAGCTCCAGTAGCCTCAGTCATCGTTTAACTGTCCGTGGTAACATGAGCTCATGTGACGCTTATCTGACGCAATGCTGCTTGACTTAAGTGCAGACTGCACTCTGTCATCACTGTGTTCTCCGCTTTACCCCGTGGGGCTCCTGCTAAATAATCAACAATCGCTGGCGCAACGTCGCTCAGCGGCAATCAAATGTAAAATGGGTAGGCTAATACATCTGGGAGGCGTTGGAATTCGCCATGAGCGCGGTGTTCGTACCCAAACAATGACGTCATCACCTTGTATTTAAAAATATCAGATCCACTCAAAGAGTCCGTACTCAATTATTATATGCTCTTTGTATGCCGCAATATGGACTCCAGACGGTTTCTGGAAAGATGGCATGTAACCCGTCAAAACTCTACAGGCCTGCCTAATCAAGCATGAATTTCGGAACAAAGTAGATCGGTTTGAATCCGAACCCATTACAATGATATGCAACCATTCTGCTACAGAGAAATTGTTTATATGTTTCAGTTCCCCTTCATGGGTAGTTACAAAACCCACATGTACTGTATTTTCGTTTCATCAAGTCCCATTAAAAAAAACTGTTATGTCTAAATACTAATATTAATATATTGTTGCGTTAAAGCTGCACATAATGGAATCACTAAAATCTTACCAAACAACTAAAATTAAAAATTATGAACAAAGTATCCCCATAATCATTCCTTCTTGCTCAATATTGCAGGGAAACTTGAAAAAGAAAACTCAATACATTCCTACATTTGTATGAATGCCATTCCTTGAAACTGGGAGGTGTAAGCCTTCATTGTGTAACTTACTCATTTTGTGTGTCATATATCCAGCGCAGTAAATCGATAGTGTTCAGAAATTTGTTGTTCTTTTGTAATGGATCTGAGGAGGTTAAATGGTGTCATAAAATTATTTCCTGGTGAACCTTCGGCAGAGAAGCATTGGTTACCTGCATACTACTACATAACCATTTCCTTTTTATTTCCACCCAGGGGCTCACAGCGTGAGTTGGCGACCGCGGGACCCCAGCTGAGTCCGGCATTGTTTCCACTTACTTGTGCCGGACTCCTTTCAGTTATCATTCCTATCAACCTTCCTTGGTGAACACTTGTTTTCTTCCGACCCCGATGGTATTAGAGTATACGAGGCCTGGGGAGTCTTTCACTTTCCCGCCTTAACTGGTCCTTGTCTCATCTTTCCTGTTACCGGCAGCCTCATTCTTCGAGGGGTCAGCCTTCTTTTTCTTTTCATGATATCTCCTGCCTTCTGCACAAGGCCCTCAAGAAGGCTGGGTGTGTGCAGCCCCACCAGTTCTGAAGCACCCTGGATATTGCTACACCCTCAAGGGCTCACGGCTGGTGAGTTTGGAAGTTGGCAACCCCGAGGGATTCCTGAGCTGCGTCCATTTTTTCCCTTTTACCATTGACTTTGGGGCGGGCCCTCTCCTCTTTCCCCTTTCCGATCTGCCTTTCATGGCTCTCCTTCGTTCCAAGTCCCTCAATCCTCATTCTTCGAAGGTTGAGGGCATTTCTTTACCTCCAGTCCAATATTTTCTTTTCTTTTCCCTTCTTGTTTATTTATTTCTTCTTTTAGTATGTAGGCCTACGTTAGTTAAGTCCATAGTTCTAGTTGTACGTTTCATGGCATTATCATTCATTATCCGCATCACCCAAACCATTAGGGGCCGATAACGTAGATGTAAGGCCCCATTTTAAAACTACAACTCGACTATCATCATCATTTTCAATTACAAGGAAATTGCCGAGGAAATATTTGCTAACTTCCAATCTCTAGGTTGTAACATGAGTTAGAAACATCATTAATATAATATATCTTGTTCAAATTTTGAAGTTTTTTGTTCCCATTTCTAAAAATAACATAAAGCGGGGCACGATAGAGAAACTCTGAATACAGACTTGGATTCTACATCTCTCAATACCTAAGAAGACATCTCAGGTATATTGTCTTATTAATATACCTTACAGGCTTATGTATATTTTTAATGATGAACTTGGCTGATTTTGATGTGTACTTTTTTAAATTTTATTTTCACAATTAAAAAAAATGACGTGATATAGAAAATCTGAACACAGATATGGATTCAGGGCACTTTACTTTTACAAGAATCAGTAATATAGGCCTATTCCTTGCAGCAGACAAAAATTGAAATGGATATCAGTGTTACCCATTCCCCGTGTGGCATTTCTAATCTCACTCGAGGTTAATGCTGGGATGGTACCGAACCATCTACCCAAATCTTAGTCGGAAGATAATACCAGTCATACGCAGTAGTATACAGTAGCAGCCACAACAACACAAGTGGCATTCCCACTTCCTGGGATGATAACCGCGATGTCCCCAATGCCTCAAGTGAGCAACAATAGTTCACAAACCAGTGAGAAAACAGAAACCAGCCCATGTTTACAATACATTTGTTTGAAATGCTCAAAGATAATGTCGACATCTCGGAAGTTTGCACGCTAGAAATAGTAAGATGTGTTGTTCATTTATTTAGGGGCTTCGTGACATCGTGGTCATTTAGCCCCGTGTATTTGGGTGTGTGTGAGAATTTTCTGATAACCTGTCTTATTGTGATGGCTGTATTAGTGTGTGTTTTTATAATTCAGGTGAGGATTGGGAAGGACACGGCTGTGGCCTTAAGTTAAGAACCACCCCGGCATTTGCCAGGAGTAGAAGTGGGAAACCACGGAAAACTGCTTCCAAGATGGCAGGGGTGGGAATCGAACACACCTCTTCTCAGTTGTGCCTCACGAGGCTGAGTGTACCCCGTTCCAGCCCTCAGAGCAGAATTAAATTTCATGGCAGAACTGGGAATCGAACCCCGCCAAGCATGTTAGCCAATACACCACAAGGTGGTCAGTAAAATATGCATACAATTATGCACTAACAAAGGCTTAATTGTGCACCAAAATAAGGTAAATCTACTGTAGAAATTCGCAATTTGGCCCAAAATTCAATTCTTTTGATTGTACTACAAACAAATGTTCTATACGTTGTAATTAGCCTAAACGATTGTTAGTGTTGAAATACCATTCGAGGGGGAAAGGAGATAGAAAGAGAGAGAGCTAGAACTTTCATTCCTTTCTTACACGAGGATGGTCCCATCCATTCTTGTCAATTATAGCCACAAATGTTGTGCATTCGTTTTAGGGGGTTTGAGACATCTTGGTCATCAGCCCCATGTACTTGGCTGTGTGTTCAATTTGTATGGTCTGCCTCATGGTGTAGTGACTAGCATTTTTGGCTATGACCGTGAGGCACGGGTTCGATTCCAAGTTCAGCCAAGAAATTTAGTTCTTGTTTAAAGGCTGGAACGGGATACACTCAGCCTCATGAGGCAAAACTGAGAACAGGTGGATTCAATTCTCACCTCAGTCATCCGAGAAGTGGTTTTCCCGTGATTATCCTCCCCTTCTTCTATGTCATGCGAATGCTGGGATGGTATCTAAATTAAGGCCATGGTCACCTCCTGCCCAATCCTAGCGCCACTTATAAATGCACACACTAGTACAGCCATCACAATGACATAGGTTATCAGACAGATTACACACATGCCCAAGTGCACGGGGCTAAATGACCACCATGTCACAAAGCCCCTAAGTAAATCAAGAACAATTTTATGATAACCTGTGTTTCTGTGATGTCTGAAGTAGTGTGTGTAATTATTAGGGTTGGGAATGGGATAGGTGCTCCAGAACTTGTAATAAGGTACTATCCCAGCATTTTCCTGGAAGGAGTGTGGGGAAATCCCCTGGAAAAAAGGCCACTTTCAGCGGATTTGCTGCAGCTCCCCAACGACGACGTGCGTCGTGGCAAGTGATGGCAAGTCAAGAATGCTAGCCACTGCGCCATTAGGTGGCCTTAGGCCTTATAAATCGATACTTTAGTTTGGGATTCCTTAACACTCAAGTTAAAGGAATCTACATATTTTTAGAGCAATATCAACCAGTCTGGATTTTCAATTACGGTAGTATTCTCGGTCTGTATACATTGAAAATAAGGAGAGAACCCTGAAAATCGGTACGGAACTTCAGAAGTTAGAAGCGATATGTCCAATCCAATCTTGTCCTTTTATGTCAAGTAAGTTAAGTTTGTAGTTTCACGTGACCGTTAATATTACAATCATGAGCCACGGTACCTCCTTTTAACGAGGAATCCCAACTACAGGACATGGCATTTCACTTTGAAAATCTCTCATGCACTGACCGGGAATCGAACCCGGTCCACCGTGGTGAGAGGCCAACAGCTTGACCGCTGCACCACCACGCCCCCTGTCCTTTATGTCGATGTAGAGAGAAATAATTAATGTTATTTGTTTAACGTCCCTTTTCACTGTTGTGGTATTAGGGCCGCCGGAGTGCCGGAATTTTGGCCCAGAAGGCGATTATTTAAATGTCCTAGTGAATCTACTAATACGGCTCTTTTCGATCCCCCGACCTCGCGAACAGCAGGCAAGAACCTTACCAGCAACGCCAAAGAGCGGGCATAAACAAAAATTAAAATATGCTCTCGTGATAAACAGTTGTTGTTGCTGCTGCTGTTAATGACATTTTTTAAAACTCTTGATACATCTTAGTCATCAACCCCGTATAGATTACGCGAGTGTGATGTCCTACCCTGTGATTTTCAGTTGTGACTATATTAGAGTCTGTTGATTTTGTTGTTGATTCATTTAGGGACTTGGCGACATAGTGGTAATTTAGTCCAGTGTACTTAGATGTGTGTGTGTGTATGTGTAGAATTTGTCTGATATCCTGTGTTAAGGTGGTGTCTATATTAGTGTGTGTATTTGTAATGCGTGTGAGGATTTGGAAGCATGCAGCCGTGGCCTTAATTTAAGGAGCATCCTGGGATTAGACTGGAGCAGAAGTGAGAAACTACATCCAGGATGGCTGAGATGGGAATCGAACCCACCTCTTCTCAATTTTGCCTCACGAAGCTGAGTGGAACACGTTCCAGTCCTCAGATCAGAATTAAATGTCTTGGCAGAGCCGGGAATTTATACCGGGCCTCCGCGGTGACAGCCAAGAATGGTAATAAAGTTTGTAACTGTATTAAAACCTAGGATTGGGATATGTGCCTCGGGACTTGGAGTAAGGTACTATCTTGGCATTTTCCTAGAAGTAGTATGGTAATACTCGGGTAAACAGCAGTCACTGTCAGCAGTGCTGTCAGCGCCGACATCCACCTTCTCCTTATACAGGCGCGCACGATTGCTGTACAGTATATGCCAGGCCATGGAGGAAGGTGTGTATGGAGGCGCCACGCGCAACTTGAGCTCTCCTCCCACTTCCCCTCCCTACGCACCTGTAGCTCCCAAGTGACGTCACACATTGCAAGCTCGAGGAGAGCGATCATTCTGATCACTCAAGGTACCTGATCACTTGAGATTTGTCCTGCCACTTAGCATCTGTCTCATTTAAACTGTCAGGGGCTTTTCCGTTATTAATATGATGTGTGTGGTAATGAGACTACTGTCTCAAAGGACCTGGTTACAATTCCCGGCTCTGTCAAGGAATTAAGGCATCTTTAAAGTATACACTCATCCTCATGAGGTTAACTGAGATGGTCAATCCCAGTCGTGATATTACGAGTTTTTCCTTCTCTACTTCACGCAAATACCAATATATTACGGAAATTAAGGCCACAGCCGCCTCCTTCCACTCCCCAGCACCAGTTTGAATTGCACACACCGCATTAACATAGATTATAAAATACAGTAGGTTCCACGCAAACCTAAGTACACATGACTGATGACAACGGTGTCGTATCAAGGCGGAAATGCATCCTGTACTACGGTTATCTAACTTATTGGTGTAGGGGTAGGCAGTTATGGCGAACGTCTCCAGGCCCAATAATCTCAAATTATAGGGTTTGAAGTAGCAAGGATTTCTAAATTATAAGTTTGTATAAACACTTCATGCACGAGCGGGTGAGTTAGCCGTGGTCGTTACGGCGAGGCTGAACGCAGTCGCTCACATCCGGGAGGCGAAGAGGTTCGAATCCCCCCGCCGGCAACCTTGAAGATGGTCTTCTGTGGTTTCACATCTCCCTTCCAGGCAAATGCCGGGTTTGGTCCCTAACTATAGGCCACTGCCGCTACCTTCCAACTCTTCGTCCTTACATTCAAACTTTCCTCCCCAGACAACACTCCACACGCGACGGTACTTTTAGCTCGCCCCATGGGTGTCCGTTAGAAGATGCTACAAACTCTGGCGAGGCGAACATGTCCTCGGACACTCCTTGCACTAAAAGCCATACGACAAAAAAAAACTTCATGCACGGTACAACTACAATGAGGGAACGGAGCTTTCCAAAGGCCGTGCCGAGGACAGGTCGCAATGACTCACCGTCACATTTATAGCATGTGTCTATTACAACAGCGCGCCGGAAAGCGCTGGATGCTATCATAGCATGTATTACATACGCAGCTGGCAAGATACCTTAATTGCGATAATTAAGACTTGCTGTGAAGGGGGAGGGTGGGGCAAGTTGAGACATGTTTTACATTTAATTTTTATTATTTATTCCCTTTGTTTTTTTATTGACAAAGGCTTTTTAAATTACTTTCACCTTTTGCGCATTTAAATATGTTACTTGTAAATATTATACATTACCCCTTTATTTATTTTTTTATTTATTTTTTTGTTGTACCCTCAAGTGTATCAACCTTCCCCACATGGGGCAAGTTGATATTAGCTGGGGGCAAGTTGATACCAGTGTATAACATCTTATAATAATGCAATTAGGATAATTTATAACAGCTTTGTACCAAGAATATAAAAGTATTTTATTTAGCTGAACGACATTTGAAATATAAAAATGAAAATACAAGGCTGAGCAATGCAATTAAGATAATTTTGAACAGGTTTGTGCCAAGAATATGAAAGTAGGCCTATTTTATTTAGTTTAAAGACATTTTAAATGTAAAAATTAAAAAAAGTTTACTGAAAAATGAAAATACAAGGCTGAGCAATTAGTTTCAGAGAGCTATTCAGAATCAGAAGGTACAAAATCAGATGTGCAGTGAATACATATATACATTTTTGAGTCCTTTTGTAACGGCTACCTTTGTCGTTGGATATCGCTCTACAAGTTGGGCGATCATTTATAACGTTTCTACAGATATTACACTCAAGACTCCTTAAAACCACCTCATCGTTCTTATTTAGCATTGGCATGTCTAGACAGACGACATACACTTTATTAATTTAGATTTACTGGGCGCCAGTTATCGTAGAGATAACACATTAAAATTTTATTTAGCCACGGCCGCTCCCTTCCTTGAGCCAAGATCTATCATCGGAGCGTAGGGCAATAAACTTGCTCTATGAGATACTCTTTGCATTCCAACTATCCTATATATTCAACTCCCAATGAACAAGACATTTTAACTAATACTGGTTTATTTACAACAAAATTATTAACATTTGATCTGAGGTTTCGAGCTGTGTACAATATGTGCATTAATATTCCCTAATTGCGGGGCAATATTGACTGTCTTCTCGCTAGCGCTGATCTTCTGTGTTGATAATAACTCGGTCCACATACCTGGTGCCTTGTGGTTCAAAGTCCATCTCGTTGGTCTGCTTGCAGTCTAATTTGAGATCTTACGCCAACACACGTTTATTGACCTTTGAAAACATATGTTTTCTTCTTCTTGTTGTTGTTGTTGCTGCTTGTTTCTGAGTTTGATCACCATGGTAAGCAAATTTGAACAAACCAGGCTAATTGAATTCACTAAGTCCCATCTTACTGAGCGACTGACGGAGTCTACGACTCACAAAGTCAATGAGTGAGTGCGTGATCGAATATGTGAATGACAGAATAGAATCTATAGAATAGCCAGTGCTGAAGTCGCGCTGGGCTTTTATACACTCTGAATGGTCCCGATGTTTCGCGGCATAAATTTGCCCGCGACCCATCAGACCAATTATAGCAAAGCATTTCTCAGTCTTCAAGCGACGCTGTAACTTCTCCGAGCGGGAATACAGGCCCGCGTACTTCAAATATTCCACTCAGAACCCGCTATTCCTCTCGTTGCGCATGTATATTTTCCACCCAAATCTTTCTCCAAACCCTTGTCTCCTGTCAGCTTGGCTTCGTTCCAGAAATACATTTTCTTGCAATATGTTGCTTCACCGTCCATAACTTCTTCCAACCATGCCCGTCCTGTCTTTACAATTTAACTAATAAAACAGCCCTAGACCTCTATAAAAACCCTGTTTCTTAATCTAAACACTTAACAATATTATATATGATTATGGTAATGACGTGAATATGGTATGGCCCCTCCCTTGATATTAATGGGTGAATAAAACTATATAACTTTGATATTTCAATAATAATAATAATAATTACACAATGACTTTAATAATAATAATAATAATAATAATAATAATAATAATAATTTGTACCGTAATCAAGATTACGTTACAAAACGTCCCCATGGTTTCATAAAGAATGTAATGAATGATGAAATCACAAATCTTCCCTTTAAAACTTAACAGGAAATACACTGAATATACATATATGACCCTTCAAATTACATACATAATGATTATACCCTTTTCATTTTCCTTGATTGATCTGCACTCTTCTTGCAATGTTACATTAAACATTCTGATTGTCCTGTGCAGTCATACAGGATTTACATGCTACATTTGTTCTTGTAGTCCCTTACAATAACAGAACGCAATATATTGCTTCTTGTTTCACGCAACACAAGTGATTTATCTCACTTCCACCAATTCCTTAGAGCCACGACACGACTCTAATTATATGTTAACACACGGCAGTTTGCCCTTCTTGCTGCACTTGCTCTTTTCTATTATATTTCCTCAGATTGTAAATGTTATATGTACCTATGACACAATTTTCCTGATCTTTCAATAAGTAGGCATTCTTTCCTATCCTCTTCGAAACGACATAAGGTCCAGTAAACAATAAAAACAGCTTTGACATTTTCCCTTCCCATGCACAAGATGGCAACGGCTTACGTAACAATCGTTGCTACAAACCTCCATGTATTTCCTACCTGTCAACAAATCACTGACTAGTCTCGATAACATCACATGAGTCAACAATACATACCTGAAATAACTACCTAGTGTCCTAACTAATTTCCTAACTAACGATGAGCAACTACTACTAAAATCTACTGTTGAGAACCACTTCCGCCCCTGAAAACGTTGAACTAAATCCTCCACTGCTTCAGTTCTCAGCTGGTCGCTTTCGACCCTAGTATTTAACATTCTGCCGTCTATGCACAGTCTCACTGAATTATCTTTCTTGGTTACTACAACTAATGGATTTAAACAATGGCTAGCTGAAGGCTCAATTATGTCGTTTTCCAACATTAATTCTATCTGTTCTTCGACGGCTTTCATATATTTAGTTGCGACAGGATACCTAGGCCCTACGAAACTACTTGTGTCTTTAACGACAAAACTATGCTCATATAAGTGTGTTGCTCCGGGTTTTGAGCTGAAAATTTCCTTATATTTTATTAATACCTCATGTAACTGATGACCTTGCATCTCATCCAGCTTACATTGTGACAATGCATCATGGATCTTACTCTTAAGTTCAGACTCCATTGCAACCTGACACACCTTAAAAACTTTGCTCTCACTAGCATCTCCGCGGTCTACCTCATTTACTTCAGGAAACTCATCACTTACAACCACGTTGCTTTCTTCCTCAAACATACACACTTTCATCTGTTTGTCAGTCTTAGACACCTTATACGTAACCTGAACTTCTCTATCCTGCCAAAATAAACATATCCTGCCAAAATGAAAATCTAATTTAACTTGATATAATGATAACCATTCCGCACCAAGAATCACCGGATATAATAAATTTGGAACTGCCAAACAGGGCTGAAATTTAACTAACTCACTAATGTTAATTGGAACTGCGACTTGCTTACATATTTTCTGAGACCTACTACCTACAGCTGTGACAATGAAAGTGGACTTAACTGGAATTATATCAACATGAATACCTTCTCTCATTACATTTTCCAAAAATCTTAAATTTATACAAGAGTTTTCGCTTCCACTGTCCAATAAAACATCAACTTCTTTACCCCACACATTAAGTTTAATTACTGGTGACATAATCTCATTCTCAATATTGTCTAAATTTCCACCATTTAGGTCATAAAGCAGTTCTTCTCTAACATCTATGTTAAAATCTCCTAAATACTCAATATTCCTAGGACATTGAACTGCAATCACTTCGGGCTGTCTGTTGACCTCACTGCAACCCGTTATTCGTTTAAATTAGGCCTACCTGCCCCTGATGAAGATTGTTGTTGTTGTTGTTGTTGACCTGTACGTCTGTCTGGCCTAGTACCTTCCCCTACTCTGTTCAAATTCTCGTTCCTCGTATTTGCTGTGCGTCCCCCATTGTCAAGTCGTCTTTCGTAATTCGCATTCCTGCCTTGTTCTCTTCCCCTCTCTCTCTCACCCTGCCCGAAATTATCTCCTCTACTTATTGGCTTGTGTTCGGTCCTACTATTTTCAAGAGAGTCAAAGTTTTCCAATAGATTCTCGAACCCGTCAATAGTAGTAATATTCTGTATGAAGAATGCTTCTTTAATTATATCAGGAAAATGCCTTAATAATGTTTTAATTACCTGTGATTCAGTCTCTAAACCTTCTAAATTCTGGCATATAAGTACATGCGCTAAGAAATACTCTGTGTACGAAACACCATCTCTCCTTTGGTACTTTCCAAAAATAATGTTACATCTTTCTCTTTCTTGCACATTTTCATTCCAGTACTTGGCTATGAACTTCTCTTTAAATTTTCTAAAACTAGTCATCTGGTATTTATACACACTGAACCATGACCTTGAATCCCTAACAAAAGATTTATCTAGCATCTCAAGTACTTGTTCCCATTGAACGATCCCCTCTTCTAAATCTTTAGCGAACTTCTTTTCTACTGTTTTTAAGAATTCCATTGGGTTATATGCCTTGCCTGTGAATACTGGCAAATCTGCCTCTTTAGTTAGAAATCTACTTAAATTTCCTATTTGTACATTACCGCTATTTGTTGCTATTTGCTTCTGACATCTCTGCAATTTCTCCTCCATTTTATCTGTTTTACTCGCTACTTCTTCACTGATACTGTTAAATTTACTGTTAACCTCTTCCCTAATTTCTTGATTATCGCTCTCTAGTTTATTTTCTAAATTACCTATTTTAGCAATATTATTATCACAATTGACCTTCATACTGTTGACTTCTCCTTCTAAGTCAACCCTAACCTTACTACATTTAATTTTCACTTCCTCGTCAATTTTGTCAAATCGCTCCGACACTTGTTGCATTCTGGCATCAACCTTAAGTGACCATGATTCCTCCACCTCACTAATCCTGTTTTCTAACTTATTGTGAAATTCTCGGCCTACTTCTTTAATTTGTCTATTGAAGTTCTCTGTGGCTTCATCAAACCTCTTACCTTGTTCATCTAGCTTCTTACTCTGCTCAGAGAACTTAAGATCTATTGCTTTTTCTAACTGATCACTACGCACGTCAAATTTCTTACTTTGTTCCTCTAACTTCTTACTCTGTTCAGTTATGAGCATCGTCAGGTTTCGAAGCCAGGAAGGATTCTCCCCCTCATTACTCTGGATGGTTGTAGCCCCGTCTTGTTTATTTTCCTCAGTTTCCTGATTTTCGCTTACTTTTGACATCTCATCATTGGTACCCTGCACATCTAATTTTGACATTTTAACTGATCTTATAATACTACGGTTTCTCAAATGTATATTCCCCAAATTATCCCTGTTACTCATTACCCAAAAAAACAACTCACCAAAAGGACACTCCTAATTTATAACCGTAGTTCCCTAGCTTGATATATGCCTCTTTATTGAAAAACTCGGAATGAATGCAAAGAGTACTCGTTTATATCGTACATGAAAACAACTTTAAACTTTAACATACTTGAAATAAACTGGATTTATACATAATATCCATTCACTACAGTACGATATTTCGTAGCCCCACATTGGTTGTGCCATTTGTAACGGCTACCTTTGTCGTTGGATATCGCTCTACAAGTTGGGCGATCATTTATAACGTTTCTACAGATATTACACTCAAGACTCCTTAAAACCACCTCATCGTTCTTATTTAGCATTGGCCTGTCTAGACAGACGACATACACTTTATTAATTTAGATTTACTGGGCGCCAGTTATCGTAGAGATAACACATTAAAATTTTATTTAGCCACGGCCGCTCCCTTCCTTGAGCCAAGATCTATCATCGGAGCGTAGGGCAATAAACTTGCTCTATGAGATACTCTTTGCATTCCAACTATCCTATATATTCAACTCCCAATGAACAAGACATTTTAACTAATACTGGTTTATTTACAACAAAATTATTAACATTTGATCTGAGGTTTCGAGCTGTGTACAATATGTGCATTAATATTCCCTAATTGCGGGGCAATATTGACTGTCTTCTCGCTAGCGCTGATCTTCTGTGTTGATAATAACTCGGTCCACATACCTGGTGCCTTGTGGTTCAAAGTCCATCTCGTTGGTCTGCTTGCAGTCTAATTTGAGATCTTACGCCAACACACGTTTATTGACCTTTGAAAACATATGTTTTCTTCTTCTTGTTGTTGTTGTTGCTGCTTGTTTCTGAGTTTGATCACCATGGTAAGCAAATTTGAACAAACCAGGCTAATTGAATTCACTAAGTCCCATCTTACTGAGCGACTGACGGAGTCTACGACTCACAAAGTCAATGAGTGAGTGCGTGATCGAATATGTGAATGACAGAATAGAATCTATAGAATAGCCAGTGCTGAAGTCGCGCTGGGCTTTTATACACTCTGAATGGTCCCGATGTTTCGCGGCATAAATTTGCCCGCGACCCATCAGACCAATTATAGCAAAGCATTTCTCAGTCTTCAAGCGACGCTGTAACTTCTCCGAGCGGGAATACAGGCCCGCGTACTTCAAATATTCCACTCAGAACCCGCTATTCCTCTCGTTGCGCATGTATATTTTCCACCCAAATCTTTCTCCAAACCCTTGTCTCCTGTCAGCTTGGCTTCGTTCCAGAAATACATTTTCTTGCAATATGTTGCTTCACCGTCCATAACTTCTTCCAACCATGCCCGTCCTGTCTTTACAATTTAACTAATAAAACAGCCCTAGACCTCTATAAAAACCCTGTTTCTTAATCTAAACACTTAACAATATTATATATGATTATGGTAATGACGTGAATATGGTATGGCCCCTCCCTTGATATTAATGGGTGAATAAAACTATATAACTTTGATATTTCAATAATAATAATAATAATTACACAATGACTTTAATAATAATAATAATAATAATAATAATAATAATAATAATTTGTACCGTAATCAAGATTACGTTACAAAACGTCCCCATGGTTTCATAAAGAATGTAATGAATGATGAAATCACAAATCTTCCCTTTAAAACTTAACAGGAAATACACTGAATATACATATATGACCCTTCAAATTACATACATAATGATTATACCCTTTTCATTTTCCTTGATTGATCTGCACTCTTCTTGCAATGTTACATTAAACATTCTGATTGTCCTGTGCAGTCATACAGGATTTACATGCTACATTTGTTCTTGTAGTCCCTTACAATAACAGAACGCAATATATTGCTTCTTGTTTCACGCAACACAAGTGATTTATCTCACTTCCACCAATTCCTTAGAGCCACGACACGACTCTAATTATATGTTAACACACGGCAGTTTGCCCTTCTTGCTGCACTTGCTCTTTTCTATTATATTTCCTCAGATTGTAAATGTTATATGTACCTATGACACAATTTTCCTGATCTTTCAATAAGTAGGCATTCTTTCCTATCCTCTTCGAAACGACATAAGGTCCAGTAAACAATAAAAACAGCTTTGACATTTTCCCTTCCCATGCACAAGATGGCAACGGCTTACGTAACAATCGTTGCTACAAACCTCCATGTATTTCCTACCTGTCAACAAATCACTGACTAGTCTCGATAACATCACATGAGTCAACAATACATACCTGAAATAACTACCTAGTGTCCTAACTAATTTCCTAACTAACGATGAGCAACTACTACTAAAATCTACTGTTGAGAACCACTTCCGCCCCTGAAAACGTTGAACTAAATCCTCCACTGCTTCAGTTCTCAGCTGGTCGCTTTCGACCCTAGTATTTAACATTCTGCCGTCTATGCACAGTCTCACTGAATTATCTTTCTTGGTTACTACAACTAATGGATTTAAACAATGGCTAGCTGAAGGCTCAATTATGTCGTTTTCCAACATTAATTCTATCTGTTCTTCGACGGCTTTCATATATTTAGTTGCGACAGGATACCTAGGCCCTACGAAACTACTTGTGTCTTTAACGACAAAACTATGCTCATATAAGTGTGTTGCTCCGGGTTTTGAGCTGAAAATTTCCTTATATTTTATTAATACCTCATGTAACTGATGACCTTGCATCTCATCCAGCTTACATTGTGACAATGCATCATGGATCTTACTCTTAAGTTCAGACTCCATTGCAACCTGACACACCTTAAAAACTTTGCTCTCACTAGCATCTCCGCGGTCTACCTCATTTACTTCAGGAAACTCATCACTTACAACCACGTTGCTTTCTTCCTCAAACATACACACTTTCATCTGTTTGTCAGTCTTAGACACCTTATACGTAACCTGAACTTCTCTATCCTGCCAAAATAAACATATCCTGCCAAAATGAAAATCTAATTTAACTTGATATAATGATAACCATTCCGCACCAAGAATCACCGGATATAATAAATTTGGAACTGCCAAACAGGGCTGAAATTTAACTAACTCACTAATGTTAATTGGAACTGCGACTTGCTTACATATTTTCTGAGACCTACTACCTACAGCTGTGACAATGAAAGTGGACTTAACTGGAATTATATCAACATGAATACCTTCTCTCATTACATTTTCCAAAAATCTTAAATTTATACAAGAGTTTTCGCTTCCACTGTCCAATAAAACATCAACTTCTTTACCCCACACATTAAGTTTAATTACTGGTGACATAATCTCATTCTCAATATTGTCTAAATTTCCACCATTTAGGTCATAAAGCAGTTCTTCTCTAACATCTATGTTAAAATCTCCTAAATACTCAATATTCCTAGGACATTGAACTGCAATCACTTCGGGCTGTCTGTTGACCTCACTGCAACCCGTTATTCGTTTAAATTAGGCCTACCTGCCCCTGATGAAGATTGTTGTTGTTGTTGTTGTTGACCTGTACGTCTGTCTGGCCTAGTACCTTCCCCTACTCTGTTCAAATTCTCGTTCCTCGTATTTGCTGTGCGTCCCCCATTGTCAAGTCGTCTTTCGTAATTCGCATTCCTGCCTTGTTCTCTTCCCCTCTCTCTCTCACCCTGCCCGAAATTATCTCCTCTACTTATTGGCTTGTGTTCGGTCCTACTATTTTCAAGAGAGTCAAAGTTTTCCAATAGATTCTCGAACCCGTCAATAGTAGTAATATTCTGTATGAAGAATGCTTCTTTAATTATATCAGGAAAATGCCTTAATAATGTTTTAATTACCTGTGATTCAGTCTCTAAACCTTCTAAATTCTGGCATATAAGTACATGCGCTAAGAAATACTCTGTGTACGAAACACCATCTCTCCTTTGGTACTTTCCAAAAATAATGTTACATCTTTCTCTTTCTTGCACATTTTCATTCCAGTACTTGGCTATGAACTTCTCTTTAAATTTTCTAAAACTAGTCATCTGGTATTTATACACACTGAACCATGACCTTGAATCCCTAACAAAAGATTTATCTAGCATCTCAAGTACTTGTTCCCATTGAACGATCCCCTCTTCTAAATCTTTAGCGAACTTCTTTTCTACTGTTTTTAAGAATTCCATTGGGTTATATGCCTTGCCTGTGAATACTGGCAAATCTGCCTCTTTAGTTAGAAATCTACTTAAATTTCCTATTTGTACATTACCGCTATTTGTTGCTATTTGCTTCTGACATCTCTGCAATTTCTCCTCCATTTTATCTGTTTTACTCGCTACTTCTTCACTGATACTGTTAAATTTACTGTTAACCTCTTCCCTAATTTCTTGATTATCGCTCTCTAGTTTATTTTCTAAATTACCTATTTTAGCAATATTATTATCACAATTGACCTTCATACTGTTGACTTCTCCTTCTAAGTCAACCCTAACCTTACTACATTTAATTTTCACTTCCTCGTCAATTTTGTCAAATCGCTCCGACACTTGTTGCATTCTGGCATCAACCTTAAGTGACCATGATTCCTCCACCTCACTAATCCTGTTTTCTAACTTATTGTGAAATTCTCGGCCTACTTCTTTAATTTGTCTATTGAAGTTCTCTGTGGCTTCATCAAACCTCTTACCTTGTTCATCTAGCTTCTTACTCTGCTCAGAGAACTTAAGATCTATTGCTTTTTCTAACTGATCACTACGCACGTCAAATTTCTTACTTTGTTCCTCTAACTTCTTACTCTGTTCAGTTATGAGCATCGTCAGGTTTCGAAGCCAGGAAGGATTCTCCCCCTCATTACTCTGGATGGTTGTAGCCCCGTCTTGTTTATTTTCCTCAGTTTCCTGATTTTCGCTTACTTTTGACATCTCATCATTGGTACCCTGCACATCTAATTTTGACATTTTAACTGATCTTATAATACTACGGTTTCTCAAATGTATATTCCCCAAATTATCCCTGTTACTCATTACCCAAAAAAACAACTCACCAAAAGGACACTCCTAATTTATAACCGTAGTTCCCTAGCTTGATATATGCCTCTTTATTGAAAAACTCGGAATGAATGCAAAGAGTACTCGTTTATATCGTACATGAAAACAACTTTAAACTTTAACATACTTGAAATAAACTGGATTTATACATAATATCCATTCACTACAGTACGATATTTCGTAGCCCCACATTGGTTGTGCCATTTGTAACGGCTACCTTTGTCGTTGGATATCGCTCTACAAGTTGGGCGATCATTTATAACGTTTCTACAGATATTACACTCAAGACTCCTTAAAACCACCTCATCGTTCTTATTTAGCATTGGCCTGTCTAGACAGACGACATACACTTTATTAATTTAGATTTACTGGGCGCCAGTTATCGTAGAGATAACACATTAAAATTTTATTTAGCCACGGCCGCTCCCTTCCTTGAGCCAAGATCTATCATCGGAGCGTAGGGCAATAAACTTGCTCTATGAGATACTCTTTGCATTCCAACTATCCTATATATTCAACTCCCAATGAACAAGACATTTTAACTAATACTGGTTTATTTACAACAAAATTATTAACATTTGATCTGAGGTTTCGAGCTGTGTACAATATGTGCATTAATATTCCCTAATTGCGGGGCAATATTGACTGTCTTCTCGCTAGCGCTGATCTTCTGTGTTGATAATAACTCGGTCCACATACCTGGTGCCTTGTGGTTCAAAGTCCATCTCGTTGGTCTGCTTGCAGTCTAATTTGAGATCTTACGCCAACACACGTTTATTGACCTTTGAAAACATATGTTTTCTTCTTCTTGTTGTTGTTGTTGCTGCTTGTTTCTGAGTTTGATCACCATGGTAAGCAAATTTGAACAAACCAGGCTAATTGAATTCACTAAGTCCCATCTTACTGAGCGACTGACGGAGTCTACGACTCACAAAGTCAATGAGTGAGTGCGTGATCGAATATGTGAATGACAGAATAGAATCTATAGAATAGCCAGTGCTGAAGTCGCGCTGGGCTTTTATACACTCTGAATGGTCCCGATGTTTCGCGGCATAAATTTGCCCGCGACCCATCAGACCAATTATAGCAAAGCATTTCTCAGTCTTCAAGCGACGCTGTAACTTCTCCGAGCGGGAATACAGGCCCGCGTACTTCAAATATTCCACTCAGAACCCGCTATTCCTCTCGTTGCGCATGTATATTTTCCACCCAAATCTTTCTCCAAACCCTTGTCTCCTGTCAGCTTGGCTTCGTTCCAGAAATACATTTTCTTGCAATATGTTGCTTCACCGTCCATAACTTCTTCCAACCATGCCCGTCCTGTCTTTACAATTTAACTAATAAAACAGCCCTAGACCTCTATAAAAACCCTGTTTCTTAATCTAAACACTTAACAATATTATATATGATTATGGTAATGACGTGAATATGGTATGGCCCCTCCCTTGATATTAATGGGTGAATAAAACTATATAACTTTGATATTTCAATAATAATAATAATAATTACACAATGACTTTAATAATAATAATAATAATAATAATAATAATAATAATAATTTGTACCGTAATCAAGATTACGTTACAAAACGTCCCCATGGTTTCATAAAGAATGTAATGAATGATGAAATCACAAATCTTCCCTTTAAAACTTAACAGGAAATACACTGAATATACATATATGACCCTTCAAATTACATACATAATGATTATACCCTTTTCATTTTCCTTGATTGATCTGCACTCTTCTTGCAATGTTACATTAAACATTCTGATTGTCCTGTGCAGTCATACAGGATTTACATGCTACATTTGTTCTTGTAGTCCCTTACAATAACAGAACGCAATATATTGCTTCTTGTTTCACGCAACACAAGTGATTTATCTCACTTCCACCAATTCCTTAGAGCCACGACACGACTCTAATTATATGTTAACACACGGCAGTTTGCCCTTCTTGCTGCACTTGCTCTTTTCTATTATATTTCCTCAGATTGTAAATGTTATATGTACCTATGACACAATTTTCCTGATCTTTCAATAAGTAGGCATTCTTTCCTATCCTCTTCGAAACGACATAAGGTCCAGTAAACAATAAAAACAGCTTTGACATTTTCCCTTCCCATGCACAAGATGGCAACGGCTTACGTAACAATCGTTGCTACAAACCTCCATGTATTTCCTACCTGTCAACAAATCACTGACTAGTCTCGATAACATCACATGAGTCAACAATACATACCTGAAATAACTACCTAGTGTCCTAACTAATTTCCTAACTAACGATGAGCAACTACTACTAAAATCTACTGTTGAGAACCACTTCCGCCCCTGAAAACGTTGAACTAAATCCTCCACTGCTTCAGTTCTCAGCTGGTCGCTTTCGACCCTAGTATTTAACATTCTGCCGTCTATGCACAGTCTCACTGAATTATCTTTCTTGGTTACTACAACTAATGGATTTAAACAATGGCTAGCTGAAGGCTCAATTATGTCGTTTTCCAACATTAATTCTATCTGTTCTTCGACGGCTTTCATATATTTAGTTGCGACAGGATACCTAGGCCCTACGAAACTACTTGTGTCTTTAACGACAAAACTATGCTCATATAAGTGTGTTGCTCCGGGTTTTGAGCTGAAAATTTCCTTATATTTTATTAATACCTCATGTAACTGATGACCTTGCATCTCATCCAGCTTACATTGTGACAATGCATCATGGATCTTACTCTTAAGTTCAGACTCCATTGCAACCTGACACACCTTAAAAACTTTGCTCTCACTAGCATCTCCGCGGTCTACCTCATTTACTTCAGGAAACTCATCACTTACAACCACGTTGCTTTCTTCCTCAAACATACACACTTTCATCTGTTTGTCAGTCTTAGACACCTTATACGTAACCTGAACTTCTCTATCCTGCCAAAATAAACATATCCTGCCAAAATGAAAATCTAATTTAACTTGATATAATGATAACCATTCCGCACCAAGAATCACCGGATATAATAAATTTGGAACTGCCAAACAGGGCTGAAATTTAACTAACTCACTAATGTTAATTGGAACTGCGACTTGCTTACATATTTTCTGAGACCTACTACCTACAGCTGTGACAATGAAAGTGGACTTAACTGGAATTATATCAACATGAATACCTTCTCTCATTACATTTTCCAAAAATCTTAAATTTATACAAGAGTTTTCGCTTCCACTGTCCAATAAAACATCAACTTCTTTACCCCACACATTAAGTTTAATTACTGGTGACATAATCTCATTCTCAATATTGTCTAAATTTCCACCATTTAGGTCATAAAGCAGTTCTTCTCTAACATCTATGTTAAAATCTCCTAAATACTCAATATTCCTAGGACATTGAACTGCAATCACTTCGGGCTGTCTGTTGACCTCACTGCAACCCGTTATTCGTTTAAATTAGGCCTACCTGCCCCTGATGAAGATTGTTGTTGTTGTTGTTGACCTGTACGTCTGTCTGGCCTAGTACCTTCCCCTACTCTGTTCAAATTCTCGTTCCTCGTATTTGCTGTGCGTCCCCCATTGTCAAGTCGTCTTTCGTAATTCGCATTCCTGCCTTGTTCTCTTCCCCTCTCTCTCTCACCCTGCCCGAAATTATCTCCTCTACTTATTGGCTTGTGTTCGGTCCTACTATTTTCAAGAGAGTCAAAGTTTTCCAATAGATTCTCGAACCCGTCAATAGTAGTAATATTCTGTATGAAGAATGCTTCTTTAATTATATCAGGAAAATGCCTTAATAATGTTTTAATTACCTGTGATTCAGTCTCTAAACCTTCTAAATTCTGGCATATAAGTACATGCGCTAAGAAATACTCTGTGTACGAAACACCATCTCTCCTTTGGTACTTTCCAAAAATAATGTTACATCTTTCTCTTTCTTGCACATTTTCATTCCAGTACTTGGCTATGAACTTCTCTTTAAATTTTCTAAAACTAGTCATCTGGTATTTATACACACTGAACCATGACCTTGAATCCCTAACAAAAGATTTATCTAGCATCTCAAGTACTTGTTCCCATTGAACGATCCCCTCTTCTAAATCTTTAGCGAACTTCTTTTCTACTGTTTTTAAGAATTCCATTGGGTTATATGCCTTGCCTGTGAATACTGGCAAATCTGCCTCTTTAGTTAGAAATCTACTTAAATTTCCTATTTGTACATTACCGCTATTTGTTGCTATTTGCTTCTGACATCTCTGCAATTTCTCCTCCATTTTATCTGTTTTACTCGCTACTTCTTCACTGATACTGTTAAATTTACTGTTAACCTCTTCCCTAATTTCTTGATTATCGCTCTCTAGTTTATTTTCTAAATTACCTATTTTAGCAATATTATTATCACACTTGACCTTCATACTGTTGACTTCTCCTTCTAAGTCAACCCTAACCTTACTACATTTAATTTTCACTTCCTCGTCAATTTTGTCAAATCGCTCCGACACTTGTTGCATTCTGGCATCAACCTTAAGTGACCATGATTCCTCCACCTCACTAATCCTGTTTTCTAACTTATTGTGAAATTCTCGGCCTACTTCTTTAATTTGTCTATTGAAGTTCTCTGTGGCTTCATCAAACCTCTTACCTTGTTCATCTAGCTTCTTACTCTGCTCAGAGAACTTAAGATCTATTGCTTTTTCTAACTGATCACTACGCACGTCAAATTTCTTACTTTGTTCCTCTAACTTCTTACTCTGTTCAGTTATGAGCATCGTCAGGTTTCGAAGCCAGGAAGGATTCTCCCCCTCATTACTCTGGATGGTTGTAGCCCCGTCTTGTTTATTTTCCTCAGTTTCCTGATTTTCGCTTACTTTTGACATCTCATCATTGGTACCCTGCACATCTAATTTTGACATTTTAACTGATCTTATAATACTACGGTTTCTCAAATGTATATTCCCCAAATTATCCCTGTTACTCATTACCCAAAAAAACAACTCACCAAAAGGACACTCCTAATTTATAACCGTAGTTCCCTAGCTTGATATATGCCTCTTTATTGAAAAACTCGGAATGAATGCAAAGAGTACTCGTTTATATCGTACATGAAAACAACTTTAAACTTTAACATACTTGAAATAAACTGGATTTATACATAATATCCATTCACTACAGTACGATATTTCGTAGCCCCACATTGGTTGTGCCATTTGTAACGGCTACCTTTGTCGTTGGATATCGCTCTACAAGTTGGGCGATCATTTATAACGTTTCTACAGATATTACACTCAAGACTCCTTAAAACCACCTCATCGTTCTTATTTAGCATTGGCCTGTCTAGACAGACGACATACACTTTATTAATTTAGATTTACTGGGCGCCAGTTATCGTAGAGATAACACATTAAAATTTTATTTAGCCACGGCCGCTCCCTTCCTTGAGCCAAGATCTATCATCGGAGCGTAGGGCAATAAACTTGCTCTATGAGATACTCTTTGCATTCCAACTATCCTATATATTCAACTCCCAATGAACAAGACATTTTAACTAATACTGGTTTATTTACAACAAAATTATTAACATTTGATCTGAGGTTTCGAGCTGTGTACAATATGTGCATTAATATTCCCTAATTGCGGGGCAATATTGACTGTCGTCTCGCTAGCGCTGATCTTCTGTGTTGATAATAACTCGGTCCACATACCTGGTGCCTTGTGGTTCAAAGTCCATCTCGTTGGTCTGCTTGCAGTCTAATTTGAGATCTTACGCCAACACACGTTTATTGACCTTTGAAAACATATGTTTTCTTCTTCTTGTTGTTGTTGTTGCTGCTTGTTTCTGAGTTTGATCACCATGGTAAGCAAATTTGAACAAACCAGGCTAATTGAATTCACTAAGTCCCATCTTACTGAGCGACTGACGGAGTCTACGACTCACAAAGTCAATGAGTGAGTGCGTGATCGAATATGTGAATGACAGAATAGAATCTATAGAATAGCCAGTGCTGAAGTCGCGCTGGGCTTTTATACACTCTGAATGGTCCCGATGTTTCGCGGCATAAATTTGCCCGCGACCCATCAGACCAATTATAGCAAAGCATTTCTCAGTCTTCAAGCGACGCTGTAACTTCTCCGAGCGGGAATACAGGCCCGCGTACTTCAAATATTCCACTCAGAACCCGCTATTCCTCTCGTTGCGCATGTATATTTTCCACCCAAATCTTTCTCCAAACCCTTGTCTCCTGTCAGCTTGGCTTCGTTCCAGAAATACATTTTCTTGCAATATGTTGCTTCACCGTCCATAACTTCTTCCAACCATGCCCGTCCTGTCTTTACAATTTAACTAATAAAACAGCCCTAGACCTCTATAAAAACCCTGTTTCTTAATCTAAACACTTAACAATATTATATATGATTATGGTAATGACGTGAATATGGTATGGCCCCTCCCTTGATATTAATGGGTGAATAAAACTATATAACTTTGATATTTCAATAATAATAATAATAATTACACAATGACTTTAATAATAATAATAATAATAATAATAATAATTTGTACCGTAATCAAGATTACGTTACACTTTCCACATTCAATATGTGTTTTTCTTACATGACATGCACTGTATCCAGTCTTGTCCTGGTTTTGAATTAGAATATGGTTCCAAGCAGACAAGACATAAGGTGTCATCCTCTTCTTCAGACTCTAATTCAATTTTGACTCTCTTCTTTGGAATTATTTTCTTCTTATTCTCTTATTTTTTCGTTCACATAATTTTTTGTCGATCCAACCAAGTTATACAACCTCTTCCTTGCCTTTTCTACCTTTATAAGTTTCTTTGCTTCTTTCTCTGCAGCTTCTTTCTGTAATCCTTCCTTGACTGGCGTGCTTGTGAGTATGGCAGACTTCAAAGGTTTCTTTCCTTCTTCGAGTTATTTCGTTCATCAGCTTTAGGGTAGGGACGGACTTCTTGAGGGCTGACAATGGATGGGCATAAGCCACCAGACGATGTTGGTTCAGCTTGAAGTGATTGAGACTGTAGCACAATACTGGTTCCAGCCTGCACATCTTGGCTGTTGTCTCTGTCCATCAACATCTCTGTCAGTTACGGCACTCGACAGAAAGTCTGCATCGGTAAATACGTCTCTGTTGAACGGCGGAATCCTTGTTGCTTGGAAACCGGAAACTATGTTTGCAGGTGTTATAGCCTTAGGAAGTGCCGCTTTAACAATGCCAGGAATGTCCTATATAGTTACTGTTTTGCCTGGATTATTAGTCATTCAGTCATCAACTGAAACAAAATAATATCTCTTAAAAGGTCCATACACTGATTTGTCAAGAGGTTGTAAGCGGTGGGAGGTGTGGGGATGGAAAGACAACATTACAATGATGTTTTCCTCGCAGAAGTTGAGCGCTTGGATGGACAGATGGGATTCATGGTTGTCCAGAACTAACAAGCAGGGATGATCTTTCGAAGATTTTACATGACCGTGAAAGTGCTTGACAAACTGCACAAAAAAAGATTCACTCGTTATCCATCCAGGTGGGTAGGAAGTACCAATGCAGCCTGGTGGTCCGTTGATTACAAAATGATCCTTAAAAAAAACTTGGAAACACGAACATTGGAGGAACTGAATTTCCGATCGCACTTACACCAAGAACCATTGTGACTGTTTGTCCTCTTTCTGCTGAGGTAGCTTTTTCTACTGCACGCACTCCTTTTTCGGCTACAATTTTAGTAGGTCTTTGAACAGTTTGCACAACGGTCTCATCAACATTCCAAATATCTTTCATTTCAAATTTGTATTTATCCAACACACTTTTCAAGTTGTCGTAAAGGAGATTCACGTTGGTTCTGTTGAAACTGGTTGCTTCAGGCTCTCGGATTGAAAGCCGAGGATGTCTTTTCATGAATAAGTTTAACCAGTCTCTTGTTGCTAATTTATGGTTAATCCACGTATCAGGCGCTTTGATAATATGCCTGTTTGGCATGGCCAGTTCATATGCCAGTAGTTTAATATTCTCTGGAGTTAGACCATAGTAAATTTTGGAGCAATTTAGTATGTATTTTTCAAGCTCAACTTCTAGGTTCTCTGGAAAAATCTGTCTAGGCTTAGCTTAACCCACTGTGACAACTTGGCTATTAGATTCATCCTTTTTCCTAATATATCTAAAAAGTGTCATTTTGTCGATTTCATAACCGATAGCCGCTTTTCACAAGATCATCGTTCGAGCTTTGACTTCATAATATGCTTTATCAAAAGTCTGAATCAGAATTTTTCCTCGATCAGTCTTCCTTTTGTAGTTCCGCACAATTTTCCTGTAAAAAAAGGCAAGTGATATATTTAAATGCATTGGGGTACGTTGATACGCTGTATCAATATGCCCCAACCAACATGTATCAACTTGCCCCTACTGCATACGTGACGTTTAATTTAATCTAGCGACTAAATTAAGAAGGCTACAACATTTGTAACTATTGAATATTACTCACCTTTAAGTACACTTTTCGAGGAACTAACAATAAACTGTCTGAATTATACTGTCCTTTTCAAAAATTCACTCAACCAACACGCTCAAAAAATACTTTTCAATACTGAAAACAAACATTTAGTCACCAAACACAGATGACACGTGCGTCCACTATGAAACGCCGGCAGGCACTGACTTGAAGTGAACTACAACGTCTGCTGCTATGGCGGACTGCCTGGGCATCCGCACTAGGTCACGCTACCTTCCGTATCAACTTGCCCGCGTATCAACTTGCCCCACTCTACCCTACTGTAGCCTACCCCGAATCCCGTGAACATGGTTAAGTATAGAACAAAACATCGATTTTTCCTAGTGGAAACTTATCTTCTCAAGAAGAAGTTTGCAGCAAATTTGTTCATAAGTTTCAGCGCCGTTTGAATTTGACTTGTGGGCGAATCTCCAACAAAAGGTATACAGAAACAACCGCGTACTCTGGAGGCTCTCGAGAACGAAATAACCGCACTAATACAAAATATATGTGAGGATGAATGACATCGAGTGTACCAAAACTTCCTATGTCAGTGCAACGTGTGTTTAGAAATTGAAGGACTACATTTCCAGCAACTACCCTGAAATTCATGTAAGTAATTATGATTATTAAATACATTAAAACGTGTAAATGTGTTGAACTAGTTGGGCGCTACGCTGCTGCCAGCGCCAGTGCCTTGCTCGACACGCGGCTAGCCACAGTGTCTCAGCCGCCTCGCGGCCACTGGGAGTCTCCATTCGATAGGGAGGGTCCTCACCGTACATCGTCTATCAGTTCGGTGCTGCCCTTTTATTAATAAAACATACCCCTAATTTACGAAGAAAGCTTACAACTATTCGACTGAACAACGCACATGTTGAGCTAGACAAGACCGTCAAATACAGTGTGTAAGACGCGACAGGTGTTAATTTTAGGCCTATAATTAATTTTAGGGGCTTGAACATCGTGGTCATCAACCCCGTGTACTTAGGTGTGTGTTAAATTCCTCTGTTAACCTGTGTTTCTGTGGTGACTGTAGTTGTGAGTGTAGCTGTCCTTATTACAGTCCGGGGGGCGGGAGGGGGAGGGGGTAGATGCACCGGGACTCCAAGTAAGGTAATATTCCACCATTTTCCAGGAGGGAGTGGAGTGCAGAAAACCCTGGGGAAAAACACCCAGGTTAATCGGTGAGCGATTTAACACGCACGGCTACGACGCGGCGTATCAGCGACAACAAGGCACTAATAAGAACAAATTCTTTCGTTGAGGGTTACAAATACTGTATAATTATGTGCTGTGGAGTTACTGTTGGGGGTTGAAGACGCAGACCGACTTGGATGCCACCAGCAGAATGACCCCAGTGAAGAGAATATAATAAGTAGGGGGCGGATTTCTATGACCTACAAATATATGAAATATGTATGCATTTATGACCTAAAACATAAAAATATGACCTATAAAATTCAAAATATGACTTTAATCTCACACAATTTACAGAATAATATCACTCCATCCATACTGAATATGTTTTCACCGAACTCTCGAACAAAACTTCGTAACTTCCCACAAATTGAGACTTTCGTTTTAGGCATATTGAAAAGAACTGAATGACTGAAGCTCCCTAATGAGTGACCAAGTGTGTTGAAGGTGGAAGAGGGTAGGGCGAAGGAGAGAGATAAGGACGATGACAAATAGGGCCTAACTGCGGAATTAGCCTACCTCTGCTTCCGTGTAAACAATAGCCCGGTTTCCAGGAATTGACCCAGCTAGCAACAATAGCTCTTACCTGTTAGAAACATTCCATACACTACTTTAGAATGGTTCTTCAGTAGTATATTCCAGTCTATCCTGAACAATAATTTCTAGAGCTTATTCTGATTTTTATAAAACGAAATTTGAATGAAAATTACCAAAATATGGTGTTTATAATGATATTTTGTTCAAAATATGCCATAAAACTTAAGAAAGCCAAAATATGCATTTATATGCCCAATAAAACCTGTTTAATTTTGATTATCATGTTTAATTTTGATTATCATGCTTGGAAACGTGTTGAAAATACAAGACTATAAGATATAGGGTAATGTTAAGGGAAAAAAATATGACTTGTCATAGAAATCCGCCCCCTAATAATGAGGTATATTAAACTGGATTCATAAATTCATACACCTTTCTGTGTCTGGAAGTGAAAGCCTAGTCTGATGTAATATTATGGTAGACTACTGGTAAAATATTGAAGTGTTTCATTTGTCACAGCTTTCTACTTTTTGCAAAAAGATAAAAAAAATCAGTGCGGGGTTTAGTTGCGAACAATTTCAACGCACCATAAAAATATTGCAAAATATTCAAAATACTGCTAATTGTACCTAAAACGCAAGGGAATCTGTCTCAAGAAGAAAATTGCTACTGTAACTCCCCCAAAGTATAAAGCTGTCCAATATTTTATAATTATGTTTTAACAGTGTGTCTTAATTGTTTTTTTTTTCAAGTGCATGTAAACAACTAAATCAAGAACATTTTCAACAGTTTTTACCAAAGTATTTACAAAAACATTTTTAAATCATTGAAATGGACTTTTTGATAAAAATGTAAAAGAGCTGATGTAATATTTTGATTCTGGTGGGATACTATAGTATTTCATTTGCCATTGCTTTCTGCTGGCTGCATATTGTAAAAGGTACAAATTTGGTTGCGAACAATTTCAACGCGCCAAAAAAAAGTACTTCGAAACTAGTACTGCACTAGATTTTAATATGTAGGCTAAGTGTGCCATTTTAATGTACAGTATTTTATTGTATTCGTCAAGGGGCTTCCATTGTTTTAAAACCTGGAATCCGAGCCACACAGCGAGACATTTAAATTCAAATATCTCATATGTGTTAACCAGGAATCAAGCCCGGTCCGCTTGGTCCGAGACAAGTAGTTTGACCACTGCACCACCATTTCCTGGTTAGTTAGCTAGTTAGCCAGTTATGCATTTCTACTCGAAGTACCACTTGTCGATAGTGTTCGATATGATAATAATGTTATTGGTTTCACATCCCTTTCAGCTACTCTGGCTTTTAGAGACGCCGGGATGCCGGAATTTCGCCCCGAAGGGGATCTTTAACGTGCCAGTAAAGCTACTGACACAGCTCCCTTGCATTTGCGCACCCTCAAATACCAGCTGACTGCGCCAGAATTCGATCCTGCAACCTTGTGAACGGCAGGCGAGAACGTTACCGCTTTGCCACGCAGCCAGCTAGTTAAATACTGTCTGCGCACTACTACTACTATTACAACATAAAGCGCCATGAGTATTAACAAGTTCTTCAAAGGTGATTTTAAGGGGAGAGAGTTGGAAGGTAGGCTACCTCTCAATCGAATCTGCGAATCGTTTTTATTACATAAGTTACATCGCAGAAAAGCTGCACTGGCTGATACAAGTAGCCTGCTTCGAGACACGGAAACAATGTTTCTAGAAGTTCTGAACTTTCGGAATTACTTGCATATCGTATTCCGACAGGAGGTCTGAAGTTCGAATCTCAGCGATGTGTATTTGCATGTTGTCTGATTTTAAATCTCGAGGAACTTCACCAATCTCAGCCCCACCCGCAGGGAGAAATTCATAGCATTTCATACCCAACCCCGTTAAAATTGGTATAATAAGGGGTAGACGTAAAATAATAACAATTTCTCTGAGAAAATTACTGCCGGGGCCAAGAAATCATGGACTGAAGAACGGAGGAAGATGTTCAGTGCTAAGATGAAGAGATTTTGACGGAAGAAAAATACATAATTAGCAAAATAAGTTCTATCGCACTCCACAGATGTGTAAATAATAATAACAATAATAATAATAATAATGTCCTAACAGGCCACGGCTACAACCTTTGAACTCGTTGCCAAATTTCATCAGTCATTTCTCATTAACTCCTCTCGTGAGATTGGCATCATGAAGGGGCATCCGGTCATAAAACAACCCGCCACGTAGAAATCCATCACATTTCCCCCCCTCGATCTCGCTGAAACGGGGATAATGACGGGCAGACGTACAATAATAATAAATAATACTAATGATACAGATTTAATGTCCCTTTTTAACTGTTGTAGCTATAAGGACGTATAAATACTAGAATTTTTCCCAGGAAGGGATCTTAAACGTGGCAGCATATCACAGGTTTCTGGTATTTTAAAATCCTGCAATGGCAACCAACTACACTGGGATTCGATCCCGCAACCTAGGGACCAGCAGGTGAGTAACACAGTAAGTGCAAGGGACAAATGGCGACCAATTTCCGAGCAGAAGGTGTACGTTGCCATTACTGCCAGATAGGGGAGTGAGATTGCATAGTAGCTGCTTTAAGAATGGCAACTAGGCCTACTGTAGCTAAGAGTGCCGTGGGCAGGGCCAACTGTGACCTCCTACTTTCTTACAATAACACACAACGTGCCAATTTTTTCCAAGGGAGAAAAACATCTCGCGAAGTGCAGTGGCTATCCAAACAAAGAACTTGCATGTTTCTTTCCCCTAGGGCTCGCGTGACGTCATCCGCACATGTCAGCTGGAGTGCGTAAAGTCCTGAGCACTGCGCGGGATGAGGGGAGTGGGTGTGTGTGTGTGTTGTAACATCAGCGATGCGTAAAGTGCGAGAAGGAAAGTATGAGGGCATGGAGAGGGGGAACTCCACGTGATGGCTTCTAGCTCGACCTTGCTCCACGTGCGCTAGCTGGGTGGGAGGAGGGGGAAGAGGGAGGGGTGTGGAGGGGCCGAGGGGAATCGAGGATTTCGTACTAATGCTGGTCCACGTGTCGACTGTCGATCTGTCTGACCCCCCGGGCCGCTATGCTGCTAATATAGGCTAGACATGTGCACCTCAAACAATATCACAAAAACAATCACCCACACGAGGAATTAAAGCTCTTACAATTATTTCCAAAACAAAAATACTCGGAAAGGAATAAAGCATGATTTCTAAAGAGACAGTTAAAATTCGTAGCTAACTTGAATGTGTTTACAACTTGGTCCCGCGGCGAAGCTGTGGTTGTTAAATTGTGCTCCTCGACCATGTGGGCAGCTGCAGCATCCCGGAGATCGCAGATTCGAATCTCGGCGCTGTCGGCGGCTACGTTGAGTGTAATTTCTTCCAAGTTTTTCCACATTCCCTCCAGGCAAATACCGGGATAGTACCTCATATTATCAAGTTACGGGGCATCTACTCCATCATCCCCGTCCCTAATACAGCTACACACAGTATTAGTCATCACAGAAACACAGGTTATCAAACAAATTCAACACACACCCAAGTACAGGGGACTGATGACGAAGATGTCCCAAGCCCTTAAAATGACAACAAATTTTATTAGCGTTTCAAGATACGACTGCCACTGAACGTGACTGCGCCAGCATTTGTTGATAATACCAGCTGGAGTCTTGCGCGGTGATGACAGGTGCAGTTCGCTCACTCGGCAAGTAGCATTGCGTGCGCTACTTGTGTCTGACAGAAGTGATATTGTGAGTGTAAACGGAATAGTTAATAAAAATGGGCGACTTTACCCTTTATAGGTCCTTGGGATACTATCTTCCCACCATGCATTTATAGAACGGTGTTAGGGAGAGAATCTTCCCACCCATTTCATTTCAAGCAGTTCCACTTGCATCCACAAGATGCAGAGAAATATTGAAAACCCATTAATTTGATGTATACTGTCATCAGAAACCAAAGGTGGGAAGCATATATCCCAGTGGTCTCCACAGTGCACGTGCTCGCCAGTTCGGTTGTGTTGAGTGAAAGAAATGCATTGTTTTACAGAAGAAGGTGTTTTTATTGAAGATAAGAGATTTGTAAACATTGGTATATAACTGAAATACAATGTTAATAATGGTTTTGGTCACTTGAGTAAATATATTTCAGGTAGAATTGTAACGTTTCGTGGCTAGTGCACAGCTCGCCCCATGCTTGGGTGACATGTTGTAACGTTTCATAGCTCGTGATATAAAATGAGTGCAGTAAATAGCTCGGTTAATAGGGCGCCAATCTCCAACAGACGGTTGTGAGATAAATTTATATTTATTAAATTGAGATTCTTTACTTTCGGGGGAGGGGCAACAGAGGCTAGCTGCAAAACACCTTATTCTATTATCTTGACCTCTGGGAAGTCTAGCATGGGGTAAATCTTGACAGAAAGTCATAGATTGTAAAGATAATTTATTAACAAACAGGATGAGATGAATGACGTCTTGCGACCTTTCAAACGGATAAAATAAAAAGGGGAAGTTATTTCTTTAAATTATTGAAGTTTATAGTATTTACGTCCGACTTGCAATTGACAAATATGCATGAGCTCACCGGGTTGAAGATCTTCATGGGCGATGTTGGCGGAGGTATCTCGTTCCTGAAGTAGACATCTTGCGTGGTGTTCCATGGTTCGAAGTACCAATCCTCCCTGATAAAGCTATCTGCACACTAATTGCACAGATGCTGTCGCCTAGCTGAGTGAATGGAATGGTTTCACTCGTCTTCGATATTCAGCGCAATGCTGGAAATATCCTAGCTAGATCACCACTGAGTTTACTAGTTGAACTTTATGAACTTTGGTAGTTGAATCTCAACAAGTGAGGTCCAAGTTTAGAATTTGGAGTGCTTTCAAGTGAAAACATAATAATATTCTTCCTCTCCATACAGCTCTGTCCCGGCTTCTATATGGCAATTATATCTCCCACCAGCAGTAGGGGATCGGCCAATTGCAATATCAAAGTATTGTCTCCAGAAAGTGACGCTCCTTCCTTATTGGCTGAAGTAAGTCCTTTATAATGCACCAAGTGGCTATATTGGGGTGAAGGTCTCTCCCCCAGTGACACACTTCCATATTGGTGTCATGTAGCGGTATCTTCCTTAAAAATCACAATGTTGCAGTTTTCTCGTCGTAAAACAATTTATTCTAAAAAGCTGTAGGGTCCATTGTTCTGACATCTTTTAGAATTAGCTTGCTGGCTACCGAGGGTCTCTCCAGGTTGCGGCTCCCTTTCCATTCTTCCGGCCTCTTCATAAGCTGTTTATGACGGGTCGAGCGGTATCTATTGTCAGTTGTTAGTTCCACAAGTGAGCTCAAGAAATATATTTATTGGGGGAGGGGTTGTAAATTTACGGTTTGAAATCTCGGGTCGACGTCTAATTACAAGAATGGATGAAAATGAACATATGATTTTATATTACCCTTAAACACAATAAATATATACATGCACTATCGTTGCAATTGCACATCAATATAGTACTCTTAGTTCAATTGTTTTGGGTGTGGTGTACAAACACCACAGAATGGAAATTATTATAGAATTATTATAGAATAGAAGATTTTAAAAATTAATTTTCTGAGTTTTTAATAAATACTATTTTGAAAATAATGAATTATATTCGAATATACTAACTTTTAACATTCCAAAATCACTTTTATATTTTTTGTGCAGTTTTCGGCAAAGATGATATAGGTCACTGACCTTGTTTTGCGTGGGAATTACGAGTTTTTCTTAAATTATAGAGCGTGATGGGTGTTTTTATACATTATATCCTGTTAAATAAACCTCATTATTGAGTGATAAACAGAGTATCATCATAATTTGGAGGTGGGAGATTATTACCCCATTGCTCATTTAAGAAAACATACTGTCTTGTGTGGGCAGTGGGATAATGATTTCCCACCCCATGTTTCATAAAATAGAATCCACACCCAAAAAATTGTTGCATATTCCTACTCATCAATCACCCCCAATTACAAATGTGCAAAAAAAAGCAAATATTTTATACCCACAGTCTTTTGCCCTATAAAGGGTTAAGATTGGTGTGTTTCAACACAGCTAAGCTTAATAGGAGCTCATGTCACCACGGAGAGTAAGACGATTAATGGCTACTGGAGCTGAGCAATATCCTATCTGCGCGACTGTTCCTGTCAACTAAGCAAACTGACAGCATGACACAACTAAGCAAAGAATACTGTGATTTCCACATTGGCCACCGGCAATCGTATCTTGAAAGGATAATATTTGTAGCCTACAGCGATATGCAAAACAAACTATTCAGGGTAGGCACAGATTCCGGCGCATAGCTCTGCACTTGACCTTGAGAACTCTGCCGTAGGAGCGGGGTGTAGAGCGGTGCGGGGAGCGGGCCGAATACTTCCCTATCTGAGAACATGACGAGCGTGACAGTAGGTTCTCACAATCAGACACAGACACGCTCAGCGTGAAAAATGTTTTACGTTGCAGTAACTTAGCGGGGGAGTGGGATGGGAAAGTGCAGAGCTAACTGCCGGTAACTGTATAGCAATGCATTTGTAACTAGAAACAATATTACAATACGCTTCACTTTCTATATCACTTGTCTACTTCGTGGTGTAGCAGCTAGCATGCTTGGCTGTCACTCCGGAGGTCCGGGTTCAATTCCCGACTCTGCCAAGAAATTTAATTCTGGTTTGACGGCTGGAATGGTGCAAACTCAACCTCGTGAGGCAAAACTGAGGTGTGTTCGATTCCCAACTCAGCCATCTTGGAAGTCGTGCTCCGTAGTTTCTCACTTCTACTCTAGGCAAATGCCGGGATTGTTCCTAACTTATGGCCACGGGTGCCTCCTTCCCCAACCTGACCTGAATTACAAATAGTCTACAATCACATAAACACAGGTTATCAGACAAATACCTCACAAACCCAAGTACACGAGACTACAGTACATGTTCACGATGGCACAAAGTTCCTAAATAAATCAATAACTAATTGCTATCATATTCATTAAATTTTAATTGTCAGATATTTTTGTCTAATATTGAACACCGAAATTGAAGGAAAGTGTAAACATCAAAAGGTATCTATTTACGCAAGATACTCAGTTTAGTTTAATTAACCGACAGCGGTAACTACGCTCACCTAAAGCGCAGCGCTAGGCCATGGGGCCAGATTCTCCGCGGACTCTATAGACGTGGGTTCGAACCCCACCGTACGCCGTGGTTTCCCATTTTCAACACCAGGCAAATGCTTGGACGGTACCTTCTGACAGACCATGGCCGCTTCCTTCCACATCCTTGACCAGTTTCTTTCACCAGCATTCATTCCATCTCTCATTAACTCCTTTCATGAGGTTGGCGTCAGCAGGGCCGTCGCGAAGGCGCACAGTGGTCCTTTTGCACGATCTGGGCGCTCAAAATGTAAAAAATAAATGTCTTGTATTTTCATGTTGTATGACATTTATAGTATCAGCAATGTCAGGGGACCTAAGAACAGTAATTATATGTATTATTTGTTCACCCCCTGGATTGAGAAAGACCGCTGGAATAGGACGTTTCTTATCGCATCCACAGCTGGAAGCAAAGCTGATTATTTGTGATTGAATCTTGTGCATGTAAAGACTTGTTAGTTCAGCTATCTTCATCGTTTGCCATTGGATATGACAGACTATGATATGATATTCCTTTATGAAACTTGCAAAATCTTATAAAAATCGCTGTGTTTATGTGATCAACGTTTGAAAATAGTGAATTTTTGTTATAAAATAATTCTTCTTTTATGGGTTTTCAGACCAGGAAATTCACAATTGTCAACCATTGGTGAATTTCTTTCCATTAGCCTATAGCCTACACCCTATTATGTTTTCTGTGTAAAAATTATTTGCAACTTTTTGCAACTTTGGCTTTTGCTTTCCTCTTAGTATTGTCGGGAGGATTTTCGAAGAACGATCTTTCCGATGCTTGGCGCCATGCAGGTGGAAAAGCGAATGGATTTGAACCTATCTAATAGAAAACAGCGATCTGAAATCCCTTGAACTGTCCATTAAAATAAAATTAGAAAAAAATCTTATTCATTTTTCCGAGCAGTTAAGAAAAACGTGGGTTGCCAATCGCAGGATCTTAAGAAAGTTTGTCACGAAATAAGAATAGCCTGGAAGGGAACATGGATAGGGAATACAGGTAATGTGGGTCGTCCTTCTCAATCATTCGTGGAGTGGAGAGAATTTCGAAACGAAGGAAATTGAGACCTTTAATACAAAATCTCAGCAGGGAGGAGCTAGCGTTAGCTAGAAGGAAGGAGAGACACCACTGAACTTATTCAAAAAATGCAGAATTTTCTGCCAGTTTAGCGACGTTAAGGAAAATCCAAATCCAGTTGAAAAATATTATGAATGAAAATCCACAGCCTGCTTCCAGTCTCCGACCGGGTCAGGAATGGAATGAATGAAGCCCCCATCTAGCGGCGAGGATATGAACTGTGCCGGCTGCCGAGGCCTGACGCACTCCTCTGGGGCAATGATTAAATGAATGACAGATGAAATGAAATGAGAGTGGAGAGTGTTGCTGGAATGAAATTTTGACAGGGAAAACCGGAGTACCCGGAGAAAAACCTGTCTGCCTCCGTTTTGTCCAGCACAGATCTCACATGGAGTGACCGGGATTTGAACCACGGATCCAGCGGTGAGAGGCCGGCGTGCTGCCGCCTAAGCCACGGAGGCTCTCAGTTGAAAAATATTATAATTTTTATTATTATTATTAGGCTAATAAGAGAAGTTTAACCTCAATTCTTGTTGTTGTTGCTTATTTTAAGGGCTGCGACATCGTGGTCGTATAGTCCCATGTATTTTTGGTGTGTCTGTGTAATTTGTGTGATAACATGTGTTATTGTGATGCCTGTACTACTATTTGTTCATTTGAGATAGGATTGGGAAGATGGAGGCCGTGGCCCTAAGTTAGGAACCATCTCAGCATTTGCCTGGAGTAGAAGTGGGAGAATCCACGGAAAACCCCTTCCAGGATGGTTGGGGTGGGAATCGAACCCTCCTCTTCTCAGTTTTGCCTCAGGAAGCTTAGTTTACCCCGTGTGACCAGCCTTCACACCAGAATTAAAATTTCTTGGCAGAGCCGGGAATCGAACCCGGACCTCCGGGACCACATCCAGGATGGTTGAGGTGGGAATCGAACCCTCTTCTTCTGAGTTTTGCCTCAGGAGGCTTAGTTTACCCCGTACCAGCCTTCACACCAGAATTAAAATTTCTTGGCAGAGCCGGGAATCGAACCTAGACCTCCAGGGCGACAGTCAAACTTAAATTCTTATAAATGAGAATAAGAAAATTGTTTTACATAATTTTGAACAGTTATTTTAAGGTTTATAGACCACCGACAGTAGTGGCTACGCTGGCTACAGCACAGCATTAGGTCATGGGGCCAAGCTCTCTGCTGACTCAGTAGACGCGTGGGTTCGAGCCCCACCGTCGGCGGTCCTTGAAATGGTTTTCCGTGGTTTCCCATTTTCAACACCAGGCAAATGCTGGGACGGTACCTTCTGACAGGCCACGGCCGCTTCCTTCCACATCCTTGCCCAGTTTCATTCAACATCATTCATTTCATCTCTCATTAAATCCTCTCATGAGGTTGGCGTCAGGAAGGGCATTCGGTCGTAAAACCCATAGCCACAAAGACTTCCATCGCATCTCATCCCCGATCCCGTTGGAAAACGGGAATAATATGGGGTAGACATACATAGATAGACCATTTCTATATGCAAAGGTATTTTGCGCGACCAGATACCCTAAAAGGACCACTGTGGGGCGGCGCGAGAGGTGCGGTTGCGCCAGGCCCCGCGCTTCACGCCATTCTTTTTTATAAATGAAAAAATAAAGATAGTGTGTTTGATTCAGTCCAGCCCAGATTAAAATAAGCCAACAATATAAAATATGCTGTGTTTGTATGGCGAAAGGTGGAACATTTTGTGCGAACTATGTCCTGGCCACCTCACACTAAAATCTTTATCTAGCACGAGATGGGAATGTAGAATTGACAGTGTCAAGCCCATCAGGTACCAGTTAGGCAAAGTAAACGAAGCTCTAGAAAAATTGGCAGAAACTACCAAAGATCCTGTTACCCGGTGAGAGGCCCAATCTTTGTTGGTTCATACAAGTTCGCATGAATTTGTTTTAAGCCTCGTTATCTGGAACGATATTTTATTTTCCTGTGAACTCAACAAGTAAAACTCTCCAATCTGAGAAGACTTCGTTAGATACGGCTTTAACCGAACTTTAGGGCCTAAAGTCATTTTTTCAAAATTATCGCAACACTGGCTTTAACAGTGCAATGTCCACCGCATGAGAAATAATGGAAAATTTGGGCTATGCAAAGAAATTTTCTATTCGCCGTCAAGGCAATCGCAAAAGGTTCCTTGATGAAATAAATCAGCAAAATGATCAACAGGTAGACAAAAAAAAAACAAAGAGGAACTCCAAAAAGAAGCTGAAAATAAATTTCGGATAAATTACTTTTTGTCTGTCGTAGATACTGCACTGAGCTGCGTAGAAAATAGATTTAACGAAGTTTTTTTTTCGGAATACTTTGGATTTCTTTTCGATCCTTCTAAGCTTTCCAATTTGGAGGAAAAGCAATTGAAAGACCATTGTCAAACACACTCTCATTTTCTAAAAGACGGGGAGCATGAAGATTTGGATGCAGAATATCTTTTTCTGGAGCTACTTAGGTACGCTGTTCCGTCATCTGTAAAAAGTGCTTTAGGTGCACTACAGTACTTAGCCCCGATAAAGGAGTCCTATCCTAATTTAACGACGGCCTATCGAATTACGCTTACAATAATTCCTATAACGGTTGCGTCGGGGGAAAGGAGTTTTTCCATTTTGAAACTAATCAAAAACTATTTGCGATCAACGATGGCGCAGGAGCCTCTGAACGGTTTGGCTACTCTGTCAATCAAGTGTGAAACGGCCAAAAAAAATAGAAATGAACGATTTAATCAGCACATTTGCCCTAGCAAAGGCCCATAAAGCGCCTTTTACAAAAATAAAGAGCTCTAAATTCTAAACAAAAAACATATTTTTTAAGAAAAAAAAACCTGCCTTGTAAACCATGTTATTTCTCGAACAAAGGGGCCGTTCAGCTCATATTTATCGGTGAAAGTGGACTTATAGAACTTTTAGTAGTTCAATTTATGAAAAACTTTATAGCCGTAGATATGTTGAAATATGTAAACGTGATTGCGTATTATAATTAATTATGTGCGTTTGGATAAGAAAGTACATCAAGCACATGCTTAATTTTCCATAATATATTATTTTTGCCCCCAAAGAAGCTCATTATATCAGATTTCCATTGCTTTTATCTGATCAGGTGCTTCCTGTATCCAATTTTATGCTATCCTATTTGTTGAGGTTTGTTTAGAAACTAGAAATGTAATAAAATGAGTTTTAACTAGCCTAAAATAGTAATTTATTTTAAAACATCACTCCCCGTACAACACAGCCACTTACAGCCTAAAATTTGCATTTACTACCCCCACTCCCCCGCGAAGCCATGCCTACTACTGTCGACCAAAATATTATGTGCACTCGAGTTTGAAGGTTGTTTGTGAAGTAACCAATAGAGCTACATAAAATATAATATCATCATTTTCGTCGTTCTATTTTACGTTAGTTCATGTAGGTTTGGATTTTTAAATTTATATTTTAATATTTTTTATCGCAGTTGGAACACAAAAAGTGCCCGATTTTAAGCGTGTTTCAACCATGCGTCACATTTAAGAATTATTATCTCACAAACCCGTCATCAGATCGAATCCAAATTTTATCATAATATACATTGGAATGTTGTATAACTGGTTTATTAATTTCAACATTTTGTGTGTCCAAGAAAGAAAGTTATTATCATTTTTGTAAGGTAACTTTTTCACGGCTCGGGGTCGTTGGAAAATGTAGTTCTTGGTCGCGTTGTAATCCTTATACATCAAAACGTTATGCTGTATAACTGTGAAATACGTAAATTAATATTCAATTATCTTATATTGGTTTGTATTTGTACGGGGAAATAAGACATAGTTCACCAGCTAGCCACTCCAGGGAAAGCTGTACAGCGTTGCTAAGATGGAGCCCATCACGCGCCATGGCGTGCCTCGCTCGGAAGTGATGGGCTCCATCTCAGCAACGCTGTACAGCATTCCCCGGAGCGGCAGTAGCTATAGCTGGTGGACCATGTCTTATTTCCCCGTACAAATACAAACCGATATAATATAAGTGAATTAATTTACGTATTTCACAGTCATACAGCATACCTTTTTGATGTATAAAGATTTCAACGCAACCAAGAACTACATTTTCCAACGATCAAGAGCCGAGAAAAAGTTACCTTACAAAAATGATAATAACTTTCTTTCTTGGACACAGAAAATTTTGAAATTAGTAAACCAGTTACACAACATTCCAATGTATATTATGATAAAATTTGGATTCGATCTGATGACGGGTTTGCGAGATAATAATTCTTAAATGTGACGCATGGTTGAAACACGTTTAAAAACGGGCACTTTTTGTGTTCCAACTGCGATAAAAATATTAAAATATAAATTAAAAAATCCAAACCTTCATGAACTAACGTAGAATAGAACGCCGAAAATGATGATGTTACTGGATTTTATGTAGATTTATTGGTTACTTCACAAATAAGCTTCCAACTCGAGTGCACATAATATTTTGGTAGACAGTAGGCACCGCGCACATTCTCGCGCCAGGCCCCGCGCACCCCCGCGACGGCCCTGGGCGTCAGGAGGGCATCTGGCCGTAAAAACCATCCGCCACAAATACTTTCATCGCATATCATCCCCGACCTCGTTGAAAAACGTGAATAATAAGGGGCAGACGTACATAGGCCTACATACTCAGTTTAGTTTAATTTACAATTATTAAACAATTTAATCGTATGTAATGTACCCGCTCAGCGAATGGATGCTCAGTCAGTCCACGGCTTGGCTACTGCGGTACAGGGTGTGTTACGTCCCTTCCCCAGCAGATTGAACATCCGATATGTAGACACAATCAGGTTGACTAGATTCAGGAAAAACTCAACATGACCATTTAAAATACAAATTTTTATTCAATAAAAGGAAATATTAATTCACTCCAAAAAAAACATTATAAAAACCAAAATCACTTGATATTGTCCCTTCAAGTGTCACTCACAAAATAATCAACTCAAAATTTATCAACTTAAATCACTTGGAATTGCCTCTTCAAGTTTCACTCATAAACTAAAATAAATTCACTAATAAAAAATCACTAAAATTCACTGTAATGTCATTTCATTTTTCTGTGAAGTTTCAGAACTATTTTTGTCTTGCTTAAATTAAACCCTTAATATTTATTTATATGTATTTTACTTTGGCGTCGAGCGCGCCTATCATTTACATTTAATACTTTCTCCAAGGCTTTGGATATTTACATTCTTTCATTTACCCTTTAGGGTTTCTTTATCATTTATGTTTACTTAAATATTTATTAATTGATGATTTATTAAGTCCCTTGGATCTTAATAATAATTCTTCACAAAGCCTTAGATGTGGAAAATAATATAGTACTGTACAGAAAACATGCCATGTCTAAGGATCGAATCCGCAACTCTCCAGTTACCCTTCATGCATCTAGGTGATTTGCTTTTGCGTTGTACTGTGTGCTTTATTATTTATTTCTGTTGGATATTTATAATAACAAATTACATTATTTCTTAGCCCGTCATTTGTTTATTTCTGGAAGAAGGAATTTTCTTTATCAACAATATATTATTTGACAAGTCCGTCAAATCTTAATACAGGGTGCGGCAGAAATAACTGACGAATTTCAAACGTAAATAACACAGCAACGCGACACGATATTCACAAATTTATTGGGCAGTTTAAAAGAGCAGTGTTTGCCATTTTTGTTACATAGATTGGAGCGGCAGATCTAACACCTGTATTGGCCACAGCGCTTAAGCAGGTGTTATTGTCGATGTGCGCGCATTGCCTTGTCAGGGCTAGTATGGCCTGGAGTGGTGAGCAGCGAGGTTTCGTGATTGAAACGTATACAGCAAAAATGCTGACTCTGTTACCACAACACAGCGTTAATTTTGTAGACACTTTAGGTTACATAGACATGCGAAAGGTCCAAGCAGGAATACCATTCTCATATGGGTGAATAATTTGAGAGGAACTGGTTCAAGTGTTAAAACGAAACCGCCTGGTAGGCCTCATAGCGTTACAACACCAGAGAATATCCGTGCAGTGAGACATGCCTTTACGCAATCTCCACAGAGAGATGTTTCCAGAACGTTAATTTCCTTACGGGGTGACGTTCCATGGCCAACCCGTTCCCCTGATCTCGCCCCTTGCGATTTCTTTCTCTGGGGATACCTGAAGGCTCGCGTCTTCCAACGTAAGCCACGAACACTACACGACCTGAAAGTTGCTATCCTTGAGGAAATCGAGGCAATACCACTAGACATGACTACGAGGGCCATGCTGAACTACAGGGAGAGGCATCAGAAGTACATCGAAAGGGGCGGTCGACATTTGGATGACATTATTTTCAAAACCTAGTGTGTATGTGTATATGATGCAAATGGCAAACATTGCTCTTTTAAACTGCGAAATAAATTTGTGAATATCATGTTGCGTTGCTGTGTTATTTACGATTGAAATTCGTCAGTTATTTCTGCCGCACCCTGTACAACATTCAAACTTTTACTCGGGATGATTTTTTCACTCCCGCAAAAATGATTCTACAATTTATTTTGCTGACACCTCTTTTGTTTAGATTTTAAATATTTCCGTGCCGGCCAGACACTACTTGACAGCCGCACCCATTAAGATATATCCTCGTTCTCTCTCACAAGAGCAAGGCAACGGACAAGGTCGTTCCTTCCCCTTGTTGTACTTTCAGGCGAGATTTATGATGTCTAGCCACCCTCAAAGCCTTTATACAGGGGTAGCTTTAAACATATGTTTCCAAGACTTACAAATTCATTTTACCACAGAGATTTACTTCGCTCTTTTATTATTATTATTATTATTATTATTATTATTATTATTATTGATCCTTTGTTCCCAGGATAGTGGTACTTAATTCGGAGATGATGTATGGTAGTTTACTGTTCCTACTTCTTACGACGTTTATAATACCTCCAACAATGCCTATTATTTCAACAATGCCTCCTTTTACAACAATATTTTACTGCAACAAATCCTAGCTGGGATATCCATCCTACAGCGGGAGTTACATATATTCGACGCTTTCTTTATCCTTACAACAATATTCGACGCTTATTTAGTGGGAATTTTCATCCACGACTCACAATACCTTTACAACAATATTCGACGCTTATTTAGTGGGAATTTTTCATCCACGATTCAATACAACAATATTCGACGCTTATTTAGAGAGAATTCTTCATCCACAATTCACAATACATTTACAACAATATTCGACGCTTATTTAGTGGGAATTTTTCATCCACGATTCACAACACGAGGCTCCTACAACAATATATTTGGTGGGAAATTGCATCCACGCATTTCGACAATTTCACTACATTTTCATCTCCCGAATAAATCTATCAGGGCTTAACGCATTTTTTTATATTCACTTGACACTATATTTCATTATTTCTTTAATACTGGCCCTTACGGCAACACAGCGTGCTTGGATATTATCACAACATTTGCCTGATTTTGGCATTTACACAATTTATTTCATAATTTTTGGCATAATAGCCTATAACATAATATATTCATTTTTGGGGGGTTTTATTCCACGCTTTTATTTGGATATTTACTTTTTATTTTTATTTATTGATACATTATTTCTCGCTCTACTTTTCATTTTTGAGTTCCTAGACACGGATCTTTAAATACGATTTTATATTTTTACTTAATTATCATTTTTTTTTGCATTCTTATCATTAATATATTTAATTTAATTCATTTCGACGCGTTATTCTTTCGATACTATTATTTGGTCTACAATTTAACCGTTATTATTTTACTTTATTCCCTTGGACTTCACAATTTTATTATGGTGCGCATTTAATTCATAATTTGGCAACAATTTACGCCATTTAATTCATTATTTTATTCCTTCTTACAAATTTATTTATTTATTATATATCTCTTTAATCGAGCTTCTTATTTCTTTCTTTTAACTAATCCCAATAACGTTTTATTTCCACCGAGGCGGTCCACGTGGCTAACAATGATCTTTTTATTCAGCATTTCAATTACTTGCACATACATTTTCATCAATGAATCACTCATCAGAACTCCCCAGTCGATGACTGGTTCGATTGATATCTAGCACATAGCACAACAACAAAACATTAATAAAGTTTCATCAACTCACCCAGGCTCCGATTCCATACTTAGGCAGATTCACCCATCGTCTTGATATCTACTCCTTCATTGTGACACTCTTTCCTGACACTTCTACCTGATACTTATTCACTTTACACTGATACATGGAAACATAATATAACACTCGGCACAATAGCATTTTTCTCCAACACACGACCCTATTTCAGAGCTTTGGCAATGATTGTTCGTAGTGGTTGGTTCTTGACGATTCCTAAAGTTTCAGCATTGAACGTGCTAATTGGCTCCTTCCTCACTCTTGAAATCCCTGATCTCCGGCTCCGTGTAAGTCTCTGAACCCACGTCCCCGCTCACACGTTCCTACTGGATTCTGGATAAAGTTCCTCGTATTTGTCCTTACTCGTTCCGTGATATTTCCATTCTTTTAGAGATCTAATTTCTAGCTCGGCCTCTACTTTGAGAACCTTCGCTTGTCTATGTTGTCCATTTAACGCTTTAGATCTGGATTTTCGAACCCACAGTCTCTCTAGGTCCCTACTCCTTCCTTTATGATCAATACTTGCTGATTTTATCCTTTTAAGGATTTGTCGCTTATACGGTCTTTGTTGACGCAATGTTACTTATTATTCCGTATTTTACGAATTGTCTCTTTTAGAATTTCGCGTTCCGTGATTTTTTCCTGTGTTTCGACTTTGCGTGGGTTACTTGACTAACCCGAACTTTTGCGGTCTTAGTGTTCTTTGATTTGACACGACGTGACTGATATTGTCGCGATTTTTATTGATCCAGCGCATAACGCTATAGTGATCACTCAGAATACGAAACGATGACCCGAATGTTCGGTTATTATTTGAAGAATTTCAGCACAGCGTTCTCGCCAGCTTACTAACTGGTTGATGCGATGTGATGTAGCGTCGTTTCCCTCTGGACTGACTAACTGTATGCGATCCAGCACCTCCGCTCAGGAGTGCTCTTAAACTGCGTTAACGATGAACTGATGCAGCATGACCCCTCACGGTCTGCCTTAAAACTGCATACTCTCCTCTTGGATCACTCCCCATTTATTTGCTTCTACGAAAAATAAACTATTTTGTCTACGCTGTAAAAATTATCTCCTGAACCAATTGTGGTATCTTTTTGGAAAAATATTCATTTTATAGCTTGCGCTTTGAACGTCTCGTTTTCATAAAGATTTTCCAAATCCGATCGCGGGGATGTATTTATTTAAATTAAATTCGCTCCTCTATGTGTGTGGGGGGCTGTTTTTTTAATACCCCACTCCTTCTTTTAGCTTGGGCGAAGTCCCCTTCGTAAAGCGCTGACTTTGCTCTTCTATTCCGCACATTATTTAATGACTTTTACTATTCTAAAAATTCTCATTTCCTAAATGAATAGCTTTTATGAAAGGTTTTCTTAAAGATTTTAGTTATCTTGGCTAATATTACTAATTTCCGCCAATTTCTCAGCTCCGCCCTCGCGCGCTGTTGTCAATTTATAGCTGAATTTGCATTTTCTCCTTGGATCTTGCATCTCTCTCTACTGTCGACCAGATAAATACTTCTTTGAGTAGAGCAACAGATTTATCTACTCCAGGATGTCCGAAAGCTCTGTGTGCTAACCACACTAATTTTCTCTGCAATACTGGTGGAATGACAATTCTTGGGCATGTGTGTTCTGCATCACTCCATTTATGTAACATCTGATTATACCATAGATAGTCCGTTGACAGTGACTCGGCCTCCAAATATATCGGTGTGTCCCTTACAAGCTTTCCCTCGAAGTAGTCAATCATCATCCGTATCCAGAGATCTTGACGTTGAATCACGGTGATGTTCCTTAACTCGTCCAGGTTCTTCTGATCTCGATCCTCGATTTCCACTGTCAGAGTTTCCTCTTCTTCCAAGGCTGCTGGATATCTGCTTAGTATGTCTGGGATCACATTTTCCTTACCAGGACAATACTCAATTTCGACATTGAATTGTTGTATATAGAGGGACCATCTTGTTAATCTCTGACTAGACAGATCAGTCTTGAACAAGAACGTTAGTGCTTTATGGACTGTCCTCAGTACAACTTGAAATCCGTATACGATCTTTCTCCAATACTGAAGAGCATACAGTATCGCGAGAAGTTCAATTTCCGTAATCGTATAGTTTTTCTCATGGGATTTCAGTTTCCTGCTTATAAAAGCAATGAGAATTTTCTCATCCGGCCTGTCAACGTTTTCTTTATAAAGCATCGCACCAATGCCTCTCAGTGACGCATCCGTCTGAATAATAAACTTCTTAGTATAATCAGGGTATCCTAATATCACGTAATCCATAACCATCCTCTTCGACTTCACTAAGGCTTCCACACAGTTATCAGTCCAGCGCCACCTACCGCCTTTCTTCAAGAGATCTTGCAGTGGTGCTACTGTTGCTGTGTATTTCGGGCAATGGCTCGAAAAAGAATCCAATCACACCTAGGAACTGCCTGACGTTCTTCACCTTCGTCGGTCTCAGGAAATTTCTAATGACCTCCAATTTTCCAGGGTTAGGCCTTACACCATGTGCATCAACTATGTGGCCTAAAAACGTAACCTCCCTCTGGCAAAAGTTGGATTTCTCTAGATTAACCTCGAAATTGGCTTGCTTAAGGTCATCTAATAGTTTACTCAAATCTCTTATATGTTCCTCTATGGTCTCTGACGTGAGCAGAATGTCATCCACGTATCTAATGGTTTTGGCTTTGACCTCCTCGGACAAATTTCGATCTAACGCCCTTATTAAGGCTGAACCAGCTGTTTTAAGACCAAAAGGTAGCCTTAAAAATGAGTACGTGTGTTGGTCAAGAAGGAATCCAGTCAATAGACTCGTTTTATTCGCCAACTCAATATGGTGGAAACTTGCTGTGATATCAAGGTTAGAAAATATGGGTTTTCCCTTGAATTGCCTGAGAATTTCCTTGATTGGTGGCACTTGGTCTAATTCTGGTATGACTCCGATATTTAAATTTCTCAGGTCAATACATACCCTGACACTGCCATCTAGTTTCGGTACAATAACCAGGGGACTAACATATGGCGTGGCTGTCGTGGCAATAACACCTGCCTCCAACATTTCTTGAATGGCTTCTTTGACTTTTGGGTAATGTTTCTGAGCAACAGGATATAGTTTCTGTTTGAATGGCGTCCAATCATTGACTTGAATCGCGTACTGGAAGTTCTTGATTTTGCCGGGTCTCGAATCGCGTCCAATCGCGAATGGCGTCCAATCATTGACTTGAATCGCGTACTGGAAGTTCTTGATTTTGCCGGGTCTCGAATCGAAGACTTCTCTCTGCTCAGATAACAATGTTCTTAAAGCTTCTTTATGCTCTGGACCTATTTTAGCTTCAATTAATTTCTCTTCTAGACACGTTTCAAATTCAGGTTCCTTTTCAAGATCCGTGGCTAGTGTTACCAACTGATCTTCAACAGTTTCAGTGGCTAACACTGTTTCTCCGGTCGTCTCTTTGTATGTATGCCATACATGTTCTTCCGGCCTCGTTTCATTTTGTATCAATGATATTTGTAAGCCCTCGGTTTCGTCTTCCACAGGGAACATAACTATGTCCTGGGATAGATTAATGACAACCTTATATTCTCTAATGAAGTTCGCCCCAATGATAATATTAAATGGGAGCTTGTTTACTATTAGAAAATTCTGGGAGAATATAGAATTTCCTATTTTTAAGTCCAAGAAAACTTGGTATTTACAGTTCATCATTTTATCGGTTATAATGCCTCTGATTTTCACGCTTGATATAGGTATTTTCAAGACGTAACCCTTGTTCTCAATTTCATTTAACAGTGCATGGGGTGATTAAGCAAACTGTCGAACCCGTGTCCATCAGACTTCTTATTTTCATGCCTGCAATTTCCACAAGAATAAAGGGCAGTTCTCTCCTTACTATGACCTGTCCTTCACCGGTTTCTTCAATCAGCTCTTCAGGCTTGGCAATCCAAATGACAATATCGACTGCATTCCATCCTGTGGTTCGGCTTACTTGTTGGTCGTTAAATTTTGGAGTTTTTTTTTAAAGTGCGCCGCTCTTTTCAGCGCGCCTTCTCTCACCCTCGTGTCGCTGTAGCTCTAGGCTTTTCACTCCATCGTTATCCTTATAGATATCTGGTGATTTTTTATTTCTTATGGCTTCGTCCCATCTGACCTGGGATGGTTTATTTTCATCAACCCGCTCGTCCATGTATCTTAATGAAGCGTGGTAACTTTCTTCGATTTCTTCGTCAAACCCTCGGCTTTGTTCTTGGGTTTTCCATTGTCTGTCATTTCTTTGACGGCCATAACTCCTCCTATTGTTCTGCTGTCGCCCTCTCGAGCTGTGCTGCTCCCATGGTCTTCATACCCGCCTACCGCGGTTTGAATTACCTCTGTATACTGGCTGTTGTCTTCTTGTTTCATTTTCTGTTTGGTGCCAGTTTGAATTCATGGTTTCAGTACTCGTAGATTTATTGTTCTTGCTAGGGGCCTTAACTTGTTCAGTTTGAGTATCTGACACGTGAACTTGTTCCGTAGTTCGACCCTGTCGCATGTTATGGGAAGTTGTAAGGTCTGACTCAAAACTGCTTCCATATCGATAGCTGTCTTTGTATTTGCTGAAATCAGCAGCCTTTGTACCTCACATGGTAGCTGTTTCGCTATTGCTATGCATAGGTCCAGTTCACATGGGGCTTGATCCAGCTCGCGAAATTTACAAAGCTGTGCTACGAAAAATTCGGCATACTTGGTCGGATTGTTTGTGCTGTAGCGTCTTGAGTATAAGTCTAACCTCAAGTTCTGTTGTATACTGGGGTCCCAGTAACGTTTGAGAAATGCCTGGCGAAACTCCTCGACCGTATCAAACGTGTATCGGAAGCTTCTGAACCAGAGTGCACACTCTCCTTCGGTGGGTTTCTCTATCGCCCTCAACCTTCGTTCTGGTGGTACTTTAGTATCGTTTAGGTATTCACAGACTTCTTTCAACCAATATTTGGGTGTCATTGTAGAGTGACTTCGCAAAAATTTTCGCGGTTTCTCTTCATTTGCTCTTATAACCATAATTATTTGGTTCTGAGCAGCATTTTCATTAGGAGTCGACATAGCCATTGGTACACCTGGCGTAATGTACGGACTCTCATCCTGTGGTGCTGTGTTTATCGGCGTAGGCTGGGTCTTGAACTCCACCCATCTGTTTCTTTGTATCTCGCCTATGCTACCCTCACTTGATCTGGGATTCCGCAGTACAGATTCCTCCTGTGCGATCATTCTTGTCTCCATTTGCTTATATTTGGCTTCGACTCTTTCCAGGCGTGCCTACACTTCTTGTTCGATCTTTATTAATCGACCCTTGTTTTCCTTCGCTATCTTGAAGATCTTTTCATTGTCATCCCTGAGGCTTCCTTAATATGGGAAATTTCCCCAGCTAAGTCTTCTTTCAATACGGAGAGCGTATTTTCATTAGCTTCGTTCTTTAAACCTTCCCGGACTTCCAATTCTCCTTTCAAGCTCGTTATTTCCTCTTGCACGTGACCTTGCACATTTGAGATTTCGGTTCTTATTTTCTTAATATCACGATTCTCTTCCTGTCTTTTGTTGATAACAGCCAAGTCGTTTCTAGCTTGATACAATTCTTTGTTGACCTGCCGACTTGCGTCTTAATGTTTCCTACCACCTCTTTATTTTCCTCCACGGTAGTCTTTATTCCTGAGATTTCCTGGCATTGCCCTAGGATATTCCGATCCTGCTTCCGCAATTCCCCGTCCACGGTCCTTGCGTAATTTGACAATCTCTCGCCCCATTTAGCTTCGCTTTCTTCAAGCCTTTGGTCTACTGCGCTAGTGAACGTGTTAAACTGTTCCTGCTGACGCTCATTATTAGCTGCGTTTCGGTTTTGTATGTCTTTAAGCTCGGCAGCCATAGTGTTTAATCTATCATTAATTTCGCGCTGTGATTGCTTGCACGCTTGCAATTTATTTTCAAGCTTTAACTCGATAGATTCGAAACGCTTTTCGTTTGCTAGCTGCATCTCTGAAATCAAGCTGGTAACATTTCCAACGACTTCTTCCTTAATAGAAACTTTGACATTTTCTAATTTTTGATTGACTTCAATCTGGTTAGCTTCTAATTTCTGATTAACTTCAGCTTGATTAGTTTCTAACCGTGTATTTACATTAGCCAACTTTTGATTGACTGCAGTTTGATTAGCTTTCATTTCCGCTTGAAATACCTTAGCACTTTCTTTGCTCCCTGCATGGGAAGCGTCAAAATGCTCCCTGAGTTCGACTATACACTTAAGTATACCCTTGGTACCTGACATCTCGATATCAATTTGTATATGAGAATACAGGCGGGCATCTGCTGTATCATATGGCTGCGTTATATCGGAAAAGGATTCCGATGTTATACAAATCTTACTTATTTTCATTACTGTGCAATATGAACATGAACTAAGGATTGGGTTTAGGGGTTGGTACCTGTCTGTACCCTCTTATCGTCTGACATTACAGTCTGATGGTTGAATGCTATTAAAAAGACTCACAAGTTCGCTCACTAAAATTTCGAAGAAAAATATTTATTATGGTTTCCCCCATGAAAACCATACTACTCTTTGGGGTTTACTGAATCCCATAAGCACCACGTTCTCGGGCGCCATGATAATTTTAGAATAGTTTATCGTATGGTTCACCCTTCGTAAGACCTCGGCCAAATACAATAATCGTAAAATCATCCAGGATGATTTTTACTGCCGAGTCCCAACTGGGCGATACCATGATAACTAAAGAAGTGGGGCTGTCCATGATAATCAAGAATAAGGAGTTATCATGTTGTGGAGTTATCAACATTTATTTTGAACGTGTGTGCTTATATCAGCTATGGGATGCGACCTATCCCTATTTTACCCTATCTGTTTCTTAAATTATGCTTCTACCATTGATTAGATCGGTCGACTTTAGTAGTACCAGTAGCTCAAATCCTTGTACATAATATCGTCCCATGTATCCAACTGATATTATCTGGAGAACATGCGTTCACATCCCGACTGCTCAAGTCTTTCGGGGCATGTTACGTCCCCCCACAGTGCGAACGCATATTCAGGATTTGATAACTACTAGGTAGCTACTCTACATGAAAAACAAACATATTCCTAAAGTAATTAAATTTAGTTCTAAATCATGGCCAAAACAAAAATCATTACATTACATTAAATCCCAACAAAGTACAAATCAAAATTTGGAGTACACAGATGATGGTTTAAAATGGGTCACACATCCTAATTTTAATCATCTGTGCTCCGCGGCTTGGATCCAAACATGACCTCCTCAGGCATGCTGCAACACTCTCCCCTCACTTGTGAGCTCATGAGTCTGTGTGTGGTGTCTCTATACACCCAAATTTAAACTTTTCACTAATAAAATTCACTCTTGATGCATTCATGTCATTGACGATTGTTCCTGTTCAGTGCACATTATTTACAACAATAATAACCAAATAACATTCAAATTCAAGCAAAACACTAGATAAGCACATAAACTTATAGCACTTCCTGTCTTGAATTACTGTAATGGAATCACTGTCCGTGTGCTAACGGTACATTTATCTTTAATTTAAGATTCACAATGCATTTATCATCATTACGTTTGGTTACTTGTTAACTGTTTGTATAACCTTTCCCGTACTCTTAACGCTGATTAAAGTACCTTCATTCCACTACACTACCAATGTTTACTACTTATGAGTTAAAGTTACAAGCTACACGTTACAAGTTATACCATATATTCTCGTGTTATTAGATAATAAGTCGGTATTACTGTTAAAAGTTTATGCCAACCCGTCTTCCGGGCTACCCGTATGAGTATATTATCATTTACCAGGATTTCATGCCTTATAGTGTGCCAGTCACGTTTAGCGAAGTTACATGTTATCACACTAACTTGGCTAAATCTATTGCGATTTCTACAATTGAAAAAGGAATTTATGTCCTCAGAATACCTATATTTGATTTCCACAACAAAAACAATCAAATTACTATTATTTTAGATTACCAGTTTATACATCTCAAAAGCCCAGTACATTATTTGAAGGGTCGCTAGCCGTCAGACCCCCGCAGCGCGGACAATAGGCCTGGGTTAGCTCCGCCTCAAAAGATAGATGGCTGCCTGGGTCGGTCGACTACCTTCCCAGCCCCTTCTCTTCCAGCTGGTACATTTTCTTTAGCCATACAATATAAACAAAGCCTCAATTGTTTTCACACTCTCGTATTCACGGACAGGCGAATAACTGTGTCATCATTATGATCAAAATATCCAAATACTTACATCCTAGTCACTAGGGTACGTTACTTGGCTCAATTAAAGCTCACAAAGTATTCACAGCAAAGGAATGAATTTCTAATAGCCCCGTGGTCTCGTGGATCGAATGGCTCCAAATGCGTACGAGTGTCATATCTGAAGTTCTCCACCTCCGCAGAACGAAGTAATGGTAAGGTATCCGCGGAACCTCCCATAATTAATGATATCATACCCCACGGGTAGATCATTCCATATAAAAGCTGATCCAAGGTGACATATGCTAATCCTTGATCGCTTGTAACGACGCAGGTTTGGCAGACCAGATGCCCATCTGTCTCCCACCGCTGTCAACAATGTGTCTGTACGCCCTCGGCTGTACGACAATTACATCTTCGACGAATGGCTCATATCATCCTGACCCACGTGCTTTAGCATCGTTCCTTGCATGTATTTACCTAACATTCCTTGCTTCTACGTTAAGTGCACGCATCTCGCGGCTCAACTATTAGAGCTCAGCAACTTGAAGTGTGACCCTGCGTGAGCGCTAGCTCCGTCAGCCTGAGTGACAGAGAGTACAGCATCCTTGTAGTTCGCATATTTTCCGGGGTTTCAGTTGGAGTTGCTGCGCTTTAGCTGTTGGATTATTTGGATCATACGACACTTTCAGTTACCTTCCGTATTTGGCTCGTTCATGACTTTACATCGGTTTTTAATACTGGCATTATTACTGTCATTTATTACTGGCTTTGATTACTGGTTTCTCTCTACAACGCTTAACTGCGTGATTCTAACACATATTACATTTAAACATGTAACTTATAAAAATATCCTGATATATTTCTATTTCACACTTTCATTATTTTTAACTTACAATTTCTCGGAATTGGCACAACTTCACGTTTTAAGCATCATCATGCTGAATATTCATCCTTCTTCCGACTTGGACTTGTTCATTACGTTACCATTTAACGTTATTATTAAATTGAACATGTTCTTACGCATTTCTGTCGTAAGTAAAATCACTCTTAAGTTGCAATTTATTTACTGCAAATACGAGGAATGAAAACTCCTATAAATATTTACTTCAATTTTTCTATGGTGATATTAACACGGACATATGGTGTACTCTGGCATCAAATTATAACACTGAAAAGGTACTTACATCATTCTCTTTCTTGGTGGTCTCATTCAATGATACAGCTTCTGACCCTCCATGGTGCATTTAACAGTGCCTCATGGTGGTCAGAATATACACTTCTTTTGGTTTCACATCACTTGTTTTCACTTTGATATCATACATTTTGCATATTTCAACACTTGCTTTCATTTTTATAACACTTTATCACACTTTTATATTAACACTGAATATATTAATTTTACTACACTGGCCTTGTACACTTGGGCCTCCCTGGGCTTCGAATACGCACGATTTCAGAGTTGCAGGCAGCGCGGTTCCCTGACAGATCCTGAATCCCATTGATAGTCTCTATCATCTGCACCTCCCTCCTGTCTGACTCCTCTTGTATCGGCTCCCAGTAGAATTCTACTCCAACTATGAGTGTATGCTCTAATTGTGTCAGTTCCAGATCGCCTAGCATTTCCAACTAGCGTCTGTTCTTTACTAATCATCACAATGCCTGTGATATTAATTTCCATCCCATGATCTATCTTGTATGGTTTATCTAACACTGTCACGATAATACTTTGATCGTGGCTTCGTCTAGCGAATATGTTCATTGTCTGTCACCAAACTTTGTAAATGTTCTACTGCGTTACACGTTACATTTATGTAAATGAACTGTTTAATAAACATGTGCGTCACTTAATGTGCGGCGTTTAATTAATATTTAAGCTTTACTCAGCTTCACTTGGTTTTCCATTGTCTTATTATACTTGCTTGGTTAAGACTTGCGTACATTAGGCGCAAACTTCGGTTCGGTAGAGTAACATACTCTACGCGTAAGTTCTCTCAAAAGACTTTTATAAACTTTATATTTCACACACGTGGCTTTGTTTACTAATTTTCCGTGCGGGAGAGTAGCACCTCCCCCCCCCCCCCCCCGCGTGAGTTCTCGAAATCGACTGTCTCTTCCAAGCTTCTCTGCTCTATATAAGGGATCTGCTCCAAAACATAGTTCCTTCAGATTTCCAGAGCGTCTTCTTCTCTGATAATGGACTTTCCTGCTTGGAATTGCATTTTTCTAGATCATTTCTCCCTGGAGGTTTCGATTCTTGCTTTGTGTAAGCGATTAGATCGTCCAAATAATTAATATTAATTGGTTTCTCTGTTGGCGTACCCAAGCCATGTTCCGGGGCATCCCCTGTAGCTGTCCGCTAATGGCTTTTCTTCCGCACTTTGCATGTTAACATCCCTCCGATATTTTATAGGCTTCGATTTGCATATCTGAGGACTCTATAATTATCTCCTCGAGATTTTATTCATCGGAGTGCTACTCTTTAGTCTCTCGCTTTCTTGGTTTGCGAATAATCAATTAATTTCTCCTGCCTCCCTCCTCTTTCCATTCTCTGGCCTTTGTGGTGCGGGGATTCCTCCTGTCAAATTTGTTTCTCCCCAACCCTCAGGACGCGTGGAAATAGGTCGCTGTGATGTATCTGGCGTCAGTCTGACACGCCCTCTCGTTCGAGCTGATTTGTAAACTGTCACACAGCCTCCAGATCTGAGCTCTTGGCTAGAATTTTGTATGTTAAAGCATTAAGCATACAATTCTTTTCCATAAAATTGCTTGTAATTCCTCACAGGTAAACGGAATCAAGCTGTGATTACTCCAATAATCATCTATTACCTCTGTCTTGGGTCTCATGTGGTTATTTCCCCTCGGAAACCTTGGGTTCGATACTCTGTAAAATCATCATCATGATTTCTCCGTCCCAGAGTATCCGGTTCGATGCTAGTCAGCCTCCGTACCATCGGGTACAATTATGAGCCCGAATAGCTCATGCTGGTGATAGCTTGTACGAGAGCAAAGGAATTTATTATGTTCGAGAGTTATGAACGCATCCCAGAGACATGCCACCACATCAGATGTTCTTTTGACTTTGTTAAGAATCTATGGATAATTACTCATCATGATTAAAGAAGTTTTTCTTTAATGTGCAACCTTGAATTTATAATCAGAAGTCATACAGCATAATTAGCCACATTTTCATGGGCTTATATTTTTATTTTTGGTTTAAGACCAAAGGTATATCGTCGCAGACATGCGAGAGGAAAGAACTTAGTCGCTAAATGACTGGGGAGTGAGAGAACTGAGAACGCCTAGTTCCGTGAAGGAATGACTCTATTTTGTACTCGTATGGCGAGCACACGTGATTTTGAAGGTCCAAGTTGACCTGAATTAGCAAACGTCGTTATCAGGAATCTGATTATTTAACACGACCGCAGTATTTATTTAAGCACAAAGTGTACCGGTGAAGTGAAATAGTCCACCGAAAATCTTTAAATTGTGATATTTTTACAAAGTAAGAAGTGAAAGACCACATGGTTTCAGCATGCTAAATGGCTGACCATTGTGACGATAAGTGATTTGTGTACCAGTGATACACTAGTGAAAATCCAGTCGAAATATTAATCAGTTCCTGTGTAATATTATTAAGCCGTGTAAAGGCCGAAATCAGCACGACTACGATTAAGCTGATACAAACAGGTAGAATATTTACCACGTGCGAAGTGTTAACTTCTGTGAAGAGACACGTGCTTTGTGTCAAAATCTAGCTTCTGTGATTACGCAGACAAGCCCTTTCTTTGAATACAGTCTGTTATCTGTGATGTGTAAAAGCAGTGAATTGATACGCTAGAAGCAGTTTCGTTAATTCTACAATTAAACCAAGTTGTCTTCATTAAACCACGTGCTGAGGCCTAATTGTACTGTTCCAATGAAGAAGACGATAATGGCTTAAATATTCTAATGGGAGGAACGCCTAAAATCTAAGCCGCACTACAACCATGGAAAAAGACCTATGGATAACCATGCTTATAGCCAAGCAGCGAAGATATCTTTGGATTACCAGGATAAAAGGAAAAACCCCTCAATCCTTGTTTCCAGATGAGGTGATCTGCAAATAGCTGTAAGTCATGATCTCATAATCTATTTATGTACGGTGAATGGTCATGGGTGGATTAGTTTGTAGCAGCCGTAACGCTATTGTCAGTCATCAAGGTAGAAATTTTCATTCTTTTGACCACCTTCTATGGTGATTTCACGCTTAAAATGCTTCTTTGCATTTCGTTCCTGGACAGAGTTAGACACCGACTTGTGTGTTTTCACACGGTGCAATATTGTTTTCAAAAGATAATTCCGCATAATGGAAGATGAATTTCGTCATTAGTGACGGGGGCATTATTTTTAATTCAGCTCCAGCTGATTATTATTTTCATGTTTTCTGAAGTTCCCCTTTGATAATTATTTTTGTACGCCACTGCACCTTTATTATTTAAACATTTGAGGACGTATCGTTTAGGCATGGGAGGTCTCCAGCCTACATTGTTATTGTAAATTACATTTTCCAAGAGTGCCACCAGAATTAAGATGAATTCACATCGTTGTAAATGAGCCAAGCAATGTGTTAACTTACTCATAATTCCTATTACACGTTAATCGTATAATTTCAATTATTTCCACCAGAGGTTTAGGTGTGAAACTTGTATAAATACTCATTTAAGCGTGCCTTGTACGCAGTGCATATTTGCTGTGAGCTGCAGTGGTGATGTACACTGTCAAAGACTTTCAACCGGAGAGAGATATCTTTCCGTTACGTTTCTTTGGTTTTCAGAAACCAAACATATCATTCTTATTGAAATTTTTTCGTCTTTAATGACATTCTATCCCTTACTACAGGTGCATTATAATACTGAGTGGATGCTAGGATCACTCATGAACCTTTATTGTGAACCTAATGGGATTTGAAATCAGTGAAAGACATTTCTTTTGAGAACTCACTGACCTGCAGTAACGTGAATTACAGAGCGCTTGGAGGCATAATGACAGATGTTAGCCAACGTCGCGACTGTGACATTGCCCAAGGTTACCTACGATCTCAATTGTGAGACAATTGACTAACGACCGTTATTTTATTTCTCTAGACACTGCTAGGAATGTTCACTACGAGCCATGTTTGTTGTTGCTCATGCTATTGATCTTGATCAAGTATCAATTTTTGTATAGATTGTCCCAGTACAGGGATTTTGAAATATCCTCGCAGGTATTTGTGAACGAGCCCAATGTATTATTGTCATGATTCATATTTGATTTGAGTAACCATTTGATAGGTTTGACGTTTAAGGCCATTGTTTATTCTCACTTGAAAGTGAATGATTCTTTTCCGTGTCTTTGATACACGAAGTTGGGTTGGTTACCATGTTTATTCTAGTGTAGGCAGGCAAATCTATGTTACAGAACAAGTTTGTCCGAGGTGGAATGGTAACGGTCTCTTATGAGCACCGATTGTGTTATTGTTAACGTGCGAGCCACGTATTTTTGGGTGAGGTGTACCACGAGATGGAAGCACGCTCATGCGAAGCTTTGCATATGGTCTACTATCTTAATAATAAATGGACACATAAATCTACGACATTTAACTTAGGACTAAATCATGAACATCAATTTATTTCCTAAACCGACGATGCTAATACTACCGTTAACTCTTAATCGTTGTTAAATCTTGATCTTGTTTCTTTTTGTCGAGCGGACCAATGCATTGAGCTATAGTTTGTTCCTACTGGAAAGCCTAGAAGCTGACACAGATAGACTCTGACAGAGATCGCACGCGAACCAAAAGTTCATAACTTGTGGGCCGCGACTCGATCAGGAGAATGCTGTTTTTGAGCAGTTTGGATTCTCATGTTTAAATACACTGATAGATGACGGTGGATAACAAACAGTTGTTCATCTGACTGTAGGCAGGAATAACAAGATGATTATTTGTGTGTTCAATTTATTTATTTATTGACATGTTATCCCGCTGTTTACCCTAATGTTTCTTGTAATGTAATATCTTTGTTGTTTGTAACATTGTACTGTAATGATGACTGACAATCATTAGATTTTCTTTAATTTTGTTTATCACGGACGTCTAACGCCGTTGATCAGTTAAAGCAGGTTTAGTTCGAATTCATTAAATCGTAAATGTAAATATGGGATGGTACCAGTCATTTACCTTTTCTGTCATGTTTGACATGTTTTGCTGACATGATGTCTTCTTCTCTGAAGCATCATCTATTCTTGTGTAACCATTTTGTTGCGGTACCATTTCCCCAGCTTTGATTTTTAGTTTGTTGTATTTAGGGCATGTCGAGAGGCTTCTACATTAAATTTAGGAGTTGCTTGTTTTCTTTTTGTTTATTAGCTACGGATTAGCCGTCTCTCCAAACCCTCCGACTGTAGGATAGGGGTTTGACAATTAAAATAAACAAACCATGAGCCTGTCTTAAGTCTGGATGTAATCATTTAGTAGTTTTGACCTTTTGGGGGTGCATTTCTTTGGGTGTCTATGACAATCACTGTGATGGGAACCTGATCCTTTAGGGAAGCAGAGTCTTGTGCTGGCTAGTCCCACAAGGAGTGCATTCCGATCCTCTCCGGCAATGTGTCTCGAGGTAGGGGTCATCTGGGAGGCCACATTACGGTTGGTGGTGACCAGATCACCTCGTCAAACGGGCACAATAGAAAATGCCTTATTCCGCGTTATCTTAGCGCAGAATGGTATTTCTTTACTATTTGGGCAGCTACTAATCTTAAACTGCCTGGAACACTCATGTTGGCGTTTTCGTTTCCCAGCGAAAGTAAGGCCCGGAACATTTCGCCATTTATGTGTTCAAGTGTAATTATTTTCTTTCTGTAGATCTTGTTATGTTAGGGGTTTTGCGACATCGTGGTGGTCATGTTGCCCCATGTACTTGGGTGTGTGTAGAATTTCTCAGATAACCTGTGTCACTGTGATGTCTGTACTATGTGTATTTCTAATTAAGGTAGGATTTGAGTAGGAAGCGGCCGTGGCCTGAATAGAAGTGGGAAACCACGGAAAACTACCTTCAGGATGGCTGAGGTAGGAATCGAACCTGCCTCTTCTCAGTTTTTTCTCACGAGGCTGAGTGTACCCCGTTCCAACCCTCAAATCTTAATTACCTTTTTTGTCAGAGCCGGGAATCGAATCCGACCTCCATGTTAGCCACTTCGCGACGAGGCGGACTCTTTCAGTAGAGACCCAACATCTGCTCTCCGTGTGTAGGAATACTTGGTTGTTTACAATTAGGGGCTTGGATGTCGTGTACCGTACTTGACTGTGTATACATAATATAGGCCTATGTACGTAGAAACTGTCTGATAACCTATTTTACTGTGGCGTCTGTAGTAGTGTGCATTTGTAATTGAGGCGAGGATTGGGAAGGAGGTGGCCGTCGCCTTAAGACAGGAACATTCCTGGCATTTCCCTGAAATACTTGTGGGAAAAGCAAGGAAAACAACTTCTAGAATGGCTGAAGTCAGAATCGAACCTGGACCTCAGGCGTGACACCAAAGAATGCACTACACTACGAGGTATTCTTCAGGAATAGTTTGAAATGCCTGCATATTCGTAGGCAGTTGCAGGTTTCTTCCCAGGGGAGTACATAGCATACGCTATTGCCCTTCCTGTACAACACTAAACTATGTGTTTGCTGTTAGTATATAGAGGTCTAGTGGTTTCACAGAACACAGCCATATGATGAACTGCATGTCGTCTGATCAATATCAACTCTGCTTGCCACGGTGGGTGAGTGGTCAACGTGTCGGTCTACTAACCCCAAGCTTGCAGGTTCGCTCCTGGCCGTGGTAAGTGGTTTTTGAGAGGCGGTAAAAATTACGACACCATGTCATACGATGTTGGCATGTCAAAGAACCCATTTGAATTCAGTAGGCCGTGTTCATAATGGCAAAATTAATCTCGGGAGTTTCCGCCAACACAAAGTTCCTCATTTCTCCACTAGAATGCGCTATAGTGTTCAAGGAGCTTAGATATCTAACTTCCTTGACTTTCATAGTGCTTCAAGGAACAACGAAATTCGACATGCAAGCTACCCTTTGGGTGTCAAATAACAAAACTTGCACCCGGCCACCGAGGCCATACGATATTATTATTAATATCAACTCTGACTCGTGAAGGTAAGTAAAAGCTACAATACATGTCTGGCTCAGTACAGTGCGAGGCATGGCCATCGAGAAACAGAACCACTTTGTCTGCTTGTTTTCTGGGAATAAAGTGATCTTTCATCCAGCTCATAAATATATCGGAGGTGACTTGTCCGGATTTATTGTTCATAAATTCAGCCGAACCATTTGGAAGTGCATCCTCCCATTCGGTATTTTTTCTTTTGCCTTTGAAAATGCACGCCGGAGGAATGGAGTTGCCTTCAGCATTGCAGCAGGCGATAACCGATATTGTTTCTCCTTTTTCACCAGAAGTTATTTGGTACAAAGTGGGAGAACCTTTTTCCGCTATCACATTGTCAGGCCTAGGATTCATCTGAAAACCGGTTTCATCCATGTTGTGCAAGTGTCCGGGCTTATCCATTAAATTATTTGCTTACAACACATTCAAAACGAAAGAAAAAGACTGATAGTCTGTCTGAAAGACTAGACTTTATATAATTTTAAATGCTACAAATGCCGTGTGAACTCAAAGTCCGTTAGCAAGTGCAAACCAAGGTCAAATGATGTAGCTGGCTGGATGACGTCACGCTCACCGGTGCACGCGGGGAAAGGAAGAAGCTCAAGCAGTACTATGACGTCACACATCTCAGTGCATTCTTGGTACATTTCGTCCCGTCACCGTAACCTAACGCCAGACCCCAGCGTAACGACGAAGTCGACAAGGTCATTTAAAATGATAAAATACTCTGCAATTGCTTCCCTATTCATTGCCATAGCCCTGTCAATAGAGAGACCTTGCGGCTTTTTCTTAACTAGATGTGGGTAACGTTTCAAAAAAGACTGTAACTATTTTCTTTGCAAAACCGGTGTGGAATTCCATTTCGTTCCGCGAACTGGAATGCCAGTTTACGTAGTGTTTCTCCAGTTGGTGGGAATCCAGAAATCTGTAGCTTCCTTATGTAGGTGGCCAACTGGTTCTCGTTCTCTTCACTAAGAGAGCCTGTAAATAAATAAAATATAAAAATAAAAATAATACGCCTAAAATAATTATAATAATGATAATAATAATATAAACTGTAGTACGTTTATGCGTACTTAACGTGGATAAATTTGTATGTGAATAATTATTTTTTATTTAAAATGTTACGGTTATCAACCAGTCTCATTTTGCTCCACAATCAAAGAAAACATTAAACTTAATAATAAATTACGTACTTTGTGGGCCCATGGCATGCTTCTTGTCATCATTCTTTGACAGACGTCGTTTCAGAGTTTTTGGAAGCTGCAAAACAATTCATCCCACCGGTCCTTACCTGTTCCATGGCCATTTGTAGACTTTCTTCAGACCACTGAACCCTATTTGATGTCCTAATGTACGCTCTAGGCATTTTCCTATTAAAAGAAAATTGTATGCGTGAGGATTCAAATTCGGCATCTTACTCCGCACAAAAAGTGGCATCTCTCCCGCGGGTTGCCTCAATTTTCACTCACCAATCAGCGCTCACAAGGCGGATGACGTCACAAGATACCAAACGCGCCATGTGGGGAACGTAACGAAACTGTCGACATCAGCTGTTGAGTACGCAAAGAACAATTTATTCGCATGAAATTATCGGTAAATGGGTGATAAAATAACTAAATGTTGCCTACTTACATTTTATGTAGTGATCTTCTTGAATTTCTTGGAAATTCGCCTAGACTCGGTAGCAGTATCGTGGGTGTTAGTGACTTCCAATAATCACTTCTTATGCAAGATAGAATTGGAATGTTTCAATCTGATGAATAAAATTGTTATCACAGCTGCCTCAACCCCACCAGACGGTTCGTCAGGAACTTCTCTCGACACAACATCTGTCGTTCTTCTTAGAACGTTCTTGCCTCGTTGAAATCCGTATTTTCCGTGAAATGTGACGAATTTTGCTGAAATGTGCCGGAACTGGTTTAGCAAAGTTTCCGAGGGATCGGTCATACCACCGTATGACAAGTGTTTAATCCAAGTCGGTAATGCATAATCGTGTTGAGTTTGCATTCCATTGGTTAAGTTCCCAAGTTGTGGAAATTTATTTTGGAACTTGTGGGCTACATAACCTGCAACATAAGCCTTGCCATCTTCCTCACTTTGTTCCATAATATTGGCAATGAAGGACTCTGGTTGCACATTGCTCCCTAAGGTTGGTTCTGGAAGCACGTTACTTGATTCAGACACTATGCCAGCTTTGTTTAGTGCTTTAGCAACTACATATTCATCTGAATCTGGATCAGCAGTGTTTGTTTGCTTTTGAACAACTCCTGGATTATTTCCTAAAATAATCATCCTCAGTCTGTAAATGCAGTCAAGGGGAGAAGGATGATCGTTTAAGCCACCACGGGTTCGCAATTGTGAAAAGAGGTTTTCCAGTACATCTTGATTTAGCCTATGTGTGAGAATGTACTTTGTATTATACCTACGGACCATATCTTGGTACAGAAGTCGAAGGGATTTTATTGAAATGATGACTGCTTTCTGGAATATTTGCAAAGAATTTTCACCAATGCAAAGAAAATTACTCATGAAATTTTCCATCTTGTCCAAAAACAAAATGCCATGCATGGGCGTATATAAGGGAGGGGGGGGGGGCTGAGGGGGCTCCAGATCCCCCCCCCCCCCCCCCCCCGAAAAAGCCAACTTGGGTAAAACATACAATGTATTTCACAGTAGTCTACTTTTAAGAAATAATTATCAATTTGTAAAAGAAAACGAGTGTTTACCTTTCTACTTTATAAATTGACAAGTAGCCCATTGAGATATTTTCCATTCATACTCCATAGGCTATAATAGAAAATTCATTAAGTACTCACAATTTTTCACGATAGACAGCCTCCCCCCCCCCCCCCCTCGAAAAAATTGTATATACAACCCTGATACCATGTACGAAATATGTCAAAATATATTAACAGCTTTAAAATCATCCTAGCAGGTCATCAAAACTTAAGAGTAGGCCAGCTAGGCTCACTTACCATTTGGTTTTAGATTCCTTGGAAATCTTGGCTTTATATTAAGCAATTCGGCCCTGTAGTCTAATTCGAAGTCTTCACTCTTAAAGTGGAGGGAACATAGGCTATCCTACTTGTTTGAGGGTTGCAATGATCTTTTCGCTTACATGCAGCAATCCACTGATTGCGAAGGCATGTGTCTTTAGGCATCGTGAAAAACGACAAGTCATTTCCAACTTTATAATAACTGTGACAAACTGCCACAGCACATCTTTGGCCTGGCATGATTATAAACAAAAGGGCTTAAAACACATGTTTAAACCACTGCAATCCATACATTATAATGTGTGGGAAAGTTGACTTTCCTTGCATATCTCGCGCCTCGCGCGCTACGAGGAAACGTGTGACGTCACGTCCTTTCCCTTCCATCCGCGATCCCCTCGCCTAAGAGCTCCATATTGAGGCAACCTCTGTAGTTTACTAGCCTTGGGTCGGGGTATGATGCCACTTTCCGTGACACGTGCTACATGGCAGCTGCGGAGCAAGTGCCGGTAGCAACCTACACATACAATACTATGTGTCTGTTCTACTTTTTTCACAAGCTCGTAGGCATTTGAAAACAATTGTGACTTATTAACAAGGCGCTAATTTTAGTTCTTACCTTGTATATGTTGATCCTAAAGCGGAGAAACAGTTCACACAGCGTCACACGCATTAAAATTCTCGGCCGCCTGATGCAAGTGCGCGCGCTCAGTTTGTGTCGCGATCTGTTGGTATCCGAAGGAACTACAAAGCTATAAGCAATAAGCATTTCCCCCCAATTGGCATCTCCCCACCGATCCAATCAATTATTGGTTTTGATTCAGAGTATTCCTCTGACAAATATTTCGTGGAGGGGACACAGTGCCCCCCTCCAAAAAGGGCATCTGGAGAAAACACAAGCGTAGTTGTGGATATGCCCATTGCCACTTTTGCATCAGCATTGATTTATAGTCTGAACCAGACGAAGGAAGAATTATTTTGGTAAATCGATTTTCAAACTTACTGTGCAGTCGTTCAAAAAGCGAATTTACGGATGATATATCAAGGCACAGTTTATCTTTCTTTCTTTCTTTCTTTCTTTCTTTCTTACTTACTTTCTTTCTTTCTTTCTTTATTTATTCTCGAGCCCAGAGCCAAAACTAAAAGGCATAAAGTAAGTAGCCAGTAGCGTAACCACATAGTATATCTATAAATAGAGAGAGATTTCTGTCCGAGCGTTTTGAATTTTCAGCTCAAACATTGTGGATGAGGTGTATAATGATCAAATATACTATCTGCCTAAGTTTTGACTGTTTGTCTATTTGTCTGTTTATTTGTTATGGGTTGGTGTTAAAACCATTGGAGCGAATGGCATGAAAATTCGTATGTAAGTAAGAGACATCCCTATAATAAAACTAGGGTGTAAATTATTCAAGTAATGCAAATGGATGAGGGGTTGAGAGAAAACCTCAAATTTTGCCATAATGGCAATTGCGCAATTCATATCCACCCCTTGACATGCAGCTGTAGGCTCAGCCATGATTTCGTGGAATGCGACGGCTGTAAATCACTCAACTCTTCCGCGTTAAGGCGAGAAGCCAATAATGCTGACAGTCGTGTCTTATCGTAGGGTGAGATCAGAGCTACCTATAAGCAAGGCCCTGTCCATAGAAGAGTGGCAACGCAGCACGCTAGTCCATATGTTGCGAGCGGTAAGCATGGTGATGAATGGTGCTAAACGTGCGACTCTCCACAACATTGCATATATTCTTTTAACACTCGCATGTTTTACAATGGTGTTTAAAGTAGACCCAAGACGGAAGGCTAATCATCTGGTAAACGTAAGTGCAGCTCATAACTCAACGCCGCTATTCTATAATATTAAATAGTAGACTAGTAAGCTCTCGAATCCTATCACACTTGGTTGCTTTTCTGTATTGTTCCAAAGCTTCTTGCATTATGATTTGTAAACTTCAGACACTAGTTAAAACTTAAATGTGTTGTTTATTGTAACTTAACCCTGTAACAACAATCGTACGTTGATATTAAAAAGTGGGGTCTGATAATCAGTGGCGTAACTACGGGAGGTGATCAGGGGGATCAATCCCTCCCCCAGAGCTATATAATAAAAATATTAAATTTTTTGAAGTTTTTAATTTTGAATAAAACCAATATTCGGATTGATAACTAATGATTGGAAGATGTAAGTTAATGCTTGCTAATTTGAAAGCATTTCTTTTCACTCGTTTGAAATATTTAGTGCTACCCCAACTTAAAACTTTCTGAATGAGCAAAAGAGTCAGCTGCTCAGTTAGCCAGAGAGGAAGCAGTGAGGTGGGTGAGCAGTATTTTTCCTCATCCCTTGCCAAAAATACACCACTTGTCAGTTGCCTTCATGTTAGTATCCGAGTGTGAGTGTCATTTTGGAAAGTGAATACCGGTAGTATTGTGTTACCCTTTAGTTGGAAACATTAGTTTATCAATATTTATACAATGTCAGGAAATAGAAAGGGCCAGATGATTTCGCGAAGAAAACCGGACATTATAATTTAATACCAACAAAACTCTTCATTTTAGATCATTTGTACATTGATAAGTGCAAATACAACGTATCAAATGGTACGGAAATGAAACATTTAAAAATGTAGGTAGGAGGTTTTAGAACTTCAGGATCATTTGCTTTCATTATGTCCGAGCCCTTACCCCTTAATGTTATTTTGACTCAGCTCACCCCCCTCCAGAAACAAACACTGCTGATAATCCTCGTCAATTGGCTATTTAATAATTCTGATCGATCATGACCTACGATAGCTACTTTCCTCATATGGTCTACTTCGGCATTCAAGCAGTGTAAGTAAAAAAGATACACATAAATCATTGATATGGGCGTACTAATTCGTCAGTAAAAATAGATAGCGATTTATTGCCTGAGGAAGTTACAAGCGCAACCGGAAAGAACAGTCTTATTAAATGTCGCACTGGTGCAGTGGTGCTACTCTGACAAACAGAATGATGCTTTGTGCTTACTTAGTGAGAGGGTAGTGTTTTCCTGAGACTGTTATGCGTCACGTTGTTGGAGATATGTGTATCTGTAGCAATGATTGCAATTGCATCAAACATTCTTCTTAGCAATTACTCTAAAATGACGACCGACTCATTGAATACTTCAAATGAAATTCAGAAACGTAAATTGTGAACACTTGTACGAGGTATTTATATGCTTGTTGCCATGTTCTTGTATTTTATTATTAGTCAACTTTATGTGAGATAATTTTATCTTTTTTATAATTTTATTTGATTAATTGTTAAATAACTTACATCAAAATCTCCTTTTGTCATCTATGCGCACCTACAACCGTCCATACATATTAGTGAACTTCTTTGCAATGATCCGATATCAAATTAGAATATTAAGAGACAGGCTCTCGACGCTCGGTGCTAGGCCCGACGGTGTTGCAATTCGGTCTGGCCGAGGCCTGGTGATGGGTAGCCAAGGTGAGATGTATTCTCCAGAGTGTATGCACACTTCTTAAAACTGGCATGGCGTTAATGTTCTCGCCGCTCTGTCCTAGGTTGCAGTATCGAATCTTTGCGCAGCCAGTTGGCATTTGAGGGTGCGCAAATGAGAGTTAGCCATGTCGGTAGATTTATTGGCCTGTTAAGAATCCCCTTTGAGTAAAGAATTCTGGCAACCGCGCGTCTCTAGAAGCCTCAGTAGATAGAAGGGACGTAAAACTCATAACATTTCTTTAAATGTCTACGACCAGAAGTAAGGACAGATTCTCTTCACAGCTGCTTTATATTTATTGAAGCCACCCAAACTCCACTGGAAATATTGATTTCTTGCTATAGTAACATCGGGTTAGTGTAATTTCCTCCACTGTTAGTGATTTAGGGGACAAAGCTGTCCTCCATTTTTCTGTCATGAGACTTTTGTTTATTTTCATCGGTGCCGTGGAAATGACCTAGAAGTTGTCTTCACTTCCTTTCCTCTATGCACCCGTCAATGACGCGCAATGCAAACCAGTAGGCTATGGTCTACTGGGCTTATAATCCTGTGTTCTCGTGTAAGCCCACCGTCGGGACTTGGCTCCCAAGTTTGTGCGTGTTCTGTGTTTGAGCGACTGAACATCGCGGTGGCACGGAATATAATTGCTGGTGGTTAGTGCCGCCATCAGGGCAGTAGAGAGTCTCCATGCACCCCGAGTAGGCTAATACAGGGAAACACTCTTGCCTTAATTTAAAGGTACAATTTGATTTTTCTCATAACGTTCATTCCAGTTCCAGCAATCTATTTATTATTGTATGCTGGTGTGTGAAATTTGAAGGAGCGAATGGATGTGTGGCTTAGATCGTTCAGGTTAACACCCAAGGGTGTGGGATTATCGCTTGGCATTTAAGGGTTTTTAATTGAGAGTAAACCTACTAGAATATGACAAATCTCGTTGATAGTCAAGGTTCCGACATTCCGCGTTTCTAAGTCCACAGCAATTTAATAGGACGTTAAACTCAAAACATTTTTGTAAGTCAACGTTAAAGAATACCATGGGTTTGTTGGCAAGTAGCGTACTATTTCCATTTACCGACCTCCGTGATGGGTAAGTAGCCTTTACCTGATGCTATGTGTGGTTCAACAGTAGACACAGCTGGTTTCAAAGTAATGCAGATCGCGTTGCTTAGATTCTTGATGAACGTCCACAGAGTAGGCCTACTGTCATATTCTTGTGCCCCTCCCCCCAGATATTCTGTAGGAGATTGTCGCCGCGGGTCTGCGAAAACAACATAGCCTTACAACTTTTATGTCGCAACCTCCTATGGCAACTTAAGCACCTCCTAAACATTTCCAGTTCTTAGGTTCCTCGTCTGAAGGGAAAATCGACTGTACGGGCCTTGTTCTTTTAAGCATCCTCAAATGCCAACCGACTGCGCCAAATTTCGATCCCGTAACATTGGGCACTGTAGGGAATCTGACCGCTGCGCCACGCAAAGGACGCTGTGTGCCGGGAAGCGTTGGTCAGAGTACCTGTACCGGGAAGTGTTGAGGTCACTTATTATCCTACAACACAGTATAGGCCCCATGGATAGTCTGACCTCAATATATCCCTGTACAGCTGCACTATAGATAACTCTTTTGATCTTACCACTTCCAACAGAGGGGTGTTGGTGCTTCATTTGGTGGCCAAGTGGTGGGACAGAATATCTGCCCTAATGATGAGAATGCTACTGAAAATGACTACTACTGGTAGGAATACCAGTGTCGAAGAAAAAATTAAGGGCACCCATCCAAAAGAGAAATGAGCTAACTTAGCCAACAGATATTAAACTTGGTGCTACCATGCACTTTTTACTGTTGGAAAACTTGCTACACGTTAGTAAATCCATGAGTCTCTAACTATATCCATTCGAATTTATGACATGTTTGTATATTTTAAGACACGATTAAAACACTCATTTATAATTAATAATACATGTAAAATATGACTTAGAAGGTTGAACGATTTTGTACACGAGAAGGTCTACCAGCTAGCAATCAAACCTGTTATTACTGAATCTCATTTTAAAAAGAGTGTTTACACTTTCTTTATGTGGGGGTGTTGATTATTTGTTGAATTTGGTGAAAAGTGAGTAAAATTTACTATAATTCGTTGTTCCGGCTTTGCCAAATGCCCATGTTGATTGTCCCTTATTCTGGGCCTAGATCGCCTTGTTTCAGGTCTATGTAATGGGTCGTTATACAAGGCTGGTCGGGTTTAATGAGGTAGCCGGTGACATATGATTCCCCGAGTCAGGAAGAGCTAAAAGACGTGAAAAACGTTTATATTAGCGGGGAAAATGGTTGAGGCACATTTTAAATATGTTGAGCAGGCTAATTGTCCTGTGTTTGCTCTATGTTGTGGTCCATTGTACGGCGAGTGGTTCTCCATGTTACTGCAATCACTTCGTGGAGGTTTGTTCCATGTGAGGAATGTTTCAGGGGTCACGTGTCTACGGACGGAAACCAGTCGGACGGGTTCCCTTCCTCTTCACGAGGCCTGCCTGTGGGACTTTCACCTGGGTGCCAGTTGGCTACATGTCTGCTATGTGTAATCTTGTTTACGTTTCTCAGATTTGCTGGACCGGAAGAAGAGTGACACAACTCAAAAAAGCCTTATTTTGAGTTAAGCATCAGGTAAGATTACTGAATAGGCATTCTTTGCTGTAGAGGAACGACACAACTGTGCTTAGAAATCTCGCTACTGGAAGAGAGAAGTGACGGTCTTCTTCCAAACGTGTTTGTCGACTGGCGACTGAAGAAGAGTGTCACATCATCAGATGAGCTGTAACCTTCATTTAGTAAGAGCGTGCGCAACCAAGAAGAATGACATATCAAGAAGTGACAGACTTAGTGTTAAACCATACACGTACCGGCACACTCGTCAGTTATATGCCTGAACAGTCCACAGGAAACTGGCGGCCGGAACGTGAGTGGGATCCGGCTGGCCTGTCAGATCCAACTGAACAGGCGGCTGGTGATCGAACGTAAACTCGTTCGTCCAGCCAGTTGGCCTGAAGAGAGTACAGTCAAGCCGGTACGTGAGTGGGGTGAGGCGACAGGCCGCCTGAAGACTGTCCACGTGGTGAGAAGTGTTTATTTGTATGTTTATGATATCAATACAATTGTGTGAAACTAAATTTGTAGGTTAGATTTGATTAACGCTCTATTAAGTTCCAACGTTCGTCGCCAGGTGCTGGTTGCCGTGCCATCTAGTAGCCAAGTTCGCAGTTAGGTGTCGTTGACGGTAGCTTTGGTAGAAAAAGTAGGAACTACTAGAAATTGATCGTCTGCAGTTACAGATAACACACACTAATACAGCCATCACACACCGGTTATCATTATGGTGTTTGAAGTCATTTTCAGTGTTGCCTTAGTAAACGAAAGTTTGATGCTTTTCAGTTGGTCAACATGATTGTTATCAGGCATGTTCTACACACACCCAACTACACGGGGCTGATAACTAACATGTTCCAAGCTCCTTAGATAAATTAACAACAAATACATAATTTCTTGCAATAATTATGAAGAAAATATGTTCAAAGAGAATTTTTTGATACTCAATTATGCTGATTATGAATAGTTACTTGAAAGGTAGATGACAGTACAGTTCAATGACCTTGCGGGATTTCCTGCAATGACGAAATAAAGTGACGTGTCAGACGCCGTGCGACCACTGCAGGGTTGAAGTGAACTCTTCCTGTGCGCAAAAATGAAAATCAATGTTTAGAGGTTGATGATGATAATTGTTGTTTTAAAGGGCCTAACATCGAGGTCATCGGCCCCTAATGGTCTGGGTGATAGCGAAAATGACAATGAAATGGAAACCATAACGGAAACCAAGGTAGACTGAAAACACGTAGCCTACCAAAGGTAACTTAGACTGAAAGCACTCACAAAAGGCAAGTTAAAGGAAAAAGACTGACAAAGTGGAATTTAGATGGAAAAGACGCACTAAATGGAGTTTAGATTCAAAATACTTACAAAATACAAGTTAGATTCGAAATACCCACAAAATACAATGTAGATTCAAAAGACCTACAAAATTCCATGTAAAGTGACCATATTTACAAAATGCAATTTAGGTTGAAAATACTTACAAAATGCAATTGAAATTCAAAATACTCACAAAATGCAATTTAGATTCTAAATGCCACCCAAGACTGAAAATACTTGCAAAAAGCGATTGAGGTTGAAAATACTTACAAAATGCAATTGAAATTCAAAACATTCACAAAATGTCGGCGCCCGTGATGTAAAATACTTACAAAATGCAATGTAGATTGAAAATACTTACAAAATGCAATGTAGATTGAAAATACTTACAAAATGCAAGATCGAAAATGCTTACAAAATGCAATTTAGATTGAGAATACTCACAAAAGGAAAATTTAGATGGAAAAATGACTTACAAAATGGAATGTAGTGTAAACATACGCAAATAATGGAATTGAGATTCAAAATACTCACAGAAAGGCAAGTTAGATTCAAAATACTCACAAAATGCAATTGAGATTCAAAATACTTACAAAATGCAAATTATATTGAGAACACTTACAAAATGCAAAATAGGTAGAAAATACTTACAAAATGCAATCGAAATTCAAAATACCCACGAAATGCAATTTGGATTTAAAATACTTGCAAAAGTGCAATTTAGATTGAAAATGCCGGCAAAATGCAATTGGGGTTGAAAATACTTACAAAATGCAATTGAAATTCAAAATACTCACAAAATGCAGGTGAAAATCAAAATGCTTACAAAATGTAATTTAGATTGAAAGTACATGCAAAATGCAATTTAGATTGGAAAACGACCAATAAAGCCAGAATCGCATGTGCATCTTCGTCACTGGGGTACATTATTTAAACAGTAATAAATCAAATTTGGAACGGACATCGAGTGCTAATACCGGCCTATTTTCAACTAGTGGTGTATGGGGTCTTCAGTTCAACAGGCGGACAGTGTCCCGTGAAATGTTCTGGCGTAACTGACAGGCTTGCCGGAACGTGTATGGCCTGCTTTAGGATTTATTCTAGAAGAGTGACACTTCACGAGTTGTGACAGTGTTCTTGAGAAGGGGAGTACGATTCCTGTAGTGGCTTTAACAAACATAGTTTTATGTCGGAATGTGTCACTATTCATCATTTTATGTGAATTAAATTCAACTATTTATTTACTTCCGTTTGATTTCTTTAAGACTTGTGTCACTGTTCTACTAACAAGCTGTATTATTTTTAGATGTCCGATCATAGCCGCACTGTCCTGATACTGAAACTGTGTAGAGACCTTAATGGCCAAAAAGAAAAAGAAGTAGAAGATAATAATAATAATAATAATAATAATAATAATAATAATAATAATAATAATAATGTTATTGGTTTTACGTCCCTTTTAACTACTCTGGCTTTTAGAGACGCCGGAGTGCCGGAATTTTGCCCCGAAGGGGATCTTTAACGTGCCAGTAAATCTACTGACACGGCTCCCTCGCATTTGCGCACCCTCAAATGCCAGCTGACTGCGCCAGGATACGAACCTGCAACCTTGGGCTCAGCAAGCCAGAACGTTACCACTGAGCCACGCAGCCAGCCAGAAGTAGAAGAAGAATCAAATTGGGTAATTTTCGGGCGCGAGGAAAATAGTTTAAACACAGAAGGTATTTATTTTTGCTCCGCCTTTAATTACTTATTTTCATTGATTACTGGGACTTGAAAGATTTAGATAGGCAACACCATTTCTTTCGGCCAGCATGTCAGAGATAAATCATAAGTACCGATACGGCACAGAGCACTAAAATCGGTTACTTAACAATGCATTTTATTTTGATATTGAAGGCAAGAAAATCCGCGTCTGTAAGCACTTTTTTTTAAGTCCACACTCTGCATCAATGATAGACCAATAAGAACTGTTCTGCAGAAGACATTTTTCACTGGGAATATGATTTCTTCGGATCTGAGAGGGAAACATGGGTTACATTCCAAAATAGATGAAAACATCAAACAAGGTGTTCGAGAACACATCAAAGTTGGGAGTGTTCAATATCACTATATTTAACTTGAAAACAGATTATGTTCAGTGTTATGTAAGACATGAGGGGGAAGCTCAGAGAGGAGCAAACGAGATTCGTTCGTTTGTTTTACAATATCTCGAAAGCATGGGAGGTGGTGGTTCACACGAAGTTGACGTAATTTTCTATTCAGATAATTGCGCTGGCCATCAGAAAAAAAACAATTTATGATAGTCATGTATATACATGCACGCGGTGTGAAAGTACAAGTGGATACGTAGCATCACCCACAAATTTCTTATAACTGGCCATAGACAAAACGAAGGCGACAGCGCTCATTCTGTAATCGAGAGACAGATCAATCGAGCAAAAAGGTCGGGACCAATTTTTTCCCTGAACAGTACATTTCTCCCAAGTGATGTCCAAAGAAAACCGGGAAGCCTTACACCGTACACGAAGTCTGTCACGAAGACGTCTATGATTTAAAGGCATTAGCAGCTGACATTGGATTCCAGCTAAAGACAAACAGCGAGGGAAATCCCTTCAAGATTACAGAAGTGCTGAAGGTGGAGAAGAATCAATTTGGAAAAAACTTCTAAAAAACCTCCTACGCCGAGAGTCAATTTCATATCATTGATGTAATGCCACCGAAAAGAACAGGCAAAGCTACCCCAGTGTTTAATGCTAATGATGTTGTTTTGAAGAGGGGATACCGGAGAAAAGTAGGAATCTCTGAGACAAAGAGAGGTCTACTGCCGTTGTTTAAAAAGAAATGCATCCCAAATTGTTATTTAGCATTTTATAGCAACTTGTGATTCCAAGATGTAACTCCAGTAATTTGTAATTGCATTATTATTTCCTTACTATAATTTGTAACGTCAAAACGTTATACTGCATTAAACAATAATTTGTAATTTCAAAATATTATATAATTTTCATCCTACAATAAATTATATTTTTTACTTTGTACAATTTCATTTCTTTCACCCCATGATTTATAACAAAATCAGAAAATAAATTTCATAAGAACAATGTCACAAGTCAAAATAATTTATTAAATATTAATTTTTAAGGGTTGTTTTCACAGGTTTGTTGGAACATTTGTCATTTGAACAAACGTTCTCACCACCAGAAATAATTAAGTACACAAGGTCAATCTTCCATCCAGGACAATTTTCAAATAATAATAATTTTCAAACGCTTCTCCTGAAAAACTATGTTTCTTGAGTTGTGTCACTATTTCTCCGAGCCAACGAATGTTTATGTTTAGACACAAAACCAGTTTGTCACGTATCGTCTCTTGTTGCGTGGCTGAATGCGACGTACACTTCCTCCTGTTTTCTCCTTTACGACGCGCCTTTTACTCTACCGTTTCTTCGCCTTGCGGCGGTCCTTGACCTGGGGGGATCGTATTTTTCAGGCTGCTACCTTATAGGAGCAAAACGTGGTAAGTGGAGACCATGCAGTGTGGGGTTGGGCCCCTCAATTATGTCACATGTGGAATGCCTTCTTGTTCTCTGACTTTTGCTAACTTAAGCTCAGGGGAAATTTATGGCGCGAAAATGGAATGTTTCCGCATTGCTTTAATAATTGTACCATTACTGATAATTCGAAGGAAACTGGGATCATTGATTTTTAGCCTACTTTAGATTTTTGCAAAAAATGGAAGTAGACTTATGAGATCAACACAGGGCCAAAAAATGGTGTGTATGTCTGTGTGTGTGTATTGCACACTTGAAAGAAGCCATTTAGCAGGATTCTGTCTCCGGGGTTGCGTTCAGTTCGTGTACCTTCAGTGCATGAATATAATAAAATATCTCGCTTCCATAGTATCAAGGATCCATAAGGTAAACATAAAAACTAGAAATGAAGTGAAAACAGGAGTAAAATAAACAATATTTAATAACTGAATCGTCAAAAAGCAAGACAAAAACAAAATAAAACTCCACCCTGAGCTTAATCCCAGAATAACATAAATTACACGATATATATAATTTCAACTATCTGATTAGATTGTGTGCGCGTGTTAACTAACTATTGAAGGAAAATGAGTACAAATTAACGGAGGTTCGCTTCCAAACGATTCAATCGGATAGGCCACGAATCACCGTGCTGCAAACTGCAATTATGGCCCATGGGAATACACTAATAAAATGTCTGTACACTTAATAAAATATCCTGACACACGCTACCCTTACAAAACATTAAATTACAAGATTTCCTTGGAAATCACACAATATGCACGAAGGCTTGTGACAAATAAATGAGCTGCCGCAATTCGGCACAAAAGCTCGCAAGACTAATGACCACACGTCACACATCATAACAACAAACATGGCCGACCCTGGGTCGCCGTAAAGAGACATAAACAAAGCATAAATTACACGCCCAAACAGGCTGAAATTAACATGAATACAATGCAACCAATGGTCAATATAGCGCTCGAAAAATAACGATAAGACCTGAATAGCTCCCATTTACTGTTTCAATTAATTTATAAACATTCAGGCTTTTAAAGTAATGGTGAACATTCGAAGAATAACGGAGCAGAGTCCCAAGTACTAATGAGCCTTATCAGCAGTCTCTGATTTGCGCGCGACCGTGGAATACCCTCTCTCACACACAACATCTGTTTCAGTCACAGTCCCAAGCACGTGTCACAACAAGGACAGGCAAACCCATAGCTTCTAGAGCCCTGTTAATTCTGCCAACCTGCAAACGCGTACAATAATATCGCAGACACAATATTTCAGCAATTCTCTCGGAAATGCAAGATTCAATATATACACTCTCTCTCTCCCTCTCACAGAATCTGTTTCAGTCACAGTCCCAAGCATGTGTCACAACAAGGACAGGCAACCCATAGCTTCTAGGGCCCTGTTAATTCTGCCAACCTGCAAACGCGTACAATAATATCGCAGACACGATATCTCAGCAATTCTCTCGGAAATGCAAGATTCAATATATATTTCACACAATCGTCCCACAGGATTTGATTGCTGAAACTTGGATTGCGGCATGACGAAGCGTATAATAAACACCTTCCGCAAGCAATATCCAATTATCACATAAATGACACATCATCGCTTTGACTGACTGATATAATAAATCCACCCATGTCGGCGCTAGTTCAGAGTTTCCCTAACTTCGTGTTCAAGACACGCTCTCTTTAATTAAAAGCAGGGGGAAAAAACCATTACGAGCAAGCGGACGGCTTCTCGTATACAAATATTCGCAACATGGCGAATTATAAAATCAACAGCCTGATTGATTATAAATCATCTATCATAACTAAGATTCCCCCCTCAATACTGCATTTATGCTAATTTAATTCAGATTCACTTTTGTCATAACGTTAATTTCCAGATTACATTGATCATCTGCGCTACGCTGGCAACGTGCTCCGCGAGCAAGCGATGCCACGTAAACTTGAACAACACAATAAAACACAAGGACATCTATAAAATATGTCACGATGCGCCATGCACTAAATTGTGTGTCAGTAACAAAACAAATAAAACTCTAATGAATACTGCCCTAACTGTAGTCTAGTAACTACCTAATTTTCACTGAGTTTATGATTTCAGGACTGAGTTGCACGAACACAACTAAAAATACAAGTTCAAAAATGTTTCTCAAAAAGTTAGAGTATCACATGTGCCATCTTGATAATAATAATAAGTGTCACCTGGACACGCGAGGTTGTAACCTGTGTCGCCCTCGACACTTCAGAATAGAATATGACCTGTGTCCCTCGACACTTCTAAAATGAGTAAATTCATCAGCATAGGAGACAGTATTTATATGATTTGGGTAAATGTTCTAGGGGTGGGAGTAGGTTCGAAGCTAGATTCCATAATGATAGGTTCACTGACATGCAATAACAATCATTCAGATCGCAATACTCTGGAGGTCACGGTGATGCTGATCCGCACGAAATTCGATCGTAGGATTAATAGCAAGTTAATTCCCGCGTAATCACCAGGCTTGGCTTGCTGACGCCACTAGCCCACGAAAATGAGCATCATGTCTTCTCATTAGTTCTCCACAACATTGAATTCGCGGTTCCTAGAGCATAGACCCGCCCACAGGCGTGGCCAAATCATACCTCTTTCTCCATATTTTCTTCTTCTGTACTTGTCTTACACTCAATGACAATGAAACAATTTTAACATGACTCAGGTGGAAAGAGACGCGCGCTCGGCCGTTCAACTCTTCCCCTGACGGTACCTCATCCTGCGGTAGCCAAGTCATAAATACTTGCAGGCTCAACTCTATAGAAATTCGAATTCCTTCGCTGGTCCTAGTGTCGCCAGGCTTTACCTGAAGTTTCGAAATATCGTCTGGTCTTCCTTCTTGATTGTCAGTGGCTTCCCATGTAGAATGAAATAAAACTTAAGAATCTTTAATATGTCCACATATTAAGGGTTCAGTATGTATGTGTACTCTGCATGTCTGCCCCCCCCCCCTATCAATTCAAACACGGTGAAACCGAATTGAATGAAATTTGGTACAGAGGTAGCACTAGCCAAGGGCACCTCAGTGTCATGTTTTATATCGCCGCCATCCTGACGGAAACGTAATGGCGGCCACACAAATGTTCAAAGCTTAAATCAATTTACGACTAATCTAATCATTTGATCTCTACCAAATTTTGCAACAACATACCTTCATGTGGGAAGCGTCTTTTGACCAAACTAAAAGGTCATCAGCCCAATAGATTGCAGATAGTGGCCATGTATGTGAGCAAATCGATTCCCACTATCAATTCAAACACAACGAAACCCAAATCTAACCACCTTTGGTACAGAAGTAGCACTAGCAAGGGGCAACTCAGTGTCAAGTTGTATATCGCCACCATCATAACAAAAAAGAAATGGCGCCCACCCAAATGCTCTGAGCTTAAATCCAATTACGACTAACCTAATCATCCGATCTCTACCAAATTTTGCAACAAAATACCTTAATGTGGGAAGCGTCTTTTGCCCAAACTACAAGGTTATCAGCCAAATAGTTTCAAGATGGCGGATGTATGAATCATGCAAGTATTATAGCCTAACCGTAACTTACAATTCAACAAGGCCTGGCCTCAACAATTCAGCTTATCGTACATAGGGAGGTTTAAAATGCCCTCAATGAGGTGACTGGTAGAATATTAGCATATTATAATAGACTAGCTGTAGTGCCCGGCTTCGCCCGGTGAATTTATTTGTTTTATGGATAATCATGAATACTACTACAGAACTGGCACATGATACTTGAACTAACAGAAACAAATATTTTAAAAATGTTTTTTTTTGGTGGTGGTGGTGGTGGTGGTGGTGGTTGTAGTCGGGGTGATAAGTAGTACAGTATAACGGACGTAATATTCAGGTCATTTTCCCGTAATGATAATAATGATAATTATAAATAGGGAAACAGCTATTTACTAACTACAGCACTGACACATGTAATTTAGTAACAAATTTAAAATAAAGGTTAGAAAGAGGAGTAAGTTAAATAAAAGACACTGCCTAGGGCCCCTAACTCATTGGCTGTTAGAAATGTAGAAAAAATAGTGTCGTCTCTTGTTGAATAGCTCCGTAGGAAAATAATCAGAACACTTTGGAAAACTTCGACTGTTCCGAGCTACTGAGGTAGCAATAGTACCATTTATCGCCATAGCGCTCAACGATAAGGGTCGGAATAAATGCAGGTACATTTGAAAGCACCAACGCTTATTGCAGCTTGTAACCTCAGTGTACTGCACCAACACCATTGCACTTATACAGAGGCATAATATTTTCATGATGATAACTGTTTTAAGGGACCTAAGAGATATTTTTGCACTAATTACTCCCCGTGACTGCAATTTATAAACAGCGCAAGATGCAACTATTTTCGCAATTCTGCACCAGAACACTGGTAGGGGTGACGTGATGCAGCCCGAACTGCCCGTCAACAATAGACTTATTAAATTACTCTTACAGTTACACTACTACGGACATGAATGGTTCTAGGGCCTTAATACGTGGTTTTCAAGTTCATTTTGTCTGTTATTCTAAATGTAGGGAATGGAGAGCGTTGTCCAAAATATCAAGTGGACAGTGTTAGCAGCAGGGAAAGTGTATGTAAAATTTGGGGCAATTAGGAGAAATGGTGTAGATTTGTGCTAAAGGGCCTAAATGCAGGGAATGGAGTGGTCTGTCCAAAATGTAAAGTGGACAGTGTCACCCGCAAGGGTCCAAAGGGTAAGTATAAAAAATGTGGTTCAGATCGGTGAAACGGTGTAGATTTGTGCCAAAGGACCTAAATGCAGGGAATGGAGTGGTATGTCCGAAATTTCAAACAGACAGTGTTACTCGTCGGGTTCCAAAGGGTAAGTATGTAAAATTTGGATCAGATCGTTGAAACGGTGTTTATTTATGCCAAAGGTCCTAAATGCAGGGAATGGAGTGGTCTGTCCAAAATTTCATGCAGACAGTTTTACTCGCAGGGTTCCAAAGGATAAGTATACAAATTTTGGTTCAGGTTGGTGAAAAGGTGTAGATTTGTGCTAAAGGGCCTAAATGCAGTGAATGAACTGGTCTGTCATAAATTTCATGTAGGCAGTGTTACTCGCAGGGTTCCAAAGGGTAAGTATACAAATTTTGGTTCAGATCAGTGAAACGGTGTAGACTTTTGACAAAGGGCCTAAATGCAGGGAATGGAGTGGTATGTCCGAAATTTCATGTAAGCAGTGTTATTCGCAGGATTCCAAATGGTAAGTATACACATTTTGGTTCAGATCGGTGAAAAGGTGTAGATTTGTGCCAAAGGGCCTAAATGCAGGGAATGGAGCGGTCTGTCCGAAATTCCATGCAAAGTGTGTTACTCGCAGGGTTCCAAAGGGTAAGTATACAAAGTTTGGTTCAGATCGGTGAAACGGTGTACATATCACTAACCATAACGCAGCGCATGCGGATAGAGGTGTTCGAGAGCGCTTGTTCTACCGATTTTTTTTTATTTAGTCGATTTACCCTCTAGGTTGGTGGTTCCCACGGATTCAGCGAGGGAACTCACCACTACCGCCACGACGGGCAGTGTCCTGGAGCTTGGAACATCTGGTCGGGGTGGATACAACTGGGGAGGTGTGATCAGCACTTCGCCCAGGTGGCCTCACCTGCAAAGCGAACAGGGGCCTCATTAGGGATGGGAAGGGAAGATTTGGGATGGATAGGCTAGGAAGAGGGGAGGAGGCGGCCGTGGCCTTACAGTAGGTACCATCCCGGCATTTGCCCGAAGACGAAGTGGGAAACCACGGAAAACCACTTCGAGGATGGCTGAGGTGGGAATCGAACCCCCTCTACTCATTTGGACCACCCTAGGCTGAGTAGACCCCGTTCCAGCCCTCATACCACTTTTCAAATTTCGTGGCAGAGCCGGGAATCGAACCCAGGACCACCGGGGCGGCAGCTAACCATGCTGACCGCTACGCTACGGAGGCGACTCGTTCTACCGACTTACTGAACAAAAATCAATCTTTAAGGTTACCTGAGAGGTACAGCCTAATGCTACATAGCCTAAACTATCGGAGATTAGCGCGTTTAAAGACACAAACACAAATTCTTCAGCTTTATTATATTAGTATAGATAAGTAACCGTAGAAGTGACTAACAGGGCAGGTTGACCATGCCATATCGTTGTGGGTCCGTGCCGTCCCGTCGTCAAAATGGCCGCTATTTTTGCTCGTAAATCCATATATTTCCGTAACTGCGTAAGTTTATATCCTTTTAGGAATGTACTGAACAAAATAATGCATATTTAGTATCAAATGGTTTATAGAAACGCCAGAAAACGCAAATGAAGTCGTTGATTTGAACACAAAATATGATACAGTTATACTAAACCAGTTGTTTACCAAGTATTATCGTAACGCATCCATGGCGTAATGGTAGCGAACTAGGCTGATAGTCTGAAGGTTCGTGGTTCAAATCCCTGCAGGTTCTATTTTTACTTCGTTTTTTGGTATTTATTGATTTATAACTACTCACACGTTGTAATGTTAAGCATATATAGAGTGTATTTGCAATCGAAAACATTATATAATACATATATACTTATATACTTACTAGCAGTAGTACCCGGCTTCGCCCGGTGGAATGATGATAATATCTCAGTCTCCTTAACACTCAACGTGATAAATTATAAAGACGACTACTACTGAACGGGTATATCAAACTTACAAACTAATGGAAATACACATTTTAAAAAACACAGGCTAGGTAGACTGTGGTGTTGCTTAGTAGTATAATGGACGTAACATCTAGGTCATTTGCCCTTTTGATGAGGATGATAATGAAGACGACTACTACTGACTACTACTTACAAACTAATGGAAATACATATTTTAAAAATCACAGGCTAGGTAGACTTTGGTGTTGCTTAGTAGTATAATGGACGTAACATCTAGGTCATTTGCCGTTTGATGAGGATGATAATGAAGACGACTACTACTGAACGGGTATATCAAACTTACAATCTAATGGAAGTACACATTTTAAAAATCACAGGCGATGAAGACTGTGGTGTTGCTTAGTAGTATAATGGACGTAACATCTAGGTCATTTGCCCTTTTGATGAGAGTGATAATGAAAACTACTGTTGAATTGACACGACAAACTTACAGACTACCGTGATAGAAATATTTAAAAATTCACAGGCGATGAAGACGTATTGTGTGTGGTGATTAGTGGTATAATGGGCGTAACATCTAGGTCATTTGCCCTTATGATGATAATAATAAGGTAATGAAAAATGACTACTAAACGAACATGGTGTAATTTTAAATCTGATATAGGTAATTCAGATTTCTACCTTCGATGTCTTCCAAAGTCTGACCTTATTTTCTGGCTTAGGCCTATACTCGAAGCGTCTAGTGAAAGAGCTTATGAAGTTCTGCTCGGGTCCAAGCTGCACGAACCTGAGAATATCGCAGTTGATGACGATATATGATGACAGACGTTCGGGGGGGGGGGGGTTCCCGGTCCTATACATTCGTAACACTACAGTGGTTTGAGCAAAGGCCCTGTTTGAACATCAGCATAGTCAGCAATACCAGGTAACACGGCGGCCTCCAGACAGTCCTCTCATGTCACCTCGCGATGGATCAGCAAGCTATTCTCACACCTGCCCCCTCCTCCAACCCTTCACCCCCAGGGTCTCACAACTTGTGGGTCGTGGGTTTGTGACCACGGGACCCCAGCTGAGTCCGGCATTGCTTCTACTTACTGGTGCCGGGCTCCTTTAAGTTCTCTTTCCAGTCATCCTCCCTTGGTCAAACTCTTGTTCTCTTCCGACCCCGATGGTATCAGGGTATCCGAGGCCTAGCGACTCTTTCTCTTTCCCGCCTTAATTGGCCCTTGTCTAATCATTCCTGATAGCCTCATTCTTCGAGGTGTCAGCCTTCTTTTTCTTTACTTAATATCTCATGTCCTCTGCTCAAGGCCCTCAAGGAGGCAGGTTGTGTGTAGCCCCAACACTTCTGGTGCACCCTGGATAGTGCTACATCCTCAAGGGCTCATGACTGGTGAAAGGAAGGAAGATTGTAATTTTACGTGACCGTGAATCTTGTGATTATAAGCCACGGGACCTCCTTTTTACGTGGAATCCGAACCACAGGACATGGCATTTCACTTCGAAAATCTCACATGCATTGACCGGGAATCGAACCCGGACCGCCTTGGTGAGAGGCATACAGCTAGACCGCTGAGCCACCACGCCCCCCATCATGACTGGTGAGTTCGGGAGCTGGCAACCCTGAGGGTTTCCTGAGCTGGGTCCGGTTTTACCCCTTTTTCTATTGCCTTTGGGACGCACCCTGTCCTCTTTCCCTTTCCTATCTGCATTTCGTGGCTCGCCTTCCTTCCAAATCCTCAATTCTCATTTATCTAGGGTTGAGGGCATTTCATTTCCTCCTGTCTTTTATTTCCCTTATTCCTTTCTTTTGTCCTTATCTTCTTCTAGCCCATAAGTTTTGTAGTTAGTTTTAGTATTAGTTTCATTTTCACGATCCCCCAAACCATTAGGGGCGATAACCTCGATGTTAGGCCCCTTTAAACAACAATTATCATCATCATCATCATCATCATCATCATCATCATCACAACTGGCATTGTGCAATTGGGTTACTGTGGCATTTAAAACTTCCTGTTAAGTCCCTCACCCTTTTGTGTTACATACATAATTTGTAGTTAGAAACCTTCCCTGGAATCCACACATCAACTGACCCAAGTATCATCGCAATCGGATGAATGGTATATGAACGCATAGGGGACATACATACACTACAACTATTGAATTGGCACGTCAAACTTACAAACTAACGTAATAGTAATAATGAATCACAGTCGAGCAAGACAAAATTTGGTTGAGATGGGTGAAACGGTGTAGATTTTTAGCAAAGGGCCTAAATGCAGGGAAAGGAGTGGTCTGCCCAAATTTTCAAGTAGAGACGGTTACTCGTCGGGTTCCAAAGGGCATGTATGTAAAATTTGGTTTAGATGGGTGAAATGGTGTAGATTTTTGCCAAAGGGCCTAAATGCAGGGAAAGGAGTGGTCTGCCCAAAATTAAAAGTAAATGCAGGGAAAGGAGTGGTCTGCCCAAAATTTCAAGTAGACAGGGTTACTCGTTGGGTCCAAAGGGTAAGTATGTAACATTTGGTTGAGATGGGTGAAACGGTGTAGATTTTTCTCAAACGGCCTAAATGCAGGTAATGGTGTGGTCTATCCGAAATTTTAAGTAGACAGTGTTACTCGTCGGGTTCCAAAGGCTAAGTATGTAAAATTTGGTTGAGATGGGTGAAACGGTGTAGATTTTTGCCAAAGGGCCTAAATGCAGGGAATGGAGTGGTCTGTCCAAAATTTCAAGTGGACAGTGTTACTCGCAGGGTACCAAAGGGTAAGTATCCGAATGTTGGTTCTGATCGGTGAAACGGTGTAGATTTGTGTCAAAGGGCCTAAATGCAGGGAATGGGGTGGTCTGTCCGAAATTTTAAGTGGACAGTGTTACTCGCAGTGTTTCAAAGGGTAAGTATACACATTTTGGTTCTGATCGGTGAAACAGTGTAGATTTGTGACAAAGGGCCTAAATGCCGGGGATGGAGTAGCCTCTCCGCAATTTCAAGCAGACATTGTTAGTCGCAGTGTTCCAAAGGGTAAATATACAAATTTTGGTCGAGATCGGTGAAACGGTGTAGATTTGGGCCAAAGAGCCTAAATGCATGGAATGGAGTGATCTGTCCGCAATTTCAAGCAGACAGTGTTACTCGCAGGGTTCCAAAGGGTAAGTTTACAAATTTTGGTTCAGATCGCTGACGGTGTAGATTTGTGCCAAAGGGTCTAAATGCAGGGAATGGAGTGGTCTGCCCGCAATTTCAAGCAGACAGTGTTACTCGCAGGGTACCAAAGGGTACGAATACGAATTTTGGTTCTGATCGGTGAAACGGTGTAGATTTGGACCAAAGGGCCTAAATGCAGGGAAAGGGGTGGTCTGTCCGAAATTTTAAGTGGACAGTGTTACTCGCAGGGTTCCAAAGGGTAAGTATACACATGTTGGTTCAGATCGGTGAAACGGTGTAGATTTGTGCAAAAGGGCCTAAATGCAGGGAATGGGGTGGTCTGTCCGAAATTTCAAGTGGACATGGTTACTCGCATGGTACCAAAGGGTAAGTATACAAATTTTGGTTCAGATCGGTGAAACGGTGTAGATTTGTACACATAACAGACAGACAGACAAACAGACAAACTTTGTAGATAGATAACACCACATATTTCAACACTCTAATACAGCGATTAATATTCGTTGACCTTGATCCGCGGTAGAGTCTATTGTTGTTGTTGTTTTTGTTGTTGATTCTTTAGTGGTTTTGTGGCATCATTGTGTTTTAGCCCCGTGTACTTGGGTGAGTGTTGAATTTTGTCTGATAACTTGTGTTATTGTTATGGCTGTATTTGTGTGTGTTGCCTATAAATAATTGAGGTGAGGATTCAATCAACATTTAATATCCCTATAGCACGTTGTACTTCAACAAGCTACTACAGCCAGCATTCAATTATACTACTTGAAAAGGACAAAGAGTTATAACCAGGGTTAGGATTTTTAGGTGCAAATTTCAGATGAAAAAAGGAAGGAAAAAGGTGCTCAAATAAGGTATAAAAAAGGGGCAAAAGGTGCTAGTTTATCCAACTAATATTATCTTTCCTCTATTCTAGTTTATTGAATTACAAACAAGTACATCAAATCGCTCATCAAAAGAAGAAAAAACATGTAGCTGTTGTACTTCAAGGCATTAACCATCTCTACATTTTTAAAAGTAAGTCTATTTCTATTAAAAGATAGAATGTCTTTGTAGATGCTAAAGCTTCTTTCGACATCCACAGAAACCAGTGGGACAAACCTCGTATTGACTCGGAATAGGAACTCTGTTGATGTGGCGAATTCCACAATGTCTGGATTCTTCTGAAGACTAGACTCAAGTTTGTCTTTGGCAAAGCCATCTAACTGCTACCTCACGGAAGTAAAAATATCCCAATGTTTTTCCGTTTCCAGACCTTGTTTTTCTAATCGTTTAATAACTGCAGTCAGGTACTTGTGACTATGGTCACAATATAGTTCTGTCTGCAAATTATGCATTTCTCGGGTAACAGAAGCTGCTGTGCCTTGGAAATTGCACCTGCGTCGGCTGGACCCAAAGAAAGCACAAACTCTCTAATATTGTCAAAATTCTCACACAACATAGCAGCACACTCAATCCATGATCCCCAGCGAGTAATGACCGGGAAATTTTGAAGGGGCAGGCCAGTGGTTTCCCTGTAGGCAACAACACGATTCGGAGCTTTCAGTAGAATCTTCTTCAGGGCAGAGATGAATGGATTTGCGATGTCGTATTCTTTCCTTATGGATTCACACATCCTGTGAAGGATATGAACCAAGCCTGTCACATGCATGAACTTAGGAAATAAAGGTTTCAATTGGTTAAAAGCTGAAACCATGTATGGAGCCTCGTCCGTAACCACAAGAAAACGTTTTTCAACTCGATACCAAAATCTAGTGGTACACTCGTTTAGTAATGTAACAAAGTGCCAACACCAGTTCACTTGCTAACTCGATGCGACTATCACACAACTCACTTTTGCGCTCACTCACTCACCTGCTGTCCACACTCTCTTATAACACCGCGACAATTGCCAGAATGTTCTCATTCATGCTTGAACTGCAGTCTCAACGATTTCTAGTAGCTTCGAGCAGAACCCAGTCTCAATTCTCGGAACTACGCGGGTGCGGTTGCTGATATCTCTGCGTCACCAGCCTCCGTTTCCATGCGAACAGACGACGACGTCTCTCACAGTAACAAACTCACATTCACGAACAGCAGGCTACTGATGCTGGTGGGATATAATCACTCATTGTCAATTGCATTATTGCGGTAAAGTTAGAGAAAGAGGTTTTGTCGCACACACAATTATTTTCCTTTGTTGGAGGTGTGCTTTCAACTCCCGCGCGGTGTTTACTGAAAGAGGTAGGCTTACTATTCGCACGTACACAGTAAGCTGCTGAGGAGACGTAAGTTGAAAATTAAATGTTTTATATTGATTAAAAATCTTATAGAATTAATTGTATTTAAACTTAAAAGAAATAACGGAGGAAAAGGGGATTATGGGCATGGTTGGAAAAAAAGGGACAAAGGTCCCAAAAAAGGGAAAAAAGTGCGTGAAAAAATGCCTCTTTTTGCAACTAGAAACAACATTTCTCATTATGATATCTTTCCGGACGGCTTTAATTTACCCTAAGAAATAAGGTGCGCACCTACAAATCCTAACCCTGGTTATAACTATACCCATGCATTTAGGAGAAAGTAGGCTATTATGTTCTTTACTGAACAGCTTGTTATATCTGAGGGATAACTACGGAGTTAACATGCCTATCAATGAATGTGTTGTAGTATGTCTGCCCCTTATTATCCCCGTTTTTCAACGGGGTCGGGGATGAGATGCGATGAAATTATACGTGGTGGATGGTTTTTACAGCCGGATGCCCTTCCTGACACCAACCTCTTGCGAGGAGTTATTGAGAGATGAGTGAAAGCGGTCAAGGATGTGGAAGAAACCGGCCGTGGCCTGTCAGAAGGTACCGTCCCAGCATTTTCCTGGAATTGAAAATAGGGAAACCACGGAAATCCATTTCAAGGACGGCCAACGGTGGGGCTTGAACCCCACGTCTACCGATTCTGCAGATAGCTTGGCCCCATGGCCTAGCGCCGCGCTTTAGCGAGCGTAGTTACCGCTGTCAGTATTCATGCCTATCAATGGATAAGAAACAATTAGGATGTTGTGTTAAAAAGGATATCAATGAATAATACAGTTGAAAGAGGACATTGATTGATCTATAGAAGCCATAAATGAGTCTGCCACAAGTAAGATGATGTTGTTTCATTTGAGGGGCTTGGACATCGTGGTACTTTAGCCCGTGTATTTGGGGGTTGTATAAAAAGACTGTGGCTGTTAACCTGTTTTATTGTGGTGTATGTAGTAATGTGTGTATTTATAATTTAGGTAGGGATTGCGAAGGAGGCGGCCGTGGCCTTAAGTTAGGAACCATCCCGGCATTTTTCTGGAATAGAAGTGAGAAACCACGGAAAAACACTTCCAGGATAGCCGAGATGGGGATCGAACGCAATTCTTCTCAGCTTTCCCTCATCAGGGCGAATGAACCCCATTCCAGCCCTCAAAACAGAATTAAATTTCTTAGCAGACCTGGGAATCTAACCTGTACCTCTGGGGCACAAGTAAGTACTGACACTGGTAGGTTTAGCTCAGGACCCTCTAATCACCACCCACTTTTCAAGAATTATGAGACACAAATACTGTACCATACAATATGGATCTACTCATTTCTTTTTCCCGACTCTTCAAGATATTGAACCCTCTTCCACCAACATTTTCTCCAGGTCAGCGTCTACAGTAGGCCTATGTGTGTTAAGTTCATTATCGTGCTGGATGCCATTTTTCAGTGTTGCCATAGTTCACAAGCACCCGTTTGCTGGCTAAAAGTCTGGCTCCACGACTTGAGACTTCTTTGTTATCTGGTCTGAAGAAGTGAGATTTCTCCTCAAAAATTCATGTTTTTTTTGCTGCTGTCCCGACTGGAACTAGTACTAATTTTAACAATAATTTTAAAAACACCACAGTAGGCTGTTGCGTGTCAGGAAATAAAGAGGAGCGTGATCATGTATTTGCAGTTTTGTAAACGCACACGAAATGTGGAGAGAAACACGCCATTGTGCGCTGCTCTGCTCTCTATTTGTCCACGGTGTGGCAATAACATGGCTACACGTGTACGGACATAATGATGCAACAGTATAGGATAGCATGCGAAAATAAGCCTTACGCTGTCAGAGTTCACGTGAAGGTATGCGGCTTGCCCAAAATTTGAACTCCACGTGGCGAAACGGAGAAAGAGCTAGCGGAAAGAGAAACAGGGGAAGTGTGGCGAAGGAGGGGGAACGGGCGCGAGAATAAACCGGGGACCCTGTGACATTTCGCATGTGAACGCTTCATTGACAAACAGTCCAGGTCACGAATTACAAACAATGAATCACTGACCCTAATGCTATTCCTCCGCTATTTCATAAATGAATATTATATTCGATACACTACTTCCGGTTTGATATTTCCGACACTCGAATGACTTACTTGTCCTTGAACTTCCGAGTGGTTCCGAACAGTTATGAAGGTGGGAGGAGGGAGGCGGACACGTGTGCCTGGCGAGTTGCAAAAGCCTAGGCACTGCTCCACTTCTGGATGGCCTCAACCTTGGAGAGAGCCCCCTTCCCCCCTCTCCAGCAAGTATACACCACGTTACGTAATCGCGCGGAGAGAGTAAAGGAGCGCAGAGAGAGTTGAGATCTATATGGCTAGGGCCGACCCAATCTCATGCCGTCATCTGGTTTGACCTCATTTTCAATACACTCTTCTATAGTTTCTTTTTAAATTTATATATTAGTCAAAGCAAAAACTAGAGTTATGCGAGCCCTTCACGCTTGTAGAAATAACAACCAAATAACAAAAGTAAAATATAAAATAAATTAAACAAATCTCGTAACAAAACAAGTCCAGATCAACAAGAAGTTCCGTGACGAACTAAAGAGCCTACTTTTCTTAAAATTAATCTATATGGATCTATCTAGAATAATGACGAATTTAAGTTGGTAATATCGAAATTTCGAATTAGTTCGAAATACTGTATACCTGGCATAATGTAGCCTAATAGAGAACTACAGTTGGCAGCCCTGGTGACTGAATATATTCTTAGTTCCATCTCTTAAGGTACAGGATACAAAATTTGGTTGAAGTCCAATGGATAGCATGGACGTTACATGCAGTTAAACATTGGATCTAACAGCGCGCGCAAAATTATGTTGGCAACAATGAAATACATGTATTGGTCAGAAATAATCTGAAATAATATGATCTATTGTTGTGTCAATTTTGAATAAAATCCATTAGTTAGTAAAGAAGTTACATGCATTTTAAAGTTTGACCCATCAGCAGGCATGAATCATGTTGGCAGCACTGACGTTTATAAGTTACTCCAAATTAATCTAGAATGTCAGGTACTATATGTGTGCAAAGTTTAGATCTGTTGGCTTGCATACTTTCTGATATATTGATATTAAGAAAAACGAATAGAGACAGCATTTATTAACAGTTGGCAGCCCTGGTTGCTCCTAAGAATGCGCATAGTAATATCTGTTATGGTACACATTCCACATAAGAAATTTGATTGAAATCCAATTGATAGTATAGAAGTTACATGTATTTAAAGTCGGACCTCTCAGCAGGCATAGAATCATGTTGGTAGCACTGATGTATATAAGTTACTCCAAATTAATATGGAATGTCAGGTACTATACGTGTGCAAAGTTTAAAGCTGGCGGCCTGCATACTTTCTGATATATGGGTATTTGGATTTAAAAAATTGAGAGCATTTATTAACAGTTGGCAGCCCTGATGGCTCTTACGAATACACTCAGTCATATCTGTTTATGTACACATAGCACATACGAAATTTGGTTGAAATCCAATTGATAGTGTAGAAGTTATATGCATTTGAAATTTGGACCTATCAGCAGGCTTATAGTCATTTTGGCAACACTGCCATGTATGGCCTCCTGGAAATTAAACTGCAATATTATTATCTACACGCGTGCCAATTTTGAAATAGCTACCATTCATACCTTCCAAGATATCCAACATGAAGCTCAAATTTCAATTGCGATTTTTCAGCAGTTGGTAGTACTGACATCATTTTCAAATATGGCCGTGAGATATTCAGGTATAGATCTTTACTCCTACCAAATTTTGTTTCGATTGCTGCAGCCGTTTAGGAGTTGATAGGGGGGGACACACACACAGCCAGACAGACAGACAGACAGACAGACAGACACACATTTGCCCGAGCTCATAAGTCTACTTTTTCCTCATTTTTAGCCTACTTTTCACATTTTGCAAAAATGAGGAAAAAGTAGACTTATGAGATCGGGCAAATGTCTGTCTGTCTGTCTGTCTGTTAGTATGTCTGTCTGTCTGTCTGTCCTTCTGTCTGTCTGTCTGGCTGTGTGTGTGTCCCCCCCTATCAACTCCTAAACGGCTGCAGCAATCGAAACAAAATTTGGTAGGAGTAAGGTTCTATACCTGAATATCTCACGGCCATATTTGAAAATGATGTCAGTGCTACCAACTGCTAAAAAATCGCAATTGAAATTTGAGCTCCATGTTGGATATCATGGAAAGTATGAATGGGAGCTATTTCAAAATTGGCACACGTACAGATCATAATATTTCAGTTTAATTTCCAGGAGGCCAAACATGGCAGTGTTGCCAAAATGATTATAAGCTTCCTGATAGGTCCAATTTTTAAATGCATATAACTTCTACACTATCAAGCAGAATTCAACCAAATTTCGTATGTTGTATGTGTACATAACCAGATATGACTGAGCGTATTCTTAAGACCTACCAGGGCTGCCAACTGTTAATAAATGCTCCTAATTTATTTTATCCAAATACCAATATATCAGAAAGTATGCAAGCCGACAGCTTTAAACTATGCACACGTATAGTACCTGACATTCTATATTAATTTGGAGTAACTTATATACGTCAGTGCTACCAACATGATTCTAAGCCTGCTGACAGGTCCAACTTTAAATACATGTACCTTCCATACTATAATTTGGATTTCAACCAAATTTCGTATGTGCTATGTGTACCATAACAGATATGACTATGCGTATTCTAAGGAGCAACCAGGGCTGCCAACTGTTAATATGTGCTGTCCCTATTTTTGTTACCCTAATATCAATATATCAATAAGTATGCAAGCCAATAGCTCTAAACTTTGCACACGTATAGTACCTGGCATTCTAGACGAATTTGGAGTAACTAATATACGTCAGTGCTGCCAACATGATTCTAAGCCTGCTGATAGGTCCAATTTTAAAATGCATGTAACTTCTATACTAACTAATGGATTTCATTCAAAATTGGCACAACAATAGATCATATTATTTCAGATTATTTCTGACCAATACATGCATGACATTGTTGCCAACATGATTTTACGCGCGCTGTTAGATCCAATGTTTAACTGCATGTAACGTCCATGCTATCCAGTGGACTTCAACCAAATTTTTTATTTAGTACCGTCAGAGACGGAACTAAGAATATATTCAGTCATCAGGGCTGCCAACTGTAGTGCTCTATTAGGATACATTATGCCAGGTATACAGTATTTCGAACTAATTGGAAATTTCGATATTAGCAACTTAATTTCGTCATTATTCTAGATAGGTTCATATTCTGTAGAATAATCATTGGCATGAAAAGTAGGCTGTATAGTTCTTCACGGAACTTCTTGTTACAAAATGTGAAAAGTAGGCTATCTCATAAGGCTACTTTTTCCTCATTTTTGCAAAATGTGAAAAGTAGGCTAAAAACTGGCAGAATGTCCTTGTTCGTAGCCGTGTCGTCAATGGCCAAGATGGCAGTTCAAATACAGTTTAGGTTCTCGTCACCTGTTTCAGAAACGTCCTCTTAGTTGTGGATATGTCCAGTTCGCGTACATGCTATGCTGTTGTACAGGGTTGATATGCGGTTTTGCAAGGATATTTGGATTATGGAAAGTTTAGTGTGTGGAATGTGGAGAATATTTTTGAGCCTGCTAGAATGGGAAGGGGCTCTTAGTTTGAAAAATGACAGCAGGTGGTCCGAACGGTGATGGCCATTTGAAATAGAATGTAGGAGGGACAGGTCAGTTACCTGTCGTGTCGAGTTGATGGGAGGGATGTTTATGGCTGAAAGTACCTACTTAGTAGTGAAGTGCCTAAACCTTGGTATTCAGTTCCTTACAATGGATCTGATGATGATGGCTTGACGATCCAAACTGGTCATCCAAGTGTATTTATTAATCTCATGGTTTTTTTTTTCAGTATTAGGTAATAACCCATCACAATTGGGTGCAATCGTATTGACCGACTGAAAAACATCAAACTTCGTTAACCTGTGTAATTGTGACGGTGGTAGGCTAGGAATTGGAAGGGGGCAGTCGTGCCTTTCAATTAGGTACCAATCCGACCACTTCTAGGGCTACTGTTGCTGTTAATTCATTTAGGGGCTTTGTGCGACATCGTGGTCATGAAGCCCCATGTCCTTGGGTTTGTGTGGAATTTGTGATGACTGTATTAGTGTCTGTATTTGTAATTCAGATGAGGATTGGGAAAGAGGCCGTGGCCTTAACTTAGGATCCATCCCGGCATTCGGCAGGAGTAGAAGTGGGAAACCACGGCAAACCACTTCCAGGATGGCTGAGGTGTGAATCGAACCCACCTCATCTCAGTTTTGCCTCACGAGGCTGAGTAGACCTCGTTCCAGCCCTCAGGCCAAAATTACATTTCTTTGTAGAGCCATGAAACGAACGAACCCGAGACCTTTGGGTACGGAATCTGAATACATATCCTGAGACCACAAAAGGCGGTACCAGCTGATTGACAGAGTACTGACTTATGTTGCATTGCACAATTTGGAAGCATTTCTTTATTATTATACATGCCCAACGTGTCTGATTTCGCAGTGCAGTACCCAACGAAAGTTTAAGACCACCAGCGAAGATAAACTCCTGACCCTATATTTATGGTGCGAATAGATCTTCAGTATTTTGTGCCTTATTCGTGAGATTTTTTAAATTTCGTGTGCAATTATTTGTTGAGAAAGTTGTTCCAAACGGAGATGCGTGAGCAAGCAGCACATCTGAATATTCCATATCCAACAAACTCCTGCGTACACGTAAAACATACTCCACAGGTGTTATGTACATCTTCAAGTCTTTCAATTAAATAATCGCAGCTAGGATTGCCACCTTTCAAGAATCCTTCGGGTGAATAACACCTCCCACCCACAACCACCCAGGTTATTTATCTGAGTTATCTTTTAAGATTCATTGTTCGTATTAGCATAGTTCATTAAAACACTAGAATCGTAATGCAATTTATACATCGAGTCATTCTATCACTTTAAAATTTAACATACAAGTTAAGAACATGTGCTTACTTCGCATAATCAATAGCAATATTTACAATGTTCTTCTTTGTTGCTTTAAACAATTCTTCACTGTCTTTCTCATTTAGAACTTGTGAGAGTATTGTTGTCAGTAATTAATCATCATGGATTGCTTACTCAACAACTTGATGTGAAGAACGCTTTCCTTCACGGCAGCATCAAAGAAGAAATCTACATGACTCAACCAGAGGAATTTGAGCAAGAATCAACTCCACCCAGTGGCGTAGCCAAGGAGGGGGGGTTAGAACCCCCACCCCCATTGGAAAATCGGCAGGTTGTGATTTGTGTCTGTGGTGATGTACTGTTGTCGCCTTTCAGCCCGGGTCCCCATTCGTTGCTACACACGTCTTCATGATAACGTATAACCACAGTCTATCTACAGATCGCGAAGCTTGGCTCATATTTTTCTACCACCAGACAATAATGCTTTCATGCAGCCAGCAAGAATGTGCCGACTGCACTGTGTTGGTGTATGTTATTGTTGCTGGATTTACTGTAGTGTATGTGAGCATTGTGTAAAGGTTATGTCTTTAATTTAACATGTGCTTTACAAGAGGAGATGTGCAGTTCAATAAACAGCAATATTTCAGTGTTGCTAAGTAACCCATATGATCGCTTTTCAGTCGGTCAACACGAGTGTACGGTACCCAATTAGATCAGGTGGGCAGTGACAATTTATCTCCTAATGCTTGAAATAAAAATACATGAATCGTTTATATACTTAATAAAACACTTCTCACATAAGGGGGGGGGGGTGTATGAGAAGCTTTTTATTAAATGTATAAATAATTATTGTGTTATGAATTACACAGGGAAATTCAATGTTACTCCTCGCCCAATCTAATTGGGTGTATTCGTGTTGACCGACTGGTAAGTCAGACTGTTCAAATAGCAAGACGACACCCGAGTTTCCAAAGGACCCTAAAAGGTAAGATTTGATCTATGGATTTTAGGCTAGTATTATAAAGCTTTTCAAGGGGAACGTGATGGTGCAGTGGCTTAGCTGCTCGTCAATCACCCGGACGGCCGGAGTTCCAATCCCGCTGACAGTGGGGTGGAATTTTCACCTGAAAAATTACGTGGCGTCAGGAAGGGCCAAAACCAAAATGAGTCTGATTGGCTCCGGCGACCCCAATTAATTGGGATACGCAGTAGAAAGTATTATAAAGCTTTTCAATCAAACAACGGAACTAGGTCTTTAACTGGTTATGAATCAATAATAATGTTATTGGTTTTAGGTCCCTTTTAACTACTGTGGCTTTTAGAGACACCGGGGTACCGGAATTTTGCCTTGAAGGGGATCTTTAACGTGCCAGTAAATATACAGACACGGTTCCCTCGCATTTATGCACCCTTAAATGCCTGCCGACTGCGCCAGGATTAGATCCAGCAATCTTGGGAACAGCAGGCGAGAACGTTACCGCTGAGTCACGGAGCCAGTCGGTTAAAATCAGAACCATGCCTCGTTAGGATATCTATGCATGTGCGAGTAGTCGGTAGCATGCTGAACTGCTATGGCCAAGTTCGCGGGTTCAAACCCAGTCGAAGTCATCGGGCCCATGCCATAGATTTATGGCACGTAAAAGAACTTACAACTACAATTGGAAGTGTGTCGCCAAAGTGGGTAGGCTATTGGGTTAGACACGCTCTATCGGGTTCAAACGTACGCCGTTGGTTTTCAGTGACAGTGGCGTCTGGTAGCTACTTGACATTGAAATTGGGGAACCTACGGGCGTTCATGTGAAATGCCCTGCTATGGCCATTGGCTACAAATCAAATATAAATATCTATACATTTTGAGAATTAAAACAAACGGTAGGCTAAGTAAACGTACAAGATGTCCTCTCAAACGCGTGCCGACATTTTAATTTTCAGATGTAGAAAATGGCGTTTTAATAGTCAGAGAGCTGATTTAATGAATAAAGATTTTGTACAATAATATAAACTTATTCTCGAATCCTTTGGAAGCAAGCCAATTTATGTTGTCAGGATAATGCTCACAAACTTATATGTGGTACACTGTTTGTTAATTCTCTTATGACATACCTGGTCTCGCACATGGCTGCTGTGGAGGTACGGTACACAATGTTATTGCCGATATTTTGCAAAATTGGCATTGTATTATTTTGTCAAATTCAGGAATGAAAGGTTTCAAACCCACAGAAAAAATACGAAGTACCTACAATTGATCCATTTAAGACCAATTTAAGACCATAGGATATTTATATACTTTTCGTTTCACAAACCACACTGGTATTTTCACTAATTAACAATAATGTTACTCAATTTTACGGAATAACTAGCTTTTGATACGGTTAAGAATTTGATATTACTTATATATTATATTCATACTATCAACCCGCCCCGGCTTCGCCTGGTATCTTAAAGGGGTCACTCAGTGTAAGCTTAAAAGGTGCACGGCCGGTAGGTCTCAGACGCAATTCAGAAAAGCCGAGGTGAACAGCGAAACTCCAAACACTTATAGTCTACTCTTCTCTAAAGTCTTAACTCTACACGACTCGACAGTTAATGCTGGCCGAAGCTGGGGTGATGGGCTCGCTCGTAAACTCGCTCCGAAGCTATTAATTTAAATTTCCAGTGAATGGAGATTGTTGGAAGAAATTAAAACTTAAAACCACTTATAGTTGGCGATGTATTAAAGTTAAAGATATTCTGTCGGGGACTTCTTTGTAGAACTTTTCATGCTGACCAATTCTTACGCTCATAGTATATGGATATTTTTAATGGTATACCCAGCGTAAGCTTAAAAGGCGCAAGGACGGCAGGTTTTCCTTCGACACGATTCACTGAAATCGTTACTGCTCGGCTTCCTTTGGTCATAAATGAATATTTTCCTAAAGAAACTATCCTCGAGAAATTCTTTACTGAATGGTGAAAACCGCATCAAAATCCATTTAGTGGATTTAGAGATTACCCGTTACATCCAAGAATCGTGGACTTGGTTTTATGTGGAGATGCCAGCAACTATCATTAAAACAAATACATGAATTTATAACAAGTATGGGCTGCGAATTCTACGTAAGACTCATTAAATACGTCATACAACTGTACCTACGGATACTTATAGAGGACTGAACTAATAAAAACAGAGCATTCTTTTTATGTTTCTGTGAATTAAAAGTGTACAGTATATCAACATGGTGGCTTTTTTCTGTAGTAGTTGGTGATTTAACGTGACTTATGTTCACAATGGAAATAATCACTCAGGTGAGTTAAAATTCAAAAAAACCTTGCAAAAGTGAAATCATCTGTTCCGCGAATAACGTGCTCAAGGCAGTTGCCAGCTTGCTGGCCGCCGCGAGCGCTAGTGTCGCTTCACCTACAAAGAAGGAAGGAAGGAAGATTGTAGTTTTACGTGACCGTGAATCTTGTGATTATGAGCCACGGGACCTCCTTTTTACGTGGAATCCGAACCACAGGACATGGCATTTCACTTCGAAAATCTCACATGCATTGACCGGGAATCGAACACCTACAAAGAGGATGCCATTTCTTAGCACAGCGAGCTTCGCGACTGTGTATTTTAGACTGTGGTAATACAACTCCGTCCTCCCAGGGTTGCCAATCTAACTTTTCCCCCGCGAAATAACTTATAGCTTATTTCAAACTGAGGCTAGCGCCAAATAATTTTCAATCCCACACAGCGGGACAATATTAGCTTCTCTTTTCTTTTCTTGGCGGGAGAAATGTTATATGTAAATTAATCTAGTGTTTATAAAAATTACCCCCTTTAATAAAGACTTAGAAAATTCTTTGGGTACATTAACATTAATTTTGGGATCATTATTAACATCTTGAGCATGAGATAACCGTCAGCCGAGTTGCTTCATATTACGTAAATATATGTCCAGAAATTCCCCGAATTACGGTTATCTCCCAGTTACGAATGAGTGAAATTTGTCGCATGAGTAGTGTAAGCAAGGTAGGTGACAAAAATCTTCGAAAATGATACTTTAGGCATTCAGGGCTAATTGCAATAAAAAGCACAGGATCTTGTTGGAAAAACTGAATAAACATAAAAATGAGTACCGGTATTGAATTACTCATAAATCAGCTTGATACATCGTGAGAGGACATGCCCACTTTTGCTGAGACCTTTGTAAATAATTTCTCTTGTTGAGAGATACGCAGTCTTCATGTTGGTAGCACAGATAACTTATATTTGAGTTAATTTTGTTCCTGTCAGGGGGAACAGGAATGTTCCATATTTACCATTGAAGTGAGACATTTTAGTCAAAAATCAACTTAATTTTCTAAAGAACTGATTCGTTTTTGTCTTTTGAGCATATTGTATTACTCGATAAATTCGGGATCAAAATTCATGAAACTTTTCTAGTGTAATAATATCTCATAGAGAAATGGAAATACTTGTAGAGTTGTTGTTAATTCATTTGAGGTGTTTGAGACACCTTGGTCATCAGCCCCGTGTAGTAGGGAGTGTGTTGAAGCTGTCTGGCAACCCGTATTGCTGTGATGATTGTAGTTGTGTGTGTAAATGTATCTGGGACAGGGATGGAGTAGACGCTCCGGGACTTGAGCAAGGCACTATCCCGGCAATTTCCTGTAGGGAGTGTGGCAAAACCCGGGGAAAAAACACACTCAGGATAACCGTTGTCAGCACCGGGATTCGAACCTACGATATCCGTACTTACCACAGCTGCCCCCGCGACCATGGTGCACGTTTGACGAGCGCGGCTACGCCGCGGGACGAAATGCTTGTAGAATTTGGCTTGAGTACCCATAACCCCCCCCCCCCCCCATTGGTCGATCCTGGCTACGCTACTGACTCCACCTCTGGTTTGCAAGCTGAACAAAACACTCTGCGGATTGAAGCAGGTACCAAAGGAGTGGAACTTTAGATTCAATGATTTCATTCAGAATATGATAGGCATTCAGAATATGATAAATGTCTTTATTTTCATGACACACATGCTATTGTCCTACTTCTTTATGTTGATAATATTATTGTAGCAGGTAGTTCAGCTGTAGCTCTGCAAGAATGTAAGAAGACTCTCATGACAGAATTCAAAATGACGGATCTTGGAGATCTCAGGGAATTTCTGGGAATCAAAATTGATCGCTCAGAGAGAGGAATGTTCTTAAGCCAGTCCCAATACATCCAAACCTTCTGAAACGTTTTGGAATGGCAGACTGCAATCCAGCTAAAACTCCCATGGAGGTAGACCCAGCAAAGGAGCCTGTTGGTGAATGCATCCTTTCTGTCAGAACTTACAAAGAACTAGTTGGATGTTTAATGCATCTCATGTTGACAACCCGTCCTGATATAAGCATGGCAGTGAATTTCTATAGTAGGTTTCAAAGTAATGCTACTGATGCGCAATGGGTTGGGCTTAAACGTGTCTTACGTTATCTGAAGGGAACAAGCGAGATGGGACTCTTATTTCAAAGGGAATCAGGAACTAGTGCTAACCTAGTTGGCTATGCTGATGCAGACTGGCGGGGGGTAATACTAAGAATAGGAAATCAACTTCTGGTTTCATGTTCGAAGTCTACGGTACTATTGCACTTGGGTGACTAGGAAACAAACTGCCGTTGCCCAGTCATCAACTAAAGTCGAGTACGTTTCTCTCGGATGTGCTGTAATGGAACTCATTTGGTTGAGAAATCTTGTTTTGGACATAGGTGTTGAACTATGTGGACCAGTTGTCAACCATTTTATGTCTAGATAAGTGGGAAGAGAAAAGGCTAAAACACGTTGATGTCAAGTATAATATTGTGAAAGATATGTATCGGAAGAATGTAATCAAGGTTCTTCATATTCCTTCAGGTGAGCAGAGAGCAGCAGATATTCTTACCAAACCACTGACTGGTAACCATTTCCAGACTTTTCGAGCTGGATTGGGCATTGTTAGTATGTAAGCAACTTGTAAGCTGTGAAAGATTATTTTTGTATTGTGATCATGAGTTTGTGAGACTGATTCTGATTATGCAAATGTATTAATCAAGTACTGAATTGTATTGAGCCAAAATTAATCCAACGATTTTTGTTGAATAGTATGTTAAACTCATTTAATAGATTACTATCTATGTTAAATTGAGGGGAAGTGTTAAGAAAGACAATTTAACATATTATTTACTCATTTCATTTACACACATCAAAAAAAGTTTTGCATCACCTCGGTTCCCAGATCTCCGGCATATAGACGTTGACTGTGTATATTGTATCCAAGATACAGTCCCTTTGACTGTTCATAGATGTCACTAAAACTGCTCAAAGATGTAAACAACCATGCATGAGCAGGGCCTATTAGACGGAGGGGGTACGACAGCCGATCAGTTCCAGTCATTCCACCAGGACGAAGGTACGCTGCTCATGTTGTCTGTAGTTCTACCATGCCTAGAAGGTCAATACCGCAGTTCGATCGCGTCCGCATTGTTACTTTGTGTCAAGAAGGGCTCTCAACAAGGGAAGTTTCCAGGCGTCTCAGAGTGAACCAAAGCGATGTTGTTCGGACATGGAGGAGGTACAGAGATACAGGAACTGTCGATGACAGGCCTCGCTCAGGCCGCCCAAGGGCTATTACTGTAGTGGATGACCGCTACTTACGGATTGCCGCTCGGAGGAACCCTGACAGCAATGCCACCATGTTGAATAATGCGTTTCGTTCAGCCACAGGACGTCGTGTTTCAACTCAAACTGTGCGCAATAGGCTGCATGATGCGCAACTTCACTCCCGACGTCCATGGCGAGGTCCAGCTTTGCAACCCCGACACCATGCAGCGCGGTACAGATGGGCCCAACAACATGCTGAATGGACCCCACGGAATTGGCATCACGTTCTCTTCACCGATGAGTGTCGCATATGCCTTCAACCAGACAATCGTCGGAGACGTGTTTGGAGGCACCCTGGTCAGGCTGAACGTCTTAGACACACTGTCCAGCGAGTGCAGCAAGGTGGTGGTTCCCTGATGTTTTGGGGTGGCATTATGTGGGGCCGACGTACGCCACTGGTGGTCATGGAAGGCTCCGAAACGGCTTTACGATACCTGAATGACATCCTCCGACCCATAGTGCAACCATATCGGCAGAATATTGGAGAGGCATTTGTCTTCATGGACGACAATTCTCGACCTCATCGTGCACATCTTGTGAATGCGTTCCTTCAAGATAACGACATCGCTCGACTACAGTGGCCAGCAGGTTCGCCAGACATGAACCCTATCGAACATGCCTGGGATATGTTGAAAAGGGCTGTTTATGGATGTCTTGACCCACCAACCACTCTGAGAGATTTACGCCGAATTGTCGTTGAGGAGTGGGACAATTTGGACCAACAGTGTCTTGATGAACTTGTGGATAGTATGCCACGGCGAATACAGGCATGCATCAATGCAAGAGGACGTGCTACTGGGTATTAGAGGTAGTGGTGTGTACTGCAATCTGGACCACAAATGCTGAAAGTCTAGCTGTATGATGGTACAACATGCAATGTGTGGGTCTCATGAGCAATAAAACGAGCTGAAATGTTGTTTGTGTTGATCTCTATTCCCTTTGTATTTAACGGTTCCGGAACTCTTGGAACCGAGGTGATGCAAAACTTTTTTTGATGTGTGTATAAGATTATTCATATGTTGGCAACTATGTATCCAAGTTATGTTGACAATGCAGATCTAATAAAACAAAAATCGATACAAAAGCAGTTTATATCGTAGAGCCTAAAGGACGTTAACAAAGATCTGTGCCTGTTCATTTTTTTTCACCACAAATAACCTGGAAACCTAAAGGAAATATTACTCACATACTACAAATCCCCAATACTACTTTACTAAAAAGCATTGTTTTCTTCCAGAGAATACTGGAATATGATTGTTTGAACTACGGGCGTCTCCCTTTGTCATTTTGAGGTCAAACCACCCATAAGATAATATTATATAATGTGCCTGTCTGCCCACCTGGGATGGACAGGCGATCACATGCGAGGCAACATGAGAACAGTGAGCACGAGGTCTGGTCTCCGGGCGTCCTGGGTTATGCCAGATAAAAATAAACTATACACTGTCCCCATTTTCCACGTTAAGGATTTGGGAAAGACGAACTTGACAACACAGAACACAAGCAAAAAAACACAAATTAAAAGAAAATCATCTGAAATGTATTAACTAAGAAACAAGTTAAAAAAGAATAAGAACACATGCACTTCTAGCGAAAATAATCTTGCGAGCGGAGAGGCAAAATATCTAATGAAGTGATCAGTGCATCTCAAAACAAAGGAAAGCATAGTCTTAAATCTTGATGAGAGTCTTTGTTTGCATTTACTATGATGGAATAAATACAATTAAGAATTTTACCCTACACAAAATTTCGATGCACAATCATCTACTGTACGGTAGTCTATATAAAAATAAAAAATAAAAATTAAAAATTAAAAAATGAGAAAATGAATAAATTTCATTTGCCGTATTTCATTAGTCTTTCATAGATTATTTACATAATTACATTTTATGATTACGTTTCACACACTTATCATTCTTGGGAATATTATTTAAAGTCACGTTGGGGTTCAATTCATATTTGTTCAAGTCAAAAAAAGAATCTTGAATCGATTTTTCATAATTCACTAATTGGGCAAGGCTTTCTCAAAATAACTTTTATTTGCCATAGAATAATATTCTGATACCTAGTAAACTATTTATAAAAAATAATTGTTAACACTTGAAAATGTTTATTGTTTAACTGGATTATCACTTACTCAACACTCTTAAGTTTAATTATTTCAGAACACACTGAATTTGATCAAGTCATCCCATAAATTGTTATACCATTAAAAGTGACGTCATTTTACCATCTCTGAAATCAATGTTTCATAATAACAAATATTACTTGGCGTAGAAGCCTATTAGTTGGAATGGACCTACATTTTATTCATCTGAAGCTTTTGGAACACGTTAATTACAGGATTGCAACAACGGCAACCTGTGCAATATATAAGTGGATTCACCACTAAACAATCTGAGCTCACTCTCAGGGAACACACATTTTATAAACAATAGGATTAACAAAAAATCCCTATATCCATTATTTAAATTCTAATTCCATTTAGAATAATCAGCTGCATGTCCACTTATACCTTGAGGATTCCATCGCTCACTGCCAAATAATTTATAAACAAATATCATCAACGTTATCACTGAACAAGATCAGAGTTGTCATACATTAAATGTACTTCAGTGTTCTCAAATTCATAATAATTATTATTATCCAGATAACAATTACATTAAGTTTTATGTGTTATCACAGTGTTGACTTTTGTTCTAGGATGCCAGTTAATGCTGCTGTCTCGAGAGAAAAATAGGGAAATACTTCCTATATGATTGAATCATTAAATGTCGAAATATATCAAGATGTGAGGATCCACCTCACCTTCCAATTCTAAATGATGTAAAATTCAAGCAACGATGATGACTATAACTCATAGTATTGTTCGAAGTGCAAAGTGATAGAGAATAAATACGGAGAATAGGAAACTCATGGCTACAATTTCAAACTACAAAATAAATTCCATTATCAGGCTCTACCTTAGCGCTGGCAGGTCGTCTTGAGGTCCATCATGTAGAATTTGTCCAGGCATCACGAATCCTCGGGAAAACTCCATCCTCCGGAAGGTCACATCCAAGCATTTGCCTGACGCCGGATCCACAGGCATGGTGGTGCGCCGAGAGCGTCGCTCCCATTCTTCTATCATGGTCTGGCCTCGTCCGTCTCCACCATCAGCTTCTTAGCCTCTCATCTTCTTCTTACAGTTGGTCATCGACATAATGTTCCATTTCACTGGTCCCATGATTGTCCAATTTTATTGTGTTCACACGGCAATGAATGGTGTTTCAGGTGCCCGACTGACTTAAGTATAATTTCTAGGTCCACTATAGCACTATTATATGTGACGATCGGGATCGTAAAGTTCACAAGTATTTGTTTTAAGTTTGAAATGTTACATTCGATCAGAAATAGAATAAGTTATGCCTGATTGCTTTCAAATCCCAATATGTCGAGTCAAGCACTGACCTCTTCTTAAAGTCCACAATAATTATAGTCAGATGGAAATATCCTGGATATCACGTGCAATGTCCACAATTTTATATCTGTCAGCTTATTATTCTTTCAATTACCGTAGTTATTAGTGCCGCAAGTATTGACCTCAGTGTTCGCAGAAAAATAACAATGTGAATGTTAACATACCTTTCCTTTCTTAAGCACAATTTTATGTCAGCCCACAAGTTTGGAATATAATCCAACCGTTGGTTTAGCGCACAATCACACTCAGCACTTATCACAGCTTTAAAACATCGCGGCACATTTGAGCATAGGCTAGTAGCATGGTGTAGGCCTAGAGCTGACCGTCGCTTAACCCCCATCAGCACGAGACTCACGGGGGTAGCCTAGAGCTTACTCGTTCATCTCACTAGTCCGTTCTAAGCTTCAGCTTATATAGTCACAGAAAGTCAATAATCGATATTACGTAATAGCATTACGTAATCTGATCCTGGGCAGATCATTGGTTCTCATTCGAAATTAAACAATTATTCTCCTGCACGGTCAATTTTCTTCAAACTTTCTGGAAACTAGCTAGAACATATGAACTTTTTCCCTATCTCGTAAATTCCTATACTTATTATCGCATTCTTCAGATATTGTATTATAAAAGCAAGAGTTTAGTGCTTTTCAGTCGGTCAACACGAATGTACCCAAAAGAGATGGGTTATGCCCTAATCCTGAAATAAATTACATGAGATTAATAAAACAATGTGATCCTAGTGTTTTATTAATCTCATGTAATTTATTTCAGGATTAGGGCATAACCCATCTCTTTTGGGTACATTCGTGTTGACCGACTGAAAAGCACTAAACTCTTGTTTACTAAGGCAACACTGAAAATATGGCTTCAAACACCACAATATTATAAAAGCTATGATGCCAAGTCTCATCAGTGCACAATGAGAACTGGCACGAATGAGCTCAGGGCTCTCTATTCAATAATCTATTGTCGTGAACAATCATGTAATATGTTCTAACTAAATAAATATATCAAGCATTTCAACAAATTGGAATTCTTTATTCTATTGAATACGGTACAATTCAGCGCGTAAAGAATCCGAAAGGACCTTAGCTTAACAAACAAAACGAGCTAAGTGGTGTATTCCTTGGAATACACGTTCAGTCAGAGTTAGCTCGTGCTGCTCTTTGTTTATTTATTTATTTAATTTCTTTCTTCGCAGACACCAACAGTGATCCCTTTGCATTTCATTCTTTTTCTCTTTGAGCAGGAATTTATTTTGTCTTTGAGTCTGTTCTAGATGTGTAACTTCCATGGAGAACCTAGCGGCATCTAGCAGCTAACTGCCGAAGTTCTTCAATTTCTCTGAGCTCAAGAGGACTTCCTCACCAATCCACCGGGCGTCGTCCTTGTCGCCAGCTTACATCTCTTTGAAGACATCACTCCATGAAGAAAACTTATTTTTTTTAAAGAATGTTCGTTTTTTCATGTTGCCCATTCTGATGTATGTCCTCTTGCCTTTTATCCCCTCTCCCTCGTTCTCCCTGGTCCCTTCGCGCGCCGTTCAGCAGCTCTCACTTCTTCTAGTTCGGCCGTCAAGTGTACATTGCAGAGCCCTCTCAGGGCCAGTCTCCTGTCTTCATGAGACACTTTTAAAATAGGCACCATGTCTACTTTTGAAAGCAAACGGTCACAATTAACCTTCGCCTGATCTACAAGAAAAAGCTAAGTACAAATGTTCAACGATTTTAGCCTCATTTTAATGGGTTTAAACTGCTAAATGCTTTTAATATAATTTTATAGACAGTGTGTGGAATTGCTCACTATTGTGCAATAACCGTCTTCGTGGGATTTTCTTTGTCAGGCTTTAGCTATCTAAGCTGGCTCTATAACATGGAATCCAGTACTTCTTTAACGAAATAAATGGGAATACCTTCCTACAACGTGGGATTTAATTCAAATTTAACCACTGTCTATAAACTTAGCTTTTTCCACCGTGGGAACTTTCTTGACCTATTTAACTGTCATCATCGTTCTGGAACTTTCCACATGAACCTATCTTTCTACCAGTTAAGCCATCTAGTATTTTCTACACCAAATAAGGGAATACTTTTTCCACACCAAGGGATTCATGTTAAATTAACTGCTATTCAAACTTAATTTGTTTTCCACCGTGGGAACTTTACCGCATCATTCAACTGCAACCCAACGCAATAAACTTATTCAAACTCAAATTAAACTATGTGTTCTACATAACTGCAATAACTTTCTCTTGTTCTACGAACTTACATACACTAAAATAGTGAAGTTTTTCAACTTATCAACAAACTATCAGTGCTTCGAATTTGTGTGTACTAACTCTCTTCCGCGCCGCGTTCGATTGAGAGAAAATAATTCTGGCCAGGACTTTATCCTAAGGTTCCTAACCCCACTTCCCAAATGCCTTTTACTAACAACGTAAACCAATGTAAAGCTAGTTATTGTTCTAAGAGGCTTCGCTTATAATTAAGCGCCCTCCCAAATTTGTTCTACTTCTCATATTGTAATTCTGCACCAAATCCTGTGGCTCGTCCTCATTTTAATATGTATTGTTCTTCCCTTCTAAAATTAGGGAATTTTACTTTTTCTAATTATAAAGGAGTTAGCTAATTGTATTATCCAGGCTTCACACAAGGTGACCTGCCCTATTAGAGTTTAAAATCTCTTAAATTCTGTATAAATACCCATTGTTCTAGAAACTACTTATTAATCCTTCTTTTCTTATCCTGCTAATTCAGGAATTGTTAACTCCTAAGTGTTAAACTTTGAATCTAATCTTTTTGCTCCAGGTTTCGTTAAGTCGACCTGTCCACTTTCGAACATATCATATTGTTAACTTCTGCTTAAAATAGCGGTAATTTCCGCTTGTAATTTTTCTTCTCCTTTTCCTGTTACAATCAGGAATCCAATATTTGCTTATAGCCTTTTCGATTGCCATAAAGGCATTCTAAAAGTGCTTGTATCGTACCTAATCAAACTATCAAAGTTATAATTGCTTTACAATTATCGTTACAAACTTTAAATTTCTTAATCATAAGCACACTTTTTAAAATCTTTGGAAGATTTTAGTGCTGTAACAGGTTCGAAACTTGTACACTATTTAATATTGTTTGTAAATTGTAAACCTCTTATTATTGGGTCTAACAAGTAAGACCTTGGCATTTTATAACCAAATAAATTGTTATTCTTAACTCGAATTAAAATCACAACCTATATATTGTTAAATGTATTTTTAAGTTTATAATTTGTTAAATAAATTATCTACTATTGTTTGCTTTATCTCTCTCGCTAGAGTTACGGTTAGGCAGGACCTTCTCTTCCCTGATTCTTCCCCTAATCTTAATTTGATTTACGAAAAAATAATAAATCTTCATTAGTAAAACCTTTACCACTTGTTGCATTAGAAACAAAATTTCAAATAACAACGTTTTCAAAGGTTATCTTAGCTGTTAAAGCTAATCCTAGCAAACCATCAAGGCAAGTATAGCTAGCTCCGCAAGCTTCCTACTTGTAGAGATTCTCTCTCTGACTTATGTTTTGCTTTCAAAATCTCAGTTTTGTTTAAGTCAGGTCTGAGGTTTTCCTCTGTTCTAAACTTTTAGTCGGCATCCTGCTAGGTAAAAGCTTAGCCTACCTTAATTGCAACAATTGGTATTTTTATAGGATTTTCACAAAAACTAGTGAAAATATTGCTAAAAGCATTTAAGTCACTTTATCCCTTCCCACTCTGGAAGCATTCGATTGTTTTGCCAGAGATCCAACAGCTCCCAGAAATAAAAAATATCACGGCAAATTCAAATTATTCCAGCCTTTCAAAACGTTCAGCAAAATCAAACCCTTTTGAAGGGAAAAATAGTAAATCGTTTTCCATTAGCATACTTTGTCTTGCCAGAGTACCACCCGTCCCCATAGTACCGGAATACCGGCTTGGGAGGGAAAGAGCACTCACCGAGTGCTTGCAGGCAACCAAAATTCATGCTGCGCTCTCCGCTTGCCTTGTACAGGTCCCCTCTAAAGATATGTATCTCATAAGCTTAGCACAGCGAAATTCCTCTTTATATCAACATTTACTTAAAACTTAGTGTTGGATTCTAATCCTATCTGCCAATTCTTGTCTCTACTCCCAAACCCACCTCCTGTTCTCTCTCATCATCTTCCCTTAGGTAGTGTTAATCCTCAGCAAAAACCTACCACTTAACTCATGCACATTCGGTTTCTTCTCTTCAACCACTGATTCTTCGTTAAGCTGAAGATTCTTTTACCTAATAAGTTACTGTTGCTGTCTCATTTAGGAGTTTGGACATCATGGTTATTTCAGCCACGTGTAGTTGGGTGTATGAAGCACTTAACAGTAAAACGGGGGAACAGTGGGAAGTCTAAAACTGTGAAAATGAACAAATTTGTTTTCTTTAACCTGAAGACTTGTCATATACCAACACTTCTTTCAATAACCTGAATGCAATGTACGCCCACACCAGTAGTTTTTTAACACTGAAATATTGAGGATTGTTGTTATGAAGGTGAGGAAGGGTACGAGGAAGGGGGAGCACCCAATAAGGTGACACGCGATATCGGCGCTTTCGGGGTAAGAACAGAAAAGGGGAAGCTGTGTGTGGGGTTGTGCATGACAATATGCACGGCGAATGTATGATCCAGTTGTACAGTTGGAAGTGGAGCAACTCTTCCTGATGACACGGCCAGGAGCATCAAATAGGCTACATCACATTCAACTGGAAACGTAGCTTTCCTTCAGGCATACTTAACCATGCAGTTGTTGATTCATTTAAGGTTTTTGCGACATCGTGGTCATGTAGCCCCGTGTACCTGGGTGTGTGTGGAATTTATCTGATAACCTATGTATTGTGATGACTATACTGGTGTGTGTGGTTGTAATTCAGATGAGTATTGGGAAGGAGGTGGCCGTGGCCTTAATTTAGGAACCATCTTGGCATTCGCCTGGAGTTGAAGTGGAAAACCACTTCCAGGACGGCTCAGGTGGGAATCAAACCCGCATCTTCTCATTTTTGCCTCATGAGGCTGATTGCACCCTGTTCCAGCCCTCCAACCAGAATTAAATTTCTTGGCAGAGCCGGGAAGCGAACCCGAGCCTCCCCGATGACAGCCAAGAGTGTTAGCCACTACGCAACGAGGCGGACTAACCATGCAGTAAAACCAGCACTGTTTACATCTGAACTTTCCGTCTTCTTTAATATCACACGAACATTTGTCCGTTTCTGCGCGAATGTTCCTTGTGAAAGACCCGCAGAGATTTCTTACGTCGCATAGGCCTACATCCGACTAAGTGGCAGATGGTGTTGATTCCTTTCATCTTCTCTGGCAGGTTAGGCAGATGCAGAGATTCTTCTCCCTTCTCAGTCTTGTGAATCTACTAGGCGATAAACCGTGATTCATTACAGTATGTTTTTAAACGTAGCATTGCGTTCAGTATGCTAAGGAGGGGCTTCATCCAGTTCGTGGAGTGAAATGTCGGCGAGCAATGAAGTTCTTTCTTCTGAAAGCCATAGTGAAAGAAGGCTCTACGTAGCCGCAGCTATTTCAGCATATTTTCATCATATGAAATAATAGGCTTATGAGATCACCTTTTGTCCGCGCGCGTGTGTGTGTGTGTGTGTGTGTGTCCCCTAATAAAATCTAAACGGCTGGAGCGATTTCAATGAAACTCGGTAAGGACGTACTACAGGGCACCCGAGAATGTTCTCCGCAGTGGGTACGTGCAACTGCGAGTGGTTGAGTCATAAGTTTAGTTGGCTGCACTGTGTCCTTGAAAGGGGGACTCCCCCGTGTGGGCTGTCAGTGTGTATTGCGATAAGCGAGCGAGCCTGCATGTCTTCAGTGTGTATTGCAGTAAGCGAGCGTTCAGATAGATTATTGGAAGAGTGCAACACTATACAGGCGGTAATGTTTACTACTGAAGAGAGAGTTTTGTTGGTGGAATACGTTTTTCGCGAAGGTGATCGGTTTACAGAAAATGTAAAATTAAGATTTCAGGCGCGGTTTCTTAATTCAAAGTGTCCAAACCGTGATGCCGTTCGGGATTTGGTGAGTAAATTTCGTGTGACTGGCCCAGTTCACGATGTACCGGGAACAGGCAGGCCTATGCTTTTAACAGACGAAAAACTTGATGAAATCTCCGATATAATGCTCCGTAGTCCAAGTAAATCAACACGAAAATTAGCTCAACAAACAGGAATCTCTAAGTCGACAGCACATAAAGCTGTAAGAGACAAGCTTCAGTCCCTTATAAAGTTACCGTGGTTCATGAATTAAAACAAACTGATTACGGAAAAAGAGTGATGTACTGTGAATGGTTCCAGCATCTGTTATGAATGGCTGTGGTGAGTAGGCTACAAAGTTTACTGTTTATTTGTTATGATGCAAGCGGCAGCCGTGCTACCAACGTAACTGCTGTAGGCGCTGCGGAGAACATTCCCGGACTCACTGTACAACCACGTCCGACCTCGACCGTGCCTTTCAAATTTAAATACGTATCGCCAATCCACCCAATTACACGGGGCTATATGTTCAATATGTCGCAAAGCCCCTAAAAGGACAAAACACAACAACAACAACAACAACAAGCTATCGAAGGCCCAATACTCACTCTAATGCTTAGTCATCATCAGCATCTGTAACATTCCTTGGCACAAGAATCACACATGGAAATGCCATCATTAGTTTCTGTTCCGTGACACTCTTCGTGGTAAATAGTTCCACAAAAAGAGCAACAAATCCAATTTGCCTCGTGACGTCCATCACAAACCCCACAAACCTACTGCTCGAGTCTAAGCTCTATGAACTTGCGGGGTGAAGAGCAGAGGCAGGGAAGGAGCAGGTGAGAAGTGAGAAGCTTGTCAACAGCCCGCCGCTTGACCTGGCATTCCCGTCTATTCCAATACTGCTAACATAGGATCTTTGCTCAAACCACTGTGGTGTATGGAACCAGCGAGTGAGTCACCGACCTATGTACAGTGTTTGGTTCTGTTACTACGCAAGGACCGGACTGGGAAGCCGGCTCATCTATCACCATAAACGTCAACGCTCCACATTCCTGCCATGCCCACGGAGGTTAGAATCGAGCAGGTTCAGCACTTTCCTTAGTTGTGGATGGAAAGTTCACATTTCTACCTCTCTAGTCGATGCCCGGCTATTTGCGGCTTCAGGATATTTCTAGACATGTCTAGACTTCAGTCTATTACGTGTGCAGGGGTATAAGAAGTACTACGCAAGTACAGTAGATGAGTTTACCCTACTCACAATAAATGTGGATATTGCCCACCTTGTAATAATAATGAACCTGTGGCCTCCGGCGAGGCCCAGTGCAGGTCTTTCTAGTTGGCGCCTGTGGGCGACCAGCGCGTCGTAATGAAGATGAAGTGATGATGAAGACGTCACATACACCCAGTCCCCGGGCCAAGGGAATTAACCCCAGGAGATTAAAATCCCAATTGGCTCGGTCGGGAATCGAACCCGGGGCACTTCGGGCCAAAGCATAGCGCGCTAACCATTTAGCCACGGAGCCGGACTTCCCACCTTGTAATACTGCACAAGAGAACAATATATGTACTGGAAACTGCTAATTGTGTGTATTCAATAACAAGGCAATAAATACCGAATCTCGCTTATTGGTTCCTATAACTAGTCGACACGGAACCAGTTTTTGAGTAACATGTTTCACATCATGTCCGATTCCCGGTTTGTCAAAGAATTTAATTCTGGTCTAGTGGCCGGGGAGATATTCACTCAGCCTCATTAGGATAAATGTGTAGAGCATGTGTTCAATTTTCAACTCAGCTACCCTTAAAATGGTTTTCCGTGGTCTCCCACTTCCACTCCTGAAAAATGGCTAACAACCTCAATTACAAGTACACACATGACTACAGACACTACAATAACAACGGTTATTAGGCAAATAACACACACTCACCCAAGTACATTGGCCTCTTCTGTGTACCGCTACAGTGTTTTCCTGCTTTATAGTGGATAACGGCTGGCGAAATGTACAGTTATCATAACGTACACAAGTGAAGTATAACAGGTATCAACCTTGTATGTCATGAGCAGTCGTCTGCTGGTCGCACGTGAGCTCGTAGGAAGTGTCATTGACTGGCTATGTCAGGCGCGGATCTAGAGTTTGGCTTTTTGCAATGGTGTGTTTTGCGACTTTTACATCGAGCTTCGAAAAAAGTATCAAGGTACGTTACAGTTTCGGCAAGTCGAGTTGGTACCGACAAAGGGAGAAAGTCACAGCTTAAATTGCCAAACAAGCTTGCAGTTTGGATGACGGCAATATTTTTTGGTGCGAAAAAAGCCCCAAATTCCTATCCGTGCATTGCTGCTCATTCATCGTGACATCACTATAAACATCGATTCGGTAATCACAAGGTTTACTAAACATAATAGACGAGTTGATTTTGTTATATAAATAATCGTTTTTATATAACAGGTAGGCCTATGAAGTTGTAAATATGTACAGTTGTAACAGAACATAATAATTCCAATAAAGATATTTCAGTATTGAATAAAATGAAAAAAAAAATTCAGTTAAAATTCGTTAAGTTTTATTTGTCTGGTTATTGTGTTTTCGTTTTTTGAGTTTGCAAAAAAACTTGGTCTCCGTTTGGGCGGGGAGGGGGTCATGGCCCCCCGTGACCCCCCCCCCCCCTGAATCCACGCCTGGGCTATGTCATCTTTTATTAAGCAAATCTTAGCTGATCCCTGTTATTAGGTCCTCAACCCCGTGTGGGGAGTGGGGAAGGATCTTTCTGATGAGCTGGCCTATGTTGTAGTAGTGTGCGCATAATTACAGTATGTCATCAAGTTAAGTAGTCTACCATCCCGACATTAGTCTGGAGAAACAATGGGAAACTACTTCCCGGATGGATGAAGTGGGAATAGAAGCCACCTCTTCTCCGTATGCCTCATTGCAATCCACAGACCCGATTTTAGTTTGCCAACTGTGCCAAGATTCAAACCCGGGACCTTTGAAGGAAGGAAGTTTGTAGTTTTATGTAACCGTTAATCTCGCGATAATGAGTCACGGCACCTCTTTTTACATGGATTCCGAACCACAGGATATGGCATTTCACTTTGAAAATATCACATGCTTTGACTGGGAATCGAACCCGGTCCGCCGTGGTGAGAGGCCACCAGCTTGACCACTGTGCCACCACGCCCCAAAGACCTTTGAGACAGGAATCTCCATACGAAGGTCCAGATCACTGAACGTTGCGTATAGGTTCGATACCCGGCTCTGCCAAGAAATTTAATTCTGGTTTGAGAGCTGGAACGGGATCAATTCAGCCTCCTGAGGCAAAACTGAGAAGAGGCGTGATCAATTCCTACTTCATCCATCTTGGAAGTGGTTTTCCGTGGTTTCCCACTTCTACTCCAGTCAAATGCTGGGATGGTTCACAGCCGCCTCCTTCCCAATACGCACTTTAATTCCAAATACACAAACTAATACAGCTATCACAATGGAACAGGTTGACAGAAAGATACCACACACCCAATTACACGATGTCCGTGGCCCTCAGAACCAACAGATGTTCTCAGAGGGTGTGCCGCCAAAACAAAATTACAGTGAGAGTGTATAAACACATAAAATACGTTTGGGTTCATGTTTCTTATGCAAACTGCAAATTTAACATTGAAGTAGAGTTTCTTGCTTAAACATTAGCTTACTGTAAGCTCAGGATACTGTTCTGCATCTCCTAATGGTAGACATATTGATTCCTTAGCGGGACGGTAAAGCTGCTGTCTTTCCCCTAAACCAGAAAGATCTTCTAAAATCAGACTGGAATTCACACAATATCAGCTGGGTTGCTGCTGAGGGCAAGAAAAGTAGGAGTAGATCTAAAATACGGTTTCAGCAAATAATGTTAGACTACAGTAGGCCTAAGTGAAAATAGGAGATAACGGAAGTGCCCAGTTCGTTCTCAGCTACTTGCAGAGAGAATGCTAGGAAGGCTTCACAGATTGTAAAGAAAATCAATGACTTAAGTGTAACAACAAAGAGCCCTCGAGAAGTTTGCATCATCCCGTATCCCAATTCCTATTATCGTTAATCTTGCGGGAGTCATCTGCTATTTTGAACTGGATTTTAGCCTGCTTCTTTCACTTCCTCTGTCAGCAAGCAGTATCTGTCGCCCATCAATTTACTGACCACTCACATGGTGCCTTAACTGATGTTTTCGGGTAGGATTTTATTTTTCAACGTTGTTTAATGTTTGTTTCCCATACGCCAATCTGGAACAATGTTAGACATAAATTGGAAATAAAAATCGACGAAATCCAGCACTATGGAGCAACTCCATAGTGCTCCCAACTCCCTGTTTAGAGCGGCTTCGGTGGCGTAGTCGGTAGCATGCTGAGCTTCTATGCCCAAGATAGCGGGTTCAAACCCGGCCGAAGCCGTCGGATTTTTTAAGAGCGTTAAAAATCCCTCAGTATGCCTTCCTTCGCAGGGGAAGTAAAGCCGGCGGTCCCATGTCATAGATTTACGGCATGTTAAAGAACGTTCCACTAATTGCACCTGTGTGAAGCTAAATTGGATAGGTTAAGAATGTAAACAACGCCCTTAGGTTTCTACCTTCGTTGCCAAGAGCCGACTGCGGTGGCGTCTAGTAGCTAAGTTCTGAACTTGGCCTAGTAGTCGTTGACGGTAGCGCTTGGCGGCAAAAGTAAGAACTATTTGAAAAATTCTAAGTTGCAGCACCTAAATTAAAAAACAGATAACACACACTAATACAGTCATCACAATTAACACCGGTTATCAGACAGATTCTACACACACCCAAATTACACGGGGCTACATTACTGCGTTGTCGCAGCCCCTAAACATAAGAACCAACCAACCATCCCTGTTTAGGCTATTGTCCAAAGCGTACCGATAGGACTTTAAAATTCCGAGGTGGTAATTTGGAATAACCCAGTCGTAATTTTGTCTTCAACACTGAAGGGGGGAATAAAGGGTTCAGTAGGATATACGGTAGTACTAATTCAGACACACAACTCACCGGTGATCACAGGTCCCTGAGAAGGGTGGACATAGCTGTTTTACAGTCAACTCCATCCATCGCTCGATCAGAGACCAGTGTTAATAGATTATCGGGCGACTGGCTGTGTCCCAGCGGTAATGTTCTCGCCTGCTGATCCTGGCCCAGTCAGTTGGCATTTGAGGGTGCGCAAATGCGAGGAAGCCGTGTCAGTAAATTTACTGACTCGTAAAGATTCCCTTCGGGGCGAAATTCTGGCACCCCGGCGTCTCTAAAAACCACAGTAGTTAAATGGTACGTAAGACTAATAACATTAATATTATTAGATTTACTTGCACATTAAGGAACCTCTAATGGATAAATATTTTCCACCACTTTGGCGTCTAGAAAACCTCAGCAATTAAAAGAGCCGGATTTAATGTTGTCACACTCTCTAGGCCCTGTTTGATCTGCCTCCTCTCTAAGATAGTCAATAATCTTAAAACTTCGGTACTATTAACTACACGCTAAAACAATATAACCATTGCCACTTACCATTTGATTTTAATGGTCAATAAATGTGTTATTTTATATGAATATTATCATTTGATACCGTTTTAGCCTATTTTCCTCTCATTCATAAATGAGTAGAAAGTATATCTTAGTTCCCGTGTGGGTGTCTGCCTGTGTGTTTTGCCCTGTTAACTTCTGAATGGCTTCCCTGAATTTATGGAAACTTGGTGTAATGAATTTAATCCATCCGGTCATCAGAATTGTGTAGTTTACGTTGATATCACTGCTGACAACCATATGCGATAGACGATACCAGCATGGTGATACCCTTTGGAAACTTTGAAACGACTGATCCTTTTTGACCAAACTTCGAACGAACAAAGCTTGTCCTATCAAAACACGGTTTACAAAGTTTTTGACGGTTTCAAGACTGCCAACTATATAAATTCAGTGATCTCAACTTCAAATTTTCCCTTTGAATCTGGACGTCTGAAAAAATCGTCCAAGTACTGATGCAAATTGGACTAAATAGTACAGGAACATAGATATCCCCATCAAATTATGATTCATTAAATTTCAGCTGATTTCAGGACTGTCAACAATACATAACTGGGAGGGAGAAATGGCAATTTCGTATTTATCCTCGAATAACTCGCAGGGCACTGACCCAAATTTAACCAAACTTTCACGAACTAAGTAGTCTACGTACTACCTAACACGATCTACCAAGTAATTGACGGTCCCAATACTGACAACTGTAAGAAATCGGGGCACCAACTTCTGGACGCACTCGTTAAGTACTGATTCGATCGTTCCGCGACATAGCCGGGCTCGTTAAATCGTACACCATAGCCGCGAGAGTAGCTGCAGAAAGTCTGGATATCGCAGGTTTAAATCCCGGCGATGACTTCATGTGGTCTTCCCCAGGTTTTTCCACATTCCCTCCAGGCAAATGCCGGGATAGCACCTTATTTCAAGTCCCTGGGCGCCTACTTTATCCATGTCCCTGATAAAGTTACACACACAACTACAGTCACCGCATAAATACGAATTATCTGACAAGTTCAACATACACCCACTAAACGGGGCTGATGACCAAGATGTCTAAAGCTCCTGAAATGAATAAACAGCAACGACAGCTACAGATTGAATTACCACTGAACTTTGCACCAACAGTTCTCGTGAAAATTCTGACCCAAGTTAGACCAATTTTAAAGCGAATAATGTAGACACGTGGAAATTATGATTTATAAAGTTTCGGCTGGTTCCAGCATTGCCAAATTTACCCCTTAACTGATGTTTGTTTACGAATGCAGGAGTGGGCCTACTGGAATGTTACACTGGAGAGACCATTAACAATAAGCAATGCAGAGGTATGACGCGCATGCCCAGCACCCTGGTGTTCAGCGTGCTGCTTTAATCAGCGAGTCATCTGTTTGTTGGAGACCACTGGAATCACTTTAACACTTTCTGAGTGGAAACACTCAGCTTGTTGTTGTCAATTCATTTTAGGGCTTTAGGAGATCTTGGTAATCAGCCCTGAGTACTTGGGTGTGTGTTGAGGTTGTCTGAAAACCTGTATTTCTGTGATGACTGTTGCATTGTGAGTAGTTGGGCTAGATTTGAGTAGGAGGCGACTGTGGCCTTAAGTTAGGTACTTTTGAGGCATTTGCCTGGAGTAGAAGTGGTAAACCAAGGAAAACCATTTCTACGGTGACTGAGGAGTGCATATATGCCACCTCTTCTACGTTCTGCCTCGTGAAGCGGAGTGTATCCCGTTCCTAATCAACCGTCAGCCAACATCATCTAAAAGTGTGCTCATCTCAATATATAGCTATTTTTAGCCTATTTTCATTTTATTAAAAAAATAGGCTTATGAGATCACCTTTTGTCCGTGTGTGTGTGTGTATGTATGTATGTTTGTGTGATTAGTGTGTGTCCTAATAACTTCTAAACGGCTGGAGCGATTTCAATGAAATTCGGTAAAGTCATAGCACCATTTCGGCCGACGCCGACCGTGCCTTTCAAATTTTACTACGTCCACCAATCCAACATGGCGACTGTGCGAAATATTTAACCACCATTCAATATCTCCGAAATTATTAAGGATATCACCCTGCATTTTTGTACGGTGATAAAGACACTACTAGAAGTTCACCTATGGAACTTTCAAAAACCTAGTAACTACTAAACCAACATGGCGGCCAAGCGAAGTTGCGACTTTTAAATAGACATTTCTCGCGATTTAACCATCCAAACGCAATGAAACTTGGTACAGCAAATGTTTATACACATTGTAATGCACTGGCATTTAAGTTAGTTCAATTGTTTATATAACCTCAAGATGGCGGCTGTGCTAAATATTTAGCTGGCATTCTATATCTCCGAAACTATTACTGATATTCCCCTGAAATTTTCCACGATGATAAACGGCACTACTGCACGTTTATCTATATAACTTTCAAAAGCCTGTAAAGTACAAAACGAACATGGATGCCAAGCGAAGTTGAAACGTTTTAATAGATTTCCCTCGCCATTTAACCATCTGCGTGCAGTGAAACATGGCACAGTATATGATTAGGCCTATACATATTGTAATGCACTGGCATATAATTTAGTTCAATTGTTTACGATAACTCAAGATGGCGGCTGTGCGAAATTTTAAAATGAAGTGTTTTTATTTCTTGTGTCGTAATCATGCGATTGAAGTGAAAGTTTGCATAATGAAGCTACGCAATAATTTTCCTTTAATAGTACATAACTCTATGGCCTATACATATAGCAATCCAAAATGGCGACAATCCGACATATTTAGACGGTTCTCAATATCTATGAATCTTTTACAGCAATCAAACTGAAAGTTTTTATGTTCATAGAGGCTACGAACATACGTTGACCTATAGGACTTTCAATAACCTGGTGGGTACAACTCCAACATGGCGGTGACGCGAAGTATATACTGTATATTTAAATGGACGTTTCTCACGATTTAACCATCCGAGTACAGTGAAACTTGGTACGGTAAATGCATATACAAATGTTAATCCACGGGCATCTAATTTATTTCAATTGTTTTCATAATCATAAGATGACAGCTGTGCGAAATTTTAAAATCTCGTTTGTACGCCTTGTGTCCTAATCATGCGATTGAAGTTTGAATACTACACGTACACAATAATCTACATTTAATAACACATAACTCTAAGACGTACATATATAAAAATCCAACATGGCGACCATCCGTAATATAAGACGGTTCTCAATACCTACGAATCTACTACAGCAATCAAACTGAAATGTTGTATGTTGATAGTGGCAATTAACATAAGTAGGATATATGAAAATAGGCTTTAGTGCTTCACGGAACTACTTGTTTATTTAGAATTTTTGTTTATACCACGCAGCTTATTCGTGTGCATTAATACCTGCACAATGGCTGCGATGGAAGCTGCTGCAAGTCTGGAGATCGGAGGTTCGAATCCTGGAGCTGACAACGTTTATCCTGAGTGTGATTATGCCTTCAAGTTTTCGATACTCCTTCCAGGAAATTGCCGGGATAGTACTATGTTTTAAGACCCGGGGCACCTACCTACCCACCCCATCCTTAAGAGTTCCACACAAGGTTGCTGACATTCTGTTGGGCAGTGTATCCATCACCATCAGTTCGTTACTGCAACGGTATGTTAAAAGGACCGATCTAATATTACGCAAATATAACGAATTATCGTAAAATATTAAGAGTGAACACAGCAGGTGACAGAACAGCAAAGTATCCGTTTAATACCGTTCTCCTAATATCGTAGTCAGGCGTCATTCAGGTATCAATGTTTGTAAATCAATCAGCAAGAAATATAAGTTGTCGAAAATGATTAGAATTTATATGGATTTAAATTGCTAGTAGGAATTAAGATTTGTCACTATTATCTAGAAGTTGCCAAAAACTTATCCACCGTAAAATTTACATCCGTCAGGATCCGTCAGGCGTTGAGTTTTGTGGATCCGCAACCATTCAGTGCTCTAGTTCGTGGTGCTAGGAATGCGAATGATGCCTCTTAACTTTGCATCACTTGCCATCCCGGTATTTTACGCTGGAGAATGACGGGGAAGCTCCCTCGGTGTGGCCCCCCAGAGTAATCGAACCTAGGATTCAAACCACTAACCACACCCAACAATCATCACATTGTACGGCATTGTTGGATGAAGAGATGGATCTTGTACTCGATGTAGTTAAACGCCTGGAGATAGGCAACCCATCAAGCTGGTTATACTTGGGTGTTGCTGAACGGTCTTCAGTTAGATAAAATGCCTGGACATAGGCAACCCATCAAGCTGGTTATACTTGGGTGGGACGTCCGCCTCGTTGCGTTGTGGCTAGCATGCTTGAGAGTCATCGCGGAGGCCCGGGTTCGATTTCTGGCTCAGCCAAGAAATTTAATTCTGGTCCGAGGGCTGGAACCAGATTTAAATTCCTTGGAAGAGCCGGGAATCGACCCTGGACCTCCAGGACGGTAACCGCTACACCAGAAGGTGGACATGAGTTTTAATAGAACTCTCATTCCAAGCACTGGCGAAAAAGTATGCGGAGACTGCAAACATCATGAAGTACTTCTGGATCCTTGCGAAAAACGCCAGATTCAATGTTTTAGCTGTCGTTGATCATCATATCGTCTAGTAGCATCCATTATCAGTCGTTAACGGGTTCATAGAGTAAGAAAAGGAAATTAAGGCCACGGCCGCCTTCTTTCCCATTCTTATTTGATTTACAAATACACACTCTAATACAGCCAACTCGACTCTGTCAAGAAATTTAATTCTGTCTGAGGGTTGGAACGAGGTACACTCAACCTCGTGAACCAAATTGAGTAGTGATCAGTTCGATTCCCACCTCAGTCACCCTAGAGGTGGCTTTTCTTGGTGTCCCATTTCCACTCCAGACAAATGCCCGTGTTGTTCCTAATTTAAGGCCAGGGTCACCTTATTCCCATTCCTCACAACACACACTAAGTTACTACAGACACACAATACTACAGGCTATCAGACAAATTCTACACACACGATGCCCAAGCCCCTAAATGAAACGCCAACAAAATGAATACACATTCAACAGCTGTATATTTAAACACTTCAGTATCAATTGCGTGTGGTACGCAACGATCTTTGCTGGGGTTAATTTCATATAAAATGCAACCAATATTAAGGTTGTGCATCAAAGTGGATATCTTCGTATATAGACTACGCATTGTCTTATCAGTTTAGTTAGTAGGCCACTTGTTCTGTTTGGAAGAGATGCCAACGAATGATGGATTGCTTCAGTTTCCAAGAAGCTAGCATCGTGCACGTGTTTTCATCAGAGGTCTTCTAAGATGTTTTGATCATGGTGTACAATGTAGCAAGTCTGCAAGCCCACTCCCAGCATTTCACTCACAGTAAGTGTAATCTCTGGCTAAAATTATACAAGAAGCTTAGTCACCATTCGTCAAATTTTAAGAGCACAGGAAGTGTTGGTGATGGACTCTTAAGGCTTCTTAGTTTTGTGGAAGAATGAAACGTATCATCATATCGTTCAATAGCTTCCATTTTATCCGTCGTGGGCAATGTTTATTCCCAATTTAACATTTATCTCCATAAACTATGCTTGACTTATGGTTAACCGCAAATCAAATGAGCTTGTGTATAGGCTATAGTTTAAGCCCCGCACGGATGCGGATATCTACGGATAAACCCGCGGATATTCGCAAACTTTTTCGCCACGCGGATATAGTTTGCATGGCTGTGCAGATAGCAAATAAGCTGCGGATAATGTTTTGAGTAAATTTGCGGATAGTTTTTAGAATACAATCCGACTTTGTTGTATATCATTAGGGTCATTACTAAGACCCGGATGTTTATGACATATTTTTCGGTTATGCTTTTTTTTTTCATGACAAATGTAACATGATTTAAATAAATCTCATTCAAATTATGTAATTAAGCATAATTAAAACACCGAACTGAAAGGGTTGAAATTCTGCCTGTATAACATTCATTTTAAACATAGCACATGACATGCATGGTATATCCTAGGGGAACGACTTTCTCCTCAAATGCCTAAAAGTATTGCTTTAATACTTAATACTTTATCTAATTAAAAATATTATTGTAATGCCACTGGATTCGGATAACAAACGTGGGAATGCGGATAACAGTCGTGCGGATGTGGGCCGGATGCGGATAACAGTCGTGCGGATGTGGGCCGGATGCGGATAACAGTCGTGCGGATGTGGGCCGGATGCGGATAACAGTCGTGCGGATGTGGGCCGGATGCGGATAACAGTCGTGCGGATGTGGGCCGGATGCGGATAACAGTCGTGCGGATGTGGGCCGGATGCGGATAACGTTTTGTTTATCTGCGCAGGGCTCTAGCTATCCACAGTTGGGAACATTTCTCCATCCGTAAGGCATAGGCCTGCAATGTCTCCCGTATTTTAGAATAAATCCCTCGTAAAGCATTTGCATCTTCTACAATTCTTCTAATTCAGCGCTAAAACTTTCAATACAGTAATTTATAACACAATCTATAATGATATTTGATCAATAATCGATAATCCGCATGCCACTTACGGATTAAATGGAACAAATCTGATTATTACTAGAGTAGTCTATAGCATAATGGCAAGATTCAAGAAACAGGAGTTGTATTTATAATTATCATAAAAGGTGGTTGTAAAATTTTAAAAATCTTTCCGATAATTGTTCTACTTTTTCGAGACAATTGCAGGATTTGTCAAGCACAGATTGTGACTTATAAATATAGCATATCCAGTTTTCTCTCCGTTCACCTGTAACAACGTTTGAGCTTGTAAACACCTTAAGTTATATCCGTTCCGTCATTTAAAGATTAACGTTTCCTTAACGTCATTTTAAGTAAAACAGTCACTTAAAAGTGTTGCATAATGTCGTTTGGTAGATTTCAAAATATCCTACATTTTAACCTAATATTTGAAAATATCTCCTATTTTCAGTTTTAAAATTTAGCAACCCTAGCAAGGCAAGCTCCATAACTGAACTGAACTGGACAGTTGGTGTTCGGAGATATTTAGTGTAATTATTTATGCTCACTCAGGACCATATTTCGAGTCCCGGAGCACCTACACCGATCCTGCACACTAGTAATTGTAGTCACACACATTCTGCAGTCATCACAATAACACATGCTCAGACACAAGTAAACAGGGCTGATGACCCTAAATGACGCAACGTTTGTCAGCAATTCACGCAGACATTTTCTTACATTTATCCGACGAAATGAGAACTGTCGCCCACTCGCCCACTGTTAGCCACTGTGTGGAGTCATTGACATAGGCTAGTGTTGGTTTTGGCTTAACAGTACATAGAGAACTCCAAACGTAAAATAGGCTATACATGATTATGCATTGAGCAATGCAAAGTGACATAGATACAGTCACCCAGTCTCTGCAAACAACGGTCTGAGCGTCCTACTAATGTTTCACTTATCTGAAGAGAGAAGTCCTCTCCTGGGTCCTGGAGCCATCGAAGAACCGATGTTTGAACTTGGTTAAGGTTACCAAATCTTTCCACCTGAGCTGGTTCATCACGATCTAGGTGTGGTGTGTGTACGGAGGCTACCCACATCCTGCCCCCTTTAATAGGCAGGGGATACCATAAAAATAAAGAGGGCTGATCTCTCGAACAATTGGTGTATCGGAAACAAACAGGGGCGGATCTAGGGGAGGGCGAGGAGGGCGACCACCCAGGGCCCCGCGGTCCAGGGGGCCCCGCGCCATGGATTTTTTAAAAATTAATTAATTAATTAATTATACTTTTCAAACTAATTTATAATTCATATTCCTTTTTTCAGGGCAGCTATGACCTCCCGTGACCATTTAGCAAGTTTAGATTTCAGTGAAATAATAGAAGACTTCAGCCAGGGAAAAAGTCGCAAAATAATATTTTAATATATATTTCATAGTGTACATAATCTTCTTCAAGGTTTCTTTCATATTATAATGTAGAGTTGTGTATTCAAAATATTGTAACTATTCTTTATTTTATTATTATTACCAAACTATTTTCCATTTGATTTGATATTTTTTATTTCCTATTGTTGTGGGCCCCACCTTATCATATCGCCCAGGGCCCCGCAAGGCCTGGATCCGCTACTGGAAACAAAGACAAGGTCCACTTAGGAAGATGGAAAATGGAAGACATCCTGGGCATCGCATTCTCTAATGCCGTCGGGGTACAAACAGTACAACGTTTGACCAAGAGAGGTTGACTGGACCGTCACGAGTAAGTGGAAGCAGCTGGGGTAGGCCTACTGTAGTCACCAACCCACGTCCCAGTGGCTGTGAGCCCTTGATGGAGGGCATTTTGGGTGACTGATAATTTGGGACCAGATTTTTAGGTTTTTAAATTGACATTTTAGGTTTTCAAAAACATAAAATTGTTTCTTTAGGATTTTAATAGGATTTTAAATAAGTTTTTATGTTTAAAGTGTAGCAAAAGTTGACATAAACTGCGAAAAGCTTAAAATTAATGCGTAATTGATAGTAGAATATCTGATTGCAACGAGAGTGTAAATATTATACGTAATGATAACTAACTTCACACTTTTAGGCAATATTTGCTCTCCTTAAATGTGTTAATTATTCAAATTCAATAAAACCAAGGATATCAAAGGTGATTTTCACGTTCTAGCCCTTTTAATTAACATTGTTTATTTAGAATATAGGATTCTTGGAAATAATAAGAGATGTATTCCCTTTTTCCTGACAGTAAATAACAAAACAATAAGATATATGGTGGCAAGTGCTGAAAATATTTGAATTTTCTGGCAAGTAGGATTTCTCTCAATCAACTAGAGCTGAGAATAAACATTATAATCAGGTTTATTTTAAAAATTATGAACTAGAAATGCAAATATAAATGGAACAAAACTGTCATTAGGTATTTCTTAGGTACTCGCATATCATTTAGGTTCCTTTAGGTACTACATAATTGAGTGTGATTCAGAAAAATATTAGTGTATTTTTTGTATTTAGAAGTGACGAAAAAATAGGTAAAAACCTAAGAATCCGATCCGTAGTGGTAATAGAGTATTATCAATTTACGAGATTTTATAGTTAATACTTGCAAAACAAAATTATTTATAAAATATGAGAGGTGACTTTTCCGGCAAGCTGAGGGGTAGGAAGGACCTAAATACACCACGATAGAGACAGACCAGGGACCCTCACGAGTGCAAGGTCGTGAACGAATAATGGTATTAAATGCGTTCGAAGCCCCCATATATCGTCTATCACGCGTGAGGGGTATTGGTTGCTAATGGCAAGAGAAGGCGGAAACGTAGGTATCCAAAGGTGAACAGAGCGTGAGGTTATGAGACCTAGTAGTACGGCTAGTAGCCATGCAATGGCAACCATAAACAACGCAGAACGCAAGGCACTTGGCTTGGGTAAGTTAATGTTTAAAAGTAACCAAGTTACAGTTACTTCTGTATGCAAATGTAGTTGCTTATTTATTTATTTATTTATTTATTTATTTTACTGCCTAACAAGGACATAGAAGTTAATTCCAATAATTGGTTTCTTGATATGAACGGAATAGTGAATTCTAGTAATATTGAAGCCATTCTTTCAAACTGTCAGTTGTAACTCTTCACGAAATTGTCCAGTCATTGATAGTTTCATTCGTCTTCATTCATTTCATTTTTCATAAATGTTTCATCTTTGACAAGTGGATGTTTTATGACCATACTATCTACCCAATATAGTTGGGCATGTTGACTGAAGAACTGCCATAATTATGTGTAACGTATCTAATTGGCTAGGTGGTGCAGCGGTGACGTTCTTGCCTGCTGCTCCCAAGGTTACAGGATCGAATGGCGCAGTCAGTTAGCACTTGACGGTGCGCAAATGCGAGGAAGCCATGTCAGTAGATTTACTGGCACGTTAAAGATCCTCTTCGGGGCAAAATTCCGGCACCCCAGCGTCTCTGAAAGCCTCAGTAATTTAATGGGACGTAAAGCCAATAACTTGATTATTATTATTATTATTATTATTATTATTATTATTATTATTATTATCATAGTAACTTACCTATTGAATGTCTCTCCTATTAAACAATACCGTGATGACATTTTCGTGATTACGGCACCAACCCCTTCATTTCGCTACAAGAGTCATATTCCAACATAAATAAGAAAACTCTGTTACTCCCCATAGCTGATTGCTCCAAGTTCTAGTCCCGGCCGGATCGTGGGATTTTAACTTCAAATGGTTAATCCCCCTGTCTCGAGGATTGACTGTTGGTGATGTATTCATGATCCAGTGCACTTTCACCACGACGCTCAGGTCGCTTAACTGAAAATGTCTGTACGAGGCCTCTCTGGAGGCCACACGCCATTACGACACTAACTATGAGCCCTTTAGGAATGCATGATCTTTAAAGTCAAAGGTTCAAAGTGAGGCTGTGAAGTTTCGATTGGAGTTATTGTTGCTGAAATTTTGCCATTCATAACAGCATGTCATTTATAAACGAAATGTGATTTAAACATAGTGATGGGTCTTAGAGAGTAGAGACATATACTTTCAGTAAAATAAGGACATATAAGAATCATTTTTAACAGCATCTAAAGCTGCAAACCTGTTTGAATTACTGGGAATTCATCGAGTTTCTATCTGATATGTTACCATATATGAAGCGAGAGGTGTTGTAGAGCAATCTTTTTAAAATGAAACATCACAAATATATTTTTACCAATTCAATATTTTTAAATTTATGGAATAAAGTTAATTCAAATTACATCGGAAATGAACCAGTTTATTTCATTCATCAATTTCTTATTAGTCACTTGGAGTAGGGAGACATTCCAGTATGTCACTATAATATGTCTAATATACTTTCAGGGATAGGAAAGTTTCTTATGTATTAAGAGTTCCTCTCGATTGACTGACTTCCTCTCATTAGCATTCGGATCTTAGCTGTTGGTGGCCACTGCCAAACGTCTACGCCTCCTAAGGTCTGTGAGGGGCTAAAAAACTTTTCCAAATGAACAATTTTCTGAGCCTGGAAACCGTGCGGATGTACTGTACAGGGTGAATCTCTTAAATACATGTCAGTGTGTTGGGCTGCCTAATGTGCTGGGCGTTAGAGAAGTACAATCATGTCGATGATATTGGTGAACATCCCACTGAATGCAAAAAAAAAAAAACGTTTCAGATTGTCTGAAACATCCGCTTACTCATTTCCTCACACAGTTCGACCCTGAAATGCAGAAAAATGCGCTATTCGTCAAACCAATCACTTAAAACGTTGTGTTTGTTTCAAGCAGTTGCAATCAGGTGGGTGTTGTGACGGGCTGCTTGTTTGAAGCAAACACTCGGAATCAAGCGCAAGTCACCTTTATTTGGGACATATGTATTTGCGTTGAGCATGTACAGTAACTGTGCTATAACATTCACCATAAATAAGGATCAAGTCTGGAAGTTCCACATTCGAATACATATGCCTCTCCATTTCAATGACGCTCCGTAGATTAAACCGCGATCCCTCCGAACTCAGTTGGACAGATCAGGAAACGTAAACAACGTTATTATAGTGTTGGAAACCATTTTTAGGTGTTGCTTTAGTAATAGAAATTCAATGTCTTTCAGTCGGTCAACACGATTGTACCCAATAGTAATGGGTGGTTCCCAAATCCTGAAAACATTTTATATGAGATTAATAAATACTCACTGTATATGTATGAATAAATATCATAATCCATACTTATAAACATTGATTTAATAGCCTAATTATTGATTTGATGATGATCGATAGATGAATGAAATTGGGCATCCAAGTGTATCTATTAATCTCATGTAATTTTTTTCAGGATTAGGGATCCACCAATTACAATTGAGTACAATCGTGTTGACCGACTAAAACACATCGAATTTTGATAAACGTCATAACAGCAATATGCTTCGCTGTCCCAATGGGGTTCACAGCGGAAGACAGGATGGCGGTACAGAAAAAAAGGATAGGATCATTAGGCGACATCCAGGTCCTGCAAACGTCCATGCAGTTTGTTGTCTGCGGTTTGCCCTTTTCTGAAATAGATTGATCAGCACATTCATATATGGAATATTTAAGCTGTCCCGCTTCAGATCATTCTAGAGACAGTCAAAATTCGCCACTCACGAAATCACGAAAATATTAAACAAATAAACATTATTTAGAACATGTTTTACATAAAAAAATATCGTATAATTACACGTTTCAATTCGCGGAATATTCGCGAAAAATTGGCCAAAAAACTATGACTCGCAAATTTAGCATCCTTTCTTTGTCGTTATTCGCGAAAAAAGGAATTTTTCGGCATTAATAAATAACTTAAGTAAATTTGAAAATTTGAGATTGTTTTTTCATAATATTTACTGACGATGTTCCAGTGCAGAACTGTTTTCTGCCTTGTCATGTCTGAAAAAAATACAAGGTTTGGAATATTGTCGCTAGATGGTAGAGTTGAAATGGTTCGTATATAATTAATTATTACTGACATAGGCTAATCCCTCTGGGTGTCAATTAACAAAGCTTGCACCAGGCACCCGAGGCCATACGATATTATTATTATTACTGACATAATAACTTAATAAAGCAGTGTGAAAAACACGGTTTCACTGAAGAAATTTTCAAATTCCCTCAATAATTTTTCAAATTCCCTCAAGAACTTTTACCCTTATTAAAAAGAATTTTAGCCCATTTCATTCAAGAATTTGGACTGTCACTATTCCATTACTCACAGGCGTGCAGGTCTCAACCAGCCAAAATATAGGCAACCCAACACACTGACCTGTATGTAAGTGATTGACCCGGTAGATTCAGGCGTTCTCAACCTTTTTGCGACTGTGAGCAGCACCCTTAGGCCATGCCAGGTGTCCGAGCACCATTAAATCGAATATAATAACAATAATGCAACAAACATGCTCCTCTCTTTCCTTTTCTTCTCTCTCCCTCAGAAGTACTGAAATAGCTAGGGATTCACCGCTCACCAGGCATGCTACAACTGCTTGCATGACTCATGCAGGTAAAGTACATTTACGTATGGACTGTCAAGTCGAATCAGTATCATTACAATGAAAGAAAAATGAACGTATTTCTCTCCTCTATACTATACGCAAACTTGTCCTGTTGATGATGTTGGATGAATTCGGCCTTTTAACACTTTATGTATTATCACATTTTGGTACATTTTATTATACTTTTTCCTCTAGGCATTAGCTAGCAATGTGAATGTAGCTGGCAGGCTACACGAGCGTATGCAAGTTTATGTGCACATTATTCTGGTCGAGTGACGTGAGCAGGCTCTTAACGTCCACTCCCACTAATTAACTAAGATATGAGCCATAAGGTGCCTGGTCGAGTCGAGTCGAGTCGAGTCGAGTCACCGCGCATTATCGCATAAGAGTGTGAGTGTAGACTGTTTTCTTGGTAAGTGGGAGCAAGATATCAACACGCTGATTTCTGTTCTTATTGGTAATTCATTTTAGGGACTAGTCATCCGCCCCTTGTACCTGGATTTGTCTGATAACCTGTGTTTTTGTGGTGAGTGACTGTAACAGTGTGTGCAACTGTAATTATTGGGGTAAGGCACACAAGATACAATCCCGGGACTTGCCTGGAGGAAATGTGGAAAGGGTTGCTGTCGAACCACCGAAATCAAAATTGGTGCAGCCCCCATCACAGTCGCGTCACGGTCACCTGATACAGTGCACTCATACAGTAACATACCACTGCAAACTTCGATTCCAAGTTATGAGAGACAGAATTTGTACAGAGAAACTGTTGCGTAAGTTTATTGAGCTTTGACATAGCCACCTATTGACAGGCCTTGGCCACACCGAATTGCAACACCGCTTCGCTAGCGTCATACGTACGGGTCCGTCCGTGCGCCTAGGGCAGAGTACACATTGTGGTCTCTCAATATTCTAATTTGAAATCGGGTTATTGGAAAGAAGTACACTAATATGTATGGACGGGGGAAGGTGCGTATATTGTTAGATGACGAAAGGAGATTCTGATGTAAGTTATTTAATAATTAGTCAATAAAACGATACAACTGATAAAATCACTTCACATAAATTTAACTTATACTAAAACATGACAAGAATCAAATAAATACTTCATATAATTGTTAACAATTTTCGTTTCATACTTTCACTTGAAGTAAGGCCACTCAATGCGTCTGTCTATAATAATAATAATTATTATTAATGAAAATCCACAGCCTGCTTCCAGTCTCCGACCGGGTCAGGAATGGAATGAATGGAGCCCCCATCTAGCGGCGAGGATATGAACTGTGCCGGCTGCCGAGGCCAGACGCACTCCTCTGGGGCAATGATTAAATGAATGACAGATGCAATGAAATGATAGTGGAGAGTGTTGCTGGAATGAAATTTTGACAGGGAAAACCGGAGTACCCGGAGAAAAACCTGTCTGCCTCCGTTTCGTCCAGCACAGATCTCACTTGGAGTGACCGGGATTTGAACCACGGACCCAGCGGTGAGAGGCCGGCGTGCTGCCGCCTAAGCCACGGAGGCTTCAATTATTATTAATATTATTATTATTATTATTATTATATTTTTTATTTATTTATTAAATACTTTGATATTACATTAATGTGATATGTCTCACGAATCTGACGGCAAATCCAGTACAGATTATCTGTACTACTACTACCACTAATAATAATATAATAATAATAATAATATCGACCGGGGTAGCTACTCACGCTGAGGCGCAAGGCCCTAAGACCAGTGGGTTCGAACCCCATCGTCAATCGTTCTTGAAATGGTTTTCCGTGGTTTCCAATTTTTAGCTCCAGGCAAATGCCGGCCACTGACGCTTCCATCCAATTCTTTGCCCAGTTTCAGTCATTGTATCTCTCATTAACTATTCTGGTGAGGCCGGCGTCAGGATGGGGCACCAGGCCGTAAAATCCATTCGCCACATTTTAAAAAATCATCTTAGTTCAAACCCAACCCCGTAGAAACGGCAATAATATGGGTTGGAAATAATAATAATAATAATAATAATAATAATAATAATAATAATAATAATAATAATAATAGAGATAGGAGAAAGTAAAATCAAACAAACAGGGAAATTTAAATATCTTGGAGAGTGGATAGATCCCAACACCTCGGAGAAAGAAGCCTTTACATCACGGATCAGAAAATTGGAACGGCATATCAACTAACAAAAATGTCTACAAGAAGACATCAATATCCATTAACGCCAAGATACGACATTACTGCACAGTAATACGACCGGAGGCTTCATATGGTGCCGAATGCCTTGCTATGAGTAGAAAAGGTATGATCGAGAAGCTAGAAATAAGAGAAAGGCAGATCTTGAGAAAAATCCTTGGTCCAATCCAAGAAAATGGTGAGTTCAGAAGACGACACAATCATGAACTCTACTATTATGTAGAAAAGATCACGGACACCATTCGTAAGAGAAGGATAGTTTTCTATGGCCACATTGCTCGTATGAGTTCTACAAGGTTGAGCAATAAGATCTTCAGTTTTCTTCTTTACAAGAAAACCAAGGCGGCGTGGTTCACCGAAGTAGAAAAAGACTTGCGTGAAGTGGGAATAACACTGGAGGATATCCAGAAACGTGTTCCACTAAAGTCGAAACTCCAAGAACAGCATGGATTGCAAGAAAAGCCAAAACTAAAAACTGGCAAGGCATGGACTGAAGCGAGGAAGGAACAGCATAGGAAACGAATGCGGGAATACTGGGCGAACGTTAAGGCCCCGGCACAAAGACATGGACAAGGGCAGTTAAAATAGCGTGGTGCGTAGATGGCCGAAACGACAGCAAGAAGAATAATAATAAAGCATCATTAGACTTCTCGAGACATCTCTTGCCTCTGCTAATTACAGTAGGTAGTTCGGTAGGCTGCCTCTACATCATTCATATCTGTCATTTCCAGCAGGCATTCTTATTCTGACATCATACGAAACAGAAATAGACGAAGGTAACTTCTTCATGCAATAAATCGCTATCTATTGTTTAGTAACTAATTAGTACGCCCATATCAATGATTTATGTGTATCTGTTTTACTTACACTGCTTGAATGCCAACGCAGACATGAGATAAGTAGCTATCGTAGGTCATGGTCGATCGAAAGTAGGCCTACTGATTATTGACGAGAATAAAGACTACGCTAGTATCAACGTCCGATTGTTGTTTCAGCACATTCGAATTTTTACAAGTGTATGAAGCTTAAAATCAAAATGCATGAAGCTTTGGAACAATACAGAAGAGCAACCACGTGTGGATAGAATTCGAGAGCTTCCTATCATTTAATATTATAGAATAACGACGTTGTGTTAGGAGCTGTACTTACGTTTCCCAGATGATTAGCCTTCGCTCTCGGGTCTACCTTAAACACTATTGAAAAAACAGCGAGCGATAAAAGAATATATCCAATTTTATGCGGACTCGCACGTTCACCACCATTCATCATCATGCTTACTGCTAAAGCCCTGCGCGGATGCGGATATCCGCGGATAAACCCGCGGATATAGTTTGCATTGCTGTGCGGATAGCGGATACGCTGCGGATAATGTTTCGAGTAAATTTGCGGAAAGTCTTTAGAATACAAAGTTACATTAATATTACATATTTGATATGCCAATCTACAGCTTCATGCTTAAAAGAGGAATACTCCTGTATTGCGTACGAAATATTCAGGCACGTTTTGAACTTATACACGAGAAGATCATTTTACTCATATGCTTTCAACTACATTTAATTAAGTACCGTATGTTTGTAGTAGATGGTCTTGACATCTCATCATCATCAATTCTCACTGCCATTATTACTATACGTACGAGTTTATAATGCTGTCAATAAGCTTGTTAGTTCATCGTGGTGACATCATTAACATTCCTCATGTCAGCTACTTCGCCATCTAAGCGATCCTGGAAGATCGGGATCCAGGTTTATCTGTAGATTTATTCCCAACTAGTCACTGAAGCACGTTGGCTGTGATATTTTAACATCAACTATGACATCAACTATGCGAACATGGATGGGTCCAGAAGCAGAAGGATGATGACTGACTTGGAATTTCCGGCCAAATGTCAATCCCTATCTCCAAGCGTAAAGAGAAGTTCACGTAGTGAATGTTACCGCGACCGTGAGTATGAACATCATTGCACCAACATGGATAAACTATCTATTAAAATAAAACAAGGTGAATATTCAATAGCGCGTGAAACAAAGCTCAAGTCAACGATATGACAGACATTTGGTTACGTTTTCAATGGAAACGAAAAGGTGAACGATATAGTGATGTTTTACCTGTAAAAAAGTGTAATCATACTCAGGACACAAATCGGGTACATCAAACTTACTGAGGCACACGTGCGAAAGTAGCCAAAAAAGTATAGCCAATTTTTTGTCTAAAGCGGAGGTCAAGGAACCAGAAGTGTCATCCAACTAGAAGTCCCTTGGAATTCCAACTTGAAGTTCCTTGCAATGAAGCAAATTGTCAGGAACGACTTTCTCCTCAAATGTCTAAATGTGTTGGTTTAACACTGTATGCTTGATGTAATAAATGAAACATATTATTGAAATATCAGCGGATTTGGATAAAAGCCATGCGGATGTGGGGCGGAAGCGAATAAAAGTCACGCGGATGCGGGGGGGATGCGGATAACGTTTTGTTTATCCGCGCAGGGCTCTACCCCTGCTCGCCACACATAGACGAGTGTGCGGCGTTGCCGCTCTGCTATGGGCAAGGCCTGGTTATAGGAAGCCATGGCTTTGAGCAATTCATCTAGTGTTTCATAAAATAATCCGCTAAGACTACAGTTAGTTAGTTATTGTTGTTTTAAGGGGTGGAACTACGAGGTCGTCTGCCCCTCAACTAAGACTACACGCAGTACTAGAAATACTATGGTCTGGAAGTTGCGATATTATTATTATTATTTTGTCAAAATGCAAACAATATAAAAATACTCTAGGCACACGAACAGGTGATATCTAAAGTAGTGAGCTCCCCCTCTTCAAAGTGTATAAGTTATAGGTTGTTTCAAATATAGTGCGTAGCCTATAGCTTATGCCTGAAATAGAAACATTAAAAGAAGCTTACAAAAAAAGTGGGCCCTAAAATTCGTGGTTTTTGAGTTATGGAGGTGTGTCATTGTCCACCTATTGCATGTATACAGGGGTCTCACATCAAATTAATATGGGCTTGCGGAGGCGATCCAAAATGTTTGCAGTGTTACGTATTGCGGCAGGTTTTGAGGAAATATTTAATAGTCCACAAAGTTGGGATCGTCTCTGCAGGGCCATTATAAATCAATGTGAGGTATGAATTCATACAGGAGATAGACATTTTGAACATCTCCTTTACAGAAATTCAAGAAAGTATGTGCCATAGACATGCTTCCACAACCCAGAAGCCAAACATTTCCCAAACCATCTTCCAATGATCTATCTTCATTTTATGCATATGGGGAATTGATTCTTGAAATTTTGGCGTTTCTTTCTGAAACATCCTATTTTTATTATTATTATTATTATTATTATTATTATTATTATTATTATTATTATTATTATTATTATTATTATTATTATTATTATTATTATTATTATTATTATTATTATTATTATCATTATCATTATTATTATTATTATTATTTGATTGATTAATTAAATAATTTTGATTGATCAATTTAAATTTAATTTTAAAATACGCATGATTGAATTATCTCGGGGTCACACTGTAAGCCGATTCGGGCTTGGGCAGGAATCACAGCAATAACCATGCACACAAATACCATACTGTACAAAATATTTATTCGAATAAAATGCAAATCAAAATATTGATTAAAAAATGTAGTTCCGTGAAGAACTAAATAGCCTATTTTCAGTTATCCTACTGGTCTTCTGCATTAAACATTTTCCCACCTAATACAAGGATTTTCCATGTGATAGTTCTTGGTACAGGATCTATGTCTCCACCAACACCATTACATTGCGAAATTATGTGATAGAATATATAACTTTCAGTATCGGTGATTAAGACTCCTGCCGCCAGATGGCATCTTTCTGTAACGAGTCATGGGAGTATATTTTAAGTAAAGTGAAATGCACGGCTTCTATGATTTGCGAAAAGTAAGCTAAATAGTTTAGTGCCATTTGGTTATCATTATGATAATAGTCCATCATATGAATCTTCTCTTCAATCGTTGGAATAGAATGCAAAAAAATATATATATATAAAAATTTCGAACTGATGCCATCTTGAATTTTTGAAAACAATTAACATGAGATGTCTCTATACTAAGCTCTGAATGAAGATTCTCTGTGCTAACTTTCATTCCTCTTGGGTGATCAGATGACCAGAAAAGTCATTCGAAATATTTGAAAATCAATTGGACGCCATGTTGTTTTTGTGTTTCTCAGGATTTTGAAAGTCACATACCGGTATACAGTATGCACTTAGTTAATGGTCCTCTATCACCATACAACATTTCAATTTGATGACTTAAATAATTTCAATGATACCGTAAACCAGTGAAATATATCACATGGATGCCATATTGAATTGCCTCATATGTAGCCTAGCAGATGAGTATTATAACGGTAAGTAATTATTTAAATAGCTTAGGACACGAGTAATAGAAACGTAATTTTAAAAATGTTGAACAGCAGCCATTTTTTACGACTTCAGAAAATTGAATTAAATTAGACGCAAATTCATTAAACCTTGTATTCAGATATACTTTGACAAGTTTTACACCGCTCGGGTGATTAAGCCACGAGAAAAAACTATTTAATTATTTACATTTTACGTCACTGCCATGCTGGTTTTGTGCTCATAAGGTTATTGAAAGTTCCATAGATGAACTTATAATAATGGCTTCTATGAACTTACACAATTTCAGTTTCATTACTGTAATAGATTCGTAGATATTGAGAGGTGTTGAATTATTTCGGATGATCGCCATGTTGGATTGTTCTATGAGTAGGTCATAGAATTATGTAGACTCTACCAGTAGATGAAGATTAATGCGTTGGTTCATTACACAAATATTCACTTCGATCATATGATTAGGACACAAAAATAATAATTTCATTTTAAAATTTCGCACAGTTGCCATCTTGAATTTATGTAAACAATTTAATTAAATTATAGATCAGTAGATTATATCCTGTATAAACATTTATGGTACTATGTTTCACAGCGCTTGGATGATAAAATCGCGAGAAAAGTCCATTCTAAAATTTTAACTTTGCTTGGTCGCCATGTTGGTTGTGTACTGAGCAGAGTTTTAAATGTCACATACTGTACGTATATGAACTTACCTTGGTATTCTTTATCGCCATATGAAATTTCATGGTGATATATGTAACAGTTTCGGAGATATAAAATGTTGGTGAAATATTTCGCACGGCAGCCATGTTGGATTGGTGAAACACATTAAAATTTGAAAGGAACGATCGAGGTCGGACGAGGTTGTAGTATGTCCTTACCGAGTTTTATTGAAATCACTCCAGCCATTATGATAGTTTTAGGATCAGACACACATACGTACACACAATAGCGGATAATAGGTGATCTCATAAGCCTATTTTTCATATGATGATAACAGGATAATTAACTGACCTGCAAATTAATACATGCAATGGCTCTGATTTTCTTTCATTGACAGGTTGGTTTAATTACACAAGTTAAGAAGGTTTTTGCCACATGGTTGAAACAACGTGTATCATATCAAGTTGTATGTGCTAATTACGAATATGATCATGAATATTGAGAAAACCACTAAAATATGTCTAAAATATGAAAAAAATGAAAAATTAGCAGTAATAATCAATATACATAAATTATTATAATTATAGGCTAGTGATAATTACTGATTATTTAATAAAATAGTGAGTCCATGGTCATAAGAAGCTAATCAGTTGATGACACCTTAGAATTTCACGCCGATTCTAGGTAATTCAAGATTTTGTAGAGAGGTCCCACGATTAATTCTGGAAGAGATCAAATCCAAGCTTTTACACTTCTACCTGACTTATTATTGGAAATACATGATTTTCATACCTTGCTAGGAGTCATTTGGAATTGCAATTATCACTGCTGCACCGAACAGATTTGTTATATTACGTTGATATATGTTTTTTTTTTTTTATTCCTTGCTCATTCAACGACGGCAGCCATTTTTCCAAAGCATGTGAGGTCCCTTCAACGCTTACTCAGGCTCACACATTTACTTCACTTCAGTGTTGCAAACATGTGGGATACAAAATACACCACACGACACACGTAATATTGTCATTATGTTAAAAAGCATTAATTGGCAAAACCATTGGCCTGGATAAAGATTATTGATGCATGACTACCCCTACTGTGCGTGACAAAAACCAGGGTTGTATCCTATATATCAGCATGGTCGCGCTACCTAGGCAAAACCCATTGGTCTGGATGAAAACTATTGATGTTTTACTGGGTAGTTTCAGTCTCGGATGGGAGGAAGTAGATTAGATGTTATTTTCAAAAAGTGGTGCACTCATGTGTCTTGAGGGTGATATGTTTTGAAGAGGTGCTCTGAATGGAACTTGGCGTTTTTTTGTTTTACGATACCGACTATACAGTAGTACCGTATGCGTAGGGTTGGCGATAATATATTTGTCCATAAATCACGCGTATAATGGCGGACTCAGCTGGAATTTTATCTATAAGGTCGTCATCTAAAAGGGGAGGGAGGGTAATGGTCAGGAGAGGAGTAAACATCTCTAACTACTCTATATCATCTCCAGATTTTTTACCGACCTTTACCACGGGTATTTTGACCAATTTCATTAGTTTAAGATCCTCCTCCCTCTCCCCCAATTTGGTCTCCTCCAGTCTTACCAGTGCCACGCTGATTACGTATATTGACGTGTATTCGATTCAAGTGTAGGAAAAATAGCTTCACACTTCACTTATTTAAAATGAATATCACTCGTGCAGTTGCAGTAAAGATGCCTTCACTCGGCTCTTTAAATAACTTATTTGACCACAGATGGGCTCACAGATAACAATTCCATCTCGGCTCAATACAGCCTTGCTCACACATCGTACACACGTTTTGAATGTAGCTTACATTATCACTGCAACGCTGACTGACAGCTTGACCACTAACTAAGGGCCGGGTTCACCATTGTTCGTCAAAATGTTAACAAACCACTAAAGGCCGTTAATGGACGATTACCTAAATGTCGTGGTACACCAAACTATAACAATCCATCAGAATCCCTAACGAGCCATTAAGACTAATTGCTCTGTCTACATAAAATCAACGGCTGACAGTCGATTTACGTGCTATTCCATTCCAAAATCGAACGTGCATGACGATGTTCTTGAAGACATGCTAGATATTGGTTGCCTTGAATTTATAAAGAACGGAGGAATTACTTTGATGAATGCGACGACACGGAATTTATTATGCAATTTCCGTTGTCAAAACCTTCTGTGTTGAATGTTTTACAGATGATAGAACCTTACCTGGGATTTCTATCTGGCAAGTAAGATTTGTACCAATTCTTAGTTATGTGTAATATCGTAAGATGCATTACGGTATAGCACCAGCAGTTTATTTAATAAAAGTCTACCTAAACGTCGCAGCATCAGTCCTCTTATTTTCAACGATTTCACGATACTTATCCACCAGTGGATAAGTACGTTTCTTTCAACCAAAGAAACATTCAGTCCCCGGCTCTTCATCCTCTTTTCCTCATCAGCCATGTTTGTTTTTACCCAAGGAGTATATAACTTTTAAGCTCTTTGCAGTTCACAGTCTGCTTTATTAAACCAAAGAATATACAAATGCCGCCACAATCATCATATTTCCATGAGTTTTGTGCAGCCCTTAAACATAACGATTCGTTTGTTAATGCCAATTGGCGAGTGTGCGGGTGAGACGCCTACGATTTTAATTCCGATGTTAAAATTAACGAGGCATTCACTGACGGCCTGTTTAACAATGCATTGGCGAACCCGGCCCTAATTATCTACTCTCGCACCAGGGTAGCGGTCTTTGTTACATAGCCTACTAACGTAAGTTCCAGATTCCACTTGGCTAGCGTATGCCATTGACACTTATGAGAATGTAAACAAAAATAAACAACTTAAGAGATTCTAAAACGAGAAAATAGCTTCCAGAATGAATACATGTCAATGGCAAAAATAACGCTTCTCGACTGTTCCTGACAAAGAGAACAAGAACAAGAGAACAAGAAAATATCTTCCTGGATGAATGCATGTCAATGGCAAACATTAACCTTCTCGACTGTATCTGACAGACAACGGGAACAATTTCACAATGCAAACAGCTGGGTTTGAAACACAATGGGATGCCATTTATAGTTGTATTTTCTATATAAGCAATCTGAGGTTTCAGTGCCACTGTACAATAAAATTGTAAGACCTATTCTGAAATACGCCTCAGTGGTTTGGGATCCATATCAGGTAGGGCTCATCAATGAGTTGAAAATGGTACGAAGAAAGACCGCTAGATTTGTGCTCAGTGACTTTAATCCCAGGAGCAGTGTGACTCGTATGTTAAAGATACTTGAGGCTAGGAGGATGAAATCTAGACTCTGCGCTATGTACAACACGTATACAAATCAACCAGTATGGGGCGAGCTTAGCAAACGTATGGGAAATCCCACGTACATGAGTAGGAGTGATCATTCTTTCAAAGTTAAGGCCCGATCACAGCGTACAAACTATGGTAAATGTTCTTTCGTAAACCGTGCCATTGATAACTGGACCTCTCTACCTGCCGCAGTCTTTGAGCCTTTCCCCAAATATATAAGTGTGTTTATGAAAAGACTGAAAATTTGTGCAAATACTCCAGTTTAATTGTTATTGAATTGTTATGTATAAGTTACCCAATTTGCCACCAGAAGACACACCCCTATTTGCAAATAAATGACTGAATGAATGAAAAGCAGTTGACGACTAGATCACGCGCAGGGTTTGTTACCATGGACACCATACACTGCTGCCAATTTGAGCGACGCTAACGAGTCACATTCTCTTGGCCGACCAGACACATGTTTGTTACCATGGAAACCATACACTGCTGCCAACTTGTGTGACGCTAACTGGCCACATTCTCTTGGCCAACCAGACACATGTTTGTTACCATGGAAACCACACACTGCTGCCAATTTGAGTGACGCTAACTGGCTACTTTCTCTTCGCCGACCAGACGCATGTGTGTTACCATGGAAGCCGTACACTGCTGCCAATTTGAGCGACGCTAACTGGCCACATTCTCTTCGCCGACCAGACGCATGTTTGATGACGCTCTAATCTTAACAAAAACGTAAGATTAAGCAATTTCCTCGATTGAGCCAAACGTTGAAGGCTCAAGGGCTGGAAAGGTTTCACATTTTGAGTCTTGGAGAGAACTCTATCAAATATCCAAAATCACTTCCGGCCTAAATGCAGTTCTGGAATACAGCCAAAAATCGCGTGTTTCTTTGCCCGTTTTCTTTTCGATTCAATTTCTAGCCATTTAACTTATTTACCTAATTCCTTCTTTAAAGTGTTCCTAGGTTCAATATCCTCACACAGTAGTTAAAAGGGACGTAAAACCAATAATATTATTATCAATATCCTCAGGCATTTTTTGATTTTTGAAAAATCTTCACACCAGAAGGGCTTAATTGAAACTCTGCATTAACTCACACAAGCACTCGTAGTGGTAGAAAAGGTAAACTGCTAATCCAATCCTAGGAGGACGAAGAAGAAGTGTCCAATACTCATGAAGAGTCAACGGAACCAATGATCAAAGTGCCTAAATACAAATTAGATGATTAAGAAAAGAATGAAATTTTTAGGAATAAATAAGGAATGTATTCTCATACTTTATTACAATTCTATCTATTTAAAATGCCTAGCTCATATCCCTAGAGGTACAATGTACGTGAATTACCAAATCTATATCTCCTAAAGGTACAATGTACGTGAATTACCAAGTCTATATCTCCTAAAGGTACAATGTACGTGAATTACCAAGTCTATATCTCCTAAAGGTACAATGTACGTGAATTACCAAGTCTATATCTCCTAAAGGTACAATGTACGTGAATTACCAAGTCTATATCTCCTAAAGGTACAATGTACGTGAATTACCAATTCTACATCTCCTAAAGGTACAATGTACGTGAATTACCAAGTCTATATCTCCTAAAGGTACAATGTACGTGAATTACCAAGTCTATATCTCCTAAAGGTACAATGTACGTGAATTACCAAGTCTATATCTCCTAAAGGTACAATGTACGTGAATTACCAAGTCTATATCTCCTAAAGGTACAATGTACGTGAATTACCAATTCTATATCTCCTAAAGGTACAATGTACGTGAATTACCAAGTCTATATCTCCTAAAGGTACAATGTACGTGAATTACCAATTCTATATCTCCTAAAGGTACAATGTACGTGAATTACCAAGTCTATATCTCCTAAAGGTACAATGTACGTGAATTACCAAGTCTATATCTCCTAAAGGTACAATGTACGTGAATTACCAAGTCTATATCTCCTAAAGGTACAATGTACGTGAATTACCAATTCTATATCTCCTAAAGGTACAATGTACGTGAATTACCAAGTCTATATCTCCTAAAGGTACAATGTACGTGAATTACCAAGTCTATATCTCCTAAAGGTGCAATGTACGTGAATTACCAAGTCTATATCTCCTAAAGGTACAATGTACGTAAATTACCAAGTCTATATCTCCTAAAGGTACAATGTACGTAAATTACCAATTCTATATCTCCTAAAGGTACAATGTACGTGAATTACCAAGTCTATATCTCCTAAAGGTACAATGTACGTAAATTACCAAGTCTATATCTCCTAAAGGTACAATGTACGTGAATTACCAAGTCTATATCTCCTAAAGGTACAATGTACGTGAATTACCAAGTCTATATCTCCTAAAGGTACAATGTACGTAAATTACCAAGTCTATATCTCATAAAGGTACAATGTACGTAAATTACCAAGTCTATATCTCCTAAAGGTACAATGTACGTAAATTACCAAGTCTATATCTCCTAAAGGTACAATTTACGTAAATTACCAAGTCTATATCTCCTAAAGGTACAATGTACGTAAATTACCAAGTCTATATCTCCTAAAGGTACAATGTACGTAAATTACCAAGTCTATATCTCCTAAAGGTACAATGTACGTGAATTACCAAGTCTATATCTCCTAAAGGTACAATGTACGTGAATTACCAAGTCTATATCTCCTAAAGGTACAATGTACGTGAATTACCAAGTCTATATCTCCTAAAGGTACAATGTACGTAAATTACCAAGTCTATATCTCCTTAAGGTACAATGTACGTGAATTACCAAGTCTATATCTCCTAAAGGTACAATGTACGTAAATTACCAAGTCTATATCTCCTAAAGGTACAATGTACGTAAATTACCAAGTCTATATCTCCTAAAGGTACAATGTACGTGAATTACCAAGTCTATATCTCCTAAAGGTACAATGTACGTAAATTACCAAGTCTATATCTCCTAAAGGTACAATGTACGTAAATTACCAAGTCTATATCTCCTAAAGGTACAATGTACGTGAATTACCAAGTCTATATCTCCTAAAGGTACAATGTACGTGAATTACCAAGTCTATATCTCCTAAAGGTACAATGTACGTGAATTACCAAGTCTATATCTCCTAAAGGTACAATGTACGTGAATTACCAAGTCTATATCTCCTAAAGGTACAATGTACGTGAATTACCAAGTCTATATCTCCTAAAGGTACAATGTACGTAAATTACCAATTCTATATCTCCTAAAGGTACAATGTACGTAAATTACCAATTCTATATCTCCTAAAGGTACAATGTACGTGAATTACCAAGTCTATATCTCCTAAAGGTACAATGTACGTGAATTACCAAGTCTATATCTCCTAAAGGTACAATGTACGTGAATTACCAAGTCGTTATCTCCTAAAGGTACAATGTACGTAAATTACCAAGTCTATATCTCCTAGAGGTACAATGTACGTGAATTACCAAGTCTATATCTCCTAAAGGTACAATGTACGTGAATTACCAATTCTATATCTCCTAAAGGTACAATGTACGTAAATTACCAATTCTATATCTCCTAAAGGTACAATGTACGTAAATTACCAAGTCTATATCTCCTAAAGGTACAATGTACGTCAATTACCAAGTCTATATCTCCTAAAGGTACAATGTACGTGAATTACCAAGTCTATATCTCCTAAAGGTACAATGTACGTGAATTACCAAGTCTATATCTCCTAAAGGTACAATGTACGTGAATTACCAAGTCTATATCTCCTAAAGGTACAATGTACGTAAATTACCAAATCTATATCTCCTAGAGGTACAATGTACGTTAATTACCAAGTCTATATCTCCTAAAGGTACAATGTACGTGAATTACCAAGTCTATATCTCCTAAAGGTACAATGTACGTGAATTACCAAGTATATATCTCCTAAAGGTACAATGTACGTGAATTACCAAGTCTCTATCTCCTAAAGGTACAATGTACGTGAATTACCAAGTCTATATCTCCTAAAGGTACAATGTACGTAAATTACCAAGTCAATATCTCCTAGAGGTACAATGTACGTTAATTACCAAGTCTATATCTCCTAAAGGTACAATGTACGTGAATTACCTAGTCTATATCTCCTAAAGGTACAATGTGTGTAAATTCCCCAGTCTATATCTCCTAAAGATACAATGTACGTAAATTCCCAAGTCCATATCCCCTAAAGGAATAGTGTTCAAGGATGGTCTAGTCTATGGCATTAAAAGTGAGTTGCTTGCCTGAAAGGATAGAACTGTGTTTTTTTAATCAGTTGAATACTTTCTCGTGTAGGATTTATAATTTATTAGTGTCCTTTATGTATTCATGTACCACCACTTGGTGCAGCAATTAATATTCTTTGCTGTCGCCCCAGAGGTCTGGGTTCGATTCCAGGCTCTACCAATAAATTTTATCTAGTCTGAGAACTGGAGCGGGGTATACTCAGCCTCGTGAGATTAAACTGATTCCCACCTCGACCATCCCAGAAGTGGATTTTCGTGGTTTCCCATTTCAACACCAGGCAAATGCCGGGATGGTTCTTAACTGAAGTCCAAAAACAGGTTATCGTACAAATTTCTCAGCCACCCAAGCACACGGGGCCGAAATGAACCGATGTCCATACTCCTAAATGAAACGACAAGTATATACTTCGCATATAGCAGTTTTTAGTATTATCAGTTAGTATTGGTGTTATTTAGTGTTAGTGTCAATTTAAGGGAGCATTGCTTAGCATTATTAATAACATCAAACCAGACTCCAAGGCACCACGTTGATGAACTGACCAAGACATATGGGCATGAGATTATCTGGCTTGCACCTTACCACTATCATTTGAATCCCATTGAAATTATCTGGGCTGAAGTTAAACAGTAGGCCTACATTACGGCTAACAATAAGGCATTTAATTTAACAGAGCTTGGGAAACTTACTGTTGAAAGGGTTGGGTTAGTTACAGCGGAAAACTGAGCACTGTATTGTCTCGTGTGGAAAAGATGTTGAGCGAAGCGATGGATTGTAAAAATTTTGTTCACACTGCTGTAGCCACAATTTGGCGATTTATCCTCCAGCGCGAGTTCCAGTACTGGAAACGTGGATGGAATAGAGCCTCTTCCCAGTCTGTCTTCAGATGGGTGAGTTAATACCCTACACGTTGAATGTATATCTTGTAATGCAGTTGTGTGTTTTATGTGCCTTGAAACTTCATATTCTACAGGAAATATAAATGACCCAAGAATCAAGGAACCAATCATTTCACCTCTAACATTTTGGCTCTACGATGGTTTTTATAATATTGCTGTCCAATAAAATGTTTTGGCCTCTCCTCAATCCTACGGGCTATTATTTTACTTTGGAATGTGCACCGAAAACTCTTTGATACTGTATAAACAATTCGAGTAAAAATTTAATATTAGATCATGTAGCTATTAACTAGAATGTGAAGGGAAGCCCGGGGTAGGCATGGCAACGCTGCCTTCAGTTCGACGCTTCTTCGTCAAAATATCAGAATGCTTCTCTGAAAAAAAAACCTCTATTTACCTAGTTACATTGCTTACTGAGGTTAGTATTACAGTACTATTAAATAGGCTAATGATTACATAATTATACCAATTAAGTATAGAATATTTATCTTATTATGTACCGTTACAGTGCATTCCAATAATAACCAGCGATTAACTGTTCTCCTCCGTCTTATTCTATTTGTCAAATAACATATTTTTGCAGTATCAGTTTTAGAGTTATTGTTTGATTTGAGCAGCATTACTTAAGCGTGTGTAGAATTTGTCTGATAACATGTGTTTTTTGTGATGTATGTAATAGTGAGTGTATTTGTAATTCAGGGAAGGAGACGGCCGTGGGCTTAAGTTAGGTACCATCAGGGCATTATTCTTGAATTGAAGTCGGGAAACCACAGAAAACCTTTTACAGGATGGCTGAGATGGGAATCGAACACACCTCTTCTCAGTTTTGCCTCACGAGCCTGAATGTTCCCCATTCCAGAATTACATTTCTTGGCAGAGTCGGGAATCAAGCCCGGACCTCCGGGGCGAGAGCCAAGAATGCTAAAAGCTACACCAGGAGGTGGTCCATCAGTTTTAGACTTTAAAAACATTTCACAAGAACATTATCATCTTGAACCTCATTAAGGCACACCCTCGCTTTGGTTTGATTTTAAATTGTTACTGCCTGTTACATAATAGTACATTATGCAACGAGCCTATAATGGATATAATTAAGACACGAGTATTTTTATAAAACGAGCGTATGCGAGTTTTATAATTTCCATACGAGTGTCTTAATTACCATTATAGGCGAGTTGCATACGACTGTTTATGTTCGACGATAATTATAACTTTATTATATGTTTTAACATAAATATTCATAAATATCTGTTCAGTCACTAGAATGTTGTGATCGGGTGCTGCGGTGAGTAATAGGCCTATATCTCTGTTTCCCAAGCTCCCTGGACAACCGACGCATGCGCTCTGTGTGCTTCAATACCATATGTTCAGATTGTGCACCGTTATTCAGTAAAACTGTCACCGAATTCGTTTCAAAACCACGCGCAGTGTAGAAATTGGTTTTTGGGATATTAAGGTACAGTGCTATTTCTGGTCTCATATTCACCAGTTTATTTACGCGAACATATGGACGGTGCACTTTCGGTAATTTAAATAGACATGTTGGATTTTGAGCGCATGCGCGAAGGTATCCTTATCTAATTGGTCACAAAACTATTTCTTGAGCTCTGATTGGTGGGAGAAACTGTTTCATAATGAAAAATAGTGTTATAATGAGCCTCATTATGATACAGTTTTCGGACACATAATAGTTAGGGTCGAACATAAAATGCTCTAAAACATATACAGTATGTTCATGGGATCAATCAGGGGCATGGTGGCGCAGCCGTCAAGCTGTTGGTCTATCACCAAGGTGGACTGGGTTCGATTTGCGGTCAATACAAGTGAGATTTTTGAAGTGAAATGGCATGTTCTGTGGTTCGGATTCCACGAGAAAAGCAGGTCACGTGGCTCATAATCACAAGATTCACGGTCACGTAAAACTACAATCATCATCATGGGATCAATCACGGGGCGATGAATGTGTGTCCCTCTGTATCCCATATTAACATTGGAACGCACAGTGGTCCGGATCCGTAAAAAAGCGGACAAAAATAGATTTTTCAACTTTACATTAGAAAAGCCAAACCAACTCCCAAGTGAAGTATGTTAATCAGTGTACATTAATTTCACTTTTTCTTTGGAAATTGCTTCTGTGTTTCTCAGATATAATACTACAAATGTGAGACAACTCTTCGTTTCTGAATTCCGCGCTCCATTAAGTAAACTTTGAAATATCATTCTAACTTCAAAACGAAACTCGGGGTCTATAACACTGTATCTGTATGTAGTTTGTGATCTGATATATTTGATTATAGCATGATTTTCGATTTCAGATCACTTATAAGGACTGTTATACTTATTTTTATGGTGCTTTATTTTCTTCAAGAAAAATAAATTTTGCTTGACCTACAAAAAAATGTATACATATGTATACCATGAAACTTATGCAAGTTTTAAAATGAAGACTGGAAAATATATCCTTAAAGGTTTCATCGCCAGAACCCGCCAGATGCGTGATCGAGAAGGGAGAGAACATTACTGCGCGCTCTGAGGATAAACACTCGCGCGAGATAAGGGCCTGTTGAGACATTTGTTTATGCTACGCAAGGGATATCTCGAGGCCATGAAACCAAAATAATCTTCAATCACGAGAAGTAATTGATTAGTAGTAGTTGTGTGTGTTGTGAAGAGTGAAAAATGAATTTTCGTTGTTAGTCGCAGTGATCTTATTAACAAGATTCGAGAGAACAAAAATCAGTCTCGCGCGCGTCAAGGAAAGTTTGTGGTAACATATCTCCTTAACAAATTTCAATTAAATGTTGACGACAGTGTAGAGAAAACAGTGTATAATAATATAAGAACCTTTTCTTTTTGCCGTATGTTGACCGGTGGAGAAAGTGTAACTTCTTAGAACATGCTTTTTTTGAAGAAATATTCAGACTGGTTGAAAACAGAAATTGTGATATCAATTCCGAGTATTCCTGGCTCCGCAAAATCAGTAGATCGAGGTCGTCCTCCAAAAGAAATTCAAGAGCTAACGGAGAGAAGTAAAATAAGGAAAATTAAAGACCTAAGGGAGAGTGCCACTTCATCAGAGCTAGCCTATGCGACCGTTATGAATTTAAGGGCAGAGGAAGACGATTCATCAGCCTAGCTAAAAAGAAGCTACCACGACTACACCAACAAGGGAAAAACGAATGGTGCGAAATTTTCATAAATGAAAAATCTACATAAGTGGCACAAAAGCTCGTTGACAATTTACAACTTGAGTTTGGAATTTCAGTTCCACACGCCCACTTTCGATTTTTTGAATGTCTCCTGCATATTTCGTACCGCCTGGGTTTTAAAGAGTGGAAAGTGAGCGTGAAAGATGGTAATCGAGAGACTTATTCAAAAGAAAGAAAAAAATGTGCAAGACTCATTCAGAACGAGATTAGGTCTTCTAGTTGATATTCCGAAGCATGGATATGGAACAACCAGTGATGGCAACACTGCCCGAAGGTTTTTTGATCAACCTCAAGTAGCATCCGAAATAACAGGGGTAGACTGTGAGTTAATAACTCGTTTTGGAATAATTTTAAAAGCAATTTCCTCTGGTCATGAAATTAATAGTTCAGAGTTCAATTCCTACTGGTGCGAAACAGCAAGCTTATATGTACGGCTATATCCGTGGTGTTACATGCCTCTAACACTCCATAAAATACTTATCCATGGATCTTTCATTATAGAAGCAGCTATTTTGCCGATTGGAGAACTTTCAGAATAGGTCTTAGAGTCTAGAAACCAAGACGTAAGAAAATATAGAGAAGACCATACCAGAAAATCCTCAAGAATTTCCAATAATTTTGACTTGTTCCATAGACTATTGCTAAGCTCTGCTCCAGTTATCTTAAGCGCGGGAAGTCTACCAAAGAAGATACGAAGACAGTTGCCTCAGGAGGTGTGTAATTTATTGTCAATACTCGAGGAGGAGACGGAGCAGGAAGCGGAAGAATAAGAAGTCGACTCATCCGGATCAGAGGATGAATAAGTAATTTTATGTACTAAGACAAATTTACCTAATAGTAACATCTAATTTAAAGTTTTATACAAAAGTATTTCATTTCATTTAGCGGAAAATATTTTTGTCCGCTTTTTTTCAAATCCGGACCACTGTGGAACGGCTCCTCCCATAACGACATTTTGTGTGGTGGTGGTAGTATTGGCTCCGGATATCTAACTTCTGATATTTTCGATATCATCACCGTAACAAACTTGAGATAATAGATTGGTCAAACTTTACAATTATCTATGAACATCGCAAGAGACTAACCATACAATGCCCGAATTTTGTTTGAAATGCCTTTAGATTTAGATGATTCCAATGCTGCCAACTGATAGTACTCTTGATAATCTCACAAAGAAATAACCCAGTTTTGACCAAATCTCGTACGAATATAGTAGGCTACTCCAGTGTTGCCAATGGTTAATAATAGGTATTACCAATTTAACAATAATTGTTAAATTGGTAATACCTTTTATTAGCCATTGGCATTATTGCTATTGAAAATGCTGCAAATGAATAACTCAAATTATGCCTAAGATTTGTACAGTGCTTCTCACTTACGTTTTGGCCGGGTCGTGGTGTCCTACTTACGCATCCACATTCCTCTGGCAGCGTTGTAGGAACTTTTCTTTCGCACGCATCAGTTCAGCGTGCAATATAGTGTTAATTTTTCCCCTGGTATTGTCTTTGAGATCTTCTAATAAGTAGGGGTTTTACGCTTATACTTTATTTTTCAAGTTCCCCCATAAATAACAGTAGTTCCGTGGGAAAATGCCTATTTTCATTTATTCTACTGGTCATTTCCAAAGATTTTCCATGTGATGTACTAAATGGCTTTTGGTTCACGACCTATGTCGTGATAAAGTAAAGAGCAGTAATTCCAAACTCAAAACTCAATATCCATAATTTGCAAACATTTCAGACAGTAAACAAAAAAATAATAGAAATGAACATATTACAAAATTCTGGTAGATGACCTTCGTGTTTACTCCTTAAAACAATCTCCTCCAACTCCATTACATTGAAAAATTATGTGCTAGAATATAATTATAGAACTTTCAGTGTCTGTAATGGAGACTCCTCCCGCGAGATGTTATCTTTCGGTAACGAGTCATGGGAGTTAATTTTAAGAAACGAAAAGTAAGATACAGAATTTAGTGTCATTAGATAATTATTATTATAATAGCCCATCATACGAATCTTCTCTTCAATCGCTTGAATATGATACGAGAAATAAAAAAAGTTTTAAAATTTCGAACTGAGCACAACAGTTTTTTTCTCAAGGACTTTGCTAATTTCGGATCACTCCAAAATTTCCATTGGAGCAAGAAGCTAAATACACAATCCAACCTATGCTCCACTCCACAAAGAACCTTTATTCATCACATAGCACAATTCACACAGAGTTGGCCATCTCAAAATATCTTTAAAGAAATATTTAGACTTGTTCATATCAATATACTATGCCATCTATTTAGAAATACAGTATGTAATTTTTACAAATGTATTTTTATTGACAAGAAATTAAAGCCCACATTTGTTGAAGATCTGCTTTTATTTATCGCCATTTATTGTTAAATGGATTTTCTTATTCTGAAAACTTCTACTCGTGCGCTACATAATGCCTAATTAAAGCCTATTTCCTGGAGTGTGCACAACAATTCGCTAAAGTTTAATCGCAATCGGATGAATGGTATATGAACGCATAAGGGTCTTGAAACAATTCGCGCGCCGTCACTTAATTGTTGAATCTACTCGTGCGCTACCTATTGTAAAATGGATTTACTAAGCCAGAAACCTTCCCTGTAGTGCACACAATAACTCACCCAATTTACATAGCAATCGGTGATGATATATGAACGCATAAGGGACTTGAAACGATTCGCGTGCCATGACCGTATTCGAACCGGCAGCCAAGCTTGAGTTTAGTTTTAAGAACTGCACTTGACCACTGACCAACGCCAGCCGTTAAAAATAAAAATAGAATATAATCGGTGTGAAGTGACTGATAAACAATCTTACAGGCTGCGTTGCTGTGGTGAGACAGCATGTCACCTCGCGATGAATCAGCACGCCATTCTCACTCCTGGCATTGCGGTTTCATAAGTATACATAGGCTTGCCATATTTTTGGTAAGTGAAACCGGGACACATTAATATGGGATGGTCTTACCGGGGGGTCTGGGAGGTATGGAATACTCCCTAGCAGAGCGGGGCTTCGGGGATCCTCCCCCGGGATTTTTTTTTTAATTAGAAGCAAAATGGTGAGGTTTAAGCCTTTCTAAGCCTCACAAGTGACGGGAGGGAAGAATCTGGCACCCTAAATTGTTAGTTCTACACACCTTTCAAAAATAAAAATAAAGGATTTTTGCTACATAAAAATATATAATTTTTCCTTTTTAATGATATTTTTTTCTGGTCTACCATCTAGAAAGAAGTGTTAATAAAATGTAATTTAAAATACTTCATAAAAGTGTTTAATTAAACAATTACTAAGTCTTATTACTTTTTTAAAACTACAACTCTAACTACAAAAACAATTACAAAAAGCTTTTTTGTCAAACTAAAAAGAATTAATTAATGAGTTAACAATAGTCTACTTCTGACCTCTTTGACGTTGTACGCGATATTCAACCATGTTGATTGTTGAAAAGTAACCCATTCATAAAAGATTCTTAAACACATAAATTCATTACTTCTTACTACTTACAACTGTTTTCCGGGACATTGATAAAACCGGGCGGGACACCGGGACAAGAGCAAAATACCGGGACTGTCCCGGTCAAACCGGGACGTATGGCAAGCCTAAGTATACAGAATGTGCAATTGGGCTACTGTGAGATTTAAGGCTTCCTGTAAAGTCCCTCACTCTTTTGTGTTACATAAATAATTTGTAGCCAGAAACCTTTCCTAGATTGCACACAAAAACTCACCCAAATTTCATCGCAATCGGATGAATGGTATATGAACGCATAGGAAACACAAACTATCACGTAAAATTGATTTTTATAGATAGACTTCCTTTCACAAAGCTCAAGCTCTTAAACCAGAAGGAGTTGGAAGGTGATGTTTGTACCAAAATATTCCAAATTGTCTCAATACTACAGGAAAAATCTTGCATTTCTTGAAAAGTCAAAGGAAATATATTAATTTATTTTTTGTTTATAAAGTGTGTTAAAATAAATAAACAAGACGATAGCCCCTGCCAGAACTGTGTCGCGTCAAGCCTGCATAACAGTTGAGCCACGCGGGTGGTTTATACACACGCACATACACATGGGGCGTACACAAGTAACCGATCGTAACAAATGAGCATTCAAAAGGAAGAGAATTACCCGTAACAGTGACGAATTGCACCCTGATTTCATAAATATCGACAATTTGTTTAAAAAGTTCGTTTAAACAAATAAACAAGGCGGTAGGCCCTACCATAACTGTGTCGCGTCGAGCCCGCATACCAATAAAGCCGTACGGGTGGTGTATACACATGCGAGAATTCTCGTACAAGCCCTCTAGTTATTATTATTATCAATATTATTAACATCTGCAATTTCAAATTATGCTACATGTAATTAATTTTATTGAAGATCTTCGTTGGAAAAACCTATTCCTACTTGAAAAGGAAGTCAATTCTACGAGCGAACTTCTCGACAACTGTCTTTATGGAATAGGGAATGCTCATGATAAAGTCCAACATCAGTAACAGCAGCAACAACCCTACTCACTTTTCAATGTTATAAAGTTTGCAGCACGACTGTAACCAAGAACCTATAACACAACGCTTACGTCCCCATCAGTACAGTAAAGTAGATGTCACGATTCGCGCTCACGAGAAACCAGCGATCATTTCAACCACCTGCAAACCTCACTGCTGTCACCGCGGAGGCCCGGGTTTGATTCCCGGCTCTGGTTTGAGATTGGAATGGGGTACACTCAGCCCCATGAGGCAAAACGGAGAAGAGGAGCCTTCTATTCCTACCTCAGCCATCCTGGAAGTGGTTTTCCGTGGTTTCCAACTTCTCCTCCAGGCGAATGCCAGAATGGTCCATAAATTAGGGCCACGGCCGCCTCCTTCCCAATTCTCATCTGAATTACAAATACACACACTAATGCAGCCATTACAATAATACAGGTTATCAGACAAATTCCACACACACTCAAATACACGAGGTTACATGACTACGATGTCACAAATCCCCTCAATCAACAACGAATCTTACTGCACTGAAGATAATCTTATCGGTGTTGCGCCTCCGTTGGAAGCTTCAGAGAAAACACTGCAAAGAAACTATGAAATATTATTGAACCAGCAATGAAGGAAATTAAGGAAAAAATTAAAGTAGGAGTGAAGATTCAAGGAGAAATAATCTCAACTCTAAGATTTGCTGATGAGTGATGACATTGCCATCTCAGCCGACTCACCAGAGGATTTGAATAATTTTTTTAAATGGTATGTACTCCGTCTTGAGGATGGTGAAAATCAATAAACTTAAAACTAAAATAATGGAATACAGCCGAAATAAATCGAAACCCCCGATCAACATCAAATTGCCAGGTGAAAAGCTAAAGGAAGTAGGAGTCTTCTGCTACTTAAGAAGCAAAATAACCATTGATGGGCGAAGCAAATAGGATATAAAATGTAGATAGGTTTAGGCAAGGAAAGCATTACTACAAAAAAATAAAGCTATTGCCATGAAATATAGATTTTGTTATTAGGAAGTCTTTTTGATAGCCTTTGTCTGGAGCGTGGCGCTCTATGGAAGTGAAACTTGGGAATGTTGGCGCAGCAGTAAAGAGGTGAATAGAAACATTTGAAATATGATGTTACTGGGGAATGATGAAGATTAGATGGGTAGATAGAGTAACAAATGAAGAATGGGAGAGCAGTGATGTTTTTGGCGACTGATAATGAAGTGAAGATATAGGTTGGTAAGATACGCACTAAGACACCCAGGAATAGCAAACTTAGTTGTGGAGTGCTACATCAAACCAGTCAAAAGACCGACGACTCAAACAACAACAACAACAACAACAACAACAACAACAACATTGGGAACATTTACAATTTGATTTCGATTTAATTAAAATAATATAGCCAATTTGGTGGTTACGCAAACTTGCTGCCAATCTAGGAGCCGCCACTGGTGTATTAAGAATTGGGGCTAGGAGGTGGTTATGACTTTAAGTTAGGTACTATCTTAGCATTCGCTTTGAGTAGAAGGAGGAAACCACGGAAAACCACTTCTAGGATGGCTGAGGTGTGAATCGAACAAACCTTTTCTCAGTTCTGCCTCACAAGGCGGAGTGTACCCTGTTCCAGCCCTTGGACCAGAATTAAATTTCTTGACAGGGCCGGGAGAATAACAATTGGCGGGGAACAGCTGAAGAAAGTGGAGAGTTTCAAGTATCTGAAAGCCTGATACAAGATAATGGAAGAAACGATAGAGTAATAAATGAGCGGGGCAGACAATCAGAAGCATTCCGGAGGAGTGTGAGAAGCATGATATGGAGCATGGATGTCCCCTCAGAACAGCAACAAGGTCATATATCGGACGTACTATGACCCTATCCTGGCGTATGCCTCGGAGACCTGGGTAATGAAAGGAAGGGAGAAGAGCAAAATACAGACCAGTGAGATGAGGTTCTTGAGAAGAAGTAGTAGAGCTACAAAGTTGGACAGAATAAGAAATGAGAGGACCTGAGAATTAATGAAGGAGGAACCATTACAGGATGGTATGGAGAAATCTAGACTTAGATGGTATGGACATGTAAAAGAATGGAGGAGAAGAGGATGCCCAGGAGGATACACGAGACGAACTGGGAAGGAAAGAGACCGAGAGGAAGACCGAGAGACAGATGGCTGAAGGGGGTGGAAGAAAGCGTGAAGAAGAGAGGAGAAGACTGGACAAGGGTGGAGACTGAGAGATGGTGGGAAAACAGAAGACGTTGGAGAGGCTTGTGTTCCAAACAGACCCGGCCAGTGGCTGGAAACTGTGCAAGATGATGATGACAGAGCCGGGAATCGAACGTCGACCTCCACAGTGATTACTAGCCACTACGTCACATGGTGGACTAAGAATTTGGTTAGTCATCAGCTACAGAAAGATCCGAATCAAAAGAGAGAGAGAGAGAGAAATGTGACCGGGGGATGACCAGTCACTATTCTTGCCCCCTCCCCGTATCTCATGTTTATGATAATCATGTAAATGGAAGTGATGGCGGGGGCCATAGCCCATTCAACATACCTCCAAAGGGTAAAATAACCTTACCGGTTATCGAGGCCTGTTATACACCTCTGGGTGAAAATGAATATCCACAGCCTGCTTCCAGTCGACCGACCGGGTCAGGGAATGGAAAGAATGAAGCCCTCATCTGGCGGCGAGGATATCAACTGTGCCGGCTGCCGAAGCCTGTCGTACTCCCCTGGGGCAATGATTAAATGAATGACAGATGAAATGAAATGATAGTGGAGAGTGTTGCTGGAATGAAATTGTGACAGGGAAAACCGGCGTGCTGCCGCCTAGGCCACGGAGGCTGGCATACACCTCTGGGTAAATATGAAAAACTGTGGAAAGTGCTAGTGCAATGAAGTTCCTTCCGAGTTCCAAAGCACTAATCGAATGTGAACCAGCAGAGCAGCAGTGAAGGCCAGAACCTAGTCACATAAGCCTCTTTTTCAAGTCACCTCGTGGCGTAGCCGTGCGTCTTAAATCACACAAAACAGCTGTTGGGGAGTTGCCGTGTTGGTACAGTACCAAATATCAAGTCCTGGGGAGCCTACCCTGAGAGTTAAAATTACACACACTACTGATGTCGAGACTGAGTTTCAGACAATTCCAAAACACACAAAAGTACACCGGGCTAATGACCAATATGTCCCAAGCTCCTTGAAGCTGGGTTCAACATCTATTCCCGGCCTTTCAGTACTTCGTGCTTCGTGGCTACGTGCCATTCTCGGAGGGTGATTGGCACCGACAGCATTGTTTAGCAGGAATTACAACATGAACGACTAACATTCCTGTAGTGTTAGAAGGCTTTCCATTATACCTAGTTCTTTACGATGATTTATTTATGACTCATATGCGATCAGCACTATTGTTAAGATTAACTACTGCGCAAAACGTGCTCCTGGCCACATTCCTTGGTTGCTCATGCGAGATAAGGGTTTGGTTTGTCCGTGGGTGTAAGCCAGTGGAATTGAAGCTTCGTGGGACCATGTAGCAAGAGATTATGGCTGTATGTCTGTATGCTGATGGATACATTCAAATTGTAAACGACTAAATATTAAATGAATGACACCATCCTAGGAGTTGCCATTTAATAATAATAATAAAACCAATAACAAGAGGACCCGTGCGAGAAATCTCGCACTCCAACATTAATGTCGTTGTGCATTAGCCTCGCACAATAATAATGTTCGGCGCGACACAGTTCTAGCAGGGGCTGGCTGTGTGCGAGCCCGGCTTTACTGTTATGCGGGCTCGACGCGACACAGTTCTAGCAGGGGCTGGCTGTGTACGACCCCGGCTTTACTGTTATGCGGGCTCGGCACGACACAGATCTGGCAGGGGCTGGCTGATCCAAAGCCCGGCATTACTGTTATGCGGGCTCGGAACGACACAGTTCTGGCAAGGCCTGCCTGTGTACGAGCCTGGCTTTACTGTTATGCGGGCAGGGGCTGGCTGATTCCAAAGCCCGGCTTTACTGTTATGCGGGCTCGGTGCGACACAGTTCTACTAGGGGCTGGCTGTGTAAGAGCCCGGCTTTACTGTTATGCGGGCAGGGGCTGGCTGATTCCAAAGCCTGGCTTTACTGTTATGCGGGCTCGGCGCGACACAGTTCTAGTAGGGGCTGGCTATGTAAGAGCCCGGCTTTACTGTTATGCGGGCAGGGACTGGCTATGTGTACGAGCCCGGCTTTAATGTTATGCGGGCTCGGCGCGACACAGTTCTAGTAGGGGCTGGCTATGTAAGAGCCCGGCTTTACTGTTATGCGGGCAGGGGCTGGCTGTGTGTACGAGCCCGGCTTTAATGTTATGTGGGCTCGGCGCGACACAGTTCTGGCAAGGGCTGGCTGTGTACGAGCCCAGCTTTACTGTTATGCGGGCTCGGCGCGACACAGTTCTGGCAAGGGCTGGCTGTGTACGAGCCCGGCTTTACTGTTATGCAGGCTCAGCGCGACACAGTTCTGGCAGGGGCTGGCTGTGTACGAGCCCGGCTTTACTGTTATGCGGACTCGGCGCGACACCGTTCTGGCAGGGGCTGGCTGTGTACGACCCCGGCTTTACTGTTATGCGGGCTCGGCGCGACACAGTTCTGGCAGGGGCTGGCTGATTCCAAAGCCCGGGTTTGTTGTTATGCGGGCTCAGCGCGACACAGTTCTGGCAGGGGCTGGCTGTGTACGACCCCGGCTTTACTGTTATGCGGGCTTGGCGCGACACAATTCTGGCAGGGGCTATCGTCTTGTTCACTTGTTTAAACATCTGTTCATAATATTTGCCCCCAATGCAACTCGGGAAATTGCAACGTTATATATTTTTTTTTTACAGAAGGCTAATTGATGTCGTTGAGTCTTTAACATTGCGTTTCTTGTTTCATTCATTTATGCGAATAAATTGCGACGAAATCAGAAATACTGTAGTAGGTATTGCTTTGCTATTACGTAAGTTAATACAGCGAGGGGGGGGGGGGGGTCAATTCGATGTTAACGCGTGATTACATGGGGGAGGAAATCGACCAAAAAGTGATTACGTAATATGTGGATGGCCCCTGGTCATCGTTCTTGAGGTCGCACAACGTCGAGGAAAATAAGTGGCAGAAGTCTCAAACAGCACTATTCCTAGTGTACCTAGTTACAACTGGCCGTCATGTATCACATGTAGTTTTTTCGGGAGGGTATTTACATATTTTATACTTTGTACCCGGCCCAGTCATTGGGCAAATTCGTGTTGACCGACTGAATAGCTACAAATAACAGTTTGTATAGGCAACACTGAAAAATGGCGTCAAATCCTCACATAGGTACATCTGATGGAAGTGTCGCCTACTGCGCTGTCGTGCTGTGTTATTTGGAAATCAGAAGTCAACCACTGCATGCGACCTGAATTTTATTAGCAAATAGAGGGCAATTAGCAGTACAACTGAGCACCAGCACAGATCAAGACAACGTTCCTAACAATTATGTATCAGATGAGAAAGTAAATCAACGGAAAAACACGCTTGAGCGAGTAACATTAGCAATCCCTTCTTCCTCTTGTGATGAACAAAGAGCGAATCTATATACATAATGTTACGGTAAAATATGAAAACAATTTGGAAAAATATGATAAATAAGAAAATTTGAAGACCAAATAAAAGAGTAATAATTTCTCATAATTGATGTTGTTGTTGTTGTTGTTGTTGTTTGAGTCTTCAGTCTTTTGACTGGTTTGATGCTGCTCTCCATTCCTCCCTGTCCTGAGCTAATCGTTTCATCTCTACATAGCTACCACACCCTACATCCGAGGCAATCTGTTTAACATATTCTAACCTTGGTCTACCCCTACAGTTCTTGTCCTCGACCCTTCCTTCCATAACTAAGCTTGCTATTCCTGGGTGTCTTAGTATGTGTCCTACTAACCTATCTCTTCTCTTCATTAGCAGTCGCCAGAAACATCTCTCCTCACCCACTCGTCTTAATACCTCTTCGTTTGTAACCCTATCTACCCATCTGATCTTCATCATTCTCCTGTAACACCACATTTCAAATGCTTCAATTCTCCTCTTTTCTGTTGCACTAATAGTCCACGTTTCACTTCCATAGAGCGCCACACTCCAGACAAAGGCTTTCAAAAAGATTTCCTAATACCTAAATCTATATTCGACGTCAACAGATTCCTTTTTTGTAGAAATGCTTTCCTTGCCTGAGCCAACCTACTTTTTATACCCTCTTTGCTTCGTCCATCACTGGTTATTTTGCTTCCAAAGTAACAGAAGTCTCCTACTTCCTTCAGAGTGATATGTAGTCCATGAAACAATAAATACAACATTATAAAACATTATAAATAAATATATCGTAACATACTTGGAGGTTAAGTTTTTAAAGTTTATCGTTTCCCAGTCTGGCCAATTTGATCTCCATAGAGGTTTCTGATTTATTTCGGCTGCATTCCAGTATTTTTGTTTTACATTTATTAATTTTCATCATGAATTCTTTCCTTAAGACGGAGTCCATACTACTCAAAAACTCATTCAAATCCTTAGCCGTGTCGGCCAAGATTACGATGTCATCAGCAAATCTCAGAGTTGAAATTATTTCTCCTTGAATCTTCACTCCCACTTTAAATTTTTCTCCAATTTCCTTCATTGCTTGTTCAATGTTAAGATTGAAAAGTATGGGTGATAAGTTGCAGCCTTGCCTTACGCCTTTCTGAATACCAGCTTCTCTCTCATGTCCTTCAGCTCGAATGACTGCTGTCTGGTTTCTGTATAGATTGTATATCACCCTTCTATCCCTGTACTTTATTCCAATAGATTTCAAAATGTCAAACAATTTAGTCCAATCAACGTTATCAAAAGCCTTTTCTTAGTCTACAAAAGTACAAATGCCATGAACGTTCTCTTATCTTTCCTTATTCTACCTTCCGAAATCAGCCTAAGACTTACTACAGCTTCCCTTGTTCCTACATTTCTCCTGAAACCAAACTGGTCTTCACCCAACTCCGTTTCTATCTGGCTTTCCATCCTCTTGTAAATTATTCTAGACAGGATCTTTGAAGCATGAGTAATCAAGCTGATTATACGGTGATCTTCAAATCTGTCAGCTCCCATTTTCTTTGGTATAGGGATGATAACATTCTTCTTGAAATCAGGGGGTACCTCACCTGTCTCATAAATCCTACACACCAAGTGAAATAACCTGATCAGACCTTCATCACCTATGCAGCGTAGCGACTCAATTGGTATATCATCTATGCCTGGTGCTTTGTTCCTGCCTAAGTCCTCCAATGCTCTGTCAAATTCTGATCTTAATATTGAATCTCCTTTTGCATCCTCATCAATTTCCTCCTCCCTTTCCATTACATGATTCCTAATCTCCTTTCCCTTATACAATCCCTCTATGTAAGCTTTCCATCTCTTAACGTTTTCTTCCCTATCTGCTAGAGGCTTTCCATTTGTGTCCTTAATATTACAGCACTTAGTCCTCTTTTCCCCAAAAGTATTCTTAATCCTTCGATAAGCTGTGTCTACTTTTCCTAATTTCAGACAATTTTCTATACCTGCACATTTCTCTTTCAACCATTCTTCTTTCGCTTCCTTGCACTTCTTCTTAACCTCATTTCTCAGACGTCTGTATTCTGCTTTCCCCTTTTCATCTCTTACATTCTTGTGTTTCCGCCTTTCATCCATCAATTCTAGTATATCCTGAGTGATCCGCGGTTTTCTACCTATTCTTTCTTTCCTACCAATGTTTTCTTCTGCGGATTTTGTTATTTCATTCTTCAAAAGTGCCCATTCGTCTGCAATTGAAGTTTGTTTAGGGTTTTTCATTAGTACTTCCTTTATACTCTTCTTGACTCTTTCGTTTATATCCTTCTCTTTCAGTCTGTCTATTGCCCACCTTTTTGGCTTTTGATAAATATTTAGAAATAGTTTGTATTATCTAGATGTCGGAACCTAAACCTTGTGATAATAATATGTGCCATTTAAACTTAGTGTAGTAAAATATTAATTGCTATAATCTTTAGAATGATTATTGTTCTTATGTTTGTACTTAGATTTTATATGGTACTATCTAGAAATAAATACGTAATTTGCGTCGTAAGAGCCCAAAACGAGCTTTAGTCCCCTGCATCCCGAACACATGTGCAAGCCGATTCCACCACTAAATGTGGTTGAAGTTACGGTCACAAAGAAGACATGTGGCAATGATCTCGCGCTCTAGCCAGACAGTGGGAAAACAGTATTATATTAACGTTATAGATCGCAGCCTCTCTTACGGCGTGCATATAGATCAACATATGATTTAAAATATTTCTAAAATTCAAAATGTATGAGAAAATATGAACATATTCTATTAATATGAAACTTTTTGCAACCTTATGTTGAAAATGATTTTTTTAATACATATTCTCTTGAATAATGAAACGTAAACATTTTCAGTTTCTGTAATTCTCTGACTTACGGTCCTAAACGCACCCTGTCTAGTGAGAATTCTTGAACCAACCAACTGTTATATTAACCATTTGATTCAAATGAAGAGGGGATTATCGAGCTTTCCCATTATTGTTAAATATTTTTTTGGGCTTTCGGTCTGATAGTGCCATGCAGCCATCTTTAATTTGTATTGTTATTAGTATTACAATAATGATCATACAGAAATAATCTTACATATAAGGACAATACAAGCACCTATAGGCCTACTCTAGAATGGACTCGCACCGGCAGTAGCCATATCGCTCAGTTCCAGAGCTGATCCTGAGCCCTCCATCATTATTGACAAGCTCTTTATCGGTAACAAATGTTCATTGGCCATTCTAAGAATAACACATGGTCTGTGGTTGACGCCCTTGGGTGACCAGCACGTAGTAATGAAGACAAAATGGTGATCAAAACGTCACAAACACCCAGTTCCCAGCTAGCGGTCATAGCAATAGGAAGTTGATATCTCATGGCTCGACCTGTACCCGAACCCGAGACACTTAGGATCAAAGATTAGCCCCGGGGTAAATTGTAGACTTATATTCAGTAAAGAACATATAGCCTACTTTCTCCTAAATGTATGGGTATTGTTATATCTCTTTGTCTTTTTCAAGGAGTATAATTGAATGTTGGTTGTTGTAGCTTGTTGAAATATAACGTGTTTGCTATTGCTAGCTCTGTACAAAATTTCATTCAATTCGGTTTCACCGTGTTTTGAATTGATATGGTGAATCGATTTGCACACATACATGGCCGCTATCTGCAAACTATTGGGCTGATGACCTTATAGTTCAGGGCAGGACTATGCAACAAAATCATATATTAATAACAAGCTGCACCCGGCATCTGTTGCAATGCCAATCAAAGAAAGTGCTAGCGTTGTAATTTTGTTTCGTGAAGTGGTTTCGGATACACATTTTTTTCAATTTCCGTTAACTGCCTCTAAACTTACGTAAAATGGATTAGCTAATTTAGAAACATTCATGGGAGCGTGCACAACAACTCACCAAAGTTTCATCGCAATCGTATGAATGGCATATGAACGCATACGGAATTTAGTTTAAACGATTCGTTCGCTGTCACTCATTTGTTGAATCTGCTCGTGCGCTACCTACTGTAAAATGGATTTAAGAAGTCGAAAACCTTCCGTGGCGTGTACACAACAACTCATCAACGTTTCATCGCAATCGGGTGAATGGCATATGAATGCATACGGGATTTTGTTTAAACTATTCGCGTGCCGTCACTCATTTCTTGAATCTACTCGTACGCTACCTCTTGTAAAATAGATTTACTAAACCAGAACCCTTCCCTGGAGTGTACACAACAACTCATAAAAGTTCCATCGCAATCGGATGAATGGCATATAATCGCTTAGAGGATTTTGTTGAAACGATTCGCGCGCTGTCATTCATTTGTTTAAACTACTCGTGCGCTACCTATTGCAAAATGGATTCACTAAGTCAAAAACCTTCCCTGGCGTGTTCACAACAACTCATCAAAGTTTCATCGCAATCGGATGAATGTCATATGAACGCATACGGGATTTTGTTTAAACTATTCACGTGCCGTCACTCATTTGTTGAATCTATTCGTACGCTACCTATTGTAAAATGGATTTACTAAGCCAGAACCCTTCCCTGGAGTGTACTCAACGATTCACCAAAGTTTCATCGCAATCGGATGAATGGTATACGAACGCATACGGGACTTTATTGAAACGATTCAGATGCCATCGCTCATTTGTGGAATCTACTCGAGCGCTACCTATTGTAAAATGCATGTACTAAGCCAGAAACCTTCCCTGGAGTGTACACAACATCTCACCCAAGTTTCATCGCTATCGGACGAATGGTATATGATCGCATACGGGACTTTGTTGAAAAGCTTCGCGCGTCATCACTCATTTGTTTAATCTACTCGTGCGATAACTATTGTAAAATGGATTTACTAAGCCTAAAATCTTCCCTGGAGGTACATAACATCTCATCCACGTTTCATCGCTATCGGACAAATGGTATATGAACGCATATGGGACTTTGTTGAAGCCCTTCACGCGTCGTCGCTCATTTGTTGAATCCACTAGTGCGCTACCTATTGTAAAGTGAATTTACTCAGCCAGAAACCTTCCCTGAAGTGTGCACAACATCTCACCCAAAGTTCTTCGCTATCGGACGAATGGTATATGAACGCATACGGGACTTTGTTGAAACGCCTCGCACGTCGTCGCTCATTTGTTGAATCTACTCGTGCGCTACCTATTGTAAAATGGATTTAGTAAGCCAGAAACATGCCCTGCAGTGTACACAACATCTCACCCAAGTTTCTTCGCTATTGGACGAATGGTGTACAAGGTATGATCGCACGCGGGACTTTGTTCAAACGCTTCGCGCGTCGTCACTCATTTGTTGAATCTAATCGTGCGATACCAATTTTAAAATGCAAGTACTAAGCCAGAAACCTTCCCTGGAGTGTACATAACATCTCACCCAAATTTCATCGCTATCGGACGAATGGTATATGATCGCATACGGGACTTCGTTGAAAAGCTTCGCGCGTCATCACTCATTTGTTTAATCTACTCGTGCGATAACTATTGTAAAATGGATTTACTCAGCCTGAAACCTTCCCTGGAATGTACTTAACATCTCATCCAGGTTTCATCACTATCGGACGAATGATATATGAACGCATATGGGACTTTTTTGAAACGCTTCGCGCGTCGTCGTTCATTTGTTGAATCTACTCATGCGCCACCTATTGTAAAGTGGATTTACTTAGCCATAAACCTTCCCTGAAGTATGCACAAAATCTCACCCAAGTTTCTTCGCTATCGGAAGAATGGTATATGAACGCATACGGTAGCTTGTTGAAATGCTTCTCACGTCGTCGCTCATTTGTTGAATCTACTCGTGCGGTACCTATTGTAAAATGAATTTACTAAGCCTGAAACTTTCCCTGAAGTGTACACAACATCTCACCCAAGTTTTATCGCAATGGGATGAATGGTATATGAACGCATGTGGGAATTTGTTGAAACGAATCTCACGCCAATTTGTTGAACCTACTCTCGCGCTATCTATTTTAAATTTGATTTTCTATGCCTATAACTTTCCCGGGAGTGTGCACAACAACTCACCAAAATTTGATCGAAATCGGATGAATTGTATATGAACGCATTGCCAATTTGTTTAAACTACTCGCGCGCTATCGATTGTAAATTGGATTAATTACGCCTATACCGGTAACCATCCCGGGAGTGTGCACAACAACTCACCAAAATTTGATCACTATCAGATGATTGGTTTTTGAACGCATAAAAGACGAACAAACAAACATTCTTATATATATTCTTCTTAGTCGTTTACCCTCCAGTTTGGTGGAACCCACGGACTCAGCGAGGGAACTCACCACTACCGCCTCTACGGGCAGTGTCCTAGAGCTGGGAACATCTAATCGGAGTGGATACAACTGGTGAGGTGGGATTGGCACCTCGCCCAGGCGGCCTCACCTGCAAAGCGAACAGGGGCCTCATGAGGGAACGTAATGGATGGTTAGGATGGATAGGCAAGGAAGAGGGAAGGAGGTGGCCGTGGCCTTGAAGAAGGTACTGTCCCCGATAATCCGGATAGTAGGCTGTCAGAAATCCGCCCCCCCCCTCAATCGGATTGCCAATAATCGATTGCTCCGGCACAGCTACATCAATGAAAATGGCACTGACAGATACTACCGAGATCAGAGCACAGTAGTTAACATGAAATTATTGTGGAACACACCAAAATATACGGGGGTTCATACTTAACTTTTACTTACCTATTCAATTTAATCTCGGGTCTGGGTTTTCAACTGGATCACTTAATAGTATGCCCTCACAATAACCTCCACCACGATATTTAAAATGAACCAAGTCGGAGACCAGAAAATTTAAACTGCACAATAATTTATTTCACATAAAGAAAAAAAAATATTTTAACAAAATTTAACAACAAAATAGTTATGGCTGTCTGAAGCCATTGTCAATGCAACCATGTCCTCCTGTAGGACTGTAGACTTCACATACAAAAATTCAGCTTTATCTAGCTCAAAAGAACGTAATAATAACAACAATGCACATTGGAATGGATAAGGGAGCTGGGACGAGACATATAGCATTTGTTTCCTTGTTCATGAACTTCATAATTTAGTTCATTGACACACATTTATTAATAACCGCAAGGCCGCTAAGTAGTTGACCTTGACCTCCACCATTCAGTTATCTGGCCACCTGCAATACACCCTAAGCAGTGTTGCATGCTTGCTTCGTCAAATGGACGCAGCTGCCTAACCAGTGTCACCATATGCTGGCCAACGCAGAGTCTAGCTCTCATTCAAAACAATTTAAATGCTCACATCTCAACTCAAATATTATCACGCAAAATTTATACAAGTTCCGTTCACATTGCAATGGATTACTCTGTTAATCTCAAATATTATTTAAATGTTTAATCCAATTATCGAACTAGCGTTGTTTAAATGTTAATAGCAAAACGCATAATGTTATATCATAGTGTTCAATAATTATTTATAACATTTAGATTGTTCATAACTTAGTCAAACGACAATTGAAAAATTTTTACACGCCTCTATTAATCCCGTTTGTTTCAAATTATTATTATAGATATTTACATAGTTATTTACATTATTTATATTTTATTTATATTTGAAATACATTAACCACACGTTTATCCGGTTGATATTTTCTTAAATCGTGGTAATATAATCGACCGATGAAGGTTACTTATATTTAAATTTTAGATTCAGGTTTAATAAGATTTAATAATTATTATTTGTGACGGTAACCTCCATTCAAAATCTATAATTCAATCAATTTATCACTCTTGTTAATTTTAACAGTAACTTCACATGAATAATTTTCAATGGACCTGAACAATACAACTCAGCGGAAACATACCTCGCACAAACGCACAAAATTGGCCCATAATTCATCATATATCTCATTATATATGGCATCAAAATCTTCCACGATACACACAAAAAACCTCCACTTATAAATTCATCATCATCATCATCAATATTACTGTGGGAACCTCCTTCACTTATTAAAGGGCATTATTCATCAGCGACTTTTACATGTCCACTGAACTAACGATTATACATCCATATTTCCTCTTTAAAAATTCTTATATTCATCAATTGTATCGAAAACTGTTATTATATTTAACCTTCGTGGGTTTCATTCATGAAGCGATATGAAGTAAAAATTTGCCAGTCACAAATAAATTTAATAGCAAATACGATTAGACACGCCTCCCTGGTCTATCAAAATGAATTAATCTCATCATAATTATCGCAGTATAAAAATACTATATTCAAGCAAAATTCATTTAACTGCAGAAATAGTCGAATAGAATGCAAATAGACCAGAAAATGCAAACATTATTGTTTCAATCTAGAATTGAGAAAATCTCCTATCAAATGTTCATTACTATAGTGTACTGAATAAATCGTATTCAAAGTTCATATTTCATAAAATTGTCTATAATGCAATGGTATTTCAGAATTGACTAAAAATGTCTGTGTTTCAATCATGTTCATAAAAACGACTAGTATTCCCAAGATCGTCGATAAAGTAGAAGATTTTAACGCTCTAAAATCTTTTAATCATTCTTCTTTCTTGAGGATGACAGAAAATTGGTCAAAGTAATTTACTGGAAAGAATTACTTTAATAAAACGACACGCTGTCTGAATTCAAACTTGCCATAGAAAATCGTTAACTTTACAGTCAAATCGTGACTACAAGAAAAATTCAAATTCACGAAAGAATATTTAACTTCAATATAAACTGATCCAAAATGTTTAAATATGCAAATGACATAATAATGTCTCAATAAATCGAAGAAAATGGCATAAAGCTGCAAAGTGTACAGAGTACAGAAACATCTAGCAAAAGAATATGGGGCAATCAAATATATGACAGAAAATATGGGAAAGATAGTTCCTCAGATCTCACTAAAATGGCTCAATTAAATCAAGAAACGTTCACGGCTACCTTATCTGTTGGATTGAAGTTCTAGAAGAAAATTTCACAGAAGACTGCTGCTGGTTCCATTTCACCACAGGATAGATGTGCACCGACCTCGAACCTGGAACCTGCGCCCTCGGAGAATAGAACAGCTTCCTCCTCCGGAAATCGCACTGCTCCGTGTAGACGATAGACATCCCTCTGGCAAAACTCTTCTTTGTTTGCTGGGAAAAACCCTTGCCCCTCTTGAAAGTTCCCTGAAGTTCTTGTAGAAATCAGCCATGAAGTTCATTGCAAATATTTCCGAAGAAATGTTCATAATTGTGGAGTATGAATTTATTTCCACTGCCATTTGATGTAATTCAGCGATGGATTACGATGCATGAGTGTAGCTGAATGTTCACTACATGCTCGTCTTTGTAGAATGACGATTATCGAAGCTCCATGTTGCTACTTCACACTACTGATGTATGTCCCAATTGCATTAAAGTTTTAGTCTTCCATCTCCACTTCCATTATAATGTTAGTCGAAAGTACTGCCAGATTGTATAGTTCCATTGTAGAATGTAGCGTTGTATCACCAAATGTAATCTTCAGTATCACGGTTGCAATACACGTGTCTGCCGTAGCGTAGAATGTGGTAGTAAAAATGCTTCTCAGGATTCGAGAAAAACACTTTTCTCTGCAGTCTTGAAATGCGAATATCTTCTGAAGTATTATAATGAAAATGTTCAACTTTCGCACACGCCTCAATATTGTAATGCACTATTGAATTAGTATAAATGCAGTAGCTAATTCTTGATAGATAAACTTGTAGAATCGTTTATGTGTGCGCTCCAACTTCGCCTAGTTTTAGTAACAGTAAAATTGCACTGCTGGATACCCAATACTGTTCGATGCGGTGGGCTCTGCCACGCTTGCTTATGACGATATGCTTGTTCTATCAGAACACGAAGTCAGACTATCAAGTCAGAATAAAACCACGAAGTGAGAAGCTCCTCTCTGCTGTGCAAGGCCTTTTATCAACTTTTAAGGGGCGTATCCATCCCTACCATAGCTTCTTCTTCCATCATTACTCGAAGTTCCAACTTTGGCTATTCTTGACGGATTTTCAGATTTCAAAAACATATAATTAATTTCTTCAAAATTCCAAATCAATGCCATAACTGAAAATAGTTTTCCACAATTCTGCATGCCAAAAGTTATTAAATATGGTAGTTTCAGTAATCTCCGTCTCCCTTCAAGCTATCATTCATTGGTTCGAGCCTCTCCTCCAATAGCGTAACTTCTTCCTCAGCACGGTTACTTGCTTCCCTGCGACTGCGTCGTAAATCTAAGATCCTTCTCGAACAAAATCGTGACGTCAGCAAGAATCTAAGCTCAGCCAGCCTACTTGCTCGAGCGTTGCGCCATCCACGCCTACGTCATGAATATACACGTCACAACTATGACAGCCATAACTTTATTCACATATGCCAATACAGCCACCGTGGTCTCAGTATAATTCAATTTACGGGGGCAGTACCATCCCGGCATTTGCCCGAAGACGAAGTGGGAAACCACGGAAAACCACTTCGAGGATGGCTGAGGTGGGAATCGAACCCCCTCTACTCATTTGGAACACCCGAGGCTGAGTAGACCCCGTTCCAGTCCTCATACCACTTTTTCAAATTTCGTGGCAGAGCCGAGAATCGAACCCAGGACCTCCGGGGCGGCAGCTAACCATGCTGACCGCTACGCTACGGAGGCGACTATATATATATAGAGAGAGAGAGAGAGAGAGTGCCAGCCCCTTATTATTTAGTTTTACGAAACCCAACTAACATTGCATTTCTCCCGATGGTCGATATTGCTCTGCGCTCTGACTGTGTGACAGCAATGTAATTGGGTCATGGGTCTAACAAAGAAAAACCGACCGTAAATTTTCCCCCGCCAAACACTATGGCCCATTATACTAACATATGACTTATTGCTCCTTGAAATAACACACATACACGCAATACGATCGGATTTATAGCTTACGCCACGTGATCTGTAATAGTAGAATGTTAAATCAACACCATAGATAATGATTGAAGGCTTTGACAAGAACTCAAACGTTTGAGGTGGGACGGCCACAGTAACTAATGCACGTTTAGCGCGCAGTATCTATCATGTTTTGGTGGCTGAGTTGGAGTAGTTGGTCACTAGTCGTGGCCGAGTGAGGTGCGTGTGTGCGCGCTGTGTGACCGCATTGGAAGAGTGTACGTTTCCTAATACCGGTGCTTCCGATAGTTCCACGGGTGTACTGACCTTCCGTGTGTCATTCGGACAATACTTATTCAAGTAGTGTTCCAGATAGGACAACAAAACCAGAAACCCAGAAAACCCAGCTGAAAATCATGTCCGGATACCTGAGGAAAAACACCGTACGCTGTCAATGGGACAGGCAGAGTTCTCGCCCCACACCAGGAGAAATTAGCGATACCCTCCGGTTGACTATCGACCAAGTAGAAGCCATCCAGTTAAATGCGCAAGAAAGAACCATGTACATCAAGGTAATCAGCATATCTACTTATCAGAAATTGCTAAATACTTTTGCAGCTCCTATTAAATTTCAGTATGACTCAGGCGAAATGACTAATGTTAAGCTCTCCACAGCGGATTCAAATTTTACCACAGTGCGTATATTTAATGTCCCACTCGAAGTTCCCCCTGAAATTTTCAAATCCGCCATGTCGAAATATGGCACTGTGAGTGACGTCAGGAAAGAACAATGGTCTTCTGCTTATCAGTTCCCGGTGTATAATGGAATACGTGCAGTCACTATGGAAATCAAACAAGATATCCCCTCCACTGAGACTTTTGGTGGCCATTCTGGCTATATATCGTATAATGGACAGAAACAGACCTGTTTAATTTGCAATGCTAACACACATCTACGTATCAACTGCCCAAAGAAAATGATTCCCCTCGGTATAACTCCTACACAACAACGACGTGTCCAATACTCGGATGTTGTGTCACAGCAAACGTCACATGAAAACATGCTTATGGATCAGTCAGCTGGGACACCAGCAGAAGTGGCCTCGGACACACATGACGCAGAACACGAACCTTGCACTGACCAGATCAGCGAGCCACAGAGTGCCCCTGTGCTATCGGCAACCTGTATAGCAGCCTTAGAACCAACTCTGCCGTCACTACAGGCTGCCACAGAAATTTTGCCTTCACTGACCCCACCTTCTCTGGTACCTACCGACTCACTTAAGCAGGTTGATCGGGGATCTGAGAACGTATCTAAGAAGATTAAAACAAATGCCTCGATTGCCGTACCAGCCCCGAAGAATCAAACTGGTTCTACAAACGTTCCCGCAGCTGTGAAAAAGAAACAAAATCTTCATTCTACGTCATCTAGGGACCCACGAACGCTCTCAAACGCTGACAGCCGGCCTATGAATGGCAGTCATAACGAACTATCTCAACCTAATTTGACATAGTGCACCAGTATATTTCTCCCCCGTGTCTTTTTTTTCTCGAGTCCACATTCCAGTATGTCTAGCACAGCTTTTATACTTCTCTTAATGGCGCAATTTCTCACTGTGGCCACTGTGAATATCAATGTAATAGAATGCCCTCTGAAATTTCAACTGTTGGAGCGATTCCTTCGAGATGCAGACATTGACATTGCTTTCATTCAAGAAGTTGCTATACCCTGTCTGCCCATATCAGCCTTCTACCAACAATACATCAATACCGGTTCTACGAATAGAGGGACCGGATTCCTCATAAGGCATGATATCCCACTCAAAGGTGTGCTATGTCATCCATCAGGACGCATAATATCTGGACACATAAACAATACCACCCTGATAAATGTATATGCCCCATCCGGGTCCAATAAACGTGTGGAACGAAAAATGTTCTTTCAACAGAGTATACTGCCTCATCTGTACGACGTTAAGGAAAAACTTATTCTTGCAGGGGATTTCAATTGTATTCAACGCCAAGAGGATTCCACTAGTCCATACCAAGGTGTCAGCCCGGCTCTCAGGACCCTCCTTACCTCCCTACACCTCATTGATGCTGTGGATAGTTTAAGGGTGCCCCTGCCCCATTACACCTGTATAAGTCACAACTCCTCATCACGAATTGACCGCATATACTTTTCCCAGGAACTTATCCAGCCTAGACGATATGAAGTGATACCTGCCAGTTTCACTAACCATCATGCAGTCGTATGTACAATCTCTTACCCCCATCCCATATTTCACATAGGAAGAGGTTATTGGAAACTGAATTGCTCGCTGTTACTGGAGGAGGAATGCCAAGATATTTTCAGACAACACTGGACTCGATGGGTCCAACAAAAATGCAACTATCGCGACTGTGCAGACTGGTGGGATATTTTAGTTAAACCAGGGATCCGCCGCGTATTTAAGAACATATCCTACCAACGAGGTCGGGAAAGACGGGATACAGTTGAATTTTACTATCGAGTTCTTCGCCAGCTCCAGCAAAGATCTGATGCTGGGGAGCGTATGTATGACCAGATTCGGGAAGTTAAAACCAAGCTCCTGTCTCCAGCAACGAACGCTCGCTCAAATAAACGTGGCTTTAAAAGATCGTACAGTGCTCCCGGACGAAAGTGCATGTGTATACCATATCGCCAAAGGACAACGTGAGCGGCAACGTAAATATATCCACCACCTCCGCACCAGTACTGGAAGTGTCGTCACCTCCCCTGACGCTATACGTAGTGAAATATAATTATTTTATCAACGGTTCTACGCTAAGGCTCCAATTGATCCACAGCAGGTGACCCTATTGCTTTCATCTTGCAGTACCCAACTATCTCCGGACAACAAAACTCTGCTCAGCGCGGATATTACGGATGAAGAGATTCACTCTGTGGTTAGGCACCTCCCAAATAACCGCTCACCTGGCATTGATGGACTGCCATATGAACTGTATAAACACTTCTGGCCTCTCATTGGCAAAGAATTTTGTCACGTCTTGCGTACCATTCTCCAACGTCGTGCTCTTTGTCAATCACATCACGAGGGTACCATAGTCCTCATACCAAAAACATCCTCTCCCATGGCAGTTGGTGACTTCCGACCAGTTACTCTGCTCTGCAGTGATTATAAAGTCCTTACCAAAGTACTTGCATGCCGATTGAAGACTGTTCTACATGATATCATTGGTGATGAACAATGTTGCAGTATTCCTGGAAGAACTCTGTTAACAAACTTAGCGATACTACGGGACCTACACCTAAAAGCCGAAATGCTCCCCACTGAGCCAATGAGTTTTCTCACCTTAGATCTTGATAAAACTTTCGACCGCATCAGTCATGAATACTTGTACATGGTCTTGCAGCACTTTGAATTTCCTGCAATCCTTATTGACTACATTCGTATGATAAATTGTAATGCTACGTCTCGAGTGCTCGTCAACGGTTTTCTTTCCCCTCTGATTCCAATACAACGATCAGTTAGGCAAGGATGTCCCCTTTCCATGCTACTTTTTGTCATTGGCCTTGAACCGTTCATTCGGACTACCCAGGTGAAGCTACAGGGTTACAAACTGTCCACACATGTTTTTGGCATGTGCGCCTATGCTGATGACGTATCCATATTGATCCGCAATAATGAAGACATCTCCCACATCGATAGCGTCCTTCAGCTCTACCATATCGCCTCTGGAGCACAATCGAATCCCCAGAAAACTGCTTTGCTTCCGCTCAATACTAACTCTGTGATTACCCAACAGCCCTGGTTCCGGATAGTAAATGAGGTGAAAATTCTTGGCATTACCTGGAAGCAATCGCTTCTGGACACAGTGGAAGCAAACTGGACTAAGGTCATTGCCCAAGTTAGGGGAGTGCTGATCCAATTTGGTCAAAGAAACCTCAATATAGTGCAACGGGTCATGGTCCTCAACGTGTTTGCGCTCTCTAAAATATGGTATGTCGCACAACTTTTCCCACTTCCCAAAATGTTTGAGAGCCAATTGTCAAAATATACAGGTTGGTTTATATGGCAAGGATTTCTGTTTCGAGTACAACGGGAACAGTTGTATCTCTCATCCCGGCAAGGCGGGCTAGGGCTAACAGCTCATGGCATGAAATGCCGTGCACTCCTCTGCAAGAACGATATCATCATCCTTTCCCAACAGGACACTTTTACGAAAGCGCTATACAAAGATATTCGAAACACAGCCCGTGGTTGTGATAGAGCTTTGCCGAAGATATTTAGGGACCATCAACAGCACCTTCTGGAAACTGTTCGCCAAATGCCTTCAGGGACTGTTCCAACGACGAAAATTATTTATAACATGTTGCGGCAAGTGGTACACTCCAAACCGCGAATCGAGGCCACCACCCTCTACGTCCATTGGCCCACTGTTTGGAAAAATTTTGGGGCTATGACCATTTCTTCTGCTGTACACTCCCAGGTTTTTATCTTCCTCAACGATCTCATCCCAACGGCTCTACGGCGATATACCATCCGTCTTGAAGCTTACCCATGGTGTACTATATGTGGTCAAACTGATACGGCGATACACCGCTTCACATCATGCACGCGAGTTGCCTCCACGTGGCTGTGGTGTAAGGGAAAAGTATGTCAACTATTAAATGTGCCCACGGATGACCTTGACGACAGGAAGTTGATTCGTTTGTCGGTGACCGCCTTCCCCCAAATTAAACAGACTGCCATTGTGTGGATAATGGGCCAATATGTACACTTCGTGATGGACAATGAGCAACATTTCTCGTTCCTGGATCTCAGGTATCACCTGCAGAAAGAGCGTTGGAAGCTTAGTGAAAGTGGACAATTGTACGATAAATATGGACACTATCTGGATTTTCTTGTGAAGTAATGGTATGGTATTTATCATATCTGAAAATTCTGTAATTCTGTAGAAAGCTAATAAAAAAAGTTGGTTAAAGCCTGGCCGTACGTGGTGGACGCGGACGGGTAGAATAGTGCTTCGAATCCAGTGTATGCATACTTTTTTAAATGAAAGCCCACGCTCCATTTTAGTGGAGATGTAACTACATTGCCACATTCATTCCCTTATGATGTATTTTTGTGAAGAGTACGTTGAATTTTGCTGATTTATAAAGAGAATACGATGGAATTGGCAGGTTATGCCACGTGACTTGCAATGGCAGAACATTAAAAACTCTCATGGATATTAACATAACATATCGATGTGTCGCTTCGGAGGTCCGGGTTCGATTCCCAGCTCTGCCAAGAAATTTAATACTGGTCTGAGGGTTGAAATTGGGTACACTCAGCCTCTTGAAGCAAATCTGAGAAAAAGTGGGTTTGATTCCCACCTCAGCCACCCTGGAAGTGGTTTTCCGTGGTTTCCCACTTCTACTCCGGCCAAATTCCAGGACGGTTTCTATCTTAAGGCCACGGCTGCCTCCTTCCCAATCCTCAATTGCAAATACACACATTATTACTAGCCCGCAATAACTCAGGTTATCAGACAAATTCTACACACTCACACAAGTACATGGGGCTAATTGACCGCGATGTTTTGGCCCCACAAATGAAACAACAACATATCGAAGGAGATTCTGATCGCCAGTGCTCGCATCAAAGTATACGTATTCTATAGAATTTCCCTTGCTATTATTTTGTTATTAAATGTTAACAAAAAGTCTTAGCTTATCATTAGGCCCGTATCACACGACACTCGCTGGCATGGAATATGTTGTGATCGCTGGTACAAAATCCAGGATGATTCTGTTCATCCTCGTCAGTACACCTGCTTTTATGACCGAATTGTATCACATGCTAGCATTTCATGCGCTAAGTTGTATGCAATAAAACATGGCGAAGGGTTGTCGTTTGAGGTTATTATTTGCAGTTCATTAGCCTTATTAACACAAAGCGGTCGCAAAATTTGTTTTAAGTAAATCTGAAAACATGCCAGGTGCTGTATGAATACATTCCTATCAATATTTAAGATCTAACTGTAATAATTAAATATTTTACCATGCGCGTTAATAAGAAGCACAAAAAAGAGCAATAGAGTACGCTGGAAGAGTGTGCGAGTGGTATCGTGCCCGCACGATGTTTTGAAGATCCCGGGTTCAAGACTACACTACGGCGGAAATGTGTAATTCCTTTTAACTATTTTATTTTACCCTCTCTACCTCGTACAGTAAGATCTCAACTTTATTCCGTTCTCAGGATCTGCGAGGATGATAGGGAATGTTGTTTTCTTCACTCAACTAAGGCGGGTACATACTTGCGAGAGACTGACGAGCCGCTCGAGGAAAAAGTAAATGCCCGAGGCTTCCATGGCATTATTTGAGCCATAATGATTGCGAGCAGAATCAGTCATTGTGTGTTGTTTCCACGTGCAAAACGGATGTCTTCCGAACAAGAAACTCTGCTTGCTGTGATGGTTGCGAGTGGCGCAGCTATGATGATAGCCAATTTAATGAAAATGAAAAGAAACCCCGTCGGTGTTAGCGCAATGATTTTTTTTTTTTTTATTTAGTCAATTTACCTCTAGGTTGGTGGTTCCCAAGGACTCAGCGAGGGAACTCACCACTACCGCCTCTACGGGCAGTGTCATGGATCCTGGAACATTTGGACGGGATGGATACAACTGGGGAGGTGTGATCAGCACTTCGCCCAGGCGGCCTCACCTCCAAGGCGAACAAGGGCCTCATGGGGGATGGGAAGGGATGGAAGATTGGGATGGATAGGCGAGGAAGAGGGAAGGAGGCGGCCGAGGCCTTACAGTAGGTACTGAAACCGTATTTTGCATTTAGTTGGAAATAGGTTAAGTTGGCAATAACACTGATGGCAGTACTACGACATTCTTTGGAATGCAGGTGCGCGATATGACTGTGGCGAGGTTAGGAGCAGCCAGCAGCCCGCCATACAAGCGACGACCACATGCTAGACAATTGTAATATCTGTATTGAATACAAGATGGAGACAGCTCTACTGTCGATATGTTGCTCGCTGTGGTAAAGAAATTACACTTTGCAGTATGAAACAGAGATTGGGAAATGCATTCTATGGACAAAGAAATATAACTGAGAACTTTTATATGAGTATAAATGCATACAGTACTATAACAGGTGATTATCGAACTCGACACTGGGTAAACTGTACCCATGAGACTAATTTCCATGGAAAACATGCTTCTGCCTCCATCTAGCATCAGCCCTCAGGCGTGTACCGTTCAACCACTGAGCAGTTGCATATTTTTGATCTGTGACTAAAAGGTATCAACTCTACAATAATAAGGCACAACTCTATTCTAAAGACTTTAATTGAGCTCTAAATCATGGCTTCACACAGACAAAAACACAATCCCAACAATAAAACACAAAACAATGCAAAACTTATTCCTTCAATCCACTATTATTCGCATTTTATCCTCGCAAATCCAAATGATTAATGATTCACTTACCATGAGATTAACATGAAATTCATTCTCAAGTGCGCTGATGCACTGGTAAAATACACATACAACTGTACTTACAATCTTACGTCACCTATTGTGACCACTTTAATTTCACAATCTAGTTGTTTATTATCAACACATCCTACTTTACATTATGCGTACAATTATGTTCTGCATTTCTCTTCCCACCAAAATGCTCTACCATGCATTAACCAATTTATGGGTTGCACATCATATTTACTTGCAACTCCACTGTTACTTGTAATTCTACCCCCTTTCTGCAGTTCCACTGTATGCCGTAATGAGTTCAATTTCAATGATTCCGTTACCGCTGTGTCGGGTGGGATTTTATGCTACCCTTGCGTGGGCGTAGCGTGGGACATCTGGTATCCACCTTCGGAAATAGGTGACAATGTCAGTAAAAAAATGCAACTTTTAACATCTTATAAGTTTGCCAAGTATTAAGTTATCAGAATGATCCTTAATTATCAATGTGTTTCAAACCACAAAAATTCATTATAAAATACTAAAATAATTCTTTTATAACAAACAGGGTTTCAAAGTCTTTCCACTCTAAATGTCACCCTCCAAGCCTGGGTAGTTTAAATCCTCTTTCCCCTGGCCCTTCCTGTATACAATGGGTCCGCAGCGGGCTGTAACACAACACTTGTTACCTCCCTCCTGCTTTTTTTTCCTTTTCTTTCCAAGCAGTAGCATGTGGCTTCAAATACAATAGTGGCGTCTCAATGACCTGCACAACACATATGATCTAACTCAACTGTATGCAGGACGGAATATGGAATTGTTTAAGCATTTATTCCTATCCTTAGGATATTAATAGCTGGCCTCAACAGGTCCATTTATATTCATATGAAGGAACGAGATTCATCAAACACATGTCGAATTGGAATAGCCGGCATCTATTTTTTAAAGAACACGGTCAGGTACCACTTCCTGCCGTCCAAATTCACTCCCAGGAGCTGAATTTATTCACACAATAGCTAGTTCTCGATCGATATCAGGTGTCATACTGAGGTGTCCATTGTTATCCTCCCATGCACCACTGGATTCGAACCCGGAACATTTCATAGCAATACTCAGAGCTAGGGTTTCCTTCACTAAATAAGCTCTGACAAATAATAATATCTCTGTATGCCCTTGGCTATACGAGATTTCACACGTCGATTAGACTACCTGGCTCCTATGACCATTGCGAGATGATCCCGTCCTTTAATTAGTAAGATAATCTCTATCAATTACTCTTATAAGCTTATTCATCAAGCTGCGATTCAATTCACTATTAAACCCTTCCAGTTCCTATTCTTGCATATTTATTTATCCATTATAATAATATTCCCTGATATTGAATTCCTTTGCTTACCCCATCACGTAATACTACTGCTTGGATACACAAGTATTCCAACTTAGCACATATATTTAGCTTACAAATATTCTCCCTGATGTGTATTCATTTATTCTCATTATTATTATTATTACTGATATAAATTTCCCCTATACCGACACAACGTAACCGTATTTATATAATCAATATCCGAACATCCGTGTTCGTTACGTTAACTTTCTATTTCACTCAATTGCCATTTTACATTAGTGGTAACGATTTATCCACTCAATGATGTACAAAGACATCTCAACTTGACTAAAATCAATACAACATTACTATCTGAAGGTTCTACCTCCCAAAATTGACTCTTATTGGCATATTCTACAATTTTGACGTCACTCAACATACAGTGGACTACATTCACTACAAAATCATGGTTTTGGGTACTTACATTGGCTCCGACCATACAATTTCTCCCTTAATGCCTGCCATCATTTGCAAATTAGCAAGGCATTATCTCACTTTTCACACACATTTCACATAATTTTTGCATTACAAAACACACTGCACTTTGCTTCTCCATGTCGAAGCTGTCGCTTCCTTTTTCACAAAACACGTTATATCAATTATTACACTGGTAATTTTACATACACACATCAAAAAAAGTTTTGCATCACCTCGGTTCCCAGATCTCCGGCATATAGACGTTGACTGTGTATATTGTATCCAAGATACAGTCCCTTTGACTGTTCATAGATGTCACTAAAACTGCTCAAAGATGTAAACAACCATGCATGAGCAGGGCCTATTAGACGGAGGGGGTACGACAGCCGATCAGTTCCAGTCATTCCACCAGGACGAAGGTACGCTGCTCATGTTGTCTGTAGTTCTACCATGCCTAGAAGGTCAATACCGCAGTTCGATCGCGTCCGCATTGTTACTTTGTGTCAAGAAGGGCTCTCAACAAGGGAAGTTTCCAGGCGTCTCAGAGTGAACCAAAGCGATGTTGTTCGGACATGGAGGAGGTACAGAGATACAGGAACTGTCGATGACAGGCCTCGCTCAGGACGCCCAAGGGCTACTACTGTAGTGGATGACCGCTACTTACGGATTGCCGCTCGGAGGAACCCTGACAGCAATGCCACCATGTTGAATAATGCGTTTCGTTCAGCCACAGGACGTCGTGTTTCAACTCAAACTGTGCGCAATAGGCTGCATGATGCGCAACTTCACTCCCGACGTCCATGGCGAGGTCCAGCTTTGCAACCCCGACACCATGCAGCGCGGTACAGATGGGCCCAACAACATGCTGAATGGACCCCACAGAATTGGCATCACGTTCTCTTCACCGATGAGTGTCGCATATGCCTGCAACCAGACAATCGTCGGAGACGTGTTTGGAGGCACCCTGGTCAGGCTGAACGTCTTAGACACACTGTCCAGCGAGTGCAGCAAGGTGGTGGTTCCCTGATGTTTTGGGGTGGCATTATGTGGGGCCGACGTACGCCACTGGTGGTCATGGAAGGCTCCGAAACGGCTTTACGATACCTGAATGACATCCTCCGACCCATAGTGCACCCATATCGGCAGAATATTGGAGAGGCATTTGTCTTCATGGACGACAATTCTCGACCTCATCGTGCACATCTTGTGAATGCGTTCCTTCAAGATAACGACATCGCTCGACTACAGTGGCCAGCATGTTCGCCAGACATGAACCCTATCGAACATGCCTGGGATATGTTGAAAAGGGCTGTTTATGGACGTCTTGACCCACCAACCACTCTGAGAGATTTACGCCGAATTGTCGTTGAGGAGTGGGACAATTTGGACCAACAGTGTCTTGATGAACTTGTGGATAGTATGCCACGACGAATACAGGCATGCATCAATGCAAGAGGACGTGCTACTGGGTATTAGAGGTAGTGGTGTGTACTGCAATCTGGACTACAAATGCTGAAAGTCTAGCTGTATGATGGTACAACATGCAATGTGTGGGTCTCATGAGCAATAAAACGAGCTGAAATGTTGTTTGTGTTGATCTCTATTCCCTTTGTATTTAAAGGTTCCGGAACTCTCGGAACCGAGGTGATGCAAAACTTTTTTTGATGTGTGTATATTTAAATGGCCATCACTAAAATCACACGATCACTATGTACATTTCTTAATGGTTGACCCTTCCTTGTAGAATTTCAGAAATGCAGGCGTTGAAGATCTGTCCTTCACGAATATCCCGCATCTCGTTCGAAAGTCTCGATACTCTGCCTGATGATTCCTAACGGTCCCCAATCTGTCTATCAATTTCTATCCTTAGATAATTTCCCGATATAGCATAGATATGCTTCCACATCGTCCTGAGCATTAATTACAGTGGTATCCCTGCGAAATATCATCACTCGTATAACAAAGTTTATACCTGCGCCGTTCGACATCCTATTATTATGTCTAACCAATAGGTTATTGCGCTCGTCCATTGTACATTGAACTTGTATAATTACCACTTTCAATTGTCCTTCGTCCGAACTTACAGTCCCCCTGAATGATCTGCTTATAACAAAACATTGGACAGTTCCACGTGCATTATTATAATACCATATAATATCTCCTCGTCATGAGGTACGATTTCCTAATATGACATTGTCTTAACTTGTATCCCATACGGTACATTTACTGCGTACTCAATAGTAGTCACTTGTACTGCCGACTATAAAAGTATGGCACGACTATCCTTATTAATTATTCTTAATTAGTGCGATATACTGCATGGTTAATATGTTGATGCACTTAAACTGTTAAAGTACGCGCGCCCCTCTCTGGACTCAGGCGGCGTGCGCTCTGCACTGGAGTATGGTTCAACTGACCTCAACTGCTCGTTCCACTGACCTTATATCTGTTAGGAGACGAAAAATAGGTCTAAAATTTCCTTGGAGCTTCATCTTCTCTATCCGTGCTTCTCTGGTCTTGAAATAACGTTTTCCTGGTCTATTTTGCCTCGCTGATCACATATCCGCCTGTGTGTCCGAGGATCGATCGGCCAATTAATTAATATTAATTGCCTTTGCCAGCGCGTCCCCAAGCCGCGTCATTGGTTTTTCCCCGAAGACATGGTCAGATTATGGCGCTGGCCTCATTTCTTCAGAGTCATTGCGCGTTACATTAAATCTGCCTCGATTTCAATGTTTAACGGCTTGATAATTAGCCTCATGGCAATACATTCACATAGGTGCAATCCTCATGTCTCTGAGTTACTCCATTCACGAGTAATCATTAAATTATTCTGGCATCTTCTCACCCCACTGGACATCTCCTTATGTGTCGGGGATTCACTTGCCCATATATTACTGTCCTGCCTTGTTTCAGACAGCGTAAATAGGTCTTAGTGACTGACATGGCTCCACGAAACCACGCCTCTATTCCAGGCTCATTTGCAATCTGTCAAGAGTTCTAACTCTCTGCACTAAGTCCAGAATTGTATGCCTCCTACAGCCCAATACTGCCGTATTCTGCTAATATTTTCTACATTATATTAACAAATAATGTCAGAATTTGTTCATATCACAACAGTGATTTAATGTGTCCTTTCTTTAGGGGTTTTTATAGCGTAAACTCCCTCAAAAGATCTTGTGTTCGTTTCTTGCTGGTATCTCTAGTCTGTTCTCATTTATCCCAGAGATCCAGGTTCAACACCAGTCAGCCTAATACCGTTGGGTTCATATTCCCCTTGCAAAACTTATAGAAGTCATTAGCAAGTGACCTTCTGTAAGTCACTGGCTGACTGTGTCCCGACCGCCACCGCGTTTACAATAAGCGGTCATTCAACTCGTCTGCCTGCGAGTGGGTCTGTCTACCTCCCCCTTCTACTCTTAGGTTGGCTCTCAGGCGTGCATTGTCCTCACGGAGGGCTTCATTCAAGGCTTCAACCTCCCCTGCAATACCGACCATTTCTTTGTATAGCAGTAGTAGGCTCTTGCACTCCGTCTGTCTTCTTCCTTCCCTGGGCAAGCTGCTTGGGTTTCTTTCCGTCTCGCTGCGTGAGCCTCCAAACTAGTCTGCCTGGCTGACTTTGCTGTCCACATACACTTGGGTGTGCGCTGCTACAACCTCTTCTTGTTCGTCGAATTTTGAAGTTGGCAGCATTCATAACGACCTCGTTTCCCGTTTCTATGTGCCTTATTCTATATGCGTTATTCTGTTGGTCTCTTATAATTTCGAACGGGCCGTGATATCCAAAATTGAATTTCTTGTATTTACGTGCTTCTGGATCTGAACTGGCTGGTCTCCTAACTAAAACTTTCTCCCCAATGAGAAGCGGTCTGTGATATCGCTTCGCACGGTTTCTTCTCTGGCGTCTTTCAGCCTGTGCTTGGAGATATTCGAAGGTTCGCTGGATCCTCAATTCTCGTCCTGGCTGCGCGTCTACAGGTAGTGGAATAACACCAGTCCATGGCCTCTCCGGTCTCTGATCCAAATGTAGAGTCACGGGCACTTGACCTGCCGCTTCGTGCACAGTATTATTGATGCAGTACTCTATTATATCCAAGACGTCGATCCATCACCAATTCTCTTCTGAACAGTAGATTTTCATGTATTTCTGGATCTCTCTCGTAACACGTTCAACGGGGCTAGCCTCAGGATGGCGAATGGTAGATAGAATCGGCCTAATTCCTAAATTTGCCAATTCCCGACGAAATTCTGCGCTAGTAAAGCAGCTCCCGTGATCTGAGAGTAAGTTATCCGGTTTCCCAAGTATCGGAATAACTCTCTCTTTCAATCTCTTTAACACCTGCTTCGAGCTGGTCTTCTGTATGGGGCATAATACCACCATTTTTGAAAATACATCCATGGCTACAAAAATATGTCTATTGCCTCTACGTGCCCTAGGCAGTGGTCCAAAGTTGTCTACGCTCATTAGCTGCCTTGGCTTCTCTGATAACAACGGATTGGGTCGTTGTCTCATTAAAAAGGGATTTGGCTTTACCCTTTGGCACAAATCGCATGTCCTAAGTGCATTTCTTACAGTTTCTCTTAACTTCGGCCAAATGAATGCTTCTTTCAGTAGAGCAGTTACCTTATCTATGCCAGGGTGACCAAACGCTCTGTGTGCCAGCCACACCAATCTCCTCTGTAGAGATGCAGGAATAACAATTCTTTGACGGGTATGCTCTACATCACCCCACTTGTGTAGCATCTGATTGTACCACAAGTAGTCTGTTGATAACGCCTCTGCGTCTCTGTATATTGCAGTTCCCCTTGCTAAGCGTCCCTCGAAGTAATCAATCATCATTTTCAACCACGGATCTTCGCGTTGTAGGGTGGTAAGATTCTTCAAGTCATCTAAGGTCTTCTGATCTCGATTTTCTATCTCGACAGCTAGAGTTTCCTCTTCTCTCGGATATCGGGTTAGCATGTCCGGTATTACATTCTCTTTCCCTGGACAGTATTCTATTTCCACATTGAACTGTTGAATATACAGGGACCATCTTGTCAACCTCTGGCTGGACAAATCCGTCTTTAACAAGAATGTTAAAGCTTTATGGTCTGTTCTGAGGACGATTTGAAAGCCATACACGAGTTTGCGCCAGCACTGTAACGCGTACAGAATTGCGAGCAACTCTATCTCTGTAATCGTATAATTTTTCTCGTGGGCCTTCAATCTCCTACTTATAAAGGCAATAAAAACTTTCTCCTCAGGCTTATCAACATTTTTTTGGAATAGCATCGCCCCTATTCCAACAAGTGATGCATCCGTCTGTATTATGAACTTCTGGGTATAATCAGGATATCCCAGCTTCTCGTATTCCAAAAGCATTTGTTTCGACCTCACGAATGCTTCTTGACACTGCTCCGTTCAATTCCACCTGCCGCCTTTCTTCAATAGATCTTGCAGGGGTGCCACAGTTTTAGTATAGTTTGGGCAGTGGTTAGCAAAGAATCCAATAACTCCCAAATACTGTTGGACGTGCTTAACTTTCGTGGGTCGAGAAAAATTTCGAATTACCTCTAATTTCTCTGAGTTTGGCCTTACTCCATTTTCATCAATAACGTGCCCTAGGAATTTGACTTCCCTCTGACAAAAGAGCGATTTCTTGATGTTAACCTTAAAATTAGCTTCTCTAAGTTTATCCAGCAACTTCTTCAGGTCTCTCATGTGCTCCTCCAGAGATTCCGATGTGAGTAGAATGTCATCTACGTACCTGATGGTACTCTCTTTAACTTCTTCCGATAGATTGCGGTCTAACACTCTTATCAAAGCTGAACCAGCTGTTTTCAAACCGAAGGGTAGTCCTAAAAATGAGTATGTATTTTGATCAAACATAAATCCTGTCAATAGACTAGTTTTCTTTTCCAATTCAATATGGTGAAAGCTCGACGTGATATCTAAATTTGTAAATATGGTCTTCCCTTTAAACTTTCTGAGGATTTCCTTAATAGGTGGCACTTGGTCAAACTCCGGCATCACCCTCATATTTAAATGTCTCAAGTCCAGGCACACTCTGTCAGTCCCGTCTGTCTTGGGTACAATCACCAATGGGCTTACGTAAGGCGTAGATGTCTTCTCAATAACACCGGCCTCCAACATCTCCTGAATTGCTTCCTTGACCTAAGCATAGTGCTTTTCGGCTATTGGGTAGGGTTTCTGCCTAAATGGTGTCCAGTCGTTAACTTGGAATGCATAAGTAAAGTTCTTTATACGACCAGGTCTCGAGTCAAAGACTTCCTTCTGTTCCAATAACAATTTCTTTAAATTTTCTTTATCTCTTGGACCAATTTTCGCTTCTTCTAGTTTTTCCAAAATACATTCTTCCAGTTCGGGTTCCAGATCTTTCTCCATGTCTGCGGCTAGTGTTTGGAGTTCGTCTTCTAAATGCTCGATAGCTAACACTTCCTCCTCAGTCATGTCTCTGTATGTATGCCATACTTGTTCATCTGTCCCTGGTTCATTCTGTTTGAGTGAGACCTCTAAGCCTTCGGCTTCCTCGTTCACACGGAACATAACTCTGTCCTGTGATAGGTCTATTACCACTCTGTATTCCCTTATAAACTCTGCCCCAATAATGAGATTAAAAGGCAATTTGCTTACTAGTAGAAAACTCTGTGAAAAGATAGAGCCTCCTAACTTTAAGTCTAGGAATACCTGATATTTGCATATCATCGTCTTGTCAAGAATGACACCCTTTATTTTGACACTTGAGATAGGTATTTTCATAACGTTTTCTCTTTGCGCTATCTCATTATACAAAGCTTGTGTCATGAGACACACCGTTGAACCTGTGTCCAAAAGACTTCTTATATTCAACCCTGCCACTCTTACTATAATAATGGGCCATTCTCTTTTGATCATGACCTGTGATCCTCCTGTATCCTCGATTAATTATTCCGCTTTAGCTATCCAATTAATGATGTTGACTGCATTCCATCCATCATTCTCAAAATCTTCTAATTTTGGTGTTTTTTTTTCTCTACAGCGCCAGTCCCGTTAGAGTTTCTTCTCTCCTGTCCACTGCGCTGTAACTCCAAACTTTTGGCCCCGTCTCCATATCTGTCTGGTGACGTCCTGTTTTGAATAGCTCCTTGCCAGCGGACTTGTTGCTTCTTGGGTTCTTCTCCCCTTTCATCGAGGTATTGCAATGAAGCGTGATAACGTTCCTCTACCTCGTCATCGAAGTTATGCCTTCTTTCCTGGGGTCCCCAATTTTGATTGTTGCCTTCTTGGGCATTGTTAACTCCATTATTTTGGTATGGTCTACCCCTTGTATTCTGTTGATTCCAAGAATTTCGGCCTCCTCTTCCTCTACCGGCGTTTCCTTTATATTTCGGTTGCCATCTTATGGGTTCATGTTCCCATTGACTTCCGTTGGAATCTAACGTTTCGGTGCTAGTAGCTTTATTATATTTCGGAGCTTTGTACTGGTCAGTCTGCGTGTTGGTCACGTGTACCTGTTCCACGGTTCGATTCTGACGCATAGTATTGGATGTTGTGAGGTCCAGTTGCCTAAGAACTGCCTCCATTTCCATTGCTGTTTTTGCATTTGCCGAAATCAGCAGCCTTTGGATTTCATAAGGAAGTTGTTTGGCAATAGCAATGCATAGCTATAGCTCGCTAGGTGCTTGGTCTAGTTCCTTAAATTTACACACCTGAGATACGAAAAATTCAGCGTATTTCGTTGGATTGTTGAAGCTGTATCTTTTCGAGTACAAATCCAGTCGTAAATTCTGCTGGGTACTCGGATCCCAGTATCGCTTCAGAAAAGCTTCCCGGAACTCCTCGACAGTATCGAAGGTATAACGGAAACTGCGAAACCATAACGCACATTCTCCCTCCGTTAGTTTCTCTATGGCTCGCAGCCTGCGCTCCTGAGGTATCCGCGCATCGTCCAGATATTCGAACACCTCTTTCAACCAATATTTCGGTGTCATATTACAATGGCTACCTGAAAACTTTCTTGGTTTCTCCTCGCTTGCTCTAATTACAGTTATAACTTGGTTGTGAATAGCATTTTCATGCGGCGTAGAAGCTGCAATCGGTGCACCTGGCGTCATATATGCACTTTCGCCTGGCCCTGTAGCATTCCTTATTATATGTTGGGTTTCTAATTCTGCCCACTTGGTTTTCCTCATATCTTCCACGCTGCCTTCACTTGACTTAGGATCTTTCATTAGGGTTTCCTCCTGTGCTATTATCCTAGTCTCCATTTGATTGTGGCGCATCTCTTCTCTTTCCAGTCGAGCGAGTACTTCTTTTTCTATTCTGCTTAGCCTATCCCGGTTTTCTTCTGCCACTTGAAATATTTTCTTCTTATCTTCCTTCAGGCTTTGCTTGATATGGGAGATTACATCCTCTACGTCTTCCTTTATTTGAGCAAGGGTCTTGTCGCTTGCCTCTGTCTTTTGGCCTTCTCTCACTTCGAGTTCTTCTCTAAGCCCTTTAATTTCCTCTTGGATATGTCCATTGACCTATGATATTTCACTTCTGACCTTGGCGATTTCCCCTCTGTTTTCCTCTTGTCTTTTGTTACCTGTAACAATGTCGCTTTGAATTTGGTCCAGTTCTTGATGAACTTTGCTCACTTGACCTTTTATGTTGCCTACCAGCTCTTTACTTTCGTTAGCAATAGCCTTAATTTCTCCTATTTCCTGACATTGGTCTAATATGTTCTGGTCCTGCTTCTTTAAATCAGCGTTAATCGCTCTAGCATAACTTTTCAACTTTTCATCCCATTTGCTGTCATTCTCTTCTAATCTCTGATCCACCGTTCTAGTAAATTCGGAAAACTGTTTCGCTTGGCGTTCGAGATTGGCCTCATTTTGGATTTGAATATCCTTAATGTCATTGGACAGCGCATCTAACCTGCTGTTCGTTTCATCCTGCGCGTGCTAACATGCCTGAAAATTACTTTCGAGTTTCGCTTCTATCGACTCAAAACGTTCTTCGGTCTTAACCTGCATTTCTGATATAATGCTTACAACGGTTTCAGTTACCTCGGTATTAATTGTTTCTTGCATTTGACCCAACTTAGCATTTATTTCAGCTTGATTCTTGTTAATTGCCATCTGATTGGCATCTAAACGATTACTCAATTCAACCTGATTATTGTTCATTGCAACTTGATTTGCATTAATTGCCACCTGATTGGCATCTAAACGATTACTCAATTCAACCTGATTATTATTAATTGCCAACTGATTAGGGTCTTATCGGTTATTTATTTCATCCTGGAAAGCCTTGGCTTCCAGCTTATTCTGTTCATTGACAGCGTCAAAATGCTGTCTTAGCTCTGCAATCCCTTGCAATATTCCCTCCGTGCCAGCCATTCGTACTACAATTCACTTTGAGATATAGGCAGGCTTCACGGATACATGTATGGATTCGTTTTGAAGAGAAATTCAAGACATTGTACACATATTGTAAGATTGTACTTAAAATTTGGATTTTGGATAAATTGTGAATTGGGTGTGTAGAGCTCGTACCCTTGGGCACTTCTCTTCTCAATAGAGAGATTCTGCGTTACTTCAAAAGCCTACTGAACTCAAAAATCACTCAAACACAGTTTGAGGCAAAAAATAATTATTATGGTTTTCCCCATGAAATACCATATAAAATCTATGGGGTTTCCCTAAATCCCATAAGCTCTACAAACTTGGGCGCCATGATAAATCAGATAGGATGGATTGTGACAAGGTTACTCATCGCAAGACATCGCAGAAACCATCCAAGGATACGGTTTTACTGTCGAATGCCCCACCTTGGGCCTCGCCATGATAAATAAGGTAGAGATAGTGCTTACCAGGTTTTGCCCCACTCACGGGCGACATGATAAATATAAGAGATCCCTATCGTAGGTCAGGCTGTGCAATGCCAAGATATACATATTGCAATAATCAGGCGATAGAATAATACCGCCCCATGTTACCTGGACCATGATAAGTATATGGTGTTTATCAATATTTATGTTTGTTTGTATCGAAGCTTAGCTAAGGTTAGGTGCGGACGTTCCCTAATTCATTTTATTCGTTACGTTAATAGAGTTGTTTACTTCAGATCTTGACCGAATTAAGTTGTACCTTTAGCTCAAATCACTGTACAGGGCACCAAATCCCATGTACCCATGTGACTAATTTCCATGGAAAACAGGCTTCTGCCTCCAGCTAGCATCAGTCCTCAGGCGTGTACCGTTCACCCACTGAGCAGTTGCATATTTTTGATCTGAGACTAAAAGTTATCAACTCTACAATAATAAGGCACAACTCTATTCTAAAGACTTTAATTGAGCTCTAAATCATGGCTTCACACAGACAAAAACACAATCCCAACAATAAAACACAAAACAATGCAAAACTTATTCCTTCAATCCACTATTATTCGCATTTTATCCTCGCAAATCCAAATGATTAATGATTCACTTACCATGAGATTAACATGAAATTCAATCTCAAGTGCGCTGATGCACTGGTAAAATACACATACAACTGTACTTAAAATCTTACGTCACCTATTGTGAACACTTTAATTTCACAATCTAGTTGTTTATTATCAACACATCCTACTTTACATTATGCGTACAATTATGTTCTGCATTTCTCTTCCCACCAAAATGCTCTACCATGCATTAACCAATTTATGGGTTGCACATCATATTTACTTGCAACTCCACTGTTACTTGTAATTCTACCCCCTTTCTGCAGTTCCACTGTATGCTGTAATGAGTTCAATTTCAATGATTCCGTTACCGCTGTGTCGGGTGGTATTTTATGCTACCCTTGCGTGGGCGTAGCGTGGGACACCTGGTATCCACCTTCGGAAATAGGTGACAATGTCAGTATAAAAAAGAAACTTTTAACATCTCATAAGTTTGCCAAGTATTAAGTTATCAGAATGATCCTTAATTATCAATGTGTTTCAAACCACACAAATTCATTATACAATACTAAAATAATTCTTTTATAACAAACAGGGTTTCAAAATCTTTCCACTCTAAATGTCACCCTCCAAGCCTGGGTAGTTTAAATCCTCTTTCCCCTGGCCCTTCCTGTATACAATGGGTCCGCAGCGGGCTGTAACACAACACTTGTTACCTCCCTCCTGCTTCTTTTTCCTTTTCTTTCCAAGCAGTAGCATGTGGCTTCAAATACAATAGTGGCGTCTCAATGACCTGCACAACACATATGATCTAACTCAACTTTATGCAGGACGGAATATGGAATTGTTTAAGCATTTATTCCTATCCTTAGGATATTAATAGCTGGCCTCAACAGGTCCATTTATATTCATATGAAGGAACGAGATTCAACAAACACATGTCGAATTGGAATAGCCGGCATCTATTTGTTAAAGAACACGGTTAGGTACCACTTCCTGCCGTCCAAATTCACTCCCAGGAGCTGAATTTATTCAGACAATAGCTAGTTCTCGGTCGATATCAGGTGTCATGCTGAGGTGTCCATTGTTATCCTCCCATGCACCACTGGATTCGAACCCGGAACATTTCATAGCAATACTCAGAGCTAGGGTTTCCTTCACTAAATACGCTCTGGCAAATAATAATATCTCTGTATGCCCTTGGCTATACGAGATTTCACACGTCGATTAGACTACCAGGCTCCTATGACCATTGCGAGATGATCCCGTCCTTTAATTAGTAAGATAATCTCTATCAATTACTCTTATAAGCTTATTCATCAAGCTGCGATTCAATTCACTATTAAACCCTTCCAGTTCCTATTCTTGCATATTTATTTATCCATTATAATAATATTCCCTGATATTGAATTCCTTTGCTTAGCCCATCACGTAATACTACTGCTTGGATACACAAGTATTCCAACTTAGCACATATATTTTGCTTACAAACATTCTCCCTGATGTGTATTCATTTATTCTCATTATTATTATTATTACTGATATAAATTTCCCCTATACCGACACAACGTAACCGTATGTATATAATCAATATCCGTACAACCGTGTTCGTTACGTTAACTTTCTATTTCACTCAATTGCCATTTTACATTAGTGGTAACGATTTATCCACTCAATGATGTACAAAGACATCTCAACTTGACTAAAATCAATACAACATTACTATCTGAAGGTTCTACCTCCCAAAATTGACTCTTATTGGCATATTCTACAATTTTGACGTCACTCAACATACAGTGGACTACATTCACTACAAAATCATGGTTTTGGGTACTTACATTGGCTCCGACCATACAATTTCTCCCTTAATGCCTGCCATCATTTGCAAATTAGCAAGGCATTATTTCACTTTTCACACACATTTCACATAATTTTTGCATTACAAAACACACTGCACTTTGCTTCTCCATGTCGAAGCTGTCGCTTCCTTTTTCACAAAACACGTTATATGAATTATTACACTGGTAATTTTACATATATTTAAATGATCATCAATAAATCACACGATCACTATGTACATTTCTTAATGGCTGACCCTTCCTTGCAGAATTTCAGAAATGCAGGCGTTGAAGATCTGTCCTTCGCGAATATCCCGCATCTCGTTCGAAAGTCTCGATACTCTGCCTGATGATTCCTAACGGTCCCCAATCTCTCTATCAATTTCTATCCTTAGATAATTACCCGATATAGCATAGATATGCTTCCACATCGTCCTGACCATTAATTACAGTGGTATCCCTGCGAAATTTCACCACTCGTATAACAAAGTTTATTCCTGCGCCGTTCGACATCCTATTATTATGTCTAACCAATAGCTTATATATTGTGCTCGTCCATTGTGCATTGTACTTGTACAATTACCACTTTCAATTGTCCTTCGGCCGAACTTACAGTCCCCCTGAATGATCTGCTTATAACAAAACATTGGACAGTTCCACGTACATTATTATGATACCATATAATATCTCCTCGTCATGAGGTACGGTTTCCTAATATGACATTGTCTTAACTTGTATCCCACACGGTACATTTACTGCGTACTCAATAGTAGTCACTTGTACTGCCGACTATAAAAGTATGGCACGACTATCCTTATTAATTGTTCTTAATTAGTGCGATATACTGCATGGTTAATATGTTGATGCACTTAAACTATTAAAGTACGCGCGCCCCTCTATGGACTCAGGCGGCGTGCGCTCTGCACTAGAGTATGGTTCAACTGACCTCGACTGCTCGTTCCACTGACCTTATATCTGTTAGGAGACGAAAAATAGGTCTAAAATTTCCTTGGAGCTTCATCTCCTCTATCCGTGCTTCTCTGGTCTTGAAATAACGTTTTCCTGGTCTATTTTGCCTCGCTGATCACATATCCGTCTGTGTGTCCGAGGATCGATCGGCCAATTAATTAATATCAATTGCCTTTGCCAGCGCGTCCCCACGCCGCGTCATTGGTTTTTCCCCGAAGACATGGTCAGATTATGGCGCTGGCCTCATTTCTTCAGTGTCATTGCGCGTTACATTAAATCTGCCTCGATTTCAATGTTTAACGGCTTGATAATTAGCCTCATGGCAATACATTCACATAGGTGCAATCCTCATATCTCTGAGTTACTCCATTCACGAGTAATCATTAAATTATTCTGGCATCTTCTCACCCCACTGGACATCTCCTTATGTGTCGGGGATTCACTTGCCCATATATTACTGTCCTGCCTTGTCTCAGACAGCGTAAATAGGTCATAGTGACTGACATGGCTCCACGAAACCACGCCTCTATTCCAGGCTCATTTGCAATCTGTCAAGAGTTCTAACTCTCTGCACTAAGTCCAGAATTGTATGCCTCCTACAGCCCAATACTGCCGTATTCTTCTAATATTTTCTACATTGTATTAACAAATAATGTCAGAATTTGTTCATATCACAACAGTGATTTAATGTGTCTTTCTCTAGGGTTTTTTATAGCTTAAGCTCCCTCAAAAGATCTTGTGTTCGTTTCTTGCTGGTATCTCTAGACTGTTCTCATTTATCCCAGAGATCCAGGTTCGACACCAGGGAGCCTAATACCGTTGGGTTCAAAACCTCGATTGTCACTATCGTTTAGAGAACGAGGTGCATTGTGAATCAACTGGTGACAGTATGATTTACGGGAGCAGTGGAAGAATATAGTAGAGATTACAATTTCAGCCAGGAGTGTCACAGCTCTGTAGTCTAAGCACGAGTGCGTGCGTTGCCGTGAAATCGTGTTTGTTCGGTAACGTGGAGTCGAACCGACGTATACGTGTTACAGTACAAAACGTGATAGGATTTTCGTCTGATCTTATTATAGTTCCAGACAGTGTTACCTTTCAATTTGAGCACAGTGAACTTGCATTCACGTATGATAACTTCTTCTCAAGCCAATAGCATAACAACTTGTTCTACATTGCAGTACAGTACAAACAGCATTAGCCATGATTGTGAAGAATGATATGAGAAGAGAGAGATATTGCTGTGTTATGAAGATGCAGAACATGGACTAAATACAGACAAGGAATGTGACACATAGCAGCATTGCATACTCAAGATGCTTACTTGATTCCAATATGAGCAACTACAATACAAGGCTGTACAAGAGAAGACTGAAGAGATTGTGAAAGTCGGAATGACAATTCGCACTGTTACATAATGAAACTACTTTGGCTTACTACATCATCGTCATCGTACTCTTTAGCAAGTGATAGAACAATGAACTTTGTTAAACGAACATATGTTAGCTCTATCTCGTTCGCGACCGGTAATCGGGTCTTCTTGGTATCCAGTCGTTTCGTGATCGGTGCAGCTGAGCAGATGTGGGTTCGAGCCTTGGCAGGAGTTAGTGTTCTAACATTCTCACTTCATTCAACTAGAACATCAACAAGGTAGCTGCAGTTTTCTTTTAGTAGACAGTATGAATTTGTCATGCTTTTGAATGCTCCTTTTCACCAATTTTGATTAAAGTAGTTAAGAAATACAGCCGAGGGCTAGGGTGACTCTTTAGTCATTTCTGTCTGAGTATGTATTCCATTTCGTAGTTCAATTTAGTAGTTATTGTAGTGTTATTTTGAACATTACGTTGCCTTGATTAAGATGTAATTTGGGAATAAATAGAAGAATATAGTTTGTTGGGAAGACAAAATGAGAAAATCATAGGAAGAAGACGACGGTAAAATAATATAAGAATAATTCTAACTCAAGCAGATGTCCCATATCCAACGTATACGCGAATTCGATTTGAAAAAATTTCTGGACTTTTTGAATTTGATATCGAATATTTTTGAAAGCTCATGCAAGTTTATTAGATAGACAGTCAGGTCAATATTTTTGTCAATTGAGCATAGTAATGGAACATAGTGATTTCTAGTATGTTTATTTGCGATTGTGCGTTCTGGTAATCCAGATTTTTGAAATTTTCATTTTTGATTTCGGCACCTTTTGTGAGCTCGTTCAGTTTTTAAATTTTTGTTGATTCTTATGAGAAACTCCAACTTGGTTTAGCGTTCAAATCCAATGGTTAATTTGTACCTTCTCAAGATAGGCTTTTCTCCCTGCTGTAGGTTTTGACGTGTTTCCTTAGAGGAGGATCTCAGGCTGAATTATTTTCAATTAGGCGAAAACTGAATCGTTCTTTTCACAGTGATCGGTCGAGAAATATTGAAAGAAATACTTTATATGAGAAAGTGTAATTAATAATAAGATGCAATGAAAGGATGTAAATGTTTAAAATATATGTAAGTCATAATCGAGAAGACAGATCGTTCGAATTCTCACACAGTTATTTGAACTTGTGAATACAATATTTTATCACAGTTCTGATAAACATTATTCTCGACACTTTAACTTTTGGCTAATTTGAAGCAATATATTTATCTATGATTGTATAAAAACTTGTGTAATATTTGAAATGTTTGGAAAGTATTAAGAACTGTTGAGCGATAATATGTTAATAATGGAATTTTTGTCTGCGCATTTGAATTGCAATTTAGGAGATATTAGACATCTATAGATAGTCAATATCAGTTTTTCCAGCACTGAATTAGCTATGGAGCTATTTCTGAGTGCACTACTGTGCATTATTTTGAACGTGAAATTGAGTCACGATTTTACCTAGTGGAAAGCTAATGTACAATTTCGAATCCAACATTTGTAAAACCAAGTATTGTAACAACATCGTTAATAATTTGTTAAAAATTTAGCAACAATTGTTTTTAGAGTAGAGTCTAATTGGAAAGACTGTAATATTAATACTTGTATAAACTTCTGATATTAATAACTAAAATATTTAGTGAAAGAAATCTAATATCTGTGAGAAAGTGAAATGAAACATAATCATTATAATTTATAACATGACGTCCGATTAGCTTAAATGTTTGTCATTTAGGACGGAACAAACTTGAAATTGAAACCACTTAAATGAAAATGTATATGAATACATGAAAGTAACAGAGATGAATAATTCTAGGCGCAATTAACTCTCAGAATTAAAATGTAATTATGTAATTATGTATATATATTTAAATAGCTACGATAGAATAAGGTATTTCTTATTTTTGTCAGAAAGGGTTTACGATCATGACATAATATTTTTTGTGTGTAATTTTTTTTGTTTTCTGAATTTCATTGATAATGATGCGACGTTAGGCAGATTTGTGTGGCCTAGTTAAGGCAGTTGCCACTTATACATATTTTTATGCTTCGGCAGAGGCATAAGATTATATATTTTTGTTCAGTGGAGTTTCTACTTCACGAAACTGCGGTTTTAGTTAATAAACTGGTGTTAAATTTTAAAAATTCTTATGAATGACTTAGTGATTTCTATTCGAACGAGGATGTGCTACGAGGACCAGTGGGTCTTTTGCTAGGATGCTTTGTTACGCGCCCGAGATTAGATTAATTTAATTTTTAAGAGTCTTGTTAGCTCACTTTGGGCTATTTTTCATTTTTATTTCATCGACCACTGGTATCTTCTTATCACATTCTTTTTAATTTTTGTGGTATTCCTATCCACGGTCGATACTTGGTGGTGGTTTCTTGGGGGTATTTCAGCCGGGGCTTCCAGATTCTACGATCCTGCTATTTTCTTCGGATTTCACCAGGTAAGAGCACGTGGATACGGGTGCACATAAATATGGCGACCCAACTATTGTGGCGATCGAACTGCTTTAATTCGAATGCCGTAGTGGGTGGGCACATTAATTTGGAGACCCTAGCATTGTGACATTCGAGTTTGCATTCTCGAGCACTATAATGGATAGTCATCTTCGTAAAAGAACCCATTTTTCATGCGGTTAACGAGTTGACTTGTTCGAATTTCTAGTCGTCAGCATTTGTCTTTGGCACTGCTACGATTATAGAGTTCGAGGGAATTCGCGTTTCCTAGAAACGTGGACTTGAGTTTACTCAATCTACCTGGTATACAGATAGAATTATCGTCAGTTAATTTAAATTCATTAGATATTTTTGCTTTGCTTTAAATGTAATTTTACATGATTACGGTTTGATCATAAGAGACACGCCTTGGAAACTTTTATAGATCAACGTGGTCATATGGGGCAGCATATGGGGGTCGGTTTTCACTCCATGCTTGTCGGCCATTTTATGCTTGTTACCGGCGATGATAATTGGGAGATCATCAGTCATGCTAAATTCATTTCTATTTAATAATAGTTTTAATAAGCTAGACTTGCGACTATAACTTTAATTAGTTCTAATATGAATCACTATGCCCATATACCTCCTATTTTCTCATAGATTTAAATTAGTTAATAAGTAAATATGCAAAACAAACTATATTGTTTCATATTGGTGAAAAGGGTCATTCTGAGTGTGTCAATTCTGCTATACATGTGTTGCATTCCTGTATTTCTCCATTTAGTATCGTAAAATGTCAGGTGCGGCGACTATGGACGATGTCGTGGCGTTGTTACATGCCATGCAGGAAAAGCTAAGCAAACAGGAGCAGGTCTTAGCTAATATTAAGTCAAATGCTCAAACTAGCTTGGACAACTTAAACGAAACAGTGACTAAAAATACAAACTCAATTCAAACTGACATGTCCCATCTTCACTTATCCCTTAAGCGTTTACAGGATAGTGATCACAAAATTTCTGACCGATCCAAAGAAATTAAGGAAAAAATAAATGATGTAGAAACTAGTGTAGATAGTGTTCAAGAATACGTAAGGCTTGTACAATTAGACATAAGCAATGTTAATTTAGAGGTTAGCCATGTACGCTCAAGTGTAGCCACTACAGAGGCTAAGCTTGATTTAGCACAAAACGATATCACTGATACTAAAAGTAAAATCATTAGCACTGAGGAGAGAATAATAAGTACTGAGGCTAAGATTGATGCCACTCAGCAGAAGGTCAATTGCACTGAGGAGAGAATAATTAGTACTGAGGCTAAAATTTTATATACAGAAAACCTTGTAACCAGCATGCAGTCAAATATTTCTGGCATTAAGGAGGACGTCAGAAATGTTAGACTGGAACTGGAAAACAACCAAAAAGAGAATCAAAATAGTTTAGATGCCCTTCAGGTACAATTTTCTAACGAGGCTATCACCACACAAAGTACCTTATCAAAATTAGAAGGTGATATGGTTCTTTTGAGGGAAAAAGTTGATGATCACAACAAGGTCTTGAGAAAAGATCTTGAAATCGATCTCAAGGCCATTGTTGGTGAACAAGTAACAATAATAAGAGGTGAAATTACAAAGATTAATGAAGATGTTATAAACAATGTTAAATCCGAATTGGAATTAAAGGTTGCTAAGGCCGAAATTAGATTGAATAAGGATATTTCTCAGGCAAGAGAAGACGCTGAGAAAAGGAGCGATTCAGTTCAGCTAACTAATACCGATAGCATAAATAACCTTAGGGAACATCTTGAATCTCAGGTTAAGAACGTAACTCTTAAGTTAGATCAGGTCAGGATAGATATAAATTCAGAGAGAGAGAAAAAGACATCAGAGTTGAATGAAATCAGGCAGGAGTTATCAAAATTTAACTTAAGTGAACATGTTGAGGTTAATGCTTTAAGAAGCGAGTTTAAGGCACAATTCGAGTCACTAAAAAGCACTATGAATTCCGATAGGGCAGGTATAGTTCAGAATCCTAGTGATGGGTTAGATACTACGTCCTCAGCAAGGAATTTCATAGCTCGGTCAAATGGGACAGGAGTAGTGGAACAGCCTAGACAAAGGATAGAAGTCCCCAATACGAGTACTCACGAATATGCTCCTAGAGACTTGAGAACTTCGACACCCAACGACAGGTCTAATGTCACAATTGTGAGGAGTTATGAAGAGAAAATTAATTTTTTTTAATTCAGAAAGCTTAACTCCGATCGAGTTTATACGAACCCTACAAGACTATTTTGTGGAACATCATGTAGCCAGAGACAGGGAGCTACGGATTGCAGAAAGGCATTTAGCGGACGGTCCTTTAAATTGGTTTCGCGCATTTCGTTACACGTTTGACAACTTCGAGCAGTTTTCAGAATCGTTTATAAAGCGATTTTGGTCAATCGAAACTCAACATGCTGTGAGAGCTGAGATATACTCGAGGAAGTATAGTAGTACTGGTCCTACTAGTTACTCGGAATTATTTACGTCACAGTTAGCCAGGCCTTTGACCCAGGAAGAAATTCTAGAGACCATTTCGGGACAGTTACCGGTAGAGGTCAGGCGTAACATTGTTTCGTCTGGAGTAGCCGATTTAGCCACGATGGACGATCTACTTCGTAGGCTGGATCATACATCCATCCCACCCACGATTATAAAAAGCGGAAGAGCAGAAAGAAAAACAATAAACGCTGTAGTAATGGACAGGCCTCAACAAACCGACAAGACAGGTCAAAATGAGTCAAAATGGACAGGTCACAATAGGAATAATAGGTATTATGACCAACAGAGTGATTATAGGAATAATCAAGAGCCATATAGGAATTATCAGTCTAATTATTATCGAGGTCAACAAAGGTCATATCAGTATAATAGAGATCAAGATAGATACATACCTTATCAGGATAGGGAAAGGAATGAGCGATTCAACAACAGATATTCTGACAGAGAACAGAATCAACAGAGAAATAATAGATACCGAAACCAAAATAATGACGGTAGATCCTATGGCAATGAAAACAGACAGGGCTATTTCCAAAGACAACAAAATACCCAGCAGGTGTACTCAAGGTACAAAAATTACCGTGATAAGGATTATCAGACACAAGAAGAAAAACAACAGTCTAGAAAAGACAGAGAAAAGAGGGAAGAGAGTAACAAACGAAGAGACACAGAAAGTGATCAAGAACCAGGGACAAGCCAACAAGCTGAGAGGCAATAGAGGCATTCCGATGAAAAAATAGAAACGCCAAGTTTAGATTCCAAGAGGAAGTAAATGATTATTCATCTCCGTTCAACATTGTAATTCATGACGTCTACGAGGTAACAGACGTATATCTGATGTAGAATTAGGAAAAGTCAACGCGAAAAACCTCAGGAAATACCATAGAAAGGTAGAGCAATGACAAAATACTGTTCATATTGAGAATATCTAGAAAGATGAAATAAAAGTATTGTCCCACTTTTATTTGTTGAGTTGGGAGAGAGATGAAACAGAATTTTGCATTTAGTTGGAAATAGGTTAAGTTGGCAATAACACTGATGGCAGTACTAAGACATTCTTTGGAATGCATGTGCGCGATATGACTGTGGCGAGGTTTGGAGCAGCCAGCAGCCCGCCATACAAGCGACGACCACATGCTAGACATTTGTAATATCTGTATTGAATACAAGATGGAGACAGCTCCACTGTCGTTATGTTTCTCGCTGTGGTAAAGAAATTACACTTTGCAGTATTAAACAGAGATTGGGAAATGCATTCTATGGACGAAGGAATATAACTGAGAACTTTTATATGAGTATAAATGCATACAGTACTATAACAGGTGATTATCGAACTCGACACTGTGTAAACATCGATTGTCACTATCGTTTAGAGAACGAGGTGCATTGTGAATCAACTGGTGACAGTATGATTTACGGGAGCAGTGGAAGAATATAGTAGAGATTACAATTTCAGCCAGGAGGGTCACAGCTCTCTAGTCTAAGCACGAGTGCGTGCGTTGCCGTGAAATCGTGTTTGTTCGGTAACGTGGAGTCGAACCGACGTATACGTATTACAGTACAAAACGTGATAGGATTTTCGTCTGATCTTATTATAGTTTCAGACAGTGTTAACCTTCAATTTGAGCACAGTGAACTTGCATTCACGTATGATAACTTCTTCTCAAGCCAATAGCATAACAACTTGTTCTACATTGCAGTACAGTGCAAACAGCATTAGCCATGATTGTGAAGAATGAAATGAGAAGAGAGAGATATTGCTGCGTTATGAAGATGCAGAACATGGGCTAAATACAGACAAGGAATGTGACACATAGCAGCATTGCATACTCAGGATGATTACTTGATTCCAATATGAGCAACTACAATACAAGGCTTTACAAGAGAAGACTGAAGAGATTGTTAAAGTCAGAATGACAATTCGCACTGTTACATAATGAAACTACTTTGGCTTACTACATCATCGTTATCGTGCTCTTTAGCAAGTGATAGAACAATGAAGTTTGTTAAACGAACATATGTTAGCTCTATCTCGTTCGCGACCGGTAATCGGGTCTTCTTGGTATCCAGTCGTTTCGTGATCGGTGCAGCTGAGCAGATGTGGGTTCGAGCCTTGACAGGAGTTAGTGTTCTAACATTCTCACTTCATTCAACTAGAACATCAACAAGGTAGCTGCAGTTTTCTTTTAGTAGACAGTATGAATTTGTCATGCTTTTGAATGCTCCTTTTCACCAATTTTGATTAAAGTAGTTAAGAAATACAGCCGAGGGCTAGGGTGACTCTTTAGTCATTTCTGTCTGAGTATGTATTCCATTTCGTAGTTCAATTTAGTAGTTATTGTAGTGTTATTTTGAACATTACGTTGCCTTGATTAAGATGTAATTTGGGAATAAATAGAAGAATATAGTTTGTTGGGAAGACAAAATGAGAAAATCATAGGAAGAAGACGACGGTAAAATAATATAAGAATAATTCTAACTCAAGCAGATGTCCCATATCCAACGTATACGCGAATTCGATTTGAAAAAAATTCTGGACTTTTTGAATTTGATATCGAATATTTTTGAAAGCTCATGCAAGTTTATTAGATAGACAGTCAGGTCTATATTTTTGTCAATTGAGCATAGTAATGGAACATAGTGATTTCTAGTATGTTTATTTGCGATTGTGCGAATTTATTTCTGGTAATCCAGATTTTTGAAATTTTCATTTTTGATTTCGACACCTTTTGTGAGCTCGTTCAGTTTTTAAATTTTTGTTGATTCTTATGAGAAACTCCAACTTGGTTTAGCGTTCAAATCCAATGGTTAATTTGTACCTTCTCAAGATAGGCTTTTCTCCATGCTGTAGGTTTTGACGTGTTTCCTTAGAGGAGGATCTCAGGCTGAATTATTTTCAATTAGGCGAAAACTGAATCGTTCTTTTCACATTGGTCGGTCGAGAAATATTGAAAGAAATACTTTATATGAGAAAGTGTAATTAATAATAAGATGCAATGAAAGGATGTAAATGTTTAAAATATATGTAAGTCATAATCGAGATAACAGATCGTTCGAATTCTCACACAGTTATTTGAACTTGTGAATACAATATTTTATCACTGTTCTGATAAAAATTATTCTCGACACTTTAACTTTTAGCTAATTTGAAGCAATATATACTGCTCAAGAAAATTAAAGCACCACTTTTTTCAAAGGCAACCAAATTTTGAAAAGTTGACCGCATAAGCTCTAAATCTCAGTATGACGTTTGCCCTGACGCCTACCAAGCATATGCTTCAGCACAACTCCCCAACTTGTGTAGTTTCGGGATAGCGCCCCCAAACCCAGCCCATTTTTGAAAACCGTAAATTGAAGTTTGCGAAAAACGCTGTAAGACTTGTCGCAGGTTGCTAAAGCAGTCGAAAATGAATGAGTCTTGCTCTTAAGGTTCCACGAACACGTTGAAATCGTTACATTTGACGTTTGGGCATTTTCAACCCCCTTCATCATCCCCTAAACATGGACTACCATTGGGGGCGTCTGAGAAGGTACCGGATGTGTTTATCCACCTGAAAACCTGCACACCATCCTCAGTTGCTGATTGCAGTAAGTTCTTAAGGCCTCCGGCAATGTTCACCCCTTCTAACACCCTCAACTGGCAAGGGACCAAACCACCCCGTCTTGATTCACCCCTAAGGAAGGTTTAAATTGAGATTTTTATCAGTGCTGCTAATGGGGGGGGGGGGTCTTCTCCTAACGTTTCAAAAAAAGACCTGTGCCTGTGTCGCCACCCCTTCCCTTGCTACCCCCTTTTTATGATTTTTCGAATCAGGCCCTTTTTAAGGGCTGAAATGAGGTCTTAATCGCTGAAAGGGCTGTAAAGGTCCTTAGAAGTAGTGGTGACACGAAATCAACCCCTTCCGATGTTTGATTGATATTCCATCCCCCAAAGTTGACATTTTTGCACCCTCAACCCTCCCTGTCCGGACGCGTAACGCGTCATGGCAGAGTTTTCAGAGTTGGATCAAAATGAAGCTTAGGGCCTGCAATCTAGCCCAAAAAAGCAGGTTGGATGGAAATGTATCAGTAAGATGGGAAACGAGACCAAAATGTTTTCAAAAAATTTAACACCCTCTAGTAAGTACGCCCATGCTTAGGCAACCCACATCACGTCCTTGCGTGCGGGTTGCCTATGATGAAAAGATGGAAATGGGGAAAAAATTACTCTTTGTAATGATGTTTACCCTTTAATAGCGCGTAACGCCTCATTTACATCAATTACAGCCTCACACCTTCGCCTCATGCTCTCAACCAGCGTTCTGATTAGGTCTTGGGGAATGTTGGCCCACTCTTCGTGTAGCGCCTGGCGCAGTTCTGCCAGAGTCTGGGGTTGCCGTTGTCGCTGCTGCACTCGCCGGATCAGCTCGTCCCAGAGATGTTCAATGACGTTTAAGTGGGGGCTGTATGCTGGCCAATCGAGTGTATGGATGCCCATTGCGTGTATGTAGTCGAGCGTAACCCTTGTGACGTGCGGTCGTGCATTATCATGCTGGAGGATAATGTCTCGGCCAGCCGCTTCGATGAAAGGGACGATGTGACGATCAACAACTTCGGCGACGTACCGTTCTGCTGTCATGCTGGGTGGGGGTATGTGAACCAAAGGTGTTCGCCCGTCGCTCGTTATACCCGCCCACACCATGACGGACCCCCCACCAAACGCTTCTTTTGGCTGGTAGCAGTCTAGTCGGTACCTCTCGTTTTTTCTTCTGTAGACCCGCACCCGCCCGTCACAGCGCCGCAACTTAAACCGACACTCGTCCGTAAATAAGACGCCTTGCCAACGTTGCCTGTTCCAACCTTGGTGTTCTTGAGCAAAAGCTACCCGATTGCGCCGTTGTTGGCGTGTAAAAGCTGGACCTCGCACAGGTCTTCTGGAGCGAAGGCGTGCGCACTTCAGAATATTGCGGATAGTTTCGTCGCTGATTCTCCGATTAGTGGCGTTCTGATGCACGGACGCCAGCTTCGAGGCCGTCGCCGTACGGTCCTGAAGAGCACCGTGGACTATGGCACGATCTTCTCGAGGCGTCGTGCAGCGAGATCGCCCCTGACCAGGTCGCCGTCGGTAAGAATTTGTTTCCTGAAAGCGGCGGTAAGCATTGGAGACAACCGTGTGATTCCTCCCCAAACGGTGGCCGATCTCTCTGAAGGACAAGCCTGCTTCCCTTAGTGCAATGATTTTAATGCACTCCTCCTCACTCACCGCTCGTCGGACCATTGCGGCTACCTGCCAAGGGAGACACGAAGAATCAGCACGACGTTTCCTTAAGACTTTCAGGGCCGTCTTTATGACATCCCTTTCCTTTTAAGATGAGACACTACTCACCTTCGATGCCTGAGTTGACGTTCTTGGAAATAACTTCCACCGTAGACAGCACTCCGACCGTTGATTGAAGAATTGCTGAGATACTGTGTCTTCTAGACAGGCTGAAGAACTGATAACCCAGGATGTGGACACCGTGCTTTTAAAGGGCTATGGATGCTTCTCGAAGCTTTGAGTAACCGGAAACAAAGTACTGTGTATCCGGTAACACAGAACCTTCGAGAACCTTCGAGAACCTGTAGGACGAATGGCTAAAATTCTACGCCGGTACTGAGCCTTGAACCCACGATCTCCAGCATGGTAGGAATCGGCTCTAACCATTAAGCCACAATTTACGTTGCCAAAAGATACGGTAGAATGGTACGTGAACGGAATCGACTAATCAAATGACGTTCCCGACGCTGTGTGAGGCTGTAATTGATGCAAATGGAGGCGTTACGCGCTATTAAAAGGTAAAATTCATTACAAAGAGTCATTTTTCTCCCATTTCCATCCTTTCCATCATAGGCAACCCGTACGCATGGACGTGATGTGGGTTGCCTAGGCATGGGCGTACTTACTAGAGGGTGTTTAATTCTTTGAAAACGTTTTGGTCTCGTTTCCCATCTTACCGATAAATTTCCATACAACCTGCTATTTTGGGCTCGATTTCAGTCCATAAGCTTCATTTTGATCCAACTCTGAAAACTCTGCCATGACGCGTTACGCGTCCAGACAGGGTCGGTTGAGGGTGCAAAAATGTCAACTTTGGGGGATGGAATGTCAATCAAACATCGGAAGGGGTTGATTTCGTGTCACCACTACTTCTAAGGACCTTTACAGCCCTTTCAGCGATTAAGACCTCATTTCAGCCCTTAAAAAGGGCCAGATTCGAAAAATCATAAAAAAGGGGGTAGCAAGGGAAGGGGTGGCGACACAGGCACAGGTCCTTTTTTGAAACGTTAGGGGAAGACCCCCCCATTAGCAGCACTGATAAAAATCTCGATTTAAACCTTCCTTAGGGGTGAATCAAGACGGGGTGGTTTGGTCCCTTGCCAGTTGAGGGTGTTAGGAGGGGTGAACATTGCCGGAGGCCTTAAGAACTTACTGCAATCAGCAACTGAGGACGGTGTGCAGGTTTTCAGGTGGTTAAACACATCCGGTACCTTCTCAGGCGCCCCCAATGGTAGTCCTGGTTTAGGGGATGATGAAGGGGGTTGGAAATGCCCAAACGTCAAATGTAACGATTTCAACGTGTTCGTGGAACCTTAAGAGCAAGACTCAATCATTTTCGACTGCTTTGGCAACCTGCGACAAGTCCTACAGCGTTTTTCGCAAACTTCAATTTACGGTTTTCAAAAATGGGCTGGTTTTGGGGGCGCTATCCCGAAACTACAAAAGTTGGGGAGTTTTGCTGAAGCATGTGCTTGGTAGGCGTCGGGGCAAACGTCATACTGAGATTTCGACCTTGTACAGTCAACTTTCCAAATTTGGTGGCCTTTGAAAAAAGTGGTGCTTTAATTTTCTTGAGCAGTATATTTATCTATGATTGTATAAAAACTTGTGTAATATTTGAAATGTTTGGAAAGTATTAAGAGCTGTTGAGCGATAATATGGTAATAATGGAATTTTTGTCTGCGTATTTGAATTGCAATTTAGGGGATATTAGACATCTATAGATAGTCAATATCAGTTTTTCCAGCACTGAATTAGCTATGGAGCTATTGCTGAGTGCACTACGGTGCATTATTTTGAACGTGAAATTGAGTCACGATTTTACCTAGTGGAAAGCTAATGTACAATTTTGAATCCAACATTTGTAAAACCAAGTATTGTAACAACATCGTTAATAATTTGTTAAAAATTTAGCAACAATTGTTTTTAGATTAGAGTCTAATTGGAAAGACTGTAATATTAATTCTTGTATAAACTTCTGATATTAATAACTAAAATATTGAGTGAAAGAAATCTAATATCTGTGAGAAAGTGAAATGAAACATAATCATTATAATTAATAACATGACGTCCGATTAGCTTAATTTTTTGTCATTTAGGACGGAACAAACTTGAAATTGAAACCACTTAAATGAAAATGTATATGAATACATGAATGTAACAGAGATGAATAATTCTAGGCGCAATTAATTAATTTATATATTTAAATAGCTACGATAGAATAAGGTATTTCTTATTTTTGTCAGAAAGGGTTTACGATCATGACATAATATTTTTGTGTGTAATTTTTTCTTCTTCTGAATTTCATTGATAATAATGCGACGTTAGGCAGATTTGTGTGGCCTAGTTAAGGCATTTGTCACTTATACATATTTTTCATGCTTTGGCAGAGGCATCAGGTTATATATTTTTGTTCAGTGGAGTTTCTACTTCACGAAACTGCGGTTTTAGTTAATAAACTGGTGTTAAATTTTAAAAATTCTTATGAATGACTTAGTGATTTCTATTCGAACGAGGATGTGCTACGAGGACCAGTGGGTCTTTTGCTAGGATGCTTTGTTACGCGCCCGAGATTAGATTAATTTAATTAATTTTTAAGAGTCTTGTTAGCTCACTTTGGGCTATTATTCATTTTTATTTCATCGACCACTGGTATCTTCTTATCATATTCCTTTTAATTTTTGTGGTATTCCTATCCACGGTCGATACTTGGTGGTGGTTTCTTGGGGGTATTTCAGCCGGGGCTTCCAGATTCTACGATCCTGCTATTTTCTTCGGATTTCACCAGGTAAGACCACGTGGATACGGGTGCAGTACCATCCCAGCATTTGCCTTAAGACGAAGTGGGGAAACCACGGAAAACCACTTCGAGGATGGCTGAGGTGGGAATCGAACCCCCTCTACTTAGTTGGACCACCCGAGGCTGAGTAGACCCCGTTCCAGTCCTCATACCACTTTTTAAATTTCGTGGCAGAGCCGGGAATCGAACCCAGGACCTCCGGGGCGGCAGCTAACCATGCTGACTGCTACGCTACGGAGGCGACTATTGGCGCAATGAACTGTACAAAAGACGAAGTGGGTCGGAATTATTGTTGGACATGAAGTTCCAGAGCGTTAGTGGTCAGTACAAAAATTTCAAAAGGATGTCGCCTACTGACTTTGAGACTTTACTAAGCAGAATAGGTCACAAAATCTCGAAACAGGAAACAAATCTTCGCTCTCCGATTTCGCCCCAAGACAGGTTCGTGATTTTTATTTTCCTCTTTACTTAGGTAATGCAATATAGTTTATAGTTTGCAATCATCCACGGGCCGTCCCATTGATGCACCGATGTCGCGCCAGCTATCCTCCTTTACATATTTTTGTAGTGATTGTCATGTTTTGGGTCCCATAACACAGAATGTAACCTATACGTATCAATTAGCGTACGCACATCATCTTCGGACCAGGCCGCCATGCTGTGGTTCACAGAAGCAGGTACAAACTTGCGAGCACGTATCTCGGCCGTCCACACTGACACTGAGCGTTCCTTTGTGCTCGCTGTAAAAACCGCCTTCAGCCGGCTCAGATTGAGCGACTGAAGGTCGGCTCGAACTAGGCTCAGAAGCCCGTACACACTGACGACGCTGGTAGTGTGAGCGGCTCATGAACCGCTCAGCTCGCAAGTGTGTACCCGCCTTTAGTGGTTATTTTCCCAATTTTTTAAAAAAAATCGAGTTTACCCTCCAGGGTGGTGACTCCCGCAGACTCAGCGAGGGAACTCACCCCTAGCGTCTTTTCAGGCGGTGTCCTAGAGCTGGGAACATCTGGTCGGAGTGGATACAACTGGTGAGGTGGATTTAGCACCTCGCCCAGGCGACCTCACCTGCAAAGCGAACAGGGGCCTCGTGGGGGAAGGGATTGGAAGGGTAGGTTGGATAGGCAAGGGAGAGGGAAGGAGGCGGCCGTGGCCTTACAGTAGGTACCATCCCGGCATTTGACCGAAGACGAAGTGGGAAATCACGGAAAACCACTTCGAGGATGGCTGAGGTGGAATCGAACCCCCTCTACTCATTTGGACCACCCGAGGCTGAGTAGACCCCGTTCCAGTCCTCAAACCACTTTTCAAATTTCGTGGCAGAGCCGGGAATCGAACCCAGGACCTCCGGGGCGGCAGTTAACCACGCTGACCACTACGCTACGGAGGCGACTTTATTTTCTCTAAATACCGTTCATAAACATGGATGGATACTATTCGTGATTATTAGAATTTTAATAGTTCAATATTTATCCCTGAATAATAATAATAATTATATGACACGTTCTGTATTTACTGCCTCGAAGCGTGGCTCAGCGGCAACGTTCTCGCTTGCTGTGCCCAAGGTTGCAGGTTCGTATCCTGGCGCAGTCAGCTGGCATTTGAGGAAGCGCAAATGCAAGGGAGCCGTATCAGTAGATTTATTGTGCTTTTCGCACAGACGCCGTTGAAGGAAATTATAGTTTCGGTCTGATGTATTTATTCGTGAGTCGTCTGTGCGGAAAGCGCAGTAATAGTTAGTTAGTGAGCTTTTAAGGGGCGGAACTACGAGGTCATCTGCCCCAAAAATACAGTACATACTGTGCCCGTTCAGACCGAAGTCCGGACGACCACATATGCATTTCACCAAAAATCAGTCGGCACGAGAATCAAAATATCCCAGGGCGCCAGATGGGTTAAAGTTGACTACAATAACTCAACGAAATAAATGCTTTACTGATTTTCGGCTCGATGCAACAATAAGGATAGAAGGAGATTTTCTGAAATGAATGCATCCGATAAAATTATCTCATTTTATTTAAAACTTTAAAATATTAACTGAGAGTATGCCAAAATGGCATAAAAGATGAATGACGAATCATATGTTATGTACAAAATATACAATTTCACCAACACATGAACACATAACAATTGAGACGAAGGTCAAAATAATAGTCCTGTTGACTTCGCTCAAAGAATTATTTACAGGAGTAGGGTTTTGTCAGTGCAAATTTAATTGTCTTTACTGATCCCTATATTGTTTGAGTATTCACATATTGAAGAAATATCACTCGTTGAAAATATGTCACAGTTCACTTTTTTCAAAATATCGTAGCAAATTAACTAACACTTCGGGATTCAGTTATCTCAAGATTTGTTCAAATACAAAGTTATTAACAAGAAATACAACACAATAGCATTTACATGGACTTTCGAGCATTTGGATTCGACGAACTTCGATAAACAGAAAATATTTATGGAACCATCTGTTCTCGATCCAAAGTCTATTCAGAGCTTTTGACTCAATCATTGTCAAAATATTATTATCAACAAAAGACACATTCCATTCCATATGGATTCAATCATTTAATCAATAAATCATCACTTGGAAATATTATTTAGAAAATTGGAAATATTATTCAGAAAATTCATAATGAAACAATTTCATTTATTATTATCAAAATTACAATAATTTGACAAAATGTCAAATTTGTTAATCATCAACTTATTTGCAAAATGTTTATATATTTTTATAGGATCACAAAATCCTCTCAGTTTGTAGTGGTTCTTAAAAAGTAACAGTTTTAAATAATTAATAGCATCGGCCCATTGGATCATAATGCGACAAAATTACATAATCATAATTAGCATCTAGACAACCGCAAAGTTTTTCTCGTAATGAGGGGCGTGGTGGCTCAGCGGTCTAGCTGTATGCCTCTCACCAAGGCGGTCCGGGTTCGATTCCCGGTCAATGCATGTGAGATTTTCGAAGTGAAATGCCATGTCCTGTGGTTCGGATTCCACGTAAATAGGAGGTCCCGTGGCTCATAATCACAAGATTCACGGTCACGTAAAACTACAATCTTCCTTCTTCCTTTCTCGTAATGAAAGGAACAAGTTGAACAATAACAATTTTCGGGTAAGCAATTACTAGGAATACTTCTAGAACACGTGGGTAAACTGTAAATTGACAATGATGGCTCAACAAAATAACCTTTGGTTATATTTCGACGAAAGTGTGGCTAAAATCGACTCCTCTACAAAATTCAAAGACATCCAACCTACAATACGATTGATGCTTCATTTCACACAACCTCATTCCTGCGACTTAATTGCGCAGTCAGAATGGCATATTTAACTCTTTGCACACACAACAATTATTCTTCCCAAATTATACAGAATAATCAAGCCTTTGCTTGTTACGATAACTGGAAGATTTATAAATTGGTAAACCTCACAAATGAGCTTACAATAATAATTTTACCATCAATTTAAAACATGAATAATTCCACACCGTGTCTATTCTTAGCCAAACGTTTTGAAAGACGTTGCTCCATAATGATTTTATTTTTATACAAACTCTAGCAAAAACCCTGTTTTATACATGCCTTTAGCTTCCCGTATCATTACTTTCCGTGTCTTCTCAAAGATTTAAATGCATAGTGCAAGCGTGAAATAATTCCACTGAATTAATATGTTATTCATTTGTGGGCATGCGTTAACCACTAACCTTCGGAATCAACAAGTATCCAATCTTAGAATAGTGTTTCAAATGTCAAATGTATAAATCATACAACCTGAAAATGATTATTAGAAATCACAAATATTTATTATTATTATTATTATTATTTCAGAAAATAGAAAAATAATTATTATTAAATCAACATTATTATTATTATTATTATTATTATTATCTCCTCAACAAAATGGATTTAAAGTTGTTAACCTATTCGGGGAATATCATCCTCGATTTCTAAATAATGTATAAATATCCATTCCGCAACTTAAACTTCTTATTAAATCTTCAGTTACTACGGTTGATGACCGCGATTAGAAAAATACCAAAATTAACTAAATGCTCGTTCTGCTCGTCCATAAATTTCGAATCATTGACTTCTGAGTGTAAAAACAACTCCGATCAAAGCTTCTATTGCAAAAGAAAAATATTTGCAACAGCAAAAAAAAAAAAAACATCGATGAATAGAAAATATGTGTTGGTAAGACTGTAGAAAAATATGAGAAAATCCAGCTAACTACGCATAAAATAATGCAAATTGTAGCTTACATTCTTGTAGATCTTGATGCTTGTAATCTGGTCTGAACCAGATTATTCAGTCTTCTTCTTGTCCCCATTAGGACACGTATTTATAATCTTGTATCGGCCTCCATTTTATACCCACAAGCTGTCTACACAGGCATAGTGGTATTCATTCTTGAAGCCATAATATCTTGAAGAAAAATGTTGCCAGCTTCAAAAGCTGAAGTAAAGTTGACAGGGGTCTGATCAAAATGATCCATGATGAAAATTATTAACATGACCCAACTGTGATATGCTCAGTAGTCCCAATACGCTTATAATCTTATTCAGCACGAGTACAAATTCTGTCGAGTTGGTTGGGCAGAGCTTCTCACTCTTCAGATCGCACAAGGCAAACCTGTATTCCCATTATCGGCTAAAGAATTGTACTGTACAAGAATGGTAATAAAAGCACTGATTTATCTTGGATGGTCTATTAACAAGACAAAAGCTTGTCCTCTGACTGTTGGATTAAATAATCCAGCTTTGAATAATTGTGGACAGAAGAAAGAAATGTGGACAAAGTCTACCATATGTCCAGTTGTAGCAGTAAATAATTACCAGGTGCCACAAATTTGTATCACTTCGGTGATAACGTTGAAACGTTCGAAGATCACTTAAAATGTTTAACACTTTCCTAATATCAGTAACCATGTACTGTCGAAACACTAAGTCCCAGCAACTGTGCTGTAAATAACGAAGACTTTGCAACCATGTGCACGAAGATTATAACAGTGTTCGGAGTCGTAGAGTGTTGAGCGGCTAGAGCGCTTACGAAGTACTGCACGTCCATAACAACGGAGTGCTTATGGAGAAGTGAACATACATAGCTCGAGCGGGCGTGCCTTATATACTCCTCGACTGGCTGCTCGAGGTCACTGCGGAGAAAATGCTGGAACTAAAACATCTCATATCTCAGCTTCCGCTCAATCAATTCCCTCGAAGTAAAGCACATTCTTCCTCCCTTGTCCGTGACAGTAATCTGATATAAGTCTCAAGATTCTACTCCATCGGGAAATATTTAATGACATTTAGCCTCGACTATGACGCTCTCGGCCTACGTCACTTAACCACTTCTTGGCTGTCAAAACCTTCGAAATGCTTCTAAGAAGGTTCGGCGCGCGCTATTCAAACTTTCAATTCTGGACTTAGCCTTGTGGCCTGTACCCTCAAATCTAGGCCACTGGATTTGGGCACAATACAGATAATTATGATGTTATTGTTTTTACGTCCCTTTTAAGTACTCTGGCTTTTAGGAACGCCGGGGTGCCGGAATTTTGCTCCGAAGGGGATCTTTAACGTGCCAGGATACCTTGCATTCGTTCTACAGATAATTATGTCGTCGTCCAATCTGGCTACGTACCATAGGATAAGTACGGTCCTTATCAGGACCAAATAAAAATCACTCGTTGGAACAGATAGATATGCGTCCATAATACAACCACAACAAACGACATTAAGCAAAAAAAGAAATGGGCAAGTTCAAGGTTCGAACCTACTACAATGCGACTTCGGTGACGCTACTCAAGCAATTCTTGAATTAGCCACCATAGCTACCGAGAACTATGGTGTATTGCTGGCATGCATTGAATCTATTCGTAGACACTTCCTGTCCAACGTAAGACGGTGTTATTCGGAGCTGTGATCGTTTTAATCATGCATTATATTTGAGGTCATTGAAATAACACTGCCACTATCGATTTCTACTATATTGGCGAGCATGTATTCAACGGTAAAGTAGTACTAAGGTCGTAAAGGAGCAGGTACGAATGTTTTAGGATGACTATGATACACGCGTTAGTAGGGTTGCCTTCCTCAAAAAAAATAAGGGGCTGGTGGACCACTCTGTATATATAAGATAAGATTTGTATCAATTATTACAGTCGCCTCCGTAGCGTAGCGGTCAGCATGGTTAGCTGCCGCCCCGGAGGTCCTGGGTTCGATTCCCGGCTCTGCCATGAAATTTGAAAAGTGGTACGAGGACTGGAACGGGATCTACTCAGCCTCGGGTGGCCCAAATGAGTAGAGGGGGTTCGATCCCCCCTCAGCCATCCTCGAAGTGGTTTTCCGTGGTTTCCCACTTCGTCTTCGGGAAAATGCCGGGATGGTACCTTCTTCAAGGCCACGGCCGCCTCCTTCCCTCTTCCTTGTCTAGCCATCCTAACCATCCCTTACCTTCCCTCATGAGGCCCCTGTTTGCTTTGCAGGTGAGGCCGCCTGGGCAAGGTGCCAATCCCACCTCACCAGTTGTATCCCTTCCGATTCGATGTTCCCAGCTCTAGGACAGTTCCCTCGCTGAGTCCGTGGGTTCCACCAACCTGGAGGGTAAACGACTTTAAAAAAATTACAGGACACTAATGATGTTACAACACTGTTGATGCATATAATTACTAGTAGCTATACTAATTTATTTATCTTTTTAATCGCTCATCCTTCCAGCTCAACTTCACCCTCTGACTCTGCGAGGGATCATTCGTCTACCGTCGCAAGGACAGTGTCTGTAACCAGAACATTCTTTGTCAGCAGATACAACTGGGGAACCGCTAACTTGGGTCTAATTCATAAATAGTCAGGGAAAGGGTTTGGAAAGGAAGTTGGCCGTGGACCGTTTATAGGGAATCGTCCCAGCATTTGCCTGGCGGTGAAAATTGGAAACCACGAAAACAATTTTAGTACGGCCAAGGTGGAATTTGAACCCATGCTCTCCCGATTCCAGCAAGGGAGACAGAGGAAGCTGATTTGTAGAGCTTGACACTAATATTGGCTTATAGGCTACCTGGCATTCGTTGTTATAGATCAATTGTGTCTTACCTAGAAAATATTGTTGCTTCTCAGATCATTCCTTTTAATGAGCAGTGTTGCCAATCTAGGAGCCAGTGGCTTTTTCGAAAATTTGGTGTCAAACTTTTTTAATTTAGCATTTTTATGTAGGGATTTGCGACTATTTGAACTCCCGTTAGCGGCAAACATAACATAGGAATTAGCGACTTTTGACTACTGCTTGGCGATTTTTAAAACCCAGAGTTGGCAATACTGTAACAGAAATTTTCAGCTTCCTTTGAACAAGTTAATTTTTCTAATTTTTGAAACAAATTACAAGATATTAAAAAAATGAATACAGTAACTTATCCTGATATTAATTAGAGAGTAGTAGTAGTAGCAGTAGTCTATTTGAGGAGGAGGAGGAGGCCAGAAAGATCCTTGCTCCTCCCGACCTGAAGTTGGTACCTATTTGGGATAGTAGCATCCAGGTCCGTGTACGCATCACATTGGTCCTGTCCCATGGGAGACAGAAGGAGCAGATTTGTAGGGCATCACACTCATATTGGCTTATACCTGACGTTCATTGTTGTGTAGACGATGAAGAAAGAGAGTATCTTGATGATGAATAATGTCGAAGTACAAACATTAGGCTACTTTGTAATCAAAATGAGAACATGATGAAGGGGAGCGATGGCCATGTGACTTGAAAATGAAATTATACGCAAGTTTTCGAAGTGTTGTTGTTTGAGTCTTCGGTCTTTTGACTGGTTTGATGCAGCCCTCCATGCTTCCCTGTCCTGAGCTAATCGTTTCATCTCTACATAGCTACCACACCCTATATCTGAGGCAATCTGTTTAACATATTCTAGCCTTGGTCTGCCCCTACAGTTCTCATCCTCGACCCTTCTTTCCATAACTAATTTTTCTATTCCTGGGTGTCTTAGTATGTGTTCTACCAATCCATCTCCTCTCTTCAATATCAGTCGCCACAAACATCTCTCATCTCCCAATCGTCTTACTACCTGTTCATTTGTTACCCTATCTACCAATCTGATCTTCATCATTCTCCTGTAACACCACAGTTCAAAACCTTCCATTCTCCACTTTCCTGCTGCTCCAACAGTCCAAGTTTCACTTCCATAGAGTGCCACACTCCAGACAAAGGCTTTCAAAAATGACTTCCTAGTACCAAAATCTATATTCGATGTCAACAGACTCCTTTTCTGTAGACATGCTTTCCTTTCCTGTGCTAACCTACTTTTTATATCCTCTTTGCTTCGTCCATCACTGGTTATTTTGCTTCCTAAGTAAGAGAAGTCTCCTACTTCCTTTAGCTTTTCACCAGCCAATTCGACGTCCATAGGGTTTTCTGATTAATTTTGACTGCATGGCAATATTTTTGTTTTACATTTATTAATTTCCATCATGGATTCCTTCCTCAAGACAGAATCCATACCATTTAAAAACTCATTCAAATCCTCTGGTGGGTCGGCTAAGATTACGATGTCATCAGCAAATCTCAGAGGTGAAATTATTTCTCCTTGAATCTTTACTCCTACTTTGAATTTTTCTTCAATTTCCTTCATTGCTTGTTCAATGTATAGATTGAAAAGTATCGATGATAAGTTGCAGCCTTGCCTTACACCTTTCTGAATACCAGTTTCTCTCTCATGTCCTTCGGCTCGAATAGCTGTTGCCGGGTTTCTGTATAGATTGTAGGGCACCTTTCTATCCCTGTACTTTATTCCATAAGTCAGCAAATGCCATGAACCTTCTTTTATCCTTCCTTATTCTACCTTCCAAAATCAGCCTAAGACTTAGTACAGCTTCCCTTGTTCTCACGTTTCTCCTAAAGCCAAACTGGTCTTGATCCAACTCTGTTCTCATTTGTCTTTCCATCCTCTTGTAAATTATTATGGTCTGGATCTTTGAAGCACGAGTGATCAAGCTGATTGAACGGTAATCTTCACATCTGTCAGGTCCAGTTTTCTTCGGTATAGGGATGATAACATTCTTCTTGAAATCAGAGGGTACCTCACCTGTCTCATGAATCCTACACAAGTGAAATAACCTGGTCAGACCTTCAACACCTGTGCTGCGTAGCAACTCATTCAGTATATCATCTATGCCTGGTGTTTTGTTCCTCCTTGGGTCTTCCAATGCTCTGTCAAATTCTGATCTCAATATTAAATCTCCTTTCTCATCTTCATCAATGTTTTCTTCCCTTTCCATTACATTATTCTCAATCTCTTTTCCCTTATACAAACACTCTACAGTATGTAAGCCTTTCATATCTCAACCTTTTCTTCCCTATCTGTTAGAGATTTTCCATCTGAGTCCTCGATATTACAGCACTTAGTCTTCTTCTCCCCAAAAGTACTCTTCATCCTTCGATAAGCTGTATCTACTTTTCCTAATTTCAGACAATTTTCTATACCGGCATATTACTCTTTCCACCATTTTTCCTCTGCTTCCTTGAACTTCTTGTTTACCTCATTTCTCAAACGTCCGTATTCTGCTCGTCCCCTTCCATCTCTTACATTCTTTTGCTTCCTCCTTTCGCCAATTAATTCTAGTATATACTGCTGATCCACGGTTTTTTACCTATTCTTTCTTTCCTACCAATGCTTTCTTCTACGGATTTTGTTATTTCATTCCTCAAAAGTGCCCATTCCTCGGCAATTGAAGCTTGTTCAGGGTTTTTCATTAGTCCTTCCTTTATACTCGTCTTGAGTCGCTTGTCCACGTCCTTGTCTTTCAGTCTGTCTATTGCCCACCTTTTTGGCTTTTGACTTTTCTTCAATTTCTTCAACTTAAGTTCGCATTTCATAACAACCAGATTGTGGATAGAGTTTATGTCAGCACCGGTATATGTTTTTAATTCAAAATCTGGTTACAAAATCTTCGCTTGACCATAATGAAGTCGATTTGGTAATGCAGTGTCTCATCCATATGTATATTCTTTTATTGTGGTTATTGGATAAGGTGTTAGCTATGACCAACTCATGCTTAGTGCAGATTTCCATCAGCCTCCTTCTTCGATCATTCCTTTCATCTATTCCGAATTCTCCTACTATCTTCCCTTCTCTTCCTTTCCCTACCTCAGCATTCCCATCTTCCATTACTATAAAATTTCCATCACCCTTGATATACCTCAGAATTTCATTTATTTCTCCGTATACCTTTTCAACATCTTTATCATCAGCTTGACTGGTGGGCATATAGACTTGTACCATTGTGTTGTACTTAGGTTTTGTGTTGGTTTTAGCTACAATAATCCGTTCACTATATTGCTCATAATATTCTACCAGCTGTCCAAGTTTCCTAGTCAAAATAAGACCTACCCATGCTTGTCCATTGTTTGATTTAGTGTTAATGATCCTATAGTCTCCTGACCAAAAGTCCTGTTTTCCTGCCAGCGCATTTCACTATTCCCAACCAAATCCAACCTCAACCTATCCATTTCCCTTTCTAAGTTTTCTAACCTTCCACTGCCTATCAGGCTTCTAACATTACACGCTCTGATCGGTAGAATATCAGATTTCCTCTTTCTCACTTCTGTGATGTTAACCCCCTCTCGAGTATTCCCCACCTGGAGATCCCAACGGAGGACTAGTTTACCTCTGGATTGGAACTTTACAAGAGAGGAGACCATCATCACATGCAGTTATGCATAAAGAGGTGCAAATCCTCAGAAAGTACATTACGGCTGTAGTTTCCCGGTGGTTTCAATCGTGCATTATAACGCAGTGTAGCCATTGGCTAATAGGCTATTATCAATTATCAATTTCGTTATGAGGGAATACATCTCAGATTTCTCGCGTAAAGAAACATTGCATATGGAACACTCTTTTCGGGGTCATTCTGTATAAGTGACGCCCATTCTCGAACTGGATGCTGCGTCAAACGGAAAGTGCAATTCAAATGAAGCCAGATTCAGTAACTCCCGTACCATGTACAGTAAACGTTACATTATAGCCTTCGGGAGTTCATGCACTAAATACGTGAAGTATGTGTACGTGTATTTGGAAATGTACCAGTTCTCGGCTTCCATCCAAGTAGATATTTCACCAATGTACTCATCCTGCATATTTGAGTTTTTCCGATTTCAAACTAAACGCAGACTGAATAAGAAGGTGAAAGACAAGTGCGGTATCGATATAAAATTAAGATTTTTAAGTTATTTTTCTCTTATTAAAATAGACATATAACACAAATAGAAAGTTTCTGAATCACTGACAAACAGTTCAGCAGAACGATGAAACTAAAATCCTCTAGCGCACTGGCTTGGTACAAGTCTTTAAAATTGACACAACGTGGGTGATTCAACGATGCCATTCCGGGGCAGATGACGTAGATGTTACGTTCCTTAAAACACCAATATCATCACCAATCTTAAATCAGAATTAAATTTCTTGGCACAGTCAGGAATCGAACACCTGCTAGGTGACACCCCACAATGCTGCCAACGTACCACCAAGTGTACAGTAGAACGATTGCATTGTCTTTATACACCTGCTTTAATTACTTATTTTTTGGAAAAGATCTGCAGCCACACATCCCATATTAAGTGAGGGACACTTTAGCACATTTATGCATGCTAAATTGATCGATCATTGCTCCCCAAATTCCATTGGCCGTTACTTTATGCCCATTAGAGTTTCCTGCAAAATCGTTAAATTAAATGAATAATGTGCCAAGGACTCGTAGAAACCGTAGGAGCTCACAGTGCTAAGGATGATATCGTCCAAATTGCTCATTTTATGAACTTAAGCGTGCCTTACGAATGTAATGAAAATATAATTGAGTTGTCCGAAGTTTAATTATCATGGAAGCATGTAAAGCTACTTCCTGCCTTCCTGGCAGACAAATTGGAAAAGACGAAGGTTTAACTGTGTTTGCGAGTCATTAGTACGTCATCTGCGTCATCTTTACATTAATAAGGTAACCAACTTCATATTTCCGTGTATGATTGCTGTGGCCCACGAAACTAATTGAGCTTCTTCTGGTAAGATTCCGGTTTCATCTGGAGGTCCTTTAGCAATTTCTTAATATTCGCATCACATAATTAGTTTTGACGAGACCAAACATTACTCTATAACCTACTTCATGTATGACGTCTATCCTACTTGTGGTAAAGTTTTAAAACTACTGCCATTATTATTATTATTATTATTATTATTATTAAGTAGACATTCGTCCTGATTGCTATTAGAAATCGACAAGCAGCTCTACCTTTATTACGATAATCACCCACTGTACATGGGTTGTGTTTTCTGTAACAAACAGCTGTAATATTCATTCAACTAACTGCATTTATATAAGATTGACAGTTAGTTATTGTTGCTTTAAAGGGCGAGACAGCGAGGTTATCTGCCAATATAGGATTGATGGTTTCTTGTGAATGTATAATACTTTTTTCTGACATTTACGACCAGGATACTTTCTACCTTATTTTTTCATAGCTATGATATGTGAACCTTTGCTTGGAAAGGATATGACAAAGACAAGAAAATATATTTTTGATACTCTAGACTTATCTGCTTGATACACGGTGCTTGCCGTACAAGCCGGAGAAGAAACAAGTTAGCACAAATCTAATTCATTTCTCCAACTCCCAAAGGATCTCTCGCGGTCATAAATGTGTCCACTACTGTAGATCAAACGATCTGAATGTACAAATGTGAATCAATTTGTTCTGTCACATACCACTTTTCACACATTTACTTTCATCTAGACATAGAGGAAGTGAGAGGCTCTTCCAGGGAAGGTGGAATATTACAATGATGCTGGTAACTGGAAAAAGATAAGTCAGGTGCACCTCATAAAACAAGCAATTCCGTGAAGAATTTTACCTGTTCCAAGAAACGTGACGCCTAATCAAACCAAATGCACCAGCTCTCGCTTGCTGTTTGCCCGCAGTGATTGGTCCATTTCACGTGATAATCATGTGACTACCGTGAACTGACCAATGACGAAGCATCCTCTCGTCGATATTTACGATTTCAATGTTTTGATCGGTTTGTCGAGTGAGCCGTTGAGAACGAGTCTGGTGTAAGTCATCTTGGAATGACATGCCAATCAAGCTACACATTATTTATCATTAATCAAGGAAAGAGTGACTACTTGGTGGAATGAAGAGTTGTAAACAACAAAACTTCAGAAGAAACGTGCCTATTCTGTTTTGCAGCCTCATCTTTAACACCATCCGTGGTTCTCCCTGCGGAATTCTCACAGAAAATATATTACATCTTTCATTCGGATGCACTTTTTATCATGTCAGTTTTAGAAGTCATCTGTTCCATGTAATTGTTGTGGCTACTCCTTATTTTACATGCCCTGGCTTCCCTATTCACGATATAAACCATCTTATATTTGAATGTAAGAAACTTGCAGGCCAACAGTTGAAACTATCAAACGAATTAGTAGTCTATCTTTAGCCCAGTATTTTCTCACCTATAGTGATCCACTCCCTGCTTCATCAGATATGAAAATTTATTCCGCTCTAGTCCATTGCTGGAAGGACTCTAACATATAGATATGAACAACAGGGAATTTAATCGAGTGCTCTTACATGGATCTATTATCATTTAAACCTAAGAACTTTGTTATGGCTCTCGTTGTGATTTCTATTGTTTGTTTGTTTCTTTCTTTCTTTCTTTCTTTCTTTCTTTCTTTCTTTCTTTAAATCTTACTTTCTTTCTTTCTTTCTTTCTTTCTTTCTTTGTTGGTATTGTTTATGTGCTATGAGAGTGTTTCAACTGTTTTTGACATGCTTGCCGAATGGCCTCTTGTTGGAAAGAAAGGTCAGCCTTAAACGTCATTCCAGGAAGTCTTACACCATTCTCGTTCTTAGAGGTGTATTCTTAGACAATAGATATAACAATAACATTTTCTGATAAAACAAGCAGTTTTGTGATGAGCTACTGTACTTTCCATCGCAAAACTCTCCCTTAAATTAAATAGATTTTTCACTTAATGGACAATACAGCTTTTGGTACATGACCTACACTGTGATATAGAGAAAAAATCCAAACTCAAAGTTCAATATTAAACGTATTAGTCATTTTATGCAATGAACATTAAAAATACTATTTAAAATTGCGAAATTGCCCTACTAAGCTAATTGATCTTGTCCTGTCATAAACCAAAGCTTTGCTCGTTTTCTCAAGATAACTCACCCCTCCAGCACTGGAAAACATGTGCCCGAAGGTACGTGATGAGGTGCTGAATACGACATTAAATAATTATGTTCCAGAAGATTTAGTTCATGGTACTGATTTATCGACTTACAGAGAGACCAGTTCAGTAGAACATCAAGAAGGCTTTGAAGTGATAGGAGCCATTTTTCAGTGTTGCCTAGTTCTATTAAAGAAAGCTTTCCAGTCGGTCAACATAAATTATGCCCATTTACATTAGGCGGGGAAGCAAGTATTTATATACCCTAACCTGAAAGAAATATTACATAAGATATTTATCACAAAATACCACGCTTTTATGTACAAACATTGGGGGTAATTAATTGGATACCCCCCATTTTTAGCTTATGAAAAAATAGGCTTATGGGATCACCATTTTTCCGTGTGTGTGTGTGTGTGTGTCCTTAATAAAATCTAAACGACCAAAGCGATTTCAACGAAACTCAGTAAGTACATACTACAATCTCGTCCGACCTCAACCGTGCCTTTCAAATTTTAATATGATTCACCGATCCAACATGGTGGCCGTGCGAAATGTTTCACTGCCATTCTTTATCTCCGCAAAAGTAAATTATATCAGCCTGAAATTTTGTACAGTGATAAACGGCACTACTAGAACTTCACCTATGTATTTTTCAAAAACCTGTTAAAACAAAACGAACATGGTGGCCAAGCGGATTTGAAACATTTAAATAGACTTTTCTCGCGATTAAACCACTCGAGCGCAGTGAAACGTGGTACAGCAAATGATTATACACATTGCAATGCACTGATATCTAATTTAGTTCAATTGTTTACATACCTAAAAATTGGCTTCAAACACCATAATAACCTGGTGATCACAAAACCAGCATGGCGGCCAAGCGAAGTTTAAACATTTAAATGGAATTTACTCGCGATTTAATCATCCAAGCGCAGTGAAACTCGGTACGGTAAATGTTCATATAAAATGTAATCTATTGACAACCAATTATAATCAATTATTTTGATAACCCCAAGATAGTGGCTATGCGAAATTTTAAAATTAAGTTTTGAAGCCACTCTTTCAGTGTTACCTACAGCCTACAAACCGTCAGATGTAACTCTTCAGTCGGCCAACACGAATTGGCCCAAAGACTGGGCAGGGTACAATTTATGTAATATATGAATAATAAGTAAATTACACTCCTGGAAAAAATTACATGCATTAGTTATGATCATTATTATAATGAGGCATAACTAATACATATAGTTTTTCCTTTAATTCTTGGATGTAACGGGTAATCTCGAGAACCACTGGATGGATTTTGATTTGGTTTTTACCATTCAGTAAAGGATTTCTTGGGGAAGGTTTCTATAGAAAAATAATAATTAATGCCCAAAGGAAGCCGAGCAGTGACGATTTCAGTGAATCGAGTCGAAGGAAAACCTGCCGTCCATGCGCCTTTTGAGCGTACGCTGGGTAAACCGTCAAAAATATCTTCCATATACTACCTGTGTAAGAATTCTTCAGCATGAAAAGTTCTACCAAAAAAAAGTCCGGGAAAGCATAACTCTAATTTTACGAGAATACATCGCCCACTATAAGTGTTTTTTCGTTTTCATTTCTTCCAACAATCTCCATTCAGTGGAAATTTAAATTACTAGCTTCAGAGCGAGTTTACGAGGTGAGCGAGCCTGTCACCCCAGCTTCGGCCAGCATCAAACTGTCGAGTCGTGTCTAGTAAATACTCCAGAGAAGAGTATATATGTTTGGAGTTTCGCTGTTCACCTCTGCTTTTCTGAATTGCGTCTGGGATCTGTTATCCGTGCGCCTTTTAAGCTTCCGCTGGATATAACGTTAAACATACCGTGCGAAGGCGGGGTGGGTTACTAGTTAATTACTAAATAAATAAACAAACGTTTGTATGACATATTTCAATATCTACTGTAGTCCTATATACTCTAATAACCTCTTTATTGCATAAACCTTTTTCCATCCATTCTTTCCATCCTTGTACGGCTGAGTTGCATCTGGCCGAGGAGCAATGTTTGCTTGTGACCCTACAGCTTGACCTCTATTTGGTGCCAATGTAGAAATATTGGTTTTTGATTCACGATTAGGTAAAGACCTTATAAAAATTATCCGTGCTCTGCAACTTTCCTGTGATTTATAGTTTCCGTTTCTGACCTGGGGCCTGTCTCGCTAGTTGAAAGGATCCAGGAAGGATGGGTTCCATGGCAATATGGTTTCTTCACCGCCGTGGGGGATGCTGTAGATTGCAATATCTCAAGAGTGGGGAAATATTAAGATTGCGATTACGTAGACTACATAATTCGACATTCGACTGGCTGCGTGGTGCAGCGGAAACTTTCACACCTGCTGTGCTCAAGGTCTCGGGATCGATTCCCGGTGCAGTTTGCTGGCATTTGAGGGTGCGTAAATGCGGAGAAACCGAGTCAGTTAATTTACTGGTACCTTAAAGATACCTTTCAGGTTAATATTCTGGCGCCCCGGCGTCTTTAAAACACACAGTAGTAATAAGGGACGTAAAACCCATATTATAATTATTGTTATTATTATTATTATTATTCATCCAAAATCATATACAATGAATACATTTTCTAACGTTTTTATCATGATACAGTAACTCCATAAAATAGTTTTGAAGTCGTGTATGCAAAACTTCGTGGATTTCTTACCTTAAATGATTACGTAATTTACGTTGAATGCTAGTGACTATCCCTCCAAGTGATATGAGTCGTTAATAACGACTCATTTATGCCTTTGTGAAATGATAAAGTCGTTATTAACGACTCATTTCTTTAGAGCCGTGTTGCTAGGCAACCATTTCATGAATGTCATCGAACTTTGCACTAATCGATAGTTCAGTTCATTGGCTATTTCGATCTACCTTGCTGAATTATTGAATAGTTTTTTTTTCTGTCTAGACAAATCTTAGCATCACTCGTTCGAACGCGCATAACGGCAAAGTGCCTGGCGGGGGACAGGCTCGCGCCGTGGGCGAGCGGGCTAGCGAGGGTCTTAGATACATCCAAACTAAACTCTCTGTACTAGATTTAGCAGATGGAATTCAGCCTAAACATCCAAGACTTAGCCAACAAGATGAACATTGTATTCAACATTTACCTGGGCGAAAAGAAAGATTATGTGTAGTTTGTTCGGAAGATCCTGCCATAAAAAGAAAGCGAAGCAACTTCTGGTGCCCTAAGTGTAATTGTGGCATTCATCCTACTTGTTACCATAAGCTGAAACACTTCTACAGGCCGATAGTAAAGGGGAGGAAAAGAAAAACTCCGGCAAGTGACTCGGACTAAAGAATTATGCCCGAAGAGGAGATGTACATTGTTTTAGTTTTTTGTACATATGTTTTTGTTCTTTTGTTTTATAGTAAATATGCACTCTTAGTCTTTTGTTGCTAACAAAATGGAAAACAGTTTAGCCATTTACCTTTTGTTTCGTTCTTTTGTAGTTTTGAAGCTACGTGCAGTTTAAAGTTGAAAAATTGTTTTTCAAAAGTGAAAATTTGTAATTCATCACCCCCAATAAAATGGAATCAAGATATGTATCCAATATTATTACATAATCACATACTCTAGTTTATACTGAACAAAAATATATGTCATATGATATATTTTACTGTCATTTAGGTATTGTTATGAATTTTTTAAAAAACTTGTACAAAGACGTTAAAGTCGCTCATCACTTAACAAGCTTTTAGTTATCACTTGGAGGGCTATATTCCTTAGTGCTTCAAGCTCACATGTCCCAAAGCTCTGTAGTGCGTAGAACCTAGTGTATAGTTGCTAGCTGCTAATTGAGACACGGCCTTAACATATTTTGTGGCACACTGACGGACTGTTTAACTATGAAAGTAATGTGAATAGCTGTAAGAATCGAAGAAGTAGTGTACTGTATGATACAGCTTTATGGGGAGATGGTTGTTTAAGGGACGGAACTTCCAGACCATCTGTCACTATTAAACAGCATACCCAAATATTAGGCCTATGTATCTACGAGTTCATATTTTTCATGAAACCCTTTCGTCATATTTTCGCAACTCTGTTTTCCCATTTCATTGAAGTCTTAAGAGATGCCTTCCCTCCTGGTAGTCCCCATGGTTGATAAACCCCTTAACAGTCTTCAGAGCCACTTTAGAAGACACTTCCCCCTCTAATTTAAGTCTAAAGCGGTGGCTATCCTCCTTATAGTCACCACGGCTGATAACCACTTGACAGTCTTCAGAGCGACTCAATAGGACACTTCCCCCACCAAGTTTAAAATGGTGGCTACGCTCCTGCTAGTCCCACTTTTCCCCTGAATATTGTACAGTATATTGGTAGGTGACGGCGTGCTCTCAGTACTTCAGCGTGGAAACGAGGTCGCAACTTTCACACCACGCTTGTTTCGCTATTGCAGCCACATCACATCACATCAAGCAAGGCAAGCCTTGTCTGGATTTGGTCATCTTCCTCTGCACGCGCGGGTCAAAGACACGGAAACTCGAGAGCTCGACACGTGTACACCGCTGTTGCTGAAATCGCGACGTTACGTAACGTAACGCAACACAAGTCGTGCTGAACATTCTCATTTCCGCCCAGCGATGGTTTATCACACGTGCTGGCTGCCGCTGCACATTCTCCACGTGTGGCCAGTTCACACGGCCATACACTAAGGTAAACAATAACACGTGCTGATTCACGTCCTTCAGCTGACAAGGAATCGTTAATCACTTCCTTCACTCAAGCTTATTCCTGGCCATTCCCATTCGCGTCTTCATTTTGCTACTATTACAGCTAAGTGACGTGTTTCCTCCCAAAAGCTAGATAACAGGGGTCTTCAAGTCGCAGCCCACGGGCCGCATGTGGCGCGCAAAGCTTTTTTCTGAGGCTCACGATCAAATTTTCAACTCTCCATACTTCCCACGATACACAGATAGAAGGAAGGAAGCTTGTAGTTTAACGTGACTGTTAATCTCGCGATCAGGAGCCACGGGACCTCATTGTTATGTGGAGTCCGAACCACAGGACATGGCATTTCGCTTCGAAAATCTCACATCCATTGATCGGGAATCGAACCCCGTCCGCCTTGGTGAGAGGCAAAGAGCTTGACCGCTGCGCCATCACGCTCCCATATACAGATAGAAATTAGCTTATAGATTAGAGATACAATCATAAGCAATGGCTCATTTCTGTATGTCTACCCCCTATTATTCCCGTTTCCAACGGGGTCGGGAATTAGACGGGATGAAGGTCTATGTGGTGGATGGCTTTTAAGGCCGGATACCCTTCTTGGCGCCAACCTCATGAGAGGAGTTAATGAGAAATGAAATGAATGAAGATGCATGCAACTGGGCAAGGATGTGGATGGAAGTGGCCGTGGCCTGTCAGAAGGTACCGTCCCAGTATTTGCCTGGAAGTGAAAATGTGAAACCACGGAAAATCATTTCAAGGTTGGCCAATGGTGGGAATCGAACCCATGTCTAGCGAATCCGCAGAGAGTTTGGCCCCATGGTCTAGCGCTGCGCGTAAGCAATAGCTCCTTTCTATTAAAAAAAAACTGGAAAATCTGCAAGTTAGGAGTCACTACGGTACCTTGACGATAAGCCTTTACTCTGCCATACAGAATATAAATAATTACATAAAAAATTAAGACTTGAATAACTTACACACATATTTGAAACTAATGGCTACAGGTAAATTGAAAGATAAAGCTGATTGTGGCAAGTTGGGAAACAATCAATTTTTACATTGAAAATATACACACAGTATATGTGTGAATAATTATTCCTATAGTCATTTATGTTCATACTTTGAATGTTTACATGCGCAGTTTGAACATAAATGGTGTATGTTTCTATGAAACGGCATTGCGCTACATTACACTACACTATAAATTCCATGGTACTGTAGCCTATTAATCCGGGAATCAAAACCTTGGCCTACCAAGCGACCACTGCTCAGCCATTTGGCCTACATATTGTGGCGGTGACGAGCGACCAACGTGACAGGTTCCCTCGGCCGTTAATCTTGGATTTCTTGACCGGGGCGCTGCCTCTCTGAACAGGCAGCTACTCAATTATCCTCATGAGGCTCAGTGCGCCCTCTTCCAGCACTCATAGAAGTTTATAAAATCCCTGACGGAGCCGGGAATCGAAACTGGGGCCTCCAGGTGAGAGGCAGACGCACTACTCCTGCAGCATGGGGCCGGTATATACTACACTATTAAAAGCCCCGTGGCACTACAACCCATGAAGGGCCTAGGCCTACCAAGTAACCACTGCCCAGCCATTTGGCCTCCAGATATTGCGGTGACGCGTAGTCAGCGTATCGTGTCCCCTCGGCCGTTAATCTTGGTGTTCTTGACCGGGGCGCTGCCTCTCTGAACAGACGGCTACTCAATTGTCTTCATGAGGCTGAGTGCACCCCCTTCCAGTACTCATATACGTTTCTAAAATCCCTGACGGAGCCGGGAATCGAAACCGGGGCCTCCAGGTGAGAGGCAGGCGCGCTACTCCTGCACCATGGGGGTCAGCATATACAGTACTACACTATGTGTATGTCTACACCTTATTATTCCCGTTTTCCAACGGGGTCGGGGATGAGATGCGATGGAAGTCTTTGTGGCGATGGTTTTTACGGCCAGATGCCCTTCCTCCACGCCAACCTCATGAGAGGAGTTAATGAGAGATGAAATGAATGATGGTGAATGAAACTGGGCAAGGATGTGGAAGGAAGCGGCCGTGGCCCGTCAGAAGGTACCGTCCCAGCATTTGCCTGGTGTTGAAAATGGGGAAACCACGGAAAACCATTTCAAGGACGGTCGACAGTGGGGCTCGAACCCACGCGTCTACCGAGTCAGCAGAGAGCTTGGCCCCATGACCTAATGCTGCGCTTTAGCCAGCGTAGCCACTAGTGTCGGTAGTACTACACTATTTTAAATTAAATTAAAATGAATATTGGCTGATATTGTTGTACTTTAGAGATATGGTTCATTTTCGGAAACGTTCATGTGGCCAGCGAATCTTGTTTTACAAGAACTGGCCAGATTATTATAATCGCGCATACGTTTGCGATGATGTCATCCTACGTTGCGGTATTTCTCTACCCTCTGATAAGCTATCATAAACATTTCCCATTATTTTCTTTATCTAACTGACATTGCTCATTGAAACCACACAAGCCACTCCAAGCACAATACTGAATTATCAACAAACGTGGAAGAGAATGAATAATAGTGAGAATGCCCACTAAGCGTCTTATTTCTCTTTTTAAATGATCACTATGTACAAGCTGCACGAAAACAGAGGCTCTTTTCCATCTGATTCATTTCCCCCATCATAGTGGAGATTATGCCGAATTAAGAAGTAATCGATTGCACAGTGAATCAAAGGATGGTTATTTTTACACAAGAACAACCACAAATTCACTATTGTCTATAATACAGCTGTAGAAAAGAAACCTACAAGAGCAAAAATAATAATCCCTCACTGAAACGCATAATCGCCTTTAGAATTGCTCGTTGAAACCAGCCAAGCCACTCCAAGCACAATACTCAAATGCCAACAAAAGAGGAAGAGAGTTAATGAACAACCTTCAACGGAAATGTCATATAAGGAGCGAAGAAAGCCAATAGCTGATAAATTCAAAATAATCAAGATTTGATCATTATAATCTGGCGAGGTACTGTACTTTAGATAAAATTCAGCCCCTTAGTGCAAAACGATTGAAGACCCCAGATCAGTAGAGTGGGAATACTCACCCACCATTTTCTATCTTTAGGGAAGGGAGCAAGGAAGGAAGGAAGGAAGCAAGAAGGAAGCAAGGAAGGATGGATGAAAGGAAAGAAGGAAGCAAGGAAGAATGTATGGAAGCAAGGAAGGATGGATGGAAGCAAAGAAGGATAGAAGGAAGGAAAAAAAGGATGGAAGGAAGGAAGGAAGCAGGGAAGACAGCAAGGAAGTAAGGAAGGAAGCTTAAAAAGAAGTTTCACATTATCGTTAATCTTGCGATTATAAGTCACTGCTCATTTTTTACGTGGAATCCGAACCACCGGGCGAGACATTTCACCTCGAAAATCCCTCATACCTTCATCAGGAATCAAACCCGATTCGCTTTGGTGGGAGTTGAAAGCTGTCACCGCGGTGGTCCGGTTTCGATTCCCGGCTGTGACAAGTAATTTAATTCTGGTCTGAGGACAGGATCGAGGTACACTCAGCCCCGTGAGGCAAAACTGAGAAGAGGAGGGTTCGATTCCTACATCTGCCATCCTGGAAGTGGTTTTCCGTGGTTTTCCTTGGTTTCCCCACTTCTACTCCTGGCAAATGCCAGGATGGTACTTAACTCAAGGCCACGGCCACCTCCTTCCCAATCCTTATCTGAATTAGAAATACACATAGGCTACAAATTCAGTCATCACAATAGCACAGGTTATCAGACAAATTACACGCACAGATACACAGGCTACATGGCCACGATGTCGTAAAGCCATAAGGAACCTACAACAACAATAAAATAAGAATCATATAGGCCTGTATAAGAAATAAGAAATAAGATATAAGAAATCCAAATTTTAATAAAGACAATTCTGAACAGTTTGGCAGCCGCAAAATATGGGATATAAAAATGAATCAAGATGTTGTCAGATTGTATTTCAAAAGTCCCGCGAGGGCAGCTAAAGTGAGTTCGGAGATCGCAGGTTCGAATCCCGACACTGACAAAGGCTATACTGAGTGTGTTTCCCCCCCCCCAGGAATTATGCTGGGATAGTACCTTACTTCAAGCCTCGGAGCACCTATCCCATCCCTGTCCCTGATACAGTTACACACACACTACTACAGTCATCACAGAAACCCAGGTTATCAGACACGTTCAACACACAGCCAACTACACGGGGCTGATAACCCAAGATTTGCCAAGCCCCTTAAATGAATTAACATCAACAACAGTATGTATTTCATGAAACCTGTGCAGTGTAATAATTAAACCAGAGGATACAATTTTAATAACGTGTAAGAGTATGGAATTTGTCTTATAATATGTGTTTTTTCAGCCTAACTGTATTATAACCCGATTAGTAGCCCGATCACGATTGGAGAGGGTAGTTTGTTCACCGCACGATTAACTCGAACGCGATCAGGTCAATCCTGCTTCCATAACAGGATCATCGCGTTGAGGGTGTCCATGTTGACTATTAAAGTTCACTTGAATAAATGTTCGATCAAATTTTGATTGTATTCAGGTAGAAATGAGCGGGTGATATCAACAGTCACAGTAGTGTATAAGGCAGACTTACGTTAGTACTGTACACTTTTACAATGCCCTGAAGGGTTCAGTACTGATTCCTGTAAGCATAAGAAATAACTTAAAACATAGTTTGGATTATGTCCGCGAGCAGGCTACTAGATTCCTGTGTTCACACATTGAAGAAAATTAAAAAATACTGCATTACATAGTCAGGAGTATTTAACGTGCAGGAAACTGAATCCGGCGACTGGTGTTGAGGTTAAGTCAAGTTCTTTTGCGAAGGACATGTTCTGGTTAAGATCTTGATCCGACTCAATATTTTAAATTTATTAAAGCTACACAACTTACAACTTACATCTTATGAGAACCTCCGTGAGCAATAGTCCCTCTACATGTTATAATCAAGTCCGGTAACAACATAATCTATAGCCTAACACCACACACATGTGCAAGTTCTACGGAAAGTTATAAAATGTTTATTGTAATGTCCTAACACGACATTACATAGCCTACGTTTGGCATACATACCAACACGAATAATCACGAAATGAATTATGCATTAGTTAATGCGAGAGCCTCCATGGCATAGGCGGCAGAACGCCAGCCTCTCACTGCTGGGTCCGTGGTTCAATCGCGGTCACTCCATGTGAGATTTGTGCTGGACAAAGCGGAGGCATACAGGTTTTTCCCCGGGTATTCTGGGTTTCCCTGTCACAATTTAATTCCAGCAACACTTCTTCACTATCATTTCATTTCATCTGTCATTCATTTCATCACTGCCCCAAAGGAGTGTGACAGGCTTCGGCAGCCGGTACAGTTCATGTCCTCGCCGCTAGATGGGAGCTTCATTCATTCCATTCCCTGACCTGGTTGGTCGACTGGAAGCAGGCAGTGGGTTTTCATTTTCATAATGTTAATGCCCGATTGTCATCTATCTAGATTTAGTACAGTACATTCGAGGTTGATTTATCGCGATCGAAGTGCCTAGTGTCTAGGACTGGGTCAGGTGCCATGTATTGATTGCTATGAACAATCAAAGGCTGAAACTACGTTACCACTGTTTTTAAATCTATAATTTGTCTAAGCATTTGAGGAACTTTTTGTTGAGGGGGTTGCAGCCCCATCACCCTCCCCCCACCAACCGTTTGGATATGCTCCTGTGCATGGTCAAGAATGGTGCCCATTTATTTACTTATATACATGTCAAGAGTAATGTGGCTTTATCTTTTAGCCCGGGAATAATAAAATATATCCTCAACAAGTGTTCGCCCTTTCAACAATTCAAATGCCGTACTTGGTTCTCTAAGTTTGTTTTGCCCTTGTTCTCAAACAAAATTTGCCACGTACAAGCGAGAGAATATAAAGCAATTACCACGCCCCGGAAGTCTGGACAGTGACTAGACCGGACATATCTAGGTCAGCCCCCTGTGGCTTCATGCTACAGGTGGCATCCCTCTGCTGTCTGCTCCACATTGCCCTGGATCAGCATTCTCGCATCTGACGGTCAAGCACGCATCTCTAGCAATAGCCGAGGTTTGTAGGTACACACAGTATGATTCACCTACTGACTGACATTTCGCCAAGCCTCCATGCATAAACAGCCACAAGTTCGCATCCTGCGGCAAACAATTGACTACCCCTGACTACCCTCGACTGGAAAAATCCTAGGGGGTAATTAATGATGATTAATACGCATCTCGGATGTCCTACCAAGTCCCCAGTTCCGGAGAGAGGAAGAGGAAGAGTGCGTGGCGCGGGGAGAGCAGTTGGGTAGTGGTAGCATGGAACATGCGCGAGACTATTTGAAGGGATGTCTCCAAGAACGTTCCAAGTGACACTTGCCAAACTGTTTAGTACGAGGAGAAATAGTACATTCACGACTACAATGTTACTTTGCCAACTCCGTGAACTTGTGAGGGAAATAGCGATAACATCAATAGTCCGTAAGCCAGCTAGGAAGAGGTAGTTCATTTTGTCAGAAGAAACGTTCTTATAGGCAGCCATTCATTTGACTTGGGTTTCCTACACTTCGTTGACAGGTTCATACCTTAAATATAAAGAGTTTACTCGTTTGACTTCAACACTTCCGCGATTGGCGTGAATAGATGAGCTGAGACCAGGTTGTCGGATTCAGTAGACCCTTGTTCGGCTATCACCTATCTGAATTTTTATTGCATGTCCTACATTCAGCTTTGTTAGAACATTGGTGCCGATTTCAAGTTTCTGCGATTATTCTGCGGTAGTAAACCCGGCCAAATAGAAATTTCTTAAGCGTATCCCAATTATTTGGCATCATCGGAACCACCCTGGCCCCACTTGGTTTTAATCGGATGCCGTTCCCGACACCACGCGATTTCTAAGATGAAAACTCCAATTTTCAGTCACCGAGATTCGAGTTTTGGCGGACCGGGTGATAGGCAAGGCAAGGATCTACGCCACTGCACCACCGTGCCCTCTCCACTCTTACACACAAAAATTCTGAACTAAGTAAGAAAGGGATTACTTAAATAACTTGTTTGCCCTTCGCTTGTGCGTGGAGACTCTAATCTAGACGCGCTCCCGAGCACAAGCTCCCCTGACATCCATTCTTCAATTCAAATTATGTTGCACGAACCAGAATAATACTTTCTTCATTACAAGTTAAGATATTTTATCATTTGCTGAAATAGCCTAATACTTTTTAATCCACGGTAAAATTAATTGGACATCCCTGTTCCATGAGTATCAAGAAAGATGCTGGTATATTGACTTTCACGGCCAGTGACACCAAGAGCCCGCTGATGAGCCAGCTTGCTGTTCCTAGGCGAAACCCCACACAAGACACTGCACAAACCTAGAAAAATTGCGGAGTTTTAATTCACTGGCCATGTAAGACAATATACCAACTTTTTGGAAGCCTTCATAGGGAGGTTATGGCTGCCCTTCATAGGGAGGTTATGGCTGCTTGAGCTTTTAGTTCTCACAGTAAAGAGGCGCAGGTGCGCTTCATAAAAAGGGAGGTAGGACGCAGTTCGCTACTCCTGTAGGGGTCCGGGTGGGGACACCAAGTGCCCGTTGATGAGCCAGCTTAGTGTCCTAGGCGAAACCCCGCACAAGACACGACACAAACCTAGAATAATTGCTGAGTTTTAAGGAAGATGCTGTTTCGACTCTTATTTTCCACGCGTAAATGTACCTTACCCACATGAGTAATGCAAGTAGTTGCAACATGCCTGGTGAGTGGAGAATCCCTAGCTATTTCAGTGCTTCAGAGGTGGGAAAGAGATAGGAAAAGAAACGAGAGGTGCATGCTTGTTCCATTATTATTATTATTATTATTATTATTATTATATTCGACTTAATGGTGCTTGGGCACTAGATATGCCACAATGGTGGTGCTCAAAGTCGCAAAGAGGTTAAGAACACCTGCTCTGTAGTAAGTAAATTATTTGTTGCCATGTTGCTTTCGTCATCGTAGGGTGGTGTGGATTGTGACCAGTTGCTGCTTCATCAAGCGTTCAGCCAACTCTGGGCATCACGTCTGACCTTGTCATGTCTAGGGAAAGCTACAGTTTTCGCAACTGCCGAGATTTGAGGCTTCCCCTTAACCCCCACATCTCTTAGTATTACTTGAACCATTAGTAGCTTAGTGTTATTTTAGGGTTGGTTTCTACCTAAACACAAGTTTTCATGCCATTCGCTCCAGTGGTTTTTACACCAACTCGTATAACAAACATTAGTCACATACACCTCTTCCGGGATAAATAAAAATGTTTAGCCGAAAATTCAAATGTTCAAACAGAAATCTTAGTTTATTTATAGAGGTTTTTATGTTGCCGTCGCTGTAGTCACTCTGTGCTTGAAACAGGACTCCTCTTAAAGTCGCATGAACCAGACCATGTGTTAACTCGTGTTCTTCCCGTGTCAGCAGGTTCACCATGGCACCCACGGTGTACATCCCGGAGCAGACTGCTAACCAGCAACGGGGGAACCAGGAGGCGACCCCGCCGTCAGCAAGTGCAGCCACCCATCTTTTACCAGGTAAGTAATCTGACTTTCCAGCCGCCACGATGTTCAATTCCCTAAATGAAACAACAACTACATGACTTCCCAGCCCTCACTTTAAGCACCCCTAAATACCAACCCAGGGTATAGGTATTCGATCCCACAACCTCGAGCTCTGTAAGCCATTGCAACACAACCGGCCTACAATCTATGAGTTGTGGCGTATTACAGTGCCAGTAACTCTCGATCTCATCATAATTAAAAAAACTGCTTGCAACTTATTTAGTTAGTTATTGAGGTTTTAAGGGGTGGAACAGGGAAGTTATGTGCTTGCAACTTAAATTGAATGTAATGTTTAATAGTTTTATTAAGATATAATGTTAGAAGCCGTGTCAAGTCAAAGCCCTCATTAACACCGGGTTGTAAACCATTCCTCATTCTTACGTTGTGTTAAGTCAAAGCACTCTGTAACCCCGGGATGTAAACCATTCATTCTTACATACTTACTTACTTACTTACTTACTTACTCCAAGGTGCTAAGGTCCTCTGAGGAACTTGGCCTCCTTCATCACAGATTTCCAGTCATCTCGATCTTCAGCACGCCTACGCCACCTCCTCACTCCAACAGCTCTCAGGTCGACTTCCACATCTTCCAACTATCTCACACGGGACCGCCCTCTCCTTCTTCTCACTCCAGGATGTCCTATTAGCATCTTCTTCGGGAGCCTTCCTTCTTACATCCGTTGTACATGCCCTAACAATCTCAACCTTCCCATTTTGACTGAGGCTACCATATCAGGTTCTTTGTATAAGGATCGTATTTCTTCATTAGTTCTAATTCTCCATATCTCCCCTTCTTAAATAGGTCCACAAATCTTCCTCGTCACTTTCCTTTCGCAGATGTTTAGCTTCTTCTCCATAGCCTCAGTCAGTACCCATGCCTCACTGCCACACAATAGAACTGGTTTGATCATTGTTTTGTAAAGAGTCAGCTTTAATTTCCTGCTTAGGCTCTTAGTTTTCAGTAGAGAATATGATCTGTATGATCTATTGGCAGTCTTGATTCGATTTCCTATATCTGTCTCCACTCTATTCTCTGATGTTATTACTGAACCAAGATATGTGAAATTGTCCACTCTTTCAAAAATGTACTCTTCTAACTGGCGATCATCTATGTTTCTCCTTGCTCTCTCAGTTCCCATGTACTTACATTTTGTCTCGCTTATCTCTAAGCCAATGTTCTTGGCCGCGGCTTCAAACTCTTTGAATGCTGACTTAAACGCCACTGTACTTCTAGCACTTATTACCACATCATCTACATAGGCTAAAATTGAAGACGTCTGCTGTAGATATTGCCTCCTGGGTTTATAATTATTGATCTTACTGCGTTCTCTAAGATTAGCTCTTCTATCGAGGGTGTTACTGTATCTTCTGCATCCTCATCTCCTTCTTCTTCTTCTACTTCCTCTTCTTCTTCAGCCATTCCATTTCTCTCTTCACTTACACTTTGTCTGTCTGACAATAAAATTTCGAAATGTTGTGCCCATGTTTCTATTATATTCTCCTTTCCAGCAATCAAACTGTCTGCCTCGTCTTTCAGCATGTCCATTCTTGGCTGGTATCGTCTTTTTGTTTGTCTCACACCATAAAAGAATTTTCGCCCCTATTTATTTTCAAATTCTTCTGTATTTCATCCACTCTTTCCCTTTCCTCCGCTCTCTTTTTGCTTCGTATTAAAATCTTAGCTGTCCTTGTCTTCTCTGTAAACATAGCCAAATTATTTCGTGTGGGTCTCTGTAACATTCTTTGTCGAGCTTGATTTCTATCATCCAGAGCCTTTGCCACCTCTTCATCAAACCATCCATTTCATTTCTGCTTTCTTTTTTCTACAAGTACATCTAGAGCTGTTGTTGAGCCCTTCTGGACTTTACTGCGATCTCTTCTTGGGTTTTGATTCTTACCAATATATGGTCTGAGTCAATATCTGCACTTCATTGGCTCATCACATCCAAAATATCTGAGGCACGCCGTCCAGCTATCAATACATGATCTATTTGGTTTCTTGTCAGACCATCTGGTGATATGCAAGTCTCCTTATAGATGTTTTTGTGAGGGAAGCAAGTGCTCTTAATCACCAGTTCTTTGCTACAAGCCAAATCAATCAGATTCCAGCCATTTCTATTAGTTTCAATGTGTTTACTATGTAGTCCTGCCACCGGTTGGTTCCCCTTCTCTTTACCTACTTTAGCATTGGAATCCCCAGGATAATCTTAACACACTGATCTCTATACATGGATGGCTGGTAGGTAAGGCAGCAGTAAGCCGAATAGACGATGACAGGTATAGCAAGATGGCAGCGAGCGCATGGTGCAATATTGCGAATCCGGCTCTGTGATTGGTTACTGGTAGATTGATGTTATACATGTATTTATACTGGCAGTAAATATTTTGTATTTCTTGTAGTTGTAAAATGGGCTGAATTTGGTTATTTAAAGCGTAAAATCTTAGTTTTAAGTACCGGTTTGGTCACCCATCATCCCTGGCAAGCCGGTAATACCTTTACTTCTCAGTCAGATATGTCACTTAGCCGTAATTTTGAGTTATTTTGAAGTTAAGTATACACATGCGGTGGTGCTGAAGCAGACGTGATCGGGCTAGGCTATTGCGTTTTTAATTTGATCCCATTTCAAGGTTTTTCGGTTCTGGGTGCGAATAGTTCGCTTAATAGTTGTAAAACGGTGGGGATAGTGTATTTTGAGTAGGGTTTTAGTTTTGTTAAGTTTTATGTGGAGCTGAGGAGTGAAATTGCTTTGGCCTAAAGTGCATTTTTGGCTTTGATCTACTTCCCGTTATTATTAAGTTTATATTTCTGCTAGCCTGATTAAAAGCTGTAGTATTTGATGTAGAATGCTGGGATTACTTGGGGGAAGTGTTGGTGAGAGGGAGAGAAGTGAGGGGATGGGTTTATGGAGTTGTTGCTGTTGTTGCCAAGCATTACCAAGCACCGATTACGATGTCGAATCTAGGCCTGTATAGTGAGCTACGTTTATAGGTACCGTACATCATTTGAAGAATGTATAATTTTATGGCATATAATTATATATATACAATTTACAAGAATGTTTCCAGAAATTGTTTTTCACTCGTTACTCTGTTACTGATCACTAATTGCGTGTACTCAGCACCTAAGTTGATATTTGTCAGCCGTTATTATACATTCATTTTTATTGCTATTCCGGAGATTTACTGACCTCGGAATGACGTGTCAGTGATCCCAATGCCTTTATGCTATGAGTGAACATATCTCAATATTTTTATTTGTTCCAAGGCACCATTAATTACGATTTAAAAATGACTAGATTAGCATTGCTTCCCCATAAGAAGTGCTCGAGAATGGGTACACCAACATGGCGGACCGCGCGCTCAACCTGGCGTACTTTCTCGTGCAGCGGAGAGCTGCCATCAGCGATCCATGTATAGAGATCAGTGTCTTAACATCATACTTTGGTAGCTTATCGTATACTTGCTGCAGTTTTTCATAAAATTCTTCTTTCTCTTCTTCAGCTGCATCTTCCGTTGGTGCAAGTACACTGATCATCGAAAGGTTGGAAAACTTCCCCTTCAGTCTTAATCGGCATAATCAGTTGTTTATTGTTTCGTATTCTATCATGGTATGACTGATGGACTTCTTTACCATAAAGTCTGTTCCTAATCTATTTTCGTCTTCCCCACTATTGATCAATGGATAATGCTGAAGTTCTACCACCTCTGTTTGTTTCCTTCTCATCTCCTGTAATGCTACAACATCAATTCGGTATTTCAGTAATTCTTCCTCTAGTTTCTTACTGGTCCAGCCTGGAAGATACCTCTTGCGTTCTATGTTCCGATGTACCAAAATTCTTCCCGTATAACGCGAATTGGTCGTCGTAAGTTTGAGACAGTCCGGTTCTCTCTGTAATTTGGTTTCTGAACAATATACTGTTTTGTGGTAGTGGGGTTGCTAGCCCCACGTTCCAATCCCCAACCTGGAGGACCAGGGACTCTTCTGTCAGGGTTACCATACCTTAGCCGAGGAGATCCAGTTTCAAGGCGCCAGAAACTCACCTTCACCCATCCCCCTAAGGGGTAGGATTTGCTGGTTTCGTAAGTAGGGAACCTACCAACTAGAGCGTTTCTCAGTATTTACCAGAGAGACCTACTCGATATCAGTGTCTCCACCGAGGCTCAGTAACCAGCCATTGACCCTCACCATTTCTCCGGGCTTGGGACCGGCACCGAATTTAGTTGGCTTATTCTCCCGGTGGCTGGTTTATTCCTCATTCTTACGTTTGACAACTATAAGAAAGTATTAATTGATCTACTTATGAAATATACCGTAGTGTATTGAGTTCATTAGACTGTTAACATAACGTTTCTCACTAAAGATATGCTAAGAGAGAAACTGAAGTTATTAGAAAAGAAAGCCTCTGATCGAATGAGCGCCTGCTGAATTAATTTTCGGGTAGGATTATTTTCATACAAACAAAATAAAGTGTGTTGGCATGCTTGTGGTATTGATTTTCAAATCTCTATCATCTACTCGAGAACAACCTAAATCATCCTGGAAGTGGTTTTCCGTGGCATCCCACTTCTACTCCAGATAAAATGCTGCAAGAATATCACACTATACCTAATTCGTATTGCTCCATGACATAATAATATTTCCGCTACCCATGATGCTCATGTGGCTAGGGCATGCGATTGAGCTGGCGGTGGCAGCACATTTCAAAGCCTTCACATCAAAAGAAAATAACATGAACATGTTTTCAATACGTGGCAGCAATACACGGCTCTCAGTAGCTAAGGTAGCTCAATCAAGCATTCTGGTCTGAGGGCTGGAACGGGATACACTCAGCCTCGTGAGAAAAGAGGTTCGATTCGTACCTCAGACATCCTGGAAATGGTTTTCCGAGATTTCCCACTTCTACTCCAAACAAATTCCGGGATGGTTCTGACCCCGAATTTTAATATCAAGTTGGAGAAAATTTCATCAATTTATTCCAATTCTAAGCGTTAACATGCAAATTTAATTTCTGGAAACTCTGCCAGGAACTCGTTTTTGTGGCTGAGTGAGTAAGTCACGTGGTTGACGACAAGGGAGAGTTGGTTTGCGAAGGAACTATAGACATGACAAGGGAGGTGTCTAGAGGTGACCTTGACACGTGTGTTCATTATAGCGCGAACTTGCTTCTCAACTAAAACTATAAAATACGTGATTGGTTGTCGCGAGGAAAGAAGTAACAAATTAGAGAAGAGGTTATTGAATGAAAACTTCTCATGATCATACGTGATTTAAGGAAATAATTACTGCAAGTACAATTATTCAACATTACTATGGAAACATGCAGAAAGCAATGAAGAATATTACCTTTATTTCTATGAAGAAGTTAAAATAGGTCTACATAGTACAAGGAATGTGATAATTTTATAATGTACCGCGAAGGATTCCCGCGATTTTAGAAATGGCGCTGAATTGAGAATTATGGAGGGAGATGTTAGGCAGCATTCGAGGCTTCTTTGATTATCAAACGTCGATCTTACAAGACGTGTATTTCAGGTCAAGCCCAGAGTGGGGAAATATTGTGTCCGTAACTTGGAAACATAACCGAGTTCGTTACGGGAGTGTCGGTCAAGATAGTAAACGGTTGGACTTCAAGTGAAGTGATCTCGAATTAGACTGAGAAGACGCAGTATTTAAAATAAGTGTTATACAAGTGAAATTATAGAATTGTGTTCGGTATTACAAATAGCCTAAATTGCAGGTATTATATTTCGACTGTGTGAAGTTAAATCTACGAACTATTAAGGCAGCAACTATAATATTTTATGCCAGTATTCTGCAGAACGTTTTTTTTTTTAGAGGTGATCTACAAACATTGTGCTCATCATAAAAATTATTCTACATAGCTGAGATAAATAGTATTCACTAAATACTGCAGCGATATCACGCAACATTATTATAAAGCAACGTGATTCTATAAACAATGACTACGAGAAATATAATAGTGAAATTATTACACCTAATTAATTTCCAGTGTGTCAGATATTCTAAAGTTGAGAGGAATGATGTACTTCTACGATAACGAGGTTGTGATGAAGGCTTAAATACCATGCGCAAGGAACACGATGTATGAGGAAGGAGAGAATACTAGGAGTAACTACTGCAAATATTCGAAATTATGAAGAAACTAGAACAAAACTACACAGATATGATAATCAACTTTAAAAGGAGAAGAAGAGATCATCTAGATCCGGGCCTAGAAGAGATCAAGATGATGAGAATAGGGAGAACCCAGTCCAATGCTTGAAAACTGGTCCAATTTGAATCCAGAGCCCAGGAGAATGAAGTTCGAGGAGACCCGAGAATGCAGTTCGGATGGCTGGAGGAGATTGAAGACAGAAGATTCATCAGGAGGGAGAATGCAGTATAGTACTGTATTCCTTATACCTAGAGATCATCTAGAATCGGCAAAGGTAGAAGAAGATTTCATTATTTGTAGTTTGTTGTAGTTTGATAGTATTTTGAGGCATACCATTTCAACATGAATGAAAATCCACAGCCTGCTTCCAGTCTCCGACCGGGTCAGGAATGGAATGAATGAAGCCCCCATCTAGCGGCGAGGATATGAACTGTGCCGGCTGCCGAGGCCTGACGCACTCCTCTGGGGCAATGATTAAATGTAGGACAGATGAAATGAAATGATAGTGGAGAGTGTTGCTGGAATGAAATTTTGACAGGGAAAACCGGAGTACCCGGAGAAAAACCCGTCTGCCTCCGTTTTGTCCAGCACAGATCTCACATGGAGTGACCGGGATTTGAACCACGGACCCAGCGGTGAGAGGCCGGCGTGCTGCCGCCTAAGCCACGGAGGCTTCACCATTTCAACATGATTTAGTAAATTAATATTTCTTTGAATTCAAAGTAGCGTTGGATATTTTGATCAGTAAATTTAGTTTAATTATTTTTAATTTTCGTCATTTTCAACTGCGATTTGGATTGAATTTTGAAGAAGAAATTAGTAATTTTCGACTTCGAATTTAAGAACGTTTTCCTAAATTCATTAATACAGTATTTTCGTTTGGAAATAAAATTGTGAATTTTAGCGTAAGAAGAACTTTAATTAGGTAGAAGACATTACGAAGAAGATCATATAGCCTACTGTACGTGTAAAACATTGACTTCATGTTTTATATTTTTCGTTTCAACGATCTAGGCAAGAATATTTGCGACGATTGAACTTTGTGTTATAATTGATATAACAACAGACAAGAATGGCAATATACTCGAATTCATAGTAATTTGGATCTATGGATGGAATAAAAGATTTTGTTTTTAAGACTAGTCAAGTCTCTCTGATAGTTCCTTTTTGAAGATAGACAATTTGATTATATCAGATTTAGGTGAATTTTGAATCCCTATAAATCGTGATATGTTGGACACCGAGAAACTTTATTAAACCTTTTGCGACGTAATGTATTGTTGTTGACGTTTAAAGATTGCTTTGAAGCAATTAGGAATGGCCAGGGAGGTGTTAAAAATATTATTATTAAATATTATAAACTATTGCTATAAACATAGTAACTACGATAGTAAACCAATGGAAGTTGCAATGCTCTTTAGAGCAATGTTATTGTAAGAGGAGGGTAAGATTATGGTAGCAGTATTTTTGAATGACTTATAGTAGGCAATGATACTAGAGTGTTGACGGAAGAAGTTAGTGAGGTGTTTTTTTAGCTATTGTTTATTAATTCTAGTAACCTATAAGGTCATTATTAATGAAAATATTAAAGCACGAGGTAACTGAATTTATTGTGAAGGATTTGTAAAGAAGTATTGAAGTATAGAACTATTGTGAAAGTTCAAATGTCAAGTATATGGTGACATTCAAGTTTTTGTTGTTATGAGAAGGAAATGGCGTGCGTAATTTTAATAAGAGAGTATCAGCGTTGCAATTAAGCTCTTATACGTAGAGCAGACGTATTATGGAGGATTGGAATTATATCTGGAACAAGTGGCAATGCTTTTTAGAGCAAAGTTATGTTATTGAGGCTCTAATAAATAGTGTTAACGTACTATGGAGAGGTGCATTGCTCTTTAGAGCAATGTTATTGTAAGAGGAGGGTAAGATTATGGTAGCAGTATTTTTGAATGACTTATAGTAGGCAATGATACTAGAGTGTTGACGGAAGAAGTTAGTGAGGTGTTTTTTAACTATTGTTTATTAATTCTAGTAACCTATTATCAAGATTTAGACATATTGACGTATGAGCTTGGCTTAATTGCTTGGCCATATTAGCCTGGAAATGAAAGGAAACCCTATAAATTGTGACGACGGTAATAATAATAATAATAAACATATATAAATGATAATTGATATTTATCATATATAAATATAAGAAGTTATAATAATTAATCTAAAGGTTAAAACGACGGAGAAACATTACTAGAAAGTTGAAATTGATGCTGAATTAACGATGTTTATGTAACATAAACGTAATTGACGAAGGAAAACGCTATACTTAAAAAGTATGATTACGAATTGAGATAAAATTATTCTACGAATGTATAGACTGTAAGAAGGTTGGAAGAACACTTTATGAAGTGTTTTGTAATATAACAACATAAAGAAGAGTGTAAATATGTTGATAATGTCTATATATGTAAGGACGTCAGTGAACAGCTGATCGGTCGATGACAGTTTTTGAATTGAGCTGTAGCTATGATTTAAGATTTTCACTAAGGGAGTTTTGTTTATATAGTAACAGAAGTATTGTAATGAGGTCAATTAAGTGAGAATAATATTTGAATAATCTTAATAATAATTATATTATATATTTTTTGAAACACTGGAACAGCTTTTAACTTCTTATTTCAAGTTGAGCTGTCGATAAAAATGTCAAGTTGGGCATTCATTAAGGATTTATTTTAGTGACAAGCGTGTCAGTCGAAGCACTTTGGTATCCTCATCTACGAGTAGTACTTGTCGGTAGAATTTACAGGTTTTTCTAGTCGGGGACCTTGGAATATTCTACGATTCAGCTGATCTTCGGATTCGACAAGTGCATCTTCATGTTTAATTCCGGTACAGTACCTACCTAACTTAAGGCCACGATCGCTTCCTACCAAAATCCTACCTCAATTACCAAGATAAACACTAGTGCAGACATCACAGTGACACAGGTTATTTCTACACACACCCACAAATCCACGGGCTACATGAGCACGATATCACAAAGCCACGAAAGGAACCAACAACAGCAGCAACTTCAACCTGATGCCATTAGATTTTTCTCGCCGAAGGGAGCGCTAACATTGATTTTTGTTATAGATTCCAATGTTAACAAGTACCTCATTCTTCAAGTGTAATTTATTCCACTATTAGCAATTTAAACCGGTCCCGTGGTGTTGGGGTAGAGCGCTTGCCTCTCATCCGGAGGCTCCGGGTTCGATTCCCGGCTACATCACGGATTTTAGAAACACACGTGATGGCTGGAACGGGGTGCACTCAGCCTCGTGGGGACAATTGAGTAGTTGTCTGACAGTGAGACAGCGCTCCAGTCAAGAAAACTAACGGTAACAGCAGAAGGGACCCGACACGCCAACCACGCATCACCCCGCAATCTGTGAGTCAAATGGCTGAGCAGCGGTCGCTTGGTAGGCTAAGGCCCTTCATGGGCTGTGGTGCCATGGGGTTTGGTTTTATTAGTGATTTGGAATAAAAGGCTGTCCTCCATTTCTCTGACATAGTACTGTTGTTTCTTTTCTTCGGTGACGGGGAGATGACCTGGATGATGTCGTCGTGAACCCGACAACGATGGCCATAGCTAGTGTATGATAACATTGAATCGGCCGGAGCTGAAGAGCATTAAGTGAGTTTTCACTACTTTCAGGAGAGAGATGAACAAAACGTACCATATTAGTCATCTAGGCTATATTGTGAAGCAGCTATTCAGGTTATATTTGCGTTAGGGCAATGCCAATTTTAATATACAAACTATGTACATTCCATGTGACGACTCTCGTTCTTTTATCATATTATCTGAAATTTGTTTATTAAACAATTGTTCAAATCAATTTTGGAAACGTGATTTTCAGCTCCGTGGTCAGTTTAGTACGACATAAAGCCGTCCAGAATGATTATTTCACAAGATATTTTATTGTAAAATGGATTTGTAGCATAAATCCTGTACAGATGTAATTTACAATACCACTGTAACTCGCGGGACTCTTGCAGTGTGGCCAACATTAGGCTAAGTATGGAATATGGCGCGTAAAGGCAGCAAGTCATTTGACTTAATTAATCCTTATCTCCTCCGAACACACCACATGTAGCAGTGGTTTCTGGCGTAATGAGAAGGCTGGCTTAATTCCTTTTCATGTCGTAGGAAGGCCCTTGGGTCAATACTTCAGAATACTAAATGATTAAATATGGCCATTTTTTTACTTTTTTGCTCCGAGCTATTTAATTGATGAACCACCGATGAACACCACTAATTATTTTTAATGAGTATTCACAATCTTTGCTTGTACACTCGGTATAGAAGCATTATAGAACAGAAAATTGCCTTCCACAATGAGTTTGTATTTTTAGAGTGCTTCTCCGTCACAAAGCATATCGGATGCTGGTTCTAATGTGGGCCGGTATGAGCTGGTTATTATTGTTATTATTATTATTATTGTTATTATTATTATTATTATTATTATTATTATTATTATTATTATAGGTATTTTATTTAAAGGCCTTAGGACATATTGCTTATCAGCATCCATGTAGTTGGATGTGATGACTGTAGTAGTGTGTGTAACTGCATTAGGAACACGGATGGGGAAGGTGCCCCGAGACTTGAAGTAAGGGACTATCATGGCATTTGCCTGGAAGGAGTGTGGAAAACCCGGAGAAAAATACATTCAGATTAGCTGCTGTGAGCGCTGGGATTCAAACCTACGATCTCCGGACTTGCTGCAGCTGCCTTCACGGCCGTTGTGCACGATATAACGAGCACAGCTACACCACGGAACATGGTATGATCTGGAATGGCTGTTGTACGCATGAAACTTGACGAGCTGTCTGTCTCGTGGCACAGTGGCTAGCATTTTCGCTTGTCTTCCCTGATGTCCGGGTTCGATTCCCGGCTCTGCCGAGAAATTTAATTCGGGTCTGAGGACTAGAACGGGGTAAGTTATACTCACGTTTCGTGAGGTGAAACTGAGAAGTGGTGGGTTCGATTTCCGGAAGTGGTATTCCGTAGATTCCCACTTATAACCCAAGCAAATGCGGGATGATTCCTAATTTAAAGCCTCGGCCTCCTCCTTCCCTCCCAATCCTCATCTGAATTACACCTCACCTGAATTACCTAGATGTTAGACCCCTTAAAACAACAATCATCATCATCATGAAGTACAAATCCATATACTCTTACAGAAACCACAATAATACTTGTTATCAGACTTTATTTCCTTTCTTTATTCTTCTTCTTCTTCATCATCTTCTATCTCTCTCGCACACACCCAAGTACACGGGGCAAAATTGCCACGATGCCCAAGGCCCTCAAATGAAACAACCACAACTTCACAAGCCAAGCTGTGGTTCACCCAAGGAGCATGTTTTAGAGATTGCTAGATGACACCTGATGACGTAATTATGACGCAGCGTCTCGGTGCCTCAGCCGGGCACGTGGAAACATCCGACACCACTTAGACATAAGAGCTGATCGTACATCAACGCAAAGATTATAAGCATTCGAAAGATGTAGGAGTTATTTCCTGAATACCGTTGTCAACATATGTAATGATCTAATGAACGTAACACTCATCGACTTGGATTATCACGAACATTGGTTGCATTATTGGCTTGCAAGAAGCGCTACCCCAGCGGTGGTCTGGACAGGTCACCAAGTGTCCGCTTATGAGTCTGAGTCCCACAATAGACACGGCTTAAGGATTACTGGAGTAATGATAGCATTAACAAAGAAATATTACGGAATGCAGTAGGCATAAACCTATGGGAATTAACATACTTTCTAGTTTTGCTGTATAACGTAGGCATGATTTCTAACCTACAGTAGATGGATTAGTCGCGGTTTAATAGCCCAGATATAAGTTACGGAGTGCATTGAATACAGGAAAATGTTCTTAGTGATATCAAACGTATAAAATAATAATGACGGACTGTCATTGAAATTCGTAACCAAGGCACCATATCCTCTAAATGCTCGAGCCCCAGTTCGCCAGTTGGGTATCTTTCCTGTTCTGCATTGCTTACTACTCGGGCCAAGCTTTGTGAACTTGCGGGTTGAGGGGAACCACGGGCCAGGCGAGAAGAGAAGGGTCCGTCAACAGCCCACCGTGAAATCTGGTATTCCTTTCTATTCCAATACTGCTGACTTAGGACCGTTGCTCAAACCACTGTAGTGTTACGGATGAGTGAGTGAGTCACCGACCAATGTATTTGGTTATGTACTATGCACTGACCGAAAAACCTCATCACTCGTCAACACCACTTCTCATAGTCCGCGATGCACACGAGGTTCACGCAGCTTAGATCCAAGCAGTAGTTCTCACATAGTCAGCAAGAATGTTATTATTGCAAGGTAGTTATGCTGCTTTCAGAGGTTCAATGAACCAGGGTTGTTTCCTTGTTCTACACACATCAAAAAATGTTTTGCATCACCTCGGTTCCAAGAGTTCCGGAACCGTTAAATACAAAGGGAATAGAGATCAACACAAACAACATTTCAGCTCGTTTTATTGCTCATGAGACCCACACATTGCATGTTGTACCATCATACAGCTAGACTTTCAGCATTTGTGGTCCAGATTGCAGTACACACCACTACCTCTAATACCCAGTAGCACGTCCTCTTGCATTGATGCATGCCTGTATTCGCCGTGGCATACTATCCACAAGTTCATCAAGACACTGTTGGTCCAAATTGTCCCACTCCTCAACGACAATTCGGCGTAAATCTCTCAGAGTGGTTGGTGGGTCAAGACGTCCATAAACAGCCCTTTTCAACATATCCCAGGCATGTTCGATAGGGTTCATGTCTGGCGAACATGCTGGCCACTGTAGTCGAGCGATGTCGTTATCTTGAAGGAACGCATTCACAAGATGTGCACGATGAGGTCGAGAATTGTCGTCCATGAAGACAAATGCCTCTCCAATATTCTGCCGATATGGTTGCACTATGGGTCGGAGGATGTCATTCAGGTATCGTAAAGCCGTTTCGGAGCCTTCCATGACCACCAGTGGCGTACGTCGGCCCCACATAATGCCACCCCAAAACATCAGGGAACCACCACCTTGCTGCACTCGCTGGACAGTGTGTCTAAGACGTTCAGCCTGACCAGGGTGCCTCCAAACACGTCTCCGACGATTGTCTGGTTGAAGGCATATGCGACACTCATCGGTGAAGAGAACGTGATGCCAATTCCGTGGGGTCCATTCAGCATGTTGTTGGGCCCATCTGTACCGCGCTGCATGGTGTCGGGGTTGCAAAGCTGGACCTCGCCATGGACGTCGGGAGTGAAGTTGCGCATCATGCAGCCTATTGCGCACAGTTTGAGTTGAAACACGACGTCCTGTGGCTGAACGAAACGCATTATTCAACATGGTGGCATTGCTGTCAGGGTTCCTCCGAGCGGCAATCCGTAAGTAGCGGTCATCCACTACAGTAGTAGCCCTTGGGCGGCCTGAGCGAGGCCTGTCATCGACAGTTCCTGTATCTCTGTACCTCCTCCATGTCCGAACAACATCGCTTTGGTTCACTCTGAGACGCCTGGAAACTTCCCTTGTTGAGAGCCCTTCTTGACACAAAGTAACAATGCGGACGCGATCGAACTGCGGTATTGACCTTCTAGGCATGGTAGAACTACAGACAACATGAGCAGCGTACCTTCGTCCTGGTGGAATGACTGGAACTGATCGGCTGTCGTACCCCCTCCGTCTAATAGGCCCTGCTCATGCATGGTTGTTTACATCTTTGAGCAGTTTTAGTGACATCTATGAACAGTCAAAGGGACTGTATCTTGGATACAATATACACAGTCAACGTCTATATGCCGGAGATCTGGGAACCGAGGTGATGCAAAACTTTTTTTGATGTGTGTATATTGCTCATTTATTATTGTTTATTTTCCAAAAAATGTGTCTACAATTTATGGATGGCAGATGGAGAATAAAATGTACAGTATATTTGGCACTAATATAAATATTTCAAGGTAGCTATGTTACCTTCAGAGTTTCAATGAACGATGAAAATGTCATCAAAACATCAATTCAATCTATACCTTAACAATATAGGATGCGTTGATTGCACATAAGTATACAGACAAGTGAATTTACGAGACTACCAACATTTCCATTTAATGTGAACAACAACAACATAATTAAAAACAAATCTTCAACCAACAATCACACACGAATGCAATTTTATCTAACTTGAATAATAATTATGTTGTTGGGAAAAGTACATTGGTCACTTTACAAGACGCTCCTCAAATTTTATGATTGGTTGTCAGTTTATTTATTCCACTTTCTTAGCAGAACCATCAAAATAGACACTAAAGTCACTAGATAATCATCATCATCATCATCATCATCAGTCTACATGTTATCAGTATTTCCTTACCTTACTCTAATTTTAAACTTACTTCTAAGTATCTTAGTTATTCACCCCAGCAGTACAACAATTTACTGCCTACACCAAGCTAATCCATTTTATATGTATTTTATATTGTACCAACATTTCAAAATGGTTAGATTTAAGTTGTATTTGTATTGTTCATTATGTAGACAATTGTATAATCTAGTTAGATGGAAGAGAGGGCCCAATCGCCCTAATCTTGACAGACAAAATAAATCTACCTATCTATAAGGTTGGCAATAAAAGCTTCCCACGTGGTTACTAATCGTGTTGTACTGTTTCACACTATAGTGCGTCTCTACCTTAAAAGACAGTACGCATTAAATGGGGCGCGCTGATGCCAGATCTACTGCATGTACAAAATTCTGCAAGGGCGGGCACATGATGTAATATAACCCGTATACGCAAAACTCGGAAAATTTCCAAAATATTTGTTTGCTGTATATAACTGTAGCTCATACCTTGCAGCGAACACCGCTACAATATTTAGATATGATACGCCGAACCTCAGAGCGCGAGTTTAATGCACACATTATAACAATTTATATTTTTCAATTATTCATGAATATGATAATATTATAATAAGTTATGTTATTCCCGGGAAGAAAAACTGCAAACCATGGAAACCACTTAGAGGATGGCTGAGGTAGGAATCGAACCCGCCTCTTCTCAGTTTTGTCTCATGAAGTTGAGTACACCCCGCTCCAGCCCTCAGACCAGAATTAAATTTCTTGGCGGAGCCGGGATTCAAACCTGGGCCTCCACGGTGACAGCACGGTGACAGCCAGGAATGCTAGGCACTACGGTAAACAACGAGGCGGACAATTTATAAAGAACTCAAGGACCACTTCATTCTACAGTTTAACTTCACACCATCCCACCATCAGCCGGGGAGATACTGGCCTGAGTAAACAAATTGTCGCAGCGTCAGCGGTGGGCGGGAGGAATAAGTGCGATAACTTATGAATGCTATCTGATATCGAGCTCTGGTTTGTTTTAAACACTTTTTCACGTATTAATGAACATTTCTTCTTGCTTAGTCACCAACGTAAAGTCAATAGCAAAAAAGTTTGTCGCCACGTGACTTTCCTGAGATACCATCTCAGATTTTTCAAGTAACATTTAAGAAAAAAAAATCATAACTTTCTTACTATGAAATTAATTACTGCCCTGAGAAATAGAGTATCTTCTACCAACATCAGGCAATCTAAAAATAAATTCTTGATCTGTTGCGATCATTAGTTCATCATCTATGGCGTGATAAGTTTTATATCTGCAAAAATATAGATTTGCGCTAAAATATCGTAATTGTGAAAATTGGGCCATGTGTTAATTATTTATGGCTTTTATTTATACATCATCATAAAGAGCGGAAAATTCTCTATAAGACCACGCAAACAGTTTCTTAGATTTGTCACTTTCAATTATTGGGAAATGGCAACATCGCCGGGGTGGAAGAGGACGAAGCTAATTGCAGGACTTAGGAGTGCGAGTGAGAGGCAACTACTACATTTAATTCCATACTGTCTTTTAGGGTTGAGACGCTCTATATATACCCAAACAAACAATAATGGTCACCGTGACATCACCTTAAAGGAAGCTGATAGTGTAGATAAATCAACAATGCAACTGCTTTGAAAAGCTTTATTCTTGGGTAACCATGACGCCTAGAAACTGCAAATTTTCACATTTTATCAGTTAAATTTATGGCTGCATGTTACTAAAGTATTATAGATATTTATGGCATATTTCAATAATTATGAATATTTGAGGAAAGAATTTTCAAAATTGAAATTTTCTAAGTTCTGCACTTTCTTCTGGGGAACTATGTGCTCATTTAAGTTGATATTTCGCAAACCTAAAGAGTAGACAAAAGTTTGGTGCTTTTCAGTCGGTCAACACAAATGTACCCAAAAAGAGCTTGGTTAATAGGTTAATAGGTAAAATGTTATCTGGATCAGGTGTAGGCCTACTATGTACTTTTTTCTGCAATAAACCTAGGCCGGTAAGCACGGCAGTATTAAAGGTGCCGGGACGTCCTCAATAGACCGGGCAGCGCTTAGTTGAATGGCTTTTTAATCCACGCATGACGAAGACAGTTCCACGGTCTGTAACAGTTGTAGATCTTCCTGTATTCAATAACACACATTCTTATCTAGATTTAGCAACGTCACACAAATAAACATAGCACTGACATCAGAAAGCACACAGGAACAAAGGGAGGAGAAAGGAAAAACCAGTTTCGTCCAGTTAACACCCGGGTTAGTCGACCAAAACTGGTGCCAGAGTGAACACGAAACTACTCAAAGTTCCAGTCAGGAAAACAACCGGATAAGTATCAGCCTGTTTTATTACAGTATAAACATAGTTGATTTTGTATAACCATATAATCACCCCAAACAGACAAACTCCGGATTTTTATCACCATTTTAGCATTTCACCTAACATTAGATATATTACATTTAGCATACACCGACAGTTGCATTACCAATACTGCAACTAAATAATTGTACATATTGTAAATATTTTTCACCTGTATTCTCAAACATTGATGTTATAGCCCAAGTGTAATGGATCTGATGATGATCGCTTGACGATCGAAACTGGTCATCCTACTGTATTTATTAATCAAATGTAATTTATTTCAGGACTGGGACATAACCCAGATCTTTTTGGGTACATTCGTGTTGACCGACTGAAAAGCATCAAACTTTTGTTTACTTAGGCAACACTGAAAACTGGCTTCAAATCGCACAATGTGCACGGCCAGTCAGGCAAATCGTGAAGCCAAGAGGTTCAAAACACTCAGGCTTAAACTCATGAGCATAGACAAGTCAATTTGGTTCAACAAAAATGTATAGAACTAAATCTCGCCCCTAAATACGTACCAATTAAAACCGTACCGATTACACCAACCTCAATCATTTCAACTAAACAAGCCAAAGCGCTTTGGATAAAACACGAACTAAGATTTGCATACATAAGAAAGCAAAATTCAACCAACAACTATACGATATTCAATCGCAACTAAGTAACTTCTGGCACGAATCCCAATGGGACAGTTTTACCGAGCACCTACATGACACCATCAAAATCAGAGCAACGAGGAAGCACGAAATGCTAGAATATAAACTAAGAAAACTAGGAGAAACACAGAACAATCAATCTAATGAACAACACACAATTAGCAATGAATTCAATTTCCACAGCAGGGTAAACAACAGAACGAACGTAACCTTTTCTCAAGATTAAATGAATATGTTAGACAAAGGTTTGAAATACAACTGCACAGACGCACACACGAACCATAATATAAAACAGTTAATCACAGATTTCGAGATAGCCAGTCACAAGCTCCCAGCAGAAGACAGGGAATTAACCAAAAATCTTGCCACCAACGAAGCAAAAAAAAATCCTCAAAGGAGAGGGCGAAAGCAATAACATTCAAAACAACAAACAACTAAAAGAAATAAAGTCATTGAAACAAAAAATAAAAGAACATGGCTTAATCATCACAAAAGCAGTGATTTTGAACAAAACAGAATACATTGAAAAAAAAAACAGTCGAATTCCTAAAACAACAACGAAATCAAGTAATTAGCAAAAGACCCCGCCAACAAATTCCAAAAACAAATAAAAAGTGCATTAAAAGAAACAGAATACATATTGACCAAAGCTGAAAAATCAAAACTAATAAACATTAACCCGAAAATACCGTCAATGAGGGGAAAACCTAAAATACACAAAAAGGAGTGCCCAATGAGGCCAATTGTTAATTGTAGGAATGCTCCTAATTACAAAATCAGCAAAGAGTTACTAAAAATCTTAAAACACCGCCTTTCCAACGACAAAAACAACTCTTTAAAGAACACAACGGAATTAGTAAGAGCATTGAACACCCTACAAATGAAACCTAGCTTGAGGCTTGTATCTTTCGATGTAACTGACATGTACACCAATATTCCTATTATTGATGCAATCAACACTATCGAAAACAACTTAAAATCCAACAATTCGGCAAAAGAAACTGAAGAGATTGTGAGATTACTGAGGGTCGACCTCAGCCAAAACGTGTTTCAATTCGACAATAAAATGTACACACAAACAGAAGGCCTAGCGATGGGATCACCACTAAGCGGACTAATCGCTGACATCTTCATTAATGCACTAGAAAATGAGTTCTTAGAAAAGACTTCAACAAAGGGAATAGTAATATGGAAAAGATACGTATATGATGTAATTTGCATCTACGATACTGAACTAACAAGCGAAGAAACAATTCTCCAATCCATTAATAGCCTACACCACTCAATCAAATTCACTAAGGAATCCGAAACAGACCGGAAAATAAATTATCTCGACATAACCATTGAATGTAAAGATAACGTACTTTCCTATTCCATATTCCGGAAAGCCACACAAACCTCGCATACAATCGATAATCAGTCTAATCACCCCAGTACGCACAAATTAGCGGGGTTCAACTCAATGGTGCACAGGGCTTTAAACGTACCCATGTCAAAAGACAACTATAATAAGGAAATAACAACCATTAAGCAAATATCAAAGGAAAAAAATTTCCCGCCAAGAAAAATAGACCAAATTATAGCCAAACATAAAAATAAAGATAAAACGATTCCCAAACCGGACAGTAATGAGAAAAAAATTGCGCGCTTCAACTATGTGAATACGAAGACATATAAAATCACTAATCTTTTCAAAAAGCAAGGCATAACAAGAAGTTCCATGACGAACTAAAGAGCCTACTTTTCTTTAAATTTAAGATTCATGCCAATGTTTAATCTATATAGATCTATCTAGAATAATGACGAAATTAAGTTGGTAATATCGAAATTTCTAATTAATTCGAAATACTGTATACCTGGCATAATGTAGCCTAATAGAGAACTACAGTTGGCAGCCCTGGTGACTGAATATATTCTCAGTTCCATCTCCTAAGGTACAGAATACAAAATTTGGTTGAAGTCCAATGGATAGCATGGATGTTACATGCAGTTAAACATTGGATATAACAGCGCGCGTAAAATCATGTTGGCAACAATGACATACATGTATTGGTCAAATATAATCTGAAATAATATGATCTATTTTTGTGTCAATTTTGAATGAAATCCATTAGTTAGTATAGAAGTTACATGCATTTTAAAATTGGACCTATCAGCAGGCTTAGAATCATGTTGGCAGCACTGGCGTAGGCCTATATTAGTTACTCCAAATTAATCTAGAATGCCAGGTACTATACGTGTGCAAAGTTTAGAGCTATTGGCTTGCATACTTTCTGACATATTGATATTAGGGTAACAAAAATAGAGACAGTATTTATTAACAGTTTGCAGCCCTGGTTAGTCTTAAGAATCAGCATAGTCATATCTGTTATGTTACACATGGCACACACGAAACTTTGTTGAAATCCAAATGATAGTATAGAAGTTACTTGTATTTAAAGTTAGACCTCTCAGCAGGCTTAGAATCATGTTGGTAGCACTGACGTATATAACTTACTCCAAATTAATATAGAATGTCAGGTACTATACGTGTGCATAGTTTAAAGCTGTCGGCATGCATACTTTCTGATATATGGGTATTTGGATTTAAACAAATTGAGAGCATTTATTAACAGTTGGCAGCCCTGGTGGCCCTTAAGAATACGCTCAGTCATATCTGTTTATGTACGCATAGCACATAAGAAATTTGGTTGAAATCCAATTGATAGTGTAGAAGTTATATGCATTTAAAATTTGGACCTATCAGCTGGCTTATAATCATTTTGGCAACACTGCCATGTATGGCCTCCTGGAAATTAAACTGAAATATTATTATCTATACGTGTGCCAATTTTGAAATAGCTCCCATTCATACCTTCCAAAATATCCAACTTGGAGCTCAAATTTCAATTGCGATTTTTCAGCAGTTGGTAGCACTGACATCATTTTCAAATATGGCCATAAGATATTCTGGTATAGATCGTTACTCCTACCAAATTTGGTTTCGATTCCTGCAGCCGTTTAGGAGTTGATAGGGAGACACACACACACAGCCAGACAGACAGACAGAAGGACAGACAGACAGACAGACAGATCTCATAAGTCTACTTTTTCCTCGTTTTTGCAAAATGTTAAAAGTAGGCTAAAAATAGCATTCACAACGAACAATACGACCAGGAGGCACCTGCAAAATAGTCATCTAAATAAACAAGACCCGTATTCAAAGTCAGAGGTATATTCTATTACATGCCAAGACACTGGTTGTCAAGCTAATTACATTGGACAGAGTGGAAGACGAGTAGATACACGTTATAATGAACATAGGAATGCGATAAGATACGGAACACATTCAGCCGTATGCGAACATATGTGTGACACCGGGCACAGCTTTACTAAAATCGAGACTGATCTAAAAATAATTCATCACGAATCGAAAGGCAGAGCTCTCGACATAAAGGAAGCAATCGAGATTCACCTAGCCAAACGAAACAATCCCAACAATCGAAATGAACACAATGGAGAGTTCACCCCTTTTCACTCTACTAAAAACACACCCTGTAGGAAACAAGATACAACTTAGCGATACAGCCAAGCTAGATAAAAAAGGAGGGGGGGGGGGAAATAGCGGTGGTTAATAGGTAAATGTTATCTGGATCAGGTGTACTATGTACTTTTTTCTGCGATAAACCTAGGCCGGTAAGCGCGGCAGTCTTAAAGGTGCCGGGACGTCTTCAATAGACCGGGCAGTGCTTAGTTGAATGGCTTTTTAGTCCACGCGTGGCGAAGACAGTTCCACGGTTTTTAATAGTTGTAGATCTTCCTGTATGCAATAACATACATTTTTATCTAGATTTCAATACGTCACACAAATAAACATAGCACTGACCTCAGAAAGCACAGAGGAACATAAGGGGGGGGGGGGGGAAAGGAAAAACCAGTTTCGTCCAGTTAACACCCGGGTTAGTCGACCAAAACTGGTGCCAGAGTGAACACGAAACTACTCGAAGTTCCAGTCAGGAAGACAACCGGATAAGTATCAGCCTGTATTATTATAGTATAACCATATTTGATTTTGTATAACCATATAATCACCCCAAACAGACAAACTCCGGATTTTTATCACCATTTTAGCATTTCACCTAACATTAGATATACTACTTTTAGCATACACCGACAGTTGCATTACCAATACTGCAACTCAATTATTGTACATATTGTAAATATTTTCACCTGTATTCTCAAACATAGATGTTATAGCCTAAGTGTAATGGATCTGATGATGATCGCTTGACGATCGAAACTGGTCATCCTAGTGTATTTATTAAGCTCATGTAATTTATTTCAGGATTAGGACATAACCCAGATCTTTTTGGGTACATTCGTGTTGACCGACTGAAAAGCACCAAACTTTTGTTTACTTAGGCAACACTGAAAAATGGCTTCAAACCTCACAACCTAAAGAGTAGGATAAACAGGGCGGTTCCGGCGCAGGGGCTAATGGGCAAGATGGCCGCCGCGTGAGTCCAACCCTATGTTATTCTTATGGAGGGGTCAGTCATAGCTGGCGCAGGGCTAATGGGCAAAATAGCCGCCACGCGCAACCACACTCTGTAATGGCGGACTTTTCAAATCATTATTTATTTGTTATTAAACATAAATTATTTATTATTTATTAATTATTTATTTATTATTTATTTTTATTATTATTTTTATTAATTAATTATTTATATAATTTGTAATCATTTTTTTAAATATTTAATTTATTATTTACTAGCAACCCGACCGGCTTCGCCCGGGAACAGTTATGATTGCATTACGTGATAAGCGTTTTTTTTTTTTTCAATGTCAATGAACAACGATCCGTTTTACGTCTCGGCATGATAGGTTCAAATCACTGACTGGACTATTATATCATGGAGATGCATGTGCAACAAATTCTTGTCAGACGTAATTTAAGAATTTAAGTGCATGAAACACAAATCCCCCTTCCGTCCAAACTTAACTTGACTGTGAATTTTGCGGAACGAAAAAATTGAAGAACATAGATCTTTGTGTGTCCAGCATGACATTGCTAGGATTGAAATCCCTATTAAAACCCAAATGTTAAATTCTTAAATGTGGAAATAATGCTTAGAATACCTTACGTTATCTATGCAGATTTTGAAATTATACTGTTACCATATCAAACATATCTACCTAATCCTGAGGCAAGTTATACAGTGCCATGTTCCTATGAGGTTTGGTATATAAGTTAAACCCTCACCAGCTGTGGAACACATAAAGACAAACCTTCCAAGCCAACCTCTTATTTATCGTGGACCTGGCGCTGCAGAAAAGTTTATGGACTGTTTGATCTCAATAGCTAATGAAATTGATCGCCTTTACAGCTTAAATGTTCCAAAGTCCTTAACTCAGGATCAAGAAGCAGAGTTCCAATGTTCTTAAACCTGTTATTTGTGTCATAAACCATTTACCAAAGAGGACTGGAAAGTTTGAGACTATTGCCATATTACAGGGGAATACCGTGGAAGTGGTCATAATATTTGTAATTTGAGGTGTAAAACACTCAATCCCGTTCCTGTATTTCTACATAATATGAGTGTATACGACGCAAATTTCAATGTAAAGCAATTGGGATGTACTACTCAGAGAGTGGATGTTATCGCTAACTCCAAAGAAAAGTACATTTCCTTCACCAAATATGTAGGAAATGTTAAGCTGCGATTTGTAGACACGTTTCGGTTAATGCCGAGTAGTTTGGAAAACATAGTATCCAACTTAACATTATACCCTGAAACAGACAAGTACTTTGGAAAAGAAAATGCCACGCTCATGACTCGTAAAAGGGTATTTTGTTATGATTACATTGATTCATGGGAAAAGTTAAGTGAAACGTGTTTACCTCCAAAAGAGGCATTCTTTAACAAATTAAGTCAAGAAGACTATGAACATGCCAAGTGGAACTTCACGAAACAAAACACTAGAAACACACCAAGTGGATGCTGCACACTTTTTTTACTTCACCTGGTTTACGTTTTGAGGCAATGCTTCTTTACACTGGAATTGAACTGGAATTGCTACAGGATTACGCTCAGATTCTTTTAATCGAGTCTGGAATACGTGGAGGCATTTGCCAGGTCTCTCGTCGGAATGCTGAAGCTATGACACCTATGATTCTGAGAAACCATCACAGTTTATCACCTATGATGATGCCAACAACCAATACGGATGGGCTATGTGCCACTCCCTTCCTTACAGTGGATTTCAGTGGGTTTCTCCAGATATTGTTGATCTAGAAAAAATAAAGGAAGACGATCCTGTGGGATACATTCTAGACGTTGATGATGATTACCCATCTGACCTTCATGATCTACACAACGATTTACCTTTCATACCAGAGTGTACACAACCTAAGGATTCGTCTCTGAAAAAACTAATTCCTCATCTTGGAAATTGAAGGCGATACGTTGTTCACTACATGGCACTTAAACAGGCTCTAAATCATGGACTATAATTGGTAAAATTCATCGTGTGTTAAAGTTTAAACAAAGACCTTGGCTAAAGGCATACGTTGATTTTAATAACAACCTTCGTATACAAGCCAAAAATGATTTTGTAAAAAATCTGTACAAATTATTCAACAATGCCATTTTTGGAAAAACAATGGAAAATATTCGTAAAAGAATAGACATACATCTTGTGACTGACAGCAAAAAGGCAGAAAAGCTAATGGCAAAGCCAACATTTATCGACAGAACAATTTATGGACCTAACCTAGCTGCTTTCCACATGGCTAAACGTAACATTGTATTCAATAAGCCTATATATATTGGAATGTGTATACTGGATATTTCAAAATCTCTCATGTATTCCCACCACTATGATGTCCTGCTACCCTATTATGGCATGGACAATCTTAAACTCATGTATATGGATACCGACTCGTTCATTTATTTGGTTTACACCCAAGATGTATATCAAGACAAGTTGGTTTTCCTAGAACACCTGGACACATCTGATTATCCTACTAATCACATATGTTACTCTACATCAAACAAGAAAACGTTGGGAAAATTTAAAGTCGAGGCTTGTGGACAAATTATAAAAACATTTGTTGGACTTAGAGCTAAAATGTACGCCTGGACATAAATGGTAAAGAAATAAAAAAGATTAAAGGTATTAGCAGAGGTGTTGTCAAAAATTGTTTAAGCTTTCAAGATTATTAGGATTGTATTATGAAAAACGAGGTAAAAAGAATACCAATGAACATTATTGCTTCTAAACAACATGAGATATCATCTATAAGACTAAACAAAATTGCTTTGTGTCCTGGAGATGATAAAAGAGTAATTGATTCGGATGGTATAGGTACACATGCCTATGGTCATTACTCAATCATTGACCATGCTTAAAGAGTTAAGTTATAAATATCAAAATCCTCTACCTGTAAATAGCAAATACATAAAAACAAAACAATTTAGGATATTAAACAACAGCACTAAAATAGAAAACAGCACCAATCAAGCAACAAGAACAGAAAAAAAGGTATTCATACTTAAGAATAAAAAAATAGAAAACAAATAAAACCAACTCTACAATTTATAACAAAAACAATGTATTATGTGTAAATATTGTATATGTATTTAAAATGAATTATAAAATGCTTGTACATTTTAATTACTAGCCACCTCTCCCCACTCCTAATGCAAAGTGAACTTTGTACATGGACTAAATCAAAAGCATGTAAACAACAAAATTGGAAAATCCATGTTTCCATATTGACAAAATTCAAAAACTTAGAGCTGACATTTTTTTAACTGTAAATTGGGAAGTGGTAAATGGCAATGTGTGAAATATAAAAATGAAAAAAAAAAAAAAAAAAAAGCTTTTAATTTTCAAACTTAACTGACTTTGAAATCCTAAACTGGCTGTGCCTTGCGAACATCTTGCACAGTAGCCACAGTGCAGGTGTGCCCTTATATACTTTGGGTGTGTGTATTAGCATTTGACTTAGCTTTAAAGGTTAGGTTAGGTAAAGTTAGGTTAGGTAGAGTTAGGTGAGGACATGTTTGGTAAAGGAAACTGAGGTTAGGTTAGGTATGTGACCTTGTAGTTTACTCTTTTCGGAAAATCTAACAAGTAAATTTTAAAATCAAAAATCTAAAATGTAAAATGTAAAAATAGAAAATCTTACATGCATTAATTTAAATCTTTAAATGAGGTTCCTGTGGGTTAGGTTAGGTTAGGTTAGGTTAGGGAAAGTTAGGTAGGTTAGGTTAGGTAAAGTTAGGTTAGGTAAAGTTAGGTTAGGTTAGGTTAGGTTAGGTGAGAAAATGTTTGGTTAGGTTAGGTATGTGACCTTGTAGTTTACTCTTTTCGGAAAATCTAAAATGTAAAATTTAAAATCCAAAAAATCTAGAATCTAAAATGCAAAATCTAAAAATGCAAAATGAAAACAAAATGTAAAATCTAAAAACTTAAAATCTATAATCTAAAAATAAAAATCTAAAATGTAAAAATAGAATATCTTACATGCTTTAATTAAAAATTTTAAATGAGGTTTCTCTGGGTTAGATAATTGTTTGGTTAATGACCTTGCAGTTAAGTGCTTTGACACAACAAATAAAAATAATAAATAATAAATTAAATATTAAAATAAAGAAAAATTATTACAAATTATATAAATAATTAATTAATAAAAATAATCAAAATAAATAAATAGTAAATAAATAATTAATAAATAATTTATAGTTAATAACAAATAAATAATGATTTGAAAAGCCCGCCAATACAGAGTGTGGTTGTGCGTGGTGGCCATTTTGCCCATAAGCCCTGCGCCAGCTATGACTGACCCCTCCATAAGAACAACATAGGGTTGGTCTCACGCGGCAGCCATCTTGCCCATTAGCCCCTGCGCCAGAACATTCCCTATTTATCCTACTCTAAAGGTACCGGTACTTATGAGATAGCTTAGACGTTGTGAAACAAATTGAAAGTAATCTTTAAAAAAATTAATTAAGAATATAAAAATATAACTGAAATAATAACTTAAGAAATTGACGAATTGGAATGTTTATAAAATGTTAACTAAATGCATATTTACAATATGTTTGCTTGATATTCTTAATCATTATCATTGGATTGTAAATTATAGGTTTCGTCCAGTTATCTACAGCAAAGCAAATAGAAAAAGGTGCCTAACTAGGAGAACTTTTAAAAACGAAGTCATGGTCCCCAATCCAGCAGTTAACGTCCATTTTAACTAGTCCCAACTGTGCGCACACCCAGTCCATTATCGGACTTGGCTCATCACAACAGTATCAGTAAGAAAGGGACGTGTTGCGAGTATGATAGAGCACCCTCCAAGCTCTCATGGGCCTCACAGCAGCATCAGTGTTGGAGGGATGTGTTGCGAGTATGATAGAGCACCCTCCAAACACTCATGGGCCTCACAGCAGCATCAGTGTTGGAGGGATGTGTTGCGAGTCCGATGGAACACCCTCCAAGATCTCATGGGTCTCACAGCAGCATCAGTGTTGGAGGGATGTGTTGCGAGTATGATAGAGCACCCTCCAAACTCTCATGGGCCTCACAGCAGCATCAGGGTTGGAGGGATGTGTTGCGAGTGTGATAGAGCACCCTCCAAGCACTCATGGGCCTCACAGCAGCATCAGTGTTGGAGGGATGTGTTGCGAGTATGATAGAGCACCCTCCAAGCTCTCATGGGCCTCACAGCAGCATCAGTGTTGGAGTGATATGTTGCGAGTGTGATGGAGCACCCTCCGAGATGTCATGGGTTTCACAGCAGCATCAGTGTTGGAGGGATGTGTTGCGAGTATGATAGGGCACCCTCCAAAATCTCATGGGCCTCACAGCAGTATCAGTGTTGGAGGGATGTGTTGCGAGTATGATAGGGCACCCTCCAAGCTCTCATGGGCCTCACAGCAGCATCAGTGTCGGAGTGATATGTTGCGAGTGTGATAGAGCTTACTCCAAGCTCTCATGGGCCTCACAGCAGCATCAGTGTTGGAGGGATGTGTTGCGAGTCCGATGGAGCACCCCCCAAGCTCTCATGGACCTCACAGCAGCATCAGTGTTGTAGGGATGTGTTGCGAGTATGATAGAGCACCCTCCAAACTCTCATGGGCCTCACAGCAGCATCAGTGTTGGAGGGATGTGTTGCGAGTAAGATAGAGCCCCCTCCAAGGTCTCATGGGCCTCACAGCAGCATCAGTGTTGGAGGGATGTGTTCGGAGTGTGATGGAGCACCCTCCAAGATCTCATGGGTCTCACAGCAGCATCAGTGTTGGAGGAATGTGTTGCGAGTTTGTTAGAGCACCCTCCAAGCTCTCATGGGCCTCACAGCATCTTCAGTTTTGGAGTGATATGTTGCGAGTGTGATAGAGCACCCTCCAAACTCTCATGCGCCTCACAGCAGTATCAGTGTTGGAGAGATGTGTTGCGAGTGTGATAGAGCACGCTCCAAGCTCTCATGGGCCTCACAGCAGCATCAGTGTTGGAGGGATGCGTTGCGAGAGTGACGGAGCACCCTCCAAGATCTCATGGGCCTCACAGCAGCATCAGTGTTGGAGGGATATGTTGCGAGTATGATAGAGCACCCTCCAAGCTCTCATGGGCCTCACAGCAGCATCAGTGTTGGAGGGATGTGTTGCGAGTATGATAGAGCACCCTCCAAGCTCTCATGGGCCTCACAGCAGCATCAGTGTTGGAGGGATGTGTTGCGAGTGTGATGGATCACCCTCCAAGATCTCATGGGTCTCACAGCAGCATCAGTGTTGGAGGGATGTGTTGCGAGTATGATAGAGCACCCTCCAAGCTCTCATGGGCCTCACAGCAGCATCTGTGTTGGAGTGATATGTTGCGAGTGTGATAGAGCACCCTTCAAACTCTCATGGGCCTCACAGCAGCATCAGTGTTGGAGGGATGTGTTGCGAGTGTGATAGAGCACGCTCCAAGCTCTCATGGGCCTCACAGCAGCATCAGTGTTGGAGGGATGTGTTGCGAGTATGATAGAGCACCCTCCAAGCTCGCATGGGCCTCACAGCAGCATCAGTGTTGGAGGGATGAGTTGCGAGTATGATAGAGCACTTTCCAAGCTCTCATGGGCCTCACAGCAGCATCAGTGTTGGAGTGATATGTTGTGAGTATGATAGAGCACCCTCCAAGCTCTTATGGGCCTCACAGCAGCACCAGGGTTGGAGGGATGTGTTGCGAGTGTGATGGAGCACACTCCAAGATCTCATGGGCCTCACAGCAGCATCAGTGTTGGAGGGATGTGTTGCGAGTGTGATAGAGCACGCTCCAAGCTCTCATGGGCCTCACAGCAGCATCAGTGTTGGAGGGATATGTTGCGAGTGTGATGGAGCACCCTCCAAGCTCTCATGGGCCTCACAGCAGCATCAGTGTTAGAGAGATGTGTTGTGAGTGTGATAGAGCACCCTCCTAGCTCTCATGGGTCTCACAGCAGCATCAGTGTTGGAGAGATGTGTTGCGAGTGTGATAGAGCACCCTCCTAGCTCTTATGGGCCTCACAGCAGCATCAATTTTGGAGGGATGTGTTGGGAGTATGATAGAGCCCCCTCCCGGCTCTCATGGGCCTCACAGCAGCATCAGTGTTGGAGGGATGTGTTGCGAGTATGATAGAGCATCCTCCAAGCTCTTATGGGCCTCACAGCTGCATCAGTGTTGGGAGTATGATAGAGCACTCTCCAAGCTCTCATGGGCCTCACAGCAGCATCAGTGTTGGAGTGATATGTTGCGAGTGTGATGGAGCACCCTCCAAGATGTCATGGGTTTCACAGCAGCATCAGTGTTGGAGGGATGTGTTGCGAGTATGATAGGGCACCCTCCAAAATCTCATGGGCCTCACAGCAGCATCAGTGTCGGAGTGATATGTTGCGAGTGTGATGGAGCACCCTCCAAGATCTCATGGGTCTCACAGCAGTATCAGTGTTGGAGGGATGTGTTGCGAGTATGATAGGGCACCCTCCAAGCTCTCCTGGACCTCACAGCAGCATCAGTGTCGGAGTGATATGTTGCGAGTGTGATAGAGCACACTCCAAGCTCTCATGGGCCTCACAGCAGCATCAGTGTTGGAGGGATGTGTTGCGAGTCCGATGGAGCACCCCCCAAGCTCTCATGGGCCTCACAGCAGCATCAGTGTTGGAGGGATGTGTTGCGAGTAAGATAGAGCCCCCTCCAAGGTCTCATGGGCCTCACAGCAGCATCAGTGTTGGAGGGATGTGTTCGGAGTGTGATGGAGCACCCTCCAAGATCTCATGGGTCTCACAGCAGCATCAGTGTTGGAGGAATGTGTTGCGAGTTTGTTAGAGCACCCTCCAAGCTCTCATGGGCCTCACAGCATCTTCAGTTTTGGAGTGATATGTTGCGAGTGTGATAGAGCACCCTCCAAACTCTCATGCGCCTCACAGCAGTATCAGTGTTGGAGGGATGTGTTGCGAGTGTGATAGAGCACGCTCCAAGCTCTCATGGGCCTCACAGCAGCATCAGTGTTGGAGGGATGCGTTGCGAGGGTGATGGAGCACCCTCCAAGATCTCATGGGCCTCACAGCAGCATCAGTGTAGGAGGGATATGTTGCGAGTATGATAGAGCACCCTCCAAGCTCTCATGGGCCTCACAGCAGCATCAGTGTTGGAGGGATGTGTTGCGAGTATGATAGAGCACCCTCCAAGCTCTCATGGGCCTCACAGCAGCATCAGTGTTGGAGGGATGTGTTGCGAGTGTGATGGAGCACCCTCTAAGATCTCATGGGTTTCACAGCAGCATCAGTGTTGGAGGGATGCGTTGCGAGTATGATAGAGCACCCTCCAAGCTCGCATGGGCCTCACAGCAGCATCAGTGTTGGAGGGATGTGTTGCGAGTATGATAGAGCACTCTCCAAGCTCTCATGGGCCTCACAGCAGCATCAGTGTTGGAGTGATATGTTGTGAGTATGATAGAGCACCCTCCAAGCTCTTATGGGCCTCACAGCAGCATCAGGGTTGGAGGGATGTGTTGCGAGTGTGATGGAGCACACTCCAAGATCTCATGGGCCTCACAGCAGCATCAGTGTTGGAGGGATGTGTTGCGAGTGTGATAGAGCACGCTCCAAGCTCTCATGGGCCTCACAGCAGCATCAGTGTTGGAGGGATATGTTGCGAGTGTGATGGAGCACCCTCCAAGCTCTCATGGGCCTCACAGCAGCATCAGTGTTAGAGAGATGTGTTGCGAGAGTGATAGAGCACCCTCCTAGCTCTCATGGGTCTCACAGCAGCATCAGTGTTGGAGAGATGTGTTGCGAGTGTGATAGAGCACCCTCCTAGCTCTTATGGGCCTCACAGCAGCATCAGTTTTGGAGGGATGTGTTGGGAGTATGATAGAGCCCCCTCCCGGCTCTCATGGGCCTCACAGCAGCATGAGTGTTGGAGGGATGTATTGCGAGTATGATAGAGCATCCTCCAAGCTCTTATGGGCCTCACAGCAGCATCAGTGTTGGGAGTATGATAGAGCACTCTCCAAGTTCTCATGGGCCTCACAGCAGCATCTGTGTTGGAGTGATATGTTGCGAGTATGATAGAGCAACCTCCAAGCTCTCATGGGCCTCACAGCAGCATCAGTGTTGGAGGGACGTGTTGAGAGTATGATAGAGCACCCTCCAAGCTCTCATGGGCCTCACAGCAGCATCAGTGTTGGAGTGATATGTTGCGAGTATGATAGAGCAACCTCCAAGCTCTCATGGGCCTCACAGCAGTATCAGTGTTGGAGGGACGTGTTGAGAGTATGATAGAGCACCCTCCAAGCTCTCATGGGCATCACAGCAGCATCAGTGTTGGAGGGACGTGTTGCGAGTATGATAGTGCACCCTCCAAGCTCTCATGAGCCTCACAGCAGCAGCAGTTTTGGAGGGATGTGTTGCGAGTTTGATAGAGCACACTCCAAGCTCGCATGGGCCTCACAGCAGCATTAGTGTTGGAGGGACGTGTTGCGAGTATGATAGAGCACCCTCCAAACTCTCATGGGCCTCTCAGCAGCATCAGTGTTGGAGGGATGAGTTGCGAGTTTGATAGAGTACCCTCCAAGCTCTCATGGGCCTCACACCAGCATCAGTGTTGGAGGGATGTGTTGCGAGTGTGACTTTCCGAGCTTTTATGAGCCAATTACAAACACACATACTACTATAGACACCACAATACAGATGATTTTTATCGCCTGCTATGCTATAGGTTGCAGGATTAATCCTGGCAGAGTCAGTTGCCATTTGAGGGTGCGCAAATGCGAGGGGGGCGTATAAGTTGATTTATTGGCACGTTAAAGCTCCCGTTCAGAGCAACATTCCGGCACCCCGGCGTCTCTAAAAGCCACAGTAGTTAATGGAAACGTAAAACCAATTACATTTTTATTATTATTATCATTATTATTATTATTATTATTATTATTATTATTAATGTAATAAATACTATGTAATAATTTTCTTCATCGTGTAACCTACGGGGAGCCCGAGTGCAGGTCTTTCTAATTGACGCCCGTGGGTGACCTGCGTGCTGTAATGAGGATGAATCAAGACGTCACATACACCCAGTTCCCGAGCCACGGGAATTAACCCCAGGAGATTAAAATCCCTAACGGACCGGCAGGGAATTGAACCTGGGACCCTTCGGGCCAAAGCCTAGCACGCTAACCAATTTGCTATGGGGGCGGACATGTAATGAATAATAATAATAATAGACTAATAATAATAATAATAACAATAATGCAGATATCAGACAAATTCTTCTAAAATTTGCCCAAGCCCATAAACGAAACAACAACAAATAGTAAAATAATCGACCAAGTTTTACTGGTAGGAGGGTCAGTGCTCAGAAATTCACTTATTCACAGTCCTGTGTTTGAGATATGAGATAGCATAATATCGTAGCGAGAGACCTTTTTTATTTTAAATCCGACTTGACTTGTATAAGAGGAAGTAACGAAAAGATTGTCCATGTCTCTCCAGAAGGGACTGATGAGAAATAAAATCTTAACGATTTCAGAGTTTTTTTTTTTTTTTTTTATTTTTTTTGCGTGACCATTTTACACAGAGATTTCCTCCCGGTTACTCCACACTTATTCCAGCAAAATGGCAGTTCCGGGGAACCTACTCCTATTCCATAACTTTAAAAATAATACTGTAGTTACACATATCATAGCCTCCGTGGCTTAGGCGGCAGCACGCCGGCCTCTCACCGCTGGGTCCGTGGTTCAAATCCCGGTCACTCCATGTGAGATCTGTGCTGGACAAAACGGAGGCAGACAGGTTTTTCTCCGGGTACTCCGGTTTTCCTTGTTAAAATTTGATTCCAGCAACACTCTCCACTATCATTTCATTTCATCTGTCATTCACTTAATCATTGCCCCAGAGGAGTGCGTCAGGCCTCGGCAGCCGGCACAGTCCATATCCTCGCCGCTAGATGGGGGCTTCATTCATTCCATTCCTGACCCGGTCGGAGACTGGAAGCAGGCTGTGGATTTTCATTTTCAGTTACACATATCATAATAACAATGGTCAGCAGACACATACCATACATACAAGTGCACGGATCTGATGACCAAAGATGTCCCGAGCTCCGAATAGAAACAACATCGGCTAGATATAGCGTAGGTGTCAGGATAGAATCTTCCGTCAATATGAGGAGATCGCTTGGGCACGTCAAGAAAGTTCTTGTAACACAATCGATGTTCGTGTGATTTTAAATTACTTCAAGTTTAAATTTTCAGATATACATGTGTACTTCAGTGATTTGTGTCTTCTACTTGCCGTGTATTGATTTTATCAACAAGTTAGAAGTTTACCTATACCACTATACTTGTAAACCTCCATTTTATTGTTTAAAAGCAGTAAATGTAAAAAATCTCAATATGAGTAAGTGTGAACATTTTCGAAAAATATGAAACTTCTGTGAAATTACGATTTTTTTCTTATGTCGATCATAATTCCTTCCATTTGGATCGGAAGCATTTTCAGTGTACATAATTCTAGTGCGGTACATTCTAAGTAGGCTAATATGTATGGCGTTCAGTTCCAAGGTGCACTGCTGGAAACATTCTACAAGCGATGATTTGCTCACCTCCTCTCGCTTCCCCCCTTTGCTAACTTGTAAGTAGGCTGACGAGATCCCAAGTCTTCTTAAAACTTATACCTTCTCCGGGAGCGCTCTCATGTACAACACCGTCTAAGCAAATAAAAAAATCTCCCTTAAAATTTACAGAAAGAGATATATTTTCACAAAAAAAAAAGGAATTTTCTAAGGAATTGTAAATTAATGACTCCTAATTGTAATAAACTGTGCCAATAATTGGTAATGGATACAAGGAGATGTTTGGAATAGCAATTATGATGTTTCTGTAAGCGAATGGCGTGAATAAAAGTTGCACGCTGTAATTATCGATGCATTAAACCTTCACACATGGTCGCCTGATAGAATGTCATTGACCTCGTATAATACAGTATTGAATTTTTCAGCGCTGTTAATAAGAGCGCCACATATATCAAACACTGTGCAGCATTTCCAACGCTTTAAATAGGTTGTCATTTTCCCACGTGAGGCCGTATTGCAAACCAGACCCTTCTTTGTGATATTATTAGCACTCTGTGGCAGTCAAATGAACACTCCGGATATTCGACAGCAACTGCTGTAACATACACAGTCTCTACGAAGGCTACTGTATCTCACTTGCCGGTCGAAGAGTGACGCATCGGTGGTCGCTTCACTCCGAATGTTAGGAAGCCTATTTACACTGATCAGCCATTTCATGGTGATCACCCCGCCCCAAGAACATTTACTGCCTGCAGCGCGGAGAACTACAAGCGACACGCTGGCACCATGGTATATACTGTATAGGGCAGGTCTACAGACTCGCTGTTAACATTGTCTCTGTCATCAAAATGGGAAAAGTGGCCAATCTGACCAGGCTCGACAGAGGAAAAAGTGTGATGGCACGTCACCTTGGTGCCATCATCTCTAATAAAACTGCAGGGCGTGTTGGCTGCTCGCGTGCCGCAGTTGTGAGCACGTTTTGAAACTAGTGCAACACTGGACAAAGCGACATTTTGAACAGCCGTGTTGATTGCATTCAACCAACAGCAACACATGAGGTGGGCACACAATCATAGACACTGCCATGGAAATTGGTAAAAGGACACTTGGTCTCATGAATCCAGATTCCTAGTTCACTACATCGACTGCCGAGTGCATGTACGCCAATTTCAATCAGAAGCTATGGCACGGCCAGGGGACACCTATCCCTGACAGCTGTCTGTTATCTGGACGTTATTGGAAACCAAGTTCATCCGGCCATGAGCTCTGTGACGAACTGCAATGCACATTTTTGTAATTTTCAGAGCAGATTTAACTATTCTTCGTAGATGCCTACATATTTTACTGTTACAGTACAGGTCTAATGATTAGGCATCTGTTTAGGTCGTTTCCGGGCACCATTGAATGTCGATGATACGGCACTTCTGCTTGGTCAAGGACTACCGTATCCATCCTCCATCTCCGCGCATTTGTAAAGTAAGTTATAACGAGATTGCAAGGTGACATCTAAAGATTCAAATGAAGCAGTCAATTTGTTCATAAATGACCACCCAATTTCGCTAATATTTCACAGGTTCTCACTTTTTTGACACGTAGCAGATTGTCTGAAAGACGTTTCCTAATGCAGTCCGTCATACATTATTCAAACTAACTTCCAAGGTCAGGCGTGCTAACTCGTGTACCCTGCAGTCGTTCTGCCCCTAGCAACAAGGAAGAGGTGTTTCTTTTCCCAGAGACTCTTCATGCGTCCTAGGAAAATTCTGGGATTGGTATTCTTTTCAACTACTGAGGCACATTTATGTAATAATAATAATAGTTATACCAATAATGATAATGGTTTTTTTAAATTAATTTTAATTTAATTTTAATTATGAAAACACATTTTGAACTATCTTTTATCGACTTTTATTCGTAGATCAAAAATCAGACAAAGGTGATCACAGAAATATATGAGTGTAGCAAGTACAAAATAGACTACAGCATGCTGATTGAATGAGTCTTGTAGTAGCCTAAGTAGACCTACACTAAGATGTTGCCGTAAACTCTATCGCGTATCTTTCAGTACACTCTGTTTTCTGAATATTCTATTTTCTTCTGAATTTAAAATTTTATAAGGGTGTCCTGAAATTTTGTTGTTGTTGTTAGTCTTTTCTTCTTTCTTAGTTTTTAAAATCTGGTCACCCAGATAAGTACATATTACAGTAATAGCACGGAGCTCTCAATGTGGGACTTGGGTGTTGAGAGTTGAGCCCAGGCACTACACCGAGTAGGTCGCTAGCACGTGTCACTCCATGCTCTCAGACGCATGTGATCAAACGTCACGTGCCCCACGCTATCGCATCAGCGTATTCTCTACTGTATTTCCTTTCAATAATTTTCATATCATTTGTTTGTCGCTGATAACATGCCCTCATCACTAGCTGTGCGGGGTGCTCGAAACATGGTTTCTGTTTCTGATATCCTCCCAACAGTCGAAACCCCGAAAGATTAAGTCCAGGGTGTGATGCCATGAAGCTGCGATGCCCCTGCTGGCGGTTTGAGTCCAGTCTCCAACATGGATGCGTGTGCGGGCTGTTCGATACACTCGTTCGTCTTTTAACCTACTCATCTTGGTTTATATCAAATGTAGGCTTCATGACAAGTTTAGTAACACAATTACTCATTTCAATTTCAAATGCTGACATTGTGGTGTTTGAAGCCATTTTCAGTGTTGCCTTAGTAATCGAAATGTAATGTTTTTCAGTTGGTCAACATGAGTGTACCCAATTGTAGTGGGTGGTTCCGTAATCCTGAAAAAAGTTTACATGAGATTAATAAATACACTTGGACGACCAGTTTCAATCGTCAAGCGATCATCATCAGATCCTTTACACTTAGACTATTAAATCTATGTCTACAAGTATGGGTGGTAGTGTTTACAATATGTACACTTATTTAGTTGCAGTAGTAGTTAAGCTATCACAACTAGTCAATATTTGTTAGTTATATGTGACGTTTTGTTAAGATGCTGAAAGTGGTGATTGGCCTTCAAATATAGTGTATATATTGTAAATACTATCACCTGTAGACATACCAGATATAGGCCTAATAGCTTTAGTGTAATGGATCTGATGATGATTGCTTGACGATCGAAACTGGTCATCGAAGTGAATTGATTAAGCTCATGTAAACATTTTTCAGGATTAGGGAACGACCCATTACAATTGGGCACAATCGTGTTGACCGACTGAAAAACATTACATTTCGATTCAAATGCAGAACAAATTGGATGATGATGATGCTGATGATGATAATTGTTGTTTTAAGGGGCCTAACATCTAGGTTATCGGCCCCTAATGGTTCGGGTGATCGTGAAGATGATAATGAAATGTAAACTATGACTAAAACTAACCTATATACTAGAAGAAGAAATGGAAAACAAAAGGAGAATAAGGCAAATAAAGGACAGGAGGAAAAGAAATGCCCTCAACCCTCGAAGAATGTGGATTGAAGGACTTGGAAGGAAGGAGAGCCATAAAAGGCAGATAGGAACGTGAAAGAGGAGAGTGTCCGCCCCACTGGTAATGGATAAAAGGGGGGGAAAACCGTAACCAGCTCAGGAATCCCTCGGGGTCGCCAACTCTCGAACTCACCAGCCGTGATCCCCTGAGGGTGTAGCAATATCTAGGGTGCACCAGAAGTGGTGGAGCTACGTACACCCTCCCTCCTTGAGGGCCTTAAGCAGAAGGCAGGAGAGAAAAGGAAAAGAAAAAGAAGGCTGACCCCTCGCAGAAGGAGGGTATAAGAAAAGATGAGACAAGGGCCAATTAAGGCGGGAAAGGAAGAGACTCCCTAGGCCTCGGATTCCCTAATACCGTCGGGGTCGGAAGAGAACAAGAGTTGACCTAGTGGGGTCGATAGGAAAGAAGACAGAGAGGAGCCCGGCACAAGTAAGTGGAAGAAATTCCGGACTCAGCTGGGGCGCCGTGGTCGCCAACCCACGTCCCACCAGATGTGAGCCACTGGGGGTAGAACAAATTGGCCAAGAAGCTCAAGAACGAATATGTATATGGTATACAAGGGCTTTAAAAGAAATAGTGGCAATATATGCATACACTAAACCATTTATTGTAGAATGACCATGTTCTACAGGCCTTCAATGTAGTCTATCCTCTGCTAGGCTCAGGATACCAGTAGCTGTGAGACCCATGACGGAGCGCTCTACCGCTTGAAGTATGGCGCTTCGTGTATGGAAACGCTTTCCAATGAGTAATTCCTTGACTTTGGGGAAACGATCGAAGTCATAATGACTCAATGTCTGGTGAATAGAGTGGTTGCTACAAGAACTCCAATTTCCATCGTGCCAGCATTTCCCTCACAGGAGCAGCATTGTGACAGCGGACATTATCGAGCAAGGTTTCTCTGGCCCTCTTTGTCCTGCACAGTGCAGTCCATTTCCCAATGCCTTGGTACTCCTGGACTCAGGAATGAACACTCTGCTTTGCATTTCCTGAACGTATTCGGTGCCTACCTATCGTCCTTCATAATGTTGCAATGTTGCTACAAACAGGAGTGTATTATTATCTGAATTATTTTGTTGATTTTAGAACTTGATTTTCTAAATTATTTTTGTGTATATTTTGATTTAAAAGAAATTTTAAAGCTTAACATTTTTACACTCACCATTAATATTTATTATTTTCTTACTACTTTTGAAAATTATTGTAAAAACCAATATTATATTTATTTAATTTAATACATTTGTAAGGATAGCCATTTTATTACAATATTTCATTTATTACAATTATTATCATTAACATTTCACTTCTTATTTAGAGTTAAGTGATATGCAGTACACTATTTTTAATTTTTAATTCTTAATTGATTTTCATTTTAAGCTGAAGATGACCTCATTGAAGGTCGAAATATGTCCCAATATATAAAGTATATATTTGTTAAGTATTGATTTGGCGTATAATTTTAAACGTTTAATTGATTTCCCATGTTTAACTCCAAGCAAATGCCATGACGGTACACGTTATGGCTGCTTCCTTCAACTCCTTGCCCACATCATCTTTCTTCATTACATCTCCCATTAACTCTTCTCATGAGGTTGGCGTCAGGAAGGGCATGCGGCTGTTTTATATTTCACTGCGAGTTATCGAAACTTCGAGTGATAGAGGTTCGAGATATCGAGTTACCGTACTGTATCAGTTAAGCCCCCTTCTGTAGAGGAAAATAACTGAATTTATACAGAGCAGTTGATGTTACGTATGATGCCGCCTCACTGCCAGATCATACAATGATTGATTCATATAGCAGAGTTCATGCACCTACAACATGGTAGTTTCTTTGTCCGCCACCAGAAAGTAGTTCCGTGAAGAACTAAATAGCCCATTTTCATATATCCCATTGGTCTTCTACATTAAAATTCTACTGCCTATTACAAGGATTTTCCATGCGATATACTAAATAGCTTTTGGTACACAGCCTATGTCTTCACCAACTCCATTACAATGAGAAGTTATGTGCTCGAATATATAGCTTTCAATATTGGCTATTAAGAATCGTCCTGCGAGATTGCATCTTTCTGTAACGAACCACGGGAATTAATTTTTACTAAAGTCAAATGCATGGCTTCTATGATTTACGAAAAGTAAGCTACAGAATTTCGTGCCGTTAGATAAGGATCCTTATCATAGCCCAACACACGAATCATGTTTTTAATCGCGTGATACGAGAAATAAAAATAAGGTTTTGAAATTTCGAACAGGTGCATCTTGAATTTTTGAAAACAATTCAACATCATTAGACATCTCTATACTAAGCTCTGAATAGGGATTCACTGTGCCGAGGCTCATTGCACTCGAGTGATTAGATCACCTTAAATGTTAAAAAATAAAAATAAGGTTTTGAAATTTCGAACAGGTGCATCTTGAATTTTTGAAAACAATTCAACATCATTAGACATCTCTATACTAAGCTCTGAATAGAGATTCACTGTGCCGAGGTTCATTGCACTCGAGTGATTAGATCACCTTAAATGTTATTTACAAATTTGAAAATCACTTCGCCGCCATGACGTTTTGTGTTATTCAGGATTAGGGAAAGTCACATATTTATTCTTACTTAACAGTCCTCTAACACCATACACTATTTTAGTTTGCTTTCTTAAATAGTTTCGGAGATATTGAGAACCGGTGAAATGTATCGTATGGAGGCCATGTTGGATTGTTATATATATATATGCATATAATTATTTGCCAGTAGATGACTATTATAATCGTGGCTCATTATACCAACCTACATTTCTATCGCTTGTTTAGGACACGAGAAATATAAAATTGATTTTAAAATGTTTGGACAGCCGCCATTTTGAAGTTCTCATAGAAATTAAATTACAGTAAATTAGACACCAATATATTAAGCCTTGTATGAAGGTTTACCGCGCTAAGTGTCACTGATCTCGGATAATTATGTCACGAGAAAAAATCCATAATTACGCGTCCCCACCATGTTGGAGTTGTGTTCATCAGGATAGTGAAAGGCCCATAGGTGAACTTATGATAATAACCTTTATCGAGATACAAAATTTCAGTTCGATTGCAGTAATAGATTCGCAGATATTGAGAACCGTCTCAATATTTCGGATGATCGCCATGTTGGAATGTTCTATGTGTAGGCCATAGATTTATATACCATTTGATGAAGATTACTTCTTAGCTTTATGCGTTCTCGCTTGCTGGGCCCAAGGTTGCAGGTTCGTATCCTGGCGCAGTCGGCTGGCATTTGAGGGTGCGCAAATGTGAGGGAGCCGTGTCCGTAGATTTACTGGCACGTTAAAGATCCCCTTCGAGGCAAAATTCCGGCACCTCGGCGTCTCTAAAAGCCAGTGTAGTTAAAAGGGACGTAAAACCAATAACATTATTATTCTTAGTTTTATTATTCAAACGTTCACTTCGACCGCATGATTAGGATACAAGAAATAAGAACTTATGTTTAACATTACGTAGAGCAGCCATCTTACTTTTATGAGAAAAAAAATGAAGTGAATTAGATGTGTAAACATTTCTCGGCCAACGGCCTAGCCGTGTTGAAACACCGGATCCCATGAGAACTCCGCAGTTAAGCAGTATTGGGCGTGGTCGGAACTTGGATGGTATGCCGGTTCTAGGCACTGCGCTCTGTTGGCCAACATCAGGAGGAGCGGAAAGGCCCTGGCCACCCTTCCGCACGTAAACTCTGTTTGGGGGTAGCCTCTTCTGAGGCTCGGACCTGCCTTCGGGCAGAATACTAATTAAAATTTAAACGTTTCTCATGCCAAGTTGAACTGCGCTTAGTTGATAAAATCTAGAGAAAATACCATTTAAATATTTTAATTTCACTTGGCTGCCATGTTAGTTTTGTACTTAACATGTTTTTTCAGCATCACGTAGCTAAAGCTACCATAGTATTCTGTATCACCACACAAAAGTTAAGGGTGATGCCATTAATAGTTTCGGATATATTGTACCCTAAGGTACATTGGACAGAAGGCCCATAACTGCAGATGATAAACAAAATTTGAATTATTCCCCATAATAAATAATAATAAATTTTATGAACTGGAGGCATCAAGGCCTGATAATTAGGAGGTACTCACACCAAAGATCCCTGATATTAATTTCGCTGAGGTTTGTCCACGAAGCGAGATGTTACTTGGAAACCTTTCCGAAATCTGCCAAGCGGATTTGAATTTCATTGGTTGTTTTGAACGGACCAGGATGCCTGACCTCACGTCAGGGTGGTTGGCGGCAAAACGCATAAATGATGCTTTTGGATTTAGGGAGTCAACCTACGAAGGGATTCAGGATCGAGATGCACCATTGTGATCCCTGTATTTTTCCTACTCGTGGACCCCTGTGACAGTTTCGTGAGACCATTTGTTTCCCAAATGGGAATGGCGCTGATAGCATCCCGTTGTGTTCCTGAGGGCTAAGTAGCTGTCCATCCCCTCCAACCGGCGAGGGTCATTTCCAGACAAGCCTTTTAGAGACACACTCCACGAGACTTTGTGTCCGGGCCGACGCGCCATTTAGGACAAAATAACGACAGCAGTGTCAAGTGCTCTTTTTTTGTTATAGAAACCAATGAGCATACGGGCTAGGCGTAAAAGCCCTGATATTTAGATGACACAACCTGTTAGCGCATTTTGCGAAGACTGATTCGTGTTTGAATACTACTCAAGTTGTGGACGTCATTGTTAGTGGAGTAGGGAAGAAGAAGTGAAGTTTAAAATATGTGCAGTGTATTATATGTAGGAAGTGCTCTGGAAATGGATGTATTATTTGACATGGCGGGCTGAAGTCCAGGATGGGGTGAGTCAAGATGGGGACTCAGGTCTACCATGCATGGATATTAGTTAAATACTCAACCTCATACTGAGGGGATGAACGTAAGGGTGAAGACACGATAGGTAAACTTAATTTAAATTCAATAACGAAATTGATTCATTTCCCATTTGTTTGAGGCCGATTTTCTGGTCAAGTCATAGAGATTGTTATTATTTTTTTTGCCGGGGCAAGCACCGTTTATGTGGCTGGGGTCGCCACCCATGTAATGAGATGCATGCTGGGCCAAGGTAGATTTTTGAAGGATGGATGACAGCGAGAGTAAACCCATGGAATATAATTGTCTTCTTTTTTTTTTTTTTTTTTTTGAGTGGCCGATTAGGTAATTTTCAGTGTTCGAACGTGGTAATTTGAGTGATAGATACGTAATTTTTGTGTCAGTTAACGTAGTTTTGAAAAGCGTGTCGTTTTAAAATACAAGCTCAGTGAGGGTAATTTTTGAAGTGCAGCTTGTGATTTGGATGTTTTCGAGCCTGCTTATTTGGTTCTTTGTCCGTCAGCGGAATAATTGTGCTAGTGGGATCTCGAGAAGAAAGGAGGATGCTATGAAATGTATACGTTATTGTTTGTTAAGTAGGTGAGTTTGGTAGGCTAATGAAAGACGATATGTGGTCGCTGCAGTGTATTTTTTTTATCGGGTGTGACTTCTAGGTCACAGCGCCATTTTATGTTATCGTTCCAGAGTTTTTTCCAGCACGGAGACTGAGGGTGTTAGGTTCCAGTCCCGGCCGAGGTTTGAGTGTGTATTTTTATTGCAGCGGTTCAGTGTATACGAATATTTTCATGCGCACGCACGACGCAGATTGAGAGATCCCACTGCCGTATGATCGCTGACCATTTCATTATAATATTGTGGGTTAGGATTGTTTATTCGGAAGAGGTTTATTTGTGCCACGTTTTTTTTTTTTTTTTTTTTTTTTACTGCGAGCCGCGCCAGTGAGGCAAGTTTTCCGTGAACAGGGTGCAGCCTAAGGTGTGATTCATGACCCCCCTCCCTCGCCGCCTCACCACAGCCGAGCCAGGTCAGAAGCAAGCCCAAGCCGCGGTTGTCCCAAGTTTGTTTCAATAAGTAGTCTGCCTACTGGTTTCATTTAACTTTCGTTTTGTTTATTTTGTTTTGATTAGCTGCGTTTAAATGTGTGTTATTGGCCCCCATATATTTTCGTAGAGCATGCGCTTCGTCAGATAAAAATGGTCTGAAGGCCGTGTTTTACACCATTGGACCCTACCTGCATGGCCGAGCGTGCTAAGTGGTGTTTTTTTTTCTGCTTGAAGTGTCTGATCCCATACATTGCGTTCATCTAACCGGCTCTACCGAATTGAGAAACGTTCAGTATGGCCAACTGAGGGAGTATTTAACTAGACAATATATCCTTAATCCGATCTGATGACGAAAATGACCGAGGTGATACCAGATAACCAGCTGATATGGTTTGCTCACCATATGCAAATAAATTGTATTTTCTCAATTATTTTATGCAGACCATTTCCTTTTCTGCTGTTTTGTTTTTCCCGATAGTGGGACTTCCTTGTGTTATTTACATGGCTGTTTTTTTTTCTTTTCTTTTGTGTGCTCTGGGAGTATCCATCGTCCAGAAATGAGGGTTAGTTTTTTCGGGTGCCGTCATTATTATTATTATTATTTTTATTATCATTATATTTTTAGTATTATAAAGGTCATGTGTAATTTTATTTAATGGATTTTACTTTCTTGTCATTCAGAAGATTCCCTTTTCCTGTGTTTGCGGTTTGTGAGACCGGAGGGTCACGGCAACAGCTGTCAGTGGATTTTACAGACATTATGAATTCATATTTTTAATTTTTTTCTTGGAACAGCTGCTTGCCGACATGATTAGTCTTCGCCTTCTGGATTAGTCCATTTGATTATTTTGATTTTGCTGACGTTTTGTTTGGCATTTTCGTAATTATTCTTCTTATTGTTATTAAGTTAACCATTTCGTTTTAAATTATTAATCTATTCGAATTTTAACTTTTTATTATCACCCTTATTGTTATTATTATTTGAATTATTATACTTTCCTTTGGGTTTTATTTGTTGTCTTTTCTTATTTTATATCTATTTTTATGTAAAGCTGTGTGTGTAATTATAATTTGTTTATTTTCATTCAGTAAATTCCTTTCTTTTTCATAACTGTGTGTGCTCAAGTAATTCCTACATTTCCACCTAGGCCAGTAAGTAGATTAAGATTTTATTAAGAACCGGACATGACCCAGATGATAGATTCTCGGAGCCTAGGGATTAGTTGTGAAAGGGCACAATATAGAAAGCCGGTGAAATATTTCACGTGACCACCATGTCGGATTGGTGAAACGGTTTTTAAATTTGAAGGACACAGTCGGGGTCGGACAAAATAGTAGGATGTCCTTATCGAGACTCATTAAAATTGCTCCAGCCGTTTAGATTTTATTAGGGACACACATACTTGCACACAAACATACACTCACTCACACGGACAAAAGGTGATCTCATAAGCCTATTTTTTCATATGATGCAATAAAGCAAAAAACGCGCCAGTCTGTCCCTCATGCATCTGTACCTTAGCCTAGGTGGTTAGGCAACTCACACGGTGTTGTTGGTTTACCCATGTCCACCTCTAAACCCCACCGTGGGGTAGCGTCAGGTGTCCTTGAAATGGTTTTCAGCAGTTTTCCATTGTCAGCTCCAGGCAATTAATTAACCATGGTCACCACGAACTTCTTACCCTGTTTCATTCATTTCACCTTCCATTAAAACCTCGAATGAGGTTGGTGTCAGATAACCATCCAGCCGTAAAAAACACCTGCCACTTAAAACACTCATCTCAACTCATCCGACCTCCTTGTGGTCGTTTCTGGCTAACATTATTGGTTGTCCCTCTGGAAGTCCGGGTTCGATTCCCGGCTCTGCCAAGAAGTTTAATTCTGGCTTGAGGGCAGGAACGGGGTACACTCAGTCTCGTAAAGGAAAAGCTGAGAAAAGGCTGGATCGATTCCTACCTCAGTCGTCCAAGAAGTGATTTTCCGTGGTTTCCCACTATTACTCCAGGAAAATGCCACGGCCACCACCTTCCCAATCCTCGCGTGAATGACAAATACACGTACTAGAGTCATGTCCATTGTCCAGTAAACCTCTTATTAGCCATGACCAAGAAGCATCCCTTACTAATTTTGGGTTTTTAATGATAATAATTATTATATTATAAATAATAATCATTATTATTATTATTATTATTACTGTCCATGAGAGACAGAGTATATTTTCTTCAGGAAATCAGAATGTTACAACAGCTCACTCCAAGCCCACAGGCAAAGCATGTATAAACAAAAAGCTTGCTATTACAGACAGAAGCACTTTAAGTGAACATATTCCTATTAGATAATTTCCTAGAAGGTCAAAGCTGGGAGTTGGTCACTGCTAACATTCTTAACTTTCCAGACTGTCTCCACGATTTCTCAAGGAACACATATTTCTGTTCCTTCCTCATAATAATTCTTAGTATTAAGCTTTCCACAACAACTTTAAGGTCAGTCCAACCAAACCCCAACGCTTATGGTTTGATTGGCTAAAACCCCCTCTTACCACTAGAGATACACGCCATTGGTGAATCTCTACATGTGACAGCTTTTCCCTCTCCACAGAAAGTTATAGATTATAGACTGAAGCAGAGCTCAATATCGCTCTCTTCATAACCATACAGCAGACCATGTGGTCACTCTTCACGACAGCTATGGGGGCCCTTGCCGGAATTGATACATGATCTATCAGATCTATATGCAGATTGAATCAAGCATTCAGATACCGTTCAGAGAAACGCCTTTCGTTGCTTGACCAAGAAGCTGTATCACACCGCAAACACTCTGTAGTATATACTCAAAAGAATCAGCGAGCTGGGGTAGCCAGTAGTTAGCCGACACCGCTCAGAGAAGCGCCTTTCGCTAACCAACCGACTACGCACGCTGAAGGAGGGAAGTAGCCGAAAACGCTGAAAAACGCATTATTCGACACCAACCGCCATCGCCGTTCGATAGAGCCAACCACTCCAAAGAAGGGGCTTTTTGACTTCTCGACGACGAACATAAGACTTGAAGGAAGGAGGTAAGTTGATAGCTCTGAAAAGGGGCCTTTTCAAACTACCAACTTCTACATTGATGTACGTGCGAGCTGATACCGTCCCAAGAGACTGACATCCCAAGTAACGCCTTTCACCACACGACATCAGGGAACCAACAACCGACTTCAACCATTGTTGTACGTGCGTGCTGATAACGTCAGAAGAAACCAACGTTCCAAGTGACGCCCTTCACCACACGACACCAGAGGAGGAGCACAATACGAGGAAGATGAGATCCGAACTGCCGATTCTCCTTAGCCTGTGAGTGAAAAATAATACCTTATTTTTGATGCCTGAATATTGCAGTGAACGCATGGTCTTTAAGTTGTGTTGAGCAAAATTTAATAATAAATTCATTTTGCCTTTCAAATAACGCGAGTCTTCGCTTAATCGAAAGATCTGTTGCCTTTCCGTGTTATTTGAATTAATACGTAGATAATAAGCTAATAATAACTTCATTCTGCCCTTCAAATAAAGTGAGATTTAACTTAATCGAAAGATCTGTCGTTTTTCCCATTTTATTTGAATTAATAATAATAATAATAAAATAAGTAATAATAAGCTTCGTTTTCAGAAAGAATAATCAAAGTGCGCTCTGACTAGCAGACCTTACACTTCTTTATCTCCTTTCTGAATTAAAACAGAAAACTAAACCTTTTTTTAAACAAATAATATCACATTAAACATCAAATTTATTTCAGAAGGAAATACCATTCTCATTTTATAAATATCATTGTCATTAGAACGTTGTAGAGAATCTAAACGGGATATCTACATATAATTAATCTTTAGAATTAATAATAATAATAAAAATAAGTTAATTTCTTTATCGTGGAAACTTAAACGGAGCTCTTTCACGAACATTCAAATAATAATAATAATAATAATAATAATAATAATAATAATAATAATAATAATAATAATAAGTTATTTTAATAAAATTGTAATTATTTCTTAAGAACAATTTTCATTTAAATTAATTTTCAAGTAGTTCGCATTGTGTAAAACCTAATCTGGGCTCTTTCACATATATATATATATATAATTTTAATTAATATTTACGCTCATAAATAAGTAACTAAACTTTTTAAAGTAATCCATTTAAATTTATTAAAATTTTAATTATTTTAATAATCTATATTACCTGAGACAAACTCATCATTAAGATTAGAGTTAAACCTAAAACATTCTTATTTGAAATAAGAGGTATCCAGGAACCTTACTATTCTTATTTGAAACAGGTTTCCAAACAGCTTGTCCGCTAAGCTACTCAGCATACAATTTATTCTTACTAACATTTAAAAGCCACATTTTATATACATTGCCTAGCAGTATATGATATTGTTAATATTTAAAAATTAATAATAATAAGTAACTTTGAAATAAATTCTTAATTATTTTAAAACAGTTTTCATTTAAACTAACTTCCAATTATAATAATTTAAAATGGCTGAAGCAAATCTGTTATCAAAATTCGAGTACGCTCAAATTCAATTGTTGCCCGAATTTAATGGAGGTCCATCCTGCAGTCTAGATTATTTCCTTGCAAGATGTGACAGTTTTCTAAACACCCATAGAAGATCAGCCGCAACCGCCAATTCAAATGTAATTAATGAATTTCTATTCAATGTAGTAACATCTAAATTGAAAGGTGAAGCCAGTAGTATACTCGACCTAGATGCGAACAGTAACTACGAGAGGTTCAAAGAAAAACTAATTAGAAGGTTTGGGGATGTAAAGGACGAGAGATTGTTAGTACAAGAAATTTCTGTTTCCAAAACCGAAACGAAAGTTACACAGATTATCACGACAGACTAGATGCCCTAGTTCTGCAATGTAATAGCCTGTGTAAACTCAACTACCGAGATCAGATCTTGGAATTAAAACTCAGGGAATTGGACGAGCTTTGCTTAAACACCTTTAAGGCAGGTATTCTATAACCGTACCGTGCATATTTGCGCTACGCACAAATTGCAGACTTAAGTATTGCGCTACGACATTGTAGGATTTACGACAATGACCGCGCCCATGAAAGTTATATGGATCAGTTGAGAGGAACTTCAAAATATCCTCCCAACCACACTTCCAGTCAGAAAATGTATCCACCTAAGAATAGCCAAACGAACCAACCACTAAACCAGGTTTCTCATAATCCGTTTACATATCCAAGACCACATAATAATTATTTTCCGCAGATGCAACAGTTTGCAAACCCACAAAACCTGCAGTTCAGATTTACAAGTCCACATCCGAACTTTAGACCTGTCCAGAGTTCAAACCCCACTAGTGCCAGACCGCAAAACCAACCTTTCAAACCCACAAATCGACCCTATCCTACACCAAATAATATTGGAAGAAGATTTACTCCCAATAACCAGTGTTATCCAAAACCTATGTCAGGAATATCCACCACTCGAGCAAATGTAAACGCGCACGAGGAAGACATAAAAGAAATGAATAGTTATCATCTTGAGGCTCAATTAGAATACCCTCAGCAGACACAAGGATTCGAACCCATGCATGAATATGAAACAGAACAGGAACATGGATACAACACTGACTATTTAACGTTTGAAACACCTGTCGAGCATTATGCACGATATAGTCAACTATCACTTGAAGTTCCTTCTGAGCTTAATTATGCACAAGAACAGATTATTCGCCTTACCCAACAATCTTAGCCGAAAACCTGGAAGACATAAGAAATGCCTCAAAACTGCCATTTATCACACTATTTGGATTTAAAATCTTGATAAACAGTGGAGCTTGTAATTCCATAATGAATCCAAGCGTGGCATATGAACACTTTACAGAATATTTGTTCAAAGAACCATTCTGTATTCAGTCTGTCCATTCGGAAACGATAGGTGAGGACATCATAAAGTTTCCCATCTTTTCAGAACACGAAATTAACGTACCAATAAAGTTTCGAGTCATGAAATGGCATAATTACTTTGACGCGTTAATTGGAACAGCTGATTTTGTGAAGCTAGGAGTAAAAATAGATTATAAATCTAACCTAGTCACGATAAATAATAAAGTCATACCATTTCACTTTCACTTGACAGATGAACATGTGAATCCTCAAACCGCAGTTAATAAAATTAACTCCGCGATTCCCACTAGTAGTGAGAAAGAAGAGGTGTATTTAATGAATTTTAAATACGGTGAAATGCATTACGTAGACAGAAACCACCATACCATACATCCCACAGAAGTAGAACAAAGAATTGAAAAACAGATTCTAGCTGAACCACTATAGTGCGTCTCTACCTTAAAAGACAGTATGCATTGAATGGAGCGCGCTGATGCCAGATCTGCTGCATATACAAAGTTCTGCAAGGCCGGGCACATGATGTAACATAACTCGTATTAAGGCGTGCTTTTACGCAAAACTCGGGAAATTTCCAAAATATTTGTTTGTTGTATATAATTGTACCTCATGCCTTGAAGCGAAAGACGGTACAATATTTAGATTATGATACACCGAAGCTCAGAGCGCGATTTTAATGCACACATTATAATAATTTATAATTTTCAATTATTCAATTATTCATGAATATGATAAGGCCTTTTTCTCGAATATCATAGGTTATAATAAATTATAATATGACATAATAATAATAATAATAATAATAATAATAATATATTGTGGTCCACGTAATTTACCCAATTTTGTGTGGTCAAGTGGGGGTATGCAGCCGAAATTAAATTATTCATTTCCTGTTTCTTGAACGAGACGTTGTTCAATTTTATATAGTTCTTCACTTGCGTCCATACCATTTCGATTCGATTAAGTTCACTGTGGTGTGGTAAGGTGACAAGCAAGAACATATTTCTCTGCTGTGATAGCCTACATTGTCAATTACTAGGCTGGATCCTTCGGGAACATTGAGCAACAATATTGCTCGGCGAACCACTTTTCATATACTTCACCTGTCATTTTGTCGTGTGTGTCTACCGTGTTCTTTTTGGCACAGAAACGTTAACTCTGCATCATTAACGAACCTTTGTTAATTCCCGGGACGAACAAAGGTAAACTACGGAAACTACTTCGAGGATGGCTGAGGTAGGAATCGAACCCGCCTCTTCTCAGTTTTGTCTCTTGGAGTTGAGTACACCCCGTTCCAGCCCTCAGACCAGAATTACATTTCTTGGCAGAGCCGGTATTCAAACCCGGGCCTCCACGGTGACAGCACAGTGACAGCCAAGAATGCAACGAGGCGGACAATTTATAAAGAACACAAAATCCACTTCATTTCATAGTTTTACTTCACATCATCACCTACCCTCCTTCAAACGTAGTCGGGGCTATAACTTATGAATGCTACCTAATATTGAGCTCTGGTGTGTTTTAAAAACTATTTCAGGCATTGATGAACATTTCTTCTCGCTTAGTCACCAGCGTAAAGTCAACAGGAAAAAACTTTCTCCCTAGCTAACTGTTATGTGACACCATCCCAGATTTTTCAAGTAACATTTAAAAAAAAAACATAACTTTCTTATTATGAAAATAATTACTGCCCTGAGAAGTAGGGTATCTTCTACCAACATCAGGCAATCTAAAAATAAATTCTTGATCTGTTGCGATCATTAGTTCATTATCTATGGCGTGATAAGTTTTATAAATGCAAAAATATAGATTCGCGCTAAAATATCGTAATTGTGAAAATTGGACCATGTGTTAATTATTTATGGCTTTTATTTTTACACCATCATAAAGAGCGGGAAATTCTCTATAATACCACGCAAACATTTTCTTAGATTTGTCACTTTCAATTATTGAGAAATGGTAACATCGCCGGGGTAGAAGAGGACGAAGCTAATTGCAGGACATAGGAGTGCGAGTGGGAGGCAAATACTACATTTAATTACATACTGTCTTTTAAGGTAGAGACGCACTATAGAAAGTATTGATACACAACCACCGGAATTGAATCCCGTTACAGGAGACGATATTCAAGAATATCTCCACAAACACGTAGGACAGTTTGATTCTGACCATAACATTGTCAAAGACAAAACTATGTAGTCGACGCCCTTTCACGGATTCAAATTAACATGAATGAAGAAGAGATTTCTAATGTATCCATCCCTGTAGATAAAACATATCAACAGGAAGTAGATAATGAAACCGTTCATTCTAACCGAGAAGACCCGATTTTCACTTTGAAAATGTCAGAAAGAAACCTAAATCAGAATAGAAATCAGATAATAGTTAAGTATGGAAAGTTTCCAAAAGTCTTGGAAATAAAATTATTCAAGAAATTTACTCGCCATGTTATGATAGTAACACGAGAAAATCTCACTGAAGATTTAAGAAAACACCTTCTTAAAGTCATACATACTTCAAACAGATACGCCACTTATTTCGATGATGTGACACTAGAGATTCCATACATCAGAGTATGCCAAAATTATTTACCTCAGAATTAATAATTATTAGAGCATCAAAATTTCTGGACGATATTGAAAATTCAGAAACACAGAAACAACTGATTTTACAATATCATTCAATAAACCATAACGGAATCATTGAAAAATTTGAACACCTTCGAACCAAGTACTATTGGCCACATTTAAAAGAACAAATTAGAAATGTGATAAACCAATGTAATTTGTGTCAGAGGAACAAATATGAAAGACATCCAAATGTAGTACCAAATCAAGGTCCCATTATAGCTGACCACCCATTTGCACAAGTTCATATAGATACTTTCCATTTTGAACAATCCCGCATCTTGACGATACTAGACGTATTTTCAAAATACGGACAAGCTTATGTGTTAGCCAATGGCACAGCCATAGCGGTCTTAAACCAATTACAATTGTACTTTTCACACCATGGTTATCCCAAGAGAATTACCCACGACCAAGGCGGTGAATTCGAGAATAGTCTAATTACAGAATATTGTAAATCTGTAAACATCGAATATCATGCAACTACACCTTTGAATTCTTCCTCGAACTCCCCAGTAGAGAGATTGAATTCCACTCTCCTCGAGAAATTAAGAATCTCAAGAGACCATGATAGATTCACCCCACTACCACAACTCATTATAAATGCATTCATGAATTATAATTAATCGATTCATTCAACTACTAAACAACCACCGTTCAACGCCCTATACGGTCCTTATTACAAGGTCTTAGATCACATCTTTCCTGCGTCACCGAAAATTAACGAGTATGTAGAAATACAAGCGAATCAAATTAAGATCTTGAATGAAAAGCAATCCGATCCAAGGGATTCCACATTTACACACCCCTATAAAATAGGAGAAACAGTATATGTGTTAGATCCCCTGACCAGGAATAAGAAATCTAAGAATTTGTACAACGAAGGTACAATACTCAAAATTGAGGCCAACCAAGTTCATTGTAAGATGACAAATGGTAAAATTCATGTCCGGAATTTTAGAAATATTAAACCTAAAAGGAAAACTCTTCCTATTACAGATTCCTTTCCGGATATGGCGTCATCCTAACAGAGCCAGTAGAATCCCCAGGATTTAACGCTGATCCCCTCGGACCAGTAGTAATTGTTAACAATTATCATAAATTTACGTTTCATTTCAACCTTACCGCTTTAAAAGAAGCATATAAGAATATTGATGATAATGTCTCCAGTCTAGTAATTAAAAGCAATAATCCATTCCCATATTTAATAAATGAATTAACTGAAGTAACAAAAGAAACAAGAAAAGAATTAAATAAATTAATACCAACTAATGTCAATAGAACCAAACGAGGATTAATTAACGGTTTAGGTAATGTAATAAAATTCATCTCAGGTAATCTAGATCAAGATGATTTAGAAAATTTGCAAAATCAATTAAACATTCTAAAAGAAAGTCATAATAAAGAAATAAAACATATCACTAAGTTAGTATCTTTTGCCAATTCAATTGCTCAAAAGTTTTACGACGAGATTAACCATGTTAGTACTAATATGAAGGTAATTCAAGGTATTTTACAGGCAGAAGACTTCAAGATCAACCTGCTGGAAGAATCTCAATACGTGTTAATGTGTGTTAATAAATTTAACCAAATATTACGTGTGCTTCAAGAGACAATTTCTCTTTCATTTAATGAAATGACTAACGTCAGATTATTTTCAAGAAGAGACTTAACTAATTTAGTAAAGGATTTATTGTCAATATATCCTGTTAAAAGCATGATCCATGCAGATCAATATCACCAATTTGAAAATCTCAAATTATCAAAATCTCAAGTGATAATATTAGACGAAGAAATGATTGTAATCCTTTCTATGCCTATCACAGATGGCAGTCAATATCAACTGTATGAAATTACCCCTGTGCCTACTATTAAGGACATTATACTTGTCCCAACTGAAAGATACTATTTGCAAGGACCCACTTCTAAATGGTCCATTATACCCTGTATCAAAAACACTCAATCATATGTGTGTATGTATTATATTATTAGGATAACAAGTTGCAACCTAACAGATACCAGTGGATGTGAATATGCTTCAATAAGCAATGAGATACAAATATTTCGACCTATAAATAAAGAACATATTCTGTTCTTTAGCAAAATAACTGAGATAATTATGCAAACATGTATAGAAGCTCAAAGTTCTCTACAAATCTCTGGTCCACAAGTAATATATTCAAATGAATCTTGCCCTATCTCTAGCCTAGGAATAACGTTGCACCAAAAACCTACCAACTATGTCCATAGTTTCCCAATCCTAATTATTCATGATGAACCTTTAATAAATAAAGAAACAAACCTTCTCCATTCCCACCTTGATGTAACAAAGCTCAAACTAGATTTGAAGCCAATACCAACGAACTATAATACAAAGAATCAGTTTGTATCTATTAATGTAACGTTTGTCTTACTCATAACATTTGTGATATTGTTTGTATTTAGACAGAAATTAAGTAATTTGTATTATTTTGTAAAACTTAAATGTAAGAAGAAGGTAACCATCGCTGAGGTCAGCGATTCGAATCTTAGGGGGGAAGAGTCATGTCCATTGCCCAGTAAACCCCTTACTAGCCATGACCAAGAAGCATCCCTTACTAATTTTGGGTTTTAAATGATAATAATTATTATATTATAAATAATAATAATTATTATTATTATTACTGTCCATGAGAGACAGAGTATTTTTTCTTCAGGAAATCAGAATGTTACAACAGCTCACTCCAAGCCCACAGGCAAAGCATGTATAAACAAAAAGCTTGCTATTACAGACAGAAGCACTTTAAGTGAACATATTCCTATTAGATATTTCCTAGAAGGCCAAAGCTGGGAGTTGGTCACTGCTAACATTCTTAACTTTCCAGACTGTCTCCACGATTTCTCAAGGAACACATATTTCTGTTCCTTCCTCAAAATAATTCTTAGTATTGAGCTTTCCACAACAACTTTAAGGTCAGTCCAACCAAAAACCCAACGCTTATGGTTTGATTGGCTAAAACCCCCTCTTACCACTAGAGATACACGCCATTGGTGAATCTCTACATGTGACAGCTTTTCCCTCTCCAGAGAAAGTTATAGTTTATAAACTGAAGCAGAGCTCAATATCGCTCTCTTCATAACCATACAGCAGACTATGTGATCACTCTTCACGACAGCTATATAGATACTGTGTACGCTCTGCCTCACGGCGAGCAAGTCAGGCTTCATGAAAAAGTATGGTAATTACTTAGGTGTTGGTAACCAATAAATTAACATCTTCTCAAAGTCTTCTATTCTATTGTAAGTATAACAATATACAGCGCGGTAGAACTTGAGCGGACCTAAATAGTAGATCCTCAAGCAATATTCAAATTAAGTGAGTGTCGATAAGTTCACTCTTCTCCAACTAGACAACTGGCCGGAGATCTACGAAAAACTTATCTTTAATACAGCAACATACCATGTGAAACAGTTGCCCCTAATAATATTGTTTTATGCAGCCCAACTAACGCCTGTTGTCAGGAACGTCGATATTTCTTTGCTTGCATCGCGTATGGTACTAATGCACTCCAAGCATAATCCGCAAACGTTACTGAACACTATTATTTTCCCCTCGTATTTGTCTGTAGTCACATCGAGGGAAAAGTAAGAGCGTGCAGTACCGTTTGTAGGATATGCTAGCAGTACATTAGTACCACCCGCGATGCAAGCAGAGAAATATCGACCTTTCTGACAACAACGCTAGTTGGGCTGCATAAAACAATACTATTAGGGGCTCATGATTCACCTGGTATATGGGCCTACTGTGGATATACATTCGTAAGTTGAATGAAAACATTTTAAATTTTAGGGATTCATGTACAAAATACAAAGGGTCGAACATTGCAGGCACTTCTTGGAGATACATTGGACATTTGTGAGGTTAGTGGAGTCTCTATTTTGAAATGGGCAGCCGAAGCTAAACCCGGTTAAGTTTAGAGAATGCACCAAAACAACCGAATAGAGCAGGTGTGTCATCCTTTTTGAGACTGTTATCCCCACCCTTGTGGCATATTTAGTACACAGCACTATTAAGTCGCATATAATAATTTAATAATAATAATGATAATAACAATAATGATGATAATAATAATAATAATAATAATAATAATAATAATAATTTAATTTAATGCAATTTAATTTATTTAATTTATTTATTAAATACTATTTAATTACATTAATGTGATATGTCGCACGAATCTGACGGCAAGACCAGTACAGATTATATGTGGGACATATTAATAATTATTATTTACAACATATATACAGATTATATTTCAATACAAGAGTGCATGCAAAAATATGCTTTTGGTGATAATTTAATGATAATGATAATGGCGATAATGAGAAGAATATTAATGTAAATGATTAAAGACACAAAATGTTACACTATAGTAGCCTAGTTATATTAGTAAATTTATGTTATGAGTTAATGTTTAGTTAGGTAATAGTTTTTAATGCGACGTATAGCTAATTGTTTGCTGTTCATGTTCGACAATCCAGGTGGTAATTCATTAAGTAGTGATGGTATAATATAATTTAGTCTCTTGAAGCCATAGCTAATTATACATTAGGGTTATACATATTTAGTACTTGTTATGGCTCTTGTTTGTATGTTGTGAGAGACCTTATGCTTGAACCTTGCATCATGGTAGTAGAGATTCAGTACAGGAATTTGAAACAACTCTTTTATATTAAAATAAGGGATACCAGTGAAATATTTAAAGAACCTGTTTTGGCCATCTTGAAGATTATTAATTAAAGTTGTGCTTTGATTTCCCCAAGGTCCTATAGCATATATTAATTTGCTTTCAATCAGGACACTATAAAAGGTTTTGTAAGATCTACATAGAATCGGAGATGGTAGAAGGTGTAAAGGTTTGCTCTTAGGTTCTTTATCATGTTTACTGTGTGTGTGTTCATTTCAAAGTGTTCATCAAGGGTAATTCCTAGGTATTTTTGTGTCGAAGTACTATTTATAAAGGTGATACATTTCCAACCTGCAAGGATGTTTTGGTGTATGCAAGATATGCTGTGGTGTCAGTATTTTTCTTGTGTGAAGTGATCATTTCTGATGAGCATTATTTTAGAGTTGGTTGTATTTTTATACAAATTATTGTCACGACACCATTTTGTGATATTAATGAAGTCTCCTTGAAGTCTATCAAAAGCTGTTTTAGAGTCTTTATGTATGGTAAATATAGTGGTGTCATCAGCATAAATAAATATTTTACTATGCACAATGGCTTCATTCATGTCATTTACGAACAGGTTATACAGTATAGTGTAGGTGAGATAAAACTGCCTTGAGGAATACCCCGTGTGCCTTCTGATGTGTCACTGATAGTGTTATTGATGTCCCTTTAAAATATCATAATTATTTGGGAAATTGTTCAATCCCTTATCCAAGCATATTTCCATTATTTTGTGTAGGATTGATAAAATGCATATTGGTCTATAGGTGCCAACAAAGTGATCACCATTCATATATATTGGTTTAATAATTGTGTATTTCAGATAGTTTGGTATTATGCCTGATTCAAATATCTTGTTTATGAGATGTGTTATGATTGGTATAGTTTTTTTAGATGTTGCCTTTATGTCTTTCAAGCGTATATTGTCTGCACCGGGCGATTTGTCTGTTTTAATACCTTACTTAATAATAATAATAATAATAATAAGTCGCCTCCGTAGCGTAGCGGTCAGCACGGTTAGCTGCCGCCCCGGAGGTCCTGGGTTCGATTCCCGGCTCTGACACGAAATTTGAAAAGTGGTATTAGGACTGGAACGGGGTCTACTCAGCCTCGGGTGTTCCAAATGAGTAGAGGGGGTTCGATTCCCACCTCAGTCATCCTCGAAGTGGTTTTCCGTGGTTTCCCACTTCGTCTTCGGGCAAATGCCGGGATGGTACCTTCTTCAAGGCCATGGCCGCCTCCTTCCCTCTTCCTTGCCTATCCATCCTGACCTTCCATTACCTTCCCTCATGAGGCCCCTGTTCGCTTTGCAGGTGAGGCCGCCTGGGCGAGGTGCCAATCACACCTCACCAGTTGTATCCACTCCGATTAGATGTTCCCAGCTCTAGGACACTGCCCGTAGAGGCGGTAGTGGTGAGTTCCCTCGCTGAGTCCGTGGGTTCCACCAACCTGGAGGGTGAACGACTAAGAAAAGAAAAGAGAAAATTAATAATAATTATAATGGAACAAGCATGGAACTCTCTTTCCTTTTCCTATCTCTTTCCCCTCTGACTGGCTGCGTGGCTCAGCGGTAACATTCTCGCTTGCTGAGCCCAAGAAAGCGGGATCGAATCCCGGCACAGTCAGTTGACACTTGAGGGTGCTTAAATGTGAGGGAGCCGTGTCAGTAAATTTACTGGCACGTTAAAGATCCCCTTCAGGGCAACATTCCGGCACCCTGGCGTCTCTAAAAGCCACAGTAGTTAAAAGGGACGTAAAACCCATAACATTTACATTACTTCCCCCCTCTGAAGTGCTGAAATAGCTAGGGATTCACCGCTCACCAAGCATGCTGCAACTGAGTCGAAAGAGCATCTTTCTTGTTACTCATAAAACAGGGATGTCCAATTATTATTACTGTGTACTAACAAATACTAGGCTATTTCACAAAATGATATAAATTTCTGACTGTCATAAATTGTAACGAAAACACTATTATTCCAGTTCATGCAACAGAATTTGATTTGAAGAATGGAGCTCAGGGGAGCTTGTGTTCGCGAGCACCTTTTAGCTCATAATGACGAGAGCACCAAATTTCATTTAAAGAGCATCGTGGTGCTCGCGAGCACCTGGTTGAGAACGCCTGGTATAGAGTTTTAAACCTTCAGGAACGGTGCTTACACTAAAAATATCCAGATGTCGAATCGATGTAAAGTTGAAATTAATTTCATGGCTTTTAAATGAATGCCGCTGCTTTACGCTGTTGTTGTGTCGTAACTAAACACAGTGCGGCGCCACTGGTACGATTTCAAGGTCCAAGCACGGTGCTTGTGTGCGTAGTGGCTAGCATTCTTGGTTCTCACCGCGGAGGCCCAGGTTCGATTCCCGGCTCTGCCAAGAAATTTAATTCTGGTCTGAGGGCTGGAACGGGGTACATTCAGCCTCGTGAGGCAAACACTGTGAGGAGGCAAGTTCGATTCCTACCTGGAAGAGATTTTCCTTGGTTTCCCACTTCTTCTCCAGGCAAATGCTGGGATGGTAACTAACTATAGGCCACGTCCGCCTCCTTCCCTACCCCAGCTCCCAATAACACACACAAGTACAATCATGGCATTGGCACTGGTTATCAAACAGATCCCAGTTTCACACACCCACACGGCGCTGATGAAGCCGCAAGCCCATAAGTAGGTAATAAAGAGCGGTTCTGGCACAGGGGCTAATGGGCAAGATGGCCGCCGCGCGCAATCACTCTATGTTATTCTTATGGAGGGGTCATTCAGAGCTGGCACAGGGGCTATTGGGCAAAATGGCCGCCACGGCCTGAGACCGTGGATTACGTCACAGGGAGAGGTCGGCCGTGTAGTTGCCAAATGGAATATTTATTATTATTATTATTATTATTATTATTATTATTAGGTAATTGTTAATTGATCATGTATAATCAAGACCAGCCTTATATTGTCCACTTCTTGGTGTAGTGGCTAGCATTCTTGGAGGTCATTCCTGAGGTTCGAATCCCGGCTCTGCCAAGAAATTTAATTTCTGGTCTCATGAGTGGAACGGGGTACACTCAGCCTTGTGAGGCAAAACTGACAAGAGCTGGCTTTTGTTTCATACCTCAACAATTCTGCCTAACCCAACTTCACCTAACCTAACCTAACCTAACCTAACCTATCCTAACCTAACTTCAAAGTCAAAGCAAATATGAGAGCAAATGTGAAAGCACACATAATAAACTAAGTTATAACCTAACCTAACTTCACCTAACCTAACCTCACCTAACCTGTCCTAACCTAACCTAACGTAACCTACCTAATTTAAAATTGCAAGCGAAAAAAATTTAGCAAAAAGTATGAGAAAAAAGTGAGAGCAAATGTAAGAGCACAAATAATAAACTTAGTTATAACCTAACCACACCTAACCTAACCTAACCTAACCTAACCTAACCTAACATAACCAAACTTCAAAGTGAGAGCAAAAATGTAAGAGCAAATGAGAGAGCACAAATAATAAACTTAGTTATAACCTAACCTAACCTAACCCACAGAAACCTCATTTAAAGATTTTAGATTTTATGTTTTAACATTTTAGATTTTTGATTTTTTTCATTTTACATTTTTTAGATTTTACATTTTACATTTTTGATTTTTTGTATTTTAGATGTTAGTTTTTTTTAGATTTTACATTTTAAATTTAAGATTTTTTGATTTTAGATTTTACTTTTTACATTTTCCGAAAAGAGTAAACTACTAGGTCACATACATAACCTCACCAAACCTAACTTTGCCAAACCTAACTTAAGCTAATTCAAAGGCTAATACACATACACAAAGTATATAAGGGTACAAGCAACTATCCTTATGCTAGTTTTATAGGTTACTGTACAATATGATAACTACCCCAACCGTTTTTTTTTTCATTTGTTGTTTACACATATGACAATTTTCCAATTTCCCATTTTCATTTTTTTTAATGTTAGTTTTAAGTTTTTCAATTTCATAACATGGAAACATGGATTTTGCAATATGTTGTTTACACATTTATCAATTTCACAATTTCCCATTTACAGTTCTTAAAATGTCAGTTTAAAGTTTTTCAATTTCATGATATAGAAACATGGATTTTCCAATTTGTTGTTTACACATTTGTCAATTTACCAAATTCCCATTTACAGTTTTTAAAATTTCAGTTTAATGGTTTTATTTATTTTGTCAATATGGAAACATGGATTTTCCAATTTGTGTTTTACATGTTCACTTTGCATTAGGAGTGGAGAGAGGTGAGTAGTAATAAAAAATGTACAAGCAGTTTCCATACGGTACAATATTTTTTTTATTTTAAATACATGTACACTATTTACACATAATACATTTTTATATATATTCCTTATTGTTATAAATTGTACACTTGTTTTTATTTTGTTTTCTATTTTATTTATTTTTGATTATGAATGCCATTTCTTATTTTGTTTTTTTTATTTTTGTAGTGCTATTGTTTTATTTCCTAAATTGTTTTGTTTTATGTATTTGCTAGTTGCAGGCAGAAGATTTTGATATTCATAACTTAACTCTTTAAGCATGGTTAATGATTGAGTAATGACCATAGGCATGTGTACCTATACCATCAGCATCAATCACTCTTTTATCATCACCAGGACACAAAGCAATTTTGTTTAGTCTTATAGATGATATGTCATGTTGTTTAGAAGCGATAATGTTCATGGGTATTCTTTTTACATTGTTTTTCATGACACAATCCTTATAATCTTGAAAGCTTATACAATTTTTGACAACACCTCTGTTAATACCTTTAATCTTTTTGATTTCTTTACCATTTATGTCTAATGCGTACATTTTAGCTCTAAGTCCAACAAATGCTTTTATAATTTGTCCACAAGCCTCGTCTTTAAATTTCCCCAACGTTTTCTTGTTTGATGTAGAGTAACATATGTGATTAGTAGGATAATCTGATGTGTCCAGGTGTTGTAGGAAATCCAACTTGTCTTGATATACATCTGGGGTGTTAACCAAATATATGAACGAGTCAGTATCCATATACATGAGTTTAAGATTGTTCATGCCATAATAGGGTAGCAGGACATCATAGTGGTGGGAATACATGAGAGTTTTTGAAATATCCAGTATACACATTCCAATATATATAGGCTTATTGAATACAATGTTACGTTTAGACATGTGGAAAGCAGCTAGGTTAGGGCCATAAATTGTTCTGTCGATAAATGTCGGCTTTGCTATTAGCTTTTCTGCCTTTTTGCTGTCAGTCACAAGACGTATGTCTATTCTTTTACGGATATTTTCCATTGTTTTCCCAAAAATGGCATTGTTGAATAATTTGTACAGATTTTTCTCAAAATCATTTTTGGCTTGTTTTCGAAGGTTGTTATTAAAATCAACGTATGCCTTTAACCAAGGTCTTTGTTTAAACTTTAACACACGATGAATTTTTATCAATTTTATTCCATGATCTAAAGCCTGTTTTAATGCCATGTAGTGAACAACATATCGCCTTCGATTTCCAAGATGAGGAATTAGTTTTTTCAGAGACGAATCCTTAGGTTGTGTACACTCTGGTAGGAAAGGTAAATCGTTGTGTAGATCATGAAGGTCAGATGGGTAATCAACATCAACGTCTAGAATGTATCCCACAGGATCGTCTTTCTTTAGTTTTTCTACATCAACAGTATCTGGAGAAACCCACTGAAATCCACCATAAGGAAGGGAGTGACACATAGCCCACCCGTATTGGTTGTTGGCATCATCATAGGTAATAAACTGCGATGGTTTCTCAGAATCATAGGTTTCCATGTATTTATTGTTAGCTTCAGCATACCGATGAGACACCTGGCATATGCCTCCACGTATTCCAGACTCGATTAAAAGAATCTGATCGTAATCCTGTAGCAATTCCAGTTCAATGCCTGTGTAAAGTAGCATTGCCTCGAAACTTAAACCAGGCGAAGTAAAAAAGTGTGCAGCATCCACTCGGTGTGTTTCTAGTGTTTTGTTTCTAAAGGTTTCAAAGCTGTCTGCAAGAAGGAGTACATCTGAAGTTAGGTAGAGGTCACTATATTCCCCTAGAGTTTTAATGTTGAACTGATTCCAGACACTTTTGGCATGTTCATAGTCTTCTTGACTAACATCTTCTTGACTTAATTTGTTAAAGAATGCCTCTTTTGGAGGTAAACACGTTTCACTTAACTTTTCCCATGAGTCAATGTAGTCATAACAAAATACCTCTTTACGAGTCATGAGCATTGCATTTTCTTTTCCAAAGTACTTGTCTGTTTCAGGGTATGATGTTAAGTTGGAAACTAAGTTTTCCAAACTACTCGGCATTAACCGAAACGTATCCACAAATCTAAGCTTAACATTTCCTACATATTTGGTAAAGGAAATGTACTTTTCTTTGGAGTTAGCGATAACATCCACTCTCTCAGTAGTACATCCCAATTGCTTTACAATGAAATTTGCGTCGTAGCCACTCATATTATGTAGAAACACAGGAACGGGGTTTCGTGTTTTACACCTCAAATTACAGTTATTGTGAGCACTTCCACGGTATTCCCCTGTAATATGGCAGTGGTCTCGAACTTTCCAGTCCTGTTGGGTAAATGGTTTTTGACACAAATAACAGGTTTCAGAACATTGGAACTCTGCTTCTTGAGCCTGAGTTAAGGCCTTTGGAACATTTAAGCTGTAAAGTCTATCAATTTCATTAGCTATTGAGATCAAACAGTCCATAAACTTTCCTGCAGCGTCAGGTCCACGATAAATAACAGGTTGGCTTGAAAGGTTTGTCTTTATGTGTTCCACAGCAGGTGAGGGTTTAACGTATATACCAAAGCTCATAGGAACATGACTCTGGTATGGCACTGTATAACTTGCTTTAGGATTGGGTAAACATGTTTGATAGGGTAAGAGTATACTTTCAAAATCTGCATAGATAACGTAAGGTATTCTCAGCATTTTTTCAACGTTTAAAAATTTGACAATGGGGTTTTTAATAGGCATTTCAACCCTAGCAATGTCATGCTGGACACACAAAGCTCTATGTTCTTTCAATTTTTCCATTCCTTGTTGACCATATCGATTATCAAAGTGTGTAAAACACCGTTTACACGTATATATTTTATGTTCATAGCGGGTAATCTGATGTCTTACTAGTTTATCAAAATCTTTGATAAAGACGTAGTGGTTCTGGCCGGATGATGAACTTAGCAAAAGGAGGTCGCGATGGTCTTGCATCTCTTGATCCACAACCTTTAGAGGGAACAATTTGTTGTCTTGTTCCAATCCAAATACATTAATGGATATATCGTTGGCTTTTTCAAATTTGGGAATGTCAACTAGCGATGTAGGAAACGATATTACAGAAAAATCATACTTGTTGTCCAGGTCCTTGTATTTACTAATGCGATGAGCATTCTTTTTAACCAGTTTTGCTAAAATGGCATACATAAAACACTTTTCATCATTCAAATTTTCAGGATTAATGCAGGCTTTTCTTGCTTGTATAGCTGCTGGTAATGGAATATATGTGCTTCCACGCAAGGGATTGTACTTATTTATTTTCAATCGTACTCCTTCCACTGCTAACAAAGCCCAATTACTGCCTTTTAGCTCAGATTCCTCCATTTCCGTAGTTAACTTTGTAAATTGTGTTTCCAAGAAACTACTTAAGTCCGTTTCCAAAAATAGGGCCTGATTTCGTGTTTTAAAAGCACGATCTGTAATTTCATTGGTAGATGTATGAATGAATCTACATTCAGCCACAAGATTAACTTTTATCGACTTGTGCATTGCTAGTTCTTTCTGCATAGCTTGTATTATTTGCTGTTTGGGCTCTTTAAGGTATGAATTTAAATCCTTGCACGTATCGCAACGAATGAAATAGGATTTAAGTCGACCTTCAAAAGATGTCTCATATTCAATAAGTCCATTTTTGTCAGGGACCAATGACAGTAGGTAATGTTTTGTAGGCTCTGCTTTTTGTCTTTTAGCTGCCGACACAACATTACAACATTCTTCATGACGACGTCCATTGTAGGCATTGTTGAATGTACTACCACAGGTCTTGCACTCATGAAATTCACCACACGATACTTCATGTCGCTTCCTATGATAGTCTCGAAGAAAAGTCTTTCCACACTCTTTACACATATAGCTAGGAATGGCTTCTTCCATTATGAATGTTGATTTCTGCAAACAGCTGCTTACTGCGTATCACAGGGCTAGAGGTTGGTCGGTGAGACGGTCTTTCACGATGTGAACACCGTGAGAGGTAGTAGTCAACTGGTGATATTCTTGTTAAGGGTCCACTAATATACCCCTAGTCTAGACCAACAGCTCTTTACAGCGTATGACAAGGCTGTAGACTGGACAGTGAGACGGTCTTTCACGATGTGAACACTGTAACAAGTAGTAGTCAACTGATTATATACTTGCTAAGGGTTCTCTAATATACAATAGTCAAGACCAACAGCTACTTACTGTGTAGTACAAGGCTGTACAATAGTTGTTTTGACAGTCTTTCACGATGTGGTCACTGTGAATGGTGGTAGTCAACTGATGATATTCTTGATAAGGGTCCTCTAATGTACCCCTGGTTAAGGGTAACAGCTGCTCACTGCTTATGACAAAGCTAAAGACTGGTTGCTTCAACGGTCTTTCACAATGTAAACACTGTGACAGGTAGTAGTCAACTGAAAATATTCTTATGGCCTACTCAAGGTTATCAGGTACTTACTGCATATCAAAAGGCTGTACACTCATGTGTGTTAGGCACTCTTTCTTGCTAAGGACCCCAATATTCCCTACACAAGGCTATACATGTTAGTTCTAAACACTTAGTGATTAATTGTATATTCAATTTTTGTACAAAGCTTATACAAGCACGTTTTTATGAGGTAAAACTTTGTTAAATAGCTGCATGCGACACACAAAGTATGTTGCCGCTATCTAGCGGTGACTATGAGAACTACTTAAACGACCAGCATGCTACCTAGCGCTCCATTTCAACACTCGCTCACTGAACGACCAGCATGCTATCTACCGGTCGATAGCAATACTCCTCAACTACCAGCCTGCTATATATCGGTCAATATGACAACTCACTCAACTACCAACATGCTACATGGCTTTTTTGGTCAGTTTTTTGTTGGCTTTTTTTTTGGTCAGTTTCTGTTGGCTTATGTTGGCTTTTATTGGCTTTTGTTGGCTTTTGTTGGCTTTTGTAGGCTTTTTTGTTGGCTTTTGTTGGCTTTCATATTTGCTCTTGCTTGTGGGGGCTTATTATTTGGTCTTGGAAAGTATGTCAGTCCTTTTTTTTATGGCTGCAAAATGCTTACAGCCATGTTTGTAAGCAGCAACAACAACAACAGCAATACACAAAATTCCAAAAAAAAATCCAAAGTACTCTAAGGTTTATCAATGACTCTCAACTTTTACACTTACCTCTATCCCATGCATAGTCAAAAATTAGTGTATTTTTCAAATTTTTCAAAAATATTTGGAAAGTTTGCTATATCATTAATCTAAAAATCCTGAAAAGACATATGTTAACTCCAACACCTACCTCTATACCACTCTCAGTCCAAAAATAGTGTATTTTTCAAATTTTCCAAAACATATTTCCAAAATGGGTTATATTTCCAAAATTAAAAAGTTAACAAAAACGTTTGTTTGACATAAATGAATGGCCTTTGTCCCCTCTACCACTATACCAAGTCCCAGGTCTCCAGAACAAAAAAAAAATTTTTAAAAAGCGTTTTATTTCCAAAATTAGGAATTTTACAAACACATTTGTCTGACGTAAATCAATGGTCATTACCCCCTCTATCCCCACACTAAGTCTCATGTCTTTAGAACAACAAAAATAAAATTTTGAAAATGAACTTATATTTCCAAAATTAGGAATTTTACAAAAACGTTTGTCTGACGTAAATCAGTGGTCATTACCCCCTCTATCCCCACACTAAGTCTCATGTCTCTAGAACAACAAAAATAAAATTTTGAAAATGGGCTTATATTTCCAAAATTAGGAATTTTACAAAAACGTTTGTCTGAAGTAAATCAATGGTCATTACCCCCTCCACCCCCACACTAAGTCTCATGTCTCTAGAACAACAAAAATAAAATTTTGAAAATGGGCTTATATTTCCAAAATTAGGAATTTTACAAAACCGTTTGTCTGACGTAAATCAGTGGTCTTTACCCCCTCTATCCCCATACCAAGTCTCAGGTCTCTAGGTCAACAAAAATAAAATTTTGAAAATGGGCTATATTTCCAAAATTAGGAATTCTACAAAAAAGTTTGTCTAACGTAAATCAATTGTCTTTACCCCCTCTATTCCCATACCAAGTCTCAGGTCTCTAGGTCAACAAAAATAAAATTTTGAAAAAATGGTCACTATTTTGGAAACTAGGAATTCTACGAAAAAGTTTGTTTAACATAAATGAAAGGTCTCTATCCCCTCTACCTGTAAACCAAGTTCCAGGTCTGTACGACAAAAAATAAAAAAAGATCAACTGGGAAAGTAGGCGATTTTTCATAAAACCAAACATTCTAAAAAATGTTCTATGGGCTTAAAGGAATGGCCTCTATGTCCTTTATTTTTTATAATAAAACTTTTTTATTTTTTACATTTTTTTGAAAACACTCGAATTTTGAAATTTTTATATTTTGGAAAGTAGAAAGTTTACAAAAAAAATTGTTTGACATAAATCACTGGCCCTGACCCCATCTACCACCAAAATAAATTTCAAGTCGCTAGAACAAAAAATAACAGTAGTGGAGTAGTGGTGCTTCTAACGCACCCATTTTATTTGTACTAGACTGTACAAGTTCGAGCGCCACCGGGTACGTTAGAAGCACCACTACTCCACTACTGTTATTTTTTGTTCTAGCGACTTGAAATTTATTTTGGTGGTAGATGGGGTCAGGGCCAGTGATTTATGTCAAACAATTTTTTTTGTAAACTTTCTACTTTCCAAAATATAAAAATTTCAAAATTCGAGTGTTTTCAAAAAAATGTAAAAAATAAAAAAGTTTTATTATAAAAAATAAAGGACATAGAGGCCATTCCTTTAAGCCCATAGAACATTTTTTAGAATGTTTGGTTTTATGAAAAATCGCCTACTTTCCCAGTTGATCTTTTTTTATTTTTTGTCGTACAGACCTGGAACTTGGTTTACAGGTAGAGGAGATAGAGACCTTTCATTTATGTTAAACAAACTTTTTCGTAGAATTCCTAGTTTCCAAAATAGTGACCATTTTTTCAAAATTTTATTTTTGTTGACCTAGAGACCTGAGACTTGGTATGGGAATAGAGGGGGTAAAGACAATTGATTTACGTTAGACAAACTTTTTTGTAGAATTCCTAATTTTGGAAATATAGCCCATTTTCAAAATTTTATTTTTGTTGACCTAGAGACCTGAGACTTGGTATGGGGATAGAGGGGGTAAAGACCACTGATTTACGTCAGACAAACGGTTTTGTAAAATTCCTAATTTTGGAAATATAAGCCCATTTTCAAAATTTTATTTTTGTTGTTCTAGAGACATGAGACTTAGTGTGGGGGTGGAGGGGGTAATGGCCATTGATTTACTTCAGACAAACGTTTTTGTAAAATTCCTAATTTTGGAAATATAAGCCCATTTTCAAAATTTTATTTTTGTTGTTCTAGAGACATGAGACTTAGTGTGGGGATAGAGGGGGTAATGACCACTGATTTACGTCAGACAAACGTTTTTGTAAAATTCCTAATTTTGGAAATATAAGTTCATTTTCAAAATTTTATTTTTGTTGTTCTAAAGACATGCGACTTAGTGTGGGGATAGAGGGGGTAATGACCATTGATTTACGTCAGACAAATGTGTTTGTAAAATTCCTAATTTTGGAAATAAAACGCTTTTTAAAAATTTTTTTTTGTTCTGGAGACCTGGGACTTGGTATAGTGGTAGAGGGGATAAAGGCCATTCATTTATGTCAAACAAACGTTTTTGTTAACTTTTTAATTTTGGAAATATAACCCATTTTGGAAATATGTTTTGGAAAATTTGAAAAATACACTATTTTTGGACTGAGAGTGGTATAGAGGTAGGTGTTGGAGTTAACATATGTCTTTTCAGGATTTTTAGATTAATGATATAGCAAACTTTCCAAATATTTTTGAAAAATTTGAAAAATACACTAATTTTTGACTATGCATGGGATAGAGGTAAGTGTAAAAGTTGAGAGTCATTGATAAACCTTAGAGTACTTTGGATTTTTTTTTGGAATTTTGTGTGTTGCTGTTGTTGTTGTTGCTGCTTACAAACATGGCTGTAAGCATTTTGCAGCCATAAAAAAAAGGACTGACATACTTTCCAAGACCAAATAATAAGCCCCCACAAGCAAGAGCAAATATGAAAGCCAACAAAAGCCAACAAAAAAGCCTACAAAAGCCAACAAAAGCCAACAAAAGCCAATAAAAGCCAACATAAGCCAACAGAAACTGACCAAAAAAAAGCCAACAAAAAACTGACCAAAAAAGCCATGTAGCATGTTGGTAGTTGAGTGAGTTGTCATATTGACCGATATATAGCAGGCTGGTAGTTGAGGAGTATTGCTATCGACCGGTAGATAGCATGCTGGTCGTTCAGTGAGCGAGTGTTGAAATGGAGCGCTAGGTAGCATGCTGGTCGTTTAAGTAGTTCTCATAGTCACCGCTAGATAGCGGCAACATACTTTGTGTGTCGCATGCAGCTATTTAACAAAGTTTTACCTCATAAAAACGTGCTTGTATAAGCTTTGTACAAAAATTGAATATACAATTAATCACTAAGTGTTTAGAACTAACATGTATAGCCTTGTGTAGGGAATATTGGGGTCCTTAGCAAGAAAGAGTGCCTAACACACATGAGTGTACAGCCTTTTGATATGCAGTAAGTACCTGATAACCTTGAGTAGGCCATAAGAATATTTTCAGTTGACTACTACCTGTCACAGTGTTTACATTGTGAAAGACCGTTGAAGCAACCAGTCTTTAGCTTTGTCATAAGCAGTGAGCAGCTGTTACCCTTAACCAGGGGTACATTAGAGGACCCTTATCAAGAATATCATCAGTTGACTACCACCATTCACAGTGACCACATCGTGAAAGACTGTCAAAACAACTATTGTACAGCCTTGTACTACACAGTAAGTAGCTGTTGGTCTTGACTATTGTATATTAGAGAACCCTTAGCAAGTATATAATCAGTTGACTACTACTTGTTACAGTGTTCACATCGTGAAAGACCGTCTCACTGTCCAGTCTACAGCCTTGTCATACGCTGTAAAGAGCTGTTGGTCTAGACTAGGGGTATATTAGTGGACCCTTAACAAGAATATCACCAGTTGACTACTACCTCTCACGGTGTTCACATCGTGAAAGACCGTCTCACCGACCAACCTCTAGCCCTGTGATACGCAGTAAGCAGCTGTTTGCAGAAATCAACATTCATAATGGAAGAAGCCATTCCTAGCTATATGTGTAAAGAGTGTGGAAAGACTTTTCTTCGAGACTATCATAGGAAGCGACATGAAGTATCGTGTGGTGAATTTCATGAGTGCAAGACCTGTGGTAGTACATTCAACAATGCCTACAATGGACGTCGTCATGAAGAATGTTGTAATGTTGTGTCGGCAGCTAAAAGACAAAAAGCAGAGCCTACAAAACATTACCTACTGTCATTGGTCCCTGACAAAAATGGACTTATTGAATATGAGACATCTTTTGAAGGTCGACTTAAATCCTATTTCATTCGTTGCGATACGTGCAAGGATTTAAATTCATACCTTAAAGAGTCCAAACAGCAAATAATACAAGCTATGCAGAAAGAACTAGCAATGCACAAGTCGATAAAAGTTAATCTTGTGGCTGAATGTAGATTCATTCATACATCTACCAATGAAATTACAGATCGTGCTTTTAAAACACGAAATCAGGCCCTATTTTTGGAAACGGACTTAAGTAGTTTCTTGGAAACACAATTTACAAAGTTAACTACGGAAATGGAGGAATCTGAGCTAAAAGGCAGTAATTGGGCTTTGTTAGCAGTGGAAGGAGTACGATTGAAAATAAATAAGTACAATCCCTTGCGTGGAAGCACATATATTCCATTACCAGCAGCTATACAAGCAAGAAAAGCCTGCATTAATCCTGAAAATTTGAATGATGAAAAGTGTTTTATGTATGCCATTTTAGCAAAACTGGTTAAAAAGAATGCTCATCGCATTAGTAAATACAAGGACCTGGACAACAAGTATGATTTTTCTGTAATATCGTTTCCTACATCGCTAGTTGACATTCCCAAATTTGAAAAAGCCAACGATATATCCATTAATGTATTTGGATTGGAACAAGACAACAAATTGTTCCCTCTAAAGGTTGTGGATCAAGAGATGCAAGACCATCGCGACCTCCTTTTGCTAAGTTCATCATCCGGCCAGAACCACTACGTCTTTATCAAAGATTTTGATAAACTAGTAAGACATCAGATTACCCGCTATGAACATAAAATATATACGTGTAAACGGTGTTTTACACACTTTGATAATCGATATGGTCAACAAGGAATGGAAAAATTGAAAGAACATAGAGCTTTGTGTGTCCAGCATGACATTGCTAGGGTTGAAATGCCTATTAAAAACCCCATTGTCAAATTTTTAAACGTTGAAAAAATGCTGAGAATACCTTACGTTATCTATGCAGATTTTGAAAGTATACTCTTACCCTATCAAGCATGTTTACCCAATCCTAAAGCAAGTTATACAGTGCCATACCAGAGTCATGTTCCTATGAGCTTTGGTATATACGTTAAACCCTCACCTGCTGTGGAACACATAAAGACAAACCTTTCAAGCCAACCTGTTATTTATCGTGGACCTGACGCTGCAGGAAAGTTTATGGACTGTTTGATCTCAATAGCTAATGAAATTGATAGACTTTACAGCTTAAATGTTCCAAAGGCCTTAACTCAGGCTCAAGAAGCAGAGTTCCAATGTTCTGAAACCTGTTATTTGTGTCAAAAACCATTTACCCAACAGGACTGGAAAGTTCGAGACCACTGCCATATTACAGGGGAATACCGTGGAAGTGCTCACAATAACTGTAATTTGAGGTGTAAAACACGAAACCCCGTTCCTGTGTTTCTACATAATATGAGTGGCTACGACGCAAATTTCATTGTAAAGCAATTGGGATGTACTACTGAGAGAGTGGATGTTATCGCTAACTCCAAAGAAAAGTACATTTCCTTTACTAAATATGTAGGAAATGTTAAGCTTAGATTTGTGGATACGTTTCGGTTAATGCCGAGTAGTTTGGAAAACTTAGTTTCCAACTTAACATCATACCCTGAAACAGACAAGTACTTTGGAAAAGAAAATGCAATGCTCATGACTCGTAAAGGGGTATTTTGTTATGACTACATTGACTCATGGGAAAAGTTAAGTGAAACGTGTTTACCTCCAAAAGAGGCATTCTTTAACAAATTAAGTCAAGAAGATGTTAGTCAAGAAGACTATGAACATGCCAAAAGTGTCTGGAATCAGTTCAACATTAAAACTCTAGGGGAATATAGTGACCTCTACCTAACTTCAGATGTACTCCTTCTTGCAGACAGCTTTGAAACCTTTAGAAACAAAACACTAGAAACACACCGAGTGGATGCTGCACACTTTTTTACTTCGCCTGGTTTAAGTTTCGAGGCAATGCTACTTTACACAGGCATTGAACTGGAATTGCTACAGGATTACGATCAGATTCTTTTAATCGAGTCTGGAATACGTGGAGGCATATGCCAGGTGTCTCATCGGTATGCTGAAGCTAACAATAAATACATGGAAACCTATGATTCTGAGAAACCATCGCAGTTTATTACCTATGATGATGCCAACAACCAATACGGGTGGGCTATGTGTCACTCCCTTCCTTATGGTGGATTTCAGTGGGTTTCTCCAGATACTGTTGATGTAGAAAAACTAAAGAAAGACGATCCTGTGGGATACATTCTAGACGTTGATGTTGATTACCCATCTGACCTTCATGATCTACACAACGATTTACCTTTCCTACCAGAGTGTACACAACCTAAGGATTCGTCTCTGAAAAAACTAATTCCTCATCTTGGAAATCGAAGGCGATATGTTGTTCACTACATGGCATTAAAACAGGCTTTAGATCATGGAATAAAATTGATAAAAATTCATCGTGTGTTAAAGTTTAAACAAAGACCTTGGTTAAAGGCATACGTTGATTTTAATAACAACCTTCGAAAACAAGCCAAAAATGATTTTGAGAAAAATCTGTACAAATTATTCAACAATGCCATTTTTGGGAAAACAATGGAAAATATCCGTAAAAGAATAGACATACGTCTTGTGACTGACAGCAAAAAGGCAGAAAAGCTAATAGCAAAGCCGACATTTATCGACAGAACAATTTATGGCCCTAACCTAGCTGCTTTCCACATGTCTAAACGTAACATTGTATTCAATAAGCCTATATATATTGGAATGTGTATACTGGATATTTCAAAAACTCTCATGTATTCCCACCACTATGATGTCCTGCTACCCTATTATGGCATGAACAATCTTAAACTCATGTATATGGATACTGACTCGTTCATATATTTGGTTAACACCCCAGATGTATATCAAGACAAGTTGGATTTCCTACAACACCTGGACACATCAGATTATCCTACTAATCACATATGTTACTCTACATCAAACAAGAAAACGTTGGGGAAATTTAAAGACGAGGCTTGTGGACAAATTATAAAAGCATTTGTTGGACTTAGAGCTAAAATGTACGCATTAGACATAAATGGTAAAGAAATCAAAAAGATTAAAGGTATTAACAGAGGTGTTGTCAAAAATTGTATAAGCTTTCAAGATTATAAGGATTGTGTCATGAAAAACAATGTAAAAAGAATACCCATGAACATTATCGCTTCTAAACAACATGACATATCATCTATAAGACTAAACAAAATTGCTTTGTGTCCTGGTGATGATAAAAGAGTGATTGATGCTGATGGTATAGGTACACATGCCTATGGTCATTACTCAATCATTAACCATGCTTAAAGAGTTAAGTTATGAATATCAAAATCTTCTGCCTGCAACTAGCAAATACATAAAACAAAACAATTTAGGAAATAAAACAATAGCACTACAAAAAAAAAAAAAAAAAAAATAAGAAATGGCATTCATAATCAAAAATAAATAAAATAGAAAACAAAATAAAAACAAGTGTACAATTTATAACAATAAGGAATATATATAAAAATGTATTATGTGTAAATAGTGTACATGTATTTAAAATAAAAATAATATTGTACCGTATGGAAACTGCTTGTACATTTTTTATTACTACTCACCTCTCTCCACTCCTAATGCAAAGTGAACATGTAAAACACAAATTGGAAAATCCATGTTTCCATATTGACAAAATAAAAAAAAACCATTAAACTGAAATTTTAAAAACTGTTAATGGGAATTTGGTAAATTGACAAATGTGTAAACAACAAATTGGAAAATCCATGTTTCTATATCATGAAATTGAAAAACTTTAAACTGACATTTTAAGAACTGTAAATGGGAAATTGTGAAATTGATAAATGTGTAAACAACATATTGCAAAATCCATGTTTCCATGTTATGAAATTGAAAAACTTAAAACTAACATTAAAAAAAATGAAAATGGGAAATTGGAAAATTGTCATATGTGTAAACAACAAATGAAAAAAAAAACGGTTGGGGTAGTTATCATATTGTACAGTAACCTATAAAACTAGCATAAGGATAGTTGCTTGTACCCTTATATACTTTGTGTATGTGCATTAGCCTTTGAATTAGCTTAAGTTAGGTTTGGCAAAGTTAGGTTTGGTGAGGTTAGGTATGTGACCTAGTAGTTTACTCTTTTCGGAAAATGTAAAAAGTAAAATCTAAAATCAAAAAATCTTAAATTTAAAATGTAAAATCCAAAAAAAACTAACATCTAAAATACAAAAAATCAAAAATGTAAAATGTAAAATCTAAAAAATGTAAAATGAAAAAAATCAAAAATCTAAAATGTTAAAACATAAAATCTAAAATCTTTAAATGAGGTTTCTGTGGGTTAGGTTAGGTTAGGTTATAACTAAGTTTATTATTTGTGCTCTCTCATTTGCTCTTACATTTTTGCTCTCACTTTGAAGTTTGGTTATGTTAGGTTAGGTTAGGTTAGGTTAGGTTAGGTTAGGTGTGGTTAGGTTATAACTAAGTTTATTATTTGTGCTCTTACATTTGCTCTCACTTTTTTCTCATACTTTTTGCTAAATTTTTTTCGCTTGCAATTTTAAATTAGGTAGGTTACGTTAGGTTAGGTTAGGACAGGTTAGGTGAGGTTAGGTTAGGTGAAGTTAGGTTAGGTTATAACTTAGTTTATTATGTGTGCTTTCACATTTGCTCTCATATTTGCTTTGACTTTGAAGTTAGGTTAGGATAGGTTAGGTTAGGTTAGGTTAGGTGAAGTTGGGTTAGGCAGAATTGTTGAGGTATGAAACAAAAGCCAGCTCTTGTCAGTTTTGCCTCACAAGGCTGAGTGTACCCCGTTCCACTCATGAGACCAGAAATTAAATTTCTTGGCAGAGCCGGGATTCGAACCTCAGGAATGACCTCCAAGAATGCTAGCCACTACACCAAGAAGTGGACAATATAAGGCTGGTCTTGATTATACATGATCAATTAACAATTACCTAATAATAATAATAATAATAATAATAATAATAAATATTCCATTTGGCAACTACACGGCCGACCTCTCCCTGTGACGTAATCCACGGTCTCAGGCCGTGGCGGCCATTTTGCCCAATAGCCCCTGTGCCAGCTCTGAATGACCCCTCCATAAGAATAACATAGAGTGATTGCGCGCGGCGGCCATCTTGCCCATTAGCCCCTGTGCCAGAACCGCTCTTTATTACCTACTCCCATAAATGAAGCAAGAACACGTACTAAGCTGCCCTAGCCAGTGCAACGATTTGAGATTGTCAGGCGAACTGAAACTATGTTAGCCCAAAATCATGAGTCTATGTAAAGATTGTTTTCCAGTCAACATGCAGTCGGGAATGTAATCTAATGAACTACATCAATCTTATCTCTACTTACAAGGGGAGGATACGATGCATGGGTCACCGATTCGAACCATCTTTAGTACACGTGCAGGACATGACCAGGCGTATATCAGGTGCAAGTAGTAAGGTGCGCTTCTCAGTCGTTTCCGAGAAATTAATTAATTGCAATAAATGCAGTGCGGCGTCTACTGTATGCGCGTTGTACGGTACCAAGACTTCAACGAACGCGTGGTGCAGGGGTAAGAGCACTGCTTCGTAAGGGCGGGATCGCTGGATCGAATCCCACTGGTGATTTTTGCGTTTTTTTGTAAACATTGGCAATTCGTACAACTGTACGTGTCGTGAATACTGTTTATTTTGCAGTCAATTGAAATAACTGTTATGCTAGCCGGACAAGGGATTCCGAAATAATCGTATCCGGGTCAATGTTTGTGACATTACATAATGTATAGTAGGCCTACTGGCATTGCAAATACATTGGTATTATACACGGCCAGGTGTATTCTAGTATATGTATTGCACCCTTGCAAAGAAGCATATGAGACTCAGTTTCAGGGGTGTAACAGTCCATTTCGTAAAGTTGTTGTTAAGCGCTTCTTATAACATGCAGGGTAACATATAACAAAATAACATGCAGGAAAAAGTGAATACCAGGATTAAAACATATGAATTTAATAACAGATCAACAAATTTACACTATTTACAATAAAAACAAAAACCAGGTCTCCCAAATGACTCCCACTTGAATTAATGAAAAATTTGCCAAACAGGCCTAATCTCAGGAGAGATCGTAAAATCTGGACCAAATGTCCCAAGTTACTACAATGACATGTGCGTGTGCGGCTGTTCTACATGCGTTACGATGTGTACAAATTAATGCGAGATTCGTTACCATCCAGTAAACCTTCAGGGGACGAATCTGCATTGTCTTAGAGCTAGACAGATACGAGGAACCAACTAAACACTAATTAAACTAATCCGACACTTCCTACACTAAATAAAACAAAATAATTTCCGCATGAAATTGGAATCAAGAACTGCCGAAGCAAACAACATTAACGCCTAAAACTAGGACTTTTCAAATCAACACAAGTAAATCAACTCGTGACCAATCAAGAAAAACACATATGGCCGCTTGCCATTTTTACAAGAAAATACTTCATACACCCAACGGTGTCACAACAGACAAATCTAACAATGAAATGAGTCATAGAAATCACTAGGCTCAAAGCCAACATTTACATCATAAAACAAATATTTCATTTCATACGATATGCGGTAATTCGTAACGGACATGGCGAACTCCCAATTTAATTATGATCCAATGACCATTAAAAGAACAGGTTTGCTACAGATAGCTTACAGGGGTCAGTCGGTCAGCTGGACTGCCTAAACGATGAATCACTAGACATAGACGGGCGCAAAGTGGAATCTGCACATCTGTCAACCCACGTGTCAATAACCTCGACCTGCCGTGGCACTGGTTCGAGTCTCGAAGAAGCGTGCTCCCGAAAGCACATAATATACGTGTGTGTGTCAAAATAAAATATCTCAGCATTTCCCACGGAAATCCAAGAATCAGCACTGGACAAGGTACAGTAGCCTCTGAGGGCGCTCTGCCTTTCCATAAAAATACGACCACAATATTTGAGGGCGGTAGGCACATTCTACCCCACATCACGAAGAATCAATACACACACCTTGACACAATACACACACCAGAATCACACGTATGGGTTTGACAGAAACCTGAAATAAAGGACATAAAATATTTTCCACCGACTTGCGCTCCCAATCTAGTCCGTGACTAAAGAACCTGAAAAGGACTCAAAAAAATCAAAAATATAGAACTAAGGTGTTCTACAGTGACATCTTAATTTGTTGCGCTCGGCAACCCAAGTATGAATAAAAACCTGTTCGTAAAACATCTAACAACTTTTACCCCCCTTTCCTACAAAAAAAATGAATTTGAATAAGGCACCACTTATCGACCAGGACGAATTTCGCATTCGCATGAATAAAAATCAAAATACACACGCCGTGCACACTAATATGACTCATAAGAAAAATATGCAATCAAACAAACACTTTGGCCACGTGCCAACGTACATTTAAATATAACAGTGTCGGCGCACAAAAATCTAAATACAAGAAAAACAAAGAATAAAATATTTACAACGTTCCCACGTCTAATCTAACTACATATTGAATAAATCAATGGTTTGTACATCACCGTGCAGCTTGTAGAACTCAACCTCCATCCCAAGGCATTTCCCTACGGGAAATCTACTCGTCCATCGTCGACGTGTTGGTAGAGGCGTAGCACTTCATTCCACCAGTCGACCTTCCAGGAGACATCTTGGCGTAGCTTCTTGGAAAGAAATGTTCAAAGTTATTAGTTTGCCTAGCTAGAATCGCTATGAGCTACTGACTTTCACTCACAATAAAGTCCTAGGCGATTACTCAACGTAGAACTGGCCCTATCTCAGCATTTGCTTATATCACACGCACATATACGTCACACAAAATATAACACAATATTTACAGAAAATAACACTCTTCGTTCTCTACGCAACTGGCTTTTAACGAGTCTCTCAAATATGTCTACCGCGTAGCGCTTATCTCGACTAGAGATCCCCCTCCGCTAAGCGTGAACTCTGCTCCCTTGAGCACAAAATAAAATGTTTGTCCAAACAGACGTGAAGTATGCTCACTAGAACTTGATAAATCGTGACTCAAACCGGCGTGAACGTTGCTCACCAGAGCTCGATAAAGTTGTGTCCCAAACAGCTCATCACCGATCAATTTATTTGAAACTGACAGAATAGGGTGGAGTGGGGGCAATCTGTGAAAATAATCTGTAGTTTTCACCTCACAGACTTGGGACTAGTATCAATCTTCTTCTTTTCATCCAAACGTCTCATTGGACTTATGCGGAATTATATCGCATCGGCGGTTCTTCAGACACGTGTTTTAGCGCGCTTTTTGTAAGGTACGCCACACTCCACGTGGCTTAGGCGTCCTCTCTCCTGATTTGCTGATTCAATCGTGTATCGGTTGGAACTTCACTTCTGGCACGCCCATAATGACGCCGACTCGGATGCGCGTTGATACTGAATTTGTCCTTGAACTCGGCTTAACCGGTCATCGTCAGGAATAACTACCACGCTACTCCTGTTGCAATAGTTGCGACACACTACCTGTCTCCCCTTTGTCAACCTCCAACATGTACTGCCTGGGCATCAGTAATAATAATAATAATAAAAATCATGAAGACTTATTGATCGGCGAATCAATAAGGGTTCAGTATACATTTATACATTGAAGGCCCAGTCTGTTCCGTTCATTGCATATCTGTCAACCATCAGACCACCCCGTACCCCGCAAGCAGTGACTCACGCTATGGGTAGTGGTTGGAAATAGCCAATGGTTACAAAAAAAAAAAGAAACGGAACACACTGCAAAGGCTCACCGGTTGGATTCGATCTAGTAATCCCGCGCTTACGAAGGAGGGCTCTTACAGCTGCACCACGCACTCCTTCGGTCCTTGCTTGCGTACAACGTACATGGACGCCGCACTGCAATTGCAATTAATTAATTTTTCGAAAACGACTGGGAAGCGCACCTTACTACTTGCACCTAATATACGCCTGGCCATGTCCTAGACGTGTACTAAAGATCGTTCGAATTGGTGACCCATGCATCGTATCCTCCCCTTATTAGTATAAAACAAAGTCCCCGATTCTTGGATGTTACGGGTAAACTCGAGAACCACTGGATGGATTTTGATGCAGTTTTCACCATTCTGTAAAGGATATCTCGAGGATGATTTCCGTAGAAAATTATTTATTTATGATCAAAGAAAGCCGAGCAGTAACGATTTCAGTGGAAAAGTCGGGGGAAAAAATACGAGCCTTACTGTAGTCGCATATGATGTGTAACATCTGACATAGAAGAAACCTCACGTGAAATTGTTGATACACCGGTATTTTATACTATTATTGGCACAAATATTAATCTACTGTAAAATGGAGTGTTTTACAGATATTGTAGTTTATAATACGGAACTCATTTTATTAGATGATTTGTAGCTTCCACCAGCAATAGCCTAAATAAAGAATACGATATGGATCAACTAGATTAATAGACGCGACACCGCTCATAACCTTAAATTCCTTATAAACAGGTCCTCTTGATTCACAGACCAACACGTAATTTCATATGGATTCTGTTAAAATGAGTCATATTGATATGATAAATATCATTTAAAATGATAATCTGGTAGCAAAAATATCTACCCCGTCCGGGATTCGAACCCGAGATCTCTAGATGCACAGTCATAGGCGCTAACCCCACGGCTATTTCGACTACGCAAAAATCGTGCACAAGATGGTGACTTATTTCCACGTTCCAATAATACTGCATTACGGAATTAAGTTCCATTTATATTTTGCTTGTTTCGATAATGTTCCTGCGTGAAATTGAGTTTAAAATGCCTTATGAATAGGCCCTCTTGTGAGTAAAGAGAATGTATTCAGCAATAGTTCATGAAGGCTTGCTCAATTCTCGTATAACCACAACGATTATATTATATTGATGACTGCATTACCGTTATGTGGGTTAATATTTGAATAGCCATTGTTAGAGGTGTTAGAAAGTGTTGTTATTTTTTTGAAGATTTGTTGATTTAAAATTCAAAAGGTGGTGTTTTGTGTTTTTATTATTTTTTCGGGGGATGACATGTAAGGTTTGTACAATAAGTGCATTTAAAAATATAAACAATTAATAAAACAAAGTAAAAAACAAAACAGCAGGGTAAAACGTTGAACATGGCTATGGAAGAATGAGATAATACTTATATGGAAGTCACATTTTTATTTTACATTCACCATCTCGAAACACATTTCAGTGAATACCTTTTTCAGTTTTATCCAAATACTGCGGTGAAATCACTGGAAGTAGATCATGGTTAAAGTCTCAGCATTTGCAGCTGTCAATTTTCGCCTCCTATCACTTACTATGAGACTGTATTTCGAAAATGACCTTTCAGAATCCACATTTGAACAAGGATACCACACACACTTTAATGCAGCTGTTGCATAGTCTCGGTAAGCAGGCCTTAATCCCATGAGGATCTCTGGAACATTCACATTATCTTCATGACGCAGTTGGTTCTTGATTGCAGTCAGGTAAATGCTGTGAGCCTCTAAAAACTGTTGAGACTCCATCTTCGTAAGAAATGGGGCATTCTTCTTAAATTGGAGCAGTTCTGTGGGAGATACGTTCTTAGGTGCATGCCGAGGATCAAACAATGACCCGATGGCTTCTACAGTCTTCCTGGCTGAATCCGTGGTCCTTAAAGTCCTTACTTTCACTAGAGCTGACTGGGCAACACACGTAAGCTTGGACTTAACCTTTATCTGCATCTTTTGAGGAAGCTGTTCCAAGTTCTGGAGGATCGTATGATTGAACATTCCACCATCGCCTAATAGCTTGAGCTTTACCTCAAGGTCATCTAGCTTCCCAGCCAGTAAGTGAATTATTGGGTACTTAGATCCCTCCAAGAAATTAAGCAAGTCCATAAGAGAGGCACCAACAACAGAAACATACAATGCTTGTAATTGTATAAATTGTATTGTTGAAGTCGATGCTTGTTGGAAAAATTTGACCCCAGAATTTGAATCTTCCAATGTTTTGAAAAATTCTACCAGATCTTGCACATGCGTGGCCATATACATTGCAGCCTTAAACCATGAATTCCATCTTGTACATACAGGCATTGGGAAAGCTAGAATTTCATTCTCTTTTTCTGTGTTTTCATATTTCTCCCTTAGAAATGCAACGTAATTGCTTTTTCTTTTTCGCGTATTTAAAAAGGCATTCTTTGTCTTTACTATAGACATGTTCAATTCGTCCAGCTCGTTTTCAAATACGCAGCCGATAAGATTGACTTTGAGCCCAGCACTGGACATGACTTAATTCTTCAATCAATCCTTGAAGAGTAGTTACACATTTTGTCATGTAGCGTGCTGAGTCCGTAACTACTGCCACTACACGCTCCCGTTCAATTTCATAGGAATTCAAGGTGTCTAATATCGCATTGGAGCAATTTACGCTATTGGCAGAATCTAGAACAACAGAGGCAGCCAGATGGGTGTTCATTTCAGTTGATGGTACTGATGGACGAAAAAGAATGTTGAAAACACACCTACCATTCTTGTCAGTTGTTTCGTCACATAGCAGAAACACGTCTTTGTTTTTTATATCTTCCCTAATTTCTTCCCTCCTTCTTTCGCCAATCATGGGGATGTATTTCTGACGAATCTGATTTGCTGATGGTAAATCTCCACTTCCGCGAACGTACTTATTAAACCAAGTACGGATAGCAGGATTGTCTAGTTTCTCTACTGGTATATTAGCTTTCACAAACGCAGCAGTAGTGTCCAAAATAAACTCTTCTTTCATATCCTTCACACGACTAGCATTTGATAATGTTTCTTTCAAGGTGGCCACTCTAGGAAGACTAACTTCAAGACGCGAATTTTCTCGGCGTTTTGAATGCTTCTCCGATTTGCAATGTTTGTCTAATGCATCTTTCCTGCGATAATCTAACCGACAATCACAATATTTGCACATAAGAATGCCACAAGAAATTATAAATCCTTCATTCTTATATTCTTTAAGTCTGTCTGTGGCAGAAACAGCTACCTTCGGCATTTTTAAACTCAACTGAGCGATGCCCAGTAACAAACACTGTTATCACACGGTTGACTGTAGTCACACGCCAGTATAAATTCGTAACCACACGCAAAATTTATTTCTGAATTCGTGTCATAATATTTAAATTACGTCGCGTCTCATCTTCCTGTACTGCTAAGTTCGGAACTAATACGACGAACACGTGGTCGCCAACTGATTCACGCAAATAACACACTAGCTTCGATGATAACGCACAATTTGCGCACTTTTTATTAAATTATATAGAATTCTCTACTATAATTTACACTCGCTACCGATGTAACAGGAGGCAAACGTAGTTTACATTATGAACAACTATCACATAACCTTTTGGAGGTAGTCGGCCAAACTATTCACGCCGCGATATAACAGCTGTTTACCACAGCGCTAAAATCCAACGAGTAACGAGAATATCGACAGTATATCGTAATATGACGTATATCGTAGTATTACCCCTCGCGAAACTATACAATCGATCATTCTCTCGAATTGAACACCAACCAAATTCGATTATCGGCTTGTGGACAAAAATGTTCGGATTGGTGTGGGGAAAAAATATGAAAATTTGTTTTTATTTCGCAGATTGCGGTATTTGTGGTGTTATTCACAAAATTCGCGTTATTTCACGATTTAATTTCACTCCTGGGCGGCACGAAACATGTAAATACGTGAAAATAAAACATCCTAACCTCTAAATATGACTTTTCGTTTTATCGCGAATTAACAAAAACTAACACCTCTAGCTATTGTGCATAAGCATAATACCGGCAATGCCGACTACTTACAATGTTTGATATTAAAGCATTTTACCATTTAAATACTGATACGAAGACTTCGAACATGTACCATGTGCTTTGTTTCAATCACTTGGCACCAGAGTTCGCATGAGCGTTTACCATTCACTATGTCACATACATTCCACATGGCAAAGAGTACGTCATGGTATCAATTTCCGACACCGCGCACTCATTGTTTCTCTTACCACTGCCAGCTCGATCGATCGATCAAGTCTTACACTTCCGTTCGATCCACCACTGCCAGCTAGCACTCTTCCGTTCGAGCACACTTCTGTTCGATCGAACGGAAGTGTGCCAGCTGGTACCACCTCGATCGTTCCGATCCACTTCCGTCCCATTTTTCAAAATCACTCCAACGAAAATATCCAGCAACGTAGTGGAAAGATGTTACACTTCAAAAAACCTGGCGTCCGAGCGCTTTGTAAGCTTACGCTGGGCAAACCGTTAAAAATATTTAAATACTATGAGTGTAAGAATTGTTCAGCATGAAAAGTTCTAGACAAAAGTCCGCGAGAGCATATGTCTATCTTCAATACATCGCCCACTATAGGTGTTTTTGCGTTTTAATTTCTTCCAACCATGTCCATTCAACTACTGAGGCGACAGTTTACGAGCTAGGTAAGGGCGAGTCTATCATTCCGGTTACAGCCTAGCTAGCGGGCGAGCCTATTGCCCCAGATACAGCCAGCAGCAAACCGTGAGTCGTGTTGAGTTAAGAATTCTGAGAAGGGTGGTTGTGTTTGGAGTTTCCCTGGAAGTGCAACTCGGGTTTTCTTCATTTCGCCTAAGAAACACAGTCAAGTTAAAATTGGACGGAAGGGGGATTTGAGTTTCATTCACCTCGCCATTCCCTGGAAGTGCAACTCTCATTTCGCCTGTGAACTTTTCGTTCCGCAAAATTCACAGTCACTTCAAGATTGGACGGAAGGAGGATTATATTAAATGATACTGATTGGCGTAAAATCCCTACTTAGTACAAAACAAAGTCCCCGATTCTTGGATGTCACGGGTAATCTCGAGAACCACTGAATGGATTCTGATGTGGTTTTCACCATTCTGTAAAAGATATCTCGAGGAAGGTTTCTGTAGAAAATAATTTATTTATGGCCAAAGGAAGTCAAGCACTAACGATTTCAGTGAAAAGGTCGAAAAAAAACAGGCGTCCGTGCGCTTTTTAAGCTTACGCTGGGCAAACCGTTAAAAAATCTATATACTATGAGTGTAAGAATTGTTCAGCATGAAAGGTTCTACAAAAAAGCCCGGGAGAGCACATCTCTATCTTCAATACATCGCCTACTATGTGTTTTTACGGTTTCATTTCTTCCAATAATCTCCATTCAGTTACTGAGCGACTGATCGAGTTTATCACCCCAGTTACAGCTTAGCTAGCGGACGAGCTTATTGCCCCAGATACAGTTAGCAGCAAACTGTCGAGTCGTGTTGAGTTTAAAACTTTCGAGAAGAGTGGTTGTGTTCGGAGTTTCCCTGGAAGTGCAACTCGGCTATTCTTCATTTCGCCTGTGAGCGTTTCGTTCCGCAAAATTCACAGTCAAGTTAAGATTGGACGGAAGGGGGATTTGTGTTTCATGCACCTCGCCATTCTTAAATTACGTCTGACAAGAATTTGTTGCACATGCATCTCCATGATAATATAATTAATAGTCCAGTCAGTGATTTTAACCCATCATGCCGAGACGTAAAACGGATAGTGGTCGTTGTTCATTGACACTGAAAAAAAAAGCGCTTATCACGTAATGCATTCATAACTGTTCCCTGGCGAAGTCGGGTCGGGTTGCTAGTCTTATTATATAATACGCTAAGGTGTATGTTTCACAAAACTCAAGTTCCTAAACCAGAGGGAGTTAGAAGGTGTGGTTTGTACCAACATCTTCCAAATCGTCTCAATAGGGCAGGAAAAATCTCGCATTTTTTGAAAAGTCAGCGGAAATATATATTTTTGTTTATATAGTGCTTTTAAACAAATAACCAAGGCGATAGCCCCTGCCAGAACTGTTGTGCGTACAGCCCGTATAACACTAGCGCCGAGCGGGTAGTCTGTACACATGGGGCTCATACAACCCATTATGCAAGAGTTCTCGCACGGGTCCAATAGTACAGTATAATATAATTTTTTTCATTTTTTTATTTATTTAGTCAATTTACCCTCTAGGTTGGTGGTTCCCACGGACTCAGCGAGGGAACTCGCCACTACCGCCTCTATGGGCAGTGTCCTCGAGCTTGGAACATCTGGTCGGGATGGATACAACTGGGGAGCTGTGATCAGCACTTCGCCCAGGCGGCCTCACCTGCAAAGTGAACAGGGGCCTCACGAGGGATGGGAAGGGATGGAAGATTGGGATGGATAGGCTAGGAAGAGGGAAGGAGGCGGCCGTGGCCTTACAGTAGGTACTGCCCCCGTAATTGAATTATGTAGAGACCACGGTGGCTATATTTGAAATTATAAGGAGAGTTATGGTTGTCATAGTTATGACGTGGGTAGTCATGACGTAAGCACGGATGACGTAAATGTTATGCCAGCAGGCTACTTGAGCTGAGATTCTCAGTGACGTCAGCATTTAGTCGAGAATGTTCCAAGATTTACGACGCAGTCGCAGGAAACGAGGAATTCTGCTGAGGAAGAAACTATGCTATTGGAGGAGAGGCATGAACCAATCAACGATAGTTTAAAGGAAGACGGAGATTGCTAAAACTATGGTATTTTTATTACTTTTGGAATGCAGAATTGTGGAAATCCATTTGCAGTAAAAGCATTGATTTGGAATTTTGGTGAAATTTATTTTCAGTTTTTGAATTTTGAAAATCCGTCATGTATTAACGAAGTTGGAACTTCTAGCGATGACGCAGTATCACGCTTTGGAAGGGATGGAAACGCCCCTCGTGAAGTTAATAAAAGGGCTTGCGCAGAAGAGAGGAGTCTCTCTTTCGTTTTCTGTTCATTCTGAGATCTCATTCTCAGATCATCGAAGTCTATTGTGAAAGTTCTTTTCTTATACATTCATTATAGTGAGACGTCGAAGTGAACAGCAGTGAAAAGAATCGTCTTTATAACGCGTGGCGAGGCCACTATATTAACGAGATCCAAGTCAAACTAGGTGAAGTTGAAACGGACCTTAGAAAGCTTCTACAAGTTTAGCTTCGAACAGTTAGCGGTCTACGATAAGCTAATTGTATTGTGCAGTGCTACATGCAGTTATAGAGAAAAGCTGAACAATTTCGACCGATTAGTTCGAAAGATATTAGCAGTTTTATACGAATGAGAAAAGTGATTATCTCGCCACAAGAGAAGCACGTTTGTATAAGCCAGAATCAACGCAAGGCTGACGCTGCGAGTGGAATAGAAAGACTTCAGATTGCTTGGTTACAGAACAATACAGTATAATGGAGCAATTGAATACGGCAGTTTGTTCTTCTAACACTACAACCGAAGAGCAGATGGAAGGCTAAGGAGCTTATTGCACTTGGGACATACTTCAACGGAGTAAGATAGCGACATGGAACTTCGCTAATAGCTATTCCACACAAGCGAACATGCGGTGAATACCATCTACACCCATGTTTCGTAATTAAAGGCTGAATACCATCGAACAGCCATAGAAACAATTTCATACTCTGAATATGAATAATTTCTTCGGAAATTTCTACAAAACTTCATGGCGATTGTCTACTGGAACTTCAGGGAATTTTTCAAGAGAGGTCAGGGTGGACCCGACTCACAAAGAAGATTATTGCCGGAAGGATGTCTATTCGTCTTCGAGGAGCAGAGCGATTCACGGAGAAGGAAGCAGTTCGATTCTCTGAGGGTGCTATTTCCTATTTCGAGGATGGAGCTCAGCTTTAACGTGGTGATATGGATCCATCAGCAGTCTTCTTTGGGGAATTTTCCTCTGGAACGTCAATCGGCAGATAAGGTAGTCGTGAACGTTTATTGTATTTGAGTTTACTAATGATGTTTGAGCAACCATTTTCCCATATTTTTATCCTCATGTATTTTTGCCCTATTTTCTTGTTGAGATTCATATTCTCAGTACACCTTGATGAGTTTTGCAATTTTCGACGCTTTATTAAGACATTGTTATGTCATGGGCATAGTTAATGATTTTGAATCAGTTGAGACTGATATTTAGAATTTTCAGAAATTAATATTTTTGTAGTCACGATTTGACTGTAAGTTAATGATTTTTATGGCAGATTTAAATTCAGACAGCGTGTCATTTTATTAAAGTAATTCTACCCCAGTTTAATTACTTTGAACAATTTTCTGTCATCATCAAGAAGGAAGAACATTTAAATGATTTTAGAGCGTTAAAATCTCTTACGTTGTCGACGATCTTGGAAATACTAGTCGTTATTTGTATTGATTGCAACACAGACATTTATCGTCAGTTATGAATGAACATTGCATTATAGACACTTTTGTGAAAGAGTAACTTTAATAATGAATTATTGAATGCATTAAAGTCAAGTACTTTTGTTAGGAGTTTTTCTCAATTAGAGATTTATAGAACGATGTTTGCATTCCCCAGTCTAATTGGATTCTATTCGACTACTTTGCATTTTAGTAGCACTTTATTTGAAGATAGTATTTTTATACTACATTTCTTTTAAGATGTTAATCTTAAATTGTGATAGACCAGACAGGCGTATATGAGCGTATTCACTATTAAATTTGTTTGTGATTGGCAAGTTTTGACTTCATTTCGGTTCATGAATGAAATCCACGAAGGTTAAATAGAAAAACAGTTTTGAAACAATTAATGATTATAAAAAATTTTAAGTGGAACTATGAATGTATAATCGCTAGTGCAGCGCGTGTTGAAAGTCGCTGAGGTATAATGCCCTTGAATATGAAGGAAGTTCCCACAGGAATAAATGTTAAAGAATTATTTGTGGAAGTTTTGTAAGTTATGTGGAAGTTTAATACCATATAGATTAATATATGATGATTTTGGGCATATTTTTAATGCAGTTTGTGCATTATCTTGTTAGCGAAGGATTTTCCGCTGGAGTAAGATTGTCATAGTTCGTTGAAAATAGATCAAGTGAATTACTGTTAGAATTAACACGAGTTTTGAAAGAATTTGAGATAAGATTTTGAATGAAGGTTGCCGTCACAAATCATTATTAAAACCTTTATTAAACCAGATTGTGACATTAACATGTATAACTAACCTTCATTGGTCGATTATATTAAACACGATTATGAAAATTACCAACCGAATGGACATGTGGTCAATGTATTTCTGAAATTAATAATTTAAACAATTTAAATGTTAATATTGTAAATAATTGCTGTAAATATTTTTCAAAAATAATGTGAAACGAGAGTGATGTTAAAGACGTGCTTATAATATTTTTATTGTCTTTGACAAATAGTATAAACAATTTCTAATTGTTATAAATAATTTATGTGATTTTGTTATAAACATTTAAGAGCTAATTAAACATTTGGATTGAACTTAACAAATTTAGGAAATTAACATAATGATCCAATAGGATGTGAGCAAAGTACTTGAAAGATTTGCGTAAATAATGTGAGTTGTCTTATAGACATTTAAAAGCTTGAGAGAGCAAGCTGTATGTTACGCAACATAGCACGTGAGAAGGGAGTGCATTTGACCAGTATGCAACAGGTTCGAGGGTAGCTCGCAGCTGGGCCAACATCTGGTTCACAGAGAGTGAGGTCGTACACACTCCGGCCTTGCGACTATAAATACCATTCTCATGTTTATTAAAAGGAAACCAAATGCTCTATATATGTCACACCCTGACGTCCTTTTCCAATCCAATAGTGTTATGAATATTATGTTATTTGGAGCTCTTGGGAGCTAAAATTGTTTTATATCATGTTGTATGATAATTTTTGCAAGTCCTACTGAGGACGTAGTCAGATTGACTTGGGCTACTGATAGCCACGTTTATTTTGTTGCGTTAGTAAAATCATACCCTTTATTAGAAATAAAGCTTTTGTACAGTTCAAAGTTCTCGTCTTCGTCTTGGCTCATTTTTAAATGTCATGGTGGAGGTTATTGTGTGAACAGACTTTTAGTGATCCTGTTGTCAACTCAAACCCCGAGATAATTAAGAGGTAAGTAACGGTAAGTATGAACCCCCGTCTATTTTGGTGTGTTCCACAATGATTTCCTGTGAACTTCTGTGCTCTTATCTCGATAGTATCTGTCAGTGCCATTTTCATTGATGTAACTGTGCCGGTGCGATTGATAATTGGCAATCCGATTGAGGGGGCGGATATCTGACAGCCTACTATCCAGGTATACGGGGACAGAAAGATTGGCGACCCAAGAGCGTGGGGCTGAGTCAACAGAAAGATTGGCGCACCTAGAACGTTGGGGCTCGATTCAACAAAACTGGATTACCAGGTTGAACGCCAGAAAGAGTGGCAAACCTAAAACGTGAGGTTCGATTAGACTCAAATAAAGAGGTTGATTCTTTGTTAGATGTCTAGGCCAATTGTAGTATTTGAGAGTGTGATTATATAGGAATTAAATGTTGTATTGTATTAGGAAAATTACACTCAGAAAAGATCAGATCTTATACCACTTGAGAAAGGTTAAATGGGCAGGAAACTTAGAAAAATCGCCTATAATCTGGAATCTTATTTTATTTGACCGGCTTATGACATTTCAGTCATATTAAAGATAAAATTAAACTATTTGGATAGTAAATGTAAATTATTTGTGTTAGGATATTTTAAAATGAGCCAGGGAAATTTGAACATGTGCTTGAGTTTGTTTCAACATGAAGTATCTTCGAAGATTAATTATAAGGTAGTTATAAGTTAGATTTAAGACAGAAAATTGATCAAAATTATATATGGTGAAAAGTGTTGCTCAAATGTTGTTATTTTGCTCTTTTGATGTATGTCCCTACAGCAATCCATTTTTGAATAATATTGTAATGGCAGATGAAAGTTTGAAGAAAATGTTAGAGGAGATGTCTGCTAACTTGAAAGCTAGCATGAACAGTAGTATGAAGCAGATGCTGAATGAAAGCATGAAGGAGAATAATAGTCGAATGGAGGAGAATGTTAGTAATTTGTCTGCTAATTTAAATGCAAGACTGGAGGAGAATGCTAGTAATTTGACAGCTAGCATGGGAGAAAGTTTGAAGGTTCTTCATACTAGTGCTGCTAATTTGGAGGATAATATGTCGCGTTTACAGATTAATACCCTAGGGATTGAAAATACTGTAACGGACATGCGCACAGACGTGTCTAATGTCCATAAAAGTGTTGATGATGTTAAAAATGATGTGTCTAAGGTACAGAGAGACCTTACAATGTTAAATCTAGATGTAGCTAATGTCCGAGGGGATATTTCTTGTGCTAGAGCCGAAGTTGTAGTTGTCAAAAACGATGTAGCGACTGTCCAAGACAAGGTCGAGGAAGTCCAAAAAGAAATTCAAAAAGCTAGAACTGATGTATCTAATGTTCAGGTAGACATTAATAACATTCATGCGGATATAACTGAGGTGCAAAGTGACATAACTAAGATTCAGGTAGAGGTCAACACAGTTTTCGTAGATATTACTAAAGTCCAAACTGATGTAAATAAAGTCAGGGAAGAAATCGAAAACTCAAAAACTCTTTGTACGCGTAATATAACTGCATTAGCGACTAGGTTAGTCGATGAATCAGTTAGAACAACAACGTCTTTAGCAGAGTTGAAGTATGACGTAGAGGTCATGAGAACACAGGTATTAGACCACAATAGAGTATTAAAAGAGGATATCGAAGTAGACATAGCCGAAATGTTAACAGCAAACGTAGCGGTATGGAAAGACGAGTGGAATAAGTCAAGTGGGGAACATGTAACCCAAATTCAGGAAAGGATTGAAAGAAAACTTGCCAGTACGCAGATAGAAATTAACAATGAAGTAGTACAGATTAGGAAAGATTTAAGCGTCAGGATAAATTCGTTATCCGAAAAACAAGTTGACGATAGAACACAACTAGATCAGGATATGCAAACTTTAAAATCTACATTAGAGGATCAAATTCATAAAGTTGTCTCGGATGTAAATGAAACGACGAGTAAACTGAAAAATTTGAAGTTAGGAGAGGCTAGTTTAATGCAGGACTACAAAGAAGAGATTATCAAGAAAGTCTTAACAGAAATCACCGACAAGGATACAGAAGGCTTAGCTTGTGAATTGAATAGGAATTATACTAGAAGACATAACCTTGAGCCAGAAGAAAGAGACGTGACTCCTGAAGAACGTGTATCCAGATTCAGAGAGGAGGATGACGAGAGGAATATGGAACCTGAGTGGAATTATCGAGATAGTGGGAAAAACTATCCGGATTCATATCCGAGGAACGTGACGGTCATTAGGAATTTCGAAGACAAACCACAAAAATTCAGTAATACTGATAGTTTGACACCTATAGAGTATGTAAGGAATCTTAAAGATTATTTCATCGAAGCTCACATTCCCAGAGAGAGAGAGATGAAGATAGTAGAGAGATATCTGATTGGAGGACCCCTTGAATGGTTTTGCGCATTTAGATACACATTCAGTAACTTTGACGAGTTTGCAGAGGCATTAATCAAGCGATTTTGGTCTATAGAAGCGCAGAATTCGTTAAGAGCGGAGGTGTATTCAAGAAAATACTCAGGTACTCTTCCAACGAGGTACGCGGATTTCTTTACGAGTCAGTTGTCCCGCTTGAGATTTTTGCAACCCCCATTGTCCACGGAGCAACTAATAGATGCGATTTCTCGTATGCTGCCAGTTGAGGTGAGGAGACTTATAATTTCGTCCAACATCAGGGATTTATCCAGCATGGATGAATTACTAAGAAGGTTAGACTACACAAGTCCAATGCCTAACGTAGTCCAGAAAGGTCAAAGGCAGGAGTTTAAAGAAATCAATACGGTATACATGGACCAAGTCCAACAAACTGACAAGCCAGAGGAGGAGAAAAATGACAATGTAGGTCCTCACAGAAATAATCAGTTTAGAAATTACAGATCACAAGGTTACCGACCGTATCAACAGAGAAGAGGTTGGAACTACAACCGAGGAAACTACAATGGAAGAGGCAGATATTACAACAATAATGGGTATAACCGTAACTATAATAGGAATAACCAAAACCAAAATAGAAACCAGAATACTCAAAGTCAGGTTATGACACCTGATCAGTATCAGCAAAGAGAGAAGGAAAGCCAGCAATACTTAAAAGAATTAAGGAAAAAAGAAGCTGACAATCAAAAGAAAAGGCAGGATGTTGTAATCGATCCTGGGCCTTCTACGAGCCAACAGAATTTTGAGGTCGGTAACACAAAAAAAAACGCCGATTTCTCAACGTCAGTGAGAACCTGTAAATACATTGCCACACCACACCTGATTACGATTAATGAGATATACGAAGTTACCGATGAAGATTTACTAGAAGAGAGGGGTATTGTTAAAGAGGAAAGACCATGTGCATTACCAATTATTGCTGTACGGATAGATGGACAGCAGTACAAAGCCCTGATGGACACTGGTGCTATTATTTCCATCATTTCAGAGGAATGTTATAAAAGTCTGCTAAGAGGAGAGAACATGACAGTTCTACCTGTTTCTACCGTCAAAGTGAGAGGGATATTCCAAGATAAGGCAGTGAAATGCAAGATTCAAGTGTTATTGAACTTTGAGATCAATGGAAGGAACTATGAACAGATCTTCATTGTGGTGAGCAAGATCAATTTTGATATGGTGCTTGGAATCGATTTTATATCGAAGGTCGGAGCTATTATTGACATGAAGAACAGAAGTATTAGCTTTATTGATGGGTACATAATCACAGAAGAGATAGAAGAACAGGACGTGAAAAACAGTCTGGAAATAGACCTTAGGGAAGAAATTTTGAATACAATAATTAATGAAGTGGAAAATTTAGAAGAAATACCCAGTAGAAAAACTGAAGGATTTGAAGAAATTCAGGGGGAATTTGAGGATCTGATAAAGGAATTCCAAGATATTTTCGATGAAAAGCCTGGATTGATTAAGGATTATAAGTACAAGATAAGGCTGACAGATGAAACCCCTTACCAGAAGAGAATATACCCCATTCCTGAGAAATACTATCAAGAAGTACGAGGGTTAATCAGAAAAATGGAGGTAGACGGGATTATTAGAAAACAGGCGTCGTCTTATATAAACCCCATCACAGTAGTAAAGAAAAGTAATGGTCAAATACGTCTTTGTCTCGATGCCAGGACCATCAACTTGAAGATTCTTCCAGAAAATGACAGACCACCCAAGATTAGAGATCTGCTTCGGAAATTCAAAGGAAGAGCTTGTTTCAGCGTTCTTGACTTGACGTCTTCATTTTATCAAGTTCAATTAGAAGAGGATAGTATGCAGTACACTGGATTCCTATTTGACCAGACGTCATGGGTCTTTGCCAGAATGCCTTTTGGAATGGTTAACAGTGGACCAGCACTTATTCGAGCACTTGATAGTAAGCTCACTGACGAAGTGAAAGAAAATGTAATCTGCTACATTGACGATTTAATCGTATCTTCACCCAGCGCCGAAGAACATTTAGTGCACTTGAGAAAGTTGTTCGAGAATTTAAGGGAGGCCAACATAAAGGTGAACTTTGGAAAATGTCAATTCTTGAAGAAGGAGATAAATTATTTGGGGCATACTATTGATAAAGATGGATATCATCCAAACATGAAAAAAGTAGATGCGATCACGAGATTTCCAAAGCCAACTAAGGTGAAACAAGTCAGAGAATTTGTAGGTGCATGCCAATTTATTAGCAGCCACTGTCCAAGATACTCGGAAATTATGGCTCCTCTGTATGACTTACTCAAGAAGAACAACAGATGGAAATGGAGTACCGCTGCAGACGAGGCTTTTGAGAAAGCAAAAGAGATGCTCAAAAATAATGTGAAATTGGAGTACCCAGACTTTGAGAAGGTGTTCTATATTGAGTCTGATGCATCAAGAATAGGCATTAGTGCAGTCTTATACCAGAAAGACGAGGCAGGCAACAAGCACTACATTGCGTTCACTAGTCGGAAGTTGAAAAATCACGAGGAAAACTACTTCACGACAGAGCTTGAAGCGTTAGCTTTTGTGACAGCTTTACAAGCCTGGAAGAAAATCCTGCTGGGACATAAGGTCATCATTATTACTGACCATAAAGCACTACAGTTTATGTTGCAAACTGACATGTCAAGTGATAGATTGACACGTTGGGCTTTGTTCACCCAACAGTTTAACGCTACTATCGTCCACCAGCCTGGGAAAGATAACTTACTGGCTGATGCTCTATCACGTAACCCTATTAAAAATGTGCAGATACACCATGTACAATTGGAGCAAGAAGATGAAGAAACCGTTAGGAGGTTAGCCCGAATCGGTGTGTCACAGAAGAGACACGCTCCAATAAGGAAAATGTACAGGTTCCTCAAGGGTTACATGGACAATACAGATGTTGACTATGAAGCTACACGGAGAAATTCACGACACTTTGTCTTGAGTGGAGACATCGTATGCAAGTATGCTGACGCTGCGCATACAAAACTCCGAACAGTCGTGCCACCTAAACTTGTTGTCAATTTAGTGTGGGTAGCTCATCACGCAACTGGACATGCCGGTTTAGATAAAACTCTTAATACACTTAAAGAGAGATTTATCTGGACTAACATGCGTTCCAGCATTGCCAAGGTCATTAGATCCTGTGACAAATGTCAAAGAGCAAAGTATGCTTCTGCTTTACTAAAGGGAAAACCGAAGGCGATGATTCCTTCTAAGCCAAACGAACTCATGGCGACGGATATATTTGGCCCCTGTCCGAAGGGATACCAGGGTAACCAGTACCTGTTGGTGACCGTGGATGTTTTCTCAAAATTTGTTACAATGAGTCCCATGCAGAAAGCTAACACGAGGAACGTAGTAAGCAGACTGGAAAATGCTGTATTTCCTAAAGCTGGTATACCGGAATATCTACTGTCAGATCATGGAACGCAGTTTACGTCCGTGGAATTTGCAGCGGATATGGAAAGGCTTGGCATTAAGCACTTATTTTCAAGCGTGCGTTACCCTGTATCGAATTCCTCAGAAAGATATATGGCTGAATTTTCGAAATTCTGTCGAATTTTCTGTCCAAATGATCATTCTGGTTGGGTGAGATTTGTACCCCTTATTGAGGAATGTCTGAACTCTACAGTGCAGGAGAGCACAGGAGAAGTGCCAATGCGACTTCATCTAAGAAGAAACCCAGAAAGGCCATGGGATAATCTTTTCAACCACATACCAAGAGATCCCGACATAGGAAGACAGCAGAGGATTGACAAGGCAAAGGAACAACTCCAGAAAGCAGCAGAAAAACGATTGAAGAGAGTAGCTGGAAAACGTTTTGGAACACCCTTTCAAGTTGGAAATCTTGTATTATTACGCAGACCTGTCAAGGCTGATATGTCCAAGAAAAACTACCCCAAATTTGGATTAGTGTTCCTGGGGCCGTTTAGGATTACGAACGCTTATGGAAACAACTGTTATGAACTCTACGATGATGAGAATAATGTCGTTTACGGCAAGTTCAATGCTGGAAATTTAAAAAGATACTATCCTAGAGTAAGCCAGTAATAATTCAATTTCGTGTTCAAGAGAATTGAGATACTTGTAACATTGAGTTTAAAAACAATTTGCAACTGTTTTTAAAACGTGGTGGGAGGAGAATGCCCCCGTAATTGAATTATGTAGAGACCACGGTGGCTATATTTGAAATTATAAGGAGAGTTATGGTTGTCATAGTTATGACGTGGGTAGTCATGACGTAAGCACGGATGACGTAAATGTTATGCCAGCAGGCTACTTGAGCTGAGATTCTCAGTGACGTCAGCATTTAGTCGAGAATGTTCCAAGATTTACGACGCAGTCGCAGGAAACGAGGAATTCTGCTGAGGAAGAAACTATGCTATTGGAGGAGAGGCATGAACCAATCAACGATAGTTTAAAGGAAGACGGAGATTGCTAAAACTATGGTATTTTTATTACTTTTGGAATGCAGAATTGTGGGAATCCATTTGCAGTAAAAGCATTGATTTGGAATTTTGGTGAAATTTATTTTCAGTTTTTGAATTTTGAAAATCCGTCATGTATTAACGAAGTTGGAACTTCTAGCGATGACGCAGTATCACGCTTTGGAAGGGATGGAAACGCCCCTCGTGAAGTTAATAAAAGGGCTTGCGCAGAAGAGAGGAGTCTCTCTTTCGTTTTCTGTTCATTCTGAGATCTCATTCTCAGATCATCGAAGTCTATTGTGAAAGTTCTTTTCTTATACATTCATTATAGTGAGACGTCGAAGTGAACAGCAGTGAAAAGAATCGTCTTTATAACGCGTGGCGAGGCCACTATATTAACGAGATCCAAGTCAAACTAGGTGAAGTTGAAACGGACCTTAGAAAGCTTCTACAAGTTTAGCTTCGAACAGTTAGCGGTCTACGATAAGCTAATTGTATTGTGCAGTGCTACATGCAGTTATAGAGAAAAGCTGAACAATTTCGACCGATTAGTTCGAAAGATATTAGCAGTTTTATACGAATGAGAAAAGTGATTATCTCGCCACAAGAGAAGCACGTTTGTATAAGCCAGAATCAACGCAAGGCTGACGCTGCGAGTGGAATAGAAAGACTTCAGATTGCTTGGTTACAGAACAATACAGTATAATGGAGCAATTGAATACGGCAGTTTGTTCTTCTAACACTACAACCGAAGAGCAGATGGAAGGCTAAGGAGCTTATTGCACTTGGGACATACTTCAACGGAGTAAGATAGCGACATGGAACTTCGCTAATAGCTATTCCACACAAGCGAACATGCGGTGAATACCATCTACACCCATGTTTCGTAATTAAAGGCTGAATACCATCGAACAGCCATAGAAACAATTTCATACTCTGAATATGAATAATTTCTTCGGAAATTTCTACAAAACTTCATGGCGATTGTCTACTGGAACTTCAGGGAATTTTTCAAGAGAGGTCAGGGTGGACCCGACTCACAAAGAAGATTATTGCCGGAAGGATGTCTATTCGTCTTCGAGGAGCAGAGCGATTCACGGAGAAGGAAGCAGTTCGATTCTCTGAGGGTGCTATTTCCTATTTCGAGGATGGAGCTCAGCTTTAACGTGGTGATATGGATCCATCAGCAGTCTTCTTTGGGGAATTTTCCTCTGGAACGTCAATCGGCAGATAAGGTAGTCGTGAACGTTTATTGTATTTGAGTTTACTAATGATGTTTGAGCAACCATTTTCCCATATTTTTATCCTCATGTATTTTTGCCCTATTTTCTTGTTGAGATTCATATTCTCAGTACACCTTGATGAGTTTTGCAATTTTCGACGCTTTATTAAGACATTGTTATGTCATGGGCATAGTTAATGATTTTGAATCAGTTGAGACTGATATTTAGAATTTTCAGAAATTAATATTTTTGTAGTCACGATTTGACTGTAAGTTAATGATTTTTATGGCAGATTTAAATTCAGACAGCGTGTCATTTTATTAAAGTAATTCTACCCCAGTTTAATTACTTTGAACAATTTTCTGTCATCATCAAGAAGGAAGAACATTTAAATGATTTTAGAGCGTTAAAATCTCTTACGTTGTCGACGATCTTGGAAATACTAGTCGTTATTTGTATTGATTGCAACACAGACATTTATCGTCAGTTATGAATGAACATTGCATTATAGACACTTTTGTGAAAGAGTAACTTTAATAATGAATTATTGAATGCATTAAAGTCAAGTACTTTTGTTAGGAGTTTTTCTCAATTAGAGATTTATAGAACGATGTTTGCATTCCCCAGTCTAATTGGATTCTATTCGACTACTTTGCATTTTAGTAGCACTTTATTTGAAGATAGTATTTTTATACTACATTTCTTTTAAGATGTTAATCTTAAATTGTGATAGACCAGACAGGCGTATATGAGCGTATTCACTATTAAATTTGTTTGTGATTGGCAAGTTTTGACTTCATTTCGGTTCATGAATGAAATCCACGAAGGTTAAATAGAAAAACAGTTTTGAAACAATTAATGATTATAAAAATTTTTAAGTGGAACTATGAATGTATAATCGCTAGTGCAGCGCGTGTTGAAAGTCGCTGAGGTATAATGCCCTTGAATATGAAGGAAGTTCCCACAGGAATAAATGTTAAAGAATTATTTGTGGAAGTTTTGTAAGTTATGTGGAAGTTTAATACCATATAGATTAATATATGATGATTTTGGGCATATTTTTAATGCAGTTTGTGCATTATCTTGTTAGCGAAGGATTTTCCGCTGGAGTAAGATTGTCCTAGTTCGTTGAAAATAGATCAAGTGAATTACTGTTAGAATTAACACGAGTTTTGAAAGAATTTGAGATAAGATTTTGAATGAAGGTTGCCGTCACAAATCATTATTAAAACCTTTATTAAACCAGATTGTGACATTAACATGTATAACTAACCTTCATTGGTCGATTATATTAAACACGATTATGAAAATTACCAACCGAATGGACATGTGGTCAATGTATTTCTGAAATTAATAATTTAAACAATTTAAATGTTAATATTGTAAATAATTGCTGTAAATATTTTTCAAAAATAATGTGAAACGAGAGTGATGTTAAAGACGTGCTTATAATATTTTTATTGTCTTTGACAAATAGTATAAACAATTTCTAATTGTTATAAATAATTTATGTGATTTTGTTATAAACATTTAAGAGCTAATTAAACATTTGGATTGAACTTAACAAATTTAGGAAATTAACATAATGATCCAATAGGATGTGAGCAAAGTACTTGAAAGATTTGCGTAAATAATGTGAGTTGTCTTATAGACATTTAAAAGCTTGAGAGAGCAAGCTGTATGTTACGCAACATAGCACGTGAGAAGGGAGTGCATTTGACCAGTATGCAACAGGTTCGAGGGTAGCTCGCAGCTGGGCCAACATCTGGTTCACAGAGAGTGAGGTCGTACACACTCCGGCCTTGCGACTATAAATACCATTCTCATGTTTATTAAAAGGAAACCAAATGCTCTATATATGTCACACCCTGACGTCCTTTTCCAATCCAATAGTGTTATGAATATTATGTTATTTGGAGCTCTTGGGAGCTAAAATTGTTTTATATCATGTTGTATGATAATTTTTGCAAGTCCTACTGAGGACGTAGTCAGATTGACTTGGGCTACTGATAGCCACGTTTATTTTGTTGTGTTAGTAAAATCATACCCTTTATTAGAAATAAAGCTTTTGTACAGTTCAAAGTTCTCGTCTTCGTCTTGGCTCATTTTTAAATGTCATGGTGGAGGTTATTGTGTGAACAGACTTTTAGTGATCCTGTTGTCAACTCAAACCCCGAGATAATTAAGAGGTAAGTAACGGTAAGTATGAACCCCCGTCTATTTTGGTGTGTTCCACAATGATTTCCTGTGAACTTCTGTGCTCTTATCTCGATAGTATCTGTCAGTGCCATTTTCATTGATGTAACTGTGCCGGTGCGATTGATAATTGGCAATCCGATTGAGGGGGCGGATATCTGACAGCCTACTATCCAGGTATACGGGGACAGTACCATCCCGGCATTTGCCCAAAGACGAAGTGGGAAACCACGGAAAACCACTTCGAGGATGGCTGAGGTGGGAATCGAACCCCCTCTACTCATTTGGACCACCCGAGGCTGAGTAGACCCCGTTCCAGTCCTCATGCCACTTTTCAAATTTCGTGGCAGAGCCGGGAATCGAACCCAGGACCTCCAGGGCGTCAGCTAAGCATGCTGACCGCTACGCTACGGAGGCGACAGTATAATATAATACAGTTCTTTTTACCACCTGCAATGTCTGCGTGTTGATCAACTGAAAGAACAATACACAGACCCTACATAAAGTCAAACAAGTCAACGCCGGAAATAAGGCTTCTAGTTTTCTGTACAGAATCAGGAGGACAATCGGGAAACTATAGCCTATGTGGCAGAGGAGCCAGACGCAAGGGACCACACTACTTACACCATGCACACTACCACATGTAAACTCAGGCTCATGAAATCATTCTCGGAAGATCAAACCAATTGTCGGATTTATGACTTGGTGACGAGTGATTGAAAGTCCTTAATGGTCCCGGAACTGGAAGTTGAATTGAGCTATTGAGGTGGATGGCGTGATGATCCCGCCTTTCTCGTCCTACTCACATAGCCTACCCTAAAGGATCAATCAGCATCGGGGACTAATGACTAAGATGTCCCTAACCTCGAAATTGGTCATCAGCAGCTCAGTCAACCTATGTGGTATTCTAACTGAAATGTAAATAGTGTTCTATAATCATTTGGTTGAAATGAAAAAATAATCATTCTCCTTAAGTCTGTCATTATAACCCTAGTGGGGAAAATGTGGTTTATGAACATGCGAGATTTCCCGCACGGGTCTGCTAGTACATAATTAATGGAGAAAAGAGGAATAGCCCTTGAGGAATTAGGACTGAGCGGCATGGAAGGCATGAAAGGCAGATAGGAAAGTAGAGGGTTAATGGAAAAACAGACCCATGTCAGGAATCTCTCGGGGTCGCCAACTCTCAAGCTCACTAGCCGCGAGCCCCTGACGTACTACACAGCTTAGTGCTACCCAGAGCAAACTCTGCCCCGTTATGATGTTGTTAATTCATTTAGCCCTGTGTACTTGAGTGTGTGTTGAATGTGTAGACCCTATGATATACTTTACAAAATCCTTTCAGCCTATTTTCTACTCATGGAATACAGGCTTATAATAATTTTATTAATGCAGCCAATCAACATTCATTTTGTTTTCAGGACGGTCAGGGAAGGGATTTTAGAAGGCCCGGCATTTGCCTGGTGGTGAAAATGGGAAACCTCGAAAACCATTTTCAGGGCGAACGAGATGGGATTCGAGCTCCACGCTCTCCTAATGCCAGCGAGGCACGAGTTAGCGCGTTAGTGCTCTCGGCCACCGTGGCCGGTTAGGAATATGAGATCACCTTTTGTCGTGTGTGTGTGTGTGTGTGCGCGTGTACGGGTATATGTGTGCCTGCGTGTGTCTCTAATACGTTTTGATTGGAGCGATTTAAATAATACTTGGTAAGTCTGACCTCGGACATGCCTTTTGTACTTCAATAAGTTTCACCAATCCAACATGGTGGCCACGCAAAATATTCCACATGTTTTCAATATCTCCGATACTATTGCTGCCATCAACCTGAAAGATTATATGATGATATAGGCCACTAACGTAAGTTCATCTATGTAACTTTCAAAAACCTCATAAGCGCGAAATTAATATGGTGGGCACGCTTAGTTCAAATATTTAAATAGGCTTTCCTCTACGCTTAATCATCCGACAGCAATGAAACCTGGAACGGAAAATCTTTATATAAAACTTAGGTTTAATGTATAGGTGTTCAATTTAATCCAATTGTTACGAAAAATTCAAGATGGAGGATGGGTGAAATTTTAAAAAAATGTAATCAAGTGATTGAAGTTGAAGATTGTATAATGAACCTCCATAATACTATTCATACATATTTCTAATGCCGCTGTATGAACAGTCCGACATGGTGGTCTCGTGAAATATTTAACCGGTTCCTAATATCTTCGATACTATTACAGCAATCAAATTGAAATTGTAGGACTATTTACAGAAAGATGCCATCTCTACGGGAGGAGTAGGCCCTACTTATTAACCAGTGCTGAAAGTTATATGTTATAACACTTAATATTTCATTGCAGTGGTGGTGGAGGTGGTGTTGGGTGTTTAAAGGGGCGGGACATCGTGGGTATCTGCACTAATTTTCTTTTGTAGGTAGTCTATCGTAAATTATAGTCTGCACGCATGTTAATTTCTGAAATGGAACATCTCTTTCTGATGTTCTATTGAACCGGTCTTTCGAAAAGTTGATAAATTAGTACCATGACCTAAATATATAACACTGGTACACAGTCTGTTGTTTCGTGTAGTATTTATGGGGATTTTATATACGGTAATCCTTCATCAAGTACCTTTGGACAAATACAGTATTTTCCAGTGATGGAGGTGTGTTGATATGAGTTAGTTTGTACTTTGGTTTAAGACTAGTAAGCTTACCGTAGTAAGACCATTTTGCAATAATAATGTATCATTTTTCTATTCATTGCCTCAAATGATTACAATGTTTGGATATTGGGTTTTGAGTTTGAAATTGTTGCCATATACTTTATTTTATTGTCTTAGATCTTGTACCAAAATCTACTCAGTCCAAAAGGTAAATCTATTTAACTGTCGGGAGAATTTTGAAGCGGATAAGATCAGTAGATTACATGGAGATAGTTTATCTTGTTCAGGAAACTGCAGTACTTGTTTAATAGCGATGTAACAGTACCTCTGAAGCCACGGTATGGGCCGGTACAGGTAGTCTTGTTAGTCATAAAATAACGACTGGTATTTCTATGGTGACTGTAGCAGTGTGTGTTAGGGTCTAGGACTAGGGTTGATGCACTGTCTCAGCCTTTGCCTAGAGTGAATGTGGAAAACATGGGGCAGAATTCGAACCTTTGATCTCCGTACTTCCTGTTACCCATTGCTACGGTTACGCCGCTGGGTAAGGGAATGAATTGCACCAAATATTTTGGGAACTACTGTGGCTTTTTCTTAGAAGCACATTATGGAGATAAAAAGGAAGCTGATGATGATGATGATAATTGTTGTTTTAAGGGGCCTAACATTAAAAAGGAAGCAAGGGAGTTCTAAGCAGACCGTGTAATCAAATGTTTATCTTCTGAAAGGCTAATGACGTAATGACTCAATGCTTCATAATTAGGGCAGGAGACCAGTGGGACAGAACTCCAGCATTACATTGCAGTATAGGGGTGGGCGTTCTCCTACAGTAAAAAATATCCCCCCTCCCCCCGATGTAAAAAGGGAACATTTTAAATATATTTATAAATGTAGGTTACATAGGCCTAATATAATTAAAGGTCAAATTAAGAAATGAATTTAAATTATTATCTGTTTTGATAGTTGTTAACTTGTGCAATAAAATTCCATTTGAAACCCAGCAATGGGCACGAGTAAAGATTTTTTTTAAATTAATTCAACCAAGAATGCTAATCACTTCCGCACGAGGTTGTCAGCGTGTTGAGTGGCAGGACTAGTGCAATGAATTAAAAATGATGACCTATAATTATTTTAAAATGCCTTAATACAATGCACTTATCATCATTGAATTTGTGAAAATGCCATAAAATGATGGCCCAAAAAGTGTAGGTTAATAATTAACTAAGTTACTGAATTATTTTACTGGATGCTTCACCAATTACCCTTGCTCATTTGGTATTGCACTCACAGGATTACAATAAACATTAAAACTTTGTTGTAAGTTTTCAAAATTAAAAGTGCGGTGATTGCCAGATAACATAGAAAATGTCCTTTCTACCTCTACTGAAACAACGGAGCATACTTAAAATACAAATTGTCACTGGTCACTAAATCACTATCAATCACCTTCAGTGAAAATTGTTCTCCAGAAAGGACGGTTGATGTGGAGCAAATCACTGAGTGTCCAACATTTTTGTTTAGTTCTTTTTTCATATTACTACATAGGCTAGGCTATGTTTTTACTGACATGCCCAGAAACACCCTCTAAATTCGTAATTACTGATCCACTATTTCAAACTTTTCTACCAGCTCAACACCAGACTTCTCCGAAGAAATTATTGCCGAAGGATGAAACCAAAATGATAGGTATATGATGTAACAGAGATTTGCTTCAAACTTAAAATCAGAAGAGAGGTTTTGAGCTAGCCTGATGGAAACGGCATCAACACTGTCAAATGAATCCACCATCTCTTTCACACACAGACTTCAATCCAAGTTCCCTACCTGGTGTGGATGTTCGTGGGTGGCAATGCTGCTCCAGGAGCCATAGTTTTGAAGGATTCAACCCTCGACGGTGCCTTAACAAACACTTTCTTCACACTTCCAATAAGCTGGTCTACCTTTGAAAGTTTTCCTCAGCAAGCCTATGCCAGTCATGTCACATGCGCCATTTTGGTTAGAGAGCTTTCAGATAATTTCCTGCGTTCACCATATTATGGCACACCATCAGTCACAAACAAAAGCTTACCGCCATGTTTTATTCCGCCTGGTCACAGCAAATTCATTGACATAAAAGAAGTCCGCAGATACCATAGTTGAATAGATCACTTTTTCAAAGCACTCAGTGTTCAATAGAAATGTTGATCCCGTTTCCACTTCTCCCATTGCTCCAATCACCACATTTGCCACGACCATCCCATTTCATCTATTGAAACCCATATTTTCTTTCCATCAACGCTTTGTCAAATATCTGTCATAGTTTTTACGCAACACCTGTTTACATTGTTTTTTCATATAGTGGAGAAATCGAGTAAATTCTATCCACAGTACTTTTCCATGAATTGATTCAGTATCGCATTGCTTAGTTTATTCGGTGAAATATGAAGAGATGCCACTTTTCTTTCTCTCTGTTCTACAGTGAACGTTTTATCTGCTGCCAATTTTTGACTACAAGGTTGACAGTGTAACACAGATCCATCTCGTCATACTGCGACTCATACTATTTTACATTTACAACTGTATTTGATATGGTTTTTGGGATAATGAAATTTAGTCAACCGTTCAGTACGCAGAGTGAGCTTTGTTGTAAAAGAACTCCTCTCAAGGGAACACAATATGATGAACAATGCAATTAAAAGAAAATAGGAAAAACTTGAACTTAGAAAATAAGTTGTTGATCAGCTGATAGCCAGGTTCTGCTAAATACACTTGACCTAAGATCCAAATAAATTGGCCACGCACCAAAACCAAAATTCGTATTCTTCCACCAACAGGCAAACTTTACAAACGTTATAAATATTCCCAGTTATAAGGTTTTAACTCCAATATTTCATGTTTGTGCTGCCAACATACCCTTGAAACAACGGATGTAATTGATCATGCCGTAAGGATCCCCAACCCGACAGGAAAGGAACAAATGGCAAACGATGTTGCAGTGGCGTGAAGGACCATTGCCAATTTTCTCTGCTAGCAATCAGATCAGGTCGTAACTAGCCCACTGTTGATATTGTGAAAAGCACCAAACTTTTGTCTACTTAGGCAACACTGAAAAAATGGCTTCAAACCCCACAATGTTCACGGCCAGTCAGGCAAATCATGAAGCCAAGAGGTTCAAAACACTCAGGCTTAAACTCATGAACTTAGACAAGTCAATTTAGTTCGTATTCTCAAACATAGATGTTATAGCCTAAGTGTAATGGATCTGATGATGATCGCTTGACGATAAAAACTGGTCATCCTAGTGTATTTATTAATCTCATGTAATTTACTTCAGGATTAGGGCATAACCCAGCTCTTTTTGGGTACATTCGTGTTGACCGACTGAAAAGCACCAAACTTTTGTTTACTTAGGCAACACTGAAAAAATGGCTTCAAACCCCACAATAATCACGGCCAGTCAGGCAAATCGTGAAGCCAAGAGATTCAAAACACTCAGGCTTAAACTCATGAACTTAGACAAGTCAATTTGGTTCGTATTCTCAAACATAGATGTTATAGCCTAAGCGTAATGGATCTGATGATGATCGCTTGACGATCAAAACTGGTCATCCTAGTGTATTTATTAATCTCATGTAATTTATTTCAGGATTGGAGTGTTGCATTCTTGTGACAGGCTGATTAAAAGGATCACGTCATAAAAATGTCCTTTGCTGTTCCCATGATTTTTGAGGGAACCAACGGATAACACAACAGACTGTTATTTCTGTCATGCAAAAATAGCTGCAATTACCTCAACAACAAAGAAAACTGTGGAATCCTCTCTAAGGCCTGTACGTATGTCACAGTGAAGAATTGCCAGTACCACTGCCTCCTGAGAATGTGACAAGGAATGAAGATGAATACAGTGACAAACACGCAGAAAACAGAGAAGGAGATTTGCACGCCTGGTGAGTCAAATGAGCCACACTTTTGTTTATATTTTTGGCATCAAGGGGATCTCAACGATCTTGTTCGTGATTTAAATGTGTCGAAGCAACAGGCTGGGCTTTTAACGTCGCAGTCTGGCTGCGTGGCTCAGGGGTAACGTTCTCGTTTGCTGACCCCAAGGTTGCAGGTTCGAAACCTGGCGCAGTCAGCTGGCATTTGAGGGTGCGCAAATGCGAGGGAGCCGTGTCAGTATATTTACTGGCACGTTAAAGATCCCCTTCGGGGCAAAATTCCGGCACCCCGGCTTCTCTAAAAGCCAGGGTAGTTAAAAGGGACGTAAAACCAATAGCATTATTAACATTAACATCGCGATTAAAAGGATGGAATCATCTTGCTCGTGATACAATGGCTGGCATTCTGTTCTTTCTGAATATTTCTTCAAGAAGGGTCCTTGGTTTTTTGTTGGTAATAATATCGACTCCATTATCGAGACTCTAGGCCATGATTTCAATGTACATGAGAGGCATTTGTTCTTAGATTCTAGCCAAGTTAGTCTCAAAGCAGTACTTCTCCACAATGGGAACAAATTTCTTTTGGTTCCAGTTGCTCATGCAGTTAACCTGAAGGAGACATACAGCAAACTGTTACTCACACTTGTCCAATATGAGAAATACAAATGGGGCTTATGTGGAGATCTCAAGGAAACTGCTCGGTGTACAGCTAGGGTATGCAAAGTACTGTTGCTTTCTATGCGAGTGGGACATCAGAGTCAAAAAAACAAACACTATTGTGGGTAAAAGATGGCCTGCTCTGAATGAACTACTGCCTGGACAGAGAAATATGGTGAACACTCCTCTTGTTGACCCCAATAATGTGTATCTACCTCCACTGCACATTGAATTGGGTCTCATCAAAATCGTTGTGAAAGCCATGGACTAGACATCACATGGATTCAAGTGCTTGCGAGGGAAGTTCCCTAGGATCAGTGAAGCAAAAATAAAGAAAGGAATATTTATAGGACCGCAAATTAGAGAATAAATGACTAATGAACAGGTCCTTGATTTGTTGAGTGGCTATCTTCCACAAGTGTCAGTAACTTAAGAACATTTTAGGCAACCACAAGGCAGAAAACTATCGCGATATTGCACATGAACTACGGAGATTATACCATCTTATGGGATGTAACACGTCAGTTAAACTACATTTCTTGAATGACCATTTTGACTTCTTCCCGGATAACATAGCGAACAGCTCCACCATGATATTTCTCAACTGGAAATACGTTATCAAGACAATTGGAGTGCCACAATTTTGTTTGACTACTGCAGGACCTTATGAAGAGATGTTCCTGAGGCAAAGTATGGCAGGGAATCAGGCAAGAAACATTCTTATGCAAGCTTGTGCACCTTTCTTACTCTTATTTTGCTAGACTGGCATTACAATAATATTTTAAATTAGTAAAAGCATAAAGTATTAAAGCAACACTTTTAGACATTTGGGGAGAAAGTCGTTCCCTTGGCTATGTATTTCATGTGCTGATTAAAATGATATACAGCGAGAATTGCAACCCCTTTCAGTTCGTAGTGTTAATTATGCTTAATGACATAATTTGAATGAGATTAGCTTAAATCGCCATCCTACATTTGTCATGAAAAATACATAAGAGAAAAGCATGATATGTCATAAACATCCGGGTCCTAGTAATGATATTCAACAAGTTCGAACTGTATTTTAAATACTATTCGCAAATTTACTCCAAACATTATCCGCATCTTATCCGCTATCCGCACAGCCACGCAGGGTTTTAACCGTGGCCTTCAATTAGGAACCATCCCGTCATTTGCCTGGAGTAGAAGTGGGAAACCATGGAAAACCCCTTCTAAGATGGCCGAAGCGGGATTCGAACCTGTCTCTTCTCAGTTTTGTTTCAAGAGGCTGATTGTAGCCTACCCCGTTCCAGCCCTCGGACTAGAATTAAATTCCTTGACACAGTAAAAAATCAAACCTGGATTGCTGGAGCGACAGCCAAGAATGCTAGCCGATACAACATGAGGTGGGATGGAGACATTTTTGCAGTGCTGGTTTATAACCACCTACGTTAACTGTTCCTTAGACAAGATAACATTTTTCCGCGTTCGTTCTAACTTGGACATCTGAGTAACCTTCAATTGGCTTCCCACGGAATTTTAAGGAAACATGACGGACACCTGCCTTCCAATTAGCAGCATGCTTCTCACTAGTATGGCATCACGTGGCGTCACTAATATGACGTCACAAGTGTCCTCCACGTGGCCCCACGTGTCCCCTTACTGCAAGTGTTACGTTACAATGTGACGTCATGTGCGCGTCACAGCTGTCCTAGCATCAAGCGGGGTGTTGAATTACACCGCTTGTGCTTGCAGCTTTTAAATCACTTGGCCTTGACATCGGAAGGTCGCCGTCTCTCAAACCAGAAATGCATTGCTTATGAAACCTGTTGCAAGCAGAGCTCACTAGTTCACGCCTCCAATAGTACAGTAGCCTATATCAGCACGTGCCAACACCAGTCATTAGGCCGTGCCATTCTCCCATTGTTGGTGGCAAACGAAGGTACCGTTATCAGTATCTGTGTGACTGACCGATAGAAGTGGGTGTTTTCGTCCAGATTTCTAAATTCAACACCAAAAATGCAGGGAGTGCATCCTTGAGAATAAGTTCGAGACATTCTTTATAAACATAAACCCATCGATCCAGCTACTGATACAGACATTTAGGTAAAACGCGTATAATAATAATGTTATTGATTTTGCGTCCCTTTGAGGCCTTTAGAGATGCCGGGTTTCAGGAATTTTGCTCCAAAGGGGATCTTTAACGTGCCAGTAAATCTACTGACGGCCGGCTGCGTGGTTCAGCGGTAACATTCTCACCTGCTATGCCCAAGGATGCAGGATCGAATCCTGACGCAGTCAGCTGGTATTTGAGGGTACGCAAATGACAGTTATAAGCTTAAAAGGCGCACGGATGGCAGGTCCCAGACGCAATTCAGAAAATCCGAGATGAACAGCGAAACTCCAAACACGTATAGGCTACTATTATCTGAAGTCACGACTCAGTAGCTTGATGCTGGCCGAAGCTGGGGTGATAGGCTCGCTCTCTAGCTCGCAAACCCGCTTCGAAGCTGGTAATTTAAATTTCCACTGAATGGAGATTGTTGGTAGAAATGAAATCGTAAAAGCACGTATAGTGGGCATTGTATTACAGAGAGAGATATGCTGTCACGGACTTTTTTGTAGAACTTTTCATGCTGAAAAATACACTCATAGACTATAGATATGTTAACGGTTTGTCCAGCGTAAGCTCGAAAGGCGCACGGACGGCAGGTATTTCTTTGACTTGTTTCACTGAAATCGTTACTGCTCGGCTTCCTTTGGTCAAAAATTTATGTTTTTTCATCAGAAACCTTCCTCGAGAAATCCTTTACAGAATGGTGAAACCGCATCAAAACCCATCCAGTGGTTCTCGAGATTACTCGTTACATCCAAGGATCGGGGACTTGGTTTTATACTATGCATACATATAAAGAGAGAGGGTATTTTGTCTGATAACCGAGCCATTTCATATGTGACTGACATTTACAACACACCTCAGCAAGAAAATGTCTATATTAACGTTGTGGTGGTGTAAATTGCTACTAATAACATGATAAGATACAGGAACACTTGACAATTATAATGACATATACTGTATAACATGGCTCAAAAATAAACAGTAGCCTGTACTAAACACTTGTTTCCAAAGTTTCCGTGACTGACTCACGTAAATGTCAACTCTCTATTCGCGTGGACGTGCTTCCTTGTATATTTCTTTGAATATTAATATTTCCAATACTAATTTCCAAAATGTTGTTTGGAGAGGAAGATTTAAGGTGCTCCTTCATAAAAAAGAACATACCTGACACTCAATTTATAAGGATGTTATGGGTAAAATGTGGTCTGTGACTGACTGACTGACTGAAATGATTCATTTCATACTGAGTAAGTAATCTAATCACATTATTTTTCTCGCATACAATCTTACAGACATCGGTTTATTGCAAAAAACATGATCAAAACACTGTCAAAATATAAATGCAGTTTTCTCACTTAAGATAACATAAACGGAAATGACATAAAACAATATTTGTTATAACATCTGTGCATGTGGGTGGAAAACGATGCGTCTTTCCTTAATAAGAGATTTGAAACTATATTGGACCTTCGTGGTCACCTTAGGTGTAAGCCAGGTGCCATTTTCGGAAAATCATAAAAAATAATTTAAAAAACAGAATTCGTGAATAAAACAAACAAAAAATGTAATATCAATTTGGTACTTCACGTCTGGGTATGCATTTTTCGTAGAATAATTCAACCTGTGTTATTGTGATGTCTAGAATAGTGTGCGTTGATGCAATTCAGCTCAGGATTTGGAAGGAGGCGGCCATAACCTAAGTTACGAACCATCCCGGCATTTGTCTGAAGTAGAAGTGGGAAGCCACGGAATACTACCTCCAGGTGGAAATCAAAAAAGAAAGGAAGATTGTAGTTTTGCGTGACCGTGAATCTTGTGATTATGAGCCACGGGACCTCCTTTTTACGTGGAATCCGAACCACAGGGCATGGCATTTCACTTCGAAGGTTGAAATCGAACCCACCTCTATTCAGTTTTACCTAAGAGACTGAGTTTACTCTGTTCCAGCCTTCAGATCAGAATTAAATTTCTTGGCAGAGCCGGAAATCGATTCTGGATCTCTAGGCTGACAGTCAAGAATGCTAACCGCACACCACGAGGTGATTAGTTGTGTAGTCCTTGTGCTGTACAGCGGGCAGTGCCAGGCAAGAGAGTGTTATTGATAATACATCACTTGAGACCACGTGATGTCAGTAATATCAAATTACAGTACTAAACTCATTGCAAACGGTTTACAAACAAGCAAACTGTAACCAATTATCGCGCTGTTGATGGTGATTAACACTTAGACACACGCACTGGGGTAAAATCCACCCCACAAAATGGCATTTGTTCACTAAATCCACAAATAATTTTCAGCGACATGTTCTTCCTGTTATATTCCTATCTCCATTCCCTCTGCGTTCAGCCAGGTCCCATGCCTTCGTAGAGGTGCGTACGTCACAAACGTAACTTTTTGCACAAAATGGAGTTACTGCTTCTTTAATTTTTCCTTATTGTTTTACCATACACACACAAATCATTTTAAACGCATAAATAGGGCTTACCAAATATTTGATAGAAAAATATAAATATACGCTTGTCCTATGTCTTAAAGCTATAAAGTCCACCTCGGATTGTAGTAACTAATATTCTTGGCGGTCACCGTGGGGATCCGGGTTCGACTCCCAACTCATCCAAGTAATTTAGTTATGGTCTGAGGGCTGGAATAGGATAACTCAGCCTCGTTAGGGATAATTGAGAAGAGGCGGGTTTGACTTCTACATCAGCCATCCTAGAAGCGGTTCTCCGTGGTTTCCCACTTGTTTTTCCAGGAGAATGCCGAGATGGTACCTAAATTAAGGTCATGGCCGTCACCTGCCCAAATCCTAGCCTTAATTACAAATACGAATACATACACTAGTACAGCCAGCTTAAAAGCCAAATCTAACCCCCTGACTTGGCTCCGAGGACGACTGCCTGCTCATAGCCTACGGATTATGGAGATGGCGTGGCCAGGTAGACGAAGCTGTCAACCTTATTACCTTGGTTTTATACCATGGGTCCACAACTTCTCATTTCAAGCAGCTAACTTACTTAATTGTCCTCACGAAGTTAAGCGCACCCCGTCTCAGCCCTCACATCAGATATCAACATTTCTGGCAGAGACGAGAATCAAACCTCTGACGTCCTAGGTAAGATGCAGGTGGGTAACCAATACACTACGGGCCAGCTCAAGAGATAACCGATGACCTCGCTGTTCTGCCCCTTAAAAGAACAAGCATCACCATCATCATCATCGAAGAGTAGACCTTCTAATACAAAAGATCGTAAATGCATTATTAACAGTAGTTTTGTATGAATCTTATGGATTTCTTCGGGCTGTAGGCCTGATTTCTGAGGATGTCGCAGGAGTTTTCAATGGCGTTATTTAACACGGATCATGTTTGTGTCAAACTCTCAAGGTGAGACACATATTTGCAGAAGAACTTTTGTGAATGTGCACCCAATACAAAGAATTTTACGCATAATACTGGGCGAATCACCTTCAACCATTCTAAACAAAAGACAAGAGGGCAGATGTTTAATATCATTAGCATAAATTGAGCATTCATTCATCAAACCGAGGGACAGCGAAAGCCTTCACGGACGCTTCTCTGACCTGAGTTTTCATGCAGTAGGGTGGCCAGATCCTTTCTGCCACCAACCAGCGACGTGCGCTCATCTATTTAAGTGATGCCTACAACTAATCTTTCTTTGCTTCACAGATCTTAGGCGTTTGGCTCTTTCAACACAATACCGTTAGCGGTAGTTCATGTCACTTTAGGGGCTGCGACATCGTGGTCATATATCCCCGTGTGGAATCTGTGTGATAACCTGTGTTATTGTGACGGCTGTATGGGTGTGTGTATTTGTAAATTGGGGATAGGATTGGGAAGGAGAAGGCCGTGGCCTTAAGTTAGGAACCACCCCATCATTTGCCTGGAGTAGCAATGGGGAAACCACGGAAAACCACTTCCAGGATGGCTGAGGTTGAAATCGAACGCTCCCCTTCTCAGTTTTGCCTCACAGGGCTGAGTGTATCCCGTTCCTGCCTTCACTCCATAATTAAAATGTCTTGGCAGAGCCGGGATTCAAATATGGACCTCCGAGGTGACAGCCAAGGACGCTAGCCACTACACCACGAGGTGTTCTCATAAAGTGAAATGAGCAGGAAAAAACTATAGCATTAATGTACTGTAGTGTTTTGCTTGCAATTTTACGTGCAGTTCTAATGCACGCATCTGAGGAGAACTGTACCTGTAACTGATATAGACTAAGTCATTATCACAAGACCATTCGTAACAGGTAGATAAGGACGTTACCCCACTACCACTCCCCACAAGGATTCTCTTTGTTCAAGAGAGCAAGCAACCCGTGGCAGGCCGCACGTAGCACGCGAGGGGACAAACAGTGCCTGCCAGTCTAACGAGGTTTCACATTTGTCTGGCAATTGTTTTGAAATTTTGCCAGTGCATTTAAACCCATCAGTCTGCTCCCTGCTCCAATAGGATCACAAATCCGGGATGGTATCTTTTTTCAAACCCCTGCACACCTACCACATCCCTGACCTTAATAATTACTGTTACACACACAGAAACACAGGTTATCTGACAATTCCAAGACACTCCCAAGCACACGCGGCTGACGGCCAAGATGTCCAAGCCTCTAAAATTGTCATCATAACTGATTCACCAGAGGATTTGAATGAGTTTTTTAATGGTACGTTGTAGACTTCGTCTTGAAGACAGAATTCATGATGAAATCAATAAATGTAAATCATTAATAATGGAATCCAGTCGAAAGGAATAAGAAAGCCTATTGACGTCAATTTGGCAGGTGAAAAGCTAAAGAAAGTAGGAGACTTCTGCTACTTAGGAAGCAAAATAACCTGTGATGGACGAAGCAAAGAGAGTATAAAAAGTAGGTTGGCTCAGGCAAGGAAAGCATCTCTATAGAAAAGAAATCTGTTGACATCGAATATAGATTTATGTATTAGAAAGTCATTTTTGAAAGCTTTTGTCTGGAGCGAGGCGCTATATGGAAGTGAAACTTGGACTGTTGGCGCAGCAGTAAAGAGGAGAATAGAAGCGTTTCAAGAGTGGTGTTACAGGAGAATGATGATAAGATGGGTGGATAGAGTAAAACATGAAGAGGTATTAAGACGAGTGGGAGAGAAGATACGTTTCTGGCGACTGCCATTGAAGAGAAGAGAGAGGTTTGTAGGACACATACTACGACACCCAAGAATAGCAAACTTAGTTATGGAAGAAAGGGTTGTGAAGAAGAATTGTAGAGGTAGATGAAGGTTAGATCATGTCCAACAGATTGTCTCGGATGTAAGGTGTGGTAACTAGGTTGAGATGAAACGATTAACTCAGAACAGGGAGGCGTGGAGTGCTGCATCAATCCAGTCAAAATATTGAAGACTCAAACAGCAAAATGAATGAACAACAACTTCATACTGTGCCCGTCTGTCCACCTGGGATGGACAGGTGACCACATGCGAGGCAGCATGAACACAGTGTCAGCACGAGATCTATCTCAGGGCGACCTGGGCTGGGCTATGTAATTACTGCACACTGCACCCATGCTCCCCATAAAGGATAAGGGAAGACTTCACAACACATAACAGAAAGTGAAAACACATGTTAAGATAAAACCAATTCACCAAGTATTTATTCACCAAACATAGCAAACATAGCAAGAAAAAATAATGATCACTTCCTATTTTTATTATACATCTCTGAAAATAAATCATAGTCTCTTCTTGAATGTCCGTTAGTTTGACTATGTTTGAAAAACCACATATTGCTCTTTTAATCTATACATGCGAGATTGCATAATCCATCACGACACGAAAATAAATATTTAAATTTAACCTATTTGGTTTCAGTTTATATTATAGTCATATATTATTTCACATATTTACATGGATTATATACAACACCTTGAGGTTGTTTCACATCCACGTTTCACTATTACGACAAAAACACATAATTCAGAATGACACTTATTAGCGCGTGGTTATGTGGAGAACAGCCCAGATTCATCAACATAAACGGGAGGACAGCATCAGGCTTAAGGCCTGGACAAAATAACTTCCTTAAGAGAAGATTAGACTGAAAGGATTGGGCTAAGGAAATGCGGCCTGGTTCTTTCAATACTAGACTGAACATTGAGAGTAAATACAATACTTTTATTTTTAGGGTGAAACTTGCAAACACATTAATAAAGCCTTAATTAAAAAATTAGTTATGCTGGCCCGCCTGGGGCAGTTTCAAATGTTCATTAATTTTATTTAGGTTGGCACAGCCATGTGCTATTATTCAAATGTTCATTCTGCTTGATGCACACAAAAATTTAATATTCTTGCACTTGCTAGCAAACACTTAAAACGAAGATGATTAAGATAATAATAAAAAAGGCACAAACTTATCTTTAGTGGCGATGACTAGAAGCATGCTGACGGAGACTGCCTTGGCCAACACTAGATTTTTTGGTAGTAGAATTTGAAATGTCCAGCATCAGGAAAATAACTTCGCCAGGGCGACCAGCGCTGTACATTGGCTAACATCGTTAGGTTTTGATGCTATTTCTTGAATGCCAAATAACATGGCATTTTAGAACTGCGATTTGATGCAGCTTCTTGCGGTTTGGAGTAAAATGTAGAATGCACTTTCTCAGTGCTGAAGCTCTCTGCTGTTGCGTTGCCTGGTAGTTTCAATCATAAATGCAGATTAGGCCTGAAGTTTAGAAGGCCCCGGAGAAGGGCGGAAGGCACGAATGCCTCTCGCTAGTTGAAGAAGACCGTAGAAGGTTTGAAGAAGGAATGCTGATGGAGAGCAAAACGCCGCCACTTAAATAATAACATCATAGAAACGTCTGGAAGCCAGGCTGGCGGGCGATGATTGGCCAGGGCAAGCTGTGACGTCAGTCATACAGGAAGGCAGCAAGCAAGTCGACACCCTTTTCAGTATGCGAGCGTAAGCTGGAGGCGCATGACCTATTAACACGCTGAGGTAAGAGTCTTAGATATATATATAGAGAGAGATTAAACACTAGTAATAAACATTATAATGTTAACAGAAATGAATAAGTACATATGTTTTCGTTCGGTGGTCTCAAAAGCATTTAACTGACAAATGCGGCACAAAAGAAAAACGCACTATAAACATCACGAAAGTGATCATGCTCCGAGACCCCCGAAAGAAAACAATCAAAGAATCAGTTACAAAAACGTGAACAACAATAAAGAAGATGACACTAAGCCTCAACAGGCAAGATAGCAACCATAGAAATTGGTCTAGTATAGACACCCTTACTAGTGAGAACATCTACAACTCTCACATGATTATCCCGACCCAAATGGCAGTGAGTTACCCTACCAATATTCCATACGAGAGGGGGACTTGGATCTCGCAAAAGAACCATATCTCCCACTCGCACATCAGGCTGGGAAAGCCGCCACTTCTCTCTTCTGTTAAGTGAGCCGAGATACTCCAGCTTCCAACGGCGCCAAAAGGAGTTTCGCAAAGAGTCTAACTTCCTCCAGAAAATAGGCAACCCGAGATCACAGCGTCGACTCAGCAAAGGAGGCGTAGAAGCTAAAGAACAGCCTATTAAAAAATGACCAGGTGTTAAGGGAAGAAGATCCTTAGGATCATTAGACAACGGCGTGAGCGGCCTAGAATTTACAATACCCTCAACCTGAATAATTAAAGAATTGAATTCCTCATAGGAAAGGATGGCTGAACCAAGGGTTTTCTTCAGCTGTCTCTTCGTGAGCTTTATGCAAGATTCCCAACGACCACCATGATGGGGGGCGTATGGGGGAGTGAAATGCCATTTGAATCCCTTAGCATGCGAAAAATTAGAAAACTGTTCCTTAGCAGAAGGGGAGGTAAGCGCAGTTTTCCAAAGATCAAAAGTACTAACAAAAATTTTTGCGTTATCTGAAAAAACCTCGGAGGGAACACCCCTTCTAGCGGCAAATCTAGAAAAGGCTGCTATAAAATAAGGAGTAGAAGCACTTGTAACCAACTCAAGGTGAATGGCTCCTGTCACCATGCACACAAATAAAGAAATATAAAGTTTACCTAACAACTTTCGCTTAGATAAAGGGGAATTAACTTGATAGACATAAGGACCGGCATAATCGATACCCGTTAGGGCGAAAGGCTTACTAGGTTCGGAACGAAAATATGGCAAGTTTCCCATAATTTGCGTGATTGGCGGGGGCTTAGATTTGAAACAAGGTATACATTTCCGAATAACAGAAGAAACTTCATGAACACCGTTAATGAGCCAATATTTCTCGCGAATTAAACAAAGCAAAGTGCGGGTGCCAGCGTGCAAATTCTGATAATGAAATTTCTTTACGATAAGAGTAGTAATAGGATGTCTAGAAGGGAGAATAATGGGATGTTTTTTCTCATCTGAGTAACTAGAATATTCTAGCCTACCCCCCACTCTTATTAATCCATCTTGGTCCAAAAAAGGGGTGAGAGGTAACAGCCTACTAGACTTTGGTAAAGTTTTTTTGCTTAAAAGCGTCTGATACTCAAGAAAGAATACCTCTTGTTGCATGAGAAACAAGATTCTACGAGTAGCAAATTCCAATTCCATTTTAGTGAGAAAGGGTTGCGGTTTCACAGGCTGATCAAGAACAAGAAATTTCCATCGAAATAAATATGCTACCACACGAATTAATTTATTAAATGAAGAGTAACGCTGAAAAAGACTAGTAGCAATAGAAGTTAGAAAAAGGGAAGCGGTAACAATGCGAGCATCAGGAACATCTTCTGCGAGTGGATTAGATGAACGAGGCCAACAAGAGAAATCCTGACTGAGCCACGCCGGACCATTCCAGTATAATTTAAGAGAAATTAATTTCTTGGGCAAGCAGCCACGTGAAATTATATCAGCGGGGTTTTCTTTTCCCGGAACATGATTCCATTGGTCAAAATGAGACAACTCTTGTATTTTAGACACGCGATTAGCCACAAAAGTGGTCCAATGTGAAGAAGGTTTTGAAAGCCAAGCTAACACGATGGAAGAATCACTCCAAAACCATGTGCTCGAAAATTTCAAATTTAAACTGATTTTTAATTTACTGGCTAATTCCACAGCCATTACAGCAGAACATAATTCCAATCTAGGCAAAGATATGGATTTGAGTGGGGCTACCTTTGATTTTGCGCAAATTAAATTGGAAAATCCGGGTAAAGTATTGGAAGAGCGGCCTACTAAGTAGGCGCAGCAACCGTATGCCTTTTCAGAACTATCTGCAAATACGTGCAAATCGAAATACTGACATGAAAGGTCCGAAATTAAAGTGCGGGGAATAGAAATTTGAGAAAGATCTAACAAACTCTTGCGGTATTTTAACCACTCATCCAAAAGGGGGGAGGGTACCTTTTCATCCCAACCAACTTTCAATGACCAAAGTTTTTGTAAGAAAATTTTTGCAGTAATAACCACCGGAGCAATGTACTGCAAGGGATCAAAAACTTTTGCTATTTCTGATAATAATTGCCTTTTCGTTTGAGGGTGAAACTCAGATAAGTGTACCTGATAGGAAAAGGTATCTGAAGAAGGAGACCAAAAAACACCCAAGGTTTTAATAGCTGATTCCTCAGTAGGAAGCGCAACACATTTGTCAACAGGAATTACTTGTGAAAAGTTAGATAAAAATTCGGTTGAGTTCGAGTTCCACTTATGAAGGGTAAACCCACCGCCCGAAAGAAGAGAGTTTAAATCCTCACAAACAAGAAGTGCGTCAGAGATACTAGGAAAGGAATACAGAAAATCATCTACATAAAATGCAGTTTTCAAAACTTCAGAAGCTAGAGGATGAAAAAGATGACCATCTTGTTCGGCCAACATGTGAAGAGATCGTATTGCGAGAAAGGCAGACGGCTTAAGACCGTATGTCACTGTTCTTAAACGAAATATTTTTATAGGTTTTGCATTGTCGTCTCGCCACAAAATTCTTTGCAAATCACGTTGTTCTGAATTTACTAGAATTTGCCTATACATTTGCTTGATGTCAGCAAGGACAGCAATGGGGAATAGACGAAAGTTAAGTAAAACTGAAGTAAGATCTGTCTGAATAGCGGGTCCAGAATGCAGAGTGTCATTGAGAGAAACACCATTAGCATCTGGAGATGACCTATTAAAAACCACTCTTATCTGTTCTCGGGTGGAAGAATTTTTCCAAACCGGATGATGATTAAGATATACTATTTCTTTAGGAGGATTACTAATTTCTTCAGATTTTGGAACTACTTCCATGTGATTCGCTGATTCGTATTCTTCCATGAAGGAAGTATACTGAGTTTTTAAGAGAGCATCTTTTTTAAAGCGATTTTCAATTGCGAATAAAGCTTTGAGAGCTCTGGAATGTGATTCTGTAATAACAGGGGGGTTAAAATGCGAGGAAGAGTAACCACGAATCTGCCTTCAGTAGTGCGAACAGTGGTTTCTACGTAGTGTGTTTCACAGATCTCATTATTGAGAGAATGAGGTGAGGTGACTTGAATATCCTCAATGTCCCAGAACTTAATTAATTCTTGATTTAAATCAGCACCAACAAAATAACAATGAGATTTTTGTTGAACGGGGTTGCGGTATATTTGCCCAGTGGCAATCCAACCAAAATCAGTTCTACGAAAGAAAACATCACGGGCAACTTTAACCTTTTCCGGATGTAAACGTTGCCAAAAAATGCTGGCACTTAAAAGAATTTCTACAGATGAAGCTCTGTTGAAATTCGGATCTGCAAGTTGCAAATGATGCGGAATATTCCAACCCTGGACTTGAAAGGAAGTAATGGGGGTGTCATTACCTATGGAATTTATAATTAAAAAATCTAAATTTAAATGAATGCCAAGATTATTGGAATCTTTTACATCCACTTTAGCATAACTCAGAGATTGCGATTTGGAACCATTAATTCCTGTAACTTCTATAGAAGTAGGGCATATTTGTAGACCTAACTTGCGAACTAGCGATTCACTGATAAAATTGTTAGTTGCAGCATTATCTAACAATCCCCTTACAGAAACCCATTTTCCGTGAACATTCTTCACTAGAATTTGGACAGTGGACAATAAAACTTGAGTTTTACTGAACGAAACAGAGCTTTGAGTAAAAGACTGAGCGTTATTCGGCAAAGTCTCAGAATGAGATTTAGCGGATGAACTATTGGTTGCTGATGACCGCGCTCTTTCATGCCTATGCAGGAGAGTGTGATGCTTTGCTTTACAGTGAAAACATAACCGTTCAGAACGACAATTGCTTATCATATGTGTCGCTGATAGACAATTAAAGCAGTGCTTGTGGGTGGTAATTAATTTGCGTCTTTCATCCACAGATAAAGATTTGAATTGAGCGCATTGGTACAAGTTATGTGGTTGTTGACACAAAACACAAGCTTGTACTTGATTGGAAGACCGAATATTGGTAGAAAAGGCATGTGACCTTAGTACTCTCTGAGTGGGGCTGATGACCTTACTATTAGAGGGAGGTTTGAAGGTAGAGCTACTCTTTTGGCTGGCTACAGCAGAGAGAATTTGGCATTTCGCCTTTAAGAATTTAATAATAGCTTCATAGATACACAATGAATGTTGCGACAGAGCTGCTTCCCAATCTTTTAAAGTTTTAGTGTCTAATTTAACAGAAATAAGATGAATCAAAATTAGATCCCAATGGTCAACTGGTTGGTCCAAATTTGCAAGCGCACGAATATGAAGTTCCGCAGCATCGATCAGATTACGAAGCGAGGCAAGATTATCAGCTTGAACAATAGGTAAATTGAATAAACCCTGTATGTGACGTTGAGTTTTTAAACGAGTGTTCCCAAACCGATCTCTGAGAAGTGCCAAAGCTACTTCGTAATTTTCATTTGTCAACGTAAGCTCTTGGATGAGTTTAAGTGCGTTGCCTTGCAAGGACAAACGCAAATAATGAAACTTCTGTATTGAAGGAAGAGAATCGTTTTCGTGAATCAATGAATTGAATAATTCAAAAAATGGTTCCCATGTAGCTTCATCTCCGGTAAATTTAGGTAATTCTATTTTCGGTAAAATAACACGGGAAGGAAAAGAAGAAGATTCTGAAGGAATTTTCTCCTGCTTTTCCTGCAATGTTAAACTTCTTAAAAGCTGCTTCGCGTCTGCGAACCCCTTATAATATAGATTTTCAACCTCACAACGGTCACTTTGCTGGTCGGGATCCTTGGTCTCAATATTACTTTGGATCTCATCATATTTCTCAAAGGCCTGTTCATAACCTTTCAGTCTTTGAGAAATTATGTCACTATTACGTTCTTTTTCCGGGAGCTCATCTAGAAAAGTGCGAAAACGCGTTAACTTGCCTTTGACAGAAGCTCTGGCATTAATGAGTTTCTCGTCAATCGGCATTATGAAAGTTTGTTGTGTACTCACGACTATACTGTGAGCTGGTACACCTTGCTTCGGAAGAAGTTGACAGTCTGCCAGAAAAGAGAGTGCGGCTTCCCCTGCAGTGAAATACGGGCCTGCTGTTTGTCTCCCTTCTCAGTGCCAACCACTCGAGCTGAAACTTTCGAAGTAGATTAGAAAACACAATTTTTAAAATATTAACACACTCAATGTTCAGTATGGCATTTAAATTTTGAATTAGTTCCAACATTAAGAAATTTGAAGATTTGGTTAAACAGAATGTTTACAAGCATCCCGGTTATAGGCACCAAAATGGTTATGTGGAGAACAGCCCAGATTCATCAACATAAACGGGAGGACAGCATCAGGCTTAAGGCCTGGACAAAATAACTTCCTTAAGAGAAGATTAGACTGAAAGGATTGGGCTAAGGAAATGCGGCCTGGTTCTTTCAATACTAGACTGAACATTGAGAGTAAATACAATACTTTTATTTTTAGGGTGAAACTTGCAAACACATTAATAAAGCCTTAATTAAAAAATTAGTTATGCTGGCCCGCCTGGGGCAGTTTCAAATGTTCATTAATTTTATTTAGGTTGGCACAGCCATGTGCTATTATTCAAATGTTCATTCTGCTTGATGCACACAAAAATTTAATATTCTTGCACTTGCTAGCAAACACTTAAAACGAAGATGATTAAGATAATAATAAAAAAGGCACAAACTTATCTTTAGTGGCGATGACTAGAAGCATGCTGACGGAGACTGCCGTGGCCAACACTAGATTTTTTGGTAGTAGAATTTGAAATGTCCAGCATCAGGAAAATAACTTCGCCAGGGCGACCAGCGCTGTACATTGGCTAACATCGTTAGGTTTTGATGCTATTTCTTGAATGCCAAATAACATGGCATTTTAGAACTGCGATTTGATGCAGCTTCTTGCGGTTTGGAGTAAAATGTAGAATGCACTTTCTCAGTGCTGAAGCTCTCTGCTGTTGCGTTGCCTGGTAGTTTCAATCATAAATGCAGATTAGGCCTGAAGTTTAGAAGGCCCCGGAGAAGGGCGGAAGGCACGAATGCCTCTCGCTAGTTGAAGAAGACCGTAGAAGGTTTGAAGAAGGAATGCTGATGGAGAGCAAAACGCCGCCACTTAAATAATAACATCATAGAAACGTCTGGAAGCCAGGCTGGCGGGCGATGATTGGCCAGGGCAAGCTGTGACGTCAGTCATACAGGAAGGCAGCAAGCAAGTCGACACCCTTTTCAGTATGCGAGCGTAAGCTGGAGGCGCATGACCTATTAACACGCTGAGGTAAGAGTCTTAGATATATATATATAGAGAGATTAAACACTAGTAATAAACATTATAATGTTAACAGAAATGAATAAGTACATATGTTTTCGTTCGGTGGTCTCAAAAGCATTTAACTGACAAATGCGGCACAAAAGAAAAACGCACTATAAACATCACGAAAGTGATCAGCGCGGCCTGTCAAATTGCATTATATTGACAATTAACATTATCACAGCAGTTATTTATCTCAAGGTAAAATAGTAACAATAATAATAATAATACACACATCAAAAAAGGTTTTGCATCACCTCGGTTCCCAGATCTCCGGCTTATAGACGTTGACTGTGTATATTGTATCCAAGATACAGTCCCTTTGACTGTTCATAGATGTCACTAAAACTGCTCAAAGATGTAAACAACCATGCATGAGCAGGGCCTATTAGACGGAGGGGGTACGACAGCCGATCAGTTCCAGTCATTCCACCAGGACGAAGGTACGCTGCTCATGTTGTCTGTAGTTCTACCATGCCTAGAAGGTCAATACCGCAGTTCGATCGCGTCCGCATTGTTACTTTGTGTCAAGAAGGGCTCTCAACAAGGGAAGTTTCCAGGCGTCTCAGAGTGAACCAAAGCGATGTTGTTCGGACATGGAGGAGGTACAGAGATACAGGAACTGTCGATGACAGGCCTCGCTCAGGCCGCCCAAGGGCTACTACTGTAGTGGATGACCGCTACTTACGGATTGCCGCTCGGAGGAACCCTGACAGCAATGCCACCATGTTGAATAATGCGTTTCGTTCAGCCACAGGACGTCGTGTTTCAACTCAAACTGTGCGCAATAGGCTGCATGATGCGCAACTTCACTCCCGACGTCCATGGCGAGGTCCAGCTTTGCAACCCCGACACCATGCAGCGCGGTACAGATGGGCCCAACAACATGCTGAATGGACCCCACGGAATTGGCATCACGTTCTCTTCACCGATGAGTGTCGCATATGCCTTCAACCAGACAATCGTCGGAGACGTGTTTGGAGGCACCCTGGTCAGGCTGAACGTCTTAGACACACTGTCCAGCGAGTGCAGCAAGGTGGTGGTTCCCTGATGTTTTGGGGTGGCATTATGTGGGGCCGACGTACGCCACTGGTGGTCATGGAAGGCTCCGAAACGGCTTTACGATACCTGAATGACATCCTCCGACCCATACTGCAACCATATCGGCAGAATATTGGAGAGGCATTTGTCTTCATGGACGACAATTCTCGACCTCATCGTGCACATCTTGTGAATGCGTTCCTTCAAGATAACGACATCGCTCGACTACAGTGGCCAGCATGTTCGCCAGACATGAACCCTATCGAACATGCCTGGGATATGTTGAAAAGGGCTGTTTATGGACGTCTTGACCCACCAACCACTCTGAGAGATTTACGCCGAATTGTCGTTGAGGAGTGGGACAATTTGGACCAACAGTGTCTTGATGAACTTGTGGATAGTATGCCACGGCGAATACAGGCATGCATCAATGCAAGAGGACGTGCTACTGGGTATTAGAGGTAGTGGTGTGTACTGCAATCTGGACCACAAATGCTGAAAGTCTAGCTGTATGATGGTACAACATGCAATGTGTGGGTCTCATGAGCAATAAAACGAGCTGAAATGTTGTTTGTGTTGATCTCTATTCCCTTTGTATTTAACGGTTCCGGAACTCTTGGAACCGAGGTGATGCAAAACTTTTTTTGATGTGTGTAATAATAATAATAATAATCGGCTTTATCAAAGGCAGCCTCGGATATCTCCTTATAATTTTCATGATAATATTATTTAATGAGAGGATATGCTATTAGCCGTCATAAAAATCGGCACGAGGTTAGACGTGATGTCATTACATTTATAACAAAACGTTGATCTTATATTGGTGTATTTTATGGGAATTCTTAGGAATTGGATAAATATTTGAAGCACTGTCATTACTATGGGACAGAATATCACTCCCGCAAACTCCCATTTTATTGTCAAAGCAAGCAGTATTATGTGGACCAGGATATCACTCCCGCATACATCCACTCATACGAGGATCAACACCTTCATCTGAACTAACTTTAGAAAAGTGCATTGACACACAATTAACAATATTAAGCTTCATTTCAAAAATATCCTATAATATTGGAGATCGTAAGATCCCAGATTTTTATACAATCAACCAATTGTTTATAACCATAATTCAACATATTCATCATAATCATTTATTATTATTATCCTCATGAAATATTACTTTCATTATTATTTATCAACATTCAGTATCCTTTTAATATGAATTTATAGAGATTTTTATTATTATTATTATTATTATTATTATTATTATTATCTTTAGAAAATATTTTCTGGTATTCAGAAACATAATGCAACTGCATCTAATGTGCCATAATTCTGCTGCATTTATATAAATGGGGTAGGACATCCCATATTTTTTATTATAATAAGAGTGAAAAATATTGAGGATCCACCTCACCTACAAGTCTAAGCGACTAAAAGAAATATACGCCTAGCATTATGCAACCAACTATAATAATAACGAAGATTATTAACTATTAGGAAAGTGAATTGGTTTAGCGGAAATTATGGAAATTCATGGCTCAAGCATAATGTTTACATTAGTCGGAAGGCTAGATGATCTGTGGCGGTTGGACATCCCTCGGTGCGGATCGAACCCTGGCACCACGGACTCGTGAAGACTGCACGCTAGGACATGGACATATCCCGGCATTCGCCTCACTCTCCGTCCTCGTCCACAGAAATATTCCCCTGACGGCATTGCTCTGGGTCCCCATCCGGCAATCCTGGTATCGTCCCCCTCACATAGCGCCGCTCTAGCCGCTAGTCATGTTCGAACAGTGAGGCAGTCACGTCACCATCTTATGGGGTCGTTTTAAACTGTTCCACAAATGCACACACGGCATTCTGATAATGTAGCCCACAGTTTTTATAATGTCCACTTATCCTGACGGTCACTAATATGTTCGTGTTGATTTTACAGGGCAAGATGATAATAATAATAATAATAACTTCTGGCTAGAATGTCTCAACTTAGGTATAACATAGGCTATCAGGGTAGCACACTATCACTCTGTATTCAGTTATGAGGCTAGTTTGACTTGGACACAATTCTAGTTCATAAATGGTGCGCACTTGGTATAAGTTTACACACAGTAAAATTTGTCAGTCACTTGCGTGAAACAAGTCCACATTCACATACCTGTAACTCCTGATGTATTCTCAAAACGTTGAACTTTCACAATCACTATGCTAATAATAATAAGTTTCGTGAAACAAGATGACACTTGACTTTTCATTCACTGGTGCGAAAATAAGACTATGTCCTCGGACATAATGTCAGAGTGACATGGAAACGTTACTGAGAATGCCTAGCCTCTCGGAGTAGTTGCGCAGTATAACAGCGTAGCGCGACGAGTGAACACAATCGAACAGCTTCTCCGTACAGACGGATGAAAGCAGACAGGTAACCTGCCCTTCAAAGAGCCAGCTTATATACAGCCACAAGGTCACATATCGATGGCTGAAGTTGCATTACTTAAGGCGATATCTCCTCTTCTATTGGTCCTCACCGTAGAATACTCTGGAAGGTTATTATTTTCAATAGAAACATCATGAATAAACGGAAGAATTATTCCAAATATAATTCCGAAGTACTGGTGCCTTCCTCTTCTTTATCCCAATGCAAAAAAGCATATTGCGTTCCGCCATTTCCTGGCTGTACTCAGGACACGCGCCTCTTTCAAACCCTGGCGAGTCAACAGCTTACCACAGCCTTGATGACGTCACAGCGCGCTCACTTCAAATCACGCCCTCATCCATTCCGTTGTAAAAGAGCACAATCACAATCACGACGTTTCAGGGTACAATGAGATCTGCATCTCATCTCATACGACGATAACAATAATAATAATAGTAAATCAAAATAACAATATAAATAATAATGACAACCGGTTAACCAAGCAGATCTTCAAATATCTCTGAAACAAAAAGTCTACAACAACAACAACAAAAATTTGGATTCAAGAAGTAAAAAAGATTTGAAAATGAACAATATAAGACAAGACAAGTAGTTCCTTGAAGAACTAAATAGCCTATTTTCATATATTCTACTTATATTAGGCCTAATTGCCTCTATCAACATACAAATTTTCAGTTTGATTGCTGCAATAGATTTGTAGATAACGAGAACCGTCCAAATATTTCGGATGGTCACCATGTTGGATTTTATATACGGTACAGGCTTTAGAGTTATGTACTAGTTCATGAAGATTATTGTGTAGGTGTTTTATTCAAACTTCAATCGCATGATTAGGACACAAGAAATAAAAACGAGATTTTAAAATTTAGCTCAGCCGCCATCTTGTGGTTATGAAAATAATTTAAATGAATTAGATGCCAGTGGATTAAATCTATACAAGCATATACCGTACCAAGTTTCACTGCGCTCGGATGGTTAAATCGCGAGAAACGTATATTTGAATATTTAAATTTCACGTTTCCACCATGTTGGACTTGTACTCACCAGGTTATTAAACATCCCATATGTGAACTTATGTTTATAGTCTCTATACACATACAAAATGTCAGTTTGATTGCTGTCATAGATTAATGGAAATTGAGAACCGTCGAAATATTTAGGATGGTCGCCATGTTGGATTTAAATATATTATGTAGGCCATAGAGTTATGTGCTATTAGATGAGGATTTTTGTGTACGTTCATTATTCAAACGTTGATTTCGATCGCATGATTATAACACAAGAAATAAAAACTTAATTTAAAATTTGCCCACAACCGCCATCTTGAGGTTATGAACACAATTAAACTAAATTAGATGCCAGTACATTGCAACTTGTATAGTCATTTGCTGTACCCAATTTCGCTGCGTTTGGATGGTTAAATCTTGAGAAAAGTCTATTGAAATGTTTCAACTTCGCTTGGCCGCCATGTTCGTTTTGTAGTTAACGGGTTTCTGAAAGTCTCATAGGTGAACGTCTAGTAGTTCCCTTTATCTCCGCACAAAATTTCAGGGTGATAAGAGTAATAGTTTCAGTGATGTAGAATGCCGGTGAAATATTTCGCACAGCCGCCATGTTGGATTAGTGAGACGTAATAAAATTTGAAGGACACGGTCGGGGTCGGCCGAAATAGTACCTGAACTTACTGAGTTTCATTGAAATCGCTCTTCTTCTTTAGGCGTTATTTGGGGGGACACACGGACGCACATACATACACACGGACAAAAGGTGATTTCATATGCCTATTTTTTATAAATGGAAATAGGCTAAAAAGCAATAGAAAGAGAGATTTTCGGAATGAATTTGAAGGCATGAAGGTAAAGAAAACAGGCTCAAAATGGTCCAAGGAGAGGAAAAAGATACATAGTGAGAGGATGAAGGAGTGAAGGAAGAAAAAGTTACAACAAAGGATCAAGTATTGATATTGGCAACTAGTCTTTATAACACCTCAAAGGAATCAGAGAGGAGAATGGTAATAATTATAAGAAGAAGAAGAAGAAGAAGAAGAAAACACATTTGCTTTCACAACCATCTTATTATACTCCAGCAATCCTTTTAGTTTTTTGCCACGTCTGTTGCGGGGTGTCAATAAGTCAGGCTCATCAACGGGCATTTGGTGACCTGCCCGGACCACCGCTGGGGTAGCGCTTCTTGCACTACGTCCCATTCTTATAACACACCGCTGTGGTAACCAAGAGCTCCCACAGCTTTTCTCCTCCCTATGCAGGTTTCCAAAAAGATGAAATGCGATGAAGTTCTACGTGACGGGTGTTTTCGCGGCCGGATTTTCTTGTTGCCAACTTGATAAGAGGAGTTAATGAGACATGAGATGTAGAAATATGAATGAAACTGGGCAAGGTGTTGGAACGGTGTGGCCTTATCCTATTGGAAGATATCGTTCCAGCATTTGCATGGAGTTGAAAAAGGATAAACCACAGAATACTCTTTGGTGTAGTCGGATCCCATCTCAGCCATCCTAGAAGTGTTTTCTCGTGGTTCCCCCTCTTCTACTCAAGCAAATGCCGGGATGGTATCTAACATAAGGCCACGGCCGCTTACTTCCCAATCATATACTCTAATTTACAAATACACACTAGTATACCCACCACAATAACACAGGTTTTGACACAACTTACACACACATGCACACCCAAATACACGGGGGCTATATGACCACGATGTCGAAACCCCTAAAATATACAACAACAACCTTTTTCGTTTGAATGAAAGTAGGCTAAAGTGAGAGTTTATCTTTTGAATTATATAGTAGGCCTATCTACATATACCTATAAAACTGGATGTTGGACAGTAGGTATAATAAGCCGAAGCTGGCGCAGGGGCTAATGTGCAAGATGGCTGCCACGCGCAACTCTCTTATGTTATTCTTATGGGAGGGAGAGTCATAGCTGGCGCAGGGGCTAATGTGCAAGATGGCTGCCATTCACAACGAGCTTAGGATTATGGATGCTCTGAGCCAAGATATTATTTATATTTTGTACGAGGGTGAAAGAAGGGGGGGGGGGGGGTTGTTCAACGTCTAGTGACTTAGCGCATGATGTTTTTTTTAATAGTCATTTTTTATTTTCATATTTCTCACACGGTTATTTACAATTTGCAATATTGTCGTTTTTTTATTTATTTCATTTTTCAAGTTTTGCACTTGATCAATATTCAAAAGTTGATTTTACATTTAACTGTTATCACCTTTTCAGCTCTCACACACATGGTGGGATATGCTTTACACACATACGTTAAGCCAACCAGGACGTTAAAATGGTAGAAACCGCCGTTAACAACACCGCAAGGGTTGTAGCCTTGTCTTACAGAGTTGTAGCCAGTACTCTACACCCCCTCTGTGAGGGGCTTAACATCAACCAGTCAAAGCTTGAGTATGTCATGAAGCTGATACTCCAGTAAGTTAACTATAAATGCTATACGTAAACTCTTATCACAGGTGTATCAACAAGGTTTGCAATCTTGAATGACGAATACACCTCAAAGGTCTACTCTCCCTTCGTAAAGGGCACCGCGCATTATAGTTAAGTTTAAAGAAGTATATGCTTTTGTGCCTCTCCTCTTTTCTCTGGGCTTGAGACCAGCACTAGGGCTTAAGCCTAGAGGCAGAGTTAACACACACACACACAAACACACACATACAGGCGTACGGAGAAATTAATCTAGCACCAGAGGCCCTTAGATTAGATTTTTATTTATCCATTTGATCAATTACATGTATACAATACATTTTTTTATATAGAACACGTCAAAAATTACAGAGAAATCAATCTTGTGCCATAAGCCTTTCATTCACTCACAGGCTTACAGAGAAATCAATCTCACGCTAGATACCTTTTCATTCACACACAGACTTATGGAAAAATTAATCTTATGCCAGAGGTCTTTTCAATTATAAGTACAAGACCTGAGAGTATGTGTGGAAGGTGACCACTTCCTTTCCACTCCTCATTCCACCACAACATCTGGTAGGTTCCATTGAACACAATGAAGTTTGGGAGACACTGTATTACTTTGTTGACTTGATATGTATAACTTAGTTATTTAAGTGTAGTCAACGGTTTTGTAATGACCATAAGCATGTGTAGCTATACCATCAGAGTCAATTACTCGTTTATCATCACGAGGACACAAAGCAATTTTGTTTAGTTTTACAGATGATATGTTATGTTGTTTAGATGCGATAATGTTCATCGGTATTCTTTTTACCTCGTTCTTCATGAGACAATCCTTATAATCTTGAAAACTTAAACAATTTTTGACAACACCTTTGCTAATACCTTTAATCTTTTTTATTTCTAGTCCATTAATGTTTAAAGCATACATTTTAGCTCTAAGTCCAGCAAATGCTTTAATAATACGTCCACAAGCCTCGTCTTTAAATTTTCCCAAAGTTTTCTTGTTTGATGAAGAGTAACATATGTGATTTGTAGGATAATCAGATGTGTCCAGGTGTTCTAAAAATTTCAACTTGTCTTGATAAACATCTTGGGTGTTAACCAAATATATAAACGAGTCTGTGTCCATATACATGAGTTTAAGATTTTCGATCCCATAATAGGGTAGCAGGACATCATAGTGGTGTGAATACATAAGAGTTTTTGAAATATCCAGGATACACATTCCAATATATATAGGCTTATTGAATACAATGCTACGTTTAGCCATGTGGAATGCAGCTAGGTTAGGACCATAAATTGTTCTGTCGATAAATGTTGGTTTAGCGATTATCTTTTCAGCTCTTTTGCTGTCAGTTACAAGACGTATATCTATTCTTTTACGAATATTTTCCATTGTTTTTCCAAAAATTGCATTGTTAAATAATTTGTAAAGATTTTTCTCAAAATCATTTTTAGCTTGTTTTCGAAGGTTGTTATTAAAATCTACGTATGCCTTTAGCCAAGGTCTCTGTTGAAACTTTAACACACGATGAATTTTTATCAATTTTAGTCCATGATTTAGAGCCTGTTTAAGTGACATGTAATGAACAACGTACCGCCTTCGATTTCCAAGATGAGGAATTAGTTTTTTGAGAGACGAATCCTTAGGTTGTATACACTCTGGTAGGAAAGGTAAATCGTTGTGTAAATCATGAAGGTTGGATGGATAATCGACATCAATGTCTAGAATGTATCCAACAGGATCGTCTTCCTTTAGCGTTTTTAGATCAATGGTATCTGGAGAAACCCACTGAAACCCACCGTAAGGAAGGGAGTGGCACATAGCCCACCCGTATTGGTTGTTGGCATCATCATAGGTAATAAACTGCGATGGTTTCTCGGAATCATATGTTTCCATGTATTTATTGTTAGCTTCAGCATACCTATGAGAAACCTGGCATATGCCTCCACGTATTCCAGACTCTATTAAAAGAATCTGATCGTAATCCTGTAGCAATTCCAGTTCAATGCCAGTGTAAAGGAGCATTGCCTCGAAACTTAAACCAGGTGAAGTAAAGAAGTGTGCGGCATCCACTCGATGTGTTTCTAATGTTTTGTTTCTAAATGTTTCAAAGCTGTCTGCAAGAAGGAGTACATCTGAAGTTAGGTAAAGGTCACTATATTCCCCTAGAGTTTTAATTTTGAACTGATTCCAGACATTTTCGGCATGTTCATAGTCTTCCTTACTAACATCTTCTTGACTTAATTTGTTAAAGAATGCTTCTTTTGGAGGTAAACACGTCTCACTTAACTTTTCCCAAGAATCAATGTAATCATAAGGAAATACACCTTTACGAGTCATGAGCGTTGCATTTTCTTTCCCAAAGTACTTGTCTGTTTCAGGGTATGATGTTAAGTTTGTAACTAAGTTTTCCAAACTACTAGGCATCAACCGAAACGTATCCACAAATCGAAGCTTAACATTTCCTACATATTTGGTGAAGGAGATGTAATTTTCTTGAGAGTTAGGGATAACGTCCACTCTCTCAGTAGTACATCCCAACTGTTTTACAATGAAATTTGCATCGTATCCACTCATATTATGTAGAAATACGGGAACAGGGTAACGTGTTTTACACCTCAAATTACAGTTATTATGAGCGCTTCCACGATATTCGCCTGTAATATGACAATGATCTCTAACTTTCCAGTCCTCTTTGGTAAATGTTTTATAGCATAAATAACAGGTTTCAGAAGATTGGAACTCTGCTTCTTGATCATGAGTTAAAGCCTTTGGAACATTTAAGCTGTAAAGGTGATCAATTTCATTAGCTATCGATATCAAACAGTCCATAAACTTTTCTGCAGCGTCAGATCCACGATAAATAAAAGGCTGGCTCGGAAGGTTTGTCTTTATATGTTCCACAGCTGGCGAGGGTTTAACATATACACCAAAGCTCATTGGAACATGGCTCTGGTATGGGACTGTATAACTTGCCTCAGGATTAGGTAGACATGTTTGGTATGGTAAAAGTATACTTTCAAAATCTGCGTAGATAACGTAAGGTATTCTAAACATTTTTTCCACATTTAAGAACTTGAGAATTGGGTTTTTAATAGGCATTTCAACCCTAGCAATGTCATGCAGGACACACAAAGCTCTATGTTCTTTTAGTTTATCTATCCCTCGTTGACCATATTGATTATCAAAGTGAGTAAAACACCGTTTACACGTATATATCTTATGTCCATGGTGGGTGATCTGATGTCCTACTAGTTTATCAAAATCTTTGATAAAGACGTAGTGGTTCTGGCCAGATGATGAACTTAGCAGAAGAAGGTCGCGGTGGTCTTGTAGCTCTTGATCTACAACCTTTAGAGGAAACAGTTTGTTATCTTCTTCCAGTCCAAATACATTAATGGTTATGTTGTTGGCTTTCTCAAATTTCGTAATGTCAGCTAGCGATGTAGGGAACGAAACGACTGAAAAATCATACTTGTTTTCCAGGTCCTTGTATTTACTAACGCGTTGAGCATCCTTTTTAACCAGTTTTGCTAAAATGGCATACATAAAACACCTTTCATCTTTCAAGTTTTGTGGATTAATGCAAGCTTTTTTTGCATTTACAGCTGCTGGTAAAGGAATATATGTGCTACCACGCAAGGGATTATACTTATTTATTTTCAATCGCACTCCTTCAACTGCTAGCAAAGCCCAATTACTGCCTTTTAGCTCGGATTCCTCCATTTCCATGGTTAACTTTTTAAATTGCGTTTCCAAGAAACTACTTAAATCTGTTTCCAAAAATATGGCCTGATTACGAGTTTTAAAAGCACGATCTGTAATTTCATTGGTAGATGTATGAATAAATCTACATTCAGCCACAAGATTAACTTTTAACGACTTGTGGTTCGCTTGTTCTTTTTGTATAACATGGATTATTTTATGCTTGGACTCGTTGAGGTATGAATTTAAATCCTTACACGTATCACACCGTATAAAATAGGATTTTAGACGACAATCAAAAGACGTTTCATATTCATTAAGTCCGTTTTTATCAGGAACCATTGAGAGTAGGTGATGTTTTGTAGGTTCAGATTTTTGTATTTTGGCTGATGACATAACATTACAACATTCTTCATGACGACGTCCGTTGTAAGCATTGTTGAATTTGATTCCACAGGTTTTACATTGATGGAATTGTCCACGCGATACTTCATGACGCTTTCTAACATAGTCTCGAACAAAAGTTTTTCCACACACTTTGCATATATAGCTTGGAATAGTTTGCTCCATGATGGATGTTCTTTTCTGATAACAGTTGATTTTTTAAAGAAATAAATCACACCTGTGAAAAAGAGAGACAGAGCGCTGTACTTTCCCATCAACCTAGTTGAGAACAGTTGTGTAAACTGTTTATAGGATACAATATATTTAAGAGGTAAGATAAACTTTTTTACATTGTTGGCAATAATAATATTTATAATACTATAAAATAATAATAATAAAAATGTATTCTATGACTTACTGCTTACAATCTAACATTGAATTTACAAACATCCCTGACTGTCACCTAAAACAGCGTTTCAATCCCCTGAGCTTTTCTAAACGAATACACATGCTTACAGCTTACATATTCTATGACTGAACATACACTATTTACATGTAAATACCACAGATATGCACGCAGTGGTATTCTTTCATAATAATAACATGGCTTACATTGAGGCCCATGGAGACTAAACAATTATTGCGATTTTTATAAATCTTCAAGTTTCGTTTTGGAAATATACCATCTAAATACGTGAGTCATAATTTTGAACTTACTAGTAGCCTCTAAATTACAGATTGGATACAACCCTAGATGCTATGTTAAAACTTACTGCGTATGATAAGGCTGTAGACTGGACGGTGAGACGGTCTTTCACGATGTGAACACTGTGAGAGGTAGTAGTCCACTGGCGATATGCTTGCTAAGGGTCCTCTAATATTCCCTAGTCAAGGCTAACTGCTGCTTACTGCGTAGTACTGGTGGGTGAGACGGTCTTCCACGATGTGATCACCGTAAGAGGTAGTAGTCAACTGATTGTATTCTTGCTAAGGGTCCCCTAATATACCCTAGTGGAGGCCAACAGCTGCTTACTGCGTAGTACAAGGCTGTAGACTGGTCGGTGAGACGTTCTTTCACGATGTGATCTGTTTGAGAGATCAGAGTCAACTGAAATTATCCTTGATATACATCCCCAAATATACTCTACCCTAATACAACCGGTGGTTAACTTCCTACAGAAATACCACTATAGAGACATGTAGAATCTTAACACAAGGTTATGAGTGAAAAAAGATATGTACTAACGGTATTATTTTTTCATAAGAATAACATGGTGGTATTTATACCCCCTATACGCTAAACTAATATTTGGATAATTTTAATTCATGAAGTTTTGTTTTGGAAATATACGATCTAAATACAATGGTGATAATTTTAAACGTTCTAGTAACCTCTAATTGAGAGATAGGGATGCAGGATTTGATGCTATGTTAAATATAATCAGCTACTTACTGTATATCACAAGGCCGTAGAATGAATCCTTAGAACACTTTTAAGACGATGTGATCTGTTTGAGAGATCGGAGTCAACTGAAATTATCCTTGATATACGTCCCCTAATATACTCTACCCTAATACACTCAGGGCTTAACCTCTTACAGAAATACCACTATAGAGACATGTAGAATCTTGTTACAAGGTTGTGTATGACGTTCGACATTTGCTACTTATCAGTGAAAAAAGATATGTACTCACAGCATTATTCTTTCATAAGAATAACATGGTGGTATTTATACCCCTAGACGCTAAACTAATATTCGGATAATTTTAATTCTTGAAGTTTTGTTTTGGAAATATAAGATCTAAATACAATGGTCATAATTTTGAGCGTTCTAATAGCCTCTAAATGGTAGATAGGGATGCAGGCATAGATGCTATGTTAAATATAATCAGCTACTTAGACGACTTTTCACGATGTAACCAGCTCAAGAGCTAACAGTTATCTGAAAATATTCTTGTTGAAGGTCCCTTATATACCACCTTTTTCTAGAAATAAATTACACCTGTGAAAGAAAAGACAGAACGATGAACTTTCACATTAACCTAATAATAATAATAATAATAATAATAATCCCTTACATTTTTTATTTTGTCGTGTGATCTCTTGAGAAGCTGAGTGAAGGTCTTTCTAGTCAACGCCCGTCGGTGATCTGCTTGCAGGGATGAGAGATGGATTGGATGAACATGAATGATCCAGAATAAGGATTTGGGTAGGAAGCAGCCGTGGCCTGTCAGAAAGTACCATTCAGGCATTCTCTTGGAGTAGAAGTGTGAAACCACGGAAAACCATTTCAAGGACTGTCAACACTGAGGTTCGAAATGTAATTGAAGTTCAAAATAGTGACAAAATGTAATTGAAATTGACAATACACAATGTAATTTAGATTGAAAAACGCACATTTTAGATTGTAAATACCGGTACTCACAAAGTGTAATTGAAATTCAAATTACTTACAAAATACAGGTGAAATTGAAAATGCTTACAAAATGTATGGTGGTTTCAAATTACTCAGGTTGATAGGGAAAAAAAAGGACAGGAGCCGTTCAAGAAAGCGGAAGCAATGCTGTACTCAGTAAGGGTCCTGTGGTCGCTAACCCACGTCCTACAAGTTGCGAGCTCCTGGGAGAGGAAGTTGTAGCCATTAGCTACCTGTACACATTTTCCTGGAGTAGAAGTGTGAAACCACGGAAAACCAAATCATGAACGGTCGACAGTGAGGTTCGAAGATCAATTAAGGTTCAAAATACTGCAAAATGTAATTGAAATTGAAAATACACAATGTAATTTAGATTGAAAAACGCAAATTCCAGATTCTAAATACTCACAAAGTGCAATGAAAATTCAAAATACTTACAAAATGCAATTGAAATTGAAAATGCTTACAAAATGTATGGTGGATACAAAGTACTCAAGTTGACAGGAGGAAAAAGGAGAGGAGCCGATACAAGGAAGCGGAAGCAATGCTGGACTCAGTTGGGGTCCTGTGGTCGCTAACCCACGTCCCACAAGTTGCGAGCTCCTGGGAGAGGAAGTTGTAGCCATTAGCTACCTGTACACATTTTCCTGGAGTAGAAGTGTAAAACCACGGAAAACCATATCAAGAACGGTTGAGAGTGAGGTTCGAAATGCAATTGAGGATTAAGATACTGACAAAAATGCAATTGAATTTGAAAAAACACAATGTAATTTAGATTGAAAAACGTACATTTTAGATTCTAAATGCTCACAAAGAGCCATGAAAATTGAAAATACTTACTAAATGCAATTGAAATTGAAAATGCTTACAAAATGTATGGTGGATTCAAAGTACTCATGTTCACTGAAAAAAAAAAAACAATCGGAGAGGAGCCGATACAAGAAAGTGGAAGCAATGCTGGACTCAGTTGGGGTCCTGTGGTCGCTAACCCACGTCCCACAAGTTGTGAGCTACTGGGAGAGGAAGTAGTAACCATTAGCAACCTCTACACATTTTCCTGGAGTAGAAGTGTGAAACCACGGAAAACCGATTCATGAACGGTCGACAGTGAGGTTCGAAATGCAATTGAGTTTCAAAATACTGACAAAATGCAATTGAAATTGGAAATACACAATGTAATTTAGATTGAAAAACGCACATTTTAGATTCTAAATGCTCACAAAGTGCAATGAAAATTCAAAATACTTACAAAATGCAATTGGAATTGAAAATGTTTACAAAATGTATGGTGGATGCAATGATCTCATGTTGACAGGAATTTAAAAAAACGGAGAGGACCCTATACAAGAAAGTGGAAGCAATGCTGGACTCAGCTTGGGTCCTGTGATCGCCAACCCACGTCCTACAAGTTAATCCATCTTGGGGGAGGATTGGTAAGTAATCGGTCATGGCATTTAGTTACGGTACCTTCTGGCATTTTCCTGAAGTAGAAGTGGAAACAACAATACCACTTCCAGGAAGGATGAGTGAGAAATCTGACAGACTTTTTCTCGGTTTTTATCAAGATCAACCAGAAAAATACGTCGATTATAATTCATTATTTTTAAATTTGGCGGTTGCGTGCTACCCTTTATGATATGTCAACTGGAGTTAGCTACTTACAAGTCTATATATATTATCACTGCTGAGACACTTACGTATGAAGGTCTTTCTAGATCTCCAATTAGAAGCAGATGATCTCGTATATCTTTCCATTAAATCAACAATAACTAACAGATGTTTTACTTGTCAAGGTCACTTGATTGACACACACACTAGTACTTACTATGATAAAGTATCCCCATTATAAACTTCGCTGAGTGATTGGCTACCTAAAGGTGGGTAACCGATTATATTCAAATTAAAAATATATAAATAGTAATATCATTCACTTTATAGTAAATAAAGGCATTGGAAATCATTACAAATCATGCTTTACACCAAAGGATTAGGGTATTATTATTACATTAGTTGAAAAGCGTACATTAGAATAATTATTTTCTTATTTACAAGCCAGCTGATTGCCAGTCCCCCGACACGCTGTGTACGCCGCTCTGTTATCAGAGTTATGTAACTACTGTAACAAGATATATCGAGTACTCTGCACCCTGACAGAGCGCAGCACAATACAGGATATTATCTTATTTCAGTAGTTACATAACTCTGATAACAGAGCGGCGTACACAGCGTGTCGGGGGACTGGCAATCAGCTGGCTTGTAAATAAGAAAATAATTATTCTAATGTACGCTTTTCAACTAATGTAATAATAATACCCTAATCCTTTGGTGTAAAGCATGATTTGTAATGATTTCCAATGCCTTTATTTACTATAAAGTGAATGATATTACTATTTATATATTTTTAATTTGAATATAATCGGTTACCCACCTTTAGGTAGCCAATCACTCAGCGAAGTTTATAATGGGGATACTTTATCATAGTAAGTACTAGTGTGTGTGTCAATCAAGTGACCTTGACAAGTAAAACATCTGTTAGTTATTGTTGATTTAATGGAAAGATATACGAGATCATCTGCTTCTAATTGGAGATCTAGAAAGACCTTCATACGTAAGTGTCTCAGCAGTGATAATATATATAGACTTGTAAGTAGCTAACTCCAGTTGACATATCATAAAGGGTAGCACGCAACCGCCAAATTTAAAAATAATGAATTATAATCGACGTATTTTTCTGGTTGATCTTGATAAAAACCGAGAAAAAGTCTGTCAGATTTCTCACTCATCCTTCCTGGAAGTGGTATTGTTGTTTCCACTTCTACTTCAGGAAAATGCCAGAAGGTACCGTAACTAAATGCCATGACCGATTACTTACCAATCCTCCCCCAAGATGGATTAACTTGTAGGACGTGGGTTGGCGATCACAGGACCCAAGCTGAGTCCAGCATTGCTTCCACTTTCTTGTATAGGGTCCTCTCCGTTTTTTTAAATTCCTGTCAACATGAGATCATTGCATCCACCATACATTTTGTAAACATTTTCAATTCCAATTGCATTTTGTAAGTATTTTGAATTTTCATTGCACTTTGTGAGCATTTAGAATCTAAAATGTGCGTTTTTCAATCTAAATTACATTGTGTATTTCCAATTTCAATTGCATTTTGTCAGTATTTTGAAACTCAATTGCATTTCGAACCTCACTGTCGACCGTTCATGAATCGGTTTTCCGTGGTTTCACACTTCTACTCCAGGAAAATGTGTAGAGGTTGCTAATGGTTACTACTTCCTCTCCCAGTAGCTCACAACTTGTGGGACGTGGGTTAGCGACCACAGGACCCCAACTGAGTCCAGCATTGCTTCCACTTTCTTGTATCGGCTCCTCTCCGATTGTTTTTTTTTTTTCAGTGAACATGAGTACTTTGAATCCACCATACATTTTGTAAGCATTTTCAATTTCAATTGCATTTAGTAAGTATTTTCAATTTTCATGGCTCTTTGTGAGCATTTAGAATCTAAAATGTACGTTTTTCAATCTAAATTACATTGTGTTTTTTCAAATTCAATTGCATTTTTGTCAGTATCTTAATCCTCAATTGCATTTCGAACCTCACTCTCAACCGTTCTTGATATGGTTTTCCGTGGTTTTACACTTCTACTCCAGGAAAATGTGTACAGGTAGCTAATGGCTACAACTTCCTCTCCCAGGAGCTCGCAACTTGTGGGACGTGGGTTAGCGACCACAGGACCCCAACTGAGTCCAGCATTGCTTCCGCTTCCTTGTATCGGCTCCTCTCCTTTTTCCTCCTGTCAACTTGAGTACTTTGTATCCACCATACATTTTGTAAGCATTTTCAATTTCAATTGCATTTTGTAAGTATTTTGAATTTTCATTGCACTTTGTGAGTATTTAGAATCTGGAATTTGCGTTTTTCAATCTAAATTACATTGTGTATTTTCAATTTCAATTACATTTTGCAGTATTTTGAACCTTAATTGATCTTCG